>CM059035.1:50562830-53494104 GCA_030279155.1 Forsythia viridissima
AAACATGAGTGATGAAGAACTTGATGACTTAGTTCTTCTTGTCAAGAAATGGAGAGGATTTCGAAACAATAGGCGATTTCAAAAGAAAGAGGACAAAAGTGAAGAAAAGAACAAAAAGATCATATGTTATGATTGTGACAAACCCGGTCACAAGAGGACCGAATGCCCAAACAAGAAGAAGTTCATCAAAAAGAAAGCACTTCAAGCTACATGGGATGATAGTGATGAAGATGATCAAGAAGAAGATGAAATTCAAGAAGAAATTGCTAACATGTGCTTCATGGCTATTGAGGATGAGGTAAGTACAAATAACAATGATTCTTACATTGACTTATCTTCTTCCTATGATGAAATTCTTGAAAAATTTGAGAAACTTATGTCAAAATACTCTATTCTTAACAATAAACATTCTTTGTTGAAAAATGTTGTCAAGAAGCTCTTTATTGCTCAAAAGGACTTTGAAAAAGAGAAAGATGATCATAAGTCCTTAATTAAAGAAAATGTTTTATTGAAAGAAAAAGTGGATGATTTAACAAGCATTGTTCACAAATTTACCCAAGGAAAGAAAAATTTTGAATTAATGCTTGGTGAGCAAAAATGTGTGTTCAACAAAGGGGGAATTGGATATAAACCTCTCTTGAAACAAAAATCCCTTGAAACCATTTTTGTAAAGTCATCCAATTTTTTCCAACAAAACATCACATGTAGTTTTTGCAAGAAAAATGGTCATGTTGCTTATAATTGTTTAACTAAAAAGAAATTATACTTTGAAAGGAAACACAAGTGGATAAAAGAATCCACAAGCTCTAACTATCAAGGACCCAAACTTATGTGGGTACCAAAAATCAAAAATTAAAATTATTTTTGTAGGTACCACAAAAAGTCAAGAGCAATTGGTTATTGGATAGTGGTTGTTCGAAGCATATGACGGAAAATCGATCTTTACTATCAAATCTCAAAAGAAAAGATGGAGGTCATGTAACTTTTGGAGACAATGCCAAAGGAAAAATCATAGGCATTGGAAATATTGGTAATCGTTCTTCTCTATCTATTGAAAATGTTTTATTAGTTGATAACCTCAAACATAACTTACTTAGTATAAGTCAATTGTGTGATAAAGGTTATCTCATTAAATTTGATTCTTCCAATTGCCTCATTGAGGATGCTATATCTAAAGAGGTATTGTTCATGGGGAGCCAAAGTAAAGATGTTTACATCATATCAATTGAATTTGAAATTGAAAAGGAAATAAAATGTCTTTCAAGTATAAAAGATGATTCTTGGTTATGGCATAGGAGATTAGGTCATGTTAGCATGGACTTACTTTCAAAAATCTCCAAAAACAACTTTGTAAAAGGGTTGCCAAATATAAAGTTTGAAAAAGATAAAATTTGTGATGCTTGTCAATTTGGAAAACAAGTAAAGAGTTCTTTCAAACTTAAACAACACTCTTCTACTTCAAGACCTTTACAACTTCTCCACATGGACTTGTTTGGACCCTCTAGAACAGCTAGCTTAAGTGGAAAACATTATGCATTTGTCATTGTTGATGATTTTTCAAGATATACTTGGGTCATTTTCTTGAATTTAAAAGATGAAGCCTTAAATGCATTTAAACATTTTTGCAAAAGAGTCCAAAATGAAAAAGGATACACCATTACCACAATTAGAAGTGATCATGGTGGAGAATTTGAAAATATAGCCTTTGATGATTTTTGCAAATCCAATGGATATGAACATAATTTCTCGGCTCCTAGAACTCCTCAACAAAATGGTGTAGTAGAAAGGAAGAATCGAACATTGCAAGAAATGGCTCGGACCATGTTGAATGAAAACAATTTACCAAAATACTTTTGGGCCTAAGCCGTAAACACTTCATGTTATATCTTAAATCGAGTTTTGGTAAGTCGAAAGAAAACCAAAACTCCATATGAGCTTTGGAAAAATAGAATTCCCAATATTGGATATTTTAAAGTTTTTGGTTGCAAGTGCTTTATTTTAAACACAAAAGAAAACTTGGGAAAATTTGATCCAAAATCCGATATTGGAATTTTTCTTGGATATTCATCTACTAGCAAAGCTTTTAGAGTTTTCAACAAAAGGACTTTAGTAGTTGAAGAATCCATGCATGTTGTTTTTGATGAAACTAACTCAATTGGGCAAGAAAAAGTCATTGATGATGAAGATTTGGAAATCCCATTTGAGCAACTAAGCATTCAAAATCAAGACAAAAGGAATCCAAACAACATTGAAAGTCAACAAGAGGAGGAAACAATTATGCAACAAAATGAAGAAGAACCTCATGAAGATCCCAACACTTCATCATTACCAAAAGAATGGAGGTTTGTCCCCTCTCATCCAAAAGATCTCATCATTGGTGATCCATCAAAAGGGGTAAGTACAAGAAATACTTTTAGAAATTTTCATAACAATTGTGCATTTCTTTCACAAATTGAGCCAAAGAATTTTAAAGAAGTCGAGTTTGATGAATTTTGGATTCTAGCTATGCAAGAAGAACTAAATCAATTTGAAAGAAATCATGTTTGGGATTTAGTTGCTAGACCAAATTCACAAACCGTAATTGGCACAAAATGGGTTTTTCGAAACAAACGAGATGAAAATGGTATAATTGTGCGTAACAAAGCTAGATTAGTGGCTCAAGGTTACAATCAAGAAGAAGGTATCGATTTCGAAGAAACTTTTGCCCCGGTTGCTAGATTAGAGTCAATTCGTATGCTTCTTGCTTTTGCATGTCATAAGAATTTTACTCTCTTTCAAATGGATGTCAAAAGTGCATTTTTGAATGGAGTTATTCAAGAAGAAGTTTTTGTTGAGCAACCACCCGGTTTTAAAAATCATAAGTATCCGGACAAAGTTTTCAAACTTAGAAAAGCCCTTTATGGTTTAAAACAAGCTCCTAGAGCATGGTATGAGAGATTGAGTAAATTTCTCTTATCAAATGATTTTTTAATGGGTAAAGCGGATACAACTTTATTTATAAAAACCAAAAAGAATGATATGATAGTTGTTCAAATTTATGTTGATGATATCATTTTTGGTGCTACTAACATTTCCCTATGTGAAGAATTTTCTAAGTGCATGAGTAGGGAATTTGAGATGAGTATGATGGGTGAACTCAAGTTCTTTCTTGGTCTCCAAATCAAACAAACCAATGATGGAATATTCATAAGTCAAACTAAGTATATCTTGGATATGCTCAAAAAGTTTGAAATGGAAGGTTTGAAGCCAATGAACACTCCAATGAGCTCATCAATCAAACTAGACAAAGACGAGCAAGGTACTTCCGTTGATGTAACAAAATATCGAGGTATGATCGGATCCCTTCTTTATTTAACCGCTAGTAGACCCGATATTATGTTTAGTGTATGCTTATGTGCTAGATATCAATCTAATCCTAAGAATTCCCATCTTAGTGCCGTAAAACGCATTTTCCGTTATCTTAGTGGAACTAGATCTTTAGGTCTTTGGTATTCCAAAGAAACTCATTTTGATTTACTTAGCTTTTCGGATGCCGATTGGGCAGGTTGCACAATTGATCGTAAAAGTACTAGTGGAACGTGCCATTTTCTAGGCTTTGCTCTAGTTTCATGGTTTAGTAAGAAACAAAATTCCGTTGCCTTGTCAACCGCCGAAGCCGAATATATCTCCGCCGCTAGTTGTTGTGCTCAAATCCTATGGATGAAGCAAACTCTAAATGATTATCACATTTCATTTGAAAAAGTTCCTATTATGTGTGATAATACAAGTGCGATCAACTTATCTAAAAATCCCGTTTTGCATTCTCGTACCAAACACATCGAGATTAGACATCACTTTTTACGAGACCATGCACAAAAGGGAGATATATCTTTGGAATTTGTAAACACCGAAAAACAATTGGCCGATATTCTCACAAAACCATTAGCTCTTGAACGATTTTCATATATTCGACGAAATTTAGGCATACTTGATGAAGGTGAAATATGTGGCTAAACTCTATGCATTTTTATGATTGATTGCACTTTATGTGACAAATATGTGTTAAAGATTGATAATAAGACCAAAAAGCAAAGTTTATAATGTTTTTGGGTCAAACGGACGACCGGTAATTTAAACGGTCGACCGTTTTATGTCAAACGGATGAACCATTGATCATCCGTCTAAGCAGAGACTTTTGCCAAATTTAAACATTTTCAAACGGACGACCGTTTGGATTAAACGGACGACTGTTTTATCTTAAACGGACGACCTTATGATCATCCGTAGGATCGTCCGTTTGAGCAGAGTTTTAACTTATCAAATCTTCAGTTAAAACGGACGACCGGTTGGGCTTTACGGTCGACCGTATGCGCGCAAATCAGGGTTTTAACCCCTTTCTTTTTCAAAATTCCTCATTTCATCTTTGCGCGCCCTAGGGTCTTTCCGTTCATTTCTCTCTCAATCATCTTCCCATCTCCTAATCTTTCCAAAATTGTGTCAATTTTCATTCCAAATCAAAAACCCACATCACATTTTCGCTCAATTTCGTGAAATTCCCATTTTTTCATCTCCTAAATCCTCAAATCCATTTTTTTTTACGGTCGATCCTCTTCAACCCTAGGCTCCAAATCCGGTTCCTCAACCATGCCTCGAACGAAAATGGCAGCCAAACGACCTAGGAGAGAAAGGCTACCATCTCCATCCTCCTCCTCCGACGACGACAATCCTCTATCCAAGCGCATCGAAGGAAGTCCGGTTCTCATTGGTAAGAACGTCGATCTTGCCTCCTTCACATACGAAGCACCATCTTTTAACATTGAAAATCTTTTCACGGGTATGGGGTGGGTTCCTCTTCTCACTATCAATGAAAATGTTTACCCCCCCCATTATCAAAGAATTTTACAAAAATATGACCTATTCTCCGGGGTCGGGCATTTCATCCTTCGTTAGGGATAAACGAATTAAGATCACTCAAGATCTTATTCGAACCATTCTCCATCTTGAAAATGGTGGTATGCGTCTTTATACCACTAAGACAATTCCTCACACCGACGAGTATAATCCCGTCGAAGCTTGTTGTAATGTCACCGGCAAGCATTTTGAGGCTGTCGCTCGTCTTAGTTCCAACCAACTTACTCTTCCTTGTCGTGTCCTCCATAACATCATTGCCCACATCATTGTCCCTCGAAAGGGTCATTTGGATGAGGTCAATCATTTTGATGCTTTTGTACTCGACTCAATCCTCCGAGGGCGTAAGCTCGATTTCTCCTATATCATGATCCAACACATGAACTACGCCCTTAGCGGCAAGAGTTCTAAGGCACTTCCCTACGGCATGATTCTTACCAAAATCTTTCAACACTTCGATATCTCCTTCCGTGATACAATGATCCTCCTTCCAAAAGCCACCGACACCATCAATATTCTTACTCTCAAAAGAATGAAAATTGTAAAGGAGAACGGTCAATGGGTGGCCAAGTCAAAGGGCTTTGATGAAGAGTCGGGACCCTCGACTCTACCTTTCGAGGGGGAAGATATCGACGAAGATGCTCCTCCGTCCCCTCCGCGGCAAAGAGCACAAAGGCCGTCGTCCTCCACTTCCGGTCATAACGAGGACCAATTCACTTTACTGCATGGACGGATCGACTCACTCACTTCTTCAGTCGAGGGCCTACACCATACCATGGGGACTCTCCAGCACTCTGTTGCCGACATGACGACATTGCTCCGAGATCTTCACTCCCGTCTCGATGCCGTGCTTCCTCCACAGCCGCCACCGGAGTCTTAGTTTATTTTTGCTGTTTTTGTAGCTATGTTTTTGAAAACGAAGTCTATGTTCTATCTTTATTTTATGAAATTATGCTTGTTTTTAAATTTTAAGTTTATCAATGAATGGCATATGTTATTTCGTTTAAACCTTAATGTTTTATCAATTAATGTTTTTGCCTTTTTGTTTATGCCAAAAGGGAGAAAATACATATGTGATGTGATGAACTTGGCATGAAATATGTAATGTGATGTGATTATATGTGATGAAAATTGAATTTGATATATGATATATGTGATGTGATTATATGTGATGAAAATTGAATTTGATATACAATATATATGATGAAATTGGGAAAACAAATTCAATCAAATGAACGTATCATGTAATACAAATTCAATCAAAACACATGTTCACTTGAAAAAGAAAGGGGGAAATTTATATTTCATCTCATGATTCTATATTCTCACATTGTTTGTCATAATCAAAAAGGGGGAAATTGTTGACCTATGGTTAACTTTAAGCCTTAATGTTTTGATTATAACAAACAAATTCGTTATGTTTTACTAACAATCTTTGTTCAAGTAATATTCAAAGCACTACAAATCGAACTCTCAATGTCAAGATCGAACTCTCATGCCATGTCAAGATCAAAGTCAAATATATACAAGAGTTCAAGCATCTCAAGATTCGAGATTCGAGGTTCAAAGATCAAGATCGAGGAATAGATTTTTTATAAAATTGTAAAGGTATTAACTCTTTAATCCTTAGCAATTAAATGAATGAAAGCTCAAATATTTTTATGCACAAAACATATGTCATTATCATTGCATAAAATACTTTTATCAAAGTCAAAAATCAAGTTTTTTTTTGAAACTGCAGAAACGGTCATCCGTTTGATCATCCGGTTGATCATCCGTTTGAACAGAGAGTTCAAACGGTCGACCGTTTGGATGAACCGGTCGACCGGTTGGCTGTCCTCCAAAAAGTGTCCGTTCTGATTTTTTTTCAGTTCCAACGGCTAGTTCTGACTAAGTAAACGGTCGACCGTTTGGTCATCCGTTTGGGTCATCCGTCTGGACAGAAATTGGCGAAAATCCACCTCTATAAATACCACTTCATTTACTATCATTTAAGAACACTTACAAGAGCATTTATAGAGAGAATCATATTGAAAAATTTCATCCAAAGCTTTATTGCATATATACATTCAATATCTCTTATTGAAAAACTTTGTTTGATTATATCAAATTCTTGATTCATCATTCTCAACAAAGTTTTCATCTAACACTTGAGCTTTCCTCATCTATTGCTATTCATTAAAGTGTTAGTCTCTCTTAGAGCTAAACTTGTATTGATCATTCATCTAGAGAGAAATACAAATCAATCTCTTTACATTTTTTGGGTCATATTGAGGTCCCGTGAAAAGCTCAATATTGTATAAGGATCGGTGCTCCTTGTTTGTAAGTCACCGGATACATTGTAAGGGTTTGGATTGCACCATAAGTCAATCAAAATAGTGGAAAGGCCGTGCTCGTGTTGGAGAGCTTGGTAACGGGGGACGTAGATCATTGGTTGGATCGAACCTCCATAAAAATCGTTTGCACTCTCTCTCTTCTCTTTTATTTACTTATATATTGTGCTTATATTTTTGTGAATCATCTTTTATTTTCTTAAATATCATTTTTGAGAATATTTTTCGAAAAAGTTTGAGAAAACCAATTCACCCCCCTCTTGGTTAGTTATTCTTGGGCTATCAGTAAGTACACTGTGTGACCAATTTTATTTTGCAATTGCAACTTTATTGTTCGTTGTTTTAAATTTCAAAAATACTGAATTTAATTTTCAATGAAGATAATATGTGTGAATCGATGGTGTGCAATGATGGTGTGGTTGTGATTGTCGTTTGGTTGTGTGTGCTCTGGACATTAATATCCACATGCAATATACACAAGCTAATTTTTTTAAAGGTGGCAAAACACTATACTCAATCTTTCAAAATTAATTTTTCTGTTTTCATTTTAAATTTTAAATTTTGAATGAACCCTTTCATTTTTTTATTCATAAATATTGTCAAAATTTGATGGCATGCACAACCATTATATGAAAAAAAGTTGTGCAAAATATTCAAGGAATACAACTTTGCACCTCGTGTCAATTTGTTTGCAAAATGTACAAAAATTTGTTTGCTTTATTTTCGTATTTATGTGTTGGGATTAACTATGATTTTCATTTATTTTCTCATTTTTTGAAAAACTCGTATGAAGAAAAAAATTTGAATGCACATTACTATTTGAAGGTCTAATTTTTAAAGTTCGACTCAGATTTGAAAATCTTAGGTCCGGCTCTAGTGGCGAGATGGGTTTGGGGTGGTGATGGTAGTAGAGGTGATCGTTGTGTTGGCGGAACTAGTGTAACCCTATATGGACATTGTTGATGAGGGAGTAATTTTAAAGGATCTTGTTGATACTGATTTTGTTAGTGATAAGGACAATATAAATCTACAACTGCTTATGTGTTTACACTGTGTGGCACTTGCATAAGTTGATAATCTCAATTTCAACCTATTGTTGCCTTATCCACCAATGAATCTGAGTATGTTGCAGCTACTGAGGCTATAAAAAAAGGTCTGTGGTTAAAATGGTTATTATTTGAAATAAATGTGATGTCTAAACATGTGGTAGTTTATTTTGATAGTCAAAGGACTATACACTTGAGCAAGAATCATATTTTTCATGAGCATACTAAGTATATCGATGTTAAACTACATTTTATTAGAGATGTTTTATAAGAATTGTTGTATCTTAAGAAGATACCATCAGACATGGGTACTAAAGTACTACGTCTAAACAAATTCAGTTCTTCTTTAAAAATATTGAGCATTGATGTTGTTTGAACTTGATACTTTGTAGGTAAAACTTTGGTGGAAACTTGATTATAAGCCGGAATTGTTGAGGCTTGATGGTTTAAGTTATAACCTTAAAACTCAATCAGTTGACTTCAATGTGGAGATTTTGTTGGATTGAAATGCTAACGAATGAGTTTTTTGGGATGGTGAGGAAAATGGGACAAATCCCAACTACAAAGTATATGCCATTACCTGATAACGGTTTTGTTTTCCTCCACCTAGTGGGGAGGTTATTTTCTCCATTTGGACAAGTGTCCAAATGAGATTGGAGGAGGAAAAAGTGAATCACTTTTCCTTCCTCCTATCCTATTTGGACAAGGAGAAAATAACTTTCCCACTAATGAGGAGGAGAACAGCCTTGTACCTGATAATTTTAACTTCTGGACTAGAAGACCGATTGAACTAGGCCCAAATGCATTGATTTGGACTGAGATGGCTGAGGGCCTTTGGATTGAATTGTGATATGCAATTGGTTGGTGTATAAATGGCCATTCGTTCCCCTAATGATCTAGAGAAATCAGATTCTTAAATTTCATATGTATAGAGAAAGAGAGAGAGAGAGAGAGAGAGAGAGAGACTCTTTAGATTTTAGTCTTCTTTGTAAACCTCTGGTTTTCAAAGGTTTATCTTCTTCCTTTTTGTGTGAGTAATAGAAGAGAGTTCTTAGTCATGGCCAAATGGCAATTTAGTACAGTAAGTAAGTTGAATTTAATTTTAAGCATGACCAATTTAGTACAGTAAGTAAGTTGAATTTAATTTTAAGCATGGCCAAACATGCTCACATGGCAAATAAAACAATCTAAGATGTGTTATTTCATATCGAAAATTATGTCAACTATACTTTCCTAATTTTTCGATAAATAAAAAATATATTGTATATATCACGTAAGAAGATGTAACTATTCTTTCAAAAAGTTGTAGTTAATATGATAGACACAATCAATCATCTATATTACTCAAAAACCAGACTCGAGAATCTATTCAAAATCCTATTTTTAATGCCCCCATTTTTAAAAAATAAAATAAATAAAAAAAATCCAGGGTGTTGAAAACAATTTCAAAACATGACATCTTTAAGCAAACATAACTTTAAATTTTTTTTACTATTACCACGTAAATCAATAAGCAAGAACTAAATTATTTACTCCAAAATTGCAAAAGAATAAATACTTTTCCATTAATAATTCATCCACAAGATATAAATCCTAAAACAATTCACTGGTTCAAATAAGAACCAACAATTAGGAACTAAATTTTTTTTTTTTTTACCTTAGAGCTGGTTTGATTTCAATTATATTTTTGCTAAAAAATTAAAGTAAAAGTCAACAATTAGTTTTAACCACGTATTTTATGGGTCCCACAATTTTTTACAACTTTTTAGTGCTTGTTTGGAAGAGATTTTAATAGATTCTTTATTTTCCATTTTTTGACTTTTAGGACAAAATGACCAAAATAACCCTATTTTATAGTCAAATATTACAGCTCCTTTCGAAAGCAAAGTGTCATTTTGGTCATTTTGTCCCAAAAATAAAAAAATGGGAAATTAAAAATCTATTAAAATCTCTTCCAAACAAGCACTTAACTACACATTTCATCAACTTTTATCAAATTTTTTTTAAAAAAATTAATTTTAATCAAAATCCAACACACCTTAAACAGTAATTTCATGAATAACAACAAAGAAATTCCATCATTAACTACATAGTTTAATCGAAATCTTTATGGAAAAAGTTTATCACTACAAGTCAATAACTTTAACTTACATTTAGCAACTAGAAAAAAGAAACATATTGAATTTGTTATTTGTACTTCTCTCGATAGCTCGTTTCACTGCGCGCTCGATCACAGATTCACAATTCAAACTTTATAAGAAATTCAACTATTTTTTTCAAAAGCAATAGCTGATAAGAGATGCACGATTTAGCTACATAGAACTCTAACTCGATCATACTCGAGAATCTACCGCAAGCACTATTATATTCATTTAGCATTGAAGAAGTTCTTCTTACTTAATGTTAAATTAACTAAGCTTACAAAATTTATTTATAAGTAAATAAATATTCTTTTTATGAAAGATAAAAGTAAAAAAAACTTTTCTATTTATAAGTAAGAAAAAAATAGTAACATCTTTAAATACTTTCAAAATAAAATAAAAAATAATTAAAAATTAGTTACGTATAAGTATAGCCAAACATGTCATTCTCAGTTTTGATTCGTCCAAGTAGTATGATATGTACAATGTAGGATTTGGGTCCCATGAACTGCTACAAATTCCTGAAGCAGCTGGCCGAGGCTTTTTTGCCGGTTAAAATAGCGACTCAATATGATTATTTTACACCGACCAATTTTAATAATTTGACATTTTGCTTTAAGGCAATCATTGTTATTATTATGCTTTTTGTAGCCATAATTTGTTTTTTTTTTTTCCTTTCAAAATTTATAGAGAAAAATAATAAATAATATATTGTAACTACTTGACAAGCTTTCATCATTTAGTTTGGGATAATAAATAATTAAGTAGTTTTGGATTGATCGATTAGTTAGGTATATAGAGATAGAGACGATTAACGTTAGGACGTAGGAGAGAATTTCATATCTTTCGACATTTGCTCTTTATTAAAGTGAAAAAGTTAAAATAAGTGATTTTTGTCTTTAAAAAATATGGAAAAAAATGAGTCTTGAACCCTTTCATGCTCGTGTTATGTCAAAGCATAATAGAAGAAAAGAATAGCAAACAAATTCGATAAAGTTTACTATAATTGGTTAGTTGAATATGTTGGTTAAGCCCTTATTTTATATTTTTTTAAAAAAAACTTATTATTGTTGGTTATTTTCCAATCGAAGAATCACATTTGAATTCTTATGACGGAGTCAGGAGCACTGAAAGGTCATGCTCTTACTAGAAAAATACTTTGGTACCCGATTAAACGTAGAGTACCTTGGATTAGAAGCACCCCTCCTTTGATCAGTGTCTTTGACAATGTTGTATTCGACCAACTTTGTTTCCATCAACAATATAATTAGATAGATCTCGTAAATGTTCATTTCAAAATATGACTTTACATTAAGGTCCATTTTTTCAACATCCAAAAACCCCTTTACAAATAATCAAACAAGTTAATTCTATCTTCTTAGTGAAAAATCATAATTAAATAAAGCCCTACCAAAAGCTTATTCAAGATTCTCTATATCCTTCTCTATCCTGCCGTGCCGGCTATATTATCATCCCATTATTAAACCCCTAACTAATCCATTCTATAATCCAAATTACACACTAATGACGTAATTAAAAAATAAAATATAAAATTTTATTCAATATAATGCCTTTTAATATATTAAATCGATCCTACTATTTCTATCCACAATTTTTGAACACATCCAACAAACCGCCCACAAGCTAAATTCATTATATTATTGGTCGGTGCCCTTTGTGGCCCAAAGTTAGTCATGACTCCATCACCTTTTTTTTCTTTAGAATTTATATATCACTCAAAAGGGACCCCCACCCCACCGCCCACCCCCCCACTCTGCCCTCACCCCCACCATTTTTTTGTCACAATTATAAGTTCACATGGTCACATAACAAATTCTAATGCTGTAGCACGTTAGTGACAGCTAGGATTTTAAGAAAAATATACTTGATTTGGTAATGCATGAATATATAAATACACTCTTGTATTTCTTTTATTTAATTATATTCTATTGTCCTACTCTACGAGTCAAGAATTTATAGTTATCATGTAGTATAGTTATCGATTCATAGAAATCGACAAAAATATATGACTTCTATACTAATGACATACGAGTTCTTGAAGTAAATGATGAATCACCTTGTATATAACCAGTAGCATAGTGATCATTAGTAAAAAAAAAAATGAAGGGTCATTCACGGAATTATTTGGTAAAGATTTTTGTAGGCAGTCTTACAAAATATGTAAGTAAAAAGTGGTTAAAAGTTGTGGGTCTTACGAAATGTGTAGATAAAAAAGTTGTTTGATCAATTTATAAGTACTTATAATATACATAAATATATTCTTAATTAAAAGGTTGGATTGGTTTTATCATAGACAATTACCGATGATTTTACGTAATAGAAACTTCTACAAGAACGTCGAAAAAAATTCCATTAATTAAACTTCTTAATTTATCAATTACGATTTTCGAGTTCAAGTCGTGGTAAAATTAACTTATACGAATTTTATTGTCGTAAATTACTATAGATGTATTGTACTTCATAAATGTGATTAAAAAAAATAAGAACTTTTCTTTCCTTTACCTTGTAACAACTGCCGAAATAAACTCATGAAATGAAATAATTAATATAATATTTGTGTATTCCTAGTATATATATGTGACAAAGAAAGTGGTTTCTGTCATCAAAAAACACATTATCTTTTCTTCTTTCTTCTTCTTCTTCTTGAATTTTTTGAGCCCTTTTTCCGATCGAAAATGCCGGCAATCGCTTTCGGACGGCTGGACGATTCATTCAGCATTGGCTCTTTGAAGGCCTATTTAGCTGAATTCATCTCCACCTTGCTATTCGTCTTCGCAGGAGTTGGCTCAGCCATTGCTTACAGTTAGTAATCATTCTTTTTACGAGTTTATGAATCGAGTCATGATTGCGTCAGATATCTATATGCAACCATATGCATGTATAATAGTGAAACCACCTTACCCCTACCCCTACCCCCGTGTCTTAAATCTGCATCGACACGACTTCACAAATCATTCGGAGGAAAATACGCAGAATTCTTGGTTGGATTGGATCTATTGGACTCAATCTTGTGTGTGTGTGTGTCTCTCTCTCTCTCGTATACACACATAGTAAATAAGTGATTAACCCTAGCCATGCAATGCAGCTTGTGATTATAATTTTTGTTTGATATATGTTAAATAATTCTGATTTGTGGGTAATTTGTAATATTTTGACAGACAAGTTGACATCTGATGCTGCCCTTGATCCGGCGGGGCTGGTAGCGGTGGCAGTCTGCCATGGATTTGCTCTGTTTGTAGCAGTTTCCGTCGGAGCCAACATCTCCGGTGGCCATGTAAACCCTGCTGTCACCTTTGGTTTGGCTGTTGGTGGCCAAATTACCCTTCTCACTGGCCTCTTCTACTGGATTGCTCAACTTTTGGGCTCCATTGTAGCATGCTTCTTGCTCAAAGTTGTCACAGGTGGCTTGGTAAGATCAATTATTCTTCTATAATAATGTCTTAATATATACGTCTTAGACTAAATTTATTTTTCCATCAAAAGTCTAACAAGTGCATAATTTTCATAAATGGGTGACGTCGAGACTTGTTATAATACCATTTTGACTCAATCTAAAAATTTATCTAGTACAAACGAGATTCGTGTTCTTTTTAACTTTTCAACACATTCTATTAAGAATAGTCAATCTTGAATTATTTTCTAAACAAATGTCTAATTATGTTTATTAATTTCTATGCAGGCCATTCCAACCCATGGTGTGGCAGCCGGTGTTGGAGCCATTGAAGGAGTTGTGATGGAAATTGTCATCACTTTTGCTTTGGTGTACACAGTTTATGCCACAGCAGCTGACCCAAAGAAGGGCGCATTAGGCACAATTGCCCCCATTGCCATTGGCTTCATTGTTGGTGCCAACATTTTGGCCGCCGGTCCATTCTCCGGTGGCTCAATGAACCCGGCTAGGTCATTCGGTCCGGCCGTGGCCAGCGGTGACTTCGCCGGCAACTGGATTTACTGGGTCGGTCCACTCATTGGTGGAGGCCTGGCCGGACTCGTCTATGCAAATGTGTTCATGGTCCACGAACACGCACCACTTGTTAACGAGTTCTAAATTATTTTTCGTCTCGTAATTTTCAAATCATCCATGTTCAATTTCGAAACCATTTTTACTTTTTTTTGTGGGGTATGAATAAGGAAAGGAAGTTTTCTCTTTTCTTTCCTTTTTCCTTTATCAATTTGGTTGTAAATCCATTTTCTGGTGTAGTGTTGCTTTCTGAAAGGTCTGAATTTGTTAAAAGATTTGTCAATGGATGCTTTTGGTACCAAATTTTGATTAGGGATATCAATGGGGCGGGTCCGGGGCGGACCAAAATTTTCGCGGGGCGGGGCGGGGCGAATTTTGATTAGGGATGGCAATGGGGCGGGTCCGGGGCGGACCAAAATTTTCGCGGGGCGGGTCCGGGGCGCCCCGCCCCGCCCCGCAAAAATTTTGGTCCGCCCCGCCCCGCGACCCGCGAATTCGCGGGGCGGGGCGGGTCGGGTCGGCCGTTGGACCCGCCAACCGCCCCGCGAACTTTTTTTTTTTTTTTTTTTTAAACTGAAAAATAATTAAAAATATATATATATAATTTTTTTAAATATTTATACCAAGCAAAACAAAAAAATTATAAGATTTGGGTTGTAGTATAGTGGTTTATAAGTTTTAATCCGGGTTTGATTCTTCTTTAGTCTATTTTTAGTGAAAATCATAATTTCTACTATATTTTATGATTTTAAAAAAAAAAAAAAAAATTTTTTTAGGGGCGGGTCGCCCCGGACCCGGCCCGGGGCAGATTTTTCTGCCCCAAACCCGCCCCTATTGCTTCATGAGGCGGGGCGGGGCGGCTCTTGGCGGGGCGGGTTCGGGTCGGCGGATTTTTTTGCCATCCCTAATTTTGATGCCGTTTTAATATAAATAACAACATATGCCATGCCACGCCATAGACCATGGTATACCATGATTTTTAAGCCTATGTTTTAGTGAAGTTTAAATTATAATTTAAGTTGATTAAAATGGTCAAATATATTTTTTATTTACATATTTCGTAGAACCCACTATTTATAATCTACAAAACAACTTTACCAAGCAAGCACTCCATAAGATTTACAATTTATTAATACTTAAAAAGTAATTTTAGAGACCGTTTGACAGAGATTATAAACCAACTTATAAACCAATATTAGTTTATTTGAGATGAAATTGTTGAATTTTCAAACAACTTTAATGTAAAATGTCAAAATTGTCATTTCTACTTTGAAATGACATTTTGTTGATTAAGAATAATATTATCATTTCATATTAAAAATAATTTAAAAAATAAAAAAATTTGATTGAAATAAATCAATTTTAATTTATAATATTGATACATTTTGTTGATTAAGAATAATATTATCATTTCATATTAAAAATAATTTAAAAAATAAAAAAATTTGATTGAAATAAATCAATTTTAATTTATAATATTTATCAAACGAGTTCTTAATACGTTCAAACGTATATACAAATACAACTACTATTGTCCAATAGCGATAGTTATATTAAAAGTACATGGATGTGTCACTTCAGTGTTAGAAAAGGATATAAGAAAGGAACCTTTTTGTTAAGATGTAATTAGGACTTTATTTATTTAATGATTGGTAAAGTGAATACTTGGTTTTTTTATAAGGATAACTTCAAATCTTATCAAGTGCATGTTCGGTTCTTATATTTTTTCAAAAAAAACTTATTTTTTGCTCACTTTTTTTTTTATTTTTCAAATTTTTTATACAATAAAAAAGTTTAAAAAGTAAAAAAATGTGGACAAAAAAATCTATTTTTTGGAAAATAATTTTCACTGAACAAGCCCTAAATATTTTGAGATCAATCTTTGTACGGGAATTAGAAAACTATTACAAGTCAACTAGTACTTGAAGGCATTGAATCAAAGAAGTAATTTTACTTCGGGTAGATTTTATTAAAAATCAAAATTTTTAGTTAATTTTGATAAAAATTAATAAAAAGATGTAGATCGTATAAAACCTGTGGTTAAATTTAGCACCCGTTTGACATAGTTTATAAATTAAAATTGGTTTATTTCGATCGTTATATTTAACTTTTCAACTTATTTTTAATATAAAATAAACATATTACCCTTATTCAATAAAATGAGGAATTAGGTCCACTAATGTTGTTGTTTTAAAAAGAGAAACAATCAAATATTTACAAAACAATCTCAAAAACATGTTTGGCTCCAAAAACCCCATATACGAGTCTTGAGACAGAAATTTCACATAATCTTCAACAAACTCGTACAAAAGAAGGAATCAATCAGAAGCTTGCACGTCGTTTTTTATTCACTTACATGTGGATCAAAGTGTCAAGCCAATGATATATATATATATATACCATTTTTTTTTTTTTTTATGATTTATATCTATTTGGGTGATATGTGCATTAAGGCGACAATCTCTTATTTCTATGTTTTTATTGAATTATTATATATATATCGAGGTGGCAAGATTACATAATGTGTAATTTTTGGAATCATATTGTTACATTTTTTGTTATTTAAGAATTTCTTTGTTGCGTTATATGTGAATTTTGATGTTGAGATTGGATGTATTATCGTTATATGTGAATTGTGATGTTGAGAAGAGAAGTGCTATCATTACTTTGGTAAAAAAAAAAATTAGGTTGAATGGACTATCTACATCATCAGAAAGTTCAGTATATCATATTCGAGAAGATATTAGATGTAGTATCGTTATATTTGAATTGTGATGTTGAGAAGAGATGGACTATCGTTATTTTTGTAAAAAAAATTAGGTTGAATGAACTATCTACATCATCAGAAAGTTCAGTATATCATATCCGAGAAGATATTGGATGTACTATCGTTATATTTGAATTGTGATGTTGAAAAGAGATGGGCTATCGTTATTTTAGTAAAAAAAAAATTAGGTTGAATAAGACTATCTACATCATCAGAAAATTCAGTATATCATATCCAAAAAGATATTGGATGTACTATGAATTGTGATGTTGAGAAGAAATGGACTGTCGTTATTTTAGTAAAAAATTTAGGTTGAATGAACTATCTACATCATCAGAAAGTTTAGTATATCATATTCGAGAAGATATTGGATGTATTATCATTATATGTGAATTGTGATGTTGAGAAGAGATTGACTGTTGTTATTTTAGTAAAAAAATTAAGTTGAATGGACTGTCTACGTCATCAGAAAGTTCAGTATATCATATCCGAGAAGATGTTGAACCATTTGCTGTAATCATTCCATATCAATGGCGAATATCGAGACATGAGTCGAGTCAAGATTTTTTGAAAGTCATGCTGCTACTTTAAAAAAAAAAAAAATTGCACTCTAAAAATTGATTTTTTTTAGTTGAGATGTCAAAATTGGTTCAAACCCGACCCGGCAAAGCAAGATTAGTAAAAGATTATGAAAGCCCAAAACCGACGTAACGGGGATATGGGTTTCTGTTAAACCCTTCAGAAAAATGCCCCAAATAACAAATCTTCGCCTCCTCCTCCTCTCCTCCGCCAGCCACCACCACCCTCTCCTCCGCCGCAAAACCCTCTCCTTTTCCTCCTCTTTCCCAGTTTTACCCCAACTCAGAAAACCCATTCGCAGTACCGAATTCCCACTCCTCTTCACCACCTTCTCTTCCTATTCGAAGAAACCATGTATTAAGAACAGTTCTAACAAAAATTCACGTTCTTTTAATAGGAAAAAAAGTTTATTGAGAGACACTGAAGAAAAGAGAGATAATAGTAGTAATAAAGGTGGTTCATTGGCGATGGAAGAAACTACTTGTAATGCTAATAATACTGGTGAGTCTATTGGTTTTAACAGAAAAAGGGCTGAGGGTAGAGATGCAAGTGACAGGCCCAAAAAAAATTTGCAGCTTAAAGTCCGGAAGCTCAATCCTGCGAATACCATTTCCTATGTTCAGGTAGGGAAAAACGGATTCAAAATTGTTTCTTTTTCCTCTTGGGGGTTGAATTGAGTGTTGATTATTTGAATTGGGTTTTTGATTACATTTTTCTAATTCTCAGGGTGTTTGTGTGAAGCAGTCTTTTTTTTTTCCTTACTTGTTTATTTGGTTGAATTGGCATTGCTCGGATTAATTGACAGTGGTTTGACTTATATGGCACTTGCTGTTTCTTTGGCTATTTTCATACGTTTTTGAATATGGGCGCACTTGTTCCTTTTCTCGTAAAACTTTTGTTTACATGATTTCAATTAATAATTTTGGAGCTCTGTTTATAGTTGTATACATCTTTTTTTTTTTTTTGGAATCTTATCCTTAAGAAAAGCGTATAAGATCAAGAGTTTAGTAATATTGATTTTGCCTACCTCCTTTATTTTCTGTAATGCTGTTCAATATATAGGTTGGTTAATTAATAACATTCTTCGGCTTTTTCATTTTTTTGTTAGTGGGGTTTATAATCTACCAAATGGATAATTGGCCCTAGAAGTGGGTGGTTAATCCTCTACATAAAAATTAGATGATTTTATATATCTTCTGAGATTTGGGTTGCGAAATGGTATTGAACTGGTCTTTTGTCTGCTCTTGTTCCCTCTCACTTGGATCTTGAAGAGCGGACTATGCAGAGCTGTTAATTCTGTATTTGACCTTCGGATTCTGAGGGCTCAATCTCATGCTGCTGAACATATCCTAGAAAAATATGTTACTGAAAACAGTGACTTGGGACAAATGGCTGCGTATTTTGCAAATATAGACGCTTAATTATACTCTTTCCTTAATCTTAACATTTTAAATCGATATATCATGGGTATGTTTGCCCGTGCTTATAAGTATTTATAAGTTGGTCAAATATCATTTTGTTCTACACATTTCGTAGGACCTATAATTTTTATCCACACATTTTGTAGGACCACTGCTTATAATCTATAAAAAAATCTTTACCAAACATACTCTATGTTTATCTTATCTTGCAGATTCTTGGAACTGGTATGGATACCCAGGACACATCACCATCGGTGCTACTGTTTTTCGACAAGCAGAGATTTATATTTAATGCTGGAGAAGTAAGCATTACTTGGTTGTAGTTCTTTACTTTGTAGGATGCATGTGAAATATTCCATTCTTTAAATTGTTGATACGGCACTTGCAAGAATCTTCAGTGGAAGGTTTGCAGTAAATGCAAATAACCCTCCCAAAACCTGAAATGAAAAACACAGGCAGAAAGGCCCAAAAATCAGGAATATGAAAAAGATGGAAGGCAAAGCGCTGCCTCCAAAATCTGCCAAGTTTACGTCAAACTTAAGAAAGAATACATTTTCCTTTTCACGCAAAAGAAATAAAATAAATATAGGGAAATAGAATGGGAAGGGGCTATCATTCTTCAAAATTCATTCCTCTCTATTGGTACATCATTGACGATATAGTGGGTGCAACTGAAGCGAACTTTATAGTAAGGTTTCCGTGCGAAATAGTCTCATATAATCAAAGTTCAATACATGGGAATATGGAAATTACTCTTTATTCGGATTTAGGATTTCTTGTAAAATTTTTGAGTTTTTCATATTTTTGAGGATAGATATTTGGAGCTTTTGGATTTATTTCTAACATATAATATTTATGCAGGGGTTGCAACGGTTCTGCACTGAGCATAAAATCAAATTGTCGAAGGTATCATGCCCATAAGCTCCCTTTTCTACTCTGTTTTTCTTGCTTAGGGAGAACATTTTAATTTTTATTTTTTTATAAAATGTACTCCAGATTGATCACATATTTCTCTCACGTGTCTGCTCAGAAACTGCTGGTGGACTTCCAGGTTTGCTATTAAACTGTAGAATTATATTTGCATTCTATTACTCATCATATTAAATAAACAAGATTTTATTACTAAAATTTTAAAATAAAATGATAAATGTGAGGAATTTATTCTATAGTTGCAAAAAGTTAAAGTCTTAACCTTTTGCTTTCAGGTCTTTTATTGACTCTGGCTGGCATAGGAGATGAAGGGGTGTCTGTAAGTGTCAATTTGATTCCATACATCTCATCAAAATCCATGGTTAGGATTTGATCTGTAATTTATGAATTCGTAATGTACTTCTTAACTGTTCTGAAGGTCAATGTATGGGGTCCTTCAGATCTCAAGTATTTGGTTGATGCAATGAAATCTTTCATTCCTAATGCTGCTATGGTTCATACCCGTAGCTTTGGTCCAATGAATGATTCTAATGGCGCTGCTATTTCCATGTTTCGGAAGTTTGACGATCCTCTCGTTCTTATTGATGACGAAGTTGTCAAAATATCCGCAATAGTCCTTCGACCAAGTCACTCAGAAGTGAATGATCCAGAAACAGGTCTGGATGAGACGAAACCTGCAAATCTTTCTGTAATTTATATTTGTGAATTGCCAGAAATAAAGGGAAAATTTGACCCCAAAAAAGCTGCTTCTCTTGGATTGAGACCTGGGCCAAAGTATCGTGAACTGCAACTTGGAAATCCTGTGGAGTCAGATCGTCAAGATATTATGGTAAATTATTTGAACCTTTCAAAATATTGCTTTACACTTTTGGCATCTTCAAATTATTCCTACTTATGAATTTCTTCACTTGTGATGTCCAGGTTCACCCAAGTGACGTACTTGGTCCTTCTGTTCCTGGCCCTATAGTACTGCTAATTGACTGCCCAACACCATTGCATTTACAACAGTTGTTGTCTGTACAAAGTCTTACTCCTTATTATGCAGATACAGCTGGGAATGTACCGGAAGGTTCCAAAATGGTGAATTGTATAATTCATCTAAGTCCTGCATCTGTCACAAACACAGCCGATTATCAATCATGGATGTCTAGATTTGGTGCAGCTCAGCACATTATGGCGGGGCATCAAATGTCCGTTTCTTCATCAGATTATTATCTTCATTTTCTTAGTATAGTTTATTTCTTTATCGCTCGTTCCTTCTTGAGTAATTAGGACTGACGGTCTCATATTTTGCAGGAAGAATGTTGAGGTGCCAATTTTAAAAGCAAGTGCCAGAATTGCAGCACGACTTAACTACCTTTGTCCTAATTTCTTTCCAGCTCCTGGATTTTGGTCTCTTCAGCATCTGAAGTGCTTGCCGTCTGGCTTGAAGGCATCAAATAAGCTATATTCTGGATTTATATTTTGTGTGCAGTTTAAATGATTGTGTAAATCATGCGTTTGTGTAAAATTTATCAATCTTGGATTCGTCCTTGCAGGAGATTGCGCCAGGCGTTGGTGAAACCGTTTCGGCAGAGAATCTTCTTAAGGTATGAACAGTCAACTAAATCAATGCGTTTCCAAGAAATGAATGACCATCTAAATAACCCTAAAGGCTTCAGATAATCATAATTTCCATTTTCATTTTGAGATTTACAAAGATATCCAAGATAGAAACATGTACAAGGAACTCAATCCAATTTAATTCCATAAGATATCAGAAGGTTCTTTATGGCAAAAATTTGGTTTAGCACTGTAAATTTTTATTGAAGGACTGAGATGATGTAAAGACAAATGTTTAGATCCCTTTCTTTGTTTTTGACAAACAAATAGTAACATGGGTTTTATAAAATTGATTGCTCCTTTCACCATTTTATCATAATCATTGTTAGGTGGTAATAAAGAAGTCTAACTTTGTAGATGTATAGAGTTTTAAATATTTTCCTTTTGGAGAAGTGCATGGAAAGTGGAAGCTTAATAGTTATTAGCTCTTGTAAATCTTCTATTAATAATGTGTGTATATTTATATTGATATTTTTATGTCTGTTAGTTTGCTAGTAGCTTATAGGATCCTATTTCACATATACCAGATTATATATAATTATGAACATCTGCTATGCGATGCTTTTATTTAGATTTTTGGGTTCCTTTCATTCTGTTAGTAATACACCATGTTGTGTGGAACAGTTCCATTTCCGACCCTACGCAAATCTTGGACTTGACAAATCTAGTATACCAGATTTGACGTCTCGTTCAGTGATCATTGACGAACTACTATCAGAGATTCCCGAGATAGCAGAAAAGTCGCAACAATTAAACCAGTTGTGGTCGGGGAACATAGAAACGAATGGAGAGAAGACATACATGCAAGCAAACCGAGTTATGACTGAAGAGCCATGGTTGCCCGATAGTGCACTTCCAGACTGTCTGAAAGATGTAACTAGAGATGACATGGAGATTGTTTTTCTCGGGACTGGTTCGTCTCAACCTTCAAAGTATCGAAATGTTAGTTCCATCTTCATCAATCTTTTTTCAAAAGGAAGTTTACTTTTAGATTGTGGGGAAGGAACGCTGGGACAACTAAAAAGAAGGTAGAGCTATGTCGAAATTTTTCACTTGGATTTCTTCCAATTTGTGATTTATTTTCCTTATTTTAGTAACAGTTACTAAAACGTAATGTCTTTTGCAATTTCTGGCAACAGATTTGGGGTTGAAGGTGCCGATGAAGCTGTAAGAAGTTTAAGATGTATATGGATTTCCCATATTCATGCCGATCATCATACAGGTCTGGCAAGGATACTTGCGCTTCGGAGTTCTTTGTTGAAGGGAGTGCCTCATGAACCTCTGATCGTTGTTGGCCCGAGGCAGCTTAAGAGATACCTCGATGCATACCAGAGACTTGAGGATCTAGATATGCAGTTTCTTGATTGTAGGCATACAACAGAAGCTTCACTTGAGGCTTTTGATTCCAACGAGGACGATGCCAAATTTCAGAAAGAAAAGAGTGGAAATTCAATTCATCCAGAGGATGAACGTGTTGATTCAAATTTGTTTGCTAGAGGAAGTAGTATGCAAAGCTACTGGAAGAGGCCAGGAAGTCCTACTGAAAATGCTGCTGCCCTTCCAATCCTCAAGTCCTTGAAGAAGGTCCTTGTGGAAGCTGGAGTAGAAACATTAATAAGTTTTCCTGTTGTTCATTGTCCACAGGCATTTGGTGTAGCATTGAAGGCTTCAAATAGAATCAACAGAGTTGGAAAAACAATACCCGGGTGGAAAATTGTGTACTCTGGGGACACTAGGCCCTGCCCGGAACTTGTAAAGGCTTCTTCCGGAGCAACAGTTCTTATACACGAGGTAAGTTGTAAAATATAGTTATGCTATTTCCATTAAGAGTGTCTTGGATTTGGATTTGTCATTTGGTTTTCTTAATTTAGGATCTGAATATCTTTGACTCGAGATAAATTTAGGTGTAACTTCCATTAGTGTCGGTTTCCATTAGATAAATTTAGGACTACATTCTGGCCCTGCCCCTGCCTCTTTGTCAAGAATTCTGATATCAATATTACTAATTGTGCTAGAGTGAAACTTGACTACTGCTGACCAAGTTTTTTGCTCTTGTTGCAGGCTACGTTCGAAGATAGCCTGGTGGACGAGGCTATTGCAAGAAACCACAGCACAACGAAAGAAGCCATGGAAGTAGGGGACTCGAGTGGAGTGTATCGCGTAATCCTCACACACTTCAGCCAAAGATACCCTAAAATTCCAGTATTTGATGATGAAACTCACATGCATAAAATGTGCATTGCTTTTGACTTGATGAGTGTTAACTTAGCAGATTTGCCTGTTGTTCCAAGAGTATTGCCATGCCTCAAAATCATGTTTAAAGATGAGATGGTCATTGATGAATCTGAAGATGTAGATTTTGAAACTGCAGCTGCTTAAATTAAATACATATTATTTTTTTTAATTTAACCATATTCTGTTTCTTATATATTTATTTACAGTCCTGTTGAAGGTTTATTTATTTGACTCAATCATACGGGTACGTGTGTAACAAGTAACATGTTACCCTACAAATTTAAAAAAATAAGTAATATAATAACAAATATGTCACTTTAAAAAAATAAAAAGGCTAAACATATGTTACTTTAAAAATTGAAAAATAAGTAAAAGATTAACTTCTAATATGACATTAGAGATCATAATGTTTAAACGAGTCATTCGATCTATCTAGATGTTCAAACGAGTTATTGTATTTTAAGATTGATGTTCTCAAATAAATTGTCATCCTGTTGGATATGTTAAGGTACAATTTTCACATGGAAAATTAATTAATTATATTCACAACACTACATTTTGATTGCAATGATGGTTCTCAATTATTGATCACTTTTGCATTCATGTACCTCTCTTTTTTTTTTTTTTTTTGTCAAATTATTATCATTAATCTATTAATTTGCACATTTTATTGTCTTTTATGATTGTTTCTGTCCAAAAACTTAATTAGAAGGGGTGTAAAAAAATTTTTGGCCTCTCTCGTATTTTTATATAAGCAAAATAAATAACAAATACAAAAGTCTAAAAAAATATTTGCCCTCATTTTAATGCACATTAATAGAATATTTAAACAAAACTCGTTATCTGAAATAATATGTGAAACTAAATTGAAAGCTAATAATAAAAATATGACCTAAAAAAAATTAAAAATATAAGTATCAAAATGTCAAAGGTTGAAAGTCTTCCATTACAATTAAAAACATAGTGTAGATAATAAAGATTGTAGTGTGAATATAATTACTTTTTTCACATCAATTAAATATGAAAATAGTAATTTTATTCACACTACATTGTTTGTTAACCACACCACATTTTAATTATAATAAAGATCCCCCAACTATTTCTCTTTTTTACATTTATAGCCTCAACTATTTTTTATCACATTCTTATAATCAATTTATTTATTTGCATATTTTATATTTGTCTTTAATGATGACTTTGTCCAAAAAGTTAATCAGAATAGCGTAAAAATGTATTTTTGTCTATCATATTTTTAAATTCGCAAAATAAATAACAAATACAAAAGTTTGACAAAATATTTGTCCATCATTTCAATCCACATTAGTAGAATATTTAGACAAAAATTATCACCAGATACAAGATATGAAAATCAATGATAAAAATGCGACGAAAAAGTTCAGGACATAAATGCTAAAATATCAAAGGTTTTGGTACTTTTATTGAAATTAAAAAATAGTATAAATAATAAAAATTGTAGTGTGAATATAATTATCCATATAAAAATTATAATTAACAATTAAAAGTTTGAACCACCTAAGATGGAAATAAAAATATAAGTAAAACTCCGATAAAATAAAAAATAAAAATATAAGTAAAACAATAAAAGTAAGAGTACTTGTGCAATTATGCAAAGTGCAATCCCACAAAAAGAGGATATATGGGTTTCTGTTCTCCTTTTCTTCTATTTATTTTTTTTTTTGGGGGGAATTTGGCCCAAATAGTCATCAACATTTTTCTTCAATATGAAAATTGTTCCTAATATTTATTTTTTTGGCACACATACGTCCTTAGCCTATGTATTTTGGTACACATTTGGTCCTTATTTGATACAAAAGACCAATATGCCCTAAATTTAATAAAAAAAAAAATTGTAGTTGGGTTCTTAACCATTACAAAAAGTACAAATGGATCCTATCAATGCAAATACAATGGAAAACTACTTCACTTTGAATTTTTCCGGTTTGGAAACCTGCCGGAAAAATTCTTCATTTATCCATCCTTCCACTGTCGCTTTCTTTGGAAGATGCTTGCAACTCATTTTCCTTTCCAAAACCTAGTTCCGACATGTCTTGCTTTGCCATCAAATTCCTGCAAAAGCCCGATACAATATTTACTTGTAAAGATATAGATTATTAATACTTCTTTACTCATTTTCAGAATATGATGCCTAAATCCCAATCCTAATTTATAGATGGTATTAGAAGTTCAATCATAAATTGTTGAAAGAGGCAAGTTCAGAGAATTAAGCAAGTTGGAAAAGGGCACTTTTATTAACCAGTAGAAATGCATTAAAAGCTCGAATGAATCGACTCATATATCCAATTACTGTATGTAAAAACAAGAATTCATCAGATCGTCATTTAGAACACTAAGTTGGAAGTGCCAGGGCCAAATTTATCTTGCAAAACACGGGGAGGCTACAATGGCTAAGGAGGGCGAAAAAAGAAGACAACAACTTTGATAACCTAATAAATTACTGAAATGCAAAGTAATGTATATGACAAGAAGGCATCCAATAATGGTAATTCATACTTGTGCCAAAACAAAATGATCCCAACATAATTCAAAGAAAACAACGACTTACTTTTCCATACGACATTGAAGGTACTTCTTAGATAAATGTCTACATTTTTCAGATTTATGGCCAGAAGATTTTAGACAGTTGACATAATCTTTCTTCTCCTGAAACAAGCAGGCATACCGAGTTAGCAAAATCTTGCTTCATTATGTGCCAAACTAAACAACTTCAGGGGTTTTGATCAGCTAATGCCTAATAGAAATACAAAAAAGGTAAAGTCAATCATCAGTGTATTCAAAGAAATTCTACCACGTCGCACAGATGCATGTGGTCTAGTGGGAACACTCCTTTTTCGGGTGGCACTGGTCTAGCTCCTCTATTACCACCAAATGCTCCCCCTGCATATTGAAAACAAGAACGGGCAATAGCACACAAAACCAACAAAAACACGCGATTAATAGGCCATTTAGCACGTTAGGCTCTTCCATGCGTGCATATTCATTAGTATATCAAGATTCATCAGTAATCACATCTTTCCACCGAAAGTAACTGAATACCTACCACTCGATGAATTCTAGTGTCTGAGGCTGCACTTTGGGTTCCTTTAGCTTGAATTTAACAAAATCTTTACAATATTGGATTTTCATTTGATCAGAAAAACATAGTTTCATCCAATGTTCTTTAATAATGTAAAACCAACAACTTCTTGCACAAAACTATTTCAATTATCAACCCAGTCTGATAATCTCCATTCAAGCAATGAGCAAAAGAAAACAGCTTTACAGTGCTAAAAGACATTCATTCAAATTCAAGCCTATAGGTTTGTATCTTCCAAACCTACTTCAGTTCACATCATCTGCCCTAGTCTTTCATCAATCAAATTACATTTGTAGAAAAATTGACGACTAAAAATTTAAAAAAAAAAAACGGATAATTACATTTCAAAATAACAATTAAGACTTCAACAGGATTCAAGAACGAAGTCTGATTAATTCAACAATCGATCGAATTTAATTACATCAAACTGCAGATTCATTAACAGTAAACTTAAAACCCTAACGATATTTCTATCACACACAATTAATTAACAGAAAAAAACTTAAACCCTAACAGAGAATGAGGATAATATAATTACCTGCACTCATTTGTTAATTTCAATTGATTTCCCCCCTTTTTCCCACCTCAGGGAGTCTCTGGCTCTAGAAACAATAATTTTGCAGGTTACACATAATTGCAAAAGAGGCCCATTGGATCAGCTATTAAATTGGGCTACTTAATTGCAGTAATATGGGTAAGGCCCAATTACAGTTATTAGTGTAAATTTGTCTTTGCAAAATTGACACAAATCACCAATGTATTGGCGATATATACAGTTGTAGTTATTATTTTTTTTCAGACTTTCAGTTTAGCACTCTCTTTTGTAACTACTAGTTGTAGAACGTGCGATGCACCGTGCACGTAAGTTAGTTCGTAGGATACTTATATTATTGTATTTTAATTTATAATCTATACAGATATAAAATAGTCCAATTATAATTTGCAGCAAATAATTTTAAAAAATTAGCACTCAACAAATATAAGATGGATAATCAAAAGATACACTTCTTAAATATAAATATAACAAACAAACAGTTATTTGAACAAACCACAATTTACAACCTAGAAGAATTTGTGGTTGATTGCATAACTGTTTTGAAATTGTTTACTAAGCAAAATAGTAGAAGTTGAGAAATACTAAGCATATGTTTGGTAGTGATGAATTTATTTTTTAAGTGCTTATATTATAAGTTGTGAGTGAATGTGTGGATAAAAAATGAGTTGTAAATTGTGGGTCCTAATTTTTTGAACGAAAATCATTATCAAAGACAAAGATAAAATGTACTAATTAATAAGTTGATGATAAAAAATGTGATAACAAATAGTTATGGACATAAATGTAAAAAATAATTATTGTTGAGGACTTTAATATGCATTAAAATGATGGACAAATATTTTGTATTTATTTTGTTTATTTAAAAATACGAGAGACAAAAAAAATATTTTTACGCCCCCTTAATTAATTTTTTGAACATAAATCATCGTCAAAGACAAAGATAAGATGTACTAATTAATAGGTTGATGATAAAAAATAGTTAGAGACATAAATGTAAAAATTAGATATTGTTGAGGACTTTTATTACAATTATAAAATATGGTGTGGTTAAAAAAGTGTGGTTTAAATATAATTACTCAAACAAAAAAAGAAAAAAAATTGGTAAAAAAATATAAGACAACCACTTCTTAAGCTGATATTTGACAATATGAATAGTAAAAATTTTTAAAAATATGAGAGAAAAAAAATATTTTTATGCCCTATTAATTAATTTTTTAAAAAGAAATCATCATCAAAGACAAAGACAAGATGTATTAAATAATAGGTTGATGATTCGATAAAAAAAAATAATAGGTTGATGATAAAAAATGTGATAACAAATAGTTAGAGATATAAATGTAAAAATTAGATATTGTTGAGGACTTTTATTACAATTATAAGATGTGGTGTGGTTAAAAAAAATATTTTTATACCCCACTAATTAATTTTTTGAACAGAAATCATCATCAAAGACAAATATAAGATGTACTAATTAATATGTTGATGATAAAAAATGTGATAACAAATAGTTAGGGATATAAATGTAAAAATTAGATATTGTTGAGGACTTTTATTACAATTATAAAATGTGGTGTAATTGAAAAAAGTGTAGTTTAAATATAATTACCCCAAACAAAAATAGAACAAAAAAAAGAACAAAAAAGGGTGAGGAAAAAAAAGACGCCGACATGTGGCAACATAAATAGTAAAAAAGTTAGCATTTTTTATTATAGATAGACATATAGTAAAAATACCAAACGGCACAATTTTTTCTAATGCCTACCAATTTACGTCTCTATATAATAAAAATATATAATTCATAATTGTTTAAACAACTGGAAAATAAGCAATTCAACGTTTTATACTCAATAAATTAGAGATCAATTATGTGAATATTTTTTGGCCGTTCTATTCTGTCGATTGTTACAAAGGTAAACAATTGAACAATGAGAAATTAAGCATTATGCTCGATAAATTTGAAATTGATTACATAAATATTTTTCAACAGTTCTATTCCGCCGATAGTTACAAATATTATATACAAAATGTACAATTTTTACATAATTTGTACCTAGACGAACTGCATGTGAAAGTGTAACGGACAAATTTGAATATAGTACTTACCATCCAACCCCAAGCCCAACGGACATATATGTACGTGGATGTTGTAGATTAGTACGGCGGGGCCACGGGGTGATATTTATTTTGTGTGGTTGTTACATAAGATAAAATAAATAAATAAAGTATTGGGACCTTTCTTCGTACAATAGGTGACCCATATTCCTTAATCAAGATTGGACACCAAATTTTATCTTAATTAATGGGGCCTATTAGGAATTAATCAACTGCATAATTTCTATGTAATTGAATTGCCTTTTGATTAATTTATGTATTGACCAAGTCTAAATTCGAATCACAAGCTTTTATTCTTAGTACAATGTACATATCACCGAGTTTGTAAGATCTTTTTGTTAAATATCTCGATACTTTATTTCGATAATAGTATAATGTGCTTAATGAACTAGAAACCAATCAATTACAAACCGACCTCGTAAAAATAACTACGAATTGACCGGTTGGCACCATAAAAATGGTCGATTTACTACAAAAGTGTGTATTATTTAAAGTTAAATACTCTAAATGTTATTATACTTTGTCAAACGTTCATATAATGCCATTAAACTTTCAAAAATAGATTACATATGCCACTCTGTTACATTCTGTTTAAAGAGTTAACATGTGTGGTGATGTGGGATACTAATATGTACTTATGGCACGCTATATTTTTCATGTCAATAAAAAAGCGCTGATGTAGCATATATTCTACATAAAAGTTGGTTAGAATGACTAAAAAAGCCAAAAAAAAAAAAAAAAAAAAAAAAGTAAACATCAGAACATATGGAAATTATCTACTTCCTATGGTGGAGGGTAGATATAAAGGCCACCAGACACGTGTCCAGTGACTATTAGATGAGTACTTGACTTTTATATCAAGCACTTTTTTATTACCCAATGGCCACTGAACACGTGTCCGATGGCCTTTATATGAGTAAATCAGCCCTGTCAGAACATAATGATATTTTTTTTTTATACCTTTTATTTTGGCAAACACGTTTATGCTCTGATGTTTAATTTATTTGTTTCTTTTTTTTTTCATTTTAACTGGTTTTTAAATAGAATATATGCTACGTTAGTGCATTTTTGTTGACGTGGCAAATATAACGTGTCATTTATGTAGATTAGTATATGCTACATTACTATATCCACATGTCATATGAAGAGTAGTGATATAGCACTCACAGTAGATACTAATTATGATACCCACTATCTACGTAGTATCGCCACATTGGTTACTTTTTAAAAAGTTGTTGACAACTTCTTGAATTTTTTTAAAAAGTAACTAATATAAAGATGATACGTGAACGGTAATCACCATAATTAGTATCCAATGTAGATATATCTCCCTCGTCAAATAAAATTTAATTTTAAAAGTTCAATAATATTCTAAAAATATTTTTAAATACATTAACGTTTCAGAGACGTTTAATAAAGTCTAATGGGTGATATATCTACAATATCCAATAGATAAAAAAAGGGTGAGTCTGTGAATAGCTCCATCTGCCCATCACCATCAGTGTCTAACGTATACTTTGATATTTGTCTCTTTCTTAGGTTTTTGTTTCCTCATTTTGCTTCAACACCACACATCTGTGCAACCCAACAAACTCACTTTCTCATTAGCTTAAATTTGTTAATGAATTAAATTCTCATTACTCTACTCTCTCCAAAAGAATATTCGCTCCTCCATTTACTAAGCTTCCAACTACTCAAAAATGGAGGATCCACCACCGTGTTCCAAGGCGGAAACCACCACCACCGTGTCAATGCAAAACTCAGAAAACAAGGGTAAGAAGAGAGGGAGAGAGAGTGGGAATAAGCATCCGGTTTATAGGGGTGTGAGAATGAGGAGCTGGGGAAAATGGGTGTCAGAAATTCGCCAGCCGCGTAAGAAATCCCGCATATGGCTTGGAACTTACCCCACGGCTGAAATGGCTGCCAGAGCTCATGATGTGGCGGCGCTGTGTATAAAGGGTAACTCGGCGATACTTAATTTCCCTCAACTCAGTGAATCATTGCCGCGTCCAGCTTCGCTTTCACCGCCGGACATCCAAGAGGCGGCGGCTAAGGCGGCCGCAATGGAGGAGCTCAGCTCATTGTCTTCTTCTTCTTCTTCTTCCTCGTCTCCTGCAAGTGTGTCATCACCTACCAGTACAACAACACCAGGGTCAGATGAGCTGGGTGAGATAATTGAGTTGCCTAGTTTGGAGGGAACTTATGACTCGTCTGAGTCGAGCAATGAACTGGCGGTGATTGACTCGGCTGAGGGGTGGCTGTGTCCGCCGTGGTGGGCGTCTGACAAAGACTTTTATGAGTTTTTTTCTGATCAAGTGGCCGTTGGAGGAAGTCTGATTCCATGCAGTTTTTAGACACTTCAAATAAGAGATGTACCTTGTGCATTTCTGTTTGTGCGTTCACATTTGTGTATATTTTCACTTTGGTATTCATGTGTTTTTAGTTCATCACACTGTCTATAACAATTAAATATATAATGTAAAATTATTCTTTGTTTTCACTTATAAATTATTACTTATAAGTTATTTTCTTTTTTTTTTTTTTAAAAAAATATACATTTGAATACATTAATTGTACTTATAAGTAGATTAAATTCTCATAATTCTGTATTTTAATGATTATTTTATTATTTAAAATTATATTTATTTTAATGATAAAGTTCTTAAAGATTTAAATATTTAAAAAAATTGTATTTAATAATATAAAAGAGTGTCAGTGTATGAATGAAAATTTTATGAAATTTTGAAACCATATTTGGATTTTCCTTATCGAAGATTTTCCTTATTGAGGATTTTCCTTTTTTTCTCTATGACGTCTTCTTCTTTTCAAATTTGACCGTTTCCGTCTTTTTCTTTTACGTGTCATTTTGAACGTGTAAAGTCCCCCCCAAAAAAATAGGTACGACACTCAATTACTCGAAAATAAGTTTTTCTACCTATCACGCTTGGCATCGATGAAATTTCTTCTTCTTTTTTTTTTTTGTTTCTTTTTAAACTCAAATAAAAAAAAAAAAGACGGTAACACTATCGAATATAGACAATTATAACCATATAAATATAAAATAATAAGAATGTTAATTTCTAGAAGCAGGAGAACCTTCGGGAAAAGGTCCTCTGCTGAGTTCTGCGTCTGAGTTACTGGAACTCTTTTAGTAAGCGAAGCGCAGAATTTTGGAAAGAGCTCGAGAGTAGCGATCCTCTTTCATACGAACGTAGTAAAATCCTTTATTTTATTCATAATGTCTAGCTATAATTAAACATGGTGGATGTCATTTTCCAAAATGGAGAAATTCACACAAAATATTCTCCAATCAAAAGTTGATATAAAAAAAAGTCAAAAGGAGACATTTTCTTTTTATCCCAAACAGCACCCAACCATAAGCAGAATACTAAAAAAGAGAATAAAGAAAGAAATACTAAAATCAAATTAAAAAATAAATAAAATATAATCGGGATTTGTATCAAATTTGTCAAAACGAACCCATTTGAATAATCATTTATTCACTCAAAACGATGACAAGTTTAGTACTTAAAACATGACTGAATTGTCATTCATTGATAATATTTATTTAATTATGTTTAATCACGTCAAGTTTTGTTCAATTTTACCTACAAATTATGTCCAAAATATTTTAAATTCGTACCTTAGTGGGTGAATTGTATTGATTAATACATTTTACTTTTTTTCTTAATTTTTAAATGATATATTATAAACTATAAAGTCCTAGTGGGTAATCTGTGCACATTGCAGCCACGTAATTTTCTTTGTTATTTCTTTTAATCTTTTTGGGTCAAATGGACACTTCATGACTCCAAATACTCTTTTTTTTTTTTAAAATAATTTATAATTAACCCTAATTAAGAAGTTAATTCCTACATTTCTTGTTCATAAAAGGGGCAATGGATTTAATTAAAAGAAGGGAAACTTTTGGGCAAAGTCATACCTATATTTATCAATTTTTCAAGAATTATGCTATCGTTTTCTTGTGGACAAAAGAGCAAGAAAAATGTGGGTATATTTTCAAATTATATGGTTTTTCAACCCTCGTAACGAATATTTAATAATATTAGATTTTGAAAAATATAGTCGATGATTGTACAATTTTGATCTTATAACCCTCTTAGGAAAAATGAACGAAATTTAAAATTTTAATATTCAATTTAGAACTTTACATCTATTGTGATTGTATTGTATTATTTTTTGAAATAAAATTTATATTCGTCAGTAGATTTACAACTCAATTTAATAATTGAATGATAATAAAAGAAAAAAAAAAATTTCGTGAACTATTTTTTTTGAAGGCTGAGTCCAATAACCTTTCACCGATTTAAAATATATCAGCTAGATTTGTTTTTTGTATAATATCATATTCGATAGAGATGTTGCATGAAAAATAATTCAAACTAAATGACAAAAGAAACAAATAAGAAATGGAAAAACATTTCCAATTTATAGATGAAAATATGAGTCTTTTTTATAAGCTTCAATCAATCATTCTCCAAAGAGCTGGCAATAAAGTTTTGAGAGACAATAAACAATTATGAGGCATTTTGAGGGTGACATTTTTTACTTTTAATTGTTTCATCTTAGAAATTTCTATGTTTGATCACTTGTGGCAATTGGCATTAAAAAAAAAAAAAAAATGGGCTGTCAAATGTTGTCTTCTTCTTCCTTTTCTATTTTCCTTTTTTTTTAATCATCGAATATCTAATGCACGAATTTTTATATATGATCGTTGTAATTAATACATTGTTTATTTTTATATTTTATATAGATGATCGAGTGTGGACCATTTAATTAATACCCAAAATATTTATTTTTGTTTATAATCAAATTTCTATTTTACTATATACAAGCTATTAAGGTACTTATATTTCTAGATTATATATCGAAGGAAGACTTGAAATATTACTTTGGGTTAGCCAAAAATGTTAAGTGACATTTTTTTGTGTCACTTGGACTCGGGACATTGAATTTGAGACTTTAATAAGTATAAGTCGCTTTAGGAATTTTGAAAAGAGTTTTAAGAATAATTTCATGTGTTTGATGTGATTTGATCGTCAAAAATGAATCAAAAGAGAATGAAACGTACAAAAGAATATGATTATAAGAACTGCAACCACAAAAACAAATCAATGGTTCATCTATTTATTGAGTGCTGTAATTAGATCGATAGTTAGATTTTGATTAAAAAAAAGAGCTATAAAAATAAAAATAAAAGAAAAAACAAAATAATTAAATTAATTAAAAGACTTTACAAAAAGTCTTAATTTTATTCGATTTTGACAATTACCTCTTCATTTCACATAAAAAGGACAATGGAAAGGACATAGTTGAGGCCAGGGTACTTATCTTGTCTTGCACTACCAAGGTACTTCACGTTGTCTCCTTTTTTTTTTTTTCTTTTTTTCTTTTTTTTTTAAAGGTAATTATATTAACACTACAATTTTTATTATTTATACTACGTTTTAATTTCAATAAAGGTCTTCTAACTTTTGACATTCTGGTATTTATATATTCAACTTTTTTTCATCACATTTTTATGATTAACTTTCAATTAATTTTCACATTTTGTCTTTAATAACGATTTGTCCAAATATTCTGCTAATTTGCATTGAAGTGAGGAAAAAATATTTTGTCAAATTTTTGTATTTGTTATTTATTTTTCTTATTAAGGGTGTATTTGATTTTGATTAAAATCAGATTTTTTAGAAAAGTTGATGAAATGTGTGGTTAAAAAGTTGTGAGTTCATGAAATGTGTGATTAAAATTAATTGTTGATTTTGACTTCAGCTTTTTAGTAAAATTTTAATTAAAAACAAACACGGCCTAAAAAATTCAAGAGACAAAAAAATTACGCATTTTTAATTAATTTTTTTGACAGAAATCATCATCAAAGACTAGGGGGGTGTCCTCAACTCAGATTTGAATGAATTTGAAAAATTCACATAAATTTAGGTGTCATCAACTCAAATTTTAATAGAATTAATTGAAATTTAGGTGTCCCCAACTCGAATTTAAATAGATTCTTTAGAAATCTAGGTGTTCTCAATAACCAATAAATTTCTAAAAATTTCATTAATTAATGGATTTTGACAGATTTCAATAGATTTGGAACTATAATTATAACTACTAAAAATTCTAACAATTCTTGTTTCAAAATTTCAATTTCTCTCTCTCTCTCTCCCTCTCTCTCTCTCTCTCTCTCTCTCTCTAACATATCACTTTTCACATATGATTTTGCTGAAACTATTTTGTATCAATTAATTTTTTTTTTCTTTCTCTCACAAACCCCTCACATTTCACATAAAATTTTACTGAAACTCTTTTATACCAATTTGTAATTATTCACGCATTTATTCCATTTTTCTCAAAACGATGCCCATATTTCCAACTTCATGAATTTTTTGTTTAAAATGATAAAATTAGGAATTTCTTTTAACGTACGATAATGTTATGAATTTTATTTTTTAATCACAATGTTATTTTTTTTAGCGATCTAGTCAGACGTTATGCTATTTTCTTAGCTTTTTAAAAAAAATAATAATAATCCGTTTATGCACAATGAGTGGTTATGATTAAAAAAAAAATCACAAATACGAACTCTATTAACTTCTATAATTTAGAATTCTTTAAAAGTTAAAACGTTTAGATACTCATTTTTAATATTTAAAATGTAAATTATATGTATCAATATATCATGAATTAGTTGTCTTCTTTTTTTTTTTAAATAAATTGTGCTTTTATGGTGAGTTTACTTGTCAACGTTAATTTTAGAGCAAGTTTCTCCTCAAGACATAATTTAGTTTTAAAAAAAAATAGACTTGAAATGTTATGATGAAATTTTAAATTTTTTTCAAAATTTATAGTTGACACAATTGAGGAGATGAAAATATAATTTTTAATAAAAAGACCACAAATTCAATGAAATCCATGAGAATCTATTAAAATCTATGATATAGAAATCTATTAAAATCTTATCAAATTCATAGATTAATCATAAGAATTTGATAAAAAAAAAATAGTTAGAGACATAAATACAAATTAAACAATAGTTGGAAACTTTTATTATAATTAAAATATAATGTGGTACGAATATAATTATCTTTGTTGAAGGCAAAAACTCACTTCTTTTAAAAGTTAATAATTATTACTTTCATAAATTTACATATTTTCTATTAGACTCGAAGAAGATATTTATAAAATTATTACAAATCATGTCGTTAAATTTTTTTTTTTTTTTTGTATATATATATATATATATATATATATATATATATATATATATATATGTCAATTATTTGAAAAAAAATTAAAGACATGATATATCATAGATGGACAATTGTTATAAATCAACGATGACAATATTTGAATTTAGAATATCTACACCTTACCTAAAATTTTAACATGCTATAAAGTAAAATTAAACTTATTTATATAAAATGTCGTTTGACTTCATTTGCATTTGTATCTTCAATATTTAGATTTTAATTAAAAAAATTTGCAGCTAGTGTCTCCAACCTTTGACTTTATTTGCACTTGTATTCTCAATATTTAATTCTTGGTATCCATCACCTCAACCTTGTGTATAATTAGCATCCAATGCCCTTTGTGACCAAAATACTCCTCAACCTTTTATATAATTTACAACATTTTATGCTATTATAATATGGTTGTTAATTTACATTAATTAATTAACAAATATTTTATACAAATATTGTATAATAGTGATTAACAGTTGTAAATTAATTTACATTAATTAATTAACAGTTGTAACAATTAAACGGTTAATATATAAAATATTTGAATCACTATTTTAAAATTTATTTTAATTAATTTACATTAATTAACTATTATAGAAAATATTTGTTTATTTCATATTAAAATTTTATTTTAATTCATTATTAAATTGAATTATGGTGTTTATATTAACAGAACACAATTTATAAATATTTGAATATTTTAAAATTATATAATTCCAATCCCACTTGAGTGTTTTCAAAATATTAGTTTTTGGTGCATTGCACATGGTGTATTTATAATATTGTATTTTAATCCTTTTCAAGTTATCGTTTGTGATAGATTGTATAAGTAATAATGTAATGTATGTAACAAAAAATCATTTTTTGTAAACATGAAAATTTACCTTACACATTATATTTAAAATTTAATAAGTGTTTCGGATATTTAATAATGAAAATACAAAATTTATTGTTAACAATAATACATAGAATAAAATTTTATTTGTACTGAATAATACATTTATTTAGACTGACTAACAATAATACAGTTATTGTGACCTACAAATTTACAATATTTCACAATCAAATATTATATCAATAAACAAATACAAAGGTTGTGAAATATTTTAATATGTCATCAAATAGCATAAAAGGTTGTAAATTATATAAAAAGGCTGTTATAATGAATTTTAAAATAGTTTTATATATTAACCGCTTAGCTATTACAACTGTTAATTAATTAATATAAATTAATTTACAACTGCTAATCACTATTATACAAGATTTGTTAATTAATTAATGTAAATTAAAAACCATATTAAAATAGCATAAAATGTTGTAAATAATATAAAAGGTTGAAGGGTATTTTGGTCACAAAGAACATATGCTACTAATTATACAAAAGGTTGAGGTGATGGATGCCAATAATTAAATATTAAAGATACAAGTGCAAATGAAGTTAAAAGTTGGAGACACTAGCTACAAATTACCCTAAAGTAAAATTAAACTTATTTATATAAAATGTATGTGTTTGACGGAAGGGAGGGTAACATCGAAAAATAGAGGTGTAAAAGTGGGTCGGTCCATTAACTCATGTAGGTCACAATTTATGTATTGTGTTATATTTTATGTCATTAAGTTAAGTTTATATCTGAAATCTTGTTAAAAATGAGACTCCAATATAGTAAAATCAATTCATCATCTTTAACTAATCGCACGCGTTTTACACTATAATCGAGCCAAATTTAAAGATTTTTAAATATTGAGTATTAAGATTTTATTTTAGAAGGCCGACTTTATTAAGAATAATAGTCTAAGTTTTATAAGTTGATTATTATTTTTGTCGTTAGCGTTTTAGATGAATCAAATTGTTCGTTTGAAATTTTAAAACTCGATAACAACCATTAAATATTAATGTATGTATTATTATATATACCAAAAAAATAATAATGTTGCATAGGTTGATAACTATATTATCTTCTTACATTCAATTCTTATACTTACAATTAAATTTAATATATTGAATTGAATAAAACTCGACATAAATAAAAAAGTAAAAGCTTCATAAATAGAATGTTGACACGCTTTCTTAATTTCTTTACATATAGTGAGTTGACACGCTTTCTACAATATTAAAAGAATCGCTGTTTGGAATGCATTTACGAACCAACGCTTTTTGAATAAAAAAATAGAAACACTAGCCGTCTGGCAAATGAGGATTAAAACTTTTAATGAATTATTATGATGGCACTTAATAATTAATAAGCAGGTAAATTACACGTCGTGGACACCTTATATGTTGAAATCCAGTTTATAATATTTATTTTTTTTTCTTATTTCGGATTTAGATTACTACACGACTAACAAATTTAATATGCCACAAAAATATAATTATTCGTTTTCGATAAAGATATTCTCATTTTCTATGTTTGAACTATCGTTTGAATCGAAATTAGGAGGCTTATGACTCAATATGATAATCGAGCGTCATTCAAAGAGAGAAATTTTTTTTATGTCCAACGTTATGAAAAAAGAAGAAGACAACATTTAAGAAATAAAGACCTTTTCCAATGTAGCCGTTAGAGATGTTACATAAAATTAATTAAAAGGAAAAAGTAATATGTTACTTTCAATTTGTGGAGAGAAAAATGTGAGCCTTTTTTACAAGTTTCAATCAATCATTTTCCAAAGAGCTGGCACCCAAGTTTTTTGGGACTTGAAAATGACAAGTTTAATATTGTTTCATTTTTATATTTTCTAAGGATAATCACCTGTGGACCTAGTTAGAGGTGAACAAAAAATAAATAAAATCTTTATACAGTAAAATTGAATTGAAATGTTGTTTCAAAATTGTTGATTTGGATTCACGTAGATCCGTTAATATTTTAGTTTTGAATCGAACAAAACCACTTCAAAATAATTTAGTTTAAATTTCAATAATAAATGAAATATTGAGAAGTATAGTTGTAAAAGTCGAACCAAATAACTCATAGTCAGAATATATATTGAACCTATTGGATCTTATTACATGCAACTTGACCCGATCAATGTAGTCAAACTCAAATCTCGACCAATTTTTCTCTTGAAAAGTCTTTTTTTTAAGGTAAAAGATATTCATTAAAGTTGTAAATTAAGGTTTGCAAGTGATGAACGCATTGTGTGTTTGACATGCATATGTCAATATTTAATTTTATTCCACGTGAAAGATCCTCGTGTTTTTTGACTAATATAAAGTAGTTGTTTTTTAATTATAATTTGTGATTTATTCCGAGATACTGCATCACTATATGTATAAATTTTCAAGTTTAAGGGATTAAGATCAACATATAAACATGAAATTTAAGTTGACTTGAAATTTTAATTTATTAAACGACCAATTTGCTTTCAAGTAATCAAATCACAAAAAATTCCACTTTGATTTGGTTGTTAATGTAATGTAATAGTTCATATATAATCAGTGTTCCAAAAAACGTAATGCTAGGCCAAGCGGGAAGATCGAAGTTTAAGCTTTTCAAAGGCGATGTGAGAACGATACTTGAGGCGTTATTAGGCGTCGATGCCGAAAGAACAGGCATCGCCTATACGAGCCTTTCACAACAGTGGTTATAGCACAATTGGTTTAGTCAGGTATACAAAATATTAAGCAATTGAGTGTTTATTTAGAGACGTAAAGTAGATCGTTCGATTTGTTTTTAAGGTGATTCAATGTCGACCATATATAGAATGACATAGTTCATATTCTTCGACTTCTTCTACGAGCATATGATTCTTTTTATTCGCGTGTTGATATTCTCAATGAAATCAACAAGCCTATTAATGCGGAATAAGTTGACAAAAATATTCTCTTAATGTACGTAATTTTGCTGGCAAAGCATCACAAAAGAAATTGGCAAGATCTAATAATCAAATTGACCATAGTCTTTCTTTCCAGTTCCTTGTTTTGAATGCCTAAAGATATGATTCGTGTCGTTTGGCTTAAAAAAACACCATAAATGTACTTAATACTTAATTTCTAGAGGAATTATTGGTGGGTACAAAAGAATTTGGTAATATGTCGTGATCAAATAGAAATCCGACATTTATCTCGAGATTTTTACATAATTTTCTTTATTAATACTCGGCTCCACGTTTTTAATGGTTTAAGGATATTGTTCACAGCACCACAAATGTTGTTTTCTTGAGGGATTATTGGTGGGTTTTCTTGTCAACGATATAGGTGACTATTTAAGTGTGATTTCACTAAGATGCAATTAATTTTACTAATAAATGTTTACCTTTCAATTATTGTTTGTTGTGAAATCCAATTAATGCTCTTATTTTTTTAAATAATTGCTAACCATTCCTTTAGTATTTAAGTTTATCAACTTTGCCCATCAAGTACTGATTTTATTTATGACAAAATTGCGATAGATTTCTCCCCAACCTATTAAAGTTGGGACCCCAATTCTCCAGCAAGGCAGAAAATCCCTGCTCCATTTAGGGCGAGACATTTTGCTATCCCTACGGACGGATATTGTCCATCTAGGAACAAAGTATGAGGTTATCATATGACAACAAACATGTATCCCTTGGGCCTTACCAATACCAATCTATATCTATATCTATATCTATGCTAATCTAAAAGAGGCGTAAAAAGAGGAACATTTTTGGACAAATATGTCTTCATTAATATTTTATATTTTCTAAATTGTCCATGAGTTAATGTTATAATTAAACTCCTAATTTAACATTTATAACCAAATATGAAGTCCTTAGAAGTTGAAAATGCTAAGTCTCCATTTATTATATTTAATTACTGGATTTTGAAAATATTTTCTTTAAATTGTGAGAACGGATTTGGTCAGTTACAAAATTATTAGTAATTGACATTCCACCAACAATTTATTCAACTTATTTAAGGTCAAATTTGAAGTTTAAGATTGTTTTATTTGAAGGTAATTATGTAGTTTGTAATGTCTATAAAGACTTCATTTGAAGATTTGTATTTGTGATTATAGTTTTTGTTAGTTAATGTGAATAATCCTCTCTCAATGCTCTTCTTTTTTCAAAATAATAATAATAATAATTTGTGTTGTACTATAAAGGTTACGATGTATTTTTTAGTTATTGTGCATGCTCATACGTATTTGTATATTGTTTACATATCTAATTGATTTGTGGCTTCAGATTTTCTAGATGAAAAAATTTTGTGGGCTAACTTCAATAATGGTTTCAATCTACTATTGATACGTATCTTATTTCTATTATTCGTTTTTATGCTTTTGAATTGAATTGTTATCTATTTTGCTTAAACTAATTTTTCTTAACTATTTATGCTCCGACATGAATAAGACGCTTAAATCGCTAGAATATTTAGTTTTGGTAATATTAATTTATTTCTCCATTACAATTTGGATAAGTTCACGTGAAGACATTTAGGCACTGAATTGTGCAAATGAGAATGTTTAATTTTGTCAATTTCTAATGTAAATGTTATTTTGTTTTCTTTTATATATAAATCTACCTAACTTGAGGTACTACGAACCCAATTTGCAAGTGATAAATAAAATTTATGAGAGAAAATATGTGTAGATAAATAATTCTCTGTATTGATTCAATTGAATAATAAGAAGAAGATTACAAGATATATATACTAATAAAAAAGAGATTCTACCTAAAATACGAATATTACATAGATGGTATCCTACCATAAATACAATTCTACCAACAAGGGAAAGAATAAATAAAGTAAACAAATATTTGTTAATAAGGTAAATAAATATTTGTTAATACTCCTCCTCAAGTTGGAGCATGTATGTCAAGAGTGCCCAACTTGCGAGTGAAATTGTGAAATGCCTCATTGCCTAGGGTTTTAGTAAATAAATCTGCAATCTGATTATTGCTTGGAACATAGGCAGTCTTGATCTCTCCCTTAACAATTCGTTCACGAACAATATGACAATTTATTTCAATGTGTTTTGTCCTTTCATGATAAACTGGATTAACAGTATTATGCATTGCTGTTTGATTATCATAATATAAGATTGCTGCTTGTGGGTGATCTACACATAGGTCCGTCAACAATTGTCTCAACCATGTAAGCTCACAAGCAATATAAGTCCTATACTATGTTTCTGCTGAAGATTTAGACACGGTCGTTTGCTTCTTACTTTTCCATGATATAAGCGTTTCTCCCAAAAATATACAATATCTCATAACCGACCATCGTGTAGTAATATCTTCAGCCCAATCTACATCACAAAATCCTGCTAGCTTCAATTTCCCTTCTGATGGAAAATACAATCCTTGTCTTGGTGCTCCTTTTAAGTATCGAAGCAATCGATGAACTGTATCAAGATAGGATAGTCTAGGTGCCTGCATGAACTAACTAAGTAGTGTATTGACCGAATATGAGATTTCCGGTCTAGTAATGATGAGATAAATGAGTTTCCCTACCAAGCGTTGAAAATATGTGGGATCTTTCAACAACTTTCCATTGTCAAATTAAGTTTCAATGACTGCTCTATGGGAAATGCTACAGGTTTTGCTCCAAGTAATCCGGCCTCTTGAAGAATGTCAAGAGTATACTTCCTTTGATTTATAGAAACTCCTGATCTCGAGCGAGCAATTTCTACTCTAAGAAAGTATTTTAATGTGCCAAAGTCCTTTAACTTGAATTGAGATGCAATGAACTTTTTTGTAGTAGAAATTACTTCTCTATCATTTCCTATGACAATCATATCATCCACATATAATAGAATAGTCGTAAATGAATCACCACTGACCTTTGTAAAGAGTGAGTAATCTGCATGTGACTGTTTGAATCCAAACTAAATGACAGCAAATACAAATTTTTGAAACCAAGAACGAGATGTTTGTTTCAATCCATATAAAGATTTATGAAGTCGACATACAAGTGTTGTCTCTCCTTGTCGAAGAAATCCAGGTGGGAGAGTCATATAGACTTCTTCATCAAAATCACCATGAAGAAATGCATTTTGGACATCCATCTGATCAAGCGTCCAATTTCAAATAAAGGCAATAGCAAGTAAGCATCAGATTGTTGTTAACTTTCCAACTGGAGCGAAAGTTTCAGTATAATCAATCCATTCTCGTTGTGTAAACCCCTTTGCCATCAGCCGTGCTTTGTATCGTTCAACTGTACCATCAGAATTAAATTTGACTTTAAACACTCACTTACAACCAATAGGATAATAACCTGGAGGAAGTGGGACAAGTGACCAAATATTGTTTTCTTCTAAGACATGAATTTCATCTTCATAGCAGCTACTCATTTGGGATCCTGACATGCGGCCTCATATGTCGCTGGCTCAATAGTATGAGAAATATTGTATGTACGATGAATAGAAGAAAGATTGCTATATGATACATACTTTGATATAGGATGTCGAGTGTTGGATTTGATCGAAAGAGACTCAGCGTGAGTAGACAAGGCATGATTGACATAGTAATTTTTCAGGTAAATTGGAGTTTAAATGGGTCTTGTGGATCGTCGAATTTGGTCATTTGGTACGACTTGGGGTTGTTCTGGCTGGTCATCTAGAAAGTGAGAATAGGGGACAGGTCGACCGGTGGGGCTCTCTGTTAGACCGGATGAGGGGACCGGTCGACCAGTATCTCAACCAGTTGAGCCCTCTATTAGATCGGATGAGGGGACAGGTCGACCGATTGAGCTCTCTATTGGACCGAACGAGAGGACCAGTTGACCAATTGAGCTTTCTATTGGACCGGATGAGGAGACCGGTCGACCAGTTCAGTAGTGTTCGGGATTTTCAGGCATGTTATCTGTTTCTGCTATGCATTGGTCATCACTCGTCAGGGTATGTTAAATGTGGCATTTCAACATCCATAGGCATAGATTGTGGCAATGGGATGAAGTTGGTTTCTTCATTTTGTTGGGAGGCGTATGGAAATATGGTTTCATAGAACACGACGCTCGGTATACCACTAGCTTTCTGTCGGTTATGTCATATAAGATGTATCATTTTTGTCTTGGGGGGTATCCAAGAAACACACACCGTCTGGCTCGTGTGTCAAATTTATGGCTGTGTGTAAGATTGGTGGCAAAATACAAGCAATCATAGACACATAAATGGGAATAAGGTGGTGGTTTCTTGTATAATTTTTCATATGGTGTTTTGCATGATAGCAATGGCGAATGTATTCGGTTGATAAGGTAACAAACTGTCTTGATATGTTACTCCCAAAATTTTAATGAAAGATTAGCTTGAAATCTAATGGCACGAGCCACATTAAGGAGGTGGTGGTGTTTTCTCTCTACCACTCTATTTTGTTGAGGGGTATAAATACATGATCTATGAAAAATGGTACTATTTTCATCTAGGAATGCTTGCAAGGATAAGAACTCTTGTCAATTGTTAGACCTTATGACTTTTATAGTCAGGTTGTGTTGAGTTTTAACACAAGCAAAAAAATTCTTAATTATGCCTTGAGTTTCAGATTTGTGACGCATGAGATGTACCCAATTATAACGAGAGAAATCATCAACAATTGTAAAAAAAATATCTAGCACAAGAATAAGAATAAATTATATAAGGTCCCATGATATCACAATGAATCAAATCAAACGATTTGTTTGCTAGAAATTTGGCTAATTGTAAATGGTAATCTAGATTGTTTTGCCAAATGACAAACATCACAAATATCGTGGAAATCAAAACTAATTTCTAAAATACTTTGTGCTAGGAATTAAAGAGGTGAGGCTGAAGGGTGCCCAAGACGTCTATGTTATAGATTGGTTGATCCACTAGTAGTATGATGTATTTGTGGCTTTGTGAGAGGTAATATAAGCCGTTACTCTGCCTTCTTAAGCCAACCGTCTTCTTCGTAGTCAAATCCTGCATGACATTAAAATCAGAGAAAAATATCACATAGCAATCTAATCTTCTAGTAAGTTTACTGATAGATTAACTTTGAAGTTGGGAATATAAAGCACATTATCAACCGTCATATTATTTCCCAAGTTAACTGCACCAATGAATTTAATAAGAACATGGCCCCCATTCGATAATTACACAGTTTTGTACTTTGGCATGGATTTATTCTCAACGATCCCATCCTTTGTCACATGGTCAGTGGCCCCGCTATCAATAATCCATGAATTACTCAAAGAGGTAGTAGAGTTATTGATACCTGAGGTGTTAACATAAGACTTATCATTACCCGTCTTGTTGTTTAGAAGTATCATGATCTGCTCATATTCTTTAGCTACGAGTGTTTTTCCTTCATTTGGGTCAAGTATAGAAGCAGTAGCAGTGTTTGTAAAGCGTTTGTTTCGTGGCTTTACGTCATTCCCATGAAACTTGTGCCTTAGATGGAAGTCGTGGATGAAATAGCAGGTATCAACATTGTGGCCAGTCATTTCACAGTGGGTGCACTGTTTCTGCTGTCCAGTTCCCGTAGAAACGGTCGACAAGTAAGATGAACCGATCGACCGGTCATCGCTTGACCGATTATTGGTCGACCGATTGTCACCTTTCTGGTTCGATCCCCAATTGTTCGACTTCTCCCAATTGATTGAATTTTACCATTCACGATCTGTTGCAACCTCAACTTGTCTTTCATGTTGCATTAAAATAGTGTTGACTTTTTTGGTATCTGAGATGGGACTCATCATTAGTATGTTTCTACGAACTGTGGAATAAGAATCATTCAATCCCATCAGGAAGTGCAACCTTCTCATTCTCATCTCTTTCAGCCAATGCCTTAAGATTCCCACATGTGCATCTAATTGGGTTATGATAAGAACTCAATTCATCCCATAGTCCATTTAATTTGATGTAATAAGTTGACATCGATTGATTTCCTTGTCGATACTCAGCAATTTCTTGGCGAATCTGATATATTCGCGCATCATTACCTTGAGAAAATCGATCTCGTAGGTTGTCTCATACCTCTGTAGCAGATTTGGAGTATATGATACTTTCAGCAATATCTGGATATACCGAATTAAGTATCTAGGAGAGCACCATGTGATTACTTCGTTCCCATATGGAATACTTCTCATATTCTGCTTCTCGTGCTTTGATCTTTCCATCATGAAGCCAATTTTATTATTAACAATTAGGGCAATTCTCATAGCCATACTCTATTGTCTATAATTATTTCCATCAAGTGGTTTAGAAACGAAGATTAAGTCGGGATGATCGGATTACTGTAGAGTCATGGGATCCAATTGGACAATCATCGCTTCTGTGATTTTTCTATCATTGTTTGTACCAAACATCGTTTCTCTGATACCAAATAAAATTTATGAGAGAAAATATGTGTACATATATAATTCTTTGTATTAATTCAATTGAATAATAAGAAGATTACAAGATATATATACTAATAGATGTTAATTTTACCAACGGTCACTGAAGTTCAAAAGTTACAACAGTAGTCACTAAAGTATATATTCTTTTCACAAACGGTCACTCTCTTAAATTTCTAACTTGAAATGGTGATGTGGCATGATAATGTGGCATACAATAGACATTTATTTATTACATGGTTGTGCATATATTTTCAATTATCTTTCAATTAAGTTCTCCAAAAATTTTATCTTAAGTCTGTAATCTTTTTACATCTTTACACTTTGGTCCCCAAATTTTTAATTATCTTTCAGTTAAATCCTCCAAAAATTGCATCTTAGGTCCTTCAACTTTATATATCTTCAAATTTTGGTCCCCTAAATCCTTAATTTTAGTGGCCAGAATAAATGTAATTTTAGTGGTCAAAATAATTACATTTTCAATTAAATTCTTAACTTTACACTCGAATTTTCATCTAAACGAACAAATTACATAATTAAAAAATTAACTACTTGATAGAACTCACAAATTATCACTTAGAGTTGACAAAAATAAATAAAAATATATTTTATTGACAACTCTAGATAATAAGTGTAGGTTTTGCACTTATTTTGACCACTAAAAGTAGATATCTGTGAGTTTTGTCCGTTAGTTTATTATTTAATTATGTTATTTTGTTCGTTTGGGTAAAAACCCGAATGTAAAGTCAAGAATTTAATTGAAAGTGTACTATTTTGACTACTAAAATTGTACTTATTTTGACCATTAAAATCAAGGATTTGGAGAACCAAAGTTTGAAGATGTAGAAAGTTGAAGGACTTAAGATGCAATTTTTTGACTACTTAATTGAAAGATAATTAAAATTTTAGGGACCAAAGTGTAAATATGCAAAAAGATTAAGAACCTAAGATGCAATTTTTGGAAAATTTAATTGAAAATATAAAGACTAAAATAAATATTATATAAAGTACATGAATTACATTGCAATAAATAAATATCTATTATATGCCATATCATCATGCCATATCACTATTTAAAGTTAGAAATTTAAGAGAGTGACCGTTTGTGAAAGAAATATGTACTTTAGTGAGCACCGCTGCAACTTTTGAACTTTAGTGACCGTTTTAAAATTTTAAGGTAACTTCAGTGACCGTTGGTAAAATTAACCCATACTAATAGAAAATAGATTCTACCTGAAATATGAATATTACATAAATGGTATCCTACTATAAATACAATTCTACCAACAATGGAAAAAATAAATAAGGTAAACAAATATTTGTTAATAAGATAAATAATTATTTGTTAGTAATTTTAGGTTAAAATCTCTTCATAGTTGGAGAACTGTATTAAAGTATAAAGATTTGTTATAAGTCATTTGTCATCTCATAAAGCAAGAAAATTCAATGGATTTGAGTGCTCGATATATTTAAAAACTTATGTACACTATTTTTTATTCTTTTTATTTGTATTCTTTAATTGACATTATTTAACTATATTACAGACTGTAAAAAATAAATGTTCAATACTGACCACTACAAAGTACTTTGTTTAAATACAACAACAAACATTATATTTCACCGTGTTTTCTAATGTCAGATTTTTATATTTTAATACATTATTAAATTAAATTATAATTATTTAAATATTTGAATAAACATATATTTTGCAACACCATTGTTGACTAATGATTATAAAACGGGACATAAATTTTAGAATATCAGAATGTATCAGTGACAAAAGGAAAAGGACATAGAAGCAGACTGATTTCAATGTCTCCATTGTTTTTATTATATGATTAACCTAATGACATAACATAAAGCCAACATTAATCACAGAATTATATGGCAGGGTCACGTTCGGTAGAAAACATCGATAATCAAGTTGAAGTTTATGTACATGATTGAGACTGCACCGAGCTTTTAATTTTGCCTAAAACCAATTTTTTTCATTTACCAAATATGTATCCGTATGGTAGTGTCGGAGCCTGATCTCTTATTTATGGTGGGTAAAAGATATAGAAAAATGCTAAATGAACAACTTAGACATATGATTAGACCACCATGTGTAAAATATTAAATATGTCATTTGAAAATACATAAATAGGAATTTGAATTATGTCTTTGCAAATAACAAATTTGACATTTTATACATGGTGGTCTAACTTTATATTCAACTTGATGTTCATGTAGTATTACTCAAAGATATAATGCCAACCGGTGAGGTGGCTAAACATGATTGGTAGAAATTATAAGTGTGGGGTTATGAACTATCAACCATGTGATGCCACATCAGCGTGGACATTATAAGTGGATAGGATATCAATCATCTGGTAGTGTCATCGAAGAACTACATCCTTCCTTTTACCTCAAGTAACAGATAAAAAATTACAATTAGTATTTGGTACGACTTTATCCTATCTGAGAAATATCAAAATACAATAATCCTAATATTATTAGTTTTTCTCCTTAAGTTTCGTAAAAAGGAAACGAGAAGTACCTGAATTGTCTATCAGGTTTCCAGCAGCCACAGGTTCGGGATCCTTGATGTCCAAAACCACGGCATCTGAAGTGAGGAATGTCCTTGCTACAGAACCCACGTGCCATCTGCTTCCCGCCTATGTTTATGTCTTAAAGAGACTTACAATGCATGATAAGGAATGTTCAACCAAAAATTATTTATGGCATAAAATGCAATTAATGGGCACGGACTCGTGTTTCAGAAATTGAGTCTGAACACTATTGCCTTCACTTACCATTGAAAGATCGACCAATGATAACGAATAAGTGATATGCATGCATGAGTAAAACTCTAAACGAATTCTCTTTGCATCTATCAGCAATGCACATTTTTACAACAGGTTAACATAGGTGACATTGAGAGGCCCATTTTCAAGTACTTGCTAGTTGCTGCATTGAACTTGTCAGCAGAGAAAAGTGATGATTCATTTGCAATTTATCCACATCAATACTATGATATGAAGAGGATCACCCGGGATAACAAGTTGGTGTGCATTGACACCCAAGCAATTGGTGATGCTACATAACCATCAACTCACAAACTCGGGCCAACTTAATTACCATTTATCACTTTCATGGGATATACCGTATAGAGGGTCAGTTTAAATTCGTGGGATCGAGTATACCAGCAGCCATTACATCCTCGTTTATTCCAGTTACAGTATTATAGCCATACTTGGGACTACAGTTGGACAACACCTAAGGAAAGAACCCTGCACGGGTCTATCAACACAATTTAGATATTTTTTATTTTTTACTTTTTTAAAGAAACAAACCGACTCTAAACAGGAGACATACTTTCTCTATCAGAACACTTCCATTGACCCCAGCATTCTTGGCCATTAACTTCATTAATTCAATGCTCTCTTAATAATATCGGCTCAAACCTGCAGAATCCTGCTCCAACACTAGGTGCTCCTCTTAGCCTGTTCACCACGAGTGTTGCAAGAGCTTCCTACTCAATCTCAATGTCTTTCTGCAATAATCAATATTGGATATCCTCCACTAATAGCATCTTCCAAAACGCTGATTAAGTCCCTTGCATTTGTTATTTTTTATCAACCAGAAGTAGCTGCATAAAGAACATTTGCAATCGGAAAATAGCAAGTATTTACCTATATGTTGATCTCCACTAAAAAAACAACTATTTTCTTGAAGATAATGTAGTAGAAGAATCCATTGAACCACCAGTATCTTGTAATTTTTTTCATATTCGACAGCCATCTTCTCACTATCTGTAACAAAGTACAGGGAAATATTACCATGGTCGAACTGCATGCCTTCCACGACAACAAACTATTCTCACAACTTCTCCCTTCTTCAAGAGTCGCAACACCTTTCCTGCCTGCTTTACTCATGGCTTCCACAATCATATTTCCTGGGCTAACAGAAATTAATAAATTTGAACAAAATTGAACTTAATAAAAGACCAGAAGATAGAAGAATTTTGCAATTTGCATCATAAAGAAAAAGAGTGACACCTACTATTATACCTCTTTACTTGAGCTCAACCACCAGGGCTTTAGTTGTCCTCTAAATACCCCTAGTAATTTGAATAGGATAAGCACCAGCTACTACAACCTGAACAAATCAGAAATGAGGAACTAATTTAATCCCTCGTTCAAATATTAGGTGTGTTTTGGATATACTTTCAAGGGCTAAAAGCAAGTATTCTTAATGTGTACTACCTTAACACCCTCAGAGATGAGACCTTGTGCCAGAACAACAGACGTTGTTGTCCCATCGCCAGCCAAGTCATTTCAAATTTATCTTTGAAGCAGCTTGCCTCACCAATTTAGCACCAATATTTTCCACTGGGTCTTCTAATTCAACCTATGAAGAACATTCAGATTGCACCAAAGTTGCAAATCAACACATAAAAACAATCATATCATACATTCTGATATAAAGTTCTATATCAGACATGGTCAACATTATACCTCTTTAGCTACAGTTACACCATCGTTAACAATTTTTGGAGAGTCATACTTGCTCTCAAGAACAACATTCCTTCCTTTTGGACCAAGAGTAACACCTTCTAAATATGCAAAGCTTGTTAACACCAATCTGAAAATAAAGGTCCAAGAATAAGGCATTACGGAAACGCAAAGCAAGAGACCAATTGAAACATAAGTGTGAAAGGAATCCTTGACAAAATAGTTGCAAATTCACCTGCAGCATCTTAATTGCAGAACCATCCTTGTTAAAATGCAAGTCCTTGGCCATAGCTATGAACCTATTGATTACATATTTTTTGCAAAACTACATGTTAACTCTTGCCTATATGCACTCGAAGATATGGATGCAAATGATTCTGATGTATTTTGATTTGTTATACGAGCAGCACTGGATGACAGAATAGAACCGAATGACGGCAAGGCAGAAAACGTCAACTGTCAACGCCATGTTCTATCAAAATCTGTTACATAAGCACCACGCAGTGTGAGAAGCTAACTCAAACGATATCCAACATATTATTAAATACAGAAAAGAAAACATATAAAAAAACAGGGCAGAGTAGAATTCACATGCTGCACATTTTGCGAGTTTTAGGCCTCAAAACTAAGCAGTAGCTAGATAGTTGGGCCAAATATAGAGTGACCAGAGTTTGAAGGGCCAAAAACGCACAAATCAATTTCAACTTCTCAGAGTCCAGTGAGGTCTTGAATTAGTGTGACAAGCGAGAAAATTGAAAATTTGACGAAACAAAAGGTTCATTCACATCTATACTTGGCTACTCGTGCAAGAGAACATCTTGAGTTAAAAAAATGTTACAGATGATGCTGAAGATCATGAAAAAACCAGATGCTATCCAAGGTTTTTTTTCCTTGTCTTTTTTTCATTAATCGCTTGATCTAAAAGCTTAAACTGTTAGATAACTCCAGGTGTATATCATTTAAATATTGTCTTCAACATGCCCCTCAGTATAGGTGGGTTTCAACTTTTTCCATGCTTTGACACGTGTAAAATTTCATTAAATGAGTGGCAGCCATACTCGAATCCAGACCTATACCTGCTCTCATGCTATGCTGCCATTTGATCTAAAAACTTAAGCTGCTAGATAAGAATTCATGTATATAATTTAAATATTGCCTTCAACATTTATTACTCGCATTTCCATTTTTTTCTCATTCAAAAGAATTCTTGACAAATTAAATTGCAAATTCACAGGCAGCTACTTAATTGCAGAATCATCCTTGTCAAATGTATGTCCTTGGCCATAGCATAAACCTTAAGGTTACATCTTTTCCAAAAAAAACTACATGTTTATTCTTGCCTATACATGGACCGAAGATATGGATGAAAATGAAGATAATGACTCCAAAGTATTTGTCAGTTTTTGATCTGTTATATGGCCACTGGTGGAACCAAATGATGGCAAGGCCACAAAGGTCAAAGCCATATTCTATCAAAATCTGCTACATAAGCACCTCGCATTCTGAGAAGCCAACTCAATAGATATCCAACATATTATTTAAGCACATAGCAGAAAACATAGTAAGAACAGGTTGAAAAGAATTCAGGGCATCAAGTTTGTGAGTTTAAGGTCTCAAAATTAAGCAGTACTTGGATAGTTGAGCCAGATTGAGAGTGACTTTGAGCTTGGAGGGCCAAAAACACACATCACTCTCAATTTCAACTTCTCAGGCTTTAGCAGGATCTTGAATTAGTGACAGGGAGAAAAGTGACCAGATGACGAAACGAAAAGTTCCTTCACATTTATACTTGGCTACTCCCATCAAGGTAACATCTTGACTGAAAATGTTGAGGATCAATAAAAAACCAGATATCTAAGTTATTATTTTTCTACTCTTTTTCTTTCCTGTATTTCCATTTTTTACTTGTTCCAACAATAGCCAAAAGAAAGCAATTCCCTTTGCAATTTCATCATATTCTCCTTTCTTTCATCAAATTCCAAGATAGTTAAGGTTTAGAATGCTAATCCTTTCGTACTTATCTGAACAAGCATTCACCTTTTATTTTTCATTTTTTCTTATCTCATTCAAGAATGAAATGAATAATGTTCTCTTGATCTAAAAAAAATAGGGAAAATTTTCAAAAAACTCTCTTCTTTAAAAGACCAAGTGCAAAATGGCCACCTTTTACCCTTTCGTTTAGAAAGCTTTCTAACAATTGGACTTCATTAAAAACATGATAGGAAATCCAGTTCGAGACCGGAGATCAAGCTTGTTTACGCCAAACGCAACAAGAGAACAGGCCAAAGCTTAAGCAGAAACTTCGAGATTGTTTTTGTTGGAAATTGGTTTAAATATGTCGAGAAATTAACTAAGTGTTAAAAATAACGAAAATGACTCCGTGTCAACTCGGCCAAATATACAAGACCCGACCCAATCCGTTTAGGCAAATTTGTTTGCCACTTTGACGCTTCGGGGAAACGGGGATCGACCTGTCTAGTCAGGTCGCGGGGTTCGACCTGCCCGGTCAGGTCGAGGGGGCAGCGCCCCTCGTGGGGGCTCGAGGGCAACGCCCCTGGAAAGAAAATTCAGATTTATCTGTATGTTTAAAGGATATATTTAGCATCTCGAAACCAATATCGAATGAATGAGAAATTACGAAAAAAGACAATTTTGGGTTAAAATTTTGACCATGCGATCGCACAGGTATGTACACCTGTGATCGCAAACTGCCTAAATTTTAAACAGAACATTTTTGGGTCCTTCTATGCGATCGCAGGAGATATAGCCTTGCGATCGCTCCTGCGATCACATGGTTAAACTGGATCAAGTTCTGTTCTGATTTTTGTAATATGCGATCGCAGCTTGGTAAAACCATGCGATCGCATAGGTTTGCACGAACAGACATGTCCTTTTGAAGGGTTGCACGATTTGGTTCATTCCTTTTCGTTTTCAACCGATCTCCAACGTTAAAAAGGGCCTGTGGACGTCCATTTTTTCAGATGATTGATACAGAAACACTTTTGCAATAATAATCTACTTATATTTCATCATTGAACCAAAAATTCATTGCATTTGGTGCATGATTTTTGGTGTTTCATTTTCATTTCATCTTTTGGATACAAAACCAATTTTCGGTTCGTTGTGCTTGTGGTTTGAAGTGCTTCAACCACAAATAAGAAGTCGTTGTATCTTGGGAGTCAATTGCCATATACTGTAGGCACCTTCGCGGGGTAAAATTGACTTAAGGACAAAGAGTTCAACTCTTGCCTCGATTTATTTTTCCATCCAGTTCATTCAGTTTGATTGATTGCTTAGAAGTCATTTCCACAGAAATTCCGCCAACAATCTTAAGTCAATTTTTTGCAGTATTTTTTGTGGTAAGTGACATCCGGTTCTACTTGTTGTTGATCTTCTGTTTTACGTACACATAAATGAATTCGAATGATACTTCAAATGAGGGAACTTCTGAAGGAAGTATTCCTACCGGTGTGATTCATCCGGTTGTGGCTCCGGCTGTGGCTACCTCCCATACTACCGTACATTCAAACTCCGTTCCACATGGGGAAAAATCGAAAAAATTCATTGGGGTTGAGTTTAAGAGATGGCATCAGAAAATGCTCTTCTATCTCACGACCCTCAACTTGGCAAAATTCTTGAATGAAGATCCTCCCGCTATTCAAGAAGGAGAAAACAATCGGACATCGTTGATTGCGTTAGATGCTTGGAAACATTCAGATTTTTTGTGTAAGAATTATATTCTGAATGGCTTGGACAATACTTTGTACAATGTGTATTGTTCCAAGCAATCGGCAAAGGACTTATGGGATTCTTTGGAAAGGAAATACAAGACTGAAGATGCGAGAACAAAGAAGTTCATCGTAGAAAGGTTTTTGGACTACAAGATGGTAGATTCAAAGACGATTATCAGTCAAGTGCAAGAGTTGCAGATCATATTTCATGACATTCACGCAGAGAATATGTCTTTAAGTGAATCATTTCAAGTGGCTGCAATCATTGAAAAACTTTCACCCATGTGGAGGGACTTCAAGAATTATCTCAAGCATAAACGCAAGGAGATGAATATTGAAGAACTTGTGGTCCGACTAAGGATTGAAGAAGACAATCGAAATTCGGACAGGCGTGTTGGAAATAGCATACCACAATCTAAGACTAATGTGGTAGAATCCAACAACAACATAGGAAAAAAGAGGAAGCATTCTGTTGAACCTTCTAAGAAGAATGCAAAGAAGTTCAAGGGCAACTGCTACAATTGTGGAAAGGCTGGACATCGCTCCGTTGATTGTCGCAAACCAAAGAAGCAAGCCCAAGCGAACATAGCCGAATCTAATTCTATATCAAATGGCATATCTGATATGAATTTATCGGCGGTTGTTTCAGAATGCAACAACGTTGGAAATCCCATGGAATGGTAGGTTGATACGGGTGCAACCCGCCACATATATGCTGATAAGGATATGTTCACATCCTACATTCCAACCGAGGGAGAAAAGTTGTTTATGGAGAACTCCTCATCATCAAAAGTAGAAGGACAATGCAAAGTGATATTGAAGATGACATCGGGAAAGGAACTTAGCCTCAACAATGTCCTTCACGTACCGGATATTCGCAAGAACCTTATGTCAGGTTCTTTGTTAAGCAAGAATGGCTTTAAGTTAGTCTTTGTTTCGGATAAGTTTGTACATACCAAGAATAACATGTATGTTGGCAAAGGCTATGTAAAAGATAGACTATTCAAAATGAATGTCCTAACTATTGTACCGAAAGTTATGAATAAAACGCCATCTTCCGTTTATATTCTTAAGTCATCTAATTTATGGCACCATAGATTAGGACATGCAAACTTTAATTCAATACGTAAATTGATGAATTTAAATTTACTTTCGAATATGCATTTTAATAATGGAAAATGCGAAACATGTGTAGAGGCAAAAGCGGCCAAAGTACATTTTCATTCGGTTGAACGAACCACAACACCTTTAGAACTAATTCACACGGATGTGTGTGATTTAAAGTTTGTACAAATAAGAGGTGGTAAAAAGTATTTCATCACGTTCATAGATGATTGTACAAGATACTATTACGTATACTTGTTGAAAAGCAAAGATGAAGCTTTGGAAGTGTTCAAATACTACAAAACCGAAGTTGAAAATCAACTTGAAAAACGAATAAAAATGATTCGTAGTGATAGAGGTAGAGAATATGTTGCACCATTTGAGGAATTTTGTGCAGAATTTGGAATCATTCATCAAACTACTGCACCATATTCACCTCAATCAAATGGGATTGTTGAACGTAAGAATCGAACTCTAAAAGAAATGATGAATGCAATACTAATAAGTTCGGGTTTACCTCAAAACTTGTGGGGGAAAGCCATACTTTCTGCAAATCATATCTTAAATAAGATACCACACAAAAATAAAGTTGAATCACCTTACGAGTTATGGAAAGGTCGAAAACCTTCATACAAATATCTCAAAGTGTGGGGGTGCTTAGCAAAAATACAAATACACAAACCTAAACAAGTTAGGATTGGACCAAAGACAATTGATTGTGTCTTTATTGGATATGCAATCAATAGTAGTGCATATCGATTCTTGGTTCATAAATCTGAAGTACTTGATATACATGAAGACACGATTATTGAATCAAGAAATGCAGTCTTCTTTGAAGACAAATTTCCGTGTAAAGAAAAGGAAGCAAGTTCAGTTAAACGAACTTATGATAATTTACATAGAAATGACGACAATCTTCAAATAAATAAAGAACCGAGACGTAGTAAAAGGCAACGAATTCATAAGACATTCGGTCTAGAATTCGTAACCAATTTACTTGAGAATGATCCGAGGACATTTGATGAAACAATGTCTACTCCCGGAGCTCTTTTTTGGAAAGAAGCTGTACGTAACGAAATTGAATCCATCATGAATAACCATACTTGGGAATTGGTTGAACTCCCTCCGGGAAACAAAGTTTTAGGCTGCAAATGGATATTCAAAAAGAAATTGAAATCGGATTGATCAATAGATAAATACAAGGCTAGATTAGTAGCCAAAGAGTATAGACAAAAGGAAGGATTCGATTTCTTTTATACTTATTCACCGGTGACAAGAATCATGTCTATATGTGTCTTGATTACAATCGCGACATTGCATAATCTTGAAATACATCAAATGGATGTTAAAACTGCGTTTCTAAACGGTGAATTAGAAGAATAAATCTATATAGAACAACCCGAAGGGTTTGTTGCACCGGGAAATGAAAAGAAGGTGTGTAAACTTGTAAAATCTTTGTATTGATTAAAACAAGCACCGAAACAATAGCATAAAAAGTTTGATAAAACTATATTGTCAAATGGCTTCAAAATCAATAAATGTGACAAATGTGTCTACATTAAAAACACACCTAACGAATATGTAATCGTATGCCTATACGTTGACGATATGCTAATCATGGAAAATAACTCAAAAGTCATTTCCTCGACTAAGAAAATGTTAACAAAATATTTTGACATGAAAGACATAGGAGTGGCAGATGTAATATTAGGGATTAAAATCTCTAAAACATCCGATGGTTTGTCATTATCTCAATCACATTATGTTGAGACTGTACTTAAGAAGTTTAAGGCGTATGACGATAAACCAGTTGACTTAAGTATACACTTAGCCAAGAATACTGGTGAGCCCGTATCTCAATTGGAATATTCACGGGTTATAGGCAGTTTGATGTACATTACCAACTGCACAAGACCGGATATAGTATACATAGTCAACAAGTTGAGTAGATTCACTAGTAATCTAAATGTTGAACATTGGAAGACATTAAACTGAGTTCTTAAATACTTAAGACACACGGTTGAATATGGATTACACTACTCAAGATATCCCGCGGTATTAGAAGGATATGCCGATGCAAATTAGATATCTGACACTAAGGATTCAAAATCCACAAGTGGTTATGTATTTACCATTGGAAGTGGAGCCGTGTTTTGGAAATCGTCTAAGCAAACATATATAGCTCGATCCACAATGGAATCTGAGTTTATTGCTTTAGACAAAGTCGAAGAAGAAGCAGAATGTTTCGTAATTTTCTTGAAGAAATTCTACGTTGGGAAAAGCCGATTTCTGCAATTAACATACATTGCGATAATCAGTCGGCAATAGCAAGGGCATAAAACAGTATGTATAATGGTAAGTCTCGACATATCCGTCGGAGACATAATATCATTAAACAATTAATATCGAATGGTATAATCTCTATTAACTATGTGAAGTCAAAAGAGAACTTCGTTGATCCTTTGACGAAAGGACTTGCAAGAGATCAAGTGTACCATCTTTTGAGGGGAATGGGCCTAAAGCCTATTGAATAGAATTTTTATAACGGAAATCCAACCTTGTAGATTGGAGATTCCAAAATCTTGGTTCAATAGGATAACTAAGTTATAAAAGATTCGGAATAAAGCACTTATTCCCATTCCTAACTTTTAAAAGTGCTATCTCAAATATGTATAAGGATAAGTATACATACTTTTAATGATTCAAAACCTTGAAGTGGAAAGGTAAGAGATCACCTATATAAGTGTGAAGTGGGGTCGCTTCTACGAGAATTCGAGGCTTAATTCTCTTAGAGTACTTATAAAACCAAGAGTTGTCTAGGGCCAAAATAGACACAACCATGAGAACCGAATTGGTTAGATGAGTTATGGTGTTGGTACAATTGTTTGGGTTTACACGAACGGCTAAATGGTTCAAAAACATCGTGTTCACCAACTAGCTTAGTAAATTCGATTATATTCAACTAAAGAAGGTTCAAAACCACAAGCTACCTATCTTGATGCTATGACTTGTTGCATGTACTCCATTTGTTAGAGTCTGCATATCATTGCATTTCATTTGCATCGTGTTTTGCGTATCAAGGATTTTCTATTCATGTGGGGGATTGTTGAAAATTGATTTAAATATGTCGAGAAATTAACTAAGTGTTAAAAATAACGAAAGTGACTCTGTGTTAACTTGGCCAAATATACAAGATCCGACCCAATCCGTTTAGGCAAATTTGTTTGCCACTTCGACACTTCGGGAAAATAGGAATCGACCTGCCCAGTCAGGTTGAGGGGGCAGCGCCCTTCGTGGGGGCTCGGGGGCAACGCCCCTGGAAAGAAAATTCAGATTTATCTGTATATTTAAAAGGTATATTTGACATCTCAAAACCAATATCGAATAAATGAGAAATTACGAAAAGTTGTCCCCAGAAAGAAAATTCAGATTTATCTGTATATTTAAAAGGTATATTTGACATCTCAAAACCAATATCGAATAAATAAGAAATTACGAAAAAAGACAATTTTGGGTCAAAATTTTGACCATGCGATCGCACAGGTATGTACACCTGCGATCGCAATCTGCCTAAATTTTAAGCAGAACGTTTTTAGGTCCTTCCATGCGATCGCAGGAGATATAGCCTTGCGATCGCATGGTTAAACTGGATTAAGTTCTATTCTGATTTTTGTACCATGCGATCGCATAGGTTTGCGCGAACAAACATGTCTTTTTGAAGAGTTGTACGATTTGGTTCATTCCTTTTCGTTTTCAACCGATCTCCAACATTAAAAATGGCTTGTGGACATCCATTTTTTCAGAGGATTGATACAGAAACACTTTTGCAATAATAATCTACTCATATTTCATCATTGAACCAAAAATTTATTGCATTTGGTGCATGATTTTTGGTGTTTCATTTTCATTTCATCTTTTGGAGTACAAAATCGATTTCCGGTTCGTTGTGCTTGTGGTTTGAAGTACTTCAACCACAAGTAAGAAGCCGTTGTATCTTGGGAGTCAATTGTCATATACCGTAGACACCTTCGCGGGGCAAAATTGACTTAAGGACAAAGAGTTCAACTCTTGCCTCGGTTTATTTTTCCATCCAGTTCATTCGGTTTGATTAATTGCTTAGAAGTCATTTCCACATAAATTCCGCCAACAGTTTTTATTTGTTGTCATTTTAGCTTAAGTAGCAAGTGCAATGTAATAAACGTTTTTCCTTTTTTAATGTACGAAGAGTAGTCACTGTATTGAATTGAAGGGGGGGGGTATAAATAAAGCAATTGGGGAAAATTGGGGACATTCAATTTTCATTCCAGAAATTAGTTGGAGAGAGTAGAGCTCTCGAACTCTCTGTAATAAATATCTTACATTTGCTTTCAATTACAATTTACAGTAAGAAATATCATTTCAACTCATTCTTCAATCACAGACACATATTCTTCTCTGGATAAATACAAAACGACACTACATCATTTTCTTCATGATGGAACTTGAAATATCAGCACTGATGCGACCTGTAGCTTCCTCATTGATCTGAGTTCTATCAAAACACTTCATATGTTTCCACTTAATTTTTCCCGTAAAGGCACATTCAATTCAACCAAGTCAACCATCGGATTGAGTTGAATTTGTATTCGACCAGCTCAACTCAGTGGTAGAGTTGATCAAGTTATTACGAGAAAGATTAACATTGTAAACCAGCTGATAAGTGCAATAATCTTTGGACAATGAAGGTAAGAAATGACAATGTCTTCATAATCATAATTTTGTATTCAATTCCATAAAATTCAATATTTTTTGCTTCAAGAAAACGGACGCAGAGTAGAAGAAATGCAATGATTCATCTGAAGCAATTTTAGGAATATTCTGCGAAAAACAGAGAGCCATTTTTTAAGTAAGCTTTACCATTTCTTTTCCTCCCTACCATTTGGTCGTCAGAAAATTTCCCGGGGGGGAGGGGGAATAAAAAGATAATTTTGATATCATTGTCAAACAATGCAATAAAGAATCTTCGTTTAAGCGTAGAATACTCTTATGTTTCCGTAGAAAGGCACATCGATTCAGACAAATAAGAAATGCATCGAATTCCCTTAGAATTCATTACTCAATTCTAGAATTACATACTACAACAGCAATTACAAGGAGTCAGAAAAGTGAAAAACAAATATAATGTTAATTACCTAGGTAATTGCAGGAACCGGAGGATCAGGAACAGTACGAAGGGCTGCTTGGAAGATTAGAAACTCGTTGGGGGGAATAAGAAGGTTCGAGAATTTTCTCATTTTCCTTTCCATAAATAATAGAGGTAAATTTTCTGTTGGATTATCGTAAAAGTTGATAAATATTATTGAAAAATCAATAAAAATTGGGGTAAATATCACCAGGGGTCCCTAACCTTTGAACGTTATAACGATGGAGTCTTCAACCTTTGTTTACTAGCAACCGGAGTCCCTAACCTTTCAAACGTTAGCGACTGAGGTCCTTTTTTGACAGAAACCGTCAGTTTGACTGTTAAGTGGTCAAAATTTTGTTAAATGGACCATTTTACCCTTAAATTAAATGATTAAAAAAAAGAAATAAAATAAAAATTGCAAATCAACCCCAACCAACCAAAAATAATAATTGCATCCAAACCCATAATAATTGCCGGAGAAAGAGGAGCCTCGTCGGTGGAAAAGGAGTCCTCGTCGGCGGCAACAATGGATCTACTTCCATTGCCGCAGATGATTTACTGCTCAACCCATAAGTTGCATCCTTCTCCACCAACAATAAAACACTCTGCATATCTCCAACAATCATATCGCCATTAACACTAAAATCAGTTGCTGGCGATGATGGAGTGAGGGAAGTGGAGTATGAGAGATACAATGGAGGATTGTACGGAGGATAGTGAGAGGTCGGTGACTTCGCGGCAAGAGGATGGCCGAATTGGGGTTTTGTAGCGGAGGAAGAGGTGGCAGCAGTGGCGGCGTCTTTTAGGGTTTTCAGTCGTTAAGGGCAGTCATCGATCGGTCGGTAGCGCTTCTCTTATCAGCTGTTGTTATGAATGGGAATCGAGCTAGGTGGGAGCTCTCTCTTGCATATGCAACTGGGTTTTTTTTTTGCAGCCATGGCGGCATATGCAGCTGCGTTTTTTTGCAGCCATGGCGGCATATGTAGCTGGTTTTTTGCATATGCAACTGGGTTTTATGCAGTCATCGATCGGTCGCTGGTGGCTGTTGCACGGTGGTGGTGGTGGCTATTGGGCTGTTGCGCGGTGGTGGTGGATGTATAGAAGTTGGGTTGTTGCGTGGTGGCGGTGGCTGTGGCTGTGGTGGCGGTGGCTATTGCACGGTGGTGGCGGTGGCTGTTGCACGGTGATTCTTTTGCCTGCGTCGTTTTGGTTGGGGTTTAGTTGGGGTTTGGATGCAATTATTATTTTTGGTTGGTTGGGGTTGATTTGCAATTTTTATTTTATTTCTTTTTTTTAATCATTTAATTTAAGGGTAAAATGGTCCATTTAACAAAATTTTGACCACTTAACAGTCAAACTAACGGTTTCTGTCAAAAAAGGACCTCAGTCGCTAACGTTTGAAAGGTTAGGGACTCCGGTTGCTAGTAAACAAAGGTTGAGGACCCCATCGTTATAACGTTCAAAGGTTAGGGACCCCTGGTGATATTTACCCTAAAAATTGTGGATTAATTAATTAAATATTAATTTTTTACTTCAATTTTTAAAGTTGTAGCCCGTTTAATTTTAATTAAAATTTTAATAAAAATATGAAATCAAATTTAACAATTAATTTTACTCACATATTTCATTGGATGTACAACTATTTTTTACAATTTTCCAACCATATAAATTTTACAAAAAAAATCTGATTTTAATCAAAATCAAACACACCTTAAAGTAAACATATGCTAAATTGCAATGAAACGGCTGGAATAAATTGATTTTTACAGCATTCATAATCTATAAATCTGAATTTGATATGATTTTTTACAACTACGGGTAAAAATCAATAATGTGTTCTTACTTCTTATATGATAGAGCAATTGTGCATTTCAAGTCCTTATTCTTGATTTAACGATAGAATTAGTTGGATGATCAAATGAAAACAATTCATGGAAGCTAAACACAAATTCATAAAAATAAAAAGTAGTTTGTGTAACATTTGTGTCTCTTTCTCCATTACAATCTAAATCATAATCAAACTAAACCAAATTTAACAAGAATGGCTTTCTTGAAAAACAAGGCATAGAACATTAAAAAGTAAATAACATAAATTAAGAATTAACATGTCCCAAACATAACATGAATGATATTTCAGTGTAGACAACCACAATCCCAGACATACTATGCTTGGTCGATATGCAATATTAAGATATAATTAAAATTGTCGAGCATTAGTCAATCCTCGTAAAAACGTGCCTTCACAGAATGGAGGAGGCAGTAATTAGGATCATATATAAGAAAACCAAATTTGAAAAAACAGAAGATGAGGCTGAAGTTGAAAATGGTGATGGTGCAGGAGATTCTTGGTGCACCCTATTCACCTCCACCAATAATCTTTGTCCATTCTTGCAATGATCATGATCTCCACTTACAAAATACATAGGACCAGGCCTCTCAAGATTGATAATGGTGTTTCCAGTGTTGTACACTGAGATAGGATGGCTTGCATTGCAGTGATAGTACCCCCATTTATCCACCACAACTACTGAATCATTCTTGTACTCAAAACCTGCACAGAAATCAATGCAATGATGAAGCCAAAGTCCCGGACTCCCGGTAACGCAAACATTCTGTACATTTTTAGTAGCATCATAGAGGACAGTAGACGAGATTTTAATTAAATAAACTCACTGAGTGAATCGCCAATCAGAAATCTCCTCGTAGAAGCCCACTGGGAATACATTTCGGTTTCGTTCGCACCAGGAAGCCGCCACCCAGCGGCACCACCTACTTCGAGTTCCTCTGCCGCCATGACCGGAGCAAGATTTGTGACGGCTAGTATAATCAGTGTAACACAGTAGAAACTTAAAAAAGATGCCATGGTTTTGCACTTGATTTTATCTGAATTTTATGCAGTGAGTGGCTTATGGGAATCCTGTAAAAATAAGTAAAATTTGTAACTGTCAACAAAGGTAAAATAAGTGATTATATAGAGAGAGTGGGATGAAGAGATTTTCAAAAATTTGGAGCATAACTGATAATAGACGTGTGGAGGTTGAGGCAGTTAGTGGAAGTTGAGGTTTGATTTTGTCGCAGTTAATTATCTATCTTTTATTTTTTTTTTAATTGGGCCTGGAGAGGTGAAATTTTGAAAAGCCCACACCAAAATTTACGGCCTAGAGTGAGGCTAGGCCATTATATAGCCATAGACATAGACACTAGTGTTATTTATCACAGTTGCTAATAATAAGTAGCGGAGTCAAACAAATTAAATTAAGGGCTTGTTCGGTAGAGTTTTTTTTTTGGAAAAAATAAGTTTTTTTTTTACTTTTTGACTTTTCAAATTTTTTGGTAGTGTAAAAATGTTGAAAAATCAAAAATTGTAGACAAACAACTGAATTTTTTTGGAGAAAATGACAGCCGAACAAGCACTAAGTGTCCAAATTAACATACGAAAAATTTGAAACAATATAATAGTAATAGATTTTTTTATAAACGTTTTTTACAAGTTCTCATACTTTATTTTATTTATACACTATACTATACATAAACAGATAAACAAACTCATTCGCACAATTATTTGGCCCTAATTCCGCATTAATACGTTGGTTTTTCTTTTAAACATATAACTTAGACTAATAATATGCAATGTCTAAAATAAGCCTACAAATAAAAAATATCAAACTTTTATTATTTACGTTGTCTTCTACAAAATTATCCTCCAAAATAAGAAGACTCGGTACACAAATAAAATTAAATATCACTCAAGCTCAAAAAAAAAATCAATTAAACACTATATGCATTTACAACTAAAGTGTATTTATTATTTTATTTATCAAAAAATGACTTATTTTAGTATTCCATTTACTTTAAAAAAATTATCAGTGGATTGACGAGTATGAAATTTGTCTCATGCTTTAGTGTCTTGTACATTGTTTTTTTTTTTTTCGGTGGTCTAGCAATTAAAAATTTTATGTTAAAATTTAGGTATGGAATTTAAAAAATTCAAGAAAATTATTATAGGATAATTTGTTGAGTGATTTGGAATAAATTTGTAGATATTGGAATGTTGTAATCTAACTTATGCTTCATTTAATATAAAAAATGGGAAAGAGAAATGTAATATTCAAATTTCAGATGGGTGAACGTGTATTGAAATTGAAGAATTGGTCAATCATTCCTTGGAATTGAAGAATTGGTCAATCATTTATAATTTTGTATTATTAATATTATTATGTCAATGGATTCAATTGTTACATTAAATAGATATTTAGTCAATTAGTCTAATTGTTGTCTATTAAATTAATGTTAGATTAAAGTTAAATTTTATGTTAAAAATTAAAAAATTAAAAAAAAAAAAATCAGAAAGTACCCTCCCATCCTCTGCCCCACTGGTAATAATTATATGTCTATGTGATATTAGAGTTTTTTACACCAAGTCAAACTTTAAAAATTAAGCATGCGCCTACATGGCTGTGTTCAATGGCCTACATTTTAAAAATCGTACTCAAGTTTAGGAGAAATGTTTCGATAGGACGCTTATATAGTCCTACGTGGTACATCTAACTACTTAAACGATAATATGTAGTTTTTGTGTCATATTTTATTTTTCTCTATTTACTTTTTTTCAATTTATCCACTCAAATTATGATACTTGTCATTTGTGTAAATTTTAATTTACTTTATTTCTTTCTTTTATTTTTTTCAAATTTAATTTTTAATATTTACTTTATTTTTTATCCGAAAGTTTTTTTTGCATCAAGTTATCGCTAAAGATTTCAATCGAACACCTAAATTATGTTTGAAAGTTCTAAACTTAATATTCAATAAATTAATAATTTTAGATATTATATCTAATAACATTCCTGAAGGTCAAACATAAAAATTCAATACCAATTTTTTTTTCTTTATTTTTTTAAGCTCAAAGAAAATTCATTGGTATTAATACAAAACAGTAAAATCACAAATACTTGAATATAAAACTAGAACCTCATTATGAGAAAGTAGAATATGTCGCGATGTAATGGAGTTGGTTTGGACATATGTAAATCATACGTAAAAATGTGTAAATTTAAAAAAAAAATTGGCATTGTCAAAATGCGGAACCTTAGGAGAATATATTCTATTACGAGCTACCGTGTAACATATTTCATTTTCTCATAATGAGGTTATGCTTTTATGTTCAAGTATTTGAGGTTTTATTGTTTTGTATTAACACTAATGAATTTTCTTTGAAAATAAAAAATAATAATAATAATGAGTATTATATTTGACTTTGAAAAAATTTATTAATATTTAAAATCATTAATTTATTGAATATTAAATTTAGACCTTTCAAAAGTAATTTAGATATTCAATTGAAATCATTAGCGTGAACTTAATGCTCAAATAACATTCGTATAAAAAATAAGACTAACATAATATTAAAAATTAAATTTAAAAAACAATTAAGAGAAAGAAATAAAATAAATTAAATTTTACACAATTGACAAGTGTCATCATTTGAGTGGATGCGTTATAAGAAAATAAATAGAAAAAAAATCAAATAGGACATAAAAGTCACATGTTATCATTTAAGTGATTAGACATACCACGTAGAATTATATGAGCGTCCTACCGAAATTTTTCTCCAAATTTAGAAATTGGAGATGCCCATTTCCCCAACTACCCCAGACCCATCTCACAATAATTTTACTTTTGCGTCTATTCCTCTGATGTTAAGTTCCACAAAAACATAATATGACAAAGGGGCAATATCGTCATTTCTAACATCATCTGACCTGTCACAAATCAATCCACATTTTTTAATGCAATATAGCTTCCACACCGAGTAATGCTACAAAGACCACAAGTTAAACTAAAAGTTGGACAACCATGGATAAAATATCAAATATGTCATTTGAAAATATACAATTCAAATTCCCAAATATGTTTTTTCAAATGATACTTTTGATATTTATCAATAGTGGTACAAATTTTGGTCCAACTTTTAATTAAACAAACATTTTTCCTCCCACAAATCATAACCAAAAAAACTAAAAACTATTTTAAATCGCTCCAAACATGAGGTAAATGATAAGTTCATATTCTCATGTTTCATTAAACTCATTCTTTAATGTCAATAAAGTTGCCACATAAACTGGTAATAATTTATATCTATATTATATATTAAAGTATGATAGTCTGCCAAAATATTTTGCCAAGTGGTAATTTTCCCTCTATAACATGCTTTTTGTTCAAAAAATACAAAATATAAATAAAAAAGATGAATTTAGACTTTCAATTTGAACCAACATACATTAATTTCATGGGAATTAGCGCATCAATATTTTATCCACTAATATAATTCCGTGAAATTATTATTTTAATTTTTATTCAAGTTGTCAAGAGATTATCATTTAATTCAATTGTAGCCATTGATGCATTGGTATTTGCTCTTTAGTAAACATAAATAATTAAAAAAAAAAATGTAAAAAGTCAAATGAAGAAAAAAAAAATTATTTAATGGTGAATGTGAATCCAAGCCAAGCCTTAATTTTATATGAGAATTGGCATATCTACATTGTATCTACTAATGCTTTGGTATGATAAAGAGTCGTTTAATAGTTAATGAATCATTTATGAATTATGAACATTCCAGAAATATAATTAATATTACTAAGAAATTACCATGTGGACATTAATATAATATTAATAATAATAAGATTACCAAGATGAAAAGTCATCTAATATAATAGAAAATTCGTTTAATAATACTAATAATTAGTAATATCAAAAACCTAATATGATGCTTCGTTTTTTACACAAGAGTCATGGTTTTCATGGATTTACAGGGTTTTTTTTTTTTTTTTTATTTCCTTCTCTTTTCGTTCACTATTGTATAATATATGGCACGATGTTGTTATTCAATTATTTTTATTTTATTTGACTTGAAAAAATTACAGAAATAAAAATTTATTTCTTTTAAATTGAATGTAGATAAATAAACCTTTAAATTGAAATATTTGCATATTTTAGAAACTTGAAATGGCTTTAATTAATGTACAGTTTTTTTTCCCCGATAATTTTCTAATATATAATATATGGCTTGAGTAAGTGATTAGTAACCTACTGCAATATTGTTATTTTGAAGGCCACTAGATAAGATCTAGACCATGTTGTCATTCAATTTTAATAAAATTATGGTAGGTAATCCATATTTTGTGATATTGATATTATAACAAATAATATTATTTTTAAAGTAATGTATACATTACTAAATTTTGCCAGATTAATAAGCATTCAGAAATATTTTTTCATTAATTTTGTAAGGTGAAATGATACGTGCAACAACCAAGCGTTCGTTGGCTTAATCTTTTAAAACATTGATCGACAATTTATGTTATGCGCAATTTTGTAGTTGGATACAACAATATGAAGTAAAAAACTACAAACCACAAGTATATGATTGATCCATGAAGGACAATTGTATGTTATGCGCAATCTCTTTCGCATGTTGGACTTTATCTTAAAAAAACTAGTTTTTAGTCCTAAACAATTTTATATTGTAGTTTCTAAAATTACAAATCGTATAGGATTAAAGATACTACCTTGTGTAAGATATGGAGAACCAACGAATCTATCTATACTAATTCTAAAAGTCCCTTAAGACGATATTGCCCCTCAAATAACTTATAATTCCTAAAATCATCTTTCAATTAATATAATTTATTTTGGCTTTAATTTAAACTATTTAATACTATATAAATATTGTATTTTGATCATTAAAAGTGATTTGTCTCTTTAAATTTCATTATATATTGTAATTAATGAAAATAAATAAAAATATACTAATAAAATTTTTAATATATTGAAATTATTATATTTAATTGTAAACAATCAAAAAGTCAATCTTATTATGCACGAGAATTTAAGCAAATTCATTCATCAACATAACAAAACAAGATGAATTTGGCTTTGCATTTCGACTTTCTTATTATTGATTCATACTTTCTTCCTCTGTTCCAAATATGTGAAAAACATTTATGAACGATATTGCCCATTAAATAACTTAAAATTCCTAAAATCATCTTTCAATTAATATAATTTATTTTGGCTTTAATTTAAACTATTTAATACTATATAAATATTGCATTTTGATCATTAAAAGTGATTTGTCTCTTTAAATTCCAGTATATACATTGTAATTAATGAAAATAAATAAAAATATACTAATAAAATTTTTAATATATTGAAATTATTATCTTTAATTGTAAACAATCAAAGAGTCAGTCTTATTATGCACGAGAATTTAAGTAAATTCCTTCATCAACATAACAAAACAAGATGAATTTGACTTTGCATTTCGACCTTCTTATTATTGATTCATACTTTCTTCATTTGTTATTCGTCTTTGTTTTTTATTATGCTATTGATTTTAAATTTTGATTTCTATATCTTTTTTTCTTGATTTAGAATATTTGTTCGATGTAAAAATGTTAATTATTGTAGTAGTCTTGATAACAAATGGATTTAAGCTCGAATGATGTTTTATGTCATTTTATAAGCAATTAAATGTATATTTATTGTGGAAGAACGACTTAGAACAAAGAGAATTAGTGTTACTCTAACTCTTTCAAGCACGCGGCTGAGGAAAATATAACTTGGATAAAGTGAGTCATGTTATGTATAAAGTGAAGGTAAATCTCGCATAATAAGTGGTTTTATGTGTTGAGTTAAAATCATTGTCCAAATACCTGATTGTTTTGAATTTTCTTGAAATTTAATAATATTTCAGATGGAATTACGGGAAAGAATGCATGAAGAGAACAAAAAAAAAAAAAAACCCTTAATTTATGGGTGCATTAAAACGGAATGGATGTTGCAATAGAAAATTTTTCTTTATCTTATGTCAAAGAATTTTGAGATTCTTTTTTCTGAGAAATAATTACCTAAAGAGGCTAAATATTTTGTTTTCGTGTGTTTTTTATAATGATATAAATATAAAAAATCAATGAAAAATTAAGTTATACTTATATCTACTATTTTCATGTATTTTAGAATTTGTTACTAATTTTCATAAAAGAAAATTGTCTTTTCTGATATGCCATTAGATATATGCTTTAAAATATAATTAAAAGAGTATTAATAATATTTCAAACTTAATGAATACGTAGGCCATGTATTTTTTAATGAATCACATGTTTTACCAAGAAGTTTGAATATAATTCTTTAGTTGGTCATAATTATTGATGAACTTATGATTGAAAATGAGTTTCATTTAATTGTTATATTTATTGATAATTTTAAAATAAAAAAATCATAATATTATTACAAAATCACGTGCAACACACGTATTCTTAATTAGTGTACTATAAAAATGATTTATAACGGCATATTTTGAAGCAAATTCCAACAGCTTGGTTCGCATTTGACTAGATGGTAGACATTTTTCCCCTCTAATTTTTTATTTGAAATCTTTTAAATTAATATCTTTAATTAAGTTTTGCGTTCTTAGGACTTTCTTGTTAACAAAATAATTATAGAATATAGTTTTTAAGACTTATCTGGTTATCTCTTAGTTATTCAATACTTGATGGAATACTTGAACTTCAAATTATCAATACTCACTAATCTTTTTAACTTATTCTCCAGGTAAATTTAATAAACACTCACTGAACTTTGAAGATGTAACCACTTACTCACTATACTTTGCAGCGTCACCAATAACTCACTGATCTTCGGCTTATGTTCACCATTCACCACCCGTTATCTTTCCGTTTGAATTTGCTGACAGAAAAATTCGACGTGGTTAACGGCTCGTGACATGGCTAACGGCTCGTGACGTAGTTTTCAAGTTGTAACTACTTACTCACTAAATTTTCAAGTTGTAACTACTTACAAACTGAACTTTCAAGTTATAACTATTTAATCACTGTACTTTTCATGTCACTAATAACTCATTGATCTTTGACTTATGTCTACCATCCACCACCCGTCCGCCACGTAAGAATCGCATTACCTAAACACGTTTTTCATCCAACAAAAGGTAGATGGTGCTATGTATTTTTTGCAAAGTAGTTCAAATTTATTTGCAGATTATTGGTATTTGTAATTTTTATTAGTTAAAGGTCAGGTAATCTATCTAAATGATAGTGTAATTCATTTTGATTTTCATAATTTGATGCTACACTGCCATGTGAAGTTCATTTTTGTGCAGTTACCGTCATTCCATTTCACTTGATCATTTTAGTACATTTGAAGTGCTATGTAGGTGGGCCGCAATTTAATATGAAATCAACTGCAGTTGAAGTTCATTTAAGTGCACATTTTCATTGTACCATTTAATAATCAGGTTCATGAAATGAAATTGAACTAGTCAAAATGAGGGAGAAATGTCATCTTTATTCAAATAACATGATACATAGATATAAGAAAACATGATACAACTATCCCTTATAATTCTTCTATTTTTGCCTCTCTTAGATTATAGTTCAAATAATATACACTACCCTTAGATTTGAGCATAGTCATCCACGTTTTCCATCACCACCTACCTATTGTTGGATGAAAAACGTGTTTAGGTAATGCGATTCTTACGCGGTGAACGGGTGGTGGATGGCGGACATAAGTCAAAGATCAGTGAGTTATTAGTAACATGAAAAGTACAATGAGTACATAATTACAACTTGAAAGTTCAGTGAGTAAGTAGTTACAACTTGAAAGCCACGTCACTAACCGTTAGCCATATCACGAGCCATTAGTCACGTTGGATTTTTCCGTTAGCAAATTCAAACGGAAAAATAACGGGCGGTGGACGGTGGACATAAACCAAAGATCAGTGAGTTATTGGTGACACTGCAAATTATAGTGAGTAAATAGTTACATCTTCAAAATTCAGTAAGTATATATTAAATTTACCCCCTTAGTATTTATAAATTTTCCCACCTTGATAAAGCTCGTTCATTCATTGTGCTAAAGAGGGACTATTAATGGTACTAGTTGCTCTTGTTCTCATTATTGCCTCTCAAGGTCTAAACTCTAGCCCTTATCCTACAAGGAAAAAAAGTCTAATAAGGTAACTAATTGATTGTTATCTATAATAGATTAGGGTTCTCACTCTATAAATACTTGACTCCAGTTCTGCCCCGATCTCAATGGTATGTTATACCACTTACTGGACCTACAAGGCTAGTTGAATCACAAATGTGGTCTTCAAAAAAGTTTTCCAAAATTTGAATTAGTTAAGTTGTTTTTAAAGTTTCAGTAACAGTATCTAATAAAATGTTGTTTATATGATACTTTTGTATTTGATTTGATTATAATCAATAAACTTTCTTAAATTTTTTTCGAAATCACTATCACGAAACACAACTCCCGTGCATCGCACGGATTAAATACTAATCACTAATAGTAATAAATAACATTATTATGTTAACGTATTTGCTACACGGGAACATTTTTCCCTTGAGTTGTGTGACAAATTTAAATATTTGATACTCTCTCAAGATTGTTTCTTTCAGATGATCAAATGGTATCATAGGAATCGTTATTGCAGTGTCGAGTCAGATTCAAAATTCTCACGGTTCGGTATCTTGGGACATTCACTATCTCGTTGCAGTCTCAATATAAACAAGATCCCGAAAGGAATGCAAGAACAGAACTAGTGCTTCAAGTCAGTAGTAAAATCCACTGGTTCATACACAATATTGTAAAGAGAGTTACAAGCATTAGTTAACATAGTATTTTGACAATAACAAGGAGAAATTTAGTGCTTGGACAGCCAAACTACGTCAAGCACTGCTGACACGGCCAGTAAGAAGCAGCTGAAAAATGTGAACGCTATCGATACGGCCACGCGATTGCAGAAACTATGCAATGGTTTACAAAAATTTGGGAGAGAAGAATGTCGAATCCCTGTACGGTTCAGGTTCGTTACACCAGATGCAGCTGATCCCGCACTCAACATGGCATATGCAAATATCTGCAAAAACACAAGGAGAAAACAAATAAACAAGGCAGCTAAACTCGATATAAGACCTTAATCAACTCGAGATCCGATATACAAACTTGATCCACCAAAAGAATTTCTTGTATTGTAAATATAACTATGAACTTCTGCGGCTTAAGTAAGGCCTAAGGCCTAATAAAAGATCTATTGTCAAAATTCCTAGCTTATTCACAAAATTAATACATAGTGCTAAACGGAATTCATTATGTTTGTCCCGTGCTGTCAAGTAGTGTGCACTAAATGTTAAACGGAAACGAAGGTCAAGCAATTGTGTCATATCAATACGAGTATATGACTGAGCACACGTAAGTACGCCGGTGTGCATATCACACTATAACATCACATGAACTGGACCTCCATTTTATTTGCCAGCTCTTTTGAGGGGCTCTTTCAACTCAGTCTTAGCAAAGCTCAATTAGATTCGGTTTTTCGATCAAAAATAGATAAGTAACGCAAAAAAAGTCAGAAAGATGACATTCATTATCTGAAAATGTATTTGCCATCACTTGTAACAGCACAGAAGTGAAAGATACAATGTCCAAACATAATTCCAAGACAGGCACCGGACGAGCATTGTTAGACAAAATAATAAAAGTTTTGAAGCAGATATATACGAAAAGTGTTCAAGGCAGATGGTTGTCTGTCAACTAAGGTAAGTTCAGATTTTCTAGTAATCCATGTACAATTTCCCTTGTCTAACACGGAATCTCCCCTTTACATGCCTCAATTGGTGTAATAATAACAAACATGGCTCTTTCTAACACTTCGACTGCATCCTTTTTTGCCATTTTTTCACATGTGAATTGTTAATCAACCCACCTCATTCATCTTCCCATTTAGACTATTAGACAATTCAGGTCTCGTTGAAACATTCAAATTCCAAAATTCAAGTTTTCGCCGTAGAAATTCTAGGGCTTTGCGAATTATATGGTCAACATATCAAATGTACTACAAGAATGCAAATTACGAATCGGCTAACTTTATTTCTCCGTTTATCCAAACTTAAAAGTGCTATCGCGCCAACTGAATCACAGATTTCCATCCATTACCTGATCAGCAGCAAAAACGAGCCATGCGTGATTCCGAGAAGGAATTATGGGAGATTTCCGGAGTACCCTCAACGTGTTAATGAGCAGTTGAAGCAAGGAATGAACTGCTACAGCTGCTGAAACTCCTACTAAGTACCTGATCAGCACAAATTCACATTACTCAACCACTCTTTATTCATTCAAATCACATTTCACCACTTTTGTTCATTACCTCAAACAATGTCATCTACACCTCATAACCATTATAAATCACACTGCAACCAATTTTACTATTTAATTATTTATTTTGTAAGGGGGACATTATAGTATATTGACACTCCAGGGTTTTTATTTGTTGCACTACATGTTTAATTAAATTTAAGGCCTTCAAACTTTGCTCATTATAATACTTATGTCTCTAACATTTTTTCATTGAATTCTTATCTTCAACCTTCGATTAATTAGCACATTTCTTTCTTGAAGATGATTTATGTCAAAATATTCTATATTACGTGCTTTAAAATGAGAGAAAAATATTTTATCGCACTTTTTATTTATTCTTTTTTTAAAAGTGTAATGGGAAAATAAGTCGTTTTAAACCATATAAACAGACTTTTTGGACGTAACTGTTATTAGAGATGAGATGTACTAATTATTGGAAGGTTGCGGATAAGAATGCGAGGAAAAAAAGTCTAGGACACAAGTGTTACAATAAAAAAAAGACTGAAGAATTTAAATGCAATTAAAATGTGGTAAAACAAATAAAAACTGTGAATATAATTAGCCTTCAAAAAGTAACATTCATGGATATATATATATATATATATATATATATATATATATATATATATATATATATGAATTTACTTGAATGTCCAAGTACTATGATGTCCTAAACCAAAAGTTGATTCACGGCTGCTTGTTTTGTTCATTTCTAACACAATGCCTTGAATTGATTCGACTGTGTGGAATTTAATTATACTTTACACTTATTCCAGTAACATATACTGGATATTTCATAAATAAAATTAACCAAAGTAAATGAAATTTCACAAAAGTAAATTCCTGCAAAATGCATACATCAATTATCCATTTATTTCAAACGAAGGGCAATATAGTAATTTCAAACGTGCTTACTCAAAGGAGTGAGAGAAGGACCACTTGGAGACGACAGGAATGCTGAAGCCATAGAGAGAAATTGTAGAAGCTTGCTTGGCAGTCACCATTACAGAAAGTGCTGTGACACAAGTTAAAAGACAGAGTAGTCTTAAAATTACATGCATGATGTCAGTTTTCCGGTGACCAATCCTCCGGCGACCGTTCACTATGAGGCTTTCTTCCCCAGCCACCTTTGTTTCCGGCAGCTGAATGCCCACTTCCGGCGGCCCATTCTTTTGTTCATTGGTCATCTTGTTTTCTTGTTTTTTCTACTTTTTTTGGGTTAACACTGCCGAATTTAAGAGGTTTTTGGAGAGTGGAGGAGTGGTTTAAACATGCACCGGGGTGGGGGGACACGTGGTGGAAAAATAGGTGGGTTGACGGGTCAATAGGTACTATTGCACTAGGGTGGGGCTACCCCCGTGACTGAACATTAAGGTATAGAGCCGGATTTTTTATTTTATTTTACTTTTTGTTTCTTCATTGGAAATTTATACTGTTGCTTTTTTCCAGGTTCGCTGACATTGCAAGTACCAATTGCCAAAGTAAAGAAAAAAAAATTTTAATTAAATGGAATAAAAAATAAAAACCACCCTTTATATATACAAATCCATCGAAATCTGATTACGTCCATGCAAGATAGTCATTATTTGGGTCACTGTCTTTAAAATATTTTTTATTTTTTAATGTATTTATAATTTAGTAATGTTTGAATGTCTAAACTGACATCCATCTGTGTCTAGTCTGTCTAGTCAACTTCTTGAAACATGAGTTGGTTGGCCTACCAATGCTACCACTTCGATAAAAGAATTTGTTATGTAATCTATTGATCCATTTTATTTTCCTCGTGATATCATATATATATATATATAGAATTAGTATAAGCAAATATATTAATTAACAAACATACTAAAATTCCATTATAAAAGATTAAAGAATTTAGGAAAAATTACACTCTAGATCTTTAATTTTTTCACTTTGTCGTAATTTCATTTTTATTCAATTTTAACCTTTCAATAATTAACGCAAATAATTCCTATTAAAGAATCTGTCCAATGATGTAAAGAAACATTCTTATCGTTAACTTGAAATATACAAAAAAATAAATTCAGTCATCTTCTTCTTCTTCACCTACACCCCAAGTCCCCAACATTTTTCTTGTCTTTTTCGAATTTGTTTTTTGTATATTGAAAGTTAAGAGCAATTATGTCTTTTTACACTACTATAAACAAAAAAAAAATTACAGATTTCGTTAATGGCGACTGCGTGCTATTAAAATTGAATAGGAACAAAATTATTACAAAAAATGTGAAAGTTGGAGACTTGCTGTGTAATTAACCCCAAGTATTTAACATATGGAAAACAAAGAACGCTGGACAAAAGCGAAGAAATCATGGGATGAGTTTTCTTGTCCACGTTTGTTTAGTAAGTTAAAACAACAAAAAATTACTGCAATATTTGACATATCCATTTTCCTAATAACAGCCCCCTAGTGTATGGATTTGCAGGAATATGCACCTTTTGAAAGAAATGCACAAACTGTGAGCGCCTGAAGAAACATCATTCCATCTTAACGCACCCATTATCAATCAACAAACAACCATGCTAAATGTTCATCTATTATCATGTCTAATCTTATCCAATACACCACATATTTAGCTCAATCCAAATTAATTAAGATAAATAATTAAATAAATAAAGAGAATTACAAGGAGACAAAGTATAAGATGCTAACCGTGTTGATTGGGTAGGCTTAGCCTCAGAATACACTAATACAGTATACAGTTGCCAACCTTGAAAAAAGCCAAGTTCAAAAGCACATAGGAAAGGCGATAGATTTCAGGTTAAAATTCAAATTAGACACCAAACATCAAGTCCATAACCTTCGAGACCATTGATTTGGCAGGTGTGGCAATGGCCCCGGAAGATTGCCGAGCCCCAGAACTGCCATTCTGAAGATAGTATGGATGAGGGGAGACTTTAAAACCATTTGATGTAGAGTTTCCATGTGATGGTGCAGGGGGTAATGGCATAAATCCTTGATAGTTAAGCCTCTCGTTTAAAGTCTGACGTTCCATTGGATCCACAAGCTTTACTCCAACAATAAGAACTCCATTTATTTCCATGCCATTTTTGCTGAGTGCCTTACGAGCGTCAAATCGATTCTACACCAGCAATTTAGTAAGCAAATTAAACAAAACGTCACAATTCACATGTAAGGTTAATCAATATATGCAGCGGGAATGAAATAAACCTAGTTGAAGTAAAATCATCACGTTCTCACTTGTCACGTTATGGATCAACATGTTTTCAAGAAAACACTATATAAGTCAACCACATTATGGATGCTTATTTCACAACGTCACCAATCTATATCTATACTAATTCTAAAAGGCCTTAAAAGAGAGAAACAATTTTGGACAATTTTACCCTCATACATTACAACTTTGAACTATTTTACCCTCCTACATTAAAATAAAAAATTCAAAACCCTTTCATCTCCCGGACTATTTTACCCTACTACATTAAATTAAAAAACTCAAAACCTTTTCATCTTCTGCCATTATTAAACAAAATAAGTTGTTTGGAACCTTTGGAGCATTTATCTTCAGTTTTTTTTTTTTTTCACTGCGGAATACAAATAATAGGCCCTAAAAAGGATAAACAATTTTGAACTATTTTACCCTCGTATATTACAACTTTAGATTATTTTACCATCCTACATTAAATTAAAAAATCCAAAACTCTTTCATCTCACGGACTATTTTACCCTCCTACATTAAATTAAAGAAATCCAAAACCCTTTCATCTCCCACTATTATTGAACTAAATAAGTTGTTTGGGACCTTTGGACAATTTATTTTCAGTTTTTTTTTTCACTACAGAATACAAATAATTATATGATGATTCCAAAAACCTTTCATTTTCTACCATTATTGAACAAAATAAGAGATTGTTTCGGCCTTTGGACAACTAATCTTCAATTTTTTTTTCAATTAAAATTTATTAAAGAAACTTGGATCAATGTCTCATATTTAAATTTTTTCCAAAAATAGTGAAGTTAACTACATGTTCGGAGGTGGGGATGGGGGTAAAATTTACCTAAAGAATGGTAAAATTAAAAGAAAGTATAAAATACATGTCAACTATGAAATATATGTCTAACATTCTCTCATACAAAAATTAGTAATTATTAAATTTATTATTCGTAAAATACAGTTATGCATCAATTCCATAAGATTTGATATCAAATGTTCGTCAATCATCAAAACTCAAATCACCAAAAAGTATTTATTGGGTTCAAGTTATTGTTAGTATTACCATAATATAAAATTCATCTCAATTGTAATTGTACTTCTATGAATGTAAATAAAATATCAACATTATTCATTATAACGTGAACAATACAATACATCATATTATCAACATATGTGTTGTTTTATCTTTATTGCAATTACTACTTTAACATTTTAACTATTAACAATTAAAAAATAAAAATTTTGAAAATACTAAAAATTAACAAAATTATTACAAAACCACGTGCAACCCACGTGTTTCTAACTAGTAACACATGTGACTTGAGCCATCTTACACAAGAGTTTAATATAATTATGAAGAACCTAAATACAGACAATTAGGCCATGAAATTTGAAGAGGAAAATACAATAAACATGTCAAATTTCAACATGCAATACAAATTGTAATTACAGTTTGGCAAACAGTTATTAAACATGCAGCCAATTCACAGAAGCCAAACACAACTATCTAAGCAGATAAGTGCATAGATTAAGAATCCTTAGAAATCATCATAGCAAGCAAACACAAGAAGCATATTGATTTTTCTCTACACATCCTATCATATTGCAGATACATAACCAGTAATGAGGCAAAAGGACCTAGACAATGGTACATTGAATATTATAGCTACCTAGATGAAACATGACACTGAGACAAGGCATTGGGATCCGTTATTTTCTTTGATTATTTTACCGCTGTAACTATTTCAACCAAAACTGAATTTGCAATTGAGTGATTTATGTTCCGGGGAAATGATCTCTTGCCCATTGGGGGCAAGAAATCATTGCCCACCTGAGGTGTAGCAGGTGGGCAATCCCAGATCAAACAATTTTGATCTTGGATTGCCCACCTGCTGAGGTGCAATCACCTCAGCAGGTGGGCAAGGATTTCTTGTCCCCAAGGGGCAAGCGATCAGGACTCTTATGTTCCAAATTGGATAATGTTGTACCATAAAAGTTATCAAATGGACTAAATATATAAGATGGGAGAAATGTACTATAAAAGATATTTCAATATAAAATATTGATAATTTCTGTGAGAGAGAGAAAAAGTCATTATTTCATGGTGCAAAAATATAAATTTAATGCCATTGAGTTTTTTCCCGAAAGACTATTTAATCTTTACTTCACAATGTGATTATGATATCCCATATTTTCCTTCCACTAGTAAAATTATTTTATAACCATGCCATAGTTGAAACAACATAGAACCTCACCAGTTCTTCTCTAGCAGAATAAAACAATATAAAGATCTTGAAAAAGACATTTCTCCTGACAACTTTTGCAAATGAACCAAGATTCTCCTTTTCAATGCAGAAAGAAGACCAGATTCAGCAGAAAGCTTACAGTCATATCTAGTGGAATACTAAAACAGAAAATCTATCCAAAGAGTGGCATTAGGAGGTTGCATTCCAAGATTTGCAATGAAGCCTCAGTGTTTTGTGCCAAACAAACCTCCGGTGTCCCACCACAGCCCAACTCCCCCACTCAAAAAGAAAAGTAAAGAGAAGAAAGCAGCATGAAAGATAAAACATCAATTTTCCTATGGAGGTTAAAGGATTGACATGTCAATATGGCTGATTTAATAATTCTAAAAAGCCAACTCGATATCCAATGACTACAAGATGATTTTCCTCAAAAGATGATCTCTGCCTAGCATAATAACTAAAATCAGTAGATTAGTCACCAACTTGATGCAATCTATTTATAAGAATCATTTCAACAGGCAAAGGAGGAGATCACTGGTCATAGTGAAGTTAACCCAACTGTTCCTCATAACCACCAAGAAATTAGTCTTGTTAATAAGAAAAAAATCATTTTCGAAAGCCTTCGTTATCATAATATATGCATGCCAAAAATCACATACAAAACATGTAAAGGATTAATATAACCACATATCTGAACAAGACAGCAAAAGAACCTGATACAGAATGTGCATCCAATTAGCTTCTCTTGGGCCAGGAACATGTTTCAGAATCCCACCACACTTTTCAAACTCCCACAAAACTAGATTTGTATCAGCTGGTGAAAATCTGGAGATCAAAATTTTAAAAAATAAACATAACTATATATATGCTAACAAGTTGTGAGAGGTTATCGTCAATACAGAACAAAATTAAAAAGGCAATGAAAAGCACATTAAAATCGCGCAAAATTTACAATCAAATATATGAAACAGAACCAAGATGCTGGCCACATTTACCATGACTCAGCATCATCAGTTCTACATAACTTAGTACTGAGTTCCAATTATTGTTAAATACTACAATTAACTGTTCAAGAGACAACTAAATATAATTTAAATTCAATATGAAATTACAATCAGAAAAAGACGTGTCAAATCATACCCATAGACAGTGACCCATTCCTCCTCATCGAGGTTCTCCATAGGTATCAAACTCTTCTTCATTTCTGGTCTTGCAACCTCCCTCGGAGGTGGCAGTGTTATCAAGGCACCAGATTGGACCACACCTTCTACTGGTGAACCCTTACCTTTATCATCTTGCTCTGTGTTATTGACACTTTTCACAGGCGACCACCAGCTTGAACTCACAACAGGGCTCTGCTGCTGCTGCTGCTGCTGCTGCTGCTGCTTACCGATAACGCCATACGAAGTGCTTGCCTCAGACTTACTCTTAGGAGTTGAGAAGTCCCTGCCTGAACTCTGTACAGGGGTTCTAGGATCTGATCTCACTTCTGGAGACACCAGATAGTCCGAAATCCCCGATTCAGGAGAAAAATAAGAGCGGTCTTCAAGGGTAAAAATTGGCGGAGGTGGAAGATCAGAGTTTGCGAAATTTTCACGCCTTAGAGCTGAAACAGCTGCTGCCTGACCCGGAGTCGTGAGTTTTCTCTCAGATCTTCGAGAAGATACAGGGGTTGCTAAATCTTGGAAGAACTGGGATTGCCTCCCAGATTTGGGGGTCCTGTCAACTGATGTGCTCATCTCTCTTTATGGTTCTCTATCACAATAAAAGAAAAATATAGACAGCTCAAAACCTGAAATTCACTATACATAAACATATAAAAAAACAGCCCTCGAATTATGCATCTAGATATCTCTTTGGACGTGATTGAATGTAAGCTATACCCGTGTGCACGTAGAAACTCTAACCATGTGTATGGGGACATAAAAATTGAACCCTTTCTCAATTCTAATTAGAGTGCACCTTGTTCCACCTTTCTAAATGCTATCGAATTACAGATTCAATTATATCTACTTGACATGTATGCAGACATATATAAACATTAACTCATCGTGCGTCTTCACAAGCAAGTTTACCAACATTATGTTCAAATTCAGAAAAAAACTATACACGCACCGCACATATACTCTACACGTACTTGTACCCATAGCCATAATTAAACCCTAATGCGCCCAAGTAATGACAGTGCCATAAAACAACTGCGAATGATTTAATCTAAAAACTTAACCAGAAGGAAAGCTCGTTGGGCTGATTTTCAATCAATACAGAAAGCTTTTACTTGAAATTTGTCAGTAAAAGAAGTAATTCACCCAAATCAGAAAATTTCACCAATTAAATGTAAAGAGTACCTGAATGTGGATATGAAGATGCGGGAAATCAGATTGAAGGCTTTGATAGAGAGTATTTGGTCCCAAAACCTTAAAGTTCTAATCGTAGCAAGCAAATATAAACCCTAATGCTTTGTATTAATTTCAATTCATATAAAGACATCCGCTCAACACGAGAAGTTAAGAAAAATTTGAAATTCTGTTTAATGACTTAAATATCCTCCCTTTTTTCAGTTTACTTCCCAGCGTTTAAAGGATGGTTTCGTCTTTCAACATTCCAATCCCCGACGTGGAATTTTTGCACATTTGATCCCAATATATTCCTGAGTAACAAATTGATCCAAGAATTATAAAACTCATCAAGTTGGTCCTCAAGTTAAACAATCAATCAATAAGGATGAAACCATCTAAATCTTGATTCCTTACATTGCCTTCTTAGTGCACGTTTGGTAGAGTTTAAAAGTAGTTTTTGAAAATATTTTGAAAAAAATTAGTAAAATATGTAGCTGAAAAGTTGATCAAAACTGTAAATCCTATAAAATATGTTCTTGAAAAAGAGTTCGAAATAAAAATAATTTAAAAAAAGCTATATCAAACATGCTCTTATATAACAGAATTTTATTTAATATGAAGTGAGATACTATAAATTTGAGAATTTGACATAAATGGTCTCTAACTTTTGTGATCTGTGCAGAAATAGTCTCTTACATTTATTTTTTAATACGGACATCCCTAATCTATGTGTTTAAGTGCGCAATTAATCCTTATTTGATGAAAAATACCAGCATTCTTAATTTTAATTAGAAAAAATTGGAGTTAAATTCTTAGCATTTGTAAAAAGTGCAAATGGGACAAGTACTTTTTTTATGCTTCTTTATATGTTCTCTATTCTTTCACTAATTTAATTACATTTCTAAGAATTGATCAAAATAAGTATTTTCCATTTTTATATTTCCTGTATGATTTAAGTCCAAGTGGAAGGATTGATATCTCGTCATGTTCAAGAAGAAAATTATTAGAATTTACAATGGAATTTTATATTAGAGTCCAAAAAAGAGTTCAAAAGTGCAAGATTTTCTTGAGAACTCTAATAATAACAATTCTCAGATATGTTATGTAGAATTCTTAAGGCCCAATCAGTATCAATCGGGCTAGGATTGTCGTTTGAGCTAATCTCGACTCTTCATGGGCTCGTAGGCAGTGATCTCATCGTGAGTTGCAAAAGACAGGACTAATAAATATATTAATCTTCACTTGAAAAATATTTTCTTTACATTTTTGTTTTGTTTTTGTTAAAGAAATGTTTTTTTTTTTCCCATTCCCTAAAGATTGTACGTAGGGACATACAAATTGTGCTTTCACAGGTTTTATAATAAATGTATGCACGTGCATTTAAGTATCTCAATACAAACTTCAAATTGGGGAATTTCAAGGAAGAGTGATGTTGTTTGTACTATAAATAGTTACAGATTTCATTACACATGCTGATGTGGTAAGTGAATTTGGGATAATAATTCATGGGCAAATAGGTCATTGTACTATGTTGCCACATCATCTTCTGTACACTAATTTAAATATTGTGATGTATAACTGTACAAGTAGCATGACTCTTTAAGAAAATTCTTTTTCTAATAATTATGTTGGTGCTTTAAATAATTTATTTGTTGTCTTGTTACTACAATTGAGAATTCTTTCATGTATGGCATGAAATTGGAAACTCTTTCTTGTATTGAGTTCTTTTGAGATGGCTATGGTTTGATGGACTATCATATAAATTCACATGTTTGATTATTTGATGCCTTCATATAGGAGCGGATTCAAGAAATTTAAAAAGTCAAATATAATTAAAAAAATTATTTTTGTTTTCAAGAATAATTGAATTTAATTATCCAAGTTCCAAGTTGGTCTTTGCGATAAATAAAATGTACCATAATGACCGTTTGAATCTATTATTGCCTCATTCCATTATTGATTCTTGAAATTACAAGATCAATCGCATCGTCAAACTTAAGCCATTCACGAATTTTTTCTCTAGAAGTCACATGTTTAATGAGTTTGTTGGTAACGAATTTTTTCTCTAGAGACTCATTCCATTAATGAGTCTCTAGAAGTCACATGTTTAATGAGTCTGTTGGTAACGAATTTTTTCTCTAGAGACTCATTCCATTAATGAGTCTCTAGAAGTCACATGTTCATATAAAATTGCAATTGATTACTTGGAATTTTTTTTTTTAAAATAGGAACTCACTACTACTTCATATTGATGATAGAACTATATGACCTAGTGCACCGGATATAGACTTAAAATTAATCAAAAGAATGTCTACTCAAAATGTAAATAGCTTACTTCAGCAAAAATCAAATTTCAAAATTTTTTATTACTAGTTTTTATAAAACAGGTATATCAGTAACTATATAATTCAATAAATGATGCTAAACTATATATAGAAAACTAGAATTATAACTTTAACTTTCAATATTAATTCTCGGACCCAAAAAAAAAAAAAACAAGCAAATAAATTTCAATTTCTAGTGAAAATACAACATAACCACATCGCGGATTATCAATTTGGTTCATCTTCGTTTAGCTGGAAATAGGTTAAATTGGCTAAAATTTAATTAAAAAGAGAGCTACTTTTGGATTGAAATTGAATAAAAATAAATGGCTGAAATTGGTGAATTGGGCTAGGGTCATTTTGAGCTAGAGTTATTTAAATTATCCTAGATAGACAATTTTTTTTTTTTTTTTTTTTTACATGAACTACATATAAAATTTAACCAAAAAAAAAAAAAAACGCTTTGTCATTGGTTCTGGGCTGGGCATGATCGGACTATAGTCAAACGAGCCTCTCTCCAAATTCGCAACTCCCTTCATGGTTGTTTGCAAATTCTTTGTACATGGGACATGTCTAAAAGATGACTATTGTGAATTCTCACGTGACTCGAAGGCCCCGCCAAATAATATAACTTTTTAGCACTATTCTAAAAAATTTGTATAGGCAGCGTCTAGGTTTCGTCTAAACTTGAAGTTTGGCCTCGACGGCTAGCCACCCTCACGCTTCGCACTCGCATCGCCCTTGTCTCGCTTTCGTTTAGATCCAAAAAACTTGAAACTCGATCTCCACACCAAATCTTATTTTATACTTTTTAGAACATTGATTTTTAATAATTTGCTTGAATTGTCAAGTCATTAATTGGAGATGGCAATAGTATTAATTCTGGTGCTATATTTTTGTAGATATGCATCTTCTACCAAAAAGAGTTTGCACTTATGGTAGTAGATATAGGTGTGACGTATCAAAGTTCCAACATTACACAATAAAAGTTTAAGTATTTTTCATACCGCAATTTTTTCTTATTTAAAATTATTTATGCAGCATTCTTGTGTTTCTTTACACTTGTTCTTCTAATAATTTGATGATTTACATTCGTGCACTATCGATGCGACAAATGGAATAGAAATTGAGAATAAAAAGAAATAGATATTGCGTTTCAAAAGTAGTTAAGCAACATCTACAAAAATAACATTCAATAAGTAAGTCAACATGCACACCAAATCAAACAGCTATTGACAAAAAAAAAAATTTGTACTGTAATACCGGGATGTTACTAAAAAAAATTTTAAACTAAAAAACGGTTTTTTTGGGGATGGGACCGGGCTATAGTCCAGTCCCGTCCCCCTTAAATCCATCCATGCACCAAACTTAGTAGGTAATTCATAAGAAGCATAAGTGTGTGATAATAATGAAGTGAAATGTTAATGAATTTACGATCTTTCATTTCAATTTGCAGGTTGTTTGTGGCCAATAAATGAATAAATCGAAGGAATATACAAGTTTCATAAAGTCAATTGAGTTAAGTAATCCATATATTATCCTGGTTTGTTTGATTTTTAACTTCATGCATAACTTTATTTGGTGTTATATCTTATGTTTTTATAGTTAGACTCTGGCTTTGGATGTTTGAGCTTATTGGATTTCAATCGACACTCATCTTTTTAACTTTCGATTTCATAAATATTGTAAATTTGTAATACCATTATATATTCAATTACAACTACAATATTATTAATATTTACTTTGATCTTGTATTTTATATGCTAACAAGTAACAACACATATTTTAAATTACAACACGTGCATCGCACCAAAAGCTACACTAGTTTCGTCGAAATATTTTCAAAGGGCAGTGATATTACCGGATAGCTAGTCCACCCCATGTTGGGCTGGACTGAAGTCAGCAGGCCCAATTAGTTTAATAAAAAACATTAAAGGGCTGTAATAGAGCTTTCTTTAGAGCCCACAAATTCAGCTCCGGCAAATATCAAGCACCGACTTTAATGAAATAGTCAAAAGTTGAAATAAATGAAGGTTTTGAAAAGATTCAAACAAGTGGGAGTGTCAATGTATAGGGATATTAATTAATTATCACTCTATACTTGCATTGCTTAGTTTGACATATTATTGTTATTGAATTTATTGAAATTCAATCTTGAATCTCATTTTAAGTTGAAAATGATTCTTAAATATACTATAACTGTGGAGTACATAATTTTTTTAGAAACGAACTACTACTTTAAAACCTAGGTAATGACGAAACGTAAAAAAAAGTTATTTTATCTTTAATATTATTTTAAATATTAAAAAAAATTCAAAACAAAAAACATGCGCATAGACGAGACTAGACGAGGTTCATCGCACGAGTTTTTATTAAAAAACATAATCAATTGTTTAATTGCGTATTTATGACTTATGCAAGTTCACATCTAAATGCGCTTTTTAACATATTGATTAATACTAACATCCCTAATAAATAAGTTCAATATGGCCTCAACGAGGCCCCCCGGGGCATAGTTCAACTGGTGGAACAATCAACATAAGGCTTGCTTCCAGCGGCAGGGTGGGAGTTCGAATCTTGGTGGGAACCTGCGGCTGGATTTTATTCGGTATGGAGCAATCACTTTGGAGGCGGCTCCTTGTGCGCAGAAGTGTACAGTCGGATGAGGGGAACCTGGGAGTCAGTTGAGGCATAACTCGCGATTTACCTCCTCCAAAGTTCTAGGGGCAAGGGTCTTGGGGGTCTAGGATATAGTCTAGCGAAGCTAGGATACCTGGGTATCAAAAAAAAAAAAAAAAAAAATATGGCCTCAACGAGGGTGCCAGCTAAAGTGGGTAGTACTAGTATACCTAATCTTCACCCTAAAGAACCTAATAAATCCATTGAACTCATTTTCATATGGCCATAAACCACGTGATGTGTAGTGTGACAGGATGGATTTCTACATAGTGACTTTCTACTATTATTTAATGGTTCAGCCTTTTTTTTTTTTTTTTTTAATAATCTAAAATAAGTTATGTGTATCCAAGGTCAATAATGGAAAAATACCAGGGACCTTTTTAAATTAGTTTTTTTTTTTCTTAAAAATTAAATAAAAAATCTGGTAAGTTGTCTCATATCTGTTTGTCAAAACCTATAAATCGAGTCTAAGTCGAGTCTTTACTAGAATTGACACGATCTCTTCTTCAAATTTTAGTATCTATTTGGTAGAAATTATAAACTAATTTATTTAATCAAAATAGTTTATTTGATCAAGATTGGTCAAAAATGATTGCTACTAAGACAAACTTTTTTGTCAAATAACAATTTATAAACTTTATGAAACGGACTCTTAATTTAAATCGTGTTACAAGTTAATATATTGTTCATGAATATAGACAGCAAAAGTCATAGTCAGAGGAAAAGAGGAGACAAGAATAATTGCAAGCCGTTATCAAATAACATGGAAAGATCCCTAGACATGGACACACTGCCATGCTTAAATTTTGTATATATATAAAATAAAATATTAATTATATTATCCCATGTAGCAAGCACTATACTGCATGTCTTGCACGTCACATACTGCATGTGCTTCTTCTTTTGCCTCACATGCATCGTCTTTACCCCAACCTATACATACATACTTGTATTATATAATATGTATGTATATATATAGGTACACATACATTGTACTTTCAAGTACAATTATATTAGGATGTGAACATTGCATCTAAAGTTCTAATTCGAATATTTTCATAGAATATATACGAATCAAAAAAATAACAAGGCCAAAGGAGTTGTTTGCCTCTTCTTCTTTTTTTTCCCCTTCTTCACGGAAGTCGATCGGTGAGAATTTATCATGCTCAAGATAATTAACAATATAATTAACAATATGAATCGAACAAATACTCATAATATATAATTAAAAAATTAGTATCTCAATCAAAAATTAGTTATAAAATCTCAGTCCACAAAACGAACAAGATATCACTTTTGGAGCTCTTGACGCTTCAACCAGTTAATTGACCGTAAAACGAGTCAAAACCCGTAAAATCTAGACGGTTCAAGTACAAGCAAGAACCGGTTCGACCCAAACCAGTTCATAACAAATTCTTCTAAATACAAAATATTACACATTTGAAGGGAGTGGAATTTCGTACCTTAGTCCACCAAAATTAAAATGATGCTGCCAACCACTGTGCTAGATGACGAGATCATTTATGTATATCATATTTGTGTGTAGTAAATGTTTTTTTCTATAAATTTACGGTTCAAACAGTGACATGTCGGTTCATTCATTAATGTCATTTCTACAATTGGATTTTGTACGTCCACAATGCAACTCACAAAGTATATTAATGGTGTGAAGATAGTCTAAAATTTGCGTGTTAGAAATTGAATCAACCACAACAATTCCCCTTATAACCCACAAATTGAAGTTTCAAAGAGGTTAAAAATCGGTTCTAAGCACTTTCACTATTTTGATGTTGACGCTCAAAAATCGGAGGAGAGAAATTGAAAAATCCCAATCAAGGGAGAAGGCATGTGGATCCTTATTTTTCACGTTGAATGCATGTGTTCGATGTTTAATGGTTAAAATGAAAGAATTCGCCAAAAAATCAAAGACATACTACACATAATCTTATATAAACATGTTTAGTTAGTTAAGAGAATAATCCTAGAAGATCTAGGAAACAAATGGCGAGTCAACATGGTAAATCTAACTAAGCTCGTGTTTGGTATGGCTTTTGAGAAGACAAAACTGACTTTTGAGACTAAGAAGTTGCTTTTGGGCGAGTTCGGATAAATTTTTTGAGAGTGCTTTGTTTGGTTAGAAAAGCTTGTAGAAGAAATTGACCATATGAGTTTCTTTAGGAAGCTCTTTTACAAAAAGTAGAAGTAAAAGCTATCCCAAACAAAAATTTAGATTTTAAGAAACAGATATTGTAGGAAATCCATCAAAACATCTAAGATAATCAATATTTTTCCCTTTATATCACATCCAACATATTTCAAAACTAATATAAAAAAATATGAAAAAAAATCGAAAATCAAATATCTTGAATTGTTGTATGTCGAGATCATTCACTTACTGGTGAGTTCGAATGTGTGCATGAACTCGCTGAAATATAATTTATTTATTTTTTTCAAAACTTACATTGTTGTAATGTTTTGAGGTTAAGTTAATGATAACGATCAATAATTTATCCTCTCAAACTTGGTTCATCAAACTCACATGTCACTTAGAAATTCGATCCTAAAAATTGATGAAATTATGAAAGCTAAGTAGCTAAGTCTAACCACTTAATGGAAAACGTGTTGTCACTTAATTTTTCCAACAATTATTAATATATTTTTTTGACAAAGTATGCATAGTAAAAAAATCGTGTCATAAACATAAATCAGTGTAAGGCTCGAAGGAATCAAGGACATTTGAATAGGCAAAAAGAAAAAAGAAAAAAAATTAAATTAAGAATTTGTTTGATTGGGATTAAAAACTCATTTTGATTTTTTTCAACCGTAATTTTTTACTTTTCAACTCATTTTTAATATGAAAAATCAACAATTTCAACTCAAAAAAACCAATATTGGTCAAATAAACCAATATTGATCAAATAAACCAATTTATAATCTCTATCAAACGTACCCTAAATCTCCAAAAAGAAAAAGACAGATGGAATTGTGCTATACAATCATGAGTTACATTTACTTTTGATTATTTGTCAATGATTTGAATTGTGCTATGATATATTAGCAAACTTTTAACTAATTTGAATTGAGCGTTGGCTATTGTCACAGTTCCCAATATTATGTGCTTGTTTGGTACACATTAAATTGGATTTTTCATTTTTTATTTTTTGACTATAGAGATAAAATGACCAAAAGAACCTTTTGCTTTCTAAAGGAGCCGCAATATTTGACTAAAAAATATAGTCATTTTGGTCATTTTTTCACAAAAAGTCAAAAAATGAAAAATTAAAAATCCATTAAAATGTGTACTGAACAAGCTCTATATTTGTGGTCTATTTTTAGAAAATCAATTCGTATATATAGATATTTATATGGGTAATTATATTCACACTACACTATATTTTAATTGTAATAAAAGTTTTCAACTATTGTTTATTTTTGCATTTATGTCATTAATTTTTTTATCATATTTTTATCATCAACCTATTAATTTACATGTCTTATCTTTGTCTTTAATGATGATTTCTGTTCAAAAAATTAACCAGAATGTCGTAAAAAAATTTGTCCGCCTCTCGTATTTTCAAATAAGCAAAACAAATAAAAAATAAAAAAGTTTGAAAAAATAGTATTTCCTCATTTCAATGCACACTAGCAGAATATTTAGACAAAATTTTTATTAGAGACGTACGAGATGAAAAAATAATGATAAAAATACGACGAAAAAAATTAGAGACATAAGTGTCAAAATGTCAAACGTTGAAAGACATTTATTGCAATTAAAATGTTATTGCAATTAAAATGTTATTGCAATTAAAATGTGGTGTGGATAACAAAAACCATGGTGTGAATAACTTCTTGTGGCGATCGCTCAGCTTTAATTTTTTCTGCTCTGCGCCAGTTTTTCAAACGGTCATAACTTCTTATAGGAAACTCCAAATTGAGATCTGTAAAAAGTGTTGCACTCATAATTCAATTATATTTCCAATGGTATATCATTTGCCTTTTGAAGATTTTAATATCAAAAATTGTGATCAAATTTCTCCACATACTTCGGTAGGTAGTTTCTCAATTCGATTCTTTGGTTTTCCGAAGTTTGATCCATTGATTCAACTCTTCATGTCACTACAACACACTTTAAACTTATTAATTTTATCTTCTTTCTCATCCTCCAATGTTTAGCTCTTAATATTCACTTCAAAAACTCAATTTAGTTGTAGATTTCACCAAGTTGTTGTTCTTTCCGTCCATTCTTCTCCATTTGTTTATAAACAGTTCCAAAACTGAAATAAGAAGAATAATACACTAAAATAAGTAAAAAATAAATAAAATAACGGAATAAAAACTTAATTTAAAGGATCAAATAAGTGAACAAAATGCACTTATCAAACTATGTCTAGTTAACTCGTTTTTTGAATGAGTGTCCCTCACTGATTATTCGAGCAATATTCAACTACGTGGCCATCTCATTGTGAGATTTGTTTGTTTATATACTTGGTTGATTAGTATAATCTCCTCTGATTGTTTTCAAGTGTGTAGTCGATACCTTCCGTGCTCCGATACATATATTAGAATCGTGTGCTCATAATACAATATTGACATCAATAATATAATTTTTTATTGAGAAATTTCAGCCAATATGGATTTGAAATTCCACAAAATTGACAATCAATCACTGCATTAATATTTGTGAATCCTTAACTAATTATCAGTTTATTACCTTAATTCCCACAAAAAGGAAAAAAAAAAAAAACATTGTATTTCAAATTTCAATAAATCTTACTCCCTTCGTCCCAAATATATAGGCTGATTGGGTTTTTCACACGGATTAAGAATGTTATTGAAAAAGTAAATTTTACAAATAATTTTCCTAATTTACCCTTATTTAATAAGTATTATTTAATGTACAATTTCAAGATTTAGTTGGTAAAAATGATTATAAATAAGCACATTAAATAAGGGTATTTTAGTAAAGGAACAAAAAAAATACCTCAAAAATAGAAACAAGCATATATATATTTGGGACAAGAGAAAAAGGAAATGTGGCCTATATATTTGGGACGGAGAGAGTATCAAATTAACAAAAAAAAAATCAAGAAAAATTACATCCCTATTAAATTACACTAAATAATCTATATTGCAGCCCCCCGGGGCATAGCTCAACTGGTGGAACAATTAACATAAGGCTTGCTTCCAGCGGCAGGGTGGGAGTTCGAATCTTGGTGAGAACCTGCAGCTGGATTTTATTCGGTATGGAGCAATCACTTTGGAGGCGGCTCCTTGTGCGCAGAAGTGTACGGTCGGATGAGGGGAACCTGGGAGCCAGTTGAGGCATAACCCGCGATTTACCTCCTCCAAGGTTCTAGGGGCAAGGGTCTTGGGGGTCCAAGATATAGTCTAGCGAAGCTAGGATACCTGGGTATCAAAAAAAAAAAAAAAATAATCTATATTGCAGATTTCTATGGCATGCCTTAAATTTTTTAATCTAACATAATCAATTGACTTACTCATGTTGACTATTTATTTATTTATTTATTATTATTATTTTTTTACAAACTAAACAATTTTCTCGAAATTTTCTCACATTTGATTTTAACCGCACTTCTATGCGAGTTTACTTCGTACACCATACGATGTTCTTAAATTCTCTTTTACTCTACAATTCCCAAATTAATTAGGTCAATTACTCACTGAAATCCATGCTGGACGATTTTTTTTATTGTTTAATTATAATGACGATTAGTTCAAGGTGGTCCTCTAATCCCTGAATTTAATCCTTTGTTATAACCAATGTGGGCAACAAAAAATTTTGCTCCTACATTTGGGACACACCACATGCTAACTTCCCGTCCTTAAAATCTCAAATTTTAAAATTTAAAATAAACAATTATCGATTTTTAAGCTGTTTTCATTCGATTTGTTGAATCGAAATGGAGCTTTTGATTAGCTAATTTTCATTTGTAGCGATTTTAACATTGATCGTAGTTCGTAGAGAACCCAACATGGAATGTGAATCTAAAAGTCTAAAAAACAACTCATTGCATGTATAGAGATAGTTTGAGAGAGTGGTGATCTCCTCCCCACAATGGGGAGGGATCATCTTGCCACTGCCTACATAGCAGTGGGCAATTGGGCAAAAAAAAACTTTATTTAATGTAAGAGTAGGCAGTGGGCAAGATAATCTTTTTTCACAGTGGGGAGGAGATCACCATTCTAATTTGAGATACAATATATTGTCAATCATTCAAAGTGTTAAAAAAATTTCTTTCATGCTTAGAGATATAATAAAGGGAAAACAAACAAGAAACGAAAATCTAAAAAATTCACAACTGAATTAAGGACCATGGTTTGGGTCCAGACCATGTGCATATTCCCAAACTTTCAAGACGTGGGAACCCATCTTGACCCCCTCCACCCCACCCTGCCTCACGCACCTTGATATAAGCTTTGCGCCAATTTCCATGATTGCAATCCACTTCCCACTTGATATTTACTCACAAGTCATACCCCACCCCACTCAGCCAACAATTTTTCATCATCTTTACTTTTTCATGAAGCAAATTTACTAATATTCCATTCACTTTTTGCACCAAAAGTTGAGTATAAACTAAGCGTAATTTAACCAAAAGTAAATAAAAAAAAAAAAAAAAAAATCTGTTGAATTAATAGTAACAAAAACTAGAAAATCATAAAAGCTTACAACTTCTACAATTGAATTGACCATTTTCTCCCTCCAATTGTAGCACTTCTCTATGAAATTCCTTTCTTCCTCATTCAAATTTCAAATTTTTAAACCGTAGAAGTGAATTAGAAAATTGGGGTTATGACTGGTTACTTTCAAAGACTAAAATTAGTAAGCACGTGCATGCCAATTCCACTACACTACATCACGTGCTTGAAATCAGGACCGTTGCCACTGTTGTGATGATGAATGAGGAAATCATCACAGCCGTTGGATATATTGAAAATTGATGTTTGACTAAGCAACTGCTGCTGTTGCTGCTGCAACTGCAGCTCCTTTTGCCGCCGGAGCTCCACAACTTTGCGGTGGGAATTCGAGTGCTTGGTGGAAACAAAAGTTGGGCTAGCGGCGGGTCGGTATTCCTGCACGAGTCGACCCGACTTGTAGCGGACCCCACAAGCGTTGCATAAAGTTTTTGGTCCCATTGGGCCGGTTCTCCACTGTGGAGTCTTTTCTGAGGCGCAATGCAGACATTTCCGGCCTGGGGTTTCAGTGGGTTCGCTTTTCTTAGACAGCGTCGTTTTCATGGGCTTGGGATTGAGGTTGGCGTTTGGGTTGGGGTCCGCGTTAGTGATGACATTATTGTAGTGATTGTAGGAGGAGGAGGAAGGTGGGGAAGAGAGAAGGAGGAGGCGGGAGGACCAGTCACAGGGGGCGGCGCGTGAGCGCTTGCTGCGGGCTTTGCCTGGGACGGAGACATCGGAAGGGAAAATAGGTGGCGATGGTGAATGGTCGATAGGAGAAACTGAAATTGTGGTGGCGGAGGAGGAAGTAGCGGTGGGCTCAGCGGCGGCGGCAGTAGTGTTGGTGGGAATGAAGTGGAGGTTGTGGACGTCGTCACTTGAGAATGATTCCTCCACAAAATTTGAAAGCCATTCCAGCTCCGCTAAATCATCGTACTGTTCATAAAAATCAGAATTGAATATCCGAAACAAAATTCATTAAAAAAAAAAAATTCAATTCATTTTTGTGTGAAGCAACTAAACGTAATTTATCTGTTTTTTGATTTCATGCTAAACACACATGCAAAAAGTTACATGTAGAATTAACTTCAAGTCTTCAACTGTGAAATTCGATATAAATTAAAATTCAAAAATAGAGTTGAAATTGACAAGCTAAATCTAGAAAATTCAAAAGCTTAATTCATAACAGAAATAGACTTATTCTCTATTAATTTTGGGAATTCACTTTTTTGTTATAAAACAGTAAGTGCTGTACTGTCGGTGAGGAAAAGAAAGCGCAGAGGCACACACCTCGAGGCGTTCCATGCATAAAATTATGAGACGAAATTTAACATTTCGATAATTAATAACAAATTTTAGAAATTACGGTTGTAAGAGCGAATATCAACACTCAAACTCACCGGAACGCAGAGTTCCTGGCCAGAAAATTGAGAGTCGGTGAAGCTGCGGCAGCTAACGTTGCCATTAGACTGACCATCGCCACCGCCAGAAACCGACGAATTACAGCTGTCGACGGCGGTGACAACCGAGGAGTCACCGGAATTTCCAGCCAAGCTGTCAAAAAACGCGTCGGTCATCGCGACGTCCTCCTTGGAAAAATCCAGTAAATCATCCACCGTAAAATGGGCACCATTAGCATTACTATTGACATTAATATTATCCACTGAAGAAAATTCAGCATAATCGCCCATAAAATACTCCATCATGTATAGAATTTCAGCACAAAATTAATTTGGATTTTTGTTTTGATTTTTGTGGGAAAAGAAGCAAAGTAACGGTAGAAAGAGAGAGAGGGAAAAAAGCGGAGAGGGAGAGAGTGTGTTGAAAGTGAAGGTATGAGGGGGGATTTTGATGAGTGAAAGCAGGGGTCAAATTGCAAATATCAGAAAATATTATTATTTTTATTTTCTTCATTTTCATTAATGAATGGTTACTTCATTTGCAGCATGAGTAAATTTTAAAGTACTTCTTTTACCTTTACTTCTTTTGGTATATTCATTTTCATTAATCATTTTCATTTACTATCTTAAACATTTCAACTTTTTTCTTAAAAATAGATAAAACCATAAATAACGTCAGAATCCAGACTATTTAACAAAATCTTATTTATTATACTGTTAAACTTCTTTCTCGTTCACTCCAAAGGGTGCGCCGTTCCAACGTTGAAAGATAGTTGTTTCATTTGGCGCGAGATGATGATTTAGATTTTCTGAGTGAGCTTGCTCCACTCATTCATCATCACATTGTTGAACCTTGTTTCCGATTGTATACCAAATATGTACAGAGTATTTTTTAGTGTGACGCTTTAAATTGTTCGAAATGTTTAAATGGTAGAATTGAAATTCTTTAAAAATATATATTATATTGATTTTAAAAAAAATAATAATAATTACTATATTTGCCTTTTTTTTTTTTTTTTTTTGAGTTGGATAGTGTGATGAAAGCAATGTGATTCACAAGAAAAGCCACTTACTTTGTTCTTCATATTAAAGTCCCTTCTTTTTATAGTTGGTTTCTTTATTTGGATTGCAAATACAACTTCAACATTGGGATTCTCATTTTAAATAAAAATAAACATATTTATAACTCAATTAAGTGCTTATTAATTAGCTCACATTATAGAGGGAAATAATTATAAGTAAAAAGATGAAATTAAAAGAAAAAAGTAATAATTAATTACTTAAAAATCAAGTCTTTTGCCTTAAGAATCGATCTAGCAGGTTTTGTCGCCGTGACTCCTCCATTAGTGTCCAAGTTTACAGCCGGATTCCCCTGCTTACTTTCTCTCTCTAATTATTTTGCCCTCGGGACTTGCGTTTTTGTCCACTTAATTTATTTTACTTATGTTAATTTTAAATTCCATTATTAGCACTACCCTTTCAAGTTTTACTACCTTATATTACCATGTTATTATATTCCTTAACCCACGTTGAAGCACGACGGCTACAGCTTGGCTTAAACCGATGACGGTCATGATGAGTGCCACGTGGCACCTTTTTACTAGTTTAAAATTTACTTTCATTGCCAATTGGATTTTTAAAAAATTATTTTTATCTTTTATTGTTTTCAAGTTGGTTTTGTATGGTGATTAGTAGTGTCCTTAATTGACTTAACGTATTTTACTCTTTCTAATAAGAGATTTTAAAATTTACTTTCAAGTGTCGATTAGATCGTGATACACAATCTTCTTATTCATGCTCGTTTTTCTCGTTTTCGTCTTAAGTGGATGCTCATCTTTCAATTATAAGAACTTGTTAGGTTTGAGTTTTGGCCCAAAAAAAAAAAGGTTTTTTGGGTTAGAGATTTCTTAATTTTCAAAATTTTTGAATATGAAATGACTATTTTGTCCTAATCTAAACAATTCCATTTCAAAATAGTAAGGACAATATAGTCATTTCACTTTCAACAACTTTGAAAAGTGAAAAATCTCAAGTCCAAAAAACCTATTTTCTTGGCCAAAAACTCAAATTGAACAAGCTCTAAAGTAAGATATGGCACTTGGTGCTAAAACTTCATTCGGAATTTTAGAGAGGTGCGAATTATGTTCAAATATAGCTTTGATTATTTGAATTTTATTTTATAGTTAAATATTTTCGTATTGTGTTTTGTATAGTAACAAGTGTCGTGATCGAGTTTTTGAAATTGATGACAAATATATAAAAAAATATTAGACGTTCATCAACTCGAGCCACACAAATCTTCTTTGTACCTTTGTTTGGAATTCTAGTGCACCATACTTGTAGACTTGCAGTGTTTAATCTAAATTGGAGGAAGAAAACAAGAAATCAAATAAAAGGTGACATTTCACATGTTTTAATTTAGTACTATGACCTATCATGTTTTCAATTTACATTTTACACCACATGTTTTGTTGACATCATTATTATTATTATTTATTACAACATAATTAAGATATGCTCAAAATATTTTTATCCATACAATAATGGCTATGAATGGTAAAGTTCATAATAAGAAAGAAAGGAAGATAAAAGAAATCTTGTCAATTCCGATATTAGAGGAATATGACCGTCATTAAACTTTACGATTAATTCATACTAATAATTCGAAAACTTGTTCAATATAATTCAAATATTTGAATAACTAGATGTATAATGAAAATCGAACATATAATTAAAAATAATATTATTTATAGTTACTCACTACCGGTAGTCATTGTACGTGACATTATTCAATTAGATGAATTATTCATAATTAATTGTTATAAATACATTACTCAATTGAAGTAAATAATTCATTTAATTTGAATAATGTTACATGGGATGACTACCATTAGTAAACAACTATGAACAGTATTAATTTATAATTAAACGCGTCATAATCATTTATTAACTCGTTAGATTTTAATCATATTCTCCACTTTTTGCTCTTTAACTTCTTTTTACCTATATGCTTTGAAAACAATATAAAGTAAAAAAGAAGAGAGGTGTTGGATCTTTTCGTAAATAATGAACATATTTTAAATATTTTGCTTTTCATTTATGTTCGTGGGGTCCAACTAAGCACGTGACAAAGGTGAGTAAGTATTTTGGTGCCATCATGTGAGAGACTTTTATTTATTTATAGTTAATTTAATTTTTATTTATTTGTGTACCATTTATTAATAACACAACTTAAATTAGCTGTGGTCAAAATTCTAAATAGCTGGAAATTGGAATCAAGTTATAAGTTTTTAATTAAATGGTCTTTCTTTGATACTTCCACACGTGCGTCAACACCAATGTAAGCCTACACTACCAACGTGGTTGCACGTGTTGGGAAGTCACATGGTTGGCATGCTCCGCACGTGCCCCTTCCCTTAATGCGTGGGATTCATCTCTCTGGAAATTAGTTTTTTTCTCTTGATTTCCATGTTTCCTACTAATTTCCATCTTTGTGAAATATAACGCCAACGCCTAATATTCATTTTTTTCGTTAAATTTTGAAAATTCATTTAAATATTAGATTTTTCAGTGGAAACGGTTTAATAAAATAACAAAATATACACAATTTTTTAGTTCAAATTTCAATGTTACCTATTTATAAAAAATAGTAAACATGCAAATGGTTTGTGTTTAAAGAGATCAATTGAAGATAAATTTTAATTAAATAAGTCTATCCCCTCACTAATAGTAGAGTTGATATTGATATTTTTAGGGCCTGTTTGGAAATTTTGGAATCTGATTATGAGCATTTATAAGTGGTTCGATTTTGATGGTTTTAGTGGCGATTTTGGAAACAGTCAAACACATGCTTGAGATTTTATTATCTAGTGGTTCTGAAAGTTTTTAAAAGAGTAAAATTACATATATAACCATTTATACAATATGAAATATATAAAAATTTAAATGTAAATATATATTCGACTATAAAAAATTCAAAAATAACTCAATAGGATATTAAAAAATTATTGTTTTGAGAGAAGAAGCAAAATGTATGTTTGGAAAGAAGATGAATATGAAGTATGTATTTTAAGTTTATGGTGGACTTATAAATAATTATTTTAGAGAATATAAAATTGGAAGATAATTTAAAGAACTGTCGAAAACCACCGATTTAAGAGTTGAGAAACATGCTTCAAATTACAATACACCGTTTTTGTGTGGTTTTTAAATCACCCAAAATCATTGTTCTAAAAAACTAACATGCACCAATTTTTCCAACTTCTCGTAAACTATCCATTCAAAATCGGTCAAAATCGATGAAAATAAACTCACAAACAAACCATTGGGTCTGCTTGAGAGTTTTGAAGTACCGGTTATAAGTGTTTTCTAAAGTACCGGTTTTGGGCGTTTATGAGTGGAGCGGCTTTGGGTGGTTTTTAGTAGCAGTTTTTTAAATGTTCCAACCTATGCCTGGGGGTTTATTATTTAGCGGTTCTAAAAGTTTTTTAAGAGAATCAAATTACATATATACACATATATAAAAAAAAATTAAATTAAATTTTAAAAATATTATTTATCCACCTATCATTGAAAATATAAAATTAAATTTATGTTCTTGCATGTGTTTTTTTCTTTTGTATATGTTCTTTTATTTTTACAAATATTAAATACATGGTAGTTTTAAAAATTAATGTTTGAAATTGGGTAAAATTGAAAGAAATTCTAAAGAACAACAAAAAACCATCGATTTGAAGAGTTGGAAGATACACTTCAAATTACACAATATTGATTTTGGGCAGTTTTACAGTTCAAAATTGGTGCTCTAAAAAACTAACAAGTACCGATTTTCTCAACTTTTCATAAATAATACCATCCAAAATTGGTCAAAACCGGTAAAAAAAAAAAATTGGTGCTCCAAAAAACTAACAAGTACCGATTTTCTCAACTTTTCATAAATAATACCATCCAAAATTGGTCAAAACCGGTAAAAAAAAAAAAAAAAAAAAAAAAAAAAACTCCTAAACGGGCCCTTAAAGTGCCATGTATGGCATATTAAAAAAAAAAAAAAGTGACCCTCTTACATTTAATCAACACGCTTAAAAGAAAAAATAAAAGATAAATCTATTATATTAATTGGCTAAATATAAAATTATTCTTCGTTTCATAAGAATAGATTTACTTATATTTTCATACAAATTAAAAAAAATTAATTATTATAATTGAAACAATAAATTTTACTTACATTTTTCCTAATTTACCCCTACATTAATATTATAGTAGTTCATATTTGTTGATAACAAAACACATTAAAATAGGAATATATTAGAAAACTAAGAAATTAGCTATGATCTCAACAAGAAAAATTGACTGTAATTTGAGATAAGTGAATAAATAAAGTAATTCTATCTTTATGAGACGAATAGAATATTACGTAACATAAATATAACACTCCAATATCTTTTCTTTTCTTTTTCCTGTAAAAATTATTCCAATATTCTGCCACGTAAGTAAAATATGCAATGTCTAGTAAAAATTCGCTCCAATGCAAGTTGTCAAACGTTGTATCAAACTGGTGTGACAATAAAAAAAGACATTGTCTAACACTCCGTCTAGTTTCAGACGCTCTGTTAAACATACTGACTCAACAATACTTAAATTTTCTATATATATTTAAATTTCTTATGAATATTTAAATGTAATCTAATAATTATTTTAGTAAAATAAAATCCACTTACATAATAATCCATAGAATGTATTGGAGATGAAATTTAAATTTGAACGTGTACTTATTAGACATCAATACTACTTAAATCGAAAGTTTTCCAATATCTATGTCATCTAAATATCAATTCATAAAATACATTAAGTACGCTCTTATCAATTCAATCATCTACATATTCATTTATGACATTTTCAATAATTCTTAATTCTTCCTCGTAATTTGATTGATGATCATTAGCTAAATGTTCTATTGAAGCTTCAACTACATACTCTATATTTTATGCTTCTTTAACAATGAATTAGTCAAGAACAAATATCTCACTTTATTAACTCTTCAATTTCTCTCTCTCCCCCCTTTTTTAAAGTTCTCACATAAGAATTGTTGTTGTCTAATATGCAATTTAATACTTTATGATAAATATAACACAATAAATATAAGAATAATTAAAAGAGATTACAAAAATAGAATCGGGTTTATGGTAAGACAAAGAATATCACTGAGTATATTTCTGGAGAGTGCACGAACATCACTTATGTGTTTAGAAAGAACGTCAATAGTCACATGCCTATAGAGAAAAGAAAAAAAAAAAAAAAAAGTTATTTTTAATTGATAGAAAATTTTCCATGAAGGCAGTAAATATTCATTTCCATGTCTTTTCTTGTGTGTGGTCCAATAATTCTATATCAACCAATCTCATATTATTTTTTGTCAAATAAGACATAATTTAGAAGACGGGAGAACGTCTACAACGTTGAAATGGAACATGATTGCATTTTGTGTCGGTATTTTGGCTATTGAGAGGGAGTTTCACTCTATATTGGGTTAATCTGTAGAGAGACATAAAAAAAAAAAAAAAAAAAAAAAAAATAATAATAATAATAATAATAATAATTAATTAATTAATTAATTAATTAATTTCAAATTGTTTGAATTAATTAATTCCATTAAATACTTAATTATCCTAATTATTTATTATTAACCTGAATTCTCAAAATTAATAATTTGGGGAAGGTTACACCTAATTTTCCCTTTTTTGTCTATTCATGTAATTTTCCTAAAAGATTTAGAGGCCGAAAGGAAGGGTTCGCGAGGAATTGGGCCACCCGCAGAGCCCTTTTAGCTTGGGTAAATATTTGGCTAATTAATTATTGGGCTGGACTGTTGTGAGGGTAAATATTGGGCTAATTGTTGAGTCTCAAAATGAAGGGCTAAGATATTAATCCTTTTACGTGCAAGCACTTGGCTCCTTAGTCATATTTAGGAGAATGTATTAGCACATGTTTGAGAAGGGGTTCTTTACATATACGCCTGTGTATCAATATTGGGTTGGAATAGTACTGGACCATTTACAAAAATAGAATTTCACTGGATTGTTAACCCATTAATACTGGACATACTAATAGGGTTATTATAGTCATGTCATAAAGAGTCTACAATCAGTGGCAATGAAAGATATTTTACTATTCAAGACAGTGGGATGTACCTAAGAAGCAAAAATTGAGGAAATTTCAAAATTCAAATTGTGGAATCAAGAATTGTTATCAATTTGGGGTTTGAATAATGGAAAATTGTAACGCTGTGAGAAAATTTCGGATTACTGGTTTTTTTATGGGAATTGAAACGATAAACCTGATACGCGAAGAAATGAAAAGTGATGTTACCATTGAAGAGTTCTATACCTATTGCATCTGAAGTTTTTTCACAGTGAGTGTTTTTCCTTCATGAATAATATTATGGTATAAAATTATTTTTATTATATATGAATGATCATCTTATTTTTAAATAATTTCAAATGTTTATAGCTTATTAACAATTTTTTTTTTTATTTTTTTATTTTGAAGAAAGATGGAATTGGTAGTTATCTGGATAGTGTTAATCCATTCTAATAATTGCACAAACATGTTAATAAATATGATAGAAATAATTCATCTTTGATAGTAAGGAAAGAACATTATGTTTGGATTTTGAATTTGTGTATATATTATAGGGAATTCATTCACAAACTGTTAATAAATACGGATGATATTTTCTAGTAATTATGTGTTAATCCAAGGTTGATTGTGAATGAATTAATTATGAAATTCAATAATAAAATATGTAATATACACTATGAGCTCATTAATTTTTACTTTTATTTAATTATCAAAACATGATAACAATTAACATTAGTTTGAGTGTTGATGTTTCATTTCGTTACATTTAGCACAAATCATGTATGTCAATACAACTTCTTAGATTGTTGATGAACTTTATTATGTAGAAATTGATGATATTAATGTATTGGTTTATTACGATGGAAGTTGAGACGAATCTTGTAACTTCAATGCCTATTCTGTTGTGGGTATAGTTATATCGACAGATTACAGTTATGTAGTCCTAGTTAATTTGATAATGATCCCACCTAGTAAAGCTTGATAACGTTTGTTTATCTTAAAATAGATATTGATTTGTGGTCATGCTTGATAATGTTTGTATATCTTGAAATGGATAATGATTTTAGTGTTGTTTATTATAATAATTCTTATCTTCCGATTTGTTAAATTGATTGTCAATGTATTATGTTATTTGTTTATAGTATACCATTTGAGAATTATATAATATGAATTGTTGAAACCGAATGCATATGTGAAACTTTGCATTTTCTCTAATATCATTTACTAATTTTGTGAATTGGTATTGCAGTGAGTATGTCAAATGGTGGGCAATAAAAAGATGGTTCAATTCTCAGAATAAATGTTGGATCAATTCTCACAGTGTTTTATTAGGATAGTGTTTTGATGTTAAGTCATACCGTAATCCGTCAACAGTGCGTGCGTGTTGTGATTTCAATTTCAATGTATACTTGGTGATGTCATTTGGGTATTGGTTTGTATAATTTTCGGTTATGGTACACTGTAGTTGCCTCTCGTCAATTTCATATGTGCAACTTAACGTATATGTTTTTAATGGTAGCTATCTGCTTTATTCATGCTAAGCTCACAGCTGGGCTCTTAATTCATGAATTCAGATTTGATTATTTCTCATGTCTTTGTTTATAGAGGATGGTAAGGAACATAGCCGATTATTCCATTCAAATTGGTAACCAAATCATTGCACTTGATTAGAAGATTAAATATCTAATGTGTAATCTCGTTGTTTGTTCTTGGGATGTTGGGTATATGTTGAGCAGGTCGGGCATTAAACATTGAATATAATTCCTCAGAAAATGGCTATTTACTCCACATTGGCTATTTACTCCACATTACACCTCGTGTAACTTTGAACTAAGTGGATGGTGTAGAATGATTATAACTCATTTAGACAACTAGACATTAATATTCACTTTAATAAGCTATGTTTCGTCAATCCGACCACCCGAGACTTAAACTTGGGCGAAATTTTTTATCAAATGGGCATTGGATGGTCGAAGCAGTATCAAATGAAAATTGTTTCCGTATCATATATTCAAATCAACTATTCGTAACATCGTTTGAATGGAAAAATTATAATATAACTTAGCACCAATAATCAATATGCAAAGTGAAATAGATTTAAAAAATACACAAGACAGTACGTGTCGTCTCATACAAGTGAAACGAAATTCATTATCACCACAAACACGATTGAGTATTGAAATGAAGATAACAAATTCAGTGATCTTTGCGGGTTATCAATTGACTGAAATAATAATCCTCAATATTTACAATAAACAACTGTATCAAAATAAGTTGTTCAATAAGAAGATCATCCATTGCTACTAAGTGCTGAGCTAAAATATGAAAGATGTGATCAAAGACATTGGAAGAAAATTGATAAAACTGAAATATATGCCTTAAAAATAAATACCAAAATATCATAGTGCTATTTCAACGCGGACTACAAAACTTATCAATCCCGCACCGACATAAAAATCTATCTACATAAAGGATAATAAATCCAAACCCAAAATATGTACAGCTACACCACTTGATCATCCAAAATTAGTAAACAAAATATTTACTTCAATAACCAAAATATCGAACTACCTAGATATATTTAAGTACGGTTTCTTACAAGCAAACTTGTATAATTGGGTAGCCATGTTGAGACATGCTACTTTAGTATTGAAGTTTTTTGGCATCTATTGGATCTTGTTCTCAGCTATGTATTCCGCAAATTTGATCACAAAAATTCCACAGTCACCACTGCAAACACGAATTAGTTGGGATTGCTATATTGTTGATAGATATTTAACTTAAGTAAATTGTAACATGAATAATATAGCAGAATAACACAATTAAAGTGTTTAAAGTGAAATTGATACTAAAGTATTACTCGCCCATTAGTTTGATGTGGGACATCCTTGCATAATATGGTGGATAGCGGTGTATCTGGAATTTCACGACTCAACATTTTAGACTGGCAAATTCTATGTGGAATCATTTGACACAAAGGCTCAACGGCATCCATCATTGCAAAAACCAAAAGAGAAATAACAGAATTCGATATAATATTATACATGAATTTCTATAGGTAATTATATTAGTAATGAACGTTAACAAAAACCAAAAGAGAAATAACCATCACGAGTGTCCGTAGATATTTACATTAACAATGAACCAAATGCAATTACCAAAATCAATTGATAACTTCAGGTCATTGTCTATAATATCAAAGTTCAATGGAGCACAGTAGTCAAGATAACAGAATTCGATATCGATTTACCATATAACATTAACAAAACAATTGTATTAACAAAATTAGATATCGATTTATCGATTTTTGTACAATCCCCAAAAAAAAGAGATACGCATAAATATATATGATTTCCTAACAATAAAAGGAAGATCTATCCAGAAAATTTAAACTTCTAACATGGTCATTGAAATAAACAAATTTTGAAGGATATGCAGCCGTACATTGATCAGGATGAAGATGTATCAGAATATGGACCTATAATGTAATGAACATTTTCTTATTAATTTAACATACATATAGGAATCAATTTCAAAATGCACATTACAAAAAACACAATCATAAAAGGTCCTGTTCAATATACATTAACCCTGTTTTTGTTGGAAGAAAAGTCCCCATTTTTTTTGGAACAAAAGTGATAGATCGCCATGAAAAAATGTATAGAACTCAAAATAAAGTGAGATATTGTAATAAATCAGAAGTGAAGTCCAATAATACGAAAATACACCAAATTTAATTAATGTCCGGATAATGGTTAATTTTCAGAACGTTAAAAATCGAACAAAATCAAATGCACCCAAGTATTGAAAAAGACAATAATCGAAAATTATTACCGTCTGTCCTTCAGGCACTAAAATATTAACCTTATTCTTCTATGGTTTAGCAGTACCATTATTTATTCCACGATTCTTCTTTGAACCTCTTAAATTTCTTCTCATTTTGGTTTTGCATCTAGATTTCTAGCTGCTATGTGAAGAAGCCATTATATGTTAAGGAAGAGTGGGTTTTATTTACGAGCACGATTGGAAATGAGATGGAATATAATGATTTTCAACATAAAACCCCAAGTAATCTGGTTTGAATGGGGATGAAAATGGAACGATTTCTCCACTATTGGCTAGAAATTGGGGTTTTCTGGGATTATGTGAATTTAGAAGAGTTTGTAAGAGACGTAGCAGTGAATGACTCATATATTCAAATGGTTAATTACGTGAATTCCTCCATAATTATGGATTAGATAAATTATTCCCTAACATTTAGCTAAAACAGTTACAAATTAGAATAATATATAAATATATATAAATAATTATTTTATACATGTCCATTAAAATTACTGTAATATATAGTAATATTGATTAAAAAAATATGATCCAGCAAATTTCAAAAAATTAATTTAAAGTTGGTGTAGGACCTAATTTTCACGTTTGGGAATGCTTAAATTATAATTATAATTAGTTAAATTGGTCAAAAATACTTTTTATCTATATGTTTCATAGATTAAAGACTTTTTAAGTTGGTGTAGGACCTAATATCCAATAAAGACTTTTAAAGACTTTTTAAAAGTCGTATTCAATTAAAACTTTTCGGAAGTTTGTATAACGTATTCAAATTGAGAATGACTTTTAGAGAATTCTATACTTACCAAAATTCTGGAGACTTTTTTGTAGAACGTATAAATAGAAAATATATATAAAAAAATCTCTCGTATACCTGTGTTATTTGTTAAGACTTCATAGCCCAAAATAAAGGACATGTCTTTTCTTTTATCGTAGCTCTTCTAATAAGAATTTGATTTTACTTGTTCTAGATACGCTATTTTTTAATATATGTACAGTTTGAATTTACTATGTCCAATGTGGGTGTTTCTTGATTGGAAATGAATTTTTTTAAAAAAAAATCAATCAATTTTTTGTTTAATGAGTTCTTATTATTGTAACGAATTGTTTTGCTTTCTAATTACTACAATTTTGCCTTTGGATTTTTCAATGCATTAGTCTGTGTTTATCTTATTTCCAATTCACTTGTCCTAAAAAAATATCGTTGGATTCATACGTTGTGTCTTGGAATCACTTTATTTTTTAAATCCATTTTGAATTGTTAATTTATAAAAGCAGACTTCTCCCTCCCCACCTCCGCCCACACTTAATTAATTTTTTTTTTTTTAAAAATATTTTTATTGACATGAGAAATATGAGTTCTTAATTATATGTGTTGTAGATGATTTGGACATGCGAGAAATTGTTCGAAAATAATATTACATTGTATAAGAATTTAACTTAACATTAAAAAAAAAATTTAAGAAGTCTACAAAATTTTATAGAAGACTTTTATTAATTCCTAACAAATTTATAAAAATCACTTAAAAGTCAATAAATTCTACAAAAATCTATAAAAACGTATAAAATTCCCAATTGAATACACCTATTTTAATGTCAACTCAAGTTACTCAAATTTTATAGGAGATACTCGATTTCTTTTATATAAGCAATCGTGGCTTTACTTTGTGAAGTTATTTTTCAATGTCTGAAGAGTGAAATCTACTATTTATTTAAAGAGAAATTTATTTCCACTACCCATTTTTATCAAGAAATTACATAAATAATATTTTTTGAAAAATTGGCACAAATGGTCTCTAACGTATGTCCTTAGTGCGAAAATAGTCCATAACCTTTGCTTTTTAGTACGACAGTCCCTAACCTATGTATTTTAGTGCACAAATGATCTTTATTTGATGAAAAAAACAAAATACTCTTAGTTTTAATTAAAAAAAATTACAATTGAATTTTCAACTTTTGTAAAATGTGCAAATATGTCTGATATATTTATTAAATAATATTTAATTTAACATATTAAATATATCATTATAATTGTGTCAATTAATTTTTTTCTAAAAGAAAAATGTAAAACTATTGTACTTTAGGTATATGTAATCGTTATGTGATGTGAAAAACTTGAATAAAAATTACGTTAAATAAATAATAAAATTACGTATATAATTTTATGACATTGAACCAATCTTATTATATTTTCTTAACATAACAATACTAACGCGAATAAATATAAAGAGTTTGTTTGATTAGTTTAAAAAAAAAATCACTTTCTAGAATAAAGAAAATGTATAATAAAGTGACTCTTGAATATGTGCTTAACGCAAATAAATAGAGTATAATTTCGATCAAAAAAATAAATAAATAACTAAATACAGTATAAAGTTTGATTTTGAATCATTTTGCAGTCACCAACGTGTTTGACAAAGCTTACATTATAATTTAAGTTGGAAGTCTCACAAAATGTATAAATAAAAATTATATTTAAATACTCCATCAATCCTACAAAAATAGACTCGTTTATTTTTTTACACCAATTAAAAAATCTCATTTAATGTAATTGAAATTATAAAATTTTCACACACTATTCCTATTATTCCTAACAAAACGTTTTTTCGTGATCAAAAGTGTTAGTGACACTACCACATTAAATCTCAAAAATCAAATATCTAATATTCTTGTTCGTCACAACCTTCAAGTTTAAATTATGAGAGACCAATGGTATGATGGTGTTAGTAATATGAGAGGTGCTTGGAATGGATTTTAAGCATTATTTTTCTCAGAGATTGTCCATATGCATATTATGTCCATTATTTTGCCCACCGATTACAGTTTACTTTGGTTTCTACAGCTAAGGATGTCCGTGATATTTGAGAATTCTTTTCTCACTTGGAAACTGTCGTTAATATTATTATGTCTTTTCCTAAGCGTATTAATGAGTTTCAAACTGCACAAAGACAAGAAATTGAGCATTTGTTGGCAATTGGAGAACGCGAGTTAGGGAGTGGAGCTAATCAGATTGGTAATTTGCAACGATTGTTGGCAATTGGAGAACGCGAGTCAGGGAGTGGAGCTAATCAGATTGGTAATTTGCAACGATCAGGAGCTACTCGTTGGAGTTCTCATTACAACTCTGTAACGAGCTTGATAGAAATGTACGTTGCAACTTGCAAGGTGCTTGAGTCTTAGTGAACATTCTCCAAATACAAGATGTCGGGCTGAAGTTGGTGGTGTATACAAAAATATTACGAGCTTCGAATTTGTGTTTGTTTTGCATTTCATGCGTATAATTTTGTCATTCACTGATGTGTTATGAGATTTGTCTATACTACAAAAACTGTCATTCAAGCATTGGAAGAAGATGGCTGGGAAGAATTTATTGAGAAAGTGAAAACTTTTTGCTCAAGAAATGATATTTATATACCTAACTTTGAAAGTTCATATATGGTTGGTCGTTACTGTGGCCGTGAGCGTCCTACAGTTGAGCATCATTACCATTTTGATGTTTTCAATAAAGCAATATATTTCCTATTGGTAGAGTTAAATACAAGATTTAATGAGATATCAGTAGAACTCTTCTCTCTCAGTGCTGCATTGGATCCTAAAATTCTTTTGAATCATTTAATATGGTATTTGCAAGCTCGCAGAGAAGTTTTATCCTCAAGATTTTACATCTCAAAATATTTATTGTATGATTGTTTGAAAGTTGAGTTGCAACATTATCAAATTGATGTGATTTCTGAACCTCGGTTTCAATTACCAATACTTTCTGAATTATGCTGACAATTGGTAGCAAGTAGAAGGTCGGATCATTATGTTATGTTGACTCGATTGATTCGTCTTGTATTAACTCTACATGTTTCTACGGTAATTGTTGAGTGAGCATTTTCAGCAATGAAGCATGTGAAGACGGCAATTCGTAACAAAATGGAGGATGATTTTCTTACTGACTGTTTGACACTCTATATTGAACGAGAATTTACTGTAAATATAGATATAAATTCTATTATAGATGAATTTTATGTTGTAAAAGATCGTCGAGCACCACTTCAATAGGTAATGCCGTATTGTGACACCCCCACCGTAGATTCCTGGCTCTACCCTTGCGGCACATTAAATAATGACATATTATAAAACTAAGAAATTAATTATTCTGTCAACAAATATAGTGATCTATAATTTGGAACAAATAAATAAAGAAAGTAAATTTGTTTTTGTAGAATAAAATGAGTAAAAATTAAAAATCCAAGATTTGACGCAATTTACCTTTATTGTTCTCTTATGTACTTCTATTTTAAGACTCATATCTAAGTTTTGAACGATAAAAAATCGTAAGAAATTATTAAATACTATGTTAATTATTTTTTTTATTATGAATTTTCATGAATTATGTGGACTATTAAGATTAAAAAAAAAAGATATATTTTTTTATTTTGAATAATTTGAGGGTGAATTATGTTTTGTATATTATTTCAAAATTAAATTTAGGGATAATTGCATCAAAGGTTCTTAACGTTTTAGAATCGTTAGAGATATGTCCCTAACCTAAAATAATAGCACCATACATCCCCAACGTTTGAAAAATTTGACATGGTAGGTCCTTTATGATGAAATTGTCCGTTCCTTTAAATAAACAAAAAACAAAAAATAAGAAAAAAGAAAAAAATGATTAAAAACTAACTAAATGTACCCCAAAAAATAAAAAGTAAGAAATGTACCCCCAAAAAATAAAAATTAACAAAAAGGCCACACACTTCATAAATTCAAAAAAGTTTTGCATCGTCTTCTAACTTTTAAGTTGAGTCAAACATGCTCTAAGAATTGCATTCAACATACTTAGAAGAAGAAGAATCCGGTTGCGCCGGCAGCCACAATAGCAAAGGATATTTTCAATGCTGCCGCGCCACTATCGTCAGACGTGGGTACATCAGCACTGGGTGCGTCATTAGCAGCAAATCCTAAAGTATCAGGAGTACTGGATTTGATGGTGGTTGGTGGTTGGTGTAGGAGAACTGGCTTCGCTGCTAGGGACGGGTAGAGACAAAGGCTCATCTGTGGGGGACTCTGCTGGAGGAGATGAGTCGGAAGGAGGAGAGGCAGAGGGAGTGGAGGATTTCAGAGCGGAGGATTTTTGGGACGGATGATTTTGGCGCCGGCACTTGGGATGATGATTTAGGTACAGGTACTGGCGAGGCCTTTGGGGTGGCAGTTGGGGACTTACTTTTCTTTAGTGATGGCGCAGGTTTTGAGAAAGATGCTTTAGGTGCAGGTGCAGGTGCAGGTGCAGGTGCAGGTGCAGGTGAAGGTGAGGAATCGGCCGCCACTAGTCCAGCGACGACGAGGAAAATGAATGCATGAACAAACACTTGACAGGCCATTTTTTACTGCACAATTTTCAATCTCTAGTAAATTGTAGTATTTCTCTACATTTTGCTTAGAGAAACATTGCAAAAACTGATAAATATAAGAAGATGAATTAGGGTATTTCTTATAAAGCGGTGAGGGAGGGGCGGAGATGGTGGCGAACTAGTGGTTAAATTGTTTTTGTCCTTACAACCTGAGAGGGAAGTGAGTGATTTCAAAGGATGCCACCGGAGGTTTATTTGGACCAGCAGGTGGATTTTGAGTTTTCATAAAGAATATTGCCTTTTTGTTAATTTTTATTTTTTGGGGGTACATTTCTTAATTTTTATTTTTTTGAGGTATATTTAATTAGTTTTTAATCATTATTTTCTTTTTTCTTGTTTTTTGTTTTTTGTTTATTTAAAGAAAAGGGCAATTTCGTCATAAAGGACCTACTATGCCAAGTTTTTTAAACGTTGGGGATGTCTGGTGCTATTATTTTAGGTTATAGGTATATCTTTAATGATTTTGAAACATTGAGGACCTTTGATGCAATTATCTCTTAAATTTAACAAAAAGTTTACCAATTATCACGCAGTGACGTGAGAACTGGCATGCGGTACTGCGGAGCCGGGAGATGATATACGATGTCAGAGGCTGAAATCATTGCCAATATCTAATATTAAATGCGATTTTAATTCAAAAAACATTAAATCGCGTTGACAAATTTGAGAAACTCTATTTAATTTCCCCAACGACTTATGAATGACGCTTGCTTGAAATAATTAGTTTAACATTACGCAATATTGCCATTGTTTGGTGACAACAAGTGTGTTAGGAAAGGGTCCAACAATAAACAAATAGCTTTTGAGACCCATACAAAGTACAAGGGAAAAGGATATGTCGAAAGTAATTATTAAATTTTTAAGTAACAAACGTCTTTAGTACATAGGGTGATAAAATTGTATGAGATAGCAACTACTCTCTTTTTTTTTTTTTCATTTCATGTAAAGATGGAACTCTTCTTCTTCGTCAAAAGAAAGATATCTAGTTTTAGCACATATTTGTCACTGCTTAAATTATAATTTTAGTTAGTTAAACCGGTCAAATATACTTTTTATTCACATATTTCATAGAACCCACAATTTACAACTCATTTTTATCTACACATTCACCTATAATTTATAATATAAACACTTAAAATATAATTTTAGCACAACTTAGTCATTCCTAGGAAAAGCCGTTTATTATACTACACAATATTTACTTGAATGGACCTTTCTCTTTGCCCTAACCTAGCTTGCTGGAACTGACCTAAAAGTTAGAAAGATATAGTGGACTTAAACTAGTTCTTTTCGAACTAGCACTTATTTATTCTCTATAAGGATGACAACTACTATTATTCATTCCTAAATTATAAACTATTTTTTGTTGAGAGTATAATTGATTTTTTAATTCTTTAATATGTTTTTTATTAATGTGTCTTGTTATCAACAGAGTATCAACTACAATTATATTAATTGTAGAGGTATGGTAGAAAAAATGTAAGTAAAATTTATTGTTCCAACTACAATAACTACATTTTTTTAGTATGTGTGAAAATAGAAGTAATCATATCTTTTTGAGATGGAGGAAGTATTATTTTATCTAGTGTAAATCTCACTACGAAGTACGTATGAGTTCAAATATCAATATGACCAATAACAAGCGTTATGACGAGTATTTTGTGGTCCATCCTAGTTGCTACAACAACTCACGATTCCACATTATGTTTTTCCTAGTCGCTATAACAACTACAGAAATTCCACCTGTATATAAATTATCATCTCAACGCCTACATTGATGTCCAGAATCACGTCATGTACAAGGAATTTCCCCAAGCGCTTACAAACGCTACACGTAAATGGTTTTGTACCCCTAAACCTATCTCAATTGCCTCTTTTACTAACTTAGCCACCAAGTTCGCGACCTACTTTTGTTTAGCAGGATATGCATCAAGAAGACGAAAACTTATCCCCTGCAACTCGAGCGAGGTTAAAATGAGTCTTTTTGCAACTTCATAGGCTACGATAATGTAGAAAGGCTTCAAATACCCAACTTCCATATCACCACAACTGTATCAACCCTCACGTCTTTATCAAAGAGCCCTATGGATTGTGTAACTAAGCTTCACAAATGGGGAGAAAATTATATCAACGTGGATAAAATCATGTACTTGCACAATGTGAAAGCTCTAACAATAATATAAATTAAACTAAGAAGAAAATAACAAAGAGGAAGAGAGAACAACTAATTTTATTAAGCAAACGACATAACCAATCTTATTAAGCAAACGGGATAATAAAATAATATATACAACTCGTATTTATACTAATACAAATCCTAATATGTATAAAGTAAAACACTCTATTATTAATGTTAATACAACTCTACCATATATAATATACTACTAATCTTATTAAGCAAACGAGATAATAAAATAATAGATACAACTCGTATTTATACTAATGCAAACTCTAACTTTTATAAGGTAAAACACTCTATTATTAATGTTAATATAACTCTACCATATATAATATACTACTAGTATAACTCTAACATCCTTCCTCAAACTCACGATGTTATAATAAGAAGTAGTGAGAGTTTGCCAAGCGAACTGGACAGGACTTGATGAAAAAGTCAGCAAGCTACAACGATTGAGAAATAAAAGGTAAGGAAATAGTGTCATGTTGAATATGGTGGCGAATGTGATGATAGTCAATCTCAATATACTTCATGCGCTTATGGGTCGTCAACTTCATTACAAAACTATAATATCAATCCAAACATATCAAAGTAATCAAATCAAAATAATACAAACTACGAAAACTAAAATTCGAGATTAACTTGATACCAAATTGACGACGACGATCGTACAAGATCCAAAATTATAGAAATAATGGAAAAGGGGAAAAAGAATAAGAAAAAGGAAAGGAGAAGAGAAGAATATGATAGAAAGTGGAGACCAAAATTTTAGATTAACTTGACCAAATTTTAAATTTCAAATTAACTGGACCAAATTTCAGATTAATGAACAAAATATCAAATATCAAATTCCAGATTAACCGGAAACAAAACCAACCAAATTCCATAACAGAATAACTGGATAAATTCCAAATTGACTTAGACATAAATACCCAAAACAAGCCAAAATGTTCAAGTAATTTAATCAGTCAATATCGAAACATCCCGACGAACCTACAAAAAAACTCTAAAAAACAAAACTTAGCCAGATTACAATATCTAAAAAAAAAAGAGACTTGACCGGACGAGTGGCTTAGCCACTCGCCGGAGAACATAAACGATTTCAAGTTTAAACTAAGTGGGATCAAACTTGCTCTGATACCATGGGAAAGTTCTAACAATAATATAAATTAAACTAAGAAGAAAAGAACAAAGATGAAGAAAGAACAACCAATCTTATTAAGTAAACAACACTACCAATCTTATTAAGCAAATAGGATAATAAAACAATAGATACAACTCGTATTTATATTAATGCAAACCCTAACCTATATAAGATAAAACACTTTATTATTAATGCTAATACAACTCTACCGTATATAATATACTACTAGTATAACTCTAACATACAAGATCACGTCGGCCCCATGGACTGTGTTAATTACATCAACATGGATAAAACCATATACCAGCGGAAGACCACGTCGTGCTTAGATAAAATCGAGAACAGGAGGTCGTTTGAGGCTAATGCAATCATTGATTATGAAAACCCCATTAAGCTCATACGAGTATTCGGATTATCAACTAACTTATAAACCAATATTGATTTATTTGAATAGAAATTGTTGACTTTTCAAATCACTTTAATGTAATATGACAAAATTGACATTTATACTTTGAAATGACATTTTGTTGATTAAAGGTAATATGGTCATTTCATGTTAAAAATAAGTTGAAAAGTCAAAAAAATCAGGTGAAATAAACCAATTTTAGTTTATAATCTCCATCAAACAAGACCTAAGTGCTTTTGCTTGATCATACTTAAAAGCTACTTTTTCATAAAGAAGATAAAATAAGATTCACAATTATTGTGCAAGACAATAATTTATTTATTTTGAGTCACAAAAAATACTAAATCCCGGTAGGTATAAGCACATCCAAACATGTGCTAAGATTTAAGGTTTATCACAAAAATTTAACCTTGTTAAATTTTGAGTAATCCAAGCTCTTATATATTAAATATCTATTTTATTTTTATTCAATATAAAATTTATCCATAATAATTATTTCTTTGTATTTTTTAATCTTCCATTTTTCAAATTTTTATTATCTTGATTACAATAGATGTGATTATTTAGAGCTAGAAAAACAATTACATCTCTGGAAATCTTGTAGTCACAAATCGACAGGTAGAGGTAGTAAAATTGGCCCGATTCGTGGGCCAGCCCATATAACCTGCATTTTCGAGTTGAGCTGGCCCAGGCCTAAATAAAATCGGGCCAAAATAGCCCTGCCCATCTAGCCCACAGGCTAATTGAGCCGGCCAGTTTGAATTTTTTTTTTGGGCTTCTTAATACTAATCACTCGTTTTGTGAATATATCCAATACATAATCTAAAAAATATCAATCTAAAATAATTTAAGCCTAAGTCACTAATTAAGATTAGTCCAAAAATCTCAAATTCCAACATAAAATTATTTAGATTTAATTAAAATTTAGTTTAATTTAAGTTTCAATCCAAAATATATTTGGTGTGACAAGTAAATTATTTATTTTAAATTTACTTATAAGTAAATTTTTTAATTTAAACCAAACATACTTATATCTCAAAACAATAAGACTATCATGTTTTTAATATTTGTATTTTTTTTAAAAGTGTCTACAAATAGTTTACAATTAACAAAAAAAAAATTATTAATTTGAAAAATAATTGACGTTTATCTATTGACTAATACATGAGAGCCACAATTTTATAAATTATTCTCTTTAAAAATCTCAAAATATATAGTCTAAATTTATCTAAGATTGTATTTGATGTAATGTATTAGATTGTATAAAAAATTTATTTAAAAAAAAAAGAAAAAAAAGAAAATTAAGATCAAGTTGGGCCAATGGGCTGGATTTGGCTAGCATATTTCTGATCCATACAAAATTGGGTTGGACCAGCCTAATCCAGTTTCATGTGTAGTCATGCTCTGGCGGGTTGGGACCCATTAGCCAGCTCTATCGACAAGGGTGGATCCAGAAATTTTTTGAGTTCGGGCTACTACTGAAAAAAAAAATTTCACATGGATTGTTACTAAGAAATTTTTTTTTTACACTATAAAAAACAACTTTTTCGGGGTGGGCTCGGGCTATAGTACGGGCCGCCCCCACCCCCAAATCCGCCCCCACCAATCGATGCATTCGATACACTACGTCTGATCACAAGAATTTTGGTAGTACCCCCAGGGGCATAGGCGAGTTGGTAAGGTCTGAGGTGACGTGGGAGAAATCATCTGACAACGCATGTTCGATTCCCGTGTGGGCAGATTTTTACTGAAATATTGTAGGGATCTGTCCTAGAGGTTGGCATGTTGGTTCTTTTCCTCAAGTCCCTGCCAGTCATGCAAATTCTCCGATTTATAACTCGTCTGATCAAGAGACCTCTAACACGGGGTGGGGTGGCGTCTTCGAAACTTTCCTCTTCTAAGAAGAAATTTGGTAGGTGCCATGCTCGATTAACGTGTGCAACACATTAATGTGAAGCTAGACACCTTACGTTGTGTTGCTTGTTGCACTGGAACTTGAAGTTGTAGCTTTTTGTTGGCTTATGTTGACGTACATAATTATTTGTAAATTTTATATCTTGAGCTCGCACACTTTTTGTATTGTTTAAAAACGAACCTCGATATTTCTTGTCTTACTCTTCCACTTGAACACGTTATTGAAAAAATTTGTTTTAAATTACTTGCTCAGTTGCTCTCTTAATAATAATTCATTTGAGCATATCATTAAGTCCCAGTGTTATATATTCTAAAATATTGTATTTAACAACGTTGTACCAATTTCAGTTAAGCTGAATTAAAATCACTTAATGATCAAACTAATTTCAATATACCAAAAACCCGATTAGAATACCCCCTTAGTTTCTCCCATTCTGGACAAAATTGAAGTGAGACTTATTTTCATAAAAATCCCGCAAAGATTTAATGTTTTATGTAATTAGAAAACTAATTGTTTAAGTATGATGAAAAATAAAAAAATTAATTTATTAACCTAACAATAGGTCAAGGGTAGTGGTGTCAAAATGGATAGGAGGCTGCTTGGGGCGAAACTTTGTATCGAAATCGGTCTAGTCTGCTTGGGTTAGTTCACAAGTTGATTTGTCAATTATGATAGGTCGTGCTAGTTCGATTTTTAAGCCTAGCAATTTATGATGGTTGACCTACTCGTCTAAATTTATTTAAAATAAAATACTACTTTTACTAATAAGTCCTATTTGTAAAATGCTTCAATAATATTTCACAAAAAAAATTAACAATGTAATTTACGACAAATATATCAATAAGAGTATATATATTTTTTTTAATTATAGATTAAAACATGACTGGTTGATCTAGCCTGGCTCGATTAGCTCACAATGTTGATAGATTCGCGAACCAATCTGGTCCACATATACTGAAGATGATTTGGTCTATGTCTAAAACCATATTTTCAATTGGACTGATTCAGGTTCATTACAAGTTTGAGTTGAGCCTGCATGCACGTGGGTTAATCCAAGTCCGCCCCACCCATTTTAACACTTGTAATTATGTCTGGGAGGTTGGGTGAGTAGGCTCAGATATTTCAATACTTGAAACTATGTGTCACATTAATTTTAAGTATTTCTTAAATAGAACTATTTGAGGCCACATAATTATTGAAACCAAACCTGAATCGGAACCGTCGGTTACAGAAGAGTCTCACATTCACCGTCTTAGTGTATGTTAAGAGAGAGAGAGAGAGAGAGAGTCAATAGTGCGAGGCAATCGATAATATTTGTATTGTGTATCTAGACAAATAATGATTGAGAATTCTGAGTATTTGATATTGGGTCAATTGAATTTGAGTTTATGGGTTGTGAGTTTTTGGATTTTTTGTTTGAATCTTAGACAGTTGGAGTATTGTTTTTGATATCGTAGTATTAGGTTGGACTATTAATTCATAGTGAATAAATTGTAAAAGATAAAAAATTTAAAAAAAATGACAAATTCTATTTTAGAGTCAGGTACCCATAGATTTAATTCAAGAACTAAGAATCGACTCAAATTTGGTCGATCCTCAGTTCTCGATTCTAATTTTTAATAATTTTTTTGAAACTATACCGAAATCTCTAGTTTTAATTCGAAATATTTGGTTTCAATTAAAATGTTCACTTTTTTCATGGGTTTTGATATTTTACTTACTTATTCGATCTACTTATAATGTTCACGTTGATATAGCATCGCATAGTTGAGCCAACTCACCGGTACATAATATATCTCCTTCCCACCAATTTTTTCATGAGTAGAAGATCAGTTACACTTTTTTCCATAGCCAAGAACGTTGCTAATTCCTAATCTGTGTTCCAAGGAGAAACAGGTAGATCCGGCCCGCGAAGACCCCCCTGCCAACCGGTAACGTTGAAAAGTGGATCCCACCACAATGTATAATGATACCGCCACCCACCATCCCCTGTCCCATCATCCACACATCACTTGTCATTTCTCTCTCTGTTCATGTATGTATGCATGTGTTATATATATGTATGCATGTATGATTCGTGCATAATATTTTTGGAGGTGGGAGAGGGTTGGGGGATGAAGCTTGTTTGACAAAATTAAAATTATAATTTAAATAGATCAAAATAATTATACATATTTTTTATTTATATATTTTATAAAATTTATAATTTATAATTTATTTATTATTTATATATTCTATAAAATTTATAATTTATAAATATTTAAAAAATAATTTTAATATTATCAAAAATATGCTGATACTCATTTGTCATATATACGGGTCTCACATTTTTCGTAATTCTTTTGGTAAAAAAGTGGCAGAATTTTCTTGAAATAATATTTGACGTCATGGTATTCAAGCTTTAAAATTTAAACTAATATTAATTATGCTTTATTTAAATCCCACGAAGTGATTAATTTTGCCATTCATTTTACTATTGTTATTTCATTCACCAATGCTATTTGTCTGTAGTCCATATAAACTCCGAGTTAATTTAGCAATACATATTGAATTTTGACTAAGTAATTATTTATTTACTGAATTTTAAGATATAACTCGTTACGTACTAAATTTTGTAACTTGTTTATTATCCACCACACACCATCTATTTATTTGAAAATGTTGACAAAAAATTCCACGTGGACAACAGAATCAAACATGACACTAAAATAGTCATTAAAGCCACCCACATCAGCGGTTTAATTTAATAAATACACACTGAACGTTGATCAAATAACTACTTACTCATTGAACTTTGAAATATAACTCGTTGCTCACTAAACTTTGTAACTTGTTTACCATCCATCGTGCATTACTTCGTTTGTAAAAAGTTGATGGAAACTTCTAGGTGGCCGACTGGATCAAACGTGGAACCAAAAATGCCATTAAAGCCATCTATATCAGCTTTGTGAGTATTCTCAAACATGACTTTGCAACAATTAAGAGTCCCCACACACTTCTTTATCATATCTGTAGAAATCTTAAAATTAGACCTTGAACCCTAATATCTCAAATCGCAAGTAAAAATCCAAAACAAGAACCGTAATAATACCCCGAACCCTAATCCGATCCAATTGCAATGGAAAATTCAGAAGTCACTACCCAAATTATTGATGAGGTAATGTGTATGTGTGGTAGAACTGTAGGGACAAGGACTGTGTGGACAGAGAAGAACCCAGGTAGGAGGTTTAAGAGTTGCAGCTTAGGTTCTTCTTCGTCTACATAGTCCTCGTTGCCACAATTCTCCCACACATACACATTGTCTCATCAATGTTTTTGGGTAGTGGCCTCTGATTTTTTCATTGCAATGTATCGGATTAGGGTTTGGGGTATGAGTACATTTTTTGTTTTGGATTCTTACTTGCAATTTGGGAGATTGATTTTGGTATTTCTACATATATCATAAAGACGCGTTTGGGACTACTCACATGGCTGACGTAGATGCCTTTAATGGCTATTTTGGTGCCACGTTTGATTCCGTCGGCCACGTGGAATTTTTTGTCAACTTTTACAAACAAAGATGCCATGTGTGGTAGATGGTAGATAAGTTCTAAAGTTTAGTAACGAGTTACATTTCAAAGTTCAGTGAGTAAGTAGTTATTTGATCAAATTTCAATGTGTATTTATTAAATTAACTCGCTGATGTGGGTGACTTTAATGGCTGTTTTGGTGTTACGTCTGATTCTATCGGTCTCATAAAATTTTTCGTCAACTTTTACAAATGGCAAGGTGATGCATGGTAAATGTTAGACAAGTTCTAAAGTTTTGTGAGCAACTAGTTATATTTCAAAATTTAGTGAATAAGTAGTTATTTGATCAAAGTTTAGTTTAATAACCAAAAAAACTCCTGTCTTTAAACAAGTTAGAAGAGAAACAAGTAAAGTGTAATTAACACATTTTATGATAATTGTTAAGAACACAATTGATTTGACTAAATTAAAGTTCATTCAATCATTTTCATACTCTAAATAAACACGAACATTTGAACAAGTTAAGAGAGAATAGTAAATTAATTAGTGAAGATATATTGTGTCGTCTTTATTGTTTAGATAATAAGAAATTAAGAAGTGCAAACATATTAGTTCGACCTAATTTACAAAAACCAGAGCAGCTCACGTGTTTTGGGCGGACCGTGCCAACCCTAGGAGTGCAAAAAATGTGAGGTGCATCACCCCACACCCCTAAACACACTTCTAGGTCTAATATGGAGTGTCAAAAAGGGGGTATGAGAAAAGTATGAATATTTAAAAATTGAGAAAAGAAGGGACACAAAATAGAGTGAGAATCGAGGAAGGCGCATGCAAAAGCCCTAATCATGGTGTCCTATGTGTCCCACGCAAATCTTCCCATGCCTTCTCTTTTTTCTCCCGATCCTCTGCCATCATCTTCCCTCCACGCTTCCATATATTTACACTCTTGCCACTCACTCTTGTTTCCCATTTTGGGGTTTTATCCATTTTCTTTGGAACTCTTGCGTAGATACGATTCGATTTTCTTCACCAATATACGATTGAGTGCACAATTTTTCGTGAAAGTGATATACATGTCTCATACTTCGATGAAACCGATCAACGTAAAGTAGCGTGTTGAAATACTCATATTTTCACTGTTCATGATGGTAAGGTTGCAATTTGATAAACTTTATTGGGTAATTAGTGCTTTGGCCATGGCCATGGCCCATGTATTGTAGTCTCATTCAAAAAATATTCCAAATCCAGACTATACTCAGATACAGTGACAGAGTGTGTGAAGGGAAAGGGATATCCTAATACCTCTAGAGGCCCACACACAAACAGACGCACAGTAAAAGCACCAAATTAATGGAAAATACAGTAGTGAACTAATAACTAGAAGCAAACGAGATGATAATACAACAAAAACAAACCAATCCAAACAAATAAAGCCACCACCACGCACTCCCTTTTTGCCCTTTACTTCAATAATCTTTACCAACTCTTCTAATCCATCAACTCCAGATCCATACATACATACATGTATGTACTAGTAATATATGCATATGCACCGTCTCATATGTGAAACCCAAGATGAAAATCCATGGATTGAAGAAGGTGTTTGATTTATTTTGAAGTTTTGTCTGGTTTGTTGTTAGTTTGGATTTGAATGGATTGTTTATGATTTCTTGAATTTTTTTGTTGTAAAGGAAAACTTGTGGGATTGGAGGCATGCAAGGATCCAACAAAGATGTGAGAGAAATTGCTTTTTTTGGGTGGTTTGAGGAAATCTACTTGTTTTCTGGTGGTGATTTTTGGAGCTTTGTGTTCTTGTGTTCGGTGATGGGAATACCACCGTTTCAGTTTCAGCAATCTGTTGTCCGTTACATATCGAAATTTCTTGTTTTTCGTGATCAATCAATTTTAAAATACTAAAAACCCATAGTAAGATTTAGAGTTCTGAAACATTCTTGCCTTTTTTTTTTTTTTTTTCTGTGCTCACTGGTTTGCTCTTCAATAGTAGTCGATAACTGAAGAAAATTCTGGGTTTTTGCTGGAAGCCTCGGAATTGATTGTCTGCTCTTGGATTGAGAAAAAGAAGTGATGGGTTTTTACGGAATAGCCTCAAGTCTTTGAATTGTTGTGAAGTAAAGAGAAGCCAATTGGGGGGTCTTTTGTGATCATTTAGTTGATTGGAATTTTAGAATATAATTTTGGGAGATGGCAATGTCCTGCAAGGATGCTAACAAGGCGGCCGCAGCAGCAGCAGCTGCAGGGAGTATGGATAATGGTAAGTATGTTCGATACACGCCGGAGCAGGTTGAAGCACTAGAGAGGCTCTATCATGAGTGTCCTAAGCCCAGCTCCATTCGCCGCCAGCAGCTCATTCGCGAATGCCCTATTCTCTCCCACATTGAGCCTAAGCAAATTAAAGTCTGGTTCCAGAATCGTAGGTAATTTCTGTTTGACTTAATTCTTGTTTTCACTCAATTAATTGATTGAGATAAGAATTAATGAGTTGTGAATATATATAATATATATATAAAAGAAAAGTGTGAAGAATCTTTCGTCTTCCCCTTTTGCAGTTCTTGGATTATGAGTGATGGATCATTGACTGTTTTATGTGAAAAAGATATACTGGCTTTAATTTCATTTTAGGCTATTTGTTATTAAAAAAGTAGTGGTTTTGAATTCATGGTGGGTTATAAGGACTGCATTTTGAATTTTGATTTTTGTGGAAATGCAGATGCAGAGAGAAACAGAGGAAAGAGGCATCAAGGCTTCAATCAGTGAATAGGAAGCTAACGGCCATGAACAAACTCCTAATGGAAGAGAATGATAGATTGCAGAAGCAGGTGTCACAACTGGTTTATGAAAACGGTTACTTTCGCCAGCATACCCAGAATGTAAGAATCCAAAAATTCTCTCTTCGTAAATTTTCACTTATGCAATCTTAGCACAGTAAATTTAACACTGATATCAAGATAGGAAAAGAAATTAAAATCTTGTGAGGTCGAGGTTGATCAAGCATTCTGTACTAAACACGACTTGAGTGAAATTAATAGAGTGTTAAAGAAAATTAACAGGCTTTGTTCTTTGTTCTATTGCAGAATGCACTTGCTACTAAAGACACAAGTTGTGAATCAGTGGTGACGAGCGGTCAACAACACCGCTTGACGCCTCAGCATCCACCAAGGGATGCAAGTCCTGCAGGGTGAGTAAGTGGGTTTATGGTTGTCGGGTCTTTTTCTTGAGAAAAGTATTAATGTATTGTTGTGCTATGTGACTCATTGCCTTGTTGTGTGTGTTTGTGGGTGGCTTACGAAATTCTGTTTGCTTTTTGTATATTTCCCAGGCTTTTGTCCATTGCAGAAGAGACTTTAACAGAGTTTCTTTCAAAGGCCACTGGAACTGCTGTTGAGTGGGTCCAAATGCCTGGAATGAAGGTACAGTGCCTATTGAATTCTGTGACAATCTATTATTTATTTTCCTACTTTAAGCAAGTATAATAAAAAATACAAGCATCTTACACTCGAATGCGTGTATGTTGACCGTACAGAGGTTTTTGCATGCTTCATGCTTGCTTATCATACACCAGAGAATGAAATTCTTATTCTTTTTCTTCTTTTCTCATCAATAATCTTGCTTCTTTTTTTTTTTTGGTTGAACTAAGTGCAATTTAAGAAATATTCTTTGCAGTTGTTGTAATTTCTGGTTCTCTCCATGTTACTTCATAATATGAACATCGATAATGAATTTGTTTGATAGTTTTATTCAACTTTTCTATTGAAGAACATTAACAAGTGCAACAGTAAAATGGTTGGGCTTAATGTTGGGGATATGGTGGAAGACAGTTAGCCCAAACAATGTTAAAGCGTAGATTTTATTATTGTTTGGTACAATTGAACTGGATATTGCAATTTTCACCAATTGAAGCTTTTGTTAATTTGGAGTAGCCTGGTCCGGATTCCATTGGAATCGTTGCTATTTCTCATGGTTGCACTGGTGTGGCAGCAAGAGCTTGTGGCCTGGTTGGTCTAGAGCCAACAAGGGTAAGTTCACATCAGTTTTGTTTCCATTTCTTTCACGCTATATGATTCTTCTTTGGAGTCTTAGGAAAAATTGATTGCTGATGTTTCTTTCAGGTGGCAGAAATCCTGAAGGAGCGTCCTTCTTGGTTTCGTGATTGCCGGGCCGTGGATGTTCTTAATGTGCTGCCTACTGCCAATGGTGGAACCATTGAACTTTTATATATGCAGGTTGATAATTTTTATTATTGGCGTATCATGCTTGTTGGCCTTCTTTTCACTATTTTGATTTATGGACTTACTAAATTTGTTGATTCAGCTATATGCGCCAACAACTTTGGCGCCAGGTCGTGACTTTTGGCTGTTACGCTATACTTCTGTCATGGATGATGGCAGTCTGGTGGTATGTGAGCCTTTTTATCCTGAGACCATGTTTGGCTAAGCTTAAAAATAAATAGAAGTACTTGTTTCCAAACATGTTTAAATAAGCTAACTTTTTCTTACTTTTTAAGTAAAAATAGTTACATATCCTAGAAAACAACTCTTACCTTAATGTCAAACTAACTCGTTTATTTTCAATTATGATAAAAAAAAATTTCTTATGTACTTAAATGTAAACTCTTTAAGCTTAGCTAAACATGCTCTACGTCTGATGGTGTGATCTTTAAATTCCAGTATTTTTTCTTTTGCAATTGATCACACAAGTTACTCTGTTTCTCTTACAAAATACTTAGGTCTGCGAAAGATCACTTAGCAATACTCAAAATGGTCCAAGCATGCCACCTGTGCAGAACTTTGTGAGAGCTGAAATGTTGCCAAGTGGTTATCTAATTAGACCTTGTGAGGGTGGAGGTTCAATTATCCACATTGTTGATCACATGAATTTGGAGGTAAAGTTGTTTCGGCCCTGTCTAACATCTTATAACCTCATCCATGATTTAACCGTTCCTTCGACTTTCCACTTCTTCTAAGACAACATGTCGTAAATGAATTCATTTTGTAGAAGACACTAATGTGACATATGAGTATATTGAATTCCTATGCCGTTTGGAAATTGTTATTTGAATAAAAGATGGATGGACGGCTCATCTGAAAAATAATCAAGCTTTCACTAAACATAGAAAGAGGGTTAGAAACTGAAAGTGACGAACTTTTTGGAATAGAGGAATTACATTCGATTGCACATGCTTATTTTCAATCTGTACTCTGTTATTTGATTTCGGTGTTCCCAATTTTTTTACCAGCCATGGAGCGTTCCCGAGGTGTTACGCCCTCTCTATGAATCTTCAACAATGCTCGCTCAAAAGACCACAATTGCAGTAAGAATTTTGTTCTACTTCTTATGGCACTTTACATCTCTTAGATAACAGTGAAGGCTGATGTTTATAATGGTGTATTTTGTTTCTTCTTCCTTTGCCTCTGCCTACTAATGCAGGCACTGCGCCAACTTAGGCAGATTGCTCAGGATGTTTCCCAGTCTAGCGTAACCAACTGGGGCAGACGACCTGCAGCTCTACGAGCACTTAGCCACAGGTTGAGCAGGTAGGGTATCCTACTTCTTCGGGTGAATTCTTTTAGTTAATTGGTATTTGATTAACTAATTGTTTTGATAGGGGATTTAATGAGGCTCTCAACGGTTTTAGTGATGAGGGGTGGTCCTTGATGGGTAATGATGGCATGGATGATGTCACTATTGTTGTGAACTCTAATCCTGAAAAATTAATGGGCTTAAATCTCTCTTTCACAAATGGATATCCATCCGTTTGCAATGCAGTCTTGTGTGCCAAAGCATCTATGCTTTTACAGGTCAGCTTCCTCCACAGGTTACTTTTACTGAGTTGTTTTTCATATATAAATGAAGACTTCGATACTTCATACTGAAATGTTATTTTGCTATGTTTGTTTCAAGTTTGGTACATGATGGGATATACTACATATATAAATTTCATTATGCTAATTCTGTCCTAAGTGCTTCCTATCTGATATCTTCCTTTGGAAACCGCATAATGTAAAGATTGCTTGCATTATCATTGCCCCAACTGTATTTGCAAAACAATTAATATTTGTTGGATATCAATTAAGCACTATCGGAAAACAGATGTCACAGCCTCTTTCCAATTTTTCTTTGTGATGTGGCATAAATGACTGATAGGCTGGGGCTGAACAATGAGAAGCCACCCACACTGGCTGCTAAGTGGACTTCAGTTCCACAAATTCTGAAAGATGTTGTGGACTGGAATGATTCATTCAATTCAATTACACCTGTTATAGTATTATCTGGGTAAAAAAAATTTGGTTGCTCTTAGCACCGAAAGATCTTGGGCAAATCCAAAGAAAGGTGTTCCTATATATTATTCAAAAAACGATCTAGTTAAATAAGCATATACATAATTAACGTCTTGATGCCTAAAAATTCTTTACACACCATATCATATTTATATATGCCTGATTGCATGACTATATATTAAAAATCCTTTTAACAACCGTACATATTTATATATATGCCTATTTTGCCTATATTTTGAAATTCTTAAAAACCATATAATGTGTATTTATGTGCATGCACGATAGTTAGTTACAAACTATATCATGTTTCTATGTATATGTGTACTTACAAAATGTGTATTTATTTAGAGAATAGGTAGGTAGCTAACTTTTGCTAATCATCATTTTAGTATAATGATGTTGTCTTTTATGTTCCATTAAATCAACCTCTGTCTCGTATTACATGCCACATTTCTTGAACTGTACACCGTTTTCCATCAAACTTTTGTGCGTCGAGTGATTGTGACATCCATTCCTTTTTTTGTACTAAAAAATAATGCTGCATATATAACCATAGTTTCCAATTCTCCTCTCTCTTGCAATTTTTGGTGGTGAGGTTAATTGCAAATCTAACCAGCTGCAAAATATACCTCAAGAAAAAAAAAGGAAAAGAATTAGAAACAAACTCAGTGAATTTGGTTAGGAAAAATTAATTTTTGTCCTTAATATATATCATTAGTAGTTAAATAAGAAAATTACTTTCTATTCAATTTATTTGATCTGTATCATATTGATACTTGGATTTGTAAGTGGCCTCACCTCGACCATGGCAATAGTAGAGAAGAGAATTGAAAACTAGTGCTGCTACATATGCAACATCAAGTTTGAGTACTAAAAGGAATGGATGATCACAATCGCTCAACTCACATAAGTTTGATGGAGAATGGTGTACAATACAAGAAATGTGGCACATATTATTCGACATAGACTGATTTGCTGGATAAAAAAAAACCACCATTTTGTTGATATACAATACGTAAAGTTTTGAAGTATGATACATATAGGTGTATATATGTAAACATGAAATGATTTGTGATTAAGTATGTTATATAAGCATATATTCACATTATTAGCTTGTTTGGTAACCTAGAGGTGTATACCGTATTGGGCAATATTAAGAAAGAAAAAAAAGTTCTTGTTCATTAAACAGTCTAATATGCATATCAAACATGTCCTGTATGGTTTGTAAATAATTTTTAAGATATACACAATCAAGCATATATAAATATGATATGGTTTTGTAAAGGATTTTTAATTTACAGCCATGTCTATACTAGTTTTGATAGGATGTTTATGTTAGTTGAATTGCAAGTCGTTCTATAGCTATGATGCTTGTGAATATTTCATGTAACAAGTTCCTTCGAGTCTAGGGAACATAGGCATTTGGAAACTATCTGCATTATCTTTACTGCTAAAAAATCAATGTCAAACAAATGAAATTGGTTTTTGATTGGCTTGAGATGTCCCGTTCCATTTTATGGTAAGAATTTGATTTCTCCCCTGGGTTCCATGCATGAAATTTCTCTAACAATGGTTTGAAAATATGAAGTTAAGAATGCATGAATGTATCCTCCCCTCAGCATCAGTAATTCTTTGAGTGGCAGATCCTATAGCAGATGCATTCTTTATTAGCTAGAAATATTGTTATGGTCTTACTAACGACAAGCATTTGAATTGAGTTTGAAATTTCTGGTGACTAGTACCTTCTTTTGTCCTTGAAACTGAAGACATGCTTTTGCGGTTTCTCCTTATTTTTTGGTCTCCGGAATTTGTAAATTAGTATTTGTTCACATTTTAAATTGTGTTATACTTTTCTTATTCATTCTCTTCTTTTTGGGCTTCAGAATGTGCCTCCCGCAATACTACTCAGGTTTTTGAGGGAGCACAGGTCAGAATGGGCAGACAACAATGTTGATGCTTACTCAGCTGCTGCTGTTAAAGTTGGTTCTTGTACCTTGTTAGGGTCCCAAGTTGGTTCTTTTGGGGGTCAAGTTATCCTTCCGCTGGCTCAGACTATTGAGCATGGAGAGGCAAGTAATTTGAATTTCTTTTCATTATAGTCAGGTATAATCTTCCTTTAAATTAATTTAATGTTTTGAGAAGGCGATCCTCATTCCTTTCTGGCCTTTGTGTTTTACGTTTCAATATATAAAATGTACTTCTTTTATGCCTAATAGCTGTTGGAGGTCATCAAGCTGGAAGGTGTTGGCCATTCTCCTGAAGATGCGATGATGGCTAGGGATGTGATCCTCTTGCAGGTAAATATTGTTCCCTCATCCTATCTTATGTCCATCCATGCGAAGAGGATCTGTGTTACTCTAACAATTTAAGTGAAGATTAGAAAGTGAATGCTTAGTGGAGCAGGCTAGATTTATTATACCAGTAAAGCTCTTCTATTTTAGAAAAGAACGTTATTCTGTTAAGGCAATCCTTCTTGACTTATTTTTAGAGAATAAGAAGCTTTTTTTCTTATGTTACACTCATTTATGTGCCGTAGACGCTCTCATATTTCCTCCTTTTCTTGTTCAGATTTGATCTCTGATTCTGAATACTAAGTTTTTTCATCTGAGTAAAAAGATGCAACATCAAGAGTTGAGATGAATGTCCAATAATTATTATTTCATCGATTAAATGATTTTTGAGATGGATAATCTGTAGGCTGTCTGAGTTCAGGAGAAAGTTTCGGCTTTCTCTTGCTTATCCAACTCCAGAATTACTCGTGGATATATGTTCCTTTGTAGTCTTAAAATATGTGTGTGAGAAACATATGGGAAAGAAAGAAAAGTTTAAGTAACCAAAACTCCAAATTTTTAGACAGGGTGCTAATTTTGAAATGAAATGAAATGAAAAGAATGACTGTGAATGGTAAACAGTCATAGGCTAAGATCATGAGCTATCCACCATGATTTTGGAAAATGAAGAACTTCAAAGTGCAAGCAAGGGTCAACGCTCACGTTTTTTAACCTGAGTGGTGGTAAAAGACAAGATCAACAATATTTCAAAATAGTAACATAGTAAAATTTTAGGCCCTCAAATATTGGAGGAAGAGTGATATTTGCTAGCATATCCTTTCTTTTATAGGTCTTGTGCATAATAATAATTTCTCAGGATTCTTTCTTCTCTTGTGAAATCTTGCAAGTGAATTTTACTTCTTTAGGCTGAAAAGAGATACTGTTTGTGAAGAACAGTATGTTGGGTCTTCTGAAGTAGAAACATACTTTCTAGTAATGAGAACCTAATGGGCATATGGTCAAGGGAAGAGTGCAAAAAATGCACCCCAAGAGCTCTGGGTGCATTTTAAACACTGATTATATGTCGTCTAGTCTATATTTTACGTCTTCTATAATTTCCCTCACTTCCCATCTCTTTGCAATTTTGCAGCTGTGTAGTGGAATAGATGAAAATGCGGTCGGCACATGTGCTGAACTCATATTTGCCCCTATTGATGCCTCTTTTGCTGATGATGCTCCTCTCCTGCCATCTGGTTTCCGCATCATTCCTCTTGATTCTGGCAAGGTGAGTGTGCATGTACAATTTTTGTATTTTGTTTTCTTACTCTTCACCACTCAAAGAGAACCGAACTCTACTGATGAATGTCTTTGTTGCATCCATAACCATTGATTTTTTGCTTGATTGACTCCTAAATGCTTTGTGTAGTTGCATCAGTGAGGTGGAATTTCCAAATGTTAGTAACTAAAAAGTAACACCTTTATGTGGTTGCATCAGTAAGTTGGAATTTCTAAAAGTGAGTGACAAAAAAGTAGAAATGCTCAGATCTAGAATATTATGACAAGTAAAATATTTCTGAAGAGACGTTGATGAACTGATGGATGGTATATAATTGAGTTGTGAGGCTTAACACAGGATGATCAGTAGTGTGAATACCTGAAGGAGAATTCAGGGTTCTATTGATTAAAAACTTCAGTTACAATTAGTTCAAGAATGGGTAGATGGACAACGACAAAGTTATATACAAGCAAATTTGCATCGCAAGTAAAGGATTTTGCTTATATATTTGATATCCTGGAATGGTCTTGATTAATTCCATTACTAACTTCCAAATCCTTCTAGAAACTCTTTCTTGGACCGCTATTTATATGATTCTGCAATGTTACATAGGAAGCTTCAAGTCCAAATCGCACCCTGGACCTCGCCTCTGCTCTTGAAATTGGAACAGCAGGAAATAAAGCATCAAATGACCTTGCTGTTACCGGTGGCACTACGAGATCCGTCATGACAATTGCATTTGAGTTTGCATTTGAAAGCCACATGCAAGATCACGTTGCATCGATCGCCCGACAGTATGTACGTAGCATCATATCTTCAGTTCAACGGGTTGCTTTAGCTCTTTCTCCATCTCACCTGGGTCCTCAAGCTAGTCTTCGTTCACCACTTGGAACTCCTGAAGCACATACTCTTGCTCGTTGGATCTGCCAAAGTTACAGGTACCATTTAATAACGTCATTAACATTTACCATTTTGATTTCGCAATATGATTTCACAATGAGATATTCTGGCCGAAATCTAAGGCCTAAGGTTTGTGCTGAGAATGCAACTGACCCAGACAAACTTTAGGGGAATGCTTTTCTGGAATCTAGCATCATATTGATCGGTTTAGTTAATTTGCTCTCTATCTTGATAGGAGCTATATGGGTGTGGATCTTCTCAAATCTGCCGGTGAAGGAAGTGAATCTATCCTCAAAGCTCTGTGGAATCACACAGAAGCTATTATATGCTGCTCCATTAAGGTGAGTTTCTGATTCCAGGCGTTCCTTTCTTTTCCCTACGATATTCGTGCAAGAAAAATAAATATCAGAAGCTTGAAATATTTGTTGATTGCCACTCTTAATTTATCAATTCACTGTTTGAGCAATTCATCGACTGTTGTAATTTTGAGTTACATTTCATGTTGTGGATAAAAAGCAATTATGCAAGTCAGTTTTAGAGACTTGAACTCGCATGTTTGGTATATGAAACTAGATAGGATTGGACAGCACAAATTCTTTCTTAATAGTGTCTAGTACCTGGTACCATCCAACCCTCTTACCAAACATGCTAATAGATGCTAGTGGGCAGCATGTATAGTTTTCGAAAGTCTCATTACTCTTCTTTATTTCGAATAGCTTCACGTTTTCCATTTTATATGACTTCAAAAATTATGCAGGCAATGCCGGTTTTTACATTTGCAAACCAGGCTGGTCTTGACATGCTTGAGACAACCTTAGTTGCACTTCAAGACATATCTCTGGAAAAGATATTTGATGATCATGGAAGGAAAAATCTCTGCTCGGAGTTCCCACAAATAATGCAGCAGGTCAGTCACTCCTCGAGTTAAAAAATACAAGCCAAACATGAAAGGGGTGATATTGCAGGAGGTGGTAGAATATGCTATTTGGACTTTTTGTAGCAATTGAAACCAATGAACTTCTGCCCGTATCACATTATCGGCGTCTTGTATCCCTCCCTCAATCGTTACCCTCGTGTTTTTTTCTCGATATCTCAGGGTAAGTGGCTTTCCCTGAGAATGTTTGGACCTTGGAGCATAATTATATTTCTCACTTAATCCCCTTGACCGCAGACAACCGGGAGGTTGCGAGCCCCATGCAATATATTTTCTATCACAATAGTATTTTGGGCATTGGTCATTATATAAAGAAATTTGAAGGTGCCATTTTCCTGTGTGCCTGAGAAAGACAGCGGTGTGAGATCCCTATAGTTAATTTCTTCTCAATTTAGTGAATCTGCTGCAGCAAGTGGTTGTAGCCCCATGTTGAGAGTGCACCATTATAAATCTTTCCATTTCTGTGCATGCCTTTCTTCTTTTGTTCATTCATTATTGCTCTCGGGTTTGAGATTGGACTTAATCCACATTAGTGAAATTACATGGGAAAAGTCTTGTTTATTCTCTTGTACTTTTGGCGAAGATCAGGAGCTTATTTGTCGTCTCGACACTTTTTCCTGACAGGGTTTTGCATGTCTTCAAAGTGGTATCTGTCTGTCGAGCATGGGGAGGCCCGTCTCTTATGAACGTGCAGTAGCTTGGAAAGTTCTGAATGAAGACGACAATGCCCATTGCATCTGCTTTATGTTCGTAAACTGGTCATTTGTGTAAAGTTATGGTTGTGGATTAGAGGAACCAGAACAACAAAGTACTCAAAAAAGGATTGCCATTTCGTCTCACTGCTTTTCTTGGCATAGAACCTTAGAAGCTGTTGCTTAGTTTGGCTCCTCAGTAATCATACTCTTTTGGCTATTTTATTTCCTGCTATTCTTGTGAACTCTTGTTTGTTTGGTATGCTTGATTGGACAATATTTTACGTTTTATGGTATATTTATAAAAGTACAAAAACTTTGTGGAATATTTATTAAAAAGAAAAAAGACAGCATTATGTTGAGCGACAAGAAAATCCTATAAAAAATTTGTCAGATTAAAAAAAAAAATGTAAAAATTTTCATTTTACCCTTTTGTTATATTTCTGAAAAGACACAAAAGAAGGAAAATGAAGAGCACCTCGTGTAAGCTTGAGTTATACCAGGGTTGGAGTTAGTGGGGGTTATTTATTTATTTTTTTGTTTGGTTGCATATATATATATATATATGTATATATTTATATTTTAAAAAATTTATACTAGAAATTGTTTTTTGGTTAGGTGAGGGACTTTAGTTCAGAGGTGCCCCTCGATCCATTCCAGTTCCTGGTGCTAGACCCTAGCATCTAAGAGATGTTTACCCTTCCATAAGTGGGGTGTTCTCCTATCCATGGTGGGTAGGAGTTATCTTACCTACTGCTAAGCTGAGTTGACCGTCTTTACTCGGTAATTCAGTCATTATTTTTTTTTATGAATTGTCAATTAAATGCTGCCACTTCAATAGTGGGTAAGATAACTCTTAATTCACCATAAGTAAAAGAATGTCACCCTTCCTCTTATTAAGTTTGTTTTGCACAACAAATTTTTGTTTTATGATTATTTAAATTTTAATGTGAAAAATATTTGTTGGGTCACTATTAGTCACGTGAGAATTGATGACACAATTAAACATGAGCCCTATAACCATTTGCAAGCATGAAAGCTACAGTTCTGCTCTTAATCAGCCATTCACTGAGACATCCATAAAACCACTTTTTCTCCTTTATTTCAAGAAGCTTGTGAGTCATAAAATCAATGTTGTCATCTTTTAGCCTGAAAACAGGTAGCTTTATTATGTGGTTAAAATAAGTAGTCATGTGAAATCATGCAACTTGTTTTATAATGAACAAAGCTAATTTTTCGAGAAAGATTCAATATATTTTATTTTTAAAACTGGTTATCTTAAAAGGTTAATTTTGTAAAGATGAGTGATCCAAGTCTTTATATATTGATTTTTACTTTTATACGTAAACAATTTTAGATTCATATCTTAAACATGCCTCCCATATTTTTAAAATGGTAGCTCTTTTGAGAATAACAATCTTAAAATTTGTCTACTTGCTTACACTTTAGACTGATTGACTTGTTCATTTGAGTTTGTAAAGCTTTGATATGATATTGAATATTGAGATTCTATTTTCAAAAGTTAATCTTGTTAAAAGTAATAGCCAAAGCTCGTGTTTTCATATTTAAGTCATGGGTTCTTACTCTTAACAATTTCATCACTGCAAAAAAAAAAAAAATTGGAAATCTGAAATGTGCACACGATTCTTAATTGGAATAAAATATTGACATTTTAAGATAGAACTCCAATTCTTACTATGGTATCAGAGTTTATTAAACTCAAACGAACAATTTGATCCAATTAAGACTCAAACGAGCACATGAATTTCAAGAGTGTTATCAAACGAGTCACTATCTTGTTGGGACATGTTAAGGGATAAATCCCACATCAATTAAATCTAAATTATAACTAACATATAAAAATTTAGACTACTCTTCAAGGTTGACATTTTAAAATAGAGTTCCAAATCTTAGTACACTAGTGTCGTGCCATTTATGTAAACCAATATATCAAGTAATGCTCAATAAAAAAAAAAAAAATCTACTGACACGTAAATACTTGTAGTCATTTGTTACTCTCGTATTGATGAAGACAAATTCTTTCCTTAAGCATGTTGTTCTCATCCCGTTATTACTGAGTTGAAGATAATCTCTTTCTTTTAAGTTGTTATCGATTCGCTCATCGTTTGTGAACAAATATTATTAAATTAAGACTCTAAAATAACCTTTTTTTTTTTCCTTAAAAGGGAAAAGATATGCATCTAATTAATACTCTTGTTTTAAGCCACAAATTCTGATGATATATCTATAGCACATTCAAGATTATTGTACAGTGACATGGGAGTTTCCATGGTCCACTGAATGTTCTTTTTAGTGTTTCCCAAACAAATATAAATAGGTCCAGTCATATGATCACAGATTCATCAAACAAAACATTTCCAAGTATTTTCAATACATACAACTTTTAAGTCATCATGCCTTCATACAATTCTCATTAGGGTTTGTTGATCCTTAAAAACACACACACTCACACTGCATTTACAGCATTATCATCATCAGGATTTCTTAAGGCTTGAAGATCATCATCATCATCATTACGGTTTCTTGAGGCTTGAAGATTAATATCATCATCATCATCATTAGGGTTTCTTGAGGGTTGAAGATTAACATCATCATCATGGCACCACACGGAGAAGCAATTGTTAGGAACTCTTCTAAAACCAGAAACTTGTGCACGGCCTCAAAGAACAATAGCCTGCAAAGAACGATATCCGACATATCTTTTGAGCTAAGCAAAGAGGCTGCTACTGCTGCAGATTTGCAAAAACTAGAACCAATTTCTGAAATTGAAGATGCAAAATGCGAATGCTGTGGCATGAGCGAAGAATGCACGCCTGAGTACGTAGGGCAAGTGCGCGATAAGTTCTCCGGGAAGTGGATTTGTGGGCTCTGTGCCGAAGCAGTAAAGGAAGAAAATGAGAAAAATGGTGGGAATAGAGAAGAAGCATTGAATTCTCATATGCATGCATGTGTTAGGTTTAACAAATTTGGAAGGGCATATCCAATTCTTTATCAAGCTGAGGCCATGAGAGAAATCTTGAAGAAGAGACAAGTCAGAAGCAAATCCATGGGTGCCAAAGATAATGCTGCTGCAACAAAAAAAGGTGGAATTCTGAGGAGCTCAAGCTGCATTCCTGCCATTACTAAAGATATGAATGATCTTAGAATGGAAAATTAATTGTTATTACATTAATTATATGTGTTTTATTAATTATATATATTAAGTAAGTTGGTTTGGCTTGAATTTGATTTTTCATATGCTTTTTCCCTTTTGATTATAGTCATGGGTATAAGGGGTTGGTTTAATAGAATCAAGACAAAATTTAAATAAATAAATTTAACTCGTCTCTAACTCTAAAAAGGAAATATAAGGAGCACCAAAAGGAAGAGGATGAAATTTGATACCAAGTTATATATGAGGACAAAAGGAAGTATCTCATATGGGTTCTGGTAGGGGTAGATTCAGACGGAGACTAAAAAAACTTTAGACCGAACTAATAATATGAAAAAAAAAAATTCCACATTAAAAATACAAAAATTTAAAAAATTGGACCAAGGGACTAGCAAAGGGGAGTCCCCCCTGTATCGCCCCAGGCAGTTTTGGTTAGGACCTATATTCATAGTAAACAGTGCTCATATGATTGGATAATATTTTAAACAAGATTTTAACTTACGTTTTTATTTAATACTTTCTAGCAGTATTCGTCATTGTATACCAAACAACGGTAAGAGCATGTTTGTCTAAGTTTTTTTCAAACTTCTTTTCATCCACATATTTTATCAACTTTTATCAAAAATTCCTAAAAAAACTACTTTTAAACTACTAAATGATATTAAGTCGCGATCACACATTGATGTATTTCAAGTTTGATAAAGAGCTTTCAGCTATGCAGGTTTTCTTTGTCCACCAAAAATCGCATAAACTAATGTTAAATTGAAAGTCCATAAAAAAGTGCTACAACAGTTATAGAACCTATTTTAATACTATTTCTGTTAATTTCACTCTGAACAATTTTATTGGGAGAGACACACCCTTCAAAATTTAGTAGGTCTTGGGCCTTATCTTGCACATGTGAGTGGCCCAAGTGGCGAAGTCCAACACCTTAATATAGTTGTAAAGAGTGTGTTTTTTCTTGAGAAAATTAGGAAATGTAATTTGTTTTTTTTAAAGATTTTGAGATATACTTTACTTGTCTTTAGTTTTTTCTTCATATTTACATGTGTAGTTAAAGAATATTTATTTTTTTAATAAATTGTCTAATAATATGATATAATGAAAATTTCTTAATTTTAAGAGACTGAAAGTTATATTCTTTTCTATAACAAATAGAGTAAAACTCAATTATTTCAAAATCTTGATTCTCTCTCTAGAAGATCGGTAAACTCTTGTATATTATTCATTCCATTCTTTGATCATCGATCATAATTAGAAAATCATTCAATTTCATTCAAATTTCAAACCATTTCGATAAGTTGTCTCATCAAAAGAATCCTAAATTCTCCTCCACTATTCAGTGCATTCTTCTATTCTCAATTATAATAAGAAAATTCATGAATTCATTCAAATGAAGAGCTATCTCTGTAAGTGCAGTGCTTTAACATCTTGTAATTCACTTTATGGGCTCATATTTGGATCATCAATACTAAATAATATTATATTATTGTATATATTTTTGTACTGATATTTTTCAAGTTCTCGTCAATGGCATCACGTAATTTACTGTGATCTACTATGCTACTATGCTGGATGTTACTAGACATTGAACCTTAAAATTTTTAGGGTTAATTACACTAATGATCTCTATTCTTTCAGGTTTGTAACGATTTCATCCTCATTCTTTTTTTAGTAGATATCATCCTCATTCTTCTATTTATACTCACGGATGGTCCCCAAATCACTATTTTTCAATATTATGACAATTCTTGGACAATTTTGCCAATTGACTTAAATAAATTAAAATGATATGAAAAAAAAATACAATGAAAGTATTGTAATTGGACCATTTACTTTTTCAAAAGTACAAATAAATCCTAAACTATTTTATTTTATTCAAATAATTATTCTTCCCAACTCCACCCCACCCCACCCCACCCCACCCCACCCCACTCCACTATCTTCTTGAATAATCTTTTAAGCAATCAGCAAACTAGAAATCGGTAGCGAAGTAATTAACAAAGATTCATTATCTTCTTCCTTTTGTCATATACATATACACAGAATTACTGTTCACACACCCATCAATTTTTGTTTCTAATTTATTCATATTTATACAGAAATTGAAGCAGATGCAGTGTGATATGCTATGTATAAATACAAATGTGATGAAAATACTTGTTGGGTTATTGTTATTACTGTCTGTAGTGAGAAAAAATGGAGTGGAGGCGGGGACGGAACGCCGACCCAGTTACCTGGTTTAATTCAGTAGCAAAAATGTCATTGCCCACGTTATTCCGGAGACGAAAAGCCGCCACAGCTGCCGACCCAGTTACCGGAGAGATATTTTTTACGAGAACCAAGGTTCTTCTCAATGATATCTTCGGTTGGAATCCCGATGCTCACTGTTGAAGAAACTCTCATGTTTGCTACTGAATTCAGACTCCCCATAAGTCTCTCCAAATCCAAGAAAAAAATGTGAGTCCAAACTTTAATCAATCAACTAGGCCCCCAGAATGCTGCGAGTCATCCAGAATGGCTCCACCCCATTGTCTTGATTGGAGGGTTATGCAAACAGATGGTGGGGTGGAGTGGGGTGGGGTGGGGTGGGGTGGGAAAAATTATTCTTTTTTAGTTGGAGAAGAACACTTATTTGAATAAAATAAAATAGTTTAGGATTTATTTGTACTTTTGAAAAGGTAAAGGGCTCAATTGCAATGTTTTCATTGTATTTTTTTTTATATCATTTTAATTTTAAGTCAAGGGGAAAAATTGTCTGAATAGTGAAAAATAGTGATTTAAGGACTATTTGTGAGTATAAATAGAAAAATGTGGATGATATCTATTAAAAAAAGAATGTTTATGAAATCGTTACAAACCTTAAAAAATAGAAACCATTAGTGTAATTAACCCAATTTTTTATTAACGATGTGATGTTTATTTAGTCAATCATCAATCAACCTCATGATTTTTGTAATTTTTTATAAAATTATGTTTCTATGCTTTGTGTTTCCACTGTGTTACGAATCAAATACAAATTAAATATTATTATTTAGATTGTTATTTGTCCTTGTAACCATTTTGTAAATTGCAGCTTTTGTTTTTTATAAAACGTGAATTCTTGGGTTTTGAGTGTTAATCAATATCAATTCTTTTAAACCTTCCTAAAAGAATTTTGAATTCAATTTGGATGGTAACATTTGAATTTGATTTCAATTTTGATGATATTCTTGGATAACAATAAAATGAAATGGTGGTGAAGTAGATAATTTAGATGGTAACATTGCTAAAATCAAGGTTTCATTAAAAATCTAATATTTATCAATTAATTCGGTTTGTTAGGGGTATTTTTAGTGCATATACGTAATTTTCTTGACTTATTAGACAAATACTTTGATTTTTTAAACAAATCAGTTTAAAAGATACTTAAGTTGAACATACGATCAATTACAAATTAAAAAGTGTATTAATTACGTTCAAACCCCACTGTTAAAACATGCCATAAATACTGATTAAATCCCTCCAAAGCTCATACCCCAAATTGACAAAATTGATCCCTAAAAATACGTAGGCTGTTCGTATAATTAATCAAAATTTTAAAACTCAATTTCTTCACACGATTTTTGTTAATTTCAGATTTCATTATGCGATTATCTTACTGATGGAAGGTATTAATCGTAATTTAATTTAATTCTTTTGCGCAATGTTTAATTTAAGATTCATAATAATCTTATATGATTTTATAATTACTTATTGTGACTTTCTGGAATCTAAAATTGTTCAAGAAATCGAGTTTTTTTCCTGATATTTTTCTGGAATGTAATTACTGAGCTATGTTGAATTTGTTCGAATTTTGGATACCCACATTAGTTTATGAAAATTCAACTTTGTGTCGATGGTAGTGAGTTAGGTGGTGCAACTACAGTGGTCACAACTTTGAGCATTACGGATATGAAAATCAATCAGAGAAGACACTCATAAGATGTTTGTAAAAATGTATGAGCTAATTTTCAATTTGTCATTTATGTATATCTGTGAAAATGATAAAAGTTAGAAAGTTACATGATATGTCAATGTTTAATTAAAAAGTCACAAATTGTGTAATTTGGCTATTTTTGTAATAGAATATTTTTAAAAGTTCTTATAAAATATAAATTAATATTGAGCTGTTACTTTATTTATTTATTTATTTTTTTGTATTAGATAAAAATTTAAGTTTTGCATTGGAAAGTGAGGTGTCACTTTTTAATTTAAAAGTCACACATGGCAAAAGTTACAATGTAATTATAAGAACTTCTTAAACTAATATTTAGCTGTTGAATTTTTTTTTTTTTTGGGGGATGTAAATTAAAGCTTTATACTAGAAAGCGACATTATGTGTAACTTTTTAATTAAAAAGTCACATTATGTGTAATTTGGCTATTTTGTAGCAAACCATTTATTATGTTTGTCCCAATCGTCGAGTCTAATAACTCAACTGACTCAACTCTTTTTTCTAACTTTTACCTCGCAATACATTTTGTTTGTCATGTTACTGTTGTTTGAATAAAGACTTCCAATCGACCCAACTTTCTCAAAATTCTCACAATAAGCACTTGACTAAGTTTATAAGAATATTTTAAAAGATCAATTGAGTTCATCTATTAAAAAAGTGATATATGATGTGATCCGATGAATCATAAACAATAATAAACAAATTTTGGATGTGATCTGTCATATTTTGATGTAACAATATTAATAAACAATATAAATTTATAAGTGATATATGATGTAATCCGATAAGTTTGATCTTATCTAATAATCACCAACCCAGTAATAATTAAGCAAATGATTACTTATCGTTTCCATAGCGTCATGCTCGCTAGTTGGCAGAAAACAGGAAGTTTAGGGGCTGAATTGAATAGTCCAGACAGTCAAGAGAACAAATTTCATCAAAAAGAAAGTTAAAGGAACTATCTGCAACATTTAGAAACTATAATAACCAATTTGGAGAATTCCTAAAATTTAGGGACCAAGTAAAAAATTCAGAATTTTTAGGGAATATTTCGCTGCTCATAGAAGCTTTGGGGGAAGAGACTCAAAAAAAAGAAATTGCAGGGTACGAAATGGAGATTATTGATAATTCAAATAATGTGCACAACGGGGTCCGATCAGCAAGGAATATTTTGAACGAGGGCAGCAGTCTCGTTCTTCTGTCCATTGTTTACGTGGTAAGCCCAATCATATTCAAATAGGTCTCGTGGCTGGTGCCACATCAACTAAAAAAATAAAAACTTGACCCACCAACCCCTGACAATCTCTCTCTATCTCTCTCACACATATTTGGTGCCCTAAATTTTCCCCTACTATTTGATGTTGGAACTACCACTGTCATCGCCGTACCCACCACTCTTGTCTCGCCAGACCCACCACACCTCTAGCCGGACCTATGACTTTCTTCTCCAGACCCACAATGTTCATTTTGTCGGACCCACCACTTTTCAGTTGCCAAATCCACCAGATTGCTCTTGTTAGACCACCACAATCCAACTCAGAAGTAAACTTTTTTTCCCGCTGAAGTTGAAGTATTTTGTATTTTGAAACTAGAATTTTTCAAATATTTGAAAATAGCTCTACATGAATTGAAGTTTTTGTATTTTCAAATATTGAAATTGCTCATTGTTATTAAATTCTATTTTAATACATAATTTGCTAAATTTGTATTGCTTATGTTGGATTTTTATTAATTGTTTCGTACATGATAATGATAGCCCAAGAATAACTAACCAAGAGGGGGGTGAATTGATTTTCTCAAACTTTTTCGAAAAATACTCTTAAAAATGAAATTTAAGAAATAAAAATTGATTCACTCAAGTATAAGCACAATATAAGTAAATAAAAGAGAAGAGAGAGTGCAAACGATTTTTATGGAGGTTCGATCCAACCAATGATCTACGTCCCCCGTTACCAAGCTCTCCAACACGAGCACGGCCTTTTCACTATTTTGATTGACTTATGGTGCAATCCAAACCCTTACAATGTATCCGGTGACTTACAAACAAGGAGCACCGATCCTTATACAATATTGAGCTTTTCACGGGACCTCAATATGACCCAAATATATGAAGAAATTGATTTGAGTATTTCTCTCTAGATGAATGATAGATACAAGTTTAGTTCTAAGAGAGACTAACACTTTAATGAATAGCAATGAATAAGGAAAGCTCAAGTGTTAGAAGAAAACTTTGTTGAGAAAGATGAATCAAATGTTTGATTTAATCAAACAAAGTTTTTCAATATGAGATATTGAAGATATAAATACAATGAAGCTTTGGATGAAGTTTTTCAATATGATTCTCTCTATAAATGCTCTTGTAAGTCTTCTTTGAATGATAATAAATGAAGTGGTATTTATAGAGATGAATTTTCGTCAGTTTCTGTTGAAACGGATGACCAAACGGATCACCAAACGGTCGACCGGTCAGATTGGTCAGAACTAGCCGTTGAACTGCAAAAAGTTAGAACGGACACTTTTTGAACAGATACGCTCAGACGGTCGACCGGTTCATCCGGTTTTCCAAACGGATGATCCGTTTCCACAGTTTTGAAAATCTGATTTTTGGCTTTGATACAAATATTTTATCCAAGTAATAATGACATGTGTTTTGTGCATAAAAATATTTTGAGCTTTCATTCATTTAATTGCTAAGGATTAAAGAGTTAATACCTTTACAATTTTATCTAAAAAATCTATTCTTCAATCTTGATCTTTGAATCTTGAATTTCGGCGGATCTTGAGATGCTTGAACTCTTGAATTGATTTTGATTTTGAACTTGTCATTGCATGAGAGTTCGATTTGTAGCGCTTTGAATTTTGCTTGAAAATAAAATGTTAGAAAACATAACCAATTTGTTTGTAATAATCAAAACATTAAGGTTTAAAGTTAACCATAGGTCAACAATTTCCCCCTTTTTGATTATGACAAACAATGTGAGAATATATAATAATATACAATAAAGCATGTATATTCCCCCTTTATTTTTCAAGTAAACAAGATTTGACATTGCATGAGAGTTTGTATCACATTTTCATTTGATTTGCCAATTTTATTACATGATATCGATTCCATTTGATCACATAGTTCATGCCAAATCCATCACATTACATATATTTCATCACAAGGTCATCACATCACATATTTATTTTCCCCCTTTTGGCATAAACAAAAAGGCAAAAACATTGATTGATAAAACATTAAGGTTTAAACCTAAACGAAACAACATATGCCATTCATTGATAAACGTAAAATTTAAAGACAAGCATAGTTTTATAAATGAAATCTAGAACATATACTTCGTTTTCAAAACATAGCTACAACGACAAAAAAAAAGATCTAAATAGACTAAGGCTCCGGGGGCGGCTGTGGAGGAAGCATGGCATCGAGACGGGAGTGAAGATCGCGGAGCAGTGTCGTCATGTCTGCAACCGAGTGCTGGAGATTCCCCATGGTGTGGTGCAGGCCCTCGACTGAAGTAGTAAGAGAGTCGATCCGGCCGTTAAGAAGATTAAACTGGTCCTCGTTGAGGCCGGAGGTGGAGGACGACGGCCTTTGTGATCTTTGCCGCGGAGGGGACGGAGGAGCATCCTCGTCAATATCTTCCCCCTCGAAAGGTAAAGTAGAGGGTCCCGACTCCTCATCGAAGCCCTTCGACTTTGCCACCCATTGACCGTTCTCCTTTACAATTTTCATTCTTTTGAGTGTTAGAATATTGATGGTGTCGGTGGCTTTTGGAGCGAGGATCATTGTATCACGGAAGGAGATATCAAAATGTTGAAAGATTTTGGTAAGAATCATGCCGTAGGGAAGGGCCTTAGAACTTTTGCCGCTAAGGGCGTAATTCATGTGTTGGATCATGATATAGGAGAAATCGAGCTTACGCCCTCGGAGGATTGAGTCGAGTACAAAAGCATCGAAATGATTGACCTCATCCAAATGACCCTTTCGAGGGACAATTATGTGGGCAATGATGTTATGGAGGACACGACAAGGAAGAGTAAGTTGATTGGAACTAAGACGAACGGCAGCCTCAAAATGCTTGCCGGTGACATTACAGCAAGCTTCGACGGGATTATACTCGTCGGTGTGAGGAATTGTCTTGGTGGTATAAAGACGCATACCACCATTTTCAAGATGGAGAATGGTTCGAATAAGATCTTGAGTGATCTTAATTCGTTTGTCCCTAACGAAGGATGAAATACCCGACCCCGGGGAATAGGTCATATTTTTGTAAAATTCTTTGATAATGGAGGGGTAAACATTTTCATTGAGAGTGAGAAGAGGAACCCACCCCATACCCGTGAAAAGATTTTCAATGTTAAAGGATGGTGCTTCGTATGTAAAAGAGGCAAGATCGACGTTCTTACCAAAGAGAACCGGACTTCCTTCGATGCGCTTGGATAGAGGGTTGTCGTCGTCGGAGGAGAAGGATGGAGATGGTAGCCTTTCTCTCCTAGGTCGTTTGGCTGCCATTTTCTTTCGAGGCATGGTTGAGGAACCGGATTTGGAGCCTAGAGTTGAAGATCGTCCGTTTGGGGGATTTATCGCGATTGGGTGGACAAAAATTGGGGATTTTGAAGATTTAGGCGAGAAATGATATGGGTTTTGAGATTTTGAAAGTAATTTGGAAAGATTTTGGGAAGATTGGAAGATTTGAGGAAGATTTGGAGAGAAGAACGTGGTTCGCGGGAAGATGGAATGAACAAATTTGAAAAATTTCTAACCTAAAAACCCTGATTTCCGCTTATACGGACGACCGGAAACCTCATACGGTCGACCGGTTTGACAAAAAAAAAATGATGTTTAAACTTTCTGTTCAACCGGATGAGTAGGCGGATGATGTACGATCGTCTGGTTAATATCATGCGGACGTCCGGTTTATTGAGGCGGTCAACCGGTTAACCTTTTTAATTTTGGCCAAAGTTTCTGTTCATACGGATGATCAAACGGATCATCCGTTTTATCTAAAACGGTCGTCCGGTTTATGAAACGGTCGACCGGTTTAAAAAAAATCACCATAATCAAAAATTTTGTCTTTTGACAGATAATTTTAGAACATGTTTGTCACATATAAAGCAATCAATCATAGGAAACATAAAGATTTAGCCACATATTTCACATTCATCAATTATACCTAAATTTCGTCGAATGTATGAAAATCGTTCAAGAGCTAATGGTTTTGTGAGAATATCGGCCAATTGTTTTTCGGTGTTTACAAACTCCAAAGATATATCTCCCTTTTGTGCATAGTCTCGTAAAAAGTGATGTCTAATCTCGATGTGTTTGGTACGAGAATGCAAAACGGGATTTTTTGATAAGTTGATCGCACTTGTATTATCACACATAATAGGAACTTTTTCAAATGAAATGTGATAATCATTTAGAGTTTGCTTCATCCATAGGATTTGAGCACAACAACTAGAGGCGGAGATATATTCGGCTTCGGCGGTTGACAAGGCAACAGAATTTTGTTTCTTACTAAACCATGAAACTAAAGCAAAGCCTAGAAAATGACACGTTCCACTAGTACTTTTACGATCAATTGTGCAACCGGCCCAATCGGCATCCGAAAAGCTAAGTAAATCAAAATAAGTTTCTTTGGGATACCAAAGACCTAAAGATCTAGTTCCACTAAGATAACGGAAAATGCGTTTTACGGCACTAAGATGGGAATTCTTAGGATTAGATTGATATCTAGCACATAAGCATATACTAAACATAATATCGGGTCTACTAGCGGTTAAATAAAGAAGGGATCCGATCATACCTCGATATTTTGTTACATCAACGGAAGTACCTTGCTCGTCTTTGTCTAGTTTGATTGATGAGCTCATTGGAGTGTTCATTGGCTTCAAACCTTCCATTTCAAACTTTTTGAGCATATCCAAGATATACTTAGTTTGACTTATGAATATTCCATCATTGGTTTGTTTGATTTGGAGACCAAGAAAGAACTTGAGTTCACCCATCATACTCATCTCAAATTCCCTACTCATGCACTTAGAAAATTCTTCACATAGGGAAATGTTAGTAGCACCAAAAATGATATCATCAACATAAATTTGAACAACTATCATATCATTCTTTTTGGTTTTTATAAATAATGTTGTATCCGCTTTACCCATTAAAAAATCATTTGATAAGAGAAATTTACTTAATCTCTCATACCATGCTCTAGGAGCTTGTTTTAAACCATAAAGGGCTTTTCTAAGTTTGAAAACTTTGTCCGGATACTTATGATTTTTAAAACCGGGTGGTTGCTCGACAAAGACTTCTTCTTGAATGACTCCATTCAAAAACGCACTTTTGACATCCATTTGAAAGAGAGTAAAATTCTTATGACATGCAAAAGCAAGAAGCATACGAATTGACTCTAATCTAGCAACCGGGGCAAAAGTTTCTTCGAAATCAATACATTCTTCTTGATTGTAACCTTGAGCCACTAATCTAGCTTTGTTACGCACAATTATACCATTTTCATCTCGTTTGTTTCGAAAAACCCATTTTGTGCCAATTACGGTTTGTGAATTTGGTCTAGCAACTAAATCTCAAACATGATTTCTTTCAAATTGATTTAGTTCTTCTTGCATAGCTAGAATCCAAAATTCATCAAACTCGGCTTCTTTAAAATTCTTTGGCTCAATTTGTGAAAGAAATGCACAATTGTTATGAAAATTTTTAAAAGTATTTCTTGTACTTACCCATTTTGATGGATCACCAATGATGAGATCTTTTGGATGAGAAGGGACAAACCTCCATTCTTTTGGTAATGATGAAGTGTTGGGATCTTCATGAGGTTCTTCTTCATTTTGTTGCATAGTTGTTTCCTCCTCTTGTTGAATTTCAATGTTATTTGGATTCCCTTTGTCTTGATTTTGAACGCTTAGTTGCTCAAATGGGATTTCCAAATCTTCATCATCAATGACTTTTTCTTGCCCAATTGAGTTAGTTTCATCAAAAACAACATGCATGGATTCTTCAACTACTAAAGTTCTTTTGTTGAAAACTCTAAAAGCTTTGCTAGTAGATGAATATCCAAGAAAGATTCCAATATCGGATTTTGGATCAAATTTTCCCAAGTTTTCTTTTGTGTTTAAAATAAAGCACTTGCAACCAAAAACTTTAAAATATCCAATATTGGGAATTCTATTTTTCCAAAGCTCATATGGAGTTTTGGTTCTCTTTCGACTTACCAAAACTCGATTTAGGATATAACATGAAGTGTTTACGGCTTCGACCCAAAAGTACTTTGGTAAATTGTTTTCATTCAACATGGTCCGAGCCATTTCTTGCAATGTTCGATTCTTCCTTTCTACTACACCATTTTGTTGAGGAGTTCTAGGAGCCGAGAAATTATGTTCATATCCATTGGATTTGCAAAAATCATCAAAGGCTATATTTTCAAATTCTCCACCATGATCACTCCTAATTGTGGTAATGGTGTATCATTTTTCATTTTGGACTCTTTTGCAAAAAATGTTTGAATGCATTTAAGGCTTCATCTTTTAAATTCAAGAAAATGACCCAAGTATATCTTGAAAAATCATCAACAATGACAAATGCATAATGTTTTCCACTTAAACTAGCGGTTCTAGAAGGTCCAAACAAGTCCATGTGGAGAAGTTGTAAAGGTCTTGAAGTAGAAGAGTGTTGTTTAAGTTTGAAAGAACTCTTTACTTGTTTTTCAAATTGACAAGCATCACAAACTTTATCTTTTTCAAACTTTATATGTGGCAACCCTTTTACAAAGTTGTTTTTGGAGATTTTTGAAAGTAAGTCCATGCTAACATGACCTAATCTCCTATGCCATAACCAAGAATCATCCTTTATACTTGAAAGACATTTTATTTCCTTTTCAAGTTCAAATTCAATAGATATGATGTAAACATCTTTACTTCGGCTCCCCATGAACAATACCTCTTTAGATATAGCATCCTCAATGAGGCAATTGGAAGAATCAAATTTAATGAGATAACCTTTATCACATAATTGACTTATGCTAAGCAAGTTATGTTTGAGGTTATCAACTAATAAAACATTTTCAATAGATGGAGAAGAACGATTACCAATATTTCCAATGCCTATGATTTTTCCTTTGGCATTGTCTCCAAACGTCACATGACCTCCATCTTTTCTTTTGAAATTTGATAGCAAAGATCGATTTCCCGTCATATGCTTCGAACAACCACTATCCAAGAACCAATTGCTTTTGACTTTTTGTGGTACCTACAAAAATAATTTTAATTTTTGATTTTTGGTACCCACATAAGTTTGGGTCCTTGATAGTTAGAGCTTGTGGATTCTTTTATCCACTTGTGTTTCCTTTCAAAGTATAATTTCTTCTTAATTAAACAATTATAAGCAACATGACCATTTTTCTTGCAAAAACTACATGTGATGTTTTGTTGAGAAAAATTGGATGACTTTACAAAAATGGTTTCAAGGGATTTTTGTTTCAAGAGAGGTTTATATCCAATTCCCCCTTTGTTGAACACACATTTTTGCTCACCAAGCATTAATTCAAAATTTTTCTTTCCTTGGGTAAATTTGTGAACAATGCTTGTTAAATCATCCACTTTTTCTTTCAATAAAATATTTTCTTTAATTAAGGACTTATGATCATCTTTCTCTTTTTCAAAGTCCTTTTGAGCAATGAAAAGCTTCTTGACTACATTTTTTAACAAAGAATGTTTATTGTTAAGAATAGAGTATTTTGACATAAGTTTCTCAAATTCTTCAAGAATTTCATCATAAGAAGAAGATAAGTCAATGAAAGAATCATTGTTATTTGTACTTACCTCATCCTCAATAGCCATGAAGCACATATTAGCGATTTCTTCTTGAATTTCATCTTCTTCTTGATCATCTTCATCACTATCATCCCATGTAGCTTGAAGTGCTTTCTTTTTGATGAACTTCTTCTTGTTTGGGCATTCGGTCCTCTTGTGATCGGGTTTGTCACAATCATAGCATATGATCTTTTTGTTCTTTTCTTCACTTTTGTCTTCTTTCTTTTGAAATCGCCTATTGTTTCGAAATCCTCTCCATTTCTTGACAAGAAGAACTAAGTCATCAAGTTCTTCATCACTCATGTTTGTATTGGAGGATCCTTCATCATTTGTTGATTTCAAGGCAATTTGCTTCTTGGGAGGCTCCTTTATTTCTTCTTTGCTTCTCCTCGTTTTCTCTTTTGTTTCGGCATTGTTGAGCTCATATGTCATCAATGTTCCATATAGCTCCTCTAATGGATAAGTGTTGATATCTTTTGTATTTTCTATCAACATCCTCAAGGAGCTCCAATCTTCCGATAAAGACCTAAGCATTTTGCTCACAAGTTCACCGTTAGTAAATTTTCGATCAAAGCCCTTAAGGCCATTAATAATATCGGTGAAACGAGTAATCATGTCAACAATAGGTTCATCTTGTTTCATAAAGAAATTTTTGAAATCTTTTGTCAAAAGATTTATTTTGGTTTCTTTAACCTTGTTGGTACCTAAGTGAGTTATCTCTAATGCATGCCAAATATCATATGCGGAATCACATGTGCTAATACGATTAAACTCATTTTTGTCTAAAGCACAATAGAGTAAATTTTTGGCTCTAGCATTCAAAGACAACTTTCTTTTATCCTCTTCATCATATTCCTCTCTAGGCTTAGGAGTAGTTTGGTCCGGTTTATCATCAATTTTGATAATTTTTGTAGGCACATATGGACCAAACTCAATGACTTCCCAAATGTTATAATCAATTGATTGAATATAGATCATCATTCTAGTTTTCCAATAATTGTAGTGGGAGCCATTAAAGAAGGGAGGACGATTTGTAGAATGACCCTCAAGGTTTTGAAAATTTTGGTTAGCCATTACTCAAGATTGTGAAATAAAAAAAAATGAGCACCTTGCTCTGATACCAATTGATAGCCCAAGAATAACTAACCAAGAGGGGGGTGAATTGGTTTTCTCAAACTTTTTCAAAAAATACTCTTAAAAATGAAATTTAAGAAATAAAAATTGATTCACTCAAGTATAAGCACAATATAAGTAATCAAAAATTGATTCTTTTTTGATTACTAGGTCCACGAGAAAAATAAGTTGATTCGATATTTTTGGGCTGATGTCGAGTCCATAAAGTCATATGGTTTTTTTGGTAATGTCGTGGTATTTGACACAACCTACAACACGAATAGGTATTCCATGATCTTTGTCTCCTTGCTAGGAGTAAATTACCACTGCCAGACTATTCTTTATACGTGTGGACTATTGAGTGATGAGTCAACAGAGTCATTTTTGTAGTTGTTGTCGAAGTTCGTGGAATCGATGTCAAACCAAGCACCATCGGTGATTATAACAGATCAAGATGCTGCAATTGCAAAGGCCATAGCAATAGTCATGCTATTGACATTCCACCAACTCTGCAATTGGCATATTTTAAACAAGTTTTATGAAAAGATTAACATGATGGTATACAATGAACTGTATCATAAGCTAGTTCATTATTAGAGATTCGGAGTCACCTGAAAAATTTGAGGACCATTGGAATGAAGCAATGGTAGCAACAAATTTGTATTGTAATAAATAGCTACGAACGATGTATGATATACATAGTTGATGGGTACCAATGTACGTTAAACAGATCTTCAGTACATGAATGTCTAGTAGCCAGATATGAGAGTGAACACTGATTTTTGAAAAAATATGTTAACAGAAAAAATTCAATAATGGGAATTATTATAAGGTTCAATAGAGCATTAAGTTATCAGCGACATAAGGAATTAGGGAAAACCATGTTGATCTCAACGAAGAACTACGACTGACGTCAAGCGTTATGATGGAAGGTCAGATGGTTCATATATATATGAAGAAGATATTATTCTGTTCCAAAAACAAGTTGAACAAAGTAATTTATACATTTAATTGAAGAGATCAACTTTTATCGATGTTAAAACATATGACGTGCTGAGATTTGAACCAGAAAAGAATTTTGATCGATTCTGTGAGCTTACATATTACACAGATACTGACTTCGTATCATGCAATTGTCAAACTTTTAATTTGGAAGGTTATCCGTGTCGTCACATGATTTGATTTTGTTAAGAAAAAATAAGTACTCCTATTTTGAGAAAATATATATTGCGCGGTGGACACAAAATGCCAAAATTAGAAGTGTATACGACACAAATGCAAGTGCCAACATGGACGACAGATCTAGCTAATCGTTAATGGCACGCCATGGGTTGTTGTCACATAAAGCCTATTTGTTAGTGGATGACGCGTCCTTGACAAATGCACTTTTCTACTTGGAGAGTTTGAAATGTTGAATTTGAGAGTCAAATAAATTGACAGTGGTGAGATTGTTGGCAAAAGCAAGTCTAGTAGCAAAAGTCGTGAGACCCAACAAATTATAAAAGATCCAAGTGCAGTTCGAGCAAAGAGATGCGAGAAGCGATTGAAGTCTTCAAAAGAGAAAACACTCGCAAGATGTAGTAGACAATGTTCAGTTTGTGAAGTAAGTGGACATGACAAAAAAATATGCTCGATATTTCGTGATAGGTAAATTCTTTTCACACACATATCGTGACAAAAGTTTGCTCGTTCATTAATTTTGTACATGTATGTTATAATAATAAAATTATTATCTGTAGATTGATTGTGGATTACTTTCATGATATTCAGGATGACTACGATGACACATATGGAGATGGAAGATGGGATGCTACTTTCATTTCTATTGCAAGTAGTAATTTTGAATTTGGGTTGTAGTTTGTATAGGAGTGGAAGTAAATGGACGAGGATAATATGTATTCTGTTTAATGTAGATTTGTGTTGAAAAGCTTATGTTACCATAATCTGCTACTTTTGATAGCATTTGAATTTAATTCCTTTTGCCTTAGTTTTGATATGTTACTTTAGGGAACATTTGAATTTAATTGATTATGCCCTAGTTTACGATCTGCAACTTTTGGGAGCATTTGAATTTTATTGCTTATACTGATGTTTATGTCGCAATTTTGGGACCATTGTAGTCACGTTCTGAATTCAATGTTTATCTTCCACAACTTTGGGAGCCTTTTAAGATTACTATATCATTCACAGCAAGCTTCAGGCAATGTAATAAATGGTAAACATCATTTGTCAATACACAATATAACAAATGTAAATGTTCCACATTCTCATTTCCTGTAGATCCCTAATTTACGAAAACATATTCCTTACAAAAAACACTAATACGATGATACATGAAAAAATGAAAATGTCCGAGCAATTTTTCTCCTACTCATATCACACCGAAGTGAGCATATTGTATTTTTCACCTTGTCTACCTTCTCCATTAACCTCAACACATTATAATTCAATTCAGCCAAATCTCTACTTGGAAGTTCACGTCCTTTGTACTGCCATCCCAAATTGGATTAAACCTTATCAAGTGAATCCCTGCACATGACACCATCTACAATACCAAAATATAACTTAAATCAATACACTTATACAATACAAAATGTACATGTTGCAACAAAGGTCACTTATTTCAGATGACTATGACATCTCCAATAACGACGATGGATATTGTTTTGTGTATGCGAGGTATGAATCCTCATATACTCACCACATCTACATCTAAATCGTGATTGGGCATCATTTCCACTAGAAGAAGACATTGTTCCTTGCATATTTGTTAATCGAATGTTACACCAATATCACATGAATACCAATATATCATTTACGACATACAATCCATTAAAAAATGAGGAATATATCAGAGGCCAAATCATGTTTCGGACTAGAGACAAACCAAACCTCTACAACTGCAAAACACCGGTTGCATGTGTAATAGAGATTACAAAAACCCCCATTCTTATGCCATCTGGGCTGCCAAGCCAAGATACGAGTCTGATTGTCTCGTTGTCAAAATCGTAAAATCATAACAAATCATAAGCATTGATCGTCACAGCCCGTTATGTAATTACAGTCCCGTTCTTCTGGGCTACCATTATCTTGCCTAAATCACTATCTCATAGCAATTCAGGAACATATATCATCACAGCCCTATCTCTATCTCCCCTCATATCTAATTAAAAAATTATTCATCACATCAATATGGTAATACTAATTCATAAATCATCGGGTACGAGTGGGTTGGAGAAACAATAGCAGCCCAAATTTATCAAATTTCATACAACAGTAAGGTAATTCATATGTACAAATCAGCAAACCTTTAGCAAAAATAGATCAAATTTTACACAGCAGTCACAAATTAGCAGGCCTTTAGGCATAAATAATAAATAGATTCACAAATCAGGATGCCATTAGCAAAACACGCAAAACATATTGAGATTTGATACAAACACTAAAACCTTAAATTTTTTCAAATTATTAGGCAGGAAGAAGATGAGAATCAAAGAATATTGTCTCTCCAATCTTCCTCTACCCTCAGATGTATTTTTCTGAGAACAAAAATCAGCGGGTAAGAAACAGGATGAAATACGACTGAAGTCGTTTTTAATACAAACAGCCAACAAAGGTGCTGATACCGAAATGATGCTCATACCGAAGACGAGATTGATGGGTATGGCGACGTTAGTGATGGTTCCAACGTTAACTTCCAGCGTCAAATGGTGGGGAGAAATTTTGGGTACCAATGGGGAAAAAATTCAGGGGGAGAGAGAGTAGATGAGCTGACTGCTGGAGGTGGGGTAGGGGTTTAGAGAGGGATTTGGTGGGTCAATTTTTTGCTGACGTGGAACCTAGCCACGTGGCCCATTTGGATTTGAGTGTGCTCGCCACGTAAGCAGTAGGCATTAGAACAAAACTGTAAAAAGGAGGTTAATTTGGAAAAATCTGTTAAAAGTTTGGGACCTTCTATAAATTAAGATGAAACCAAGTAAAGTAGGGTTTGTTGAATTTTTTCAGGAGTCATATAATCAAGATTAGCTCGCAAATTTAATGTGCCATGGATGACTTAGTTAAAAGTGTTATTGATGGGTTAATTGAAAAGCCAGAAGTTCAAGAAGAAAAATCAGATGTTAGCTCGGTCAAAAGTCAATGAGAATCAAGAGCATAAAGAAGTTTCGATTCCTAAAGCACTTGAGCGGCATGTAGAAGACGATTTTGTGACATTGTGGGTGCATGTTGACCATGAGATTGGTTCTAGAGAGACAATGCACAAAAATCTGGCTAGCAATTAATTAAAAATGATATAAGCATATGAAAAAAAGTGGTGGTAATAAAGAGGTTATTCCACCGTACACACTGGAGGAGAGGTTTTCGAGTAAGGTCAGAGCAGATGCACTACCTTTCTATCTGAGTATAAGAAAATATTTCGGGGATATTTTTGGATACATTTATGGGAATATGATGAAGTTATGGACTTCGAGAAGTTGGGTTCGATAATGAATTTATGAAATCTGCTTCAAATAGTAAATCTGAGTTTAACAATAAGCTAGAAAAACACTACACTCGATTTCTTAAATTTTTACTTATTACTCCATGTTTTTGGATAGGGTAAGTTTATTTTTAATGCACCATGAACTGGAGGTCAAACTGTGCCTTTCTTAGGACTTCGAGTAAGGTCAGAGCATATGCACTACCTTTCTATTTGAGTATAAGAAAATATTTCGGGGATATTTTTGGATACATTTATGGGAATATGATGAAGTTATGGACTTCGAGAAGTTGGGTTCGATAATGAATTTATGAAATCACCTTTAAATAGTAAATCCGAGTTTAACAATGAGCTAGAAAAAAACTACACTCGATTTCTTAAATTTTTACTTATTACTCCATGTTTTTGGATTAATGGTGTTCTCCTGTCCCCTTGTGGGCAGAATGTAATGCCCATCTGCTGAGGTGTCCCACAAGGGGACAGGACAACACTACTCGTTTTTGGATAGGGTAAGTTTATTTTTAATGCACCATGAACTAGAGGTCAAACTGTGCCATCCTTAGTCTATTTTATTTTATCTTTATTTTTAATAAAACACACTATGTACAGTGGTTTAAAACAAAACAAAAATAGAACAAAAAACTTATTTTCCCATTACTTAATGAAAATTTGTCCCAAATGGTCCCTAATGTATGCCTATCATGGACAAATAGTCCCTAACCTTTTATTTTTACAAAAAAAGTTATGAACTTATACTTTTAGGTGCACAAATGGTCATTATGAACAGATTTCATCCAAAATATCTATTAATTTTACGCGTGGACTCCATCTTTTTAAAGTAAAGACAAATTTGTTGCGTCCAAAATTGAATAAATTAAAAAAAATAAAAAAAAAATAAAATGTATTATCTTCTTCAACCACCTCCATGTCACCATACTCATCCACACACGCTGCCATTGCCAAGCCACTGAAGTGGCTAATCATCCATCAAAATCTGCCATTAGTGACAATCTGCGAGGATTCTCTCACCACACTCATCCACACACACTGCCACTGCCAAGCCACTGAAGTGGCTTATCCTCCATCAAAATATGCCATTAGTGACAAACTGAGAGGATTCTCCCCCTCCCACCCACCAACCAACCAAAATCTACCAGGAGAGAAGTTTCATTTCCAAATTGCCATTATTAGAAGATTTTGAGGGGTGTGAGAAGTCGCCACTTAATTTGCTATTAATGGAAAATTTTGAGGAGGCTTCTTCTCCCCCCCTCCCCCCTCCCCCCTCCCTCCTCCCTCTTGCAGAATTTGTAGAAACCAAGGCCGACTTCTCCCCCATCCAAATATGTCATTAAATGTAGATTTTGAGGGATAAATTTGGCTTTTTATTATTTATTTTAGAATTGATAAATGGTGGTTATATTCACACAACAGTTTACTATAAATACACCACATTTTAATTGCATAAAAAGTTCTTAACTTTTATTTATTGTCACATTTATGTCATTAGCTTTTTTTTTTCATCAAATTCTTATGTTTAACATTCTATTAATTAACACATATTTTCCTACTAACTAATTTAGTCTAAATATTCGATTAGTGTTCTTTAAAATGAGGTATAAATATTTAATCGAAATGTTGTATTTATTTATTTTTTTACTTATTTAAAAATAAGAGAAAAATATGAGTCTTTATGTTCTTTCTTAATAAAAATTTTTGACGAAAACAGTTATAAAAAATAATATGTGCTAATTAATAGAATGTTGATGATAAGAATATGATAAAAAAAATATTAGAGAAATAAATTTAATAATAAGTAAAGTTTATGGACTTTTTATACAATTTATATGTGGCGTACTTGTAAAAAAATGTGGTGTGAATATATTTAGCCATTAATAAATTTGTCAGTACTATTAAAGGACAATGTAAAGGGTTAATTACACTAATGGTCCCCATTCTTTCAGGTTTGTAACGATTTTATCATCATTCTTTTTTTTAGCGGATATCATCTCCATTCTTCTATTTATTCTCACAGAGGGTCTCCAAATTACTATTTTTCATTATTCTGACAATTCTATGATAATTTTACTTTTTGATTTAAATAAATTAAAATCATAGAAAAAAAATACAATGAAAACATTGCAATTGGACCCTTAATCTTCATCCCCACACACTTCATACTGCAAATTCTGTCCACACCATATCAAAAGTAAGAAAAAAAAAACTCATTGAACTTACCTTTTTTACCATGGAACCACCACCAGATCACCACCAGCAGCAATCTCACCACCACCAAGAAGACCCATCAAAACTCTCAGAACCACCAACAATCTGCGCCAAATGTTGCGGCCCCACTTGTTTCTCCCCTTTGCCAGACCTATCCGTCAACCCTTCTTACATCCCAATTTGCTTATCCGCCGTCAACCTTCCCAATCCCCCCACCAACACCAAAGAGGCCATCATCCGCACTCCGATGCCACAATCCCAAAAAGTGGACCTCATTTCCCCACCCTACCACTTAACCGTCCATTCCAAGATAATCCACTCCCAAGACGATCAATCAAATCCCGCAAGCTTTCAGACCCCTATCGTGTGTTGTCCACCATCGAAGTCATTATTTCCATTCTCCAGATTCTGAATTATTATGTTGATGAAATCCCGTCGGGCCCCAGGCCCTTCGGTGCGTATCGCACATTGCACGAGCGAATAAGCTCAGATGCTGAGCTCTTAATGGTGAAATTCCTACCAATGGATCTTCACGATGCTAGTGTGGAACTTGTGCCTTATTTCAACGGGAAATGTTGAGGCCATTAGTTGAAGATTTTCTCAACGAAAAAGTGGGATGTTGGCGGCGATGGGGCCGAGTGGTTCAGGGAAGACTCACACAGTTTTTGGAGGCGCAAGGGAGCCTGGCATGGTGGGGGTGGAAAATATGATTTCTTTGAATTGGAGATGAACATTAATTTGAATAAAATAAAATAGTTTAGTATTTATTTGTATTTTTAAAAATGTTAAGGGTCCAATTGCAATATTTTCATTGTATTTTTTTTCCTATTATTTTAATTTATTTAAGTCAAGTGGTAAAATTGTCATAGAATTGTCAGAATAGTGAAAAATAGTGATTTGAGGATCTTGTGTGAGAATAAATAGAAGAATGAGGATGATATCCACTAAAAAAAAGGAATGGAGATGAAATCGTTACAAATCTAAAAGAATGGGGGCCATTAGTGTAATTAACCATAATGTAAACTACCGCAAATCTAACAGACATTTTAGATGTAATTTTAAAAAAAAAAAAACCTATTTGCATACCTAAAAGTATAAATTCTGATATCTCCGTCGAAAATAAAAAGTTAAAAGACAATTTTCACCAATATCCCATAAATTAATGTAGAGCCCGCTTCTAGATTCCGTGCGCCTAAATGTCATTTTAGTTAAAACTTGATCAACGTGCAATTTGGAGCGTCCTCATCTCCTCTTTGGAGGCCTTTATATACCACTCTCATAAGCCTCACCTTAAATCAATATTGAAAACAATCTTCTTTCAAGATTTTCTCACATATCCTCCCTCCGTCTTTTCTCTCTCTAAAAACACCAAAAACTATCAGAAAACTCAGAAAATGGAGCAAAATCTACCAATTATAGCAAAGAAAGTATGGAACATAGTACGTGTGATGTTTTTCATGATGAGAAAAGGCATATCAAAGGGGAAATTATTATCTGATCTTAACATGATGATGAAACGTGGCAAGATTGCCGGCAAGGCAATCCAAAATCTCATGTTCCACCAATGGTCCATTGCTTCCGGCCGCCGCCCCCACCATCGCAATCTGTCTTTCCCTGTTCCTGTCACTGAATACGAGTTCAGTTGCAGTAACAGCCCAGCTTATCCTAATTTCCATATCCCCTTTAATCTCAACAAGCTCAAACACAGCAGCCGCCGCCACCACCACGCGCCACCCACGGAGGACGATTTTGCTGCTGCTAACGCGTTGGTGAAAGCCTTGGAGATGCTCCAAAGCCAGGCGGCGTCACCGGCCTTGCCGGGGTTCGGGAAGAGCCCTATTGTAAGGCAACTGAGGATTACAGACTCTCCATTTCCATTAAGGGATACTGAAGAGGATAATCATGTAGATGAAGCTGCTGAAAAGTTCATTATGAAGTTCTATAAGGATTTGAAAAAGCAAAATGCAATGGCTTATTTTGGATCATCTTGAATTATAATCACGATGAAGTAAATTTGATTATAAGTTGGTTTCAGATTATAATCTGGAAGTGCCAGAATTTCATGCATTTGTGGGCATGCAGAAATGATAAATCCAGGTCCTTTGATCAGCATGGTAGAGATTGAAAGCTGTGAATGATGAACATGAAGGGATCTGTCCATTAATTATGATAAATGTATTTCAGAAATTTTATGAGAAATTTTAAGAATTTTGCTCTTGTTTTTAAGATTTATTGAAGATGAGCAATTTAAATTTCTTTTCAAAAAAACTCAAGAAGTCGTAGTGTTACTAAGACCCATTTGATGTGGATTATAAACTAGTTTAACTAAAATAGTTTATTTGACTAATAATGATAAAAAATAGCATGATACAAAGGCAAATTTTTTAATCAAAAAACTATTTTAGTCGAATAAATTAGTTTATAATCTACATCAAACGGGCTCTAAGAGCCTCCTAGTCCATGCGGTAAAGAAAAATCAAGAAGTTAACCAAGTTGAAGTTCGAGTCAAGGTCTAATTCACCCTTCGATCTGAGGATGTCATTATTAAGCTTGTACCGCCCAAGGTTACATCAGAGAATTTTTGAGCTAGCGGGCCCCATCTCATGTTATGGCAAGTTGAGCTAGAGAGGTTAGTTCTCACTAGAAGGCACCTAATTAGTACGGCCCAAGGACATAGCCTACAAAAAATACGAGATTTCTCTTAAATCAACGGAATTTTTGATGAATTTAGCAATGGATTGGACTTTTACGATCACCAACAAAATCACCGACTTTGTTTGGTAGTTAGACTGGACTGCATTATAGGGCTATAAAGCTCGGCACATTCCAATAAGGAAGCTTACTTAGTAATAGAATGTCCAAAAATCGTAAAGCTCACACAATCTGTGGTTGAAGCCAACGTAGGCTCATGAAGATACTTAGCTAAGCAAGATCTTCTTTTGTAAATGTTTATTATCTTTTCAAGTTCCCAATTTTGTCAAAACGTGGTTAGCGAAAATTGACGTCAACATGTAATTCTTAAAAGTAACAAAAAAAACTAGGTACGTATTGCTCGACACGTGGTAACAAAAAATTTACATGTGTCCTAACTTTTCTTCGCTTCCTTTTTAGAGTTTGTTTGATTTTGATAAAAAATTAAACCCAAAGTCAACAATTAATTTAATCACATACTTTATGGAACCTACAACTTTTTTTACTACAAATTTTATGAACTTTTATAAAAAATTTGATTTTAATCAAAATCAAACACATCCTAATCTAATTACCAGTATAGGGTTAATATTTTCTAAATTTTCTCTCTAAATTTTTATTTATATTGCTTATAAATAAACTAATATTTTAATAATTAAACATAATTAGACCAAACTTTAGTCCACAAATTAATAGTGCCATTGGGACAAAGGCACTCATTGACCTGGCCAGATTCCTTTATTGGAAAGGTCATATTTAAGATCCTCCTTTTTTCAAAGTGCAACAATTTGATTTTAACAGACATATTTAATTATTTTATTTAAAGGGAATCAATTTATCTAATTCGTTGCCTTTTTTTTTTATGTGTTCCTTTTATTTTATACATGTTTTGTAAAGCAACTTCACTTATTTCTATGTTGGGGTCGACTTGGTTAACAACTTAATAAAAGATGTTAGGAAATGCTTTGGCACTTTTGTTGCTAAGTCAAATGGCTTGGCTTCACATTTTTATTTGTCTATGTTTTCAAATTAGTGTTTTAAAAAGCGTAAAGTATGATCAGACGTGAATATCGAGATTCAACTTTTTACACATAGATGAAACCTAGTGAGGCCTTGCAAGGGCGAAGTGAGCAGGATGGCGATGTGTGATGTGTGATGTGTGGTTAGACGTGAAAGTCGTGCCTCACGCTTAGGCGGAGTTTAACGCCGCTTAAATAAATTTTTTAGAACAATGCTCAAAATACAGCAATTAGCAAAATGTGAACCTTTTATTTAACAAGAACCCTCGAATCTTTTTACTGAGTTTTTAAATTCAACCCAGGCACATGATCGAGAAAAGAGTAGAAGATTTAAGGGGTTGAAGTTTCAATCGTAATATTCGAACTCGAGGGTAAAAATAATTGCATATATAGGGCCCGTTTGGTATATGGACAATGGTTAAAGATAATAGATAAAATTTATTTTATCCTGTTTGGACAGAATTGATGTCTAGATAAATTTTTATTCGGATAACAATTTAAGCAAAAAATGAGGATAATTTTTGTCCTCAGAAATAGAAGGACAAATTTTTTTATCCGAATGATGATTCATTCATTTTTTTAAAAAGATGAACTTACCATTTTAAATATAGAACAAATATCTCTTTCAACATCCAGACCCTAGGATAATTGCCACCACCAGCCGTTGCCACCACCGTCTTTCGGCCACCGCCTCTCTACCCATTTTTTTTCTTCTAGATTTTTTTATTTACTTTTTTTTTTTTCGTTTAATTAAGAATAATATTATAATTGTCTTTTTATCAAAAGCTAACATTTTAATATTGTCTTTTTTATTTTTATACCTAGTTGAACCAAACAGGATAATAATAAACATATTATCCGGATTATCATCTAAATAATTTTTATCCAGATAAATAATTTTATTCACAAACAAAATGGATCCATAGTGTTATGGGTTGTCAAAATACTTGTAATATATTGCCTTATTTATCAAGGTTGAATTGCTTCTTAACAAAAATTTTACTTTAAAATCGGTAAATAAGTAAACTCACGATCATTTCCGGTTATTCGGATTTTTAGCATATAATTTATTCAATTTTTAATCCACTGGTCGCATTTTCATAACATCGATGCAAGCAAGTAGAGACAGAGCTAGAATTTTTCACAAGAGCACTTCAAAAATAAATTACACTTCAAAATTGAGTTGTTGGAGGGAAAAAAAATTGCACTTTAAGAAATGATATTGTTCGGAGTGAGCCCATAATTGATATTACAGTTTGTTCCCTCCATCTCCGCCCCTGTTTACAAGTGATTTATGATAAGAGCGGTTTATTTAACAGATGTCACGTAATCCATCGCCAAAGTGTGTTCTTTTACAGCAAATTTCAAATGTGACCTACACAAGTTACTTTAAATAAAAAAAGGTTGTAATTTCTTGCGGGCAACTTGTTTCAAGGCTAAAGTATTCAACTCTATGTAGTAATGCAGAAACAAGTGAAGAATTAAAAGACAAAAGTTTAGGTCATTTGTTAGGTGAAAGTGGGGAAATGAGGAAATTGCAAGACTACACTTGTCACTTTTTCAACTTGCTTTTCCATTCTTTAACGCCTTTTGAGAAAGCAAACTCTTACTTTATTGTGAAATTAACTTTACGTGCATAGTATTTGATTGTAGGGAAAAATGCATATTTGGTTATTAATTTTTTAAAAATATTGGAGATATATTTTTAATTTTTAAAAATAGTATCAAACATCTTCAACGTTTGAAAAAATAGACATAATAGATCATTTATGATGAAATTGCTCTTCCTTTAAATAAACAAGAAAAAAAAAAGAATAGAAAAATAATCAAATGTACTCTCCAAAAATAAAAATTAACAAAGTGATCATCTTCTTTATGAAACCCCAAAATCTAAAATCCACCACCACCACCCTATGAATTTGCAAAGTCACCGATGTCACAGCTAACAAAGCGTCTTGATCATCAACAACTCTACATTCTCCTCACCCAAATCGTGACATTTGTACACAGATTCTATCACCTTGGACAGTAATTGGCCATAGGTGCCGCCAGCGAGATCCGCCTTGCCATGGAGGTAGCCGTAAGCTATTAACTTATGAACATCATCAAATGCAAGCTTGGAGGTTTTATTGTGGTTAGAAGAGATAGAATTAATGAAATGGCTTAAAATGAGGTCGGAATCAAATAGGGATAAGTACAGGAAGACCCCAGGATGAGAGGGTGATGAGTCGGAATCGGATCGGGTGTTGGGGGATGATGAATTGTTTTGGTTGGGTATAGTGAGTTGTTCGATAACGGATTTGAACTCAGTGGCGAGTTTAGAGTGCTTTCGCCATGAGGCGTTCTTGATGATCTTCTCTATGGCAGGGATTAGGACTTTGAATTTTTAGGAGTGGTGGTGGATTTTGAATTTTAGGGTTTGATAAAGAAGAGACATACTTGTTACTTTTTATTTTTTAAAGGTACATTTAGTTATTTTTCATTAATTTTTTCTTTTTTCTTGTTTTTAATTATTACGTTAAATAGAATAAAATATAAATATTTTGCATGTCTCTTATACGTAATTATATATATATTCAATTAATTTTTTCTCTGGTGACTGGTGTAATTGAGTAAGCTTACAAAGCTATTTTTGCACGTTTTCAACAAATTCAAACCACATACACATTCACTGGATTTGGGGAGTCTGGGGGCTCTCAAGTTTTCAGAATATATTTATTTTTACTCTTTTTTAATTTTTTTATTAAAAAAAATTAATTAAGGACTCATTGTAAAATCTCAATTTTATTTTTTTATAATTCAAAAAGGGTTAATTTTACTAACGATCACTAAAGTTATCTTACAATTTTAAAACGGTCACTGAAATTCAAAAGTTGCAGATCTGGTCTAAAGTATATAATCCTTTCTCAAACGATCATTCCATTAAATTTTCAACACTTTTTTATAATATATTTTACGGTTGAAATTAATTTTCTTCGTCGCGCACTCACACACGTAGTAATGAAAACAAAGGTGGTGTGTGATGCATTATTGCATTCACAGTTCCAAAACTTGGGAGCTAATAAAATAATTCAGCTTGAAGTGCCAATTGGGACAATACAAAAAGTATACTTTTGAAAAAGTTCAATTTCTTTCAAGTTAATTAATGTATAAAGCAAACCCTCAAAAGATCCAATCCAAACTCTCCATTTTCCTAAAAAAAAGTTGGTTCGTATAAATAAATGACATGAAATTAAAGTATATGTTTCCACCTTCAAGAGATTAATCGTGTCATTGTTTGTCTCATTCTTGCATGGCCATGTCCGATAAGTTGTCACACATACACCACATAGGACATATCGCAAATAATTAAAAGGTGCATTTGATTTGTGTTACACTTTTAAGACTGTATTTGATTGGCCAATTTTCTATGAAAAATATCATATTCATGAAAAATGTTTTTCAATTTTGGTTGTTTTATTGCACCTGTAAAATGAAAATGATTTTCAAAATACAATAACTTAAAACATACTTTTGGCTACTTTCTTGGAAAATGTTTTCTCACCATTTTGGTGGATTTTTTTTTTCCCACTTTACATGGAAAATGTTTTCATTTTCCACTATTTTCCATGGAAACCAATCAAACACACCCTAAAAACATGTTTGGATAAATTATTTTTTAATGCTTTTAAGTAAAATGATTATTTTTTTAAAAGAATTCTTATTTAGCACATATTTGGAGTTTTTTAAATTATAATTTTAGTTGGTCAAACATATTTTTTATTCAGACATTTCATAAAACCCATAAATTACAATCCACTTTTTATCTACACATTCACCATCAACTTATAGTTTAAACACTTAAAAAATAATTTTAGTACTTCCAAACATACGCTTAGCATATGTTTGGTAGTAGTGAAATTATTTTTTAAGTGCTTATATGTTGTGAGTCTTATGAAATGTGTAGATAATAAATAGGTAGTAAGTTGTATGTCATACGAAATGTGTAGATAAAAAATATGTTTGACCAGTTGAAATTTTAATTTAAGCATATGCAAATAAGCACTTATATGGCTATATATGTAATTTTAATCTTTTAAAAAAAATTCAGAATCGCTAAATAACAAACTCTCTAAGTATGGGTTTGATTGTTTTAAAAACTTCTACTAAAACTATCCAAAATCAGAATCCTCATAAACGCCAAAAACTGATACTTTAAAAATCCATCATTATCAATATTCTAAAACTCCCAAGCAAGCCCTAGGGTGTGTTTAAGTTTTTATTTTCAAGTTTTTTTCAATTTACAGTTTTGAGAAACACCAAAAAATTGTTTGGTCAAGTATTTTTGAAAACAAGGTAAATTTTATAGTATAAAATTCAAAATAGTTTTTTGACGTTTTTAGTGAAAACACCACAAAAACTTAAATGGCAAGAATTAAACTCAAAACATCTATCTCACTCACCACTCAAGCTCAAGAAATCCAACAGGGACGAAAGAGGAAGAAAACAATTTCACGATGACATCCAATCTCTTCTTTTTAACTAGCTTCTGAAGTTGAGTTTTGCTGCTAACAACTCTACTTATGCCAATATACCAACCCACTTCAACATTTTCCTCAATCTAGTGCTAACAAGATGGTTTCAATTGAGGAACATTGTTTAAATTTGAATATAAAATGTTGTTGGGCAATATATATTTGAGTTGAAATTTGTGCATTGAAGTTTAAATTGATTGCAAGTTTAATTTTTCTAAATTTGTGTTCTTCGCCGACCCCCTTCAATGAAACAGTGTTAGTGATAATTGTCCCTTACCGATCCCTTCCAGTTGGTGAGAAAAAATTATCACCGACTCCTCCTATCCTGTAAGGAACAGTCTTCACTGATCCTATTTTCCAAATTATGATATTGCTTTCCAAATTAAACATGTTTCCTAAAAATAATTTTTTAGAATAATAAACCAAACGTCATTTTTAACAATCTTTAAACATAAATTTGAAATGAATTTAAAACTCATGCAGGTATTTGTAATCAATATGAAATATATAAAATTTTAAATGTAAATATATATTCGACTGTAAAAAATTTCAAAAACAATTTAATAGCACATAAAAAAATTATTATTTAGAGAAAAGATGCAAAATGTGCATTTGGAAAGAAGAGGAAGATGAAGTATGTATTTTAGATTTATGGTAAATTTAGAAATAATTATTTCAGAGAAGATAATTTGAAGAACGACAAAAATTCACCGATTTGGAGTTGATAAATACATTCCAAATTATACTATACCGTTTTTTGGTGGATTTTAAATCAACCAAAATCATTGCTTAAAAAAACTAACAAACACTTATTTTTTCGACATTTTATAAATAGTGCCATCCAAAATCAATCAAAATCGGTGAAAAAACCCCTAAAAGATTGAGACTCAATATGAGTTTGATAATGTAGTCACACTATACAAATAAGTTATGATGTGTAAACTAACTTAAGAAAATTATCACAATGTTTTACTTAGTTTAAAAGTAATTTAAATTTACTTTTTTATAAGTAAACAACTTACTTATTTAAATAGTATGATAACGGTTATTTTTAAGTATCACTTGTTCCTAAATGGGAGTTTTGGTATATATATTTTCAAATTTAATTAGTAAAATAATTTATTATCAATTTGTCTATTTAGTTATAACAAGTAAACTCTAAGCTTAGCTAAACATGCACTATTTGTTTGTCTATCCACCCAAAATTATAAAACATAAATCTTTTGAAAAATTTCCGTGTAATTTCATTTGTTTAAAAATTTCATTAGTCTCAATGTTGTCAATTAAATCAGTTTGTGTACTCATGATGCATGATGATATGAAGCATAATGCATAATAAAACAATGTATTTTATTATTCTATTTATTTAATTCCACAATTGATTATAAACGATTTGGGCAAACCCAACCCAATGATTGTTTTGAGGAAGGCTTTGACGTTTTATCGGGTACTAGCAATTACATAGTGCCATGAGTTTTGCTCATCTCTATGTATTTCTTTGTGAATAATCATTGAGATCATGATATTATTATACCAATCTTTAAATGACTGTTTCAGAATTTTTGACACAATCTAAGTCAAGAATTTTGACATTTAAGGTTCTTTCTGATTGAACCCAAAATTGTTCCGGAATTATCCATTTACTTGCTGTACATACTGATGCTCCAGTATTAATGTAAGCATGGATAGTATACTTTCTATATCCTTCAAAACTAAGTTTTATAGGAATATATATAGATTTTGGATTTGTAATGTTTTTATTACTCATAATCAGATGATGAGTCTGATGATGAATAATCAGATGAACTGTCAGTAGACATGTAATATAGAGATTCTGTATCACTTGGGTCTTCAACAGGGTAAAACCCTTGTTTTTCAAATGTTTTTAAAAGTTTGACACGGTCTTTATTTCCAATTCTTGCTGGACATTCATTTGCATAATGTCATACTTCATTGCAGAGCCAACATCTACAATTTTTCTTTTTCTGGGGACAAAAATTCTTTTTGTTCTCAGATTTTCCTTTTCGTTTTTCTGCTTCTTTCCTTACCATGAAGGCTGGAAAAGAGAAGATTTTGTGGATGATGAATGTTCCAGAGTCAAGAAAACAAGTCAGCATGCTGATAGTGCCTACCATTCAGAGTAAAATTCAGATCTGTTGTTTTGGCACACGTTTAACCGGGAAACATCAGGCCAAAATTGCAGATCTGAATTTTACTCTGAATGGTAGGCACTATCAGCATGCTGACTTGTTTTCTCAACTCTGGAACATTCATCATCCACAAAATCTTCAATGCTATCCAAATGGACAGTTGTACCGTTTGGACTCAAACAAGCTCCAAGTATTTTCCAAAGACACATGGATAATACTTTCAAAAAATTTAATGAATTTTTCAAAGACACATGGATAATTTGGGCAAACCCAACCCAACCCTCCCCCCCCCCCCCCCCCCCCCCCCCCCCCCGAAGTCACATCATAACTTATTTTTTATTTTGATCAATTAATTAAACATTTTAAAATTCAATAATTCGTATTGTATTATATTACCAAAGAAACCAAGTTGTGCAAGTAAATTGTTGTCAAATACTCCTATTCACAAGAATTGAAGGGGATCGATTATAAAAATATATTATACTAAAATTTCTTGTTAGTTAACTAATTAATTACATGATCAACAAACACACGTCAACTAATGTTATTTACACCTGTTTGTATGATTCACGTGTTTAAGATTTTAAATCTGAGACTTAATCAATGTATATTTCATGATGTCTCAATAGCCACGAAAGTTTAATAATTGATGAGTTGACAATGACAAAAGATTTTGATAGGCAAATATATGATAATTTACACGTAGAATATGAATGATTTTCGATGTTTTATATGATATTATTAGATATATAAGACTTTGTCAGACTCGTTTTATATTATTTATGAATAGTATGATGATCTGTCCATTTTGATACCTAGGTAGATGTAAATTTATATATATATAACTTACGAACATTTTTGCAAGTAATTACACGTGTGCGCATAATGGGCTACAAGTTTTGTTTAGCAATTAGGTTGATTGAAATGAAATAAGACGACTTTAAAGAAACAAAAAAGCAAAGTCTAGAAAGTGATGACTTGGGTGGAGGTTAGTGCTCAATTATTGAACTCTTAGAATGCACGAATCAAACAATTCTCTCTCTATACATACTTCCAATGATTTATTTTGACAAATATATTAATAACCATACATATTGTGACACGTGGCTTGGGAAAAAATAGTGATAAAAAAAATTTAAATTTAATAGTTGATTAAAATTAGTAGAGTTTGTTTGAGATTGACTGCGTTAATCTTGTTCGAGTGTGATCTAACACAAGCTGAAATAAATGTGCAGTTTGTTCTCGTCTTTTGTCTATTTGCTTCAAGAAGATTGTAGAACTTACCAAAGTATTTGACAAATAATTACAGATTTTAATTTCAAATAATCGAACGATCCAGATGTATTAAATTTTTTATTGAAATGTGTTTGAATGTGTGTATAAGAATTTTAAAAGTTCTAATAAATCTAGACCGTTAAATTAGTTTAAATTAAAGATCGTGATTATTTGTCAAATTTCTTGATAAAGAAAACAGTCATCTTACTTCAATGATCAATTTTTTAAAAAGCGAGAAAAGATAGAGCTTAGACATGAAGCGTGATGAAAAAACCTCGTATATGGAAAATGCATAGAAAAAGAAAGTCAACTCTATTTTTGATTACCTAACGCAGGCCTAGATGTCAAAAGGTGAGCCTAAGCGGCAAAATGCGAGCGACTTGTTTTCTTTTTGTCCATTTTTTAAATTTTTAAAGATTAAATAAACTAATTAAATAAAAAGAATAATTATAATGATCTTGTTAAAATAATTAAAATAATGGTCTTATTAAAATTTTAGTAGTCTTAGAACAATAAAAAAAATACTTTATTACGTCTAGACTCATAAAACTTTAAATTTGACCTTGTCGTCTTACACTTTAAAAACGTTGTCAATGACTATATTGGAGTCCAGTATTTATGTTATGTCTCAATAAATTGCGTGACATGGAATTGTTGAGGGTTCGAGAAGCTTGAACTAGATTTAAGAGAGTTTACTCAAGCAACGAATTCGCTAATTATTGTATTTCTTTTGTTGAAAATAACGAATCAAAAATATCCAATTGGAAAGTTTTCTTTTCTACAAAAGTCATACTCTATAAGGGTATGTTTGGGGTACTGATTATGGAGAATTTCTAAACTATTGATTTTGGGCATTTATGAAAAGTTCGATTTTGAGTGATTTTTAGTAACGATTTTTGAAATTGTCCATTTCATACTTGAAAGTTTATTATCTAGTTGGTCTGAAATTTTTTTAAAAGAAGAAAATTAGAAGAAAATTTTAAAAAGTTCAAAAATCACCAATTTAGTAGGTTGAGAAAATACACCTCAAATTACACTATACGGATTTAACCAGTACCCTCAAAAAACTAACAAATATTGATTTTTATTCACTTTTTATTCAGGGACGGAACAAAGAATTTTTGGAGACCGACATATCAAAACTGGTATGTTACTAAAAAAAAAATTGTTTAGACTATAAAAAACGATTTTTCTCGAGACCGCCCCCCTAAATCCACCCATATTTTTATCCATACATTTCATTAAATTCACAAATTATAATCTACAAAGATAAAATTTATTAAATATACACTAAAATAGTGGAGTTGATATTAAAAATAAAGTTAGGACCCTTTATTACAACTCATCCAGAGTTTCACATTTGGATATCCCTTCTTCTCAGTATCATGATTCACTTAAATCCTCTTCATTAATCAATCCATAAATTAAATACTTAAGTTTTGCTTTATCTTTTTTTTTTTCTGCTTTTTTAAAGGTGACAGTAAAATAATGCACTGTATTCTGTCCCATCCCATGTGTCAATTAATTTGATTCGTTTTGTATTAGTAGCTATCACCAATTGCTAATTTTAATTTTTTAGATTCACTCAAAAAGTTAGATTAAACCCTAATTTATCTGGCTTTTGGGTGGAATTTGATCACTAATCGAAATGAAATAGGTAAAATTATATTTCCTGCTTATTTTGAAACTGAACTTATTCTTTGGATGAGTTGAAAAATGAAATGAAATTGATCTTTAAATCTTTCAAGTTAAAATCTAAGCTTAGCTTATCGCAAAAAAGTTTTTTTTTTTTGTTTTTTTGAACTGGGCCGTCTTTTGAGATCCCTTATTGTTCTTCTTCTAATAGTGCGAGTTACGAAAATGAGAGTGTAATGTGCTAACATTTTTTTTGACTGTGGCCTTCTTTATATAGATTTTCATAGTTAGTGACGTGTCTCTGAAATTGTTACATGCACATGAGACAGGTGTCTCTAAGGTTTATGCGATATCCAACGCGAATAAAAGAGATGAGATGATTGGATGCTCTGCTGGTGTAGTTTTAACAAAAATTAGGACTACCGAGTTGACTTTCTTGTTTCACAATCCAATGAAAGCATGGCACGTTGTCCTCGACCGCGGGGGATCGCATTTTGATCATGCCATTTGAGATAAAACGGGCGTAGTCCCCTTCTCATTTATGGATTGTTTCTTTTGGTTTAGTGAATAATATTCAGTTAAATATTCTTGTAATCGAAATATGATTAATTTTCTCTTTATTTTGAGATGACAAGCTTGTCGATATCAGTCCAAATTGATGATGGTCGTATTTTAGTTTAGCTTTGGGGCCCCAAGGCCTGTTCGAACGAGCTTATTAATTTAAGAAAGAAGACAAATAAGTGTCTTGGAAGTTGGAAATAATAGTGTCCCATGGTCGTCCTTTGAACGCAGCTCATTTTTCATTTTCAAAATAAATTGAAGAGCCCATCAAGGCCCAGCATAAAACCATATCTTTGTTCATGGACCATGTTATTTATTAGGCCAATAAAATTGCAGTTAAGCCCATTAATGCAAATTCTAAGAATTTCCCCAAGCTCAGGTCATAGAAAAAAGAACTGAAAAAAAGGTATGAGCAACAACTGGTTTTATTATAGGACAGCTCACCATGTTCATATCGATTTATTATGCGCTTCTTCATTTAGCATTGGGTAGGCCTCATACAATAACTGTCGCAGCTCTACTCTATCTTTTGTTTCATTTCTTCTGATGATAGACATTATTGCTATAATAGAAAAACTTTTATTCTTTGCTTCAATTTAATGCTAAGACTTTATTTCACTAATATTAAATTGAGAAATAAATAGAATTTGAAAAACTACTCATGGATCATTTAATCCAAAACTACACAAGTACCGAGAGGTAGATATGCTTATAATTATATGAGCCGATTTTTTTTTTTCCAATTATATATAAATTATATATATTATTGTGTTAACCTTTTGTACGAAGTTAGCATGTCAATAATTTTGACTACATTAACAAAATATTTATCACAAATCAAAATTTTGCAGGACTTTACGAAATACAAGTATTTCTGAATAAGATGTATATTTCTTTATTGATATGTAAGTAATTGTTTTATAAACAAATATTATTGACAGTATAATAAACAAAATTTTAATTATTATCATTTAATGCTATTCAATCTTGATTACTAAACATACTATAAGGGTGCAAAAACGAGATTGGTGAGAAACGCTGTCTTCCTCACAACCATAAAAACATTCGAGTATAATACACGTTCAATAATTCTCATGTATATACTATATATATTAGACAAGTTGACTTAGAATTCAAATAAATTTTCTTTTATTGATAGTCATAAAATTTAAATAAAAACGATTTTCTTTGTTTTCGTTGATAAAAAAAAAAGTGTTGTAAAATTATAGATAATGACGAATGACTAATTTGGTTTTATCTAATTATCTATATAGTTATCTACTTACTCCAAACGAGTGTATTATATTCAAATTGTAACTCCAATTAAAATCTTATAAATAAAGGTCATTGTTATAATAAATTTACACACTTGTTCTCTAAAGTCTCTTTTATTTTCTTCTCTTGTTCTCTTAATTTTATAACGTGTTATCAGCACGATTTTAATTTTGTTCACATTGAAGCATAAATTTAATCAGCCTTTATTTCCTAGCACTTATTCTTGGTGGACGCAAACTTCATTACTTCGTATTGAATTTAATAATTAGTATGTGGTATAACTTTTGAATATTACAAGAAGTGATTGGTTTTGATCAAGATAAGAAAACATCCACTGCAATGAGTATAAATTATTAGAATGTATGAGTAATGATCTCCTATCCACGGTGGGTATGAGTTCATTTATCCACTGATGATGAATTTGAAGAGAACAACTTGACTTGTACTATAAACTTGCAAAAACTACGAAAAAAAAAATCAAAAGAAAAAAAAAGATCATTTGTGTTTTGCATGGGAAAGAGATGCGCAAAATGGAGCCAAAGATTAGGTATAAGTTTGGTTCAAAGTCGAGATAAGAAAAATGTAATCATATCAACTTTCTATTTTATTTCTATTAAAAACTAAATATATAAGTAAAATGTTTCCATAAATTAAAATATTATTTTTACTTTTGTATTTATAAAAAATATTTATTACCATAAAAATTAATACTGAATGAAAACTTACTCTAAATATCCAATTTTGACCATCTCCAACCCCATATCTTCAAATTGATACAACTTTTGCACCAAAATGCTACAATTTTCACTCCAAATCTATATGTCATCTCTAATCCATTACTTCAAATTTTGTTCCAAATTAACACTGTACATTCTCTTCCCTTATATTTTTAATTCTCAACAATTAATTTATTTAAAAATTATTTAATTATATAATATATTTATATTAAATTTAAAAACTTTAAATTACATTTATTTACCTAAATTATTGTATTTATTTAAAAAAAAAGACACAATACCCAATATCACAATTAAAAAAACATTTCATAACAAAAGATAAATAAAAAATCATAACAGATACAAATATCCAAAAAAACAAACAAATGAGGACTAAATCGAAATACAAATTTCCACATTTTTATCTCCAAATGAACAGCGCATCACTTTCTGGTGCAACAAAATGGCGCTAGGTTAGAGCATTTTCATACTCCATTTTAACTTAAATCGTCAAAATAGAGTATGAGTTGAAGATGCTCTAATATTTAGTTTCCTTTTTCTCCCCCCATTCTTTCTTTCCCCCGCTCTCTTCTTTGACATGTACAAATTTATAGTTCATGGGGCTAGTCTTAACCATAAATCAAGTCTTGGACTGGGTGATGCACCATGGAATTAGATTGTTTTGAGCTATGTCCACTAAAATTAATTTTTAATCAGACTTTTCTAATGAAAATTCTCCTGTAATTATTTAAAGGTCCAAAATAATAATCCTGATTTAAATATATTTAAAATATATTTAAGAAATCGCAAAATTTCATTCAATTATATCAAAATCAGATCAACACAACTTTTCGATTTAAAGCTAAGACCCCGCTTTCAAAATCCTAGCTTTCGAGAAATAATACATTTCTATTATCTATATTCATCCCGAACTAAGAGAATATTTTCAGTATTTGCAGTTAAGTCCCTAAAAGAATGAAAAGTTCTCATCTTGATCTTTAACCTTTTAAACTTCTCAATTAAGTCATAGACAAAAATGTTGAATCCCACCAATGCCAAAAGCGAACATCACATCTAGAAAAGCTTTCCATTTCTAAGTAAACAATGAACACCACAACACACCCAGTCAACTAAAGTATCTTAAAAATTTTGAATCAGAAAAACCCATTTTAAGAACATATCCAAGACCAGTATAATTTCAAGCGAACCTATTAAATGCAATACTTTAAAAAGGAATTCAAAAAAGTACTTTGTAGCTTTGATTCAATACTATTTGGTAGCTTCCATTCAATCACATGTGAATAAGTGACTATAGATTATGCTTCAAAGTTTGAAGAAGTCCATCATGACAACTATAACTAAGTAAAAATCTTTGATTTAACAATTGTGACCATGCATATCGAGATGGAAGGTTGCGTGCATGAGAGAGAGAATATTTAGGGGGAATGGGATGGGTGGAATCGATAATAAGAACTAAGGGTTGCATGGAGTTGAAAGTGGCGGTGAGTTGTCAAGTACGAAATAAACACGTACTACTTACATGTTTATTTAATATTAAATTGGATAAAATTCGTTCACAAGATACAGTGATTGTACAAATATAATCGATTTTAAGATTTGAAGATAAACAAATTATTTGAGACCCTACTACAAATTTCCCATTTTATATAAGTTAAATAATTTGGCCATGATCCTTGTGCCTATTTAAAAACATTGGTCAAAATCATGGCAGAGGAAGCCCTTTTTTGTCATTTAAATACCGTATCTCAATTGTTATTTCACAATCAAAATTTTCTATAATCTCCATTAACACATCTCCACCGTCATTCCTTCATAATCAACGGTTGAAAAAATCCTTTTTCCAAATTAAAACCCTTTCTCCTTTTTGAATTTTTTCTTGCAGATTATACACAGTAGAGCTAAAATATATAATCGTCTCGAATAAAATTCGATCGGTCACTGTCTACAGATCCCTAATTTTTTCTTCTTCTTCGCTTAAAACCCTAACGATCTGAAGCTGATTTTGTTCAATTTTTCTCCTTACATTCTCCGATCATCTGTTGTGTTTTTAGTTCGATTCAATTCGAAATATTGGTATAGTTTTGCTCCAATGTTAATGGGCTTTTTGTGTTATTTTTATAGTAACTGTGGTGCCCAAGAAAGTGATATATCTGAATATGATACGTGTATGTGCATATAGATAGATAAAGCGTAAGTATTTATTGGGATTTTTGGTTTATGGTTTCTTGGAGAAGAATTTTTAATAGGTAAAAAGGGTATGGTCATTGGAGGATGAACGATGCCGGTGCTGCGTGGCGGAGTGCGCAGAGGCCGGAGAGGGGAGCAGCAGCAACTGCCAAACAACAACAATAATAATCAGAATCAGAATAATCGTAATAGCGGAGCGATTGAGGAGAACGCGGCAATTGCGACGAGAACAAGGAGGAGGAGGGCGGCGGCTGCAGCTGTTGCGGCTCCGGTTGATGACAACATAGTTGCTGCACCAGCAGCAGCTAACGTGATTAGGGAGGTTCCACAGCGGGACGAGAGGGTTTTGGAGCAACCAGAAAGGAGAGAACAGGTGGGAGAGAGGCCGATGGATGATTGTGGAAGTGGCGGAAAAAGCACCGACAAGGATAACGCTGATGAATCAGCAGGTGCTCCTCTTCCCGAAAGGGTAAGACCTTTGTCCATATATTCTTTATGCATTTACATATATATGATCTTTCGGGGTGCTATATTTTTTATTTATTTTTGTGTTGCACGTGTGTTTGGATAGATAAAACGAAAAGGGTTTTTGGGTGCTATAATTTTTATTTTTATTTTTGTTGCATATTCCATTCATAAGATTGTGATCTGGAATTGGAAGGTTGAATATTTATGTGTGATTAAGGAAGAAAAGATTTGACAATTTATTTATATATGCATTTCATTTTTGGATAACTGTTTGTAATCTGCTTTAAACCATTGCTGAATAAATTTAGTATTACGAAGTTTCAAGTTGCTTATCAGAATGAAGTTGTTAGACATAGAGCATTGAATGATGACTTGGACGATGGAAAAAAAGTAGTTAATGTTATTTTGTGACCGGATATAATAAATTAATAACTTCTCCGCCTGCTGTTGTGGTATAGCGATTGAAAAGTATGATTCATTTTTAAATTGTTTAATTGTCAATGTGACTGTGCGGTTGAATGTCACCCCGGTAACCTTTAATTGTCAACGTCGGTATTTATTTTAGATCTGTTTTATGAAAGTTGCATCTGAAAAAAGGGCGAGGATTGACAGAGTGGTAAAACCATTATGTGAGTAATGTGTGCCTTTTTGTTGTTATAGAACCGTGTATCAAAACTTGACACCTGTAGAATTGTGCTTGTGTATTGTTTTCTGTCTATGACTTGTCATGGCACGTGCTACTCTTAAGCTAGCTGTGATCTGTGGGCAGATGTGTGACATAGAGAGCTTACATTATATTGATTCTGGGATGCCTACGGCAAAGATATTTGGTTTTGTCTAAAGGTTTGTGGTAGTGACGTAGAGAGCTTGAATTTTAGAGATTCTGAGATGCAGACCTCAAAGATCATTTGTTGTGTCTAAAGGCTTGTCTTATTGTTCTATTCAGCTGCATCAAAAGCAAACTCTTGTCTATATTCCTGTCTACAAAAAGCTTTTTCTTTCTTTACCTTTTGACCTCCCCTTAGATGTTTAATGGCCAACATCAGGTAGCTTCTTCCAAGGAGATTTTTTAATTAGTGTATTGAATCTCTCAAAATTAGGGAGTTCATTGTTCTCCTCTTTTGAGCTTTGGGCTCTTATGACTTAACTTATAGTGATCATATTAGTTACAGCCATGCGGTCACATTGTCAATTAAACAGTTTTGGTATGTTAATATTACTGTTTAAAAGCTTTTCTTCCTTTCTACACTGCAAACAAATTTTGGTCATCACCTGAAATCGATGTGAGAAACTTGTTGCAGCCATTTTTCTTTTTTGGTTGTCTGCACCCAACATCTTGGCACTAGTATGTCTTAATAATCCTCAGCAGCCTTTCTTTACTAATTTAAAACTTTTACTAATTAGAAATGTCTTTTCTCTTTGAAGAATGTAAAAGTGAAAAATTGGAATAAGCATTAATCTGTACCAACATGCAAAATATATTTATCCCACAACTTTTCTACCACACATTTCATCAAATTTTATCAAAATTTGCTAAAAAACTGATTTTTATCAAAATCAAATGGGCACTTGATGTTTAATGTTAATAAATGTTGCATGCTGAGTTTACGTTTCTGGTTTTTACAAAATATCTAGGTTTCACTGTGTGCCTACTCTTTCCTTTTCTGATATCACATACCCATTGTGTCATGATCCTATTTATATTATAACTTGCCTGTATGTTATTAAATTGTGGTTGGAGGTTATACATGTAAATATTACCAAAATGACATGAACAGACCTTAATTGCTAAAGCTGATGCTTAATTCTTACTTATATGAGTAAAATTACTTGAATTTCATGTGGATCTTGCTTGGTGAGCCAATGTGTTCTGATCAAATTGACTGGTTTCGGGGGCCAAATATGTCTCTAATGGTTCGTGTTTATCGACACCATCTGAATTGTATTCCTGGTATTTGTTTGTGTGTGCGTGTTTTGTCTTTTTCCTTTTTCCCTTTTTTCTTTGAAAGTTTGAGAAAGTATTGCCTTTTCCTTAAGCCTCCATCGTAATTTCTCAACTGCCTATTCTTCTGCATAACCTCGCTTTCTCACCACTGTTTCTGTTTTTACATCCCTTTCTAGTTTTGTCCAGGGCGCACATGATGATATGCTTGTCATATAATTATAAGAAATGGCTAATATTTGTTATCAACTTACTCGTGGACTCGTCAATTTAGGCAGCTGACTTCTTGGGGATTTGACAGATTTGGAGTTATCAAGAAATTTTCCTTTCTGGTTAAGTAGGATTAAAACTAAAAAAAGGCTATATGGAGCTGATTAAAAGTGTTTTTATGGGCTTAATTGGGAAAAGGATTCTTACTATAGATAACTGTCAGTTTATTCCAGAATAGAAATAAAGTCAGACCTAACCTTATGTATTTGGGTATTTTCTATGTCCATATTGAGATTAATGGAGTTCTATGATGCTGTTTATACAGGTTCAGGTTGGTGGTTCACCGATGTACAGGATCGAGAGAAAACTTGGCAAGGGAGGTTTCGGGCAAGTGTGTGTTGGTCGCCGTATCTCTGGTGGTATCAGTAATGATAGAAATGGCCCTGGAGCTATAGAAGTATGTATACTGCATTCATCTCGTGCTAGATTTATAAAGTTTACAAGCTATTTCCTCCAAAGAAGGGACATAATTGTATGTGAACTTTCCAGGTGGCCTTGAAATTTGAACATCGTAATAGTAAAGGATGCAACTATGGCCCACCTCATGAGTGGCAAGTTTACAAGTAAGTATTTTTCATATTATGCTGCAGAAATTGGAACTATTTGTTTTTGAGTGTCTCATTCATATTATCTCATTTGCACAGTACTCTAGGGGGAAGCCACGGTGTGCCACGAGTGCACTACAAAGGCCGACAAGGTGACTATTATGTGATGGTATGTTAAAGTTACTGTTTCTTTGTCTTTTTCTTTTTCTTCTAGTACTCCTTTTTTAACTTTGGAGCCAGTATTTATGATAGTTTGGTTACATAAATAGACTTGATTTCTGCAGGTCATGGATATGCTTGGACCTAGCTTGTGGGATGTTTGGAATAATAACTCTCACACGTGAGTATAGTAAAAACAAAGATATTAGGTTATATGATTTTAATATAAACAGTTGATTCTTATCAGGTTTTGCTGGTGCTTAATTAAATATTTTGGCTTATTAAATCCAGGATGTCCATCGAAATGGTGGCATGCATTGGCATTGAAGCAATATCTATATTGGAAAAGGTGCACTCCAAGGGGTGAGATTATTTCACTTGCAGGATTTTTCATTTCAGACTTGTTAATCTGCTTCCTTTTATTTTCATTAATTTTCACCCCTATTCCTCAAACCGGACCTCTATTATTTTTCTTTATTCCTGTTGTATTTCCTCAGTAGTTTAACAAACAATGCTAAGTTTCCTTTTGATTTCATTTCCTACATTTACTTTTTATTTATTTTTTTTTTTTGGTGTTCCATTTTATATTAACAACGTGGAGTGTTTGTATCTGCTTGTAAATGTGGCATATAGTCAAAAAAGAAAGGGGTGTGCTATATCCTAAACGTATTAGATATAGTAAATATCGTAAAGGCGATGTAGCAGGGGTTGCTAACTGGATGGCAAACAGTTTGGTTACAGTTGTGATTGCGCTTTTTAATGAGGAAAGTGCCTGGCCTGGAATACTATATTTAAGAGAGTAAGAGCGAGCTGTGGATGATAAATGATGAGCATAGCTTAATTTAGCTGATATCAACAAATGAAATCGAAAGAAAATTTGTGTTGCTACGGTAACTTATCTAATTTTCCACCACTTCATATTAATAACTTGTTTGGTAGTGGGGGAGAAAGTGGCTGTTCTCAAGAAAAAATCTTCAGTGATGAAACAAGCAAAACAAAACCAAAAACCAGCTACAGAACATCAAAGCATAGAAACAGAAGCCAAAAATCTGGCTACTTCTTCTGCAGCTGTATTTTGGTTTTGTGTCACTTGTTTAATCGATGAAGATCTTTTCTTGAGAACAACTGCGTTCTCCCCCACAGCCAAACAAGTTATTAAAATGAAGTGGAAAACTTAGACAAACTTATGATACAATAGTCTAAGATATTTCTCATTTTATCCATGTGCTGTTTCCCGGGTACAACAAATGACCTTATCATTACTGTTATGAGGTTTGTCTTGTGGTGAAGGTTTCACATTACAACCCTAATATTTTGCCTACTGCCAAATCATTTGTTAGTTATCACATTTGGTTGAATATATTCCAAATTTATTTTTTCTTTAATACAGACCATTTGAACAATTGATGTCTTTCAGTGGAGGGTAGTGTAGGAAATGTAAATTTTGTTTCAGACTCATTACATTTTGGGACTGATCCAAGAGAAAGGTAACCAAAAGTGTGACAAATAAAATGGATGGAGCATCCAATCAGTCAATGAATCGATATTAGAGTATTTCGTTGTATATTCTCTTTGAATCTCTTAGATGTGTTGGAATATTACATTGCTCCAAAATTGTCTTTGCTCTTATATTATCCTAATATAACTTGGTATGCCTTTCTTGTGGATGTGTTGATATCACCTTGTAGATGTATCATGTATCTTTTAGCTAATATCTTAGGAAATGGCAGGTACGTTCATGGGGATGTGAAGCCTGAGAATTTCTTGCTTGGTTCACCAGGGACCCCTGATGAGAAAAAACTGTTCTTGGTTGATCTTGGTTTAGGTACTTCACATATTCTACTATTCCCAGGTTTCAGTTTATACTCCACAATAATTTTAAGAATCTCATTGCAAATTCTGTTTGGCAATCAGCTACTAGATGGAGGGACGTCGGTACTGGTCTGCATGTTGAGTATGACCAAAGGCCAGATGTTTTCCGGTATGGGCATTCAAATAGATTGAAATTTATCAGAGACAGAACCTTCTTTTTTCATTCATAGTTTTTATTCTGCTCAGTGATGACATGTTCAGGTGGGAATAATGATAATTGTTTTGTTTCTCTCAGGGGAACCGTTCGTTATGCCAGTGTTCATGCTCATTTAGGTAGAACTGGTAGCAGGAGAGATGATTTAGAATCTCTTGCTTACACACTCATTTTCCTTTTGCGTGGACGTTTGCCTTGGCAAGGATACCAGGTTGGTCTTCTATACTACTGAAGATAAAAGTAGCATCACATGCTAGGTTCTTTGTTGTGCTTTCATTTGGCAGTGCCAAATTGTGTTTGTGTCTTCTGGTCATGAATGTTCCTTTTTCTTTTATTGACATGATTATGTTTCTCCATAGGGTGAGAATAAAGGGTTTCTTGTTTGCAAGAAGAAGATGGCAACGTCACCAGAGGCTCTTTGCTGCTTTTGTCCTCAACCTTTCAAATTGTTTGTGGAGTATGTTGTAAATTTGAAATTTGACGAGGAACCAAATTATGCCAAATATATATCCCTCTTTGATGGGATTGTAGGACCAAATCCAGATATCAGACCTATCAACACAGAGGGTGCACAGAAGGTGCTTATGATTTTCTTTTATTTTTTTCATTAAGCTAACTCATAAACTTCATCTAAAGACAGTTTGGCCGCATTTCTAATTTTTTGTTTGGCAAATGAAGCTAATCTATCAGGTTGGTCACAAGAGAGGCCGGTTGACTTTTGAAGATGAGGAAGATGAACAACCAAGAAAGAGAGTTCGTATGGGGATGCCTGCTACACAATGGATTAGTGTTTATAATGCTCGTAAACCCATGAAGCAAAGGTATATGGTTTTCCTCTATTATTGCAACTGTTTGCCTTAGACGGCCATAATTAAAATATTGCCTAGGGGCTAGTTGTAAATGTGCTTGTGTGACTTATAGCGGGATGTACTTCAACCTATTATTTTGTTGGCTCACCATAAATATATATTCTGAACCACTTGTTTCAGAGTTTGTAATATTCTTTTTTGCTCTACCTCCACCCTGAATTTCGTGATTTTGTTATCTTGATATTGAAGGTATCACTACAATGTGATGGATGCAAGGGTTGCCCAGCACATTGAAAGAGGAACAGAAGATGGCCTATTTATCAGTTCTGTATCAGCTTCTCAAAATCTGTGGGCACTAATAATGGATGCAGGCACTGGCTTTAATGCACAAGTTTATGACCTATCGCCTTCCTTTCTTCACAAGGTACATAAAAATTAAGGGCTATCTTCCCAATCCTTGAATTACTGATAAACATGCTTATGACCTAGTGATGATAACAATATGCAACTCTATGATCCTTTCATGTGTATTTTGGATTGCTTGTCAGGAATGGATAATGGAGCAATGGGAGAAGAATTATTACATCAGTGCAGTTGCAGGAGCTGCAAATGGAAGTTCATTAGTAGTAATGTCAAAAGGTAAGTGTTTAGGTATGAATGCTTTATTTCCACTCTGTGTTCTTGATGTTTGCTGGACTGTACTCAGATTTGATTTAATTAAACTCAGGTACTCAGTATTTGCAACAGTCTTACAAAGTGAGTGATTCTTTTCCATTCAAGTGGATAAACAAAAAGTGGAGAGAAGGTTTTTATGTTACCTGCATGGCCACTTCTGGGAGTAGATGGGCAGTTGTCATGTCTCGTGGTGTTGGATTTTCAGACCAGGTTTCTTACACAACGATCTTCCTTCTCAATGCGTTGGTTTTTCCATTCTGATAATCTTGGCTAAAAATATGTCCATTTTCTAGGTTGTGGAGCTAGATTTTCTTTATCCAAGTGAAGGCGTTCATCGACGCTGGAATGCTGGATATCGTATAACTGCTACTGCTGCAACTTTAGACCAGTCTGCTCTTGTTTTAAGTGTTCCAAGAAGAAAACCAACTGATGAAACACAAGAGACACTTCGGACTTCGGCCTTTCCCAGTACGCATGTCAAGGTGGATCTATCATATACAAGTCTCGTCTTCTTTTTGCACCGCTATTATATTCTTTGCATGTTAATCTATGCAGGTTAACAATTTTTTTCCCCCATAATTGCAGGAGAAATGGGCAAAAAATCTGTATATTGCATCAGTTTGTTATGGCCGTACAGTTTCATAGAGCTGCTAGATTTTTATATTGACCTTCCGTAATTTCAAAGATCAAGACTTGTTAGGCAATCTAGCTGGAAGAAAGAACCCGGATTTCTTTTGAGGTATCCTGGTTTAAGGGGTTTTTTGGTTGGTGCAAGTTTAGTTGTAGTTACAGTAGAGAAGTTAATGGTTGGGCCTGATATCTGTTTTGTATTTTGGTTTTGCTGAAGGCTCATTTGCATGCAAAGTTGAAGGTGGTAGGCGTTTTTTACTTATTGCCGTCAAATGTGTATAGTCCTTTAAAAATAAGTACATCTGTACAAGCTTTAGTCCGGATTGTCTAATGTCATGTTCACATTGCCTAGCGCGGGCTTTGAACAATCTACTTTTTAAATCTAGTTTTATGCTTATATCCAGTGTCTCAATTTATCTTACTCCTCTCAATTCCAGTGCTGCTTTTTCTCGTGTCATTTGCATGGCATACGGTTGGTTGTGTATCAATTACATTTCTACTTGTGTTGTTGAATCATTTGCATTGTGGGTGAAACTAGTAGACTGATCTGTGTGGGTGTGCAAGCTAGCACAGAGCTAACTGTCTTCAACCAGTGTTGGGACCATTAGTCCTCAGCTTACTGCTGGAGTAGCAAGTTGGTTTTTAACCTTGAATAAAGGAGAAAGTTAATCCTCATAATTAGAACCAAAATTGTTTAAATCTCGATAAATTGTCATGCAGCCCAACACATCCAACTTATGAAGATAGGTTTTACTTTTCTACTGAGGTAGGTGCTGAAAAAACTTGACGTGTAGGTGAGTGTTACATAACGATTTAATCGAGAATGGACGAGCGCTGTGACAGTCATTGAAGAGTGATATTACAACTATAATGAAATGTTAAAAATTAATTTGTTCATTCCAACCCGGAGCCCAACTTGCCACTTGTGCTTGAAATTTCAGGCACCATTTTAGTTTATTTGGTTAAGCTTAAATTATAATTTAAGTTTGAATGCCAGATTATGCAAGTACCTTTAGTGTTAGTTACATACACCATTAGATGATCTTCCGCTACAATCTGCTTTTTTCACATAGTCGGACCTGGCATTGATTTCCGAGAGTCAATTAAAATCATTGAAGTCAGAATATGGCAAAGTACGCCCAGGGTACCAGGACTGTAGCTCCAGAATTTGGACACAAATTAGCATTAACAAAGCGACAAGGGTGTTAAGGAGTCTGCAGACTGCACTCTCTACCCATGGAATGCATATTAAACGACAGTATAGAGAACAAGAGAACTACTAAAAGAAAAAAAGAGCAGCAGCAGCAGAAGCAGAAATTACACATACTTGTGTTCTCTATTATTCAGATACCCAAATTTAGGACGTATGCTAAGTTTGACCACTTGGTTCAAATACTTTGAACATTTCATTCTTCCATCACACACGGCTCGGAGTCGATAGTTAAATTGGAGGCTGAAGATGATGGTCTGCAACATAATTTGTGAAGCACAACTTTGTCCTGCTATCATAAAGAAAGATTATCAGAACTTACGAATCATTGAATTTTTAAATCAAACCGTGTCAAATATACTCAAGGAACAGCATAGAATTGGGACAATGGAATTCTATTTCTTGGAAAAGGAACAATTTGCTATCATCTCTGATGGCAATTTCATATCCCCAGTTCCAAGCTCTAATTTAGCCAGATGAATTTGAAGATAATTCCAAAAGCAACATAACATGTGCTTTGAGAAAGGCTTAACACCTCAAAGTTATCTGTGAGATATCGAACCACAAAGATACACCTGCAGCCTTCGATATCATGTAATTTTCTTTGGATATCCACAATGTATGCATCACAATAAAGTGCATAATCCTCGTCTTCCTGGAAAGACAACAGAATTTCATCAAAAAGAAAATTTACCTAAAGATCAGTCCTATATTCGTATTGTATTAATTAATTTAATATTGAAAAAATCCTGGAAAGAGAAAAGAATCATGCAGCTTTTAATTGCTCAAGACAGAATACTACAAGAAGATGAAAGAGGCAAAATGATCGAAAATAAGGACAGAAGTATACCCTGAAGCAGAGTACAAGATCTCCAACATTGACTTTGTGACATTCCGATACTTGTAAAGGAATTGAGCGGTCACGCACTGCCCCTTTTACATTAACCCATTCATCTTCGTCTTTGTTGAAGCCAGCAAATCTCACACGAACTGACTGTCATATTAACACAAAAATTCGCACACATCATTTAAGTGAAATCCCTCTGTAGACCGGATTATCTTTGACAAGTAAAGTGCATTAAATTCGATCTAATAGAGCATTTGTATCCTAGTCAAGGTAATTCTATTTTCATTTTTCTTATTTCTTTTCTCCAGTCTGATAGGTTCTAATATCAGCCTGGGGTCTGGTGGCCAGTAGGATGTAGTCATGGAAGCATCCATGTGTATGTGCATGTATGTTTTCTCACACAAGAAGTTTTGTGAATTTGTTTTTTCATGCTATTTCTTAATTTTCCATTTTATCCTGTCTTCCTCCCAGACATGCAATTATACAAGGGAGTGCGATGAAGGGAGGGTTTATCTACTACACAAGGATGATCAACCGAATCCAAGTTCTTTGAAGATCATAGATAATCAAATCGGTTCCCCTTTATCAAGGGAGGGCTCAACAAATTCTAATGAAAGTTTTGTACTAATTAAATTATGAACATTGAACTTCATTCATTTGATTGCTTGGTTCCCCTCTATCAAGTGACTAGTGTTATAATATTGATCCTATTAAATGAATTTTGAACAGATGCAAGGGCATCTCCTTGTAATGGATGGCATAAACGAAAGAAGGTCAGAGTAATTTTTAGTCATGGATCATGTAGGAATAGGTCATAATTTCCAAGTTCTGGCACTCTCAAGCAATCGACTTTTTTTTCCCCATATAAATTCAACTGCAAACCCGAATTTCTTTAAGATATAATACTCGATTTCTGGTTTAACATCACCGAAAATCTCTGATTCCACTAGCAGATACACAGACATTAACTGAAGCTAGGTAAGGCTCCTCAACTTCTTGGAAAATTCACACAGATTTGTCATGTAGTCAAAAGTTCAGAAGTAACTGGCTTTAGAAGCTTAACACTAGTTCGTTGATTTTAAGAAAAAGTAGAAACTCAAGAAACTCAAATGTAACATTTAATAAATGTGGAAAAGTAATCATCTTCATAAGAACCAACTGATTTATCTACAAGGCAAGAAACCCAAAATATAAAAATAACTGAAGATTGGAAAATAAAACATGCAAAGTCATCTCAGAGTGGTTTTGGTTTGTTGGGGGAAGGGGTTGCAATTATGAAGGAAGAACAACAAGCAATGAATTGGTATCTTACCACTTCCCCTGAACTAAGGACTTTGTAGTTGAGGAAAGAACCAACATCAAACCTAGAACCCATAAAAAGAAGCTGTCTCTCAGGATGTTTCTAAATAATGCAAACCAGTAACAAAGTAAGATAAATTTGGCGCTTTATGTTGTAGATGTGCAAATACATTATTCCATTCATCCGTAATTGGAATGTCATTGTTTGACACAAAAACTAAATGGGTGTCGAAGATATTTGTTTCACCATCTGTTTGATTTAAAGTTCATTTTCCTTTGCAAGAGGCCCATCTTCCTATAACACATGAACAGCCACCAGAAACAAAACCACAAATCCAACAATAAAAAATCAATATTTAGGACAAGCTGAATATGAAATTACCATGATGTGAGACAAAGACAGATCTACGTAAAATCTACTGCATGCACTGACCTAAACCCCCGTCAATGTGATAAGTTTTCAGGATCACGTTCAAGTGCTACTGAATATTATATTGAATTATATAAGCAGACAAATCAGTTATATTCCAGATTAAAATGAGTCACTAACACTGTTTTGCCGAAATTTATTAGAGTGGTTTTCACATGCATGCTAGTTGCATAATTCAGAAATTCGAAGGAAATTCAAAATTTAATTGAATAGATGTATCTAGGGAGAATTCGCATTTTTATCCTTACTTTTGATTAGATACACATTGATATCAAGGGGAATCTTGAATTTTGTGTGGATACAATAAACAATAAACTTTTGATTACGAATGCAGTAAATTATTGAGACCAAGATCCAATTGAAATCTAGTTTCAAAATGACAAGGGAATTCTGCTCTTCAAATTGAATCCTCATTGGTATAATGCAGGTAGATATTAAAGGAAGATTACCGTCAAAACATTCGGAAACAAAGTACTTGGGTGCTCACCAAGCATAGTCTTTTGCTGATTTAGCTTCAAAAATCAAGTTTGAAAGTGCCACAGCCGCTTCATCAGCAGAAATTGTCGATACTGGCACTAATTTGCAAAACTCGCGTTAGCCCCAAGTAACATATAAGAACATCTTGTGAACGAGTCATTTTTACATTCAATTCTTTTGAATGCAAAGTCAAAGAAGGCTATAAAAGCTCAGAAGGATAAGGGACTGCTAATTAATAAAACCACCCAGAAAAAAATAGATAAAGGAGAAACCGAGTCAAAGGATTTGAGAAGAATAACTTGCGGTTGTTCAAACTTTTATCCACTGAATTTCATTTGTAAGTGGCGTATGATTTGTTTACTCTTTAAAAGAAATAATCTTACACCAACTAAAAGACAGTCAAACGGGGGAAATAGTATAGCTTATTCAAAAAGAAATTATAAAAAAATGTGAAGTCAGTAAAAATTGCTTCAAAAAAAATGTCTAATGACAGTGTAACATGCTACCTAAGAATACATAAACTTCCTAACTAGTATAGGAATAAAAAGCCAGCTAAAAAGAATTAATATAAAGAAAGAATCCAAATATTGATTAAACACTATTACAAAAAACAGAAAACGTTAATTGCAAATGAGAAGTGATTTTTCCTCTTCAGGTTACAGTCTCCTATGTTGAAAATGTCAAAGTAGTGTAAGAACATCATCATGTCAAACATCTTCTTTAGGTGTTTCCTTTTTTTCCCCATATTTTGCATCAAATTATTCATTAATTTTATACCAGCTTTAATAGGTCACTTACTCCCTGTATTCTGAAATGGGTCAAACCACCATAGAGGTGCTGTATAACTCTTAGGACAGTAGATATGCATATAACCAGTAATTATTGGGACAATTATGATGAGGATTCAGCTAGAGTAATAATTGAAAATTGATAATTTGCTGAATTAATTTTATTCTATACAATTCAATCATATTTATACGAGTACAATCCTATTTAAAATAAAAAAACTATATATTAACTCCTAGCTAAATAAGGAATACAAATCATCTATACATTCTAATTGTAATCACCTTGAAAACAACCATGTATAAAAGTCAAGAATTTTGAGCTTTTATGAGCTCTAATTTGCAATTTTTAATCATAATTTACTGCAGAAAACATTGAAAAACCTTTAACTTTTTTCCTCCTTGGTGCAGCATTTGTATAGGCAACAATTTCTCTGCAAGAGGAAGATGAGGTTACTTTAGCTGCAAGACTTTTCTCTTTATCTTGGAACCATCCTTGCACCTAGAACATAAGAGAGTTAAAAAAAAAAGTTTCAAGGAATTTAACTGTTAATAAAACCAAGAAAACAAAATACAAAAAACTTTAGAAGAAGCACCTGTTCCCATTTTACAGAAGATTTTTCAGATCGGTGAGGTGAGCAACTGCACAAACAACACAGATATTAAAGAAATTCAGCTTTTAGACAAGTTTCTCACTGAAAAAGCATAAACTGAATAAAAAGGAAAGAGCACAAACCAAAACACTGTCTGAAGTACTCGGTTAATCTCAATCAGTGCGGTAATAAGATATACCTAAGGAAATAACATACCTAAATTTAGCTGCAAGCTCTTGACAAATCACCTGACTGATTGCTTTCTCTTTCAATTCCTTAAATTTTTTCTCCATTTCCACGATCTGTTAAGAAAGTGCAAAGTCACAATGAAAACTTGGTTCACAAAGAATACAACTAGCACCCATTTAGTCATTGTTGTTATATCAACCATGTCCTCTCAGAAAGAAAATGTCAATAAGTTCTCATGTTAACTCAATAAATAATGGTTCCTCCATACGTACCTCAAGCATTCTCAGTCGTGGTTCAAAGTTTTGATAAGTTTCCATTAAACATCGTAAATGTTTCGATTTCAGAATGCAAGAAAGAGAAATGCAGGGTTAGTTTAAAAATTGTAAAATTTGCAATAAAATTCGTTGTATTTTTCCTTTTCTTCAAGTTAGTTCTCTTATCTTGAATGGCAGTTGGGTTTCCCCGGAGGGAAGGAGACTTACACCTGAGGTTCAAATTTTAATTTCAGTGCTTCAATATTTAGTTCCCAGTGATGATGGGCATGCAGTGTACTTGCTGCATTTTCCAGATCAGAAGAGTTCAGTCTCCAGTGCTTGGAATCATTTCATATTTGTTGACATACTTGAGAAGATTGGATATATTTGATAGGACGTAGAAGTATATCACAGGATTCATGTTAGCAGCAAACATATGTGTGGGTTAGCGTTATTATGCCTATCTCCTCTACTCTTCTTTGTCCTTTCACATACAAAGCTTGGAACCAGATTCTGCACATTTAAATACTTAGATATCGAAGCATCTCCGAGAGAAGGAAATTGGCTGGCTGATAGCAACATTCAGGGGTAATCATTTTGAAGAGTAGCCAAGATAATTATCATTCTCCACTACAATGTAATTTAAGGAAAGTGGGTAATGCAATACAAAGGAAGCACTTTAGGTCTATAAGACCCGAATAAAAGTTCTGGATGATATTTTCATTGAGGTACGAATAAATGTTAACTCGTGTAGGAGGATCACGCCAAGCAACAGAAACGAAAGGTTGTGTGCTGCCTTAATTTTGTCACAAGACTCGTAACTTGTTTCATGGTGCTCAGTAGAAGTCACATTGTTTTCTTTGAGTGCATGAGGTGTGTGCCTCAAAGATATATTGTAAAGCAGGGTACGCTCCTCTACACAATGCAATCCTCTCACATATTTAGCAATAACAAAGCTCTTAACTACTGGAAAAAGCCGTTTTCTGCTCTATATGCTGCGATTGAATTATTATTTTGAAAATAATACAACTTATGTTTAAAATTTTGTGAGTTTTCTTTGCATTTTGAAAACAAGTCCAAAAAGCTTCCAGTTTTTGTACATCGGAGACTTATCACGGAACATTTTTCAATGGTAAGAAATAATTATAACACTGGAGGCACAATTCTACTCAAAGCAATGTTTTATCCATGACTTCGTTGGATTTAGAGTAAGAATTTAACAGAAAATTCACGAAAATCACAACACAGAAACAAAGAACCAACACATTTTAGAATTAACACTATAACTCTCTCACGAAGAGTACTCCTATACCAGACGATCAGCATAATCCACCACATTTTATAATTAATTGTAAATAGCGCAGGTTAACATGAAGCAAAAAAAAAAAAATAAGTCAAGCAAATTAGAGCGGCATTCCAGATCGACACTTACATTCAAGACATGCAGAGAATATAATTTGCAGTAGCATGACGTTAATCAAAACACAAATAGCAAGAATGGTACATAGAAGTTCTGGATGATATTTTCATTGAGGTAAGAATAAATGTTAACTCGTGTAGGAAGATCACGCTGAGCAACAGAAACGAAAGGTTGTGTGCTGCCTTAATTTTGTCACAAGACTCGTAACTTGTTTCATGGCGCTCAGTAGAAGTCACATTGTTTTCTTTGAGTGCATGAGGTGTGTGCCTCAAAGATATATTGTAAAGCAGGGTACGCTCCTCTACACAATGCAATCCTCTCACATATTTAGCAATAACAAAGCTCTTAACTACTGGAAAAAGCCGTTTTCTGCTCTATATGCTGCGATTGAATTATTATTTTGAAAATAATACAACTTATGTTTAAAATTTTGTAAGTTTTCTTTGCATTTTGAAAACAAGTCCAAAAAGCTTCCAGTTTTCGTACATCGGAGACTTATCACGGAACATTTTTCAATGGTGAGAAATAATTATAACACTGGAGGCACAATTATACTCAAAGCAATGTTTTATCCATGACTTGGTTGGATTTAGAGTAAGAATTTAACAGAAAATTCACGAAAATCACAACACAGAAACAGAGAACTAACATATTTTAGAATTAACACTATAACTCTCTCACGAAGAGTACTCCTATACCAGACGATCAGCATAATCCACCACATTTTATAATTAATTGTAAATAGCGCAGGTTATCATGAAGCAAAAAAAAAATAATAATAATAAGTCAAGCAAATCAGAGCGGCATTCCAGATCGACACTCACATTCAAGACATGCAGAGAATATAATTTGCAGTAGCATGACGTTAATCAAAACACAAATAGCAAGAATGGTACATAGACACCAAAATTTTGTAAAAATAAATTCCTCAGTAATCAGTATATATATAAAACAGCCAACTTTGAAACTTAAATGTAAATATTTTAGTATCAAGTTGCAAATAATAGCTACTGAAATTACCTCAGCCAGAGTGAACTCGGGAAAATCATCTTCCATTTCCATTGACTCAAAATCGCAATTCACTTTTTTCTGTAACTCGGAATAATATTCTTTAATTTCTGTTGGCTGAACTTCGTCTTCCATTTTTCTCTCGCACACACTCGCACGCAGTACTGGGATTTCCTTTACAGGGTTTTTCTGTTTTCTGTGCGTGTGCGACGCTGAGTGGCTCGGTGAGTGGGAGGTTTTCAGCAGAGGGAAAGATTGACTACGGTGAGTTCAGTTAACTCGTCAAGATGTTGCCACGTCAGCTTAGATAATTTAAGTTGTGTTTGATTTGAGTCAAATGTTTGAATAATCAATTAACTTTTATATCCGTCTTCATTTGCTTACTGAACTCTAAAATGATGTTCATTACTCACTCAACTTTGCATCGTCACTCACCATTACTCACTACTCACAGTATACTAATACCCATTGGATTAGAGGTGTCAAGACGGGCGGGCCGACCGAACCGGCATCGGCCCACCCGCCTCGACCCGGAACCGCGGGCTGGCCCGTGAATCGGGCGGACTGTTCACGGGCCGAGAAGGCCAACCCGCGGGCCGTTCATGGGCCGAAGAGGCCAACCCGCGGGCCGACCCGTGAACTGCTTTGATTTTTTTTAAAAAAAAAAAATTGGGCAGAAAATTTAAATTTTCATATTTGAAATGATATTTTAAAAAAAATAAAAAAACAAATGGCAGAGAGTCATTTAAAATGAAAGATGTGACAGATGCATCACGTTTTAGTCTTTAAATATATAAATAAAAAATAGAAATTGAATTAAAAAATTAACAAAATATGAATTTATCATTGTTATTTATTTTTTATTTAGTAATTTAACACATTTTTTGTTATATATGTAAACATTTTTTTTTTTTGAATTACAATAAGTAACTAAATTTTTTTAGTAATTTAAAAAAAAAAATAATTTTTTATTCATACGGGCCGAACCAGATCGAACCGCGGCCCATATGGGCTCGACCCATATGGGCCAATGGGTGGGCCGGGCTTTTGAAAAAATTTTGTGGGCTGGGCCGACCCGGCCCGTAACCCGTAGTGGCGCGGGCTTTTTCGAACGCGGGCCGTTACCGGGCCTCATTGGAGGCGGGCCGACCCGGCCCGCCTGACCCGGATTGACACCACTACATTGGATGAATTTGCACACGTGTCAAATAGAACCCACATGTGGTACAAACGTCTGCCAATCAACGTGACATTGCATGCCATGTCAGAAATCGTACTTTTTTCACTGAACTTAAAAAAAACGGGAACTTAATCATCAATTCAATTCATCCCGAAATTTCCCAATTCGAATTTATCCCAAATTCTAATTCGCGAAACCCTAACATTGTATATCAAATTCGCAGGAGACACAGCTAACCCACTTTCGATGGAAAACTCTTGCAATTGTACGCTGATAATGAAGAAGAAGTTATGTTATTGTAGTGAAGTTCCAATATTGAAGACATCGTGGACAGAGATTAATCCTGGTAGGCGATTTTGGGGTTGCAGATTTTATAGAAAGGTAGGTAGGTGCGTGTGATTTTTTTAAATGGGGTGATCATGCACTTCATGCTAAATAGAAGTCTGTAAATGAATGAGTTTTTGAGGAAAAAAAATGAGGCCGAAAAAGAAATAGTGAAAATGGGCAGAACTCTGAGAAATTGTAAGATTGCTTTGTAGGTGCTCATGATTTCTATTGTAGTTCATGAGGTGTGTTAACAATTTCAGAGACGGAATTGGATTTGAGTTAATATGTAGGATAATGTTGTAGCTATTTGTTAGTTTGTAGCAGTTATGTGGATGTAATGCTTATGATGATTAGAAGAATTCTTCATTGTCATCCTTGTTTGTAATTGGCCAAAAAAATTTGAATGCAATTCAATATTGCTCTGTAAGTACTCTGTTATTTCAATGCAATGTCTATTTTTCTGTGTAAGTACTCTTTTATAGTTTTATTTGAATGCAATTCAGTGTTTTTGAGTCCTTTTCCTGATTTGAGTTAAAGTCTGTAAGCACTCTGTTATTCATAAAGCAGAATATGATTGGAGTCATTTTCCTGTCTTGACTTGGTGCGTGTTATTTCGTAAAGCAGCAAGGCACTCATTTATGGAGCAGAACATGTATTTACAGCAACTCATTTCATATGCTAGACAGAAAACCAATCTGAAATAATTCAAAAGACACAACATACTAAAATGCTAGACATATATTGTATTGAGTTGTTCAAATTGCAACCAAACATATAGAATTGCAACAAAAAAAGCACACAAAAAAAGGGACAAAAAAAATTGCAACCAAACATATAGTTTTTCAAATCGCAACAAAAAAACTGACAAAAAAAGGGACAAGACATTTACATTAGAATTGCAATCAACAAAAACTACACAAGTTTGCTAATTTCTGGACAGTTATAAAAACATAACCAATAGCCCAACACTAAAATGGCAATTTGCACGTCATTTCTAGCGACTTCATCTTGATCTCAGAGGTACAAAATGGGATGATATTGTGTTATAATTCCTTCTCGAATTGTCTCTGGCAGATCTTCTTGTAGCTGCTTCATCATCATTAAATCTTTCAAGCTCCTCAACCATTGGGCTAATATCAATTTCCTCCATTTGAACATCGCCCACACTTTCATTTCCTATTTCGTGTCCTCCTTCAACATGTATTGAAGTTGCTGATGGTCCTTCTCGTAGTCCCTACATGTCTACCCCGAGTGTGGGCATGAACTGGCACATTGTATGCTTTTGTTGGGGTTGATTTGATGGGCCCTCACTGTCCCTGTTTGAAACCAACTGGAAGGAGGGAAAAAAACTGTGAGCAGATTAATGTTGAAGGTATTACACAACCAATTGTTTTCCATGCTAACCTTTTTCCTTGTGCCAACATTTGTTAGGAATTGAGACCAATTTTTTTATTGCCCACAAGATCTTATAACGAAACAAAAATATTAAAGAGAAAGATTTACGAACTGTCAAAGCTTTCACTATATGAAAAATTGTTACAATTATATAGATTTCTTCCACCTAAATTTTCAAGTATCTCAAGAAAAATAATATCCTAAGCTTTAAAGCACCCACCAATTTCTACTATTTGTACAACCCACAAAGAAAACAAGAAAAACAACTAGAATGCTAGACTTATAATTTTTCTCTTAAAAACCCTCAAGCCACAACTACAAAAGAGAATAAACTACGTTAATTTATAGTTAATGAATGACCTAATTTTCTTACAAGTTTAAACTGCCAAGGAGTCCAAGATTTGAAAACTTATTCAATTTTAGTCGACCTAGATGTCTTCCAAGTTTCGACTACCAAAGTATCCAAGATTAGAAAACTTGTAATTTTAGTCGACCTAGAAGACTTCCTTTTTAACAATTGGTGAATCTTTTGATTTTGGCAAGTTTTGAGAAAATATCCCAACAACATTCCCTACGGGGTCTAGGAGAGCATTGTACCATTCCAACATTTAGTAAGGATGTCAGTTTCTTATTTATAATGTAAAAATTAAATACGATTCATTGAAAGTAATTTACTTTCATCACTTGGTGCGTCGGGCCTCAAATGATATCTCTTGTTGTTCTCTTGCAAACTACACTCTGAGCATGCCATGACCACTTGACCTTTCCTCTTCAATTTCGATTAGGACTGCAACTAATGAATGAAATCTTCATGTGCGAATCTCCACCTCTTCATTTGTTGTCTGCCTTTTCTTGGGACAATCCATGACGGGGCTTTAATAAGACAATCAGTAACTGGCCAAAGTTCTTTCTCGTTAATTGGCATCATAATGTTATTGTAGCATTGAAGGTAAGCCTCTACCGTGTAACAATTATCTACGTAATCTTCTGGCTCATTTATTGTATCCCGTATAACTACTATAGTGTGACAACAAAAAATCCCAGTTAAATCCCACTTCCAACAGGCACATGTACGTGCCTCCAAATCTACAACATATACACTTGATGGGCTATTCACTTGATATTGCGGTCCTCTGACCAATCTAAAGTACAATTATCTGCCATCGCTATGTCTCTTGCCAACTTTCTCACAATCTTTGGACACAAGCGTTCAGTATATCGTTTCATCCTATCCTGTCTCAAACGAATCCTTTTCATGAAACTTGTTTGTATAGATATGAGCATACTTAGAATCATCTTCTCTCTATCATCTAGTAAAGTTTTGTTAAATACTTCACATCCATTGTTCAACAAAATGTCGCTATTCACTTTGACCGAGAAGTGTGACTTACTCTACTCCCTACAATTTCTTTCAGTCAACAAATGGGAGGCAATTTCATCAACGTTCCAATTTGTTGCATCCATTTTCTAAATTCAGCAACAGTAGTGGCCTTCACATCCCTCAACAAACAATCCTTAAGTATTTTACCCTTGAATCCCCGGTTGAAAAAAATTGTGTACATATGGCGTATACAAAACCTATGCTCCGTTGATGGAAACAACTCATCTAACACTTTGTTTAACAGTCATAAAGATCTAGTCACAATGGTTATCAATTCCTACATCCTCACCCAAATGAGTGATGAACCATCTCCACGAAAATGTATTTTCTTTTTCAACAACTGCATATGCCATGGGGTATATACAATCATTTGCGTCAAGTGCAACGACTGTAAGTAGCTGACCACTATATTTACCCTTCAAATGACATTTGTCAAGCCCTATCAACTTCCTACAATCTCTTACAAAACCCTCATTGTATGCATTAAAGCATATGTAAATGCCATGGAATATTTGCTCATTTACACCTATGATCACACTAGATCCCAGGTTTGTCCTCAACACCTTTGCGGCATATGACCTCAACAATCCAAATTGCTCCTCAATTGTTTCTTCTAACAACTTTCTAGCATGTCTCCTCGTTTTCCATGCAATATTCCTACTAATATCGATTTTTAAATCTCTTTTAACTGCAGCTATGATACTTTTTGTTTTCCAATCCGGTTCAACTCTAAATGTTTTAATGTATCGATTAGCTAGGTAAAGATACGTGCAATGTTTATTGTTTTGGTCTTGGCTGCAACTATGCTCAGGAATATACGATTTTACTTGCACCGTGCTAGTACTCTTCACCTTTGAAGTCCAAATCTTCTACATACATCTCAGTTTGCAAACCGCTTGTCCCCTAGATTCATCATTTGCCTCAAAATTGACATTATACATATTCACAGCTGATAAGTGCGTTTTATGCACTTATTTTGGCATTTGAATTAATCTTTTATGTCGTCATATAGTTGATTTTCTACTTATCTAGTATATTATTGTTCTATTTCAGTTTTGGACGCGTTTGTAAACAATTGGAGAAGAATGGACGAAAAGAGCAATAATTTGGCGAAATCGACGAGTAAGTTGAGTTTTTGAAGTGAGTATCAAGAGCCAAACATTTGAGGATGAGGAAGAAGGAAAAATCAATAAGTTTAAGGTGTTTTGGAGTGACAACAAAGAGTTTAATCAATGGATCAAACACCGGAAAGCCAAAGAACCAAATTGGGAAACTACCTACCGAAGCATGTGGAGAAATTAGAGTACAAATTTTGATATTAAAATCTCCACCAGGCAAATGATATACCATTGGAAAGATAATTGAATTACGAGTCCAACACTTTTTACGGATCTCAATTTGGAGTTTCCTACAAGAAGTTATGACTATTTGAAAATCAGCCGCCGAGAAAAATAGCCTGGGCGTTCGCCCAGGCTTATATCTGGGCGAGCGCCCAACACTTGAATCAACAAGCAGAGACCAAAAAAACCTCCTGGGCGAACGCCCGGGAATAGCCTGGGCGTTCGCCCAGGCCAAATTCGGCTGCGGATTTTTCGTTTTATTTTCTTTCCTTTTTTGAGTCCCAATTCAACTTGGAAACGTTTTGAACGAGTTTTTAGGTCTTCTTGGGATATTTTGTAGGACAATATGAGTAGTATAAATATGAGATACATTCTCATAACACGGGTTGGATTTTTGGAGAGCAAATCAAGAGAAGACGGAAGAGAAGAAGGAAGAGATCAAGAGAACAAGACTCCTCGACTATCAAGACTTCTTCGAAGATTTATTCTCCTTGAATCCATGCCTGGTTTTATCATTTATTGTTTTCTTAGTTTAATCATGTTCTTTTAGTTTTCTTTATCCAAGGTAGACGATGAAACCTTGTTTTAATTCAGTGATTATTCCGTTATTCGTTTAATTCCTTCTCAAGAGCTTTAACGTTCATGGCTTGTTCTTAATTAGATTAATTGAATATGATTTTCTTTCATCTTAAATATCATGTATTTTTGATAGTTAGATGTTGATTGAATTAATCCATGCTTGGTGATACAATATGATCTATTAATTGCTTTTGATTTTTCGTCATCTTCTATTCGAATTGGGATACATAGAATGCTTAGAACTTCTTTGATTCTTTGTTGTCTTTCAATTGAGCTTGATACGAAAAACGCTTAAGTAGTTTATGTTTGAAGCATAAGGGGAGCCTATATTTGATCTTCTTCTTCTTCTTCTGGACTTAATTGATAAATCTTTAGGGACGACAATAGATTGATTTCGGGTTGTCGTATGTGTTTTTTTTCTTGGGAATTAATGAATGATTGGATAATTGCTAAATTAGACAATGGTGGATTCTGAAACCTTGGTGTTTTACACAACTTGAATTCTCAATTCATTTATTAGCTTAATCTTTCGGTTAACTATTTCTTTCAACAAAACTTTTGAACTCAACTAGCCTAGAACAACATTTAATTCGGATTAAATTACACCTTCCTCATAGCAGTCTCTGTGGGATCGACCTCGTTTTTACTTATCTATATTCCAATAGATTCGTACACTTGCGAGTTAATTAAAATTTGACATCAAGTTTTTGGCGCCGTTGCCGGGGACTGCGTCTGAAGGTTAATTTAATTTTAGTTAATTTTGTTCTTGACTAGTTATAATTTAGGATTTTATTTGTTTCTTGTTATTTTATTAAAAACATAAAAAAAAAAAAAGATTTTCATTGTGCATGCTTGGTCGTAGATCTTTGGATATTAAGCTAGAGCCTCTAGATAGTGAGATAGAAAGAACCTTTCACCAGAGATCTCGACCTACCAACTTAGATAAGATTGGAGGAACCGAAGCAGTAGTAGTTATGGGGGATGAAATTGAGGAGAGACCTTTCAGGGACTATTTTAGTCCATTAGCTAACTTGAGCACCTCATGCATACAATACCCTCAGGTCACAGCTAGGAATTTCGAGCTTAAACCGAGTGTGCTTAACTGTCTTCCATCTTTCTATGGTTTAGATAGTGAGGAACCCTACAATCATCTCACGGATTTTTATGCTGTATGTGAAACATTTAAATATGAGAATGTATCCCCTGATAATGTTAAACTTCGTCTATTTCCATTCTCTCTGAAAGACAGATCTAGATCATGGTTTAATACACTACCTGCAAATAGTATTACTTCTTGGGAACAAATGGTTGCTAAATTTTTGAATAAATACTTTCCTGTTCACAAAACTAATGCTATTCGCAGGGAAATTTCAGAGTTTGTGCAAAGAGACGATGAGCCTTTCTATGAGACTTGGGAGAGATTCAACGGGCTTCTTATGAAGTGTCCACATCACGGCTATGAAAAATGGCATTTATGCCAATACTTTTTGGAGGGCTTGCTACCACATATTCAAGAATGGTTGATGGCCACGAGCGGTGGAGAGCTTATGTCTAAGAATGCTACAGAAATCTGGACCTTCTTTCAAAAACAGGCTGACAATTCACAACAGCGGAGCAGATCCTCTAGAACTGAACCAAAGAAAAGGGGTATCTATGAAATTCGCAGCAGTGAACCTAGCTCAGAAATCAAGGAAGTCAAATGCATGATAGAGGACATCTCCCGCAAATTGACCTCATTGACAGCCAATAGTCCTACAGAACCAGAAGCAGGTGCTGAGCAAGCTAATGCCCTCAACATGATGAGGAAGCCTCCGTACAATCCTTACTCCAACACCTATAACCCAGGTTGGAGGGACCACCCAAATTTCTCTTGGTCACAGGGTAGTCAACAGGACAACACAGCAGGTCAAGCCCCTCAGCAACCTAGACAGTTCAACCAAAACTTCTCACAGCCTAAACCATGGGAGGAGGCAATTCAAAACTTGACAAAAGCTACACAAGCTGCTTTGGAGCATCAGAATCACACCATTACTGAATTCAAGAAGGAAGTGCGCACTAGCCAGAACTCACAGGCACAATCCATTTCCAATATGGAGAACATGATGGGGCAACTGGCTTCATCAGTACAACAGCTGGCAACAACCATTGAAAAAGGTAAATTTCCTAGTCAGCCATTTCCTAATCCTAAAGGAGTGCACAATATTGGAACAGACTCAAGCAACCAACATGAAGAGGCGAAGGCCATCATGACTTTGAGACAGGGCAAACTAGTTGACAACAAAGTGGATCTTTCAAAGCACAACACACCTCAACTAATTTCTCTAGGTAATACCTCAACTGATGATTCAGTTCAAGAAGCTCACAAAGAAGACAATGAGCCTTCCTACATCCCAAAAGCCCCATTTCCTCAGAGGCTGACAAAGGTAAAACAAGGTAATTCTATCAATGACATGATGGACATCTTCAAGCAGGTAAGCATAAATATCCCCTTACTTGATGCTATTAAACAAGTTCCTGCCTATGCTAAATTTTTGAAGGATCTATGTACTAAAAAGAGACAATTACATGTACGTAAAAAGGCATTTTTAACTGAACAGGTTAGCTCAATAATTCAAAGCAATACCCCTCCTAAATTTAAAGATCCAGGTTGTCCTACTATCTCTTGCATCATAGGAAACCATAAAATTGAGAAGGCATTGTTAGATTTAGGAGCTAGTGTCAATCTTCTTCCCTATTCTGTGTACATGCAACTTGGACTAGGCGAGTTAAAACCAACATCTGTTATTTTACAACTTGCTGATAGATCTGTGAAAGTACCTCGTGGCATTGTTGAGGATGTTTTGATACAGGTTGATAAATTTTATTTTCCTGTTGATTTTATTGTACTTGATACTCAACCTGTTCGAGACTCCACTAAGCATATTCCTGTGATTTTTGGTCGTCCTTTTCTAGCAACATCTAATGCTGTAATTAATTGCAGGAATGGAGTCATGCAGCTGTCCTTTGGCAACATGACAATTGAATTGAATGTCTTCAATGTCAACAAACAACCCCATGACAACGAGGATGTTGCTGATGTTGATATGATAGAAGCATTGGTTGATGACTCTTGTATTTCAACTAATTTTGATGATGCTTTAATGATGTGTCTAACTCATTTTGGTACAGATTTTGATGTTGATAGTGCTATAGATGAGGTAAATGCTTTGCTTGAGTCAACACCTGTCATGGATACAAGTAAGTGGAGACAGAAAATTGAGCCACTCCCAATAAGTGAGAAGAAGAACATCCCATCAGTTCAACAACCGCCCAAGTTAGAGCTCAAAGCATTGCCTGACACTTTGCAGTATGCCTTCTTAGGAGAGGCAGAAACTTTACCTGTAATTATCTCTTCTGCCCTTGATGACGCACAAAAAGGTAAGTTGTTAGGTGTTTTAACTGAACATAAAGAGGCGTTAGGATGGACCATTGCTGACATAATAGGTATTAATCCTGCGGATTGCATGCATTATATTCATCTTGAGGAAAATTCTAGGTCAACTAGGGAGATGCAACGTAGGTTAAATCCTAACATGAAAGATGTTGTGAGAACTGAAGTCCTTAAGTTGTTAGACGCTGGAATTATCTATCCTATTTCTGATAGCAAATGGGTAAGTCCTGTACATGTTGTCCCAAAAAAATCAGGTATCACTGTAGTTACTAATGCAAACAATGAATTGGTTCCAACTAGAGTAACTACAGGATGGCGTGTGTGCATTGACTATAGGAAATTGAACTTAGTCACTAGAAAAGATCACTTCCCTCTTCCATTCATTGATCAAATGCTTGATAGACTAGCAGGGCATGATTATTATTGTTTCTTAGATGGTTATTCGGGTTACAATCAAATTCCCATAGCTCCAGAAGATCAAGAGAAAACTACTTTCACTTGTCCTTTTGGAACCTTTGCATATAGACGAATGCCGTTTGGTTTGTGTAATGCACTTGCTACCTTTCAAAGATGCATGCTTAGTATATTTTCTGACATGGTTGAGAGGTTTCTTGAGGTGTTTATGGATGATTTCTCTGTGTATGGTGACTCATTTGATGATTGTTTGCGCCATCTAACCTTAGTTTTGCAGAGATGTGAGGAAAAGAATTTAGTACTAAATTGGGAGAAATGTCACTTCATGGTGAAACAAGGTATTGTTCTTGGCCACATTATTTCTAGCAATGGTATTGAGGTTGACAAAGCCAAGGTTGATCTTATCTCTAATCTTCCACCTCCAAAATCTGTGAAAGAAGTAAGATCATTCCTTGGGCATGCTGGTTTTTATAGACGGTTCATTCAAGATTTTAGTAAAATCTCTAGACCTTTATGCAATTTACTTGTTAAGGATGTATCTTTTATCTTTAATGATTCATGCTTAGAGGCTTTTGAACATCTTAAGAAAGTGTTGACGACTGCACCTGTTATTCGACCACCTGATTGGACTTTGCCTTTTGAACTTATGTGTGATGCATCTGATTATGCTATAGGAGCAGTTTTAGGACAGAGATTAGATCGGTTGCCTTCTGTTATTTACTATGCTAGTAGAACTCTTAATGATGCACAATTAAATTATTCTACTACAGAGAAAGAAATGCTAGCAGTTGTATTTGCTTTGGATAAATTTCGATCTTATCTTGTAGGGTGTAAGGTAATTATCTTTTCTGACCATGCTGCCCTCAAATATCTCCTCACTAAGAAAGATGCTAAACCTAGATTGATTAGGTGGGTCTTGCTTTTGCAAGAATTTGATATTGAATTCAGGGACAAAAAGGGTTCTGAAAATGTTGTGGTTGACCACTTATCTCGAATTGTGCTTGATTCTGTGCAGGATAAACTACCATTAAATGAGTTGTTTCCAGATGAGCAACTCATGAATATTGATGTTGTGCCTTGGTTTGCTGATATTGTTAATTATCTTGTTGAGCAACTCTTTTGGGACGATCCTTATTTGTTTAAATATTGTGCTGATCAAATTATAAGGAGATGTGTCCCAGAAAGTGAATTCAACAGTGTTCTCTCCTTTTGTCATGACCAAGCTTGTGGGGGCCACTTCAGCGCTAAAAAGACTACTGCTAAGATTTTACAATGTGGTTTTTATTGGCATACTCTCTTTCGTGACACTCATAATTTTTGTTCTTCTTGTGATAGGTGTCAACGCATAGGAAGCATCTCAAAAAGAAACATGATGCCTCTTAATCCTATCCTCGTAGTTGAAATCTTTGATGTCTGGGGGATTGATTTCATGGGACCTTTTCCTCCGTCTTTTGGGTATCTTTACATATTAGTGGGTGTCGATTATGTCTCCAAGTGGGTTGAGGCGATTCCTTGTAGGACTAATGATCACAAAAGCGTCGTGGCATTCTTGAAAAGCAATATTTTCTCTCGCTTTGGCACTCCACGAGCCATTATCAGTGATGGGGGATCTCATTTTTGCAATAAACATTTTCAAACCCTTCTTGCAAAATACTCCATCACACATAAGGTTGCCACCCCATATCACCCACAAACTAGTGGTCAGGTAGAGGTCTCAAATCGAGAAATCAAACATATTTTGGAGAAAACAGTTCGACCTGATAGGAAAGATTGGTCTCTACGACTCACTGATGCTTTATGGGCATATAGGACAGCTTTTAAAACACCCATTGGCATGTCCCCTTATAGATTGGTGTATGGGAAAGCCTGTCACCTTCCGGTTGAGTTGGAGCATCGTGCTTATTGGGCCATTAAGAAATTCAATTTTGATATGCAGGAAGCAGGGTCAAAAAGAAAATTGCAGGTGGCTGAACTTGAAGAAATTCGAAACGATGCTTATGAGAATGCTAAGATTTACAAGCACAAAATGAAGGTCTTTCATGACAAGCACATAGTCAGAAAATCATTTAGTACAGGTCAGAAAGTACTCTTATATAATTCTCGCCTGCATTTGTTTCCAGGTAAGCTACGTTCCCAATGGTCAGGCCCTTTTATTGTTGTCACTGTTTATCCCCATGGTGCTGTTGAGGTTGAAAACCCAAAAAATGGTGATTTGTTTAAAGTTAATTGCCAACGTTTAAAACCATACTTGGAGTTTCACTCTCGCGAGGGGGAGGAGGAAATTGATTTGGGTGATCCTACCCTTCCTCCTTGAAAATCGGGTTTTTGATAAAAACACAAAAAAAAAAAAAAAAAAAAAAAACAAAAACAAAAACAAAAACAAAAAAAAAAAAAACACAAAAAATTTTTTTTTTTTGCTTTCGTTGTTTTTGTTTGTTGTTTCTCTGTTTTTCTTTTAGGGCTGCTTTTGTGCAACTGATCCTGCGGTGTCCACGGTGTTCCACATCTTTCAACCTGCCAGATGCTTCTTCTCCACATCTATCCCTGGGGAGTAACTGCTCTTTTCCCTCCTACTCTGTGCTTTATGTTATACTTACATTGGGGACAATGTAAGGTTTTTGTTTGGGGGTGGGTTAAAAAAATATCATGCTACTTAAGAACCTCTGATTTGCTTATCATTCTGGTCTGTGTAACTAAAATGGCTTTGATAAAAAAAATATTTGTCTGGTTGCTGTTGAATATCCTACCGCCAATGATGATGTCTGTTCAACATTGTGCACATTTTTAGTCGACTATTAGACAACACGTGAACTCATTCTTTTATCTGATTACTTATCTATGTTAGACCTGATTAAGGAAGCACATAGCCACTAGTGACTTATCGTTTATTGGATACATGACTTGAGTGTTTGTGTTGATATTATTGACTGAGTATCATGATGAAAATTCCGTTCCTACATTCTTAGAGCTAGTGACTAAACTGTTTTGAGAACAGTTTGGGGGTGTTAAAGTTACTACTTTTGTTCTAGGACTTTTGATGGTTTGGGTTTTCTGGGTCTCATCTTTGGTTGAATGAGTTATAGTCAAGGAATCTAAACTGAGCACTACTCGCAGTTGATAAAAGTAAATGAAAAGATCTGACTCGAGCAATTAAGCCTGTAAGGGTATCTTAAAACCTGGTGCCCTATGGTCATCTGACTTGGGAGTCATCGACCCAAAGCTCGCTACAAAGGTCACACAGAAAGCTAGTGAAAGAGAAGTATTGCACAGGATGTAAGACTGTTAACAGGAGTTGAATAAATAAAAAGAGTAGAAGTGTTCAGAAAGGATTGCTAGATTAGAACCTTGGAGACTGAAGATGAGAATTTAGAAATCTCTCACCATCCTAATTCTCAGAATACAAGTGCTAAGTTTTACCACTTTTGTTGAAAAGAAAGAGCATTGTAATGATCAATAAAAACCAATTTCGCTAGAACACCTCGGGACTTGAGAGAAAAGCTTTAGAAGTGTGATAACTTACGAGAGGTGTAAGGAATAAATGACTACAAAGGGTTCGGGATTGCTAAAATATCAACAACACAATATTGGTCATGGTCTAATACATGCATAAGTTCAATGTTTGGCTATTCACACACTCACACAAGGTCGAACATCGGATAAGTGAAAATTTTTGTGCTGTTGTTTGATATCCTTCTAATAATGTTGCTTTATTTTTTAACCTGAGGCATATGGTAAGGAAGTTAACATTGACAAATTTTCGTGGATTCAATTAGCTTAGTTAAAGTATATTTTAGTTTTGTTTTTGTTCGAGGACGAACAAAGGTTTAGTTTGGGGGTGTTTGATAAGTACGTTTTATGCACTTATTTTGGCATTTGAATTAATCTTTTATGTCGTCATATAGTTGATTTTCTACTTATCTAGTATATTATTGTTCTATTTCAGTTTTGGACGCGTTTGTAAACAATTGGAGAAGAATGGACGAAAAGAGCAATAATTTGGCGAAATCGACGAGTAAGTTGAGTTTTTGAAGTGAGTATCAAGAGCCAAACATTTGAGGACGAGGAAGAAGGAAAAATCAATAAGTTTAAGGTGTTTTGGAGTGACAACAAAGAGTTTAATCAATGGATCAAACACCGGAAAGCCAAAGAACCAAATTGGGAAACTACCTACCGAAGCATGTGGAGAAATTAGAGTACAACTTTTGATATTAAAATCTCCACCAGGCAAATGATATACCATTGGAAAGATAATTGAATTACGAGTCCAACACTTTTTACGGATCTCAATTTGGAGTTTCTTACAAGAAGTTATGGCCATTTGAAAATCAGCCGCCGGGAAAAATAGCCTGGGCGTTCGCCCAGGCTTATATCTGGGCGAGCGCCCAACACTTGAATCAACAAGCAGAGACCAAAAAAACCTCCTGGGCGAACGCCCGGGAATAGCCTGGGCGTTCGCCCAGGCCAAATTCGGCTGCGGATTTTTCGTTTTATTTTCTTTCCTTTTTTGAGTCCCAATTCAACTTGGAAACGTTTTGAACGAGTTTTTAGGTCTTCTTGGGATATTTTGTAGGACAATATGAGTAGTATAAATATGAGATACATTCTCATAACACGGGTTGGATTTTTGGAGAGCAAATCAAGAGAAGACGGAAGAGAAGAAGGAAGAGATCAAGAGAACAAGACTCCTCGACTATCAAGACTTCTTCGAAGATTTATTCTCCTTGAATCCATGCCTGGTTTTATCATTTATTGTTTTCTTAGTTTAATCATGTTCTTCTAGTTTTCTTTATCCAAGGTAGACGATGAAACCTTGTTTTAATTCAGTGATTATTCCGTTATTCGTTTAATTCCTTCTCAAGAGCTTTAACGTTCATGGCTTGTTCTTAATTAGATTAATTGAATATGATTTTCTTTCATCTTAAATATCATGTATTTTTGATAGTTAGATGTTGATTGAATTAATCCATGCTTGGTGATACAATATGATCTATTAATTGCTTTTGATTTTTCGTCATCTTCTATTCGAATTGGGATACATAGAATGCTTAGAACTTCTTTGATTCTTTGTTGTCTTTCAATTGAGCTTGATACGAAAAACGCTTAAGTAGTTTATGTTTGAAGCATAAGGGGAGCCTATATTTGATCTTCTTCTTCTTCTTCTGGACTTAATTGATAAATCTTTAGGGACGACAATAGATTGATTTCGGGTTGTCGTATGTGTTTTTTTTCTTGGGAATTAATGAATGATTGGATAATTGCTAAATTAGACAATGGTGGATTCTGAAACCTTGGTGTTTTACACAACTTGAATTCTCAATTCATTTATTAGCTTAATCTTTCGGTTAACTATTTCTTTCAACAAAACTTTTGAACTCAACTAGCCTAGAACAACATTTAATTCGGATTAAATTACACCTTCCTCATAGCAGTCTCTGTGGGATCGACCTCGTTTTTACTTATCTATATTCCAATAGATTCGTACACTTGCGAGTTAATTAAAATTTGACATCAACAGCCCCGCAACTTCTCACTGCTTTCTTGAACTCTTGAATGGACATAAACTTGTGTCCAACTACAAATTTTGGATTATGCATATCATTTTTAGCAACAAACTTTGGAAACCTATACTCACTTTCATCACCAGATTCGTATGCACTTAGAATTCTTCAAATGGAGGGTACTCTAAATCATCTATTTCATCTTAGGCCTATTCAATTTCATTTTCTTCCGTGACGTTCTGTTCGTACAACATATCGTCGTCATCGTCAAATTCATTTTCAGAATTATTAAAGTTTGGATCCTCCTCCAAATCTGACAACATAAAACACAAAATGGAATCAGAAAAAAACATGCAAATTTTTAATTACTCAAAAACAAAAATAATAAAAATTAATGATGGTGATTGGTCCTATGAAACCAACACTGCTCATCATAGTTGAGCATACCACACAAAGAGCAAAATTGAAATTTTAATAAATACATGCGATTTTGAATTAGTCATAAAAAAAAAAGGAAAAAAAAAGGTGGTGTTCCTTACGAATCCGACATTGCTGAGCATAGTTCGCATACTACAAAAAAATAAAAAAATAAAAAAATTCCAAAAAAGCTGAGTGACCCACCTCCATGAGGTCCATCCAAATCAGACATTATTATTCAAAGAAGTGGTGGTTCTCGAATATGGGATAGCTGTGACGCGGGCGATTGTGATACAGAGTTAGAGTTTTGCGAATTGGAATTTGGGAGAAATTGGAATTAAGATAAATTGGGCTGAATTGAATAGATGATGAAGTTCCTGTTTTTTTTAAGTTCAGTCAAGAAATCACACATTGAAGGTGCGGTTTCTGATGTGGCATGCCATGTCACATTGATTGGCACACGTTTGTGCCACATGTGCGTTCTGTTTGACACGTGTGCAGATCCATCCAATGGGTGTTAGCGTACCGCGAGTAGTGAGTGACGATGCAAAGTTAAGTGAGCAATGAGCACCATTTTAAAGTTCAGTGAGCAAACGAAGACGGATATAAAAGTTCAATAATTATTTAAACATTTAACTCATTTGATTTTGATTACAATCAGATCTTTTTTTTTTAAAAAAAAAAAAGTTGATAAAAGTTGATAAATTGTGTGTTTGAAAAGTTGTATTCCCATAATATTAGGGAAAATTTAAGACTGGTCACTGATTATGCACTCATGGTCTCTTAGGTCATATGGCACAAACTTAATTCAATTAAAGTTACATTTCAGCGCTAAAAGACCAACATGTCCCTACAATTGTAAAAAGTGCTAATTCAAACACGATATTATTTTATTATGATACTGTTTTATTATGGTATTGTTTTCTATGACTGTTTTATTATGATACTATTTTACAAAAATGTTCGATAGTGCTTTACTTTTAATATTATACACTAGTTTTTGTTACAGTATAGCATGTTTTGCAAGGTTCATTAACTCTTTTTTCCTCAAATTTATTTTCAACCATATTTTATTGGATCCACAAATTTTATCAACTTTTCTACCACACATTTTGACCAACTTATTTCAAAATCTAAAAAAAAAACTACTTTTAAATTCTATCAAACAAACACTAGGGATGACAAAAGGGTGGGACAGTCTGTGGGCCCGTGGGATCGTAAAAGCTCAGTCCGTTATGGGCTTGGGCCGAGAAAACAAACAAGAGCCGAGTTGGGCTCGACCTTTGGAAATAAAGAGTCGGCCCGTCGGACCGAATCGTGGGGCTGTCCACTGGTCGACTCGTGAATGGCCCTGTGGCTCATGGAAAAATAACTTATTTCATGAATAATCTATGGCTTGTCAATTCTATCATAACTTATTTCATTTTAAAATTTTCACACAAAAATAAAATAACATAAATTATTTCACATGTGGTCGTATAGCCCACGAGCCATGGCTCGACCTATACCTTGGGCGGAGCTGGCCATCTCTAACAAACACACATTTTAAATTAAATGTTTTATGGTTGAAGTAATGATACTGTTTTAAAATGCTCCATTAGTACATACAAGATTATTGATACTGCTTTCATTCAAAGTGATTGATAATGTTTCAATCTATAATACGGTTCTTCTATTGGGTTGTAATTTGTGTATGTGATACTGTTTTATTAAGATACTATCATGTATGATATTGATATATTAAGATACATTTATCTATGATACTGTTTTATGGTTTCTATTAAAACATAATATTTGTGTTCACATAAACATGTGTTTGATAATAATGTGCTTATAATATTGTTATATTTGCTATATTTAATTATACGATACTATTATCTATGATATTGTTATTATAATATTGATACAAATATATTTTCGATACTATTTTCTATGCTACTGCTTTATTAAGATAATTTTATTATGATATTGTGTTTCTGTTGGGTTGAAATTTTCTATTTTGAGTGCGTGTAATACTGTAATTGTTTACAAAGATACTGGTATAATATACTTGTTATATTAATATAATAGTGTGATTCTGATACTGAAATATTAAGATATTTTTATCTATGACACAGTTATATTAAGACACTGAAATAATGTTCTTAATAAGAAACTGTTTATTATATTGTATTGCAAGATATTGTTCTTAATAAGATATTGTTTGTGATACTGTTTTCTATAATACAATGTCAAACAACACACATGAATGTATGACATCAACATCCCATAACACATAAAATGTTGATGTATGTGAAACAAATATTGTTTTTTTTTATTCGACCAAAAAATATTACAAAACAATTGTGTTCCTATATATAAACATCTCCAACAAAAACAATCTAATTCAAGAAAAATAAGAAAAAAATTATTTATAAAAACTGAATCCACATACAAAATAACATTTAAAAGGCAATTGTTTCTAAAATTTTGTAATTAAGGGAGTGCCCAACACTTCTCAAAATCACCGTCATTATTTGATAACAATAGCAGGCTGTTAAATTTTAAAATTTTATTTTTTTTACATAATTGGGAAGAAGAACAGATAAAAATTATTATCACTAACAAAAATAGTAGAAAATGTTTGGGTGGTCGGCGACGACTCATGAATCGCTGGTGACGAGGTGCAATAGCTCAGCTAGTCTTTTTGAACATTCTGTTTAATCGTAAAAAAATCAATTTTTTAATAAAGAAATTTAAAATGTTCTTAATTTTAATTAAAAATGTTAAAAAATAAAATTAAAAGAAAAGACAAATAACGTAGCTCAAAAAGTAACAAAAGAAAATGACTTAAAATAATTAAAAAAATATAAAAGAAAAAAATCAAGACCCACCCTCGCTCGAAACCCTACCCAACCAAAACTTGCCACCACTCCATCCCATGACCAACATTGTTACCATCACTTTATTTTCTCTATGCAAAACCCCAACAATTTTAGCCCCCTCTTCTAAGACCAATCGTTGCCAGCACTAAGTTGAATTCTCCTTTTTCTCCCACAACATGATACGCGATGGATAATTTTAACATTTAAATTAAACACTTTAAAAAATTTTAAACCTTCAACTTGGCAGCACTTAATTTCTGATAGATAATTTTTTAATCACAATGGTATGCGACTTTTAGGTGTCTAATTTTGTGATTGATAAAGTCATTAAATACTTATTTATTTTTAATAAAAATAAATAACAAAGAGAAGAGAAAGACGAGGCAAATAAAAAAGAACCTCAATCCTCGGCTCCATTTCCCACCCCATCCCAATTACTTCTCCTCTCGATATGGTTCCTACACCCCTTGTTTGCCCGACTCCCGTCTCTCAAGTTTGGCTCCCTAACGCTCTCCTTTCTCCCTTGGGATGGACAACTTGGAAATAATTTTTTTTTTTTCATTTTTCTTTGTAAATGAGAGTAAAGTTACGATGATCTTTTCAACAAAAATCTAAACTAGTTTTCCTTTAAAATTGATTTGAACATCAATTTTGAACCAACTTAGGTTCTACGTGTTTTAAAAATAAATAAAATAAATAAATAAAAACGTTAAAAAGATATTTGGCTGGTAAGTTTGAAGTATAATAAATTGTTAAAAAAATCCTTACACATTTGTTGTGTTAAGGTTTGGCTTGTTATTGCCGTATGTTATTAAAAAAAAAAAGGTTTATTTGCACAAATGGTCCCTGACTTTTGCACTTATTGTAGGTTGAAGATCTATCTTTTCATTTTTGACAGTTTAACCCCTATTTTAAAAGTTTTTGGCAGCAATGGTCATTTTCAACAATTTCCATCCAAATGACCGTGTAATTTGACGGTGGAAATTTTTTATATTTAAAAAAAGGCTTATTTGCACAAATAGTCCCTGACTTTTGTAAAGAAAAATTTGCAGCAAAAGTCCTTAATATTTTAGAAAGTGTTGAAAAGTCCCATAACCTTCTAATCCTAACACATATGACCCTAAATTTTTTTGACAATTTTACCGCTAACTTAAATAAATTAAAAATAACTCACAAACTTTTTCAAAAATACAAATAAGTCCTAAATCTTTTTATTTTTTTTACAGATTTACACTTAAAATAATAAAAAGTGTGTCATCAAGTCTCAAAACTTTTAATTTTGTTCACCAAAATAATATTTAAAATGTGTTTGATTAAAATCAGATTTTTTAGTAAAAGTGATTGAAAAATTGTGGGACCATAAAATGTGTGGTTAAAATTAATTGTTGACTTTGACTTTAACTTTTTAACAAAATCAAAATTGAAAACAAACGGGCTCTTAGAGTCTCTACAGATTTTGTCCAGTGGTCTATTAATTAACAAAAAAATTATACCCATGAACAAAATTTAACCAATTTAAAATTTTAATTTATTTTTCATATCAATTACTAGATGTGGCAAAATGGGCCAGCCAGATAGCCTGGTCTCTGGGCTAGGCTGGTCCAATAAAAAATTAATTAAATAAAAATTAGGTCAATTTAGTCCGATACAACTAGTCAACCGGGCTGGCCCGATAATTTTTTTTTTTTTTGCCCAAGTCCCTACCCCACTCTTCAAACACCCCACCCATCCCCTCCCCTCCCCATGAAATGTGGCTGCCAGGGGTGGGGTATTTGAAGTGTGTGGTAGGAACTTTGGCAAAAAAAAAAATTATCGGGCCAGCCTGGTTGGCTAGTTGTACCGGACTAAATTGACCTAATTTTTATTAGATCAGCCCAACCTAGAGACCGGGCTATTTGGGCTGACCTATTTTGCCACCTCTAGTAATTGATATGAAAAATAAATTAAAATTTTAAATTGGTCAAATTTTGATCATGGGTATAATTTTTTTGTTAATTAATAGACCACTTGACAAAATCTGTAGAGACTCTAAGAGCCCATTTGTTTTCAATTTTAATTTTATTTAAAAAGTTAAAGTCAAAGTCAACAATTAATTTTAACCACATATTTTATGGTCCTATAATTTTTCAATCACTTTTACTAAAAAATCTGATTTTAATCAAACACATTTTAAATATCATTTTGGTGAACAAAATTAAAAGTTTTGAGACTTGATGACACACTTTTTATTATTTTAAGTGTAAATCTGTAAAAAAATAAAAAGATTTAGGACTTATTTGTATTTTTGAAAAAGTTTGTGAGTTGTTTTTACTTTATTTAAGTAAGTGGTAAAATTGTCAAAAAAGTTTAGGGTCATATGTATTAGGATTAGAAGGTTATAGGACTTTTCAATATTTTCTAAAATATTAGGGACTTTTGCTGCAAATTTTTTTTTACAAAAGTCAGGGACCATTTGTGCAAATAAGCCTTTTTTAAATAAAAAAAACTTCCACTGTCAAATTACACGGTCCTTTGGATGGAAATTGTTGAAAAGGACCATTGCTGCCAAAAACATTTGAAATAGGGGCTAAACTGCAAAAAATGAAAAGATAGGTCCTCAACCTAGAGTAAGTACAAAAGTCAGGGACCATTTGTGCAAATAAGCCAAAAAAAAAAACTTAGCTTTTAATTGTGATGAAGAAATAATCAGTTGTAGAAAAAAGTTTGTTTGGTAAACATTTGTTACAACATTGTTGTATGTTGTTTGGTAAACAAAAGTACTTCGTAGATTGTACTTTGCACTTTCGTTGTTGTATCTTTATACAATTTTTAAAATACACATTGATTATAATGATCTCTTTACGTATTTTTATTATTGGTAGTATTTTTATTATTTTTACTATATAATCGAATTATGTTATGAATACCAGTCTACGTGGCATGGGTTGCTACCACATTGTCCAATGAAATTGGAAAAAATAATAGTCTATGTGACAGTGGTGTCACCAATCTATGTGAATAAAAGAACAGTTTATATATGAAAAAAATCAAAATTTCTTTCATGCATCACTGGAGTGATTTGAATACCAACAAATTTAGGACATAAAAAAAGATTAAGTTTATTTGCTAGGGTTAAAATTGATATTTTGATAATGAATAATTAGAGAAGCTAAAATCTTCTGCAACATACATATTTTTCTGTAATTATTATTTTTTTAAAAAAAAAATTACCAAACTTGAAATAGTTTAAAGTTGGGATTCTAAAATAATCCTAAAAGAGACTTAAATTTAATAAAATTAATAAACAAATATATAATAGGAATTATTGATAGTACTTTATTATTGGCCTTGCTCGTTTGTTGCAAAAAAACTGGCCTATTTAATTACAAATTTATGTGGACTCCCCATTGCTTAATTAATTGTAAACATTTTCCCTTTTTCTTTTCTTTTTTAAAGTTTTGGGTCATTAAGGTTCTACTCGTAAATCATTTTCTAATTGTCTTCTTATCATCTAAGAGAAGAAACGAAAAAAATCGAGAGTCCAACGAGACTTTCTTTACTCCCGGTAAGCTTTCTTTTATCATTTTGGTGAGGACTTTCGACTGTTATAGACTTATAGTTTTTTGCATGAACATTTTTATGAATTAAATTTAAACCAATATCAAATTATTTTCCCTTTAATTAACATATCTCGATATAATATGGTGTTTTTGATCTCAAAACAACACAAGAAAAAGTAATTTGAAATGGAAAAACATACACTAAATTACAAGATAGACAAACATGTGAAACATACGCTTTTTTAATTATCACTTTTGAAATTCCCGACTCTCTATAACATATTATAAATTCGAAGTGAAAATTGGTAACACAAAGTAAAAAGTATAGCAATTATGATTTGTTGGCTAAGTGAAATGGTGATTGTTTTGTCATCTTTGATAGAATTTGTAATGTTTGGAGGAGAATATAGGAAAGCCATAGAAATGCAATTTTCATCTTCACCTTTGAAGACTGGCCTTCCTATTTCATGTCTGTATTGTCCATTACTCCATGCCTGAGAAGATCAAAATAAAATTCAATAAAGGTCGACTGTATGACCGGTAATGAATAGTAATTACATTCTATTCAATACAACGTCAGTGAAAGATAGTAAATAACGACAACATGTCATATTAAGAAAAAATTGCGATTATTTAATATCCCAAGTAAAATTTTATCACGTCTTGTCATCATCTCTATCGTATAAAGTAAAAAAAAAAAGATTCAACAAAAAGTTGGGAGTTGGGACCATCTCAATAATAATTTTTAACAAAAAAGAGAGGAGTGAGAAAGAAACAAAGTGACCACATTAATGCATAAAGCTATGGATTAATGTATATAAAACTTGTAAAAATATGATTTGTTTTAGTCCTACAGGTGGGGTTTTAGGAACTGCATGCTGTCTTGCAACACTATAATGAACTATAAAAAGCCTTAATTACTTGTTTGCTTAAGCTTAAATTATACTTTAAGCTGATCAAATTGATTAAATATACTTTTTATCTATATATTTCGTAGATCTACAACTTATAAGCACTTAAAAAATAATTTCAGCCCTGTCAAACATGAGATTAAGTGCATCTAAGTGTTTATTACAATTTTTCCTTTTCAAAACGTTAATGAATATAGTGCATGTTTGGTACGAGGTATTGAACATGTTGACCCTCGATTAATAACAAATTTACCTGCAGTTCATCTCCAGCAGTGATTACAATTGCACCTGCATCAGGGCAAAAAGTGGCCCAACCTTTCTTGGAGTAAACATGGAATTCAGTGGATCCACTGCACAAATGCAAGCATAAAGCATGAGGGAATTCAGAACCCTTGATCAACATTCTGATCACATCATATTTCAGGGAATCTGCCCATTGATCTCCGTCCATTTTCTTGGAATGTTTGTAGATGTAGCAGATTGATCCTGCAATTTCTTGATTTTCCATTGTTATATCAGAAAATTTTCTTGGACTGTTGTGCTGCAGGAACAGTAGAATTCTTGAAGCCACTTCTTCAATCTTGGGCAAAAGCTTTTCCATTTTCTCACTATAAAATTAAATTCATTTGTCACTACTCATTACATCATTTATTAGATCGTCGTGAGTTCAAATTTCGTCATTACCTATTTATGAAATTGTGCACGAGTAATACTTTTCAAATATTTCTTCAAAAAATCCACCCAAGTCTTATGGCAGTTCATGTAGTTGTTGATAGTGAAATGGTTAATCAGTGCAACCTAGCCCGAGTGGATAGCCAGTCCATTGGTTTCCAAGCTAGACTGACCGGCTCAATTCACAATTTATTTATGAAAATTAATAAATTGTGAACGTATCATACTTTTCAAGGATTTCTTCAAAAATGCACCAATTTCTCGCGTTTAGATAAAGTGGTTCAACGGGTTCAATTTGATCTGTGTTAAACATAAATGAGAGAAATGGAAAATGACAGTTGATTTTGGTTACCTGAAATTTGAATATTGAATTGGCCAAATTCCCTCCATTTCTGCCTTCAATGCTTCATCTGGATGCCATAGAAATTCCTCACTAGTCTCTTTCTCCTCCTCTCCATGAATCTCTTCGAATCCGTATGGCCTCTCCGGCGACCTCGCCACCATTTTCTTCTTCTCCGGTGACATCCCAAAAATGCCGGCTCCCGCAGCCAGAACCGATTTGATGAAATCTCCAGAAATTCCGTGATTAATCACTTCTAAGCAGCCAACCTGAGCAATCATCTCCACAATTTTCAATCCGGACCCATTTTCAATCGATTCTAGTGACTGGAAATCAAGTTTCAGAGGATTTTGAATTGCTTTTTGACGAGGAAAAACTCTATCTGGTAAAATAAGATCAGGAACTTTAAGTGAATTTTCGAGGAATTCTGTAAGAACTTCATCGTTAGTGAGTGATGATCGGCGACCAGGTGCAACCGGGGACGGCGGCGGTGCCCGGAAATCAATTACCCGATTCTCCAGCAATGGTTCCGGCGTGTTCATCATTTTCTCCTCCTAGTGTGTGTAATCAAAACTTTTTTTTCTGTTGCTGTAATTATAAAGGGGAAAAAGGGGGAGACAGCAATGATGAAGATGTTCGTATTTAGAGCAACAGTTGGAGAATCAGCATGTCAATTTCACTTTTTCTATATTTGCTTTACAGATCTTCATCACTGTTACTAATTATTCTTCATCACTGTTATTAATTATTCTTCATCACTTTGAATTGATTACACACAGTACAATGGGCAAGGCTTTTCATCAATCATCATACACATTACTCCACACATGGATCAGTGCTTACTGGTCTGATTCAGCATAAGAACGTGAAGACACCAAAAAAACAAAAAACAAAAAACCCGATGATTCTGCATCATTGTCCCTATCGCAATCAGTTTTTATTTCGGGTCGAGTGGAGAACAGAGGAGGGGTTACAATTTGTGGCAAAATTAAAAGTTTAAACCTTATATTCAAGAAAATATCTCGAGACTGACTGACTTTGAAAAATCCCATTAGATTTAGAACTGAAAAGGCGCCTTTTATTATGGACAGAATCCAGAGTATAACAAAAAATAATACGACGCCGTTGCCGGGGATCGAACCCGGGTCACCCGCGTGACAGGCGGGAATACTCACCACTATACTACAACGACCTTGTTGTCAGCGTGGTGTGAAATATCAAATTTCATACTTAAAAATGTAGCGGCTACCATTATTAGAACAAATTTAATCCGAATTTCACTCAAACTTAAATGTTAAGCTCAATTTTATTTATTTAAATTCAAATTAGGTTTGGTTGTAATTTTCATGAATTACTCTGATTGAGAACCATCTCAATTGTTGAAATTGTTATGCATACTTTAATATAGTCGTTACATTGACACTTTCAAATCAACCAATCTAATATGATAAAAAAAAAAATATTTTCCAAAAAATTAACTAGATATCCAAATGAAAGGTCACTTCACTGTGCTCCTAAGTTCAATGCCAAACCATAAGAAAGCTTGAGCTCATGTAGCGACGACCTAAGGTGTTTAAAAGAAGCTCAAACTATGAAGCTTGTCTTCGTAGCCATTTGCTCAACTTGCTACTAACCTAACATAGTACTTACTCAATGTACAATACCATGTATGACATTGCAATATCAGAACCACTACTAAACTCGCGAAAGTTTTTTTACTTTAAGTAGCTTGACTAAGGGGCAGATTCAGAATGATGCTAAAATTTTTTTTAGATCGAACTAAAATATGAAAAAAATTGGGCCGGGAGATTTGAATGTGCAGTAAAATCGATCATCTTCATATTTTTTGTTGTTGTAAAATTATACTTCACCGCACTCGTTTCCATTTTTAAATTTATATTAATAGGTTCTAATGTTAAAACAAGTTTTTTATTGTGATATTTTTTTATTTCACTCTATGACACAATCTCTAGTGATAATTTCACCATATACTACAAAATATAAAATAATTTAAAAAATACTATTTAACTTTTTTTATTTTAAAAATATTGTTTTTTTATTTTTGTAACACTTGTTGTTACATTTGTTATATTTGTTAATAACAAATGTAACAAATTTATTATAATTAAAATAACAAATGTAACAATAAGTGTTACAAAAATAAAAAAATAATATTTTTAGAATAAAAAAATATGATAGTATTTTAAGAAATATTTTATTTATTGTGGTTATTTATGGGAAAAAAAAAAACCCCCACAATTTAACGTCATAACATGCAAAATGAGAACCAATTTTTACTTGACGAAACAAAGGAAATAGACATGCCCTACAATGATGTATTACAATGGGGATCAAAACTTTTTCCACCCGACATCATCATCAGTGAAAAATACTTGTTATTTTGTTCTACACAAGATGAAACAAATATTATAGGATAATGCTTATTATACATCCACACTTACCCCCCCACTAACATCCTTACATATGTCAAATGATGATTTGCTGAAATCATTATTTAATTGGCTAAATAAATAAAGTAAGCAAATCATCATTTGACATATGTGATAGCGTAAGTATGGGGATAAGTGTGGGTGTACAACAAGCATTATCCAATATTATAAGTGCAAAAATTTGAAATATTTTCTATTGAAAGTCGACACCTAATTCTCTATTAAATGTTGTAATAATAATTACTGAATTTAATTTTATTCTATCTCGGTTGACCCTAATTCTTGTAGTCGTTATTTAAATATAAGAGCATCTTCAATATTGTCTTCTACTTTGAATGGCCGACTGATATGGTAATGAGGTAGAGATGACAAAACTCATATGACAATATTTATTGTGGAAGACCGTCCAACAATTCGTCTAATTAGACAGCTTTCCACTTATTTTTCATTAAATTGTGTACATATCTCTCATTTATTTTTTTTCTTTTTCTTTCTTCCTTTCACACACACACTCTCTCTCTCTCTCTCAATTCTTTTCTCTCTCTTGTCACATAAATGTTTTAGAAGGCGTCTAGCATTGAAGATGCTCTAATGTCATTAATCCCGTAACCATATTTCAAAATTCAATTAACTTTTTATATTTTAGAGTATTTCCAATCCTAATGTAGATTGCTTAAAAAATTTGCTACATATCTACAATATGAGATGTGACAAAATAAATAAATAATTATTGTCTACAACTCCGTCTAGATTTAGAAACTTTGTTAAAATTTATATTTATTTAGACATAGTTTTGTTATGATTTTAAGAAAAAAAATATCTAGACAATGTTATTGAATTGTAGATACAAACACATTGAAAACTAATTTTAGACTTGATTGACGTCAATGTCACGTAAACCATAGATTTTTCAACTTATATGTGACCTGGATTAGATGGACGCTCACACACTGGTAAGGAAATAATTAATTTCTGAATCAATTCATGTAAGAATACACTTGCAAAAACAATTAAATTTGTATCAAAGGAAAGGAAAATATAAATTCTCTCCTATGAGTGCTATAGAATTTATAACAGCCACTGTTTGTGAAATTCCAGTTGTTCTTACAATGATTCCTCGTAATAAATGCAAATCCCAATGAATACTAGATAAGTAACAAATTAATGCACAAATATCTGATTTTCAAAATTCAAATGACAGTATCAAAGTAATAAATTACCTGCCAAAGGATTCATTCTTCCCCTGAACTCTCTCAACTTGCTCTTTTTGGCTGCATAAGAAAAGCAAAAAGTAAGCAAGTCATTTCGATTCATCGGTTTAACGTCTTCCTTTTCATTGATTGTATAGTATTGGACGCTATTAAGAAGAAAAATAAATTGAAATCTCGTTTAATGTATGTACTCTTGAGTTCAATCCAATACTGTGTATCAAACATACTTTAGCCTTTAAGTGATCAATGGGCGGGTGGGTGGAGGTGGGGCTCCAGAAAAAATCATTTTTTATAGTGTAATTTTTTTCCAGCAACAATCTGATCTCCAAAAATTTCTGGTTTTTCCTTGAAGTGATCAATGCATGTGTCTAAATGTCAAAATGCAGGATTCAACAAGGCAGGGAAGTACAGAAAGCTGGAGCATGGAAGGTGTGTTTTCGGGTGCAACACCGAGGTCCGAGGAAGATGAAGAAGCTCTAAGGTTGGCTGCTTTGGAAAAGTTACCAACTTATGACAGGTTGCGGAAGACTCTTCTCGAATCTTTTGTCGAGACTGCTAATCGAGTGGTACACAAGGAGATTGATGTAAGAAAACTAGAGATGACTGATCGGCAAGAGTTCATCGATAGGATTTTTAAGGTTGTCGAGGAAGATAATGAGAAGTTCTTGAGAAAGTTCAGAAATCGTATTGATAAGTAAGTATGTGGAGGTATCCATATTTGAATTTTTCCTATTATTCTTCAAAAAAGTACACTACTCATCTACACGAGTACATAATTGTTAAGCTTTTTATTGTTTTGTAATTCCAGAGTAGGGATTAGCCTTCCTACTGTAGAAGTCAGGTTCGAGAATCTTACCGTTGAGGCCGATTGCTTCATCGGAAACAGAGCTCTTCCGACATTGCAAAATGCTGCGCGTAACATAGCAGAGTCAGCTTTGAGTTGCATTGGGATAGAATTGGCTCAGAGAACAAAACTCACAATATTAAAAGATGTTTCTGGGATCATAAAACCAACCAGGTAAATTATGTTATACTATTCATTCAACAGAGTTCTTCCATTATCAATTGCTGCTTGCAAATCATGATGTATCTTGATGTTATAGGATGACCCTTCTATTAGGACCACCGTCATCCGGGAAAACAACCCTATTGTTGGCTCTCGCAGGACGATTAAACCCTAACTTAAAGGTGGACTAATCAATAATTCTATGAAGTCATTAGTTAATGTTGAAACTTTCAACTTACATTTCAAAATGTGGAACAGGCAAGTGGAGAGATCACTTACAATGGATATGGGCTAAAGGAATTTGTCCCAAAGAAGACATCAGTATACATTGGCCAAAATGATATTCATGTAGCAGAAATGACTGTAAGAGAAACCCTAGATTTCTCTGCAAGGTGCCAAGGGGTTGGATCTCAATATGGTACTTTCAATTAAATTCCCTGCCGCTACTGTGAGCAGTAATAGCATGTTTGGTAGAAAGGATTAGTTAGCACTAGACAATAGTAAAAAAGAAAAAAAAAAAAAACTAAAATCTTGTTCATATACTACATGTAGTCTATACCCAAATCCAATAATGCTTACCCAAACAACACAATAGAAAGTCAAACTATCAATTTCTACATATTTTTGAAATTATAAAGCATCCAAATCTTAGCCGTTCTTACACATACTGATATTATACAAAATTTTACATAACAGAATTTAGGAAATTGCATTGAAACGTACTCCAGAAATAGATCCATTTTTGGAGATTGTTATGATAATTTTTTCCAGTATTATTTGTTAAAGGATAAACTCACACCCCGAATAAAGATGAAATAAACAACATATAAAAGTTTGGGTTTACTTTTCTTAATAAGGTTATTGTATTAGAGCAAGAGAAGAGACCTAGCTTCAAGTCTCACCATCACCCACTAGTTAAAATTCTAGACGTGTTAAACTTTGATAGAAAAAATGAACATGGCTTACATGTGAGGGGGTGTGTTAAAGATAAGATTTAAATGAATACGTGCGGCCCATTTCTAATCACTTAAGCTTTTAAATAAGGTAGTTAACATTATTGACCATGAATTAAATAAATTATATACAGAACTCTTGAAGGAGGTTGCGAAAAGGGAAAAAGATGCTGGTATTTTTCCTGATGCAGATGTTGATCTTTTTATGAAGGTAAAACAAAATGCTAAAGCAGTAAAAAATAATCTATTGAAATGATCTAAATGTCACTTTGATTTTAATTTTTGTGTTTCATTAGGCAACTGCAATGGAGGGGGTCCAAAGCAGTCTTATTACTGACTACATTCTCAGGGTAAGATCAAGAAAATATGAACTGATAAAATGAAATCCGGATACTTTCTGTAAGGAACTCAATTCTTACCCTAATAAACAGTAAGGTTGATACCTGGTGGCATATATTTTGTTCATCTCTCCCTATTGTAACATAGTAACACTTGTACTGGATCACATTACTCTTAGAGTTGAGAGCTTCTTTAGGTCTACGCAAAAAAGCCCCCCAACCACCTAAGTCATTATTTCCTTAATTTGTCGTTAATTGATGTTATGCGACAATATTTTGGTTGGTTGATATAGAGGGCCTTCCTTATTAGCTCCTGGCCTAGGTTAGGGAACAAATTCTGGTTTATCTAGAATTAACATTTTTTGTCAATTTCAAACATGCAGACATTAGGACTAGATGTATGCCGGGACACCATTGTTGGGGATCAAATGAAAGTTGGAATTTCAGGAGGCCAGAAGAAGCGTTTGACTGCAGGTTACTATTATTTCTCCTTATAATCTGAATGAGATCAAGTAAACACGAGTTCTTCTGAGTTTTTCACCAGTATATGTACAATACATAAAATTAAATCACTCTTTGCCTTAGAATTTACTTGGGCAGAATTCTTTAAAGGGAAAGGATGGTGTTATAATTTTAAGCTCACTGATCTTTTTACTCTGTTTGAAATTTTAAACTTCCCTTTCATTGCAAGTGATTCTCCATCTTAGGAATGAACTAACATTAGGCTCTGATTCTTACCTCAATTCATACAGGGGAGATGATTCTTGGGCCATCCAAAACACTCTTCATGGATGAAATATCAACTGGCCTAGACAGCTCCACAACATTTCAGATAGTAAAGTGTTTGCAACAAATGGTACATCTCACAGATGCTACCCTATTGATGTCCCTCCTCCAGCCAACTCCAGAGACGTTTGATCTCTTCGATGACATCATTCTCTTAGCAGAAGGCCATATTGTGTATCAGGGCCCACGAGAGCATGTCCTTGAGTTCTTCGAGGGATGTGGGTTCAAGTGTCCTGAGAGAAAAGGAACTTCTGATTTTCTGCAAGAGGTAATCACATGGTAATCTGTTACTCAGGAAGACAATCACAAAGTCAAAAATTCACTTTTCTGTAACCTTACTATCATTCAACAAAAGCGGAAAGAAATAAAAACTAGGGAAAATTCAGGAAAGAATAATGATCTCTATTATGGTAATAGGTTACATCAAGAAAAGACCAGGAGCAATATTGGGCAGACAGAAGTAAGCCATACAGATACGTTTCGGTCAGCGAATTTGCAGACAGATTTGAGCATTTCCATGTCGGTCTGCAGCTTCAAAATGAAATATCAGTCCCGTATGACAAGGCCCAAAGTCATAAAGCAGCTCTAGTTTATAAAAAGTACTTGGTCCCCAGCCGAGAACTTCTCAAACTCAACTTTGAAAAAGAATGGCTTTTAATCAAGAGAAATTCTTTCTTCTATATTTTCAAGACTGTCCAAATTATCATTGTGGCAATGATTGCATCAACTGTGTTCTTGAGGGCTAAATTACACACGCGGAGTGAAGAGGATGGTTCTGTGTACATTGGTGCACTAGTGTTTGGAATAATTATCAATATATTCAACGGCATTTCAGAACTCTTCCTCATCATAGAGAGACTTCCTGCCTTTTATAAGCACAGGGACCAACTTTTCCATCCACCTTGGGCTTTCACACTACCAACTATCCTACTAAGGATACCAATATCTGTGTTTGAGTCAAGTGTGTGGATGGTCATGACATACTACACCATTGGATTCGCCCCTGAGGCTAGCAGGTAGTTTTAGCTTTCTCTATCTTTACATAAACTTTAATGGGCTATTTATGCATGAGCTGACGTACTTGATGGACCTTTAAAGGACACAAAATGCAGATTTGGGACAGGTTTTTCTTTTGAGCTATTTACTTGGCCAAAATCAATTTAGAAGCTATAGGCTATAGCTAAAATGATGGATTTCAGAAATTTGGTTGGGTGGAAGCAGTGACAAATATGAGTTCGTGATGTATATCGATGCATACACATTCTTTGCTTATGAAGAGACATTATATTATAATATTGGAATTAGTTTGCCGAAGAATCACTTCAACCAGAAGTATATGTAAGATGCAAATTTAAGATTTATAGGGCATTCTCTGCATAAGAAGAGACATTATATTATAATATTGGAGTTAGTTTGTCAAAGAATCACTTCAACCAGAAGTATATGGAAGGTGCAAATTTAAGATTTATAGGGCACTAGTACAGATATTCCTCTTATGGGCCAGCCAAATATCAAAAGAGTGTTATTAAAGGGGAAATACTACTATACTCTTGCTTATCAGTGTCAAGTGTTTGATTCATTTTGCGAGTTCTACAAAGGATGAAAATGTGCATTGACTGCTATTCTTTTGTCCTTTCTCAGGTTTTTCAAGCAACTCCTGTGGGTATTTATGATCCAACAAATGGCTGCTGGGGTATTTAGGCTCATTGCAGGAATATGCAGGACCACAATTGTCTCAAACACTAGTGGCACTCTTACTCTTCTCCTCGTGTTCCTTTTGGGTGGTTTCATCCTTCCTAAAGGTTAGTTCAGAACAAAAGACCAACTTCAACTTGCATCAGAGTTTCACGAGTCATACGGAACAAATAACAGACGACACAATTCAATTGTATAAAACTTTTAGTTAAAGACGTGATTATAGACACAATTCAATTGTATATCCTTTTCTTTGTACTAAATGTTCGCTTTAAAATTCTATTTCATTCCATAATCAAGATTTTGACTAACAACTAATCAACAAAAATATACAATAAATATTCTTCTTTATGTATTGTATTTAATACATCACATATTAGTGACAACTGACAACCAAAACAGCATGCTAAAGTTATATTTTGAAGAGAATGGATTTAAGATTTAGAAAACAATCCTAAAAAGGCTGAAAACATATATTAAGTTCAGCAGAACATAGACGCTCAAATGCATCTAAGGAAGTTCTCAATTGTCTATGCTATATGATTGCCAAGTTGGTTGACTAGATATATCATACATGTAAATTGCATTTAACTTTGTTCTCCATGCAGGCCAAATTCCAGTCTGGTGGAGATGGGCTTACTGGGTTTCACCCCTGAGCTATGGCTACAATGCCGTAGCAGTAAATGAGATGTTAGCACCAAGATGGATGAACAAATTGGTATATGTTCTTATAACTTTGTTCTTCTGTTCTATCATGCGAGTTCAGGTAATATATAATACCTTGAAGGAAAATGATGCATGTCGCAAAATTGGTCCCATCACAGGCCTCAGACAATGTTACAAGATTGGGGGTGGCAGTATTACATAATTTTGACGTCTTTCCTGAAGAAGAATGGTACTGGATAGGCATAGCAGCCCTCTTCGGGTTTGCCGCTCTCTTTAATGTACTCTTCAACTTTGCGCTCATGTACCTTAACCGTAAGTTGTAACACTCCCATTAACACGTCAGATAGATTTATACTTATTAGAACATCTAACACCCCAATTCTGTTTGACATCAGCTCTAGGAAATCCACAAGCTGTAATATTCAAAGAGCAGACAAAGGGAAGGGAAACTGACCAAGAACGAAGAAACACAGCAACAAGGCACAAAACAACAAAGTTGAAAAAGGATCCAGTCCCCATATCTTTATCTGCCACTGAAGGAAACAACAGAGGTAACAATCAGCAAAAAAACACGTGTACAATCAGTTACGTAGTCAGAAGTGTCTGATTCACTCATATAAAATTGATTAATTTCTAGAACTAGGGGAAATTCCGATGCAATGGATGAGCAGCCATTCCAATGCGAATGGATTGAACAGAAACGAAGATACTATTCTTGGTGCCACAAGAGGGGTTGCACCTAAGAAAGGAATGGTTCTGCCATTCACACCTTTAGCCATGTCATTTGATAATGTAAATTACTTCGTGGAGATGCCCCCAGTAAGAACCGTATCCATCTTATTCTTTCTTGTATTTCATAGTAAATAATCAAAACAGATTCTATGGTACTTGCTACTAAACTAACCTGGAAATCAATTTTTAATTTAATTACCGTGTTAAAACAAACCTGTCCTTGTGCAACAGGAAATGAAAGAACAAGGAATTACTGACGACAGACTCCAATTACTACGTGAAGTTACTGGCACATTTAGGCCAGGTGTTTTGACAGCATTAATGGGAATAAGTGGAGCAGGAAAAACTACACTAATGGATGTTCTAGCTGGAAGGAAGACTCGTGGTTATCCTGAAGGTGACATTAGAATATCTGGATTCCCAAAGAGACAAGAAACATTTGCCAGAATGTCAGGATACTGTGAACAAAATGACATCCACTCACCTCAAGTAACTGTCTATGAATCTTTGATTTACTCAGCTTTCCTTCGGCTTCCTAAAGATTATAGCGAGGAGGAAAAGATGGTAATAACTTGCGTTACATATAACCTGAAAATAGGATATTTTAATATATTAAACACTAGATGACTAAATCACGCTCCTCATTTGGATTCTTTGCAGATTTTTGTGGATGAAGTAATGGACCTGATTGAACTAGATGATCTCAAGGATGCTATAGTAGGGATCCCGGGAGTTACTGGGTTGTCAACAGGACAGAGAAAGAGATTGACCATAGCAGTTGAGCTTGTTGCTAATCCCTCAATCATATTTATGGATGAGCCAACGTCTGGTTTAGATGCAAGAGCAGCAGCCATTGTCATGAGGACTGTGAGAAACACTGTCGACACTGGCAGAACAGTCGTATGCACAATTCATCAGCCTAGCATGGATATCTTCGAAGCATTTGATGAGGTAAAGTACAAAGCCACCTGATGCTTACACTCCAAACAATTCTGATTCCCCTCCCTCAAGTGCAGAACTTGTGGCTCTACCACTTATCCACTTTGACATACTCTCATCTTATTTTTGCATCAGCTGCTTCTCATGAAAAATGGAGGTCAACTTATATATGCAGGACCATTAGGCCACCATACACAGAATATCATTGAATACTTTGAGGTAGTTCATATTTTAGAAATGGTTTTCTTCTTTGTTGAAAGGCAATAGAAATTAAAGATTCTGTCGTCCAACGTAGGCAATTCCAGGGATCCCAAAAATCAGAGAGAAGTATAATCCAGCAACGTGGATGCTAGATGTAAGCTCAATGGATACTGAAGCCCGTCTTGGAATCGATTTTGCGGAGTACTACAAGTCAACAACCTTTTATCAGTAAGATCGATGTCTGCCAAATGCTTAAAGAATTCACAAATTACAAGCATTGATCTGATATATATTTGGCTGTATCTAGGCAAAATAAGGCTCGAGTGAAAGAGTTGAGCACACCCCCTCCTAGAGTAAAAGACCTTCATTTTCCTTCACAGTATTCTCAGCCTGCATGGGAACAATTCAAATCCTGCCTCTGGAAGCAATGGTGGACTTACTGGAGAAGTCCTGATTATAATCTTTCAAGATACTTCTACACTTTTGCTGCAGCTCTCATGGTTGGGACAATATTCTGGAATGTAGGCACGAGAAGGTTTGTATCCAATACTTGGTGAATCGACAAGGTGTTTCAGGAATTCAGTAACAGAACTCACGGTCCACGTTCTGATCACTTCTTTCTTATCAAATGATACAGGGAAAGCAATACCGATCTTTTGACAATAATTGGGGCAATGTACGCTTCTGTGTTGTTCGTCGGAATTAATAATTCCACAACGGTACAGCCAGTGGTAGCTGTTGAAAGAACGGTGTTTTACCGGGAGAGAGCTGCAGGCTTTTACTCTGCATTACCATATGCCATGGCACAGGTGAAGATTCTACTTCTTATTTCAGTCATCTTAATTATCGTCTTCTTGTCCATGGCATTCAAGATTTCGTAATTAGTAAAACAAACTTTATTCATTATTTGTTCTTTCACCTCTCCATCTTAAAAATCAAGTGTTGAGTAGGAGAGGCATATAAATCACTTTTTACTTTCCATAGTAGAAAATAGAAATGTTTTTGTGTGACTACAAGTTTCCGATAAATGGAGACCTAAATAGAAATGTAGTGAAGCATTTATTAATTCAATTAAAATTCCTCTGTTACTTGCATGCAGGTCGTTATAGAAATACCTTATGTACTTCTCCAAACTGCATATTATGCTGTTATAGTGTATGCCATGGTGAGCTTTGAATGGGAAGCTGCTAAATTCTTTTGGTTCTTCTTCATAACCTTCCTCTCCTTTCTCTACTTCACATACTACGGAATGATGGCTGTCGCAGTCACGCCAAACCAACAAGTTGCATCAGTCCTTGCAAATGCCTTCTATTATCTTTTCAATCTGTTCTCTGGTTTCTTCATCGCCAAGCTGGTAAGTTAATTCTACTAGAAAGCACTAATATCTATTTTCAGTCTTCGATCTTTAAATTTAAAAATTTTAATCCTCTGGAATTACAGAGAATCCCAATTTGGTGGATGTGGTATTATTACATATGCCCCATTGCATGGACAGTCTATGGATTGATCGTATCCCAATATGGTGATGTGGAGGACACCATCATAGTGCCTGGGTTGCCTGTTAAACCAACGATCAAAGCCTATATTGAAGACCATTTTGGATATGATCTGGACTTAATGGGACTTGTTGCTGCAGTTTTGGCCGGTTTTGTTGTCTTCTTTGCATTCATGTATGCCTACTGCATTAAGACATTGAACTTCCAAATGAGGTAGATTAGATTTATTTGTAAAAGTCACTTGTACATGTAATTCTGCAGCCACGTTGATAATGGTGGCAATGGTTTCAAGATACTTAACCTCATAGGATCTACTGATCTAGTTCTTCTTTTTTCCCCTCAATATGCACGCATGGCTGTGATCTTACTATCTCCCACCATGACACCAAAGCGCACAGAAAAGAAAGAGCAAGAAGATACATCATATCACGAGTTCCAGAGTTCATTCGTAATTGATCAAAAACTGGAAATAGAAATGGATTCTAAAATCTTCTAAGACTACAAGTTTCAAATACAAAATGTGGGATGCTAACTAACTAAAGAGTGTCTTCTTTCAAATTGTGCTTTACTAACTCCATTTTCAAAACCCTGATTCCATGCATACAAGCATACACCAAGATGTAACGCAAAATTCATGTCAAAAGATGTGACAAAATTTAAACCAGTTTCAGTCTACCACCACAACTCTCCTCCTATATAATATGCCAACTTTGTACCAGAGAAACTAGAGTATAGAAATTCTAAAGCTCCACCGGAATCTTTTGGTGTCATATTTCTCTATAGAGTTTGATTCAATGACATTAAAATGGTAGGGGAATGTAAATCCTGCAATTTCCGATAAGCCAGTTTTTTGGCCAACCTGTCTATAGAAATTAAAATTATTTTCTACACGTTCTGCTACAATCAAAGTTCTAATTGCATTTAGCAAGTGGTTATTATTTGCACAACAATTCAAGCCATTCACCATATTGCTAGAAAATGCAATTGGTTATTATTTGCACAACAATTCAAGCCATTCACCATATTGCTAGAGAGGTTGAGAACAATTGAAACCTGAACTGTGATCACTGGGCTGTCGCGTTGCTGATTTATATACAATAGTACCTACAATGACTACGCATACCAAAAAAACAACTAATATTCTTTTACCATATAAAACAAGAAGCTACATGACACAAACTAAAAGTCAAATGACTAAGAGCATGTTTGTTTCCAATTTTAATGGATTTTTTTGAACGCATTATTTGACCAAATGGGGATAACTGACATGGCAGACTAGAATTGTAAAATTTTGACCAATATATCCATATTAATTTCCACCCTTCAGCCGCATTATTTGACCAAATGGGGATATTTTGGTAAAAAAAATAGTAATATTTCTACCATTATCAATTATTTGCATTTGGTCAAATAATGCACACAAAAAAATCCATTTTAATTTGAAACAAACATGCTCTAAATCCATTTACATTCAACAAACGTAAAATCAATAGCTAAATTCAATTCACATTGCTACCTTATAAAACAACAATCTACGTGACAATAACTAGAAGTTAAATTAGTCAATCCATTCACGTTCAACAAAAGTAAAATCAATAGCTAAATTTAATTCACATTGCCACAAATTATTCCCTCCTTTCATATTGATTCTAAACCAAATACTAAGTTCCAAACATCTTGACTATATAAATGCCTCATACGTAAACATTCACTATAACTAAAGATCACAGACTTATTTTGCATTTGAGCATTTGCACGTATCATTACTTTCCTTCTAATAACTAAAAATCACAAACTTATTTGTATTTGAGCTTTTGCACGCATCATTACTTTCCTACTAATTTTTACCATACACTGTGATAAAAAACGGCACCGTATTCCTTTTCTTTTCTTCCTTTTCTTTTATGATTTGTTGTACGCTTTTGTTCTTCTCTTTCCTTCCCGAGGTGAAATCTTCTAGCCCACGCCGTCCAGACCTTCAGCGCCCTTCCTTTTCTTTCCTGCTAGCTGTCTGATTTGTTGTAGTTCTCCTCTTTTCTTCCCGATGTGAAATCTCATAGGCTTTTGATTTTGCATCCAAAAACCCTAGAATCGCCCTATGCTTGGTGACTACCATGCTTCGATGTTTTCTCCCAAGACTTGATGTGGGCTTTGAGTGGTGATTCCATCTGTAATTTTGTTGTTTTTTTTTTCATACAGGAAACCTAGAATCGCCATAGCCGCATCCGATCTTTTTTCTCCAAACTTGCTATGGGTTTTGAGTACTAACTGCAGATCTGTAATTTTCTTGTTTCTTTGCATCTGAAAACCATAGAATCGCCATAGCCCATATGCCATATTTACCATTTCTACCAGAATCTTAAAATCGTCTGAACTGTTACCATTGTTCATTTTTGTGGTAATACATCTCCAATGAAGTGAATCTGACTTTTGAGGTATGTTTTGTTTCCAATATTTCCCCCTTGTTTCGTTTCTTCTTCTTCTTTAGATTGATGGTTTTTGTTCTTTATTTGATTTCAGTGTTTGAAAGAGTGTCGATTTGGCGGCGAAGATAATACATTGGGTGGTTTCTTGAATTAAAGGTAAATTATTGAAGTCTTGTTTAAGCTTTTATTTAGGGATTGTTGACATCGAAGTTGGGTCATGAATTTTTTTTGCATAAATCTTTTTCAAGATTTCTAGCTTTTCGGAGAATTAAGTACTGATTTTCAGATGGAACATGACAGGAATGGTAGCAGAAAGATCATCTGATGCAAGTATTGAAAATTCAAGACATGATTGAATTAGTAGCTTGAATCTGCTATAGTTTGTAATTAAGAACTTGCCTTTGGTAGTCCCTCTATAAACTCTTTGGTTTAGCTGTCTTGATTTGTTAGTAATTTATATAAGCAGAAAACACAAAATAATAGTTCTCACTTGAGATTTCAGAGCAAACGATTATGATGATGATGTCACTCTGCCTGGTTTTATGTTTTTGTGACAATGTCTACGATGAGATTGGAATTGCTATTAATTACTCAAGAAAATTATAGTTTTCGGATGTACCAATTGAATTGTAAGGAATGGTTACTTAATGTTGTTTGCTTTTATTTCTGGTGAAATTTGTCAACAAATAGATAAAACCATACTAAATAATTCTATCCCAACTCTATGCTTTTGATTAAGTTTTCTCATCATGGCTCTAGATAAGTTGCCTACAAATCATTTTACTTTGTTCTGTTTGAGGATATCAAATTAAAAGGGATTTTTTGGTGTAAAATTTGAGAAATTTATAACTCAAGTGGAATAACATCTTAGTTTTGTGTTTCATAGTTGAGTTCTGATTATTTTGATTTTATATGCATTTAAACTTATTATATCACTGTCTCTAATTTCATTTACTTTAATTTAGTCCTAGAGAAGATTGCATTTCTATTGGCATATTTTCTTACTGCCTCGTATAGAGAATCAAGAAAGATTTTGGCTCTGTAGAGCATATGCCAATTGATATGCCCTATTTAATGTTTAAACATTATCCTTATGAAATTTGGGATACTTTAATTTATTGATGAATTCACATTTGTTCTTCGTTATAGAAATGGCTATCTAGACTATTTCAATACATCGTCACTTATTCATGCTTTTTGCCCTTTCTGCAGATATATTTTCGATGGCACCACAAAAAGTAATTGAAACAATTGGAAGAACATTGAATCAACAATATGAGAGATGGCAGCCTATGGTAAGGAAAATATTGTGTATTAAGTCACTTCACATATTGATTTCTGAAAAAAAAAAAAAATTGTGTATTGTAGTTGCTAAAAAAGAAGTAGGGTGAAAGAGAGGATTTGAACTTTGTAAGTTACAATTATGAGTCAAATATTCCTAAATCAATGGTTGATATATGGCAAGCTCGTTATAAGATTTCATTAGATCCCACTGTTGATGAAGTCAAGAAAATTTGTTCCACATGTCGCAAATATGCGAAATCTGAGAGAGTTCTATTTCACTATAATGGACATGGTGTGCCAAAGACAATTGCTGTATATTTATCCGGATAAAAGCGACAGTTGTTGCTCAACTCACCTTATAGATGGGGACGGTAATTTCAATGTTGCCGGATTGGATAAGTTCATGAAGAAGTTAAACTTGCAGATTGTGGGCTTTCTTATGCTGTAGTTTCCATCATGGGTATGAATATTTAGCTGTAAAGATACTTGTTTATCTCTTTTCTTCGCCAGTTCAGAATACGTGAGTATTGGGAAGCTTTATTAGGACGTCTGTTACGGAATAAAATACTCCCTTACGTAGCTCAAATCTTTTTTTTTTTTTTTTTTTGTTAATCCCACTATTCCTTTTTTATATCCAGTATTGTTCTTTTTGCAGTTCAAAGATTCCTGTTGTTCACTACAGGCTGTCAGTAATCTTCCTTTTTCTGTCTTTTTCCACTTTCAACTGATGTCAATGTGTTCCATGACATTGACAGGGGAAGAGTACATTGTTAAATCACCTGTTTGGTACTAAATTTAGGAGATGGATGCTTTTAAGGAAATGTACATTACTTAAAAACCCTTTTGTTACTTCTCTTGTTTGTTGTTCGATAGAAATATAATGATATTATTTGAATTCCCTCAGGTCTCAAACCGCTAAAGGTATTTGGATGGCGCAATGTGTTGGCATTGAACCTTGCACTCTTGTAATGGATTTAGAGGGCACTGGTGGAAGAGAACGTGGAGAGGTACCAACAAAGACACGTTTACTTGACGCTTCATGTTTTATTATGATTTGCTTATTTATGGTTATTTTCACCATAATACATTTCGCATTTTTGTGAAGGAAGGACCCACATTTTTCTTTACAAATAAGGCCCGGAAGTTGAAAAGTGAATAATATGCTTACCTCAAGGAGATTTTACTCGTACTCCCAAACATTATTAATACCAATTTTATCATTCATAAAATTGTCAATTTTACTCTTTATCTCTCTCCACATCCCCAGCTCTCTTTGTTTTTCATTTTTTCAAAAATCCATCTACATCCAAGCAAAAGTTTTTAGGTTCCTACAAAAACATAGATGGGGGGTTTGCCACTATCCCCTTCATGTATATTAATAACCTGTGAAGTACAATGAGGGTGACACAATTCGTTACCTCGACAAGTACAAAAAGAGGAGCTAAATAAAACTATAAACTAGGGAGTACTACTACAAATCCCCAGCTCCTTCCACCGATGTCAAATCCACCTCTTCCCAACCAGGAACACCACCTCTAATCCCACTTCCTCTTTGCCCCTAATACCCACTTTAAAGAGTCCGTTGGAGAGGCTAATTTTTGGCAGCAAGAGAGGTGAGGTGAGGTGAGGTGAGGTGAGGTGGGAGGAGGTGTAGTCAGTGGTGAGGATGGCGGTGTTGTGGTGATAGTCAGGTTGGATGGGTGAACTAAATTTGGGGGTAATATGGAATATCGAAAGGAGAAAGTGGGGGTGGGATCAAGAATTTTGTTAATATTTGTAATTGAGTGGTGTGTAGAAACAAGCATGGTATGGACAGAGATTGAGATATATGGGTGAGAAGAGGAGTCCTTTTATAATTGAGCCTCAAACTAGACCATTCCATTTGAGTTGGAGAGTATTTGCCTAATGATAGGAGACCAAAAACTTTCTATCATATATTACAAGATACTGTGAACTTCCTTCGAATGTGACGCTGTCAGTCTTTGAAGCTATTTGTATTCTTCATCTCATACGATCTTACTTGAACTGATGACATGGGGAATTTTCAAGAGAACTAATTTGTTCTTTTTTGTTTTGCTGAGAAATTAAACTTGTATATATCATCTTCACATCCTAAATGACAAGAGCACATCATACAAAAGAAAGAACGTGATTGAAAATTGAATTATCATTTCAAATCCTTAGATACAAAAATTAATGTCAATCTGCATTAGAACGAGTGACAAATTAAGGAACAAATTATTGTACGCTTTATTACATCTTTTGATGTATTCTTGTTTGCTTATTTGCAGTATGGCTGCTTGATCAAGTCAAGCTTTTGGTTTAGTTCAAAGTCACTGAGGTATTGGGTATTTCTAAGGTATTGGGTATTTCTAATGTGCTGGTAATTTTATCGTGAACCTTTTTTTCTCTCTCATCATAGTCTTGGCTTAAGAAAACAACTTGCTTAACACGTTATCTTTGGTTATGCTAATTTTTTAATGTTATGCGTTGCAATCTGAGTCTCCCAATTTTTCCACTTGCTGCTTTTTTGGTGGAAAAGTTAGTGCAACAAAGGCATATGTCTTGACGTGTAAGTATGAAATATTTCTTTGTTTTAATCCTCAAGTATATTGTATGTTAACATTATAATGGCTTAGGATTTTAATGATCGTTATAATTTCTCAAAGTTAATGCAGCAAGTCATTTTGCCGTGGTCAAACTCCACAAAGTCTGATATTATTGGACTGCATGTGGAATATTGAATTGTCAGGACCTTGATATCCCAATCACATAGAATTGACAATCTCTTTGAGAAACACGAATGTCAAGTATCACATTCGCAAACTGTTGTTACTAACTTTTGCTAAATATTACTAGCCTATATTTTACTGAAGTTAATGATAAATCCTCAATTATTAATGATATTATTTTGTTTTTGCTGTCAAGAGAAGTGAAAATTAACTGCAGTAATTCACGGTTATTGCTACTGATTTGGTTTTAACTGTGACCCAAATGTTGAGAAAGCACGGTGTGGTTAAAAAATTCGTCGAGTTTTAAGGTAACATCTCTTACTGAAATGGTTGAAAATTTTGTTTAGCTGTAATTTTTCCTCATATGGGTACATACAACATGTGTAGGTAAAGGCATGAGCCAGTTGTTTGTCATTAGCATGATAAAACAACAATTGCAAATATGTCTCTTGAGTATGGAATAACCATGGGATTTTCCCAGACAATTATGTCATTTTATAATACTTTAAATTAACTAGAAGAAGTAACAAACAATGAGTTGCTTCATTTATTTTTATCTATGTCATTCTCTTGCAAAATTTACACGGTGCTTGGTTATGACCATTGTTACTTGACCCTGACTTAGGTTGTAATGATCAAGTCATATTTAAGTGCAAACAAAATCTTTGTTGGCTATAATGAAGTAAGTTGTTTTCATTTATTTGTTTGCTATTCTTCCAAGTGTTATAATTTTAGTCTATCACGAGCTTATTATGTTTTTATTCAATTTTTAGAATATTTTTGTTCTTTAGGAGTTTACATGTGTGAAACATGTAAGGATTGGGTGTTTAATAATCATGGCTCAAAACTGGTTCCAAAGATTAACTCTATAGGATTTATACCATTCACCAACATAGATTTTTCCAATGTTGAGCCATGTATTTCATGACGATCAAGACTTTCTTATTGTGTTGATGATGTCAGGTTTCCATGTTTATATCCAACTAGGGCCAAAATATATAGTTTTATCTATATACCTTGGAATGTTTGAACAATTATTTGATTTATTGCTCAAGGCATGTTGCTTTAGTAAATACTAAATCCAGATTGATTGTGTTCTACATATGCACTTCTTTCCTGGAGATTCGTGTTTCTTTTATGAACTCATTTTCATGATTATGAATGTAATTAAATATTCAAGTCCAATGTTTCATCCTTAGATGTCATAAATGGATAATTTCATGAAAAGTTTGGCACTTAAATACCTTATAAAAATCAGCTTAAGGTGCAATTCATGTTGCCCCATCTAATGCGTAGCAGAATCTGGAAAAGCTGATCATCTGCCACATTCTCCTACTGATAAGAAAAGGGAGAAACACAAGCCTAAAGTTCAAACCACCCGTCATAAAAATTATTGAAGAAACTTCTTCTTAAATCTTCCGCTACAAAACATTAGCTGCTACCTAAAGACTTAAAGACTGGGAATGATGATTAAGTGCCATATTCTTCTTCTTGTACTGTATATTAATATGATGTTATCCTTCTACTTATATAAGATTTAATTAATTAGAATACAATTTGTAATACTGAATGATATATGAAAAATATGAAGTTAAATGATGAAATCCAGTTAAAAACCATGGTGCAAAATAGACAAATGAATCTGATAAGTATGATCACATACAATATAAGTTGTATTGTATATATTGTCTATATCATAAAGTCTTTGAAGAAATATGGTGAGTTGTATTTTAACTATTCATTGGACTAACAACAGTGTTTGTACTTGTTTGACTGCAACCCATGCCTCCCTAAATTTCATGTACTATTTTTGCAGCCCTACTTCTCATACCACGCTTATCTAATCTTCTAATCTAACTATAATATAAAAGCCTTGAGGTTGGCACTATTCATTTTTTGGTCCCAAAAAGTCGAAAACAACACCGTTTGTAACCTATTTGTTGCTTTTTAATTTTTTTCAATCTGGCACGTCTTTTTTTTTTCTCTCTCCTTAGCCTGACACAATCAAAACAATCTCAGCCATTCACCTCTCTCTTTCACTCTTTTCTCTCCCTTTTCTCTCTCTTTCACAATTTCTCTATCTCTTTTTTATATGCATATTTTTCTATGTTCTTGGAGGGTAACTAATTTATTATTCATGGGTGCAGAACTTTGTCGCTGTGGTGGTTATTTCCACTTCAGCTTTATATAATTACAATAGAGCTGCTCACCTGGAGATTAATAAAGGTTTGGTTGCCTGTAAATGTCATATTTGTTGGGATGCTAATCACAAGCATGTTTAGGTATGAAATTTTCCCCATTCTGTTGCTATCTCAGATATCTCTTAGTTTCACGATCTTTTTAGCAAAGCAAAGATGGAAATTAGGGGCAAAGGTATGGTTTTAGTAATCTGTAATGATCGTGTTTTTCATCTTTTAAAATTAAACTTACTAAATTCATAATACTTCTTACAAATTTCTTGGACTAGAATCATTTAAATATATGCTTATCCTTGTGTCAAGGTAACTATAATACTCATGTAACAGTACTTCGCTAAATCATTTGATTTATCCTTTCGTATAAGCCATCTACAATTTTATTCTTCTATTATATATCCTGCATATCTTTTTATACTTGCCTAGAGAATGAGCGGACAACTAATACCCTCAACCTATCTCCATGGAATATTGCATTTGCTGAAATGATTTCTTCATTGGATGTCATTGTTGTTAGTTGTTCTCAAGTTCCTGTGATATGTTCTACAGATATCAAAGAGCTAGGCCTATTATTATAGATTCTGACTTATATCACTCAAATAAATCAGGTGCATTTTGGGCCAAAGAGAAACGATTCGTGCCAGTTTCTTCCAAGTTATACACATGTTTTTCCTTAAATATTTTGATCTATCGTATATTTTTTTGCTCAGTAGATTCAAACCTTTATCCATTGTTAGTGACATAAAACCATTGTTCTACGTTGCTTTGGATAATCTAAATGAGATATGGGTCTTATAATTCAATCAAATTGGAAAGTCTATTAACTTGACAATTGTTGGTGCAGCTTCTCAGTATTATGGAGTTAGTCATTAGTTGTTAAAGGATACTGCAACCTCCAAAGAAAACTGCAACCTCCAAGACATACTGGATTGGTGAAAAAGTTTAAGCTTTATCTGTAGTACTCTGTGCTTGAATTTTGACAAGATTTTTTGTTGTTGCATTTAATTATTTTAGTTTATTGATAACAATTGCTGGATCTAATTATAGATTTGTTTTTAACTTACGTTCAGTATTTGAAGCTCTGAGCTTGAGTACTTTTTTTCATTAGCTCCCCAATTGCATTCTAGATTATTGATAGGATTAGTTTTAATGTTGGAGTTATAATATACGGTTTCATTTGTGAATGATCACTAGACATGGAGAAAGACATGCTTTTGGTTATGAATATGTCATTAGCCTTTTATTGACTGCCTTTACAAATGACTAACTCAAATTCGTGTTGGAAATTTTATTAAATGAACATAAAGATTAACCAAGTGACATGATTAGTCAGGGACACCCCCCCCCCTCACCCCCAACCCCAACCCCAACCCCAACCCCAACCCCAATAGTTCTAAAGGAAATTTTGAATCCAACCGTCGTCAATCATGATAATATAACTACAAAGTTTAGAATTAAGCTATTTGTTGAATATAACTAACGTTAAAACTTGAAGATGGTTGTGTCGAAATTTTAAATACTAATATTCAATTTACACAACAAAATACTCAATAACGATTCTACCACATTATTTTACAAAATATTTAATGACGATTTTACCACGTGCAAGGCAATGACTAGTTATTATAACTAGTTATTGTGTGTATATATATATATATATATACTAGTTTTGGTCCGTGCGTTGCACGTTTGTGAAAAATGTAGTGAAAAGTTGTAGGTTGATATCAACGTTTTATAGAATTATTTGTAAAATAAAAACAAAATAGGTCATCATTAGATTTCTGTCTTTTGAATACATTGGAAAGAGGGTATATGAATTGTGTATACATTCATAAAGGAGGATGGAAATTTCATCAAACTGATGCAATAATTGGATGTAATACAATTTAAGAATAGTTTAAAATAAAAATTCAATTAATTTGTAACTTATTGCCGAGCTATTGAAATTCAGTTTGAACTTTTTATTTAGAACTTTGTATGCAATTGAAAAAAAGCTTATTAAAAAAGGGGAAAAAAAAAAAAAGAGTTGAGGTTGATTTCGAAAGTTTTAGTTTGTTTAAGAAAGATGTTTTTATCTTAATTAATAACATTTATTTTATACATTTACCTACTACTTGTTCACCTAACTCTCAAAACTTATATTTTTTTCACCTACCTTTCTATTCATCCTATATTTATTACGTTGTGTTATTGTTTTGTAGATATTGTTTTCTAGCATAGTTCTAAATCTATATCTTCTTCATCTTTATCTTGATCTTGTAGTTTAACTAATCTATCAGGTATGTTTATTTTGATTTTTTGTTGTTTTATTAGAGATGAATTATTTTAATATATGGTTAATGATTAAGAATAAATTGTTGTTGAAAATTTGTAAAAATATTACAGAATGAAGAGGTTTTTTTGGTGTTTTTATTTTTTATTTTTGTTGTTGTTTAATATATATTTTGTGAATTTTATTGCATAGAGTATCATATTTTTATAGTTTGTTATTATTATGTTTTTTGTATGTTTTCATGTAATTGATATATTAGTTTTTTGTTGTTTATTTGTTTAGGAAGAATTTGTTTTGTACAGGTATGAATGCTGGAAATGAAAGATTTGTGGAAACTGGGGATGAATTGGAGAAGGAGGATTTTAATAGTGAAGGAAAAGATAATACTGTTCAAAATGTTGGTGTTCATCAATATTGGTCCCCTTATACATCAAATGAATTGCCCACGAGTAATTGGTATACACAAGATGTTGTAAGTAATATAGATTGTTTTGGTGAGAAAACTATTCCTGAAGGATATAACTCTCAGTATGCTAATAATGAGCATCTGAATTCACTATTTGTTGAGCAACAATGTTATCTTGATGATCAATTAGGTAAGAATGATTATGTGATTGCTAAAACAAGAGAGGAGTTATTGGAGCGGGTTGATAATTTAGAATTTAGTAGGATAGGTAATAAATATAATGAAATGCAAGGTTATATTGATACTCAATTTAATTCAATACAAGTTGAACAAAATGCTCACTTTGATAGATTAAGCAATGAGTTGCGGAAACAGATGGAAAGATGTGTACAGATGTTTAAGGGGTACAGATGTTTAAGGGAAAGATGGTGGAGAAAATTGGTAATGATTCTGGGAAAAATAATGTAGGTTGTTCCTCTGGGAAGTGTGCTACTTTATTTGATAAAGATGTTCCTTTATTATGTGATATAAATAAAGTCAGAGAGAGCCATTTTTTCAGTTGGGTTTACAGTGCTAATGCTGGGTAAGCTATAATGTTTGATACATTTATTGATGTAATATATAATGTTTGATATAATAAATTTTTTTGTTATAATGTTGTAGAGATGTTGTTGATATATCATGGGGAGTGACCTCTAAACTCACAAAAAGACGGTTACAAGATATTAATAAGTCTCAATCTGCATTGGAGCAATGGGTAAATATATTATATGAATTTTATTCTTGTTAAATGTATATTATATATATTACATTGTTATATAATGTAATATTTGTGTATAGGATGTGGACTATGCAATGGATTTGATAAGAGCTAGATCTTTTAAATATCCCAACATATTTTCAAGAAAGTATGGAGTATTGGACACTTGTTTTGGAGAAGTTATTCGGTGTCATTTTGCGAAGGCACATCATCAACTTGATTTTGAAGCATCTATGCGAGCATATATATATGGTGCTTTTCCTAGATATTATGGTTCAAAATGGGAGGAATGTGAGCATTTGTTGTGACCTTATCTTATGCATGATAAATATTGGGTACTCTTTCACGTGGATTTAAGTGCTTGGAAGTTGACACTAATTGATAATTACCAGATGTGTTATAGTGAAAGTCAGAGATATATTCATGCTCTCCCAGGCCTTCAAATAATTCCAGAAATGATTCAAAAGTATGAGCCACAGCTTGCCAAGAAGAAAAAGTGTTTTCAATATAAGAGAAAATCACCTAGTGAAATAGAACAGCTCCAGAGATATAGGTAATATATTGAATTTAGTAAAGTTTTTTTATTTATAATAATATTTTATTTACTTTTTTTTGTGCAAATATTTTTTTGTTTTTGTTTTTGCAGTGACAGTGGACTATTTGTGATTAAATATGTGGAGTGTTTTTTAGCTGGATTGCCTTTAGATGCTGTTGTAAGTGATAAAATTAATATTTATAGGCGAAAACTTGTGTTAGATTTTTTTCACAAGGACTTCTTTTTTTTTCCAATTAGGAGTGAAGTTTAAATGTTTGTATGTATTAGTTTAATAAATTAATAGATTCATATTATATCTTTTTTATGTTATGTTAAGTATGTTGAATGTTTTTATTTATATAGTGTTGTGACATAAAAAAAAAAATAAAAAAGATAAAAACAAAAAAAAGTGAATAGTAAAATCATACTGTAATTAGCATTGAAATTTACCTAGATTTTTAATTAAATTTACCTTGATTCATGTAATGGTATTTTCAGACACAACAACTGTAAATCGTTTCCTTTTATTTTTATTTTCAATTGACCAGAATTTTTTGTGTAATCTTGGCAATGTTGTTGAGCTTGTGTTAATATACAATCCTTTATTTTTATAATTGTATTTTTATAAGTTACAAAAATTAGATTAATTTATCCCAATTTTGTTAATCAAAAAATTTTTTTTCTTGTGGAAACTTTAGGAAAAAATGTTAACTTAGCATTTTAAAAAAACTAATATTTGAACGTTTGCAAAGAAGCACATGAAAATAAATCCTGATTGCCTTTTATCAAGCATTACATTAACGAGCTCAATATGAGAAAGATTTTTTGAGCAATAACAACAATAAGTGGCTGAAATTTAAATTCCAAGAAGCCAATTAAAACAAATGTATTTAAGAAGAAATGGGTAAATTGTTCAAGCTTATATTCTATAAAAATGAGTTATACAATTACCAAAACATGAACAATGAATATAGGTGCCAAGTAAAATACGTCATTTCCGAGACAGGAAACTGGTTGACAAGATGTCTCGACAACCCGAGTTTGGTTGCCGAGATTTCTCGGCAACCAAATCTGGTTGCCGAGCCATCTCGGCAATCCAGTGAAAATATATATATATATATATATATATATATATATATATATATATATATATATTTTTTTTTTTACTTTTGATTGCTGAGGCATCAAATGTTTATATACAGTCCAGAAATACTCGTTATGGAAAAGCTTTGACTCAAATCAATACCTTGCCATTTTTTGCATGATACTGTAATGTGTTCTGTACATTTAAAGCTTTAAGGCCATTTTTCCATGAAGAAATCCAGATAATGAAATCTAAACGTACAACTTGTGGTGGACAAAGGCTTTCTATGCTACAAGCGAAAGATTTGATTGTCGAGGTGGCTCGGTAATAAAATTGGATTGTCGGCAATCCCTTTTAAAATTTTTTTTTTTTAACTCTTGATTAAAATTTTGGGTGTTTAATTTTTTGAATTTTGATTTAAATATTGTATTTTACTGTTCCGAGGGTTTTTTTTAAGTCTATTTTATTTGACCCCAATATAAAAAAAAAAAAAAATTATAAAGTGGTTGCAGCGGCAATGAAACCAAAGTGGAAAAAAAAAATAACAACTTGAATTATTCTATACAATTACCAAAACATGAACAATGAATATACGTGCCAAGTAAAGATAAGTAAAGATACGTTATTTCCGAGACGAAAATGTAGTTGACAAGATGTCTCGGCAACCAAGTTTGGTTGCCGAGATTTCTCGGCAACCAAACCTGGTTGCCGAGCTGGCTCTGCATCTGGTCGCCGAGCTGTCTCGGCAACCAAAACTGGTTGCCGAGATGCCTCGGCAACCATTTTTGGTTGCCGAGCCATCTCGGCAATCCAGTGGAAAAAATATTTATTTTTTTTTTAAACTTTTGATTGCTGAGGCATCAAATGTTTATATACAGTCCAGAAATACTCGTTATGGAAAAGCTTTGAATCAAATCAATACCTTGCCATTTTTTGCATGATACTGTAATGTGTTCTGTACATTTAAAGCTTTAAGGCCATTTTTCCGAAATCCATATAATGAAATCTAAACGTACAACTTGTGGTGGACAAAGGCTTTCTATGCTACAAGCGAAAGATTTGATTGTCGAGGTGGCTCGGTAATAAAATTGGATTGTCGGCAATCCTTTTTAAAAATTTTTTTTTTTAACTCTTGATTAAAATTTTGGGTATTTAATTTTTTGAATTTTGATTTAAATATTGTATTTTACTGTTCCGAGGGTTTTTTTTAAGTCTATTTTATTTGACCCCAATATAAAAAAAAAAAAAAATTATAAAGTGGTTGCAGCGGCAATGAAACCAAAGTGGAAAAAAAAAATAACAACTTGAATTATTCTATACAATTACCAAAACATGAACAATGAATATACGTGCCAAGTAAAGATAAGTAAAGATACGTTATTTCCGAGACGAAAATGTAGTTGACAAGATGTCTCGGCAACCAAACTAGATTTCTCGGCAACCAAACCTGGTTGCCGAGCTGGCTCTGCATCTGGTTGCCGAGCTGTCTCGGCAACCAAAACTGGTTGCCGAGATGCCTCGGCAACCATTTTTGGTTGCCGAGCCATCTCGGCAATCCAGTGGAAAAAATATTTATTTTTTTTTTTACTTTTGATTGCTGAAGCATCAAATGTTTATATACAGTCCAGAAATACTCGTTATGGAAAAGTTTTGAATCAAATCAATACCTTGCCATTTTTTGCATGATACTGTAATGTATTCTGTACATTTAAAGCTTTAAGGCCATTTTTCCGAAATCCATATAATGAAATCTAAACGTACAACTTTTGGTGGACAAAGGCTTTCTATGCTACAAGCGAAAGATTTGATTGTCGAGGTGGCTCGGTAATAAAATTGGATTGTCGGCAATCCCTTTTTTAATTTTTTTTTTAACTCTTGATTAAAATTTTGGGTGTTTAATTTTTTGAATTTTGATTTAAATATTGTATTTTACTGTTCCGAGGGTTTTTTTTAGTCTATTTTATTTGACCCCAATATAAAAAAAAAAAAAAAAAAAATTTATAGAGTGGTTGCAGCGGCAATGAAACCAAAGTGGAAAAAAAAATAACAACTTGAATTATTCTATACAATTACCAAAACATGAACAATGAATATACGTGCCAAGTAAAGATAAGTAAATATACGTTATTTTCAAAACGAAAATGTAGTTGACAAGATGTCTCGGCAACCAATTTTGGTTGCCGAGCCATCTCGGCAATCCAGGGAACTTTTTGTTTTTTTTTTTTTTTGATTGCCGAGGCATGAAATGTTTATATATAGTCCAGAAATACTCGGTATGGAAAAGCTTTGCCTCAAATCAATACCTTGCCATTTTTTGCATGATACTGTAATGTATTCTGTACATTTAAATCTTTAAGGTCATTTTTCCATGAAGAAATCCAGATAATGAAATCTAAACTTACCACTTATGGTGGACAAAGGCTTTCTATGCTACAAGTGACTTTTCAAAAGATTTGATTGTCGGGGTGCCTCGGTAATCAAGTTGGATTGTCGAGCCATCTCGGCAATCCCTTTTAAAATTATTTGTGTTTTTTTTTTTTAACCTTTGATTGCCGAGCCATCAAATCTTAAATGTTTTTTTTTATAACAATGCTTTATTTTTATAATTGTAAAAATGTGAACTTAGCATTTTAACTATATGAAAAACTAATATTTGAACGTTTGCAAAGAAGCACATGAAAATAAATCCTGAACGCCTTTTATTAAGCATTACATTAACGAGCTCTTATTGATCTTCTGAAACCTCTTGTTACCATATCAACTAACAATTTGCTAATTTCTTCATACAGTTCACAAAATTTTTTTGAAATTGAAATTTTTTTTTTTAATTTTGGGTGTTTAATTTTTTGAATTTTGATTTAAATATTTTATTTTACTGTTCCCAAGGTTTTTTTTTAGTCTATTTTATTTGACCCCAAAATAAAAAATTAAAAAAAAATTATTTATAGTGTGATTGCCGAGATAGTTCGGCAATCAAACCAAAGTGGAAAAAAAAATAACAACTTCAATTCAACCTACCCATACCCATGTTACTCTATCTACTTTATGTATCTACTTTACTATACTATCTATCTATCTATCTACTTTATTACACTACAAACCAAAATAAGACATTGAATGCATTTTGTTGTTTTGCATTGAATACATGCAACTTTCTTTATCCCTCTTTCTCTCTCCGATATTTCTCTTTTCTATATTTTGTCCTCCTTCTCTTTTCTTTATCTTATCCTTTCATTGTTTTCATTGTCTTCTCCTTTGATTTTCTTTTCCTTCTTTGATTGCAAAACAATACATTACAACATTACAGGTATGTGAATTTGATTTCTTAATCATGATTTATTATGTAATATATTGATTTTGAATATGTTGAAAATATTAAAATATACATTTGAAAAACTTGGGTAATAGATTGGTTGCCGACCAACCCGGCAACCCGAGTTGCTCGGCGATGAACCGCTGGCCGCCGAGGTTGATCGGCAACCAAATATGGTTGCCGAGCAATCTCGGCAACCAACGGTGGTTGCTGAGGTTTCTCGGCAACCAGGTATAGTGCTTTTTTTTTTCTTTCCTTAGAGTAATCTTGGTATTTATGTAGTAAAATGAATAAAAACTTATTTTTATTTTGTATACTGTGTACTGGTGTTGGCTAAGGAATGTATGTACCAAAAAGATTGATATTACTTTAATTTGTAATTTTTTTATAATAATGTTAAGTAACCATTCTTTAAGTCATATGGTATAGACTAAGAGTTCATTGTTTTGTAAATATGTTATAATAGTAACTGAAATATATTTCATAATTACTTACACTTAATTTTTTTTTGCAGATATGGATGTACAATACGTTGTTGATGAAAATGTTAGATTTGCTGGAAAGCTTACACAGATTAGTAATTTTAGATATGTACAGGTTGTGATTGGAAATTATAATGAGGACCAGTTGAATGAATTTAGGAATAGTTGCTTTTCTTATTTAGAAGAGTTATACAATAGAAGAATGCGATTCAGTGGTAAATTAGTATATGAATTTCTTTTTAATATGGTACATACAAATAAGGGGAATGAAGTTTGGTTTAAAGTAGATAATCAATTAGTGAGATTTGGACTGCAAGAGTATTGTTTGATATCTGGATTGCTATGTCATGACAATTCTGAGACTATGTCTATTTATAGTACTTTAGGTAAACATAGACTTAGAAGGAGATATTTTAATAATGCCTCACAGATATCTTTGAATCAATTGGAGAATGCTTTCTTGAATTGTGGAGATGAAAACGATAAGTATAAGCTAGGGTTAGCCTTACTTATTGAAGGATTTTTAAGCCCATGGAAAGGAAAAAAATAAATGTACAGACATTATCATTAGTTGATAATTTGGAAGTTTGTTATGATTATCCATGAGGAAGGCATTCTTTTTTTATATTCCTCCGCTCACTGATTAAATCATGGGAACGTTTGGCAGCTAGGGCCATGAATGGTAGTATTATGCCCTATACTATATATGGTTGTCCTACAATATTCCAGGTTAGTAATTATTTCAGATTACTAATTGTATTTAAATTTATTAGTATTGTACTATTTAATATATATTGATTTTATTTATATTTTTACAGTTGTGGATATATGAGGTATGCCCACAAATTGGTGAAAAATTTGGGGCTAAATTGCAAAATGGGTTCCCACGTATTTTGAGTTGGGACATCGTTGAAAAAATAGAAAGAAAAGATGTTTGTGACTTTTTCAATTCCACACAGGTTAGTATATTTTGTGCTGTGAATATATATTTTTAGTGATTTTATGTATTATTGTTATTTAATAATATGTATTTGCAGATTGTTGCTGTACCAATACTATTACCAACAGAAGAAGAATTAGAACAAGCATATGTATATACAATGGTTTTAGTAGAGGATACAGCAGATGTTCGTTTTGATCCTATTGTGGATCAGTTTGAGTATGGGGGAGAACATGTTGATGAGGTTGAAGAGGAAGTGGATGAGGAAGAAAGAAATGAGGGAAATATACCACCAGCTGAACCAGATGAAAATTTTGATAATAGTTGGTCCCCTTATATAAGTAACGAGTTACCGAATGATAACTGGCCTGTAAGAAACGTTACTTATATGGACTACTATAATGAACAACAAAATATTCCTGAGACTTCTCAAGGCCCTTCAACTTCAGGTTACAACTACTTTGATTATGTAACCTATGAAAATTTGAGTTCTATGTTCGATGAACAGAGAACTTATTTTGATACCCAATTAGATGAGCAAAGATCTTACATTGATAACACAAGAGATGACCTGTTGCTGTGTTTAGATGAGTTACAACCCAATAGTGATGTGAAAGAACTGCAACAATATATAGATAGGAAATTTGACTCATTTCGGGGTGAACAGAGTAGCTTATTTGGTGGTTTGCAGGATGAGTTCCAAAGTTCTTTTGGACAAATCCAGAGAATGTTTGAAGGGATGAATGTTCAAAAACCTGGTGGTGCTGGTGGTGGTGGTGGTGGTGGAAATGAAATAGAACGTACTGATGTAGGGGAGACATCGACTGAAGATGCGTTCATTCCAATTTTGTGCGACATAGATAAAAAAATAGAAAGTGATTTTGCTAGTTGGACCAGTCGCGCAAAAACTCGGTAAGTTATAATATTTGATATAAGTTATAATATTTGATATAGTTATTTAACTTATCCATTTTTCTAAATAAGTATTTGTAATTTTTTGTAGTGATGTTATAAGATTGCATGGGGGCTATACTTTGAATAAAGAGAAGTTCATGAATCTTGGGAATCCTGAATTTCCACTCAACTCTGAGGTAAAGATTAATTATATTTTTTAACTTATAGATTAAGTATATTTTTTAATATTAGTATATATAAGAATATAATGTTCTATGTTGTTGTTTGTATTGTATGAAAAGGATATGGATGCTGCATTAATGTTGATCAGAGCAAGAAGCAGAAATTTCCAGGACATATTTTCAGATAAGTATGCAGTCTTGGATTCTGGTTTTGGATCTCTTATGATTGAACTTAGAGTTAAACGTTTGGATCCAAGAGGGCAATTTGTACAACATGCTGCTTCTTCTTCTTCCCTTGATAACAGTGTGATGGGATACGTAAATGGTTATTTTCTTAAAAATTTTGGCAAAAAATGGAAGGAATGTAATTATTTACTGTGGCCATATCTTGTGCACAACAAATATTGGGTGTTGTTCCATGTGGATTTGAAGAGGTGGAAGCTCACAGTGCTTGATAATTATCAAAAATCAGCTGATGATGCATCCATATATGTCGCTGTACTTCCTATTATTGGAGGTCTTCCAGATGTGATTCGGAGGTATTTGCCAGAACTTGGTACAAACATAAATGAGCGTTTGGAATACTGGAGGAAATCCATTACTGATATACCTCAACTTGAAAGATACAGGTAATTAGTAATTAGTTTAAATAATTTATTTTATTCCCAATAATAGTTATGTATAATTACTAATGTTTTAAAAATATTATTTGCAGTGACAGTGACATATTTGTGCTGAACTATGTTGAGTGTCTATTAGCTGGACTAACCTTGGATGCAGTTAGAGAGGATAAAATACCTATTTATAGGTATAAAATGATGCTTGATTTTTTTAATAAGGAGTTGTTTTTTATTCCATATCAAAGAGATGTTTAATAAAATGAAATTGTATATTTATAATTCTTATTAAACAATGTAATTTGATTTGATTGAATAAGAGGGTTTTTGTATGGTTAATTAAATTTACTTTGTAAGTTTCAAATTAATGTATTGGTAATTTTAGCAAGACACAACAATTGTACTCAGTTGAATTTTATTTTTATTTTCAATTTACTTAGATTTTTTGTTGGGTAGTAAGCTGTAATTTATATTTGCTTACAATAAGTGATTGAACTACTGGAGAAATATTAATTGTCCATAAAGTTAGCAATTGTGTTAGATTTTTTGAGAAATTGACAAAGCATGTTTTATAGAAAAGATGAACAATTACAGGTTTTTCGCAGAAAAGATGAACAATTACAGGTTTTTCGTAGTCTGTTAACATCAAAATATGGTGGCCGAGGTTTTTCGGCAACCACAATTGTTTGCCGAGTTGTCTCGGCAACCAAGTTTGTTTGCCGAGTTGTCTCGGCAACCAAACCTGGTTGCCGAGATGGCTCGGCAACCAATTTTGGTTGTCGAGCCATCTCGGCAACCTAGTAAAAAAAAATTTTTTTTTTTTTTTTTTACTTTTGATTGTCGAGGCATTGAATGTTTATATACAGTCCAGAAATCTTTATATACAGTCCAGAAATGCATGCTCGTTATGGAAAAGTTTTGCCTCAAATCAATACCCTGTCATTTTTTGCATGATACTGTAATGTATTCTGTACATTTAAAGCTTTAAGGCCATTTTTCTATGAAGAAATCTAGACAATGAAATCCAAACACTGAACTACCTGGTACCACTTGGGGAGAAGAAACTTGTGGTGGACAAAGACTTTCTATGCCACAAGCCACTTTTCAAAAGATTTGATAGCCGAGGTGGCTCGGCAATCAAATTGGATTGCCGAGCCATCTCGGCAATCCCTTTAAAATTAAATATATATATATATATATATATATTTTAACTTTTGATTGCCGAGCCATCAAATGTTTATATACAGTCGAAATGTTTATTTTTATAACAATCCTTTATTTTTATAATTCTATTTTTATAGGTTACAAAAATTAGATTAATTTTTCCCAATTTTGTTAATCAAAAATTTTTTTTTTCTTGTGGAAACTTTAGGAAAAAATGTTAAATTAGCATTTTAACTATATGAAAAACTAATATTTGAACGTTTGCAAAGAAGCACATGAAAATAAATCTTAAACGTCTTTTATCAAGCATTACATTAACGAACTTAATATGGGAAAGATTTTTTGAGCAATAATAACAATAAGTGGCTGAAATTTAAATTCCAAGAAGGTAATTAAATAACAAATGTATTTATGAAGAAATGGGTAAATTGTTCAAGCTTATATATTCTATAAAAATGAGCTATACAATTATGAATATAGGTGCCGAGCAAAGCTACTTCATTTAGACAGGAAACCAAAATGTGGTTAACAAGATATCTGGCAACCAATTTTGGTTGCCGAGCCATCTCGGCAATCGAGGCAAATTTTTTTTTTTTTTTACTTTTGATTGCCGAGGCATCAAATGTTTATATACAGTCCAGAAATGTTTATATACAGTCCAGAAATACTCGTTATGGAAAAGCTTTGCCTCAAATGAATACCTTGCCATTTTTTGCATGATACTGTAATGTATTCTGTACATTTAAAGCTTTAAGGCCATTTTTCCATGAAGAAATCCAGACAATGAAATCTAAACACAGAACTACCTGGTACCACTTGGGAGAATAAACTTGTGGTGGACAAAGGCTTGCTATGCTACAAGTGACTTTCTAAAAAATTTGATTGCCGAGAGGTGGCTCGTTAATCAAATTGGATTTCCGAGCCATCTCGGCAATCCCTTTAAATTTTTTTTTTTAATACTTTTGATTGTCGAGCCATCAAATGTTTATATATAGTCCAGAAATGTTTATTTTTATAACAATCCTTTATTTATAATTGTACTTTTATGATACTGAAAAACATAGGTTACAAAAATTAGAATAATTTTTCCCAATTTTTTTAATCAAAAATTTTTTTTTCCTCGTGGAAACTTTAGAAAAAAAATGTTAACTTAGCATTTTAACTATATGAAAAACTAATATTTGAACGTTTGCAAAGAAGCACATGAAAATAAATCCTGAACGCCTTTTATTAAGCATCACATTAACGAACTCTTATTGATCTTCTGAAACCTCTTGTTACCATATGAACTAACAATTTGCTAATTTCTTTATACAATTCACAAAATTTAATCATAGTAACCCACACTTGGTTACGAAGCTTTAGAGAATAAAAATTACAATTTTTGAGTTTTTTTGAGGACCAAAGTACATTTAAATTCTAACAAAAGATGCTTTTAAGTAATAACATTTAGTAAACAATTTCACAAAATAACTTAAAAAGTAGTTACAAATTAATTAATGGTAGAAGGCTGCCGAAATTGTAATCAGACTTTATTTGGTTGCCAAGAATTTCTTCAATGAAGTACAAACTCATAGTTGCCTATTTAGTAAACAAAAAAGGTTGTCCAGATCTTGTCGATTAAATTTTATCGCCTCTTTTTCCTTGAGCAATCAAAAAAGATGATTTAGTAGAGTTGAATTTGAAATAGTTAACTAAGTAACAAATATCATAACCAAAATAATAACTGCTCTTATATTTATCTTATAGTTAGAGCTACATCATATAATTACAATAACAAAAGATAAACCCAAAATATTTAAAACACATCTTAATTGGAAGTTGAACATTGTTTAGTTAAGATGGTTTGAAAACTCATTGGTTTTTTTTGGCCTCGTCAATTGCACAGCTGTTGAATTTCTTCTTCGTAATTGGTGCATCATCCAAATGAAACAAAGATCTTTTTGCTGTTCGTTCCAGGAAGCTTATAGGTTCACCTATATCCTCAACTGGAGCTTTTCCTTTGTCTTTGTCTTTGTCTTTGTTTTTTTTTTCTACTTCTGATGCATTGATAATAAAAAGGATTTCATATTTGCACTGAGGAGACGACTGTTGTTGTATAGCCTTTACATAAAATATCTCCTCTTCATCCATAGATAACCTTATATATGTCTGTTAATATAAAATTTGATAAGTTGTGAAACAAATGAGTGTAAAATTGAAGTAAAAGAAAAGGAAATACCAATGGTTGTTCCATCATAATTTGAGCAGTTGATTGCAAGAAATATTCTGCTGGATTTCCAATAGCTGTAGCGTTAATGTATCCAGTAGAATCCATCAATTGCATGTATACCTTAGCTCTATAAGAAAAAACAAAATAAATTTATGTTATGAAAATTAAATAGAATATGTAAATAAATGTAAATAAAAGTTTAAAAATATTTAATTTGGTCATGATTACCTTGGTATTGCTTGAGCTTCAAGACATTTATAAAACACACAATGGTATATGTCACCATAATTTTCGCTTGAAATTTTGTTGCAATTGTTGCAACTCATATACCAATAAGTTTGATTCAAAACTGTAACAGATGCTTTCTCTTTTATCTAGAAAAATTGTTTCTGTCAATATAACAATATATAAATAAGTTATTATATTCACTATAGAACAATTTTAAAAATTTGTACAATTATTTAAAGTATAGAGAGTTGTACCACAGTTTTCAGCCCTTGAATATTCTTGATTTCTGTGAAGTCTTTCTCTTCAGTTGGAATACAAAGCTTGGAAGATAGCTTTGATGATGTTAAATTCAAATAATATTTATCACATACAATTTCATCAATCAGTTCACAATTAGTATGTCCCCTATGTACACAAAAATACATAAGTTATAATTTGAAGTGAAATGTGTAATAGATAAACAACTAATTAATATATATTTACCAATATTTGAATTCTTCTACAATTTCAAATTCTCCATCTATGAAGAAAGAGGTGTCTGCTTTTGTGGATAATGATAAACCTGTACATTAAAATATAAATGAAATATATTAATAGTTATGCAAAGATGATAATAATAGGTTTATAGAAGATGATGAATTACCATTGAATGAGGTTACTTTGAGGTGCTTTCCAATTAGAACAGGTTTTCTTTTCAGATTTTGAGATATGTATTTGCATTCGTTATCCACAAAGGTTTCCCACATGGTTAACAGAATCGTGTCGAACCTATTATTTGTAAAAGAATAGTATGTGAAACTTGTAACGAAAACAAATTATATAGCTATTATATAAAAAGAAATGTGTATGGAGTGGAATAAATATAAATGTCATACTTTTTGTTTATCAATACTAAATCTTGCACTTGACATTCTTTTCCATATCGTGTTTGAATAATCCTTCTAGGTTTTATATCAATTATCATCCCAGCAACGCCTGTAAAAAACAAAAAAGTAAAAAAAATGTATATTAGCATTCAAAAGTTTAGTGTAATGTGTAGAAAACAGTATTATTGACTTACTTATATCTATGTTAGAATCCATATAGTTAGGGAAATCTTCAAAATCTGTAAAGGTATAAGTAGACATTATGAGATTGCTATTATTTTTTTCAACTTTGCGTATTCTTGTTCTTCCTGAAATTATCCATTGCAATTCTCCAGATTTTACCTTGTACTCTGGGTTTGTTATTTTAACCATTGCATTTGATACCAAATAAGTATTTCCTAATGTTAATTGATCTTGAAAAGCTGTAATATTTTGACCATATAAAGTTGCTTGAACCGTTGATCCCTGGTGCATAAAAAGAATTTGAAAAATTAATAATTTTGATGATATAAGAAGTGAAAGATATAATGCAGTAATATTTACCTCTGTGTCCATGAGAATCAAATTTTGATATTTGATTGGACTTTTTTGAGCAATTCTGGGAGAAAATTTTTCAGCAACTACAACTTTGACTGTCCATCCACTACTTCCTGGAGAAACATTACTAATCAATTGAAACTCTTTACTCATTTTTAAGATTGTGGAATAGCGGTTACAATTTTGTTATATTTATAGAGGTAATGAAGAAAATTGGGAGGACAGGTAGGAAAATTTAGCTAAGTAATTGAGTGAGTGATAAGAGTATTTGATTTATTGAAGAGGTATTTATAGAGAAATATAGATAGAGACAGTAATCTGGAAAATGAAATAAATATAGTAAACTTAGTTCAGGTTCTTAAGAAGTATACTGTTAGAGTTAAATAGGTTATGATTGATTTTGTTCAAAATATAGATGAAAAGAAAAATTTATTTGGAAGTAAATATTGGTTATATAAACCATATGGGATTTATGGTTGTTCCCTAGTTTTAAAGTAAAAGCTATTAGTTGTGATTCAACTGCCTTTTGAATTGTAATAGTGTTCCCGTGAATGTTATACTACTTATCCTTACAATAAAAGGATAAAACAAATAGCAAAACAGAGGAAAATAGTGAATCCTTTTTTATTGGTTTGTAAATTACCTTTTTGTAGGACATCTCTTTTGTGGTAATTAATTAGTAGTCGCAGTCATATATATACAAATAAATGGAAGCCTAAGAAATAGAACATTGGCAAGCCTTGGTATTCTAAGTCCAGACCCAATTTTTATTTTGTTACTATAAGGAAATTGTAATATCTAAATTCACTGGTATGTATCTAGTGTTATTTATGTACAGTATCAATTAACTTAGCAAGATGCTAGTGTGAGCATTTCTACTTCTTTTCCCTTCCTTCGTCTGTTCATTTCATTGTGGGGAAGTCTGTTATTGGAGATTGGTGGATTGGGATATATCTTTGGTTGACAAAGCTGCAACTTTGGCAATCAAATGTGGTTGTCAAGGTTGCATCGTTGTGGTTGCCGAGGTTCTTGGCAACTACGTTTGGTTGCCGAGGTTGCTCGGCAACCAAATGTGGTTGCCGAGCTTGGTGGTTGCCGAGAAAGCTAGTTGCCGAGGTGGCTCGGCAACCACATTTGGTTGCCGAGGTGGCTCGGCAACCATCTTTGGTTGCCGAGCCACCTCGGCAACCAGTTGTAGTTTTAAAAAAAAAAAATTTTTTTTTCTTTCCTTAGAGCAATCTCAGCTAGTAAAATGATAAAAACTCTGTATGCTGGTGGCTAAGGAATCTATGTAGAAAAAAGATTGATATTACTCTAATTTACAATCTTTTTATAATAATCTTGATTAACCATTCTTTAAGTCGGTATAGGCTAAGACATTGTAGACTAAGACATTGCCATAAATGTTGATAACAGCTACATGGCAGCAGTAATCAAAAACATTTATAGGTGCCAGCATAATTTAATGCATAGCATGGATTATTGTAGAAAGTATTGTTGTTGTTATGTTGTGAAAATCACAGATTTTATTTAAAATAATATTATAAGAAAACAAATTATGTTTTTATTTCAATTTTTTTTAGTATATATATATATATATATACATATTAGAAAATTTACAGAGAAAAGAAAATAAAAAATAGTTAATAGTTTGATAATCTATTAGTCATCAAATTTATTCTCAATTTCTAAGCTAGTTGTTTAGGTAATCTGTGAAAAAAAAGAGTAAGAGAAGCACCATAATAAGCACAAAATTTTATAATTTATTTTCAAAGATATATATTCAATATTCATTTTGAATGAAAGAACCGAGATATACATTAAATACTGACAATCTAGACTTCAATAATTAAATACCCTACCAAGCAGTAAGAACCAGAGAGATATAGATGAAAGATGCAGCAATCAAATAGTAGCAATACTAATCTATAGTTTTAGAGCAGAGAGTGATAATTTCAATTTTGCCTAAAAAGATATGTGAATGACATGTAATAAAAGATGGAGAAAGTGTAAATTCAATGGATGATTACAAAGTGCTGGAATTTGAAAGTGGCTGTGTAAGCACCCCAGTTATCAAACAAGCTATTGCCGGCTCAGCAACTATATTGGCTGCCTCAGCAAATATGTAGTTGTTGAGCCATCTAGGCAACAGTTGTGGATGTAGCTAGGAACCATTGATAAGTAACTGTAATTCTATCAGTTGTTATATTAATAATTTTGTATTACTTTTATTTCTTATTAATAAAAAAAATGATAGACATATCTAGAAAATAAAATATATAATTAAATTGTATACAAATTAGCAATGATAACAGCTACATGAATTTGATTCAAAATTAGAGGTTGTAGTTTATCATAGCTACATAATAATACAAGTAAACAAAGAGGCTGTAGTTTATCCAGAATAGTATATCCAGAGTAGCAATCAAATACTTTTATAGCTAGTAGCGTAATCTAATGTTTAACATAGCTACATAATAATACAAGTAAACAAAGTATGTATTATTACTTACTGTATCACAATAGTGACTAATGGATATTGTTGTGTTTAATATTATAGGCAAAAAAATTAGGTTATTATTCAACTTTTTATTAGTAACAATATATATATTTGTGAAATTTAGAAAAACAACTAAATGGGAAAAAAAATTTAATGAAAACTGCTGACCAAAAATAATTAAAGTTGTTGAATTACATTTGTAACATATTGTTCTCTTTATCTAATAATTATTTTTTTGTTAACTATCAAAGAACAAGATATACATTCATTATTATGATTCATTTAACTAAAGATAAAGATATACATGAAATACTGACAAATTTAGGTTGTAATAATTAAATACCCTAAGACTTTTACGGCTGCTGAGAATTAAAGATATACATTACATCATATCATAATAGTAATTTAATAGTATTAGAATAGTAATAAATAAAATTTCATCCGTTAAAGACATGGAAAAAAATTTCGAAAATGCATAAATTTTAATAAAAAAAGTACTACAGGAAAAAAACATTCTATATTCATACATAATAATTATAAGATTATTGTGTAGGTAATTTTCAATTCTCTATATATTAAAAAAAAAATTAGGTCTATTTAATTGTATCAGTATCAATTTTTATTAGTAAAAAATATATATTTGTAAATTTTAAAAAAATGTGAAAGAAAAGTTGTAGCGAATAGCTATACGTATAGTTTCATCATTCTTCATTGGGTGCATAATCAGCACAAAAAAAAATAATTAATTCGGCCAAATAGATATTTATAATTTCAATCCTTTACATTTCCTATTTTGAATAAACAATTGGTACAATGCACTAACTATTGGAACAAGAATACAAATATTTAAAAAACAATGTCAGCATTAAGCACAGATATAAAAATAATAGTACCAGTTGAAATAATTGAGTATTAATATATTAATGTTCTAGAAATCCCTACAATATCATATTACAATATGAAAGATGATATAAATAAAAGCATTATGTCATATTTGTGAAAGAAAAAAATTAGAAAATGTGTAGGATCTATAATCACTTCTTGGACTTCCTATTTTTCTGCAAGAAAAAAAAAATGATAAACACACATGAGATTATTTTATTAAAAAAAAGTCATTTTAATGTAATAAGTCAATTAAATCATTTATACATTATTTATGAATATAGTAATGACTAATATACACTAAAATGAAATATTTGGGAAAACTAAAGAATAATCATCACAAATAGAATGCTGTAAATTAATAGGAGGCACAAAGTGGAACATAATTAAACAACTACTAAAAAATAACAATAATGACAATATAAATTCACTAAAACTAAAATTTCTTTATAGACAACATTTTTTGTACACCTTAAATGCAAATGTGAATTCTCAACTGGTTTTATCAACACTTTAATAGAACTAATTGTTTTAGCTCTAGATAATGCCACATATAATTGTCCATGTGAAAATACAGATTCGGGAAGATATAAACCAACAAAATCTAAAGTTTGTCCTTGAGCTTTATTTATTGTCATTGCAAAGCATGGACGAATAGGAAATTGTGTTCTTTTAAAAGGAAATGAATTTTTATCACTTTGAAGAGGTATAAATGGAATTCTTGGTAAGAAAATATGTTTTCCTTTATATTCTTCAATACAAATTTCAGCATGAATAACATTACGTTCAAATGATCGACAAACTAATTTTGTTCCATTACATAATCCTTCTGAATGGTTAATATTTCTAAGTAATATAACAGGACAATTTTTTTTTTAATATAAGTTCATGTGGTGGAATACCATTTGGAGTTAAAGTATTTAAAAAATCTTCATGAATACTTTGATCTATTTGTTCCAATGTTTCATCATAACTATAATATTTACATGTTTCACCAGGTAATTCCTTAAGTAAAATATTGTTTATTAAATCAACACATTCATTTTTTGGAATTAAAATAACACTATTAATCATTGTATCTAAATTTGTAATATAGTGTTTTAAATTAGGAAACACAATGTGAATTAAATTTTTTAAAGATTTGTATTCTTCTTCAAATGGTATAATTATTTCATTAGGAAGCTTAATCATACCACATGTATGTTCAATCTCAATCCCATCACCAATATTAAGTAACAACTGAGAAAATAATGGATATAATTGTGCTCTCATATTTTGGACTAATTGAAATTTTCTAAAATGTGGCCATAAGCTAGAATGAACTAAACTTGCCAATAATATTTTCTCTTTGTTCCCTTTTTGAACAACTGGTAAAACTTGTCTAAAATCTCCACCTAGAATAGCAATTTTCCCACCGAATGGTAAATTACTTTCATTAATATCTTTTAACATGTTGTCAACAGCTTCAACAGCATAACGATGCATCATTGGTGCCTCATCCCAAATGATTAAATTAGTCATTCGAAACAAATCTGCTAATGCAGACTGTTTACTAACATAACATGTAATATCACTATTTATTTCTAAAGAAATTTTAAATCTTGAATGTGCAGTTCGTGCTCCAGGTAACAAAGAAGCTGCAACTCCAGAAGAAGCAGTAGCCAATGCTATACGATTTTTGGATCTAACAAATGTAAGCAAGGCTTTATATAAAAATGTTTTACCTGTACCACCTGGTCCATCTATGAAAAACATTCCAGGTTTCCTGTTTAAAACATGTTCCACAATTTCATCATAAACTATTTTTTGTTCTTTATTTAACATATTTGTATATAACATATCATTACTTCCAATTACATTATTTGCCATCTCTTCGCTAACAATATTAGCCAATCTTTCTTCTTCTCCCATAATTATTTGAAACGGTACAACAGAATATTCATTTATGTTTTTACCACTTTCTTCTAATATATGATTGATATAATGTAGAGCTTGAATTTCAGCATTTATAACAGATAAACCTTCATTGACATAGTCCTCATACATAAAGTTACCAAATTTAATCCACAATGTTTTTGGATCATCAGGTCCACATAGAGTTAATATTGTAGCAAATAAACGTCTTAAAGAAGAGGGCATTTCATAACCAATAGCTTCTTCCAAACACATTTCACAATAATTATTACCATTTAGTAAGCCATGTGCAACAGCTGCTTCACGAAAAGATTGTATAGAAATACCATTTACTATTTTTAGACTTGCATAGGATGTTGGTCCCCTAATATGATTAAGCAAAATTCGTAAATAATATCTTTCACCTTCAACTATGTTAGCTGAAACTAATCTTCCAATTACATTTCCACGTTTTCTTTTTGTCCATATTTTACCTTGTGTATCCCATACAAAATACTGAGAAAATTCTCTATACAATAATGTATTTGCGAACTCATTGCATGTATTCATTCTAAAAAATTTAGTTAACATTGTTATTTTTCTATAATTTGTATCAATAATATTTAACAAATTTTCAGAATCTTTATATGTTACTAAATGGTTATTTTCAAGATGTAATTGTAACGATATAATTGAAGGAAAAATTTCAGATAAAATAAATCCATATATTCTCCAAAGAGCTTCAGGTGGAGATATCCATCTAGCAGATTGATATCTTTCAATTTCATCGACATTATTTGTATTATTATTTACACAAAAATTTACCCTATCATGTCCTTTGTATACATATTTATATAAATATTTTACTGCTTTTACAGTTGAACATATTTCTACATTGATATGACAATCATATTTTGCACATAAATATGGATTATAAGGCACAACCCATCTAATATCTAATAAACTACCTCTAATAGTAATTGTTTCATAAGTATTGGAACGCCTATAATTTGGGTAACAATTTTCTCCAAGAAAAGTTTTTGTAATAAATTCTTTTGAATATTTATTTTTACACTTTCCATCTTTATTCATACAAATATTGTTAGGATTTAGTATACCACAAGGACCATGTATCATATGTTTAATTACAACAGAATGTAAATGAGAGTTATGATTTTTATTAGGTATTTCACATGAAACAATTTCATCAATTAAATCTGTGTTATTAACTTTACAATTTTGATTTAGAATTAACAAAAAATGTGCATATGGAAGGCCTCTTTTTTGGAATTCTATTACATAAATATACGCAGCAACTTCACCAAAACTATGTCTTTGAAATAAATCAATTTTTAATTCTTCCAATTTTGCTCTAAATATACGAGTAATCAAATCAGGTCTATTTTGACTAATATCATTATATTTCAACTCATTTTTTATTTCATCCCAATTTAGATTACAAGTTATTGTTAAAAATATATCCGATTTTCCAAACCTTTGAACCAAAGCCACTACATCCATATATCTTTTTTTCATATCTCTGGGGCCACCAATAAAAGAAGAAGGTAAAATAATTTTTTTACCAATTTTATAACCTCTATTTTCACCATTTTCTACACTATCAACAATTCCTTGATATAATTCAGCACGTATTTCATTTTGATTTTTCTAAAATAATCTAATCTACTTGTTTCAATTTTAACATACATATCAACCACATATTGTTGAAAAAGCCTTCCAGCATGAAGTAAAATGCACTTATTAGTAGGTCTTACCTGTAACTTATAATAATAATATTCTCTGCAAGATACTTGCAGTTTCTTTTTAGGCTTTTTCATAACTGCAAAGAAATAAAGAAAATTAATAAAGTTTCATAATAAAAATAAAATAATAGACTATGTTTAAAATATTAACCTGAATTCTCGTTTTCAATTAATTGATTTGCAGAATTTATAACATTTATATCTAACAAATTATTCACAATATTATAAGAATCAACATTGTTTAGACTATACTTTTGGATACCTTCATGCCATCCAGATTCACCATAAGGAAATAATAATGGATATTGAAGTGGATCATAACAACCAAAATAGTAATGTATTTTATGTATACTATCAGAATGACAATGTATTAATATATCTCTTGATCTAGTGTTAGTGATAATAGAAGGATCTTCATCAACCCATATCGCAGCCACTTGTGATGCTGAAGGTGTATTGTATACTCTTTGATCAAGTATCGCATCACATCTAATTTGTATTTTACATAACTCCAAAGAATCAACACTACTTAATGAACGAAAAAATTTTGAATATGGATTAATCTTCAATATATTGATTAATTTATTCAACATATATTCACAAAATTTATCTGATTTTTGTAACCTATGTTGTACTTCATTTTCAGTATCATAAAAGTACAATTGTAAAAATGAAGGATTGTTATCAGTAGGTATAATTGAATTTATATAATGATAAACTTGCCCTTGAATTCTAAATGTATATATACCTTTGTATGATTTTCCCAAATTTTGATCATATTTTACCCCAAATGATGTAAATGCAAAGTGATTATTATAATTGCGTACATTACTTTTAAAATGTAAGGATTCATTGGAATTGGTAGTATATAGTTGATACAATTCATCAGGACAAGAATTTATTTTCAATTTCACTTTACCATCACAACAACAAAAACATTTAGTTTCTTTCTCAAATTTTATAGCTTTACAGTACCTACAAATTGTTGGTGGTGTTAATATATGAGTTTTTGTGGGAATATTTTGTATAGCAACATATTTACTATATTGTGTAATATTAGAATTGTTATTTAATATATCATCATCAACTATATCAAGTTCCTCAACAGCTATATCACCTTCATCAACCATTCTTTGATTATCAACTACAAAATAGAAATCCAATATTATAATGCATATTCAAAAAAATTTGAATATATAGTATATAAATTTAATAAATACTTGCCTGTTGATAAACTTGAACTATCTTGCAACCTAGTAACTTTCTTTTTTTGCTCAATTTTTTCTCTGTGCATACAATTCTCTTCTCCTTTTATTCCGCAAATCTTTTTTTTCTTGTGTATTCATCTATCTACAACACCTATATAAAATAAAGCAAACAGAAAATAGCTTCAAATAAATACCAAAAAAATAAAAAATCACCAGGTCTAATACAAACTAAAATAACAAAATGAAAATATCATTTTCAACTAATTTAGCAACAACTTTTAGCAACAACTGGAAAAGATTAAACTACTATTCTTGCCTAGGGAATCACAGTAACCACAATTTGGTAGCCTACAACCACCACATGTAGCTGCCAAGATAGCATAGAATCTCAAGAACCATAGAAATTTGGGTTGCCCTGTGGTTGCCAAGCATCTCGGCAACCACATTGTGGTTGCCAAGCATCTCGGCAACCACATTGTGGTTGCCGAGATGCTTTACATGCTCGGCAACCACAGTGTGTGTGGTTGCCGAGCTCTCTCGGCAACCACAGACACTGTGGTTGCCGAGAAACAGTGTGTGTGGTTGCCGAGCTTTCCTGCCATGGCAACAACATATTTCAGTTTACAAGAATCAAACTGAAATAGGAAAAAAATCAATGATAATTGTAAAAGATAGACAACAACTGCACCTTCAAAATTGTTATAATAATACTTCTAATTAACACTAAAAATTCAAACTGTTGTAATAATACCTACAAATCTTAACTGTAGGATATTATGTCTCGGCAACCACAGTGTGGTTGCGGAGTTACCGAGATGTCTCGGCAACCACAGTGTGGTTGCTGAGCATCTGTGGTTGCCGATCTTCGTTGCCATGGCAACCACATATTTCAATTTACAAGAATCCAACTAAAATAGGTAAAAAATCAATTATAATTGTAAAAGGTAGACAACAACTGCACCTTCAAAATTGTTGTAATAATACTTCCAATTAACACTAAAAATTGAAACTACTGTAATAATACCTACAAATCTTAACTGTAAGATATCTTTCAAAACTCAGCTCCCAGCTCCCAAAACTTGAAAAGTAATAGAGAATAAAACAAATTAGGATTGAAGTTGTAAAAAAAGACAAAACTCCTCCTGAATGAATCTGAATTTCAACTGAATTCTAATGTAATTCCAATTGTAATCCTTATAGTCAATAAAAGTCTGCTAAGCTTCAAAAGCAGCTTGAAAAATATTACAAAATAACGTTGTAAAAATAAGTTGTAAAACGACGGCGTGTAGGACGAAAATGTAAAAAGAAGTTGTAAAACGACGGCGTGTAGGACGAAAATGTGAAAAGGAAAAAAATTTAAGAATCTTATATTATTGTAAGGATATATATATCCCTATTTATTAAAAGAGGTACATTAGTATGGCACTATTTATATGAATGCGTGCCACCATTGTTCCCTTTTTTTTTTTTTTTTTAAGTTTTTCTTGATTTCTTGAAATTGACACTGTTTTTTTTTTTAGTGTGGCACTATTTCTATGAATGCCCACCATTGTTCATTTACTTCTTTTTTTTTTTCACATTTTCCTAATTTTTTGAAATTGACACCATTTTTTTTCCCTCAATCGTAGATCTTTTTCAGCACCATTTTCTTTTCAACATTTCGTTATTTCACTTGTATTTCTTAGTTTGTATTTTTCGTCTTTCTTTCGATTTCAGTCATGTCTTTTGAAAAATCGCCCCAAAATTTTAAAATATGTTGATTATTTTGAGTATCCATCCAAATTTTGTTTTATAAAAGCTGTTTCTGCAAATCTATCTACTTAACTTTTCGCACCACTGATCAGAATAGATTTGAAGGTTGCTATTGACTCTTATTATTTCTAGGGTTCATGAATTGACTATTACAAGTAGTTGTTTAATTGTTTAAGTCTTGTTTTTGTTAATTTTTTATACTTATTTGAACATTTTTACTTGTTTGAGTGTTGATTTTCAATTCTCATTTTGAGTTCTTAAATAGTTCTAATATTAAGTATTTTAATATATTAAAAGAGGGATCTTCACCACTGTTCTTGTTTTTTTTTTTTTTTTAAGTTTTTTTTTATTTCCTAAAATTGACAATATTTTTTTTTTTTTTTTGGTGTAGCACATTATTCCTATGAACGTCCACGACTGTTCATTGTCTTTTCTCTGTTTTTTTTCCTTTTAGTTTTTCCTAATTTCCTGCAAAAGAATTGGCAATGTAAGTTTTTTCTTTTTGGGTATACAATAGTAATATTAAATTTAACACTGGTCAAGATACAAAATTATCGTTTCTAAATATGTGTTCTTTTACACTAATTTGTTTTTGTTTTTATTTTTATTTTTACCTAGGTTCTTGATTATAGTAAAAATAATTTTATTGATTTCTTGTTGGCTACAAAAGAATATAGTGAATACCACTAATTGGATATTGAAAATTGCACTTCGGAACCCGCTATTAAGAATGACAAATGCATGATTTCATTGCTAATCGTTGTGTTGAGAAATGATAAGCATAAATTATTTAAATTCTATAATGAACATTCATTTACTTTTTGAATTATTTTTGTTGATTTAAGTTATTGAGAGTTTTTTTTTTTTTTTTTTTTTTTTTTTTTTTTTTTTTTTTTGTATCGTGAAGTTATGTTTAAATCATTACAATTATATATGTATATAGTATTGATGTGCTCTATACTTTACTATTGCGAAAACAAGTAAAATCTCATTAATGCACTTATTTTTATCAACTCTTATTGAGATTTTTGAATAATTTTGTTAATTTTCAATTTTTAAATTGAAGAAACATATATAAAACAATAAATCAACACTTTTTCCTGAATTCATTGTTTATTAATTACTTCAAAAATCTACCTAATGAGAAATCACTAATTAACAACTTCTAATATATAATAAGTATTTTTACTATTTATTACTGCAAATTCACAAGTAATCTTTTGCATATCTTATAACACTCGTGTGATCTAAACTTTTTTGAATGTTTGATTAGAATAAACAAAATTAAATTGATAAATTGAAAATTTTTACAAAGTCAAGTCATGAGGAAAAATATAGAACTTTAAATTTGAAAGTACACATAATAATTGAAGTATCCAATTCTAGGAATTACAATAATCAATTTTGTTAGAAACTGCATACCATTCATCACATCTAAAAGTAAAGAACGTTCATGTTAAAAATCAATCGAAACTATACCGCTCACTCTTAAAAAATACGTATTTTCTCCAACAAATTTTAATACATATTTTACATAGTCTTTCATAACTAAGAAAATAATTAAGAAACTCACAAATAATGACCACGCTATTAAATACTTAATTATAATAAAACACGTGCTTTTGCACGTGCACTCCACTAGTCCCTATATATTAAAAGAGTGACTTTGGTATTGCACTATTTCTATGAATGTGTGCCACCACTTTTCCTTTTCCTTTTTTTCCTTTTGTATTTTTAAGGTTTTTTTTTATTTCTTGAAATTGACACTTTTTTTTTTCTTTTTTTTTTAGTGTGGCACTATTTCTATGAATGCCACCACATTTACTTCTTCTTCTTCTTTTTTTTTTTTTCACATTTTCCTAATTTTTTTAAATTGACACCATTTTTTCTTAATCGTAAATATTTTTCAGCACAATTTTCTTTTCAATATTTCGTTATTTCACTTGCATTTCTTCGTTCATATTTTTTGCCTTTCTTTCGATTTCAGTCATGTCTTTTGAAAAATCATCCCAAAATTTACAGATATGTTGATTATTTTGGGTATCCATCTAAATTTTATTTTATAAAAGTTGTTTCTGTAAATCTATCTACTTAACTTTTCGCACCACTTATCAGAATAGATTTGAATGTTGCTATTAGCTTTTATTATTTCTAGGGTTCGTGAATTGACCATTACATGTAGTTATTTAGTTGTTTAAGTCTTGTATTTGTTAATTTTTTTATACTTATTTGAATATGTTTGCTTGTTTGAGTGTTGATTTTTAATTCTCATTTTGAATTCTTAAATATTTCTAATATTCAGTATTTTAATATATTAAAAGAGGGATCTTCACCACTGTTATATTTTTTTTATAGTTTTTTTTTTGATTTCCTAAAATTGACAATATTTATTTATTTTTTTTATTTTTTTAGTGTAGTACTGTTTCTATGAACGTCCACCACTGTTCATTTTCTTTTCTGTTTTTTATTTTTTTAGTTTTTCCTAATTTCCTACAAAAGAATTGACAATGTAAGTTTTGTTTTGTTTTGTTTTTAATACAATAGTAATATTAAATTTAACACTGGTCAAGATACAAAATATCGTTTCTAAATATGTGTTTTTTTTACACTAATTTGTTTTTGTTTTTATTTTTATTTTTACCTAGGTTCTTGATTATAGTAAAAATAATTTTCTTTATTTCTTGTTGACTACGACAGAAGAATATAGTGAATATCACTCAAGATATTGAAATTTGCACTTCGGAACAAGCTATTAAGAATGACAAATGCATGTGTTTCATTGCTAATCGTTATGTTGAGAAATTATAAGCATAAATTATTTAAATTCTAGAATGAACATTCATTTACTTTTTGAATTATTTTTGTTGATTTAAGCTATTGAGAGTGTTTTTTTTTTTTTTACGTAATTTAATATTGTGAAGTCATGTTTAAATCATTACAATTATACATGTAGATAGTATTGATGTGCTCTATACTTTACTATTGCGAAAACAAGTAAAATCTCATTAATGCACTTATTTTTATCAACTATTTTTGAGATTTTTGAATAATTTTGTTGGTTTTCAATTTTTAAATTGAGAAAATAAATATAAAACAATAAATCAACACTTTTCCTCGAATTTATTGCTTATTAATTACTTAAAAAATCTATCTAATGAAAAATTAAAAATTAACAACTTATGCTAATCTATAATAAGTATTTTTACTATTTATTACTACAAGTTCAGAAGTAATCTTTTACATATCTCATGACACTCGTGTGATCTAAACTTTTTTAAATGTTTGATTAGAATAAACAAAATTAAATAAGTCAAATCATGAGGAAAAATATGAAACTTTAAATTTGAAAGCAGCAGAATAATTTTTGTACATAATAATTGAAGTGTCCAATTCTAAGAATTACAGTAATCAATTTTGTTAGAAAGTACGTACCATTCATCACATCTAAAATTAAAAAAACATTAAAAATCAATCGAAACTATATCGCTCACTCTCAAAAATACGTATTTTCTCCAACAAATTTTAATATATATTTTACTCAGTCTTTTATAACTAAAAAAATAATTAAGAAACTCAGAAATAATGGTCACGCTATTAAATACTTAATTAAAATAAAACACGTGCTTTTGCACGTGCACTCAACTAGTATATATATATCCCTGTATATTAAAAGAGTGGCCATGGTGTGCACTGTTTCTATGAATGTGTGCCCACTACTTTTTTTTTTTTTTAAGTTTTTCTAATTTTCTGAAATTAACGCTATTTTTTTTTTTTGGTTTTTTATAGTATAGCATTGTTCCTTTAAATGCCCACAAGTTCATTTTCTTTTTTTTGTTTCTTTCTTTCTTTTTTTTAAACTTTTTTCTAATATCCTGAAATTGATACTTTTTTTTTTCTCAATCGTAAATATTTTCCAGCATAATTTTCTTTTTGACATTTTGCTATTTCTTTTGTATTCCTTCATTTGTATTTTTCGTCTTTCTTCTGATTTCAGTCATGTTTTTTGAAAAATCGTCCAAAAATTTACAGATATGTTGATTATTTTGGGTACCCATCCAATTTTTTTTCCCAAACAAAAGCTATTTCTGCGGATCTACCTGCTTAACTTTTCATGCTGTTCAGAACAGTTTGAAAGTTGCTATTAGCTGTCATTATTTCTAGAGTTCGTGAATTGACCATTACAAGTAGTTGTTTGATTGTTTAAGTTTTGTTTTTGTTAATTTCTTAAACTTAATTAAACATTTTTGCTTGTTTAAGTGTTAATTTTCAATTCTTATTTTGAGTTCTTAAATAATTCTAATATTCAGTATTTTAAATGAAAATTCGTAGTCAGTATTTATCGACGGTGTAAGTATTATCTTGAAAAATTTTCTTAATTTGTATGTGCAACAGAATTGGCAGTGAGTTTTTTTTTTCGGAAAACAATAGTAATATTAAATTTAACACTGGTCAAGAGATTGTTTCTAAATGTGTGTTCTTTTACACTGTTTTATTTTTATTTTTATTTTTACCTCGGTTTTTTATTACAGTAAAAATAATTTTCTTGATTTTTTGTTGGCTGTGGCAAAAGAATATAGTGAATGACTCTTTGGATATTGAAATTTATACATCAGAACACACTATTAAGAATGATAAAGGTATGTTTTCATTGCTAATCGTTGTGTTGAGAAATTATAAGCATAAAATTATTTAAATTCTAGAATGAATATTTATTTACCTTTTGAATTAATTTTGTTTGATTTAAGCTATTGAGAGTTTTTATTTTCTTTTCGTTTTTATGTAATTTAATATCGTGAAATTATGTTTAAATCATTATAATTATAAATGTATATAGTATTGATGTGATGTACACTTTATTATTGCGAAAACAAGTAGAATCTCATTAAGAGCATCTCCAACAAGCTCTTTAAACATAAGATACTAACATTTTAATTTGGAGAGTAACCCACTCTTTGTTATTAAATGCATTGAAATAATTTCAATTTTCAATACTTGATATATTGACTTTAATTAAATAATACATACAAACTTGGAGAAGGAAAAAAAAAAGAGGAGAGAGAGAGAGAGAGATATATATATATATATATATATATATATATATATATATATTAAATACTTATTAGAAGAAAGTAAAATGAAGAGCATGGAAAAGAGGTTGTTGGAATTTTTTTTTTAAAAAATGCTCTTTAAATATAGATAAGCTGTTGTAAATGCTCTAATGCACTTATTTTTATCAATTCTTTTTGAGATTTCGGAATAATTTTGTTGATTTTCAATTTTTAAATTGAAGAAATAAATATATAACAATAAACCAACACTTTCCCCCCAAATTCTTGCTTATTAATTACTTTAAAAATCTACCTAATGAGAATCACTAATTAACAACTTATCCTAATCTATAATAAGTATTTTTTATCGCAAGTTCACATGTAATCTTGTGCATATGTCATGATACTCGTGTGATCTAAATTTTTTTAAATGTTTGATTAGAACGAACAAAATTAAATTGATAAATTGAAAAAACTTACAAAGTCAGATTATAATGAGAAAAAATATGGAACACGTTTAAATTTGAAAGTACCAGAATAATCTTTTCAGATAATAATTGAAATATCCAATTCTAGGAATTGCAACAATCAATTCTGTCAGAAACTACATACCATTCATCGCATCATCTAAAAGTGAAAAACGTTCATGTTAAAGATCAATCGAAACTATACCGCTCACTTTTAAATAATACGTATTTTCCCCAACAAAATTTAATACATATTTTATTTAATCTTTCATAACTAATAAAATAATTAAGAAACTCACAAATAATGACGACGCTATTAAATACTTAATTAAAATATAATACGTGCTTTTGCACGTGGACTTCACTAGTCCCTATATATTAAAAGAGTGACTTTGGTATGCCACTATTTCTATGAATGTGTGCCATCACTTTTTCTTTTTCTTTTTTTTTTTTTTTTTTGTATTTTTAAGTTTTTCTTTATTTCTTGAAATTGACATTGTTTTTTCCTTTTTTTTTTTTTCTTTTTTTTAGTTTGACCTATTTCTATGAATGTCCACCACATTTACTTCTTTTTTTTTTTTTCACATTTTCCTAATTTTTTTAAATTGACACCGTTTTTTCTCAATCGTAGATCTTTTTCAGCACCATTTTCTTTTCAATATTTCGTTATTTCACTTACATTTCTTCGTTCATATTTTTCGCCTTTCTTTCGATTTCAATCATGTCTTTTGAAAAATCGTCCCAAAATTTACATATATGTTGATTATTTTAGGTATCAATCTAAATTTTGTTTTATAAATGTTGTTTCTGTAAATCTATCTGCTTAACTTTTTGCACCACTTATCAGAATATATTTGAATGTTGTTATTAGCTCTTATTATTTCTAAAGTTCGTGAATTGACCATTACAAGTAGTTGTTTAGTTGTTTAAGTCTTGTATTTGTTAATTTTTTATACTTATTTGAATATTTTTACTTGTTTGAGTGTTGATTTTTAATTCTCATTTTGAATTCTTAAATATTTCTAATATTCAATATTTTAATATATTAAAAGAGGGATCTTCACCACTGTTCTTTTTTTTTTTTTAAGTTTTTTTTTTGATTTCCTAAAATTGACAATATTTTTTTTTATTTTTTATTTCTGTGTAGTACTGTTCCTATGAACGTCCACCGCTATTCATTTTCTTTTCTCTGTTTTTTTTTAGTTTTTCTTAATTTCCTACAACAGAATTGACAATGTAAGTTTTATTTTTTGTTTTTTTTAGAATACAATAGTAATATTAAATTTAACACTGGTCAAAATACAAAATATCGTTTCTAAATATATGTTATTTTACACTAATTTCTTTTTGTTTTTATTTTTACCTATGTTCTTGATTATAGTAAAAATAATTTTCCTGATTTCTTGTTGACTACGGCAAAAGAATATAGTGAATACCTCTCAGGATATTGAAATTTGCAATTAGGAACACGTAATTAAGAATGACAAATGCATGTGTTTCATTGCTAATCGCTGTGTTGAGAATTTATTAGCATAAATTATTTAAATTCTAGAATAAACATTCATTTACTTTTTAAATTATTTTTGTTGATTTAAGCTATTGAGAGTTTTTTTTTTTTATATATTTTTACGTAATTTAGTATCGTGAAGTCATGTTTAAATCATTATAATTATACATGTAGATAGTATTGATGTGTTCTATACTTTACTATTGCGAAAAGAAGTAAAATCTCATTAATGCACTTATTTTTATCAACTATTTTTGAGATTTTGAATAATTTTGTTGGTTTTCAATTTTTAAATTGAGGAAATAAATATAAAACAATAAATCAACACTTTTCCTCGAATTTATTGTTTATTAATTACTTCAAAAATTTACCTAATGAGAAATTACTAATTAACAACTTATGCTAATCTATAATAAGTATTTTTATTACTTATTATTGCAAGTTCACAAGTAATCTTTTGCATATTTCATGACAATCTGTGATCTAAACTTTTTTAAATGTTTGATTAGAATAAACAAAATTAAATAAGTCAAATCTTGAGAAAAACTATGAAACTTTAAATTTGAAACCAGCAGAATAATTTTTTCACATAATAATTGAAGTATCCAATTATAAGAATTACAGTAATCAATTTTGTTAGAAAGTACGTACCATTCATCACATCTAAAAGTAAAAATCATTAAAAATCAATCGAAACTATATCGATCACTCTTAAAAAATACGTATTTTCTTCAACAAATTTTAATACATATTTTAATCAGCCTTTTATAACTAAAAAAATAATTAAAAAACTTACAAATAGAGGTCACGCTATTAAATACTTAATTAAAATAAAACACGTGCTTTTGCACGTGCACTCCACTAGTATATATTAAAAGAGTGAAGTGAGTGTGGCACTATTAATAGGAATGCGTGCCAACTTTTTTTTTAATTTTTTTACTTTTCCCCATTTCCTATCCTCTCTTTCCTTTTTATTTTTTTTCAATAGATATTTTCGGCATCATTTTTTTCTTCAACATTTCGCTATTTTTATCGTCTTCATTTGGCCGTCTTATTCGTCTTCCTTCCAACTTTAGTCATGCCCTTCAAAAAATCGCCCCAAATATTTGCAGATGTTTTTATTATTTTGGATATCTAATCAAATATTGTTTTTATTTTTCTCCAAATAAAAGCTATCCAAATTCATAATAACTTAAACTATTGAAACAAAATTCAGTTCCACACACACACACACACACACACACACACACACACACATATATATATATATATATATATATATATATATATATATTAGGCTCTAGGTTCGGCCTCTTAGGCAGAGACATAGTAACATATATCAAGCAACCCACTTTGAACTCCAAAATCATTTGCAATCAAAACAACTTTCTTTCAATTAATTACTTATATTAAGTTAGCAATACAGTAATCAAGATTACAAGAAATAAATAGTTTTAATTCATTTTTTCTGTCGATTACTTAATCAAATCCAAAAAAATTTACTCACAAACACAAAATCTTTCACTATGCAAGAAAAAAGAGAAATATAATATTACTCTTAAGGTAAAAAGTTACAATAGTAGAGAAAGAAAATATATTCATGAGAACAACCCTGTCCAATATACCAAAAAAATAAAATCACTAATTAACAATTTATGCTAATCTATAATAAGTATTTTTACTACTTATTATCGCAAGTTCACAAGAAATCTTATGCATATCTTACGACACTCATATGATTTAAACTTTTTTTAATGTTTGATACATTAGAATGAATAAAACAAAATTGAAATAATTTACAAAGTCGGATCATAATGAGAAGAAATATGGTATAAGTTTAAACTTAAAGCAATATAATAATCTTGTGAGATCATAATTGAAGTATTCAGTTCTAGGATTTGTATTAATCAATTATGTTAGTGAACTACACACCATTCATTACATCATCTAAAAATGAATAATGTTCTCGTTAAAAATCAATTGAAACTATATCGTCCACTTTTAAATAATACATACTTTTCTCAATAAGTTTTAATATATGTTTTACTTAGTCTTTCATAAGTGAAAAAATAATTAAAAATTCACTAACAATTACCACACTATTAAATACTTAATTAAAATACAATACGTGCCTTGCACGTGAATTTCACTAGTTTTTAAATATAAACCTGCTTTCTCTTTCCCCTTATAACTATTGATTTCAAATTCTTCCACCTATTTAAAAAAAAAAAATTCAATATAGAATCCAACTTATTTTATCTATATAAAAAAATCTCGTTTCAAGGTAATAATTCATCTATATCTATCTTCTTCTTTTAATTCATGATAGAAATTGTAGATTTTATAGTATAAATATAAAAATATGTATAATCTGATTATGAATTATGATTTTTACTTTAAATTTCTGTAAATAAAAGTTCATTTGAAGTTAATTAATTGAAAAATCAGTAAAAAATGTGTAAATTCGCGTTAACATAATCATGCCACTAACAAAAATTAATTAAAAAATCAGTAAAAAAATGTGTAAATTCGTGTTAACAAACTCATACCACTAGCAAAAAACTTCCTCGTGATAAAATTAACTTCAATTACAATCTGAATTCTCAAACTATTTCTTCTTTCTCTCTCTCCAACAATTAAATTACAATCTAAATCCCTTAAACTCTTTCTTTTCTCTCTCTCTCTCTCTCTCTCTCTCTCTCTCTCTCTCTCTCTCCTAAGAGCCTGCTTGGAATTTTGGAGTACCAATTATAAGGACTTTTTAAAGTATCGATTTTTGGACATTTATAAGTAGAGCGACTTTGGATAGTTTTTAGTAGCAATGTTTTAAATGATCCAACCCGTGCTTGGAAGCTTACTATCTAACAGTTCTAAAACAATTTTAAGAGAATTAAATTACATATATACCAATATATAAAGTTCTCTTGTGTTATATGTTGAAAATAAGTTATTATTATATGAACTATTTGTTAATTGATATTGTGGGGATTTTTATTTTTTATTTTTTATTTTTTTGTTTCGGTCAAAAACTCTTTTTGCTAGTTCATTTTGTTTCTTTTGTTGTGGGCAATTTGTATTTACAAGTTCTTCTTGTATTTAGTTATTTTATTTGAATTTTTCTTTATGTACTTAAAAAATGATTTGTTCATTTTGTTTTTGTCTACGTTGGAGCTGTATGTGTAGAGTTGCATTGGTTGCATATATTTGAAGATTGAAATTTGTATTGAGTTGAGAATCAGATTTACTCAACGGGGATTGATTTTGGATTAAACTTGTTTACTTGTCAAAGAACTAATTGTCGAATTCGACAGTTGATTGTATGTTGTTCTTGGTTATGCTTGTATGTTATGTGAGATTAAAAAAAAAAAAAAAGAGGTTTGTAAGGCAAATCACGCAAATGGGTTTGTTTGGTATGATCTCCTATTGAATTCGTTTGGATATAATGATCTCGAATTGAAGAATTTTGATGACAAACAAAAAGATGCATCCAATCTAACATGCATTGCATATTTATCAATGTTGCAGGATAGGCCACTACAATTTACCAAAAAATTGGTATATGAGCTAATCCTCTGGAAGGTTGAGTGCAATAAGAATTTTGAAGCTTGGTTTAAGATCAATGGACAGTTAGCTCAATTTGAAATGCAGAATTATACATTAATAACTAGTTTGAATTGTCATGGTGGCCCAAGACTCTTCAAATGGAAAAAGTGTTGGCCAAAAATCGGTTGAGATGGAAGTACTTCAAAACGACGAGCTTGTCTTTTTGTCCGAATTGGACACCACGTTTATCAAGTACACCCGACACATTAGGATTGACATTTTGGATTGAGGGTGTATTTAGAGCCCGTGATAAGAGCTTGGGTGTTGATCTTAGAAACATTGGGCTTAGTGGACAATCTGGAAATATTTTGCCAATACTCATAGGGTACAAATTGCTATGTTTCTCTTATAGGTCAGTGAATCGTACTTGGACTAAAATGGCCGAGAAGGTTCATCTTAAGTAGAACGCTAAATCACTGTACACTTTGTATGAGTTCTATCTTATGTTATACGTTTGTAGCTACAAATGTATATGTAATATAAAACTTATTTGGTGTCATTTGATCTTAAGTTGATCATTTCTTTTTGTAGATTTGGGCATTTGAGACACTGCACGAGATTGACTAGACTATAATTTTCCAAAAACATAAAAAAAAATGTCATTGAGAAGTATTTAGGTAGACTAAATCAAAAACATAAAAGAAAATTTTAACAATGAAGCATACAATTGAACAAGAATGACGCATAGTAGTTGTTTCTTTGTGAATTGAAATATTCTATTGTAAATCCTCACCATCAAGTACGTCTGCATGTAGAAGATTCGAAGATGACACTTTGAATTTCAAATAAATTCTAAACTTACTACCATCCACATTGAGGATTGAGCTAGCCTTCGCTATAGGAACTAGTTCTTTAAAAAATATATTACTGAAAACTTCTATTGGTGTTGTTCTTGTGTCACTCCATTTCCATTCGCCATCTATATTCTTAAAATCTCCTATGTGCCATACATTGAATTTCAATCTTTCAGTCAAATCTAAAATACACATAAAAAATCAGGAGACACATGAACGCGTACAACAATATAAAGTTTGAATAAATTCATATACAAATAGTCGAAACTTTGTAGCATGAATATAAAAGTGTACACATTTAAACAAGTATATGAAGGCATAGGTGCACTGTCATATTCCACCGTTTGAACTGGCGAATTCAATAGTTCACCTATTTTTGTGTTTACAATTGTTGAATTTAACGGTTCACAAGAGTTGTATTCGACATTTCTTAAGGTTTTTTTCTTTTAATAACATATTAATGAACAACTAACTCTATATTAAACTTTTCAAAATGATTCTAATTATTTTTCAAAATAAATATATATTTTATATGTTCTAAACATTTCAAAATGATTCTAATGATACTTATTATTAATATGATATCTAAGTCACATATGAAAACACTTTATATTCTAAACCCTATCTACTTAAAACCACATTTACAAAAAAATGATAAAATTTGGAAAATTCACCTTTGCATCAACCAATATGATCAAAATGGATTTATTTGTGATTTATGTGAATAAGTATTATCTAGTGTATAATTTCATGGTTTTGTTAGATAGCTTCTCAAAGAAACTATCTTGTAGTCTAGCAACTTGTGCACCGACTATAAAATCTTAACTACACAAAAAGTTAGACATTTTTACGAAAAGCTACATTTACATTTTGCATATAAAAGTGATCATTTCCGCAAATGTTTTCAATAGTAAACACATTTGTAATCCAACTCTCGTTTTTAGCCAAATTTCCAAATATCAAAGCAGCTAAAACAATACCCCTTTTAACAATTCATGTGGCTTGGCAACTAGCTAGCTTACAAATATCTGGATGACTCATTTGCACTGTTTTGAATAAGTTAAGGACTTTAGCTATAATATTGCATATGTAAATGACTGTTGGCAAGCAATTGTGAGAGCTCTTATTAGAAAGGGATTTTATTTTCTCCTTTCCACTTTGATATTAAATCCGACACGTCATTGACCCAGCTCAAGTTTTGAGTCGACATCTCGTGCTTGTTTAGTTATGTTTTTAAATATTTATAAACAATGGATCCTATATAATGTATAAATAATAAATGAATAGTAAATTATGAGTCTTATGAAATATGTGTATAAAAAATATGTTGTATCAACTTAAAAAAAAAGTTTGATTGATTAAATTGACAGGTTGAGTAGATTATTGCTAAATACAAATTTAAATAAAAAATATTTTTAATAGAAAAAATATATAATATTTTTTTATTAGAAAGAAAATATATAACAAAATTATAATTTTTAAAGCATATAAAAGATACATGTATAATAATCAAAATATAAAATACTCAAATATTCTAGTATTTGTTTTTATAACAAATACAAAATCAATTAAAAATGATTTTAGGTTTAACAATGGGCCCAACCATGCCTAAAGTTGGAAAGAGTACTAAAAGAAGCCTGATGAAAAGTTAACATAATTACAAAACTTGAAAACCCATATATTGACCCAAGCCCAATTATTCACACCCAATCTTGGTGGGAATGGTGCTAAATGATCCGGCCATTTTTTTGAAATGGTCGTTGACACATTTTAGTCTGCAAATTATTAAATATAACTCTGTCTTTTCTTTCTTATTTATTACATTTCAAATAATTTCAAATTCAACTCATTTCATCTGTTAAAAAAGAGATTTTCAAGTTAGAATCTAACTCATTTTAATGTTAGAATCAACCACATTTCATCTATATAAGAAATCTCATTTCAATAAAGAAATTCATTTGTCTCTATCTTCTTTTTTAATTCACGGTAAAAATTGTAGACTTTATAGTATAAATTATGAAAATATGTATACATCTGGGTATGAATTGTGATTTTTGCTTTAAATTTTTGTAAATTTGAGTTCATTTAAAGTAAATTAATTGAAAAATCAGTTAAAAATGTATAAATTCGCGTTAACAGACTCATGGTCTGTTAACAGACATGTATCCTATTAATTTTGACCTTACTATTTTTGGTCTATTAACAGATATGTAGTATGTTAATGATCTGTTAACAGTACTATTAAATGGAAATTTTCGGCGACCAGAGGGAGAGAAATCTCATCCCCTCTGGTCGGATTCTCAAATGGGGTGGGGTGGGGTTTTTGTTTTGTTTTTAATTATAAGTAATTATTTTGAAAAAATAAGTAAAAAATGTAAGTTGGACTGGCTCTGTAGCCCAAAATCGAGTTGGATTGACCCAGCAAATACCAGCCCATCTGGCCCATTTGCCAGCTCTAATTCTCATTATAATCATTGAGAATGTTTAAAAATTTTATTTTATTTTTTACGTAAAAGAGGAGTTTTCAATTTAAATGAAATAAGTTATGCGCTTTCTCATTCAGCTTATTTGACACAGCCTTTTAGCAAATGCGTCCCCCAACCTTGGTATAATTTATGCTCTTGGTTCAAAATTGACAGCTGTTTAATAAATTCCAATTACTATAATTGAATAAAATTTCTAATCTATATATATCCTTACAATAATATAAGAACCTTAAATTTTTTACTGTTCATTTTTTCGTCCTACACGCCGTCGTTTTACAACTTTAATTTGTTTTATTTTCGGCTACTTTTGAGGCTTAGCAGACTTTTATTGACTATTGGAATTAGAATTCAAATTCAGATTCAGATTCAGATACTGGAGTTCCGTCCTTTTACAACTTTAATTTTAATTTGTTTTATTCTCTATTACTTTTCAAGCTTTGGAGCAGATTTTATTCACCATTAGAATTAGAATTCTAGAATTCAGAGTGGAGCTGAGTTTTGAAAGATTGAATCCTACAGTTAAGATTTTTAGACACTGTAAGTATTATTACAACAGTTGAGATTCATTTGCCAACACCAGTATACAAAATGAGTGTGCATTCACGTAGGGAATACTTCATTTGACTACAATTTATCTATTGCTTTTAATAAGAGAAAAAACGAAAAAAAAAAAAAAAAATTTACCAATTCTCGGCAACCAAGTTGGTTGCCGAGTAATATATATATATATATATATATATATTGTTAGGAGGAAAATTTGAATACCCAAGCCAGAAAATTGCAAGAGATATTGAAAGTGATCCTCATCTATTCTCATGCAATTTCTCAAAGGGTGAAGAAAAAAATTTGTTTCTATAACATTTTTAATTTTGAATATTTGCAATCAGACTTACTATTTTCAGTGGTACTAACTGGATTCTTTCATTCATTCATTACATTAATTACTGCTGAATTTATCGCTGTCTTCAGGAGGTTTGAATGTATGGTCTTTTCTCATACAGTTTTGTTTACTAGGGAAATAACAGCAATGAATTTTGAGCCTATACCTTCTCTTATCTACTTGGTTGACTAGCATTTGTTTGTCCAAAACAACATATTGTGAAAATTGTCTTTTTTCGAATCAATAACCAAAAATCAAAACTTTTTCCATACTTCAATCATTTATACATACACCAGATGTACAAGCAAAATTACATACATATGCATGCATAAACACAGAAGATGAGAATAAAACTCACGGGAGAAATTGGAAAAAAGATTCAAATTTGCAACAGTGCGTCTCTCTGTATATATATGTGTGTGTGTATGTGTATGATTTATACTAATAATCTCTTACAATATGTTTGGTTTATTAATAAAATTTATCTGTCCAATAATATCTACAAAATATTTTAATAATACAGTCTTTTTCCTGTCCTTTCATGCATTATCCATATCCTGGTAATGAGTATCTCGGCAACCAAAGCTGGTTGCCGAGTATCTCGACAACCATTTTTGGTTGCCGAGCAACTCGGCAACCAACTTGGTCTTGGTTGTCGAGCAATTTGGCAAGTTGTTAATATGGTTGTAAATTGCTGGGATTTGGTAATGCACATAGTATATATAAATAGCCCAAAAAATTGAAAGAAAGTTGGGATATTTATTGTAAAAAAATGCCATTCAAGAATTTCAGGTAATGTATAAATCCAATGTTTTTATTTTTTTTACACATTTTCATTCAATTTTTTTATTAATCTTTTTTATTTTATCTTAAGCAAATTGAATGTTTTTATTTTTTATAATGTTGCCACATTAAAAAAAAAAAAAAAAAACTTGACCAGTAAAATTCTAGGTAATGAATTGTATTTTACTGTTTACCAATTTTTTTTTTAAGCACACAATAAAATTAAAAAAAAATAAAAAATAAATTTTAAGTGATTGTCAAGATGGCTCGGCAATCAATTGATTGCCGAGGTGGCTCGGCAATCAATGAACAGTGTTTAACTTTTTTTTTTAAAGGAATAATTGCACAAAAGGTCCCTATTGTTTTAAAATCGTTGGAATATGCCAACAACTTAAAAAAAAAAATCTTTAATTTATTTTTCTTATTTTTTTTTCTTTTACACTTAATTTTCATTTAATTTTTTACTAATCTTGTTTTTTTTTATTTTACCTTTTATAAATTATTCTAAATAAATGCTAAAAAATATCATTCAAAATCCACGCTGTGAACTCTTGGTGGCAAATTGAATGATTTTTTTTTAACACCTTTTCATTCAATTTTTTCATTCATCTTTTTTATTTTATCTTAAGCAAATAAGCAAATTGAATGTTTTTATTTTTTATAATGTTGCCACATGAAAAAAAAGGTGAACAGTTCGCAATCAAATTGATTGCCGAGGTGCTCGGCAATCAAATTGATTGCCGAGATTGCTCGGCAATCAATTTGATGAACAGTATTTTATTGTTCACTATTTTTTTTAAGCCCATTTTCTTTGACACAAGAAAAAAAAAGGTGAACAGTTCACAATCAAATTGATTGCCGAGATTGCTCGGCAATCAATTTGATGAACAATATTTTACTGTTCATGATACTGTTTTCTCTTTTTTTTAAGGAATAATTGCACAAAAGGTCCCTATTATTTTAAAATCGTTGGGATATACCTACAACCTAAAAAAAAATCTTTAATTTTTTTTCTTATTTTTTTCTTTTACACTTAATTTTCATTCAATTTTTTACTAATACTGTTTTTTTATTTTACCTTTTTACAAATTATTCTAAATAATCTTGGTGGCAAATTGAATGTTTTTATTTTTTTACACATTTTCATTCAATTTTTTTATTATTCTTTTTTATTTTATCTTATGTTTTTATTTTTTATAATGTTGCCACATTAAAAAAAAAAACGTGAACAGTAAAATTCTCGGCAATGAACTTTATTTTACCGTTCACCAATTTTTTTTTAACTCATTTTCTTTGACACAATAAAATAAAAAAATAAAAAAAAGTGAACAGTGCTCGCAATGAAATTCATTGCCGAGCAACTCGGCAATCAAATTCATTGCTTGGTGAAGCATCTCGGCAACCAAAAATTTTTTCTTTCTTTTTTGCTTTTTGTCAAATAAACATTTTAATTTGAAATTTTTTTTATACATATTAAATTACCCATTTTAATTTTTATTTTATTTTAAAAATCACTACATTTTTTTCATACTTGCATTCCAAGTAGCCATAAATATTAAGTAAACAAAGGAACCAAAAAAAATTTCCAACCAGATTATATTAATTCTCCACAATCATCATCTTATTCATTTATTTAACACATCAATTTTACAAATTCTCTAACATATTTAAGTGTATATTTATGTTCAGAATTTCGTTATACAACGCAACCACGCCTAATCCTTTCACTTATGTAATTGGTTACCGGGCATCTCGGCAACCCAAATTTTTTTTTTTGTCAAATAAACATTTTAATTTCAAATATTTTTTTATACACGTTATATTAACCATTTTCATTTTTTTTTCATTTTAAAAATGATTGTATGAATAATTCTAAAACTTTTCTCTGCATTTTTTTACATACGTGCATTGCACGTAGCCAAAACTAGTATATATAAAAGTGGGCTAGTGTCAACTTCATTTTCCTACCCAAAAAGTTCATCTTTTTCTATTTTTTTTAGTATTTATTATTTATTGAGTTCTAAATTAAATTTTCTCATATTCCAAAAACTGTGTAGGCGTGTATATTAATGATTGTTGCATTAAAATTTGTCCCCTCATTAAAATGTTATATCTTTAAAAAAAATAATAGATTTGATAATCTTTAAGTCTTCTTCAGCACCAACACTTTTTTTTTTTTAAAAAAATAGTTGCTTCTAAAAAAAATAGAAATACTAAATATTATTAAATTCCCAAATAAAACATCTTCCATGTATATAACTAAAAAGTTACAACCCTTCTTAAACTTAATAAAAGTTACAAGTCTGAAAATTAAAATTACTTTTTCAATAACCATTGTAAAAAATTATCTACTGCAACACATAAAAAAAAAAATTTGATTCACGAAAAATTCTGTGATAATAAATATTATTAAATTCAATAGTGAACTTTTGCTGTATGAGTTGTAAAACTTTTCCAATAACCAATGTCAACTTTGTTCAAGAAAACAATTTCCAGAATTTGCTGTTTACACTTACGATTTTCAGCAGAATAAATTCAGCATTCCAGCATGTCATTTTCAAATAAAAAATACATATATTCCACAGCAACAAAAAAAATCAATTCAACCCATGTCAACAAAACAAATCACTTCAAACCCTTTTTGCAAATCAATACTTCACCAGAATATGGCCGAACAATGTCACTTCATTAGTGAAGTAGATTCTACCAAAACTCAACTTTTTCGTCAGATCTGAGCATATATTCAACAGATCTGATGATTCCAACGAGTATTTTTGGATTTCCATTAAATCCAAACTTATTTTGGATTCAATAACCGTGTTTCCATCATATTTAGAAAACGGTTATGCTTAAACTCCAAAAAAAATCATGCGTTTTTATGTTCAAAATGGAAAAAATCAGAGGTAGAAGGGAAAATTTCATCTGGATGATTTATAAACACAGATTTGGGAAGAAAAAAATAATAATCAAAAATACCATTTAAAGCTAAATTACCATAAAAATACCCAAGTATTTTTCCATCTTTCTCGTCAGATCTAATCGCATACCCAACAGATCTGGTGAAACCATCAGATGTTTTTGGATTTCCTTTAAATCCAAACATATTTTGGGTTCATTAACCGTGTTTCCAACATATTTGGAAAACGGTTATATATAAACTCCAAAAAAATCGTGCGTTTATGTGCTCAAAATAGAAAAAATTAGATAAAAAGGAAAAAAAAATATGATTCAAGTACGAAATTGTTAGATCTTTCATAAACATTGTAAAATGTGCATTACAAAAAAAAAATACATAGAACAACGGAAATACGAAACATTGTAAAAATTATTATGTGATTTGGTATGAAATTTCACAAAAAGACAGAGAAATTAAATGTGAGGAGATGGAGGGGTTAGAATCTTATGCAGCTAAGATAGAATAATAAACCCAAATGGCAGAACGCATGATGATATTAGGGTAGAGAATCATGTTTTATATTGTGAACATTTGGGCCATTATGACGTGTTTAGTTAAATGGGCTAATAGATCAAATTATGAGCGTATCAATATCTTAACAGTGTTTTGTGAGATTTCGTATGTGATGATATTAGAATAGAGAATCATGTTTTATATTGTGAGCATATGTCCAACAGATCTGATAATTCCAACAAGTATTTTTTGGATTTCTATTAAATCCAAACTTATTTTGGATTCAATAACCGTGTTTCCATCATATTTAGAAAACGGTTATGATTAAACTCCAAAAAAAAAATCATGCGTTTTTATGTTCAAAATGGAAACAATCAGAGGTAGAAGGGAAATATTTCATCTAGATGATTTACAAACGCATATTCGGGAAAAAAATAATAATAAAAAATACCATTTAAAGCAAAATTAACATAAAAATACCCAAGTATTTTTCCATATTTCCCGTCAGATCTAAGCGCATACCCAACAGATCTGGTGAAACCATTAGATGTTTTTGGATTTCCTTTAAATCCAGACCTATTTTGAGTTTATTAACCGTGTTTCCATCATATTTGAAAAACGGTTATACATATACTCCAAAAAAATCGTGCGTTTATGTGCTCAAAATAGAAAAAATCAGATAAAAAGGAAAAAAAATGATTCAAGCACGAAATTGTTAGATCTTTCATAAACATTGTAAAATGTGCATTACAAAAAAAAATACATAGAACAACGGAAATACATTCATTGTAAAAATTATTATGTGATTTGGTAGGAAATTCCACAAAAAGACAGAGAAATTAAATGTGAGGAGATGGAGGGGTTGGAATCTTATGCAGCTAAGATAAAATACTAAACCCAAATGGCAGAACGCATGATGATATTAGGGTAGAGAATCATGTTTTATATTGTGAACATTTGGGCCATTATGATGTGTTTAGTTAAATGGGCTAATGGATCAAATTATGGGCATATCAATATCTTAACAGTGTTTTGTGAGATTTCGTATGTGATGATATTAGAGTAGAGAATCATGTTTTATATTGTAAGCATATGTCCAACAGATCTAATGATTCCAACAAGTATTTTTTGGATTTCCATTAAATTCAAATTTATTTGGGATTCAATAACCGTGTTTCCATCACAATTAGAAAACGGTTATGCTTAAACTCCAAAAAAAATCATGCGTTTTTATGTTCAAAATGGAAAAAATCAAAGGTAGAAGGGAAAGATTTCATCTGGATGATTTACAAACACAAATTCGGGAAGAAAAAACAATAATAATAAATACCATTTAAAGCTAAATTAACTTAAAAATACACAAGTATTTTTCCATCTTTCCCGTCAGATCTAAACGCATACCCAATAGATCTGGTGAAACCATCATATGTTTTTGGATTTCCTTTAAATCCAAACCTATTTTGGGTTTATTAACCGTGTTTCCATCATATTTGAAAAACGGTTATACATAAACTCCAAAAAAATCGTGCGTTTATGTGCTCAAAATAGAAAAAATCAGATAAAAAGGAAAAAAAATATGATTCAAGCACGAAATTGTTAGATCTTTCATAAACATTGTAAAATGTGCATTACAAAAAAAAAATTACATAGAACAACGAAAATACTTTCATTGTAAAAATTATTATGTGATTTGGTATGAAATTTCACAAAAAAAGACAGAGAAATTAAATGTTTGGAGATGGAGGGGTTGGAATCTTATGCATCTAAGATAGAACAATAAACCTAAATGGCAGAACGTATGATGATATTAGGGTAGAGAATCATGTTTTATACTGTGAACATTTGGGCCATTATGATGTGTTTAGTTAAATGGGCTAATGGATCAAATTATGGGCATAGCAATATCTTAACAGTGTTTTGTGAGATTTCGTATGTGATGATATTAGGGTAGAAATTCATGTTTTATATTGTGAACATATGTCCAACAGATCTGATGATTCCAACGAGTATTTTTTGGATTTCCATTAAATTCAAACTTATTTTGGATTCAATAACCGTGTTTCCATCATATTTAGAAAACGGTTATGCTTAAACTCCAAAAAAAATCATGCGTTTTTATGTTCAAAATAGAAAAAATCAGAGGTAGAAGGGAAATATTTCATCTGGATGATTTACAAACGCAAATTTGGGACGAAAAAATAATAATAAAAAATACCATTTAAAGCTAAATTAACATAAAAATACCCAAGTATTTTTCCATCTTTCCCGTCAGATCTAAGCGCATACCCAACATATCTGGTGAAACCATCAGATGTTTTTGGATTTCTTTTAAATCCAAACCTATTTTGGGTTCATTAACCGTGTTTCCTTCATATTTGAAAAACGGTTATACATAAACTCCAAAAAAATCGTGCGTTTATGTGCTCAAAATAGAAAAAATCAGATAAAAAGGAAAAAAAAAATGATTCAAGCACGAAATTGTTAGATCTTTCATAAACATTGTAAAATGTGCATTACAAAATATAGGACAATGGAAATACGAAACAATATAAATAATTATTATATGATTTGGTATGAAATTTCACAAAAAGACAGAGATAAATTAAATGTGAGGAGATGAGGGGGTTGGAATCTTATGCGGCTAAGATAGAATAATAAATCCAAATGGCAGAACGCATGATGATATTAGGGTAGAGAATCATGTTTTATATTGTGATTATTTGGGCCATTATGATGTGTTTAGTTAAATGGGCTAATGGATCAAATTATGGGCGTAACAATATCTTAACAGTGTTTTGTGAGATTTCGAATGTGATGATATTAGGGTAGAGAATCATGTTTTATATTGTGAGCATATATCGAACAGATCTGATGATTCCAACGAGTATTTTTTGGTTTTCCATTAAATCCAAACTTATATGGGATTCAATAACCGTGTTTCCATCATATTTGGAAAATGGTTATACTTAAACTCCAAAAAAAATCATGCATTTTTATGTTCAAAATGGAAAAAATCAGAGGTAGAAGGGAAAGATTTCATTTGGATGATTTACAAACGCAGTTTTTGGAAGAAAAAATAATAATAAAAAATACCATTTAAAGCTAAATTACCATAAAAAAACCCAAGTATTTTTCCATCTTTCTCGTTAGATCTAAGCGCATACCCAACAGATCTGGTGAAACCATCAGATGTTTTTGGATTTCCTTTAAATCCAAACCTATTTTGGGTTCATTAACCGTGTTTCCATCATATTTGGAAAATGGATATACATAAACTCTAAAAAAATCATGCGTTTCTATGCTCAAAATAGAAAAAATCAAATAGAAAGGAAAAAAAATATGATTCAAGCACGAAATTATTAGATCTTTCATAAACATTGTAAAATGTGCATTACAAAAAAAAATACATAGAACAATGGAAATACGAAACATTGTAAAAATTATTATGTGATTTGGTATGATATTTCACAAAAAGACAGAGAAATTAAATGTGAAGAGATGGAGGGGTTGGGATCTTATGCGGCTAAGATAGAATAATAAACCCAAATGGTAGAACGCATGATGATATTAGGGTAGAGAATCATGTTTTATATTATGAACATTTGGCCCATTATGATGTGTTTAGTTAAATGGGCTAATGGATCAAATTACGGGCGTAGCAATATCTTAATAGTGTTTTGTGAGATTTCGTATGTGATGATATTAGGGTAGAGAATCATGTTTTATATTGTGAACATTTGGGCCATTATGATGTGTTTAGTTAAATGGGCTAATGGATCAAATTATGGGCTTAGCAATATCTTAACAGTATTTTGTGTGATAAAATCTCACAGAGTCTAAAATAATATAGGATTAATGTAATTTATTATCTGTCACTGAAAGTAAAATAATTCAAGCATTAATAGATATTGATGGCTCTGCCCAACTTGAAAAGCGTTATGGCACTTGGCAGTATAAAGCCTCAGAGTTTGCATGTTGAATTTTGGACTTTTAGAAATTGACAATTCTAAATTGGTCGAATTAAATTGTATAATTGTCTAATATATTCGGGTTGCTAAGGTTTTAATTGTCTTTTTTGGCCTAGATTTGCTTCGGGTAAATTTAAATGGGCTGAAATTATTTGGATAAAATTAACATATTATGCATATGTTTTAATATCCACTGTTTCATATATTTGTAATAAAAGCTAATTTGGCTGGAATTAACACAATGAAAAACTTCATAGATTCGCTTTAACAGATTATTCTAAATAGGCTGAAAATATTTGGGTAAAATTAACACATTACATATATGTTTTGATATCCACTATTTTATATATTTGTAGAAAAAGCTAAATAGGCTGGAATTAACACAATGTGGTATATTTTGTAATTTTTACACTTTGATATATTTGTGGTAAATGCTAAATATGCTGAAATATTGTGTTAACAAAAATTATCGGACATTGTCATTATTTTTACATTGGACATTTATTTCAATTATTTATTGAATTTTTTTCATTCTTTACAAATTTTGCATCCAAAATAATAAAAACAAAATTTGTAACGGTCATTACTAATATTTGTAGATTAAAGAATTTTTTTAGGGTAGTGTGCTATAATAATTTTAGAATAATGTAATTTATAAATATTTTTAATTTTATAGTTTTTTGTGCCCTACAAATTTTTTACGATTTCTAAAATTTTGAAGATATTTCAGATCTATGTATATACTCATATAATAAATTTTTTATTCAAATTTTGCAAGGGCTTTTGCATTTTTTACTAAACTTTTTTGTTTGATAGTGTGTTATACAAACAATGTTGTGTTGTAAATTATAATAAATATATTTTTTAACAATATTGTATTATACAAATGTTGTGTACTTAAGAACAAATTTTATAATATGTTTAAGATATTTTCTAATAATTTAATGAAAATCATTTTTTGACGTTTACAATTTTTTTTTTATAATATATGCAATATTAAATGTTTTTTTATTCAAGTTATTGTATTATTGAGACGTTGGAAGTTAATAATAAGAATGTTTTGTAATAGTTTGTAAATTTTTTAGAATATGTGCCCTACAAATAATTTAGAGTTTGTTATATTGAAGATATGAAAGTGTAGATATATATACACAAATAATAAATATATTTTTTAATGATTGTAAGGCTCTTTACATTCTTATTATCTGTAGTATTTTCATGTAGATTATTGAGACATCGGAGATGCTACGTGTAAATGTGAATTTTGCGATGCTTTTTTTTGGTATGACGAGAGGGTTGAAAAACATTATAATTCATCAAGACCAAAGTACTCTTTATGTTGTATTGTCTAGAATTACAAATCGTACGGGATTGAAGATGTTGATTTGTGATATGGATGGAGTGTCAACCAATTCGACCACAAACGTGGTTTTCAAAGAAGTGTTTCAAAATCTGGATTAGTTATGTTGTTTTTTTTAATCAATGAGTAATCAAATATTATTTATATGATACTTTTTTATTTGAATGTGATAAATAAACAAATTACTCTTAAATTATTTTAAAATCATTATCATAAAAAATTAGTACCATGCATCACCTGGTGATATACTAATTTTATATAAGAGTACAATAGTAGGAAAATGGAAAAGAGGAAACGCGAATAAGCAGTCGATACGTAAACAAAATAGCAAAATAGAAAGAACAAAATTAAATACGTTTATTACGTCTTGAACATGATTAAAAAATAATAGCATTCGAAGGGCATGGATTATTCTAACCCTCACTTTAATCTATTCTAGAATTAGATTTCGATTCTAACATTCTTATGCTCGATTTGTGTAAAAATATAAGAAATTATGTGCCTGTGTTATATATACTACATTTAAAAAGCCCTAAGGAAGAAATATTTTTAGACTATTATATTCTTATAAAAAATTTAAAATTTCATATTCATCTTTATTGATCATTAATGTACAATTATTTTATAAAATTTATTTATTATATTACATTTTAAATTTACTTAATTAAATTAATTTTGTATTCATTCATGAAATGTCTCTTGCCCTCCCAAAACTACCTTCAATGATCCCACATTAAATTTTTACAGTTATTAAATATACAATTAAATTTTTTAAACATTTAAAATTATGGTTTATTCTTTTTTATTGCTAATTTTATAGAGGTTTTTTTTCCTAATAAATGAGAACGTAATAGTTATACTACATCTAAAATGTCTTAAAAGGGATAAATATTTTAATAGTTACTGTTATTATTATATTATATTACATCTAAAAAGTCTTAAAAGAAAAAATATTTTTATAATATTCTATTATTACAAAAAGGGTAATTATATTCGCACAACACTTTTTATTTTTTGTACCACATTTTAATTACATTTAACATCTTTAATTCATGGACATTATAGTACTCATGTCTCCAACTTTTTTATCACATTTTTATTATCAATTTTTTATTAATTATCACATCTTGTGTTAGATAACGGTTTCCGTCTAAAACATTTGTTGGGAATTCGTAAAAAGACTTATTTATTTGTCATATTTAAAAAAAAAATAGATACAAAAATACAATAAAATATTTTTCCTTATTTCAAAGTACGTAAACAAAATATCTCAACAGAAACTATCATTAAAGATGAAATGTGTTAATTAATGAAGTTTGAATATAAGAATTCAATGACAAAAAGTTAAAAACATAATTGCAACAATGAACAAAAGTTGAGGATCTTAAATACAATTAAAATGTAGTGCGCTTATAACAAATTGTAGTGTTACAAAAATTTTAAAATTCCATATTCACCCTTATTACAATTATCTTATAATATTTTATTTATTATATTACATTTTATGTTTACCTAATTAAATTAATATTGTATTAATGTATTCATTCATGAAACGTGTCTTTCCCTCCCAAAACCACCTTCAGTGATCCAACATTAAATTTTTAACAATTTATTAAAAATTCAATTAAAATTTTTAAACATTTAAAATTGTGGTTTATTTCTTTTCATTGCTAATTTTATGGGTTTTTTTTTTTTTTTTTACTAAATGATGACGTAATAGTTATTTTTAGGAGAGATTTTGGACTATAGTTGAAATATATATTGTTACCACACGATTACGATATGGCCGCCATGTCAGCACAGGCCCCATCTAAGCCCAGTAAGGGCCCAGTTCGTAATCCATCAGGAACCTTATCTGGGCCCTGCTAGGGTCTTGGAGGGGCTCGTCACACGCTTGGGCCTTCGGCAGCCAGAAACCCGCGAGTCATACGGAGGGCCTCGGCGCCAGCATGCGAACCATAGGGCCTCGTCAGGCCTCGCATCATTCGTAACCAGCGAGCAACTCGATATGTCAGGGCAACCAGAGAAGTAATTAAAGAAAGATTGCGTTGGATTGGGCGCACGAATCTCCACAAGGAAACACAATCATGATCTCCTAAAATCATGCAACGTTATAAACTCAAGTAAGGTAGGCAATCTCGGGTATCTTTATCACATAAGGAAGGAGGATCCGATTAGGGACCGAATTGATTTGTCTTCCAAATCAATTAGAATTCTTGCGCTATAAATACAACGTCTCCGGTTGTTCCAAGGTACGCACTTTTTACGCTTAAGAATCCCACCCTAAACTCTGCTCAAATCTCTGCCTGCTTGTCTCTCCCACACCCCTCTTTTGTTCCCGCCCTCGTGTATTTCTCATATACCGGCTGTTGACTTGATCGTCGGAGTGCCAACGATCGCCGGACCCTTTTTCTCCGGAGATCTTGGTGCCTAACTGTCGTCCTAGTGTGCAGGTAACATACGAGCTGGCAGAGGAGTGACTAGAGATCTGTTGGCACGTGGACTGGTGCAGGTTCAGACATCAACAGATTGGCACCGTCTGTGGGAATCGAAAAACCTTACACGACCAAGTACTTTTGGTAAAACGTGTCTTCTACCTGAAGGAGCATGACATTCGAACAGTCCACAGAAGAAGAGGTGGAGTCCCACCACACCAACCTGCGACAAGAGAGCGTTCAAGACCTACAGAACGTCACCCGTCGCAGGAAGAGAATACATCAAAAGAAACGGACGATGGAACAGGATAACCAGGACCTCAAGATGGACAACGCCCGGATGAAAGCCACGCTTGAATTGTTGGAGAATCAATCCCTCCAACATGGACCCAAGCACAGCCGTGCCCAGAGGAGTCCCTCACCCACTGGTTCGCTGGACAGCCATGGCTCCCAAGAGGAACCCTCCGTTTCTAACGACCAGAACCCTCGGAACCCAGCTCCAAAGACCCCGCAGGACGGTCACAAAGGGAGGCCCTTCCCTGTACGTGAAAGCCATCCGGTTCCTGCAGCTAGCGTGTTTGACAGGTTGGGAGTGGGGTCTTCGGTTGCACCCCCCCAGCCGACACACAGCAGGCGCAGTGAACATAGCGAGGCCCGTACGGAAAAGAAGAAGGACTCGAAGAATCAAGAAAAGGCCGAAGACGAAAAGGAAAGGCTGGAGTGTTACGAGGACGATGATGACGAGAACCTATCGTTCACCAACTACATGAAGGCAATGGAGGTGCCAGCCAACTTCCAAATGCCAATCATGGACAAGTATAATGGAAGAGGTGATCCCACAGACCATATAAACACCTACAAGACAAAACACCAGGGCCAATCCCCCGCGGTGAAGTGTCAGAATTTTCATACCACACTCACGGGTAACGCGAAAAGGTGGTACAACAAGCTGAGGCTGGAGAGTCTCCGAAGCTGGCCACAACTTAAGAGGGAGTTCGTCAACGCCTTCATTGGCAATCGGACGATGATTACTGACATCGCCTAGCTCAATGATATCCGGCAAAGGAGGGAGAAACCGTCAAAAGCTACTTTAAACGATTCAGCAACATCATCAACAAGATCGAGACGGTGACTGACGAAAAGGCCCTGGATGCGCTGATAACGGGGCTCCACATGCGAACTCTCTTTTGGAGGAACGATCAAAATAGTCAACCGAAAGTCTACAGCCAGCTGGTGAACATGATCCAGCGCGAAATTCGATCAGAGAAAACGATCGAGAACAGAGAAAGAGCTGAAAGGGAGAGAGGAGATAGGTACAAGAGAGAGGGGCGTCGCTCTCCAGAGCCTCGGTTCTCCCGTTTTCAGAGGAGGCGTTCCCCGGAACCAACCAACAACCACTACCGGAGGTTCAATCAAACGGAGGTAGCACCAGCCCCACGGGCACTAGTAGCGGTCCCCCTACCCGCGGTGACCCCGCCCAAGTTCTGTCGTATACACAGGACCAGGGTACATAACACGGAAGATTGCCAAGATGTGAGGGAGCTAATTAACCGCGGGAACCACGGGCCAGGGGAGAGGGATCAAGCGGCGCGAGGACGTCATGGACCACCCACACAGGGGCGAAGACCTCCTCCTCAGTGCCGGAACGATGGACCTCGCCGCGACGGAGGAAGGTACGAGGGGAACAGGGACCAACAGAGGGCCGAGAGACCCCTAGGAGCCCCACCTGTCCGAAAGATAAATACCATCTTCGGAGGACCGTATGTCGGAGGAAGCACGATGAACTAGCGACATAACTACGCGAAGACAGCCAGGGGAGAATCCCTGGAGAGTTGGCAGGTACACGGGCATCGGCTTAGAGTGCCGCCAATCTCATTCACTGAAGAGGACGAATCCGGGATACATTACCCGCATTGCGATGCCCTAGTGGTACACGCCATTGTCACCAGAAATGGCCTAGGCCGGATGTTGGTCGACGACGGAAGTGCCGTGAACATCCTATTCGGCAACGCATTCGACCAAATGGACGTGGATCACGAACTGACGGCCATCACCGAGCCGCTATTTGGTTTCACAGGGGACAATCTCGTCCCGCAAGGAAATATTACCCTGGCGGTAGATTTTAGAGAGCCACCTTGCCACCTCCGGAAATTCATGGAGTTCCTAATAGTGGACACCCACTCCGCCTACCACGGGGTCCTTGGTAGGCCCGCGCTGAAGGATTTACAGGCGGTTTAGGGATGGCAAAAAAATCTATGACCCGCAACCTGCCCCGCGCCCCGCCCCGCCCCGCGCCGTCGGACAATAGGGGCGGGTTTGGAGCAGAAAAATCTGCCCCGCCGCGGGTCCGGGGCAGCCCCGACCCGCCCCGCCGCCCCGCGACCCGCCCCTAGAAATTTTTTTTTTTTTTTTAAAAAAAATCATAAAATATAAATATATAATAGAAATTATAATTTTCACTACAAATAGACTAAAGAAGAATCGAACCCGGGTTGAAACTTGTAAACTTCAAATCTTAACCACTACACCATAACCTCAATTTTATAATTTTTTTGTTTTGTTTAGTACAAATATATATATATATATATATATATATATATATATATATATATATATATATATATATATAATTATTTATTTTTTTTATTATGTTTTCAGTTTTAAAAAAAAAAAAAAATTTCGCGGGGCGGTTGGCTGGTCGAAGGACCCGCACCCCGCCCCGCCTCGCCCCGCCCCGCGAATTCGCGGGTCGCGGGGCGGGGCGGGGTAGGGCCAACCCGCCCCGGACCCGCCCCATTGCCATCCCTAAGGCGGCTACATCCATACACCACTTGGCGATGAAATTTTCGACTCCCGGAGGGATAGCTAAAATCTGTGGTAACCAGACGGAGGCACTGGCATGCTACATGAACGCGTTACGAAAAGCTGCTAAACGCGAGGGTATCACCCCAGCCGCAGCAACTTGAAACCTTGCCGCCGGCATTTCTATTTTGTCTTTTTCCTGTATTGTTTTGATCTCTTTAGAGATTTATCCTTTTTGCCATACGCCAAGAAACTAGGCGCCGTTCAATAATATTCGTCTTTTATGCATCCAAAACGTCCCCCAAGCGGAGAATAAGAACACGACAGCGAGGGAGTGTGGTTCGCGGCCAACTCTAATTAACTCGCTGGGTAAATATTTTACGCGTAAGAAAGCAAGTACAAAGAACACGGCAGCGAGGGATTGTGATTCGCGGCCAACTCTAATTAACTCGCTGGGTAAACATTTTACGCGTAAGAAAGTAAGTACAAAAAACACGGCAGTGAGAGAGTGTGGTTCACGGCCAACTCTAATTAACTCGCTGGGTAAACATTTTACGCGTAAGAAAGCAAGTACAAAAAACACGGCAGCGAGGGAGTGTGGTCTGCGGCCAACTCTAATTAACTCGCTGGGTAAACATTTTACGCGTAAGAAAGCAAGTACTAAAATACGGCAGCGAGGGAGTGTGGTTCGCGGCCAACTCTAATTAACTCGCTGGGTAAACATTTTACGCGTGAGAAAGCAAGTACAAAGAACACGACAGCAAGGGAGTGTGGTTCGCGGCTAACCCTATCAGACCGCTGGATAAACAGTCAACGCAAAAGTACACAATTGGGATTCATCCGATGGCAAATAAAATTCAATCATGGCTCGCGAACCACTCCGCTCTACCAGGGATGTTATTTGCGACCTCGGACTTGTACCAATGATTTCGTAAGCAACCCTAAACGCCGACAAGGCCCGAAACAAGCATATAATTCAGGGGCATCACAAGCACGATAAGGGCACACACACGCATATATGAAGGTAACTCGGCACCTTTTTATTAAATACGAAACACAATACAGAAGAAAGTATAACTGCAATATATTCTAAAACCCCCGCTGACTCTTTGGGCCAACACATAAATGGGGTAACTAGATCTACTAACCCTATCCCCTGGTCTACGCTGGCTCCGCCCAGGTTGGAGAACTTGACTTCACCATGATTGGGAGTCTCCTAAGCTAACTTGAGTTAATTTGATGGCTTATTAGACCGTACTACTCAAAAAATGCCGTTGATGCCTTTTTTGGCAGTGAGAGACCCCCCTAGCCCCGTCAACCGTTCAGGGGAGGGTCGGGCTAAGGCTGCTAAGCCTAAATCTCCACCCCATACGTTTGGTCCCCTGAACGTTGATTGGCCAGATTTTTGGTCCTCTAAATGTTGATTCTCAGATTGACAGGCATCTTGATGGATGCCAGCCCTCCAGCCACACCTCCATCACACGTTTTCTATCTCTATCTCGATCGCACGATAATGGCAGGTTATGCGCAACAGTCTCACGATGGAAGAGTCTTGTTAGGCTTACATCCTATTTATAAAGGGCTACGTTGGAAAGGGGGGTAATGCAATAAATATGGTCGTAACAGGGAATCTGGAAGGGCGCATGGACTTTCTACCTCTCCAAGGCATTGAAGACGCCAACCTTCTGGGTTCTACCCAGTGTCTGCGTCATCAATGCTAGAGGAATGATTCTCAAATTTAAAGCGTCTTCTCCCCTATGAGCACACAGAATCGAAACGTCGGATAAGTAAAAGGTCAATTCTAATTTCATTTTTCAATTATTTTGGGCAAAAAAAAAACATAAAGATTACAAAATATAAGTGCCCCGCCGCCTCTTCAAAGGTCGGCACACTGCGGGCCTCCCTCCATTGGAGGAGGTGTCTGATCACATGCGGTACTAGGTCCAGCGTCAGGATCCTGAGCCTCGGCAGGGCCCTGCCGAAGGGAAGAAATATCCCATTCCGAGTAGACCTCCATGATGCTCTCCACCAACTGCTCGCCTCCAGCTGTCATCAAACGTTGGGTGAGGTCTTGATACTTAGGCGTTTCCACAAATGCATCCTAGTAAGCTTCCACCGCCTTGGCCCTGGCAACCGCACATTCGGCCCGGATCCTCTCCAGTTCCAGCCTCGTGTCTTCCAACAACTTGCCCTCCTCCACGACGATGGTCTCCATCCTGCTAGTCGCGTTGGCAAGGGCTTCCTCGGCGGCAAATGCCCGGTCCTCGGCCAACTTTTGGGCCTCTTCAGCGCGCCTATGTGCCTCTTCGGCACTCTTTTGAAGCTCTTCGGCTCTTTTTCGAGCAGCCTCGACAGCCCGCTTTTGTTCCCGGGCATCCTTCAGGCACTCTTTCGAAGCCTTCAATTCAATCTCATACTTCCCCTTGATATCCGCCTTCCTCGCAACAGATGCGTCAAGTTTGAATCGAAGTCCTCCTCTCTCAGACTCCAGCTGTGCCTTCTCGAGCTGTACAGCTTTCAGCTCCTCAGACAGCTTGACGGACTTGGCCCCCTCCTCATGGCACTGGCCGTCATAACTTTCCACAATACTGAACAGCTCCTTGCTCAGCACCAGGCACCATATCAGGTTCATTTCTGCCATTTTCAGCCGCTCCCGTACAGTGGCCCCCTCGGTAGTCTTCTCTCATCTCTGGGTCCAGTACTTGTGCACGCTTGCCGCCATCATCGCGTGATGGGCTGGGAGCATCTCTAGGACCGAAGTTTCCAGTTCCTCCCGGCGTTGGGTTATCCGGACGGGGCTCCCTTGGTCAGACGAGGGGCCAGGTTTCTTTACACCCTCGGTTCGCCCTGATTTACGGGCATCCCCCATAAACCCCCCTCCAAACACGAAAGCCTTCCTTTTTTCGCGCACTCGCATCGCCCACGTCCTCGGCAATGCCCTTCCCCTTGTCCTTGGCTGGGATGGGACCAGGAGACGGATCAGTCGCCAAAGAAGGAGAGGGAGGAAGAACGATCTGACTAGGGGCGGGCTCTGGTTGCGCAGCCGCCGGGGTACCTTGCAATAACCCGGGCACCTCTCGGATGGGCACCTGAGCGGAAGACCCCTCTCCGCTAACAAGGCGGGCAAGGTGAAGTGTGGGCACGCTTTTGAACCTGAAAGCTGTTAAGCACATACGTTAGTGATCAACGTACCCAGATATTTCCACGCCATAGCGCCATAACACCGAAGCAAGTGAAACTTACACATTAGTCCGCAGCTGGCCAAAAGTTTATCGTCCTTCAAGAGATTCCCAAGGCTCCGGAAGTCGCTGCTGAGAGACCGAACCTTATCCCACTTCGACCTCAGCTCTCCTTGGCTTCTCTTCGGGATCAGTGGCTTCCCGCAATCTGCAAAAGAGAATAAATACATCAAGTCAGGAATCGTAATCAAAATTTCATATGATTGTGGCGAGTTATACCAAGATCCCAGAAATGTCGAGGGATGGACACGTACGGAAAGGGGTCCTCGGGCGTAAATTCCCAATCCCCGCCAACGAAGATGAACCTCTCTTTCCAGTTGTACACTTTGTTGGGACTGTCGGTGGCCGTCCTCCATTTCTGACCCGGCCGGGGAGATATATTATACCAGCCGACGAACCGGCAAGGTCGGTATATGGACTCAAACTCCCTGGGAGACAAGTCTCCTCTAGCCTTGGCAACGCTCCACAAAATGTAGGAGGCTACCATCTGCCCCCAGCCATTTGGCGTTATTTGACAGTGAGCCAGATTTCAGTCCCTCAGCACTTGGCGAAAGAAATGGTGCATGGGTAGGCGAAGGCCTTGCTGCATCGCAGGCTCGTAGACCGCCACATACCCTTCGGGTGGATGGTCGGCACGCTCTTCTAGGCTCAGGGCTCTGAGCGTCACGGACGAAGGAATATCGTAGGACAACCGTATGTTCTCCAACTCCGCCTCCGTGATCCTCGACTGAGCCATTGACGTTTCGGTTGCCGACCGTTTCAACTCTTCATCCATAGCCCTTGCAGCCGGAGCATCTCTCTTGTCCAAAGATCTCCTCATTTCAGGCACTTCCGCGTCCGGCCTCTCTTTCGCTACCGTCTCTCCCGTCGGCACGGGGGGCCTGACCTCCCTCCCACTTGTCGACGGAGCCAACAGGTTCACAACCGGAGGCTCCGGATTCACCCCTCCTACGACTCTAGAGGAAGAAGATGATGTAGAGGCCGACGAGGAAACACTCCCAATAATACTAGGATTTGTGGGTGCGTCGGACGGATTATGTGAGTCGTCGTCTCCTGATGACATTTGGCTGTACCCAAGTAATGGTATCGTACTGTGACTATGAAAATAAACAATGCAAGCAAATTTCAACCGCTGTCTGAGCGCTTACCTCGACTGTACGACTCAAATGGCACACCAGCTTCAAGCGTCTCGTCTATCGGCAGAATAACTACAGTAAGTACGAAGGTAAGGAGAAGGTGCAACTTTTTGGGGGATGCCTGGTTTTATATAGGCACACTCACACATCCACCGTCCAGATCCCAAGCGTTCCATCTGGGCATACGGACGGTCGAGGCATGTCTTCAATGGTATAGCAGGCAGAAAAGCGAAACCTGCGCATTTAATGAATCAGGGGCGCACGCGTCCCACGCGCGTCCCCATTCTTCCCCTCACGCGACCGAATTTAATGCATACACCCCCTCACTCATGATTACCTGACCAGAGAGGGGCAGTCTTGATAGACAGAATCACGCCATCAGGGAACACGTCAGCATTGGCCTGGCCCCTTGAAGCCCTCACCCGTCATAAATGTTCGGCTTCGGACTTGAGGGACTATACTGGGAAGGTTGAATTACTCCCTGCCGAACCACCTTGAGAACACATTTCCCGCGAGGCGCATTCCTGCGAGGTACATCAAATTTCTGTTTATCCTTAAAAGTCCCACGCCCATTATAAATAATAGGCTTGGACTTGGGGGACTATTGTTACCACACGATTACGATATGGCCGCCACGTCAGCACAGGCCCCATCTAAGCTCAGTAAGGGCCCAGTTCGTAATCCATCAGGAACCCTATCTGGGCCCTGCTAGGGCCTTGGAGGGGCCCGTCACACGCTTGGGCCTTCGACAGCCAGAAACCCACGAGTCATATGGAGGGCCTCGGCGCCAGCATGCGAACCATAGGGCCTCGTCAGGCCTCGCATCATTCGTAACCAGCGAGCAACTCGATATGCCGGGGCAACCAGAGAAGTAATTAAAGAAAGATTGCGTTGGATTGGGCGCACGAATCTCCACAAGAAAACACAATCATGATCTCCTAAAATCATGCAACGTGATAAACTCAAGGAAGGTAGGCAATCTCGGGTATCTTTATCACATAAGGAAGGAGGATCCGATTGGGGACCGAATTGATTTGTCTTCCAAATCAATTAGAATTCTTGCGCTATAAATACAACGTCTCCGGTTGTTCCAAGGTACGCACTTTTTACGCTTAAGAATCCCACCCTAAATTCTGCTCAAATCTCTGCCTGCTTGTCTCTCCCACACCCCTCTTTTGTTCCCGCCCCCGTGTATTTCTCATATACCGGCTGTTGACTTGATCGTCGGAGTGCCAACGATCGTCGGACCCTTTTTCTCCGGAGATCTTGGTGCCAAACGATCGTCCTAGTGTGCAGGTAACATACGAGCTGGCAGACGAGTGACTAGAGATCTGTTGGCACGTGGACTGTTGCAAGTTTAGACGTCAACATATATAATGTTTGACAATTTAGTATTTTTATTTATACTACATCTAAAATGCTATAAAATAGAGAAATATTTTTTGATTATTCTATTCTTACAATAATTTTAGTTTTCTATTTTCTCTTTTACAATTATCTTATAATAATTTATTTATTAGATCACATTTTAAGTTTACGTAATTAAGCGTGTGTTTGATTGGGTTTTTAAACCGTTTATTTGGATGTGGTCAAATAATCTCGGCTGCCGGGCCCATCAACACTGAATTTGTCTGTAAACAATATTTTCCTCTTTCCAATTTTACCCTGGAGATTTGCCATGTGCAGCCACAATTTTCAAACAGCAGTGGGACCAGCAGCAGAGTTTCAGCTTTTGCTTTTCAAATGTTATATTCCAATTGGCCATATACAAATAAGTAATTATTTTTATAGAGTTTTTCACGTTTGCTAGTAGGGTTATTATGGGAATATAATGTCTAAAAAGGAAAATATTGATTACTACATGTGAAGTGATGGTGGGCCCGGCAGCAGAGTTTATTTGACCATGTCCAAATAAACCGTTTAAAATTCCAATCAAACAGAGGCTAAGTTAAATTTGTATTCATTCATGAAACGTCTCTTGCCCTTCCAAAACCACCTTCAATGATCCTACATTTAATTTTTAATAATTTTTTAAATGTACAATTAAAATTTTTAACCATTTAAACTTGTGGTTTATTCCATTTTATTGTTAATTTTATGTTTTTTTTTTCTAAATGAGAACATAATAATTATTTTTGAGAGAGATTTTGGACTATAATTGAAATATTTAAAATATTCGACTATTATGTATTTTTAAAAACCGTGAATAGCAACCAAAAGTTCTTGGTATTTATTTTTTCTCCCTATTGATAAAAAAATATTATGAGATTATTTCTTCATATTTTGTCTAAATTATCGGTATTCTATATGAATCAGAGAGCTTTTGAAATGTTAGTCATGTTTCGTATTTATTCAATTACATCACTACTGATAGACGTATATAAAATATCGCAATATTACATTAATGCTCCTCTTTATAGAAGTTTTGTCCTCAAAATTTACATATACTTAAAAGATTATACATTTGTTATCAATATATAAATTTCTTCTATTTTTTTAATTAATAACTCAACGAAGAAGTACTAACAATCAACTAAATGTAGATAATCATGCCCAAAAGGAACAAAAATAAGAAAAATGCTTGTTTAACCAAAAGTTGGACCACTATTAATAAAATATCAAATATGTCCTTTGAAAAGACATATTTGGGAATTTGAATTGTGTATTTTCAAAGGATATGTTTGACATTTTATCCATGGTTGTCCAACTTTTGGTCTAACTTGTGGTATTTGTAGCATTACTCCAAAAATAAATACACTACTTATCTCATACTCCAATAATCCAAATATTATATATATTAACAAGGCCATCCAAAAAATACGTAATTATCATAAAAAAAATTCTCAAAATTTGATATTTAATTTTTGTTATACAGTGTCAATTCTCAAAAAAGTAAAATAAAATAAACTTTTCATATTAGATTCCTACAATAAATTACATTTAACTACTACAAGCATTTGAAAAAGCAAAAGTTTTACATGTTGAACAACATTAATTCATAATTATCTAGATAATGAGCATTAAAAAATGATATCCTGCATATCTACCGAAAAATCAATAAAAAATGATTTACGGACTCATTTTTAGGTTTGTGTGGCATACTTATCCGATAGGCAATTGCAAATGCTCAACAATTTGGTATACTCAGTCATAATAATAAGAGTTATACTAGCTAGATTTCACGAACTATTCACCATCGTATCTCTTGACTTTACTTTAATATAATGCTTGAATGAGAAATCAAATGTAAATTTACTCTTTTATCTCAAATTTTATCAATTGAGATTCATATCAATAATAAAAATCTTAATTTAGCAAATAGTGAATAGAATTATCAAGTGTCTATTTTTTGAAAAACGGTGATGCATAGATTATTCTCTGCTTTGCCATGTATAAAAGTTTTTTCATGTATATTGGAGATTATGAGATAATCTATTATATATTTAAATAGAACATGTACATAATTGAAGAAGCATCCCTTATAATAAGATAGAACAATTACTTGAATTGTCTTATACTCTTATGCATATAAGTGACTACAGAAATGTCATATGTTGTTTTCACCATTTGTATTTAAAGCAATATCACCTAAACTACAACAAATAAGGACACACCCTCACATAACTATTTCTTCTAACTATAAATAACTAAAGTTTCATAATATTACTGAATAAATCAGAATAGTTTATGTATTTAAACCGATAATACTAATACTTTTAAGCCTTCTTCCAAGCTCAGACCACGAAACAACTTAGAGGATGTCATATTACATTTATCAAAGCTCGATTTAAAAATCAATGGCAATCCAAGCCTATAAGTATCACAAAATTTAAAACGCCATTAATCCAAACAATTTTATTTCCAATTTAAGTTGAATTATAATAGGCCAAAAATAACATGCCCACCAATTTAATTTAAGTATAACATAATCTTTTATTTAATTTCTCTATTTTTCTCTTTAATAAGGGGTCTATAGTGTCCACCTATGTTAAATGATTTTTCTTAATATATTCAAAGAATTAAATCATTTACTTTCGAATACTAATGTAATTTTTTTGCTGATGGGTTGAGGACTTAAAATCAAAACTGATTAAAGAAACTTGGATTAATGTCTCACATTTGAATTTTTTTCAAGATAGTGAAGTGGACTACAGGATCCACAAGCCGGGGATAGGCAAATCGAAAAATATACTTCTTCCTCAGTCTTTAAGATATAAATTACATTTTTTTTTTAATTTAGTTGAAATAAAATTTATCTAAAGAAAGATAAATTTAAAAAGAAAGTATAAGATACATGTCAACTGTGACATGTATGTCTACCATTTTATCATACTAAAATTAGTAATTATTAATTTTATTCTTCTTAAAATATAGTCTTTCGTAAAATACAGTCATGAAAAATCATCAATTCCATAAGATTTAATATTAAGGGTTCGTCAATTATCAAAGTTCAAATCACAAAAAAGTATTAATTCGGTTCAAGTTACTGTTGTATTACCACAATATAAAACACATCTTAATTGTAATTGTACTTCTATGAATGTAAATAAAATATCAACATTATTCATTATAACGTTGAACGATACAATACATCATGTTATCAAGAACCGTATTGTTCTATCTTTATTGCAATTGCTACTTTAATATTTTAACTATTATAAATTAAAAAATAGAAATTTTGAAATTATTAAAAATTAACAAAATTATTGCAAAACCACGTGCAACACATATGTTTCTAACTAGTATATTCAAAGAGTTCAAAATTTTCCACCATGCTTGATTGATTGCATACTTCCCTTAAAATGTTGTTATCTCTTCTTTCTTTTAAAAAGAAATTATTAAGATAGATTGACAATAGTAAATTTATTTTAAAAAATTCATTATTTATCAAAGGAAATATAGCATATTTTGTCCACAACCTTTTAAAAATGTTGGTAATATACCTTTAACTTTTAAAAATAACATCATACATCTCCAACGTTTGAAGAAATAGGTATGATAGATCCCTAATGAATATATCCATCCATTTTAATTGTTAAGGTCAAATAAAAAGACAAAATTGCATCTCCCTTTAAATAAAAAAACAAAAAACAAAAGCAAAAGAAAAAAAATTGAATAAAAATATAACCAAATAACTCCAAAAAATGAAAAATAACAAATAAGCCATCTTTTTCTTTCTTCCCCAACCACCACCTACTCCACCAATCTTCTTCTTCCACTTCCCACATCCTGCCTACTACCTCTACCACCACTACAGCACCAACATTTTTCCGTTTATTCTTTATTCTCGAGGCCAACTCATTGCAGCCACCGTCACCGTTCTACGTCAGAGTTCTGGTTTTCCTTCCCATCTCACACTCACGCGCCACCCTCTCAAAATCATCCTCTAACTTCCTGACTACCCCTCTCCTGATTTCTTCCCCAGATTCATTTTTCTCCTCTTCCTCATACACCAATCCCACAATCCGTATTCTCTTATTCACTATAGGTGCCAACAGAGAAACAGTAGAAATTTTTCACCAAGTTTTGTTTTTGGGATTCCTTGAAGGACTTCTCGTGCTGGGTATAGAGTTTCTTGACATTGCCCTCAGTTCGGCCCTGGAGGTGATGGTGCTGAAAACTAAAGCCACTTATAGACCAGTGTGCCTCCTGGGCCCACGACATTAGCGAATCCATGACTGGAGCTGATGAATCCACCCTTTCATCATTTAGCTTCAGAGGGGGACACAGTAGTGGTACCCCTATTGGAGACTAAAAAAATTGGAATTCCAACTCCAATACCGGATGTTTATCCACATACTGGTAGAGCTGAAGCACAAGATACTACCTTTAAAACCACAAATTTTTCTCTTTATTCTGTTGCTTCAAGAAAACTTCCCTGCCATCCTTAGGGAATTGCAGCACTACAAGCTGCCACTTTCTAAAATGCACCAAGGTGTCAGTGTTCTATCACTGCGGCCCCGGGGCCTCCACCACTAGCTTTACAAGGATAACTGCAGTCTTGAACCACTTGATCTTTCTGTTGATGCATAAAATATTTCCAACATAAATGTCTAAAATAAAGGCCCCAAAACCTGATGCCCAAACATGGAGCTTAAGCGAATTACCAGGACGAGGCCCAGACTCGCCTAAACATGCAAGGGCCTGGGCGAAATGGGGCAAGGCTTGGACGAATGAATGAATAACTACATTGCGTAGCTAATAAAGCAGTTTTACATGTAATCTACAATCTGAGGTAATCATGAGTTAATAGAAAAGACATCATGGCAGTTATAGGAAGTTATGGAAAGTTACAGGAAGTTATGGTAGTTATGGAAAGTTATGGCAATCATGAGTATGACAATCATAGAAAGCTATGGAAAGTTATGGCAATCATGGTGATCGACTATAATTAAAGCGGAGCAAGTGAAGAAGGGAGAGAAGAAATCATCTTACAGAAAATATGTGAATTTACATTCAAGTCTCTTAGTCTTTAATTTTTCAACTCTAGTAAAATCGTGTGCTTGTGCCCCTTGGAGGCGTTTCGTTTTTCTTCTTTTCTTAGAATTGTAATCTTCATAAATAAAGCACCTCTTGTTGGACTTTGTCTCAAGAGGTTGTTGTTCCTTACACATCGTCTGAATCCTTTTAATTGTTAGCGAAAGTTCATTCCTGTGTGAAACAATTTGGCACGCCCAGTGGGACCGCTTTGGTGTTTGAAGATACAAGAAGTAAAACAATATGCCTCATAAGAATTCAGATAAGGAGCCAGCAAGCCAACGATTAGTCCAGTCTATGATCGAGTGATATGAGGAGCAGCAAAGTACTCCGGGAACAAAGTCGTTATGAACCAATGACATAATTGAGTCCTCGAACCATGCGTGCATTGCTTGGTGAACTCACACAAGATGTTGTTGGACAAGTAAATCTGCAAAATGTTCATAATATGGAAACTTTTACTCAAAATGAAAATACACATTATGATAATATGGCCAAACAACTAGGTACTTTAAATGAACTTATGAATGAGTTAGTGGACCAGATTTTCCAACCAAATTTGCCAAGTATAGGAAATCACTTCCAAGCCAGAACGATTGTGGGGCATAACTCCTCAGTCTTGAGTCCAAATCAGAGAATAGAACCACCTTTTGTACCATCGACGTCAAATTTAAGGGGTGGTGGAATGACAAATTTGGGTAATGGTAATGAAGCATCAAACCTAGGGGGTAACTCGAATGCAAGAGAAAATATCCAAAATATTGGACAAAATGCCACATTTGTTAACGATGGAGGAAATGTTCAAGTTAATAGCAATAATGTCTTAAATAATGGTAATTTTGCCACAAATCCAGGGCCAAATAATAGGCCTCAAGTGATACCACCAGTAAACCAACCTATAGGCGTCCTATATGATCCCAACGTGTTGTTGAGAAACCAAATCACAGAGATAATGCAAGATCAGATGGCTTTTGGGATGTGTCCTTTTATTAGGCCGACCTATAAGAAGCCGTATCCTGATTGGGTAGACCAGGCATACCCATGGCCTAGATGATACAAAGTACCAGAGTTTTCATTATTCACTGGCTTGGAAGAAGTCTCTACGTTGGAACATATAGAGTGATTCACATTACAATGTGGCGAAGTAACTAATTATCATAAACTGAGATTGTTTCCTAGTTCATTAACAGGGGTATCTTTCTCATGGTTCATTAACATATAGAGTGATTCACATTACAATGTGGCGAAGTAACTAATTATCATAAACTGAGATTGTTTCCTAGTTCATTAACAGGGGTATCTATCTCATGGTTCATTAATTTGCCAGCAAATTCTGTTCAGATGTGGCAACAATTGGAACAATTTTTCCACGCTCAGTTTTATAAAACTGAATCTGAAGTTACTTTGGCTTATTTGGAAAATTTAAGTCAAATGCCAAATGAATGGGCTGAATCCTTTCTTCAAATGTTTAAAACGGCCAGGAACAAGTGTTTTGTTTCTTTGTCTGAAAAAGAGTTTGTCAAAATCGTCCAAAGTTGTTTGAATTTTGATTTGAAAAAGAAGTTCCAAAATAACGAATTCTTTGATCTCTTTCAACTTAGCACGAATGTGATAAGGTATGGGCGATTGTTAAGAGAAGATGAACAAATGAAGAATTCTAGTAAATGGGCATATTATAGAGATCCAAATTTTGACATCCACGTTATAGACACTGGCCAAGATCAGGACGAAACTGAATTATATCTAGCTGAATTGGTTAAAGGAGATGCATATGCAAGTCCTATTTGACCAAGTTAGAAGTGCCTATTAAGAATGAGCTAACAAAAGAAGAAAATAAAAAGGCTAGGACATTCTCATTTGATTTAACAAAAGCCGATGTAATATTCAACCAGTTATATAAAGATAAACAAAGAAATGAATATGGAAAAATTAATGATTAATACTAATTCAACTATATTATAGGGTAATTTTTGATACATAAAATATTCCCAACATAAATGCCTAAAATGAAGGCCCCAAAACCAGAGGCCCAAACATGGAGCTTGAGCGAATTATCAGGGCGTGGCCTAGAATTACCTAAACATGCAAGGGCCTGGGCGAAATAGGGCAAGGCTTGGGCGAAGGAATGAATAACTACATCGTGCAGCTAATAAAACAGTTTTACACGTAATTCACAATCTGAGGTAACCACGAGTTAGTAGAAAAGACATCATGGCAGTTATAGGAAGTTATAGAAGTTATGAAAAGTTATGAGAAGTTATGGCAATCATGGTGATCGACTATAAATAAAGCGGAGCAAGTGAAGAAGGGAAAGAAGAAATCATCTCACAAAATATATGAATTTACATCCAAGTCTTATAGTCTATAATTTTTCAACTCTAGTAAAATCACGTGCTTGTGCCCCTTGGAGGTGTTTCGTTTTTCTTCTTTTCTTAGAATTGTAATCTTCATAAATAAAGCACTCCTTGTTAGGACTTTGTCTCAAGAGGTTGTTGTTCCTTACACATTGTCTAAATCCTTTTAATTATTAGCGAAAGTTCATTCTTGCGCGAACCACCTTCACCTTGTTCATCTAACCTAGTAAAGATTAAAAAAAATCCTTTTGTTCTTTTTATCTTTAATAAAGCTAAAGGATTCTTGACAAAAATGCTCATTTTATGATTTTTCTTATTTACTTGATTGATTTGCTGGCTTTTAGCATTTTGGTATCTCAAGAATTTAGTTATTTTATGCTTCACATGAGTAATTTTGATGAAGTAATTTGGTGATATTTCACATTGTTCATTGATGTATGTGTTTATCTTAAGCTGTGTGAGGGTAGCGGCAGCAACGACAGCGTGGTTGTAAGTGCAGTGGTGGCGGATGTAGGAGATGGGGGTGAAAGAAGAAGATTGGTGGTGTAGGTGGTGATTGGGAAAAAAATAGAATGAGACTTATTTGTTATTCTTTATTTTTTGGGGTATATTTTTATTCTTTTTTATTCTTTCTTCTTTTGCCTTTTGCCGTTTATTTTTTTGCTTATTTAAAGGGATGGTCAATTTTGTCTTTTTATTTGACTTTGATAGCTAAAATGGATGAATTTTGTCATTAGAGACTTATCATGCCTCTTCAAACATTGGAGATTGTATGGTACTATTTTTAAAGATTATGTGTATATTCATAATATTTTTGAAAGACTGAGGAAATATGTTATTTTTCTTTTATAAAATTAGTGAATTAGACGTCAAATACCATATGGCCGAATTTTTTAAAGATCAAATTTGCATGTGAATAAAAAAGAAAACGGTTTAGTGTTGAGTATCAAACATCCGCTAAACATATTTTATATACCGAGTCAATTAACTAATCTTGTTTTTCCCATTTTGTCCTCCCCTATATTGTTTTTAGTTAAACTACAAAACACCCACTTCCTTACATGGAAGAGAAAAAGGATTTAAAAAAAAAAAAAAAGGATTAAAAAATGACTAAAATTGAAGCTTTTTTTATTATATTTTTTACTTTTGGTCGGTTGTTGGGATTAACAGGGTCAATTTTAGGTACAAAGTTGAGTGAGTAGTGGTCATCGACCATTTCCAACACTGGCCCACGCGTCTTCCTCTGATTGAGTCTTCTTGTTGACCTCGCTATCTTCTAAGAAAATATTAGCACATTTTATAATTTATAGTAGAGGTGAACGCAATTCGGTTTGGACGGTTTGTGCCATATTTTTAATTCAAACTATTTCATACGGTTTAGAACTATTTTATTTTTCAAACCAAACTATTATTTACGGTTTGGTTCGGTTTTAATCTGCGGTTTACCTATCGATATTATAATAATATATTTAAAACAAGTTAACATATAAGTTTAAACGAGAACTAATAATGTTAAACGTTAAATTACATTTACATTTGTCTAAAATTCGAAATACAAACAAAAAGACAAAAAAGTAGTAGCAAATTAGCATCTAGCAACATGCCAACTTTACATTTTTTAAAATTGTAATATTTATAATTTAATAAAATTATTTTTTAATTTAAAATTTTAAAAGCGGTTCGGTTCGGTTTTGTACGGTTTTTTAAAATTGAAACCTAAACCAAACCGTTTTAAAACGATTTGATTCGGTTTAAGAGAAAAAAAACTGCGGGTCCACGCGAATCCGAACCAACGGTTTCGGTTCAGTTTGCGGTTTCGCGGTTTTTTTGTGCAGCTTTAATTTATAGCATATTATATAAGTAATTATATATTAGTTATACATTATTTTATACACATATTTTGTAAGACTTACAATTTTTATCTATACATTTTGTAGAATCTATTATTTATAATCTCAAAACAAAAAACGAAAAACAAAAAACAAAAAACAAAAAACTATTAAAGAGTTAAAATTATTAAATAGGCATTTTTATACCAATATATATTGCATCAGTCTCCAACATATCGTTTTAGTAAAAACTAATAAGTTGATCTCAACATTTAAAGAGAGTAATTGATTTTCAATTTTTTATTATAATTGTACTATTAGTTCTAAATAATATTTACCGTCAAATATCACGACTCTTAAATTTTCGATTTTATAAAATTAGATTTTTTTTCTAACTTGGTTTGGTGTCAATAAATTTGAGCAATGCATGTTACTCTGAAAGTGAAAGCTATGTGACAAGTTAGGAAATTTTGAACGGTTTATATTATTAATGATTGATATTTAGAGATCCCAAACAGGTCAAGCACTCTGTGGACTCGTTGGCTCAGTCCATTTAGGTTGAGTCCATGTGGGGTTCGGACTCGTGTAGAGCTGAGTCCCATATTTTAATGGGGTTTTATCACAAATGACCAGAATAAATAAAATATTTCTTAAAATATTTTTCATACTTTTTTTATTATTAAAACACAGATTTTTATTTTTGTAACAGTTGTTGTTACATTTGTTATTAACAAGCATAACAAATATAACAAGTGTTACAGAAATAAAAAACTGTATTTTTAAAATAAAAAAAGTTAGATAGTATTTTTAAATTATTTTATATTTTGTAGTATATGATGAAATTATCACTATTTTAATTACGAGCTGGCTCGTGGGCCAAAATGGTGTGACCGCTTTGATCTCCAAATTTTTCTCTCTACAAAACGGTCCTAAAACTAAACCTATGTAAACTCTCCCTCTACTATAATTCTTTTTTTTTTTTTTTTTTTAAGTTCAAAGTATTATAATCTCAATTTTAACTCATTTATTGTGCAATCTAAAGTTTTAATATATCTAAATTTGCTTATTTGAGTTATTTTTGTCCAATTCTAATATACAACATTCTCTTTATTCTACATTTCTACTACATCTCTTTATTTCAAATGGATTACACTCCATAAACTACTCACCAAATATATGATGATTTAAGTGGTTTCAACAAATTTTCAACTCCCGTAGGATTTGGTGATGATTATGGGAGCACGAATCTAATTGATTTGGATGATATTGAAAAAGATTTGAAAACACATATCAATACAACAACCATTTCAAGCAACAAACGACGAGCTAATTAATAAAAGGCTATGTGTTATGAACATTTCAATTTATTGACCACTAGTCCAGTGGCAGTCGAAAAGCCATGGTACAAAGCAGTGTGTAAACACTGCAAAGAGAAGTTCTTGTAGCAAAAGAGTGGGGGCATGACCCATCTAAACAGATACGGCCCAAATTGTCGCCCACAGAGGGTTGGAAACTAATCAGGCACAACTTCATTTTTGGATTTTCTGGTGCAAGTTCCAGTTTTTTTTTTTTTTTCGGAATCTAAACAACTAAGTGTATTAACAGGAGAACTTACACCGCGAATGCATGACTATGTTCATAGCAAGTGGTGAGTTTCCGCTTAGTATAGTGGAAAACATTCACTTCACCAATCTCATATAAAAATATCTTCAACCTATGTACAAATCATATTCTTTAAACACTCTTTACTCTGATATTATTGGCTTATACAATAGAAAAAAGTTTAATACATGATTTAAATAAATATACTGATGTTTTATTATTTACGTTGGACTTATGGTTTGATAATAATTACAAATGATACATAGCTGTTACTGCACACTAGATAGATAAAACAATGGATTATGCATAAAAAATTCTTGCTTTCAGATTAATTGATTATCCTCATGATGTAATTAATAATATATTTAATGTTTTAATCAATATTCTTCGAGAATTTAATTGCTAGAATTCGTAGTTTTACTTTTGACAATGCTACTATCTACAATGTAGTCGTAGAAAAATTAGTTAATCAATTAAATCATAATTTTGGTGGTATATTATTTAATGTTTGTCGTGTCTATCATATTTTTAATTTAATTATCAAAGATGGACTAAAATTCATAAAAGAACATTTAGAAAAAAAAAAAAAAAAAAAAAGGTATGCTATAAACTTTTTTACGATCCTACCCACCAGAAAACAAGTATTCGATGGTTTATAGAAAATGGACTTACAGTAAGAACATTCTTCATAGATGTATGTCATGAATGGAACTCTACTTATCTTATGTTTAAATCATGTAAATGTTATGAAAATTGCATCACTACATATTACAACACTCGACACTCACACGATCTAGAGTATGATTTGATATTATATGATTGGAAAATTTCATGTCACGTGAGAATATTTTTGAAAGTTTTTTTCAATGCTGCGAACGCATTTTCAGACGTATATTATCTAACCAGTCCACTAGTTTTTAGTTATTATTATGTTATTACTAACAATTTTAATAGTTGTAAATCAATTCTTATTTTTTGTAATAATATAATAGCGATAAATGCCAAGTTTAAGAAATATTGAAAGAAATTATTATGTTGTTTCTGTTCGCATCAATAATGTATTGTATATTAAATTTAGAGTGCATAAAACATACTGTATTGAAAAATTTAAATAAATTAACTTATGAAAATCCACTAACGTGTGGTAATCTAGAATTTTTTTATGTGAGATGTATGAAATATAAGCAAAAAAAAAAAAAAAAAAGCCGGTAGAAACGTTAGACGATCCCATGTACCAGTGGCTTCTTCATTGTCATATGACAACAACGACTTATGGAATTAGAACTATGTTAGGAAAACTCAACATTGTAGTAGTTCTCATTCTTTCGTTTCTCGTGCTACAAATTTAGGAACATGTACAAATGGCACACTGTTAGAGTTAGTCAAGTATTTTTTATATTTTTTTATATACAAGTGGTGGAGACAGATCGTTAATACCCAATTGTTTCTGTTATAGCACGTAATCCACTAAAACATCCGATATCTCTTATATCATTGAAGTCTGCTTTTAGTGCAGTTGACATGGTTTTGTCTAATTAGTAATTACAGATGAAGATTTAAAGAAGGCATAATATAAAGTTTAATGTGTATAAATGATTGGGATGATGCATAGCTTCGAATCTACAATAAAGTGGTCAAAATAAGAGTTGAAAAATTTGAAGATCTAACTTTATGATTTGTAAGTATTGTTTGCATAATTTTTTTAATTTTTCTTATTTTTGACAAAATTGTATACGTAACATTTTTTCGTGTACTATTTTAACTTCGACTATATTAAAAGTTGATAGTCCCAAACTTAAAAAAATGAGGAAGATTTCAATTTTCAAATTTCTCGTACCTTATTAGAGGAGGAGGGTTTCAATTTTTAAATTTTTCGTACCTTATTTCTAGTATGTTTGCTAGTGCTTACAAGTTGGTTAAACATATTTTTTATCCACACGCTTTGTAAGATCCCAAAATTTTTATTCACTTTTTTTATACATTTCGTAGGACCGACTACTTATAATTTACTTTTTTTTTTACCAAACATACTTGAACATATTGAATTTTTCAATTTGTTAAAAAAAAACTTGCTGGGCTGCGGTTCAGCATATAAGGCCCACAGGCCACGAGCTGAATCGATTGACTTAATGGGACAGGAGCCGAGCTCTGATTAGGCTCGACTCGTCTCTACATAGGTCTAGCTGGGCTTGGGTGACAATGGGCCAAGTCAGTTCGAATTGACCCATTTCCACCCTTATTGATATTGCTACTATATTAGAACCTCCCAATTTCTTGATTCAACTGATAAAGCAATCATACTTCATTCACCAATCAAACAAATATAGAAGCATAATGGATTTGCAAAGTGGTCCACATTAATTAGGGGTGTGTATTTTTAACTGAAATCAAACCTCTCGAACTCGATCTGGAATAGGACGGTTCCAAAAAAATAAAATTATGAACCAAAACCAAGAATCGATCGAGTTCTGGTCGATCGGTTCTTGGTTCTAGAATTGAAACCTTGGGTACCTGACTCTGGAACTGAATTTGTCATTTTTTATAAATTTTTTATTTTTTACAATTTATTCACCTTGCCCAATGATCCAATCTAACACCACAATACTAAAGACAAGATTCCAACTGTCCAAGACCCAAACTAAAAGTACAAAACCCATAACCCCTAAACTCAAACTCAATTGACCCAATTCAAATACCCAAATTTCGAATTCTCAATCGATATTTTCTCAAATACACAATACATACATTGTCGTCTGTATTGCACTCTTTCTCATATCTCTCTCACTCAATACACAATGAGACGGCGAATGTGAAGATCCTCTGTAATCAAAACAAAACCTCAATTTTGAGAGATAATTTTCCTTTTTTCTAACCATAATTGATGGGTTTGCAATTTTGATATCTATTCTTCCAATTAATATTTATACTTTATACGTTTCAAGAGTTGTTTTAATATGTAGCATATTTTAATATTAACGGACTTGTAATTTTTAATTTTTTTTCAAAATATGTTGTCGACTCACGATTTTAAAAGAAAAATATTATGGATACAACCAAACTCGAACCTGAACCCGAACCGATGGTTCCGATCGGGGTTTGGTTCCAATAATTAAGTAGACTCAAATGGTTCTATTTACGAAATATTCGAAATGTAACAGATAGTTCTAAGTATTAAAATACCGAGACTGATCCATCCAACGTCCAAACCTAATATTGATTCATTTGGGATTCCACGTGGACTTAAGAAGCACTACCAATAGTGTTGAACAATCAAATTTTTTTTTTTTTTTTTTTGTGTCAGCGATTTTATATCTATAATAATTCCGCAAGTGTATGGATCGCTGAAATAATAAAATGGATTATGAGTCCAAGTATCGATCCCACGAAGATTTAGATAATTCAATTCAATTATATTAACCTTAATCAAATCTATTGAACTTTTGATGTTTGGTGTTTAAGAACTAATCAGAATTTGAATTAAAAACAATAAACTAATTATATTTCAAACAAATAAAAATTAGATTAATGAAGAATTTATTTAAAATTGAGAAAGAAGAGTACTTGGATCCCGAATCCACTTATAATTGTTAATTCCTCTATTTTGATTCTTGGTTTTGACAAATTACATCAGTTATGAAGATCAATATCCCTAGATTGTTCAACAGTTTCTCTCAAATAAGGTTAAACCTATTCATGTGCATGACTCGACTATATCTCTATGATGAATGTGAATACAAATGAAAGCATTAAATTTATGTGGATAATTAAAGATCACCTAAAGCATAGCGGTATATTTCTATCCCCTATCGGACTTTAAGATAATTAAAATATTGTCTAGCCTGCTTTCGATCTTTCGATAGTAAAACAAACCACAACACTCATACAATTATTGCGCATATAATTGTAGATTCATATAATTCAAAATTAATTATTCAAAACTATAATGAAATAAATTGTCAAAAACCAAGTCTTTGGATAGACCGATTTAGATTACAAACTTCATCGTAATCCGAGTACAAAATAAACTAGCCTAACATACTAACAATAAGAGAAGAAAAAGAAGAAGAAACTATGGAATTCATAACCCGGAAACGAAGAAATCTTGAGCGAGAAGAAATCTTGATCTTGATCTTGGTCTTCGTTATTGGAGAGATGAATCTTGGTCTTCCGTCTCTTAGTTTCTTGTGATGTCTTCTTCCCCAAAACTCAACTACCTATTATGAGTTAATAACTCATATATATACTCCCCTAATGGTGCCCCAAAAGATGCCAAAAAGACCTAAAAATCGTGGGCCAAAAGTTACCTAATCAGAGTTGAACTCAAAAAGGAAACAATAATCCGTGTCTGCCAAAATTACACTGAGTGATCGCCCAGTGCAAATCCGGGCGATCGCCCAGGCCAACTAAAATGCATTTTGCTGACGAAAATAGGTTTTGGGCGATCGCGCAATTCAACTTTTTTCTGCTCCGCAGATGCTTTTCAAATGGTCATAACTTCTTGTAGGAAACTCTAAATTGAGATCCGTAAAAAGTAATAGACTCGTAATTCAATTATCTTTCCAATTATATATCATTTGCCTTTTGGAAATTTCTATATCAAAAGTTGTGCTTGAATTTTTCCACATGCTTCGGTAGGTAGTTTCTCAATTCGGTTTTTTAGCTTTTTGGTGTTTGATCCATTGATTCAACTCTTCATTGTCACTCCAAAACACCTTAAACTTATTGATTTTATCTTCTTCCTCATCCTCCAATATTTGGCTCTTGATATTCATTTCAAAAACTTAATTTAGTCGTCGATTTCACTAAGTTGTTGTTATTTTGGTCCATTCTTTTCTATTTACTATTAAACAGGTCTAAAACTGAAATATGAAGAATAAAACACCAAATTAAGTAAAAATTCAATAAAATAGCGGAATAAAAGCTTAGTTTAAAGGTCCTAATAAGTGTATAAAATACACTTATTATTTTGTTTTTTTATTTTTTATTTTTATGGCTACTAAAATGTTAATCTCTACTCAACGAATACAAAACACTAGCAGGCTACCTTAATTTAAAAAGTAATAAAATCCAATTACCGCATTATGGGTGCAGAATAAGAAAATTAAGGGAAGACTTTTAGAAAGCTTTTGAACTCCAATATTTGTACTAAAATTCTGATTAGATGACGACCGCTCATAAATATAATTTCTTCGTTTCATATTAGCGTAGAGAAAAAAAAAATTAGGAAGAAAATGACAACATAACAAGTAGTATTTCTAGCTAGGCCGGTTCTATCATTTTTCGGACTCGAGACAAAGTCCAAAAATTATGCCTTCAAAACAAAGTTTTATAAGTCATGAGTATGATTGCTGGAGGGTTGGACACCCCAAAATTAGTTTCTTCGATTTTAGATCACTACTTAAAAATAGTCATGATCCTCATGGAATGCAATTACTTTTCTTTGGTGGGCTTTAAACTTTTGCACAAATTTATTTTTTTTTACAATTTCAGTAATCACAAATAATTTTTTTTTATTTTTTATTTTTGGTGAAAATGGATCCCTTTCAATTTTGGGCCCGAGATAGTTGCCTCACTTGCCTCGGCCCATAACCGGGCCTAATTTCAAGTTATAAGTTGTTATCCATGACACCTAATATCGACTACTTGTTTGGTTCAAATAAAAAATAGATAAAATATTATTTTCAAAAGTTAACAATAATTTAAATCACACATTACATGGTACTCACAATTTTTACTAATTTTTCAACTACATATTTATTTAAATTCTTATTAGTATTTGTTAAAAAACCTATTTCAATCTGATTAATTAACATGATATTAAATAATTATTTTTATATCAGATTGTGATTTACATAAAAAGTAAAGGTGGCAAAATCGGCCCGGTCCATATGACCAGACTTTTTGGGTTGGGTTGGGTTGGCCCTGGCCCAAATAAAAAATGGGCCAATATGGCCCAGCGGTCGGCACGATTTTGATATATATATATATTTATTTATTTATTTATTTATTTATTTTTTTGCTTTTACTTTTGCTTTTGCTCCTTTACACTAATCACTCATTTTGTAAATAGCCTTAATATATAATCCAAATAATATCAATCTAAAATGATCTAAGCCAAAGTCACTAATAAACATTAGTCCAAAAATTCCAAGTTCCAACATAAAATTGTTTAGATTTAATTAAAATTTAGTTTAATTTAAGTTTCAATCCAAAATATATTTAGTGTGCAAGTAAATTATTTATTTTAAATTTACATTATTTATTTTAAATTTACTTATAAGTAAATTTTTTAATTTAAACCAAACATGCTTATATCTCAAAGCGATAAAACTATCATACTTTTAATATTTGTATTTTTTTAAAGTGTCTACAAATAGTTTTCAATTAACAAAAAAAAAAATTAATATTTTGAGAGAAAATTGGCGTTTATCTATTGACTAATACATGAGAACCCCAATTTTATAAATTAATCTCTTTAAAAATCTCAAAATATATAGTTTAAATTTATCTAAGATATATTTGATGTAATATATTAAATTGTATAAAAAATTTATTTAAAAAAAAATTAAGACTAAGTTGATCAATGGATTGGACTGAACTAGCATATTTCTGACTCATACAAAATTGAGCTGAGCTAGCCCAATTTAATTTCATGTATAATCCTGTTTTGACTTATTGAACTTGTCAAACCTAGTCTATTTGCAAATTCTAATAAAAAGTGACAATCATGTAAATAATGATGTGAAATGAATAAAAACATGTGAACTAATTGACAATAAGACATGATAATCATTTTGGATTCAACTATTCACATGGGGGCATTGAAATTAGAGGATTAATAAAACAAACTAGAAGTCATCATTTATATTTAAAGTTTGACTGTATTCACTTAAAATTTTGGTAAAAAAAAAAATTGAAATTAGAATCAACAATTAATTTTAACTACTTATTTTATGAACTTATAAATTTTAACAATTTTTCAACATCGCATTTTATCAACTTCTATCAACTTTTACAAAAAATTTAATTTTAATCAAAATCTAACACACCTTTAATACGATTTAATCGAGTATATTTGTCTACTTTCATGTTTATAAATAATTTTTTCGTATTAAATATATTTTTAAATTAATGTTATAAAAACAAAAAATATGTTTGATAGATTTAATTTTAATTTTTTTTAAATTTATTTTCAACTTTATATTTTGTGAGACTTTTTCACTTTTTATCAACTTTTCAATTATATATTTTATCAATTTTTATCAAAATCTCATAAAAAATTATTTTTAAATTCTACCAAACAAGCACTAAATTAATCGATACAATTGAAAATTTAGAATAGAATTGGAAAACAAAACCCCAATATATTCTACGAACGTATATTAAAAAACTGAGATCAAGCAAGCTTAATGTTCTGAATAATTTCGACCAAAAAAAAAAAAAAAAAGATAAACCAATTCTTGAGAATTGAGATCAATTTATCGATTTGTACACAAGATTTTTGTTCAGCTAAATATTAAGAAGTCATTAAAAATATAAAATGTCAAAAACAGATATATTCCCTTATAGAAAGATGATATAGCACTTATGGTGGGTAATAATTATGGTACTCACTTGACACGTGGCATCACCACATTGATTGCTTTTTAAAAAATAACCAATGTGGTGATGCCACGTGTCAAGTGGGTACCATAATTATTACCCACCATGAGTGCTATATCATTACTCTTGCCTTATATAAAAAATTATTACTATCATATAGAATCTCTTGCTTATTCAAATTCTCAAGTATCACAACAAAAATTTATCTAAGCTTTATCACACCACAAATTAAATAGTACAATCCATATAAAGAAAAAGAAAAATTAAAATGTTAAACTTACTATTTTTCTTTTCTGACACGTATTTCAAAAGAAAAAAAAAATCACCAATTTATAGTGAACACACGTAGTACGAGGAGGCAATGAATATAGAATAATTGTATACCGAGGCAATGATATTATTCTTTTTAGCCAAAAGTCTATACTTTATGATGTGCTAGTTGAATCGAAAAATCAAAATCATTATCTTTTCATAGACCAACATACGTAGGCACTTACGCAAAGAAGGGGGGTGTTTAATTCTTGGCCTAAAATTGCTACAAAGTTTCGGTTGACCCAATGAGTGATTATGCCAATTTTCTTTTATTTCCAATTTGTGGAGATCATGATCACTTACATCCAAGAAAATAAAAGTAATAATTTAGTTAATTTCGATTTTGTTTAAAAATGTATTAAAAAGTCGAAATTCAAAGTCAATAATTAATTTTTACAGTTTTGACGAGACTTATACATATATTTCATCAATTTTTATCAAAATTTACAAAAAAATATAATTTCTAACAAAATTAAACGGGCATGAATTCTTTTCTTTCCCATTTGTGGACAATGATTTCTTGCTTCCAGAAAAAATAAAATGCCACGGACAATGACATTAGGAAATTTTGTTCATCTTTAAATTTATTTTCTTTCTTTTTGAAAATTGATAGCAAAATTTGACAAAATTTTAAGTTGCTCAACTCCAGGTTTAATTTCTCATTCAATCGAAATTGATTTTGGACAATTAAATATATTACAATTATTTTTTTCGTAGAGTGAACGTGTTCGGCCTTCGAATTTCCGTAATCGACTAACAGATCCCGCTTAAATAAAAGATCAAAATCAATATTTTAGAAACCAACCGTGAACCGTGGCATATATTATGCTATATTTCGTAGTCTTCAATGTATAACCTTATTCTAATTAAGATTGCTTGTAGTTAAACCATATTAACCCAACTCAGATAATTAAAATTGAAAATAATCAACTTTGTAGATCATTGGCCTGAGTCAATCGACGTCGTTTATCAATTTGTTGATCTCACAATCACAACCATTAAAATTTTGTCCTTATTTGAGTCTAAAAGTCAAAAGATTTCAACAACCAAATATTGAAAAAAATTTAAAAAAGCACTCAAAATTTCCAAGATAATTGACTTATTTTTGCTTCCCTTTGAAATTCACCAATAAATCTTCTTTGGATGGCTACTCTTTTGGACCTTCCAAATCCTTTGATTTTAAATATATAATAAATTATGCAATTAAAAATATTTTTGAATGAGAATTTCACTTCGTTCCCACGCCATATTTTCGTAATCTCCTTACATCGTTACACGTAATACTTTTAAATTACTTTCAAAGAATTCCAACTCTTTTCAAGAAGCTATTTTGTCTATGTTTTTGTGTAACTACGACGTGGCACTATTATATTATTGTATTTCAAAAATATATTTATTCAGGGGCAGATCTAAGAATTTTTTGAGCTCGGACTGCAACAATTTTTTTTTTTTTTTTGCACTTCAATATCAGACTGTTACTAATTTTTTTTTACACAATAAAAAATAATTTTTCCAAGGCGAGGTCGAACTAAATCTGCCCCTGTATTTATTGTACTCTTTAGAATACTTTACGTAAATTTAAAGATACTTTATCAGAAGATATTTTACTTGCCCTTGAACTAAATATTTAGAGATAAGGATATTAAAGAAAAAAATATAAATTACATTTCTCTCTTCTTTTCTGATGGACCAATAATTTCTTGAAAAAAATCTTGTCCTAAAACGATGGATCACATACCCTTTACGATAAATTCCACAAGGGTCCCTAACCTTTTACAAGTGTAGCATATATGTCTTCAACCTACCAATTATTGTACTTCATATCCCTAAACTTTTAAAACTGTGGCACTCACATCCCCACCCAACAGAAAATATTGACTACGTGACACTCACTTGTTGTTGGGGATGGGTTGAAGCAAGGAGATATGTTTCATAAACGCTAAAGAATTTTATTTTATTCATATTTTTATATGAAAGATTGAAAGTTGAAAACTCACTATTTTAGTTGTTTTGGAATAAACAAAATATTTGTTGACAAATTTTGTCATTCCAATTCGTGTTGCGTGGTTATTTAATCTTCGAGTAAACGCTTTTCGTTAGCTATTTGCTAGGGCCATGGGTATCACAATCTTAAAAAATTGGGAACATGGGTGCAATAAAATCGTGGGTTCGAAACATGGGTACCACAGTTACAAAAGATTAAAGACCCGTGGTAGAATTTACCCGAATAGATGAATGTTTACTTGAATAAAAGTCCTTCTCTTCACTACCCAGTTTTTCAAAAAAATAAATTTCTTTATTTAATTTTAATTCCAATATTGAGTCACTTTTAAAATTTCCAAAACACTTTTGAGTTGAGATATACTAATTAATTAATAAATTGACTTTTAAAAACTCCAAGCACTTCTGGCTGACAGATGCAATGCCAAAAATAAGTAGATTGCTTAAGTAATTAGTTGATTAATTTGCTAATAATCTTCTAATAATCATGTAGTGCATTACTTAAATATGATATCCACACACACATTTTTTAATGCCCCAACTTTATCACCAACCCACAAAGCTTTAAGCCTTCTGGAAAGCATGAAATTTTCAGGAAAAAAAAAACTAATCATGAGAAAATAGATATCTTAGACTCTGTAAACATATTTAATATACTGAATTGAACACGACTCATATCATTGAAGAAAAAAGATATAAAATATTTGTCAATCATTCTACTGTCAATCATTCTACTCAGTGCTCATGTTTCTCATATTTGATCGTGCTTAAAAGTGAATCAAATTTATTTTATCAACCGTGATGCTTAGAATTACTTTTTTCACTAAAAAAAATACTTTTTTTCTAAAAGTCGAGTCTTTCAAATACAATCAACATAATTGAACATGTCAATAACCGGTTAAAAATTTCATAAAATTTTAAGAATTCAGTGGATGTTCATAAATTTGCTTGCAAATGATATATTTTATATGTGGATGGTGAACATCTCCAACAAACTAATGTACCAAAATTCAACAAAGAAGAGACAAGTTGTCTAAGCCTAAGACTTTCCAATTGGTTTTGGTGTAAAAAAAGATAGGAATTATACCTACCCCTCCAATTAGACTTGGGAAGGAATATGTTTTCATTCCCATTTGGTTTTTGTGTGGGACATGTGGTGTTCTTGGGGTTGGTGAACAAGATGACTATTAATTACATCATTTTTCTTTTAATTGTGATTGGCATGGACAAGTGGATCACTTTTGTATGATTAGCTAAATAGAAAAATTTATATTTGAAAAAAAATGTTTGAAAATTTAAGACGAGAGGGTCCTAGATTCAGGTCTCAATATTTGTCGATGATTAATTATTTGTTGAGTTAAAGTGAATTTTACTTGGTACCCAACTACTTTTACTTGACATTCGAACTTTTATTTAATCCAACTAATTTTATTTGACAATTGAGTTTCTAGACTTCTATTTTCATAGCAATCATACTGCCATTGACAAACTTATGTCTAAAAATTCATTAAGAGTCAAGTGTTATGCATGATGTACAAATTTTTATACAAATGACAATTATACTTTTATTTTTATTTTAAAAAAAATTGAAAAAAAAAAAAAAAAAAGATCTCTCTCTGCCGCCGCCTGCACTTCTTAGTTTCAACCCATTCCCCCAAACCGTTCTCTCATGTTGTTCTTCGTCACCCAGTGTCTCCCAATTAACAAAAGTGGAAGCATTTATACTTATAGCCAAACACCGCATATATCATTCAATTTACTCGTACACCAAAAACATCTCAATAATTTCTTGATTTAATAAAAGTTGGGCAAAGCTTAAATTATAATTTCAGCAGGTCAAATTGGTCAAACATAATTTTTATCTACACATTTCACAGGACCCACAACTTACAACTACTTTTTATCCACATATTCATCAACAACTTATAATATAAGCACTTAAATTATAATTTCAGCACCTCCAAACATATGCTTAATAAAAGTTGCATTTCTAGATTTAATAAAAGTTGCAGCCAAGTACATAAACAACAATCAGCTCAATTAATATTTTGTGAAATTATTTTATAATGTATTATGTGAGCACAAGTAGGGTCAGTTCATCTTGATTTTATTATATGCACTAAAGGATAACTTCAAGTTGGTTTCACAACCTTACATTATGTTCATGAAAGGTGGCTAAAACTATATGGATAACCTTTGGTGCTGTCACTATACCCCATCAATGTGTTTGGCCCAAAAGTATGATGACAAAAATGTGTGTGCACTGCGTGTATGTATATGGGGTTTGTGTTTGTTAGTGCGACATGTCAAGTTAATTACGCGTGCATTTTTATGTATATATCTACGTATTAGTGTATCGTATAATTGAGTGTTATGATATGTTAAATAGTAAATTCTATTTTAATCGAAACAAGAATCTTAGACATGTTTTGACTGATACTCAAGAATCTGACTTAATACAACATATCAAACGTCATCCAAACTATAATGAAGTAGTTCCTTACATTTTGGAGCTTCGTTACAATAAGAAAATTACAGTCAAAAACACTACGAACACTAGAAGTGAGATACGACAAAATAAAATAATTTAATGCTAGTTATTATTAAATAAACGTCTTACATGTGTACTGTATATATGCATATTTTCAATTTAACGAGTCCTCAAAAGTAAAAAAATTTATATTGGTTCTTAAAATGAGTCAAACTTATTTATTTTGTTAAATATCATTTTTAAAGTTTTTTTTTTTTTTTTACTAACGAGAATAATTTTTATAAAAAGTAAATTTTTAAATGCAACAAAACATGCATATCACAATTTAATTACAATAGGGTCCAAATGTCCATTCACAAGATGTGAAAGGAACAATATAACAAAGGACATGTTCTATTGTTGACAAAGAAAAAATGTAGCTAATATCTCCCTAGAGCGTCCTATACAAAGCTACCTTTCATTCTCTTGCTTTGTCATTCCATCTATTGCTTAGGACATTTCTACTTAAACGTGCGGTGGGTTATACTAAAAAGTTTGTTACGCTATATTAAAATATGGGTAATTTGTAGTCGCCGTCCCATACCTTTGAACTTTTGACACTTTTATCTCCATTCTTCATTTTTTTGTACCTATATCCTCAATCTTTCTTAATTTGATGGCTGAAGTCCCCAACTTTTGAACTTTTAGCACTTTTATCTTTATTTTTTATTTTTTTGCACCCATATCCTCAACCTTTCTTAATTTGGTGGCTGAAGTCTCCAACTTTTGTATCATATTTTTTTAATTTTTTTAATTAAAACTTATGAAAAGTCCATTTAAAGCCAAGTTTTGTGAGTAATTTTGTCTATAAATGTTGGTTTATTTAAAAAAAAACTTATTTTTAAAAATTTTATGAGATTTTTAGATTAATTTTTAATTTTTTAATTGAAACCGGATCGACATTAGTTCGACCTTTTGACCCTTGACATGTTACCTTTTTCGGGTCGATGGCCAGTCCTGTTTTCTGAATATTGTATTATTCAGATAAATAGTATTATTCAGATAACTATATTTTGATTAATGTTCCATTTAGGGATATGAGTGCAAAAAAATGAAGAATGGAGATATAGGTGCAAAAAAATGAAGAAAATCTCATACAATTTTTAAAAATTGTTTTTTTATAATAAACCAACATTTATAGACAAAATTACTCACAAAACTTGGCTTTAAATAGACTTTTCATAAGTTTCAATTAAAAAATTAAAAAATATCATACAAAAGTTCAAAAGTTGGGGACTTCAGCCACCAAATTAAGAAATGTTGAGGATATGGATGTAAAAAAAATGAAGAATGAGGATAAAAGTGCCAAAAGTTCAAAGGTTAAGGACTTCAGCCACCAAATTAAGAAAGGTTGAGGATATGGGTGCAAAAAAATGAAGAATGAAGATAAAAATGCCAAAAGTTCAAAGGTTGAAGACGGCGGCTGCAAATTACCCTTAAAATATTTACATAGTGAAAAAAAAAAAGGTGAAATGTGTCCAATACACCGTTTATATTTAGACGGTGTGCTAAATATCATCTATTTAAATTTTTATAATTTATTTCAATCAAAATGTGTGCTAACTATTCTATATTTATTTTTTATAATTTATTTACATATTCTTTCTTGTACACTTGAATTATAATTTTCTCAATTTACTACCCATTCAAAATGCCCTTCTCCCCATCCCACATATTATTTATCATATGTACAACAATCTACATTTTTACATTAAAAGATGCTCTTAGGGGACCAGAAAAATAGGTCGGCCTTCACCACCTTCTTTAACAAACCCTCGACCCTTCTTTTTGCCTCTTTATTTATAAAAGTTGCTGGGTTAACCTCGAGGGCCGAATTCAGAAAACACCCAAATTATACACAAATTTGTAATCTAATTAATAGTTGAAGAGATTAGATATTTGTGTCATATGAAATTTAAATAAACATACAAAAAATCAATTTTTTTTTTTTTTTCTAATTTTATGCCAATAAAAGCTATATATCTTCGTGGTTTTCATTTCGACTCCTGTTCACCTTCTGTACAGCCATTAGTATAGGGTGGTAAAATATAAAAATAAAAAATGTACCAAAAATTATCATGTGTGTTAAACGTGCATTTTCTTTAACTAATCCTGATTTTTATATTCATCAAATATTATATACAAACAAGGAGGAATCAAGAATTTTTAGAGATTTGACTGCTACTGGTTTTTTTTTTTTTTTTTTTTGGGTATTTCAAGATTGGACTGTTGATGGAAAAAAAATTTTACACTAAATTTTTTTTACACTATAAAAAACGATTTTTTCTGAAACACGACCGGAATATAAATCCGTCAATGTATACAAATAAATTGAGGTTACTTGGGGGGTTGGGTGTAACGAAAAAAGTAGCTTGGGCTAATTCTAGAATTCGTTCCTAGCCTTCGGCTAACCTAAGACCTAACTCATTGTTGCGTAGGGGTAGTGGATATGATAAAGTTATGGGAGGAGACGTGGTTGTTTGGTAATGCTTTTGGTAGATTGTAAGTAGTAAGTTCTACGGAATGTGTAGATTAAAATAAATAAAAGTTGTAAATCCTATAGAATATATGGATAAAAATAATGTTTGATCAGTTTATAAATTTGAAAAAGTAATGACAAACATGTTAGTAGTAATGCAAGTTGAAGGAAGAGACACTAAGAATTACTTTAGTTGGTGTTGTTCTTTGCATGTAAAACATTAAAAAATAATTAGCTGCTTGACATATATTTATGTCGTACGTTCGTTCGTACTTTAAATTTTGTGAATTTTTAATTCTTGAGAAAGTGTCAACGAATTAACTTTCTTTAATTAAACTTGCCATTTCAAAAGCTAGCTAGCTAAATGCATTTATTTATTAACTAATGCTAAAATTTTAGCAATAACAATAGTAGTAATAAATTATGAACCGGCCTATGATACCCGACATGGTATATAAATGCAAGAACATCCTTAATTTCGTAGAAGCCAGCAGTGGATTCTGTTGACTCCTTCCTCACCAAACCACATTTGCAAATTGCATATGCTTCTCAGCTGTTCTTCTTTGAATACATTTACCCTTTCCCTTTGTCTCTCTCACCAAAGGGCATACTAACCTCCAGCATATACATATACATGTGTGTATAGAATCAGTGGGCCCCCCCCCCACCAGCCCCATAAATTGTGAGTGCTTATATATAAGAAGCCACTTCTTGGAAATATTGATCTTAATTAACAAACCAGTTTTACTCTCTCTAAACACAAGAGTGTGACTCTTTCAACTGGTTTGAAAAGGATCAATGTATCATTAACAAAGACTTGGTTATATTTCAACATCCCAACAATCCATTTGTCTATCAATCTGTTTGAGGAAGAAGAAGAAGAAGAAGCGTGTACGCACACGCGTACACACAAACAATCTCACCCTCTCTCTTTCTCAACTCTTCGAAAACCAAGTAAGCATTTCAGTTCACATGTTTGATCTTCATTTATATGTGTTTTGAATTTTCTAGTGATATATATATTATGCTAGTTGTGATTTGCGTTTTTTCTTTAAAATTCAAGTAAGCAGAAGGGAAAATGGACGATCAAATGCGGGCTTCAAAAAGACAAACAAGCCGGAGTGCGAGCAGGACCATTGGTAGAAGCATAAGTAGAGCAAGCTGGAATGTGGAGGAAGTCTTTTCCGGCTCCACGAATAGGCGGAGCATTCGAGCCGAGGAAGATGAAGAAGCTCTAAAATGGGCCGCTATAGAGAAGTTACCAACCTACGACAGATTACGAAAAACTGTCCTAAAATCCTACGTTGGAAGTGCAAATCAAGACAATAACAATAAGGTTGTGCACAAGGAGGTTGATGTAAGAAAACTCGACACGAATGATCGACAAGAATTCATCGACAGGCTTTTCAAGGTTACCGAGGAAGATAATGAAAAGTTCTTGAAGAAGTTTAGGAATAGAATTGACAGGTAACCTTTTCTACATCAAAATTTAATTTAATTCACCCCCATCTCTCTTTCTTTATGTCCTCCATTGTACAATTAGTACAACGAAGGATGACCAAAAGCAAAGTTTTGTGTTTTAAGTTATTTGTTTATTATGTTTTACGCATGATTATGAGTAGTTGTTTTCAAGAACATACTTATTTGCTCCAAAAGCAAGCAAACACGAAAAAAAAACAAAAAAGAGCATAATTTCATGGAGCTAATTTACTCTGCAGTGTATCAAGGAATGATTCTCTAAAGATTTTAAAAGTAAAAGGTCAACAATATAATCGTAAAGTAATATCACGATAGAAGTAAGTTTTCTTCGCTATGAAAAAAAAAAGTACTTAAACGCCCGTGTCATTACGTATTCAATTTCTCCCATCACAAAATCATCTCCTTTAAAATTTGTTGAACGTTTCAATCCATCTCCCTGATTCGATCATCTCCGAAATATGTTCACCATCTCAATTCATCATTATAATAGAACCTATGATCGGATCCCACAGCAAGAAAGCGATATACTAGTAATACAATTAATTAAAGTTTATAATCTAACAACTCCATAACGTATGTTATAGTGATGTAATCATTGATTAAAAAAAGTACAAGCAAACAACTACTAAATATAAGCTACCTGATGTAAGTACAGCCTGTACGCTTGACTGAGTAATCCATATGACAATAATTTATTTCATATTTAGACATTTATTATTTTTATTTTCCTATATTTTGTAATTTGCAGAGTTGGGATTACCCTTCCTACAGTAGAAGTGAGATATGAACACTTAACCGTTGAGGCCGACTGCTTCGTAGGTGACAGAGCTCTTCCGACACTGCTAAACGCTGCTCGTAACATAGCTGAAACAGCATTGAGTTGTTTTGGCATCAGGTTGGCTGAGAAAACAACACTCACAATACTAAAAGATGCTTCTGGGATCATAAAACCATCAAGGTAAGGTTTTAAACTAAATTTAATTGCTTTACATTCAAATACTATGTTTGCTAATCTTGATGTATTTCTATTTCGTAGGATGACCCTTCTATTAGGGCCACCGTCGTCCGGGAAAACAACCCTTTTGCTAGCTCTGGCCGGCAAGTTAGACTCGACACTAAATGTTAGTTTAGTTTACTACTCGCTAGCTAGTCATTATCCGTGAATGTTGTCGATTGAAATTAACAAAGTCTAACTTAATTTGCATCAAATTAATTAATGTGGAACAGACAAGGGGAGAAATCACATACAATGGGCATCAACTCAATGAATTTGTCCCACAGAAGACATCAGCATATATTAGCCAAAACGATGTTCATGTAGGAGAAATGACTGTCAAAGAAACTCTAGATTTCTCTGCTAGGTGTCAAGGGGTTGGATCTCGATACGGTAATTATACACGATAAATTTCAAAAAATCATTATTTACTTATTTTTCATGTATATAATTTTGTTCTAACTATCAAAAATTTAAATAGAACTTTTGACTGAGCTTGCAAGAAGAGAAAAGGATGCCGGTATCTTTCCCGAGGCAGAGGTTGATCTTTTTATGAAGGTAATGGAAAAAAAACGAAGTTTAACGGACAATTTAATTTTAAATTTTCGATGATTTTAATGTTTTGACTTTTTTTCGTATTTTTTTTTTTAAAATCAGGCAACTGCAATGGAAGGAGTTGAAAGCAGTCTCATTACAGACTATACTCTTAGAGTAAGACTTAATTAATTCTAATTATGTCATAAAAATATAGACTGATTCCACTTAAATAATTTATAATAATTAATTAGCAACTCGTGATTGTCCATTCTAATAGTAGTGTGAGAACAATACAAATATCACGTGGGTGTGCATGAGGTTTCTATTATTTTTAATATTCTTCCTATTTTTGGGTCAAAATTTCTCCTTACCTACTTTACTATGGGACCCATATTTTTGTTGGGCGGATATTTGAGGGACCCAGTAACCACCATTTCAAAATTTTATCCCTGAATGGAGCCTACACAGTTTATGGATTATGGTTGGTAAACAAACTCACTATCAACTAAAAATTCATATGCACATGAATGCGTTTACACGTCTTTATCCACTCCAAATTCATAATTGTACGTGATGCAGATATTGGGACTTGATGTGTGTCGAGACACAATTGTTGGTGATGAAATGATACGAGGAATTTCAGGAGGACAGAAGAAGCGTGTGACAACTGGTAAATAACTTGAACAATTTATTTATTTTTGATTAACTATGAAAATAATTTTACTAAAGTGACACATAGATGCACCATGAATCTGTTGACCAAGTCCTAAAGTTTAACTGCCTAACCTTATCTGGACAAAACTAACTTGAAACAAACTGTGGCCACAACTGTTGAAAATCACTTGTGTTATTGTCAACAAATTAAAGCACCTCTAATTAAAATTGACCATGCATGGCCCATGTTTCTCGACCCGTGTCGGCCTGAAACAGATGAAAGATTTTTTCCATAGACTGGCACAACTCATGGGGTCAACCCATGTTGGGTACTGATGACCCGACCCGTGTTCTACGTGTAATATTTTTTTTAGCTACAATCAAATCATTGATAAAATAGGAGAAAGATGGAATGTGAATAAGAAAAAGCTCAATAATCTGACCAAACTCTAAAACACAAGGCAGGTAACGCTTAACAGAAAAATGTAGAATATGGTATGGCAAAATGTAATGTGTAAATAGGTGTAAATAGCAACTTTAACTACATGTTAGGTGGGAATAGTGCTAAATGGTTGAGTGACTCGGTAAATTTTTCTAACTGTCCATTGATCTATTTTGACATGCAAATTATCAAATGTAATTCTACCTTCTCTTTCTCACTTATTACATTTCAAATGATTTTAAATTCATCTATTGCTGTCTGCTGAAAAAGAGATTTCCAAATTAGAATCCAACTCATTTCAAAGTTAAAATCCAACATATTTCATCTATGTAAGAAATCTCATTTCAAGGTAGAAATTTATCTGTCTTTATCTTCTTCTTTTAATTCACGGTAGAAATTTTAGATTTTATTATATAAATCATGAAAATATGTGAGTATGAATTGTGATTTTTATTTTAAGTTTATGTAAATCTAAGTTCATTAGAGTCACTTAATTGAAAAATCAGTTAAAAATATGTAAATTCGCCTTAATACACTTCTGACCTATTAATAGGTCTTATTAAATGAGGGTGTTTAATTTTATTTTTTAAGTAGAAGAAGTCCTTTTCAACTTAAATAATATAAGTTAAGCGTTTTTCCAATTCAACTTATTTGGCATGGCCTTTTAGCCAACGCGGCCACATGTTAAGCTTTGATTCTAACCTTTGTTGATACAGGGGAAATGATTGTTGGGCCGACCAAAACACTGTTTATGGATGAAATATCGACGGGCCTAGACAGCTCCACAACATTTCAGATAGTAAAGTGCTTGCAACACGTTGTACACCTCACTGAAGCAACTGTCTTGATGTCCCTCCTCCAGCCAGCTCCAGAGACGTATGAACTCTTCGATGATATCATTCTCTTATCAGAAGGCCAAATTGTCTATCAGGGGCCACGAGAGCACGTCCTTGAGTTCTTTGAGAGCTGTGGATTTAAATGTCCCGAGAGAAAGGGAACTGCTGATTTCTTGCAAGAGGTAATTGAACTCTACTCCACATTATTCAACAATATGCATGGAAACCAATTATGATCCAAAGAGGTCCAAACAGTCAATATAATCCACCAGTAGGAGATAGGGCTAACCACTTAGTATCCTCGACAGACTCTCAAGACCAGATCCAACAATCAACATTAAGCCCCATAGCATAACTGATATAAACGACTAAAAGAGTTCACTAAGTGGGATAGTAACCACAAAAATACCTTTGCAGAGTGGAGTACTGGGTGCATGTGAATACATAGACCTTCATGAATGAAAGGGCACAAGTCCCATGGTCCAAGTTATACTGAATAAAATTGGGCTTGGATGGCCCATAATTTAGAAACTGGAAGACAAGTGGTGTGTTTTGTGATTCACTGACAAGTATTTTTTTACTTCAAGCATTTAACAATAGAAAGAAATGAAATGTCATTACAATAAAGAGTATGCGAGATTAACACCAGCATTATGATATCTAAATGATAACAGGTGACATCAAGAAAAGATCAGGAGCAATACTGGACAGACCGAAGCAAAACATACAAATACATTCCAGTAAGTGAATTTGCAAAAAGATTCAAGCGTTTCCATGTGGGTCTACGGCTTGAAAATGAACTATCAGTCCCTTATGACAAGAGCCGAAGTCACAATGCAGCTCTAGTGTTTAAAAGGTACTCAGTCCCAAAAAGAGAACTTCTCAAAGCCAACTTCGACAAGGAATGGCTATTGATCAAAAGAAATTCTTTCGTCTATGTATTCAAGAGTGTCCAAATCATCATTGTGGCAATCATCACATCTACAGTCTTTTTGAGAACTCAATTACACACTAGGAATGAAAATGATGGCGCTGTCTACATAGGTGCACTATTGTTTAGCATGATATGCAATACGTTCAATGGTTTCGCAGAGCTCTCTCTCGCCATACAGAGACTTCCCGTCTTCTACAAGCAGAGGGACCTTCTTTTCCATCCACCTTGGGCTTTCACTCTGCCAACGTTTCTACTAAAAATACCTATATCCGTGTTTGAGACTATTGTGTGGATGGTCACGGCATACTACACCATTGGATTTGCCCCCGAAGCTAGCAGGTAACTAACTATACATTTTTGTTTTCTCACATCTTATTCCCACTCAACTGACAGAGTCAATGATTATATGAAATTACATTTACAATCTTAAGTTTTGATAAGTTAATGGACATAATTGGGAACCTACAAAGATGCATTGATTCTAAACTACCAAACCCAATTTAGTATGCATGTAATCAATCTGGTACTAAGGCCAATGATACAATACATACTAATGTCTGCTGGGAAGAATAAAATGTTGTCAATAGTCTATCGACATCTCTCGTCTGCACAAAGTGCATGGAATGAGGCACATGTAGGCAAGGGAAGAAACAGTAAAATAAATTATCAACTTTTTTTTGGCAGTACCTAAAGCAATGAAAGAGCAAATTAGCAGGAAGCCCTACTAAATCTTGTTCTAATGATATTTAACTTGTTTTGCTTTTAAAACAGATAATTTTTACAAGCAATGTAACTATGAGTGAAACTGAAATCTTTTGCCATGTTATCAGGTTCTTCAAGCAACTATTGTTGATATTTGTGATCCAGCAAATGGCAGGGGCAATGTTTAGGCTCATTGCTGCAATATGCAGGACCATGATTATCTCAAACACTGGTGGTGCTCTTACTCTTCTGCTCGTGTTCCTTTTGGGTGGTTTCATCCTTCCAAGAGGTTAGTTCAAGCACAAAACCCAACTATGAATTGCAAAACACAATATAATTTCGCGCAACATATAATGCAAAGGACAAAAGAGAGAAACAAGAGGTTATATTGTATACTGTGTGCCTACTGCTAACAACATGAAAATGAAACTTCAAACTCGATAGTTTTAATACTCCTGCAATTGCTTCTTTAACAACAGCAGGAATGTATTTGTATCAGATGATATTTTACTCTGCTTTTTTTTTTCTCTTCAAATAAATCAGTATTTTTTACTCTAAATTTCTTTAGAAACGTAAAACCAGGAAGTTTTCAAAGTAAAAGCTGGAAAAATGTATTCTAAGTGGAAAACCAATCTCTCATCTATACAAGGACAAAGGCCGTGTAACAAAACAACAAAGAAAAAACTAAGGGATTTTGATCCTCAGTATATGGGTTTAACAAGATACATCAAACTTACTCGGAACTTCTTCCTTCACGCAGAAAAAATTCCAATTTGGTGGAGGTGGGGTTACTGGGTTTCACCCTTGAGCTATGGTTACAACGCGATTGCAGTGAATGAAATGTTTGCTCCGAGATGGATGAACAAAATGGTAAAGTCCTATACATTTCCTCCAACCTCCGTTTCATTTTATCTTTTATGGCACATACTCGGCATTGGACCATTATTCCTGGTCATTTTAAACAGATATTGTCTTCTTCCATTCATGTTATTTTGCTATCTCATCCATTGAGAAACAAAACTTAAGCTGATTAAATGGTTCCATACAGGCATCAGACAATGTGACGAGATTGGGTGTGGCAGTGTTGAACAACTCTGATATCTTCCCCGAAAGAAACTGGTACTGGATAGGCATAGGTGCCCTCGTGGGGTTCATAGTTCTCTTCAACATTCTTTACACATTTGCCCTCATGTACCTTAATCGTAAGTTCTGACACTGTAATTAACATACGAGGTCAACTCTTTATCGTGGAAACTAATCTCTCTCTCTCTCTCTTTTCTGTTCTACACAATAGCCCTTGGAAAGCCACAAGCTGTAATATCCAAAGAGATGGCAAGGGAGATGGAAACCGGCCATGAAGAAACAAACGAAGCACCAAGGCTTAAAACAACAATGTCAAAGAAAGAATCTAATCATCGATCCTTATCTGCTGCCGATGGAAATAACACAAGTAATAATCATTAAACATGCATCAATATCCCAATGATTTTGGTTAGAAATATCAAATTTGCTCACACGTTTTGTTTTTCCTTTTCCTTTTTATCTATCTATAGTGGAAATGGCAATGCAACGGATGAGCAGCCGTTCCAAAGCCAGTGGACTATATAGAAATCAAGACTCAATCCTTGAGGCTGCAGTAGGCGTTGCTCCAAAGAGAGGGATGGTTCTGCCATTCACACCTCTAGCCATGTCCTTTGACAGTGTAAATTACTTTGTGGACATGCCCCCTGTAAGAATCAATATCCTTCTCATTCATGCTCAAATGTTGTCAACAAATAGCACTCTTCATATGGCACTTTTTATTCAGCCCACGTGGAAATCAGTAGATAATTTAACTATCTATCAATAACAAACTTCTTTGGTTTGAACAGGAAATGAAGGAACAAGGAGTGACAGAGGACAAACTCCAATTACTTCGTGAAGTAACTGGTTCATTTAGGCCAGGAGTTCTGACTGCATTGATGGGAGTAAGTGGAGCAGGAAAAACCACGCTAATGGATGTTCTGGCCGGACGAAAGACTGGTGGTTATATTGAAGGTGACATTAGAATATCTGGATTTCCAAAGAAACAAGAAACCTTTGCTAGAATTTCGGGATATTGTGAACAAACTGACATCCACTCACCTCAAGTAACCATTCGTGAATCTTTGATTTATTCTGCCTTCCTTCGGCTCCCTAAAGAAGTTAGCAATGAAGAAAAGATGGTATGAGCCTTCTCTCCAGTATAACATTCCCAGAATATATAATATTGCAATTGTTTATGCACTAAATACACCCTTCATAATACTCTTCGCAGACTTTTGTGGATGAAGTGATGGATCTGGTCGAACTAGACAATCTCAAAGACGCCATCGTGGGGATCCCAGGAGTTACTGGATTGTCAACAGAACAGAGAAAGAGATTGACCATAGCAGTTGAACTAGTTGCTAACCCCTCAATCATATTCATGGATGAACCAACTTCTGGCTTAGATGCACGAGCAGCGGCCATTGTCATGAGGACTGTGAGAAACACTGTGGACACAGGTAGAACTGTGGTTTGCACAATTCATCAGCCTAGCATTGATATATTTGAAGCTTTTGATGAGGTAAAATGCAAACTTTCACTTGATTCATCAACCCCCCCTTAAATTATTCCCTTTTCTTTCCCCACAAAAGGAATATTCCATATCTACCTTTGTTTTCACTGACATTTTCTATCATATTGTGAATCAGCTGCTTCTCATGAAAAGAGGAGGGCAAGTGACATATGCTGGACCATTAGGCCAGCATTCACAAAAAATAATTGAATATTTTGAGGTACATCACGCTCCTTAAACATTTCTGACACTTGAAAGAAAGCATATTAAAGATTCTCCCACTCATGCAGGCAATTCCAGGAGTTCCAAGGATTAAAGAGAAATATAATCCAGCAACATGGATGCTTGAAGTGAGCTCAGTGGCTACAGAAGCAAGACTCGGGATGGATTTTGCCGAATACTACAAATCAACAACCTTATATCAGTAAGTAACTGTGAATACCACTACTAAATCTCTACAAGATTCACAAGAACATTGATCTAATACACATCTGGACATTCCCAGGCGAAATAAGGCTCTAGTGAAAGAGTTGAGTACACCCCCTCCTGGGGCAAAAGACCTATATTTTGCCACACAGTACTCTCAAGCCATATGGGGTCAATTCAAGTCCTGCATCTGGAAGCAATGGTGGACTTACTGGAGAAGCCCTGATTATAATCTAGTCAGATACTTCTTCACTTTGGTTTGTGCACTCATGGTTGGGACAATTTTCTGGAGAGTTGGCACAAAAAGGTTCATACTTTAAATCTTGGTTAATTAGGTATTTATTTCATAAGTATCAGTAACAAGACTTGAAGGCCGAGGTGCTGATTCCTTCTTTCTTAAATTGTGGCTTCAGGGGAAGCAGCGCAGATCTTTTGACTGTCATCGGGGCCATGTATACTTCTGTGTTGTTTGTAGGAATCAATAACTGCTCAACAGTACAGCCAATAGTGGCCATCGAAAGAACTGTATTCTATAGGGAAAGAGCTGCAGGAATGTACTCAGCATTGCCATATGCCATCGCACAGGTGAAGATTTAATTTATCATTAAAATTATCTTCATCTTAACATGCTTTTCATAGCATGAGAGATCAACTTGTGACTTGTCAAAATGAAGTTAATGAAGGCCTGAACAAACACGTAGTAAAAAAGCTAAACCAATTTAATAATGGTTTGTTGGTTACATCACATGCAGGTGGTTGTAGAAATACCTTATGTATTTGTTCAGACTACGTATTATACTCTTATAGTGTATGCCATGGTGAGCTTTCAATGGACAGCTGCTAAGTTCTTTTGGTTCTTCTTCGTGAACTTCTTTTCCTTCCTCTACTTCACATACTACGGAATGATGACTGTATCCATCACGCCAAACCACCAAGTGGCTGCAATCTTTGCAGCAGCCTTTTATGCACTTTTCAATCTATTCTCTGGTTTCTTTATTCCTAGACCGGTAAGTTATTTACTAGAAAGCATTAGAATTTAATAACGATCTTAAAATTGAGCATCACAGTTTTGAATTTGTTCCATCTTGAAATTTCAGAGTATTCCCAAGTGGTGGGTATGGTACTATTGGATTTGCCCAGTGGCATGGACAGTCTACGGACTGATTATAGGCCAGTACGGCGACGTGGAGGAAACCATTACAGTGCCTGGGATGTCCTTCGACCCTATGATTAAAAGTTATATTCAAGATCATTTTGGTTATGATCCCAATTTTAAAGGACCAGTTGCTGCAGTTTTGATTGGTTTCACAGTCTTCTTTGCATTCTTATATGCCTATTGCATCAAGAAACTGAACTTCCAAACGAGGTAGAATGGTTTGGTAATCAAAGCAAATTGTAAATATATTTTTCAAGCATCTTGAGGTAGAACAAGAAAATGTTTGTACTAGCTTATATTACGTTAATATCATAGGATAGAGTATGCTTCCTTCTCCATCCCTCAATTCATAAGGTCGTTCTTCACCTATAGGGTGAATGTGTGTATTCCCGAGTTTTGAGAATTATACGTAGTTGAAATGTAAATTATTGCTTGTATCTTGTAAACTTAATATCCTAAAAAGTAATCTTGGTGGAGAATTAAAAGCTGTCATGTTATCTAGCTTCCAAAAAGCTAATGTTTCAACCGAAATCATTAGTCATTATGATTTTAATAACATTCCAGAATTAATCTCCAATATAAATGCTATATGCTATTTCATAAATTATACTCTACACAAACAAAGTACATATTCACGCACTGGTAATGTTAACACATGCAGGCAAATTTAAGGCAATTCATATCATCAATAAAAAATTTAAATGAATATGCTTTTCATTAACAATAACAAACGAAAAATGATTACTTCATTCCAAGTTCATGTGAAAGACGGGAAAAGAAATTCAAGGCCCATACCTCAGATTAATCATTTGCAAATTCTGGAAAAAATCATACCATTACCAACGTGGACATCAAGATTTCCCCAAGTGATTTTCGTTGACGATCAAATATTCAAACGTCTGATTATTCGGAATTAGGAGCGTAAAATTGGAAATGAGAAAATTTAGATTCAAATTCAATTCAAAATTTAATTTTCACAAATTCCAGCTCCATCCTCCGAATTCCATATAAACAAACACCGATTGAATAGAATTTTAGTTCATAGTTTCAATTAGAATTTGGGAAATTTACAAAACGAGGGGATCGGCGATTTTGTTTAAACGGGACATTTTAAAAAGTAATTCCACCTGGAGTCTCCAACCTTTGGAACTTGTAGGATCTGGGTCCCCAACCCATGAAATGTGTCAGATGGGTCCGCAACCTTTGAGACATGTGCGCGAGTGGTCCTTTCAGATAGAAATCGCCAAGTCTTCCACTAAAAACGCACGCGACACCCACGTGATGCTTCATTAAATGACAAAAATGTCCTTACAACAAGCCCCCTCCTCCACACCAATCGTCTCGTGTGACATCCAGACCTCTAATCCTTCAAAACCCTTACCTAATAGATCATATACTATAGCTAGATTTTTTATTGCAAGAAGTTTATCAATAACTTAAAATTGACGTTATTCATTGAAAGTCACTTGCCCTTACCAAAATGAATAGTTTCAATTGATCTCAATTTTTATTTTGGACTATCATCTAGTCTTTTACTCATCGAATATTTAAAACGTCTGTTTACATTACTTTTACTTTCAACAACAAGAAGTAAAAGGAAAATGTTGAGCCTCTCTATGGTAGGTTAGGGTGTTGGAAGTTTTAAGTTCGTTTAGGCACTAACCTTTATAAATTAGTTAGCCAAACTAATATATATGGATATTATCATGAATTTCTCATGTTACGCAACTTCTCAAAGTCACGCTCTATTGTTATGACCTCGAAGGAATGAAGTGGATCTCCCTATACTTTTAACATTATGCCTCTATCCACCTCATAGATCTTGATATATCCACCTCGTATACCTTATTACGATTTGTTTTTGTTTGATCCTTGTGCTTTCCTTGACTGGTCACTTTTTTTTTTCCTTATAAACCACCTAAATTATTGAATTATGGACCTTGCCGATTTATTAGAAAAAAATAAAAAAGGAACAAAATAGGTTGTAAATTCATATCTCTAACACATGAACATGAATCCAGGAAAACTATGACTAACTATATATAAACCGACTTGTAGAATTATAACTTTGATTTTTTATAGTTACAATAGAAAATTCATCTTCAATTAAAATTTTCAATTTTATTAGATCTTTCAACAAATTTACTAGTGAAAGAAATGAGTTATTGCAGTAAAAAGTATGCGTGCCAAGGGATTGTGTTACAAAATGTGAATTTGGGATCAGCTAAAGCCGAATGCAACAATGTCAATTTCAAGAGTATAGGAACTGTTACGCTTTATTGCTCTTAGTCAGGACATATTAGGGTTTTGAAATTTATATAGACAAATAATTTGATATAGATTATGTCTCCGTTGTCTAGGCCAAGTATCATTGGTTTTCGTGGATTCTTTGTAGGGCGCATTATTGGTGTGTACATATATAGAACATGATAATACAACATGTTTTTAAAAAATAAGGTTGAATGTCACCAACGTGTATATATATTTTTTTCCTTTGAGTTTTGGTGCTATAATTGAAAATAGTCAATTAGTGTCAAACATAAAAAAATTGAGAATGGTGCTACTTATTAATAAGAAAGTTAGGCTACTAAGTGGAAATTAGTTATAGTCATTGTGTAGAATTTTGTCAAGCGGCACAATGAAGACAACATATTATTTTAATAAATTGCAAAATGTTATTTATGCGCCTAGCTTCACGTCTATAAATATGGCTCTATTTAATTTGAAAATTACAAAATCTCCAAAACGGGTACAAAATCTCAGCTAGAAAACAAGTACTGTTCCAAAAGAGTACTTCCGAAGTGCAAAATTCGAGGTGCTAGTTGACTCTGAGAGGAGGGTGTGGACACCCAAGGTTAGGGTCGACACCCTTCAACCCTTGGTGTCGACACCCCAGTCCCATTTTGCTCTCGAAACCCTATTTTTGGTAATCTATATTACTTATTTTTTTAATTTATAGAGTAACATGCGTATTACTTTTGTTATTTATATTTCATCATTATTTTAAAAATGGGTTCTATGATCTAATTTCACCTTATGGATAATAGTAATACAAGACATGGAAACACTTTATAGGGTGAACATTGTTCGGCTTAAACGGCTTTTAGCATATTTATAAATCAAATAGTTTCAAACAGTTTTTAAAAATTTCAAATTGAACTATTTTTTACTGCTAAATTTGATTTCAGACCATGGTTTTAACGACATAAAAATAACATATTTTAAATTAAAAAAATATAAATATATTGATCTAAAATATCGATACAATGCATAAATTGAAACCTTCTTAATATAAATGTTATAATAATAATATATTGGTCTCGTGAAATTTAATCTCTTACCCACTTATAATGTCCATCTTGAGGTGACATCACATAATTGGTAGTTCATGATCCCACACTCATTATTTTTACAAATCATGTGATGCCACCTCAGCATGGACATTATAAGTGTGTATGAAATCAAATCCATTGGTCTCAATACATTATTAAGTGTATGTTTGTGTGTGTTTATTAGCACTTATAAGATGATCAAATATCATTTTTATCTATACATTTCATAGGACCTACAATTTTTATTTATTTTTTATCTAAACATTTCGTAGAATCAAATGCTTGCAATCGACAATTTTTTTTGGATACAACAAGGGTTTTTTTTTTTGGATACAACAAGGATTTTTCTTATTTTTAAATTGGGGGAACAATTTGGTTGAATTTCAAGTGGTTTTTAATCAACGAAACTTACACCGAACTATTTCTAAACAGTTTGATTCGGTACAAAACTAAATATTGACGAATTCACATGACCCAAACCAACGATTTTAAAATAACAGTTTTAGTTCGACTTAGCGGTTTGACAGTTTGTTTTGTTCAACCCTAGATACACCCTCCAAAACAATTATGAGTTATGCTTTTCGCAGTCGCTCACTATCGATAGTGAACATATGTGATATTATTCAGAGTGATTATATTACTGATTATAAATAATATTACTTAATTGAAGCAAATAATTACTCTAATTGAGTAATGCCACGTAGCTCAAGTGATGAGGGACTGTAAATAGCATTAATCAAATATTATTTATATCAAAATTAGTGCTTAGTATCTAGAAACTGAAATACAACCAAATGCACCATCTTTGCATGCCCCGCACAATTGGCCTGTTTCTCAAACTATTTTCTGGTAATAGACTCCCTTCATGACCCTTCTCAGATTGCAAACAATCTGCATTATATTTAGTATTTACATATACAACTTCACTCTACCTCTAGGTTTTTTCTGCAATGGATTCAAATTTATCAGGATCAAGGGAAGAAGAAGAGGAGGCATTGACATGGGCCGCCATTGATAAACTGCCAACCTATTCTAGAATGAGAACTAGTATTTTTCAATTCATGGTTGAGGGTGAGAATAATGACACACAAATATCGCACAATAAGCTGGTAAATGTTAGTAAGCTTGATGCAAACACGCGAAAAGAATTCGTGGCAAGAAATTTTCAGGTTCCTGAGGAAGACAACGAAAAATTCTTGAAGAAGATAAGAGATCGTATGGATAAGTACGTTTTAATTCTACTCTGTTTGTTTTTGTCAAATTTTCTTGCTTTTTTCGACTTCTCATGTCATTTGTTGTTGTTATGGTTGACGTTATATGGCAAAATCCTAGTCAAATTCAGGTGATAGTTAAGTTGAACCTGCGAGACAACCAATTTAACTTTCGAATTTGTCCAACTTAAGTATTGGAGTGTCTTGATCGCCACATCCTTCCTCTCTTTGACAGCTGACTAAACATCTTTTTGTCAAACCACTGTTAAAGTGGAGTGTTAATTAATACTAAAAGTATAAACAAAATACAAACTTAAGAGCTATTGAAAAAGCTAAAGAATAATGAGAAAGCTAATGCTAAATCTCGCGTTCCCTCTTCATGCTTTGTGTCACCATGCATTTTGTCGCGCAAAATCTGTCGTCAACAATTCTCTTATGAATTACTATGTTCTTTGCATTATAGGGTTGCCATTCAACTTCCCACGGTTGAGGTTCGATTTGAGAATTTAAGGATTGAAGCAGATTTCCATGTTGGAACAAGGGCTCTTCCTACACTCTTGAACACTTCGAGGGACATAGTAGAGTCCATGCTAGGTTTTCTTGGAATTATATTAGCCAAGAAAACTAGACATACAATTCTCAGGGATATTTCTGGGATTATAAAGCCTTCCAGGTAAATTCACACAATCTGTCTTCAAATTCCTATACCTGATCTTGTAAATACTGATGTAATTCATCTGTTTCAAGCAATTTATAAGCATTATTATTTATTTGAAAATGCTTTTTTTAAGGGAAGTACGTAAAATATTTGTATAAGTAATTTAAATGCAAAATTTCGACGTGAAATCACACGAGAAGTTCTGTTTGTTTCATGAAAGGTTTTAACAGTTTGTTTAATTTGATGCAGGATGACTCTTTTATTAGGACCTCCGTCTTGTGGAAAGACAACCCTTCTCTTGGCATTGGCTGGAAAACTCGACTCGAGTTTAAGGGTCCCTTTTTTTCTTTCTTTTCTTACATATTTTTCCCTCTGACATTCCGATTTTTGGCCCTGCTTCAGCAGTAAATTTAAAAGAGATTCCATTTCAATTAACATATTAGTTTGTCTTTTTTTCTCATTAAAACATAAATTTAGCTGCTATGTTTTTAAGTATTTTGGCAAAGGAACTTGTGAATACAAATGCTGCATTAACATATATATTATCCTCACTGATCAGGTGAAAGGAGATATCAGTTACAATGGACACGGGCTAAAGGAATTCGTGCCTAGGAAAACATCAGCATATATTAGCCAAAATGATGATCATGTAGGGGAATTGACAGTTAGAGAGACTTTAGAATTTTCAGCAAGGTTCCAAGGGGTTGGATCCCGCTATGGTAACAAGTTCAAATGGACTAATTTTGTTTTCACCGCATGTCTGTTATGATGGACTCGATAGTACTGGATAGAATAAAGAAGACAAATAACTCAAAATCTTGTCGATTATTGTGTTTATACTGTCCAGTACTGTGTACCAAACATGCCTTATTAGTGCAATACTGGACTAATGCTATTTGTATTTTCAGAACTATTAAAGGAGCTGGCAGAAAGGGAGAGAGATGCTGGAATAATTCCTGAGAAGGAAGTGGATCTTTACATGAAAGTATGTTTGAAGTGCTAAAAACTGAGTTATATAGAAAAAGATATATAGTGTTACATTGCTTGGGAACATGTAAAGATCTTCAAATTTCTATAATTTATAATTTCATTAATGCAGGCTATAGCAGTAGAAGGGACTGAAAGCAATCTTCTAACTGATTATATTCTCAGGGTAAGAAATATTTCTCGATTGGCATGTTTGGTAAGTTATACTGCACAGTCCTAGAAAGTATCAAGGAAGAAAAAGGAGCTAAAGACTTCTAGCGTACTGTCAAGTCATATCTAATATTGCGCACTACACATGCTCTGTATGCATGTTGCAATAGATCCACAAGCTTTCATTTTGAATTGTGTTTTGTAAAGTTGTTTAATATGCAACCTTAGACATTTGATTGTTGAATGAAACAGCTACTGGGGCTTGATATTTGTGAGGATACTATAGTCGGAGATCAAATGCAGCGAGGAATCTCAGGTGGACAGAAGAAAAGAGTTACCACAGGTTAAATATCTTAACAATAATGGATATTTGATTGAAAGAAAATTTAGAAAAGCGGATTAAGTCTGAGTAAAATAAATCCATTTCCATACTTATAGAAGTTGAAAATTTATAATGTCAACATACTGCCTCTTTGAATGCCTGCAATATTCTGTTCTTTGTAATGTCAGATATGTGTGCCAATATTTTGATAATTGTATGTAATTTGATCGATGCAGGAGAGATGATCGCAGGACCAGCACAGACTCTATTCATGGACGAGATATCCACTGGTCTAGACAGCTCTACTACTTACCAGATAGTGAAGTGCATGCAGCAAATTGCTCATCTGAGTGAGGCAACCATACTGATGTCCCTTCTCCAGCCTGCTCCTGAGACGTTTGATCTCTTTGATGACATTATTCTCCTATCGGAGGGCCAGATTGTGTACCAGGGTCCACGGGAACACGTACTCCAGTTCTTCGAGATCTGTGGTTTCGTCTGTCCTGAAAGAAAGGGCATTGCTGATTTCTTGCAAGAGGTAAGTATGGTCCGGTGTACATAGTTTATTTCCATAACTGCATGTTTGTTATGCAGTATAATGAATAAGATTTAAACTTCTTCTTTCTCAGTACTGAAAATACCGTATTTTGCAACTGTCACAGGTTACATCAAAGAAGGATCAAGAGCAATACTGGGCGGACAGGGGAAAACCTTACTGCTACATAACTGTCACAGAATTTGTAAGCCGGTTTAAAGTATTCCATGTTGGCCAGCAGCTGGAGAATGAATTAATAGTCCCATATGACAAGACTAAAAGCCCAAAAAACGCCCTTGTTTTTGAAACTTACTCGATTCCAAAAATGGAGCTACTTAAAGCCTCAATCGATAAAGAATGGCTCTTGATCAAAAGAAACGCGTTTGTTTACATTTTCAAGGCTGTTCAGATCCTTATTGTGGCTGTAATAACATCGACAGTTTTCTTGAGGACAACGCTTAGCATCGCGTATGATGATGGGACACTCTATGTAGGCGCAATTAAATTTGCCATGATAGTAAACATGTTCAATGGCATTGCTGAGCTTCCTCTTACAATTACTCGGCTTCCTGTATTTTACAAGCACAGAGATCTTCAATTCCATCCAGCATGGGTTTTCACTGTTCCAAATTTTCTGCTAAGAATTCCATTGTCTGTTGTGGAATCATTAGTTTGGACTGTTGTTACATACTATACTATTGGATTGGCACCAGAAGTTAGCAGGTAGTTTAATGGCACGTTTGATAGGGAGGATTACATCCACTCAACAGTAAATGGGAGTATTAAATTTGTTTTCTTTCGATAATATACTAACCAATCTTGTCTAATACTGCGTACCATACATGCATTGAGTTTTGTAAGGAATTCTCCGTCTTTTTTAGCATGTGATATTTATATCCATTGTTCGTTGTTTCCCATTTCAGGTTTTTCAAGCACCTGCTGCTTGTATTCCTGATCCAGCAAATGGCTGCTGGATTATTTAGGCTTATTGCTGGATTATGCAGGACTATGATCATTGCTCATACTGGAGGAGCCCTCTCTTTGCTCCTTGTTTTTCTTCTAGGTGGTTTTATTCTTCCCCAAAGTAAGTTTTTAGTACTTGGAACTAATGAAGAATCAATCCTGAACACCCTATTTTCATACATTTTTATTCTCAGAATTTCAAAGACGTATTTGTGATGAAAACTTGTTTTTGACAACAGGTGAGATTCCGATATGGTGTCAGTGGGCTCATTGGGCTTCTCCTTTATTCTACGGTTTCAATGCCTTAACAGTTAATGAGATGCTTTCTTCAAGATGGATGAACAAACTGGTAGTGTACAATACAATTCTTGCTTCAATGGATGTATTTTGGAAGTTTTGATGGAAACATGTCAATTTTTGTACAGGCACCAGACAACGTTACCAAGATGGGAGTTGCAATATTGAAGAACTTCGGTGTGTTCCCTGACAGACACTGGTACTTAATAGGGGCTTTGGCACTTCTAGGACTCATCATTATTTTCAATTTTCTGTTCACCATATCGCTCATGCATCTAAATCGTAAGTACATTAACTTATCCTCATCAATGTATAATTGTAAGTGAATTTCAAAATAGCTCGTGGACTATTATTTGCTTCATTTAGGCTAATTCTGCATGTCTTTTATTTTCTCCATGTGACATATAGCACGGGGAAAGGCACGGGCAATTATATCTGAGGAATCTGCAAATAAGGAGGCTTCCAACCAAGAAGAGACAATGGAAAAAGAAGAATCAAAGACAATTACAGTACTATCAGCTATTAAAAATGAAAACAACTCGAGTAAGAAATTTGTCAAAAATAAGATAAACATTCAATTGAAATCAATGTACTATATAATGCAAGGTAACAATTTATAGATGACTTTTTAGCAGATCTGGTAACTCACCAAGCTGCAGAAGGAATTACACCGAAAAGAGGATTGATACTGCCCTATAGGTCTTTACACCTTAATCGTAAGTTCTGACACTGTAATTAACATATGAGGTGGTCTTCTCTTTATCGGGACAACTAATCTCCATTTTTTTCTGTTCTACACAATAGCTATTGGAAAATCACAAGCTATAACATCCAAAGAGATGGCAAGGGAGATGGAAACTAGCAATAGAGAAACAAACGAAACACCAAGGCTTAGAGCGTCAATGTCTATGAAAGGTTCTCTTCCTCGATCCTTATCTGCTGCTGATGGAGATAACACAAGTAATAATCATTAAACATGCATCAATATCTCAATGATTTAGTTAGAAATATCAAATTTGCTCACAGGTATTTCCTTTTCTTTTTTTCTCTATCTAATTAGTGGCAATGGCAATGCAACGGATGAGCAGCTGTTCCAATGCCGATGGACTATATAGAAATCAAGACTTAAACCTTGAGGCTGCAAGAGGCGTTGCTCCAAAGAGAGGGATGGTTCTGCCATTCACACCTCTAGCCATGTCTTTTGACAGTGTACATTACTTTGTGGACATGCCCCCAGTAAGAATCAACGTTGTCAATAAGTGGCAGTCTTCATATGGCACTTTTTATTCATCCCACCTCGAAATCAGTAGCTAATTTAACTAATCTATCAATAACAAACTTCTCTGGTTTGAACAGGAAATGAAGGAACAAGGAGTGACAGAAGACCATCTCCAATTACTTCGTGAAGTAACTGGTGCATTTAGGCCAGGAGTTCTGACTGCATTGATGGGAGTAAGTGGAGCAGGAAAAACTACGCTAATGGATGTTCTGGCCGGACGAAAGACTGGTGGTTATATTGAAGGTGACATTAGAATATCTGGATTTCCAAAGAAACAAGAAACCTTTGCTAGAATTTCGGGATATTGTGAACAAAATGATATCCACTCACCTCAAGTAACCGTTCATGAATCTTTGATTTATTCTGCCTTCCTTCGTCTCCCTAAAGAAGTTAGCAATGAAGAAAAGATGGTAGAGCCTTCATTCCAGTATAACATTCCCAGAATATATGATATTGTAATTGTTTATGCACTAAAATACACCCTTCATATGTACTCTTGCAGACTTTTATAGATGAAGTGATGGATCTGGTTGAACTAGACAGTCTCAAAGACGCCATCGTGGGGATCCCAGGAGTTACTGGACTGTCAACAGAACAGAGAAAGAGATTGACCATAGCAGTTGAACTAGTTGCTAACCCCTCAATCATATTCATGGATGAACCAACCTCTGGTTTGGATGCAAGAGCAGCGGCCATTGTCATGAGGACTGTGAGGAACACTGTGGACACTGGTAGAACTGTGATTTGCACAATTCATCAGCCTAGCATTGATATATTTGAAGCTTTTGATGAGGTAAAACGCAAACTTTCACTTGATTCGTCAGCCCCCTTAAATGATTCCCATGTCGTTCCCACAAAACGAACATTCCCTCTCTACCTCTTTTTTCACTGACATTTTCTATCATATTATGAATCAGCTGCTTCTCATGAAAAGAGGAGGACAAGTGATATATGCTGAAACATTAGGCCAGCATTCACAAAAAATAATTGAATATTTTGAGGTACTTCATACTCCTTAAACATCCCTGCCACTTTAAAGAAAGCATATTAAATATTTTCCCGCAAAATGCAGGCAATTCCAGGAGTCCCAAGGATTAAAGAGAAATATAATCCTGCAACATGGATGCTCGAAGTGAGCTCAGTGGCTACAGAAGCGAGACTCGGGATGGATTTTGCTGAATACTACAAATCAACAACCTTATATCAGTAAGTAACAGTGAATACCACAACTAAATCTCTAGAAGACTCAACAAAACATTGATCTCATACATACCCGGCCATTCCCAGGCGAAATAAGGCTCTAGTGAAAGAGTTGAGTACACCCCCTCCTGGGGCAAAAGACCTATATTTTCCCACACAGTACTCTCAAGCCACTTGGGGTCAATTCAAGTCCTGCCTCTGGAAGCAATGGTGGACTTACTGGAGAAGTCCTGATTATAATTTGGTCAGATACTTCTTTACTTTGGCTTGTGCACTCGTGGTTGGGACAATTTTCTGGAGAGTCGGCACAAAAAGGTTCATACTCTAATTCTTGGTTGAATTTATTTCAAAAGTATCAGTAACAAGACTTGAATGTGGTGGTGCTTATTCCTTCTATTCTTATTTTGTGGCTTCAGGGAAAGCAGCACGGATCTTTTGACGGTCATTGGGGCCATGTATACTTCTGTGTTGTTTGTTGGAATCAATAACTGCTCAACAGTACAGCCAGTAGTAGCCATCGAAAGAACTGTATTCTATAGGGAAAGAGCTGCAGGAATGTACTCAGCCTTGACATATGCCATAGCACAGGTGAAGATTTATCAATTTATCATCAATATTATCTTCATCTTAACAAGCTTTTCATGGCATGATAGATCAAATTGTGACTTGTCAAAATGGAGGAGTTAATGAAGACCTGAAAATACATGTTTGGTACATCAAATGCAGGTCATTGTAGAAATACCTTATGTACTTGTTCAGACTACGTATTATACTCTTATAGTGTACGCCATGGTAAGCTTTCAGTGGACAACTGTTAAATTCTTTTGGTTCTTCTTCGTGAACTTCTTTTCCTTCCTCTACTTCACATACTACGGGATGATGACTGTCTCCATCACGCCAAACCACGAAGTGGCATCAATCTTTGCAGCAGCCTTTTATGCACTTTTCAATCTATTCTCTGGTTTTTTTATCCCCAGACCAGTAAGTTATTTTACTCGAAAGCCTTAAAATCTAATGATCTTAAAATTGAGCTAAGTCTTGAATTTTTCCTCTCTTGAAATTTCAGAGTATTCCCAAGTGGTGGATATGGTACTATTGGATTTGCCCGGTGGCATGGACAGTCTATGGACTGATTATAGGCCAGTATGGTGACGTGGAGGAAACCATTATAGTGCCCGGGATGTCCTTCGACCCTATGATTAAGAGTTATATTCAAGATCATTTTGGTTATGATCCCAACTTCAAAGGACCAGTTGCTGCAGTTTTGGTTGGTTTCACAGTCCTCTTTGCATTCTTATACGCCTATTGCATCAAGAAACTGAACTTCCAAATGAGGTAGAATGGACTGGTAATCAAAGAAAATTGTAAATATATTTTACAAGCATCTCGATATAGAAGAAGAAAATGTTTGTACTAGCTTATATTAAGTTAATATCATATCATCAATGAAAAATATGAACAATAACAAACGAAAAATGATTAGCTTATAAAAATCCTTCCAAGATCAATGTAGAAGCTCAATGTCATCAACAACACCTTCATCTACTACTCTTTGCCTTTACAACATACATCTCAACCACTCTTTTCAAGGTAAGAATTCTCCCCTAAAATATTTTTCTTTTATTTTGCTTTGTTTGAATTATTTTGTGTCTTAGTTGCATTCTCTCTACTTTTTATGCGCGTTTTTCTGGGCGTTTTGGTCTTAAATGACCACGAATCGTTTAAGCAGTATTAAACACCTTTTACATGAAAATTATAAATTTTAGTCTTGATTTGGTATTGTTAGAGACAATGAATGAAATCAGTATTTGAACATTTCATAAACAAAAGTAATTTGTTGTTATTGTTGACGTTGAAAAATGAAGCTACATTTTCCAAGCCAATTTAATATTAAAAATTTAGGTCGGACGTGACCGAACTGAACTAGATTCAGGAATTGTAGCAAAATACGTATTTGTAAGCTCTTTTCGAATATGCTATTTATTATTAGTCATTCAATATCCTTTATTTTGGATATTTAAGTCTCCTGTTTATAGGAGACGTGTAATGATTATTTGCATTTAATGCCAAGCTAGGCATTAAATGCTTACAAGACCTTTCCTTTTAGGGTATTAAATGTGATGTGACATCTGCATTAATTACGATTGATAGGCAGCTGGTCTGACGTCTGACACGTAGAAAGACGTGCCATTGATGACGTGAACTTAGCTGTAGGCAACTGTGGTAAGATCTCTGACCTGAAGTAGACAGGTAGGACCTCCCTAACGAGGGAACCCCTTCTCCATAGAACTTAGGTAGGACCTGAAGTGACAGGTAGAACCTCCTACGTATGATTCGGTAGAATCTACACATCTAGAAATGGAGTTAGTTGGCCTGTCGTGACATGTCAGGTTGGATATCAACAATTATTATTGGTATTATAAAGTTTATTATTACTTTTGTAACATGTAATATTACTAGTATAACGCTTCCCGCGGTGAGATCCAACCATAGGATTTATGAGAATATGTCACTGAGATTTGAACCCCTTTGTTTTCAAATGGAAAGTGATAAAAGTAATAAGTTGAGTCGGATCTTAAATGTTATTATACAAAAAGGAAAAAAAAAAAGGTTGGTTGATGCTTACTAGAAAAACATGAGATAAGAAGTGCACAAAGGTAAATTTTAATATTTTATACAAGAAGTGTATGAGTATATATCTTGAACTCCAACAATATTTTATACAAGAAGTGTATGAGTATATATCTTGAACTCCAACATATTAGTCTAGAAGTAAGAGGGGACTAAGATTTGGCCAAAGTTATACCTCATAAGCAATTTGCAAATATAGAAATAAAGAAACCGTCTAAGAAAGACCACAAAATTTCGTTCATAATGGAGCAGCAAAGCTTTAGATAACAAAAGAGCAAGGACAACAACAAGCATGAGCACTCATATGGTGACCATTGTCTCAATCAAAACCAAAACCACATTTGAACTATTAATCATCGCATCAATTTCCAAATCTAAAAATTTAGGAATAGAAATTTCCAAAGAGGAGAGAAGATTATAAAAAACCATCAGACCAAGCAATAAATTAAAACATTCCACTTTGTAAATTTATGTACTAAAAATGTAATTTGTAAGTATAACATTTCCCGTTGAAATTATTCAAATTAAAAAAAAAAACCCACCCAATTTCTTTAACAAAATAAGAAATCGATTACCTCAATCATAAAATCGAAAAGATTATTGTTAGTACTTATGCAAAAAAATAGTGTATATAGGGAGAATCTCATCGAATAAAAAATTTATTATGTATTAACTATTTTTTATAGGAAATTTGGCGCAAATGCCCCTAATGTTTATTTTTTGGCACAAAAGTCCATAACCTATGTGTTTTGGTGTGTAATTGGTCCTTATTCGATAAAAAGACAAGCGCTTAGTTTTAATTTAAAAAATGACATTTAGATTCCTAACCTTTATAAAATGTGCAAATGGGTCCTGTATATTTATTTAATAATATTTAATTTTACATATTAAATATATCATTATTGTCATGCAAATTAAATTTTTCATAAGAGAAAAATATAAAATTATTATGCTTTAAATATATATAATTGTTATGTAATGTGAAATTTTTGACTAAAAATTAAATTAAATAAATAACAAAATGACGTATATAATTTTATAACATTGAATCAATCTTATTATATTTTTATTTAACATAAAAATATTATTAAAAATTAATTTACATATTATGTGTTATTTATTTTTTATAATAAAACTATAAATTAAAATATAAAGAATACAGTTCGATCTCTAATATTTGTACTGAATAAACATTTAGCTGAATTAAATTAAAGTATTTGAGCATCAAGTTTGCGACGTTTTTATTTTTATTTTTGTTTTGTTATAACTATAAAATAAAATTTTAAATTTTAAATAATATAATTACATTAAAATAAAAATAATAATTTTATTTGACATATTTATTAATAATTATGAGCTCAAATTTTAGTTATTTTATAATAGTTCATAAAATATATAAAATAATTTAGTATAGTATCAATTTGGTCAATAAAGTGTATGTTTTTTTTAATTTTTTATGAAAAATAAAAAAATCAGACCAATTTGCACTTTTTGTATTTTTCTTTATTAAAATTAAGGGTATATTAGGATTTTCATCAAACAATGACCAATTACGCACTAAAATACAGAGGTTAAGAATTTTTGTGCCAAAAAATAAATGTTGGGAGACCATTTCCACACTAGGAGCAAAGATTAATGACCATTTGTGCCTAAATCTCTTTTTTATATTCGCACAATATTTTCAAATATTATTTTTATACCACTTATAAAATACTTTCAACTATGACTAGTTTATTAAAACTCAAATTTTATAAATTTATAAAGTAAAAGCATAGTCTTTACTCTTTATGGTAGAAAATAATAATTTCAAAGAAATAGAATATCAACAATTTAGGACATGATGAATTTAATTAATGCATAAGAGTTAAAATTGGAATGTTAATAATGAGTAATTGGGTAAATTAAAAGCACAATCTGCGAAGCTGTCATGATTTTGGTGTTTCTTAAAATCTGTTAAGTTGTGGGTCCCTTAAAATTAATGTGTGATTAAAATTGAAGTTTGACCAATTAAAAAGTTGATTTCATTTTATTAAAATTTTATCAAATTTTTTCCCAGTTTGTGATTGCTTTTAGAGTCCAAATTCAGATTGTCAAACAATCACAACTGTTTTAAAAAAATTATTTTGTTAATGCAAATAGTGATTTAAATTCTCACCAAAATATTGTAAAAAAAAAAAAAAAAAAAAAAAAAAAAGGAAAAGAATGGCACTTTAATTAATTTTTAAATGCTATATAAATAGAAATTGTTGGAAAATCGACTATAGATGAGCAGAGAATTCAGTGCGGTCAGCTTTTGAGTTATGGCTTTGCATGCCCCGCACAGTTTGCCTGTTTGTCAAACTATTATCTGGTAATAGACTCCCTGCGGGACTTGTATTCTTTAGCTTAGGTTTTGTATCTAACAAATCAAGAATTCTAGTTCTACAAAACCCTACTCAGATTGCAAACAATCTGCATTATATTTACATATATAAATTCTCTCTCTCTAGTTTATTTTTTATTGTTTTGGCGTGCGCAATGGATTCAAGTTTATCAAGATCAAGGGAAGAAGAAGAGGATGCATTGACATGGGCCGCCATTGATAAACTGCCAACCTATTCTAGAATGAGAACTAGTATTTTTCAATTCATGGTAGAGGGTGAGAATAATGAGAGACAGATCCCGCACAAGAAACTGGTAGATGTTAGTAAACTTGATGCAAACATGCGAAAAGAATTCGTGGCAACAAATTTTCAGGTTCCTGAGGAAGACAATGAAAAATTCTTGAAGAAGATGAAAGATCGCATGGATAAGTATGCTTTTTTGTAGTAAATTTTGTCGGCTCCTTTGTGATTTTTTTTTTTGGCACAAGATCTGTCTTCAACAGTTCTCTTATGAATTACTATGTTCTTTGCATTACAGGGTCGGCATTCAACTTCCCACTGTTGAGGTTCGATTTGAGAATTTAAGGATTGAAGCAGATTGCCATGTTGGAACAAGGGCTCTTCCTACACTCTTGAACACTTCAAAGGACATTGTAGAGTCCATGATTGGTTCTATTGGAATTATATTATCCAAGAAAACTAGACAAACAATTCTCAGGGATATTTCTGGGATTGTAAAGCCATCCAGGTAAATTCACACATTCTGCTAATCTTGTAAATACAGATGTTATTAATCTATTTAAAGCTATTTATAGGACTGTTGTGCAAGAGTAATTATTTGTTTTAGTAATTTAAATGCATAATTTCGATGTGTTGTATAATTTGATGCAGGATGACCCTTTTATTAGGACCTCCTTCCTGTGGGAAGACAACCCTTCTCTTGGCATTGGCAGGAAAACTCGACTCGAGTTTAAGGGTCCGTTTTTTTTTCTCTCTTTTCTTACATATTTTGCCCTTCTTCAGCAGTGAATTGAAAGGGATTCCACTTCAAGTAACATATTAGTTTGCATTTTTTTCTCATTAAAACATAAATTAGCTTCTATGTTTTAAGTATTTGGCAAAGGAACTTGTGATTATAAACACTGCATTAACTTATTTATCATGATCACTGATCAGGTGAAAGGAGATATCAGTTACAATGGACAGAGGCTAAAGGAATTTGTACCCCGGAAAACATCATCATACATTAGCCAAAATGATGTTCACATAGGGGAATTCACAGTTAGAGAAACTTTAGATATTTCAGCAAGGTTCCAAGGGGTTGGATCCCGCTATGGTAACAAGTTCAACTGAACTATTATTGTTTTCACAGCACGTTTGTCATGATGGACTCTACAATACTAGATAGAATAAGGAAGACAAATAACTCAATGTGTACCAAACATGCTCTAAATGTTGATACAGGACTAATGCTAGTTTGTATTTTCAGAACTTATAAAGGAGCTGGCAGAAAGGGAGAGAGATGCTGGAATAATTCCTGAGAAGGAAGTGGATCTTTACATGAAAGTATGTTTAAAGTTCTAAAAACTGTGTTATATAGAACAAGATAGTGTAGTTTTTACATTCCTTGGCAACATATAAAGATCTTCAAATTTCTATAATTTTATAATTTCATTAATGCAGGCTATAGCAGTAGAAGGGGCAGAAAGAAACCTTGTAACTGATTATATTCTTAGGGTAAGAAACATTTCTTGATTGGCATGTTTGGTAAGTTATATTGCACGGTCTTGGACAGTGTTAACTATTAAGGAAGGAAAAGAAGCTAGAGACTTCTAGGATACTGTCAAGTCATTTCTAATACTGCATGTATGCAAGTTGCATAGATTCACAAGCTTTCATCTATTGCCAATTAAATTCAGAGAGAGAGTGAATTGTATCAAACTGCTCATGGATAAATCCATTTTGAATTGCCTGTTGTTAAGTTATTTACTATGCAACCTTAGATAAAGCAATTCTCATTTGATTGTTGAATGAAACAGCTACTGGGGCTTGATATTTGTGAGGATACTATAGTCGGAGATCAAATGCAGCGAGGAATCTCAGGTGGACAGAAGAAAAGAGTTACCACAGGTTAAATATCACAATAATGGTTATGGATATTTGATCCAAAGAAAATGTAGAATCGGATTTATTCTTGAGTAAATAAATCCATTTCCATATTTAGAAAAAGTTGAAATTTTATAATTTATAATGCCATCTTTGGATGCCTGCAATATTCTGTTCTTTGTCGTGTAAGATATGTATGACAATATTTTGATATTTGTATGTAATTTGATCGATGCAGGAGAGATGATTGTCGGACCAGCGCGGACTCTATTCATGGACGACATATCCACTGGTCTAGACAGCTCTACTACTTACCAGATAGTGAAGTGCATGCAGCAAATTGCTCATCTAAGTGAGGCAACCATACTGATGTCCCTTCTCCAGCCTGCTCCTGAGACGTTTGATCTCTTTGATGACATTATTCTCCTATCAGAGGGCCAGATTGTGTACCAGGGTCCACGGGAAAACGTACTCCAGTTCTTCGAGAGCAATGGTTTTGTGTGTCCTGAAAGAAAGGGCATTGCTGATTTCTTGCAAGAGGTAAGTATGGTCCTTGTACATAGATTATTACCATAATTGCATGTTCGTTATGCAGTATCATGAATAAGATTTTAGCTTCTTCTTTCTCAGTTCTGAAAATACCATATTTTGCAACTGTCACAGGTTACATCAAAGAAGGATCAAGAGCAATACTGGGCGGACAGGGGAAAACCTTACCAGTACATAACTGTCACAGAATTTGCAAGCCGGTTCAAAGCCTTCCATGTAGGCCAGCAGCTCGAGAATGAATTATTAGTCCCATATGACAAGGCTAAAAGCCCAAAAAATGCTCTTGTGTTCAAAACTTACTCAATTCCAACAATGGAGCTCCTTAAAGCCTCATTCGATAAAGAATGGCTCTTGATCAAAAGAAACGCGTTTGTTTACATTTTCAAGGCAGTTCAGATCCTTATTGTGGCAGTAATAATGTCGACAGTTTTCTTGAGGACAACTCTTAGCATCACATATGGTGATGGGTCACTATATGTAGGCGCAATCATATTTGCCATGATCATAAACATGTTCAATGGCATTGCGGAGCTTTCTTTTACAATTGCTAGGCTTCCTGTGTTTTACAAGCACAGAGATCTTCAATTCCATCCAGTATGGGTTTTCACTGTCCCAAAAGTTCTGCTAAGCATTCCAATTTCTGTTGTAGAATCATTAGTTTGGACAGTTGTTACATACTATACTATTGGATTGGCACCAGAAGTTAGCAGGTATACTTGTGGCATGTTTGGTACAGAGAACTTCGACACTGAACGGTCTTAAGGATAAAAGAAGCAAAAATCTTGTTTAGATAGAAATGAAATCCTTGAAAACCATGGTTGGAGTACTAAACTTGTTTTCTTTCGATATTATGTTTTCCAGTCTTGTCTCGTACTATGTACCAAACATGCAGCACTGAGATTTGCAAGGAATTTGCTGTTGTTTTTTCTTTTCTTTTTTTCCGCATGTGATATTTATATCCTTTATTCTTTGTTTCCCATTTCAGGTTCTTCAAGCACCTGCTGCTTGTATTCCTGATCCAGCAAATGGCTGCTGGATTATTTAGGCTTATTGCTGGATTATGCAGGACTATGATCATTGCTCATACCGGAGGAGCCCTCTCTTTGCTCCTTGTTTTTCTTCTAGGTGGTTTTGTTCTTCCCCAAAGTAAGTTTTTAGTACTTGGAACTAATGAAGAACAAATCCTGAACATCCTATTTTCGTACATTTGTATTCTGAGAATTACACAGTCGTTATTTGTGACGAACACTTGTCTTTGACAACAGGTGAGATTCCGATATGGTGGCAGTGGGCTCATTGGGCTTCGCCTTTATTCTACAGTTTCAATGCCTTAACAGCTAATGAGATGCTTTCTTCAAGGTGGATGAACAAACTGGTAATGTACAGTACAATTCTTACTGCAATGGATGTATTTTGGATGTTTTGATGGAAACATGTCGATTTGTGTACAGGCACCAGACAACGTTTCCAAGATGGGAGTGGCAATAATGAAGAACTTCGGTGTGTTCCCTGAAAGACGTTGGTACTTAATAGGGGCTTTGGCGCTTCTCGGATACGTCATTCTTTTCAATTTTTTGTTCACCATATCACTCATGTATCTAAATCGTAAGTACGCTAATTTATCCTAATCAATGTATGATTGCTAGTAAATTTTGAAATACCTCGTGGACTATTTATTTGCTTCATTTAGATTAATTCTCATATCTTTCGTTTTCTCCATGTAACATATAGCATGGGGAAAGGCACGAGCAATTATATCCGAGGAATCTACAAATAAGGAGATTTCCAATCAAGAAGAGGCACTGGAAAAAGAAGAATCAAAGGCAATTACGGAACTATCAGCTATTCGAAGTGGAAATAAGTCGAGTAAGAAATAAAACATAAGAAGAAAATATTTCAATTTAAAACAATGTAGCAAAGAATGATGTTTACAAATTATGGCCACTTTTTAGCAGAAATATTGACTAACCAAGCTGCAGAAGGAATTGCTCCCAAAAGAGGAATGATACTCCCCTTTAGGCCTTTATCAATGTCCTTTGATTCTGTCAATTATTACGTGAACATGCCCTCGGTAAAGATCTATTCTTTTTTCTTTATCAATATTCAACTGTTTAAGCTATTGATAATACTAACATATACTGTGGTTTCACCAGGAAATGAAGGAGAAAGGCGTGACAAAAGACAGGCTGCAACTGCTTCAGGAAATTACCGGGATGTTTAGGCCAGGAATCTTGACAGCACTAATGGGAGTTAGTGGGGCTGGAAAGACAACACTGATGGATGTTCTTGCTGGAAGGAAAACTGGGGGATACATTGATGGCGATATCAGAATATCTGGCTTCCCCAAAAAACAAGAAACTTTTGCAAGAATTTCAGGTTATTGTGAACAAAATGATATCCATTCTCCCCAAGTGACTGTCAAAGAATCCATTATTTATTCTGCTTTTCTCCGTCTCCCCAAAGAAGTTAGTGACGAGAGTAAGATGGTACGAAATACAATTCTTCTCAATTCATATCATAACAAATTTTATCACAATCTAGTCCTCATTGTATTTTTTTTCCTCAATAGACTTTTGTTAAAGAGGTGATGGAACTAGTTGAACTCAACACCATTCAAAACGCAATAGTTGGGCTTCCTGGGATTTCAGGCCTATCTACGGAACAGAGAAAGAGGTTGACAATAGCAGTTGAACTTGTTGCTAATCCCTCGATCATATTTATGGACGAGCCAACTTCAGGGCTTGATGCGAGGGCAGCAGCCATTGTGATGAGGACAGTGAGAAACACAGTTAACACAGGAAGAACTGTTGTTTGCACGATTCACCAGCCTAGCATCGATATCTTTGAATCCTTTGATGAGGTAACAAATACCCTGCCCCCGTTACCCTATCTCCGTCTCTTTCTACCTATCTGTATTTTTTTGAAATAACAACATATTTTTTGAACCAGCTTTTACTGATGAAGAGTGGAGGAGAAATGATCTACTCAGGATCACTGGGAACAAATTCTCAGGAGGTGGTCAATTACTTTGAGGTACTAATCATTGCTTTGTAGAAACACTCTTGATCAATATAACTAGACAATCCCGGATTGAATTCTTGATTTTTGATTTTGACCAAATTTCAGGCTATTCCCGGTATCACGAGAATTAGAGAGAATTATAATCCAGCAGCATGGATGCTAGAAGTAAGCTCGGCTGCAATGGAGAAACGATTGGGAGTTGATTTTGCCCAAGTATACCGCACATCATCCTTGTATCAGTAAGTGACAAATACTATAAAAAGTATATAAATGTGAATTTCACTTCATACTGGTGAACTGACTAAAGAGTTATGAAACAGACAAAACAAGGCTCTAGTAAAAGAGTTGAGTGTACCACCCGACGGAGCAGAGGACCTGTATTTCCCAACTCAATACTCTCAGTCGACATGGGAGCAGTTTAAATCCTGCCTATGGAAACAATGGTGGACTTATTGGAGGAGCCCTGATTATAACCTGGTTCGCTATTTTTTCACTCTTGCTGCTGGTATAGTGCTAGGCACAATATTCTGGCAGGTTGGCACCAGAAGGTCAGTTTCCCTTCATAAAATGCGATCTTCTCTTTCGCTTATATTTTCTCAAAAGACATGTTTGGTATGCAGTACTAAACTGGAGTACAATAGAAAAGATTTTAACTTTTCTTTTTCTTTTCAATAATACTGTCTAGTCCTCGTTACCAAACAAATCAGAAGAAAATCCAGTCGTATGTATTGAATGATAGAGTTATTCATTAAGTATTTAATCTAATAATATATGCCTAAAGCATGCCCCTTGAGGCCTGATTAATTTTCTGCTACTTGTATATTTCTAGGGAAAATGCAAGTGACTTACTTACAGTCATCGGAGCCATGTATTTATCGGTATTGTTCATTGGAATTAACAACAGCTCAACTGTGCTACCGGTAATTGATGTCGAAAGGACAGTCTTCTACAGAGAAAGGGCTGCTGGAATGTATTCTGCATTACCATATGCCATGGCACAGGTCAGGACTGATGGAAATCAGATAATCAGTTTTTCATGATCTACTTATTTTGCTGAACTAATTAAAAGCTGATTTACTTTGAATGCCAGGTTGTGGTTGAAATCCCATATGTATTTTTGCAAACTACATATTATTCACTTGTAGTTTATGCAATGGTGAGCTTCCAATGGACACTGGTGAAATTCCTATGGTTCTTCTTTTTAACATTCTTCTCATTTCTCTACTTCACATACTATGGAATGATGATGGTTTCCATCACCCCAAATCATGAAGTGGCAGCCATTTTGGCATCAGCCTTTTATGCCCTCTTCACCCTCTTCTCTGGCTTCTTCATTCCTAGACTGGTGAGTGAGTTTGTTACAATCCTAAATAAACTACATTTTCTTGATAGTAAAGCAATAAACGTATGTATGCACGCAACAGTTCTTTGTTTAAATTTCATCTTCAACACGTTTCGTTTCATTGCACAATAATTGTAAATGGTGGACGGTGACCCTTTGAGCCAACAATGATGCTGAGTTCAAGTCTCGTCACCCCCTTTCATGAAATTTGTGCATGTTTTGATAAAAAAGAATCTGGTCTACACGTCATGTGAGTGGACGTGTTGAAAACTAGATTCATATAAATATATTTGTCTCCTCTCCAAGAGTTTCGAGATGGCTCAACACTATATGCACGCGGCTAACTCTCACGGACACTGATAAATTTCTTATTGATTTTATGCAGAGAATTCCAAAGTGGTGGGCATGGTACTACTGGATGTGCCCTGTGGCATGGACAGTATATGGAATGATTTTGTCACAATATGGTGATTTGGAGGACAGTATTAAGGTCCCTGGAATTTCCCCGGATCCAAGCATCAAATGGTATGTGGAGAATTACTTTGGGTATGAACCGGATTTCATGGGCCCGGTTGCTGGAGCATTGGTTGGTTTCACAGTTTTGTTTGCTTTCTTGTATGCTTTCTGCATTAAGATGCTCAATTTCCAGAAAAGGTAGTTTAGGGAGAGAGGATCATAAATTCTTTAATACTAATACAGTAAAAATTTAACCTCTTAGATCAGTATATGTGCCGAAAATTTATTTGGGTTCGTGTATTTTTTTTTTTTCCCAAAGTTTTTGGTTGATAAAGTGCTCGAGTCGACTTTTATCATGTTTGATTCTACATCTACGATGCAAATTTTGAAGTTTTTTTTTTTTTTTCTTTTTTTGGAGAAAAACGTGTTCTTAGTATATAATTCAACTTGAAAAGATAGTTTAATAAAATTACGTTTATTGTGATTATTCTTTAGTTCAATTTCATGTAACTCTTTGTAAAACTTCTTGGAAAACATATTCTCGGACTTTAATTATCATATTTTGTAAATAATAATTTATAAAAAATTGTACACGTATCTAAGTCTTTGATAAAAAGTGAATTGAATGAAGATGTATGTGAGAGACACAAAGTTCATTTTTTGTAAACAATTAATATAAGCAATATAATTATCAATTAGTATTCATCAATCATATAAACTTTGAGACGGTTTTCGTAATTATTCCGGATGTCATAATCCTCAAAACTGCGTTGAAGTATTTCCGTTTTGTTACACCAATATTCTGTGGAGTGTACACGAGACAAGATAGTGTCCCATATTAGTTGACTCAGTAATCGACGATCCCTTGCTGCCCGCCCTGCATGGTATGCGCTGAGCTAAGCTAAGGCTGAGAAAAATGTGCTGCCACAGCCCACAGTGATATCCCTTGCTTTCCTGCACTCAAGAGCGTGGACAAAATTTTTTAGGAGGACTATTTCTTACTCAACAAAAAAAAAAATTACACTTCAAAACTAGACTACTACTGACAAAAAAAAAGTTTAATTGAATTTCAAAATTTGATCTTTTTTTCGGAGCAAGACTGGACTATAGTCCGGTCCCGCACCCTATCTCTTCAGTCTCCCCCTATCTGCACTAAAACCCTTGCAGCTAGGGGTGAGCGTGGTCGGATTGGGTTTCGACCTGAACTAACACAAATTTGATTTGGCAAAAGTCAAATCGAAACTGACCCAATTTGAAAAAATCGGGCCCAAAATCGACCAAAACTGATTCAGGTCGGTTCGAGTTTCGATTTCGGTCTCGATTGAAGCTTATTTAAATTATTATTTAAAAAAAAAAAAGGTTTGCCCAATTTGAAACCGACCCAAATTTGTAAAAAATCGACCCAAACCGACTCAAGTCGGTTCTGGTCGGATTGGGTTGGCGGTTTCACGGTTAAATTATCCAACCCTACTTGCAGCCATGAAAACAATATGGAAAACCAAAGTCGAAAGCTCCGTTCTTTTACTTTTTAAGTGAAAATTGACTTATTTTTGTTTTAGTTATTATGCTAGATTCTGTTTGGGGAGAGAGAGGAGGAAAGAGAAAAAGCTGTTTTGTGCTACTGTCCTAACTCCATTCCCACTTGAGTCTCCGCCGTTTATTGAGCCTGAAAGTTTATAAGCTTGCCAATTTAACAGTTATTAGTTATTACACACAGAGTTCATGTAATCCACAATATTGAGCACGCCTACATAAAACAACCGACAAAATCCTTCTTTTTTTTTTTTCTTAAAATACCATCCAATTTGTAAGGTTTATATCTAAGCTAAAACAAGTTAGAATCTGTTGTTTGGTATATTTTTATCAACAAGGAAATTTATTATAAGTGTTTAATCTAAAGACATAATTTTTATGGTGAGTTATTGTCTTCTCCTTAAATTACAAGGTTTGTCCTCTATTTATAGACGTGCACTAACACAACATTGACCTAGCTAGCATCTATATCAAGCTGTCTTGAACTAGCGATGTTAAGCACGTCGGTCACCCTGAATGGTTGTACATCAACGATCCAACAATGATTGCTTGTTTTTGATACTATGCTAACCATGCTTATTACTCGACCACATGAGTAACATGCATAGCCACTCAATACATTAAGCATCAATATCGATTTTAAATTTGTCCAATTTTATTTTTTATTTTTTTAACAGTGATTACACTGGTGACATGATCTTCTACAAAGGAACCAAAGCTGAACATTACTGAAAAACTCAAGATTGGGCTTTAAGTGGGCTTTAATTGCACTTTCTGAGACCAATTAAAGCTTGACTCATATTGGGCCTATGACCCAAGATTGAATGTAATTGTAGGGCTAAAAATATCGGACTTGGCCCAGCCCATTCTTCCAAAATTTTAGATTACAAGTTAATTTCAGATTTTATGAATCATGGGACAGGACCGGATTGGTTAACATTATCCGTTATGTGTTTTCTGGACCACTTGATTTAAACATCAAGCTGAAAATTACAAAAATATGTATTTGAGATTCGATTTGTGACTTTTGACTTATGACTTGTGAGTGATTCTATTTCAAAACAAAGTCTTAACTTTTTCAATTTTAATTGTTAGCGAGCTGTGCGTCTATACAAAGAAAATATTATCATTATCAGTTGATGGGAAAGTTGAAAGTACAAAAACGTCTTATAACTTTTATGACTCACACGTGTCGTATTCTCCAACAATAAAAAATTTAAAAAAAACATAAAGTCAACAAAATTTAATTTAATTTTCTATAAATTTAGAATTAGTTATACATATAATTTCCTATCACTTTATTTTTTACATCCATTAAAAATTGCAACTAAAATTTGAAGATAGATTATTTTAAAATTTTAAAATAATTAAATCTTATACAATCACATATGTTACATTATTTGACAAATAGTCGAGATGAACAAATGAATGCTATGACTAGAGGGGATCAAATAATGTAACATGTGAGCCAACATAGTTGTGCAGTTATCAGTTCGATAATTCCTAATAGCTCGATTATAAGTGCTAACTTTGTCAATACTAATCTTGATAAGTGCCCTTTAAAATTATAATTTATCACCGCGTTATCTACTATCTATCTACTAAAAAAAAAGTATTTTCATTTGTTAAATAGACACATAATCAGACACCAAAAATTTCACACACTCATTCTCTATAATTAATTTTTCCAATACCTTTACGTTATAAGTATTAGAGTTCATATAATAATCGAAACTTTACAGAACTGTCAAAATCTCTCATACCTTTTTATAGATTTATGTCGGCACTCACGTATTTCGCGCATCCCATACAATAATGCATTCTTCGTTTTAAGGCACCGTGTAGTGGGGGGCCTCGTCTCATCTAGGGGTAGACATTTTATCCGGAATCGAAGTTCCCGAACCCGAACCGGAACCGGACCGGAACCGACGGATTCGGTCCGGTTCCTATCACTAAATAAATGAATCCGGTTCTAAAGAACCGAGAACCGACGGTTCCGGTTCTTAGGAACCGGTTCCGGATACCCGGTTTAGAACCGAAAAATTCAATTTTTTTATTTTATTTTTAGATTTGCAATTTTTTTTTTTACTTTTCATATATTTTTTTTAACCAAATTAACTCCATTATACATTAATCCAAAAGCCAAAAGAAAAACAAATTAACCCATGACCCATTAGTGATGAATCCATTACGGCATTATCCAAACCCAATAATTTATTTGCACTGCCCAATGCCCATTTTCAAAATTATTATTGACTAATAGATTAGGGACCAAAAGTATGAAAACGAGTAAATAACTAATAATTTAATTCACATTATTGAATGTTTTTTATGCTATTTTTTTGTGCTTATAATTTAAAAAAATTGTTTATTTGTGCATTTAGTTTGAAATGACAATTATTAAAAAAAATTGGATAGAACCGGAACCGAACCGGAACCAGTGGTTCTGGATCCGGTTCAATTCCGGTTGAAAGTGGATGGTTCCGGTTCTTTTTACAAAATACCCGAACATTAACAGGTGGTTCCGGTTCTTCTATTATCCGAACCGAACCACCCGACGCCCACCCCTAGTCTCATGACATCTAGAAAGAAATTGGAAATCCTAATCCATTGATTCCCCATTTTGCTTCTTCTCTAAACAGTGAACACTATCGCCCTATCCGTACCCATTAACTTCCTGGACCACATGACCCGGCAGTGCTGGGGATCCGACTTGAATTTAATATTTTGTACAAAAAAGAAAAATAAAAAAGAAAAAATAAAAAAGAAGCTTGTGGCTGGCACTTACAAAAAATGGGGCCCACTTAAAGTAGTAATTATTTCAGGAAGTAGCGATTCGACGCGGTTTCTCTTCAGCCACTGAAAGCGTCAAACCCCAAAAAGGTGTGCGATTAAACAGCCTACTGTTTTTATTATTTTATATTATTGTTAATTTAATTCCTTTAATTTAAATATATAATATAGAAAATATTATTTTTAATTTAATTCCTCTATAACTTACAAAATTTTCATTAATCACTTAGATAGAATTAATTAGGTCACGATTTTAATATTATTAAATATTAAGTTTTAAATAATAAAATGAATAAATCAAAACACGGGATATAAACAAGTCTTGTACGAAATAAATTTGTACTCAATTACACAATCGAAAGTGCAAACACATAAGTTATAGAATAGTCTGGATTTGGTCCATAGAATATTATAATTATAATTAATTAGCCGAAAAAAATTGACCCACCCTCAACTATCCTATTAATTAGAAACAAGCCACCTAACTTAGGCGGCTACTAATTTCTTCTTAAGCACATCTTTTTATTTTGGGTTGTGGACTTTCAAGTTAGTAGGTTAGACCCTTTAAGTTTGCAAGTTCAACAAGAATTAAGACAACAAATGAACCACGGGGGATGTCGTTACTCATCAGGATTAGTCAAACGAAACTTTGACACTTGAGTCATAAAAAAAAAAAAAAAAGATAACAAATGAAAAATATAAATCAACTAATGAAAATAATATCAAATTATCGATAGTGTATAAATTTAAAGAACGACGATTCAATAATTGAAGTATGTTGTAAATGATGTGATCGAAGTATGTCATATGCTTGTTCAGTAAGGTTTTTTTTATAAATTAGAAGCAGTGAATTTTATGAAATGTGTAAATAAAAATTATGGATCTTACAAAATATGTAGATAAAAATGATATTTAATCAACTTATAAATACTTATATGCACCGACAAACATATTCATTGCGCACCAATTGTAACAGGAGTTAGGCCCACCAACTATTATTGGTGTACTAGAATTTGAACTTAGGGGTGGCAATTTCTTGAGGTTGCTTCCCTCCACTTTGGTTGAAAAAATGGAAATGTCCTCGTCAAAGTGGAAGTAATATCGACTAAAAAGCGATGTAATCTCAATAAAATATGTTTCCGAAATTGTTACAGATCAAAAATAACATTTTTTTAAAAACGTGGTAATTATTTACGATAATTTTATAATAATCAATGACGTCTCACACAATCTCTTCAAAACAAATAAATATTAATCAATATGTTGATTATTTTGACATAAGTCTAATTAAAACAAGTAGGTTGTCTCGAGTTCTCTATGCTCGAGTGATAATTATACTTTTTAAGTACTATCTAAACTTAATAAACATAATAGTGTAGAATTCATTTAACCAAATTTTAACCAAAACCAAGATGCTTTTCCATCCCTTCCACCAAAACACTGCTAAAAATAGTGTTCAATATTTTAATACATTGTCATGCACGTGCACTATACTCACTTTGTACCTTGTTCTTCTAGGACAAATATTGATGCATATTTCAAGAAAAGGACACCCCACCAATCCTAACTGTGGGGCTCCTTACATTGTACACTTCCCCCTAGGAATCTCAAACTTTTTCCTGTCTTACATCTTACATTTTTATAGATCGAACTTCGAACAAAATTTTTACAAGATACTTAGCGTCGATGATAAATTATATTCTTATTAATATTCTCATTAATCACATTTTACACCCTTGTTGGCTACGATTTCGTTTGGGATTGATTTTGGAGCTCAACTTCTGATTTTCAAACAATCAAAAGTTGATTTAGGCGTTTGACAAACTTTTTAAAAGTGATTATAAAATAATCTGACTCACCTGACAGCAAATTTGAGAAACAGCAAAATGGCAGCTTTTGAAATTCTGCTTTTAGCTTTTACATTTATATATTATTAAAATACCCATTATACCCCTAATTAATTAAATTAATTCTTTTAATACCCATTTGAGAAACCGAATTGAAGCGAGTTGAATGCATAAAAAATAATATAAATGTAATTAATTTTTGCACTATATGACTATACTTTTATTTTTTAATTTTTATAAAATTTGAAATTTATTAGGTATTTATTATTTTTATTTTAAAATAATAATTATGAATGTATTATCTTGTTAAAAAATATATGACTATGAAAAAAATAAATTTTACCACTTGTGATAATAATAATAATACAAAATAATATTATTATATTCAATGTCCTATTTAGTAATTTAATACCGTTATAGCAATAAATCACTTTTGTTTACCAAACGCTCAAATGCTGCTTTTAAAACATACTTCAATTTTGAAACAAGAGTTTACCAAACACTTATCTGATTCTTCCCAAAGCTGATTCTTTCTGCAGCACAGCAGAAACTGATTCTCTTAAAAGCACAGCAATACCAAACCACACTTGTGAAATTTTTGCTTGTACACATATAGATCGAGTTAGGTTAGATGAGACTATTTTTAAGTTCTTATAGAAAAATTGTTACAATTCATTTTTTTTGACGAGCAAGTTAGATCGATCTATCTAAATAAACGAGGCAAGTTCAAGTTCGTCATGAAAAATAATAGGTTGGTTAGATTATCAAATCTAGTATTTATTTATTTATTTATTTTACTTCTAAAAATGGAAAAAAGTTAGAGTGGATCCGTATATAAGTGTCGTGCACGCCAATCGTGACCTTTTGTCAAACAAAGATTTGTCTGTCTTTACACATCTGAGTCTGACTATGTAAATTCAATTCTGATCAAATAAGATTGAGTTAAGAAAGTAAATTGTCATTTTTATGGCTAAATTAAAAAAATGAAGAAAACAAAGATTTTTTCTTTCCAATAAAAAATTAGTCCCAATAAGAATTAGGTGAAAAGTAGAAATAAAACAAAAATTGGGGGAAGAGAAATAATTATGATAAGACCACTATTTTAAAAAGTTTGTGCAAGCGCCTAGTCACGCTTCATGTCAGGCTCTTGTTTAAGTCTGAAAAATTTGAAATTCAATCTCCACATTTAATCGCAATTTATATTTTTAGAACATTGAATAAAACTATTCATTTAAATCATGACATTTTGAATTTTAAATAATTCAAATTACTATATTTTGAATGTCGTCTATCTAAGCTAATAATTCATAACGGATGCATATAAGGGTGTGTTTGATTGTAATACATTTCTCATGGAAAAAAGTCTTTTTTCCACCTATTTTTCAATTAATTGCGTTTGATAAGTACATTTTTCTATGAAAAAAACTTTTTTTCACTTATTTTTCAATTACGTATTTGATTGATTTGTATTTTTTTTTCAAGTAAAATATTTTCTCATTTACTTTAAAAAGACAGCATTTTTCTTAAAAATAATAAAAATATTTTCTTCGGGGGCGAGGGCGGGGGGTTTATTTTCTAAAGAAAATTTACCATTATTTTCTTTGAAACAATTTCTTGACAATTTAATTTTCTAAAATTTATTTTATTTCTACTCAAATTCAATTTTGCAATTAATCACACCGTAACATCGTTCTACTGGATTATTTCTCGAGACAGGAGATGTAGCCATAATTTTCATGCGTGTACAATTATAAATGCCCTGCTATAAAAAGCAATCTCAAAGAACAGGTAGGAGAGAGAGAGAGAGAGAGAGAGAGAGCATAAAAAGGAGAGCGACCCCAAGTAAAAACTTTTTTTTCCTCTCTCTTCTCTCTTCAACTGCCTGAAGAACAGGACCTCTGTTCTCAAAATTTCCGTCAACATGTTCTCATTGAGCCAAAGCAGTTTTCTGGTAATTTATTTTACCAATCCATTTCTAAATCTCTGTACCAAAAGTTGTAGATTCACCTTCTTTTTACTAGCTTAGGCTCAAAACAATCATTTCTTGAAAATTTTCAGATTTAGAAATTATGCTCACTGGATTTCATATATATAGCTGAATAAGAAATACCCATTTCAAGAAAATTTACCATAATCAAATCTTTTAGCATTTATAGGCGTCCCTTGTTCAAAACAAACATTTTTAATCTTTAATTTTCCGATTTTTTTTTTTTTTTTTGTTGTTGAAATTTATGTATTTTTTGTTGATTTTTTGCAGAATAATTCCCTTTCCGGGGTGTCTAGAAGCTTGACAAAGTCTACAAACAGAAGGGTCTCAGCTCCACCTGTGGTGGTTTGTGCTGTGAGCTCTAATGGAAGGCCAGGGGATCGAAACGTCAGCGTTTTGGAAAATACTTTGCAAGAAATGAGAGAAAATGCTCCATCATCTTCTTCAACAGTGGTAGAGAAAGAATCAAAATCGACGGTCGGCGGTGGAGTTGAAGATGTGTATGGCGAGGATAGTGCCACGGAGGATCAGTACATCACCCCCTGGACTGTAACTGTTGCCAGGTTAGGAACAGATTTTCTTGAATATTTTTCTTTTTGTTTTATTATTATGGAGAGTTTTTTTTATTTTTAAATTAATTAATAGGTTTTTCTTTTTTTTTTTTTTTTCCCCAGCTAGTAAAGATGAGATCTTTATATTTGATCTGACTTTGGAACATAATATTTTTAATACTCGACTCTTTGCTCTGTTTTTTACTTTTCATTTTTTATGTTTAGTTTTACTTTGGAAGTGTATGCAATATTTTCAATTTTTATGGCCACTCTATCTTGTTTTTATATAGTCTTTTTATAATAAAATGAATTTATTACAATTAAGTTCTTTGTTAGATTTTTCACAAAGTGAATATAGATTTCATGAGTTACTGGTTAGATAAATGAAGGTCTGTTTGTCTCCTAATAGTAGCTTATTTAGCAATCACTTTCACTTGAAAATGACATTAGTATAGACTAAAAGCCTTCTGAACTGAATAGGATCAAGCTATATAATGATTATTCTTAAGTTGAAATAAAGAAATGCCAAAACTAATTGATCCTTGTTTCTTTCACGTTCAACTTTGAGACAATTTTTGTAGTTATTCTGGATGTCATAATCCCAAAGATGGTGCTGAGGTTGTATACTTTTGTAATTTCAGTTTATTTTTCTCTTTACACTGCAGTGGATATCCGTTGTTGCGCGATCCGCACTACAATAAAGGTCTTGCCTTTACCGAGAAAGAGAGGGATGCACACTTTTTACGTGGTCTTCTTCCTCCAGTGGTTATTAGCCAAGATATTCAGGTAATATAATATGCTCTTCAAATTGGGGATTTTACATTTTATTTTGTTCTTTCTAGTCATCTCAAAACAAAATCGGAACCCTATTTTGAGAATATTTTGTGCATTGTATTGATTAGGTTAAGAAAATGATGCACAACATACTGCAATACCAAGTACCACTTCAGAGGTACATGGCTATGATGGATCTTCAGGTAGTTATGCCCTTTTGTTTCTGATGTTAATGAATTCCTTATTTGTATGCCCAATTTGTTTCCCTGTCAATTGAGATTTATGAAAAGTTGCATGCTGTGGTGTATAAAACCCTAGCATATGCATACACCAAGAAATAAATGTTTGATGTATAATCTTTTCAATTATGGATCAGAGATCATGAATAACTCTAATTGTTTCCACTTTGTTTCAAGTACTCGGTCATCCTTATATTTAATGACTATCAAATAACGTAGTTGTATGTTGATATTTTTTGTGATATTCAGGAAAGAAACGAAAGGCTGTTCTACAAGCTTCTCATTGACAATGTTGAGGAGCTGCTTCCAGTTGTCTATACGCCCACTGTGGGTGAGGCATGCCAGAAATATGGGAGCATCTTCAGACAACCTCAGGGTCTTTTTATCAGTTTGAAAGAGAAGTATGTTTTGATCCTAATGAATTAGTACAGTTCCCAGATAACTAACTGGAAGGCTTTCTTATCACACATTTAAACTGATTACTTGTACTACTTTTGCAGGGGGAGAATTCTCGAGGTATTGAAGAATTGGCCCGAGAAGAAGATTCAAGTTATAGTAGTGACTGATGGTGAGCGGATTTTGGGGCTTGGGGACCTTGGCTGCCAGGTATATGGACATTTTCTTGTGTTCTTTATTTTTTATTTTCTGGGATGAGTTTCACTATGGTTATAGGAGACTCCTCGAAAATTATACAGGGAACTGTAATTTACACTCCTAAAATAGCTTATTCCTACACTCCTTCCCTTAATACATACAGAACTTGTGAAGGGAAGGAGAGCAGGAATCTATTTTTGCACTGTGAATAACAATTTTCTTTTTCTAACAATACTAATTTTGCACTTCGGCTGCGCGTTTCATGAAATATAAATACGCCTGTATGTGATTATTAATTCTGCGTTGCTTCTAACCTTGTGACATTACCAGGGAATGGGGATACCAGTAGGAAAGCTTTCCCTATATTCAGCACTTGGAGGCATTCGTCCTTCTGCTGTAAGTATTTGCAAGGCTAGTAATTTTCTGAAGTTGCTGGTCCAAAAGATTGTGTTCATTTTAGAAGAATCGGTAGTCTTTGCAAATACCTCAAATGATAACACTTTCACGAAAACTTCGTCCCGGCTCCATATCAATGGCATGCATTGTATTCCTATTAATGCCAGTTAGAATTAATATTTGCACTAACGATTCACCTCTTCCTATGACGGAATTCTGTGAGGACAATTTGTATTCTCATTACTATTTAGGTAGTGATAGGATCCAAAAACATGCAACATACAAGTTCGTTTGATGTTTAATAAATGATAATATCATATTCTGTTTATTTACTGCTACTTTTTGTTTCCATGGAAGCTTAAATTTTTTATACATTTCAGTGCTTGCCTGTGACCATTGATGTGGGAACTAACAATGAGCAGTTGCTGAAAGATGAATTTTATATTGGGCTTAGACAAAGGAGAGCAACTGGGCAGGTTAATGATCGGCTTCTTTGCACGCTTTGTATTATCAATGAATCTTGAATGCAGTCCTATTCTTTCTTCAAAATATTAATCTGGAATTGTTCTCATCTACAGGAATATGCTGAACTCTTGCACGAGTTTATGTCTGCAGTCAAGCAGAATTATGGGGAGAAAGTCCTTATTCAGGTCAGTCAACTTTCTGTGATAGCAGTTTTGTGTTACCCAGGCATTCTGTAATTCTAGTTCTCAATGAGTTTTTGATCTATATCATACAGTTTGAAGATTTTGCAAATCATAATGCCTTTGATCTCCTTGCGAAGTATGGAAATACACATCTTGTCTTCAATGATGATATTCAGGTAACTTATATATTAATACTTTCCTTTTCTTTTTAACTATTTTTGGGGCAATGGTTAATTTTTGTGTTCTTCTGCAAGTGCGACTTTTTTTCTTGCCGGTTTCATATGTTCTCTTATCGTGTACCTTTTTCTTCCTTTGTTTATATGAACTATTAATATCTTGCTTAGCATTTCTACGTCGGGTGTGTTATTATTTTTGGTTTTCTTCTTCCTTTTTTTTTTCCTTTTTCTTTTCATGTTGGGGGGTATTTGCAGGTATATTCATCATTACTGATACCTGTCTCATTTACTTTGTACCAGGGTACAGCATCTGTGGTCCTTTCTGGGCTTATGGCTGCCTTGAAGTTAGTAGGGGGGACCTTGGCTGAACATACATTCTTATTCCTTGGAGCAGGAGAGGTATTTCTTCATGGCTCATTGCAGAATTCGTTTTTCTTTCTAGTTTTAAGGAAAGTCACAAATACAACTAAATTTCGTGTGTTGTATTAGTTGAATTCGCCATTGTTTGAGTTCTTACATTTATATTTTAAATCTGTTCTGCATCTCGTTTCCTCGGCCTACTACCTTATCTCGTCCGTTCAAAGCATGTTTGGCTGAGCTTAAAATTTAGTAAAAGTTACTTTTTGTTTCCAAAGATGTTTGAATAAGTTATTTTTTTGTTACTTTCGAGTTAAAAAGTTACTTATTTTGATAGTAAGGTAAGACTTACTTTCAAAATAAGTAAATGACTTGTTTTCAATTTTGATCAATACAAAAATATATTTATTTTGAAACTTACTGACTTATAAGTAATTCTTTTAAGCGTAGCCGAACATGCTCTAAGCCTCTAACAATCTCCTTTCCATTCATTCTACAATTTTTTCCCCTGCCTTGATGCATGATTTTTGTACTTTTTTCACTATGTTATCAATGCAGGCTGGCACTGGTATTGCAGAACTCATAGCTCTTGAAATGTCAAAACAGGTGAAAACTTGATCTCTTTCGTCTTCAGCATGATTTCTTGCTCTGCTTTCTTCTCTTTTCTAGTTAAAATTAGGAGATATTGGGAGTTCAATTATTTATGTCCATTTCTTGTATGCAGACGGATGTCCCACTGGAAGATACTCGCAAGAAGATTTGGCTTGTGGACTCCAAGGTATTGGAGACCACTATATACTATTCTGGTGCTTCATGTCACCTTTATTCATCACCAATACTGAAAATCCACAAACACTTCTGCTTTGTAGGGGTTGATTGTTAGATCCCGCATGGATTCACTTCAACATTTTAAGAAGCCCTGGGCCCATGAACATCAACCCGTACAAAATTTTCTAGATGCTGTCAAGGTGAACTCTCTCTCTCTCTCTCTCTGTGTGTGTGTGTCTTTGTGCACGTGTGTGTGAACACGGGCGCTTGCTCATGAGCATTGGTGCACATTCGGATTTTCTTACCTTTGTTTTTTTTTTTTTGGCAAGGCCATCAAACCAACAGTTTTAATAGGATCATCAGGAGCAGGAAGAACATTCACAAAAGAAGTGGTTGAAGCCATGGCATCCTTCAACGAGGTACAACATTCTCTGTTGACTTGAATTTTATCTGTGGTAAACATACGTCCGAATGGTTTGGACTAAAATGACATTGGATTGGAATGCAGAAACCTATTATTCTTGCTCTTTCAAACCCAACTTCACAGTCTGAATGTACGGCCGAAGAAGCTTACAAATGGAGCAAAGGTCGAGCCATTTTTGCTAGTGGAAGCCCCTTTGATCCTGTTGAATATAAAGGGAAGGTCTTTTCATCTGGCCAGGTTCAGTCAGAACATCCCTCAACATAGATTTATTGTTATTCAAATGATGCCTTTTGAACTAACTTTTACTACGCATTTGTTCCGGTTTAGGCAAATAACGCGTACATTTTTCCTGGATTTGGTCTGGGTTTGATAATTTCTGGCGCGATCCGTGTTCATGATGATATGCTCCTGGCAGCCTGTAAGTTACTGAAACATAACCGAATTGCAGTACATGCTATTTAATTTTACAGTTACTATTCAACACCTACATTGAGAGCATGTTTAGCTAAGGTTAAAAAGTTCACTTATAAGTCAACAAGTAAATTTTAAAACAAATATTTTGTTATTAGTGAAAGTTACAATTTAAGTGCTTTGTGAAAAAGAAAAACATTGTGGTTAGTTATACGAACCTTCATAGTCGCATTACTCGTTTCACATCATACGTTAAATATCTCTGCCCTCTCTTTTTATGGGAACAGCGGAAGCATTAGCCGAACAGGTTACAGAAGAGTACTTAGATAATGGACTTATATACCCACCATTTGCAAACATCAGAAAGATTTCAGCCCAGATTGCAGCCAGAGTAGCAGCCAAAGCATATGAACTTGGTAAGACTCCCGAGTTTTAATTATAAATGCTTTTGCTAAATCAAAGTAATTTTCTAAACCTAAATGCCTTGAGTTTTCTTTGGTTCATAGGTTTGGCCACTCGTCTACCTCAGCCCGAAAACCTAGTATCATATGCGGAGAGCTGTATGTATAGCCCTAATTATCGTAGCTATCGCTGAACCAGTGGAAGAAATCTTAGATGGTATTCTCTAGCATAGTTATCATTTTTCATGTCATTCATGTTTTTTTTTTTTTTTAATTTATTTATTGATATGTGTTCTTGTCCATTAGGTTTTTGTTTTTGTTTGTCTTTTATGTTTCTCGGTTTCCTTAAATTCTCCAAGTGACACAAGGACAGGGTAAGATTAGATATTTGCTTAAAAGCAGCACCCAAAATGTTGTATTTCTTGAAACTCTTGAGAGTAAGAAATGAAAAGCACTGCTTTAGAGCTAATTTGAGCCCGGGTTTTACCCTTACTCAAAAATCAAAATGGTAAAAAAAGCAGCAGCCATGGAAGAAATATTGTGGAAATTTCCTGTTCAAATTCACTCCAATATATGTTATGTAAAGTGGCATGGGCATTTCGCGCAGGTTGGGTCTTGCTGTTTTTAATTTTTTTTGTTGTAGTTATTTTTCTAAAATAAGGTGGTGACTTGGAGATCTAGGTTGGGTCGAACAAGGGCTGCCTCTGGCCTGCACAAATTTTACCATTTAATCGCATTGAGTCTGAGATTTGGCAAATGGACATGTTCGGTCTTACGGATCACAATAAAGAACAATGCGTCTGGCAAAATTTGTTGATTGTCTTATTTATATCGGATTTTAATATTTTATTTTAAAAGGTCAATATTATTAAAATAAGGAGTACAAGTCTTGATTATTTATTTAATCTTTAATTAATGTGAGATTATGTCTTAACATAGTACATCCCAAGGCACAAAATATATGGATGTACTTATAGAATGCCATTATTAATATAAATATGGAACGAATGATGGTCTTAGCATAAAAGAAATGGAAATTATTTTTAAGGGACAGTCAAAATTTGATTACCAAGACGGTAGTGGTGGAGATGGGAGGAAGAAGAGGAGTGTGTGTGAGTGGCCGGGAATGGAGGCAGTGGTTAGGGATGGGTTGGGTTGGGTTGGGTTGGGTTGGGTTGGGAGGGGTGGGGTGGGGTGGGGTGGGTTGGGGAAGATTTTATTTTTATTTTTTTTCCTTATTTGGTTTTTTTGTTTTTTAAGTGGATTTGGATGTACGATATGGACTAATTAGTGTATGTTTGCTAATGTTGAAATTATTTTTTAAGTGTTTATATTATATGTTGTGGGTGATTTTATAGACAAAAAGTGGATTGTAAGTTGTGAGTCATGAAATGTAGATAAAAAATATGTTTCACCAATTGAAATTATAATATAAGTACCTCCAAATATGTGCTAAGTTTGTTAATTTCTCAAATATTGAAGACAAAAATCGGGCCAAGAAAAAAAGTTAGGAGTAGGTCGGTTACTTTGCTCAAAGGTTGAGGACGACTTGTATAATTTACCCTTATTTTTACAATCTTAATCACATCTATTCGAAAATTGGCATAATTTATGAGAAATACAAAAATTCCATGCAAGAAAAATATTCTCACTGGAAAACAAAACTAAATAAATAGTTTTCTTAAATTATTAAATTTTCATAGAAGTCATATAGTAATTTCAAGATAAAATGCTTTATATTTATTGGCAAGGTGATGCGGGTAATTGGAAATATCAATTAGTAAGTGGGGGCAATTTTGAATGATCTCCAACTTGGTCCTTAAACAAAACCCTCTTAAATAAACAAGAGAAGCAAGATATATAAGATTAAAAATCGCCACTATATTTTCAACTTTGTTTCTTAATATTCCACTCAACTTCAAAATTTCTCTGTATATTTAACATTGTTTTCTATGAGTCACTCCGTCATTAATTTTTCAAACTATGTAGAGTGACCAATGGAAAACAACGTTAAGTTTATATTAAATGTTGAGAAACAACATTAAAAGTGTTCAGTGGCAATTGAAATTTTTTACCCCCCAAGATATATCATTCTTGGACCATGTCCAAGAGGAGTTGAGATCTGCTGTCCCAATTTCGTGTCCCCTTGGCTGTCCCTCCAATGAAAATATTACACATAATCAATGTGAATGCATTAAATAAGTAAGAGAACAACATTTAATGCATTCACATTGATTATGTGTAATGTTTTCATTGGAGGGACAGCAAAGGGGACACAGAATTGGAACAGCAGATCTTAACTCGTCCAAGAGGCAGCATATCTCATTCTTCCAGGAATAGCAATTACTCTTCTTCTGTCCTCGGAATACCTGCAAACTAAAACCAAATTACTTAGCAATGTAGAAGAAAAAAGAAAAACAGAAATCGAAGGAAAAACCAGTACGGGTATAGCTAAGCATCTTCAAGTCGACTTGCATAAGAAGATTAGCAAGAAAGACTTCAACTGGACTTGTATAAGAAGATCAACCTGAGACACATTGGTCACCGTTGCACCAGCAGCTATACATATTTAAGTCATCTTGGCACTATGAGTTACAAATGGCAATACTCAGATAAGAAACATTTACATCCGAAATATGCTTCCATTCAGCAAAAGCACATATTAATGAGACGAAATAATGTTGGCTAAGAAATCAGCTGCAAATTCTGTTGCTCGATTTATCAAACTTAAGCAGAACGTGCGAACCAATATAAATTCCCGCAAAAGGGAAGGTAGTAACATAACATAATGAAACATAAGAAAACCATCACCTTTATTATACATGATCAGTTTGGTTGCCGTTATCCCATTATGAAAATTCTACGTATATTGCAGTTCTAAGCTAAATCAACCTATATATCTTGGCAATATATTACATGAAAGACTAAGTAGGAGGCAAGAAAGAGTCAAGTATACAACAGATACGAGGGGGAGAGTGATAATCCACTATTTTCCAGTACTGCAAACTGCTTGAAACCGACTAGCTTCACCGTTGCTTTTGATATGAGCTGTTGAGCGCCTGGGTGAAATGCCGAGTGCCTTTAGGTCTCCCCTGGTAGCCTAAGGGAGAGTGGTAAATGTTTGATAGAGCCTCCGCCAGCCATTCCTAAACTCAGCTGGGACATGCCCATCAGTCCCTCAACGTTTACTGGTTCTTTTGGATTGACAGGAATAGTCTTATCGATCTGATGATTGGAGACCGCTGCTCCACCATTCTCTAGAGGGGCTGAATTTGGTGGCCTCAGTTGAAATGGTAAAGGCGAAAAAGGTGGCTTGAGAGAAAGATCAAGAGAAGGCACTGATCGATTGGTTTCTGCCTCTTGAGAAGACGAAAGCACAAGTTCTGCGTTGTCAGTTCCTGCTGCTTGAGGGGGGATGCTAAATTGTACTGGAATTGATGGTGTATTGCTAGCCTGATACACGATTGTCATAGAAAAATCAATTGAAGGAAAATCATTCATATAATCCTAATTTATATCAGAGTTTGGATTGCCACAACTTATAAGCATACAGACCTTTCCAAGTATTGAAAAATTTGTGTTGAGCAAAATAAAAGGGGGAGATATGCATTACTGACAAAGACAGCGAGGATTTTAAATGATTTTTCTCCATTTAACATGATGTTAGTCTCTGTTCACGTGTGCCGGTGTGGGTGTCTCTACCTTGAACATAATACAGTATTTGTTAGAGAGATGGGACCAAGACAAACCGTGTCCAGCACCATGTCAAAGAGGCTGGATCTTCTCTTTCCTCGAGTTACTGAATTACAGTGACGATTAAAGAACTTCTGGGCATGACTTGCTACCTGGGTTGGAGTCTTTGATGGAACAAAGTTTCTTGATATATGTCGCCACTCTCCTTTCCCAAATCTCTGCAGACCAAGAAGGAATTGTCGATGCTCTTCTTCTGTCCATGGAACACCTGCAAACCAAAATTAGATCACAATTAATGAAAACGAGAGGAAAATAAAGCACCCTATTGTTTCATCACCAACTGTTGTGCAATTGGGGCTGGTGACAACTGACGGCACTCTTCCTTTAAAAGTTACATTATTTAATACTTAGTCTGGTAATGTTAGACAGAACCTTAACAGTCGCTAGAGTTAACAAATATGGTAACAACTCTAGATAAATGTAAACACTCACTCATGCTAGAGAAAATAAATTACAGGAGGCATACTGAAAATGTAGAAGTGAGGAAATAATGCTACATGAAACGTGCATTTTTATATGGATAATGTAGTCATAGATGCACCATAGATCTCAAGAACGATAAAGAGATCCAATATCCTCTTTCTTCAACTACAAGGCTTAAAGATTTCACAGGATACAGAATACTTCATCGAGGAATTAAAAGGATATTATCAGGGGAAACATACTGCAACGAGTCACCACAAGGCTACTTGTCGCGATACTAATCCTTTCCACTTGCTGAAAGTAACAAAAAGGTAAAGAGAATGTCACACATTACTACAAAGCTCTTTTCGCCAACTTTTAATCTAATTGTTGAACATGTAAATACGACAGAAGACAATTAACTGATAATTATCAACCAATCTTGAATTTGTAAATTTCCAGCTGTGTTAAATGAGTCAAAATGACGAAGCCAATAACGACCAAAAGATCATCAGTTTCTCATACCAGCCAAAAAACCATTGGCTTGTCGTTACCGACCCCATAACGCAATAAAGCCACACAAAAACAGAACGAAATTAGTTAATGTACACGTAAACAAGTGGATAACAGTGTTACCATGGACAAAGATATGCAGACACTTAGAAGATTCAGCAGCATCCAATAAAATTGAGCCAGAAAATAAGAGCAAAGCAAAGAGACAATTTGTGAGAGAAAAGATATTAAATTAATAGAAATCCATATCAACCCCAGAAATAATATGGGATTTTCGGGAGATAGAGTAAGATAAACACTATATATCCATCTTTTATTTTATTACATTACGTTCGAGCAAGCTATCCTCTTCCCTCCCCTCCCTCCCACCCACCCACCCACCCAACCAAAATCATTAAAACTACTTTTGACTCTTTATCCACTCAATTACTCAATTATATTCATGTTAAGTGCAAAGAGCTTTATTTTCTTTCCTCTTTGGTCAAATTCTGCAAAATAAATTAACATTCAAACAGTATTCTGAGTCAACCCCAAACGTGAAATGAGTATTCTTAAGTCAATATTCAATTTGAACTAACATGCCAAGAGATTTAGAAGTCAGTTTTCATACAAAATTAAACATGCCAAGTGTTATTAGAGTCAATTATCAAGTAATTCATAAGGTCAATCTTGAACATATAATATACAATAAAAAAAAAATACAAAATCAACTTAATTTTACCAACAAGACAACAGTTTTCGACTCAATCAATATATGAATTTAACATCAAAAGATTTTTTATAGTCAATCTTGAATCGAAATCAACATGCAATGCATAAACACCAAAAATTAACTCAATTAAACTGACATGCAAAGCAAAAAACTAAAAGATTTCCCAAATTAACTCAATTAAACCAACATGCAAACATTAAAATCCAAAAATCAAACGAAATCTAACCTTTTCTTTTCTGGGCTCGAGGGAGAGCGGCAGATGTAGAACCACGACCCGGATCGTCGGAATGATACCCATCGGGCGAATCCGGTGGGGCAGCAGAGGAGGAGGAATCGTAATGCGCTAGATTACCCACGCTAAAACTCTTCTTAATGTACGACCCATCTGTCAACCGCACCCCAAATAGCGTAAATCCACCGCCGTCGGGGCCTCCGTCTCCGCCTCCACCGCTCCCACCACTTCCGCTTCCGCTGATCCCACCGTCGATCTCTTTGCCGGTCCTCGAAGGACAAGTGCGGGAGTTATGCCCATCGGTGTTACAACATGAGCACTTCCGCTTCATTTTCCACTCAATTCAAATTTGGACAATTATGTATACAGCTATACATGAATATGTATGTATATGCATATATAAACACGATCTGTGTAAAGAGAGAGAGAGAGAGAGAGAGAGAGAGATGGAATTTGAAGAGAGATTGAGAAGGGGTGGGGGAAGGAGTGGAGGTGGAGGTGGAGGTGGAGGTGGAGGTGGGGATGGGGTTGGGTTTGCATGCGAAATGAAAAAAAAATATAATTCAGGACTAGGATTTGGGGATAAGTACATGATTAGGATTAACGCGGTTAGTTTTTGTACGGATAACTAATCAGCACCCTTCTAATGCCCACTGGGCATTAGAACATTTTCAGATAACTAATATACCATTTTCTTGCAGTGTGATGTGACTGTATATTTTTAACAGAGTAAATTTTATAAATAATTATTTAATTTTATTCAATATTACTATTTGTTTATCCAACTTTGAAATATTATCTATTGTTTACTTATCTATCTCAAATCATTATTCATTCATCACCCGACTCATTTTCGTTAATTAATCTTGGGGTGTGTTTGATTGCAACTTATTTTTAATGGAAAAAAATCTTTTTTCCGCCTATTTTTCAACTATACATTTGATTTATGGTCATTTTTTTTTCAAGTAAAATATATTATTATTTCTACATAAATGACCACATTTTCCTTAAAAATAAAGAAAACATTTTTTTAAGAGGGAGGATATTTTATTTTCTAGGAAAAATTTGTCTTCTAAATCTAAATTTTTCAATTAATAAATTATTGGCAATTCAATTCCTAAAAATTCATTTTCTTTCCACTCAAATTCAATATTTGCAATCAAACGCACCCTTAATGCAAAATACTACATAGCAGACAGAATCTTATGTGGCACAAAAATCTATTAAAATCTGCCACATAAACTACACTATAAAATAAATAATATTTTATTTTTATTTTTTATTAATATTATACAGTATACTTTACCAAAATAATATTAAAAAAATTTATGTTATCCATATCTACAATAATTTTCACAGTTAAATAGAACATAAAACGTGGTTTGAAAGTAAGTCAAATTACTTATATAAGTAAATTTTTATTTTTAAACATATTTGAAAATTTCTTATTTTGATAGTAAGTTCAACATTATTTTCAAAATAAGTAAATTAATTATTTCTATTGTTAACAAACAAAATAATTATTTATTTTATAATGTACTTATTTATTCATAAGTAAATTCTTTTACCCAAAAATGCACCTGAGTGGCCCTTATAATTTACATCTATAATATAACTGCCCATTTATGACAATGAATTTTTGTAAATCCCATTTTTGGCTAATATGAAAATTGTCGTCACATTGTTGACAAATTTAGCATTCTTTTTAGTAAATTAAAGAATTGTTATATTTATTGTTGAATTCGTCATTATATTGTTAACATCAATTATTGACACAATTATTAAAACGTGTCAGTGTTGACACCAGAATACATCGCTATTATTTATTATAATTATTATCTTTACGCCACGTACTAAAAATTACAATATCGACACTGATGAACAAAGGATGCATATTAATATTTACCTTTTCTCTTTTCTCTTTATTTATTTATTTACTTTTTTTTTTTTTTTTTTTTTTTTTGATGGGAGTGGAGTGGGGTGGTGGGTTGGGGTTTTGATTAGTGATAAAAATTAAGGCCTTAATATAAGTGGAATGCATGCAGGTAGACAGCTACAAAAGTTGTTTCTCAGTCTTGGCTCTTTTGCGCCAAAGCGTGTCGCAATTGACTCCCATATGTAGAGCTCGTCTATAGTACAGTCACGATTTTTGGTGTTTTTCTCATGGTTTTTGTATGAGTAATGCTATTTACAGTTGTTCACTATCGATAGTCGTCATATGTGTTATTACTCAATTGGATAAATTATTCATAATTAATAGCTATAAATACATTACTTAATTAAAGTAAATAATTCATCCAATTGAATAATATCACGTATGATGACTACTGGTAATGAGTGACTGCAAATAGCATAATTCTTTTTGTATATATTTGTAAGTATTTATAAGTATTTATAAGTTGATTAAATATTATTTTTATTTATACATTTTGTATTACTTACAATTTTTATCTATTTTTTATCTACACTATTTCGTAGGACTCAATACTTATAATTTACAAAAATATTTACCAAACATACACTTTGTCATTTCATGGGATTTGCTTAACATAGTGCAACTTCTTTGGATTAAGTTTAGATTATAATTTCAGTTAGGATTTTTTGTACAAATGGTCCCTGACTTTTGCACTTACTGCGGGTTGAGGACCTATCATTTCATTTTTGGCAGTTTAACCTATATTTCAAATATTTTTGACGACAATGGTCCTTGTCGTTAATTTCCGTCAATTCCTCCGTTAAATTTGAACCTGTAAAATTTTGGATTTAAAAAGTAAAAGAAAATTTGCAGCAAAAGTCCCTAATCTTTCAAAAAATATCAAAAAATCTCCAAACCTTCTAATTCTAACACATATGACCCAAACTTTTTTGACAATTTTACTCATAACCTAAATAAATTAAAAATAACTCCTAAACCTTTTCAAAAATACAACTAAGTCCTAAATCTTTTTATTTTTTTATAGATTTACACTTGAAATAATAAAAAAAGTGTCATCAAGTCCCAAAATTTTTAATTTTGCTCACCATAAATGACATTTAAATTGTGTTTGATTAAAATTAAATTTTTTGATAAAAGTTGTTAAAATGTGTGGTTGAAAACTTATAGGACTATAAAATGTGTGGTTAAAATTAATTGTTGACTTTGACTTTAACTTTTTAGCAAAATCAAAATTGAAAACAAACGGGCTCTTAGAGTTTCTAAAGATTTTGTCCAATGGTCCGTTAATTAACAAACAAATTATACCCATGATCAAAATTTGACCAATTTAAAATTTTAATTTATTTTTCATACCAATTACTAAATAATAATAATAATAAAGGTTCTTCACAATCTCCAGCCCACCCCAATTCCTGCGACCAGACGCCCCCTGATTTGGTCGATTTCGTGGGGGTGGTGAAGAACCTTTTTTTTTAATTATTATTATTTAGTAATTGGTATGAAAAATAAATTAAAATTTTAAATTGGTCAAATTTTGATCAGGGGTATAATTTTGTTGTTAATTAACGGACCACGTTGTTAATTAACGGACCACTGAACAAAATCTGTAGAGACTCTAAGAGCCAGTTTGTTTTCAATTTTAATTTTGCTAAAAAGCTAAAGTTAGAGTAAACAATTAATTTTAACCACACATTTTATGGTCCGATAACTTTTCAACCACACATTTCAACAACTTTTACAAAAAAATATGATTTTAATCAAACACATTTTAAATGTCATTTTGGTGAACAAAATTAAAAATTTTGGGACTTGATAACACATTTTTTATTATTTTAAGTGTAAATCTATTAAAAAAAAAGATTTAGGACTTATTTTTATTTTTGAAAATGTTTAGGAGATATTTTTAATTTATTTAAGTTAGAGGTAAAATTGTCAAAAAGGTTTGAGTCATATGTGTTAGGAATAGAAGGTTAGGGACTTTTCAACATTTTTTGAAAGATAATGGACTTTTGTTGCAAATTTTCTTTTACTTTTTAAATCCAAAATTTTGCAGGTTCAAATTTAAAAAAGGAATTGACATAAATTAACGAAAAGGACCATTGTCGCAAAAAATATTTGAAATAGGGGCTAAACTGCCAAAAATGAAATGATAGGTCCTCAACCCGCAGTAAGTGCAAAAGTCGGGGACCATTTGTGAAAAAAATGCATTTAAGTTAATCAAATAATTTTTTTTTATCTATACATTGTTGGGTTGTATACCTAAATAGTAGGGAAATTGGCGCAAATAGTCTCTAATGTATGATATTAGTGCGTAAATGGTCTCTAACCTTTCATTTTTAGCAGAATGGTTCCCAACCTTCTACTGTTGGTGCGCAATTGGTCATTTTTGAATGATTTCATTAAAAATCCGTTAAAACCTTTCATTTATGTGTGCAAATGGTCCCTGTCATTTTTTTGTCTTTATTAGTGGGGGTAAAATTGTCACCTTACATTTTTTTTCAACCTTTTAATTGGCGCAAATGGTCCCTAACATTAGTTTTAATTAAAGAAATTTGTAATTAGATTCCTAACTTTTACAAAAAGTGAAAATGGGTACGATATTTTAATTTTTTTAAATTAACACCATCTTTCACCCCCACCCCAAAATTTTCAAATCCGACCAGAGAAGGGAGAAATCCCTCCACTTTCTCGTGAAATTTCGCCGCTAAGAGGGAGGAAAAATCCTCATCCCCGTTGCAGCGAATAGGGGGGGATTTTTCTCCCCGTCACAGTGAATAGGGGGGTGGAGATGGGGATGGGGAATTTTTTTTATTTTTTTATAAATAAAAAAATAAATTAAAATTTAAAATTGGGTTGGCCCAATAGTCCTGTAGCTCAAAAGCGGGCTGTGTTTGCCAAGTAAATGTGAAATCGTATAAAATCGGATTAGGTTGAGCATAATTAAAATTTTTATTTGTGACAAATTTATTTTTCTTTTTATGTTGTAATGATAAAATTAAAGTTTGAATTTTAAATAATATGATTACTCAATAATAAAAAAATAATTTTAATTAGCACGTTTGTTAATAATTATGAGTTTAAATTTCAGTTATTTTATAATAGTTTATAAAATATACAAAATAATTTAGTATATTATCAATTTTTTAGTTTCTTTTAATTTTTTTAAAAAAAAGTTAAAGTATCGGATTCATTTTCACTTTTTGTAAATGTTAGGAATCCAATTGCAAATTTCTTTAATTAAAACTAAGGTTATGGACCATTTGCTCCAATTAAAAGGTTGAAAAAAAAATGTAAGGTGACAATTTTATCCCTACTAATAAAGACAAAAAAAATGACAGAGACCATCTGCACACATAAATGAAAGGTTTTAATGAATTTTTAACGGAATCTGTAAAAAATGACTAATTATGCATCCAACAGTAGAAGTTAGGGACCATTCCGCCAAAAATAAAAAGTTAAGGACCATTTGCGCCAATTTTCTTAAATAGTATAATTTTGTTGTGATGAAATGATAATTTAAAATGAATAAAACTTTGGTTTGCATTTATTTATTATTATTGTATTTGTTTAATATTGAGCATGTAAATAAAGTGTCAATGATTACTTGTAATAATATAAGTTGGATGCTTGCGTTGAGAAGCATAGTGTGACACAACCTATATTTTGATCATGAATAAAATTGTTTACAACTAATGTATGAGGGTTGACATTTTGTACTGGGAGATTGTAGTGTTGACTATATAATCATTCGAGTATACGATTTGTCCTTATCGCAAAAATGGTTTAATGGTGACATTAATACACTTGGAGTGTATTGAATGTACCACATGTCGAATTTAATTACATAGCATAATCGTGGAAATAATTAAATTTCACTTGATCACCGAGTATTTCATCTAAACTCCTTTACAAGATTGAATATATATTTTCATTAGTTTGATAATTTTTTGATTCACCAATGAGTGAGATCAATTTGATTGATCAAATATCTCGGTGAATTGAGAGCTTGAGAATGTATGAAGTAGAGAACACGAATTCGTGTCGGGAATTATCGTCCTGAAACATGGGTCGAGTGACAACTTAAATATTCTCTGTTGAATGGTTATCAATATGAGCTCAATGTTTAGTGACGATTAAACTTCGACATCTGTGAATTAGTTCACATGATCCTTGAAGAAAATGTAACTTAAAATTAGTGAAAATAATTAGAAGAGCAAAAAGGTCATTTATGCTCATACCTAATTATCGAATTTTAGAAGGAGATAAAATATATATAAAGTAGGTCATAGAAAAATATTACAGTTTTTGTAATCTTATATATTCCAAGAGTGTAATCTTTTATCTTTAGTAGAAAAAACAATGGACTAATAATTATAATGGGTGGTCTAGGGTCGATTAGATATAATCTAATTATTGGAGTTTGTAAAATATATATTTGGACAAGTCTTCTATAGAGTTTTAGGCTTAATTACAATTACCATGAAAGTTTTAGATTTGATTGTAATTGTGATATAAGTTCAGGGATTACGTGTGTAATTAAATCAGTCCTAAACTAATTGGATTTTGATGCAATTAGGACTCTTGTCCTTGTTTGCAATTAAAATTCTTAAGTCTTGCTTGACTTGAATTTTATTTTCTTAGATTTTTAAATATGTCCAGTCCATAAATTAATTTTTGATTCAATTAAAAGGTACTCATACGTCATTATAATTTATATTTTGGAGAATACCATATAATACTTGAACGTTGGAAGCGTTAAGTTCGTGAATCAAAAGCGGGAGGTTCGTGAATCAGATCGAAATCTAGTATCGTTTATCGATTCACATATAATACTAAACTCTTAGTATTTAATTATAATAAACACATGAATGTTTAGCAAAGATCCTGGTTTATTGAATTAAAGATTTTTTTTTTTTGTTTTCCGACTAATTCTTGTACCAGTTTCTAATATACATTTGTACAATTCACTACTTACTTATCATCTACACACTCCACAAGACTCACAATCTATAAGTACTTAAAATATAATTTCAATATTGATAAATACATTATGAATATGTTTGTGTGTACTTATAAGCCGATCAAACATCATTTTTATTCACATATTTTGTAGGACCTACAATTTTTATCTACATATTTCAAATTTATAAATTTTAAGTTAATACACGAGAACACATAAAATGAAATAGATTGTGTCAATACTATACTAGTTTTGAAATGTTATATGATCCATGTTACTATTATAAGTTCGATACAACATCTATCGTACGTGTAGTGTCTTAGTTTAGTAGAACTCCGAGATTGAACACGATCAAATATCATTGGCTTGCGATACATGCGTGAATCGCTAGTCTTTTAGGGTTTGTTTAATTTTACTTAAAATTTTGTTAAAAAGTTGAAGTCAAAATTAACAATTAATTTTAATTACATATTTTTTAGAACTTACAACTTTTATCAACTTTTCAACCACATATTGTTAGTAGGGGTGGGCATGAGTTGGGTTGAGTCATATTTGGGCTTAACCCGAACCCAACCCAGCATATTCGGTTTGACAAAAAATCAAACTAAATCAACCCGACCAAGAGTTGCAACCCGACCCAACCCAAACTGACCAAGTTTTGGTCGGTTTGGGTTTGGGCCTGATTCACGCTAAGATAATTTTTGGGGGGGCAAAATTCACGCTTGAGCAATTTTTTTGGAGCCCAAATATACTTTAGAACCTTTATTATTAATTTTATTGAGAATTTTTTAAAGTTTGAACCAAGTTCAAATTGGGCTAATGTCAATTGCATTAAAATTAGAAATTTGAAAGACTTTGACCCAATTTAATTAATTTTTAATTTTTTTAAATATTTTTTAATAAGCGGGGGTAACCCGCAACCCAATCCAACCCAACCCGACTAAAAATAGATTTTCAAAACCCAACCCAACCCAATTTAGGGTAAAAACTGACTCAAACCGATCGGGTCGGGTTGGGTTGGGTTGATCGGTTTGGGTTGATTTTTGCCCAGCCATAATTGTTAGACTTTATGTGGCTCACATGATAATTACTGAATTTGATAATATGTCTTATGGATATATCTATTTATTTAATTAATTAAATAATTATTTAAGAAGTTGATTTCCCTTAAGAACTTTATTTTGATGGAAATAGAATTACAATCTAACTAGGAAATTGGTCATCTCTCTACATATAAAATGACATGTTATTCAATCAATTTATTTATTTCATTAGCAAAGTGAGAGAAACACAATTTTCATACAATTAAACTACATATATTAAAGTGTGTATGAAGATTGGAGATTGAAAATATGCAATTAAATCTTTCGACAGAGATTCAAGATATTTAAGGTACATAATTAAAGACCGTTTGCTATGGATCAAGGTACGTTCTTGTTACTCTGTATTTATCTATAAAAATCATGAAAGTCAAGATCTTGAAATTTATGTTCATATAAATTGAACGTATAAAACTAACACATATTTCATAACTATTTTAATTTAAAGGAAGAGGATTCTTATTATGTGAAGCAAAAAAGCATTTTCCATGTTAATTATCTGATGCTACGCAATTTTCAAAAACTAGCAAACTTGAAAAAGGCAAAATTCTTAAATTGTCTCAATGGGATTCTCTCTATATAATTTCAATATGCATGAAGTGTGAGCAATACGAGGTTTCTTGGAGTCGCAACATTAGGGTTCATAGTTAGTTTCATTGTTAATAAACACGTTATTCAAGTTAATTTGCCTCACAAGGTAGACAAAAGAATCAAAATTATAAAATGTGACACATCGACAAGATACACACATATCTATATATGTCCTTCTAAGGGCCTGCTTGAGAATTTTTTTTCCACCGATTTTGGATGGTACCGTTTATGAGATATTGAATAAACCGGTGCTTGTTAGTTTTTTAGAACACTGTTTTTGAGCGGTTTTAGAGTGTATCTCCCAACCCCCAAATCGATGATTTTTGACCGTTTTTCAAAATTTCTTCCAATTTTATCCTCTCTCAAACAATTATTTTCAAACTTTCATAAACTTAAATATTTGTAAAAATAAAACATATGCACACATAAAAAAAAAAAAACATATACAACAACATAAATTTAATTTTATATTTTCAATGATAGGTCGATATATTTTAAAAATTAATTTTTTTAATATATGGGTATTTACGTAATTTGATTCTTTTAAAAACTTTTAGAACCACTGGATAATAAACTCCCAAGTATGGGTTGGACCGTTTCAAAAGCCGCTACTAAAAACTACCCAAAGCCACTCCACTCATAAACACTCAAAACCGATACTTTAAAAAATCCTCTTAATCGGTATCTTGAAAAACTCCCAAGCAGGCCCTAAAAGGGTTTCATTGTGCCAATATGAGGAGATATTGAAGGTAGGTCGACTTGTTTAAGATTTAGACATTCTTTTGTTAAGTCAATTTTAATACGTATCCAGTAAAGAAAATTATTTCCATAATGAATGATAGTTGAAAAATAGGACATTGGTCCAAATAGTTGATTGGTGCAACACTAATCATATCATAAACTTGACTTAAAAAAGTCTTGGTCGGAAGAAAGATGATAATTAAGAGTAACTAAGATCATGTTCAATACTTGATACACATAAAATAAAACACTACAATAAATAAAATTTTTAAATTTTAAACACTCAATATGAATTCTTCCAACTTGCCATTATACAAACTTCAAACTAACTATTCTTGTTAGTATTTGTTTAGTAAAGGTTTTTTTTGTAAATTATAAGTAGTGGGTTATATAAAATGTATGGATAAAAAATAGATAAAAATGTGAGTTTTACGAAATGTGTAGATAAAAATAATGTTTGACCATTTTATAATAGGGATGGTAATGGAGCAGGAATTGAAAAATCTCTATTTTATTGTCATGTTTAATTAAATAATTGATTTTTTATTTTTTAAATACGATTTAAATTTTAAAATATAAAAATAAAATAAAATAATTCAAGAAGATTCGGAGAATTTGGTGTGAGGACAATGATTCTTGTGCTGGTGATAAATAAAGCATCCGTATCATTGTTGATCTTTCAGAAATTTCATAGAATGAGCTTTCTATCCCGTCCATGATTACTAACGGAGTAGAGCAAGGCGGGGCTAACGGAGTAGAGCAAGGCGGGGGGACGGAGAAGGAGCATAATATTTTGATGTTCTTAAATGGGAAAATTGTCAATAAGTCATTTCCATATGACTTGTTTCAAATTAGGTCAAAACTTTTTTTAAAATTGTGATTAAGTCATACTTCACATTAATATTTTATATTAATTTCAAAACCACCCCTTTTAACCATATTTTTCATTGATACAATCTTCTAACTCCACAAAACTCCTTCACCTCCAGCGACAACCGTCTCCACCTCCGACGACCTCCGGCCACCACCTCCAGCGACCTCCGGCGACCACCGCCTCGACCTCCGGCGACCACCGTTTCCACCTCCGGCAACCTCCGGCGAGTGCTTCTACGGCACAGTGTCACTTTTTAGGCAATTTTTTGGTGAATATTTTGGATCAATTTCCAGTTGGAAATATTGTTATTAATTTCTATGTTTTAATCTTAATTCTTGTATTTGATTATTTTTTCAGGCTAATGATCTAACAGCTAACATTGATATATCCGTGATGCAAGAGAGGCTGACCAATATGATTAACCTGGGTTGATTTTAGTAGTTATGTAAACAATGAGCATTTTTCAAGTTATGTAAACAATGAGATAACATCTATTGTTGATACTGTATTATAGAATAGCAACTTGCTATTGTATTAAGTTGGTCATTAGATTATTTCTTTGTATTGTTAATTAGTTGTGAAAGTTGTTTGATATTGTATTATACAAAACAGTATCACAACAGAAATGTGCATAGAATGCTGTAAATATGAGTTTGAATGCTGTAAATATGAACTTGAATACTCCATTATCTTATGTAAATAGGAGCTTGAATGCTCCACCATCTAATTGCTGTAAATAGGAGCTTGAATGTTCCATCATCTAATATTTAGTCATGATATGTTATTTGATACTGTATTATTCAAAACAGTATCACAATATAAATGGACATAGAATTGTTGTAAATAGGAGCTTGAATGTTCCATCATCTAATGTTTCAATGTATTAGTTTTAATCCATGATACTGTTTTAATGTCTTAGTTTTAATCTATGATACTGTTTAATTATGGCAATGTTTAATAGATTGAAACTTTGTCATAATATTTCACTATCATTTGAAACATGTTTTAATCTTGTGATACTATTTAAATATATGTGATCTTTGATACTGTTTAATTATGGCAAGGTTTGATACTGTTTGAATCTATGTGATCTTTGATATTATTTAATTATGATAATGTTTGAATAAGTGATACTGTTTGAATGTCTTAGTTTTAATCTATGATAATGTTTTGTTTAGGTAATGTGCATTAATATAAATTGATATTATTTCAATCCATGTTTTAATCTATAATACTGTTTTGTATAATACAGTATCAAACAAAACATATGACTAATTAAACAGTATCAAAGATTAAAGCATGATATCATAGTCATGTGTGTTGTTTGATACTGTATTATGCAAAACAGTATCACAAAAAACAGTATCACAATAGAAATGATTATAAAATTTGCACACGTGCTCATAATTTTTATTATAATATGTTTTCGGAATGGTCTCGACGAGACGGTGAAGACCAGCAGCTTTGCTGCTGCCTATGATGGATTTTATCCGTTTGAAGTCGTCTCTTTAGCTTAAAATGACAATCTTTAATTTTTTTTTTCAAAACAGTATCACAAATTCTTTAAAACAGTATCAGGGATAAATGTGCATCATTTTGTTGCAAATTAAAGCTCTTCCAAGGTATCTGAGTCTCTTAAAAGCAAACACTTACTTCAGAGCAATGCTAAAATGAAGAAAAAAGAACTCACAATCATTCTCAAGTTAATGGGAAGTCATGCAAATGGTTCTCATCTAAAACTATAAACAATGTTTCTAATTTTTCCCTTGAATTTGAATATGTTTGAGATTCAATTAGGACATAGATTCTCATTGGATAGATAAGTATAAATTTATAAGGTGTTTAATGGTAGGTAGAAGAATTAATCAGTAGAGAATAAACAAGAGAATACTATTGTTCTTAAAATGTCTCATTAGTAGTACAAAATCATAGGTTTAACAGTATCACAACAAAACAGTATCACCACTCAAAATCTGCGTTTTTTACAATTAAAGGTATGTTGGTCTTTTAGCTCTAAAATATGACTTTAATTGAATTAAGTTTTGAGCATATGACTTTACAGCCCATAAATGTCCAAATAGTGACCGGCCCTGAATTTACCCTTCTTAAATTATAACTACTTTTAAACATCTATATCTATACTAATCTAAAAAGGGCTTAAAGGGAGAAACATTTTTGGACAAATATGCCCTCATTAATATTTTATATTTCCTAAATTGTTCTTGAGTTAATGTTATAATTAAACTCCTAATTTATCATTTATAACCACATATAGTTCTTAGAAGTTGAAAAGACTAAATCTTCATTTATTATATTTAATCTATACTATATCTCTAAAAGGGGATAAATATTTTTGTACCAAAATATCCTCCCTCATATTTTAGATTTTTCAATTTGCCCCTAATTAATTTAAAATGCCTTTTAAAATTGATTCAATTAAATCTTAATTACAGCATCTAAAATTTTCCACATATCCATCTACCATCATCTACTCATTTCATAAATTGAAATATAATTAATTGGAAACACTAGCCTCCAACTCTAACTATCACTCATCACTCCTCACTCCAATTCATTATTGTATCAATTTATTCATGAGTCGGATGTTTTTCGCAACAGTAGATTTAAGAACGTAAACAAAATTGTGAATGGACAATGGATCATGAAAACTGCAGTAGAAAATTACTCTGTATGCCTATTAGGTAAAGTTCTGAATTATTATTACCACAAATGAGCTAATTATCTTAAAATATATGTTGATATTGGTAGCTCAACAATCGCCGCCACAATTTTTGCGTTTGGCTTTGGGGTGCGTTACAGTGGTGACGGTGGACATGGGTTTCTTGGTGGAGACACAGTCGGAAGAGGAATTGTCAGAGAAATTTTTTAGTGTTGTCAAGATTTGTCAAATAGAGATCACTTTTACAACATTTGTTGATAATGCCATGCCATAAAAAAATATTTTTCCCTACGAAGATGAAAGTGAAAATGAAGATGAATTATGGGTATTATTGTGAATTTTGTCATCAGTAAATTTATGATTTTTCTCAATGATGATGAAAAGGGTGGATAAAATGGAAAACTTTTGAACACTTTACATATGTGTGATTTTCTACACCTTATATTGAAGACACAATCCCTAATAGTTATATAATCTCTAAAATTAAAGGATCTTTAGAAAACTAACATCACGACACAGGTAGCTGAGCATCTATATTTTTTAGAGGTTGAAGAAACCTGAATTTTGAGGTACTATATTGTTTTTCCTAAATTTATAAGCAAATTGACAATTTTTGTAATATTTTAAATTTTAATCAAAGTGACCCGATGGAAGGTTGGATAGATAAAATAAAGAAATAACTATCAAACTTTTATTATTTAAAAATTTTAACAAAAAAATAAATAAATTCATGATATTATTACAAAATCACGTGCAAAGCACATGTTTTTAACTAGTACTCTTAAATGGGCCGTTTGGGGTGGTGTGGTGTGGTGTGGGGATAACACGTGTCTCATCCAGTTAACATTTGTATTAGCAGTGTGATAGCAAATGTCACTCTTGTTTGCATGCATGCACGTAAACTTTCTTCTCCAAGGAATCTTTTCAATATGTAACCGTTCTCCTTTTTAATTTTCCTTGTTCTTTTTCACACTATCCCTAATTTGTCACAATCTGCATAAATTTCAAATCTCAACCACCGTAATTATGCTATATCCAAAAGAAACCGACTGGATGAAGATTCAGAAAATTTAAGGCTTTTAATTCCTTCAAACTCCTCCAGAAAAATTAGCAGAAAAAACTTTCTATCAACTTCAAGATCCCCCCCAAAAAATGGCTTCTTCTGGTAGTCATGAGACCTCAACAAATGCCATGTCTCCTTCTCCATTGCTGACAGATGATCAGAAAATGGTGTTGGAATCAAAATCTGATGCACCAGACAACGGAGGACTGAACCATGGTGGAGAAAGGAGGCGCCATGGTGGTGAAGAAGAGGATAGCCTCCTCCAGGAAGGTGGTGGTGAAGAGGGTAGCCTTCACGGTATCCTGCTGGCGGCGGAAGATGGTGAAGGGGGAAATGGAGTGGTGAATGGAGGGAGGAGGCATGGTGGTAAAAGGAGGTGGCCAGGTAGTGAAGAAGAGGAAAGCCACCTCCAGGAAGGTGGCGGTGAATCAGGAAGCCACGGTGGTGCTGAAGAGGGTATCCTCCAGCAGGGAAGTAGTGGTGGGATGTTGGCGGCGGAAGGTGGTGAAGGGGGAAGTGGAGGGCTAAATTGGAGTGTCGTCACCTGCATTGGGAGGCGCAATTACATGGAAGATGTAGTCGCGATCCTTCCCGATTTCATGTCGATTCCCTGTGCAAAATTTGGGGGATGTCTCTCGCCGGAACTTCATGCAGAAAAGGATTCTCAAGTTTACTACTTTGCTGTTTTTGATGGCCATGGTGGTTCTCAGGTACGTGCGTATTTTAGCAAATTAAGCCATTAGTGCTTTTATTCATGTTCAATTACTTTCTATTTGGCTATTTTTATTATATATTAATTACGTTTATCTCTTTAGAAATTAACAGCTACTATTTATTTTATGCCATTGAATTTTCTTTTCTGGAATATTAAATGTACATGGATTTGTCATTTATTGAACATAATTTATCAGAATTTTGCGCAGGGAATTTTAAACAAGAGATTGAAATTTTGACCTTCTTAAATTTTAATAAATTTTGGAGTATGAATTGAAGCTCCTATACGACATACTGCTCATTTGAAGTCCCAACCTAGGAGAGTAGGGGTATCAAATGCCGGGAGGCAACCGGACCTCCATAGTGAGAATAGCTCGACTCATAAATTTTACTCTTTTTCAAAAAGAAAAATTAATTAAAAAATGACAAAATTAGAGGACTGGCCTCCCTCATGGCTTGCAAGGCCTAAAAATCTAAACGGTCATGTTAAGTTAATTTTTATTGTTTTTATCACTGGCTATATTTCAAAATTTTAGTAAGAATACATTTAAACAAACGAGTAGGATGGCCAGCCCACCCAACCCCAACAACTCATACTAGACTTAGAAATTCAAACGGTCATATCAAGTCATTTTAAACAATCATAACAAGTCATTTTTTATTATTTTTATCACTCAATACGTTTCAAGATCTTAGTAAGGATATATTTAGACAAAAGTAGGATGGCCACCCCCTCACCCCAAGCTCATCCTGGGCTTACAGAGTTCCAGGTCCAAACACTCATATCGAGTTATTTTTATCACTATATACGTTTTCAAGTAAGAGCACAACTAGGCGAACAAGGGAAAGGACCAACCTATGCCCTCCCACGGGTGTGCAGGGCCTTAGATGTCCAAATAATTGTGCCGAGTCTTTTTTTGTCATGTTTATAACTATCCCCGTTTAAAAATTTTAGTAAGAATGCACAAATCAACTGAGAGTTTGTTTGACATAGTTATAAATTAGTTTATTTGATCAAGAATAGTTAAAAATATCAAGTTATCAAGACAAATATTTTGGTCAAATAAATAATTTTTGATCAAATAAACTAGTTTGTAAATTATACCAAATGGACTGATTTATTTTTGGGCGATAAATCAATTGATCGGTCTCTAAGGTCTATAAGACCATCGATTTGTAAAAATGTGACAAATAATAAAGTTTGCACAATCCGCAGACTAGGCTATCAATCCGCAGACTAGGCTATGGCAGCCCAGTTTTACTTGGGCTCCCCAACCACAATCAAGTTTTACAGTTTTATAAAGAGAAATTTGCAAATAAGTCCTCATGTTGTAATTTAATAATTTTTCGGTTCTCATTTAATTTTTCTTATCATTTGAGTCTGAAAATTTTAATATTTTTGCATTTAATTTTTCTTGACAAATTTTGTTCAATATTGTTATTAACTGGTCACTTGTCTTGCGAATGACTCGCGATTTTAACTTGCTTCAATTTAATAAAAAATTTATTTTAAAATTTACTTATTTACTTAAAAGTAAATTCTTTGAAGTATTAACCATTTAGCTTAAAAAATAGTAAAATTTTATTTTTTAGTTTTAAATTAATACTTTATTTTTTAAAAGTAAGTTTTGTTTTTTTAGGGAAAAAAAAGAAATATATTTTATCTTGACATCCTTTATTTTTTGTAAATTTAAATGGTGAATTGTATAAAATGTATAAATAAAAAGTCAATAAAATATACGAATCCTAGGAAATTAAAACAGAAGGATGGTAAAATATATCGATTCCGACCCGCTTTGCCTTATCCAGCCCCATTAGGTAATTGGAACGGAGACGAAAATTATGGTCTGTGTCCTGAAATTTTCGAATGTGTCCTAAATATTTTTGTTATATTTTAAAATTTAAATCGTATTTAAAAAATAAAAATTAATATTAAAAAATAATTAATCACGATCGTATTCAATTTTTTCTGCTACGAAAAGAAAAAAAATACTTAATCGTATATGTGTCACTACATCTTCAATTTTTCTCTTCAAAAAATCATCTCCTCAAAAATTTGCTGACCATTTCAATCCATCTCACTTAACAGATTATCTCCAAAATTTGCTCAACTCTTCAATCTATATTTCTATTATCTCCTTTCACCAATTATCTCCAAAATTTATTCACCGCCTCGATCCATCATAATAAAATCTACAATCGAATTTGACTATTAAAGGATCCTATAAATTATAATCACCGATCGAGATTTACTCCGCTACAAGCACAAAAAAAAAAAAAAAAAAAAAAAAAAAAAACTTCTTTGTTTGTTAATACATTTTCATCATCTCAAACCAAAATTCATATATATCTCAATTTCTTAATTTCTCCATATTCTTCTTCATATTTATCAAAATCAAACCTCCTCAAATAAGACTCTCTTTTCTTCTCAACTCTTTAATTCATTAAATTCTTCTAAGTCGGTATCTACCTCCAAAAAAAAAAAAAGGGTATACTAATATTTTAATACCGTACCTGCTCCAATGCCTATCCAGCATTCCAGCCTCCTAAAAATCCTGGACAAGGTGGGCATGGTAAGGGCGCCCAGTTGCTATCCCTGGACAAGTATAACCCAAAGTGCACAATTCCTTTTTATCTTTTTAAGCTTAAACAAACCTGCTATAAATAAGGTACATGCAAATCACCTTCCGCTTTCCTCGCCTCCCTTAATCGGACGTTGAAATTGGGAAAGGAAAAAAGGAAAAAGGAAAAGGGGAGTTGAAAACAGGTACATAGAAATACAAAATTATCATTGATTTTTCTGCTTCTGTTTTTTTGTTTATTTCAGTTACTTGAAATTCAAGGTTTTGTGTTATGAAACGTAGATAGAAGTACGATGACGTGTGTGTGTGCGCCTTATGATTTTTGGTTTCATTGTTAATTTACTTGACAGATTAAATTGCAAGACTAAATTGCAAGACATTGCTATTATTTGGCTTTTTGACTCAATTTTAGTTTCTTGAATGCGCCATTTTATTGGAGACTAAAAAATTGTTCATCATTAGAGATGGTAGTATTGATGTTTCATTTAATTTGGTTGATCAAAAGCCTTTTTTTTTTTTTTTTTTTTTACCTTTATTGACTTCTTCGAAGGTAATTTTTACCTTTGCAGTTCACCATCGAAGCTCATTTAATCAAATTTGTAGCGAAAATAATTTAGCTTGGACTGTAACAACAATATATCTATGTACCATGAATTAGGGACTGCTGGTAGAGCTTGAACTCATTCGAGTTAGTGAATTTATTCAATGGTGAACTGCACTTTGTTGAATAACTTGAGACCTTGAGATTATCTCAATTCAACTCAACTTCTTATGTAACCAATATTAATCCCATCATGTCAAATCAAGCTCTAGTTCAAGCTTCTGTTGGCGTTTATCTTGTTTGAAAAACATATGAAAAAAATACCCCATCTTCACGAACAATTCAAACTTGTTAACTAAACAAGACGAGTTTTCAAGCTTGAGATGTTTCACTCAGATAACGAACTTGACCAAATGGAAAAATGAATTGACACCATAGATATTGAATTATAGAAGAGCGAGTGAAGTTGCATATAGGCTCCACCTATCACCTTCTTCCATAAGCCCTATTTGTCAAACTATATATGCTATCTTTTGGAGATTGAGTAAAGATGGCTAATTGAAGAATAAGGTTGAAAGTCCAACAGTTACTATAGACAGTGATGGTTGGAATTGAAAACTGACACTTGTGAGTTTTTGGTAACTTCTAAGCCTCTTGGATGGAGGAGTTTATGTATGCCCTGAGCACTGGTGCAATGCAGTGAAGGCTGTGAAACCATGTTCTTGTGGTCAGTAAAGTTGCAATATTGGACAAGATAAGAGTCTAGTGTTTGAGGTGAGTGAGACCTGTCAATCTGTCGGAAATTATAGTGCAGCACAAAACTATAGATTTTATTGATAAGTGAGAAGGATGAAATATATCACTTCAATAAATCAAACAAGAATAATGAACTAACAAAAGATTCCTAAAATGTCTGAATACTGAAAATGGGAGGCTGAGACAATGGATTCGGTGTGAAGACTTTTAATCCGTTGAAGTAATTTATGGAAAATTCCTAAGATTCATGTAGATGGACTTACCTTAAAAGATTCATGTAGATTGGACAGTTCACAAACTTAATGGGAGCCCGTGATATTCGGTGCAAAATGGTTTTCATAAAAGTCTAGCATATCAGTTCATTACGATTAAGACCATCGTGGAAGGGAAATATGACACTAGCAAGTTCAACACCGAAAGAAATTCAAGAGGCATTCCATATCAAAGCACTCTCAGTTCTTCTAAACCATTTTCTGCCTCGTAGATTTGTCTTGGAGCAATCAATCAATGAAATGGATTCATGTGGTGAGCCTGGTGGCTGCTGCTTTAATTTATCTGTAGATGTTCACAAACCTGTCATTTAGAACCAAGCTTTCTAAATCATAACCTTTTTGGTAAGTGATATAGGTTTTAGAGTTTATTTAATTTAGCAGCTCTAATAAGTAATTTTACTTACAAGAATTCCAACAATAATACTAATAGTTTATGAGCTACACTATGCTTTATGGACAATGGTCGCTTCTGTGCCTGAGGCACTAATGGCCAGATTTGTGTAGCAAAATAATAGACTACCAATAAGGGTTAGCAGTCACTAATTTTGTGCGGTAGCCTAAGATAATTATTGCTATTATAAGTTGTAAGAATCTATTGATAGTGTAATTTTCAAAACAGATTAGTTTAGTGGTAGTCAAATTATCAAAATAATTAGTCATGTTAATTTTTTCTTTGATATTCAACATGTATATGTTCTTGAGGGAAGTTGCACAACCATTTTCTTTCAGCATGAAGCCATGGTCTAGTGTAAACCAACATAATATTTCTATCAAAATATGTCATTCACATTAAATACCAAAAAGGGTAATTGTCCATGTAACACGTATGAAGCACAGATACGGACACGAGACATGGTTGTGATATGGAAAAATTACATGGACTTTTCATGAAAGGAGGATACGGACACTGGAGGGCACGTTTATTTAAAATAAATATTTATATATGTTATATTTTAATACTTTTTATTTTTCAATAAAATTATTACTAACTTTGATTTTGAATTATTGAGATGAAATCTTTTGAATATGAAGAGTGCCTTAAAAGTAATAAAATAAAAATATTTGTGTATGAACAATTGCATATAATAGATATAAACAATTCAACATGAAATTCCTACTACTTTTCTCACATTATGTTGATTTTTTTTGCCTAAATAGTCATTAATTAAATTTTTTCCTAATTATATATTCCAAAACATACAAAATTGGGCCTATTGCGTCTTAGATGCGACATGTACCTCACATGTCAGAGACTAAAAAAACATAAAACAATATGGGACACACTTTCAAGGGAAGGTGTTTTGGGGAAGTGTCCATTGCGTGTCTAAAATTTAAAAAAAATATATAAAAATGGACTTGTGACATGATGTGTCAAATACGTGTCTCAAAGTGTTCGAGGATGGGTGGTGTTCGTTACATGTTGGACACGGATAGGCCACCCTTAGAATGATTGTCCATGCTTGACAATGTAACATGAAGTAATCGGAATTGTTCATTCAATATAAGCATTATATTGAACTAACAAGATTCCAACCATGTTTGGCTTAGTTGGTTAGCATTGTTAGAGTGGGTTCATAACAAATGAAACCCAAAATTTATGTCCTTTTGATTCTACCATGGCATTTCCAGGTTGGCGGATCAAGACCTATCTAGAAAGTGTATGTGTACTTGAATAAAATCACCTTAATGCTAAACTAGATCGAGTTGGGTATCTTCTTAGGAATGAAAAGATTTGAGATACGTAGCCAACCTCCTGGAGAGCAATTTGCAATGACCAGGAGAATAGGAATGTAGCTCCATGGAGTAGTTTATAGTTGACTCAATATCGACTCAATTCCCTCATTTGATCTCTTTACTAGTGATGGTCTTACAGTGCTCCTGGAAAGAGTTGGTGGTGGAAAGACCCATCTATCAATAAAGCCTTTAGGTTAAGGGATATCAAAAGGGAACCTCGCTTGGTTGCCCTTGTATTACTCAACTCATCTGTCCACTTATTTTGTCCAAACTAGAAGGATTATCGGTTACCTTTGTTTCAAAGGTAATTTGCCAATCTCTAGATTGAGAAAGACTCAATCCACCACTTATCTTGTCCAAACTAGACGGATTATTGGTTACCTTTGTTTCAAAGGTAATTTGCCAATCTTTAGATTGAGAAAGACTCAATCCACTTATCATGTAGCTACTATCGATATGCTATGCAAGTGGTAGAAGTGATGCTATTAATTTAGTGCTAAGCACCCAGTGCGCTCAAGGCTTGAAAGACTCTTCATTAGCAACACAACTATTACATAATAAGAAGAAGGGTTACCAAGGAGACAAAGAAAACTATGTAAGGCTTAGACCTTGCGTATACTTCTCCTTAACAAAATTTTGTCTTAGAAAGGAATTTACCAATAAAATTATGACTTCAAATTTAATTTGAAGTACAAGAATATCATCATCAAGATGCATTTTGTAAAAAGAATCCGAGTTGGATTGAGGAAAATCAAAATGTTACATGCTTATATATTGAACTCGACATATTATTGTATTGTGTATTTTACATGTTGGACATTCTCTAATGCAAAAATATATGTCAAAGATCTTTATCATTTCTTGTCAAGTCTTGATTTTGATTTTAGTATCAAACATTTTTTTGTAGTTGTGCTATCATACTTGTATATTGGTGCTTGCACAGCCTGTGATGCTCGGACTCTTTAAAATGGAGAAAGTACCTATGTCGACACGAAACGACACTACATGGGTACAGGTATGGGATCCGACTCGGATCCTTCAAATCTAAAGAGGATACAGTATAGGGAGTCACCATTGGTGGATGTTGAAGTTGCAGGAAGAGAAAGAGAGTCAGAAATGCCGTGTAAGGAAACCTTAATTGTAAAAAAAGAACCTGGCCCTACAACTTTTAAAGCATTAAAAGTGATTAAAGAATCAATTTTGATTTCCAAGATGAATGCAATTTATGAAGCATCACCGGCTGTTTTTAAATAACTTGACCCCACAACTTTTAAACCATTAAAAGTGATTTAAAACAAAGTGCTATTTTAAAGAAAACTAATTACGATTTCCAAAGTCTAAAATGCGATTTCTGATGCATGAATTGTTGTTTTTAAAGAAAATCCAACCCATTAAATACTACATTACCTCAATTTAATTCAATCAGGCAACTGAAAAAATTATATTTTTCTATATATACACACACACACACATAAAAAATGCATTTAAAATTATAAAAATTTATGCTTGTAAGATCCACGTACCTTGTAAACTAGATACGTTCTACCTTGTAAAAATTTGTAATTTAATTTTTATTTTACTTTTTACATGTTAATTTCAAAAGAAAATAAAGTTTGGAATCCGTACCCACGTACCCGTGTTCGAAATTTGGATTATTTTTAGCTGTGTTCCCGTATCCTAAATTTTAGAAAAACAAGCTGACACTTAAATATATTCCCGTACCACCCGAGTCCGAGCATCATAATGCACAACTTGGATATCACATGATCCACTATCTGTTAGCATAAATTGCTTTCTATTGTAGCTAATTTCTATCTTAATTCAATATTAAAATATTTGTTTGTTGGCATGTGAGATCATTATCTCACGACACTTAAAAGGCACCAATCTTTTCCACTTGTGTTGTTTTCTTTTGTGTTAGACTCTTGTGGAATCTTTTTTGTGCTAGAGTTGAAGGAATTGCTTTAATGGTTGAGATAAAAAGGTTTGCGTTGTTTTTATCAGTGGTGGCTTTATTCTAATTTGAGTATTTACTTGATTTGGATTGAGGTCCAATGTTAATGCAATATTATTACCTACTATAGATTGAATTTTGTATGTGTTCCAAGTTAATTAAAGAACTTTCTTATAGTTTATTTTCTCAACCAATCAAACATTAATGCTCAAATACACAATACTTTTTAATTTTCTTATTTGTAAAGTATCCATTTTGGTATATGGATCCCTCGTTAACATGGTTAAATGATTGTTGAGAAATGGAGAATAGTATCACATCTTTATGATAGATATGGCGACTAGGGGACAATGATATAAAATTCATCTCCTTTATTGTTGTGAATAAATGCAATTAGAGTGACCTTCTCTGGTGCTATGGTATGTTACAACTCAGTAATTTAAGCACATTGAAGTTAAATTTCGTGCTATCCATTGAGGATTCTGTGCCTAGCACAATGATTTAAAATGTGTAAAACTAAGAAGCACGGATGATGGATAACACATGACAGTAACACGTCAACATTCCATTTTCAAAAAAGACAGACACGTCGTGGATACATTGATTTTAAATTCTTTAAATTATATATATCAGTATTATACCTTTAAATCAATACTTTATTGCTTTGATTTTGCTCGTGCTTTCAAATCAAAGTGGCTATTTGTTGTATTAAAATAACTTTAGTTTAAGCAATATATTATTACATGGTGTGTCTAACACGTGTTCTGGGGTGTCCGAGGAGTGTCGATGTTCGATACATGTCAAACATGGATATGTCATCCAATTAGATTTAGGAGTGACCATGCTTCTGTAAAACTTTTGGGTTGTCTATAGATTGACTAAGCTGAGGTACTTTAAAATTGAAGCTTGATTGGCACCACTTCCATGACATGAAGTTTATTGAGCTATTTGATACCCTCAAGGTTGCCTACAATCTGTTATAAAAAAAAAGTCATGTAAATGGTGTTGATCTATGTGTTACAAGGTTTAAAGTATAGCCTTAGCTATGGTATTGATATTCTCAAACTTAGAGATCTCGATAAAGGCATCAATAGAGATATTTAAGGGGGGTCTATTTAATTTAGACTTTCTAATACTTGACTTTTTTTAAGTGCCTGAATTTTGTAGAGTTCACAAACTTATATTGACTTCTATATATATATATATATATGAAAGACTTTTCTAAATTTTTATAGACATTCATTTTCAAAATTTTTTATAGACTTTTATAAATTTTCATTTTAAAAATCTACTTTCATGAATAAAAAAATTATTGTGTATAATCATCAGAATCTCGCGCTACATGGACTCAAAGTAAGTGAAATACTTGAAGCCGTATGAAAATAACTCCACACAAAAAAAAAAAAAAAAGGTGCCATGCTCATCATGATAAAATAAAAAATAACTTGTCCACCATTGACCTACGCTACAAAAAGAAAAAAAAAAGAATAAACCACCCTAAGAAAAAAAAAGGTGGAATGATGAAAAAGAAGAGAGAAAAATGTAAAGGAGAATATTAAAGAGAAAAAAATATAATAGATTTAATAGAGAAAATATTGATCTTATTTTTCATAAATAAAGTTGGTAATTCATCATGGCTTTGGGGTTCGTAGAAGAAAAAGAGAGAAATATTGAAGAGAAAAAAAATCACAAGAGAGACCTTTCCTTCTTTTTTTTTTCCTTGTGAAAGTCTTCTAAACCCTTGGGGTGATTGACAGAGAAATTGATTTACTTTCTCTATAAAATTGAGTACATAAAGATTTTTACAAAATTAATTAGAAGTCACTAACATTTTGAATATTTATGATTTTGATAGACTTTCAAAAAGAATTGATTGAATATCCTATAACTTTTAAAAACATTTCAAAAATCTATAAAAGTCAATATTGAATTTCCCAAGACTTCTATAGAGTTTAAAAAATCTATATTGAATACACCCAAACTTTTTAATTCTATGAAAGTCTTTAAAAGTCATACATTAAATACACCTCCGTTAGTATTGAACTGCTAGTTAGGAAGTGATGGAAATTGCTAAGGATAGTTGAGAAGTTTTTAATATACTTTTTAAAAGACTTCAATAGCCTATATTTCAATGACTCAAGTAGCCCAAGGGCCTATAGTTCAACCAGTGCTCTCTAATTCAGTTCTCCCATTTAATTGGTCTTTGAATTAAGATCTTGGTTGAGCCAAGTATTTAACTTAATAAAATAAATTTAACTCCATGAATGTTCATAAAATAAGTTCAATTGTTTTAGATCTCAAGCTTTAGTTTTTAACAAGGAGGAATTGAAGAGGATGTAATGTAGAGATGGAGAAGTGTTATAAGAATTCTTTGTGAAAGGAAGATTCTTGCAAGGTTAAAAGGTCAATTCTAACTAATAGTGATTAGGCCTACTATACTTGATGGTTTTGAGCGTTTGGGTTATTAAAGGTCAAAACATCCATAACATGAACGTAGTAGAAAATGAAGATACTACGATGGATGTACGTTTTTTTTTTTAAATGGATAAAATAAGATATGGGGATATATGCTAATAAGTCAATGTGATCCTAGATAGTGTGGACATGTTTGGATAGACATAAAAGGCTCCCGTTTATAACATTGACTAGATCTCGGTAGAACAAGTTAAAAAAGGAGGGATAGATCTAAACTAACATGGCTTGTTTTAGTTGCTAAAGATCTTAGCAGTAACTTCATTGAGAATTGTGTATTGGTTGCAGTGATGCCAAACTACCCTTTTTACCGTAGAGCTTAAGTTGAATATAAATTGGTCACTGTGACACCAGATATTTCTAATATGACAGGGTTTGAATATATTTTTTCAGAGCTCGCTAATTTGAGTGTGCACGAATGTGCTTTGGGTCCTACAACGAGTATAGTCTAAAAAACAATGATTGCTGATTTGCATTTTCTTAAATATGAAGCAAGTTTGTAGGAATAAGATTTGAGTCTCCAAACACCATTTTGAGAAAAAGCATATTTCTGGGGAGGAGATGAAGTCTGTGAATGGTTGAGGGAACCTTTTCGGAAGTGCAGAAAAATTTGAAAGACATTGGAGATGATGGAAATTTATGGCACGGGAATATGTTACTTATCTCCGCTTTTTTCGAATTTACTAGACACCCCGCTTCTGTTTCATAATAACTAACATTGAATTCTCTAAAAGTCTACTTACTGGTACTCACATTAGTTCACATTAGTGCATTTAACTGACTTTCAAATATTACATGCTATCTTCTGCATTTATATCTATGAAAGAATCTTTTGGTCATAATAATATATTGCCAAATTTAATTATATATCACATGGTTTATGAAATCCCCTCCCCCTCAAAGGAAAAAAAAAATTCATGCTCAGGTTTCCTTAGTTTTATAACCACAGTCTTATGAGCATAAAAGTTTTAGTTTTTAGCCAGTCATTATGGGTATATGGTATGCATTTCTTGTTCAAAGCACTGTTTGAACCCTGTTCTATTTGCGGTTAAAATTGAGAACCCGTGTACACATAATTTCCAGTTAAAGGGGGGTTACTGGCATATTGTGCGATTCTTAAACATGTATCTACCCTGGTCCTTTCATAGAACTTGAGATTTTACATTAATCCATAATCTTCAAGTGCTTGATTTAATGTCAATTCATTTGCCAACTTTTATCATTGTATAAAATTACCTAATTTGTTCCACATTGTTTTCATTCTTCTCTAGAAAATACTGTTTAATATGCCATCAAAGTGGCAATATATGCTGCTTCATGTGTTTTCTATGCGTGTGTATGGAGCTTTGCATTTTTTAACTGATAGGCAAAGGACATGGAAAATTTATATACGCAAATACGCAATCCTAACTAGATTCTTAGTCACAAATAATGAGGTTGTGCACGGTTTGGTTCCGCAACATTCTGTGTAATGGTTTAATCAAGTAATTTTCTGAGGTTTAGATAGTATTGTTGATCCCATAAAGTTAAAGTTAGATGCTTATAGCTGTTCAGCGCGGATCCAGGAATTTTTGGAGACCGGACTGCTCAGTTCAAGACCGAGTTGTTACTTAAAAAAAAAAAATTTACACTAATTTTTTTTTCAATATAAAAAAGGATTTTTTCCAGACCGGACTCCCTCCCTATGAATACTCAGATGGAACATTTAATAAGTATTTTTTGAAGTTAGAAAGCAATGTTTTTCCTCTACATTCCAAATTAATAAAACATGCAATAATAAAAATTAATGAATAAGTTGTGAAATTTGCAAGAGCACGATGGATACAGCACTTATTCTTCTTAATCATGCTCACTTCAGTTACATGTATAGTTGTGCATATCATTCAGATTCTCTTTATTCAATGCTCAAAGGTATATATCGGCAGTTCTATTTGATTGTATTGAATAAGTCTTTTAGTGGGTAACAAGTGTGCTGGTAAATGGCCTTAGTAATAGTCAACTATTTGAATACAGTTGCTCAATTTGCTGCGAGATGTGTCAATCAGAGAACTTTATGGAATTTTAAATTCTGGTTGAATGAAAAATGGAAACATGATTAGTGTTAAAGTTCCTCTTTCCTAGAATGAAGATTAATATCTCGCAACTTTTCATAGTCACTTCTGGAACAGTTCTATGATCAGGACTTTTTTGTTGTGGAAATTTTGCATCTACTCCTATCAGAGGTTATATCACATTTAGTAACCTTTTTATATTTTATCTGAATGGTGTTGCAGGTAAGTAACTATTGTGCAGCCAGTCTTCATAACTTTGTAGCAGAGGAATGGGAGAGGGAAAAAAATGATGTGAATGGATCGAGTCAGAAGTGGGAACATGTTCTCTCAAGGGCTTTTACCAGAGCTGATGATGCACTCGAAGATGGCATAGTAGCACCCCGAACTGTTGGATCTACAGCATTAGTTGTTATAGTGTCAGCTTGCCAGATCATTGTCTCCAATTGTGGAGATTGCAGGGCAGTACTTTGTCGGGGGAATGCAATACTTTCCTTGACCAGGGATCACAAGGTCTTTTACTGATCCTCAATTTATATGGATACATTTCAGCATCTAAAGTTTCCATTTTCTCATTAGCTCACTATTAGAATTTGTGTTTCATTCATCTGTATGACCATGTTATTATATAAATATGTTAACTTTTGCCTTTATCGGCAAGCTAGTCTTTTGAAACTTCAAGAAATGGTATAGACAGTTATGATTTCCCAGACGAAGAAATTATAGGATGTCCACTGTGGGGGAAAATTCTAAGACAGATAGACTGTGTCTTCTCAAGCATTTCTGAATGCAGTTTGACTTTTATCGGAACACATTATTATGCCCTCTTGAGTTTTCTGTCCTGGGCTAGATCTTTATGTTACAACACTAAACTTGGGAATGGAGAACAAAAGCGGCAAAATATTGATGATACCTAAGAAAACCAAAAATTGCTTCATATGGGGAGAAAACTGATGTCCTTCCGTTCAGTTGTGGAGATAAAGGTAAGAATGTAACTATGTGGTGCCTAATCCAGAACTTAATAAGAACACATGGACAGAAAATGACATTACTGTTAGCCGACAGGGAAGGTATAATTGATAATTGGTAATGAAATTGAAGGGAGAACGAGTAATCAATAGCTTGTCTTCTTTTAACCTCGCATCTTCCCACTTTGAGAGTTCAGATAGCTTATGATCATATTTTCTCTTTAATGCGTGCCCGCGTGCATTATTCTCTCTATCCAAACGCGTTTTAAGAGAGAGGTTTGAAGTTGGAGTCATTTCTAGGTTATTTTTTATTTTTCATTTGGGAGAACAGAAAACTACCGAACTAGTTTCTTTGTACATGCAAGTTTTCTCACTTTCCAGATGATGTGTAAAGAACGCTGGAGAAGGTTTTTGATGTTATTTATTTATTTTTTTCTTATCTCCTTTTGGAACTCATAATGGTGTGTGCTTTAACTTTTTCTTCACTATACATATGTGCATGCAGTGGCAGATCCTAAAATAAATAAATTGGTGGACCCAAATTATTTCTTTTCTTTTTCTTGTTGAGGGGCTGCAATGTAATTTTGTTAAAGACTTGTTTTAATTTATCACAGGCATGCATTTCAGTGCCTAGCTGTGCACATAAGCTTTTGTTTCCAAGCACACATGAGGGAAATGCTTGTGGAGTGATTTCTCATTTCCCTGACATTATTTTCCGTAGGGGAGTGGCAACAACAAACAGTTACTAGTTCACTTCCAATATTGTTTATAATGATTAAAAAATCCTGCTTTGAAAGGTCTTCCAAAGATGAAAAACATTGCAAACTGCAAAATCCTTTTTATTTGCATATAAAAAAAGCGGTGCAATTTTCCTGCATCAAATTTAGATGTGAGATGTTAGTGTTGTGTACGATCTACAATTTGGCCTTCTATCTTAATTCTCAAATCGTTTCATTTGGTCTCACCGGTATTTACATCTTGATTCCTGAACATGTATTGGGTCGCCTGTTGAAATTTCATGATCAACATTTGTCGTACCAAATAAATTTGAGTTCTGAGGGGATAAAAATTTCAATGAAACAAAGAGTTATATGTCTTCAAGGAAGTTCGAATTTATTTATTAAATGTGTTATATTACAGGTATATCATTTAGTAGGATCCCCAAGGCTTTTATAATGGTTGATCGTTATAACATTTGAGTCTTGTTCATTGAGCCTGTGTTTCAGTTGGATTTTTCTAATCAGGAATTAGATATTCTCTCTTTGGAGTGGTTTCTAAAAGTGACAATCTGTGTTTTATTTCAACTTATCTCTTTTATTCTTGCTATCAAATTGTCCATATTTAGTTAGTTTGAATAGGTAAGTTGTTCGCTTCAAGTTATCATTGCTAAGTAAACATGATCCATAATTATAACCAACATATAATTTTTCCTTATTTATGCTATTAAACACATCTGAGCTACTAGTTTAAACTTGGACTCAAGAATTCAAGTATAAAAGTCTGTAGAGAAAATCAGAAGCAGATAATAACGGTATTATAAACTGGTGAAGCAGTTAACATTATCTTGTTGAGTTTTGTCCAATCTTTTAAGTGCAAGAAAAGACGGTACAATATAGAAGAACTACAGTAAATATGACTGCATTAGCCCCATTTTCCCCATCTATCAATTGGCGGGACTGTAAAAGAGAATGCCTTTCTATTGTATTCAAAGTATATCATACTTTAGAGTGCAAGTATATGTACCTATTGTTTCTGGATGAGGTTTTACTCCTTACATTGCCTTCTACGAGACCAGTGTTTAGTTTACATGATAGATGATAGCCTTCCCTCTACTCACATCCTTCTTTAACTGGACGGAGTTAGGAGTTAAGACTCATACCTACTCCTTTCTGGCTTCTATACAATTAGGCCAATCATACTTTTGCTCTTGCTTGCAGTCATGTTTAAAAGTCATATGATATATACATGTTCATGAATATAGATTTAATGTGATATTTTCCTTATCAGCATCTGTTCTTCCTACATTTTCTCTAAATTTCGCATTACTTATTTTCCCAGCCCAATAGAAGTGATGAAGTGGAGAGAATCAAGAATGGAGGTGGAAGAATCATATTCTTCCAGGGAGAGAGGGTGGAAGGGATGCTTGCAGTAACAAGATCCATAGGTTTGCCTTTTCATTCGTGCAATAGGCTGGTTTGCATACATCAGTTTTCTTCCTTCATTTTCCTTCTATTGATTTAATCTGTAAGTTTAGCCTTTTGTCTTGGTATCCTTCATCAGTTCTCATTATATGCACTTGGTGAGCCACCTTTGTATGATTCATATTTACTCTTCTCTTACCTCAGCTAATATTATACTACGACTTTATGCATAGCGTGGTCATCCTACAACTAGAGTGAATCTTTTTAACTGCCATCACCTGTAAAGAATTAAATGCTACTTTACGAACTACTCTGACCTTTTGGCAAATAATTTTGTGACATTTATTAGAGTTTAAAGGTCCTAACGCAATATGTGTCTATCATAAGAACAAAAGCATAAGAAACTGATGGTTCTTCTGCTAAACTTATTTGAGAGCAATACCTTTCTGTTCATAAATACAGTGTTTTTCCTGCATCATTATGGTCTTAAGAATAGGGCATCGACAACTTATTCATGAAGAGAAAAATCACACACGTCAAGGGTTATAAAAGTTGCACGTCAACGCTGCGTTACCAGAATAAGACACTGGCAAGAAAAGGAATGCTTTGTCGATTTATGCAGTATTTTCTTTTGCACAAGCATGCTTATGAGTTTGTAAATTTATTTATGAATATTGAGCTCTCTATTGCAAGGATGAACTTTGTACTAGTGCAGATTCATGATAGATCGGAACTCTGTAAGGAAGAACCTGTACTGTGCATTTGATACAGATTTTTGGGGATGCTATATGATTCAATTTGTGCTATTGATAATTAGATATTGATTGCAAAAAATGGTGTCCAGTTTTCTTGTTTGTAAAGCCGCAATTATTTACTGGCATACTAGTTCGTTTTGTTTCTATGAGTTGCATGACTGCCTACTTTTGTGGATGATGCTCGTGGACGTGATAAATTTTACCAAGCTTATTATGTTTATTCACTGTTGACTTTATTTCTTTTTAAGTTTTATGTTAAAAAATTTTGGGAGGCCTAACAAGTGTCCATTACTGATTTGAAATAAGAATTTATGATAATTACTCTTATAATCATGCATTTCCTGTGCAATAAAATTAGTCTAAAAATTCATACATTTCATAGTGCACAAATTTTCAAATCTCTTGTATATTTGTGGCTTCTTTTCAATTTCATTTATACATCCCATTATCCTTTTTCCAATCTCAAATGAGTTGCCGTTTTGGTTCAATTTTGGGTTTCAGGAGATCATTACTTGAAACAATGGGTTACTTCTAAGCCTGAATTGACTTTCATACCAAGATGTACTGAAGATGAGTGCTTGATATTGGCTAGCGATGGCTTGTGGGATAAACTATCTACCATAGATGTCGGGAAGTTGGTCCGTAAAGTGATAAAGAAGAAGCGCAAGCAGGCAATTATTAATGGGGATTCTTCTCTCTTGACAAGATCAGTGGCAAGTTCCCTTCTTCGTGCAGCACGTAAAAGAGGAAGTGGGGACAATATTTCAGTCATTGCTGTCGATCTCACATCACAATTCCATCAAAGCTGCCAATGAATTGGTAAAACATTTTTCTCCTTTTGATTTTTTGTATTTATTGATATTTTCAGGTATTATAAGAAACTTTAGGCAACAACAGGGGACTGTTGGGTCTTTTTTTTTCTTGGACACAGAAAGTTAATTGTCAGATTCATGATTTGTGTATGTGACTTGGGGATTCAGGATTTTAGGATACTAAAGGAGTGGTGATCTCCTCCCCACGGTGGGGAGGAATCATGTTGCCCAGTGGGCAATTGGCCAAAAAAAAACTCATTTAATGTTTGCAAATTTTTTTGGCCAATTGCCCACTGCCTACATGATTCCTCCCCACTGTGGGGAGGAGATCACCACTCGATACTTAAGTTTGTTAAAGCATAAGAAGTGTGCATCTTTGAGAATTGGTTCAGGTAGCACCTATCGAAAATAAATTGCTAGAGAACTAATTAAGAATTTAAGATTGTTTGGACACATTCAACGCCAGTAAGTGCACCAGTTAGGAAAAGTGATGGGATTTGTATTGCCTGGAATGATGTAACTGAAAAGGATTTCGAGCTTTGTCGTTCAAGCATTTGATGGGATGTTCGGATTATTTAACACGTTCTTATTGAATTTGCTTTTGCAAGAGTTGCTTCTCTTGACACGATATAAGTGAGAAGACACATCTTATGATAGTTTTTGTATTTTTTATTCCTAATTGAAAGATTTCTTAAATTCTATTTAAACTGAACAACCCCGCATTGAGTTATCACTACAGCTTGACACCTATATGACACCATGATAAAAATTTCTGTTAACACGTGCTAATATACAGTCCAGCTTAGTTAAAGACATAAAAGAGAGAAAATTATTGGGTAAAAAATTAGGGAGATTACAATTCACCGGCTAAGAAAATTATTACTGTTACTACTACCACCACTGCCACGTTTCTGTTGTAGATCAGTTCATTGTGCTTGATTTATAGCTTATTGGGACATTTTCACTCTTAGAATCCTGCCTCCAACGCTCCCAAACTTCTCTTGCGTGGAAGTTTGGTCTGCGTATTAATTTTTTGTCCTGTTCTTCTTCTAATGATAAATTCATTTTCTGACGAAAAATATATTTACTTTGGTTATATTTCACCTCTTCAATTAGTTCAGTAACTAGCACAATAGTTCTCTTGTTCTTATGGAGAGAAGAACTTGTGATTAGCTTTTTCGTAGAGTTTCCAATCGAACAATTTCAACAATATCTTTTAATTTCTTACTTTACTATGTTCAACTCTATGTATTACTACAGAAATGGCTATGACAAAGTTTCTCTTATTCACATTAACAAAAGTCGTAAATGAGGATAAGGAAATTAGTAATTCTTATTTTTGTCCTCGCAGGTTCCTCGTCCTTTCATGCCCTTTCTTTATCAAACTCAATAGCAGCGCTTGTGGATTGTGCATCTCATTTTCAATTAACTAGCTCTATGCATGCTGTATTTTTTTTCAGTTTTGAATTTTAGCTAGAAAACTTGTTAAGACAGAGAAATCCCTGAGGCAAGTGCAATGAATACTTGATAGTGTTCATTCAACCCGGATTCTATATCTATCCTTTCTACCATTATGGAATATGACTTGAATGCTGGATAGAATTCACTGTGCAGTAAATTATTCGCCGTTTCCCTTATTTCTTTTCTAGTTCAAGAAAATTTATTCTGCCTTTATTTTAAGATACAAGCATTTGGCTGGGATGCTGCTATACAATTCATATACTTAATGTGGAGTTATGAGTAAAACAAAGGAAGGGAAAAAAATTGCAGTTATTATATGAATTACATTTTCTTAATAAGCTATCTTGAGCCAATTGATGATGTATTTATTGATTTCATCGGTGAGAGATATCGTTCGTCGTTTAAATTAAAATCATAATTGTAGATTTATATATCGTGTAGATTCACTTAAAGACTCTTTGTTAATGGATATTTATTTAATAATGTTATTTATCATTAGTAGTTATCATCACCAGTCTAGGTGGCAGTGGAGTCTCTGATTTATTGTTTAATACATTAAAGTGCATCACAATTTTATTTGACAATCAGGGTTCCCGTTGCTATATGGACTTGTAACGATCTCTATTCTTTACTAATGATAAATAATATTGCTCATATTTATTAGACATTGCAACTTGTATAATTCTTTTTCAGTGAAGCATGCATGTTGTGTAGCGTTCAATATTATGTATTAACCATGTCATGTAATGGCGCCGTAATTTCAAAATTAGGACATGTGCCTAAAACTTGTATGACTGTTTGAGTGGAGACAAGTTTGTCTTGTCATTGCACTATAAGCAGCACTGTAAATTTGGAATGTCAAATATTCTTCTATGATACACTGGTGTAAATTCACGAGTTCTTGTATTGCTGATTTTTGTGGTTTACGTAATATTTCACTTTTTGTATCAAGGTCGGGTCTTGTTGATTTTTAATAACGAGTAACTGAAGATGATGTAATGTGTAGGATTAGTGAGAGTTGGATGAAATCGAGAAATGTTATATGAACTGTGTTTGTTCACCTCAAAATTTAGCACGACCAAAATGTCAATAGATCTTTGCTACATTCCTTTCACCTCCAATGAAACTTGCACACTTAGCACCGTTAACTAACCGTCAAAGGGGTGCAGTGATGGAGCCAGGATTTGAAACCAATTGTGGTAGAATTTAACTATGGAAAAAAAATTTCAAACACAAAATACAAATAAAAATGTCTTGTAAAAAAAATCTCATATTTCAATGGAGATAGTATGACTCAACTGGTAGGGGAGGACTTGTGAATTTTAGCTTGTGGAGGCACTATGACGGTTAGTGGTGCTATAGTGTCGGTTTGAAACACTGCAGTGGCTTGTAGCACTTATGGTAGTCAATGACGTAACAGTAACTGATAGAGACAACGACATTTGAAAAAAACAATAAAACTATTTATTTTATTCCAAAATTTTATTATTTTATTAAAGTAATCATTTTTCAGTTAACTGCACATAAAAATAGAATAAAATACTGAAAAAATGGAACATGGAACCAACATTTTATTTATATACAAAAATCAAGTTTTGATTAAACCAAACTTGAAAAAAAAAAGTGAAAATAAATGAAAATCATAGTTACTCATGTATATACATATGAATATAAAGTAAACAAAGTACAAAAAATATATATTTCCAATAGGTGAAGAAAAAACAAAATTATGTTCGAGTTAAGTAGAAAAATTAAAAAATTTAACCATATTTTTACGAGATTTGTACGTTAAAAAAAAAAGGTATTTTATTTTATTTTTTAGATTTTGAAATTAAAAATTAAGAAAACGTTAAGGTCTAAAAGATTAAGTTCGGTATTAAGTATTGTATTTCACAAACTTTACCCTTCTAAAATGTGAGAAAATTAATACCGAAATTTATAGAATTATGTAAAAGGACAAAATATGTAAATAGAACTAAAGATTGGGGATTTAAAAGTCATTTTCTAAGGCTGGGGATTAATTGTAGAAATTTCTCAAAGTAAAAAATAACGTGGCAACTGAGATTCAACCCAAATCTGCCAAGTCACTAATTGGAAATTTTGCCACTAGGTTAGATGCTCTTCCTTTACATTAATCTAAATATATACTTTTTATATGCACACGTGTCACATTATTATTGGTGAAATTGTTATCAACAACTTATTTTTGTTTAATACTGTTTTGCACTTTTTACGATTTCAGCTTACTTGGAAGTGGGACTTTTGCCACGTGACAGAATGAATATTATGTTATTCTCTTAATTATCTGGAACAATAAATATGCAGCTTTCCTTTAGTTTTTTATGAGACTTAAATAATTTCTACAAGGCAAACAGGTTCGTCATTTAACTTGTCTTTAGAGAGGGCAAGGATAATGTTTGCTTTTTCTCATCTAGTCGGAGGTTTGCGAACATTTCTTGTTAGGAAACTGGGTTATCAGCTTTGCTTCATCGAAGCAATTTCGGTGAGGCATATTGAAGTTTGCAGAATCTTTAGGTTATCCGTGATGATATGGCTCAATTGTAATACGTGAATTTTGAGTTTGACATGACTCACGTGTTGGACGAGATAGTAACAATATTGTTTAAGACCATTTGCATTGTCTTATTCTGTTTCTTTGGACAAATATGACAAATGGAGCAAGTTCTGACATTACCTTGGGTTATGTAGTTGCAAAGATGAAGAGAATAAATGCTGTGAGGAGAATATCTGTGCAAAGGTGAATAGGAAGGCACCCCAAAAGCCCCCTTTATATGATTGCATAAATGCTTATAAGTTAAGAGATTTGTATTATTCTCTTGAGCACATTCATAATAGAGGATATTTTGGAGACAGCCCCAACGGCTCCTAATTCTTTGATGAGACAAGTGCATTTGCTACCCACTCCTATCCTAAATTCTGGTTTTATCAATCTATATAGTAATGGGGTTTTGCTTCAATAAACTTTTAAGGAGGGGTGGGACTGGATTGGACTGTACTCCGGTCTCGTTCCAAAAAAAAATCAATTTTTGATGTGATAATTATATGTCTTCCTCTCCTCTAAATGCGACGACAGTAGTGGTGGAGACCTGCAAAAGGTGGTGGGGCTTTGTCCCCCGTTTCCACTCCGGCGTGATAATTAGTATAGTATCAACTCAAATATGCAGGATAACAATATTGAGTATATATGTTCTGTCTGTACCTGGAGGGATGATCTCCTATTTATAGGAATGACCCGTAGCAATATCTTCAATGGTCATTAATGACGGGTGCCTTTTCATCTTCTTTCATAATTAGGATTTAATGTGGGACGTTTCGTCTTCTTCAACTGCCGGTGTTTCATATTCCCAATGGACGTGGGTGACTGTTGTTCTATCTACTGTAGGCGGGTATACGAGGACAATGAGGCCGGCGGACTGACGAGGCGGGCAGACCAACGAGGCGGGCAGACCGACGAGGCGGGCAGATTACTTAAGACAGGCGTCCACAGGAGAGCAGCAGTCATTTACCAAAGTGTAATCATATTTATCATCATAAGCCCCTCTACTTTTCATGGACTATTGTCAATGAGAAGTAGAAAAATTGCCTTTTAATCCCCTACCTTTGACCAAAACTTTTGAAAAATAATTCGTGTAATAAATAATTCATTATTTATTTACAATAAAAAATATATGGTAATTAACCGACCAAATATAGAATAAATATTTTGGGCCTAATTTGAAATTGATATGGGCTTAGATCTTAGCCCCATTTAGAAGATTTTTTTTTTTATATATATATATAAGAGAGGTAGAGGAGATATTATTTGTAGTATTCCCATATCTCTCAGTTTGGCTGGAATTCTCTTCAGACTGGTCTCCTCTTTTCTGTCTAATTCATAGAGGTTTTTTCTTCTTTCGTTATCTAAGGTAATTTTTTTTTTTCATTCTTGTGCCTTTTTCTTCGAAAAAATTTCGGCCTTCTTCTTAGATGTATAAGACGGTGGTCAACTCTAGTAGTGGTTCTTCAACCAATAATTCTAACAGCAGTCTTTCTTATCGTGCCCTATCTATAGGAATAGATGATAATTTTCCACCAATTGAAGAATGGACATTTGTTAGTTCTTTAGACGTGGCGGGCCTCGATATTTGAATGATCTTGTTGATGAACTTGATGCAGGTCCAGACGAAGAAAATTCATTTATAGTTCAAAATTATTCTACCCGGGACGAAAACGGGACGGGGCGGCACTCAAGCCCCATGCCTGCCGGGGGCGGGCAGCCAACCCCGCCCCCGGCTAGGGGCGGGCGGCCAACCCCGCCCCCTGTTGGGGGTGGGCGGCTAGGCTCGCCCTCTGCTGGGGGCGGGCGGCCTCGTCCGCCTTTACCTGATACTGACCCTATAATTGATTTTTCATCCTCCAATGGATTGGTAGATTCTGATGCCGATTCTTCTACAGTGTCCCGCCCACTCAATATTCAAATTGAACATTCTCCAAGTGGCAATTTGATAGAATTAGATATACCAAACGATGCCAGTATTTACAATTCAAAAACTTTTATGAAAATGTTGAAAAAATATGAATTACCTCCCGGCCATATATACCGAGTTCCCCATTCTAGTGAAAGAATTCCAGGATCGGACCCTTTGGAAGTGGTAGTTTACCGTGATAGCATGACAGCTGGTTTAAGATTTCCTCTTCATCCATTATTTGTTTCTTTCCTCAACGAATTTCATGTCACTCCTGGCCAATTGACCCCTAATTCTTGGCGCATATCAACTTACTTCTTATATTTGTGCCTTACAAATAATATCGAGCCGTGTTTAAGGCTTTTTAGAAGTGTATTTGACATGTATCTTGTGCTTGGGAGTAACTGTTATGCATATATTCAACTTAAGGTAAAATTGTTAGTACCTCACTTTCCCAGTTCAAATAGCGGTTGGAGGAGACGTTTCTTTTTTGTTCGACCTGAGGTAGGACAGTTCCCCTTTAGAACTTGTTGGAGAACTCCTTTTTGCAAACACTTTAACGAGCCCCTGGATCTTGATCATGAATTGAAAACACGATTAGATAAGCTTTTACGATTGACGCCTCCGGGATCACAAATGAGCGATGTGTTATCTAATGAGAACTTGAGGCGGGTTCACATTGGATCACCTGAGGGTAGGCTACTTTTATGTCTTTATTTTTTTTTTTTTTGGACTCTTCATTTTTGCCTGCATTTGTTTCATCAATTTCTATTTTTCTCACAGATATGGATAATTTTGACTTTGGAGGCGTGATGGATGTGGCAGGATTCGCCACTGATGTTGAAGACCCGTCTTTATCTCCTTTAAACAAAAAGAAAAGGCGGGCTGATAAAGGAAAAGCTACTGCTGAAATGACAGTTGCCCCTCGCTCCACGTCGCGCATTACCAGGGGTAATGATGCCCATGCTTTCAAAGAGTTTGGATTTCCTCCTGTTGATTCGACTGTTGAAGCTGAGATCATGTTAGGCTGTGTGAATGAGAAGCTCATTGATAATTTTAAAAATAAAGAAGCAGCTGCCATGCGTCGTATTATGTACACCAACCACCGCAGGGTAAGCTGTTATATTTTGATAACACTCTCTTGCTTTCTCACTTAACTTTTATCCTCCATTTAATTTCGATTTCTTCTGTTGTACAGATGCTTGTTATGGAGGAGAAAGTATTGCGTGATTTGGAGAAATTTGAAAAGTGCGCAGCCGATAAAGACCATGATAAGAAAAAAGCCGTTGCAGAGATGCAGTCTTTGTTGGACAAGGCAACAGCTGCGTCTAAGAAAAAAGATAATGAGAATTCTCTCCTTCAAAAAGAGGTAGACCAACTTCGCAAAAAGTTGGAGATTGCAGATGATGAGGCCATAGCACGGTACAAGTTGTCTGCCGAATACAAGGGTAGCTTACACATGTATGGCGCAGAATCTTTGAAGGCTGCTATCAAAATGACCAAGGAGTGGCTGGTTGATGATCATCCGGAGATAGATCCAGATGAATTTGATAGGTATCTGAGGAAACGTCGAGCTGCAGACTTAGCTGCCCAAAAAGTTAAAGTAGCTAACCGTGGAGGGGTTGGATCTCAACCTGATGGCTCTCGTGATGATTAAACAGTAGTTTTATTTATTTTAATTTCATGGCGGTTGTCCCGCTTAATTATAAAAATTTTAATATTCAGTCTATTTCCTTTCAAATACCGTTGATTACTGCGAATTTCAGTTTTGTATGTTCGTCATCAAACATACATCATTAATAAAATTGTTTTTCACTTTATAATTTGTTGATTGCAAAGTATAACATATTATTTATACCCTCCCCCAAACAAAATAAGAAAGTGAAAAACACGTTGAAAATAATCGAATGGCTAGGTGTGTTAAAAACAACGAAAGTGACTTCGTGTCAACTTGGCCAAATATACAAGACTCGCCCCAATCCGTTTAGGGAAATTTGTTTGCCAATTCGACGCTTCGGGGGCAACGCCCCCGGAACGGGGATCGACCTGCCCGGTGGGGGCTCGGGGGCAACGCCCCCGGAAAGAAAATTCAGATTTATCTGCATGTTTAAAGGGTATATTTGGCATCTCGAATCCAATATCGGATGAATGACAAATTAGGGGCTGATAGAGTAGGTTTTCGGGCGCCCCATCCCCCTATGGGGGTGGGCGGCCAGCCCCCTTTTTGGGCGGACGGCCAACCCCCTCTTGGGGACGGGTGTGCGCCCCCTGCCCCCTATGGGAGCGGGCGGCCAGCCCCCCTCTTGGGGGCGGGTGGGCGCCCCCTGCCCCCTTATGGGGGCGGGCGGCCTCCCCTTTTGGGGCGGGCGGCCAGCCCCCCTCTTGGGGGCGGGTGGGCGCCCCCTGCCCCCTTATGGGGGCGGGCGGCCAGCCCCCCTCTTGGGGGCGGGTGGGCGCCCCCTGCCCCCTATGGGGGCGGGCGGCCAGCCCCCTGCTGGGGGCGGGTGTGCGTCCCACTTTTTTTTTTTTTTTTTTTTTTTAAAACGAACTTTTGATTAAAGTTCAGTACCTGAATAGGCTTATCACCTTTCTTTTCGAGTCATAGGCTTATCGCCTTGGTCTTTTGATTAAGGTTTATCACCTTACTTTTCGAGCCATAGGCTTATCGCCTTGGTCTTTTGATTAAGGTTCATCACCTTACTTTTGGAGACATAGGCTTATCGCCTTGGTCTTTTGATTAAGGTTCATCACCTTACTTTTGGAGACATAGGCTTATCGCCTTGGTCTTTTGATTAAGGTTCATCACCTTACTTTTGGAGACATAGGCTTATCGCCTTGGTCTTTTGATTTGATCGTAGTAGCAATTGGAGAGATATTTGTATTGCTCGATTAAACGTTGATAGAGACTATGTTAAATAACAAATGATTGCCGTAGGTCGAATTCAGTAGGTGCACCGGGACTTCCCAGCTAGGCTGATCCTTCCGTAGCACCCTCATCATTCATCCGCCTCGGCATTTTATTGATTTGGTAATTAAACATAGGAATACTCATGCAATACAACATAAAGAAACTGATAAATTACTGATAGTATTTCTTCAAGTGCTCTGCATTCCATTGTCTTCCCAAGGGTTTGCCGTTCGCATCTTTTAGACTGTATGCTCCTTTCCCTATCTTCTTAATAATCTCGAAGGGACCATGCCAATTAGGCTCCAGTTTAGACGGTGGATGTCCGGCTGCTGCACTGCTCCTTAACACTAGATCATGTGGTTGGAAACTTCTGGGCTTAACTCGGCGATCGAAATATTTAGCAGCCCTACGTTTGTAAGCCATTGTCTTGATGGCGGCTCTTTCTCTGACTTCTTCAAGTAGGTCAACTTCTGCCCTTGTGATGTCGTCATTCGTCTGTTCAACCTGCATTCTTAAAGTTGGATTTACAATTTCAGCGGGTACCACTGCTTCCATACCAAACGATAATTTGAATGGTGTCTCTCCTGCTGGTCCTCTAGGAGTGGTGTGATACGCCCATAATACATTTGGTAATTCATCTGCCCAAGATCCCTTTTCTTTTCCCAACCTCGTTTTTAGATCCCAAAGTATGATACGGTTAGTGACTTCAGTTTGGCCATTGCTCTGAGGGTGTGCTACTGAAGTGAGTCGGTGCGAAATTTTGTAACTGTCACAGAAATTCTTAAAGCTGTGGTTATCGAATTGCCTTCCGTTATCTGTGACCATCACCCGTGGTATCCCAAAACGGCATATTATATATTTCCACACAAAACTCTGTATCTTGGCCGTAGTTATAACAGCTAGTGGCTCGGCTTCAACCCATTTTGTGAAATAATCTATGGCCACCAACAAAAATTTTCTTTGACCTCTAGCAAGCGGTAAAGGACCTAGAATGTCCATCCCCCATTGATAAAATGGACATACCGCGTAAATTGCTGATTGTGGCTCGGCTGGTTGATGAATTATGTTGCCAAATCTTTGACAGGCGTCGCATTTCTTGACCAGTTGCTTGGCTTCCTGTTTCATTGACAGCCAATAGTACCCTTGCCTTAAAGCTTTGAAAGCAAGGGCGTCTCCACCCAAATTATTTCCACACAAACCATTGTGTATTTCAAACAAGACCTCAGCTGCTTCTGTGGGCCGGAGGCACTTCTGATAAGGTACAGAGAATCTCCTTCGGTATAGTTTTCCATCAATCACAGAATACATAGCAGCTCGTACTCTCAACCGTTTTGCTTCAATTTGGTCTGTTGGTAGAGTACCTTTCGTAAGATAGTCCAAGATGGGGTCTATCCACGAAGGTTCATTATTCACTTCCAAGACAGCAATCAACGATACCGTGCTAGGCTCACTAAGCACTTGAACACTAGCAGTGGTTGGAAGATGTTTGTGATTGGCTGATGCTAACCTTGCGAGAGCGTCAGCCCGTTCATTCTCTTTTCTTGGGACCTTTGCAATCTTGAATTTTTCGAATTTTTTCTGCAAATCTCTTACTTTCATCAGATATGCAGCCATGCGGCCATCTTTAGCTTCGTATTCTCCCAAAATTTTCCCGACAACCAATTGCGAGTCGCTACGAATTTCTACAACTGTCACTCCTAACTGTGTGGCAAGTCCCAGCCCTGTTATGACCGCTTCGTATTCTGCATCATTGTTAGTGGCTGGAAATTCAAAGCGAAGTGAGTATTCAAGTTCTTCAGCATCTGGTGAGAGAATTATGACCCCTGCTTCTGAACCCTCTCTGTTGGAAGATCCATCTACATATATTACCCAGGTTGCTTTGTCGCTTATAGATGGTTCTTCAGGAAGAGTGAGTTCTGCAATAAAATCTGTCAAGGCCTGTGCTTTTATAGCTGTGCGTGGTTTAAAATCAATATCAAACTCACTTAGTTCAATAGCCCATTTCAAGAGACGCCCAGATGTCTCCGGCCTATGCAGTATCTGTTTAATTGGTTGATCAGTCATCACCTGTATCTGATGAGCCTGGAAATACGGTCTTAACTTTCTGGCTGCCACGATCAGAGTTAGAACCAATTGCTCAACTAAGCTGTAGCGTGTTTCTGCCCCTCTCAATACTTGGCTTACATAATAAACAGGTTTCTGCCCCTTCGAAAGGTCTTTCACCAATACCGCACTGACCGCATGAAGAGATACTGCTAAGTAGAGACTTAGCTTGTCCCCGGGGTTGGGACGCGCCAACATTGGTGGTTGTTGCAGTGATTTCTTTAACTGTTCAAAAGACTCCTCGCATTCCTTTGTCCATTCAAAATTTTTGGACCCTCCTACAGCCTTGAAGAAATGATGACATTTATCGGCAGCTCGCGACATAAAACGATTGAGAGCTGCCACCCTTCCAGTCAACTGTTGAACTTCTTTCTTGGTAGTCGAGCTTTTCATGTCTAAGATAGCTTGTATTTTGTCAGAATTTGCTTCAATACCTCGGTGTGTAATCATAAATCCTAAGAATTTTCCACCCGATGTGCCAAACACGCATTTCTTAGGATTTAACTTCAGTTTAAGTTTTCGAGCAACACCGAAGACTTCCTCGAGATCCGTTATGTGATCCTTCGCTAACCGGCTTTTGACCACCATGTCATCCACGTAGGCTTCAACATTACGACCAATAAGCCCATGAAATCCCCGATTTACCATCCTCTGATAAGTAGCCCCTGCATTTTTTAGCCCAAAAGGCATAGCGGTGTAGCAAAAAGTTCCACTATCAGTTATGAAAGAAGTTTTCTCTTGATCACCTTCAGCCATAGAGATCTGATGGTAACCAGAAAAAGCATCCAGGAAGCTTAGCCTTTCATGCTCTGAAGTTGCGTCCACCAAATGGTCTATCCTTGGAAGAGGATAAGAATTCTTGGGACAAGCTTTATTCAAATCAGTGTAATCTACACACATCCGCCATTCTCCGTTTGATTTCTTTACTAAAACTACATTTGCCAACCACTCAAGGTAGTGTACTTCTCGAATAAAACCAGCCTCTAACAATTTTTTTATTTCCGTAGAAATAGCCAGTTGTCGTTCTGGAGCAAATTGTCTTTTCTTTTGTTTTACCGGCTTTATTCCAGGAGGAATTGCAAGTCTGTGCTGGGCAATCATGGGGCTGATTCCATCGATGTCATGGGGTCCCCAAGCAAATACATCTATGTTGTCAGATAAACATGTCACTAGTTTGTGCTTTTCCTCGAGATCTATTCCGCCTCCGATTTTCAAAACCTGACCTTCAGCTATCACCACATCCTCAGTGAGTTCCAACGGTTCTATTCGCCCCTTAGGCTGCTCAATATCAAGCATCATCACCGTATTTTTGATATGTATGCTGTCTACATAACACCTCCTTGATGCCTGCTGGTCACCTCTTACACACCCTACTCCCCGACTAGTGGGAAATTTCATCACCTGGTGGTATGTGGAAACCACGGCCTTAGCCGCATTCAAAAGTGGACGACCATAAATTGCATTGTAGGCCATAGGAGCTTTTATCAACAAAAAGTTAGTCATTATCACCACACTAGTTGGGTAAGTACCCAAAGTCACTGGTAATTCAATTGTTCCCTCTGGTATAACTGTAGCTCCTCCAAAACCATGTAGGGGAGTGGTGACAGGTCTGATCTTACTAGGTGAGATCTTCAATCCTAAGAAAACTTCCCAGGACATAACATCAGTTGCACTACCATTGTCCACCAACACTCTTTTCACGTCGAAATCTGCAATATCAGCGACTATCACTAGAGCATCATCATGTGGACAGGTAACATCATCCAAATCCTCATCACCAAAGGTGATATTCTGGCTGAACCTTTCATTCTTATCTACCGAAGTAGATCTATTGACTCGAGCATAGTTCTTCCGTGCTGAATTTGAGTCACCCCCTGCAGCAATGCCACCCACGATGACATTTATAACTCCAGCGCGAGGAGGTGGTTGTTGTCGGTATTCAGGCTCTTTTCCTTTCTCTTTATCTGTTTTTACAAATTTGGATAGGTGTCCTCTTTTTATAAGTCTTTCTATTTCTTCCTTCAGCTGCTGGCAATCCTCCGTATCATGTCCATGATCTCGATGGAATTTACAATATTTAGTCTCATCTCTCCTATGTGGTGGTGCCCACATCTTTTTGGGCCATACGAGCTCTTTCATATTTCGAATTTCCATCAAGACATTAGCCCTGGAGGTGTGCAGCGGTGTACTATACGCCTCCTTTCCAGTACTAGGCCTATTAGGGCCTGGATGAATCATTTTTTGCTTGCCTCTATCTTCACGGGGCCTTGGTTCATCTCGGGCCTTCCTTTTGTTAGACTCCGGCTCTTTTCGATCTTTCATGCCCTTAGTAATGAAAAAGGCCTCTTCTGCATCTACATATTTATCACCTCTTCTTAACAACTCATGCATCGTATCTGGTGGGTTTTTAGAGAGTGACATTTTAAAGGCATGACTGCGGGTTCCGTTCATCATAGCGGTAACTACAGCAGACATCTGTAGATCCTTAATTCCCAAAGTGGCCCTATTGAACCGAGCTATAAAATCTTTCAATAACTCATCTTTGTCTTGGGTCAATTGCATCAGGCCAATAGCAGTTTTCTTAGAACGTTTGCTACTGGCAAAGTATGCAGCAAACTTCTTAGAAAAATCATCAAACGTGCGAATTGACTTTGGGGGTAGAGTAGCTACCCAATCCCTGGCTTCACGCCTGAGTGTGGGCGGGAAGGCCCTGCACATGATTGCGTCAGGGGTAGCCCTCAACCTCATCAAATCGACAAAAGCTCTGAGGTGATCGACCGGGTCAGCTGATCCGTCGTATTTCTCCATCTTCGGCTGTTCGAAATCCCGTGGCAATGGAATTGCCATCACTTCTGGAGAAAAAGGGTCTTCTTCCAACACCATTGATTGTTGTCTACTGCCTTTTTTCAACATAGCCTCAGCTATTTTGCGACTCATCATGTCCTCCAGTCGCTGTTCTAGAGTTAACACAGGTGTCTCAACCACAGTAGGCGTTGGAACCCACGACGGTTGTCCCCAAAGTGGATTTGGACCAGATGCCAGTGAATTGAGATGAGGTGCAGAAAATGGAGCTAATGAACTCGGAACCAACGGTGGAGCTGTTGTCGGCGGTGTTTCCATCGCTGGAAAATTATGAGCCAACGGAGGGGCTTGCGGTGGTGCTTCCGTTGCTGGAAAATTATGATTCTGGGGAGGAGCCTCCGGTGGCGAGGGTCCTAAAGGCGAAGGGGTGGGACCCTGGGATGGAACGTCCAGCGGTGAAGGTCCTGCCTGCGAAGGGCCAGGATCTTGCGGTGACTGAGAAACCGTAGTGTTACGACTCTGGAGCAAAGCCGTTAAGGCCGCCACTTGAGCTTGCAACGTTGTAAGTTGAGCAGCAGAAGCAAACTTTTGTTGTGGATGATTAGTGGCGGCATTTGACTCCGTATCTGCCTCCCTGACAGGGGCTGCCGGGGCCGTTGCATTCTTAGTTCTTCTAGTTCGAGCCATGGTTTCTTGTACAGTTTCCCACAGACGGCGCCAATTGATAATTATATGTCTTCCTCTCCTCCAAATGCGACGACAGTAGTGGTGGAGACCTGCAAAAGGTGGCGGGGCTTTGTCCCCCGTTTCCACTCCGGCGTGATAATTAGTATAGTATCAACTCAAATATGCAGGATAACAATATTGAGTATATATGTTCTGTCTGTACCTGGAGGGATGATCTCCTATTTATAGGAATGACCCGTAGCAGTATCTTCAATGGTCATTAATGACGGGTGCCTTTTCATCTTCTTTCATAATTTGGATTTAATGTGGGACGTTTCGTCTTCTTCAACTGCCGGTGTTTCATATTCCCAATAGACGTGGGTGACTATTGTTCTATCTACTGTAGGCGGGCATACGAGGACAATGAGGCCGGCGGACTGACGAGGCGGGCAGACCGACGAGGCGGGCAGATTACTTAAGACAGGCGTCCACAGGAGAGCAGCAGTCATTTACCAAAGTGTAATCATATTTATCATCATGATGTATACATTTTTTTTTCAGTGTCTTGTTTTGAAATGAATATATATATTTTTAAATAGTACTCTCCTTCCCAAAAAATCTTGGATCTGTCCTGTTTATAAGCAAGAGTTGATATGATATGAGCAAAATATTGAATGGGTTAATTTTTTTTTTTTTTTTTCATTCTTTGAGAAAGAGTTAAAAAATGAATGCAATAAGATGTTTGTTGTTTATTTTCTTAATTTTTTAAATTTATTTTAAAATAAAAAAAAAGCTCTTGCTGTTTAGTTCATCATCGAACTAAATAATCAAATTGAACTCCTTATTTCCCAATTTAGAAATAAAATGATTTTTTACGTCTCTTTTATTCAAAATTCAAAATTTTAATATGCGGTCCTAACGCCCCCTCCTTTAGTCTAATTTCGGCTCTTACACATGATGCTCTCTAGCCAAAATTTTATACACAATTCCAAGACATGAAGACTCATTTTGATATGTGCAAATTGAAAATAATGAGTAGTCAGTTGGTCACGCTACCTCGTACAAATTAATGAGTGGACAAATTTAACGAAATTGAATGACGACTTAGTGCCTATACGACTGTGGTAATTGAATAGGTTGATCGATTGATCTATCTAATCTTAATTAATTTGGTTCACCTCTAATTTTGAGTTAAAATAATAGCTATCTTAGGTTCCATTAATGTTATAAAAGTAATGGAGTGAAAGAGAAGGAAATAGATAAAAGAATATGCAACTTTTGTTCAAATAATTTGTACATGTACAACTCATTCAGCATTAGAGTCACTATCAATAGTGCTTAACAAATCCATCGATGTGCTACCTCTCTTCGTAATTAATTATTCTCTATATTCCCCTTCAAAGTGAACATAGCAAGATTCAAGGGTTGTTAAGAGTTTGAAACCTAATGATAGAAGGATCGTGAGAGGGGTTAATGTGCGAATGTCCCATATCTTCCGTGAAGGTAATTCGACATCAGATTCTATGGCGAACAAATGGATGAAGTAGAGGTGGCAAATGAGCCAACTGGGTCGGCCTGACATGGAATGAGCCACACATGAAATTGGACCGAACTAGTCCTGGCCTAGTTTTATACAGCTCAGTAATTTGCTGGGCTAGTCCACTCTGATTTTGAGCCACCAAGAAAGTCTAACCTTAATTTTTTAATTTTTTCCTTTTTCTTTTTATATATTTTCAAAACAATTAAAAGAAATAAAATAGTGTTCATCTTCTTCCTCCCAAACCCCTATCCCATCTCCCTAAAACACCCCACCCCACAGTCACCAAACTAGGAGATGGGAAAAATCCCTCGATTGGTGGCAGATCCAACGGGTCTGGTGGAGGTGGAGGTGTACTTGGGCCAAATTTCTAGAGTTATTTATAAAGAAAAAAAAATCGGAGACATTTCGGTGTTAGCTCGATTGGCCCGGTATTTTTGGGCCAGGCCTTTCTAGAATTCGAGTTATCTGGGCTAGCCCGCCGGCCAAACCCATTTTACCACCTCTAGGATGAAACAAGACCGTTTGCTTATTATTTTCCCAAAATGGAGTCGGAGCAAAGCTAGCGGGCGATTCACATGGACCAAATGCAAGTCCCATATGTGTATTACCAAAATAATAGAAAACGTGTCTCTTTGTTCAATGTATAAGAGGTAGTATTTCCTAGTTAATATTCTTTTATAACTCTTATAAGCTCTGAGGAAAGGCGTCAAGTATGCACTAAGGGGGGTGTATTCAATTAAAACTTGATAAGATTTTTATAGAGTTTAAAAGTTTAGATGTATTCAATTTATATTTTTTAAATTCTATAAAAGTCTTGGTGTATTCAATGTAGATTTTTAAGAATTTTTAAAAAGTCTTATAAAATAATGCGATAATTAATTAAAACTTTATAAAATTCTACTAAATTCAGGAGTATTCAAAATGTCGATAATTTTTAATGACTTTATAGATGATTTTATATATAGATAAATATTACTATATATAAATAAACGATATCACAATTTCTTTCCTATTCACACAAAGACTTTGGATTCTTTATGCGATTTTTATCTTTCATTTTTCCTTCAACAAATTGTAGAGTCAAAATTAATATTTTTTACTTTTTTCAGTGTGATTTTTTTTCCTCTTCAATATATTCTCTTAACTATTTTTTTTCTCCTTTTTTTCCATTCTACAAATTCTATAACCATGATTAATTAAAAATATTTTTTTATGAAAAAGAAGATTAATATTTTTATCTCTAGTCAATTTGATTTTTTTTTTCTTTTCAATATTCTCTTATTACAAGAAATATATAATTTCCCTACAAAATTTTCACAGACAAATTGAGATTTGCCTACAGAATTAACTTTTTCCTACAAATCGTTTTTTGATAGGGCATTGGTTTATTCTGAAAATTTCAAAAGTGTGATAACTTGTACCCACAAATATATACATTTGTCCCGACAAAATAATTAGTTGGGCAAAGCATATCTTTTTTCGACAAAAAAAAAAACTAATTTGTAGGGTAATATTTAGAGAAAAAAATTCCTGATTTTTTTTTTTTTTTTTTTTTTTTTGTATTTTTAGCCCACAACATCTATTTTGAAGAAAAAACTATAATAAATAGTTATAAAATAAAATATAATTAAAATTAAACAGTTTTCCAAAACACCTAAAAAATTTACACAGAAACAAAGTCCAAACCCAAAACACCCAAAACACGTTCGTGACTTCTACTTATCTCAAACCTGCTTCTCTTTCCAAGCACACTCGCGATCACAACAGACACACACACACACACACAAACACAAACACTCATTCTCGCACAGATTATTCCACATATGTCACCAATTTTATGTGTTTAATATTACGCAAGTGTATGGATCGCATAAGTAATAAAATGGATTATGAGTCTAAGTATCGTTCTCACAAGAATTTAGATAATTCAATTGCAATTATACTAACCTTAACCGAATCTCATAAACTTTGGAAATTTTATGAATTAAAAGCAATTAACTAATTGTTATTCAAATAAATGAAAGTTAGATTAATGAAGATTACTTTAACTTGAAGAAAGATAAGTAATATGATCCCGAATCCACTTATAATTGTTAATTCCTCTATCTTGATTCTTGATTTTGACAAATTACATCAGTTATTAATATCAATATCCCTAGATTGTTTAACATTTTCTCTCGAATAAAATTAAACCTATTCATATGTATGACTTGACTATATCTGTATGACAAATGCGAATACAAATGAATGCATTAAGTCTCTATGGATAATTAAATATCACTTAAAGTATAGCGGTATATTTATATCTCATATCGGACTTTAAGATAATTAAAATAGCGTCTAGCATACTTACGATCTTTCAATAGTAAAACAAACCACAACAATCATACAATTACTATGTATATAATTATAGATGCAATTAAATCAAAATTAATTATTCAAAACTATATTGAAATAAATCGTCAAAAGCCAAGTCTTTAGATATGAAAATTTAAACGACAAGTTTCATCGTAATCCTAGTACTAATTTAACTAGCATAGCATACTAATAATAAGAAAATAAAAATGATAAGAAAATATGGAATTCATCACCCAGAGACGAAGAAAATTCAAAAAAGATGACGTCTTGATCTTGATATTCGTTGAATTCTTTAAAAAGCAATTCTTAATCTCCAGTTGGTGTTTTTGTGTAATGTTTTCTCCCAAAATTTCAACAACCTTTTATGAGTTAATAATTCCTATTTATACCTTAACGGTGTCCCAAAAGACCTAAAAATTGCGGGTCAAAAGTTACCTAACTGAATTAGAAGTCTAAAAATGAAAGAAATCGCGCAGGCAAAAATTAACACTGGGCGATCGCTGAGTGCAATGCCAAGTGATCGCCCAAGTGATTGAAATTGTATACTGTTTTTGGAAAACAGTGCTGGGCGCTCACCTAGCTATAAGTTAGATCGCCTAGCTTATTATTTTGTTGTTCTGCTATTTTGGTCCTCCACTTTTGGTCACAGTCAATTTGGTCCTTCAACTTTTGATCTTGGTCATTTAATTCACAAACTTTCCAATAACTCCCAGAATGGTCCTTCAACCTTCCACATCCTCCAATTTAGTCCTTCAACTTTCCAATAAGTGAAATTAAGTTCACATATTCTCTAAATATTTGCCAACTTATTATTTTTTTCATCCATTCTTCTCAAATTTCTTACAGACGGGTCAAAAACTAAAATATAAGGAATAACAAACTAAATTAAGTATAAAATCAATAATATGACATAATAAAAGATTAGTTTAAATGCCTGAATAAGTGCACAAAACGCACTTATCAAACACCCCCAAACTAAACTTTTGTTCGTTCTCGAACAAAAATAAAAATAAACTATCAATTTAAACTAAGCTAAACGAATTAACAGGAATTGAGTTAATGTTAAATTCCTTACCATATGTCTCAAGTTTGAAAATAAAGCAACACTCTTAGAAAGAGACTAAATAACAAAACAAAAAATTTTCACTTATCCGATGTTCGACCTTTAGTGAGTGTGTGATTAGTTAAAAATTGAACTTACATCTGTATTAGACCACAATCTTAATCATTTTCCCTTTTTTTTTTATTGGTTTTTCTTCTATGAACCTTTAAAGACGATGTGATTTTTTTTTTCTTCAATATTCCCATAACTATTTTTTTTCTCTTTTTTTTTTTCCATTGTTTTTTCATTTTTCATTAAAAACAAGATAAATTTATAATTAAATTCTTATATAATTGTTGATTATAGTTTATTAATGAATTTCATCGGGGTTAAAAATTAGTTTTTTATTAATGTATTTTTTTTTTTCATTTTCATTCTTGCTTTTTTCTATTTATCTTGATGAGCATTGATACATTTTTTTCTTCGTAAATGGGTACTTTTGTTATTTATTTATACAATTGTGGTGACTAATAATGATATGTTACCTATAAATTATTAAATATAAAAAAGAGATTATGAACATGATAAATTTTTGTGTTGGAAAATATATTTAAAAAGAATTGCATTGCATGTCATAATGTTTTGAATTTATCCATAGCCATTTCAAAGTTCATAGTTTTATCTAAAAGAAAAAAATAGAGCGAGCTAATAATTTATTTCATTAGCTTTTGACGTAGTTACTTGCAGCAATTAAATAGAGCATTTTTTTTATGAATTTAATAATATTAATACAATTAAATAAATTATTGTTACCACACGATTACGATACGGCCGTCACGTCAGCACAGGCCCCATCTAAGCCCAGTAAGGGCCCAATTCGTAATCCATCAAGAACCTTATCGGGGCCCTGCTAGGGCCGGGGAAGGGCCTGTCACGCGCTTAGGCCTTCGGTCAGAAATCTGCGAGTCGTGTGGAGGGTCTTGGCGCCCGCATGCGAACTATAGGACCTCGTCAGGCCTCGTATCACTCGTAACCGAGAAGCAGCTCGGTATGCCGGGACAACCTGAGAAGTAATTAAAGAAAGATTGCGTTGGATTGGGCGCACGAACCTCCACAAGGAAACACAATCATGATCTCCTAAAATCATGCAACGTGATAAACTCAAGGAAGGAAGGCAATCTCGGGTATCTTTATCACATAAGGAAGGAGAACCCGATTGGGGACCTAATTGATTTCGTCTTCCAAATCAATTAGAATTCTTGCGCTATAAAAACAGCGCCTCCGATTGTTCCAAGGTACGCACTTTTTATGCTTACGAATCCCACCCTAAACTCTGTTCAAACTTCTGCCTGCTTGTCTCTCCCACACTCCTATCTTGTTCCCGCCTCCGCGTATTCTTTATATACCGGCTGTTGACTTGATCGTCGGAGTGCCAACGATCGCCGGACCCCTTTTCTCCGGTGATCTTGGCGCCTAACGGTCGTCCTAGTGTGCAGGTAACATACGAGCTGGCAGAAGAGTGACTGGAGATCTGTTGGCACGTGGACTGGTACAGGTTCAGACGTCAACAGATTGGCGCCGTCTGTGGGAACCGAGAAGCCTTACACGACCCAGTGCTTTTGGTAAAACGTGTCTTCTACCCAGAGGAGCATGACGTCCGAACAGTCTACAGAAGAGGAGGTGGAGTCCCACCATACCAACCTGCGACAGGAGAACGTTCAGGACTTACAGAACGTTACCCGTCGCAGAAAGAGAAGGCATCAGAAGAAACGAACGATGGAGCAGGAGAACCAGGACCTCAAGATAGACAACGCCCGGATGAAGGCCACGCTTGAACTGTTGAAGAATCAATCCCTCCAACATGGACCCAAGCGCAGCCGTGCCCGGAGGAGTCTCTCATCCACTGGTTCGCTGGACAGCCAGGGTTCTCGAGAAGAACCCCCCGTTTCCCATGACCGGAGCCTCCAGAATCCGGCTCCGAAGCCTCCGCAGAACGGCCACAAAGGGAGACCCTTCCCTGTACGAGAAAGCCATCCTGTTCCTCAGCTAGCGTGTTTGACAGGCTGGGAGTAGGGTCTTCGATCGCGCCACCCCAGCCCTCGCACAGCAGGCGCAGCGAGCACAGCGAGGCCCGTACGGAGAAGAAGAAGGACCAGAAGAATCAAGAAAAAACCGAAGACGAAAAGGAAAGACTGGAGTGTTATGAGGACGATGATGACGAGAATCTACCCTTCACCAGCTACATGAAGGCGATGGAGGTGCCGACCAACTTCCGAATGCCTATCATGGACAAGTATAATGGGAGGGGTGACCCCACGGACCACATTAACACCTACAAGAAAAAACTCCAGGGCCAATCTCCCGCAGTGAAGTGTCGAAATTTCCATACCACGCTCACGGGTGATGCGAAGAGGTGGTACAACAAGCTAAGACCTGGGAGCATCCGAAGTTGGCCACAACTCAAGAGAGAGTTCGTCAACGCCTTCATCGGCAACCGTACGATGATCGCCGACATCGCCCAACTTAATGACATCCGGCAAAAGGAGGGAGAAACCGTCAAAAGCTACTTTAAACGATTCAGCAACATCATCAACAAGATCGAGACGGTGACCGACGAGAAGGCCCTGGATGCGTTGATAACAGGGCTCCACATGCGAACTCCCTTCTGGAGAGACGTCCAAAATAGTCAGCCAAAAGTCTACAGCCAGCTGGTGTACATGATACAACGTGAAATCTGATCGGAAGAAACGATCGAGAACAGAGAGAGAGCTGAAAGAGAGAGAGGAGACCGATACAGGAGGGAGGGATGTCGCTCCCCAGAACCTCGGTTCGCCCGCTTTCAGAGGAAGCGTTCCCCAGATCCTGCCCACAGCCATTATCGGAGGTTCAATCAAACAGAGGTAGCCCTAGTCCCACGGGCACCAGTAGCGGCCCCCTTACCCACGGAGGCCCCACCCAAGTTCTATCGTATACACAGGACCAGAGTACACAACACAGAAGACTGCCCCGATGTAAGAGAGTTAATCAACCGTGGGAACCACGGGCCAGGCGAGAGGGATCAGGCGGCGCGAGGACGACGAGGACCGCCCGCGCCAGGGCGAAGGCCCCCTCCTCAGCACCACAATGAAGGACCCCGCCGCGATGAAGGAAGGAATGAGGAGAATAGAGACCAGCCGAGGGCCGAGAGGCCCCAAGGAGCCCCGCCCATTCGGGAGATAAATACCATCTTTGGAGGGCCGTACGTCGGAGGAAGCACAATGAACTCACGGCGTAACTATGCGAAGGCTGCCAGGGGGGAACCCCTGGAAAGCTGGCAGGTACACGGACATCGGCCTAGACTACCGCCAATCACATTCACAGAAGATGACGAATCCGGCATTCATTACCCGCATTGCGATGCTCTAGTGGTGCGCGCCATTGTCGCTAGGAACGGCCTAGGCCGGATGCTGGTTGACGACGGAAGCGCCGTAAACATCCTATTCGGTATTACGTTCGACCAGATGGACGTGGATCACAAGCCGACGGCCATCGCCGAGCTATTGTTCGGTTTTACCGGGGACAGTCTCGTCCCTCGAGGAAGAATCACCCTGGCGGTAGACTTTGGGGAGCCACCGTGCCACATCCGAAAATACATGGAGTTCCTAATAGTGGACACTCGCTCGGCCTACCACGGTGTTCTTGGTAGGCCCGCGCTGAAAGACTTACAGGCAGTTACGTCCATACACCACTTATCGATGAAATTCCCGACTCTCGGAGGGGTAGTGAAGATCCGCGGTAATCAGACGGAGGCACGGGCATGCTACATGAACGCCTTACGAAAGGCTACCAAGCGCGAGGATATCACCCCAGCTACAACAACTTGAAACCCTGCCAATGGCATTTCTGTTTTATCTTTTTCCTGCACTGTTTTGGTCTCTCTAGAGGCTTTTCCATTTTGCCGAACGCCAGGAAACTAGGCGCCACTCAATAAATATTCGTCTTTTATGCAACCAACGCGTTCCCTAAACGAAGAGCAACAACACGGCAGCGAGGGAGTGTGGTTCGCGGCCGACTCCATTAACTCGCTGGGTAAATATTTTACGCGTAAGAAAGCAATTACGAAGAACACGGCAGCGAGAGAGTGTGGTTCGCGGCCAACTCCATTAACTCGCTGGGTAAATATTTTACGCGTAAAAAAGCAATCACGAAGAACACGGCAGCGAGGGAGTGTGGTTCGCGGCCGACTCCATTAACTCGCTGGGTAAATATTTTACACGTAAGAAAGCAATCACGAAGAACACGGCAGCGAGGGAGTGTGGTTCGCGGCCAACTCCATTAACTCGCTGGGTAAATATTTTACGCGTAAGAAAGCAATCACGAAGAACACGGCAGCGAGGGAGTGTGGTTCGCGGCCAACTCCATTAACTCCCTGGGTAAATATTTTACGCGTAAGAAAGCAATCACGAAGAACACGGCAGCGAGGGAGTGTGGTTCGCGGCCAACCCCATTAACTCGCTGGGTAAATATTATGCGCGTAATCATGCAACTAAGAGGTACTCAACAGTGGGGGAATTTGGTTCGCGGCCAACTCTACCAACCCGCTGGGTAAAAATCTTACGGGTTATTAATCAAGTAAAACCGGACAGACAGCGGGGGTGTGTGGTTCGCGGTCAGCTCTGTCAAAATCGCTGGATAAACATTTTACTCGTTCGTATGTCGCTATGGTCCATTGGATAACGAGAGGATTTAATCGTGACTCGTGAACCACCTCACGCTACTGGGGGCGCAATTTGCGACCTCCTGTTCGTGCTCACAATTCCGTAGGAAACGCTAAACGCCGATGAGATTCATAGCAAATAGGCAATTCAGGGGCACAATAAGGACAAGCACATGTAAATATGAAAATAACACGGTATTCCTTTTATTCCATACGATACAAGAGAAGACATAACTGTAATATGTTCTGAAAACCCCGCTGCCTCTCCAGGTCAGCACATAAATGGATCTGTTAAACCTATCCCCCGATCCCCGCCAGTCCTGTCCAGGTTGGGGAACCTGACTTCACCATAATAGGAAGTCTCCCAAGCCATGTATGAGTTAATTTGATGGCTTATTAGGCTACTGCTCAAAAAATGCTATTGGTGCCTCTTTTGGCAGCGGGAGACCCCCCCCCCCCATGTCCCATCAACCGTTCAAAGGATGGTCGGGCTAAGGCTGCTAAGCCTAAACCCCCACCCCGGACGTTTGGTCCCCTGAACGTTGATTAGCACATCCTTTGGTCCTCTGAATGTTGATTAACGGGCATATTGGATGACAGCCCGCCAGCCGTGTCACCATCACACGAATTCCATCTCTATCTCGATCACACGGTAATAACAGGCTATGTGCAGCAGTTCCACGATAGGAGAAATCCGATCGGGCTCATATCTTATTTATAGAGGACTACTTTGGGAGAAGGTGCATATGTAATAAATAAATGCGGTCATACCGAGGAACCTGGAACGACGCACAAACGTTCCACCTCCCCAAGGCGTTGAAGACGCCAATTCTCTGGATTCCACCAGATATCTGCGTCATCAATCCTAGGAGGAATGATTCCCAAAATGATTCCCACGCGCACAGAATCGAATCGTCGGATAAACAAAAGGGCAAATCCAAATTTGTTTTTTCAATTAAATCATGCATAAAACAAAATTTTTTTTTAAAATACGAGTGCCCCACCGCCTCTTCAAGGGTCGGCACATTGCGGGCCTGCCTCCGTTTGTGGAAATGACTGATCGCCTACGGTATCAGGCTCGGCGTCACGAATTTGATCATCGGCAGGGCCCTGTCTAAGAAAGGAGAGGTCCCACTCTGGATGAACCTCCATGATGCTCTCCACCAGTTGCTCGCCCCCAGCTGTCATCAAACGCTGGGCAAGGTCCTGATACTCAGGCGTCTCCACGAAGGCGTCCTGATAAGCCTCCACCGCCTTAGCACCGGCAACCGCGCATTCGGTCCGGACTCTCTCCAGTTCCAGCCTCGTGTCCGCCAACAACTTGCCCTCCTCCGCGACGAGAGTCTCTATCCTGCTAGTCGCGTCCGCAAGAGCTTTCTCGGCTGCGAGTGCCTGATTCTCTGCTGACTTTTGGGCCTCTTCAGCACGCGTCCGCGCCTCCTCGGCACTCTTCAGGAGCTCCTCGGTTTTCTTCTGAGAGGCCTCGGCGGCCCGCTTTTGCTCCCGGGCGTCCTTCAGACATTCTTTCGAGGCCTTCAGCTCGATCTCATACTTCTCCTTGATAGCCGCCTCCCTACCTACAGAGGCGTCGAGCTTGAACCGAAGTCCCCCTCTTTCGGACTCCAACTGCGCTTTCTCGAGCTGAAGGGCTTTCAGTTCCTCGGCCAGCTTGGCAGACTTGGCCCCCTCCTCATGACACTGACCATCATAACTTTCCACGATACTGAACAGCTCTTTGCTCAGCACCAGGCCCCGTATCAGGTTCATCTCCGCCATCTTCAGCCGCTCCCTTACGGTGGCCCCCTCAGCAGTTTTCTCCCATTTCGGGGTCCAATACTTGTGCACACTGGCCGCCATCATCGCTGGATGGGCCGGAAGCATCTCCAAAACAGCAGTCTCCAGTTCCCCCCGACGTTGGGTTGTCTGGGCGGGGCTCCCTTGATCGGGCGAGGGGCCAGGTTTCTTTAAACCCTCGATTCGCCCCGACTTGCGTGCATCCCCCATAAACCCCCCATTCGGGGGCGGGAGCCTTCCTCTTTCATGCAGAAGCATCGCCTGTATCCTCGGTAATGCCCTTCCCCTTGTCCTTGGCTGGGATGCGGCTGAGAGACGGATCGGTTGCCAAAGGAGAAGGAGGAGGAGGGGGAACGGCCGGATTGAGGGCAGGCTCTGGTGGCGCAGTGGTCGGGATACCCTGTGATGGCCCAGGAGCCTCCCGGACGGGCACTTGAGCAGAGGACCCCTCGCCGCTGGAAGGGCGAGCAAGGTGGAGTGTGGGCACGCTCCTGAACCTAAAAGCTGTACAAGAAAAAAGGGGAGCATACGTTAAAAAATGAACGGAGCACCCAGATCATTCCACACCAGAATATCAGAACACCGAAGCAAGTGAGGCTTACACATGAGTCCGCAACCGGCCAAAAGTTTATTGTCTTTTAAGAGATTCCCAAGGCTACGATACTCGCTGCTGAGGGACCGAACCTTATCCCACTTCAACCTCAGCTCTCCTTGGTTTCTCTTCGGGATCGGTGGCTTCCCGCAATCTGCAAAACGGAATAAATACATCAAGTCAGGAATCATAACCAAACTTTCATGTAATTTTTGGGAGTTATACCAAGATCCCCAAAATGTCGAGGGACGGACACGTGCGGAAGAGGGTCCTCTGGCGCAAATTCCCAGTCCCCGCCAACAAATAGGAACCTCTCTTTCCAGTTGTGCACCTTGTTGGGACTATCAGTGGCTGTCCCCCATTTTTGCCCCGGCCGGAGAGATATGTTATACCAGCCGGCGGATCGGCAGGGGCGGTATATGGACTCAAACTCTCGGGGGGACAGATCCCCTCCAGCCTCGGCAACGCTCCATAAAATGTAGGAAGCTACCATCTGCCCCCAGCCATTTGGGGTTATTTGACAGGGGGCTAGGTTCCAGTCCCTCAGCACTTGGCGAAAGAACGGATGCATGGGTAGGCGAAGGCCTTGCTGCATCGCAGGCTCGTAGACCGACACGTACCCTTCGGGTGGATGGTCGGCACGCTCATCTGGGCTCGGGGCTCGGAGCGTCACGGTCGAAGGAATAACGTAGGACAACCGTATGTCCTCCAACTCGGTCTCCGTGATCCTCGACTGAGCCATAGACGCTTCGGTCGCCGACCGTTTCAGCTCCTCGTCCAGAGCCCTCGCAGCCGGAGCATCCCTCTTGTCCAAGATCTCCTCATTTCGGGCACCCCGGTGCCCGACTTCCCCTTCACTACTGCTTCCCCCGCCGGCACGGGGGGACTGCGTTCTCTCCCACTCGTCGACGGGGCCAGAGGCTCCGGATTCACCCCTCCCGCGGCTCCAGGAGAAGAAGACGACGTGGAGACCGACGAAGAGACGCTCCCAATGATACTAGGGTTTGTAGGAGCGTCGGTCGGATTCTGCGAATCGTCGCCTTCAGAAGACATCTGGCCGTACCCGAATAACGAAATCGTATTGTGGCTACGAAAATTAAACAATGCAAACAAGTTTCTACCGCTGTCTGAACGCTTACCTCGACTTTACGGCTAAAACGGCACACCAGCATCAAGCGTCCCAACTATCGGCAGGAAGGCTACAGTAAGCACGGCAGTGGGAGTGAGGTGCCACTCTGGGATGAAGGTCCGGCTTTATATAGACGCTCTCACTCATCCACCGTGCAGACCTCAAGCGTTCAAATCAAGGCATACGGACGGTCGACGCGTGTCTTCAATAGTGCAGCAGGCGGGAAAGCAAAACCTACGCATTTAATGATTGGGGGGCGTACGCGCTCCACGCGCGTCCCGGTATGCCCCTCTCACGCGATCGCATTTAATGCACGCACCCCCTAACTCATGATTACATGACCAGAGAGTGGCAGACTTGATAGACAGAATCACGCCATCAGAAAACACGTCAGCGCTGGCCTGTCCCCTGTAAGCCCTCACCCGTCATGAATGTTCGGCCTCGGACTTGGGGGACTATACTGAGTAGTACACACTCTCCGCGAGACACATTACTCCCTGCCGAACCACCTTAAGAAACACTTCATGCGAGGCACATGAACACTCTGCTTATCCTCACAAGTCCCTCGCCTAGCATAAATAATAGGCTTGGACTTGGGGGACTATTGTTACCACACGATTACGATACGGCCGCCACGTCAGCACAGGCCCCATCTAAGCCCAGTAAGGGCCCAATTCGTAATCCATCAAGAACCTTATCAGGGCCCTGCTAGGGCCGGGGAAGGGCCCGTCACGCGCTTAGGCCTTCGGTCAGAAATCTGCGAGTCGTGTGGAGGGTCTTGGCGCCCGCATGCGAACTATAGGGCCTCGTCAGGCCTCGCATCACTCGTAACCGAGAAGCAGCTCGGTATGCCGGGACAACCTGAGAAGTAATTAAAGAAAGATTGCGTTGGATTGGGCGCACGAACCTCCACAAGGAAACACAATCATGATCTCCTAAAATCATGCAACGTGATAAACTCAAGGAAGGAAGACAATCTCGGGTATCTTTATCACATAAGGAAGGAGAACCCGATTGGGGACCTAATTGATTTCGTCTTCCAAATCAATTAGAATTCTTGCGCTATAAAAACAGCGCCTCCGATTGTTCCAAGGTACGCACTTTTTATGCTTACGAATCCCACCCTAAACTCTGTTCAAACTTCTGCCTGCTTGTCTCTCCCACACTCCTATCTTGTTCCCGCCCCCGCGTATTCTTTATATACCGGCTGTTGACTTGATCGTCGGAGTGCCAACGATCGCCGGACCCCTTTTCTCCGGTGATCTTAGCGCCTAACGGTCGTCCTAGTGTGCAGGTAACATACGAGCTGGCAGAGGAGTGACTGGAGATCTGTTGGCACGTGGACTGGTACAGGTTCAGACGTCAACAATTATTACTAGACTTTTCTCCTGCGAATTTTTTTTAATTATGAGATATTAAATTTTTATATTCAAATTTTTTAATTGAAAAAAAAAATCTACAAAAGTTCATAAAAGTATGTGAAAGTATAGTAAAATCTTTCAAAATGAAATCTATAAAAATCCATAAATATTTGTAGGAGTCTATTAAAATCTATAAAAGCCAATAAAAATTAATGAAATTCATCAAAGTCAGTCACTTGAAAAATATCAATCAAACTCTTTAAAAATCTAGATTAAATACACCTCCTTAAGGCTTATTTTCAATGAATTTATGTGTAGTTTGACTATAGAAATATTTTTGTCACTCTATTTGTTTGATTTACTAGAAGATTCGAAGCATCTATATCCTCAGTAACCACAACATGCTATATTAGTTTCAATTTACTCCTCAATAAGCCTTTTTAATCTACGCAAAACATGTATAGACTACCTAATTGTCCTGTCCTTCATTTAGTCTCATTTCATATCTTATCCTTTTTAAAATGCCCCCCATTTTTTTTTTTAGAATTCTCATAACTATTACATTTTTATAAATACTTAGCTTTGGACCGTCTAATAAAAAATATAAATTTTTTTTTTCAATTTTTTATTATTTAATCTTATCTAGTCGAACGCATCAAATATTCTCTAAAAATTGGCTCATAGGCCGTACTATACTTTTTAACTTGTTTGGCAGGGGAAAAAACAAACAATTTGATTACCTAATAGAAGGATTCTGATGATGTGAAATTTAATAATATACAGAGATTGATCACTCTCAAGATTCTTATATCAACATAAAAAGAGAATCAAAATCTGCAAATAAAAAAAAAAATAGTTCACTTCTTTAGAAAAGAATCAGATGTGACCACACATTTACAGATTGAGGGAGGGGGGGAAATTGGGAGTTTACTAAAGGAAAGGGAGAATTTGAGTTCTAAAACAAGAAACTATTTATAAACAATTTTAAAGTGAGGATCAATTAATTCTAGACACTGTATTTTTGAAAAGACTGCACTCTAATAAAAGATTTATGTGATTTAGAATAAAGATTGAGAAGATGACGTTTCTTCGATCTTGGAATTCGATTTTAAAAAGTTAACAACAGTCTAAATTCTTATATAATGATTATTATTTTCATAATTAAGTGACGTAAGACTTTTATTCTTAACATGCCTCTAAGGATGGTTGTTCGTTTGAAAACAAACTTTTCTCTCTTCGTAATTCTTGGAGGTAAGGTCAGAATTCAGATATTGCCCTCCTTTGTAGTAATTATCTCAATTAATAGATGAAGTAGTCCCCCCAAATTGGAGTAAGAGTGTTAAAGCCCATTCAAATATATGAATGGTGTTTCGTTTTAAAAAAAAAAAAAGATAGTTAATCTTAGACTTCAGCTACTCAAATTGTTCATTTTAGCCTTTTGGACTCTGATGCCATCCAATAGATCTTAAAATTCTCTTTTAAAATGTCAATCTTGCTAGACTTCAGTGGTTCATTTTGACATTTTAAGATAAACTCCAAATCTTAATATTCATCACCTACTTATAAACTGACTTTGTAAGTTGCACCCAAACATGATCTTAATCGTATTAGTGTGGAATTGGTCATTAACCTTTGTCATTAGTGTACAATTGGCCCATAATATTTATTTTTTAGCAAACAAGTCTCTAACATATGTGTTTTGGTACAAAATTGGTCATTATGACAAATATGCCCTTAGTTTTAATTAGAAGAAATTGTATGTAGATTCCTAATTATTACAAAATGAACAAATAGGTCCAATACTTTTATTTTTTATAAAAAAAAATTAAAGAAAACTAATGAGTTTTTTTTTTGGGAATTAATACTTTAGTAATAAACATGTCAAATAAAATTATTATTTTTATTATTAAAGTAATTATATTATTTAAAGAGGAATAAATCATTGTGAGAAATCATTTTTCTCCCTCTTTACTTATAAAATTTTTTCTCCCCCTTTACTTTAAAAATTAAGTTAAATAAATAAAAAAATGACGTATATAATTTTATGACATTGAACTAATCTTATTACATTTTTATTTAAGAAAAATTAATTTACACATTATGTGTTTTATTTTTGAACGAAAATAAAACGATAAATTAAAATATGAAGAATATAGTTGGATTTCTAATATTTGTAGTTAATAAACATATAACTCAATTAAATAAAAGTATTTGAACATTAAATTTGTGAAATTTTTTTTATACAACAATAAAATAAAAGTTTAAATTTTAAAATAATATAATTACTTAATAATAAAAATAATAATTTTATTTGACATATTTATTACTAAAGTGTTAATTCCAAAAAAAAAAAAAAAAAAAACTCATTAGTTTTCTTTAATTTTTTATAAAAAAATGTATTGGATATATTTGCACATTTTGTAATGATTAGGAATCAACATACAATTTCTTCTAATTAAAACTAATGGTATATTTATTTTTTTTCATTCTATAAGGACCAATTTCACACCAAAATACAAAGTTCAGGGACTTGTTTGCCAAAAAATAAACGTTATAGACCAATTCCACATTAAGGACAAAGGTTAGGGACCATTTGCACCAAAATCCCAATTTTGGTGGAATTGTTGCCAAATGGAGAAGGAAAGAAAGGGTAAAGAAGAAGATAGATTTCTCATGGACAATTTAAGCATATCATGTGTCAATTCTCCTCTCTTTGTTTTCCCTTTTCCTTGACCTTATTTGGTACTCTGTCCCAATTCCCAAATATATTCTCCACCCACCAAATTGTTCACCATCTTTTGTGAATTTCTAGTTCATACAAACTAATTGAATGCAAGAATATTGTGCAAAAAATGGAAATCAATTTATAATGAAATGGATGTTATATATACATTAAATTTTCGTCGCAAGTCGTCAATGTTTATCAATTTCGAGTATCGAGAAAGATTTATATAACTTAAAGATTTATGATTTTTTCACGTGGATGAAAAAAAAAAGTATGTTAGGTTGTGTTTGATTGCTCAAATTTGCCATGGAAAATGCAAATTTTCCACCCATTTTCCACCTTTTAACTTGTTTGATTGAACAAATTTGCCATGGAAAAAATTTTCCATTTTTTTGCACGTGATGGTGTTTTCCACCAAAATGAGGAAAACATTTTCTTGGCTAATGAGGAGCTCAAATTTTCCAGGGAAAATTTTTGAAAGCAAGACCTTTTACCAACCTTATCAATTTTTAAGCAAATTAATATTTTTGCTTAAAATTAATAATTTTTAAGCAAAATTATTAATTTTTAAGTTGGCAAAATAATTTCTTGGCAAAATTATTAATTTTTAAGCAATATTAAGTTGGAAAATACTACATTTTCCATAGAAAATAAAGACAATCAAACACCAAAAGATAGAAAATCACAACATTTTCTAGGACGAATTTTTATCCAATCAAACACACTATATTTACAATTCCCAGGAAAATATTTTCTTGGCAAATCATTTCCATGGAAAATGTTTTCTTTCCACTCATTTTCCATGCTTGCAATCAAACGCACCCTTATTTGTTGATCTCGTACGATAAAATGTAAAGTATTTAAAAATATTAAAATAAAATTTTGTTTATTATATTGTTTTATTTTATTCTGGCCGTTAAAGTTGACCTGTGAAACCAAATTGTTGTATAATTGCTTCCTTCGTCACAGATTCACCATTAATCATGCATATATGAATGACAGTCGAATGTCATTTCATAGACAAGATGTATTCCCCATATATACAAGATGGAATATGAGTACTATCATTGCAAGGATTAGTATAAAATTAAAGTTTTAAACAAATATATAAATAACACGATGAGTTTTATATCACGATAAGCTTTTTCGACTTTTAGTAAAAATAAATAAATAGAAAATTGTATAAATTAGCTTAGTATTACCGAAAATAATATAATGAAAATGGATATATACTATTCACCGTCACACTTATCATGTATATGTTCCATACTCGCATATAATATAGCTTTGAGAGACTAAGTAGTCTAGAAGTCTTAAATGTTACAAAAACTTCTTTATCGTAAAAAACATCCTAGGATGTTTGTAAATACTTTTTCATCAAAATATAGTTAAAATCAAGATTATGGGCAAGTGAAAATTTGTTGCACAACTTGTGGGGATCATTCAAAATTGATAAATTAATTAATGAAATTCAAGAGTGGGCTGTCCCTTCTTGAATATGTACCTTTTGATGATTTGAGGGTTTTAAGAATTTCCTCCAACAATTTACTGTCCTAAAAGGAATGATGATAATGTTATTTTATCAATGCTTTTTTTGGCAGCAAGATTTGTCATTCTCTCTTTTTGGGATAAATTCTGTTTCTTCTGGAAACTATTATTTTTTTGGGACGTTTTAGAATAACTTCTGGCTAGCATATGCTAAAGCAACTCCTTTTTCTTTCTTTCTTTTTTTTAATAATTATTTTCTTGACAAATACAAATAATGAAGCTTGATGGACTAATTATAATGCATAGAAACATTGTCGAATAAAATATTGGACGAGGTTAAATATCAAAATATAAGAATTTGGACTACTCATTTTAACAGGATTGACATTTTAAGATGGTATCACAACTCTTAAAATAGTATTAGAGCCCATTAAACTCTATCGACCAATTCGATCTGAAGAAAACTAAAATCGAGCACACGAATTCCAAGATTGATGTTCTCATATGAGCCATTATTTTGCGGTGGCATGTTAAGAGATAAATCTTGTATAGGTTAAATAACAAAATATTAACTAACATACATAGACTTGGACTACTCATCATAACAAGATTGATTTTTTAAAGATAAAACCACAAGTATTAATAATACACTCGCGTTCCTGCATGTATACATCAATATATGAAGTCCCTTTTTATCAATGTCTAGATCACTCGATGCTTTTAGTAAAATATTATAAATGATTACACGATAGTTGAGATTACATATGTTAATTCTCTCTTAATGCTTGATTGGAAAGTTATACACAGAATCAAATCGAATGTTCAATGGGAGGGATTTGAGTTAAATATTGATTAGCTTCAAGCTAGCTTATCTCCCCACCCCACCCCACAGAGGAACAACCCTTGCCCTATATAAACCCTCTATAGCTTCATGCAAAACTATATCGTATTCTCATTTCAACTATCACATTTTCCTATAAATCTTCTCTCTCTCTTCCCCAACTTTGTTTGTGTATCTTGCATTTCTTCAACTTCAATGGAAAGGAATTTGCATAAACAACTTGGTAACATGAAGAAGTCACTTTTTGATCAGGTATTTCTTTATTACTACTTTCTTAGTATTAATTGAAGTGGCTGCACAATCAAGAGTGGAGCCAGAATTTTTGAAAAGAGATTAGACTATTACTTAAAAAAAATGTGCATTTGCATGCAAAGTACATTCGTTTTTACCTTCTAAATGCTCTTATTGTAATGAATTATTGCATGAATGTGTGTGTGTGTGTGGAGTAAGAGCTCGACTAGAAATAATAGTTGACAATGTAGAAGAATCATTGTCGAAATCTGAAACGAACAAATAATAATATGGGACATATATTGTGCAGGGATATCTAGATGAACAATTTATTCAATTGGAAGAACTACAAGATGAAGCAAATCCAAATTTTGTGGAAGAAGTTGTTACATTGTATTACAGGGATTCAGCTCGATTAATCCAAAATATAGAGCAGACTTTGTGAGTAAAAATTTTTTTTTTTTAAATTTTCTAATGTCACGAATAAGATTGTCTTGTGAGCACTGAATTGACTCTGAAGATTTCTTGGTCCTTATTGGCGGTTCAATTCGGTATTCATAAAGTTTGACACTTGACGAAAATTGACATCAAAGGTTTAGATTCTTGATTAAATAATGATAATTATGTCTTGTCAGGGAGAATAACCCTCTTGATTTTGCTAAGCTGGACAACTACATGCACCAGTTCAAAGGGAGTAGTTGCAGGTAATTATTACAAAAATAAAAATAAAATGATTTGATAATCAGAATAAATCAATAAATAGGCCCCACCAGGAATATTTTCCTCATCTACAAAATTAATCCTATTTTTTTGTGTCATCTGTATATGCAGCATTGGAGCCAAAAAGTTGAAAAATGAGTGCACACAATTCAGAGAACACTGCAAAACAGGAAATGGAGATGGGTAATTTATCTTCTACTTTTATTCATAACCATAATTCTATATTATCGAGAGCAATAATATTATTAAAAAAAAAAAAAATGCACACAAAAGAACACATAAATTTTATAGATGTTAGCTTCAATGTGAGACTATGTCGTCTTTCCGCCGCTTCAATAATTAACTATAATTAATAAAATAGTAGTTTACAAGAGAAATCGACACCCTCAATAATCAGGCTCCACAACTTAACATTGATAAAAAATTTTGTAGATTATAAGCAATAGGTTCTATGTAACGTGTAGATAAAAAGTGGATAAAAAAGTTGTGAATCCTATAAAATGTGTAGATAAAAATAATGTTCGACCAACTTATAAGCGCTTATAAACATTAACAAACATACACTAAATCATGTAGGGAATCTATGGAATTTGTTCAATAATGTAGACCTTATGCTGATATTCACTGATTCTTGATGTTCTTACAGATGCAAGAGAACTTTCCAACAACTCAAGAAAGAATATGCTGCTCTTAAAAAGAAATTAGAACATTATTTTCAGGTCCCATAATTACTTTTCTCTATTTCAAATTAATTTTTGCAACACACCAAAAACATGCACATGCACACGCACACGCACGCGCACACTAATAACTAAAGGTTACACACCAAAAACATGTGCACGCGCATGCGCACGCACACTCTGCATGTAACTAAAGGTTACACAAAATTGGAGCTCGAAAGAGAATTGTTTAATAAACAAAAAGTAATTTGCATATTAATATGGTGAATTTTGTTTCAGTTTGCAAGACAAGCTGGGCCTGTTGAGAAAGCATGTCGCCCAAAGTAAGGAATCTGTGCCGAGGCTGTGATTTTGATGGAAGATGCAATAAAATTGATGATTATATTTGCAAGATATATGTATTCATGTAAATTGCACTATTTTCATCAATCACATAATCCTTCTTGAATTGGTGGGCGTCTGTATTTTTTAAGCCTTTATCCATGGGAGCGGGGTGGATCTAGACGGGAATTAAGAGAAAATTTTAGACCGAATTAATAAATGAAAAAAATAAAACTTTAATATAATATTTTTTTTCCCAATTTTCCGTACCTGCATGGGAGAATTTTGACTGGGAGTTTGGGACACTGCCATACAATTCAAATACTTAAATGTGTTGAGTTATGAGTAAAACAAAGGAAGAAAGAAATTAATTGCAGTTATTAAATGAATTACATTCTATTTTATTTTTTTAATCAAACAACTACGTGAGTGGAGTATTTATTAATATTACTGCTAGGAGGAACACATCTACTGCATGTCGTTTTGGAAATAACGTTGTGAATTTCTTTTTATGTTGTTAAAATATTTAAAGGGAAATTGGTCGAAAACGTCCCTAACGTATAGACTCATTGCTCAAATCATCTCTACCTTTCAAATGTTGGCAATTACATCCCTCACCTATCCATGTAGTGCCCAAATCATCCTTTTGGATGAAATCCATCCAAAATTCCGTTAAACCTTTTGGATTTTGGCGCAAATAGTCCATAACCTTTGTTCTTAGTGTGGAACTGGTTCCTAACGTTTATGTTTTGGCAAACAAGTCCCTAACATATGTGTTTTAGTGCGAAATTGGTCTTTATGGGATGAAAAAGACAAATATACCCTTAGTTGTAATTAAAAGAAATTGTATGTGGATTACTAATCATTAAAAAATGTGCAAATAAATCCAATACTTTTATTTTTTATAAAAAAAAATTAATGAGTATTTTTTTTTTAATTAACACTTTAGTAATAAACATGTCAAATAAAATTATTATTTTTATTATTAAGTAATAAAGAGAAGGGTAAATTGCAGCTAGTGTCTTCAACCTTTGACTTCATTTGCACTTGTATCATCAGTATTTAATTCTTGGCATCCATCACCCCAACTTTTTATATGATTACCAGTCAATGTCCTCATGTCTTTATATAATTAGCAGCCAATGCCCTCATGTGAGTGCATTGGCTGCTAATTATATAAAAGGTTGGGGTGATAGATGACAAGATTTAATACTGAGAATACAAGTGTAAATGAATTCAAAGGTTAGGGACACTAGCTACAATTTACCCTAAAGAGAAATTATTGTGAGAAATCATTTTTCTCACTCTTTACTTATAAATTTTTTCTCCCTCTTTACTTTAAAAATTAAGGGCTTGTTTGGTAGAGTTTTTTTGGGGAAAAATTGGTTTTTTTGGTTACTTTTTAACTTTTCAAATGTTTTTGTAGTGTAAAAAGGGTTAAAAAGTCAAAAATTATAGACAAAAATAACCTAAGTTAAATAAATAACAAAAATAACGTATATAATTTTATGATATTGAACTAATCTTATTACATTTTTATTTAACATAAAAATACTAATAAAAATTAATTTACACATTATGTGTTTTATTTTTTAATGAAAATAAAACGATAAATTAAAATATAAAGAATATAGTTGGATTTCTAGTATTTGTAGTTAATAAACATATAACTCAATTAAATAAAAGTATTTGAACATCAAGTTTGTGACAAAGTTATTTTTTTTATATAACAATAAAATAAAAGTTTTAATTTTAATTAATATATTTATTACTTAATAATAGAAATAATAAATTTATTTGACATGTTTATTACTAAAGTGTTAATTCAAAAAAAAATACTCATTAATTTTTTTAATTTTTTTATAAAAAAATAAAAATATTGGACTTATTTGCACATTTTTTAATGATTAGTAATCCACATACAATTTCTTTTAATTAAGACTATGGGTATATTTGTCTTTTTCATCCCATAAGCACCAATTTCACATTAAAACACATAGGTTAGGGACTTGTTTGCCAAAATATAAACGTTAGGAACCAATTCCACACTAAGAACAAAGGTTATGGACCATTTGCGCCAAAATTCTAAAGGTTTAACGAAATTTTGGATGGATTTCATCCAAAATGATGATTTGGGCACTATATGGATATGTGAGGGATGTAATTATCAAAATTTGAAAGATATGGATGATTTGGGCACTGGGTCTATACGTTAGGGACGTTTTCAGCCAATTTCTCAATATTTAAATAATAATATTTTAAGCAAGTTTGAGGTTAAGATAAAAGAATGTGGTGCTTGATCACATGCAACTTGTATCACTTTGTTTTAATTAAAAATTAGTACATCACCCGTTCATCGCACGACATTGACCGTTTTCAATTTAATACCTGAATTAAAAAATAATATTTGTTACATTTGTATATAAACATTAATTCCAATAAATAATTGCACATAATAAGCATATTGTTGATTATAATATATATGTAAAAAAACAGTATCTGAACACAGTAAAAAAAAAAAAAAAAGAAACAAAATTTAAAAGTACAAATAATTTACAGAAATGATTTTAATAAAAAATAGGAAACAAATAAATTATTCGAATAGCACAGAAAAGTCCAAAAGACGGTTTCATACAAAAAAAATGAAGACGATACGCGTTTCTAAAAAGCTGTTGCATTTATCATTTAATATTAAATGTTCTACTTCATTTTTTGCTAAAAAGGGGGGAAAATATTAACAAACAATCAATGTGTGAAAACAATTAAAGAATCTGAAATTATTGCATTTATCATATATAATATTAAATGTTACAATTCATTTTTTGCAATAAAAGGAAAAAAATAAAAATAAAAAAACAATCCATGTGTGAATCCAATTAAAGAATCTGAAAAGTTGTTGCATTTATCATATATAATATTGAATGTTACACTTCGTTTTTTGCAGGAAAATGAAAAAAAAATAAACAATCAATGTGTAAAACCAATTAAAGAAAACAAATTCTTATGCAGCATTTATGGCGGAACTTACCAAATCTGGAAAAAAAAAATAGCGGAAAAATGTGTGCGTGAAATTTTCGACGGTAGAATCAAAATTCAAAAGTACAAATAATTTACAAAAATGATTTTGACAAAAAATAGGAAAAAAAATAAACTGTTTAAATACTACAAAGAAACCCAAAACACGGTTTCATACCAAAAAAAAATGAAGATGATGAGTCCAACGCGTTTTTAAAAAGTTGTTGTATTTATCATTTAATATTAAATGTTACACTTCATTTTTTATAGGAAAAAATAATAATAAACAATCAATGTATGAAAGCAATTAAAAAATCTAAAAAATTGTTGCATTTATGATATATAATATTAGATAATACAATTCGATTTTTGCAAGAAAAGAGAAAAAATAAATAAATAAACAATTGAAGTGTGAAACCAATTAAAGAATATGAAAAGTTGTTGCATTTATTGTATATAATATTAATGTTACACTTCGTTTTTTGCAAGAAAAAGAAAAAAAAAACAATTAATGTGTGAAAACAAATTCCCATGTAGCATTTATGGCGGAACGTACCAAATTAATGTGTGAAACCAATTAAAGAAAACAAACTACTATGCGGCATATATGACGGAACTTACCAAATTTGGAAAGAAAAAATGGTGGGAAAATGTGTGCGCGAAATTTACGACGGTTAATGGGGCCTCGAATCTTGACGACTCCAAATAACATTTCACATGCTCTTAAATGGTTTTAAAAATATAATGCGGAAGATAACAAGCGCGCAAGGAAAAAAATGATTTTTATTTAAGTTTTCATGGTTTTGCCTATACCGCGATAGGTGTCGTGACAATTTATTTGACAATTCAAAAGAATTCCAAAAATTCCAAAATTTGAACTGTAGATACTTGGGATTACATACTACAACATGGTAAAATTTCAAACCTTAGCTTTGTTGTATGGTAGGTGAAAATGATAGCCGAAGTTGCTTGAAAAACTGTATCGGGTTGTCTAGTACCCTGGGTCCTTAACCTTTAAAAAACGTGCGAGCAAAATCCTTCTATTAAAAAAATTGTTAGTTTGACCGTTAAATGGTCAAATTTATAGGTGGTTATATTCACACTACAATTTGTTATAAGCGCACAAAATTTAATAGTACTTAAGATCCCAACTTTTATTCATTGTTACAATTATGTTATTAATTTTTTGTCATCGAATTCTTATCTTCAACTTTCATTAATTAGCATATTTCATCATTAATGATGGTTTATGTCGAGATATTTTGTTTATGTGCTTTGAAATGAGAAAAAAAATATTTTATCGTACCTTTGTTTATATTATTTTTTTTAAAAAAATATGACAGACAAATAAGTTTTTTTTTAAGAATTTTCAACAAATGTTTTAGACGGAAATTGTTATCAAACACAAGATGTGCTAATTAATGAAAAGTTGAAGATAAAAATGTGATAAAAAAAAGTTGGAGACATAAGTGATATAATGTTCATAGATTAAGAATGTTTTGTGTGAATATAATTACCCAAAATTATATTAAAATGACAAAATTATTCTTTTTTGAATTAAAATAAAAATAATAGAAAAATAAAATAAAAAAAGAAAATTACAACAAACCCACTCCCCCACTTCTTCTCATGAAATTGTAAATGCATGTAGAATACAAATTCAAATAGTATATATTCTGTTTAAACTTTTTTTAATCAACCGATGTGAAATACAATATTATCCAAAATATTTATATTTTAAATTTCCAAAATGATAAGTAATAAACGAGGATAACTACATTATAATACTAATTTTGAAAATTCCAACAATTCTCTCCCAATTCTAAAATTTTATGCAAAAAATAATCGTATACACGCTTGGAAAATGCTGAGTGTCTCAGAGTCAAGCCCTTAACATACGAAATTCGGCACCACCCTCTACACTCGTATATGTAATCTTATCGAAACTATACCTGTAACAAAAACACATTAACACATTTGTGTTATAAGTCTATAAGAACATTTATAGGTCAAATTTCCTTCGGATGAAACTTAATATTAGTGCTCCAACCATTTCATATGATGCACTTTATTCTTTGAACTCAAGAAATTGATCTTTCAAGAGTTGAGTTGAGTTTCCATAATTGGTGTGGTTAATTGAAATTGGCTCGAGTCCCTTCACTCTTGTTGTCTTTGTTCGATGAAATTCTGTAAGCGTACATATTTGTTGATAAGTAATAATAAAAATGAGTAAATGAGTATCGTTCTTACGAGAATTTAGATTTTAGTTAAATTTCGACCAATTCGAACTTAAATCGAATACACACATTTAATAATCGAATGAAGTGGTTATAACTACGCCTATATTATGACTATGATTTAAACTACGAGCAAATATAGTTTTTGGAGAAAATTCAAATAAATGAGTTATGCTAGGAATTCGATTCCACCGTTATTATCCCTTATAATTCTTAAAATCATACTTTTAATCTAATTTATGCTTAAATTGACAATCTATAATCCTAAATTATCTAATAATCTCTTTCAAGTAGAATTAAACCTATTTTCATATACTGTCCAAAATATTCATATTTTAAATTTGAATTTATAAAACGCATTTAATATCAAGATTATCAAATTCGATTGCACAAAGCATAGAAGACATAACTCCTATATGATTTGTATTGGTTGCGAACAATGAACTAAACCTATTTTGAACCTCTCAGAAGTAAAATAAGTCACAATTACGTTCTAAATAATCAATTAAAACTTTGACACCAATCAACCAAACATAAATTAAGATTAGAAGGGAGAAGTCTTAAATTAAAACTTCAATTAATAGTTTACATCATCATCCTTAGCACGAAGAAATTAGCTTACCATAATTGAGTTACAAAAATACATAATAAATTGAGAATTCATCGCATGGAATATTTGATTACAAGAAGAAGATTGAAAATTAATTTTGCCCCCTTTGAATGTTTTCAATGAATTGTTCAAGAATCTCAACTTTTTCTTGCTTGAAATCCCAATAATCTTGCTTTGAAGAATGAATTCTAGTGAAAATCTTGTGTTTTGCCTCCTTTTTTATTCTAAAATTCGACTCCCCTTTAAATGTAAAAGTTCTACTATTTATAATAGTCTAATTAGGATTGAATTTCATGCCCAAAGTTTCTAAAAACCTCCCAAAAATAGAGTTTTTAACTAACTAAAGGTTTGGCAACAGAGTTGTTAGCTTGAGCAAGCGCCAATGCCCTTGAGCGGACATAACTAATGATTTTTTTGACTTTTGGGTATTTGATCATTCACTTCAACTCTTCATTGTCACTGCAACACATTTTAAACTTATTGATTTTATCTTTTTTCTCATCCTTCAATGTTTGGCTCTTGATATTCATTTCAAAACCTCAATTTCTTATCATTTACTCGTTGATTTCACTAATATGACCCAAGTTCGAGGATTTTGTCTTACAGTCACGAAAATGAACAAAGACTCGATAGATATCGACTTTAAATTACTTAGAATTATACGAAAACTCTTCATTAAGGAGTCAATATAAGTGTATAAATTACACTTTTCAGTCTTATAGACCAAATCTTTTGATAATATTTTAGTTAAACGATTTGCTAAATTTTGACAAGATATTACAAAATCTATTGTCACTATTCCACCGTATGCAATTGTTTGACACATATGTTTTGATTTTCCATTATAAATGTGACTATAAGCCCTCGATAGTGTCGTCTCACTATCACAATGAATAGATATCGGTGGCATTGGCTTAGGCCATATATAAATTTCAATTAACAAATTTCTAATCCATTATGCCTCTTTACTACAAAAGCAACGGTATTTAACAAATATAACCGTTTGAAAAAATAAATTAAAATAAAAAAGTTGGGGGACCAACTCTAACGATCTTCACATTTTGGACAGTTGCTAATTACAACAAAGGTCCCCAACTTAAAGCTGGGGACCATTTTGGCCCACGAGCCGCAGGTCCGTGGACCAGGCCAATCCGTGGATTTCAAGGCCTTCTTTCTTTCTTTGTCGGCCCAGGCCCGCGTCTTTGGACGAGCCGGGACCCACGGGCGTCTCAATCCTTTTGCCATCCCTAAATTCTCTAGTTTTAATTATTAAAAGGTAGAAGACATTATTTATAGGACTACAATAGTCTTAAAAAAAAAGATTGTATAATAATCATATAATCATATGTAAAAAAAGAAATAATATATAAACGAAAAAATATCAAATAGAATAATATTACTGTCTTTTCATATCTTCAACATACCTTAATATCATGTTCATAGCGTTCCAATTTATACGACATGGATTACTAGTACACCTGCTAAGTTTACTGTAGAATCCGTGTGTATGTGCACAAAAACTGGAAACAGGAAATAGACACAAGATATAACGAGGTTCAGCACCAATTTGGTGCCTACGTCCCCCACACCCACACACACCTTTGCTATTATTTCTTTCTGGTACAATTGTTACAGAGAAGAGAGGAGAATTTATAGAGAGATTTGTTTCCTAATACAATTATCTAAAATAGGAATATAATAACTCTGATTACAAAAAAGATTTCCCAGCGGTTGCCTTCCTTATTTGAAGATATGGTCCAAATATGCAACAATATGGACCACTATTTATTTCAACACCCGCCCTCAAGTTGGTAGGTAGACATCTACCATACCTAACTTGGCAATCAATTCTTCAAAGAACTTGGTTGACACCGCCTTTGTTAACGTGTCTGCCAACTGTTGTTCTGATCTCACAAATGGAAATGAGATGATCTTTTCTTCCAGATTCTGTTTGATGAAATGTCTATCAATCTCTATGTGCTTGGTCCTATCATGTTGTACTGGGTTGTGGGCTATCTCAATTGCTGACTTGTTATCACAATGTAGCTGCATTTCTTCTTTTGGCCCATATTTCAATTCATTCATAAGTTTTCTCAACCACAATAACTCACATAGGCCTTTCGACATCCCTCTGAACTCTGCTTCTGCAATTGACAGCGCAACAACATTCTGCTTCTTACTCCTCCATGTGACCATATTTCTTCCCACAAAGGTGAAGTATCTTGACATTGATTTCCGATCTATTCTGTCTCCAGCCCAATCAGCATCCGTGTACCCCCAAACTTCCAAATGTCCATTTTTCCTAAACTGAATGCCTTTTCCTGGAGTTTTCTTTAGATACCTCAAAACTCTCATCACAGCATCCATGTGTTGTTTTCTCGGGTCATGCATAAACTGACTCACCATGCTCACAGCATATGCAATATCAGGTCTAGTATGTGATAGGTAAATGAGTTTACCTACTAATTTCTGATAAGCTTCTCGATCCACCTCCGGATCTTCTGGGTTGTCTTCAAACTTTAAGTTCGGAATTGTGGGTGTATCAGCTGGTTTACAATCTAGCATCACCACTTCTGCAAGTAAGTCAAGTGTATACTTTCTCTGTGATAGGGATATACCTTCTTTTGAGCGCAGTACCTCTATTCCCAAGAAGTACTTTAGACCGCCTAGATCCTTCATCTCAAATTCCTACGATAGCCTCTGCTCTAGCCACTTGATTTCCATATTATCGTCCCCTGTAATTATCATGTCATCAACATAGATAATTAAGATGGTTACCTTGCCTTGACGATGCTTGAAGAACAGAGTATGATCAGAATCACTCTGATTGTAGCTATAGCTCTTCATTGCCTTACAGAATCGTCCAAACCATGCCCGGGGGGACTGTTTTAAGCCATATAGACTACGCTCCAACTTGCACACCAGTTTCTTGTTTTGTTGGTGGGAACACCCTGGCGGTAGGTCCATATAGATTTTCTCTTCTAAATCACCATGCAGAAATGCATTCTTCACATCAAATTGGTGTAAGGGCCAGTCAAAGTTTGCTGCAAAAGATAATAAGACACGAACTGTGTTAAGCTTTGCAACTGGAGAAAAAGTTTCCTGGAAATCTATACCATATGTCTGAGTATACCCTTTTGCGACCAACCTTGCCTTATATCGCTCAACTTTACCTGTAGCATCATATTTCACAGAAAACACCTACTTGCAGCCGACTGTGTTCTTCCTATTTGGTAGTTCTACCAAATTCCAAGTTTTAGTGGTTTCTAGGGCTTTCATCTCAGTTTCCATGGCCTCAACCCATTTGGGATCTTGCAATGCTTCTCTCACAGTGTTTGGTACTCGAATTTTCGACAATTCTTTAGTGAAAGTTTGTACTGAGTTGGACAATCCTTCAGTGCTGGTATAGTTAGATATTGCATACCCTTCTTCGCTATACCGCTTTGGTAGTACATTTCGGTTAGTTCTTATAGGATACCTTCTTTCATAGATGAGAGAACTTACCTCAGGAGCATCATCGGGAGAACTCGAGTGTGGTATTTCTTCAGGATCCTCGTGTGACTGTAACACCTCTGCTTCTGGTCTTTCTTCTCCATCTATTAGTGTACGGTCCGTATCCCCTGATGAACGGTCCGTGTCCTCTGGTATACGGACCGTGTAATCTTCTGTCCGGTCTGCGCCGCCAGACGCATTTTCTGGTGCATGGCCAATCTCCTCTGGTACATGAACTATATTGGTGTTCTCCTGATTATCCCACCATACTCGGTAATTCGGTTCCTCTTGTATTGGTACTGGGGTTGATTGGTTTTTGAAACAAGATTCACTCTCCAAGAAAGTAACATCCATTGTCACATAGATCTTTCTGGTTTCTAGGTCAAAGCATTTATACCCTTTCTGATTGGTCCCATATCCAATGAACATGCATTTAATTGCACATGGTTCTAACTTTGTTCTCTTTTCTCTTGGAACATGCACATATGCTACACAGCCAAAGATTTTAGGTGCCAAGGTCAAGACTGAAGGGATTTCTACAAACGAAGCCAATTTTTGCAATAGAGTAAGAAAATTTAGGGTTCTTAAGGGCATTCTATTCATGAGGTATACTGCAGTAGATATAGCGTGGTTCCAGAAATTTTGAGGCACATTATTTTCAAACAATAGTGACCTAGCAATTTGTAAAATATGCCTATTTTTCCTTTCTGCCACTCCATTTTGTTGAGGGGTACCAACACAGGATGTCTCATGTACAATTCCATTGTCTCTAAAAAATTGTCTCAAGAAATTATTCACATACTCCCTCCCATTATCACTTTTAAGAATCTTAATCTTTGTCCAAATTGTCTTTGGACCAGATTCAAAAAATCTAGAAAACATGTGGCAACTTCATCCTTAGTTTTTAAGAGATATAACCAGGTCATTCGGGTACTATCATCAGTAAACAAAACAAACCATCTTTCTCCATTAATAGAGGTAACTGGGGCTAGACCCCACACATCAGAATGAACTAAATCACCAAATCCCAAATTTTTAAAACAAGTACTAGGATACGTGCTTCTATGACTCTTACTTTTAATACAAGTTTCACATGAAATTTCAGAATTTGATACATTAACCCATAATGACGGAAACATCTTCCGCATATAACCCACAGAAGGGTGCCCTAACCTCTTATGCCATAACAAAATATTATTCGTCTGAACACTCTGTCCAGTTAAGCATGCAGAACCAACACTCAAATCTTCGAGGTGATACAGTCCATTGTGCTTAATACCACACCCAAGTATCTCCTTCGTTATGATGTCCTGAAAAATGCAAAATTTTGGGTACATTAGAGCAGCACAGTTTAAGTCTTCAGTTAATCTTCCCACTGATATGAGTCTCGTGGTCAGCGAAGGAACTAGTAATGTTTCTTTTAGACATAGAGATGGAGTAGCAGAAACATTTCCTGGCCCTATAACTGGTGATTTAATCCCATTCGCACTCACAATTTCTTTTCTGTTTGATTCGTGGATTTTGTCTAGATCAGAATCTAAATAGGTCATGTGATCAGTTGCTCCCGAGTCTATTACCCATTTTTCTAGATTATGTGCAATAAAAGCATTACCTTTACCGCCATAACCCTCTGTACCTTCAACAAAATTGGCTAGTGTCAGAGATGCCTGTCCTGTGTTGTTCTGTGGCCTGGATTATTATCTGTACGGTCCGTGCTCCCATTTACAAGGTCCGTGCATACCGTCTGATGAGCCTGTCCCTTCTTACTTGCTCCCTTTCTTTCCTTCAACTCATGCCACCAGTCTGGGTATCCATGCAGTTGAAAACACGTCTCTCTAGTGTGCTTTAGGTTGTGGCAATGGGTGCATCCTCCTCCTTCGACCCTTTTTCCTTTTCCCTGGTTTGTTTCAGATTTAAGAGAAAGTAATACCTCAGATGCGCGGGCCGTGTGACTACTTGTGCGGTCCGTGTTCCAGCCCGCACGGTCCGCGCCCTTTACCGCCATAACAACCGAGTTTGAGTTACTATTGCCGTACATCACCTTTTGCCTCATTTCCTCCCGTCTAACTCTGGCATACGCTTGCTCGATAGTTGGAAGAGGCACCGTCTGGATTATATCGGCTCGAGTGCTATCCAAACGATCATCCAGTCCGGCAAGAAACTTGTATACTCGATCTTGTTGGACCCATAGTTTGTGCCTCTCAATATCCATCGTGCATGTCATGGGGTTTGGCCTCCTGAAGTCGATTTCCTTCCACAACCCCTGTAATTCATTATAGTATTTCTCCAACGACCCCCCCCCCCCTTTTGATACAACATATGAACCCTTTGTTGAAGATCATAAATTTGAGAGGAATCACATCCATCAAAAAATGTTGTAGCTAAAGCATCCCATACCTCCTTTGATGTGGAATACCGATGGAAATTACCAATCAGAACTGGGTCCAAGGAATTTAGAATCAAACCTTTCACCATTGAGTCATGCATCTTCCACTGCTCATATCCCACATCGCCTACTAGGGGTGCTGGTTTTGCGCCCTTCACATATCTCAACTTGACCTTGCCGGCCAGATGCGTCTCCATCATGGACAACCATAGTCCATAGTTGTTTCCGTCAAGTTTGACGATGGTCGAGTTAATCGGTACTTCAACCGGCACGGCCGTCGCCTTCTGTGTAGAGAGAAGTTCCTTCAACGCTTGAAGCAGGGTCATGTCAGCGCTGGGGTCTAGGTTCTTCTCTCCACTCGTCTTCGTACTAGGGTCCTCCATCTCAGATCGCCAATGTCAGATCTACGCCTGGTGCTCTGATACCATGTAGAATCCATGTGTATGTGCACAGAAACTGGAAACAGGAAATAGACACAAGATATAACGAGGTTCAGCACCAATTTGGTGCCTACGTCCTCCACACCCACATTTACCAACAACAAATGCAATATGTGGCCAAGAGCCAAGTAAAAGTCATTGCATGCATAAGAAATCATATTACTTTAGCATATTCAAATTGGCTAAGTGCTGTACAAGTATTTTTAGTCTAATACTTGGATAAAAAAATGAATATTTACTGGATTAGAATCATATAAATTGAATTTCTTAAGTTTTTTTTTTCTACATAATGTGACTGAGACAACTATTTCTTTTATGTTACACAAAAATAATGTACATGGTTTTTTTTTATGTTTGGTGGAACAACAATTTCAGCAATGGGGCATGTTTTTTTTTTCCCCCTGTTTTTTGGGATTATGTGCTTGCAAAGATGAGGACAATAAATGCTGTAAGAATATATGTAAAAAGGTAAATATGAAAGCAACCCTAAAGTCCCCTTTATATGATTGGATTATTCTTTTGAGCTTATTCTTGATTTTCTTGGAGACAGCCTCCAAACAGCTATTAATTCTTTGATGAGACAAGTGCATTTGCTACCCACTCCGCTAAATTACGGGGGGTCGACCCCTAGGTTAAAAATTCTGTTTTTGGGGATTGTCAAGTTTGGTAATCAGTGCACGGGTGATATTTTATTGCTTGAGGTAATTTTCTACTATTTTATAAAATTACAAATGCTTCAAAAGGATAAAAATATATTTTCCTAAAGAATGAGATGGTTTCTAAATTTTTTAAAAATGAACTAACTACTATCCTATTTATTGGAGACCAAAGACTTGACCGCAATAATTTATTTTCACTATCTACATTTTTTACCTAGGATAAAAGTTACAATTACAATTTCATTTCTAACTACTTAAGTCGACCGTTCTTCATTTACTATATTTTCAGTCTAAACTAAATTTACTTTGCTAATGCGTATTACCATTTCTTCTTTTATTATACACATCCATCAATCTTAGCAATCTCATTTCAACTACATCTTATAGACAATCGTCTTTCAACGTCTTAACACTCGAAAACTAAAAAAGAATAATTTGGGAATTTTTCTTTGCATCAAAGATACCATAAATATTGGCTCTTAGACTTGGTTTGGTATTGTTGTGCTTTTAAGAGAATCAGTTTCGGCTGTACTGCAGAAAGAATTAATTGTGGAAAGAATCAGATAAGTGTTTGATAAACTCTTGCTTCAAAATTGATGTATGTTTCAAAAGCAGCATTTGAGCGTTTGGTAAACAAAAATAATTTATTGCTATAACGGTATTAAATTACTAAAAAAACATTGAATATAATAAGGTTATTTTGTATTATTATTATTATTACGAGTTATAAAATTCATTTTTTTCCTAGTCATATATTTTTTAACAAGACAATACATTCGTTATTATTATTTTAAAATAAAAATAATAAACACCTAATAAATTTCAAATTTTATAAAAATTACAAAATAAAAGTATAGTAATATAGTGCAAAAATTAATTAAATTTATATTATTTTTTATGCATCCAACTCGCATCAATTCAGTTTCTCAAATGAGTATTAAAGGATTTAGTTTAATTAATTAGGGGTAAAATGAGTATTTTAATAATATATAATTATAAAAGCTAAAAGCAAAATCTAAAAAGCTATCATTTTGCTGCTTCTCAAAATCTGCTTCCAGGTAAGTCAGATTATTTTATAATCACTTTTAAAAATTTTGCCAAACGCCTAAACCAACTTCTAATTGTTTGAGAATCAGAAGTTGGGCTCCAAAATCAATCTCAAACGGGGCCTTAGGCTGCACGAGTTAATAATTAAAGACAATTGGTATACTCTTCACTATCACGTGATGCTACTAGTTTGGCACGAAAAATTACAAACCATTTTATTATTTAGAATATGTTTGGTAGAGATTTTAACCTACAAATAATTTTTTGTTTGTTTGACTTCTATGTATGTAATTCTTACAAAATACTGTACAATATGACACACTTGATAATGTAAACCAAAATAATCGAAATGACCCCCAGCCCACAAAGTCCACACATGAACTTTAGTAACAAAATTGTAATTTTCGACCACCTTTAACACGTGTTTACGCAAATTGGGCCCGCATGTCAATAATGGAAAATAGATTTTCAGTGGTACTAATAATAAATAGAGATTCTTATCAACATATATGGGAATAGGAGAGAGTGATAAGAAAAATAGAATCAAAATATTTACTTTCTTTAGCAAAGAATCAGATGTGATCACACATTAGCAGATGATAGAAAGAATTTTGGGGGAAAAAAAAACCAAATTGGGAGTTGAGTAAAGAAAATGGAGAATTTATAAGAGTGTACTAAAACAAGAAAAATATTTGTTAACTCTTTAGAGTGTGAAAGCATGCAATTATGGGTCGATTTTTAGATACGATATATGTTTTGAATAGACTATATTCTGACAGTATGTGATTTAGTCTGAAAATCTAACTTTGAGTCACTTCGCTTTCTAGTATGATCAAAAAATAAGGAGAAAGAATGAGCACTTTACGTTCTTTTTTAAATTAAAAAAAATTAAATTACGTAAATTTCTTTTAAAGTACGTTACGTTACAAGAATCTCTTCTAAGGCTTGAGGCACTTAAATTGTTTCCAAACGAAGATGAAATTAAAGAGTGAGGAAGAAGAAAACATATATACTCTCTCTATTGGTATATCATGATACATATTCGTAATGAAAATGGAGTGGATTCATGAATTAGCTTTTCATGAATCTAAACTATTTGTCTCAAAAAGACTACTATAACTTCAAAAGTCGACCGCATCTTTGAATTGCACGTATTATCTTTCGAAAAAGAATGCACATACGTGTCTCCTCCATATCAATCTGTCTTAAATATATTCTCTTCCCACCAAATCCCACTAAAAATTGTGCACTATGTTTCGTGTTCCTAGTTCATTACAAACTAGAATGTAAGAATATTGATCAAAAATGGAAATCCAATTGATCTAGACATCCCATGCTTATTTATATATCCAAATAAAAGTTTTAAGAGCAAGTTTGGCAAAACTTAAAAAGAAGTAACTTCTTTGAAGTAAAAAAGTAAGTTAAATTTTTCAATAATAACTGCGTAACTCAAAATTAATTACGATGAACTGGGTTACATATATATAATATCGTTGAGCGATATACTTGATTTTTTTTTTCAAACTTCATCACGTTTTTATCATTTTTGAGTATTAAGAAAGAGATTTACTTAACTTTGGATTTATTATATTTTCAAATGAATAAGAAAAAAAATTAAATTAAAATGAATAAGAAAAAAAATTAAAAAAGAGATTCATATCACATACCTATGATGTGATCAACCATGGAAGGCCTTTAAATTGACTTGTGAAGCAAAATCTCTGCAATCTCATTTGTTCTCTAATTTCTTCCCTTTATCACAGATGCATGCATGTGTGGATGATAGTTTTTGTGACATGGGTAAAATGTCATTTCATGGCCAATGTGTAAAAGAAATACATACTATTTATCGAATGGGAGGTGGCTATTATAGGTTTCGAGAATATTTTCAATTGCGCACACCTTGAATCGAATAATATGTTCTATTTCTATATATATATAAGTATTAGTCGTTTGTTAATGTGGGCTCGAGGAATTTTTAAAACGAACAAAAACATTTTTTTTCAAAAAACAGTCAAAATCAAGATTATGGGCAAGTGAAAATTTGTTGCACAACTTGTGGAGATCATTCCCAATAGATTAATTAGTTAATAAAATTCATGAGTGGGCAGTCCCTTCTTGAATATGTGCCTTTTAATGATTTGAGGGTTTTATGTGTTTCCTCCAACAATTTACTGATGATAACGTTGTTATATTAATGAAAAGAAATTGTCATTCCAATTCCAACTTTTGTCTCTTTTTTGAGATAAATTCTTGCCCAATTTATCAATTAGCATATGCTAAAGCAACTTCTTTTTATTTTTCTCTTTTATATTATAAACATTTTCTTGACAAAATAATGAATCCTTGATGGATTAATATAAAGGTGGCAATTAGACCGAACTGTTTGTGAACTCGGCGGTTCAACCCAAAAAAGTTCATTCCTGGCTCATCCTTATTAACAAAATAATGACATCTCGATGGATTAATATAGATGTGACAATTGGGCCGAGCCGTCCGTGGGCTTAACGATTCGGCCCAAAAAAGCTCAGCCCATGACAGTCCAGGCCAAGACCGAGCCTCCCTTTTGCTCGGGCTCGTATAAAATATTGCACTTTTTAAAAAAACTAGTTAAAAACACGTGCAATGCACGTGATTTTGCACGTGATTTTGTAATAATATCATGAATTTATTTTTTTGTTAAAATTTTTAAATAATAAAAGTTCAATAGTTATTTTTTTATTTTATCTATCCAACCTTCTATCAGTATCTCGGGTCACTTTGATTAAAATTTAAAATATTACAAAAATTGTCAATTTGCTTATAAATTTAAGAAAAACAATAGAGTACCTCAAAAGTCAGGCTTCTTCAACCTCTAAAAAATATAGATGCTCAACTGCATGTGTCGTGATGTTAGTTTTCTAAAAATTCATTAATTTTAGATATTAGATATCTATTAAGGTTTGTGTCTTCAATATAAGGTGTAGAAAATCACAGATATGTAAAGTGTTCAAAAGTTTTCTATTTTAGTCACCCTTTTCATCTTCATTGAGAAAAATCATAAACTTACCAATGATAAGATTCACAATAAAACCCATAATTCATCTTCATCTTCATTTTCATCTTCGTAGGGCGAAACATATTTTGATTGCTTGGCATTATCAACAAATGTTGTAGAAGTGATCTCCAATATTTTACAGTAAGAAGGTTTTTGATTTTTAAAGTTTATTTGTTACATGTTGATCCTATGGTATCTATTTTCTTGTTTACATACATTTATACATATCTATCCATACATTCCATTTGACAAATTTTGACAGCACCAAACAATTTCTCCGACAATTCTTCTTCCGACCGCGCCTCTACCAAGAAATCCTTGTCCATTGTAACGCACCCCAAAGCCACGCGCAAAAATTGCGGTGGCAATTGTTGAGCTACCAATATCAACAAATATTTTAAGATAATTAGGTCATTTGTGGTAATAATAATTCAGAACTTTACTTAATAGGCATGTAGAGTAATTTTTCACTGTAGTTTTCATGATCTATTGTACATTCACAATTTTATTTATGATCTTAAATATATTGTTGCGAAAAACATCCAACTCATAAATAAATTGATACAATAGTGAATGGAGTGATGAGTGATAGTTAGAGTTGGAGGTTAATATTTTCAATTAATTATATTTCAATTTATGAAATAAAGAGATGACGGTAGATGGATATGTGGAGAATTTTAAATGCCTTAATTAAGATTTAATTGAACCAATTTTAAAAGGCATTTTAAATTAATTAAGGAAAAATTGAAAAATCTAAAATATGAGGGAGGATATTTTGGTCCAAAAATGTTTATCTCTTTTAGAGATATAGTATAGATTAAATATAATAAATAGGGATTTAGTCTTTTCAACTTCTAAAGACTATATGTAGTTATAAATGTTAAATTAGGATTTTAATTATAACATTAACTTAAGGACAATTTAAAAAATATATAATATTAATGAGGGTATATTTGTCCAAAAAATGTTTCTCCTTTAAGTCCCTTTTAGATTAGTATAGATATAGATATACTACATTTAAAACAAAATTAACTAGTCAAGCTTGTGGGCCGGCCTGGTTTGGCCCATGAGGCCCACGATCCATGGGCCACTCCGGGCTCGACTTTCGGAGACGAGCTGGGCCCAGACACAATTCGATCAATTGTCATCTCTAGATTAATATTACTACAGAAAATTTTATTTTTAAAGATACAAATCTTTATAGTAGAAAGTTATTATTTTAAATTATTTAGTCAAAAAATGGTCATCGAGAGACTTTAGAAAACTAATTTTTTTGCCGTTAAAAGTAGGAAAAAAATTTTTTTGTAGTAATGCATAGATTATTGATTAATATATTGAACGAAAATCAAATAATTTCATGAGATACATATATGTGTATATATTCATGTGTTCTTATTCGTATTCGTATGCGTGTACACATCAATATATAAAGTCACGTAAGCTTTTAGTAAAATATTGATTAATACCATGATGGCCAAGATTACATATGTTAATATTCTTGGTGCTTGATGATTATAAATATTGTCTTGAAAAATAATGAAACTTGATGGATTAATTATATTAATTAATTAGTTGGATACAGTGGATCTTATGAAATATATGTAGATAATAAGTAAGTAGTAAATCGTGAATCTTACGAAATGTGTAGATAAAAAATATATTTGACCAATTTAATCAGCTTAATTTATAATTTAAGCTAACTCATACATGCTGTAAGTCACGTGATATTTTTAGTAAAATGATAGTGTTACCGCGATGATAAAAAATTGTCGCTTTTAATAAAATGATTGAGTGACACCATGATAGTCGAGATTACATATGGTGAATACTCTCTTAATCAATTCAAACGAATGTTTAATTGGAGAGATTTGAGTTAAATTTGATTAGGTTAAATTCATAGCAAGGATGCATATACGTCGACTAGAACAAAGTAGCGTGTTAATATGTTGGAATTTGAGTTAACAAAATTTTAAATTAGTCATTAAAGTATTTTTATAATTCATTTAGTTACTAAAATTAAATAATAATAGATAATTGGTCACATCGTTAGCCCATATGTCATATTCGACATATTAGTGCTTAAACTTTCATGTGAACTAACTGTTAAAGAGATCAATTCCTTCCAAATAGCATCTCGTTTTAGCTTTGTCACGAATTTTTAGGAAAAATTGCATATATAGTCCTTAACCTTTCAAAAAAAAATTAAAGATATACCTATAAGATTTAAAAATAGCACCAAATATTTCCGATATTTGAAAAAAATAGGTATGGTAGGTCATTTATGACGAAATTGCATTTCTCTTTAAATAAACAAAAAAATAAAAAAACAAAAAAAATGATTGAAAAATAACCAAATGTACTCCAAAAAATTAAAAATTAACAAAGAGGTCGTTTTCTTTATCAAATCTCAAAATTCAAAATCCACCACCACCTCCAAAAACCCAAAATCCACAACCACAACCCAAAAAACTCCACCCCACTAATGATCAATTTTTTCCGACCTGAAGTCACCTACATGGGAGACCAATTCATCGTCTAGTAGAACATTGCTCAGCTTCAAGTTACAGTGAGTTATCGGAGTTTTACAGTGTAGATGAAGATACACAACTGCATAAACAATTTCAATGGAAAAGTTAAGCCTCTGGAGAAGGTTTGTGCTTTTAATTTCCTCACCATTACTAAAATCTTTCGTGACATGAATTCATATACCAATGCCTTGAAGTCGTTACCTTGAAGATCAACACCCAAGCATGTTATAAGTACCTTAACAAGATTCTGATGCCTAATATTTCTCAATGCCTCACATTCAGCGATGAAACTTTTCAAAGCTCCACTTTTTGAGGGATTCAACACTTTCACGGCGACTGATGTCCCCTATTGACCAATAGTTCCTTTATATACCTATCCATAACTTCCAACTCCTAGTAAATTGGCTGCAAAGAATCCATTTGTAGCTTGGAGGGGAGTTTGATAGGATACATTCCACAGCGAATTATGAGATGAATCAGAAGAGACAGGGTACATTCCACAACGAATTGTGATAGGATACATTCCACAACGAATTATGGGATGGAGTTTTTTGGGTTGTGGTGGAGGATTTTGGAATGGTGGAATGTGGATTTTGAGTTTTTAGGGGTAGTGGTGGATTTTGGATTTTGAGGTTTGATAAAGAAGATGACATCTTTGTTACTTTTTATTTTTTTGGAGTAGATTTGGTTACTTTTCAATCATTTTTTTTTCTTGTTTTTTTTTTTTTGTTTTATATATAAAGGGAAGGGCAATATTAATGTTGTCATAAAGGACCTATTTCAAACGTTGGAATGTCTGATGCTATTTTTAAATGTTAGGGGTATATCTTCAACTTTTATGAAAAGTTAGGGACCAAATATGCAATTTTTTATTATTTACTAATGATGAAAAACAGTATTAGGGTTAAAGTGAGCAGTTTAGGATTGTTTGGTTGAAATTAATATTTCTTCTTCTAAAGATCGCGTTTTATTTTAAAAATCTCTAATTTCACGACATGTACATAATGATCATTAGTCGACATCAAGGTTAATGGATCGACATCGGATATGGAGTTGACACGGTTAGAGGAGTAACCAATTATGTAAAATTTCACTTGAACTTAAACGACCATGCATGCTTCGGGCTAAAATCGAAAAACACAAATTTTCAGATTATGAATGAAAAATCTTGAAATGTAGCTTAGAGAATCTGAATTATTTTTCAGACAGAATCAAATGTTATCTCCTATATAAACTTTCCAGCTTCATTGCTAACATGAAGCAGTCCCTTTTTGATCAGGTATTTTAGATTCATTTCTTCTTTGTTTGTATCTATATATTGCATGCATTTCATACACAGTGAAATCTAGAACAAATGATTAATAATATAATCATATTATGTTGTGTTGTGTTGTGTTGTTGATTGTGCTCTAGATGAACAATTTATTCAGCTGGAAGAGCTACAGGACGAAGCAAATCCAAATTTCGTGGACGAAGTTGTTACATTGTATTATATAGAGACTCTATTCGATTATAACAATGCCTACCATGGGCATTAGAACAAAACCGATGTTAGTCATCGAATAAGACTATCTTGTAAGCACTGAATTGACTCATTGAATTTCTCCGGTGCAATTCTGTACTCATAAAATTTGACAGTTGACGAAAATTGACATCAAATAATGATAATGTCTTGTCGGGGACTTGATTTTGCTACGCTGGACAACCATACGCACCATTTCAAGGGCTAAAATATAGATAATTTTTGCAAGTTTTACTAAACGACTTTTATGTCCTTATAACTCATCAAAGCACGAATCATGAATTGGAGAATCTGTTTTTTACTTTATTTTATATGAAAGTAAATGACATTAACCATATGCATACTAAGTGAAAAATGTTAAATGCATGGTAAGATTTAATATTTAATTATTTAAGTGATTAAATAAATTTGAATATTTTTTTATAAATATTTACTACATAAAGAATAACACGGTTGAGATTTCTTAACTTTTTTGATTTTATACATGTAAATTATGCTATTATTTCATTGTATATTAGAAAATAATAAATATTATATAAAAATAGAATTGACCCGTTGATTCAACTTTTGACCCGGCAATTGAACCAGTGATCCAACAATTCGCTTCTTTGTCTACTTCAATCTCCGGGTCGATTTTTATGACTATGCTTTTGGGGGTTGTCAATGTAATTTACCATAATAATAAAAGTGGAAAGAAAAAGGAAAATTGACACGAATAACAAATATGGTAGTTATATTGATACTACGGTTTTCTTTTGTTCAACTACTTTTAAATTGCTCTAAAGGTCTCCAAATATTGTTCACTTTCGCATTTATATGTCCAACTTTTTTGTCACATTCTTATCATAAAAAAACTTTCATTAATTAGCACATCTTGTCCCAATTGACTGTTTTTGTCCAAAAAGTCCGTTAGGAGAGTGCCCTAATATTTTTAAATAAGCAAAAAAATAAAAAATACAAGAGTACAGTAGAATATTGTCCTTTATTTCAAAGACACTAACATAAATATTGTCCTTTGGACAAAAAATCCTCATCGCGATATATGTGCTAATTTATGGAAGATAAAGAATATGAATGCAAAAAAAAAAAAGGAACATAAACACAACAATTAAAATAAAAATTGACGACCTTTAGTAAAATTAAAAAGTAGTGCAACAAACAAAAATTTGGGTGGGAATATAGCCACCCTAACCAATACCTTATAATCTAACCCGAGTACTGATTCGAAAAAGTTTACAAGTCATGGGTCAAAATAATTACAAATATAAGTTCAATTTCGTATAAAAATAAAACTTAACTAAAGATTAAGGTTCTACAAATTCAAGCATGGTAATTAAAATTTAAAAAAAGAAAAAAATTTCTCGTATTCTCTTCATAATATATATTTTACATTCTGATATTTTTATAACTGTATCTATATTAATTAGTCAATCTTTCATTTGTATTGTCAATTGTCTTGAAATTTTATTCTTACATATGGTTTTAGAGCTATATCTTTAATTTAGAATTACAGAGTTAACATAATTCATGGACGGATCACATGGAACTCTCCATTGCTGGAGTCTCCCCATTGGCCCTTTTTTTCAGTATAGGAATTTTTTTTTTCGAAAAAATAAAATTTATATATTCGGTCTAAAATTTTTTTTAGTCCCCCATCTGAATCTACGTTACATATCCTCAACCACATGCTCTCTACAAGACTACAAAGATAATGACCCGATAGAAAATTACAATCTCTTTATGATATACTCTCGACTATGATCAAGATTTTTGGCACGAATGTTAAACTTTGTCAACAAGAATAAATATATACAATCAACAATATATTAAACGACTAGGTTTTTTTTGTAAGTATTTGATCCCATTTGAACTAGGTTGTATAAGTTGTATTGCGCATAAACTAGTAACTCAACATAACAAGAGTTCTATTTTATTTATTTTACAACACTATCTCCTACACATCTCTCTCTCATATATTTCTCCAATGGAAAGAGAACTTGCATAAAAAAACTTGCTAACTTGAAGCAGTCCCTTTTTTATGAGGGGTTTTTTTTTTTTTTGTATTATAATGGTTCTCTACATGTATGTATTGCATGCAAGTGAATGTGTTAAGCTTTTACTTTGAACTCCTCGTCTTCAACATGATACAAATATTTGATCTTTATTGCATCTTTAACTAGAGAACAGTCAAAGCCTCCTCCTTAATCTCGATTATCTTTTATTTGGTTGTGATTTCATATATAGACACATACATACATATATATATATATATATATATATATATATATATATATATATATATATATATATATATGTGTGTGTGTGTGTGTGTGTGTGCGCGCGCGCGTGCGCGCGCGCGTGCGTGGAGGATTTAATGATCATTGTATCTGATAATTATATGTCTTCTTCTCCTCCAAGTGTAACGACAGCAGTGATGGAGACCTGCAAAAGGTGGTGGGGCTTTGTCCCCCGTTTCCACTCCGGCGTGAGAATTAGTATAGTAAAGACTCAAATATGCAGGGTAACAATATTGAGTATGTATGTTATCTCTTTACCTGGAGGGATGATCTCCTATTTATAGGAATGACCCGTAGCTGTATCCACAATAGTCATTAATGGCAGGTGCCTTTTCATCTTCTCCATAATTAGGATTTAATGTGGGACGTTTCGTCTTCTTCAACTGCTGGTGTTTCATATTCCCAATGGATGTGGGTGATTGTTATTCTATCTACTGTAGGCGGGCATGTGAGGACAATGAGGCGGGCAGACCAACGAGGCGGGTAGATTACTAAAGACAGGCGTCCACAGGAGAGCAGCAGTCATTTACCAAAGTGTAATCATATTTATCATCATAAGCCCCTCTACTTTTCATGGACTATTGTCAATGAGAAGTAGAAATATTGTCTTTTAATTATCTACTTTTGACCAAAACTTTTGAAAAATAAATCGTGTAATAAATAATTCATTATTTATTTACAATAAAAAATATATGGTAATTAACTGACCAAATATGGAATAAATATTTTGGGCCTAATCTGAAATTGATATGGGCTTAGATCTTAGCCCCATTTAGAAGATTTTTTTTTTTATATATATATAAGAGAGGTAGAGGGGATATTATTTGTAGTATTCTCATATCTCTCAGTTTGGCTGGAATTCTCTTCAGACTGGTCTCCTTTTTTCTGTCTAATTCATAGAGGTTTTTCCTTCCTTCGTCGTCTAAGGTAATTTTTTCATTCTTGTGCCTTTTTCTTCGAAAAGATTTCGGCCTTCTTCTTAGATGTATAAGACGGTGGTCACATCTAGTAGTGGTTCTTCAACCAATAATTCTAACAGCAGTCCCTCTTATCGCGCCCTATCTATAGGAATAGATGATAATTTTCCACCAATTGAAGATTGGACATTTGTTAGTTCTTTAGGATGTGGTGGGCCTCGATATTTGAATGATCTTGTTGATGAACTTGACGCAGGTCCAGACGAAGAAAATTCATTTATAGCTCAAAATTATTCTACCCGGGACGAAAACGGGACGAGGCGGCACTCAAGCCCAGTGCCCGTCGGGGGCGGACGGCCATGCCCGCCCCTAGCTAGGGGCGGGCGGCCATGCCCGCCCCCGGCTAGGGGCGGGCGGCCAAGCCCGCCCCGTGTTGGGGGCGGGCGACCAGGCTCGCCTGCCTTTATCTGATATTAACCATAAAATTGACTTTTCATCCTCCAATGGATTGGTAGATTCTGATGCCGATTCTTCTACATTGTCCCGCCCACTCAATATTCAAACTGAACATTCTCCAAGTGGCAATTTGATAGAATTAGAAATACCAAACGATGCCAGTATTTACAATTCAAAAAGTTTTATGAAAATGTTGAAAAAATATGAATCACCTCCCGGCCATATATACCGAGTTCCCCATTCTAGTGAAAGAATTCCAGGATCGGACCCTTTGGAGGTGGTAGTTTACCGTGATAGCATGACAGATGGTTTAAGATTTCCTCTTCATCCTTTATTTGTTTCTTTCCTCAACGAATTTCATGTCACTCCTGGCCAATTGACCCCTAATTCTTGGCGCATATCAACTTACTTTTTATATTTGTGCCTTACAAATAATATCGAGCCATGTTTAAGGCTTTTTAGAAGTGTATTTGACATGTATCCTGTGCTTGGGAGTAACTGTTACGCGTATATTCAACTTAAGGTAAAATTGTTAGTACCTCATTTTCCCAGTTCAAATAGCGGTTGGAGGAGACGTTTCTTTTTTGTTCGACCTGAGGTAGGACAGTTCCCCTTTAGAACTTGTTGGAGAACTCCTTTTTGCAAACACTTTAACGAGCCCCTGGATCTTGATTATGAATTGAAAACACGATTAGATAAGCTTTTACGCTTGACGCCTCCGGGATCACAAATGAGCGAGGTGTTATCTAATGAGAATTTGAGGCGGGTTCACATTGGATCACCTGAGGGTAGGCTACTTTTATGTCTTTATTCTTTTTGGACTCTTCATTTTTCCCTGCATTTGTTTCATCAATTTCTATTTTTCTCACAGATATGGATACTTTCAACTTTGGAGGCGTGATGGATGTGGCAGGATTCGCCACTGATGCTGAAGACCTGTCTTTATCTCCTTTAAACAAAAAGAAAAGGCGGGCTGATAAAAGAAAAACTACTGCTGAGATAACAGTTTCCCCTCGCTCCGCGTCGCGCACTACCAGGGGTAATGATGCCCATGCTTTCAAGGAGTTTGGATTTCCTCCTGTTGATTCGACTGTTGAAGCTGAGATCATGTTAGGCTGTGTGAATGAGAAGCTCATTGATAATTTAAAAAATAAAGAAGCAGCTGCCATGCGTCGTATTATGTACACCAACCACCGCAGGGTAAGCTGTTATATTTTGATAACAATCTATTGCTTTCTCACTTAACTTTTATCCTACCTTTAATTTCGATTTCTTCTGTTGTACAGATGCTTGTTATGGAGGAGAAAGTATTGCGTGATTTGGAGAAATCTGAAAAGTGTGCCGCCGATAAAGACCTCGATAAGAAAAAAGTCGTAGCAGAGATGCAGTCTTTGTTGGACAAGGCAACAGCTGCGTCTAAGAAAAAAGATAATGAGAATTCTCTCCTTCAAAAAGAGGTAGACCAACTTCGCAAAAAGTTGGAGACTGCAGATGATGAGGCCATAGCACGGTACAAGTTGTCTGCCGAATACAAGGGCAGCTTACACATGTATGGCGCAGAATCTTTGAAGGCCGCTATCAAAGTGGCTGGTTGATGGTCATCCGGAGATAGACCCAAATGAATTTGATAGGTGTCTGAGGAAACGTCGAGCTGCAGACTTAGCTGCTCAGAAAGTTAAAGTAGCTAACCATGGAGGGGTTGGATCTCAACCTGCAGGCTCTCGTGATGATTAAACAGTAGTTTTATTTATTTTAATTTCATGGCGGTTGTCCCGCTTGATCATGAAAATTTCAATATTCAGTCTATTTCCTTTCAAATACCGTTGATTACTGCGAATTTCAGTTTTGTATGTTCGTTATTAAACATACATCATTAATAAAATTGTTTTTCACTTTATAATTTGTTGGTTGCAATGTATAACATACTATTTATACCCTCCCCCAAACAAAATAAGAAAGTGAAAAACACGTTAAAAATAATCGAATGGCTAGGTGTGTTTTGCGTATCAAGGAATTTTCATTCAAGTGGGGGATTGTTGGAAATTGGTTTAAATATGTCGAGAAATTGACTAAGTGTTAAAAACAACGAAAGTGACTTCGTGTCAATTTGGCCAAATATACAAGACCTGACCCAATCCGTTTAGGCAGATTTGTTTGCCACTTCGACGCTTCGGGGGCAACGCCCCCGGAACGGGGATCGACCTGCCCAGTCAGGTCGCGGGGTTCGAGGGGGCAGCGCCCCGGAAAGAAAATTAAGATTTATCTGCATGTTTAAATGGTATATTTAGCATCTCGAAATCAATTTCGAATAAATGAGAAATTAGGGGTTGATAGGGTGGGTTTTCGAGCGCCCCAACCCCCTCCTTTGGGGCGGGCGTCCAGCCCCATTTGGGGGCAGGTGGGCGCCCTGCCCCCCTGCTGGGGGCGGGCGTCCAGCCCCTTGCAGCTCCCCTTGCTGGGGGCAGGGGCGCAGGCGCCCCTGCCCCCCTGCTGGGGGCGGGCGCCCAGCCCCTTGCAGCTCCCCTTGCTGGGGGCGGGCGCCCCTGCCCCCTTTGGGGTGGGCGTCCAGCCCCATTTGGGGGCAGGTGGGCGCCCTGCCCCCCTGCTGGGGGCGGGCGTCCAGCCCCTTGCTGGGGGCGGGCGGGCGCCCTGCCCCTTGATAGGGGTGGGCGCCCCTACCCCTTTGGGGCGGGCGTCCAGCCCCATTTGAGGGCAGGTGGGCGCCCTGCCCCCTGCTGGGGTGGGCGTCCAACCCCCTTTGGGGGCAGGTGGACGTCTAGTCCCCTGCTGGGGGCGGGCGTGCACCCTCCCTCCTTTTTTTTTGGCGAACTTTTGATTAAAGATCACTATATGAATAGGGTTATTACCTTTCTTTTCGAACTATAGGCTTATCGCCTTGGTCTTTTGATTAAGGTTCATCACCTTACTTTTCGAGACATAGGCTTATCGTCTTGGTCTTTTGATTAAGGTTCATCACTTTACTTTTCGAGACATAGGCTCATCGCCGTACTCATCGATTTATAGGCTTATCGCCTTGTTCATTTCATTAAGGTTCGTCACCTCAATATGTTGAATAAGGCTCATCGCCTTAATTTTGGATACACAGGCTCATCGCCTTGGTATGTTGAATAAGGCTCATCGCCTTAATTTTGGATACACAGGCTCATCGCCTTGATCTCTGAGATTTAGGCTCATCACCTTAATATTTTAATCAAGGCTCATCACCTCAATTTTGGATACACAGGCTTATCGCCTTGATGTGATTGTAGTAGTAGTTGAAGAAAAATTCGTATTACCCGATAAAACCTTAATAGAAACCATATCAAGTAATAAATGATTGCCGTAGGTCGAGTTCAGTAGGTGCACCAGGACTTCTCAGCGAGGCTGATCCTTCCGTAGCACCCTCCTCATCCATCCGCGTGGGCATTTTATTGAATTGAAAATCAAATGTAGGAGTACTTATTTAATACAACTACATATACTTGCTTCTATAGAAAAAGAAAAGTGATAAATTACTGATAATATTTCTTCAAAACTTGACCTTCAGCTATCACCACTTCCTCAGTAAGTTTCAACGGTTCGATTCGTGCTTTAGGTTGTTCGATATCAAGCATCATTACCGTATTTTTGAGAAGTATACTGTCTACATAACACCTCCTTGATGCTTGCTGGTCACCTCTCACACATCCTACTCCACGACTAGTAGGAAACTTCATCACCTGGTGGTACGTGGAAACCACAGCCCTAGCTGCATTCAAAAGTGGGTGACCATAAATCGCATTGTAGGCCATAGGAGCTTTTACCAACAAGAAGCTAGTCATTATCACCACACTAGTTGGGTAAGTACCCAAAGTCACTGGTAATTCAATTGTTCCCTCTGGTATAACGGTGGCTCCTCCAAACCCATGGAGTGGAGTGGTGACAGGTTTGATCTTGCTAGGTGATATCTTCAATCCTAGGAAAACTCCCCAGGACATAACGTCAGCTGCACTACCATTGTCTACCAATACCCTCTTCACATCAAAATCTGCAATATCAGCTACTATTACTAAAGCATCATCATGTGGGCAAGTAACATCTTTTAAATCCTCATCATTGAAAGTGATATTCTGGCTAAACCTTCCACTTTTGTCTACCGAAATAGATCTACTAGCCCGGGCATAGTTCTTCCGTGCTGAATTAGAGTCACCTCCCGCGGCAATACCACCAACTATGACATTTATAACACCAGCGCGAGGGGGTGGTGGTTGTTGATATTCAGCCTTTTTTCCCTTTTCTTTATCTGTTTTCACGAATTTGGATAGGTATCCTTTTTTTATAAGTCTTTCTATTTCCTCCTTCAGCTGCTGGCAATCCTCCGTATCATGTCCATGATCTCGATGGAATTTACAATACTTGGTCTCATCTCTCTTATGTGGTGGCGCCCACATCTTTTTGGGCCATACGAGTTCTTTCATATTTCGGATCTCCATCAGGACGTTAGTCCTGGAGGTGTGCAACGGTGTACTATACGCCTCTATTCCAGTACTAGTCCGATTAGGACCTGGGTGGACTATTTTTTGCTTGCCTTTGTCTTCTAGGGGCCTTGGTTCGTCTCGGTTCTTTCTTTTGTTAGACTCAGGTTCTTTTCGATCTTTCATGCCCTTAGTAATGAAAAAGGCCTCTTCTGCATCCACATATTTATCTCCTCTCCTTAGCAGCTCGTGCATTGTATCAGGTGGGTTTTTAGAGAGTGACATTTTGAATGGATGACTGTGAGTTCCATTCATCATAGCAGTGACTACAGCACACATCTGTAGATCCTTAATTCCCAAAATGGCCCTATTGAATCGGGTAATGAAATCTTTCAATAATTCATCTTTATCTTGGGTCAATTGTAACAGACCGATAGCAGTTTTCTTTGCACGTTTGCTACTAGCAAAGTATGCAGCAAACTTCTTGGAAAAATCATCAAATGTGCGAATTGACTTTGGAGGGAGAGTAGCTACCCAATCTCTGACTTCACGCCTGAGTGTGGGCGGGAAGGCCCTGCACATGATTGCGTCAGGGGTAGCCCTCAACCTCATCAAATCGACAAAAGCTCTGAGGTGATCGACAGGGTCAGCTGATCTGTCATATTTCTCCATCTTCGGCTGTTCGAAATCCCGTGGTAATGGAACTGCCATCACTTCTGGAGAAAAAGGGTCTTCTTCCAACACCATAGATTGTTGTCTACTGCCTTTTTTCAACATAGCCTCAGCTATTTTGCGACTCATCATGTCCTCCAGTCGCTGTTCTAGGGTTAACACAGGTGTCTCAACCGGAGTGGGCGTTGGAACCCACGACGGTTGTCCCCAAAGTAGATTTGGACCAGATGCCAGTGAATTGAGGTGAGGTGCAGGAAATGGAGCTAATGAACTCGGAACCAACGGTGGAGCTGTTGTCGGTGGTGTTTCCATCGCTGTAAAATTATGAGCCAACGGAGGGGCTCGCGGCGGTGCTTCCGTTGCTGGAAAATTATGATTCTGGGGAGGAGCCTCCGGTGGCGAGGGTCCTAAAGGCGAAGGGTTGGGACCCTGGGATGGAACATCCAGCGGTGAAGGTCCTGCCTGCGAAGGGCCAGGGCCTTGCGGTGACTGAGAAACCGTAGTGTTACGACCCTGGAGCAAAGCCGTTAAGGCCGCCACTTGAGCTTGTAACGCCGTAAGTTGAGCAGCAAAAGCAAACTCTTGCCGTGGATGATTAGTGGCGGCATTAGACTCCGTATCTGCATCCCTGACAGGGGCTGCCGGGGCCGTTGCATTCTTAGTTCTTCTGGTTCGAGCCATGATTTCTTGTACGGGTTCCCACAGACGGCACCAATTGATAATTATATGTCTTCTTCTCCTCCAAGTGTAACGACAGCAGTGGTGGAGACCTGCAAAAGGTGGTGGGGCTTTGTCCCCCGTTTCCACTCCGGCGTGAGAATTAGTATAGTAAAGACTCAAATATGCAGGGTAACAATATTGAGTATGTATGTTATCTCTTTACCTGGAGGGATGATCTCCTATTTATAGGAATGACCCGTAGCTGTATCCACAATAGTCATTAATGGCAGGTGCCTTTTCATCTTCTCCATAATTAGGATTTAATGTGGGACGTTTCGTCTTCTTCAACTGCTGGTGTTTCATATTCCCAATAGATGTGGGTGATTGTTGTTCTATCTACTGTAGGCGGGCATGTGAGGACAATGAGGCGGGCAGACCCACGAGGCGGGCAGACCAACGAGGCGGGTAGATTACTAAAGACAGGTGTCCACAGGAGAGCAGCAGTCATTTACCAAAGTGTAATCATATTTATCATCAGTATCAAATGAATTTACTATATTGTATAGTTGAGAATCAAAACAATAACGAAAGTTTCGTAGGGATATCTAGACGAAAAATTTAATGAATTGAAAGAATTAAAGAAAAACGCTCGTCCAAATTTGGCACAACAAGTTGTTACATCGTATTACAAGAATTCCCCTACATCAATCCAAAATATAGAGCAAGCTTTGTTGAGTAAAATCTTACTTTTTTTTTAATTATGTTAAAATTGATATATATCTACATGTTTGATTATAACAAATTTTTTTTTCTTTTTCTTGTCAAGGATAAGAACCGTATTGATTTTTCTGAGCTGGACAACTATATATAGCAGTTCAACTTTTGTAATTCTAATTTCTAGGTAATTAGAAAATAAAAATAAAAAATTTATTTCATAGTCATAATTAATTATACGAGAAATGTGTCAAATCAAACAAACCCTATATTTTTATTAATTATATCTGCAGTATTGGAGCCAAAATGTTGAAAAATGAGTGCGTACAATTCAGAGAGTACTACAAAACAAGAAATATAAAAGGGTATGTTATATGTCTTCTACTTTTAATCATATGTATAGAGTTTTATTTTTAATAAATTCGAGTCGACATTGATGCATGCGCAAAATTATTTCCTCCCTTCTCTCAATGTCCAATTCTTTTTATGCTGCCGAATATTGGGTCGAGTTCATTAATGACCGACCCAACTCAATTTTGTGCGGGCTAGCAATATGCTAGCACAGCCCAACTATCCAACCCGACCATAATTTTGCTTTTTATTTCTTTTAATTTTAATAATTTTTTTAAGCTAGAAAGATAAACAATATATCTTTTTTGTTAAAAATATGTGTTATGAGTTACAAAACTAATTTGGTTTAAATAGACTCGTTCGAATAATTAAATGAACACATTATCTCCAATATATAATTACTATTTGATTTGATAATGAACAATCTAGATTCAACTTCCAAAATGATACCATGATTTTCATGATCAGGTGAATTTCTTTTTTTTTTAAATGGTATTTGTCGTGCGATTTCAATCCCGCAAGTGGACGAATCATTACAAGTAATATAATGATGTGTAAAGTGTCGAATCCACGAGAACTATATATTAATTTAACATATTAATTTATAATCCAAATTTTAACAATATAAAGAAACACAAATTCGTTTTGATTTGTGGTTCTAAAACTATTTTAATTAAATCTAAATTATCAAACAATCTGGTGAGAACAAATTCGAATTTTACCAATACTAGAATTTGCGAATCCACCTACACGTTTTAATAATCAATTATCAGTTTAATCGCTTTAGCTTATAATTACATTGAATTGAAAATTGGTGTTCCTAAAATAATCAAAAGCCTCTCTCGATGGTCAATCAATTCTATACGATATGCGAACCTAATTATCTCTAATTAAGTTTCGAACATAAACATATGCATTAAAATCTCAAGAACACCTAAATAGATTTCATAGAGCATAATAATAATCTCTATCTATAATTGGACCCTATGTTATTCAATACCACGTGCTTAATCTATATTGAATCTCTCGATTTCAATATAGATCACAATATATTCTAATAGTGATCAGGCATTAAAATAATAAAAATAAAGAATAAAGAATAATCAACCCAAGAGCAATTAATTACTAAAACGGAAAAACTTCTAATTAATTAAACGCATGAGAATTCATCGTTCATCCTAGAAATAAGTAAATTAGCCGGATATGATTATATAAAATAATACAAGAATTGTATTAATCATGTTCCGGCGAAAGAAAAAGAAGAAAGAATAAATAAAACCCGTGACTCTGATTGAAGAATCTTCAATCTCGTGCTTTGATCTTCACTTGTCCTCTTGTATCTTCTTCCCCAAAATTTGTCTCTTAAATTGCGTAACCCCCTTCAATTGCCTCCATTTCAAAAGACAATTTGGTCCCCGATTTGACTTCTGATGTACGATTTTGGTCATTTCTTCTTTAAATTTTCTCAATTCAATCCAAAATCTTCCAAATACATTCTAATTGGTCCTCACCCTTCTAAAGTCTTATAAAGTCTTCCAAAGTTGCCTTCCAACTATTCTAAATTGTGCAAATTAGTCCCCAAACTTTTAGAAATCTGATTTTTGCTTCTGAAACTTTTGAATTCACCACAATAAGCATCAATCAAGCTTCAAACTCTTCTTTTTCATTCCAAACTCATCCAAATTGGGTATTGTACCTACGTATACAATGATTAAACTCATTTAAATAGAAATCTGCTCATATAGTGAATATATAATAAGTTTACAAGTATAAATAAGCGTATAAAATACACTTATCAGTATTATCAAATAAATATCATGCAAGGGAATTATTCCCAGAATTCAGCAGAAGTTGTGATGACTGAAGTTCATAATATTACAAAACAATAATCATTTTTCGTCATTCTTTTTTGATAATCCTTAGCAACTACAATCGACCATAAATAAATGATGCCGAAGACAAAATGAGTGATTAGTATGATCAATGAGCAAAAAATAAATAAATTTGCGGGCTAGCCCGACTGGGTCGGGCCAGGCCAGCTCGACCCAAAATCTAAGTTATACGGGTCGGCATGTCGAACCAGACTTGTTTTACAACCTCAAAATGGGATTGATAACTCCTGTGTTACTCCTCGTATGGTTGCTTTTTATTTTATTTTATTTTTTTCTCCAGGTGGATTTTTTTAATTTATTTAGTTCTAGGTCTAAATCTAATCATCCGTGTGTGTTATAAATATCCAATGGCAGTAATAGAGGGGTGAATTTTTTAAGGCAGAATGATTATTTTACCCTTTGTTATTTTGTGAAAGTCCATTGTTACCCTGCTCATTATATTTCTTTTCTCTTGCACATCTCACATTCCTCGCATCTTTTCAGACCCCTTGGGGCACCACTTCATAACTTCTCACCCAAATTAAACGACTAGGTTTTTTTTTGTAAGTATTTGATTCCATTTGTATTCTAATGCAACTAGGATAAACTAGTAACTCAACACAGCAAGAATTCTATTTTATTTATTTTACAACACTATCTCCTACATCACACTTTTCTTTTAAACCCCCGTCCCCCGTCCCTCTCTATATCTCTCCCCCCGCTTCCCTCCCTCCAATGGAAAGGGATTTGCATAAAAAGCTTGCTAACATGAAGCAGTCCCTTTTTGATCAGGTAATGTCTCTGTGTCTTATAATGGTTTCTCTACATGTATGTATTGCATGCAAGTGTGTGTGTTAAGGCTTTTACTTTGAACTCCTCGTCTTCAGAATTGCATCTTTAACTAGATGTCAAATCGAGCCCCTTCTTTAATCTGCATTATCTTTTATTTGGTTGTGATTTCATATATAGACACATACATATATGTGTGTGGAGAATTTAATGATCATTGTAACAAATGAATATAGTATATTGTATTGTTGAGAAACAAAATAATAAGGAACGTTTTGCAGGGATATCTAGACGAAAAATTTAATGAACTCGAAGAATTACAGGATAACACTCGTCCAAATTTGGCAGAACATGTCGTTACACAGTACTACAAGAATTCCCCTACATAATTAATTATTCATGAAATATGTCAAACAAACCCTATATTTTTATTATTTATATCTGCAGCATTGGAGCCAAAAAGTTGAAAAATGAGTGCATACAATTCAGAGAGTACTGCAAAACAAGAAATATAGAAGGGTATTTAATCTGTCTTCTACTTTTAATCATATGTAAAGTTCATTTTGCGTAAGTATCAATAAGTTTGAGTCGACATTGATGCATGCCCAAAATTATTTCGTGCCTTCCCTCAATGTCTAACTCTTTTTATGTTGCCGAATATTGGGTCAAGTTCATTGATTCTTGATGTTTAATTTCATAGTTGCAAAAGTTGTTTCCAACAACTGAAGAAAGAACATGTAACTCTTGAAGAGAAACTAAGACATTATTTTCAGGTTCCCACTTTTTCCTATTTCATATTTGTACTACATACAAGAAACACATTCACATACACGCAAGTAATTGAGTTGGATGAGTTTTGTTCCAGTTTGCAAGAATAGCTAAGCCTGTTGAAAAGGCATGTCTCACCCAAAGAAAATGCTGTGATTTTGCTGCACATAGCAATTGATATGGCAATATACATAATACATGTGCTGATGTCAGCCCTAGAGAGTGCGACTTTATTGGCCGTGTAAATAATATATTCTTAATCTTTACTTATTGTCGTACTTATATCTCCACCTTTTTTTTGTCGAATTATTATCTTTAATCTTCCATTAAATAGCAAATCTAGTTCCTAATGATAATTTCTATTAAATTATTCTATTAGCGTGTTTTGAAATAAAGAAAAATTATTAATATATCGCACTTTTATATATGTTTTTTTTTTTTTTTTGCTAATTTAAAAATGAGGAAAAAATAAGCATATGTTTGGCATAACTTAAATTATAATTTCAGATGGTCAAACTAGTCAAACATAATTTTCATCCACACATTTCATGGGACCCACTACTTACAACCACTTTTTATCCACACATTTACCAACTGCTTATAATATAAGCACTTAAATTATAATTTCAGCACCTCCAAACATATGCTTATGTCTGGTTCTACCACAAATTTCTTATGCCATTTTTTTATGAGTAACAAGACGTGCCGATTAATAAAAGATTACGACAAAAAAAAAAATGTTGAAGACATAAGTGCGACAAGTAACAAAGATTAAAAATTTTTAGTGCAATTAAAAAGTTTTACAGTTAAAAAAAAAAAAAAAAATTGTGCTTTCATTGAAAACTGGTAGTAAACATACTCATTTAGGTTTTTTTTTTTTTTTTTGAAAGAAAGAAAGAAAAAAGGGTAAAATGTTTTGAAAACCACAGAAACTATCAAACTTTTGTGTCGATTTCGGCAGAGCCAGTTACTTCATTTTAGTTCCATCTGTCATTGATTTTTGATCTCTGTTGTGGAAGTTGGATTAGTTACTGGAATGCATATGGTTAACTTATTGTAAATTTGTTTAATTTTAAATAGGTTAGTTTGGTTTTGCTTAAAAATTTGCTAAAAAGCTAAAAAGGAACCCATTCACTATCTAAAAATGATCCCTCTATTGTCAATCTCTTGCCTTTGCTTACTCTCTTTCCTCCATTCTAGAGCGAATCCATGGGTATTTGAACCCAAGTATCCAAGAAAAAGTAGAATATTTGATGGAAGGTCGGAAAATCTTTTTGAACAACCCGTTATCGTAGGAAAGCCTTATATCTTGAAATTAATTCATCAAGTTGATGATAAAATTTACTTCTCATGGGGATAAGTTCTCCATCAAATTTTTAAAAATTATCATTCCATTCAGTATCTTTTGTTTTATCAAAGCGTCGGATTTTTAAATTCTCATAGGGCTCTCCTGGAATTCCTTTATCACTGATTCGTACTAAATAAATAACGAGCTAATTAATGAATACCCTTCTTTTTGCCGTTTAACCCCCCCTCCCCCAAATAAAATTCTTCATAACACTCATAATGGTCCACTTTACGAAGGTCCCATTGTATTCCGCAAGACCTGCGGGCCCTACTTACTTCAGGCTTCTCTCCTTTGGCTTCGTAGTGTTCTTGTTATGCCAATAGTCTATTACATAATCAAAGCCAGTCCTCCCTGAAAGAAGGGAAATCACTATTCTTTTAGGAATCCGGCTAGCCAATAGAAAGCTCAACTCGTAGAGACCTTAAGCGAGCATTCAGTTAAAAGTAAGTATATATTAACCTTGCCCTTGACATAGCGTGGCACTCCGTAACCATGGAATTGAGCTTGGCCCTGTCTCGGCTGAGCAATTGAATCCTCTGCAGCCCAAAGTTGCTCCTCTACATCATAGAATGTCGGTATCGAAGAAAGACAGAAATATGGTTTAATAAAAAGTTCCCAAGAGAGATATATTTTTTAAATCACCAGACAAATATAGTTTTTGAATTGAGCAATCGCCTGGAGATGTTCTTCGAACGGATCATGAGGATGAGTAGATATTGTGTGATGATGTTCCTATAACCCCAATTAAGATAGATCACATAAAATGGAAAGCAAGGGTGTTTCTTGGCTAGTGAAAACTCAGTACATATATATCTCCTCTCAGTATGGAGTCAACAAAGCAGGTAAGGTTTACGATCAAAAAAAAAAAACAAAGCAGGTAAGGTTTAGTTATTTGTTCACAGTGAATTATTACAATGCTCTGTCCAATGCTCATCAACGTGATTTTGATGTTACATACATAGTCTCTAACTGAAAAAAAAAAAAAAAGCGAAGGGATTGTGAAAATCAGTCGCCGGTGGGACAGAATTCTGTCCGCTCGAGCGGGCACTGTTTCCTCGCTCGAGCGGACTGTGCTGCGGTCAATTACTTATTTAAGTTAAAATTTATTTTTGGCATGTTTTTGGGGACTTAGGGCACTAAATTCAACCCTAATTGGATTCGTATAAATAGGAGAACTCTTATAACAATTGGAAGAGTTGAATTTTGGAGAGAACAAGAAGGCAAAACACAAGATCTTTACAAAAATATCTTCATCCGGGCAAGATTATTTAGAGATCAAGCAAGAGAAAGTTGGGATTCTTGAGCAATCCTTTAAAGACATTCAAGAGGGCCAATTTCATCTTCAAAGTTCTTCTTGCAATTAAATATTCCGGGTGATAAATTCTCCATTTATTATGTGTTTTTGTAAATTAAACATGATGGGCTAAACTATTTATGCTAAGGATGATGATGTAAACCATATGTTGAAGTTTTAATTAAGGATTCCCGTTTTTAATCTTAATTTGTGTTTGTTTGATTTATGCCATGATTTTAATATCTGTTTGAATGATTGATCACCGTTTGAACGTGTTTGTGATTTATTTTCATTTCCGAAAGGTTCAAAATAGATTAGCTCATTATGGTTTTAAACATTAAGTCCTATAGAGATTAGAAATAATTTTCTATGCTTGGTGCAATCAAATTTGATAATCTTGATATTGAAAGTATTTTCGTATATATTCAAAATAGGAATATTTTGGAACTTATATGAAAATAGGTTTAATTATGCTCGAAAGAGATTATTAGATAATTTATGATTATCGATTGTCAATTTGAACACAAATTGGATTAGAACGTGGGATTTTGAGGATTAAGATTGATATTAATGGTGAAGTCAGATTCCTAGCATAACTCATTTACTTAATTTTTCTCCAAAAACTATATTTTGCATTTAGTTAAATCGTAGTTATAGTTAAGAAAATTTCATACTTTCTTAATCCAAACATTTATTGTGTGTATTCGATTTAAGATAGAATTGGTGAAAATTAAGCTATAGTCTAATCCTCGTGGGAACGATACTCTTTTACTTACTTTTTACTATTACTTGTCAACGAAACCGTACGCTTGCGGGATTTCACCGAACACAAGATTATCAAATTTGATTGCACCAATCATAGGAAATTATTTCTAATCTCTATAGGACTTAGTGTTTAAAACCATAATGAGCTAATCTATTTTGAACCTTTCGAAAACGAAAATAAATCACAAACACGTTCAAACGGTGATCAATCATTCAAACGGATATTAAAACCATGGCATAAATCAAACAAACACAAATTAAGATTAAAAACGGGTATCCTTAATTAAAACTTCAACATATGGTTTACATCATCATCCTTAGCATAAATAGTTTAGCCCATCATGTTTAATTTACAAAAACATATAATAAATGGAGAATTCATCACTCGGAATATTTAATTGCAAGAAGAACTTTGAAGATGAAATTGGGCCTCTTGAATGTCTTCAATGGATTGCCCAAGAATTCCAACTTTCTCTTGCTTGAACTCTAAATAATCTTGCGCGGATGAATAAATTCTTGTAAAGATCTTGTGTTTTGCCTTCTTGTTCTCTCCAAAATTCAACTCCTCCAATTGTTATAAGAGTTCTCCTATTTATATGGATCCAATTAGGGTTGAATTTCATGCCCCAAGTCTCCAAAAATATGCCAAAAATAAATTTTAACTCAAATAAGTAATTGGCCGCAGCACAGTCCGCTCGAGCGAGGAAACAGTGCCCGCTCGAGCGGACAGAATTCTATCCCACCGGTGATTGATTTTCATATGGTCATAACTTCTCGTAGGAAACTCCAAATTGTAATCCGTAAAAAGCGTTAGAACTATAATTCAATTATCTTTCCAATGGTATATCATTTGACTAATTTAGATGTTTTTACCAAAGGATGTGCTCTAATTTCTCCACATGTGTCGATTATAATTTCTCAATTTGCTTCTTTGGCTTTCGAGTGTTTGATCATTCACTTCAACTCTTCATTGTCACTCCAAAACACCTTAAATCTATTGATTTTATCTTCTTTCTCATCCTCCAATATTTGTCTCTTGATATTCACTTCAAAAACTCAATTTCTTCTAATTTACTCGCCGATTTCACCAATGTGACTTGAGTTCGGAGATTTTGTCCTACAATCATAAAAATGAACAAAAACTCAATAGATATCGATTCTAAAATACTTAGAATTATACAAAAACTCTTCATTAAAGAATCAATATAAGTGTATAAATTACACTTATCATTCCTATAACCCCAATTAAGATAGATCACATAAAATGGAAAGCAAGGGTGTTTCTTGGCTAGTGAAAACTCAGTACATATGTATCTGTTGGAAATAATTGTTTATAAATTGGTTTGACCAATTTTTGACCAAATATTCGGGTGAGTCCCGATAACCGATTATTATAAAATTATAGTCGAATATATTCTACTCCGTAAGTAGATACTCGTGGTACATTTGGTTTCACAAAATTATTTTCGAATGAATGAGAAATTAATATCAAAAATTGACACCTTGAAAGTGGAATTTAAATGTTGTAGCAAGTTGGGAAGTGTATCCCACATCGGAAGATGACTTGATTTTGAACTAATTAATATACCTCTAGTTTGGATTTGGGTTTGGGCTCCAAGGAGCACCGCAAGTCTTTAGAAGGGAGAAGGCTTAGATGCTATCAGGTTCGGTTCAAAGTCCACACGCGCGCGCCGCCGCCGCCCGCCCGCCGGTCGGGCCGGGCTCGTGGCTCGTGGCTCGTGGCTCGAGGGTCGAGGGTCGAGTCGTGTTTCGCGTAGTATATTCTTTTTAGACAAAATAAATATAAAAATAATTTATTTATTTTATACATCGTTCCGAATTTGACACGTGTCATGTGTCTGTCTGTTGGATTAAGAACAGACATGATTGTTCAACATGTCCTTCCAGATTTGGCAACTATTCAAAAGAGTCCTTTCAAGTGTTGTGTCTTTTCAGACACAACTTTTGGTATTCTATAAAGTTCTGCATTTATTCATTCAATCATATATTGCATTCCATAGCATTCGACTTTTCAGTTTAGAGAGTACAAAAACAATTTAAGTTCGCTGTCCTTTTGGTTTGTAGTGCTACTACCGAAAGGTTTTGATCGTTGTATCTTGGGAGGCGTTTGCCACAATACCGTAAGCACCGGAGCGGGGCAAATACGTCTTAAGGAAAGAGAGTTGAACTCTTGCCTCGATCTGCATATTTTTATTTCATCGTCTTTACGAATTTGCAAGTAAGTGTTGTACATTATTAAATTGAAAAATAGAATATAATTATATATTTATAATTTGGATCAACAAACTTAAGACGTATTTTCTGTGCAAGATAATTATATTCTGTAGTATACTGTTTTAACGTATTGTACATTGCTTATTTAATCTGTTGCTTGCAAGAGAACGTATTTTATTCTGATGCAAGATTTTTTAAGTTTTTGTTATATTCTAATTAACGTATTCTATTCTGCCGCATTTAAATGCTTGCTTTCTGTTAACTTGTAATTGCATGCAACATTAATTATTTTATTTGTCTTTAACCGCATGTGAATTCAAATTCTGATTACAATAGTTTCATCAAATTTTATGCAAATTAATTATATAAATCATAATTAATTTGGGCCTTGTTGTTTCTGTTCTTTTATTAAATTTTCAAAGTTGCTGATTCTATTTTAGCAATTAACTTTACTGAATTCTCTGTACGTAACATTTATCTGTGCATGATAATTAAGTAATCTACCTTATTAATCTGTGAATGGTAATTAATTGTTCTGTTTACATTTAATACATTTTTTTTTAACCGTAAGAATTTATAGAAATCTGCATTTCTGCCAAAAACAATGTGTTTATATATTTTTCATATTCAACAGTGTGTACAACATAATTTCTGATTACATCTGTTAAGTACTTAATTCATTATTCTGATTAAATAATTGTAATTGGTCTTATTCTGTTGGTTTTAGATTTGTTTATATTCATTAATTTTGACTCATTAACGTGTTGAATAAAATTAATTGCAAAAGATTTGGCTATTAATTAATAGTTAATCAGATCTTTTAAACTTTTGAGCAGAAACCGAAAGTTTCACTTCCATCCAAGTTTTAATTTCTGGCACTTATTTCAGTGGTGCATTTATTGTTAATATATTTGTTTTATCTAATTAGATTGTTGAACTTCTGTTTGTAACAGAAATGGATTTGAGTGGGAATAATGGTGTTCCCACAACTAATGGTATATCCACGAGGGTTCCACCTATGGCTATTCCAATTCAATCGGCTCAAGTGCCTCATGGAGAAAAACCTGAAAAATTCAGCGGGGTGGATTTCAAGAGATGGCAACAAAAGATGCTGTTCTATCTCACCACTCTTAACTTGGCGAAGTTTCTGACAGAAGATCCTCCCGTTGTGCAAGAAGGAGAAAATAATCGAGAGTCGATTATTGCTTTGGATGCATGGAAGTATTCTGACTTTCTGTGCAAAAATTACATTCTGAACGGATTGGACAATATACTATATGGAGTTTATAGTGCCATGAAAACAGCAAAAGAACTTTGGGAGTCTTTGGAGAAAAAATACAAAACTGAGGATGCTGGCACGAAGAAATTCATTGTCGGAAAATTCTTAGACTTCAAGATGATAGACACCAAGACAGTTATTAGCCAAGTTCAAGAATTGCAAGTTCTTCTTCATGACATACATGCTGAAAGTATGAGTTTAAGTGAGTCATTCCAAGTTGCTGCTATCATCGAGAAACTTCCTCCTTTATGGAGAGATTTTAAGAACTATCTCAAGCACAAACGCAAAGAGATGAACTTGGAAGAGTTGATTGTTCGGCTAAGGATAGAAGAAGACAACAGAAAGTCTGACAGGAAATTTGGAGGACAATTTGGGCAAGCAAAAGCCAACATTGTGGAGTCTAGTTCAAAGACTAACAAGAAAAGAAAGCATTCTGGAGATGCACCGAAGAAAGACAACAAAAAGAATGCTAAGAAATTTAAAGGTGACTGTTATAACTGTGGAAAGGCGGGACATCGTGCAAGTGAATGTCGCAAGCCAAAGAAACAAAAGGCTCAAGCACATGTGACAGAAAGTGATGCACTATCTGAGGATATTCAAGAACTGAACTTGTCTGCTGTTGTTTCTGAATGCAACAACATTGGAAATCCTAGAGAATGGTGGGTAGACACTGGAGCTACTCGACACATTTGTGCTGACAAGACAATGTTCTCTAACTACAAGACAATCAACGGAGAACAATTATTTATGGAAAATTCCGCAAGTTCAAAAGTTGAGGGACAAGGGAAAGTAACTTTGAAGATGACTTCCGGCAAAGAACTCGTCCTCAACAATGTGCTACATGTGCCTGACATTCGCAAAAATCTTGTGTCTGGGTTTTTACTTAGCAAGAATGGTTTTAAATTGGTCTTTGTATCTGACAAGTTTGTACTCACAAAGAATGATGTATATGTAGGAAAGGGTTACCTTTCTGAAGGACTGTTCAAGATGAATGTCCTTACCATTGTACCAAAATCAAACAATAATAATAATACATCTTCTTCTGCTTATATCGTTGAGTCCTCTTGTTTATGGCATAATCGATTAGGACATGTAAACTTTAAATCTGTGCGTAAATTAATGAACTTAAGTTTATTGCCTTTTCTACATTTTGTTCCTAATCATAAATGTGAAATTTGTGTTGAGGCTAAGTTAGCCAAAACTCCGTTTCATTCTGTTGAAAGAAACACGATACCTTTAGAATTAATTCACAGCGATATCTGTGACTTGAAATTTGTGCAAACTAGAGGTGGTAAAAAGTACTTCATTACTTTTATCGACGATTGCACAAGATACTGTTATGTTTATTTGCTAAGAAGCAAAGATGAAGCATTAGATGTTTTTAAACATTATAAGAATGAAGTTGAAAATCAACTTAGCAAACGAATAAAGATTATTCGTAGTGATAGAGGAGGGGAATATAGAGCACCGTTTGAAGAATTTTGTTCAGAATATGGTATTATTCATCAAACAACGGCACCTTATTCACCTCAATCAAATGGTATTGCTGAGCGCAAAAATCGAACTCTTAAAGAAATGATGAATGCCATATTGATAAGTTCGGGCTTACCTCAGAACTTGTGGGGGGAAGCTATCCTTTCAGCAAATGTGATTCTTAATAAGATACCACAAAAGAAAAAGGATAAAACTCCATATGAATTATGGAAAGGTCATAAACCCACATATAAACACTTAAAAGTGTGGGGGTGTTTGGCTAAGGTTGAAGTACCAAAGCCTAAACAAGTTAAAATTGGACCTAAAACAATTGATTGTATATTTATCGGCTATACTAACAATAGTAGTGCATATCGATTTCTTGTTCACAAATCAGACATTCCAGATATACATGAAGGTACTATCATTGAATGTAGAAATGCTGCATTCTTTGAAAATGTATTTCCATACAAAGACAAGAAAGAAACAAGTTCTAATAAACGAACTTATAATACTGCAAACGGTACTCATATAAGTGATGAAGAACCTAGACGTAGTAAAAGGACCAGAACTTCTACCTCGTTTGGTCCAGATTTTCTAACTTATATGGTAGAAAATGATCCTAAGACATTTAATGAGACAATGTCTACTCCAGAAGCTCCGTTGTGGAAAGAAGCTATCAATAGCGAGATAGATTCTATTATGCAAAATCACACTTGGGAGTTGGTTGATCTTCCACCTAGAAATAAGCCTTTAGGTTGTAAGTGGATTTTCAAAAAGAAGTTAAAAGCTGATGGATCTATCGATAAATACAAGGCTCGATTAGTAGCTAAAAGATTTAGACAAAAAGAAGGCCTTGACTTTTTCGATACATACTCACCGGTGACAAGGATCACCTCGATCAGAGTTCTAATTGCAATTGCAGCATTGCATAACCTCGAAATCCATCAAATGGATGTAAAAACAGCATTCTTAAATGGAGAGTTAGAAGAAGAAATTTACATAGAACAACCTGAAGGGTTTGTTGCTCATGGACAAGACAAAAAGGTGTGTAGACTCGTTAAATCGTTGTATGGACTAAAGCAAGCTCCAAAACAGTGGCACCAAAAATTTGACAAAACTATGTTGTCAAATGATTTTAAAATTAACGAGTGTGATAAATGTGTCTATATCAAAACCACACCAAAAGCTTATGTGTTAGTATGTTTGTATGTCGATGACATGCTTATTATGGGTAGCAATAATGATATTATCATGACTACGAAGAAAATGTTAGCAAAACATTTTGACATGAAGGATATGGGTGTAGCAGATATAATTTTGGGAATTAAAATATCTAGAACACCTAATGGACTACGTTTGTCATAGTCTCATTACATCGAGTCTGTACTTAAAAAGTTTAAGGTCTATGATGAAAGTCCAGTTAAAACTCCTGTAGATATAAGTCTACACTTGGCAAAGAATAAAGGTGAACCTATATGTCAGTTAAAGTATTCTCAAATTATAGGAAGCTTGATGTATATTATGAACTGCACGCGTCCGGATATTGCTTATGCTGTTAATAAGCTAAGTAGGTTGACAAGTAATCCAAGCAATGATCATTGGAAGGCATTGAAAAGGGTACTTCGTTATTTAAAATACACCTTAAATTTTGGATTACATTATGCAAGATATCCAGCAGTATTAGAAGGATACTGTGATGCGAATTGGATATCTGATACAAAGGATTCCAAATCCACAAGTGGTTATGTCTTTACCATTGGTGGTGCAGCTGTGTCTTGGAAGTCCTCAAAACAGACATGTATAGCTCGATCAACGATGGAATCAGAATTTATAGCTTTAGATAAAGCTGGAGAAGAAGCAGAATGGCTTCGTAATTTCTTAGAAGATATTCCATGTTGGTCTAAACCAGTGCCTGCTATAAGTATACAATGTGATAGTCAGTCGGCTATTGGAAGGGCACAAAATAGTATGTATAATGGTAAGTCTAGACATATACGTCGTAGACACAATACTATTAAGCAATTGATCTCAAATGGTATTATTTCTATTGATTACGTAAAATCAAAAGAGAATCTCGCGGATCCTCTTACAAAGGGATTACCAAGAGATCAAGTATACTGCTTATCAAAGGGAATGGGATTAAAAGCCTACAACGCATGAGTTTTTATAATGGTAACCCAACCTTGTTGACTGGAGATCCCAAGATCTTGGTTCAATGGGACAACTAAGTTATGAAGATTCAGTTAAGCACTTAGGAGTTATCTCCTACCCATTTCTATTGTGGGAAAAAAAAATGTGCTTTCTGCAGATTATATTAGGATAAGTAATACGTTTAATGATTCCTATAGTTTGGATTAACCAAGTGGAGTATGGCAGAATGCTCTTAATAGGAGATCACCTATGTAAGTGTGAAGTGAGGCCGCTTCTATGAAAATGTTTTAAGGCTTAAATTTTCTAGAACACTTATGAAACCCAAGAGTTGTTCAGGGCCAAAATGAACACAACCATGAGAACAAAAGAATTGTTAGAAAGGTTATTGTGTGGATACTGTTGTCTTGGTTTACACCAAAGGCTGGACAGTTCAAAATATCACGTTCACTGACTAGCCAAGTAAATCCGATAGTATTCCACTAGGGCAGGTTCAAAGCCAGAAGCTACCTCTCCTGATGCAATAGCTTTTCGCCTGTACTCTCTATTAGCATTTGCATTTCATTTGCATATTTATGGTAATTTCCATTCATGTGGAGGATTGTTGGAAATAATTGTTTATAAATTGGTTTGACCAATTTTTGACCAAATATTCGGGTGAGTCCCGATAACCGATTATTATAAAATTATAGTCGAATATATTCTACTCCGTAAGTAGATACTCGTGGTACATTTGGTTTCACAAAATTATTTCCGAATGAATGAGAAATTAATATCAAAAGTTGACACCTTGAAAGTGGAATTTAAATGTTGTAACAAGTTGGGAAGTGTATCCCACATCGGAAGATGACTTGATTTTGAACTAATTAATATACCTCTAGTTTGGATTTGGGTTTGGGCTCCAAGGAGCACCGCAAGTCTTTAGAAGGGAGAAGGCTTAGATGCTATCAGGTTCGGTTCAAAGTCCACACGCGCGCGCCGCCGCCGGCCGGGCCGGGCTCGTGGCTCGAGGTCGAGGTCGAGTCGTGGGGCGTGTTTCGCGTAGTATATTCTTTTTAGACAAAATAAATATAAAAATAATTTATTTATTTTATACATCGTTCCGAATTTGACACGTGTCACGTGTCTGTCTGTTGGATTAAGAACAGACATGATTGTTCAACATGTCCTTCCAGATTTGGCAACTATTCAAAAGAGTCCTTTCAAGTGTTGTGTCTGCCCCTATAGTTCTGCATTTATTCATTCAATCATATATTGCATTCCATAGCATTCGAATTTTCAGTTTAGAGAGTACAAAAACAATTTAAGTTCGCTGTCCTTTTGGTTTGTAGTGCTACTACCGAAAGGTTTTGATCGTTGTATCTTGGGAGGCGTTTGCCACAATACCGTAAGCACCGGAGCGGGGCAAATACGTCTTAAGGAAAGAGAGTTGAACTCTTGCCTCGATCTGCATATTTTTATTTCATCGTCTTTACGAATTTGCAAGTAAGTGTTGTACATTATTAAATTAAAAAACAGAATATAATTATATATTTATAATTTGGATCAACAGTATCTCCTCTCAGTATGGAGTCAACAAAGCAGGTAAGGTTTAGTTATTTGTTCACAGTGAATTATTACAATGCTCTGTCCAATGCTCATCAACATGATTTTGATGTTACATACAGTCTCTAACTAAAAAACAAGCGAAGGGATTATGAGAATCAAAAGGACTTCCAAAGATGTTGGAGAATCTTGACAGCAAATTAGTTGTATTTTTATATGTCATGTTGTTCGTATCTACCGTTATCTGAGTATTTTGGGAGGAGTAAGTACATGACGTAGTGTTTATGGGAGACTTTTACTGGAGATGCCTTAGTGGCAACTAAAATAATTGACTTGTAATTGTTCAACAACTATAACAACTAAATGAGTTAACTGGAGAACAGACCTAACTTCAAGAATCAAGATACCATGTCTGTCTGCCCTATATAATTCTCATTTTGACCATCCGTTTTTATTGAGGTATTTTCCCTATTTCAAATTGGATAAAAAATGAAACACATGTAAGCACACACAAAAATGTAATTATGTAATTTATTAATATATTTTCTTGTAGCTTGCACGATTAGTGGGGCCGGTTGAAACAGCAATTTGCCCAATGATCGAGTTTGCTGCGGACAATTGATTTTAAATTTGACTTCATTCCTATCCTGACTACGTAAATGAAACAATTTTAATTGTCACTTTGTATGTTAGCATGATTGTGACCATCTTCTTGTCACCATGACTTTTAGATTTTGAACAATCAACTTGATTGTTTGAGTGTGCCGTTGTTGCTTATCTACTGCCGTTAGATGTGGCAAAACAAGCAGACTAATCCATATCACTTGGATTTTGAGTTGGACTAGCCCTGTCTCGAACAAAACTGGGTCTATATGATCCGGCTCGGCTAGCCCGCAATTTTTTTTTTTTGTTCGACACTTATCACTCATTTTGTGAATACTGAATAGTCCCAATACATAATCCAAATAATATCAATATAAAATGGCATAAACCCAAGTGTCCAACTTAAATTGTTTTTTTTTTAAACATTAGTCCAAGAATCTCAAACTCCAACATAAAATTGTTTAGATTTAATTAAAATTTAGTTTAATTCATGTTTCAATCCAAATTATGTTTAGTGTGACACGTAAATTATTTATTTTAAATTTATTTATAAGTAAACTTTTTAATTTAAGCCAAACATTCTTATATCTCAAAGCAATAAGACTAGCATGTTTTTAATATTTATGTTTTAGGAAAATGTGTCAAGAAATAGTTTACAATTAACCAAAAAAATATTATTGTTTTGAAAGAAAATTAATGTTTATCTATTGATTAATACATGAGAGTCCCAATTTTATAAATTAATCTCTTAAAAAATCTCAAAGAATATATATCCAGCTTGTGCAATTATATTCTCTATTAGCATATGGAGTTAATAAAGAAGGATTACTTTGTTTCATACTACAAGACATTGAAATATTTAGAACAAAAGCTAGTTTTAATTTGACCCATTTAGTTCTTGAAAAGTCACCAATATTAATTCTATATCAAATTGTGTCTTGTGTGTGTGGATGTATTAATGATCAATACTCTATATTATTGACGTAATCTCGTACATCAAATTGAAGATTGCTAAGATTGTATTTGATACAATATATTAGATTGTATAAAATTAGGTTGGGCCGGCATATTTCTGACCTGCAGACCTGCACAAAACTGAGCTCTACCATCCCTGTCCAATTTCAAATGTGGTCTTACTCTGGCGGACCAAGTCAGCTTGCCAGCTCTATCCATAGCTATGGTCTCGCAAAGTGTCTTTCATTGTACTTTTGGGTAAGTATATTGTCAGCGATTTTATATCTTTAATAATTCTGCAAGTGCACGGATCGCTCAAGTAATAAAGTGGATATCGAATCCAAGTATCGTACCCACAAAGATTTAGATAGTTCAATTAAATTAAATTAATCTTAACCGAATCTAATGAACTTTGAAAATTTTGTTTCTTAAACTAATGAAATAATTATAATTCAAGAAAATAAGAAATTAAATTAGATAATAATACTTGTAAAATTAGAAAAGAAAAGCATATTAGGATCTCGATTCCACTTATATCAATTACCTTTGACCCGAACCATTAAATTTGATAACATGATTTACTTATGAAGATCAATATTCCTAATTTAATTTAACAATCTCTCTCAAGTAGAATTAAACATATTCTTATATGCGACCCAATTATATTTCTATGACGAATGCGAGCATACAAGAATGCATTAGAATTTGTGAATAGTTAAAGATCACGTAAAGCATAGTGGTATATCTCTATCCCCTATCGGATTCTACAACAATTGATACTATGTATAACCTATTTTACATCTATCGAAGGTAAAACAAGCCACAAGAATCATACAACTATTGCGCATATAATTGTAGATGGGGAGAAAATCAATATCAATTATTCAAAAATTAAAATATGCTTAAATATCAAAAACTAGGTTCGAAGAATTAAAGATTCATGATACAAGTTTAATCATGATCCTAGGACTAAAATATTCTAGTCTAGCATACTAACAATAAAGAAATAAAAAGAAGAAGAAAATATGGAATTCATTACCCGAAGAAAAAAAAAACTTGAAAGAGTAATTTCTTTATCTTGATCTTCGTTGAATTCTTCAAAAGAACAATCTTGATCTCCATTTGATGTGTTTTCGTCTATGTTTTTGTCCCAAAAACTCAACAACTTGTTATGAGTTAATAAATCATATTTATAGTTACCTAATTGTACCCAAAAAAAAATCTCAAAAAATCATGAAAATCGCGTCCAAACAAATTTTCTAATTTGAGTCGAACACAAAAGGAAACAAAAATTTCCGCGGCCAGAAATAACACTGGGCGGCTATTTTTCAAACGGCCATAACTTTTTGTAGGAAACTCCAAATTGAGATCCGTAAAAAGTGGTGGACTCTTAATTCAATTATCTTTTCAATGGTATATCATTTGTCTTGTGAATATTTTAATACCAAAATTTGTGCACAAATTTCTCCACATACTTCGATTTCTCAATTGGGTTATTTAACTTTCAAGTGTTTAATTATTTGTTTCAACTCTTCATTGTTACTCCAGCATACCTTAACTTATTGATTTATCTTCTTCCTCATTTACTCGTCAATTTTACCAAATTGTTGCTCTTTCCATTCATTCTTCTCCAATTACTTATAAACGGGTCCAAAACTGAAATAGAAAGAATAATACAATAAATTAAGTATAAAATCAATAATATGACATGATAAGAACTAAGTTTAAATGTTCTAATAAGTGCACAAAATGTACTTATCATTTATCACTGTCAAGTTATTTGTTTGGTCCATTACATTATAAATGCACACTAATTAAAACACGTTTTTGATAAATATACCATAATTATTTTACAAACTAGGTCGGCGATATCATGGAATTCCTATCAAAGTCTCAAAAAGAGAACAATAAAAAATGCCAACCATGATCACCCCTTAATTTCAATAAATTTTTTGTCACTGTTTATTTAATTTTATAGAAAGATTCAAAGCATATATATCTCGGTAACCATGAATTACCCCTCTTTTTAAACATGTACTATACTGAGATAAACCTCTTTAATCCTATAAAATTAGAGACCAACGATACACTAACTCAGTCACATCAAAATTAGTAGCGATGAATTTCAATTTTTTCCCTACATTTTGCACCCAAAATTGATTTACCGATGAATGACTCAATTTTCACAAATTTAGTTTTTTTTTTCTTTTCTTGAACTGCGATTGAGTTTCAATTTTGATCCCAAGTTTTAAAATTGAGAAATTCTCTTATCTGGGTTCCAAATTGAATCCCCTTTTTGGTCCCAACTCAAATTCGTTGATTTCAAAGCCTCGCAACAAGAATTCACATCTCGATTTTCTAGTCTTTTGCTTGAATTTTATATTCATCTTTGCCTCAGAATATGGCACTCACTTTGTTACCCTGAATGAGTAATATTTACCAAAATCAATTTAAAAACATTAATTGATCATTCCACGTGTAAATTTCATATATTAATATTTTATAACGTAAATATCTAACAAAGAATGATCGATCAATTGTGGCTAAGTGGGATTGGGCCTCATATATCGGTCTTTGACGGGTTTATATGTAAATTTCGATAAGTGATTTGAACTAATTTTTTGGGCGAGTCACGTTATCGTAGCTTGGCTAGTTCAATTTTAATTAACTTCTAATAACTATATAGCAAATATGACTACAAAGATAATGTCCCAATCAAAAATTACAATCGATATACTCTCGAATATGATCAAGATTTTTGGCACAAATGCTAAACTTTCTCAACAAGAATAAATAAATACATTAAATGACTAGGTTTTTTTTGTAAGTATTTGATCCCATTTGAACTAGGTTGCATAAGTTGTATTCTAATGCAAACAAGGGTTCTTTTTTATTTGATTTACAATATTATCTCCTATATCACACTCTTCTTTTTAACCATCCCCCCCCCCCCCCCCCCTCCCTCCTTTTCCCTCCCTCCCCCGGGCACACATTTCTCCAATGGAAAGTTACACAACCTAGTTCTTCAAATGTCCATTTTTAAAGTTTAGTTATGTAAATGAAATATGTTTAAAATTCACCCAAGTTTAAATGCTTCATTTATTACGTCACTAAATATTAAAAATTGTTTCAATTATACCCACTTTAGATACATTGCCATTAGAGAATGTTAAAGATACGTTGGCTTGGTTTCTTTAAAACAATTTTTTTTTCTTAAACTCATTTTCAAACTACATATTTCGTATGATCTAAAACTTTTATCAACCTTTCAATCACATATTTCACCAACTTTTTAAAAAAAATTCCTAAAAAAATAACTTTTAAACTTCACCCAATAGAAATTTACAATCTCTTTATGATATACTCTCGACTATGATCAAGATTTTTGGCACGAACGCTAAACTTTCTCAACAAGAATAAATAAATACAATCAACAATACATTAAACAACTAGGTTTTTTTCTAAGTACGTATTTGATCCCATTTGAACTAGCTTATATAAGTTTTATTCTAATGCATAAACTAGTAACTCAACAAAATAAGAGTTCTATTTTATTTATTTTACAACGCTATCTCCTACATCAAACTCTTCTTTTTAAACCAAACCTCTCCCCCCACCCCACCCCCACCCCCACCCCCACCCCCACCCCCACATATTTCTCCAATGGAAAGAGATTTGCATAAAAAACTTGCTAACATGAAGCAGTCCCTTTTTGATCAGGTTTTTTTTTTGTCTGCGTTTTATAATGGTTTCTCTACATGTATGTACTGCATGCAAGTGTATGTGTTAAAGCTTTTACTTTGAACTCCTCGTCTTCAACAAGGTATGGATATTTTACAACTAGAGAGCAGTCGAAGCCCCCTCCTTAATCTGGATTATCTTTTATCTGGTTGTGATTTCATATATAGACATACATATATGTGTGTGGAGGATTGAATGATTATTGTAACAAATGAATATATTATATTGTATAGTTGAGAATCAAAATAATAAGGAACGTTTTGCAGGGATATCTAGACGAAAAATTTAATGAACTCGAAGAATTACAGGATAACACTCGTCCAAATTTGGCAGAACAAGTTGTTACATCGTATTACAAGAATTCCCCTACATCAATCCAAAATATAGAGCAAGCTTTGTTGAGTAAAATCTTACTTTTTTTACTTATGTTAAAATTGATATATATCAACATGTTAGATGATAACAATTTTTTTTTTCTTTTTCTTGTCAGGGAGAAGAACCATATTGATTTTTCTGAGCTGGACAACTATATACAGCAGTTCAACTTTTGCAATTCTAGGTAATTACAAAATTAAAATAAAAAAATTATTTCATAGTCATAATTAATTATTCGAGAAATTTGTCAAATCAAACAAACCCTATATTTTTATTATTTATATATGCAGCATTGGAGCCAAAAAGTTGAAAAATGAGTGCATACAATTCAGAGAGTACTGCAAAACAAGAAATATAGAAGGGTATGTAATCTGTCTTCTACTTTTAATTATATGTATAGAGTTTTATTCTTAATAAATTTGAGTCGACATTGATGCAAGCGCAAAATTTTTTGGTGCCTTCCTGTTGGCGGAATTCTGTGGAAGTGACACAAAGTAGTAAAAAATCAGAAACCGAAAATCTGGAAATGCAGAAGATGAACCGAGGCAAGAGTTGCACTCTTTGTCCTTAAGTCAAATTGCCCCGCAAGGTGCTATCGGTCCTTGGCAAATGACTCCCAAGATACAACGGTTTCGCTTGAGTTTTGTAGCACAACAAACACTCAAGTACAGCGAACCAAAGATGGCTTTTGTATTCCAACGGATGAATGAAATGGAAAACCAGATTTTATGCAACTTTAATGCAATAATAAATGGTTCAAAGATGAAATGTATGAGAGATTTATGTTTGCAATCGTTTCTGTATCAAAATTATCTGCAGAATGGACGTTCATAGCCCTTTTTAACACTGAAGATCGGTTGAAACACGAAAAGGAATGAATCAAAACGTGCAACCCTTCAAAAGGACATGTCTGTTCACGCAAACCTATGCGATCGCATGGTTTAACCAAGATGCGATCGCATAGCACAAAAAATAGAACAAAACTTCGCCCAGATTAACCATGCGATCGCAAGGCTTTGCCTCCTGCGATCGCATGGAAGGACCAAAAAACACTCTGTTAAAATTTTAGCCATATTGCGATCGCAGGTTTACATACTTGTGCGATCGCATGGTCAAACATTTGACCCGATTTTGTCCTTTTTAGTAATTTCTCATTCATTCGATATTGGTTTCGAGATGCCAAATATACCCTTTAACTATACAGATAAATCTGAACCCCGCGACCTGACCGGGCAGGTCGATCCCCGTTCCGGGGGCGTTGCCCCCGAAGCGTGCGTCGAAGTGGCAAACAAATTTGCCTAAACGGATTGGGTCCGGACTTGTATATTTGGCTAAGTTGACACGAAGTCACTTAGTTAATTTCTCGACATTTTAAACCAATTTCCAACACTTCCCTCAATGTCTGACTCTTTTTATGTTGTCAAATATTGGGTCGAGTTCATTGATTCTTAATGTTTAATTTCATAGATGCAAAAGTTGTTTTCAACAACTGAAGATTGAACATGTGACTCTCGAAGAGAAACTAAGACATTATTTTCAGGTTCCTACTTTTCCCTATTTTATATTTGTAAGTAATTTAGATTACACAATAAAAATAAATAAATAAAATTGGATGAGTTTTGTTTCAGTTTGCAAGAATAGCTGGGCCTATTGAAAAGGCATGTCTCGCCCAAAGAAAATGCTGTGATTTTGCTGCACAGAGAAATTAATATGGCAATATACATGCGTTGATGGCAGCCCCAGAGACTGACTTTATTGGCCGTGCAAATAATATATTTTCAATCTTTACTTATTGCCGTACTTATATCTCTACTTTTTTTTTTTTTTTTTTTTTTTGTCAATTCCTAATGATGATTTCTATTAAATTATTTTATTAACGTACTTTAAAATGAAAAAAAACTATTATTTCGCACTTTTATATATGTTTTTTTTTTTTTTTGGCTAATTTAAAAATGAGCGGCAAATAAGTTTTTTATGCCATCTTAACGGACTATTCGGGTAGAAAATATGATGAGGAACAAGACATGATAATTAATAGAAGGTTACGACTAAGTGTGACAATTAACAAAGATTAAAGACTTTTAGTGCATTTAAAAAGTTGTACAATTAAAAAAAATTGTGATTTCCTTGAAGGGTAATGATCTCCTCCCCATGTGGGGAGGAGTTATAAAAAACCCCCCCCCCCCCCCCCACGTGACACGTGTCACGTGTCACGTGGGTATTGGACAAGTAAAAAAGTGATAAATATTTTTTTAATCACTTGTCCAATACCCACGTGACACGTGTCACGTGGGTTTTATAAACTCCTCCCCACATGGGGAGGAGATCATTACCCTTCATTGAAACCTGGTGGTAAACATACTCGTTTAGGTTTTTTTTTTTTTTTTTTTAAACCACTAAATTGACAACTCATAAAAAGAATTAAATTGAATGTCTTTAATCAATCTTACATCTAATTACTAATAACATAGCTTCACTTGAATTATCGATATCACACAATTATCGTCAAATAATCACAATAATTATTGCAAATAACACGTCCTACCCATCTTATCATTTTTGTTATACTAAGAATTTGTGACATACATTATATTGTATAATGTAATTCAATCACTATCTCATATACCATGTCAATAAACCTACTTCAAATAATCTTAAATGATTTGAAGATCTCATTTAGCATTATTTTCTTCTAGGTCTAATTAGAAGCAACACATATTACTTCAAATGTGCTACTTATATTTTTCCACAAGATTTTCATCAAAATATACATTTTTGTTACAAACTAATATCTATTAAGAAGAAAATTAACTTTGGCAACCCCAAAAGAACGTTCTTTTGTGGTAGGTTGAAAGTTTTCTTATTGTTTATTTATTTATTTATCGATATTTACTAATTGTAAAGAAGTCTTAAGACAAGGTCTTGTTCCTTTATCACAAAGTTTCACATGAATTGTCTGGGGGTGGGGGTGGGGGTGGGGGTGGGGGTGGTACTCGCGTTAACCATCACTTTCTTTCTATTCACAAGTCATTCTTAATTAGTTGAAAGAGAGGAGAAGAAGAATCACGATATTTTGAAACTAATTTTACCGATTATCATTGAACTTTACAAATAAATTTCACTTTGACCTCTAAAGTTCAAATTGTTTCATTTACATAATTGAAGTAAATTGTTTCAGTTACACAACCACGTTAGTTTGACGTCAATTTTTGAAGTTTAGTGATGTAAGTGAAATTTTTTAAAAGTTCACCAAACCTTAAATTGTTTCATTCACAGAATTTTAAAAATTGTTTCAATTATACTATCGTCATGAAATGTTAAAAAACACGTAGGTATGTTTGTTAAAATTTGATGGTTATTTAATGTAGTGGTGTAACAACAAAATTTTAAAACCCAACAATGTAAATAAAGCAAATGAAAGTTTACTCGGACATTTTGTTGATATAGAAAAATTTGTACAAAGAGAATCTATCAATTAAAAAAAAAATTTGAAAAGAAGATTTCTATCAAAGTTCGATAACACATAAATAAATGAAGGTTCAAAGTGACTATTTAGAAAAATTCCACGCATAACATAAATCGCTCGCATTTGTCGTTCGAAAAATCACCACTTCTCAGATTTGACTGATTCTACAAAGAGGGAGCATACACTAACTCCATCATATCAAAATTATCAATCCTATATAATGTTAGTAGTGATGAATTTCAATTATTTTCCTACGTTTTGCACCCAAAATTGATATACCGATGGAATGACTCAATTTTCACAAATTTAGACAGAAAATCACTATCGGGGGATAGCACAATCCCGTGCTTCTATCACAAAATTTCCCTATTTGTGTATATTTTCTTATTAAAATTATGATCTAATGCCCATTGATGTGGGCACTTCCCACAAGTGTCCAAATCAGTTATTATCAAGTGTTCAAGTGCCCACAAGACTAAGTGGACATTTCATCTTGCCCACTATTGCCACTCTTTCTTATTAATTGAAATTTTAATCCAATTTATTTCCGTCTATGTACAACTTTTTTTTTTCTCTCTATTCTTGATAAGTTTCAATTTTGATCCCGGGTTTTCCAATTGAGAAATTCTCCTCTGGGTTCCAAATTCAATCCCCTTTTTGGTTCCAACTCAAATTCGTTGATTTCAAAGCCTCGCGGCAAGAATTCACATCTCGATTTTCTGGTCTTTTGCTTGAATTTTGTATTCATCTTCGCCTCAAAATGACGAATTTTGCGCTGCAATCATAAATAATTTCTGTGATTTCAGGGAATAATTTTCTCTTTCAAATCCCAATAGGGTTTGAACTTTGAAGTAGAACAGAGTATTGCTGCCACATCTCACATGGCTTCATACAGGCCGTTCCATCCGTCGGTGCAGTCAACAATCGTTCCTCCACCGGCCGCGCCACCGGATCAAAGTATTCTTCAGCCCCCAGCACCACCGCCGTCGCACGGCAATCAATTCTCTCAGAATTGGGATACTTATAGTGGCAAAGAGAGCTCCGCATACAATCAGAATTATGCCCAGATGAATCTGAGTTCAAATTATCAACACGCAGGATATGGAACATCGTCGCAACAGCATTTCAATCATCCATCAAGAAACCAAGTGCCGCCACCGCCCCCACAGCAACAGTTTCAGTATCCGCCGCCGCCACCATCAGAATCTTCTTCATACCCTCCTCCTCCCCCACCACCACCCTCATCCATGCCACCATTACCAGTCCCAGCTCCTCCAACATATTACCCAGATTCTCAGTACTCCCAGTTCAATCAGCCTCAACCATTGCAACCGCCACCGCCGCTGCCTCCTCCTTCATCTCCTCCACCTCCGCCACCGCCACCTCAGCCCTCTTCCCCGCCACCACTCCCTTCTGCCGGGCCTTCTGCGAGATTGAGCACAGAGAACAGGCATGCAGGTGAGAAATCAGGGCATGGAAATCTGGAAGCTTCATCTAAACAGAAGGAAAAGCCCCCCTTGCCGCCTACTGGCCCAGTTCAAAGATCTAGTAGGCATGGGCAACCAGGTAGGGTTGAGACAGAGGAGGAGAGAAGGCTTAGGAAAAAGAGGGAGTATGAAAGGCTAAGGCAAGAGGAGAAACACAAGCAACATTTGAAGGAGTCTCAAACTAAAGTGCTGCAGAAGACCCAAATGTTGGCCACCGGGGTGAAGGGCCACGGGTCCATTAGCGGATCGCATATGGGTGACAGGAGGAGTACTCCATTACTAAGCGGGGAAAGAATTGAAAACCGATTGAAGAAACCTACAACTTTTATCTGCAAAATGAAGTGAGTATGTTTGAGCTGTCAAATTGGGTCTTTGTTGTTACTTTTACTCTAATTTGCCTTCTAATGAGATGATAATGCAATGAAGTCTATAACTTTTGGTGGCAAATTAGTGCAGGCTACAAGGATAGAAATTAGATGCAGTGTACTATTGTTTTAGTAATCTATGCACTATTAATTGTGAATTATTGTCTTGCGATTTAATGTGATTAAGGCTTTGAATAGTATCCTAGACTTTGCTTGTAGTGATTTTCGACATATAGATTTGATTTTACAAATCTAGGATATAAGCATAGGGGTTGTTGAGTGTGAATTAGGTGAATGCCGTTGTATTGGCATTCTCTAATGTGTTTTGTGCATTTAACATGTCAAAATTTAAAAGGTTGCTCATTGCCAGCCTGCTATTACATTGACCTGCTATAGAATTGCATTCAATTTCAGTAATTTATTATGCATTTTACGTTTCTCTAGAGTGAATTGGGTGGTATATCATTTTATTGATATCTGTCCACTGGTGGATTTAATAAGTCGAATTGTAACGACAACCTAATGCTGGAATATCTGGTTGTTGGAGGATTTAAGGAGTCTGGCAACAGAGAAATCTTAAATATTAAAAAAGTAGAATACATCTGGATATCTTTCCATTCACATGTTGTGTTAGATGAATTTGTGCAAGCCAGGTTTTACATATTGAGTTTAGTATAAACTTGATGCGGCAGCGGAAGTAGAATGTTGTAAATCAAGAAAAAGCTAAAAGCTTAAGAATATTATCGGAATACGAGTTGTGATTACAAATAAGTCTAATCTATGTGGCATCAATGTCTAATAAATAGACATTCAAATGCATTCTATAGATTGCTATATTGGTGTATTTTATTTTATTAAAATAAAAACAAAATTACATTTAAATATTTATGGAAAATTTAAATTTTAGCATGACTAATAGAGTTTGTGAATTTAGACGGGATTTCGACATTGTCTATTTTTTCCCCCTATCACGTCAGCTTGACAGTGTTCTTGACAGCTAGCAATGGAGATGAATTTTTTTAGACATTGTCTATTTTATTTATATGGCAAAAAAGAATGAGAATCTAGTAAAGGCTTACTTGGTTTGGGGAATAAATGGGATTGATAACTCCTGTGTCACTCCTCATATGGTTGGTTTTTTTTTTTCCAGGTGGATTTTTTTTTTTATTTAGTTCTAGGTCTAATCATGCGGCGTGGTATAAATATCCAATGGCAGTAATAGAGGAGTGATTTTTTGAAGGCAGAAAGATTATTTTACCCTTTGTTATTTTGTGAAAGTCCATTGTTACCCTACTCATTATATTTCTTTTCTCTTGCACATCACACATCCCTCGCATCTTTTCAGACCCCTTGGACACTACTTCATAACTTCTCACCCTCACACCTTTATCACCCGTCCATCATTCTTCACAATAATTATTGGCCTTCCCCTCCTGAACCACAAACAACTGCTACCTAGAGAGAAAAGTCGCAGAAATCAGAATTCTTGTCGATAATACAGATCTGCATGGGATTTCTTTCTTGATATTTATGTGAGATTGAGAATATATAGTTTTGTGGTTTAATTATTTGATTTGGAAATTTAGGCTTTATTTATTTATTTTTCTTATTTGATTTTCATGGAGGTTGTGTGCATCCATGTATGGTTTCACTCTTACTTAATGATTCCCCCTTGCAGCTAACCTTGCAACCTGACCTATGGCTGTCATGGACATTGTTATGAGTTTTGTTAATGTGTAACTTTGTGTTTTAACTATTTGATTTGGAGAATATACACTTCATTTATTTATTTTTCTTTTTAGATTTTCAAGAAGGTTGTATGAGCTTGATTCCCTCTAAGTTAATGATTTCCCCTTGGTATTAGCCGTGCAACTTTGCCCAAGGCTGTTATGGACTTTGTCACGAGTTTGTTACTTGTTACTTTGTGTTTTGATTAGGACAAGTTACCCTTGTATTTATTTATTTATTTTTCTTAGTTGATTTGTATGAATCCATGCCTTAGTTTCCTCTCTATTAATGATTTCCCCTTGTAATAACCATACAACCTCACCTACAGCTCTCTTGAACTTTGTTGTCAGTTTGATAATTTCTTCTCAATGAAGTAGTTTTAGGACCCATTTCTCATGTCAATATAATTGTTGATTTGGTCAAGGCATATAGCAATACTTTCTGCAGACTGCAGTTGATTTTTTGTCTCTCTATATTTTCATTAATATAAGTAAATATTCACTAGTAATTTTGTGTTCTTTGTAGGTTCTGGAATGAACTACCAGATCCATCTGCAAAGGTGAAGCTTTTGACTTTAAGAAGAGACCCAGATCGGTATGATACCTTACTTCTGTATCCTTTATATTTCATGAGACACGGTAGAGAGTATTGTTCTTGCAAATTTAGTGCTTGTGCAATTTCCATAGCTGTTAATGCTGTGCCACCATGAGTCTACACCTCTGTTGTACCAGTACTGATGTCACTAATACTCACTATCGGTTTAGGTCTTATTCTTTTTTGATAATAAACAAGATAAAATGTGCTTTGTTAGGCAATGTCTAAAAAGACAAAAATAGGTACTGAGGCACTTTTGAGCTGTGAGGAAAGGTGTAAGCCTCGAGGCACTTATGAGTCGTGAGCCTCACCAAAAATTAAAAAATTAGTCAAAAAATTGTATACTAATATAAAAATAATCTATTTCACCAATGAAGAGCAGAACTTCGATTGAAATTTCTTACTTAAGTATACTATTAAAAAAATATGATCTACTTGCCGACAATTTTTACTCCTTTTGCAATAAGAAAAGCTTAAATTAACTAGGTTTAGAAGTCTGCTGACGCTGCTTAGTTAATGTGGGTGTTGTTTGACATTTTTTGTGTTTTTTAATTGTAAAAAGGCCAAAATGTTTTGCTCTCATATTTTATATTATTGGATCCATAGTTTTGACTTTTGTATAAGTTAGAAAAAGGGGCCCAATTAATTAAAAGTCCAAGTGAAAATTCAGTTACATGTAAGGTGCTATTCATGAGGCGTACGCCTCATAGAAAGAAGTGCATGAAGCTACAAAAAAGCGCTAAAATTCACCCCTCGAGGCACAGAGCATGCGCCAGAGCAGCGCCTTTTTAATCCATGTTCTTAGGATGTGTCTCAGATGAACCACAAAAAAGAGCAAAATGTTTTGAAAACCGTAGAAAGCACTCTTCAAGGCGTAACTCATATGACTATCAGACTTTTGAGTCCATTTTCGGCGGAGCCAGTTACTTTATTTTAGTTCAATCTGTCATTGATTTTCAGCTCTGTTCCGGAAGTTGGATTAGTTACTGGAATACATATGGTTAACTTATTGTATATTTTTTTAATTTTACATAGTATGTAATGGTAGTTTGTTAAATTTACATTTATAGTTAATAACGTTTTTACATGATATATAAATGTAATTTGTATTTGTTAAGTTTTACATTTAATGAAAACCTTCAGTTAGCCAAAGGACTTCTAAAAGCGTTGAACCTACTTCAAAAATAACCTCAGATGCTTTCAAGCTTAACTCGAAAACGTCGACCCTCCAAAATTATGAATTAGAAATGCGTACCACAATTTCTTTAATAAACTATGCTAGATATTGAATCCAATGGTTAACGTTTCCTCGCAATGAACACGCCCTTCGCACAACAGATTTCAGATATATAATCCCTGCTACCAACTTCTGATAGTAGGTGCCGAACTGCTGCTCCTGATCTGTCAGTTTTACTATTCAAACTTTTGGCCTACCAAATCAAACTTGAATCTAGATCATAGTAACTTGACCAGGAGCCATGTTTTTTTCAATCACAGATATGTGCAGGATACACTTTTGTTTTGTAACTGTTATAAGCAGGTTCTAGTTGTACTTGAAACATTGTTTTGTATTGCTTAAACAGCATATCCTTCAGCTTCATGATGGCAGCTGGTTAAAATATCGCCTTTATGTAATTGACGTAACTGGTAAAAAATGAAGTGTGGATTATCTGTATTGATTATCGAAATCAATCATAATGCTTGCTTTTCAATGAGATCCTTTGTGTTATTCTGTAAAAGAGCTCTGGTTTATATGAGGAAGCCATGAAAGATTTAACATGACAGTTGAACTGTGTCCTCTCTTGTAATCGGAATTTCTGGTTTTGCTCCATCTGGTGGACATTCATGATGTGTATTTTGTTTGACTTTTGGTCTACTAGAATTGTTGATGAATCTTAATTGAGAGTATAAGTTTTTGTCGGCAATTATGTTCTGACCTCCCCCCGAATAAACACTCGTAAGGTGCAAAAAGGAAAAATGGAAAACTGCTGGAGCTCTAATTTCTCATATTTACTTTTATGTTAGAGACCATAATTTAAGCCTGGATATATATATACCCAATAAAAAAAAATCAACATGTACGAACAGGAAAAAAAGAAAAGAGATTGCTGGACTTGGTATTTTTTTAAAACTTTTGTCATAGAGCTAATATTTTAAGCCTGCAGATACATTAAATACGCAATTACGTCATTGGAGAAAAATCACAAGCCTCAGCTATACGTCGAACCAGACCTAGGGATACCTCTGGACCTTCTTGATCTGAGTGTATACAAGTAGGTTTCTACATCTCCTCGTGTTGCTGTTCTTACCCTAAAAGATTTTAACAGAACTTTCAAATGCAAGGCTGTTCTGATTTTCTTTCTCATTGCTTATTTGACTAGTCCTCCGAGGGGTGAAAGGTTACCCTTGGATCCTGAGGATGAGGAGATTTTGCGTGATGATGTTCCTATAACCCCAACTAAGAAAGATGGCATAAAACGGAAAGCAAGGCCCACTGAGAAGGGTGTTTCTTGGCTAGTCAAAACCCAGTACATCTCTCCTATTAGCATGGAGTCAACAAAGCAGGTATTGTTTAGTTATTTCTTCAGAATGCATTATTATGACATTCTGTCCAATGCTCAGCAACATGATTTTAATGTTACATGCAGTCTCTAACTGAAAAACAAGCGAAGGAATTGCGTGAATCAAGAGGAGGTCTGAACATTTTGGATAATCTTAACAGCAGCAGGTTGGTTATATATTTGTATCATGATTTGTATCTAAAACTTCCAGATGTATATTGTTTGGGTTTTATTTTTGAAGTTGGAACAATAAATATTTTTTTTCTTTAGGAAAGGGAAAATTCAGAATATTGAGACTTCATTCAAGGCATGCAAGTCAAAGCCCGTTCATGCAGTCAACCGCCAACTACAGCCTAGAAGGATTTTACCGCTTATCCCTTATTTTGAGCGGTACAGTCTTTGTCAATTTCATCTTTATCTGCATTATATTAGTAGGCACCTGTGCATCTATGTATGGAGGAGAAAGTACACTGTGTTTATGGGGGGGAAAAAGAAGTGATTATGATTTTAGTTCACCTTGAATAATATTTGAATTTTGTTTAATTCAACTATTTTCCTATTGAAATTTGACAAGGAACTTTACTTCCTCTGCAATTTCCTCATTTTTCTTTGCTTTTCTTTGAGAAATGTGAGTGGGTGCTTTTCTTGGCCATTCTTTTTCTTTTGTGAAATTTTTAGACTTTTACTGGAGATGTTGTAGATGGCTAGTTCACATGCTTTTTATTTAATTCACTCATTTTTTCTTTCATGAAATCAGCAGAACCATTCACCTATGATCATGCTGCGTGAGTTTTGTACATCTGAAGCTGATGGGTGCTTGTCTTGACAGGTATGATGACCAGTTTGTGTTTGCAAGTTTTGACAGTGCTCCAACAGCTGATTCAGAAATCTACAGCAAGCTGAATACAGCAGATCGTGATGAGCATGAACGTTGTGTAAGGGCTAATCAGATTCTGAACAATATAGTTCATTGTTAACATATTCTTTAAACTGAAGCATGCCTTTTTAAAATTGAAGTCTATTTTGCCAGCCTTTTGAACATCTAGTCATCTACTGTAGAATCTGCTGCAATATTTGCTATTTTATTTTCTAGCTCCGCTATCTATAGCTTTCTTTGCTTTCTATTTCTGCATTTAGAAATCGTTGATTATCTTCAATGTTTAAGGCCTCATTTTGGTTTTTGTAAACCATATTGGGGTGGTTGTCAACAATTTGCGTTGTGTGGTTTTGCGTTAATGGATTTAAAATCTTCATTCTGCCATTCCATTTTTTTGTCTTTTGAGTCATTTGTCAACTTGGTTTCAATTTTTTGGACTCTTTTGTAGTTGTATCATAATTGATAATTAAATATTTTGATACTCATTGTAGTAGCCTTTGCCAGCATAGTATTGAGCCCTAGGGTGACTTCCTGGTTTCCAAGTGACTTCTAATCTCTCTGGATGCTCGTAGAAGAATTTGTCCAAATTGACATGCAAAGAGAATATAAAGGATTTAAGCTCTGCTATATTAACTTATACATTACTTTTACAGGCAATTATGAAAAGTTTTATGGCTTCAAGCTCGGGTACAGATAAACCTGATAAATTTTTGGCATACATGGTGCCATCAGTTGGCGAGGTATTCTAAATGAAAATGTTCAACATATGGATACTGTTTTGGCATTGATCCTTGCTCGGCTCATTTGGACACCTTGTATTTGTTGAATGGTGGCAGCTGAAGAAGGATATGCATGATGAAAATGAAGATATTGCTCATTCATGGATCCGAGAGTATCACTGGGATGTATGTAACATAACTTATTGTTTCTTTTCAAGTTTCTCTTACTTCACAGATCATATATTGATAATGCCTCCACAGGTGCGAGGTGATGATGCAGATGATCCTACCACATACGTCGTGACATTCGGCGATTCAGAAGCCAAATATTTAGTAAGTTTCTAACTTTTAGCTTGTAAATTCTGTAGACTGTTAGCCTCTTTGTACTTATTCACATCTTTATGTAGCCGCTTCCAACAAAGCTTATTCTAAGAAAAAAGAGGGCAAGAGAAGGAAAATCAAGTGATGAGGTCGAACATTTTCCTGTGCCTAAAAGGGTGACGGTTAGAAAGAGATCTCATGTAGCTGTCAGAGAATTGAAAGATGTCGAGGTTAGTATGCGTAAATGCCCTCTGGGTTTGGGTTCTTCTTGCATGCTGTTCATTATTGTTATTTGGCTAAGCTTAAAAGGTTCACTTGTAAGTAAATGAGTTTTATATGTGAATACCGGCTCATCTCGTGCTTATTAGCAGGATTATGTAGCTTCAAAGGGAAGATTTGGAGCAACGAATGGGAAGGGTGTGCAACACAGTGATGCTGATGATCACGATAGTGCAGCTGAAGATTATATATCTGAGTAGTTCCTTTTTATGGGATTGTTAAGTAGACTGGACAATGAACAGAAATTAAAGAGAAAAAGAGTTTGGATTAGCATGATTTGCTAGCATGTTAATATATATTTTGTTTTCTTTTTTATTTTGTGTATAGAATAAAATGATTTGCTAGCATTTACAAATTCGGTATAAATTAAGATTTAAGTATTTTCCCCCTGATTTTATAGTTTTTTAATGAGATTTAAGTATTTACCTTTTTACCCATGAAGAAGTATGACATTTAAATCCTGGTGAGCTTATATTGGGACATTCTTTCGAATGAATAATGGTCCAATATTTATGTTATGTACAATAAACCTTTTTGTCTACTCGACTTAAAATTTAAGTACGAGACTTTAAGAACATGCGTCTCCAGACATGTTATAAAATTCAACTTCAATTGTAGTTGTTTTCTTTCTCAACAACTGCGTATGTCGATTTGCAATAAGAAATATACAATCATTTGCATCAATTTATACAGCTGCAAGTAATTGTTTTTAAAATTTTCTTCATTTTTGCTTTCTTTTTTATTTTCTTTATTTTTAATTAGAATGAAATGTTTACCCTTCCTACTTTCGAAAAACATCCGTCCCTCCCATGTCATTAAAAAAAGGTGTTTTGGACTTGGACAAAAACTCCCATGTCATTAAAAAGGTATTTTGTACTTGGACAAAAACTATCTTCTCAGACCATGTGTGCAACAAAATAAAGAGGTTGGGACCAAATGTTCAGTTTAGAAGGTTGGAGAAGATGATTTTTTTTTTTTCCTTTTTTTTATAATTATTTTAAATAATCAAATTCGAATAGGATTTATTTGTACTTTTGAAAAGGTAGGCTCTTAATTGTAATTTTTTATTGAATTTTTTTCTGTTATTTTAATTTATTTAAGTTTGAGGCAAAATTGTCAAAAAAAAATTATTTGAAAATCATCTGTGCGAGTAAAATGAAAGGATGTGGACGATGTCTGTGAATAAAATTGAATATAGATGATATTCTTACAAAGCTGAAAGAATGGAGACTGTGAGTTTAATTAACCATAAATTCAACTATTAGTAAAAATCATTTTAAACCAAAATTATCCATACATGCATATATTGTTTTTAGGGTAATTAGCACAAAACGTTCTTACCTATTGAGGTTATTGTACAAAACATTCATACTTTTTAAATTTTGACATTTTCACCCTCACCTACTCAGTTTCTTGTGCAAAACATCCTTCCATCCAAATGCCGTTAACTAACTTTAACAACACGTTTCATGATTCAACTTGAGGATAAATTAGTCTAGCAAAATTTTGGCAGCTCCAACCTCATCTTCTTCACCACTGTCGCCTGCCACATCACTACCCACCACCGAAAAACCATTTCAATCACCTAAGACTAGCTTGCTACACCTGTGACCGCACCACAGCTGCCATGGTTTCCTGCTCCCGTGCCCTTTCTTGCCATGTCTGTACCTTCGAGTTCAACTACGCCTCCCGTGCTTCCAGTTCAGCATTGCGCCTCACCGCCTTCTGCACATCCGTCTCTTTCTCTCTCAACCTTTGCACCACCGATTCCGTCGCCGCCTCCAGCAGCGCTTGGTAGTGCCTCTGCATTTTTTCAGCCAACCTTTGCATTCCTTTATGGAGCTGCTTCTACCTTTTTTGGGCACAAAAAGAAATTCCTTGACCCCAACTCCATTAGCTTCTCCTTCATATCCAAACATGTCCACACCACTCAATTAATTAGTGTCTCTACATTTTTTTAGCCAACACACGCCATGGTCACGACGGTGCTGCCACTTTCTGGAGCTGCTTCTGCCCTTTTTGGGCACATAAAGAAATTCCTTGACCCCAACTCCATTAGCTTCTTCTTCCTATCCAAGCATGTCCACACCACTCAATTAATTAGTACATCTTAATCCAACGTCTGTAATTATTAATTTAAAAATGAAAGTGAGAGAATAATTACTTTCTAAGCTAAACTGGGATTCTGGGAATAATAGAGATCGAAGCTAGATGAATGGCGCGGAGGAGATGATCGGCCGCCGGCCCTCCTTCGCATACTACCGTAGAGCCACCGTAATCAAGTCATCCACCATGGCATCCGGCGACATTAACACATATACAGCTCTAACGTTCCTCTGTATCGTCACATGAAGAAGTAGCTTCGTCAGCTTCGGCCTTCCATGCGCTACCCCTAACTCAGTAGAACTCATAACATCTGTTTTTTTCTTAACCAGCAACTTCGGCACCGTTCTTGGCCTCGGAAGCATCTCCGCCACCACCCCTTCACCGTCTCCGTTTTCTTTAAGTTGGAGCTACCAAAATTTTGCTGGACTAATTTACCCTCAAGTTGAATCACGAATCGTGTTGTTAAGGTCAGTTAACGGCAACTTTTTGGATTGAATCATGTTTTGCATAAGAAACTGAGTATGTGATGGTGAAAATGTCAAAATTTAGAAGGTACGGAAGTTTTGCACAATAACCTCAATAGGTAGGAACGTTTTGTGCTAATTGCCCTTGTTTTTATGTTAAGTTGATTAAGCCTTTGTTTGATATTGCTCTGCTTTTAAGAGAATTAATTTTTGTTGTACTGCAGAAAGAATCAATCATGTAAAGAATCATATAAGTGTTTGGTAAACTCTTGTTTCAAATTGTTGGATATTTCAAAATCAGTGTTTATGCGTTTAGTAAACAAAAGTGATTTATTGCTCTGACTATATAAAATTATTAAAATGGACATTGATTATAATAATATTATTTTGTATTATTATTATTATCATGAGTAGTATTGTAAAATTTATTTTTACTTTTATAATAATATGTGATATTATCAAATATTTTTCAAGACAATGCATTTGTCATAATTATTTTAAAATAAAAATAATAAATAAAAAAATAATAACTTAAATTCAAATCTCAAAAATTCAAATCTCAAAAATATATATATCTATTAAATCTCAAAATTTATAAAAATTAAAAAATAAAAGCATAGTAATATTGTTCAAAAATTAATTAAATTCAAATTTAAATTATTTGTGGAAATGTATTATAATTAGAATACTAATAAATCTGTAACAGAAAAGGAATTACTTTAATTAATTAAGGTCAAAATTGGTATTTTAATAATAGATATATATATATATATATATATAAAGGCTAAAAATAGAATCTGAAAAGCTATCATTTTGATGATTCTCAAAATCTGCTACCAGATAATACAGATTCTTTTATAATCAATTTTTAAAAATTTACCAAACGCATAAAACAACTTATGATTGTGTGACAATCAAAAGTTGGATTTCAAAATCAATCTCAAACGACCCTAAACTAACTTAATGCAGGATTGTTTGTGTTCAACATGACCAATTTTAACAAATCGAATCAAAACCAGAATCATGTAAAGAATATAAGACTCGAGACAGATTGTATTTACGTGCTCAACACTTCCATTTCGACAAAGAATATAAAGCTCAAGACAAGCTCTACTCAGTTTGTTGGAAAAAATATGGTGTCATGTTTTTTCTTCTTTTTTATATTGGCTCACTTAATTAATATTACTGATTTTTAATGACAAAAGAGGAAGTAAGCATGTACGTTTTGGACACGTTGATGCCAGTTTTGACTGGTTGAGATGGTAAGCAGATTTTTATTCCAAATCTGTGGGCTACAGATTTTATTATGTTTCCTTACATAATATAATATAATCGCGTGAATATTAGGAGCAGCCCTCTTATAGATTAAAATATCCTCTCTTATTCTTTGGGGTAGGCATTTTAACTGAAACTGAACGTCCCAAACCGAAATCGGGAACCGAGAACCGATCAGCTTGATTTTTGGTTCTTGAACTAGAACCATGAGTACTCGATTTGAACCGAATTTGTCCATTTTTATAATTTTTTTTGTTTTTTACTATTTATTCACACTAAATGAATTACCCACAACCCGACATTACGGTATCAAAGACAAAAGTCCAATTGTTCAAGACCCAAACCAAAAGTACAAAACTCATAATTCTTAAACTCAAACTCAATTGACCCAATTCCAATTAACCAAATCTCAAATTCTCAATCACTATTTGCTTAGATACTCAATACAAACATTATCGTCTGTCTTGTACTTTCGCTCATCTCTCTCGCTCAACACACAATGAGATGGCGAAGGCGAAACTCCTCTGTAACTGAAACGAATCTTCAATTTTAAGAGATAATTTTTCTTTTTCTAATCATAATTTATGAATTTGCAATTTTGGTCTCTATTCTCCAGTTAATGTTTATATCTTTCAGAATTTGTTTTAATATATAACGTACTTTAATGTTAACGGGTTTGCAATTTTTAATTCAAAACATGTTGTCAACTCGTGATTTTAAAAGAAAATGCTATGGGTAGAACCGTACTGGAACTGGAACCATAACCGACGATTCCGATTCGAGATTGGTTTCAATAATTACGTGGGAATACCCAAATTGTAATTAGTGATTCCAGGTATTGAAATACCCGGATCGACCCACCCAATACCCAGACCTACTTATTCTCTTGGATTTGTTTAAGAATAAAATATTTAAAGATAATCTTAAGTTTTTTAAATAACTTCTTTCTACAAATCTAGAATGTTTTTTTATATCTTTCCTATTAATTTTCTTACTACTCTTATTGTAGATTTTTAGGTAGGAAATAATTCATAATTTGATTATTATTTTAACTATAAGTGAGAGTACAAATCAATAAAGAATTAATATTTGAAAAATACTTTTGTGCTCTTGTTCTTCAAGTTCCAAACCGGCCGACTCCATTGATAAAAAAACGAGATATCAAGTTTCATTGATTAAGTTTCGAAGTAAAAAAGTTTTCTTCAAGTTCATTGTAAAATAAAAAACAAATTGGTATTCAATGAACAATTCCATATATTGATTAATCTACTTAACGTGAAGTTAAGAACAAATGATCTTAATCCAAGTGGTGGTTACGATCAAATACAATAGAAAAATGACGATAAAGTGAAAATCGATGAGTTTGATTTCACTTCATCAACAAGTAAAAATGATAAGTATCAAAATGTTTTGATTTATATTCTTTTGATTGTTATTTTGTTAATTTTGTAAAATTACAAAAATTGGATATTATTGTATTTTTAATCAAAATTATTATTGTTTTTATCCATGGCATGGTGGCCGTGGATGTTTCCTTCGAGTTTTATCTTATGTTCGTATTTAATTATTTAAATTTTGTTCTAAACAAATTGCTGATAAACGAACATTACATGGACATGTTTGTACGAGTCAGAGCTACTTTTTATTTCTAACGCACTAATTTTAACTTGGTTCTATCCACTATTTGTTTAAATAAATAAAATTAAAATTATTTTTAATTTTAATCAAAATCGACCGGCAGGGAGATTTTTCCACCCCCACACATCCAAAAAAGAATACATACGTCTGTCTTCAATCCAATTTGTTTTCTTCTAATTTTCTCATTTTTCTCCTTTCCAATTCTCTTCTCCCCCACCATTCTTCTTCAACATTCTTCACAAACTTGTTCTTTATGTTATTTTTTATTTACGGTCGATTTCCACGCCGATTAGCGGTATACTAGTTAATCTAGATTTTAAAACTTGTCCGAGTTAAAGTTTTGGTCAATAGTGTTGCACCTTTCATAAGAAGTGAGACTAGAGTCGTCAATTGACTGTCAATTTTCACTAAATTTGGCCCCCAAAAAAAAAAAAAAAACGTGTGTCAGGTCCCGTGTTTCCCACACTTCGCTATTCACTTCAAGTTCACCTTCTCCATTGCTAAAAGCTCCGCAGGCTCAAATACACAGCATGGAATGTGATTTCTTTCCAATTAGGTTTAGGTTTTAGTTTTGATCCCTGGTTTTCCCAATTGAGCTACTCTCTTCTCCTCCAGGGTTTCAACATTCTTTAATATCCTTGAACTCACATATCGATTTTTTGCTTCGCCGCTAGATTTTGACTTCCATCTTTTTCTAGGCTTAGGATATTGCATACCATAAATTAAGCGACTGTTAAGCTTCAGTTGTAAACTGATTTTGTGTTTTGGGGGTTTAATTTCTCTCTCTATAGGATTTGAAGTTTAAATTATACCTGAGTTTAAGTTGTACCTTGTGCTAGCGGAGTTGTACACAGATATCTGCCATGGCTTCGTACAGGCCATTCCATCCGCCGCCACAGTCAACATTTGCTCCTCCACCGCCACCGCCGCCAAAACAAAGTCTTCTTCAGCCTCCAGCACTACCACCATCGCAGGGCAATCAGTACCCTCAGAACTGGGGTACTTATAGCGGCAAAGAGGGTTCGGCATACAATCAGAACTATGCCCAGATGAATCCGAGCTCAAATTATCAAAATGCAGGCTACGGATCATCATCTCAACAGCATTTTAACCCACCACCAGGAAACCAACCCCCGCCACCACCTCAACAGCAGCAGTTTCCGTATCAGCCACCACCACCGCCATCAGAGTCTTCTCCATATCCGCCACCCGCCCCAGCTCCTCCAGCGTATTACCCACCTTCTCAGTACTCTCAGTTCAATCAGCCTCAGTCTTTGCAGCCTCTACAACCACCACCACCTCCTCCTCCTTCGTCTCCTCCACCACCACCGCCACCACCACAGCCCTTGTCTCCTCCTCCACCCCCTTCAGCCGGAGTTCCTGCTAGATTGAGCACAGAGAAAAGGCATGCAGGTGAGAAATCAGGGCATGAAAATCTGGAAGCTTCATCAAAACAGAAACATAAACCCCCCTTGCCACTCACCGGCTCAGTTCAAAAATCTGGTAGGCATGGGCAACCAGGTAGGGTTGAGACAGAGGAGGAGAGAAGGTTGAGGAAAAAGAGGGAGTATGAAAGACTGAGGCAAGAGGAGAAACAGAAGCAGCATTTGAAGGAGTCTCAAAATAAAGTGCTGCAGAAGACCCAACTGTTGGCCACCGGGGTGAAGGGCCACGGGTCCATTATCGGATCACATATGGGTGACAGGAGGAGTACTCCATTACTAAGCGGCGACAGAATTGAAAACAGATTGAAGAAGCCGACAACGTTTATCTGCAAAATGAAGTGAGTGCATATGAGCTGTCAAATTGGGTTTTTTCTGTTAATTTTAATGTATGTTGCCTTTTGATGAGATCATAATGAAATTAAGGTGACGACTTGTAGCCGCAAATTAATGCGGGCTAAAACGATAGCAATTATTTGCAAAATATAGTTGTTTCAGTAATCTAGGTGCTATTATTGTGAATTCTTTGTAAGTGTTTTATTGTCGTGTGATTGAATGCAATTTAAGGATTTAATTGTATCCGGGGCTATGCTTTTAGTGATTTTCCACATTTGAATTGATTTCACGAATCTAGGATATAAGCATACGCATGGTTGAGTGTGACTTCGGTGGTTTACTATTGTGTTGGTTTTTATCTAGTGCACCTTGTGTATTCAAGATGTTAAAATTGTAAGGTTGCATATTGCCAAGCTATGATTAAAATAACCTGTTGTACATTTGTATTTGATTTCAGTAATTTATCGTGCATTTTAATGTTTCAATGAGTGTGAATTGGATAGTATATTATTTTTCTGATATTTGTCTATTAGTGATTTCAATACGTCAAATTGTTACAACAACCTAATGCTGGAATATTGGATGGTTGGTGGATTTAAGAAGTCTTCAACTTGGGAATCTTACACATTGGAATAGTAGATGGCCTGGATATCTTTCCATTCACATGTTGTGTTAGATGAACCTGTGCATGCTGCTTCTGTCTTTCCATGTTGAATCCAAGTTTTACATAGAGTTTAGTCCTGTTGGAGACTGAATCTGAGTTCAAGTTAAGGGTGCAGGTCTAAGCCACAATATAAGATTGGAAATCCAGTAAGGGCTCCATTTGTTTGTGGAATGAAACAGGATTGATAACTCTTCCTAATTCACCCCTCATTTGGTTGCTTTATTTTTTCCCTCCGAATGGATTTTTCATTTAGTTTTAGGTCTTATCATGCATTGAATATCCAGTTATAGAGATGGGGTTGTTTTTAAAGCAGAAAGATAGTTTTACCCTTTATTATGAAAGTCCATTGTTACCCTTCTCATTATATTTCTTCTATCTTGCCCATTACCCATCCCTCACTTCATATTAGAACCCTTCAGCCACCGCTCTCCTCACTTCTCACCCTCCCATTGACCTATCCATCATTCTTCCTAATAAACTGCCACCACCGACAGCCACCTAATACTGCCATTCGGCAGCCACTCCTTTCCCCTCTTCTCGTGAATTCCCTTCTCTAAACTTTGCCATCACCCTGCATTTACTCAGCCACCATTCCAACAATAAAGTCTTTAGGCAGTCAATTATGTCTTTCTCAGTAATAAGATTAACATTTTTGGCATAAATATTAGAAGTTTGGTTGGATCTAGGTTGACCAAACACTAGATCAGTAGATAAAGTACCTAAGATAAGCCTCCTAGATTGGACCTCGGAAGTTTTCTTCTGTCGATAAGCAAACAAGTCCTAAGATGTCATGGAAAGAAAAGTTGCAGACATCAAATTTCTTGTGTGATTTCAGGTAGGGAAGAGCGGTGCATGCATAGAAATATTTTCTTGTTGATATTGCAGATCTGCATGGGATTTCTTTCTTTTCTTGATATTTATGTGAGACTGAGATTGAGAATGTGTAATTTTGTGTTTTAATTATTTGATTTGGAAATTTAAACTTTATTTATTTTTCTTCTTTTATTTTCACGGAGGTTGTATGCGTCTCTCTCTTAATTAATGGTTGCCCCTTGCAACTAACCATGCAACCCGACCTACTGCTGTCATGGACTTTCATATGGAACTTCGTGTTTTAACTATTTGATTTGGAGAATTTATACTTCATGTATTTATTTTTCTTTTTTGATTTTCAAGAAGGTTGTAGAATCCATACCCTGGTACCCTTTAAATTGATGATTTCCCTTGTTACTAACTATGCCACTTCACCCAAGGCTCATGGACCATGTTATGAGTTTGTTCACAAACAACTTTGTATTTTAACTCTTTGATTTGGACATTTTACACTTTATTTAGTTGTTTTTTCTAAGCAAAAAGGTTGTATGAATCCATGCCTCAGTTCCCTCTAAATGAATAATTTTCCCTTCTAAATGAAGGGTAAAAAATTGCAGTAGTTATTGTAATTTCAACGTTGTATGTACTTTTCAAAGTTGTTTCCCCAATTCAAAGTTGTTTCCCCTACAGTCACTGAATTTTAATTTTTTTCCGAGTAGTCACTATACTTTCAAAGTTGTTTTCCAGTTCAATGTACTTTTAACGTTGTTTGTCATCTGTCAATCCGGATTGTTTGAATGATTAACGATTTCATTTCTCACGTCAGACGGAGTGACGAATGAGAAACAACATTGAATGTATAGTGACTATTTGAAAAAAAAAAATTTAAAGTTTAGTGACTGTTGGAAAACAACAGTGAAATTACATTGGCTATTGAAATTTTTAACCCTAAATAACCAAGTAACCTCACCTAGAGCTGTCATGGAATTTGTCATTAGTTTGATCGTTTCTCCTCAATGAAGTAGTTCTAGGACTCATTTCTGGTGTCAATATAATTGTCTGGTCAGCTATAGCCTATATCAATAGTTTTCTGCAGACTGCATTTGGGGTTTTCTTTCTGTTTGTAATTTCAGTTCTTTAAATATAATAGTCACTAGTAATTTATGCTCTTTGTAGGTTTCGGAATGAACTACCTGATCCGTCTGCAAAGATGAAGCTTTTGTCTTTAAAAAGAGACCCAGATCGGTATGAAACCTTACTTCTGTAGCCTGTATATTTTATAAGAAACTCGGTAGAGAGTATTGTTGTTGCAATTTAATGCTGCTTGTGTGATTTCCACAGCTGTCAATGACATGCCACCATGTGTCTACACCTCTACTTTACCAATACCATAATTTTTGATAACCATTGAAACAACTCTACAAAGCAGAATTTATTTAACTATCAGGGTTTTATGCCCATTTTCGGCGGAACCAGTTACTTTATTTTAGTTCGATGTGTAGTTGATTTTTCAGCTCTGTTCCTTAACTTGGATTAATTACTGGAATACATATGATTAACTTATTGTGGAATTGTTTAAGTGCCTCTTTGGTAGAGTTTAAAAGTAAATTTTTAGGAGATTTTGATAAAAAAAATGATGAAGTGTGTGGTTGAAAAGTTGATAAAAGTTGCGGGTCCCATGAAATATGTGGTAAAAAATAAGTGTGAGAAAAAGAGAAACTCTGCCAAACATGTGCTAAGTTTACATTTTATGTAACTGTAGTTTGTTGTATTTACATTTGTAGTTTGTTAAGTCTTTCATATATATAAATTTTTTATGTTTTACATTTTGACAGCAACCATCAGTTATCTGAAGGACTTCTAACAATGTTGAACCTACTTAAACAACCAAAAATGTCTTCTGCTTTAACTCAAAAACGTCAAACCCTCTAAATTATGACTTGAAAGAAATAGGTACAGTAAGCCTTTTTATAATCTATGCTCGGTATCGAATCTAATGATAAATGATTCCTCCCAACGAACAGGCCCCTAACTAGTAACTACCATAGGTTTCAGATATATCACCCTGCTAACATCCCCAATTTCTGATATTATGTGCCCAACTGCTACCGTGAACTGTCATCGTTTTACCATAATATCATCAATGCTGCTATGATATCACTAAATATGTTTGTTTTTCTGGCTTACCTATTCAAAGTTGATCGAGGAACCATGTTTTTCTGAATCACAGATATGTGCAGAATACATTTTTCTTTTTTAATTGTTATAAGCAGCTTCTCTTTGCACTTGAAACATTTTTCCATGTTGCTTAAACGTCTATCCTTCAGCCCATCAAGGCTGCTGATTAACAAACTTATGTTATTGACCTAACTGGTATGAAATGAAGGATTATTTATATTGATTATCAAAACTGGTCCCTATGTTTGCTGTTCAACCCTGTCAGCTCATAAAAAATGTACCAAAACAGTTTATTCGTGTCCTCTTGTAATCTGAATTCCTAGTTTTGCTCCTCAGGTGAACATATCTGTATGATATTGCCATGATATATGTGTTTTGTTTGACTTTTGGTATAGTGTAGTTGTTGACGAATAATAATTGAAGTATAGAGAAGCAATTTTGTTCCGACTGTCCCCCAAAAAAACACTCAACGGGCATAAAAAGGAAAAAGAGAGAACTGCTGGAACTCTATTTCCCATCTTTGCTTCTATTTTAGAGATCATAGTTTAAGCCTGGAGATACATCAAATAGACAATTAAGTCGTTACCAAAACACTCACAACAATACGGCCAAAAAAATCATTACTCACTAAAAGGAAAAAAAAAGATTACTCAACGTGTACTGGTTCTTTTAAACTTTTGTGGTAGAGCTCATAAATTTATCCTGCAGATACACCAAATACACAATTACGTCTTTGGAGAAAAATCACAAGCCTCAGCTATATGTCGAACCGGACCTTGGGATACCACTCGACCTTCTTGATCTGAGTGTATACAAGTAAGTTTCTTCATTCCCTTGTGCTGTTATTCTCACCCTAAAAATTTATAATAGAACTTTCAAGTGCAACAATGTACTGATTTCTTTTTTGATGCTTATTTGACTAGTCCTCCAAAGGGGGTGAGGTTACCTATGGATCCAGAGGATGAGGAGTTACTGCGTGATGATGATCCGATAACCCCAATTGAGAAAGTTGGCATAAAAAGGAAAGCAAGGCCCACTGAAAAAGGCGTTTCTTGGCTAGTGAAAACTCAGTACATATCTCCTCTCAGTATGGAGTCAACAAAGCAGGTATTGTTTAGTTATTAGTTTGAAATGAATTATTATGATATTATGCCCAAGGCTCAGCAACATGATTTGATGTTCCATGAAGTCTCTAACTGAAAAACAAGCGAAGGAATTGCGCGAATCAAGAGGAGGCCAGAACATTTTGGAGAAACTTAACAACAGGTTAGTTATATATTTATGTTTCATGTTTAGTATATAAAACTTCCAGATGTATATTGTGTGGGTTTTATTTTGATATTGGAATAATATTGTTTTTCTTTAGGGAAGGGCAAATTCAGAACATTGAGACTTCATTCAAGACAAGCAAGTCGAAGCCTGTTCATGCAGTCAACCGCCAACTACAGCCTAGAAGGATTTTACCACTTATCCCTTATTTTGAGCGGTACAGTCTTTGTCGATTTCATCTTTATCTGCAATATATTACTAAGCACCTGTGCGTGTGAATATATTGGGGGGAGAAAGTACATAGTGTTAATGGGGGAAAAAAGAAGTGATTATGATTTTAGTTCAACTTGAGTAATAATTGAATTTTGTTTTATACAACTATGTCGTTTTTTTCTTTTTTAACATATTTGGCCGTTTCTGATGAGGAACTTCACTTCCACTGCAATGCATCCTTAATAATCTTTTCTTTTTCTTTGAGCGTGCATGTGGTTCCTTGCCTAATGGCCTAAGGTTTGAGGATGTTAGACTTTTGAGAAATAGTAAAAAACAGATTTATTTAATTGTGCTTCAAGTTGATAAATTGAGATATTATGGGTGGGTGTTGTCATAGAATTTTGGTGTTATTTAAAAGCAAATTATTAAAATCATGCTAAAGATGGTTTTGACTCTATAAAACTTTTCGTTTCCTTGATAAAACTAGAGATCCACCATTATGGTGGAAAATTGTGTTGAAAACTGTCTTTTTAGTTTTATTCATAACTATGTTTCTTTAAAGGTAGGGACACATGAATGCATGATAGAAGAACCGCACTCCCTCTCTTGTTCTTGAATGAGATCAGTAATCTGTGAATCAGTTTCATATTGGCCCTGCACCCCACTTGTGTTACCCCACTTGTGTTAATGTGTATGATGCCCATGATATGTTAGTTAGGACATTCGGTCGTAGTTCTGAAATATAAACAATATCATTTGATTTATGCGACCAGTTTGAAAAATAGTTTCTTTTCAATGCTTTGAGTTTACCACTAGGTAACTTGAGAGCCAACTGAATTTCGTGAACGCATATTTCCAGAATCAGTTAATTTCTCATGCATGCTTTAAAATGTTTTCAGATAGTGCAATGATTGGGACTTTTACCGGAAATGTTGTGGATAACTAGTTTACATGCCTTATGATCAAAATTCATTTTTTTTTTCTCCTTTCATGAAATCAACACACCATTGACCTACAATCATCTGCATGAGTTTTGTAGATCTGAACCTAATGTACTGATGGGTGCTTGACTGGACAGGTATGATGACCAGTTTGTGGTTGCAAATTTTGACAGTGCTCCAACAGCTGATTCAGAAATCTATAGCAAGCTAAATACAGGAGATCGTGACGAGCATGAACGTCGTGTAAGGGCTAATCAGATACAGCACGATATGTTATATTGTTATTTGTTAACAAACTATATAGACTTTTCAAAGCATAGCTTGCCCTCTGTTGTCGTATCATAAGTTGATATGAACGGTATTCAAATTGGAAATTCTTATTGACTGCAGAGTTGACTAAAAATGGGAAAAAAAGTTATGGGTGGGTGGGGGTGAGAAGGAAGAGAGAGAGAGAGAGTTGGAAGTCCAATTTGCTTGCCACTGGAACTTCTACTATAGAATTTGCTGCATTGTTGTTTGCTATTTTATTTGCTAGCCCCATTTTCTTTAGGTTTTTTTTTTGTTACCCATACTCTGAGGTGGTTATCAACTTGTAATATGATTTTGTGTTTACAATTGCCAGAAAAATAAAATAAATTTTAATTTCAAAAGATATTAATATAGTTCAACCAAAAAGTTTATCAGGTTAGGTTGCTTGGAAACTCTTTGGTAGTTGGAGTGTGCAAATTGGGAATCTACTTCTTGCTTTGTTTTGTCGCCTTTGGTCTACTCAGTTATAGGGAGGGATAAAGGAAGTAGAGATGTGTCATTTTCTGAATTGCTAGACTAGAAAATGATTATCTTAGAGCTTCTTAACAGCTTTACAGTTGCCTACAATTTTCTCTATGGATTTTTCAATCTGCTGCTTGATTTTGTTTCTTTAGTCATTTGTGACCCCCCCCCCCCCCCCCCCCGCCCCACCCCCGGTTTCAATTTTTGGTGGACTCTCGATATCTGAATTCTATCTAATTGAAAATTGAAAAATGAAAATATTTGATATTGATAATCTCCTTTGCAAGACTAGTTTTTTGTTCTAGGATGACCTCCTGGTTTCTCATTGACTTTCTAATTTCTCTAGATGCTCAGAGAAGAGTTTGTTTAGATAGTTTCATTGTTAGAACCTTAAAACGCTACCAGCGAAGATTGGAGTATATAGGATTAAGAACTGGAAGTTTTAATTTATGCATATACTGTACAGGCAATTATGAAAAGCTTTATGGCTTCAAGCTCGGGTACAGACAGAGCTGATAAATTTTTGGCATACATGGTGCCGTCAGTTGGTGAGGTGAAGTGTTCTAAAAATGAAAAATGTGCTAAACATATTTATTGATATAGCGCTGATTTTTGTTCGGCTAATTTGGTCACCTTTTATTTGTTGAATTGTGGCAGCTGGAGAAGGATATGGATGATGAAAACGAAGATATTTCTTATTCATGGATCCGAGAGTATCACTGGGATGTACGTAATGTAACTTATTGTCAGTTTCAAATGTCTTTTACTGCAGCTGTTTCACATATCATAGCTTGATAATGGCTCCACAGGTTCGAGGTGATGATGTTGATGACCCTACGACATATCTCGTGACATTTGGCAATTCAGAAGCCAAATATCTGGTAAGTTTCTCATTTTTAGCTTGTAAATTCTGTAGAGGCCTCTTTGTACTAATTCACATCGAACTTTATGTAGCCACTTCCGACAAAGCTCATTTTAAGAAAAAAGAGGGCGAGGGAAGGAAAATCAAGTGACGAGGTTGAACACTTTCCTGTGCCTAAAAGGGTGACAGTTAGGAACAGATCCACCGTTGCTGCCAGAGAATTAGATGCTGAGGTTGTTTGATGTTACTCTTGATTCTTCTATGCTGTTCATTATTTTAGCTATTATGTCAATATCATCTCATGGAGTGCTTATTAGCAGGATTATGTTGCTTCAAAGGGAAGGTTCAGCGCGGATGGGAAGGATGTGCACCACACTGATGCTGATGATCACTATAGTGGTGCTGAAGATTATTTATCTGATTAGTTCCTTCTTATAGACTGGACAATAAAATATAATGGAAAAGAAAGCTTTGTAGGAAGATCTTGGAATATTAGTTTTAGTCTTTGGATTAGCATGATTTGCCAGCATTTATTCTCTCTGTCTTGCCTATTTTTGTTTTTTGTTCATTTTGCCTTATATAGTGGATGTAATTATTTATAAGAACAAAAGAGAGATTTCAGAGTCGTACAAACTGTAAAGGTATTAGATCCTTATTCATGCTATGAAATTATCTGAAAGGAGGATTGAGCATGATTAACATTGAACACTGAGTTTTGTACCCGGACAAGATGCGACACGGAATTCAGGTTTCAAACAATGGTGTGGGTCAACTAGTCACCGTGACCGTGTTTCCCATCTCTTGTGAAACAAATGGATCAACTTGTTACAAAAGCGTGCTCAGTTTCATACGGCAATTATGTCAAGATCTCTTGGTAAGTCACTATAGTCTGCAACTCATCACCATCATGGCCTGCATAAGTACTTGAACTCGTGAGTCAGAATATATCCAGAATAGACCCTATTTGTTATATTGGCCTGATTCTGTCTGGATTGTAAATTACAACACAAAACTCTGCCATCGTCTCCGAACCCAGAAGCAAAATCCCCGGCCACCACCATGGCCACTGCCTCGGTCAAAAGCTCATATAACCATTTCACAAGTTCGCAGTTACACCATATCTAAAAGTTGCTTTCACTCTCTGTTTTGAGTAGAAATTCTTTGCCTTGAGAATAAATAACATAGAACAAAGGTTTACGTAAAACCCACCAAATGTCCAAATGTATGTATTCATCTACAGGACATGATGGATACAACGAGAATCTCAGTATTAACGGTATAAATCCTTATTTATCAACATCACATAATTTTCAGGGAAATGATCTCTCTTAACAAACTAAGGCTACCAAAAAAGAATTTCAAGTCACGTAGCATCATCAAGTAGGACAATGAAATATGACCTGAATTTCAACGAAGAAACGAGGAACTTTAATAAAATGCAGAGCAATCTTGAGTTCTCTATGCTTCAGATAAATCTACATTCTCATTGCCAGAAACTGCTACTTGAGATGAGTCTTGCACTTCTTCACTATCAGATGGTTGAGATTCATGCTTTGCTGCAGCTTGCAACACCCTGCTTTGGACATCGGCCGATGACGGAGATGTAGGTAGTCCGTTACGATTTGTTTCTAACTTGCCAGCAGCCCATAAAATTGCTTCACCTCCTCGTCGAACTGGAGCTAGCACTAGACTGAAAGTTGAGGACCGAAAACAACATTAGTTTACATCGAGCAGAACTCTTAATTCTTACAGAGACAAGAAATGGGAGATACCAAAATGGAAAATTTAGAAAATACATAGACGAGAAATGGGAGATACTAAAAAAATTAACTTGAGCCCTTGACAGTAAATTCAACAAGGGTCAAGTGCCTTGGAGGCCTCAGCTCGACTCGACCCATGGTCAACCAACTTGATCCCGTCAGCTGAGGATGGTAGTCACCACCGGAAGAGAAAAAGGCTCTGATATGTTTATATAACAAGGATAAACAATGACACTGCTATGGCTGCAAACGTAGATGCCAATCATATAGAATCCGAGTCGCTTTGCTAGAAACAAGTTAGATTCTTCTATCCCAAGACCTTGATTTACTCAAAAGAAAAAATATTGTTCGAAGAAAATAACTGCACTCAGGAGGGGGAGGTGGTTTACATGGGCTTTTGTGAAAGAGGTCGAAGATGATGAATAAGTACCTACACACCTGCACACCCATATATATGTGTGTGTATATAGCGTATACAGAGAGAGAGGTGTTTTAAAGAGATGCTATTGAAGAGGAGGATGGTGATTATAAATTCATGCATACACATACATAAGGGACTGTTGATTTGTCAGACATGGGAGGGGTATTTTTGGGTTATTTATTACTGAATCTTCAAGTGAGACCATTTTTCATTTTCATTTTTTGTGGTCCTTCTCCGCGAAGTTTTGTTAATACATAGTATCCCTTGTTGTCTTTATATTTTCCCGTTACATAAAATCCATCAATAAGAATACAAATACATATACAAACATGATTCAATATAACTGTTTGCTTATAAATTACAAATTGAACTCATACCTCACGTCCCGTCGAAAATCTTCTGCATCCTCATAAGAAGCCACTCGCCGATATACAGTCTGGCAATGGTTATAGTGAAAAAATGAGGGCAGCACTGAACTGGAAATTTGCAACATCAAGCAAGATGCAAGATAATTTTTTTTCCTTTTTTTTTCTTTTTTTTTTTTTTTTGGTGAAACGATAGGAGTACTTCAGAAATATGCACCTAGCATGTAGCCTTATTAAAGGAAGCCAAATCATAGGGGTCCGATGGTAAAGATAAGTGTTCCACAATCTAGTAGCATTCTGGATCAAATTATAGTTCACATTTTGCATCAGAATAAACTTTCAAAAACTATATTATTGGATCAAATGATTGTATTTCCGTGAATGGGCTCAGACAAAAATCTGACCAACAAATAACATGACAAGATCACATCAATTGATCAAAAGGCAACATGACAAGATCAACTGTCAGTTCTACGCTACGCTAAATCTAGTTATCAAACAAATCAAAAAATTCCCAAACAATCCTGCACTTCGAACAATATTATCAAGTGTTCAAGAAACAAAGATAGTATAAGAACTTAGATAGTTCATTAGGAACGTGAATCGTTAATATTCGCACTTTCTCATCTGCTAATATCAAAGTGAATCAGCATGTAACACAATGTTTTCTAAATAAGTATGACCCCGTTTCCACATCCAAACCAATATCTATGAAATTCAAAGTTCTATCAACTTGCCTCGTCGAGTAACAATAATTTGAGTAAAATATAAGTCAAGATTTGACATATTTTTCAGAGGTAGGAAACCAAAGATTTTTATCCTAGACAAGACTCATGAATAATCACCTGGCCAAGGCCAACAACACCAATGAATTGCAGCGTTTTCTCCCACTCTGCCATAAAATTATACTCATTCAGTTGGTTAGTAGAAAAAGCATAAAGAATAGGCTCGTGGTCCATACATTGAAAGAATATGAAAATATAAATACATGCAAGCTAAGAAACTTCAAAGACTGAAATTTGTATCAGTAAAACTCAAAACAAACAGAAGTTTGGACTAAACCATTGAGCAACAAATTACAATTTGAAAATTCTCAGAAAAAATAAAAGAGAGGAAGAACAAAATGATTTGAAGGACTGCACATTTTATCTCCGTGCCATTGTCACATCATGGTCTCCAGAAAAAGACGAACTGAGGCCACTACTTCATACATCTATAAGAATCCCAACCAAATTATCATAACAATATTGTATTTAGAGTTCACAGCAAAAGTTTCTGCATGTTATGTCCGAAAAGATCACTAGAAGATGTCAAATACGAGAGCAGGCCAGCCTCCACTATAAATATTTTTCAATTTCACTAAATACTTTCAGACCTCATTAACCTCAAATACAAATAAATAAATCAAAGCCATGAGAAAATAATGTGCATTTGGTATTGTCCAATGATATTCATGGCTCATAAGTCATAATGGATATTCTCAAGTGTGCTCAAAGATAAATAGATGAGAGAGAACATAATAAAGTTACCTATTAATGCATAAGCTGCAGCAATAACACCCTGTCCATACAGAACTCATGTTAATCAGTTACATATGAAAATAGAATTTTAAGCTTTGAAATCTTAATAGATTTAGTAACAATATATGTTATGGCTGCATCCAAAAGCCAGTATCTTAGTGAACCAGAGTTTTGTACATCAAACAATCTGCGATAAAAACTCACTCTTTTAAAGGGTCAAGTTAATTTCAATGATAACAAACAAATTTAATTATCAGTAGATATATTACCGTTCCATCCCCAATTGAATATTTTGGTTTTTCTTGGATTGGTTATTTTAATAGCATCGCAAAGGTATATATTTATATCTTTTGCAGTTCCACAATTATACCTTGACGAGTAACATATAAAATTAGGAGGTGGGCCACGTCTTCAACTTCATTGCGGGAGAAAATCTTTCATCAGGAGTAGAACATATGCATTACATGCTCTTCATTCCCCCCTTGTTTAGGTCCATGAAACAATCACTTTTTGGAACAAAAGATCCTCTATGGTAACTGCGTTTATCCTTATTCTTACTACAAATAGTCCCACAGAGGAAATGAAACATTTCATTTGGCATAGAGGTAACAATATCTATCTTTCCAAGGCCACCTAGTTGTCCTATCCCAAATGGAAATTTGCCCCATGTTTGGAAGAAATTTGAACTTTTATTCAGTCTAATCATCAGATGTCTGACATTATTGCATTGAAAGAAATTACGAATCACCAACATGAGCAAAGAGTCTTACCACTCCATACCCAAGGAGTTTTAACGGAGTTGGTTTGATATCCTCCAGAATTGCTTCAGCTTCCTGTTAACACCCAGGTATGCAATAGAATGTCAACGAAATTCCAATGTGGATTAAGAGAAATATATCATCAAAGAAAAATTTAATATCAATAACAAAATCAAGAGGAAATAGTAATTATCTATGACTGTTAGTAAAATATATGTAGCATACGCCATTGAGTTAGTTGTTACTGAAGTGCATCAGATGAGAATCCACTAAAGAATAGACAAGAAAATCGCGTGCAGTTTAATCATATCCGAAACTGCAGATTTCAGTTGGATTGAGAAATGTTCTCTAATTGATTTTGACTTTCCATAAATTATTTAAAGTATCAGAATAAATCACACCCTCTGTTCAATCAAACTCAATACAAATTACTTTCAGAAGCATAATTTAGCTTATATTTTCTTCAAATAAATAAAAAGTTCTACAGAAAAACTCAGAACAAGAGAAAAATAGAAGTGATCAAGGCAGCTCGTGCACACAGTTTTGGTCAATCTGAAAAATCTATTGAACCAAGCCCCGGAGTATCCATTATTTTCGGTTGAACAGAGTAGAAGACCATTTCAATTCACATATCCCAAAAAGACGTTTAAACTCCTAGTGTTGTCCCATTTAATGTGAAAAGAGTTGATAAAAGACCAATAAAATTACTCAAGAAACTTTTCTGCGAAAGAAAAGTGCTGGCAAGAATTCATTAGATATGATGTACCTCGTTGAGTATCGTAAGTGTTGTCTCGGTTTTTAGCTCTTTAACACGGAACCCCTCTTCCACCCAAGAGCGAAAGCCACCTTGGACCAGATATGGACTCTGTCATACATAAGATGACATTAAAATTAACTTTCAGGAAGAAGTGTTGACTAAAGATCTATCTATGCATGTAATGTGAAGAGCAAGAAGCTTCATTGATGCTTTTCTAACCTACATCTTTTGGCAATTCAAATTTAATTTCGTAGGAATCGCGTTGCATTAATTCGACGAGTAAAGTGCAACCAAAATATGAACCATCTACACTAAAATATCTGCCATAGCTTTTTCTCTCAGAACTTACAACATTAAATGATTAAATGCCCTATCACTGAGAACTCCAAACGTAGTCTGACATAAAGAAAGGAGCACGCTAAATGCTAATGTCAGCTTACAAAAGAAAAATAAGTAAAGAAAAATGTAAAAAATACTACTGCAACAATAGCTATGTACGCATCTATGAGTTTGGTCGATTGGCTTGTGTAACTTATTACACAAAAAATTACTATATTCTCAATAGAAGAGAATAAAGGTCAACGCAGCAATAATTTCAAAAGACTAAGATTATTAGGTCTCCAATTTCTCATTGTTTAAAAATTGTAGTTGGAATACAAAAACTGAATCTAGTTAATAACATCAATGGATTGAAATGGCATGGAACCAGTTTTGAACCACATATTGAACACAAAGGAACCATTTCTATTCACACAGGATATTTGGCAAACTAAGTTTAGAGCAAACTGGTACTCACCTATACACATTAAAACTAGTTCTTGGGCTTCTTACTACCAATAGGAATTCCAAATTTATTAGAACAACTTTTCCAACAATTTATTACTCTAGGAGTGTGAACTTTGCCACACTATTATCTGATTCTCTCATCAGTACTAGAAGTATTAATCTACAAGGGGTATTACGTAATTGACAAATATATTTTTTTTATTAGCTTCAGTCATACTTGCCTTAGTTCCAAGCTTTCTCAATGATCTCGCAACGCCCTTGGAACGAGTTCCATCAGCATCCATAATCAAAACCTTGGACCTGTCCTATAGATAAGGTAATAAAAGTAATTGAGACATCACTTCTAAATCTTGTAAAACTTTATACACAAATAAAATATCCAAAACATCTTTACAACCAATGTTTTGAAAACCGCCCCGGTAATCTACCAGGAAAAGGAAAATGGTCAAGGGTCGAACCAATGATTAAATAAATACAGAAATAAATAAATATACCACAACAATTTACAAAGGGGTCAAACTGATGATTAAATAAATACAGAAATAAATAAATATACCATAACAATTTGCTAACAAGTTAATTAGTGAGAGACAGAATAAATTGGAATAAAAAATGAAATCAAATTCATGAAATCAATAATTTATTTAGGCTTTAGATTTTTTTTACATCAAACATCTTCCAGAAAATCCAAAATAATTATGAACAAATCTCCATGAATACATATGAAATTTCATAACCCAATTCAGTAACAAAAGTTGTTTAAACTCTAAAGTTTCTACGAGGATTGAGTAAAGAAAAGAGAAAGTGAGAAAGTGGTGCGGAATAAACTAAACAAATCCCACATCGAATGATAAGTAAAGTTAGCTGAGGTTGATCTAACATAAAAGACCCCAGTATGAACACTTTAAACAATGCAGCCAAGCTTTTTCACTGCATTTAGTATCTTACTCTAGTTTTTTGAAGGGCCCAATCTCGGCCTCTACAATTCTAAGTTCTAACCTTTAAAAATACATTTCATTTTTAGGAAAATCCAACCAGCTTAACCGGATAAACCGGTCCAAGGTCACTGGTTCACGCCTCACGGTTCAGTCGGCTAGTTGGCCGGGTTTTTTACGGTTTTGAATATAGCTGTTTTATAAGACAACCGGACCGATTTTAAGGCCGGTTCCCAGTTTTCCTGGTTCAACCAGTTCGTCCAGTCCTGTTTTCAAAACATTGTTTACGACTAAAAAAACAGTTAAAGTGACTAAACCCTGCTAAATTCTGATGAAAGTAGCAAGGTCCAAAACGTGTCTTCAATGATAATTGCTGCTAACATCAAGGAATGAATATTTGTCAAGATACACCTTGAACATCATAAATATGATTTACAAGATTAAGAGTTACTTTGGCTGTAGCAATCAGTAAAAATACAAAGAGGGAAGGACTAGCAAAATATTAAGCACCAGTTTAAGTGGTTACAAAGTTGTACAGTATAATCTATCCTCACCAACACCCTCTGCCCTCCTTCCACAACTTTGGAAAAAAAGAAGGCACGTGAGGAATAAATTATACTAGCTTCTACTTGTAGACTATAAGGATATAAATAAAAAAGAAGTCATGTCAAGTTCACATACTTGCACAATTTTCAGGTTGCGAATGACAGCAGCGAGCAACATGTCCTCAAAGTCTCTTCCTGTCTTCAACAACTTTTTCAGAGAGCTGTCAACCTGAAAATTCACATATGTCACTTAAGAACGCAGAAGGAAGCTAATCTTGCTGTGGGGTGCGTCCTCTTTTTCTTTTTCAGTTTCCATTGAGTAAAGTCAAGTCTTCATCACCAAGTACAGGTTACAAATCGAAATAAATTCCTAAAGGATAACTTATAAAACTTAGGAGGTAAAACCAACCTCAGGTAGTGTTACGACAGCATACCGAAACCGAGCTGTCCGTCGAAGATCAGGAATTCCATCCCTGTCCCTGAGATTCTTCACAGCCATAATGCCATAACCAAAAATCAACAATAAAATCAGGTTACTCTGGATGTAGAATAGTTCTCCATAACATAATATTGGTAAAAAAAGATGGAAAAGAAAAAGGTTGTAACTGATAAAAGCTCGGAAGTAATCTATTTGACAAAATAACAACCAAGAGAGAAGAAAACAAAAGAGAATCAAAATTCATATATCAATAATATCCTACAAAGAAAGGCTAGAAAAATTTATAGTCTCTTGCCTCAGGCCTAATATCAATAAGTACAACATTCTCATTGCTTCGTAGGAGCTCCAAAGTTGACTCGGGAGATAAATCTCCAGCATATCCACTGTACTTTGATACCCGATAAGAAACCCTGCAGAAATCTGATGAAAAATGTAACCCTTCCTAGGTCTAAAAGAAGGAAAAAAAATCATTATCTGATTGCCAATGGCAATGTGAACTAGAGAAAAATGAAGTAAACATGAAAAAGAGGAAGATTATACCATATAGTGGCTGACACTCCAAGAAAAAGAACAGCTGGGATGAGGGGATCATTGGGGTCCAAGCCAAGACTTTCTTCAAATCCCTCCAAAGCAATGGAAACCTGCATACCACAATGCAAGAATAGCATGCACAAAAAATCCTTGACAATCTCCATGTTTATTTCTACAGCGAAGCAAGTGACTCTTAATAATTATGTACTGACCATTCCAAATCATTCTTAATATGTCAAGATATCCTACTAAAATCTATCTCCTGTATGAAAATTAGTAACAGAAAAAAGTATCATGAGCATCAAATACATTACTTATTGTGTTTTTGTAGAGTTCACGAGAAAATAATTATGGAATATACCTGTTGAACAGCGGTCCCAACCGGTCTCAAAACTTGTATCGCGGTCTCTTCAGATAAATTAAGTGCATCTTGAAATTCTGAAGGAAGTGACTCCTTAGCAGAACTATAAGCATATCCAACATAGGTGACACCCTGTGCTAAAGAATCCTCAACTACCACAATTGTTCGCCTTAACACATCAAGTGCAATAAGCCCCACCTTACCTGATGTTGCCTTTAAATCGCTGGAAAAGTCTGGCAACTTATCACCAGCAGATCGCCCAGATTTATTGATGGCCGATATGATTTTATTGATAGCATTATCAACTGCTTCATTAGCACTTCCAAGAGCAGTCGTCACAGATGAGGTGATAATATCAAATGAGTTGTTCACAGCATTTTCTCCTCTATTGATTGTATCAGCAATGGATTTATTCAGTTCAGCAAAAATATCCGCAGCACTTGTTTTTAAATCTGATAAGGAATTTATATTCACGTTCATTGAATCAGATACTGGGGCAGGATCATCTGGTGCACCATCTATCGGTACAATTAATTTAGGATTTAAGATATCAGTATATTCAATGGTTTTACTGGTAATATCCATTAGCTGATCATCTCCAGTAGAAAAACTAGAGCTCTCTACAAATTTCAAATTGGATGGTCCTAAAGGGTGTGATTCGTCTATTACCCCAACTGGATAACTGCAATTGGTTAGTGGTTTTATGTCGTTTAATTTGCTCAGACACGCCGACCTGTTAATAAAATCCATGGAGCCGGATTGTTCACCGCTTTCAACAAAATTAGAATAGAAACATGAAGCAGGTTGTCTCTTGAAGGGAACTCTTCCATTTGAGAAGTTGTAGACTACTCTGTCCACAGTGTTGAAATTATCCTCAAATGTCTTCCAATATGAGGAAAAGGAATTCAACCCTCCATGGACAGGAAACTGCAAATTTATTGAAAGCATAATTAAATTCAGGTAGAACTTTACTAAATCTATCTCGTCTGATTTTTGTTTTTACTAAAAATGTCTGAATGTGGGAAAACAGTTTTTCCATCAATACCCTTGTCTATTCACCAAATTTATCTTAGATAGTCAATTTTCATCATAAAATATAATGTAATTGGAGAATTCATCTCTGCTAATTACTGTTACTAGAATGATTGTTTCAACTACCTAACCATTCCACTATATACATTCAAAGGAAACTCGTTGTTTTCAGCTCCCTCAACCATTTTTTGAATCGGATCGGTGAAGGGGTCTTGCGGATTGGATCGAGGATCGTAATATTCTATTAAATAAACATTAAAAAGATATACATCAAATATTCTTAATAACAAATGAACAACTATAACTAACTAAAATCGAACAATAAAACCAAGGTTGCAACTACTTATAAAAGTCCACAATTGATTTCTGAAATACGAAGAAAGCTAAATAAAATCAAACGGATGTGAAAACTTCATCAAATGTTGAACCAAAACCCTAAATCAAAGTATACTTCGATTTGATTTTATTTTTAAGATCAAAATTTTAATGCAATTAATTTTATAGACAAACTTATGAATGACCAATCATTGGATATTTGCACAAATTACACACAACCATAAATGAACAATCGCAACTTTATGATCCCATAAAATCAAGTCTACCTCTACGACTTATTTTCAACAAGCTAATTAATTCAACCTAGAAGAGGAAAAAAGCATAATATATATAGATTAACAAGTAAAATGCAAATGAAAAAATATCACGAACGAATGAATGCCACTCTCGATTTCCATAAGAGGCGATAGAGAACGAAGGTATAACAGATTTCATATTAGGGATTCAAATTTTTTCCGTTTTGTTTTGCTTTTTTAGTTTTGATTTGGGTTTTAATTCAAAATGATAATTAGCCCAAGTGTCCAACAACCCAGCCGACTTAGCTCATGTTTGGCTAAGCTTAAAGTATAAACATATTTTTTATCCACACATTTCATAAGAACACAACTTATAAACACTTGAAAAATAATTTCAATACGGCCAAACATGCTATTAATGCACTAAAAATGAAGCTGAAAAGTCCATAATGATAAAAAAAAAAAAAAAAAAAAAAATGGAGCATCATTAGGTTCGAGTAACGAGTTCTTAATATTCTAAAAATTTTAGATTGGGATCAGATCGGATCGTAGGATCGTAAGATCCAGATCAGAGTTTAACAAACATGTTTTCTACTACATATTCCCAATTAGTAATTAAAGCTAAAAATGCACAAAGAAATAACAAGAAGTTTTTCTAGTTTTCCTTCTGTCATTACTAACAATATGGAGGGTTTGCTTATATCAAAATATCATGTTTCGTAATGGTAGATTACATAAATTATACTTTAGCCCGTTTTGAGAATTCTGTGGTAGTAAAAACATTTCTACATTTTTTGAATGATATAGGAGCATAGGTTGGCACAAATCACAATCAAAGTTCAAGGTTAGTTCAAAGATTTTGAAATTCCACATTTCATCAGCAATAACCATGTAGCAACATATTTTCTTTGATTAATCTTAAATCAAATTATTTGTTTTTGAATTGAATTATATTTTGACACAGAATTTATGTGTTCATTATGAAGGTCATCTCTGAGCCTCTACCCTCAACTTATACAAATCCCCTCCAACTAACCATCCACGTCGGTTAGTGTATGATTTAAGCCGTATGTTTGGTTTGTTAGCTCCGTGTCACAAATTCACTGGTTAATTTACATACTGAGAAAAACCCTTAGATTTCAAGCATATTTCTTGGAGAACTATCACATTGATCTCAGTATTCAAGTATAAAATGACATGAGTAAATCATTTTATATGAATTTCTTTCCATTAATTACATTCAATGATACAAATTCAATTATCTTTTCTAATCTCAATGTTATATAATCAATTTTACATAGGCTTGGCAGTTCTTATAATTTAGCATATATTCTACAGGGTTAGAATTTAAAACAATGTACAGCCTCCCAAAATCAAATAAATGCTCTCACTTGCATTTCTTAACTACAAAACCACATGAAAATATGATCTTTGAAATTCCAACATGCACAAACAAAATATCTCACCCGTGAATGATAGGAGCAGCTGGTGGATGCTGAGCAAACAGGCAACATTATTTTTTATATCCACAATTAAGCTAAATCAAAACAACCCATCAATATTTTTAACTTTGAATGCAATTTTTGAAATTGGGTTACAGTAGTGTGCCTTGTCGAGAATATAGTGATTGTATATATGCGGGTTATTTTTGTTATTATGCGAAATTGCGAATTATCTTATGAATTGACGTGAAATAAAGGATGAGAGGTGGGAAGAAATAGCTTCATCTGCTTGACCCTCACTTGCCTCTCGTTTTTCCTCGTGGGGACAAATTGGAGCTGTGTTACTCTGCATACGTTCACCCTACACTCGGTTTGCTGATATGTTTATTTATTTATTTAAATGAATTCGACACCTTAGTAATATTTACCGTTTTCGTGATGTGGAATCCGATTGTAAGATATATGAGAATGGATCATGAGATTTGAATCTTTTTATTCTTTATTGTTCTTGATGGAGGCTTGATTAACGAGGATGACGATCTTAGTTGCAGTAGTTATAGTTTTAAGTTGACGTAGTGAATAGAACAAAGAGAAAGATTATTTAAGAAAAAGATTGAAGTCGTAGAAAGACACGTATATTTTTTTTTCTTGAAAAAACTCCAAAGATTAAAGGCTACCCAACTTTGAACAAAGTCTCAATTGGATCCCCTAACCTTAAAAAGTCTCAATCATGTCTCTAAATTTTAATTTTATTTCATTTTCAGTCAATGTATGAGATGTCACTAATGCAATTGATAGGATTTTGCCCGCTTGGACATTAAAATCAAATAGAATACCAAAAACACACCACAAGATCGAAGCTACAGGATAAAATGTGAATGATGTTAAAAATGTGGGAATGGTGCTGAATGGCCGGGTGACCCGGCCAATTTTCCAAAATGGTCGTTGACCAATTTTGACGTATAAATTACCAAATATAACCTTGTATTCTTCCCCGCTCCTTCTTTCCCGCTTATAACCATTTCAAATGATTTCAAATTCATTTGTCTGTAAAAAAGAGAAGATTTCAAGGTTAGAATCTAACACATTTCAATGTAAGAATCCAATTCATTTCATTTATGTAAGAAATTTTATTTCAAAGTAGAAATTTATCATTCTTCATCTTTTTCTTTTAATTCACTGTAGAAATTGTGGATTTTGTAATATAAATCATGAAAAAATGTATAAACCTGAGTATGAATTATGATTTTTACTTTAAATTCCTGCAATTCTGAGTTGATTTGATATGGATTAATTGAAAAAATCAGATCTAATCGTATAAATCTACGTTAACAGACATAGTCTATTAACACACCTGTTAACAGACCCATTGCCTGTTAAGGCCAAATTGGCCTTAACAGACCTAGGGTCTGTTAACAGACCCCAAGGTCTATTAAAGCCAATTTTGGCCTTAACAGGCCCCAGGCCTGTTAACAGACTCATGGTCTGTTAACAGACCAGCTGGTCTTTTAACAGACTTTGGGGCCTGTTAACAGACCATTGGGGTCTGTTAATAGTCGATTAACAGACCATCTGTTAACCGACTTGTTAACAGATGGTCTATTAACCGATGATCTGTTAACTAATGTTATAAAATAAGAGTATTTTAGTCTATTCTACTTAAAAGAGGCCTTTAAAACTTATTTGATATAAGTTACTCTTCTGCGATTCATCACGTTTGACACGGCCATTTCAAAAATTCACTCGTTAAAAATGGACTTTTGAGTTAAGTAATTGTGTAGCACAAGATTTGGTTAATATAAAGATTTTGATGACATGGCAATTTTACGGTCGACATGGATCCTACGTAGCATTCCATCTTATTTTAATGTCCACGTAGGAAAATCCCTTCAAAGGCATTTAACTAACTCGATTAATTAAAATAAATTAGAGCTTAGTGATAAAGTTGAGTGAAGCAATTAAGACTTCACTCAAAGTTAGACAACCTCCCATAAAATTTACCACAGTTCGTGTACTCAATTCATTAACCAATAATCAATTTTTCATGAAACGTCCCGTGTGAGAAACGTCATCGGCTAATACAAATTTTGCAATGAACATTCAATGTTGAGATTTGAATAATTAAAAAATTAATTAAAAATTGAAGCGACCTTAAATTACAAAATTAACTTTGATTTGAATAATTCAATCATTTCTCAATCAAAATACCTTTAGTTTCATCATTGTTACTTCTTTCAATGCCATTATATACATATATATACGGATAACAGTTATGGTACATTTGGCGGAACCACTGCTTTCAAGGTTTCATCAACACGCCGGTATGTAACGACGAATTGCTGCAAAAGATCACACACACGAGTTCATGCTATAATCGTCAGACAATTGAAATCAAGAAATTTAAAAGCAACTCTAAAGTGTCATTTGCCTGGGAAAGTTTTCTCGATGTTTTTAGAAGTGGAGACTTCTTGATGCAATCGAAGCCCTATTGACAGGAAACAGACATCAATAACGACAATCAGATTTTGTATTCTGGATTTACTAGATTGAATTAAAGTCAAATCATCAGGAAAACAAGAGATAACGTTACCAAGCTTGACGACATCTGACAGCTTCTTGACGAACAACCCATTTTGGGTCGTCAAGTGCTTTTAACATAGCTTGCAAGACCTAAACATGAAGGTAAAAGCTTAAAAACTTGGATAAATCTCGCAAAATCTGAAAATGGAAGGACGGACTTTGACTTTCAGAGAGCTACAAAATCTGAACACACAAACTTTACCATGGCATAACATGCATTGAAAACATGAAGGTATGAACTTTTAACTACAGCAAGGAAAGGGAGTGGAATTGAGAAAATATAGATGCACCCTTACCGACTAAGTAGACTCAATCGTGTGGAATGAAGCCATGGGCATAATTATTATTATTAAAGGACCAAGAATATATACATTTTCGGTCGAAGTTTGGAGAGTTGCTTATAATTGATCTGGTGCTAAATTGGAAACAATTAATCATAGTCTGCAGGACACATAATCATACCTGTGTTCTCAAAGGATATATTCTTGTATGGGGTAGTTCAGACATTGCAACAAGGCACTGTACTGCTGTCTCGCGAATTACCTGCAAAAGTTGAGGAACATTACTCCACAATTGAAATCCGACGTTCATTCTACTATCAATATGTGCCAGATTTTTTATAACCAGGTCAATTATGAGTTGAAATAGCAAAAACTACTGATCAGAGGGAAAATAAATCAGACTCGATTAAAAAATCAAAAAAATATAGGTTAGTTTTTCAAAACTAACTATTTGGAAACAGCAGTACAGAGCCATGAAAATTATAAAATATCCCTATCACGTGAAAGAAACGTGTTCTCAAGCCAGTAGAGTACGTCTTATGAAAATCTTCAAATAGCGACAAGTTACTCGTCTCAACTACTTGTTTATGAGATATTGAGGTAAGCAAATATTCCCTCCGCAACAATGACACGGGAGATCTCGCAATACCAATTTTCAAAACTATTCCGGTGATTAAATCTAATTTAGCAAGCACTGGAATCAACTGAAATGTTTAAAAATGTTTAAAAGGGTTTTTGAATGAAAAGTCAAATACGGGATCTAGCATACCCATTTTCATCGAACTGTCCCTATTCAATGTTGAAGACAGAATATAAAATGAATGCGTGTAGCCCTCTCTAACAGCTTAAACTTCCAAATGTGACAATCAAGTTTGCTAGCCTTCCTTTAGACATATTAGTTAGTGTATATAGATGTTATCCTTATTTAGCTAGGAATTAATGTATTAGTTGTCAGAATACTTAAATAGTTGACCTTCCTTAAACAGGATTGTATACTTTGTATAAATACCCTTGAGATATATGAAATAATTCATTCAGCCAATTTATCAATCCTCTACCATATTCAAAGGCCATTAGGGAATAGAATAATCTCTTTGCTTTCCACAGGTAGAGAGAGGGAAAGGGAGGAAATTATCTCGAAAAAAATTGAAGAATAATCATACCATCATATGTGGGTAGGTTGTGAGCTCAATAAGCTGGTTGACAATGCTATGTGCATTTTCTGCAACCGCTTCTTGTCCTGCAGCAGCAAGTTTGATGAAAATTAGACTAATTGAGGAGAAAAGAATATTTTCCAAAACCTACTACTTAATGGAGAAAAGTATGCCTGTGTATCAATTACATTGGAAATGGCAATCGAAATTGGAGATGGCAAAAGGAAACCAAATGATAAAGATAAGGCATTTACCTACATGCTCAAGAAATTTATGTTCTTGGCTAAATGACTTTCAACCAGGACACCATTTCAACTCCTCGTAGGTAAAAGGAATTATTTACAGATAATTACCATTTGGTTGGGGTTAAAGTTCATCTATTCCTAACGACATGCTTCAAGCCAAAAATTACAATTTCCAAAGTTTCCCAAAGAAAGGATTTCCAAAGTAATTGAATCATCGTCTCAACCACCAAAATTGTGCTAGTTTTTCTTCTGAAAAGTATCAAAAATGAAATAAAAATAAACCGCAATCTGAAATCTCACCATTTTTGTCCACCAATATTCCAGATATGATTAGTAAGACACTGTAGATTATTTCTTTATTCAGAATATCCTTGACCATCATGGACAGGCAATCTAATAGTAGAGGGATCAGCTGCAATGAGAAGCCATATGTTGGAAAAGACATTACACAAGTATGGAGAAGTAAGAATACAAGAATGTTTGACTAGAAGCAAGGAAGAACCTAGCTAACCTTCTTGGCTTCACTCAAGATAGCTGTCAAGGGAGTATCAGACACCACGTGCACAATGGCTCGACATAGCATAGATCTGAAAGATATGCATGATTGATCAGGCCATCGAAAGGTATATATGGAAATTCTGAAGTTCATTTGTTCACCGACTTAACAAGAAATAGGAGTTGATAATTAGCCCGGCCATCATGGAGTACTGGGGAAGGGTCGATCATTGAAAACTCTCAAGATTACCACATATTATGTATATTAGTGATCAAAGTAGAACCCTTTAATCAAAACCCAAAAAGAATCCAAAAGAAAAGAAGATATTTTTTAGAGAATTAAAGAGGAATGGCATAGATATAAAAGCCAGACATGGCAACATTTTGGTATGCAAAAGGCCACATTATAAAATTGGGAAGGAACTATTGATAAGAAAATTTTAAAGACTTGGACTGCCTACTTTAAAAAAGAACGCAAAGCTTCCACTTAAACTATGTTTATTATAGGGCACATGAACCAACTCAGGTGAACTTGTGATAATTATGAACCTTGATACACGATATACAACAGACCACACCAGCATACTGTTCACAAAATACCTAAAGTTAATCTAAAGACAAACTGTGAGCACATAGAGCTTTCCAATGATCCCAGGAAGCCACAGTCTCTTTAGATACCATCAGCATTGAAAATCTTTTGGCAGAATGAAAGGAAAGTAAATATGCAGTTATAGAAACAATCATGAATACCAAGGCATGCTGAATTTGAAATCTTAATGATTTTCAAATATATGCAAATATTTTAGAGCTACGTTCATATGCACCTGATAGATGGTGAATCAGATTTTAGCATCAAAGATGACAAAATAGGCATCATAGTGTTGAAGAATCTTTGCTTATAGAGTGGTCGTATACTTGCATGATATCTTCTATTCAAACACGATTCAGAGTCACTCATAATAATATGAAATGCATCTGCAGCAGATTTCATCAGCTGATGATGCATGTCTTCATCATTACAAACATTACTCGGATGCTGCAAATTTGGCAGGGACCCAGTGTTGCCATCTGAAATCATGCAACTTAACAAAGTCATTGTTATATCTTTAACCTTTTCATGACCCCTCATAATTAATCCTTTCATTATCCATGCTAATCCAATAACAGCATGAATCTTCACGGACTCCGTGCTCAAGGAGCATAGTCTTAAACTGCTCAAGTCAATCTCACTGCTACCTCTTTCACAGGAAGTCCATATGCAACTATGAAATATCATATCCACAGCTTCGTCCAGACTAAAATTTTTGGACAAAGGTGTTCCAGTTATTTTCAGAGGCAGTTTGTTAACCAAAGAACCCAACGCCTGAGCTGATGGAACATGAACATGACCATTGAGAAGAGTTGTTATGAAAAACTGCAAAATCAATTTTCCATTTGGAATATATGTTTGAGGACGCAAAGCTATTACTACAGAAGCAAATAATGAAGTAATCCATTCATCTCTTATTGCAAAACTGTCCAACTTGTGAATTTGCTGTAACCCTTCCGCTTTTAATGGAGTATTGCCAGATATTGATTCCATCCACCGGAAACAATTGCTTGATAAAAGTACCCCGAGAGCTTTATTGATAATTGTCTCCTGGCTTTCTTCTGAACAGTTTCCAACAGCTTGCTTCATTGCCATCATTGTTGCATCAAGAAGTTCCTGATTACATGCTTTGTCATAAGCACAAATCCTGATGAAAATATCTCAAATAATACAAAGCAGTGAACCATCATTTGTTGCCAAAGTTGGTCAATTATAAGTCAGTTACACTTACATTTTCCAGGGAACCAAGGTTGAAAGACCTACTATTTTCAATCTTGTCCCAAATATTAAGTGCAAAATTCAGTGGAATTTCCTCAGAACCTCCATTTTCATGAAACCTGGGGCCATGACAACAAATGCTTTTGAATAAGTTGAAAATAAGATCAAATGGAAAATATTAGGGCAACCGAACAATCAAACTGAGCCAGCATGACTGAAAACAAAAGGATAGAATAAAAAAAGCTGACAGATGTTATATATTTAATTACCCTTCTTGCTGCCCTAGAGTATTATTTCAAAGATTCGATTAGGCATAGTTTCAGAATTATGAGGCTGGGGAAGTCCTATATTGACTGAGGGGACCGAATTAGAAAAGTATATGCACAAGTTCAGAAAAAAAAAATGGCTTAATACTAATTATTTCCTTCAGGCTCAAGATTCCTTCTCGTGATGTTTTATGGTGCATAAGACGTAATGAAACCCTTGACCACCTTTACTACAGTACATTGTCAAAAGTGCAGGAGAATTGTGGAGAAGTTGGTTTCAGACTTTAGGGGATAATTTTGAAGCTCTTTCCATGGTGCATCTTTTAGGATATCACTTGCTGTTTTGTAGTGTGACTGGAGAGTGATTTCTTTAGAGAACATAGGTTTTCTTATTTGTGGAGGATGCGATTTCCCTAGATTTTCCATCTCCTTAGTTTAGTAGAAATTCTGCTTTCTTATAGAATAAAGGTTAAGAATCAGAAAAAATGCTGAAAACAATCGTAGAAATTCAGTATGCTCCTTAACTATGCAGCTGGAAGATAACACACAAATTCCCTACAGCAATTGCATACCATGGAAGCACCTTATTAGAATAACATTCTAGAAGCTTGACTGTCAGTTCCACAGACTTGAGATTCCCATTGGCCTGCATCAATAGATTAGCAAGCTGAACAAAACCAGAAAGCAGAAAACAAACTAGAAGAAATGCAAAATGAAAAGAAACAATAAAAATGCACTCGTTTTTTAAATTAAGGGAATTGAATATTTAACAGCTAGTGCCGAGGAAATTTGTAGCATGTAGGAAAAGAACGGGAAATATTTTGGCACACAGTTAAGAAGGTCAGAATAATGAAAATGGTACGAAGCAACGATTGTAGTTTCCTATACAGATGGGGCGGGGGGAAGATACATTATACATTATATGAACATTTTCATTCATGTTAAGTCATACATACATAAACTGCAGATAAATTGGGGGATATAGCCTCATCCAACCCTTGGACAACTCTCAGCATAAAATTCTTCCCTGTTGCTCCTATTTCAAAAGCTGCTTGCAATTTGAGTGATAAAGGCATAGTTAAATCATCAGAAGATATCAGGGAAAAAATCTTCTCCACAACAATACTCCCAAAGCTTGATGATCTCTCAGAATCTGGACAATTATCAAGAAATGAACCAATCTCCACTAAAGAGTTCATTGCCGATGTCCACGCAAATGTTTTATTTATATCAGAAGTAATGACTGACATCAACTTCAACAAAATACTGTCATATGTGGACTTGGATACTGCAAGGAGGCTTCCAGGAAACGTAGCGAGATTTTGCAGACCCTTCACTGCAGTTCGCACAATGAACACAAGAGGAGTCAGTTTATTTTAAATAAAAAATTGAATCTAATACAAATCCAAACAAACAAAGAGTAGGCACTTCTTATAAATCTATGACCAAAGAAACAGTTAAGATACTGCCACGGGCCATCAGCAAAGTGGATCATGTAATGAACTTTTCTTCCCTTTCCTTGTTTTCTTCTCCTCCTCCCAAAAAAACCCAAATTAAAGGCATCAATTTTATACATACACACATACATTGCATGAGAACTCCCAACTTGAGCTGTGCCTCTCTCTCTATTTCTAATATCTTCTCTCTGTTTTCTCCTCTAGGCACTTGTTCATGGAAAAGCCATGCTCATGGAAACATGATAAGCTGGCTTTCTCTTTGCCTTCACAAGTGTACGCTTGTGAGCAGAAAGTTAAGCAAAGACTCCAGTAAATTGGGCATGCCAAGGCGTTGTTTAAAAATTCTGCTTTCTACAAGTGTGATGATACTGATTGAGTTGGTGTGGGGGAGAAAGGAGATACAACAGTGCTATATTCCTCTTATCATATCCGCGCCTCACCTCCAACGGCCTAGTTTCATTCCAAACTTCATGAGTGACTTCCCAGACTTTTCTGGGAAATCAAAGTTCATAAGATTTTTAAAATATCATTTTGGAAACAAAACTGCCATCAAATAATGCTGAAAACAACTGATGATAGGTAAAGTTCACATAGATAGATAGAGAGAGAGTGTGTGTGTTGAAATAAATTATGCACACAAACCCATTCAGATTATGTTAGAACTACTTGGTTCAATTTCCTTCTGGTTTTGGGTTTCAAATGTCAGTATTAGTCATGAACCTTTTCTCACTTCAGAAGGAGAGACAATCTAAAACTCGATAAAGCAGCTGAACAATCATCTCTTAAGATTTATGTAATGGTCAGATCTGGCATGGAGACAGAATACCTTAAATACATGTGCTCATCTAAATGCACATGTTATCAACTTTGATTTAGCATATGTTTGGTAGTGCTGAAATTATATTTTAAGTGCTTATATTATAAGTTGTAGGTGAATGTGTGGATAAAAATAAGTTGTAAGTTGTGGGTCCTATGAAATGTGTGGATAAAAATTTTGTTTGACCAGTTTGACCAACTGAAATTATAATTGAAGCAATGACAAACATGTACTTAGTAATTTCTTTCAACTCTAAAAAAGCAAGAACCTAAATTAGAAATAATCTAAACACACCTAAGCACACAATGAAGAAACTAACATATAGCTCATATCATGTGGAAATAATGATTGTACTCATAGAAAAATTACAAACCTCCATAGCACACGTAAGCATTCTGAGAATTCTCAGCAACATTTGACCCTAAGAGAGAAATGAAGACCGTGGCTAATGATTTAGAGAAGTTGTGAAGCATGACGCACCATGTCTGATTAGAAAAATCGTGGATCGAGGTTAGTTCATCAAAGCCCACCAAATATCGGCATGCAGTAAGGAGTTCGACGCAGAGATACAGGGCTCCAAAATTAAGTCTGCCAGAAGGATAATAATCCTCAGCTGGATAGCTATCCTTGCTTGGTTTTGCAACTGAAAGTCCCAAATAATTCATGAGAAGCGGAAAGAAACTCTCAAAGACCTTATTGCAGGAGGCAATAGTGGTGTTAGCACAAACAGACATAATACGACCAACTGCATGTAATCTCTGTTTGATGTCAATGGGAATATTGTCAAAATCCTTGTACTGGTTCAGGGAACTTATAAACATTTTTATATCCTCGTCATCCGAAATCAAACTTATGAAAGAACCATTACTTTGTTGAACAAGCTCTTGCAAAAGTACGAAGGCCTGCTTCATAATATCACTGTCCTGAAAGCCCATTCCACTCGTAAATCCAGCTTCTGTGGATAAACTAGACTGTGGTGAAACATATGTTGCATCTTTTACTGAAGACCAAATAGTTCCAAAGTGTTTGGCCATTTTATCTGCTCCATATTTCGATGTGCAATAGCTAAGATACTTAAATGACTCCACCTGAACAAGATATATAGTAATTCAAATAACTAAAAGAAGTACCTTTTCTAAATGCAAGTAAAAGGAGAAGCAGAAATGCAATGGATTCCCACAAACCTTCGCTGATGGCAGAGAGGAAGACAATTTTTCGAGAAGAAGTGGAATGGCAAATGGTGCAAATAGAGGTGTAGAAGCAAATGCCAGCTGAAAGACATTAAAAGGCGTAAGACTCTAAAAGGAAAATCGACTCTTAACTTGATAAAGGATTTCTTACTCAAATATGTAATGAATAATGTAAAGCATATCAAGAACAACAGCATTTGCAAAATCTACAAATGTCCAACTATTAAACAAAGTGCAGATTTAACTCTTTCTGTTGTTCCCCTCCATTTCTTTCTGTCAAAGCATTAATATCAGAAGTCGAAGCCAATTGGTACTGTGTAGAGAGACTGGGCATATCATTGCTACTTCAAAAGCTCATAATTTATTCACGGTGAAACGAGCTTCAAGACCATTCCATCTTCATTTTCCCACGGAATGTGGAAAAAGATGGAGCCGTCTATGTTGCAGGACGTCACCAAACATGAAACTTTAAATATTTTTCTTAATTCTTAGGGGATAATTAGACATAAAGGTGCTTGTTTTTTTTTTTTTATATTTGAATGGGCCGGGTCATATTCTTGCCTATAAAGATCCAGAATGAGATGCAATCGCAAAAATTCAGTTTGTGCACAATCAAACAGCAGGATTGGATTATCACTGATTCTGATTTAGCTGATCATCTAACTCGTTACGGTAAGACTCTTGAGCTTAGATCCTTTTTCTGATAAATTGTGCTCGATATAAACTCTAAAAGAGGCTATTTGCAATTTCAGCGTTGATACAACCAACATATAATCAACACCTACATAAAATGCATTGCATAACTATTGCTCCGATGTTTCCCTGAATTCACAACTGCTTGATTTGCTTTATTGAGCTGAATGCTTGACCGACTAGTCTTACACACACTATACGTATTAATCTGAATAACAGGTAATTCAAAAATTTAAACTTTTGCTGTTTTGCATACATCGTATGCCACAATGATCTCATTAAGTAAATGAAAAATGAAAAACACCACATGATTCAAAAAGTAAGGCCCCATTTGCTCTTTTCAGTTTTGAGTTTTGTAAAACACCCAAAACTTGTTTGGTCAGGTATTTTTGAAAATGCATTATTGAAAACAAAGTAAAACTTATAACATAAAACTAAAAAAATTAACGTTTTCAAAGTTTTTGTTTTTACTGAAAACACTAAAAACACGCAAAACACGATAAATAAGTGTTTAAATAAAAGTTTTAAATTAAAATTCTAAAAAAAAATTGTTAGGGCCTTATTGGTAATTTAAATAAAAATTCTAGAAAATTTTATTTAAATGAAAACAGTTAAAAATTCTCAATCCACGTCATTATTTTTTATTTTTTTATTTCCTATTTTTTGCCAAGTCAATTTATTAAAATGTCATAAAACAATTTATCAAAATTCCAAACCAAAAGTGTTTTCCCATTCCAGTTTTATCTTAAGAAACAATTTTTTTAAATGACAAACTAAACTCGTTTTAAACCTTCAAAACAAAAAACTGAAAATGAATTCAAAATTTTAAAACTAAAACTGAAATGCAAACCAAACGACACCTAATCTTCAAGAAGTCAGTTCAAATCAATTTTAACTTTTCCCACATCATGAAATTTAAAAAATAGAGTAAATTTCCTAAGGGTCTGCTTCAGAGTTTTGGGGTACTGATTATGCGAGTTTTTTAAACTACCAGTTTTAAGTATGTTTTAAGTATTTATGAGAGATCTAATTTTGAGTGGTTTTTAGTAGCGATTTTTAAAACAATCGAAATTATGCTTGAGAGTTTATTATCCAAAGGTTATAAAAAATTTTAAAAGAACAAAATTACATGTATACCCATTTATTAAAAAATGTAGATATATTGTAAACAAAATAAAGTAAATGTGTATATCACAATTCAATATGACTTTACATAGTTTACGCAATCAATTTCTATTGTGTATGATAGCATTTGGACTATTTTTTTTTTCATTTATTATCATTAATTACTTACAGTAAAATTTATTAAAAAGCTCAGCTTTGAGTCATTATTATCTATTAAAATGAAAATATATATTCAACTACAAAAAATTTCAAAAATAATTCAATAGCACATAAAAAAATTATTGTTTGGACAAAAGAGGCAAAATGTGCATTTCAAGAGAAGGGGAAGAATGAAGTATGTATTTTAAGTTTAGAGTAAATGTGAAAATAATTGTTTTAGAGAGGATAAAATTGGAAGAGAATTTGCAAAAGGGCCGAAAACCACTTATTTGGAGGTTGAGAAATTCATCCCAAATTACACTATAATAGTTTTTGGTGATTTTTAAATCATCCAAAACCAATGCTCCAAAAAAGTAACAAGCATCGATTTTTCCAACCTTTCATAAACGGCGCCACTCAAATCCAATCATAACCAGTGAAAAAACTCCCAAGCAGTTCCTAAAGCAATGACTGAAAAACATAGCTCATCAAATATTGAAGTTGAAGAAATTAAGCTATGTGACAATTACACATAGAAACCATTCTTTTTGTAAAATAAAACCTAATATGCCAAGATGAAATCAGAAAGAGACATTTGCAAAATTCTGCAAGGATACTGAGGACCATCAACCCCATGCAAAGTAGAATAGTGATTTAAAAGCAGCTTACAATATAAGGTATCAAATTACATACCATTAGTGCCCTTGAGAGTTCGTCTCTCTTCACATCAACATCCTCGTCGTTAGGCTGGAGAAATGGAAGGATAAAACAATGAACATCAATTGCAAACTTAAATAATGATTGAGGAGAGAACTCAACCCTCTTTGCAAGTTGTAAAAGAACACCCCACTTTCAGTCATATACCCTACAACAGGTTCTGAAATTCATTCCATCTCACAAAATCTACGTCAGATCAGACAATTTACAAAAGACTTTGGGAGAAACTGAATGCTGTACAGAAAGTTGTCTTCAATCTCCAAAACAGATGCAAAGAAGGCTATTTCACTATTATCAGAAAAGTTTAAAACAAACTCTGAACTCTTCTACTGTTTAGCTTGACAAAGTTTCTGCTGGAAATGCACAGTTGCAGTCTTGCAGACCCACAATAATGACACGTACAGAGTAGATTAGGAGCTGAGTTAAGAGATCTTACGTGTGTAAAATGTATGGGGAAGTAACAGCCCAAAATTTCGAACAGGTCCTCAGCAAAATCTGCTAGAGGACCAGAAGGGTCCGGAAACAATCCTGACAGAATTTCCACTATACGAAATGAGAGCATTAAGCATTGAGGATCCTTCTCTCCATCAATAGCTTCACAGATTCCATACATAAGGTTATCACCCTGAAATACAAAGTGTGAAGCAATCAAATAATAGACTTGAGAACAACAGGAGAAATTAATTGTGAAATTCAACCTTAAACCAGGGGAAAAGATAACAAGACATGAATCAGAGATAAGTTGTATGTACAAAAAATTAAAAAAGTACGCAAATAAATCTAACTATAATGCATGAACAAATTTAAATGAAATATAGAATATATTACAATGAAACGTTACATACATGTTGAAGGAAATATCGGATTCCTGTGCAGTCTAATAGACGGCCAAGGACTTGGTGTGCACTACAGTAGTAATCTACAATACAATGCTAAAGTAAATCCAATGTAAAAGAGCCTGGTAATGGACATATTGGGAGGCAATGAAGATGGCACTATACTTGTGTCAGGCAACTAGTCACAAGACATGGTAAATTCACAAACAGTCACATTAACCAAGTAGCTTTTGTAAATGAATTTTATTGCTCTACCAGTACAAAACCAACAATTATAAGATAGAAAGAAATAGAAACGCATTTAAAAGCAGACTCGGCCAATTAAACATTTTCGATCAGATGCTGGATTCCAAGTCTTAAAATGCCACACGGTTAGGGAAACAGGATGTAACCAAGACTTCCTACAGACTACAATTGAGAACAACATGAGCTTAAGTGCCACGTGATCTAAAAGCGTAAATTGTTAGATAGGGCCACATGTATATCATTTTACACCAAAGCCTAACACGTGCACAATATCATTTAAACGGGTGGTGATGATACTTGAACCTAGGACCTTTGCCTGCTTTGGTACCATATTAAACCACTTGATCTAAAATATTATACTATTGTATAGGGCCACATATATATGATTTAAACATTGTTTTCAACATTAAGTTCATAGAATTTGGAAATAAGACAGATAACTTGAATTAAAGAAACATAATGCCGGCGAAGTGGCACAGTCCCTAGACAACACTAGTTGAACGTAACTCAAGTCTCCAAAGCAGTTCTACTTCAAAGAAGAAGTTAATGATAGGAATTCATAATGCATAAATTTCACTCACGACTAGCCTAGTGCGGTTGTTAACAGGCGATTAAATGAGATTGTAGACATCTAAGTAAGATTATCAAATCAGTGAAGTGGAAGCAATGAGTTAGCATCATGCATCCAATGTGAATACAAACACCACTTTCACTCCTCACATTAACTTCTATCAACCACTGCCAAACAATTTCCCTGTGGAATGTCATTAGCTTTCCTGCATTGAGGCTAGAAAGAAATTAGTTTATTTCCTACTCTGCTGGTTATGCTAAAATGTCAAGCTAGACAATATTTATTCTGGCCAGCCATGATTTTTTTGGTAAGATATGCAATTATGAGTATTTTGGCAAGTCCAAAACATTATGTTTTGTCAACAAAACACAGCCATCAGACAAGAAGATGGAGAATAGTAAGGTTAATAATAATTACCAAATCTCTAACGGCAGCAGGGTAGCGATCTAATATGCATTCCATAAGTTGAAAGCAAAGCTGCAAGAATTAATCCATGATAGTTGAAATATCAAGATTTGGTTAGCACTAGAAACAAGGTTTGCCATAAGCATCAACAGTGGGTTCATATTAGGACTTACCTTCCTATCGTGCTGTCCCAAGGATTGCACCTGCAGGTTTTGGAGATAAGATTGAGCAACAGCCTTCACTTTATTATCAGTTACCACACCAATGTGACTTTTCCTCCTCAATAATGACAAGCAACCAACAATTGCACCACGTAATGCTTTCCAATCTACCTGTATGGAAAACACATCATCTATCTTTATAATGATACAAAAGATTCTTAGATGACAAACATTTAAAACATCACCTTCTGATAACATGTAAAAAATAAGCAAAAATAGATGATACAGAGTTTGTGTAGCTCTGCAAGGCCTAATACACAGAGCAAATAGATTCTGTAAACAAGAACTTACATAAACATAAGGATCTTTTTCAGAGCATGAAACAATAGTTATGGGCTCATACTAGTTACCATTACAAGGCTTTCTAGAATGGACAAGCAGAAGAATGACCAGATATCTGTCACTGGAATAAAGCAATTGATGAAACACACACTGATTTTTCACTCCACATTTCGCAGTCCATTATTTATGAAAAACTTCAAATGTAAAATAAATGCATATCCATATCTTCTCCATTTTTCACTATCCCTTATCACATCAACATATGTGAAAGGCATGCACTTAAACCATTACCTGTGACATGCACATGAGATCAACTAATTTTTGTACAGCTCCAACGGGATGGAAAAAGTATGAATTGAAAGTTCTCATGGCTACAGAAAAACTGATTCCCAACTGAAGAATGGGAAAAATACGCAAGCCATTTGAAGCCACAAAATATCCATCAACATAAAAATGTAACCCTTGGCAAAAGTTACTACCATGTTCTGTCTGTAAGGATGACAAATAACCTGTGTCTAAAAAGACTAAATGTATCGTGCATTTTGCCTCCGTAAGGTGTTGCATAAGCCTTGAAGCACTTTGAGGCATAAGCCTTAACATAAAGCAATAAAAAAATTATAAACAACCAAATTATACACATATTAAACCATAAATCATTTAAAAATCCATAGTAAAACATATCAACAAAATTAAAAATCTAATTTTCTACTAGAGACATAAAATAGGTTAGGGAACACATGGAATCTTCACTTCTCTAATATCCAACCTCTTCTTTGTAGCTTTCAGGGTTGCACTGGGTCCAAAACAATTCAAAACACTTAAAAACGTTATGGGAGATGGAAAATGCCAAATCATTCCTGGAGTAAACCCATTTGTAAATGCATTATCTCATCCATTCCTTCTCTTCTTTCCTTAGATATGTTTTCATAATAAATTTTATCAAGATCAATATAAGTACATACAAAAGGCACTGTTGAGTAATGGATAGCAAAGAAGATGAATGACAATTTATGCAAGCAATAACTGGAAAAAGACATCAAGTAAATGAAGTATAAGGTAAAATAACTCCCATTAAATATAAATTATATGAAATCACTGCATAATACATTAAAAAGATAAAGCACATAAGTGCGTGTCTATCATGCATATCTTTACGTACTAGTCTTTCAGTGAAGAATCCTATCAAGCTCTCTATTGAAGCATCGTTTAGACGCTTTGATGTTAGTTGTGACAAAAGTTCTGCAAGGAGAAGAATTCCTGAACAAGGACATGAAAAATGCAAAGAGTTACAGTCTAAGAATTAATGTGTATTATAACTGAGTGTACAAATTTATAAAAAACGAAGATCATGTGGCACAATCTAGTGTCCTTCATTGACTTTAATTAAATTATCAAGAACGACATAGTGCTATCATAAATTGCAAATATGAGCTGTTGTTTATTACTTACACAAAAAACCGAAAATAAATCAAGAAAATTATTATGTAAAACCCAGGCCTTCAATAAAACCCAAATGTGCATGACATAAGACCACATTTGGATGGGGTAATCAGAGTGCATAAAAGGTGCAATGCATTACTCAATACAATATCAAGTGTTGGTTGTAGTTGTGGACCCGGATAGGGAATACAGAGTTCACCGTTTTTGCACAAATGTCGCATTGTGAAATGTCATGACCATCATGAAATAAGGAAAGAAATGATGAGGGCTTCTGCCAACTAAATAATTTTTGACAACTTTGTTCTCACTTTTGTAACGTGAAACAACCTAAATACTCCTTCCCACTAAATAGAAGAAACAGAGTCTGAAAAAAGCTCGCCGCTTAAGGTCAACCAATTTCCACTTTTTCTTACTTGGGATTGTAAAAGACAGGAAAATAAATTCTTCTCACATTCAACACCTGATTTCCCCTCTCTTACATTCCATTTTGTTTCCGTTGATGGAGACTGTGTAAAAATTGGGATGGAAAACAAAATTGGACTTTTTTGGAATTCGCATTTCTATGTAGTTTGTGACATTGTAAGACAAGTTGTAGATACAGATTCAGACACATTTTCGTACATTGACAAATTTTATCATGCAAACTAAAAAAGGTATAAGATAGTCTCAGCGTCACCTTGTCCAATGCGAACCAAAAATAGTATAAAAGAAAAAATAATAAAATATGTCCATGATTTACTTATCATGAAATACCCCATCTGAACATGACTTATACACACTAATACCATACCCAAAACCCAATAATGCCCTCAAATTAGGAACCACTCAACAAGTACACATAATTTATGGGATGACTCATCTTCTACGAGACGTGAAGGATAGGTCTCCATCCGACTGAATTTGCGCAAATTTCATTAATTCCCAGTGTTCTCAAAAGTGCACACCTTGAGGCTCGCTTCCCACACGAGGCATTATGCTTTGAATACCCTTTTTCAAGGCTAGCCCTTTGTAGGGTTTTTTTCTATTATTAATTTAGTATCACAGCGCAAAACATTTTAAGAGGTTTTTTGGGAATATTATGAAAGAAGCCCAACTCTCTAAAACTAAGAAGAAAATAAAATTGAGGTAAAAAAAGAGAAGAAGCAAAGAGTGTGAGCCCTAGGCCTTTACTCCTACAACTGAAGAGTGATGCCCAAGTGAAGTTGCAAATTTCATTGGCAGATAACCGGCAACAAAAGACCTGCAACATGTTATTGGTGTTTGCGCTATTTGTTTGTTTTCTTTCCTCTGGGTTTTCTTTCTTGCCCGTAAATTGGCAATCTCATAAATATACCCTTGATATTTTTACGTAACTGGGGAGTGCAAAATTAATAGTTAATTGTCATACCATCAATGAAACAAATATCAAAGTACCTCTTGAACGGATGATGCTATCTGTAGTAGTCAAATACATCTCCATTTCTCTAACCTGTGCACGTTGAATAGTAATATTCATCACGGAGAAGGGTACGCACAGAAACAAACTAAAATTGACAAAGAAAAGAAAAAGGAAGAAATCTTACAAGTGCTTCAAGAGTAAACAAATCATTCTTTAGCAAAGTGGCAATTGCGTCTACACTTGCTGCCTGTAAAACAAACTCGGAACATAAATCACCAATTTTTTAATAAGGAAAAACTGATAAATTATTGAGAAAACTGAAAAGAGGGTTAAATTGAAACGCAAAGTCTGAAATATTTTGTCTTAATTCTTAAAATCAGAAATAAGGAGGGTTCTTTTTCAGCTTAATCTGTAACTAGTGGGAGAATTGTGGAGAGAACCTGTTGAACCGGAGTGCTGGACGAGTTAACATACAACTCGATGTGCTTCACCAACTGAGTTGAATCGGCCATTGTGTGCGAGTTTGTGAGAGAGGTGAAGAGATGGGAGAAGGGGGGGTTTAAGGGTTTTTCCCTGGAGGGAAGGTTTGAAGCCTCTACCAAAATTTCTAAATCTTTTATTTTGTATTTTTAATATTTTTCCCTGAGTTATGGGTTATGGCCGTGAGGGCATTATGGCCATTGTTAAGGCGTAGTTGGGGACGGCAGTGGTCGAGTCCATCTAGTCCGGCCCTTGTCAAGATAGGTCTGGCCCGGCCCGTGAATAGACAGGCCGAGCCATGGCTCAGTTCATAAAAAAAATGGGGCTCGGACTAGCAAGGGCCAGACGGGCCAGTCCGCGGGCCGTGAATAAATTTTTTTAGTTTAAAAGATAAAATAAAATTATTTTTCATGGACCAATTCGCGGATTTCATGCCCGTGCCCATAACGGGCCGGGCTTTCACGGCCGCCCCTTTTGCCATCTCTAGGCGTGTATGTCTTTTAATATTTAAAGCATCCAACTCTCCACGTGACATATTAGAGTATTTCCAATGGTATACACGTTCTAAAAATTTATGTAGCAAGAGTGAGAATGTAAAAAGAGAAAAGAGAATGAAAAATATATGAGAAAGAGATATACAATTTAATGAAAAAAATAGGGAAAGGTGTCTAACATGATGTTTAAAACTAAACAGTTTGTTGGATGGCTTTCTATAATAAATGTTGCTATATCAGTTTTGTTCATCTACCTCATTGTCACGTCAATTGGACATTCAAAATAGAAGGTAGCATTGGAGATGCTCTTAGCATGTTTGGTGTGTATTTTTAAATTTATTAGTATTCCGCTTCTCTGCAGTGGGATTCAACTGTAGGATCTATGAAAATAGATCAATGAGATTTGAACCATTTTTTTCTTGATGAAGTTTTGATAGACGAGGATATGCGAGAATGACGATCTGAATTACAGTAGTTATGGTTTTAGTATTGAAGCAGTGAGTATAGCGATGAGAATATATCTTTACAATCGTGATAAGCTAGTCAAATATTATTTTTATCTATACATTTCAAGACTTGTAGCTTTTATTCACTTATTATCTACATATTAGAACCCACTACTTATAATTTATAAAAACTTTATCAAACAAACACATAATAAAAAGTTAATTATGTTCAGTTTTTGTCAGTGTTCTAAAAAGTGTAAATCGTAGATAGGCGTGGATGTCTAAATTCAAACTTTTATGGCATAAACAAGGACGAGACAAAGACAAAGTGAGCTATGAGGCATTGCTAGGCGTGGAAGCAGAACCTGCTACCTAGGCGCTACCTATTCGAGCTTTTCAGAACATTGGTTTTTGTTTGATGCACTACTTTTTAGTTGTAACGAAAGTCTCTAACATTTGATCGATGCCACACTCATGTCCTTAATTTTTTTATTACATTCTTATCCTCAAAATATAATGATTTCCGTCCAAAATAGAAATGAAATGAAAACGTTAAGACAGGTTTGTATATATCCTTACAATAATATAAGAGCTTTAATTTTTTTACTGTAGTTTTTTTCGTCCAATACGCCACCGTTTTAACAATGAAGACAGCCGCAATTTTTTACTTTGTCCAACATTTCACCCAAAAAAATATCTTCTCTCTCTCATCAAAAAAAGCCCTAAGCACAGCTCAACCTTGATTTCTGTCCATAATTTCCATCGGAGCTTCTAATTCAAGGTTCTTGTCAAGTTCTGTAAGTGTATATTATTTGTATGACAATGACAAATTGTTGAAGCAGAACTTCGTTCTGTTTAACAACATTTTCATTCCATGTTGTTCGTCTTCTTCCATCCATTGAGCTTGTAATTCAGATAGTCGAGCAAGTTCTAAGAGTATATTATTTGTATGACAATGACAAAATTCTGAAAAGTTCTTGTTTAACAACAAATCTATTAATTTTTTCATAGTTTTGGAAAATTTCAAATCAAATATTGATGTTTATTTTGTCTAAATGTTACATTTGTCCCGAGTTCTTTAATACACTCGGTGGTGCTATGTTATATTCGCATTGGTTGCTTGATATTTGGCCAAGGTTGCAGAGTTATCTGTTTGTCGCAACCAGGCTAGCCACTCGGCAACCGTGTGGTTGCCGAGCTGCTCGACAACCACGCTGGTTGTCGAGTTGGACCACCATCTCGACATGTATCAATTATCCAGTTGATTTAGTTTTTGCTGCGTAATGAAACTGTATGATCAATTTTATGTTATAAATTTTATGTTTGATATTTGTAAGGATACATTCTGTATCTATAATTTTGAGGAAATTTCAAATCAGCTATTTATGTTTAAGTTTTTCTGAATCTTACATTTCTCCTGAATTTTCTACTACTATATTTGTCTTGAGCCCAATTGAGATTCCAGTGGTCTCCTATATTTGATTACCAGCCAATGACCGATCATCAAACTTTGCGTGGGGCCGAATATTATTGGTGGTCGAGTTACTCAACAACATTTGTCGATGTGTAACTCGACACCAGTAATCTTGTTGTATCCATTATCTTTTTTTTTTTTTTTTTAGTTATATTGAATAATATGAACACTTAAACTTAACAAAAGAATTGGTCCAGCTTCATGTCACGAGGAAAAGAGGAAATTCAAGTATTTACAAGGATCATAAAAACATTCATGTAACGAGAAAAATAGATAATGTTTATGAAACTATGTATGTGGGAATGATGGATACAGCAAAACAAAAAAGAGAAAAACAAATGACTTATGAAACTGGAACTTGAATGTTTTTATGATCCTTGTAATTACTCTCTGATGATGTTCAAACTGAACTTGTAGACAAACCACGATGGTGCTGATTCAAATGACCGAAGAGAATTGGAAAATAAAACTAATCTAAAGCCTCCATCCAACTTAATGTCCTTCATGCAAGTCTATAGGGAAGCGATTTTAAATGGAGACGGCAAGACTATATCTGATATTGAAGCTAAGATAAGCATAGTAGAAAAAGAGAAAAATGAATTGGTCCAGAAAATTTCAGATTATCCATTATCCTTTTTGCTCTATTCTTCTTGAAATCAGCAAATATGCATTATAAGTATTGATATTAAATTAATTTCTGAACTTCACGTAATTGTTACATCTTCGGTACATTTAAGTTTTGGTTTTGGGAACTACAAAATAATACATAATTGTTACGGCTGTATTTGGGAGATTGAATAGATGATCATTAGGTGGCCGAAATGTAGAAACTATGAATCTAACATTTTTCCTGAAGTTCACACTCGACAAGAAAAAAATCTTGTCAAGTGAAAAAAATTAGAAAAAACCAAAGGAAATGAAAAAGCCCACAAAAAAAAAAAAAGAGAGTACTGTTCATTGCCGAGTTGCTCGGCGATGAACAGTAACTTTTTGAATTTTTTGTTTTTGTCTTTTTCTAATCTTTTTGACAAATTTTTTTCTTTAGTTTATTTTTCCTTATTTGTTTTTATTTTACACTTTTTCATTCAATTTTTTCATTAATATTTTTTATTTTATCTTATAAGTAAATTTGAATTTTTTTATTTTTATTTATATTTTTTATAATGTTGTCGAGTTACTTGACAATATTGAATTTGAATTTTTTTTTGTTGTCGAGACTCGACAACATTGTAATTTGATATATTTTTTTTTTAACACATGTTGGGCATTGACCCATTTTCATTTTTTATTTCATTTTGGAATAATTGCATGAAAGGTCCTATCGTTTCAAAATCGTTAGGAATACACTCCTAATCTAAAAAAATAGTATCATACATCCTATGAAGAAATAAGTATCGTATGTCTCTTTCCACACTCTGTCAGTTTTCTCTTTTAAATACTATTATTTTTTCCTTATTTTTTTTCCTTTTACTATTCTAGATTTTCATTCAATTTTTCACCAAATTTTTTTTGTTTAATGATATAAACAAATTGTACACAATTCTTTAATATTTGACTTTTGAGTCATTAGTAAAAAGTTGAAAAAGTTGTAGCCAATGAGAGTTTGGTCCAATTCAAATTCTCGAAGTGGTACAATTCAATAAAAATATAAAAATTGTCACTTTACCACATCACTTTACCAAGGCCGTTTACGAATCTTAATTATTTAATTTTTTTACGAGTTATTTAATTTTTTTATACGAATTATGTGTTTATTTGGTTATACTTTTCTTATTATAATTTCAATATTTTACTTAATTAATTGTACTAAATGTTATATTCAAAAATATGTTTTTCATATTTATTATTTACGTATTATATATTTAATATTTTTTATACGTATATATTCAAGCAATACCTACAACCTAAACATAAAATTTATTCCTAAATTTTTCACAAACATGCATTAAATTTTATATATATATATATATATATATATATATATATATATATATATATATATATATATATATACTAGTTTTGGCCACGTGCGTTGCACGTTTGTGAAAAATGTAGTGAAAAGTTTTAGGTTGAAACGATACGAACTTTTTATACAATTATCCTAAAATAAAATAAAAATTAAAAATAGGTCAATGTTCAATGTTCATTGTTAAAAAAAAATTAAAGAAAAAAAATTGTCAAAAAAAAAATACAATCATGCAATTATTCCTTAAAAAAAAAAAGAATAGTAAAATACTGTTCATGAAATTCATTGTCAAGATGTCTCGGCAATGAATTTCATTGCCGAGACATCTCGACAGTGAACAGTATTTTATTGTTCACAATTGTGCTTTCTTTTTTTTTTTTTTAAAAGAAAATGAGTTTAAAAAAAAATTTGATGAACAGTAAAATAAATTTCATTGCCAAGAATTTTACTGTTCAAGGTTTTTTTTTTTCTTTTTTAATGTGGCAACATTATAAAAAATAGAAACATTCAATTTGCTTAAGATAAAATAAAAAAGATTAATAAAAAAATTGAATGAAAATGTGTAAAAAATATAAAAACATTCAATTTACCACCAAGATTTCACCGTGCGTACGAATCCTCTTTTGGGCACTTTTTAACAATAAATATCCCAACTTTCTTTCAATTTTTTGGGTTATTTTTTATATAATAAATTAAATAACTAAGATTCATAAACGATGTAGTAGAGTGACTATTTTTATATTTTTATTGAATTGCACCAAGAATTTGAATTGGACCAAACTTTCAGCTACAACTTTTTCAGGTTTTTTACTAATGACTCAAAAGCTAAATATTAAAGAATTGTGTACAATTTGTTTATATCATCAAACCAAAAAAAAATTTAGTGAAAAATTGAATGAAAAGTAAAAGGAGAAAAATAATAGCATTTATTTAGAATAATTTGCAAAAGGTAAAATAAAAAAATAAGATTAGTAAAAAATTGAATGAAAATTAAGTGTAAAAAAAAAAAAATTAAAGAAATTTTTTTTTAGGTTGTGGGCATATCTGAACAATTTTAAAACAATAGGGACCTTTCATGCAATTATTCCTTAAATAACAAAAAAAAAAAAAAATTAAATAGTAAAATACTGTTCATGAACAGTAAAATACTGTTCATGAACAGTCTCGGCAATGAATTGTTCACAATTGAAATTTTTTTTTTTTTTTAAATGTGGCAACCTTAAAAAAAAAAAAAAAAAAAAAAAAAAAAAAAAAAAAAAAAAATCCGTGTAAACAGTTGCCGAGGAATCTCAACAATGAACAATTGTTCATTGCCGAGATGAACACCGTTCACCAAAAATTTTCAATTTTTTTTTTTTTTTTAAATGTGGCAACCTTTTAAAAAAAAAAAAAAAAATTCCTGTAAATAGTTGCCGAGATGAACACTGTTCACAACAAAATTTCAATAAATTTTTTTTTTTTTTTTTAACACATTTCCTTTGTCTTTTTCCAATTTTTTTCACTCAAAAAGATTTTTTTTCTTGTCCAAACTTGAGAAAAAAAATGTTAACTTGCATTTTAACTATATGAAAAACTAATATTTGAACGTTTCCAAAGAACCATATGAAAATAAAAAAGATTAATAAAAAAATTGAATGAAAAGGTGTAAAAAAAATAAAAACATTCAATTTGCCACCAAGATTTCACAGGATTTTGAAATTATTGAATGACATTTTTTAGCATTTATTTAGAATAATTTGTTAAAGGTAAAATAAAAAAACAAGATTAGTAAAAAATTGAATGAAAATTAAGTGTAAAAGAAAAAATAAATTAAAGATTTTTTTTTAAGTTGTTGGCATATTCCAACGATTTTAAAACAATAGGGACCTTTTGTGCAATTATTCCTTTAAAAAAAAGGGTAAAATACTGTTTATCAATCTCGGCAATCAACAATTGATTGCCGAGATGGCTCGGCAATCAATTGATTGCCGAGCCATCTCGGCAATCACTTTTTAATTTCTAATCCCTCTTCATCTACATAACATTTTAGCTAACTGATAAATGTAAAATATGTACCAAACAAGAAGATGTTAAGGTTGTTGGAGATCATTTAGCTTCAATGAGGAACACAGAGGCTACTATCGTGGTTTGTAAGAAATGCTAGACATGAATGTGCCTTTACCTTATTTTGGAGTACGAGAAATTGAGATAAAATTGTCATAAACCAGCAGGATATTTTCGAAGATGTAGTTTTAGCTATATTCTTTTCTTCTTGGACAAGTAGGAAATGTACAACTCTGATTTCTGTTCTTTCACATTTCATTATTATATATAGCACCTCATACAATATAATTAAGTGTAACATTTTGCTTATGGATATGTATCGAAAGCTTGCTTTGATTGAAGTAAAGTAAATGAAAGATGTGTAATTATAATGCAAGTTATTCGAAATGCATCTAATACAATATATCTGAGAATCATTATACTTATAGACCATAGAAGTGAGGAGTTCTATTCACTGGTTTAAGATGTAAACAATTTATGGTACATGTTTATGACACAATAGGGACTTTTGTGCAATTATTCCTTATTTAAAAAAAAAATATATATATATATATATAATTTACATGGCAATCAATTGATCCAGTTCTTTGATCTTAAAATTGTTGTTCAAGTTTAGAAAATATGAAACATGTTAACAACCAATGATGGTTGCCAAGCAAGCCAAATTGCTTGGCAACCAAGACCAAGCTGGTTGCCGAGTTGCTCGACAACCAAAAATGGTTGCCGAGATACTCATTACCAAGATAAGTTAAAATATTTTGTAGACATTATTGGACAGATAAATTTTATTAATAAACCAAACAGATTATTAGTATAAATCATACATATACACACACACACACATATATATACAGAGAGACGCACTGTTACAAATTTGAATCGTTTTTCCAAAATAGTAAGTCTGATTGCAAATATTCAAAATTCAATGCGCACTCATTTTGTATACTGGTGTTGGCAAATGAATCTCTAACTGTTGTAATAATACTTACAGTGTCTAAAAATCTTAACTGTAAGATCCAATCTTTCAAAACTCAGCTCCACTTTATTCTAGAATTCTAATTCTAATGGTGAATAAAATCTGCTCCAAAGCTTGAAAAGTAACAGAGAATAAAACAAATTAAAATTAAAGTTCTAAAAGGACGGAACTCCTGAATCTGAATTTGAATTCTAATTCCAATAGTCAATAAAAGTCTGCTAAGCCTCAAAAGTAGTCGAAAATAAAACAAATTAAAGTTGTAAAAAGAAGTTGTAAAACGACGACGTGTAGGACGAAAAAATGAACAGTAAAAAGTTTAAGGCTCTTATATTATTGTAAGGATATAGGCTCAGCCACTGGCGTAGAAGGGTCTATCTCAAGGTCGGATCAGCAGAGTTTTGCGAGTTAACACAAAACCTATAAAGAAAAAACATAGGAAAGATAGAAAAAGTAAAAAAAAACCTATAAGAAAAAGATTTTTTCTTAGAAAATCTAATAAGAGAAGCCTTATTTAGACGAGAATAAACATGTCAGAAAATTTAAGTCTGATAGAACTTATAAGAATAAACTTAGTTGTTTTGTTTGTAACAGTAATGAACATTTAACAAGAACATGTCCAAATAGAATAAATAGTTATGATAAAAAGAGTATATTAGTAGAGTGCACTAATATATATATATATATATATATAATAAGTACATATAAAATGAATGTAATACCGTAATAGATTTATGATTATACTAAAATAGTGTAATAAATGAAAATATATACCAACAAGTGAAAGTCTCGTAAAGAAAAATAAATTAATAGAAAGGCATCGTGTGCATGGGTAAACTTAATAAATAGGCATTGAACTAATTTGAGTTTATTACTTACTTACTTAATTTAAATTTTTTTCAATTGCTCACCCAACTTCCCAAATAGTTTATCATCCATCATTTATTGAGAAAACGTTAAACTGAATAAATAGAAATTGCTACATTACGAACACAAAGCAGGCATGGTATAATTAAATCATTAAAATCGTCTACGTAACTAAATCGCAATAACAAAACATGCCTTTAGACTACTTTAAAAAAGTGTTTCTTCGAACTAAAGGCGTTTTTATCAAAATTGAAGATTCATTTTTTAAACACAAGTTAAAAGCGTGTTTGACTATTGCAATTTAGTTACGTAGATAATATTAAGAATTTAATTATACCACATCAACTTTTCATTCACCATGTGGTGGTTTTCATCTGTTCAACCTAACATTTTCTCCACGAGTGATGGATGATAAACCATTTAAGAAATTGGGTAAGTGATTTGATACATTTTCAATTTGAGTGAGTAAGTAGTAATCTCAAATTAGTTCGATGGTTATCTATTAAATTTACCCACATGTACAATTATAAAATTTTCCTAATACCATGCAAGCCGTGCAAAACAAATTAGATGACGAAGAGGTAAACAAAAACAGTCTTATGTGATCGTAAATATTTGATTTGTTATAATGTTCAATAAAAGTAATTACTAGTGTAGCGGAGCAACATAGGATTCACGAAGCCGAAAGACTTTGTCCACCCTTGTTTTCCCATTTGCTGCAACACTAATAACACTTGGTGTGTTATTCAATGGAAAACAAATGTAAACTCACACTAAACTATCATATTAGCCCGCGGATGAATACTACATATGGCATTGAAGGCGCACAACCCTCAATATTTTGGTACACTGCTATTACAATTTACAGATGTATGTGGCATGATCAGCTTTACCCTGAAACTCAGACGGCAAAAATTCTTATCAGAGAACAAACCTCAATTTGATAATTGCTTTTTTCACCTTTAAAGTCCTCCAATCATGTCCTTAAGATGGAGTTATCCCGAGTCAATACAAGATTAACCCTTGATCCCTCGTAAAACTTCAAATTATGTCCCGCCAACTTCTACAAGTAGAACCCAAAATCATACTGATGTAGATAAATCATTCATCAGAATAAGCCTCATCCAATCTGTCGAGAAATCCTTTTTGAGCAGTCTTTTGGAGAACATCCACGTTGAAACGAATCCCATGAGTCGACGCTGCTTCAAACTTCGTCCACAGTTCTTTCTTTAATGTATTCTCTCCTGGATGCTTTCTCACTTGGATACTGATCTCCGGCTCCTTAACCACAGGCGTGCTTTCAACTATTTCCAATCTACTGCCAACATCTGCAGGAATACAATAGAAAGAGTTCACTTTTGTCAGTGGTCAAATTCGTTCCGAATTATATAAAAACAGAAAGAAAATGTACCTCGTTGGCATATTTTTCCGGTTGCACAATGGCCATCTTGATTATCACTTTCCTTCATACAAGACAAGTGTGCTTGTAGACTATGGACTGAAGGAGTTTTTGGTGGCAGGAATTTGCTGGATATATTTGTTAACATTTTGTCATCAGGAGGCTCCATAATAACACAGGTTTTAGGAGGTGACATGAGCCAATTTGGCGACTCTTCTACTCCTTTTGTTCTGTTTCCAAAGTTATGAGCTAGTTTTATTCCAAAGAGTTCAGGGTACTTGAAAGCCAAGTTATGTGACATTGGACTGCTGGATGATTCTGAATCCGCAGATGCACAAGAATTTTGAACTCCAATAGGAAAAGGTGTTGATCTATGGACCCTCTGATTATCCTTTTTCGAAAATTCAGATACCGGCTCAAGCAATACACAGGACTTGGGCGGTGACACTTTCAAGGATGGAGTCATGACAAGCATAGAGCAATTCATTCTAGAAAACTTTGCTGGAGAAGCGCACTTGGACTCAAGATTATACCCTGTTTTAGTCATTTCAGAATCCAAAACCTCTGTTGAGGTTTGCTCTACTTGTATAGCCTCAAGCATATCATCGCCCTTGTTTCCTACTTTATGAGAAAGAGATGGTGGGTAGGCAATTGCATCAGATGTAATCTTTTCAAATGCATATTTAGAGGATGCCTGACATTTGGATGAGAATGCCTTTGGTCGAGGCATAGGTGTGAGTAGAAACAATTGCCTACCACCCTCAGTATTGCAACCAGCCCGCCAGGACACGAGGGGCGAAGGAGAGATGAGTGACTCCCACTTGGTTTGTTCTGGGCTTTCAACTGCAGCACTTAAATCTTCTTTCACGACAGAAACCTCATTTCTTGCCAATGGCTGTTCCGACTTATTCTCAGGCCCTGTCAATTGGCTTGAAAGTACCTTTTGGAATCTAGGAACCCATGGCTGCAGATTTGCATATTTCACTTAAAAACGAAGAAAGAAATGTAGAAGGTTTCTAAATCAGAAAAATCAAATAGAGCATCAACCTTCAATGAAGTGTGAATTTCGGACAAGACATCTGCAAATGATTCCAATTCTTTCTTCCCTTTCTTGCTCGGCAATTGGAAAGCTTGGACGACTAGTTCATCAATCTGCAACTCAATGCATTAGTACTCACGCATTGAAGTAAATCCCCATAGTCTTAACCAATAAAAAGACAATGATAAAAAGTTTATATTTCAAGTGAGGAAAAGGTAGTTTTGTTAATTCAAAAGCACTGATGAATTATTAGTAAAAAGTAAGAAAAATCTTAAACCCATACCACTATCTGGTTGCAGGAGGTCCTAATAAAAGCTCTTGTTCAGTAGAATTATGCTTACCATCTATATTGAGCTCTTCAGAAGAGTCAAGAAGAAACGCCCTATACCCCTGACCCTCTCATCATCCATACAAAGTGAAAAATAAAGAAACACTATGAAATCCATTCATGATCTTCGAAAATATTACACATGTAAAATCAGGATAAGTTCAACTTCTAGTTTTCCTTGGGGATAGTAACAAATCTGAAGTCGGCCAAAAACAAGTAACTCTGAAGAATAGAGCTTTAAAGGAAGGAAATTGGGATGTGGAATAAGGCAGCTGACTCCATTCAGAACATGGCAAAGGAAGTATTAGAAGAATCTAGAGTGATTAACAATCCCATGCGGAAGCATATAAGAATTTGTATGGGGAGAAAGCTCTTTACAATATATCTAAACAATGGGAGAAGAGAAGTAGAAATCTGAAGCAAGTAAAGTGTATTAAAAATAAAAACCAGAGAGTTTTGTTTCCAGGCGATGAGATCACAATCTCGGGAAGGTGGAGGAACTATTTTGATAAATTGCCTAATGAAAGGTTAAGTGTGGGATTTGTCGAACTTAACTAAAGGAATATTATCTATATTTTCAGAAAAACAACTGGTTTGAGTGGAATTTCTATAGAACTATGAAAGCGTTTATGCAAGGTGGGTATGCATGGTTGACATAAATGTTTAATGAGATTTAAAGAGTTAAAAAAATGTCAAATGAACAGAGAATGAGTAATGTTGTCTGTTTACAAGAATAAAAGAAGTTTTCAAAATTATGCGAATTACAGAACTATTAGGTTCATAAGCATGTTATGTAAATATGGAAGAAGGTGTGAACCTAGCAAAAACCAAATTATGCTTTCAAAGAAACAAATAAATACATGCAAGGGTCGAAGAGACAAAAGCACTTTAGCATTGAGATGTGACATACAACCAATCAATTCAACCACAATGTTGAGGTCATTTGATGCTACAATTATCAGTTTGTGAAAGAATACCAAATTTGCAGCCAAGGCAATGCGCTTTGTCACCCTCGAACTATTGAATTCTATCTTTGTAGTGGTCACCTACAACAAGTCAATAGCACATCTCCCATGGCATTCCATTTACTTAATGATTAACATTGTCGTGCTCCAATACTACTTTTTTTGGTAAACAGGCTTTAATTGTGACCTCGATACAACATTTCATGTCAATGTCTTCTCCATTCTCTCACATTTTTGGAAAATGGCAAGGGATGACATAATATGAAATGCCAATTTTGGAAGTACAGTCACTTGAACTGTACATAGCTTCCTCCGACATCTCACTCAGAAAATAAAAGGCATGCCATATTCTAAAGCAGAAATTCTTACTCAATTGCACAAGTTCAACTATAATTTATAAGAAAACAAAGGAATAAGACAATTTATGGTAATCTGAATGAAGCTGCTACATTTCTCTTTTCTTTTTCTGTACCTTTATTTATTCTTGTACTGATGACTTCCATCTAAAATAAGCCATGAAATCGTATACGTTCAAATTTTCAAAATATATTAATCCCCATGAGCGTTACAAAATTACGGTGTATTAATTAAATCAAAACATAATTCGAAAAACAATTAACACTTTATAACGAACACGTTACCGTCAATTACAGTATAGAACGAAAATAAAAGGAGAAGAATATGATAAAAGTTTCAGAATAAACAATAAATTTCATTTAGTTGATTATTACTTAATGATTACCTTATGCAGGAGGGAGGATAGATCGGAGTGTACGAGAAGGAGGCGATCGAGTGAATCGTCTCCCATTTGTTCTCCGTTTCCTTCTAGGGTTTTCTTGCAATTATTCGCTGGCTTGACGGAGAGAAATTTATTCGCAGTTTTGGCATTGGAGACATCTCGGAGTGGCTTCCTTGTTGACTTCGATCTCATTTTCGATTTTTCTCTGTTGTTCGGCATCGTCTTCTCTGCACTAGCCAACGGTAACTAGGCAAACCTCCGTTTCTCTCTCTATATTTGAATTTCTCTTCTGCCAGGAGGGCTCTTCGATTTTCTATTTTCTTAGGGAAATTTGCATGTACAGTCCCCAAACATTACCATTTGTAGCACTTGGGTCCCATTCAATTTCTTTTGGCATTCAACTCCGTAAACTGTTACGCACGTCCGATTAATTGGATGGAAACCATCCAAAATACCTTTAAATACTCTATTGCCTTGCATAGTTGCATGTGACGTCTTTTTATAATTGTATTATTAGGGTGTGTTTGATTCCTTTCATTTTTCATGGAAAATGAAAAATTTTCATCCATTTTTCAGTTTTGGTCTGTTTAATTGGCAAAATTTTTCATGGAAAATGCATTTTCTCACTTATTTTCCATCTTCCGTTTGATTGGAACTTTTGATTTTCCATGGAAATTTTTTTCCATATTTTCCACTTTTGGCCATATTTTCCTTGTTTTCAAGAAAAATATTTTCTTGGTGGGATAGGAGAATTTATTTTCCATGGAAAATTTTTTAACCTTTTCCAACCCATTTATTTTCCATGAAAAATTTGTTAACATTTTCCCATCTAAATTTTCTTGATAATTCATTTCTATGGAAAATATTTTCTTTTCACCTAAATTTTCCACTTGCAATCAAACACAACCTTATAGTCGACCGCTTTGGTCGAATGGCTTTATCAAACAACGTGAATCGCAAAAGCACTCAATTAATACAATTTAAGTTTAAAAGGTCTCTTGTAAGTAAAATAGACTAAAATATCCTTATTTTATAACATTTGTTGACAAACACTGTTAACATGCCAATTTTGGCCTTAATTGGTGTTCACACCTGTTAACAATTTATGAGCCTGTTATAACTGATTTTTTCAATTAACTCATTTTAAATGAAAATTTGCAGAAATTTAAAGTAAAAATCGTAATTCATACTCAGATTTATACATATTTTTATGATTTATACTACAAAATCTATAATTTCTACTGTGAATTAAAAAAAGAAGATAGAAAATGATGAATTTCTACTTTGAAATGAAATTTCTTACATAAATAAAATGAGTTGGATTCTAATATTGAAATGTGTTATATTCTAACTTTTAAATCTTTTCTTTTTCACATACAAATGAATTTGAAATCGTTTCAAATGATTATAAACAGAAAAGAATGAAGAATTATATTTGGTATTTTACAAACCAAAATTGGTCAACGGCTATTTTGAAAAATTGGACGGGTGATCAGCACCATTCCCACAATTATAGTCCGTTCAAAGTTATTACTCTCAAATTAATTGGAAAAAAAAAAAAGGAGAAAATAAGAGACGATGAGAGACAAGAAGAATCCAAGCACTTACATCTTCACCTAGGTTTGATTGAATTCTCCACCGCATGAGACATTTTATAAGCTCTAAAATCTCTCCAACAAATCTATACACTAGTAGAATAAAATTACTGGTATCTGTACAGAGCAATTTATATAGAACAAAAATGAGATGTTACTGAATGTCGTCATTTAAATTCAATTACTAAATATTCGTCGATGGATTTAGTATTCAGTTTCATAAGTGATTTGGAGAAATAAATATGATTGTATGCTAGGTAGACTTAATTGAAGATCTTTTATGACCATGCGCTAGAAGAAATCGAGATTTAGTGTTGTCACACATGGGATGACCAATGACTATAATTGAATATCGTATTGCAAAATTTTTGAAGGGGTAGTTTGGGAGAGAAATAGGGTGGAGTGAAGGTAATAGGGATTCGGAGTTGGTGGTGGAATAAGCAAAGGTTAGGGTTGGTGGTGGAAGTTCGAGTGACAACGGGAAAGGCAATGATAATTTTTTTAAAAAAAATTAATTTTAAAGAAATATAAGTAATTGACAACGTTAGTGTGGATTCACTTAATTCATTAATGTTTATGTTGACTCAACTACTTAATGCCAACATATTCTTACCTACCTTTTTGTTCAAAATAACATCAACCTTGCTGATTACCGCCTAAAGAATGAGAATTCTTAAAACAAGAATTTAATTAATATTTTCAATTAATCTTTCTTTTATTTGATTTGATTTGATTTCAACTATTTATAATCTTACAAGTTTTAGGGCTTTTCGGTCTTTTTCTCTTTTTCTATCACATATTGCTGCCTTATTAGATGATCAATGATTTTATAATATTATTTGACACGTGGTCATTTACAATTGCTTCAATCATCCTTTTCAACAGAATTTTTAGCAGTTATCCCCGTGTGGCTTCATGCAACTAATTTTGCCACGTGAAAATTTCTGATGTGGTCTACGATATTCTATTTATCAGTGAATGATGTGACGACCAAGCTCATACTCTTAGTCAAGTACTTAGCGGAGCGTCAAAGGCAAAAGAACAAAGCGAAATCAATCAATGATTGGTTTCTAAGTTTCCCTTGTCAAAGGTTCTTAGCGAGCCTCTTGACTTCGGAATTTGACTACAAGATTAGCGAATGATATTTTTCTACTACGTATGTAGCAAGGCATAACAATTTCAATTTTGAACTGGACTAAAAATCTTATAAATGATTTGGTTTAGTTTTCTCTACTTAGAAAAACGTTTGATGCAGAACCAAACCATTTATAAAATTAAAAAAATTCTACTTGGTATCAAAAATTACTTGTTTTTTTCTAAACTGAACTTTGTATTGTTTTTATGGCTTCGAGCTTGTGCTAAAACTAATATATCGTAACATGTATGTTTAAAAAGTTCCATTCTAAGTGTTGTATTGAGATTTAAGACCAATATTTATGTTTTAACTTATTTAAAAGAGATTATTTTAAGTAAACCGTGATTTTAAATCAAATTGAACCACAAAAATGATTTGGTTTGGAGAGTGAAATGGTTTGACTATATTTTTTAAAAAAATTAAACAATTTTAAATTGTTTTGTTTAAAAAGTAAGTCAAAAACCTGTCAAAATCTAATCGTGTTCCACCCTACTAATATCATTTTGTTCATGTGCACTTCCAAACTAGCGGTAATGTTGATTTGTCAAACAGAAATATAACGTGACCTACAAAATATTTTAAGACCTATGTTATTTCGCTCACCTTCATAAAAGTGTCATGTTGGTTGTTGAGTTGCATTTTCAATGCTATTAAATGTCCACCCAGGACGTCCTCGCTCGCATATACATGTAGATCGAGACATTTTTAATATTGAATATGTCGTGGCTAAAAAAAAGAAACAAAGATTAAAAGCAAAGTCTCTCTTTCAAAGATAGTAGCCTACATGTTCACCAATATAGAGATATGGTGCACTTGTAATCGGGAGAGTTAATACTTTTATGTTTTGAGGTTAAAAGAAGTGACAATATAAATTACAATTTAAAAAAAAAAATTAATGATATCTTTTGTGCTGATTAAAAAGTTGCTATAACATAGCATTAATATATCATATCATAGTTTAATTTCTACTTGAACTAAGTCGAGACAAAATTGATACAAAAAATATGCCCAAGTTCTACAAATTCTAGCCTTGACACATTTCCTCGACAATCAACACACACCACTGGGACAAGAGATCACACAAAAAATTGTCAAAACTAGTAGTTTAGTACACATCTATGCAAGAAACCGTGTAATCAACCCTTCCAAAAGAAGGCTATACATTAATGTAAAGAAGACAGCTCATTCCACTCAAGTAGCTACACAAACATCTCTAAACTAATACTACAATAATTAATAACTTTTGACATTTAATAAAATTTCATGAAATCGACCGTGTCTACAAGTATAATTTAAGATTTCTACTATCTAATAATTAATACGAAATATAGAGAAAAATAAAATTAATTAGCACAATCATGTTTCATAGGGAACCATCTATCTATAGTAGATTTGTTTTTCCAGTTGCCAAGTTGCCATGATCTCGAACTGTATATCTCAGAGTACCTGTTGTGCGATATATATCCGCAAGTGGACGGATCGTGGACAAGTAATATACTGATGAAATAAAGTGTCGAACCCACGAGGACTAGATACTAAATTACCAATTAAGCTCACAACTCAAATTTTAACAATGGAAATTAACACAGATTTAATTTTTGATTCTTAAGATTCTAAACTAATTAACTATTTTGATTAAATTGAAATTCACAATAAAAAGCAACTTTGAAATATGAGAACGAATTAAGGTTTAACAATACTAGGATTCACGAATCCACCGACACGTTCTACTCAATTATCTGTTAATCACTTTTTAGCTTTTAATTACCTTGGACTGAAAATCGGCGTTCCTAAATTAATCGAAAGCCTCTCTCGATGGTCAATCAAATCTATATGTTATGCGAACTTCATTATCTCTAATTAAGCTTCGAGCATAAACACATGCATTAAAATCTCAAGATCGCCTAAATTGATTTCATAAGGCATAATAGTAATCTCTATCTATTATTGGACCATATGTTATTCAATACCACGTGCTTAATCTATATTGAATCTCTCGACTTCAATACAGATCACAATGTATTCTAATGGTGCGCAAGCATTAAAATAATAAAGAAACTGAATAAAGAATAATCAATTCACGGTAATTAATTACTAAAAAGGGAAAAACTGCTTAATTAATCAAAACGTGAGGTTTCATCGTTCATCCTAGATAAAGAAATTAGCCGGACATGATTTCTTCAATTAAAAGAAGAATTGAATTCATCATGGTCCGGAGAAAAGAAAACAAAAAGTAAAATAAAACCCGTAATCTCGGCTCGATAATCTTCGATTCCGCCCTTGATCTTCGCTTTTTGCCTTATATCTTGTTCCTCTAAAATTCGTCTCTCGCGAAAAGTCTATCTTCTACCTTTTATATCTCTCCCCCAAGACCTCCAAACGTGTGTTTGGTTGTTGAAGTTATTTGGACTGATAGAATTCTAATCGAAACAGGTTTCTGCAAAATTTCTGCCCGATTAGCCTATGCGATCGCATGGCTTTGATAGCTGCGATCGCATGGCTTTGATGTTTAACATTCTGCTGTTTTTCTCAGTGCCTTGCGATCGCACCAGGATAACACCATGCGATCGCATGGTTTATCCTGGTCCTGAATTTGAATTTTCCGCCTATGTATTTGCACATCAAGTCCCTGAAGTTTCATTACTTTAGCAATTAGGTCCCCTTGTCTTCATTTTGCTCTCTTTTCATCCCATTATACTTGACTTTGATTATCTCCTAAATTGACAAGAAAAACACATGCAATTAAACTGAAAACAACTGAAAGAACTTATAATTGTCCACTTTTGTGAGCCCAGATAAGTACAAAATCGTACTTATCAAATACCCCCAAACTTGAACTATTATTCGTCCTCGAATAAACTAACTAAAAAAAACAATCTCGTACTAAAAGGAATAAGCAATAATAAAGTTCACAACATAAATAGCTTGCCGTCTTTGCTTCAGATTTTTGCAAAAAGAAAAACTTATAATTCATGACGAGTGTTCAGGTTATACAGTTGTAAACGTGATTCCACTTAAACATACTTGTATCGTGTGTGAGGGCAGTTCATCTGATCAGCTTAAAATTCTATAGAGGTGATAGCCCAACCACTTAGTCAATTTTTCCTTACCCTCTCGTAAGGTACACATCCCCCAAAATAATTGTTTTCTCTCAACATTTCGAGATTTTTGGGTCTAAGGTTGTTCTTTTTCTTTTCTTTCTCAAGGCTGGTTGAGAAAACTAATGATTTTGACAACCTAGGCTTATGAAGATTCTCCAATTTATGAGCACCCTTGACCAGAAATTTTCCTACTGAGTAAGTCAAACCCATTAGTCATCTAATCCTCAGGTTACTTTGCAAAGAAATTTTATTATTTTTATTTTATTATTTTTATTTTTTTTTATTTTCTTATTTTTAATCTTATGTGCAGAACTCAGTTCATTAAGCTTTCTAAATGACCCATGTAACGAGCTTTAGGCCGATGACTCCCGAGTCTTTCGAACTTTAGGACATCGTGTTTTGAGAAACCCCTACGGGCCTTTTCACTCGAGTCAAATAGGCTACAAAAAGAGTTATAAGATATTTAGTCGTATGCGAAACTCATTCCATTAAGCTTTCTAAATGACCCATGTAACGAGCTTTTGGTCAATGACTTTATCACTCGAGTAAAAAAGGCTTCGAAATGAGTTATTTAAAATTAAAAGCCTTGTTCTTTGCGTGCAATAAGTTTATGCTGAGGGATTAGATTCCTAACATTCGGTCATTACTTAGTTTCCTCTAACTGGTCTAAAGTGCTCCACACAATTTTATTTTTTTCGACATACACGGAATCCAACATAATCTAGATAGCCGTCATCACAGTTTACTCGCTACAGTCACTCACTTCATTGGTTACTTAGTTGGGATACAGATAATTTGAAGGTTTTGGGGGTCCTATTGTTTTCAACTTAAGTGCACCAACATAGCTATTTACCATTTTCACTGGCCGACACAATACAATATCAAATATGATTTCATAGTCTCACATTTAAACAACAACATATTCTGTTCACAAGTCATGATTTACAGTGAAAATTAAATGAAAATTATCATCATTAGCCGGCAAGGCTATTCATACCACACAAACATGCAAACGAAATGAATATATATATATATATTTTAAATAAATAAATAAAAAAAACGAACTAAGTCAACAGTCAAATATCATATCATTAAATATCATGAATATGTCAGATTGAGCAAAATTTTTATCAACCACCCCCAAACTTAAAACGTGCATTGTCCCCAATCGCATGTAAAATAAAGAAATACATAAAAATTTAGGTACTTCCCAGAGGTAGATCGGAGGGTGCCGGCAAAAGGAGTGTGGAGGGATCAACCGGTGGAGGAGCAGGCGTAGGTGTCGGGCGGCATATCTGATCATGGATGTCATCCAGCTTGCCCGCACATCTGTCTAGTCGTCGCTTGACCTGGTCACAGTCAGCCCGAATCCGACTCTGCTCAAGGAAAGTCTGACTCATGGTAAACTCCATAGACGACTGAGTGTGTCTGACTGCATCCACTCGAGACCGCAGAGTCGCCAACTCCTGCGGCACTGTGCGGAGCTCAGTCCGGGTGGCGACAATGAGCCGTGTCTGCTCAGCCTGACCCTCTAGTAGGCGATGTAGCAAGGCGGCCATATCTCCAGGTGGTGCGGCTGGCTGGGGTGCTGCTGGCTGCTCCACAGGAGGGTGCTCGTCTACCGCTGGGTGCTCCTCAGGAGGGTGCTCATCTACCGCTGGTGTAGCCCCCATAGCTCGTGCAGTGGCCCGTCTGGCATTCTCAAAGGCAAAGCGGTTGATAGGTCCCTTTCCTCGAAAAATCGACTCCGTCGGTGAAATCGGGACTCCCACTGCTGCACAGATACCACTGATCAGTGCTGGGAAGATGGTTGTATGCCTCTTGTCCGTCTGGGAGGCCAGCAAGCTGATCAGGGTGTAGATGTAACTCCCCAAGTCGATCTTCCTCCCGTGAGCTAAATGGTAAAGCAATCGAGCCCTAGCATCATTAATGGTGGTGCGATGCGTAGTCGGGTCGATGTTGTGGCTCACAAACACGTTCAGGATGAGGAGGGAGTCTGTCAGCTTACTGTGCTCGAAGTCCCTCCCGGGCAGTGGCCATGCATCTGCTCGACCATATAAGAACCGGGCCACCTCGCCCATATCCTGAATGTCGGGCAGAGGGTGAACATCGTCAGCGGATAGGCCATAAAAATCGTCGATGACCCTCGGGGTGAACATGAACCATTTGCCCCGGACCCAAGTCTGCCCGTAGTGCTCTGTCCCATGAATGTCTATCTCCTGGTTGAAGTTCGTGTAGAACTCATGGACGAGCTGGGAGTACATACGATGTGGAGTATCGGCCACCTTGGTCCATCGGCATACGTCAATAAGGTTGAAGAGCTCGGAATGAGGAAAGTCGTCTAGGTGCACTCTTCGCTCCCCCCAAAGGGACCACTGGCTCACGGCATTGGTAAACCTCTCTTTATGCTCTTCGGATAAATAAAGGTGAGAGGCGGCGGTGTCTGCCGTATCGACCCGAGCCCTCTTGGATGTGCTGCCGGTAGCGTTCTTTTTCCCCTTTTCGACGGCAGTCGGTGGTCGTTTCGGGGCCATAATCTGCAAAATGAACAAAAATATGTTAGAAGTGTATTAAAACATATATGGATCAAAATAGAACCCCCAAACTTGTTGAAACATTTGGTAAAAATTCGACAAAAACATGATAGACGAGGCTATTTCGTGTATCGAGAAATATACCTAGAAAATTGCAAAAATGAAACGGACAAGTGTGACATGAAAGTACATGATAAGATCTACCACATAGTCAAATTTTACATGATTTCGAGGTCGTTAAGGCCAAACGGATGGTGGACGAAGTTGCTAACGGAAGCAGGCTGCTGTGGCATACCTGTGGGCTGCCATGGCAGCCTGCAGGCTCTATGCTTACGTTTGGATTTATTTCGTCCTAAACACGTGTTCAAGCTAAATTGCATGTTCCTAGACGATGATATTTGATCAAAAAGCTAGCCCAAGGTTTAGTGTCCGCCAATTTGGGCAAGGAAATTGGCTGGGGCATTTTATCAAACATAATGTAAGCATGTTATGTTCTTCAAAGAAATGACAACAATGGGGGAAGGAACAAAACCAAAATTTTTTCCAACTTAATCAACTAAAACCCAATCCAAATACACTTCCCAAGTCGGTTCAAGCCTAATACTACTCAACCATTTCTCCACATTCATCAAATTGCATAAAATTTCCAATAGGTAAAGCAAAAACCGAAAATAACTTGAAAAAAATATGATCTTACCGTTTAGATTCGTGAATATGGATGTGAATGAATGTTGGAATGTGTAATTTGAAGCCCCAAAATGCTTGTTATGGTGTTTGAGATCAAGGAGGGAAGAAGGAACGGATGTTTGAATAGGAAAAGTTGATTGTGAAATGAAAGGCCAAGTCCCAGCTTTTATTTGACCTGATAGTCCATGCGATCGCATGGACTAAAAGGCTCGCGATCGCACGGTGGGTAAAATCTGGGCAGAATGCAATCTGCCCAGCTATGCGATCGCAATGGAGTGAACCATGCGATCGCATGGTTCTAACCTCTGTTTCAAATTTTTTTTTTTTTTTTTAAAACATAACTTTAAGACAGTATAAACGTGCATATGCAAAATGATGATGATGAAATCCTCGGAATCTAAGAATTAAAACCTATTCCAAAACTTAAACCTAAAACGTGCAAAACGTGCTCGAACTCCTAAAACTGAAATTATGCTGTAAGTGTAAATAAAAGGGAAGAAAATGGGTTGTCTCCCATTGAGCGCTTGTTTAAAGTCTATAGCTTGACTTTGTCGCGATGATCACTCCGGATTGCTCAACGTGGTAAATGACTTTTCTTTTGAAAAATCACCCTCCAAGTAATGTTTGAGCCTTTGTCCGTTCACTTTGAACCTGCCCTTCGTGTCATGAGCCACCTCCACCGCTCCATGTAGATAGACTTTCACCACCGTGAATGGCCCGGACCACCTTGAACGCAATTTCCCAGGGAAGAGCTTGAGTCGAGAGTTGAATAAGAGGACTTTTTGCCCTGCTAAAAACTGCCGTTTTTGAATGTTTTTGTCATGCCAATTCTTGGTTTTCTCTTTGTACAGTTTGGCATTTTCATAAGCCTCGAACCTGAATTCCTCCATTTCATTCAACTGGAGCAGTCTTTTCTCACTGGCTTCTTTCAAGTCGAAATTTAACTTCCTCAATGCCCAGTAGGCTCGGTGCTCCAACTCAACCGGTAAATGGCACGCCTTCCCAAAAACTAGGCGATAAGGTGACATTCCAATTGGAGTTTTGAATGCAGTTCGATATGCCCATAGGACATCATCTAGTTTTCTCGACCAATCCTTCCTCGATGAACTCACCGTAAGCTCCAAGATCCTTTTTAACTCCCGGTTGGATAGTTCCACTTGCCCGCTGGTTTGTGGATGGTATGGAGTAGCCACACGGTGCTTCACACCGTATTTTGCCAAAAGAGTGTCAAACTGTCTATTGCAAAAATGCTTTCCCCCGTCACTGATAATTGCCCGAGGAGTCCCGAAACGCGTAAAAATATTCTTTTTGAGAAAGTTTACCACCACCTTGCCATCATTGGTCGGTAAGGCTACAGCTTCTACCCATTTGGACACGTAATCCACAGCCACCAAAATGTAAGAATTTGAGAATGATGGTGGAAACGGGCCCATGAAGTCAATACCCCACACGTCGAAAAGTTCAACCTCTAGAATGCTTCGTAGGGGCATTTCTTGCTTCTGAGATATGTTCCCCGTCCTTTGGCACCTGTCACATTTTTTTACTAGACTGTAGGCATCTTTGAATAAAGTCGGCCAATAAAACCCAGATTGTAGGACTTTGGCTGCTGTTTTGGTAGCCCCGAAATGACCTCCGTATGGCGAAGAATGACATTGCTCCAAGACAGTCTCCATTTCTTCTTCAGGTAGGCATATCCGAATTACCTGATCAGCTCCCCTTCTGTAAAGAATAGGATCTTCCCAAAAATAGTGTTTAAGTTCTGAGAAGAACTTTTTCCTACGTTGATGATCATAATCCGGTGGCATGATATTGCTAGCAATGTAATTCACATAATCTGCATACCACGGTGCAATCCCCAACTGCTCAATCCCAAAAATCTGCTCATCTGGAAACTTCTCATTTATTTCACCTTCCTCATTGCCTTCCGTCTGCTCGATTCTTGACAAGTGGTCGGCTACCACGTTCTCAACCCCTTTTTTGTCCTTAATTTCCAAGTCAAATTCTTGGAGAAGTAAGATCCACCGAATAAGTCTTGGCTTTGCATCTTTTTTAGCAAAAAGATACTTCAACGCTGCATGGTCTGTGTGCACTATCACCTTCAACCCAATGAGGTAAGATCGAAATTTTTCGAAGGCAAATACTACATCTAGTAATTCATTCTCTGTGGTGGCATAATTCATCTGAGTGTCATTAAGAGTTCGGCTGGCATAGTAGATGGTATGTATGACTTTTGCTCTACGTTGCCCCAAAACTGCCCCAATGGCAAAGTCACTTGCATCGCACATGAGCTCAAAAGGTAGATCTCAATCCAGTGGTACAATGACAGGTGCTGAGATTAGACTGTTTTTTAGAGTGTTGAAAGCTTTGAGACAGTCAACAGAAAATTCGAACTTGGCATCTTTCTCCAGCAAACTGCACAACGGTTTGGTTATTTTTGAGAAATCCTGAATGAACCGTCTATAGAAACCCGCATGTCCCAGAAAAGACCGAATTTCTTTAACTGATGTCGGAGGATGCAGTTTCTCTATAACCTGAATCTTTGCTTTGTCGACCTCAATGCCCTTTTTTGATATCCTGTGTCCCAACACGATGTCTTCTTGGACCATAAAGTAGCATTTTTCCCAATTCAGTACCAAGTTGGTTTTCTCGCAACGCTGGAGTACCAGGGTCAGATTTCTTAGGCAATCGTCGAATGATGCTCCAAAAATTGAAAAATCATCCATAAAAACCTCAATGAATTTTTCGACCATATCCGAGAAAATTGACATCATACAACGCTGAAATGTGGCTGGGGCGTTGCATAGGCCGAATGGCATACGCCTATAAGCAAACGTGCCATAAGGACAGGTAAAGGTAGTCTTTTCTTGATCTTCCGGCGCAATATGAATCTGATTGTAGCCTGAGTATCCATCAAGAAAGCAATAATGGGAATGACCTGCCAATCGTTCCAACATCTGATCAATGAAAGATAGAGGAAAATGGTCTTTTCGAGTGGCATCATTCAACTTCCTGTAGTCAATACAAACTCGCCAACCGGTGGTCAATCTGACTGGAATGAGCTCATTTTTATCATTCTTCTCAACTGTGATCCCTCCCTTCTTTGGCACTACCTGGACTGGGCTTACCCAAGTACTATCTGAAATATGATAGATAATACCTGCGTCAAGCAGTTTCAACACTTCAGCTCGGACTACTTCTTGCAAATGGGGATTCAGTCTGCGTTGATGTTGCACTGTCGGTTTATAAGCCTCTTCCATTAGAATTTTGTGCATGCATAAAGATGGGCTGATACCTCTGATGTCTGCTATAGTCCACCCGATGGCTGATTTGTAATTTCTCAAGACTCGGAGTAATTTATCCTCCTGATCCTGATCCTGATCAATAGAGTTGGCGATGATGACTGGAAGGGTGGATGACTCACCGAGATAAGCATACCTAAGGTGAGAAGGTAATTGCTTTAACTCGAGAGTTGGTGCCTTTTGGACTGAGGGAAGCTGCTGAGGAAGTGTGGTACCCAAATCCATAAATCTACTCCGTCGTTCAATCTGTTCGGCTCCTTGTAAATATCTGGCACATTCCTCAAGGACTGGAGACTCGGAGTTTTCATCTTGAGAATGCATAATACACGCTTCCCATGGATTTGTAGGATTTTCCAAGGCAAATGTGTTAGCAGCCTCTTGATCAATGACATCGATCTGAAAGCATGAGTCAGAGGAGCTTGGATACTGAATTGCTTTGAATACGTCAAAAGTGACCTGCTCCTCATTCAATCTCAACATCAGCTGCCCTTTTTGTACGTCAATGAGGGCCCTTCCAGTAGCTAAGAATGGTCGTCCCAAGATAAGTGGCACATCTCTATCCTCCGCCATATCGAGGATAATGAAGTCAGCTGGGAATATGAACTTGTCCACCTTTACTAAAATATCTTTAATAACTCCACGTGGGTGTTTAACTGACCGATCAGCTAGCTAGAGTGAAATTGTGGTTGGCTTCACTTCTCCGAGACCTAGTTGCCTGAAAATAGAATAAGGCATCAAGTTAATGCTAGCACCTAAATCACACAATGCTTTTTTGAAAAAAGAACTACCAACAGTACAAGGAATAGAGAAACTCCCCGGATCTTTTAACTTTGGCGGTAGCTTGTTTTGCAAGATAGCACTACATTCTTCAGTAAGCATAACAGTTTCGTGCTCTTCCAACTTCCGTTTATTTGAAAGGATTTCCTTCATGAATTTAGCATAACTCGACATCTGGGCTAGAGCATCAGCAAACGGAATGTTGATCTGGAGTTTCTTGAACACATCGAGAAATTTCTTGAATTGCTTGTCTAGCTTGTGTTTTCGCAGCCTCTGAGGAAATGGGATTGGAGAGACGTAAGCCGGTGGTGGAATATAAGCTGGTGGAGAGTCCTGTTCTGGTGCAACTTCTGCATCTAAATTATTTTCTCTCGCTTTGTCGGACACAGTTTTCTTTTCTACACCTGGTCTAGTCACATGAATCTCTGGTAACTGAACCCCGCTCCTCGTGGTAATTGCATTTACTTGCTCCTTTGGATTGACTTCAGTATTGCTTGGCCATGTGCCTGGTTGTCTCTCGGTCAACAATTAGCCAACTGCCCAATCTGATTTTCTATATTTTTGATGGCAACATCCTGTCTTTTCTGCATCTCCTTTATTTCAGTGACAGCTTCTTCCAATCCTCCTTTTTTCTCTTGTGGCCTCCCTTGATTTGGCGGATTCTGGTTATTGCCATAGGAGAAGTTTGGATGATTTCTCCATCCTGGATTGTATGTCTGTGAATAAGGATTATTCTGTTGACGCTGAAAATTCTGAGCATATGCAACTTGCTCAGGAGAAGGCATATCAACCTTTGTCAATGGGCACTCCGAAGACTGATGGTTCGCCCCGTATGTCACACAGATTGGTGGAGACATCTGAACCATATTAGCTGAATGATAATATTTCATCGTCTCCATCTGCTTTACCAATGCATCGATCTTCGCCAATAAAAGCGAATTTGAGTCTACCTCATGTACCCCTGCTGCTTTCCTTTGTACTCCTCTGTCTGGCCACATAACGAATTGTTCACTTATTGTTTCATACAAGTCATGGAGATCGCCGGCAGACCTATTTTGGATAGAGCCACCTGCTGCAGAATCAACTGAAGAACGACTGCTAGGAGCTAGACCAGAGTAGAAGTAGTGATTCTGAGCTGCTAAGGGAAACCCGTGGCTTGGACACTTCCTGAGCAGTTGTTTGAATCTCTCTCATGCTTCATGAAAGTTTTCCAACTCAAACTGTTGGAAATTGGAAATTTCGTATTTCAATCTGTTCACCCTGGCTGGAGGAAAGTACTTCAATGTGAACTTTTGGATCAGATCACCCCAAGTTGTGATGCTCCCAGGCGGTAGTGAATCCAACCATTCTCGAGCTTTATCCTTCAGTGTGTGTGGAAAAAGCCTCATCTTCAGTGCCTCTTCATTAACGCCTTGGTATTTGAAATTACCACAGATTTCATCAAAGCGAGAAATGTGGTAATGAGGGTTTTCATCTACCCTACCGTAGAAAGGCAGATTGTTCGAGAACAAGTTGATCACATCTGGCCTCAACTGGAAGTTGTCGTGCCCATAAGGCGGATATATAATACTGGACCGATTTTCAACTATCGGTGGCATCATATATTCACCCATCAGAATGTCTCTCTCATTGACTTCAACAGGTCGAGCTATTGGTGCATGATTGTGTCGGCCATCTGCTTGCAATGGATTCTGGATTCGGTTATCCTCCATTGTGTCTTGCTGCTGATGCTTCTTTTCTCTTTTTTCACGTTGTCGTCGGTGAAAGCTCCGTTCAATTTCTGGATCTAAATAAAAAAGATCAAGATCTTTTATACGGCGCATACACACTTAACACCTGAAAAGTTAGAAAACAGATAAAATTCAGCAGTATCACGACGAATTGAAAATAACGATAAAACTAAATAAAACTAAAAAGAATTGTTAAAAGCCAAATTGAAAATTAACGTAGCAATTAATAAAACTAGTCCCCGGCAACGGCGCCAAAAACTTGTTGTGCGATATATATCCCGCAAGTGGACGGATCGTGGACAAGTAATATACTGATGAAATAAAGTGTCGAACCCACGAGGACTAGATACTAAATTACCAATTAAGCTCACAACTCAAATTTTAACAATGGAAATTAACACAGATTCAATTTTTGATTCTTAAGATTCTAAACTAATTAACTATTTTGATTAAATTGAAATTCACAATAAAAAGCAACTTTGAAATATGAGAACGAATTAAGGTTTAACAATACTAGGATTCACGAATCCACCGACACGTTCTACTCAATTATCTGTTAATCACTTTTTAGCTTTTAATTACCTTGGACTGAAAATCGGCGTTCCTAAATTAATCGAAAGCCTCTCTCGATGGTCAATCAAATCTATATGTTATGCGAACTTCATTATCTCTAATTAAGCTTCGAGCATAAACACATGCATTAAAATCTCAAGATCGCCTAAATTGATTTCATAAGGCATAATAGTAATCTCTATCTATTATTGGACCATATGTTATTCAATACCACGTGCTTAATCTATATTGAATCTCTCGACTTCAATACAGATCACAATGTATTCTAATGGTGCGCAAGCATTAAAATAATAAAGAAACTGAATAAAGAATAATCAATTCACGGTAATTAATTACTAAAAAGGGAAAAACTGCTTAATTAATCAAAACGTGAGGTTTCATCGTTCATCCTAGATAAAGAAATTAGCCGGACATGATTTCTTCAATTAAAAGAAGAATTGAATTCATCATGGTCCGGAGAAAAGAAAACAAAAAGTAAAATAAAACCCGTAATCTCGGCTCGATAATCTTCGATTCCGCCCTTGATCTTCGCTTTTTGCCTTATATCTTGTTCCTCTAAAATTCGTCTCTCGCGAAAAGTCTATCTTCTACCTTTTATATCTCTCCCCCAAGACCTCCAAACGTGTGTTTGGTTGTTGAAGTTATTTGGACTGGTAGAATTATAATCGAAACAGGTTTCTGCAAAATTTCTGCCCGATTAGCCTATGCGATCGCATGGCTTTGATGTTTAACATTCTGCCGTTTTTCTCAGTGCCTTGCGATCGCACCAGGATAACACCATGCGATCGCATGGTTTATCCTGGTCCTGAATTTGAATTTTCCGCCTATGTATTTGCACATCAAGTCCCTGAAGTTTTATTACTTTAGCAATTAGGTCCACTTGTCTTCATTTTGCTCTCTTTTCATCCCATTATACTTGACTTTGATTATCTCCTAAATTGACAAGAAAAACACATGCAATTAAACTGAAAACAACTGAAAGAACTTATAATTGTCCACTTTTGTGAGCCCAGATAAGTACAAAATCGTACTTATCAGTACCCTATCAGTTACAACGTGGGTGAGATTTGAAATGTCAATAAGAGAAATACATGAGCGAAAAGCACCTAATTTATCTTTGTTAGACAAAAGTGGGCCATCGTTCATATCTTTTTCGACTTCATCTTCACGACGGTCTTCTGGCGATGCAATTACTATAAAATCTTCATCGTTGATTCTTCATGGGCATTTTGTTGCTCCTCTTCTGAATTAAAGATGACATCAATATACATTAGGTAATGAATTGGAAGTTGATCAATGGTAGTTGCAAGTTCTTATTCCATTGTTGGTTTGGACTCTCTTCAATTTATTGATTTTCCTATTCAAAGAGATATTTGTGCTTAAAGCAATTGACTAATGTTGTGATGGAAATGGTGTTCCATGTTGCTTTAGCCCATTTCATGGTCATTAATTGATCAACATTGAAAATGTTTGATTTTTGTTGTTCATCTCCATCAATTGCATCTTGGAGTTGGAAAAATTGATATCATCTCTAAATGCTACTATAATTCCAGTGTCTATCTGTTGAATTTTAAAATTGTGTTTGGAGGAAAAAGATAAACATGTACATTTGTAAGAGGCAAATTCTTTACTACATGTGAAAAAAGCATTGTCCATCAAAAGAAATACCTCACAACATTTTGTATTTGCTGTTTGTTCTTTTTAAAGCTATTCCTTAAAAACGAGTCCTGTCATTCAAGCCTTTGTAGTGTTGAGATGGTAGAAACACAGTTGTTCCCAATTTTTCTATTAAAATCATGTGGCTTTTGTGCGTGACCAATAAAAACAGTTCCATTTTTGTCAGAGCCATCTGCATTTGTGCGTGACCATTTTTGTCAGAGCCATTTGCATTTGCATCGAGTAGGTTCGAATTTTTTCTCTTGGCATACGTCTTTCAATTGCATGTGTATTAACATGTCTACTTTATCCACGCGACTTTTGAATTTTGAATCCATGAAAAATGTTGAACTTTGAGAGCCATCCATCTAAGAACTCTGGTGCATCATCTCCGAGGCCAAGTTGTTTAGTGAATCGATGACCCTTTTCCTTGATCAGTTCCACTGACAATGTTACCCGACGCTCTTGGCATTACGAAATCTAATTTGCTAAAGTCATATCAAGTTTTTGGTGTGCCATTTTTCTTTGACACTTAGTCGTGAGATCATTTGTGGCCATGCTTTCAAATTGTTAGCGCTTAGTAAAGATATTGTTGATGATTTCTTGTGTTGGGACTTTTGAAAGTTGAAATTGCTCGGTTTCCCATTTGGCTAGGACAAACCGTGTGATGGATGGATTCTTTGCTTTGTGCAAACAAATTTCAAGTCTTTGAGTATTGTCTAGTGAAGAAGAAAGTTCTATTTTTAGAAGAAATAACTAGGTATGGTTGGAGAAGATGAAATTTAGAACAAACTTTAACTATTCAAGATTTGATATATTTGACTTTTTTCTGATATATATTGATTTTCTCATACTCTTCTCTTTTAATTTTTAATTAGAAATATGTACCATCTCTATATTTAATTTAGTATCGGAGATGTATACATCCTCATTGGTAACTTAAAAAAAAATAAATGTATGAGATTAAATTATAGCACGATGAAGACTTTCTTACTACCAACAAGCATGTAGTGGCATTAACAAATATATATGAAACAATTTTTTTTTTAAAATAGATGTTTTACAAATTAATAACTTCTGCTATTAAACATTACTATTCAACAATTGATATTAATTTAGAGAGGTCAAATTGTACAACATGTTATCATTACCAACATCAACATATGTACAAAATATAGTAGAAGTTCGCAAAGAATATCTAAATAGATATAAGTTGGTGAAAGAGCACTTGGAACTCATCACACGAAAATCGAATAATCTATGAGAGAGAGAGAGGAGGCAATAAAGGTATTTTTCATCCTAATATAATTCAAGATGACTATAAAAATATCAAATTCTTATTGTTGATAGTTGATTCCATTTCAATCATATTTGCACTGTAATGAAATAATAAAACCAAGAAATACATTCAAGATGACTTAAAAAATTTCCTACTTTAGTTAATTAGATTCGGATAAACAAATAGTGATGGCAATGGAGCGGATCTAGGCGGATCGGCCTGATCCATATTCGTCCCGCAAGATTTGTAGAAGATCCAAATTCACAGATTTATTCGTCATTTTTCGGGGCAAATCAGATACAGATCGGGGCGGATCAGATCCCTGATCCGTATACTGATTCATTTTTTTTTTTTTAAATACGGCATCTATCCCCAAGATGAGTTCTCATATTCCACTATTCTACCTTACACCACATTTTCAATTGCATAACTGATATAGAATGCTCATCTGAACCAAAGTGACTTACTAAAAATATAAATGAACAATTAACACTGTCAATTCATGCAGCCAGAAGTAAAGAATTAGAGCTTCTTTGATGCAAACCTTTCTAGCAATATCAGGGACAGAACCATGTACAGCCTCAGCAAGAACAATGCATCCTTCACCAATATTGCAGTTGTATACAGGACAAAGTCAAGTAAGAATATTTAATGTAAGTTACCTTTAAAAGACCAAGAGGTTTGACGTACCTCGGTGTTAAGCCCAAGCCTCTAATCAAACCAGCACAAAAGGTCACTGATGATATCACCGTAAGAGTTGGGAGCGGGAGATAATGAATAGTGAGCAAAGCGGCAAAACAGGCGGCGAAGAACTGGAAGTGGAAGGAAGAGAATAACATTAGGTTTACTCTTTACTAGTTTAGGTTACGTATAGGAAATTAGGAATTAGGAAATTGTAATTTTAGTCCCAGCCCAAATTTTTGATCTTTATATAATTTAATCCTTTTTTTTAAACGGATAGGGCCAACCACGATCCGATTCGCCCCGAGATCCGCAGCGGATCACTACTATCTGCCCTGATCCGCCCTACTGATCGAGACAGATCATGTATTTTTTGCTCCACTCAAATCGGATATCATTGGGTTCGGGGTAGATCAGATATTTTTGCCATCCCTAAAAACAAACTACAAATAAAATAATATTTAAAAAAAGACGATATAAGTAGGGACGGGGGCTCAAAAAAAATGGATTGAATTAATATATGAAAAAAATAAAATTTATATATAAATTTTTCCCAATATACTAAGAAAAATATGTTTTGGGCTAAGTTTACAGACAACAAAAGAGAGCCAATTCCTGTATCCGTCCCTGAATATAAGTTTAAGGACCAACTCAGCCCCAACTTGTATACGAGAGGTTGAGATGGGCCTTACTATCATGACTCACAACTTAGACGAGCTAGTCCAAGCCCACAATTGGATAGTGTCGGACTTAACTCATTGCGCAACTCCACTCAAAACGCAATATTTTTCTTTTTCAAGTTGGCCAATTCGAAGAATAAGATAAGGTGAGAGAGTTATGAAAATCAAGAAATAATGAAAATAAACATAGCGTGTGCTGGGCAAACTTAAAAAATTACTTATAAGCAAATAAGTTGTTTTATAATAAATAACTAGTATATTACTCGAGCAATGCACGACACTTGTTTTTCATGGTAGTAATTTTTTGTTGGTCAAAATGGAAAGAATTTTTGTTTATAAATAAAAGCAAAGTAATATACCTAAGAAAAAGTTAAAATAAATTTTAAGATGGGCCAACGTGAAGTTAAGAAAGAACAATAATTCGGGCTGGGCAAAAACTAATCCAAATCGGTCAACCCGTCCAACCCAACTCAATTCGATTCGTTTTGGTCGATTTTTACCCTAAATTGGGTTGGGTTGGATTTTAAAAATCTATTTTTTGGTTGTGTTGAGTTGGGTTGTAGGTTACCTCATAAAAACCGACTTAACCCAATTCAACCCAATCCGCTTATTAAAAAATATTTTTAAAAAATTAAAAATTAATTAAATTGAGTCGAAATCTTTCAAATTTATAATTTTAATGTAATTGACATTATCCCAATTTGAATTGGGTTCGAACTGTAAAAAATTTTTCCACAAAATTAACAATAAAGATTCCAAAGTTTATTTGGACTCTAAAAAAAATTGCTAAAACGTAAATTTTGATCTTCAAAAAAATTGTCCTAGTGTGAATTAAGTCCAAGCTCAAATCGACCAATCCAACCCAAATCAAACTGACCAACTGATTGAATTGCAACTCTTTGTTGAATTGGTTTGATTTGATTTTTTATCAAATCGAATATGTATGGGTTGGGCTGGGGTTGAAACCAAAACTAAACCCAACCCACGCCCTTGTCAAAGGTAAGGCAGTTAATGCCCCAAAACTCGACACGGCTATAAATGGAAGGCTGAGATTCAACTCACTGAAATCCAACGGCCTACACCAATTAGCTATATCGCAATAAACCCTAGAACTCATTCTACATCTTCAATATCCCCTTACATCCGCGCTCTAGATAGGTAGCTCTCTTCGTGTTCAAGGCTTTCTGCATCTTCTCTGCCTCTCTTCAAATCCAAGATGGTGGGTGATATCGAGATATGATTGTTTTAAAGGAATTTGGTTTGATTCTGTGTATAAAGTATGAAATTAACTGTAAATTAAATTGTGTTTATAGGTTCTTCCAAACGATGTCGATTTGCTGAATCCACCGGCCGAGCTTGAGAAGAGAAAGCACAAGCTCAAGCGTCTTGTTCAGTCACCCAACTCCTTCTTCATGGTACGCTTCTCTCTAATTTTTCTTTTTCTTTTTGCTAATTATCTATTGTTTATGTGTTGGTTTTTCGTATAACTGTGTTTTTTTTTTTTATCATAGGATGTCAAGTGTCAGGGTTGCTTTAACATGTAAGTGTATTTTAGATTTCTTTTCAAGTTTCTATTCTTCGAGGAGAGAGAGTATGTTTTTATATGTATATGCGTGTGTCTATTTGCAGAACCACTGTGTTCAGCCACTCACAAACGGTGGTGGTGTGTGGGAATTGCCAGACCGTGCTGTGTCAGCCGACTGGGGGCCGTGCCAGGCTCACTGAGGGATGCTCCTTCAGGAGAAAGGGCGACTGATGTGTTAGTATTTGTGATACACTCCCTGTTTGCATTCTTGGATTGTCTAAAGGATAGCATCAGATTTTGTTTTCTGAGTGAGAATGTGAGGCAGGGTTTTTTTTTGTTGGCTGTTGTTTAATTATGTTTTCTTGTTAAGAATTATTGAGTGAATTTCAAAAGTGACTTCATCTTTTGATTTGACATTGAGATGGGATATTAATCGGTACATCTTGCAAAATATCAAATTATTGCTAATTTATGTTTACCATGGTTGAGATTTGGGATATTATCATCTGATTCTTGCTTATTTTTATCCATGGTAAAGTATTGGCAGTAATCATACCTTGTAAAGTTTTGGAGTCTTGTCTTTTTTTTTTCGCTTTGTGCCACAAAATAAAGCTGAAACCTTGAGCATTTATTCGATATTGGACCTCTCTGTACTTTAATAGATGATCGAAAGTTTGGGCCGTGTTGTATAGCAACGTGATTCTAGTTGATTTCAATGTAGTAGTACAGGATGTTGATAATATGATTGTTGAAGTTAAAGACCTGGTTGTTCTTGAGTAGTAGTGTTTTGAAACAGAAAATTAAAATGAGGTTGTATGTCCTGTTGAACATATACAGGTTCAGGGCTCTTTCCCTGAGAATGGTTGATGCGAAACTAAGTCTATTCTAGGAGAAACATGATTAAAGTGAAAGTTGATTTAGAGGTTTGAGAAGTTTTTGATTAACTAGAATTTGATATTTTGATTGGTTGTGGCATGTTAGAAACTCGGTAAAATGGGAACCTAATTTTCTAGACAACATAATTATTGGAGATTGATTACAATTATATCAATTTTCTTAATGTCCTATATTCTCTTCTTTCGTCTTCTCCTCTCTCTCTCTCTTTCCTTCTCTGTTTCTCTTCCTCTGTCAAGTTCTACATCAGAAGTATATTGAAAACACTATACCCCTATGGTGTCCTTGGTAACTTAAATGATTACATGTTCTTGATATGATAGAATACTCGATTTTGTTGTAACAAATTTCTAATTTCTTAGCATTTAGGACCTCTGGTCTGGATATATTGAGATGTTGTCCAGAGCATTTACATAGCCACGTACCTCTGACATTCTTAACAAGTATACCGCTTCCTTGCGGTGGGATTGGACTGTAGATTTTATTACGATGATGAATTGAGACGGTGAACAAATTTTGGAGATGATAGTGGAGGGAGATAATCGATTGAGAGAGATGATTGATGAGGTTAGCAGATTTTTGAGATGATCAGTGGAGGGAGATAATCAATTGAGGGAGATGGATTGAGGAGGTTAGCAGATTTTTGAGATGATCAGTTGAAGGAAATGATCAAACCAGGTATATAGATTGAAGCAGTCAGCAAATTTTAGAGGAGATAATTATGTGAGGGGAGAAATTCAAGATGTAGTGACACATGGACGTTTAAGTACTTTTTTTTTTCCAGTAGTGGAGAAAATTCCGGTCGTGATGAAAAGGTGGTGCACTGCTTAAATTTTCCAGTTAGAGTATGGTCTGATTTGCTGGTGGGTGGCATCATTCTTGCTTCAAGTGTGATTTCTAAGCTTGGTTTACATTGGAATTCTTTGTTTTAGGTTGTCTGTGCTGCTTCAATATTTAGGAGTTGGTAGATATTTCCATTTTATGCCAATGGCCGAGAATTAGATGCTAGATGTATTGAATCTTCTCTTGAAGTGCTACCTGAAATTGCTGATATGCTGTTTCAGGAATTAGGATGTCATTGATGCTGTGGGATCGAGACATTTAGTGATACATCTTTTAAGCTTGTCCTGTTGTATTAATCAACATCATAAATGTCTAATTAGATGTGGTACGATTTCAAAATGCCTTGCTTATATGGGCAATGCGCGTGAAAGGGTAGTATAGTAACCAAACCCACATCGCTAATGTGGGCTTGGCTACTTTTTCCAATTTTTTCTGTGTCTCATTTACTTCATTGATACTATTTTTACTTTTTAAAGTTTGAAGCCCAATTTCTAAAGTCTAAACTGGAACAACCCAGTCTCTGCCATTGAACCTGTGAAGAGTGAAGACTATCCACTCTACTGTTACTTCATTAATATTACTTTTTTCTTCTTCTTTTTTTCTTCAAAGAAATTGATTATTCTTGGACATTTGCCTACAATGAGTTGCCCAGGAATAGGAATTATTGGGTGATTATATGATTTATGATTTTAATTGTTTGGTGTGCATTATTTTATTTTTTCATAGTTTAGAATAATTAGAAAAATATTAAAAATTTATTATCAAACGCATTTTTATGCCTAGGATTAAAGCTTAATACACGACTTTGCCGTTTTATCACAATATACACTTCTTAAAGTACTATCAAATACATATTTCGTTCTCAGCACATGTTTGTTATTACTTAAATTATAATTTCAGTTGGTCAAATTGGTTAAATATATTTTTTCATTCACACGTTTTATAGGATTTACAACTTATAATATAAACACTTAAAAAATAATTTTAACACTATCAAACATATGCTCAAATTATAGTACAATTAGTTCAAGTATTAGAACGCTTTTAGCCACTACTAATTCTACTAATTTTTTCAGTAGTTGCGGGTTTTATTTTATAGAACTTGATAGATTTTGACTATAAACTATTAGAGCATCTCCAATGCATTTAATGGATTGGGAAAAAAACATGTGCCACGTCATCAAATAAACGATGTCTATTAAAAATATTTTTCCAATGCACTAGGTGGAATATTATGTTAGGTTGACGTGGCACCAAAAAAAATAGAAGATGTAAAGTACTCTTCTACATTTAGACGTCCTGTGAAATTGGACGAGTCAACAATTTTTTTACTTTTGTTAAGTTGATTAATTTTATTATTTTTTTTTAATTTAAAAAAAATAAATACCACATATTTAACATTATTGAATTGTAAAAGAAATCTATTGGAGAGAATTTTTAAACTTCACCGTCTATTCAATTCACATAATTTAGAAGTCCTTGTATATAATTGCAATATTAACCACAATTCATTGAGTAGGGCAGAGATGGTCTTATAAATTGTTCTTTTCACTAAGTTTGATTATGCTGAATTTGGACCCCCCATATCAACGTGTCTATTGAATGTAGGGCGGATTTCTTCCCCGCGCTGATTGGCAATAATTTTGGTTTTTTTGTGGAAAAACTTAGGTGGCATATACAGTAATTTATAAGGCAGATTTCATGTTTTTATCTTTAATGCATTGAGAAAATTTTAATTATAAAATTAGATGAATATCGATAATTATTCATTAGCACGATTCAATGAATATTTTTTGTTTATTGTTTTTAAAAGTATTAACCCAAAAAATTTGTTGTTAGCTTAATAATGTCTATTGTTACATTATTTTAATTATTAAAGATCTTTTTAAAATTATGTTGGCATTTCTATATATATTATTTTAATTATTTTAATCAACACGATAAATGTCTTAAAATCCATGCATGAGAAAAGATATGTTGTTCGAATCAGACAACATATGACATGTCTTGTTTGAATTGGACAACATATCTTGTATTCGATTGTCACGTATCGATAGTTAAATACGTACATATCTCTTTTTTTGTTCGCTCCTTGGGTATGTGCCCGAGCGACAAAGTGACAATCGGGCACAGGTCTTCTCTCACCCACGCGGACCACGCATTCTAATTTGAAAAAGGAAAAACAAAAATTATTTAGCACCATATATCTTAGATTGTTCAAGTATAGTCATCGCGGTGAGCAGAACCTGGACGCCTTTACATCCACGTAAATAAATCAAAATTCAAATCAACACGAGATAAAATCAAATTTATTGTAACTTTGTGCATATCGTAAAAAATGGCTCAAAATTTCTTCACTGAACTGAAGATTCCTCAGCAGAAAATCTTTGATGGGCTGGTTTTTCCAAAAGTATTATCTCCCAATTCAAGAAATTCAGTAGAATTTCGTAGTTTAACCGATGCCATTAAAGATGACAAGCCGTGGCTGGACTCTGTTCTGCATCAACACGGGGCTATTCTTTTCAGGGGTTTTTCTGTATCCACTGCTGCTGATTTCAACGACGTCGTTGAAACGTTTGGGTACGAGGAACTGCCTTATGTGGGCGGTGCTGCTCCTAGGACTAACGTTGTTGGCCGGGTTTTCACTGCCAATGAGTCCCCGCCAGATCAGAAAATCCCTTTTCATCACGAGATGGCTCAGGTCTGATTGATTCAACTGATCCTTGATTACACTGCGTGTGTTTCTGATTTTATTTTGCTTAATATTACTACCCTGTGTGTGATTTGATGCTGTTTCTTCGTTCTGCATATTGCATAATCTTGTAATTATAGTCTATATACAGGTAGGATATGATTTAATTTTCACAATTGATGTGTGAATTTGAAAAATTGGATGCACTTAATCAACATTTAAACGGACTTGATTGCGCTTCTGCAACAGGTTCCCGAGTATCCTTCCAAACTGTTTTTCTTTTGTGAAGTGGAGCCCGCAAATGGGGGAGAGACCCCTATTGTATTAAGTCATGTTGTATATGGGAGGATGAAAGAGAAGTACCCGGAATTTGTTCAAAACTTGGAAGAGCATGGATTAATATATACACGGGTACTGGGAGAAGAGGACGACCCATCTTCTCCAATTGGCCGTGGGTGGAAGTCAACTTTCTTGACTAAAGACAAGATTGTGGCCGAGGAAAGGTTTGTACTCTTCACCTCTTGATCTTCATAGAAATTGTTCCATTTAGGCTGAGTTGTACTTTTGCAGTATTTAGCTTGGTTTTAGTTGATGCGTTATCGATGGCAGTGAGATCTATGAATTGTTCTAAAACTTCCGCTAATTATTCATGTTTTCTACTCCATAAATTTGCAATGTTATGTTTTATAATCAAACTTGTGGCAAGTGATGATTAAGTTTTTTTGCTTCAACACAACCCCGCCCGGCACCATTCTATTTTTACTAGTTGCATTCGATGAATGGTTTGTACTCTTCACCTCTTGATCTTCGTAGAAATTGTTCCATTTTGGTGAGTCGTACTTTTGAGGTGTTTAGCTTGGTTTTAGTTGAGGCATTTTCGATGTCAGTGAGATCTATGAATTGTTCTAAAACTTGCGGTGGTTAGTAAAAGCCTTTTTTATGGTAAAACTTGCATTCAATTACGCGTCACTTAAGCAAAAAGACAACATGCACTAATAATTAATCACGTTTTCTACTCCATGAATTTGCAATGTTATGTTTTATAATCAAACTTGTGGGGAGTGATGATTAAGGTTTTTTGCTTCAACACAAACCCCCGCCGGCACCATTCTTTTTTGTACTAGTTGCATTCTGTTGTGAAACTTAGAACAGCAGTTTCCATTTTCAGTTCTCTTGAAATTTTAGGCCTATCACTTGGACAGAAAGGAATGTACATTGAGAGGACACTCATTCCAATCTAGTTTTTGTTTTCTTCATTACATTATTCTGTGCATAAAGGGTTTATCTGTTGCCAAACTTTAGTTGCAGATCCCAATAACTATAGGTGACTAAATTCTTGAAGTGTTTTACTTGGGAATAATCAAATAATTGAAGATTAATTTAACACTTGTCAGGGCTGCTAAGTTAAACATGAAGCTGGAATGGACAGAGGATGGAGTGAAATCCATAATGGGCCCTATCCCGGCAATCAAATTCGACAAAACAAGACAGCGCAAGATTTGGTTCAACAGCATGGTTGCTGCTTATACTGGCTGGGAAGATGCACGAAATAATCCTGTCAAGGCAGTCACTTTTGGGGATGGAAAACCTTTACCATCTCATATGATCTACGACTGTCTAAGAATCCTGGAAGACGAAAGTGTTGCCATCCCATGGCAGAAAGGTGATGTGTTATTGATCGATAATTTGGCTGTTCTTCACTCTCGAAGGCCATTCGCTTCTCCTCGACGTGTCTTGGCGTCACTTTGCAAGTAAGAGAAGTTCTCTAGCAATACTTTGCTGAATCTTTGTATCTAAATACAGCTTTTATGTGGCATATAACATGATGTGATAGATGCTTACTATTTTTAGCAGAAAACTTTTACCATGCAGTAGTGATTTGTCCTTACAATAAGAAATCTGTATTACTTTCTAAGTTCTAATTATAGTAGTTTCTCCTTCAGTTCTATTCAAGTACAGTTATCATATGCCATACACCTATACCTATATGGCATGTTTGGTTAGGTGGATAGATAGATAGCACTTCTCAATTTAACAAAAGAAAAGGGTTTGGGCTATTCATTTTTATCTTCGAATGAGTATTGGACAAATGTTATGAAAGATTGACTGGGCATTGATCCAGCAAGTGACACATGACACACAATACTTTGGATTGCAAAGAGACACGACTTCTTCTTCTTCTTCTTCTTCTTCTTCTTTATTATTATTATTATTATTATTTTTGAATACGCACAAATACACGTTATTAATTCAAGTCACCGCAAATAAATAGCGAGAGAAAACGAAGAATGAAATCAATCCAACTACAGGTAGGCTAATCGAGTGAAAAGAAAGCCATCGCATTGTTAGCTACTTTATTTCCTTTGCGAAGAACAAAGCAACATGATCCACAATATACATTGGCAAATAATGAAACAATATCTGACAAAATCACCGATTGAAGTCCACCTTGAGGCTAACCGTCCCGAGTGAGTCACACTCAGCCATTGCAATCTGATAGGCCTCCAATCAAAGAAACATACATGAGGCACAAGAAGAGAAGCGGCAGCAAGGGCAATAAGGGAATATCACAAGCAAATATGGGGGACCATGTGGGTACTGGAGCCTAACCAACTGCATGTGCAAGTCATTCAGCATGAAAGATACTGGAAAAGTAAAATAGAATAAGAGGCAGCAAACAGGAGGCATCATCATCTTTTGCAGAGAAGGGATATTGGGAGAATAGAGCCTCTCAAAGTGCTCATATTATTGTGTTTCATTTCTGTCAATTTACATTCAATCAATTTGTAACTCAGATACAAAAACACTCACAAATACATATTACAAACTTTTCCTATTTCTTATCAATCTGTTGTTCACATCTGTTTTGGGTTGAATTCCTTTGAAATCTGCTCCGACAATCTGTGATAAAACATATACAAACATCAGGTCCTATCATTTTGGTATCAAAGCATCGATCATGGGCATTACAATTACCGATCGTGTGGGAGCTATGAAAGGGAAAATGGAGGAACTATACCTGGAAGTGAAACTGGGCATGGATAATATGAAATCAGAATTTCAAGGGCAGTTGGCAACCTTGATGGAGAAATTCTCGTGGATTGCAAACAAATGGGACGAGCAAGAACGTGGGAGAAAAGGTAAAGATCAAGACGGAGACAAACACCCAGAAGCTTTTGTAACTACGGAAAACTCACCAGGAAATACCGGAGGAAATTCAGAGGGAATGTGGAGGTCCGAATATAGGGGCCGGCGGTTGGAAATGCCAATATTCGAAGGAGAGGACCCGGACGGGTGGATTTTTAGGGCGAAGAGGTATTTTGTCGTTAATCAGCTATCGGGAGTCGAAAAAATGGAAGCCGCGGCTGTATGTTTGGAAGGAGAGGCCTTAGTGTGGTTCCAATGGGAGAAGAAGCGCCGGAAGTCGCTGGGCTGGGAGGAATTGAAGCTAATGATGTTGGAGAGATTTAGGCCATCTCAAGAAGGATCCCTGGAGGAATTTTTTTTGGCTATTCGTCAGGTGAGCACCATCTGTGATTATCGGCGACGATTTGAAACGTTGGCAGCACCACTGGAAGAACTGCCGGAGGCCATTCTGGAAGGAAAGTTCATAAATGGGCTTAGGCCCGAAATTAGAGCAGAGGTGTGTCTCCTTAAACCACAAGGTTTGGGCCAACTAATGGAAATGACCCAACGGATTGAAGATAGAAACTGGGTACTAAAAAACCCAAATGGTGATTTGGGCCCAACAAAACATAAAATCCCATTTCCAGTTTACCCAAATGGACAGAAAACCACGTTATCTGGTCCGAAGGCATCACCCCCAGCTGAAGCTAAAGGTTTGCCTATGGAGAAGTTCCAGCAGCGTCCATTCAAGAGGCTTAGTGAAGCCGAGCTACAAGCGAAAAGAGAGAAAGGATTGTGTTTCAAATGTGATGAAAAATACACCATTGGCCACATATGCAAAAACAAGGAGCTGCAAGTTTTGTTGGTACATGACGAGGGAAAATCTGAGCCGAATGAAGAAGAAATTGGAGAAGATGACCTGGTATCGACCTTAGAAAAGGCGGAAGTTGGGAAAGTGGTGGAGTTGTCCCTTAATTCGGTAGTAGGGCTAACTCCACCGCGAACAATGAAGGTGAGATGGGTGATTTCGGGGCAAGAAGTGGTGGTTTTGATCGACTCTGGGGCTTTGCACAATTTCATATAATCTGAATTAGTCCAGAAATTGGACCTTCCGCGAACGTCCACTACGGGTTACGGCATCGTAATGGGGACGGGGTTAGCAGTGAGGGGAGCAGGTGTGTGCAAGAAGGTGGAGTTAGAACTCCAGAACATAAACATAGAGGAAGATTTTCTACCGTTGGAATTGGGAAGTTCAGATGTTATATTGGGAATAAAATGGCTCGCAACCTTAGGAGGAACGGAGGTAGATTGGAGAGCACTAAAAATGTCTTTCAAGGTCGGTGGAACATCTGTATTGCTGCAAGGGGATCCGAGCTTGAGTAAAACCTTAGTATCAATGAAATCTATGATTAAAGCATTTCGAGATAATGGAGAATGAAGTATGGAGTTGGGAAGCATTACAGCAGCATTCAATAGTCCACAATCAATAGTCCACAGTCAGAAATTCTCGAGGCTCTCCAAGGTGTGTTAAGAAGGCACAAGGAAGTCTTTGAGGAACCCAAAGAATTACCGCCCAACCGAAGCAAGGATCACTCTATCGTGTTACTTCCAGGTTCTGTCCCTGTAAGTGTACGGCCATATCGATATCCATACGTGCAGAAGAATGGGATAGAGATGTTGGTTCAAGAGATGTTAGCAGCCGGCATAATTCGGCCAAGCACTAGCCCTTTTTCCAGCCCGGTATTATTGGTTAAAAAGAAGGACGGAAGTTGGCGATTTTGTGTTGATTACCGAGCTTTAAATCGTGTGACTGTGCCAGATAAGTTTCCAATTCCAGTAATTGAAGAGCTGTTAGATGAATTACAGGGGGCCACTATATTTTCAAAGCTAGATTTGAGAGCGGGGTATCATCAGATAAGGGTAACAACAGGAGACATTCCAAAAACTGCTTTTAGGACTCATGAAGGCCACTACGAGTTCCTAGTTATGCCGTTTGGATTGACCAACGCCCCGGCCACATTTCAGTCATTAATGAATGAGGTTTTTAAGGCTCATTTACGGCGGTTTGTATTGGTTTTCTTTGACGACATACTTGTCTATAGCCGAACTTGCGAAGACCACTATGAGCATCTTAAGTGTGTGTTGGAGCTATTAGCCAAACATCGACTTTATGCTAATGGGAAAAAATGTCAATTCGGGCAAGAAAAAGTGGAGTACTTGGGTAATGTCATTTCCCAATATGGAATATCAGCTGATGAGTCTAAAATCCAAGCTATGTGCGACTGGCCCAGCCCTCGCTGTCTTAGAGAACTTCGGGGATTTCTTGGGCTCATAGGATACTACAGGAGATTTGTCAAGGATTATGGAAAAATAGCTAGGCCGCTTACAGACAGATTGAGGAAAGATAATTTTTTTTTGGATGATCTATCTGAAGAATCCTTTCAAAAACTGAAGGCTGCCATGGTAACGGTGCCGGTTTTAGCATTGCCTGATTTCAGCAAGCAGTTTGTGGTTGAAGCAGATGCATCGGGTCATGGACTAGGGACGGTACTGATGCAAGGCCACCGGTCGATTGCTTACTACAGTCATACACTCAACCCAAGGGGACGGGGTAAATCAGTTTATGAAAGAGAACTCATGGCTATTGTATTCGCCGTACAGAAATGGAGGCACTATCTATTGGGGCAGAAGTTTGTGGTGCGGACCGATCAAAGGAGCTTAAAATTTTTATTGGAGCAGAGAGAAGTTAGTCGAGATTATTAAAAATGGCTAGTTAAGTTGATGGGGTACCATTTTGATATACATTATCGGCCCGGGATTGAGAACAAAGCAGCTGATGCATTGTCCAGAATTAACCCAGCAGCACAGTTATTAGCGCTATCGGTACCTCACGTAATTTCGCTGGATCAGTTGGGAGAGGAGGTGCAAGAGGATGAGGAATTGCAGAAAATTAGGAAGGAGATAGAGGATGACTCACTAACACACCCGGGATACTCAGTAAACCATGGAAGATTGCTTTACAAGGGGCGCCTAGTCATTCCGAAGAAGTCAGCCTTAATACTACTATTGTTGTACGAAGGGCACAATGGAAGTCTAAGTGGGCATTTAGGCATCCTAAAAACTTATAAGAGGCTATCAGCAAATCTTTTCTGGCCGGGAATGAAAAGAGATATTCAACTTCATGTCAGTCAATGCTCCACCTGCCAACAGAACAAATACGTGGCATTGTCCCCAACTGGCTTGTTGCAACCGTTACCTATTCCAGATCGAGTGTGGGAAGAAGTGACTATGGACTTTGTAGAAGGGCTGCCAAAATCGGGGGGAATAGATACAATTTTGGTGGTGGTAGATCGGCTGAGTAAATATGCACACTTCGTGGGGCTGAAACATCCATTTACAGCGAGTTTGGTGGCTGTTTTGTTTATGAAGGAAGTGGTCCGATTGCACGGCATTCCAAAGTCTATTGTGTCCGACAGAGATAGAATTTTCATGAGCAAATTTTGGGAGGAATTGTTTCGCTTGCAAGGGACTAGATTGAGCCGAAGTACCGCTTATCATCCTCAGTCGGATGGACAATCCGAAGTCGTGAATCGAACACTGGAAACATATTTACGATGTTTTGCGTCAACAAAACCAAAGGCTTGGGGGAGTTGGCTACCATGGGTTGAATTGTGGTACAACACTTCTTTTCATACTGCTTCCAAAACCACTCCGTTTCAGATCGTATACGGCCGAGAACCTCCCCCACTGATTCGTTATGAGAAGGGAACAGCTCTTGTGGACACAGTAGAAAGGCAGTTAGTCGAGCGGGACATCATTTTAGATGAACTTAAAATCCAGTTAAGTCGAGCTCAGTCGAGAATGAAGGCTACTGCTGATGTTAAACGACGAGAAGTACAGTTGGAGGTAGGGGAGATGGTCTACTTAAAGATTCGACCATATAGGCGTAAGTCCCTGGTTACGCGGTCTAATGAGAAGTTGTCACCACGGTTTTATGGACCATTTTTGATCGAAAAGAGAATAGGACCCGTGGCATACAAGTTGAAGTTACCCCCCACTACTCATATACATCCAGTATTCCATATATCTCAATTACGCAAGGCAGTAGGGCCAATTTAGGAAGTCGTTGGGCTGCCACCACAAATCAATGATGAGTTGGAGATGTTGGTGGAACCGGAAGCTGTTTTAGGGGTGCATCTAGGAGCAGGGAAAAATATTAAAGATAATGATATCCTAATACAATGGAAAGGGCTTCCCCCTTTGGAGGCAACCTGGGAGCCGTTTGAAGCTATTAATATGCAGTTTCCCTCTTTTCACCTTGAGGACAAGGTGAATTTTGAAGGGAGGGGTAATGATAGGCCTCCAATCAAAGAAACATACATGAGGCACAAGAAGAGTAGCGGCAGCAAGGGCAATAAGGGAATATCACAAGCAAATATGGGGGACCATGTGGGTACTGGAGCCTAACCAACTGCATGTGCAAGTCATTCAGCATGGAAGATACTGGAAGAGTAAAATAGAATAAGAGGCAGCAAACAGGAGGCATCATCATCTTTTGCAGAGAAGGGATATTGGGAGAATATAGCCTCTCGAAGTGCTCATATTATTGTATTTCATTTCTGTCAATTTACATTCAATCAATTTGTAACTCAGATACAAAAACACTCACAAATACATTATACAAACTTTTCCTATTTCTTATCAATCTGTTGTTCAGGTCTGTTTTGGGTTGAATTCCTTTGAAATCTGCTGCGACAATCTGTGATAAAACATATACAAACATCAGGTCCTATCACAATCCTATACCCTTCTTCTTTAGCAAAGATGAGTCCGTCTCGTAATGCTATGGCCTCCGAATCCTCCACTCCGAACTGCCCTAGCCTCTGCTTGGATTGCAACATCAGGACACGAGTGCAGCGCCCCATTGCACTATGTAGTACTCGGGCGTGTTCGCCCCAAATTACTGTTGGCGGATTTGTTGTGTAATGTGACTCAAAAGTGCAGAAACAAGAAAACCGAAGGAAAATGGATGATATATAAATCGAGGCAAGTGTTGAACTCTTTGTCCTTAAGTCGAATTTGCCCTGCAATAGTATCTACGGTTTATGACAATCAACTCCCAAGATACAACGACTTCTACTTGTGTTTGAAGTACTTCAAAACACAAGCACAACAAACTAAAAATGGTTTTGTACTCCAAATGATAAAAATGAAAGGAAAAAACCAGAATTTCGCAACTTAATTGCAAGAAATTTGGTTCAAGAGATGAAATATGAGTTTAGGTGTTTGCATATCTTTTCTGTATGATAAAGGACGTACATAGGAACTTTTTTATCGTTGATGAAGTGTTGGGAACGAAGAGGTGTGGAGTCAAATCGTGCAACACTTTAAAAGGACATGCCTGTTCGCGCTTATACCCATGCGATCGCATGGTTTTAACATGCTGCGATTGCAAAGTACACTTTTGAAGACAGAATTTAATCCAGGCTAACCATGCGATCGCATGGCTTCGTCTCCTGCGATCGCATGGTAAGACCAAAAAACATTCTGCTTCAAATTTAGGCAAGTTACAATCGCAGTGTAAAATACCCATGCGATCGCATGGTCAAAAATTGACCCAATTTTATCATTTTCTGTAATTTCTCATTCATTCGTTATTGGTTTCGAGATGCCAAATATACTCTTCAACACATGCTGAGAAATTTGAATTCTTTTTCGGAAGCGTTGCCCCCTCGACTCTTGCGACCTGATCGGGCAGGTCGAACCTCATTTCTCCGAAGTGATGAAGTGGCAAACTATTTTGTCTAAATGAATTGGGTCGGGTGTGTATATTTTGACCAAGTTGACACGAAGTCACTTTAGTTGTTTTAAAATACTTAATCAATTTCTCGAATTCTTAAACCAATTTCCAACAACTACCGATAGAACGTGGCTAAAATTTCCAAATTTTGCCGCCTTGAGATATCTCGCACATCCCCCCAATCAGTGAACAGTTTCAGCCTCTCCCACCAAGATATGCCCTTCAAACAAATAGTTATCTAACTTTAGACATTACTTTGTTAAACATACATATATTGAGACGACCACTTTTAAAAACTATAAATAGATACCATCCTATACAATTTTCATTCTTTTCGGTCCTATATATATATATATATATATATTTTTTTTTTTTTTTGCGTTCTAATCCACAAAACTCTGCATTCTTTCCAATTTTTATTTTAAAAAGAGAGGAGTATAAAATATTGTTTGGTTCATTGCTCTCGCGTAATTTAAATCAATACTATTACGAGAAGTAAACATCCTATCTTGAGGGTTTGTGACAACAAGTGCAAGACAAATTCGTGTTGAAGAAGAAAAATCAAACTCTCACATTGATCAAACTAAGTTTATTTTATTATCATATGCAAATTCAAATTTATTTTAATTTGGTGGGTGATAAGTGCAATTTTTACACTTATTATTGGCCATGAATTTATTCATTTGTTTGTCATTTAGTTCGTTTTGCTATTGATTTTGAGTATTTTGACAATGTTGAAATTAATTTTTTAGTGCATATAAATTATTGATCATATGAAATATGTAGATAATAAGTGTGCAGTAAATTATGAGTTCTATGAAATATTTGGATAAAAAGTATATTTGACCAACTTAAATTAACCGAACAAGTTGTTTGTATTGTTTCCGTTTATTTTATTGTTGACATAAGTTTGACAAGGAACGAAGATATTGAGATGAAATGAAGATCAACGACGTAGCCTAGTTTGAACATTTGATTTCAAGTATTAAGTTTTGACTCTAAAATTGGTTTAGTGTATCGTTTTTATTATTGTTATTAATGCTTCGATTATCTGACCAATAATTGATTGATTTGTGAATAGAAATGAGACCAAGAGGTAATTTGCTTATTTAAACCAATATAATAAAAATTAGAAATTTGGATAGAAAATAAATATATACTTCTATAATTTTTGCGGTTGTACGTGGATTTCTTAGTAATTGAATGTATCACAGAGAATTGTGAATTGCTATTTAAATAGAATTGATTTTTCTCGAGACATGTTATCAATTAAGTTAGATAAGTTTGGCTAAATAAATGTGTCAAATACTGTCAATGCCAAATATGTGAAATTAATATGGAAAACTTCGGTGAAGTTGTAAGTTCTAACACTTTAGATTATCTTTTAATTTTCTTAAACTTGTCCAACGTGCACTCATTGGTTTAGTATAGATTAGTTTTAAGAAAAAAATAAAAATTCCCAGTTAATTTGTGCGCCAATAAAAATAACACTTTATTCATCACTAATATTATTTGTCGTGATATCGTGCACTTAGAATTTTTACAAACAACGTGCTCATAATATTTTAAATACAAAATTAAAATAAATAAGTTTCTCACTACTTGGATCCTTTAAGCTTTTAGCTTTTAGATGACATAGTTAAAGAGAAACACTTATCGAAAGCAACTTCAAAGACTGCGTTTCCATTACATCCAAAACTTGTGTGCAGAGAAAGCTATGAAAGAATACAGCATGAAACAACAAAATGATGTATAAATTCACATTAAATCACAATGGGTTAACCATGCTTCAAGCTAGCTATACACACACAACTCAAATACAAAAACCAGGTAAAATGGAAAGCTCTTGAGACGTTTCAACCGGGAAAAATGGAAGTTTTTAGTCACCTATCTTCCTTGAACTAGGCCACTGAAGACTTGGCTGTTCCCAGCAAGAGTTGCTTCCCACTCAATGGAGGATAATAGGATCTGTGAAAGTGATATCACAACTTGCTTCATGTCTGGTCGTAAAATGGGATCCTCGTCTACACATTGCTTCGCCAACATAGCCGTCTATATACACAACAATACACATCAATCCAAAGAAACACCAGTTTGATCCAATAAAAGCTAGACCGTGATGTGTGTTTTACCTTGAAAAGACAATCATGGGGATACAAATCCATCAAATTAGGATCAATGTGATCATTCAAGCTTGACATGCTCATAGAGTCGGGCGAGTTCCTCATAGCAGCCACCATCTGAAACTTAGCCAGCATTAGGGGAAAACTCACTCTTTTTCGACAGGAAATGTGATGAGTGACAATAAAGTACATCTTTGATAAATTTTCAACACATAAGATTTCATTTGGAAATTTGTTAACAGCAGAGCAGGTTCCAAATTTCTGAGTAGATCCTTACTGTTTTTGTCATGATTATAGAAGCGTGAATACAATTATAGAAGGAGAGTATATTTTTCGAACTAAGGATAATGAAATGGAAAGAAACATCCTTGAACTCCTTTTCTGCTGAAATCCACAAGGATGCTGAAAACTAAACTCTATCCCATAACTCGAAACATTCTTGCTCTCTTCCTTTAAAGATCCTAACGTTTCTCTCTATCCAGATCGTCCAAAATATAGCCAAAACTACCCTGAAAAAGTAAAAAAATACTTGTTTGCGACAGTAAATGATTAGCATATTACTTCTACTTGTTTAGCTATATTTATCCATACGTCGCTTTTATTAAAACACTGCACGGCACGCTGTAGAAATCATTTCTCCAGATCCCAAAAGAAAAGTGGAAAATCACCATTTAAGGCATTATCCATATGACACTATTCACATCTTCTCTTGAATCGATCTGAATAGTAAAGTTACATGGCTTATTTTCTGTACGAGCAAATTCATCAATTTCTTTTGTGTTGCTCTATCAATTGATTTTACCTATCAAAGAGAAGACCAGTTTATCTGGAAAAACTATCTTTTTATGGGATGATAGGACTTACAATTGATGCCAATGACCGTCGTTCAGTACTTTTTGTCATGGCCTCCTTTCCGGATATTATTTCAAAAAGCACAACACCAAATGCATACACATCACTCTTATTTGTAGCCAGGCCATCCCTCAAGTATCTAAAGAAACCAGAGAGTGAAAGCAATAAGAAACCCAAACAAACTGGCTTGAGCCGAATCATTAATATTTTACTTACTCTGGAGCTAGATATCCATACGTTCCAACAACTCTTGTAACTGAAGCTTCTCCATCGTTGGTTCTTGAGACAAGTTTTGCCAAACCAAAATCTGAAATCTACGGAAGTCAAATTTATCAGATGCAGTAACTGAACACGAATGCCATGTTTGGTAGGGAGGATTGATAGTACTAGACAATATTAACGAAGAAACAAAAGTCAAAATCTTGTTCCTTCTACTGTCTAGACTCTAGATCAATATATACCAAACATGCACAAAGAGTATAAACATGAAAGAATCAGATGGAATAACATGAAACCTTTGCCCTAAAACTGCCATCAAGTAAAATGTTGCTTGTTTTGATATCTCGATGCACATAATGAGGTTTGGTGTGCTCGTGTATGTACTCCAGCCCTTTAGCAGCATCAAGTGCTATCTGAACCCTTGTGATCCAAGAGAGCGATGTGTGGCCTATTTAAACACGAAGAATTAGTCCCACACAATCTGACCAAAACCCAAGTACCTAAACCTACAACCTCTTTTATTTACCCATTTGTACGATATAAATCAAGTATTGTCAACAGAATTTGGGGAAAAATATCAAAGAATTGAACTGAGATTTGAGACAGTAAAAATTAAAAAAAACAAGATTTGTTCAGAAACAGAATAAGATCAAGCCGTTAACTATCTTCTAGCAACGTGTTACGTGGATATCACCTTTGTTCTGAGGATCATGCAAATGATTTCTAAGCGAACCCTTTTGAGCGTACTCATATGCAAGAAAGAGTTCATCATCACTTGTAGCATATCCAATCAGTTCTACCTTTGACAAAATTAAAAAGTAAAAAGTCAATATTCAAATTAAATGAAATTGGCCACCATTTTTAAAAAAACATAGGAAATAGAATGAATGTGAGCTGCATCAATGTATTACCAAATTCGTGTGATGAACTTTGCACAAAACTTTCATCTCTGCAATAAACTCTTTAGTTTTTGTAGCCGTCATTCTTTTGATCACAACTTCCTGAAATTTTACACCGCAACATTTTGTTTAGAATTATCATTTAGGCATGCGACAAATCCGTAGCAACAAACTCAAGAGCTATAAACCTGGTCACGGAGCAGGCCATAATACACTGAACCATACGTTCCATTGCCCAAAAGATTTGAATCGGAAAAATCATCAGTTGAAGACAGAATTTCCTCGTATGTGAAAACCACAGGTTTCTCTACATCAAAGACATCAGTCCCTATAACTGCAGCAAACAAGAAAATTAACAAAACAAGCTCAAATCAGTATATGCAATTGAGGAAACTTCATGTGCAAAATAATGAACTACCCTTAAAACATAGAGATAACTCATTTCTTGGCACTAGCTAAACATTATTTTGTTACTATTTTACTATTATAGTAACACATTCTTGAAACATTGTCTCCTCAACCAATAGGAATGAAAATTTTGTCAAATATTTCGTTGTAATTACGGTACTTGCAAGTCTTTGATTTTGAAACATGTAGTTAAGCCATTTCAAGTTATCAATTAACTATCCATATATAGAGAAGCAAGATGGTTGAAGAGCTAGATTCACGAATTGAGTTCATTAAAAGGGAAATATTGTTTTGAATGACTTTGCTTTTTCGTGGTTATGATCATATGAAATGGCTCCATGAACCAGAGCATACATTTTCTTGCCTATTCTATGAAAAGTAAGAATCTAGCGACTTCTATTTTGGGATTGTTACAGAAGCATTTCACAACTATCAAGAATTCAATGTTGTGAGAAGGAGTTGAGGTAGCTATTAATGAAAATCCAAAAAATAGCGATTATAGTTCCTATCTGTTCAATGAAGTTCCATTAAGTATTTAGAAAATTATAAGACACAATTCGTAGTTAATAGATTTATTTTTCTTGAAAAAAAGTCCTTCTAGTCGGCAACTTAAACGAAGTTAATCTTCACGTCATACTGAATGTAAAACCAAAATCTCGTAAATTTGAAGTTTGAACCTGAAGGAATGTTCATTTGACGGTTGCTAGATTCTCCAGAATGCTGCTTCAATTCACCGGATTTGCACCAGATGTACCTTCCCGAAGCACAGCAGAAACTAGTGTTTCGTAGAATATGAAACTTATGAAAAATCTTCTCACCAGATTCTCTCTCTTGGCTTCCCCGGGGTCCACCAAAACAGCCCGATGATCTCAAAACAAAAAAAAGTCCAACTACGATGATCAGAGTCAGAGCAACAGCCAAACTTCCAAGGATCCACCAATAATGTACACGAGGCTTGTGATTCACCTGATTTACTGAAAAACAAGAAATACATATTACAAACTATGTTCTTAAGCATGAAAAATTGCACAATAGTATGCATGGGTGGCTAATAGTACCACCAATTACCATATTGTTTTTCATTCGTATATATAATAAAGAAATTTCAAATGATCATGTTTCAAACTTCCAATTGTATGAACTGGAAATAGGGACGGATTGAGGGGAAATGACAAAAGAAAGAAACTAAACAAGGAATTGAAAAGCATAAGTAACAACATTCCTTCCTGAAAAGTAAAGAAACATGAATAATCTACAATGTTCCATAAACAAACTCAATAATTTTCCAAATAAAAAGACTAAAGTGATTCTCAATAAGTTTGGGGCCGACTTTTATACACACAACATGTTAAATCATTTCTTACTTTGATCATATACAGCTAAAAAAAAAAAAAAAGAGTTAGCACGACATATGCGGCAAATTTATTCCTCTAAACACATCATATCCACTAGCACTAGGCAAAGCAGTTGCTATGAATTTAAAGGAATGTCCATGTGTAAAAGTGAATGCTAACACAGACCTTACATACCTACAAAGTTATTAACAGAGGGAGCTGGAACAGGAGCTGGAGGGGTATCGTTCTTTACGGGATAAGGCTCACCTGGAACTGAAACATAACAGATAAACAGAAACAGAAAATAAATCAAAGCCTCATTCACATCTTCACTCACTTAGATTACAGTGTAGAGTGCGGAGTAAAATCGAAGGCTTAAAAATAGTAACTAATAAAGGGACAATTCATGGCATATAACGATAACTTTTAATAAGATTGTAAAAATTTAAAAGGTATTGTGAACCGACTGTACTACAATAATAACCCAAAATAATGTCTGTTTTCTTACAGCTTAAACAAAACTAAAAATTGCTTATAGCATCTCCCTTATACTACGAAGAATTTTGGTATCACGCACCCCTAAGTTGTCGGATACCGGATAACACATCATCTATTACACCATTGCTCAGGACAAGCCAAACAACTATATATTGTCCTGCATTATATTTGTAGATCAACTTGATCGGGAACCGATAGGACTCAATCCAAGCTACAAAATTCAATTATACTTCTCACAAAATCATATTGTTTGATTTTAAGAGAGAGTTTTAAACAGCTCGATTTTAGATTTATTTCTTCAACGCACATCCCGATTTATGCTTGTTTGTCCATCTTTTTTTCCTTTTCTGTCCGCCATGTGTATCAACATCATATTTCACAAACACTTGCTTGAATTGATCATTTCCATCCCCAATAACCAAACAACATAAACTACTTAGCAAAACCCTTAAACCCAAAAAGCAATCCCACTTTCACTTTCCCATACCTAACATAGTAACAATCAACCAACAAAAGGCAATCTCAGTACCAAAAATATTCATAGTGAAAAATCCAAAATCAAATGATCAAGCACAGAATCCAATAACAAGGAAAGATCATCATAACTAAAATAGAAATAATAAACAAAAATTGAACTCCCAAAATCATACCTGAATTCAATGGTATATAGTAGAGTGCCCCAATAGTGACATTATCAGGATTTGCAATCCCATTGACATTCTCAATACTATCCATACTAACCCCAAATCTACTGGCTAAGGACTCTATACTGTCCCCATCTCTCATCACATAACTCATCAAACAATTCCACAGTCCACTTGAACACCCACACATAAGCTTCACGGACACTACAGCACCCTTTATTGCCTCCCGGGTAAGATTCGATGAAAAATAGGCCAACCCATTATATTCCCCCGTCACCATATCATACACAGAACCATTGTTTTCTCTCACAGTAAAAGTAGTGCTGGTTAAGTACTTGTTCAAATCTGAAGAACAAGAACAATTCTTTTTAATGAAAATATAGTCCCTGCCATTGCCTTCAATTGCTATGTCCTGTGGCAATACATCAAACATGCTTTGGATCACTGGAAGAGTCTGCTGTGCTGTGGGCTTGAAAGCTAAAAAAGAAGTGCATAGCCGGGTGGTGTCTGTACAGTTGAGTGGAGTAGGATTTGTTGCAGATGAAGAGAAAATGATTGTCTGAAATATAAGTAGGAATGAGAAAATGATCAAGATTTGTTCTCCAATATGATCCATTGTTTCACAATACAATCTTTGAGGGATTTATGTGTGAAAAGTTTCAAATTCAATCAATTTTAAAGAGAAAGATTGAATCTTGATGATTATTTACATGAACAAAATTGAATTTTCAAGTTAATAAAGAAAGCAAGCTAATTTTGAAGGGTGTTTGAGAAACAGAAAAGCCATTGGTTTTGTGGGATTGTGTAGGGAAAATTGGAGAGAGATTTGATAAGAATGGGGAGTGGACAGAGAACATGGAATTTCTCGATTTTTGGGTTTGTTTTTTTGCTAAAAACAGGAAACAGAGTGAATACTGGTACTGGTAGTAACTGCAAAAGACAGTGAAAAAGATAGAGACTGCCATTGGAGAGAGGTTATGTAGGCTCACTTCTTTTTGTTTTTTCAATTATTTGTAAGCCACAAATCACCTTGAGATTGTTCAAGATTGCAGCAAACTCTTTTACTTTTATCACTAAACTGCCTTTCTACTTTTCTACTAATAAAATTATATTTGACTTAATACATTATAATTTTTTTCTTAATACTTCAAATTCAAATATAGTTCTATAATTAATTAATAATCTACAGTTTCTTTATTCTATTTTTAGCCGCAACTAATCTTATATAGTATAACGTACTAGTATGTGTATCTAATCTGATCATATACAGTACAACGTACTACATACGACCAAAAAAAAAGCAAAAAGAGGAACATTTTTGCTTAATACTTTAGAAAGGGAAATAATGTATTGTAAATAATTATTAAAAGGGTTAAAAAAATAAAATAAAATATTTTATTTTGTGGGTTAGCATTTTGGTAATGAATTGAAGGCTGGCTGACTGGCTGGCTTGGGAAAAGAAAAGCGCAATTTGCAAGTAAAGGGAAGAGAACAGTTGGGACTGGGCCCCTCATTTTTGGCGCCTTTATTTAGAAAACTCGCCGATGATTTCACGAGGAAATGGAATTCCGTGTCCGGGATTTAGTAAAGCGTTGACTGATTTTTTGTTAACAAATGTTAGATAACCAACACTGACACGTAAGTCGGGCCTAGATATCGTACGGTCCGGACCACGTTAAGAAATGTAAAATAACTGTAGCCACTTGGGATTGGACAAATTAATTTGGACTTGGGGTGCACCGGGGGAGCAGGATGCATCAAATAAAATCTCGTTTTTACAGCCAAAATATCACTACTCAGTTTATGGGTTAACACTTGACCGGTGGGCCCGCACGTGGACTGGAAGACAGCTATCAAAATTAAATGTCCCGCAAGGCAACTACGTAAAGCTAAGGCAACTGGACTATTTTATTTAATTAAGTGTATTTTTTAAATTATCTTTAAAATACTTATAAGTTATAATTTATATAAAATGTGTAAATAATAAGCAGTAATAAGTTATGTATTAATAGAAAATGTTTTTGACTAATTTGATCAACTTAAATTATATTACATTCGTCCTATAAAAATATATTTATATCTATTTTCAAAACGTTAATTATTAATTATAGATTTAAGATTTGCAATTTTCTTTAGGGTTAATTATACTAATGGTCTCTATTCTTTTCAAATTTGTAACAATTTCATCTTCATTCAATTTTTTTAGCAGATATCATATCGATCCTTTCATTTATTCACACAGATGGTCCCCAAATCACTATTTTGACAATTCTTTGACAATTTTGCCCTTGATTTTAAATAAAATAAAATGATAGAAAAAATAAAATACAACAATAACATTGCAATTGGACTCTTAACTTTTTTAAAAGTATAAATAAATCATAAACTCACTGCTGAGGTGTCTTCAAAAGAGTTCCACCGTAAAGAAAATAGTGGAATTATTAATGATGTATTTGTACTTTTAAAAATGTTAAGGGCCCAATTGCAATATTTTCATTGTATTTTTCTTTTTTATCATTTTAATTTATTTAAGTCAAGTGGCAAAATTGTCAAATAATTGTCAAAAATAGTGAAAAATAGTAATTTAGGGACTATCTGTGTGAATAAATGAAAAGATAGAAATGATATCTATTAAAAAAATTAAATGACGATTAAACCGTTACAAATATGAAAGAATGAATACCATTAGTATAATTAACCCTTATCTTATCATGTCATGTCAAATTTGACTCGGATGTCAAGTCGTCTGACTTACAAATCGAATATCTCAAATGAAATCTAGACCAGCTAATTAAAAAGGCGTGTCATTCTCACTTATGGTGACCAACTAAGTGCATGTTTGACGGATTTTAAATTATTTTTTAAGTTCTTATAAATTATGAGTCATATTGAATTGAGTAGTAAATTATGGATCGTACAAAATACATTAATAAAAACTATATTCGACTAATAATTTGAGTCTTGTTGAACATGTAATTAGCTAGAATCAAATTGTAGATGGTCGAGCTACGAGTGTTTAATATGATTTGAACTATAATCACAAATGAACAGTTAAATCGTACTTGAAAGAATTAGTTGACATTATTTACAGAATTAGTTGATAATGGGCCAGCAAATAAATACAAAGACGTCGTGAACAGTAGTTAATAATTTAGGACAAGACATTTTCATGTGGATTAGGTTGTCTAACGTAAAATTAATTAATTAATTAATTAATGATAACATTAAACAAAGGAATCCTATTCTCTTTGTTAATGATCCAGACTGGATTTATCGTACGGAACTTTATGCTTTTGTTCTTGTCCAATGCCCCACTGTTCTTCGATATTGGCCTTTAAATTTGAGGATTATGATCTGGCCATTAACTGCAAATGAATTTTGGTAGTGTTGGACATTAATGGCGATTTAATGTTATTGATTAATGATAGATCCTTTCGAGTTGTATTTAGAGGTATCAATTCGGGTCAGACGGGCTAGGTCAGTCCACCTCCAATAAAGTCCGATGACGTCCCACATTTTAGAAAAAGCTAACTCTATGGTGGGTTGCAAGCCGAGTCAACTTAGCCCACAAAAATTGAACATGAGTCTGATCCATCCGGGTTGAGCCCATGTGGGCCGCAGTTCAACCCAGTTCGACCGGTATGAATAAATTTTTTTTTTAAATTACTAAAAAAATTTAATTACTTATTATAATTATAAAAAAAAATATTTACATATATAGCAACAAATGTGTTAAATTACTAAATAAAATAAATAACAATGATAAATTCACATTTTTTAATTTTTTAATTCAATTTCTATTTTTTTTTTTTTATATATATTTAAAAACTATAACATCACGCATCTGTAACATCTTTAACTTTAAACAGTTTTCTACCATTTATAAAAAAAAATTAAAATAAGCTAGCGGTTAAAAGTCGAATCGCCCTGGTAGTGAACAGCCCACCTGGTTCACGGGTCAGCCTATGGTTCGGCCTCCTCAACCCGTGAACAGCCCACGGTTCAGCCTCCTCAGCCCGTGAACGACCCGCCTAGTTCACGGGTCAGCCCACGATTCTAGATCTATACGGGTGGGCCGATGCGGGTTCGGCCGGCCGGCCTGTCTTGACAACTCTAGTTGTATTATTCATACACATGAATCGTACAAATTGCACATGTAAATAATCAAGGTGTGTCAAACATTGTTAAAACATTCATCAAGGTTCACATAGCACGTCTCCAAAATATTAATTAAGTAATAAGTTCATATAGGAGTGGGTATTAATCGAGTTGGATCAGTTTTCGATTCAATTCTAAAATTGAATTGGTATTGTCGATTTGACAAATTGTCAAATCGACCGAAATCGAATCGTTTCGGACTTGATCCAAACCTTTTTTTTCCTCACTTAGATTTGTAAACAATATGAGCATTGTATTCATTTTAGATTTTATATCCAATCCAAGCCAACCCAGTCCAAATAATATTTGGTTGGTTCAAGTTGAGCTTGGGCCAATTTTTATTTATTTTTTGTTGTAAGGCCTGATCCATCAAAAAAAGTGAAGATCTGAACTATTGATCTAGGAGTGAGGTTGGACTTTTGGGTTTTGAGTATTTTCCACTTGGGTTTTGTGCTTTTGGACTTTGGGATTTTAATTTTTATTCATTTAAATATATATTTTTTAAATTATAAAATAAATGAGTTCGGGTTAGATTGGGTTTTAACATCCAAACCGATTCCTATATAAAAAAACTGACCCAACATAGTGAGACATAAAAAATTGATCCAAACCACCGATTTGGATCGTTTCAAATGTCCACCCCTAAGTTCATCATTAATTTTTACTATAGTTACACAATCAAAATCAAATGTAAAATCAAATTATTGAAATAATTGAAATCTTGTTAAATTACCGTATTGTTCTTACACATTTAATTTTATGAAATTATAGTCTTTGTTTGTTTGGTAGTATTGAAATTATTTTTTAAATGCTTAAATTTTTAAATAAAAATGGGAAAAACTAACACATTACGTGTAGACGTCTATTCGAATAATGTTCGTGTCATTGACACGACAGTCTCCTTGACCTGTAACTTATAAAACAAGTCTTATGAAGAAATTACACAAGACAGTGCTAGATCACGAAATCTCCCCTTTAGTGCCATTTACGTCAACCACGCTAGTTGCTTTTAAAAATGAATTGGCTTACTTTGAGCTAAGCACCCTGGCTCCATCAGACCATCACATAACTACTTAATCTTATTAGATAAATTAAAATATACCTCGATTTAATATAAGATATTTACTGTCTATGTCTATATCCATATCTCATTATTCACGATATTTATATTTCCATATTTCTCAATTAGATTAAAATTCATCTTGCAATTGTCGAATTCTAAAATCAACAGATTTTTTTTCAATTATCTTAAAGTTACGATTCTCCCAAATCTCTACATGAATTTAAAAAAATCAATAGGGCATATTTTGTGGAATCACATTTTGATAATAATTTTTTAAAAAAAAAATGATTGCATTGATTTGGTGGATTCAGAGCTTCCAAAAATATAAATTCCACTCTTTTGAAGTAAATAGATTCTTCCATTTCAATTTAAATTTCTCCAACATCTTCCATAATTTTCAAACACATATTGACGACGCTCAGAATTTAGAGAACTGATAGAAGTCATCAAATCTTTACTAACTGTAAGTTCTTTGCATATTTTTAAATCTGATTTTTTACTTTTCACTTTTAATGAATTGTCTATAGATTATTTGAGATTAGTCATTACATATGTTATTAAATAAATATGTTGGCATGTTTTAGCTTTGAAAAATAGTAGTTTCCTTGGAAATTTTTTTCATTCTCAACTTTTAATTTTTTGTCATTCTCACAGTTTGCTAATCTAAACATGGAGATCAATTTGTCGACAAAATCAGTTCGCTTATCAATTTGTCGAGCGACAAGTTGGAGTCAAGTTTGTCGAGTAACTCGACAATGTGGACTCACTTCGGTGAACCAGCAAATGGGCCTCCCATTTTTAATTTTTTTTCCCATGAACAAATTATTCATTTATTCAAATGTTTCACCAATCTGGGATTTTTTTTTTTTTTTTTTTTTTTTTCATCTTGTAAAAAGCAAATTATGTACACAATTTTTGTTAAGCATGTAATTAGTTTTTTTTAATTTAATTTTTAATTTTTATATAAGTTATGTATTTATTTGGTTTATGTATGGATTCTAAGAGTTAATTTACAACGATTATACATGTACATGGTAGTTTAAAAACATTTATTTATTTATTATTTACAGATTATACATTTTTTATTTATACATTCATTTATGAAAGGTCTATTTGTAAATTTGACAACTTTTTTTTTCCCTCGACATAATTTTCGACACTGATTACAACTTTTTTCCCTTTCCAATTATGTCGAGAATCTCGACACTAATTACAATATTTTTTTAATAGTGTCGAGATTATCGACACTGGGAACCAATTGGTTCTCAATTTGCATCCAAGCAACTTTTTTTAATAGTGTCGAGATTCTCGACAATTGCATCCAAACAACTTTTTTTTTTTTTTTTTTTAAAGTGTCGAGATTCTCGACACTCCCAATCACCCAAGCAAATGGGCTTTTTAACCCATTTTGCAACTCTCCTCTTCTTCTTCTTCTTGTTGTACTTTAATTTTTATTTCTCCCATTTGTCGAGTAACTTGACCAATTCGGTTCGCTTATCAATTTGTCAAGGGAGTCAAGTTTGTCGAGTAACTCAACAATGTAAACTCATTTCCGTGAAGCAAATGGGCCGCCCATTTGCCCATTTTTCATTTTTTTTTTCTAGATTATTCTTTTATTCAAAATTTTCACCAATCTATTTATTTATTTATTATTATTATTATTTTCTTTGTATTTCATCCCGAAACAAGTAAATTTTGTACACAATTTTTGTTAAGTATGTATTTAGTTTTTCTTTAATTTAAATTTTAATTTTTGTATGAGTTATATGTTTATTTGGTTTATGTATGTGTTATAAGAGTTAATTTACAACGATTATACATGTATATGGTAGTTTAAAAATATTTTATTTATTTATTATTTATACATTCATTTATGAAAGGCCTATTTGTAAATTTGACAACTTTTTTTTTCCCTCGACATAATTCTCGACACTTATTACAACTTTCATTTTTCCCTCCAATTATATCGAGATTCATCCAAGCTACTTTTTTTTTAATTAGTGTTGAGATCCCAATTTGCATCCAAGCAAATGGGCTTTAGCCCATTTTGCAACTCTCTTCATTTTTTTTGTTTTGGTTCTTTAATTTTTTTTTTCTTCTTCTTTTTGTTCTCAATTATATCGAGATTTTGGATGAACCAAAATCTGATTCCCATGGCTTTTGTCCCATTTGTCCATTTTACAAGTTTTGCTTTTGTTTTTAGTTTTTCCTAATGCTAACATATTACAATTCATTTATTCAATTTTTACCATTTTTTTATTTGATCTTCTAACCAGTAAATGCTACATAATTTTTTGTTCTCTACACAATAAAATGGGCTGTTCAAGCGCCACATCACTTTGCTGAAGAGGATTCCGACCAAAGGTTTGTAGAATCTTAGTTTTAAATTTTTGTGAAGCATGTATTTATGTTTTTTTTTTGTACGTTATGTTTTTATTTGGTTTATGTAATTTATGTTAAGTTTGAATTTCAACATTGTACGTCTATGATCTTCTCATATTTGGTTACATCGATTTGAGAGTGAATTTACAATGTAGTATTGCCCATTTTGTAATTTTTTTTTCTTCCAATTGTGTCGAGACTTGACACGAGTCTCGACACAATTTTCATGCGGCATTTTGGCCATTTTGCAACCTTTTTTTATTTTTTCGAATATGAACAAATTACAACTCCTTCATTCATTTAGTTTTTCACTAATTTTTTTTCCACCACAAACTATTCCATTACAACTAACCACGTGCAAAGCAAAAACTAATTTCAATATAACACTCCCGTTCTAATGTTCACGGTAAACATTGTTATAATGTCCACCGGGACACTTGTTCAACATTCATTGGATGAGTGTAATAGGCATTATAACAGTGCCCACTATAGGCATTAGAACAATACCGTTCAACATAAATAATGAATGTGAAGTATTTTTATATCTTTTAATTATCATTCTTATATTTGTGTATTTATGTACATTTTCCCAATGTGTTACATATCTGTAGCTTGGCCCGATTAATCCATATTGGACCTCAAAGCTTGACCATGATTTCGTAGAGAAAATAAGAGCCAATTATTAGTGAAAACTATTAATGTCTTGCCATTTTATCTTTGTTGATGTTAACAAGGACGTTTAGAAAGAAATAAGAATTGAACTCTTTTAAACGCTAAAGAGTGCATCCCTATTCTCAGCTAAAAAATGACATATAAAGTACCACAATCATGCCCGAATTTTAATTAGATTGTTTTAGTTGCGCTTTTATAAGACTGCGATAAGTTTTTTATTGGCATATAGTATATACCATACTTCACAACAATATTTTAAAAAACATAAAGTGTATCTAATTGTGGAAACAAAACTTCAAACTTTTCGGGTCTAAGCAATGGTGAGGCGAGAACAAAAAAAACGTTTTTCTTATTTTTAATATTATTTTAAATATTTTTAAAAAAAGTTGAAAAAAATTCAAATAAAAAAAATGCACGCTTTTTTGTTAAAAACACAATCAATTGTTTAATTGCACTCATATTGTCTAAGCGAGATGTGGAGGTCACGCCTGGACACGTATTTTAGAACACTGTTTCTCACATCTCACTACAGAAGTTATAATTACTACAAAAGAACGTCATTGTTGCAATAGAGACAGGATTCATGTCACTGGTACAACTCTCGCATCATCTGTAAAAAGAATTCGAGATCTCTACTACAATCATCCAAGTCTTATACTTGGTTCATCTACTGAAATGTATATTGACTTAAACTTAAATAAGGTTGAAGAATTTTATTTATGTCCAACTGACTATATATATGCTCTACAGCACTTTCTAATGCCCACAGTGAGCAAAGTTATGGTGCCCACTGTGACACTTGTCAAGTGGGCATTGGACAAGTGAAAAAGTGCTTTTTTATTTGTCCAATACCCACTTGACAAGTGTCACAGTGGACACCATAACTTTGTCCACTGTGGACATTAGAACATTTCCAATATGCACTATCAAGTTAATATGAGCATTATCAACTCAGTTAGAGTAATTATCTACTACCCATGGTGGGTAGATATCATTACTCTATTAAATTATTTATAACAATTAAGTGACATATCTACGTCGAACTTATTTAACGCAATCTTTTGATCATATCTTTGCAAGCCAATTACAAAGTGGTATGTAACAATAGTTTACTCCAATGATCAACACAAAGTAAAAGAAGTGAATCCAATAAAAAAGATATGGAAATCTTTGATACTTTGATAGATATATATATATATATATATATATATATATATATATATATATATATATATATAAGAAAAAAGAGTATAATAGTAGGTTGATTCTAATTAATTAAGCAAATAGAGTATACAATTTAATTAATTACTATTTGGAGAATCAAATGGTCCAACTACACGTTTCGTGATTACAAATTTCAACCATAATTCCTCTTTTTTAATTAAAATAAATATAGAATTATGCTTTAGAAGAGAATAATTTGAGAACATAGGCCATTCCGTTTTTTATGGCTTTATTATGATAAAGGCAAAATGTTCCAATCATCATTATACTTCATATGGAAATATCTTTAGTCGAACTCAAATTTTTATGTCGTATTAGGATAGATGAAAAATCCAATGTAAATCTTGCACGTCTACAACATTTCTTCTATTAAAATTTGATACGTGCGATCGTTTCATACAGATTCAATACACTTCTTTTAAACACCGAATTGATCCTGCCTAATCCTACCATCTAAAGTGGGGTCAAATCTTTAAAGGGAACTTTCTACTTGTGATATTGTATTTATATTTCATACTTTATAATTTCATTGTTACAACTTTAGAACAACACTCATTAAGGTTGCAAGAATGATATAAATGATTAACTCCACTTCTAACTATGGCATAAAATATAAGTCTTAATAAAAATGAAGGTAAGTAAGACTATATAAGTCCTAATTGTGGGTGAGATCAATTAAATAATCTATTTATTATTGAAAGTTTACAATAAATAAAGGCTAAAATTGACTTTACCTCAAGACAACCCTTTCTAGATACATTGCATCATAATTAAAATAAGTACAAATATGATTTTATTTCTAGTACTCATGCTGTATGGCCTGTCAATATTTAATTAATAAATGTATTGAATAATTGTGAACAATTGTTTAATTAGAACCTAAATATACACATATCAATTAAATAATAATTAAGAGTATTGAGTTCCATATTCTGAGAGTACTATAAATTTTCTCTTTAAATATATAGTGGTTCTTATCAATATTTGGCCCTTTTTAGAGCTTGTTTGATTTTGTTTAGAATTTTCTTATTTCCATCATTTAAGTAAAACAAACATCCTTGGCTGTCCTTCACCGATTTCTAATTTATAAATACGACGCGAGAAAGAGAAAATTGTAGACTCGATTTAACATATAGCATTTTTGCATTTAGATCTTCACGTTTCAATCTTTCAAACATTTGATGTCTTATTAGATGAAAATAGTCCAAACTACGAGTCAAATTCAATAGAAAATCAAATTCGGCATAAAAACCATCATGAAAACTCAATTTTAAGTAGTTGGGACCTAAATGCTAAAAAACAGCTAAGTTACACTTTAATGTCAACTACTTCAAACGTCAAGGACCAAAACTGCAAATTTTCCTAAAATTTGTTGATCATACTTAATCCGAAGTGGATAAAAATAACAATGGTATGCTGATTTAAAAGTCGGACTTATCTACTTATCTAAAAGATCATACAATAAACTAATTAAATCCACGTTTTTTTTTTTATTAATGTACACCTTTATACTTATCATTCAATAACAAGTGGATTAACTAGAACAAGGATCAAGACAATGCATATGCAATTATTTTTATCTTTATAGGATAGTGATGGAGGCAATGAGTGAATCCAAGAAAAAAATATATGAAAAAGAGAAGCAAAGAAAAAGGCTTTTGGGTGATAATAATGCACAAAGTGAAAGATTGAACATTTGAGATAGCTCCACACAAGTCTTAAATCAATTGAGGGGACCTATTGAAAAGAACATCTTTTTATAATATGGGGCTATACTTTTTTGTCTTGGAATTTATGTGGAAAATTGAGGAAAAATTTTGCATTCTACTATAAGGAAAAGCATCTTCTATCACCAAGGTTCAATGCTTCCTTGGGTGTGTATGTGTTATATTTGCATATTTAGTGAGTTTTGATGGGCGAAGTCGATATCGAGAATGATTTTAACACAACAATTTGAGAACTAGGCTTGTTTGGTTTTTATGAAAGAAACTATGGATTGACTTCTTCTAGCGCAATATGCATAGTTACCGGCTTATGAACTATTCTTCTATGATATTGACATGCACTAATAGTTTGTTTCGAACAGTAATATATAAATGTACATTGTATGTGTAGAATTCTCGAATTCGCTTCACACTTAAATTTTTATTGTTGAGTTTATAGACTAAACCAAAGTTTTTCATAGCATAATTACTAGCATGTTTCACGATGTTGAAATTATTTTTTAAGTACTTTTAAGTTATGGATCTTAAGATTGAGAAAAAATTCGACAAGACATTGATATAGTTCTACGCGATACTCCTAACCACTTAAATGATGTCACGTGACTATTGTGCTGTATTTAATTTTTTTCAATTCACCAACTTAAATGATAACACTTGTCTTTTGTGTAAAATTTAGTTTAGTTTATTTATTTTTCTTTTTTTAATGTAATTTTTAATTATTATCTTAGTCTTATTTTTATTCAAATGTTATTTGAATGTTAAGTTCTCCCTAAAGATTTGAATTTAAAATTTAAATTATGTTTGAAATCTCTAAACTTAATATCGAATAGATTAATGATTTTCAATGTTGATCAAATTCAATGCCTATTACTTTTTATTGATGATATGAGTTTACTATAGACCAAACCAAAAATTTCCATAACATAAGTAGCATGTTTGGCAACATTGAAAATATTTTGTAGTGTTTTTAAGTTGTAGATCTAATAAAATATGTGGATAAAATATATATTTGACCAACATAAATTATAATTTAAGCATAGACAAACAAATACTAAATTGTATTAGTGTATGTTTGATCAAGTTGGTCAAATATATTTTTTATTCACACATTTTGTATGATACACAACTTACTATTTACTCATTATTCACATATTCTATAGCACTCACAACTTATAAATATTTTAAAAATAATTTTAATACTACCAACTATGCACTTAGACTCTATTGACATATTTGGTGTATCGAATTGAATAGAATTAAAACACGATTAAAAAAGAGCTACGTTATACGTTTGTCTAGTGATGGCAATAGCCGGCCCGACCCTGGTCTTTACCAAGACGGGTTCGAGTTGGCCCGTCCAAAAAATGGAGCTCGGATCGGCCCGTGGCTTGTGGGCCACCGCGGGCTGCACATTTTTTTTTGAATTAAAAATGTAAAAAAAATAATTTATGATCATAGGACCAATTCACGGATTGTCCCCAGGAACCTAGCTCGGCCCTTCTTTTTTTCTTCAGTCCAGTCCAGGCCAGTCGTTAGACGAGCTCGGACCCATAACATGACGGACTTTCACGGGCTTTGTGGGATCCAACTTTTTTGCCATCCCTATTATCACGTTCTATCTAACTTATTAAATATGTTTTGTCAATGTTTAACTGACTTCGCATAAATTTGGTAGTGTTGAAATTATATTTAAAGTACTTATATTATAAGTTATTGGTAAATGTGTAGATAAAAAGTGAATTATAAGTTATGAATCTTATAAAATGTGTGAATAAAAAGTATGTTTGACAAATTTGACTAATTAAAATTATAATTTAAACAATAATAAACGTCTGCGAAGTTGAAGCTGAAAATTATTTTAAAAAGTTGAAAATCTTATTTTGTTTGATGTGCTCAAAGAAAGTGAAAAGACTGCAACTTTTAATTTACACCTAGTGCGCTATGTCTAACTTCCCATAAACTACACCGTAAGTGAGACCATAGGCATCATTACTTGTACGACCCATGCAACCCTCCCAAAATGCCCTTTTGATTTGACCTCTATATCACGAGTTGCCCCCCATCTATTTTGAAACCCTCACCAATGAAATCACTACCGTCGATCATCTCTTTCCATCACAATCGATGAGATTTCCTGCAGACACGTACGACAGGGATCCCAGAGACATTTAATACCGTAGGATTGTGAGTGAAGTGACGTCAAGATTCTGTGTAACACCTGAGCGAGTGAGAGCGTGTGATATAAGCCAATATAAATAATTTTACTTTATTATTTATGTATTTTCACTTTATCAACTAATACATGGTACTTGACTACTTGTTTTGTAAAATATTTTAAAGATGGACAATCATCAATCATCTTCTCTCCATGGTAGGAAAGAGTTATAAAAATTACGTGTCTTGTAGTCATTAGATACATGACACATGTCCTAAAGAGAAGAAAAGATCATTTTCTTTTAGGCCTTTTAAAGATTATAAATAGTAAATTATACAGAATATCTACATAAAAAATAGATAAAAATTGTAAATTTTATAAAATATATAGATAAAAAAATATTTAATCAACTTATAAATATTTATGAATAATTCCAAACATCTAATGAGTGTCAAAATTTTCTTCAATACAACCATTCACAAATCTCTGTCTTAATACGTTTCAAGCTTCGAGCTATCACTTGAACTGCATTAATGCTAAATTAAATATCATCGTGCTTTGTTTACTCTTATGTTCCTACAAACGAATCAAGTTGAGTGGAGATGTTTTGCTTTACTCAAACTGCTAAGAGCTAGACACGAGATCACTTTGTTGCCATGTTAGGTCTTGAAATGTTAAAACGTGCATCGTACCAACATTAGTCTGTTTCACTCAGAGTTTTACGAAATGTGTTGATAGAAAATAATTAAAAACTATAAATCTTATAAAATGTGTAGATAATAAATAATGTTTGACCAATTTATATATTTAAAAAAAACATGCACTTGACACGCGCTATCAGCGCAGGTAGAATCTACGAAAACCATAGTGCAGTGCCATAATTATTCCGCCGAAAACCCAAAAGGAGTCACGAGTTACTCACGCGCCGTTATCTCCAGCTGTAACTTTAACGTGGCCCACAAATAAAACCTTTGCAGTTTGACAAGTGGCATTCAGTGCAGTAGGAGGTCCTGGGCTATAGGTGTGGCGTCTAACAGACACAAACCAGTAACCAGGAAGGCAGACCACAAAGTCCAAGCCTTCCTCACATGTTCCTAATCTTCTTACGTCATGCATTCGTCCTCATTAACTTTGGGAAGGTAATTGCAAATTGTAAATATTAGGATCGAGCTCCTAAATCTTTAGTTAGTGTGGATTTAACTCTAAAACTTTTAAAAATGAGATTTGAATCCTTAACTTATTTAAATATGTGAATTTGAATCCTATATAATGAAATTGTGAATGAGGCCTTTAAACTTTCTAATTTCACAGGTGAACCCAATTTGTCCAAGTAGGTTTTCATTTTGAGAGGGGAGTAAATACACATTGTTTACATTTATTAGTTCTTGTTTTTATTTTCTTTAAATAATTTTGAGTTATGATTTGTCTAGTTATAGAGTTAGTTAAGCTATGATGTTTATTTAAAATTTTAAAATAGCACGTGATACACGTAATTGGACAGAAACTGATATGCTTAACTCTATTCTTTGATTTGCATAATTTTAATCAATGAACGTACTCAATAAGTTATTAGTGTACAAAATGACTTTGCCTATATCAACTGTATTTTAGAAAAGATAATTATAATTTGACACGAACAAATCATACTACAAGAGAGACACATTATTTCTGATCAAACGTTAACCAAAATATAGAATGGCATATAAATGGGTAAATTTCACTTGCAGTAACTATATTTGCACTCTAATGTTAATTAGGTATTGTACTTTAATTTTATTTGATCGCATAATTACACATTAATTTAGTTTCAATTAAAGTAATTTCGTCATATTCCACCGACGAAAATCAATGACACGAGACATTCAATAAATGATGATCATCACAGGTAACCGTTAGTTGTTAACGTAGATTAGAATAACTACAACTTTTTGAAATAATCGATGTCATCATTTAGTTTAAAAGACAGAGTTTGACCGAATTACACCATTAAAGTCAAATTAAAATATAGTTATTCGATTGAATAAAATGCTAGAATGAAATTATAATTACTGTGAATATAATTTTTCCGCATACAAATATAGAAAAGTTTATACTTTTTTTTTTCTATAAAGATTGCAAAAAGTCAAAGTACTTGACTTTCATGTTGTTTATTGCAATTTTTAATCCGGTGATAAAATTAGGGAAACAATTCCTGTCTTGGGCCAAGTTTTTAGGGTGCAATTCCATTAAATTTAGTTGACTTTAATGAAACACAAAACCTACCGATTGGAATAACAAGGAGTGATGTCTCATATAATGTGGCACTTCACATAAATAAATATTACATCAGTAATTTATTTAGTGTAAGTACCATATTGAATATAGACAAAATAACAATGATCCACTGAAGACAAGAGAACTCGTCTTGGAGTAATAGCATGTTTGGTTGCTTTTTGGTGGGTGTGTGTTTTTTCTAGGGTTTATAAATTACGGATTTTATGAAATCTGTGAATAATAAGAAAATAGTAAATTATGAATCTTACGAAATATATTGATAAAAAATATATTTGACCAGTTTAATTATAATTTAAAATAAATCAAACATGGGTTAAATACATTTATTATAATTATGATTATGACTTTAAGAACACAAATAAACTTAAAAAGTTTAATTTGTCACTCAACGAGTTAACAAACTACGTTATATTTATATATGTACCAAAAATAAACTAAAAAATGATTATGGCCTTCTACTCTAATCGAAAACTTATCATTAAGTGTACGTTTGATGATTCAATTTTTTTCTTCTTTTCTTACTATTATCCAATTTAGTACTATCTAATCTTTAATACTAGCTATGACTAACTTTCTTTACAATAATTCAAACTTGGCTCCAATAATTGGAAGCGTTGCTTTTTTTAATCTCTTTATAAGTCCATATCAAGAATTTAAACCTTCAAACGTTGAAGAATGTCAACAAATTGTAAAAATGTGAATTTTAGTCTTATCATTATTCATTATAAAATTATGCCCACGGACGACTAAGTTTCAAGCACTAATCCCAAGGACTAAATAAAGATTACGATTGAGTCTTACGAAATAATTAATTAGAAGATTAACTAAAACTTCAAGCACTAGTCTTGACGTACAAGGTATTAATAGAAGGATTTACAAATGTTAGAAGTTAATGATTCTTGATTAAGAATGTTTTAGTGTGTAAAGTGGCATGAACTATGAAGGCTTTTGCTTGTTGAACCAAACAACTTATTTCTGGAGAGGGTGTGATTGCCTGCATTCTGTTTTGAAGTATTTTTGAGTGAAAAGAATCTATCTGACTATATTATCTTTTTTTCTTTTCTTGCTATACTTTCCATTAATTCTCCCTCATCTGTTCACAATATACCGAAGGGGCCTAAAACAAATACTAGGTTAAGGAACACTATAGAGACACAGAGTATATATATAAATTATGTAGAGAGAGAAAGAGATTGACAAGCCAGCACTCTCACTCTCAGCGTGCCAAAAAATAAGACATAAAAGCAAGATCACAATCCAGGAGCTATAATAGCTCCCTGCCTGCCTTTTTTCTTAGGGTTTTATCTTTGTTTTAGGTGGGGTTTCTTTGGTGGTGGATTTATATTTCTGTTTCTTTAAGAACTTCCTTTCCAGACTCTTTGATTCTTGTGTTCATTTTCCTTTTTAGTGGCTTGTTTGCTAAGGTTATTTTGGTTTTGGAGGAGAAGAGCTTGCTTTTTCATGATTTTGATCATGTGGGTTTCCATGAATCTAAGTTTTGGTTAAGCCTTTCAAGGTAAATCTTTATCTTAAGCACATGCACTTCTTCAAAGTTCTTAGCTTAATCTCTGTGTTTTGTGCATTATTATGCAGTTACTCGTAAATAAGGTGCATTTTTTGCAGCATCCTGAGCTGAAACTTGAGGGAGACTGCTTATAAATCCATCTGGTTTTTTTTCATATCGTTCTACCATTTTCTTCTGCAAGAAATGGAGGGTTATTCAAGAAAAGATATGGGGTGTCCTCAGTTGCTGGATTTGATTCCAAAAGAGAGGGAGTGGCTTGTGAAAAGTGCACAAGAAACAAACCATGGACTTCCAGAGGAGAAAAAGCTTGAGCTTAGACTTGGTCCACCTGGTGGAGATTGGACCATCAAACAAGTTAATGGTCCCACAAACGAGTCTCTTCTCCCTTTTGGCCACTTCACTAACGCCGCCGCCGTTGCTGCTGCCACCACTCCATGGCAACACCAAACAAAGGCTTCATTTTTTCCCCTCATGGGGAAGGAATCCTCGCAGACCTGTAGAACAGTAGAGTTGCAGGGTGCAGAAAAGAAGGTATTTTCACCTGCAAATACAGCTGTGCCTAACAGCAGCAGTGCTCAGAAAAGGTACCTCAGCTTTTTCTTTACATCTTTTCTTTTTTTTTTTGATCGTATTCTTTACATCTTTTCTTGTTTTAATACTTGAAAGAAGTTAAGCTGAAAATTACTATTATTTGAATATACACAAGTCCCAGGATATCCCATCCCTGCTCCATGCTTGTTGATGTAAATCAATCTGAGGATAAATATTAGTTTTTTGTACGTTTGCCCGCCTTATGTGTTCTTGATACTTATCCTCTCTATCCTGTATTTGTCCGAGGCTGTTTTTCTCTCAACTATGTAACTGGGGGTACAATTATGCATATTTCACATTAATAATCTAAGCTATTTCCTGCAGTTGCCCTGTGAATATTCATTTAATACGGTAATAACCTTGCAAGGAGGTCAATTTTGCTGCATGCTGCATTTTTTGCTAATTAGATTTATGTAGTTATGTAGTGCTGTCTTTTTCAACGCTTGAAAATCTGAACTTCCTCTCACCAGCCACTGAATTCAAGATAACAATGGAGAGGAAAAAGGAAAATATCCTTTTTCATGCATCTTTTCGCATAAACACTATTCATCAAATCCACTTTTGATCCATTTGATCAATCATTCTGGACAAAACCATCACGCTCCTGAGTCGAGTTAACGAAACATCATAAGCTGTATTGGTTCTTGATAATTTAGGAATCCAGACACTGCTATGCAGAGGGAATGTAATTTTTGTTGGCCAAAATCAGACCTTAGTGTAGTTACTTTCTTTACACTAACTTGTGTTTTTTTCTGCCATTGTTTTAACACATTTGTAATAAACAATAGAACTGCGCCGGCTCCAGTGGTGGGATGGCCTCCTATTCGTTCATTTAGGAAGAATCTTGCAAATGGCAATTCTTTTAAATTATCATCTGGGTCACAGAATGTGGTCCCAAACAAAGATTTCGGCAAAAAACATATTGAAAATTGCCCCAAAAGTAAGTTTGTGAAGATAAACATGGATGGTGTTCCCATTGGAAGAAAAGTGGATCTTAAAGCGTACAAAAGCTATGAAAAGCTCTCCTCTGCCGTTGATGAACTCTTCAGAGGCCTTGTTGCAGGTTATTATCCAGCATATGATTATAGTTCTTCTTTGATCAAAGCGAGAGTTGTGTCATCATCATATTTCATATTGATATTATTGGTGTCCAAAGTTAACATAATGACTCTTGTTGGAGGACAATATGAATTTTTACGTTTTTTTTTTTTTTTGTGTGGCGAGGCTGAACTTACTTGTAGCTTTTTTGATTAAGTGAGCGCATCTAAGTTTTATCCAAAGCTTAAAAAGTTAACTTTTACGTAAATGAGTAAAAAGGTACCTTAATTGGCAAGAGTTGTTTTTGAAAAATCTAGCTTTTTATATTCATTAAAGTAAGAAAAAAGAAAGTTATCCACGTAAAAGTAACTTTTCTTTTTGTAGGCTTAGCCAAACATGCTCTAAATCTAAAGATAGCCGCATCTATGTTCAAAAATTCTTACTGGTTCACTTGGTTTTTCATTTATCTGTGTAGCTCAAAGTGATTCTTCGACCAATGGTATCAAAAACGAGGTAGAGGGAGAAAAATTGATAAGTGGTTTATTGGATGGAAGTGGGGAATATACCCTTGTTTATGAAGATAATGAAGGGGACAGGATGCTTGTTGGGGATGTCCCTTGGGAGTAAGCATCTTACTTTTTTGGATCTGATGCAATTTATTTTTGTTTAGTTCTTTTTAATATTCTGCCACTAGGTTCTGAGGCTTTGAGAATGGAGATAACTGCACACTTTCTTGTTCTTTCGGTCTTCTGGGTTTGGCATTCTGTACCTGAATTCCTGGCGCATTATTTTTTATCGATTGCGGATTTATTATTGTGGATTTATTATTCCAAGCATGCTCTGCAAATTTATTGTCTTGTTTATGATACGATTTGAACTCATCGCCCTCAGAAGTGCCCAAAACACATTTAAATTTAAGAGCATTAGTCAATGCATACGGCAGTGTCCGTTTTGCAAACGTATCACTCGTGATTGTATCAAATATAGAAGTATAGTGCGTATTATAATTAAGTTCCCTTGGAACTTCATGACTTGGTTTTCCATGGAATTAGACTGCTCACATACCATCTCTTTCCTATATTATGTTTGCAGCATGTTTGTATCAACTGCGAAGAGGCTGCGTGTACTGAAAAGCTCTGAACTCCCAACGCTATCCTGTGAGTTTTATTTTCAGTGCAATGGATGATTTTGTTGTAGCGTGTAATACAGTTGTAACTAATCAAACATTGTTCTTTGCAGGTGGAAGTAAACCGGGAAAGCTCTCTCTCGACCATTCAATGAAATGATGCAGAAACATCACTTGACAGAATCTAATACAGAGATTGCAGGGCACTATTTTGTGTTTATTTGAAACTTATGGATAACAAATATTATGTTTAAAAAGCCATAAAAAGGGTCATTAACCATTTGCTCAAACTTCCAGTACTTGTTATTTTCTTGAATTTTGGCCTTTGGAATGCTGTAGAAAGGAAAGATGGAAGCTGCTTATCTTCTTGTACATGTGTTCTTGCCTGAGAACTTGCAATTAATATGGTATATTGTATGGTTTTATTTCTTGTGGTGACCACTTGTAATGAATCTTGATTTGAACTTCCAATTGTTAGGCCGTATGGGACCTGTTGTATCGAATTGCTAGCAAGGCGTCCACACAAATGATGTGAACATTGTGTTAGACAGGTTTATCAAAATAGAAAAATATGAGCTGCGAGCAACAGTGGGCTATGTTTCCTTGTGGCTGGTTCGATAAAGACTTGCTTCTGCTTGTAGCTCGTATTTTCCTATTAGGAGCTCCAATACACGTAGGCAAAAGACCTAAACACAAGTCTATTCCATAACCTTAAGCCAGTAGAATCATTGTTCATGTGTATAATGCCTCCCAAAAATGTCTCACTAGATTACTCTTTAAACTTTTTGGGGTTCTCCAGTGGAATTCAAGAGAATTTCTGCTGTGCCTCTTCACTTAACCAGAAAAAAAAAGTGCCATCTTTGCTAACAGCCGTTCCAACTGCCCTGGAAAGATTCCTTGGCAGTGTAGCGACTGTTTTTGTGAATGTTCCTTGGGTCGAATATTTGTGCACCAGTTTACATTTGAGAAATGAAATGTAGATCATAAAATTAGATATGTGAGTGCAACATGACAATTTAACGGGGATTTGGGTAGTTCATATTGTTGGAGATTGATTGTACAATTATAATGAATGATGATGATCAACTAGTTTCTTTTTCAAAGATTGGTGACCAAAATTACTAAGAGAGGGACAGACTAAGAAAATGAATGGATTGTTTCTTGCACTTGTTGCAAGTTGAGTTGCAAGTCTCCCCAGAGGTCCGGATCAGCAGCATAGAAATGGAGGGGGTTAGGAATTCAATCAAATATGCAAGATGGAAATTAAAATTACTACATGGGACCGATCTACAACGATGTTATAGAATGATTTCTGATAAAGAATTTACCTCTCAAAAAACAAATCTCAAAAGTATGGATTCTATAGCTCAACAATAGATCACATTTTTTTTACACCAAACAAGGCCTAAGATAAATAAAAGTCCATATTCAATTAATGAGCTCAATGATCAATTAACCCATTTAGTTGACATCGACCCATTATTATTAATTAATTATAAATGTCCAATATTTAACAATTAAATAATCCAGCCACTTTATCTTCCAACTCCAACCATTAGTGCTACAATAACATAGAGATAAATTAAGGAGGGTGTATTCAATTAAGAGTTGATAGGATTTTTATGGAGTTTAAAAGAGTTTAAAAGTTTAGGTGTATTCAATTCAGATTTTTTAAACTCCATAAAAGTTTTGAGGTATTCAATATAGATTTTTAAAGACTTTTAAAAAGTCTTATAAAATCATGCGATATTCAATTTAGACTTTTTAAAATCTTACGAAATTCGGGGGTATTTAAAATGTTAATGATTTTTAATGATTTTATGTAGAAATTAATATGTATTAACTTTAAAGCACAAAGTACAAATAAAAGATGTTACAATTTCTCTCACACTTATCATAAGACTTTGAAAGACTTTAGAAGAAAAAACATCTTTCTGTCCATTATTTTTTTTATATACAATATTTCTCTTTTCTTTTTCCTTTAACAAACTGTAGAGTTAAGATTAATATTCTTCAATGTGATTTTTTTTCCTTTTTAATATATTCTCCTAACTTTTTTTTTTTTCCTATTTCTTCTTTTAGTATTTTTATCTCTATTCAATTTAATTTTTTTTTTTCAATTTTCTCCTAACTATTTTCCCATTTTCTTCTTTTTTTTTTTTTCCTTTCTATGAACCTTTAGAGAATGTGATTTTTTTCCTTCAATATTTCCTATAACCATTTTTTTCTCTCTATCTTTTTTTTTTTTTTTTTTAATTTATCATTTTTCTATTTTTCATTAAAAATAAGATAACTTTATAATTAAATTCTTATATAATTGTTGATTGCAGTTTATTAATGAATTCCATCAAGTTAAAAACTCTTTTTTATTAATGTATTTTTTATTTTTATTTTTATTCTTGTTTTTTCTATTTATCTTGATGAGCATGGTTGTGTATTTTTTTTCCCGTCTAAATTGGTACTTTGGTTATTTATTTACGCAATTGTGGTTACTAATGACGTATTACATATAGATTATTAAATATAATAAGAGAAATAATGAATTGGATAAATTTTTTTGTTGGAAAAATATTTTAAAATGAATCGCATGTCATAATTTTTGAATTTATCCACAAGCCATTTGAAAGTTTATAATTTTACAAAAAATAAATAAATAGAGTGAGTTGTATCATTAATTTTTGACGTAGTTTACTTGCAGTAATTAAATAGAACATTAATTTTTATGAATTTAATCTATGAGAATCCCTAGTATACACCAGAGATTATGCTCAAATTTGTTGATACTTAATACGACTAGTCCTTGAATTTCTCATTTCAGATTGTTGTTCAATTGCTTGATATGTTCTGTTGTCCTGGCAGGTTACATCACTTCGTATTAGCAGTGAGAATAAGAGTAGACATTTTTGGGGAGTCATTATGTACAGGCAGTCCCCTGGTAGGACCCAGAGACCTAAGGGAATCAAGATTAAGCATGTTCTGCAAATTTGTTTATTGCTTGCTGTTTGCTTTTGGTTGATATACCAAGTCAAGCATTCCCATGATAAGAAGAAAGAATTCAATGAAAGTGATGCGAAAACCTCACTTAGTAGAGGAAGTAGCAATGAAATTTTAACACTTGGAAGGAAAGCCATCCGTCCCCGAGTGGAAGAAACTGTTGCCAAGAATGAGAAACATGACGAAGCAGCAATAGAACAGGAAACCACTGAAGAAGAAGAAGTAGAAGACGATAAGCATGAAGAAGACGAGCAAGAAATCAAGAAAGCTGAAAAGAGAGAAGATGAAGGGATGGGAGGTGGAGACGACGAGATAAATGAGCACGAACATGAGAAATCAGATGCAGAAGTTGATCGAGAAGAGGAGTTTATAAACGAAGAGAAGGAAGGAGACGAGGGTGGTGAGAACATTACGGAAGAAAAAGATTCTGAAGAGAGTAATGGTGAAACAGAGAAGGAAGGTTCTTTGGAGGAAAGTGATCATGATGGAGATGAACAGAGCGCACATGAAGCACGTGAGGAACATTACAAGGCGGATGATGCTTCTAGTGCCGTGGCACATGATAATCAAATTGTTGATCCTGAAAACGAGAATGAAAGCTTAGAAAACACAAAGGAGCAGCCCGAAACCAACATTTTAGAAAGGGAAAGTAAAGAGAACAACAGTGAGGAAATCAATTTCGGTGACAAAAGAACAGATTTAGAGGTGAAGGATGGCGAAATGGCTAAAAGTGACAATCAGATGAATGTAACAACCAATGAAGTGGAGGAGAATCTGAGTGAAAAGTCTGAGAATAGTTCATTTTCAAACACTACATTGACAGAAGGGTCCAATGACCATATAGAAACAAGCAACAACTCGTCAGAGGTGAGAATGGAGAGTCGTGATCCATCCTTGCAGAATGGAACCGAGAGCAAGTTGGAGTTAAATCATGGTCAGAACGGGACTGTTGGGGGTACAACATCAGGAGAGGCCAATAATTCTACTTTAAATGTGGATGATAATCATATTGATTCTAATTCAACAATTCCTTTAGAAACTAAAGACTCGGAATCAAGCTCGGGGGAGTTCTCTGATTCATCTAAAAATACAGAGTCATCTTTATCCGAAAATATCAGATCAGAATTATCTGTAGAAGCAGGAAGTAGCACTGAATCTTTAAAAGCAAAGAGTGATGCTACTGAGACTGAGAAATCCAATCCCGATGGTGGAACAAATGAATTCTTGGACAAGACTTCCGAGGAAGTTCAACATGATCCCATTGATTCATCTGATTTGTCCAATTCCTTGGATGAGAAAGATGTCCGCACGGATCTGGAAACCCTCCCGGAGATGCAAACTACAGGAACTAACACTGAAGATTCAGCAGCAGAATGAAGGTATAGATTAGATTAGTCTGTCAATGCTGAAGTTTTCCCCGTCTTTTCATTTTGCAAATGTGCCGGGCACTCAAAAGTGTTCATGCGTGAAGTATCCATCACTGTGTAGAAAATACAGTTTCGATTTTGTTGGTAAACCGTAGGCAAGGGTGATGTTTTTTAATGTTTTAATCTGTATAATCAATAATTTGTTTCTTTTTATGTCGGAATTTTGTTCCCTCGTTCTCTCTTTAGTCTTTTCTTGATTTAAAATATGTTGCCTAGAGATGGAGACTGAGTTGATGTTTTATTTTCATAAAAGTTAAGTGCATGTTTTAGTACACAAAACTAGACAATACTGGACATTGTGATAAACAACATTTTAGTGCCTTTTCTCTTCGCTTGTACTACCAGTGTTTTGCAATACATCTTATCAAATGTGCCTCAAGTGTGTACATGTTTTATAGGACTGTAACATCAAAGTGTGCACATTGTACCATCACGAAAGTGTGAGACTGTGAGAAACTGTTTTTCACCACCCCCACCCCACCCCCCAAGGGGTGAAAATGGAAAACAAGTTAGTTTAATACTTAGCCGTGAATCTGGTCCGATTTAGTTCTCTCACTGTCCAAGGAAACAAACAGTTCCATGTGTAGAATTCACAGTGGTACTTAGTTCGGTAAGATTCACATCAGAATTGGATTGAATCGGACCATACCCACACCTAGCTATGAACTACCCCACTAAGCAAAGTGAATAAAAATATGGTAAAACAAATAAAGTAAAGAAGAAGAAAGCTTCTCAAATTATTGATATGACTTATTTTCCTTGTACCAAAAGGTAGTGCATTCACTTGCAAAGATAATAGTAATATACGTTTTTCTGACCTAGAAATATGCACCTTAAGCGTAGATAAATTTGGAAAATGGCAGTAGGTTAAAAGGATTAAACATACCAGGCTAAAAGGAGGAAATTGATTGACTAAAGAACAATTCAATTTGATTAGTTAACACTTTTTGACGTCAAATTTCGTTGGATAAAAATGTTAGAGAAGACTTTCTTCTTTAGTGCCTTGGTGTTGTGGTGATTGTTATTTGTGGTTCGGTCGAGCTCTTTTGCCTGACTTCAAGTGCGCTGTATTGCCTTCACCTAAGCATCGACCCCTCTGGTTCAATATTAATGGATAGTACAAGTTTGTGCTTCTAACTTGACAATGCTTATGACTTACTTTGGAGAAGAATGAGCTCCATATCTTGTCTTCTTTGAGCTTCCACACTCATCTCGAGGTCATCAATTTAGTGTTGGTGAAGACTTAACTTGTCAAGTCAATTTGATGGAGTCTATAGTGCAAGGTTACCAGTAGCAAAAAAAAATAGAATTCCATTCACAATTCTATGAACAAAGAACTCAATTGACATAAAATGAGTTGATGATTGCACAGAAAGCAAAAAGAAAATAAACAACTGCTAATCACTGTACACTCACAAAAACCAGCTAAAGTTGCTGTTAGTTTAACTGCAAATCAAGAATAAAAAACACGAATGCTGCCTCACAAAATGATGCAGCGCAAATTGCATTATTCGAGATTGAATTGTCTCAATTCTTTCTTAAGTTTCTGAGAAAACAACCTACAAGCATCCATGCTTAGATCCATGGCAGCAGCCAATGCCACAAAAGCTGCAGCATCCTCTGTGCAAGTAACGTGCTGCATCCCAACTTCCACCTCCGGCCTACTGCACTTCCCGTCACCCTTGACTGTCGCTGACATGATAAAGCCTCTGTATAACATATGTGCCCAAGATCCGGAACTTGTTGTGGATCCAAAATCTGATCCGGAACCGGACAATGAACTAAGATCAAAGCTGCTATTAGGACTAGTCATTGGGGTTGAACCAGTGGTTATGTCAATGCTAAATTTCCCACCATTCTTTGTACTAATTGTCGAATTGGCCAGTGTGATAGTGTCTATGCCGCCCTCGGATATGAGTTCAAAGCGGTAGCCGAGGTGGTCACCGCCATTACCCTCCCGCCAGGCCTCGAGGCGGCCCCAAGGCTTCCAAGTGCTGTGGCCGTGTCGAAGAATAAGCCATGCTCCTGGATTTGATCGGCTCACCATATCAGTGCCTGGCGATGGCACCAATGGTGTCGCCATTGATGCAGCGGCTACAGGCGATCCGGAGAGGTCGTGGACGGTGATCGACCATCCCTTTCTTTCTTTTATCGGCTGTTCTTTATCAGCTGTGACTAAACTCAAGCAACTGGTTGAGGTACTTGGTTCTGATAAGGAAGATCTGTTTCAATGACAATTCAAGGATTAGGGATCATTTGAAGAAAGATTATGCTGACTGGCAATTAATGGCGTGCATTGATCAATTGAGCATAATTAATCAGTAACAAACCTGGTGCCATTCTTTTGCAACTATTGGCAACAACTCATGAAGAGACTATAAGAATCACATATGTTACGAATTAAGCATTAATCCTTATATACTTACGAGACGTAACTACTGTTTCACCATCAACATGAATGTTACATTACACTAATATAATCTATGAGAATCCCTAGTATACACCAGAGATTATTTAATCCATACTTATTTGTCCAATATTAAAATCTAGTAATGTGTCAAAGCAACACACACTGACGGAAATTGTTATATTGTATGACAAGACTCTTAAATGTCTAGTTAATGTGAAACACAACACTTAGTCAGTTAGATCGATTAATCTCTTCTAAAGAGAGAAGTACATTATAAGATAACCTATTAAAACAAATGATATCCGTGTCTTGTTAGTCTATACAGCTAGGGATAGATTAAAAATAAATCAATATAATATACATCTCACTATCACAACCGAGGGCATAACACTGATAATAGGTGCCAACCAGTGTTCTGAAGGTGGGAAAGCCGGGGTCTAAGCGTGAAGCATGAGAGAGGTGCTCCACTTATGGAGTCTGGAGAAGGCAATGAAAAGGATGGTCAACCCTTGTTTAATCGTCTAATGAGAGCTTAGGTGGCAAAAAAGACATGAATAATATTGGTCAACGTGCCAAAATGCACAACTAATACAGGCCTAAGCGGCAAAAGATACTTGCCTTTTTTTTTCGTATAAAAAAACTAATTAAATAATAATAATTATTATTAATAGTCTTTAAATAATTAAAAAAGTATTAAAATAGAAAAATATCTTATTACGCGTAAGTTTCGTCTAAGCGCACTTTAATTTTAGTTTTGACTTTCCTTTCTTATCAAACTTTTCGTTTTTTAGCATCTTGATGTCAATGCCAAATTAACTACTTTAACTATATTTGATTCATTGAACTATGAAGCATGCAATCGACCAACATAACTTTCTTTAATTCTGTCAAGTTAATCATATAAAATATGTCCCACGAATCTTGCGGGCTTTGCCTTGTACAATCTAAGGGTTGAAAACAATGTCAGTTTCTCAACTTATATTGTTGTTGATAACAATAAAAAGAATATATATATATTTAAAAAAAAAAAAAAAAAACTCAACGCCCTGCACCCCAACTTCCACACATGGTTTTATTCTGGAGGTTTGATTTTATTTTCTTACTTCCTTTTTAATATTTTTACATTTTTATTCATCACAACTTTTACATTAAAATCACACTTTCGTACACACGATTTTGTCAAGGTTAACAAGAACTTTAGGGGACGTTTGATTTTGTGCTTTAATTTTGATTTTTAAATTTATTTTAAATTTTTTGTTCTGAATCATTGTTTTAATATTCTTGAAAATGCATTTGATTTGTCATTTTGAAAAATTATTTCTCAAAACAGAAAACTCGAAAACACGATTGGTTTGAAATTGAAAAATTATTTTATGACATTTTATTCAATTAATTTAATTTTTTTAATAAAGTTACAATTTTATGCTAATATATTATTAAGTAATATTTACATTTTAAAGTCGACGAATCTTATAATATTTTTTTCTCACTACAAAAATAAAATACAAACAAACAAGAAATTGACTTGGCAAAACAATAAGTTAAAAAAATAAAAATTAATGATGCAGATTGAGAATTTTTATCTGTTTTGATTTAAATATATTTTTAGAATTTTTATATAAATACATAAATAACCAATAAGGGCTTGAACAATTTTTTTTATATAAGAATTTAATTTTTTTTACTTTATTAGTAATTTTATTTAAATAATTTTTTATGCAAACGCTTATTTACCCTGTTTTGAGTTTTTTGATACTTTTGAATTTTATGATATAAATTTAATATTTTTTTAAATATGCTAGAACAAACAAGTTTTGAATGTTTTATAAAATCGAAAACTAAAAATAGCTTGAAAATAACAAACCAAACCCACCCTAACATTTTAATGTTGTTTTACGCCATATTATCAATTACGTAATCCATGTTATCATCTCTGTTAACCAACGGAGACAGACTAGTGCCTAAACATAAATGAAAATGGAAGTTCGATGAAAGTTGAGTTTAATAGATTTGCAACAATTGTTGTTGAGAATCAGAGACATTCTGGACAATTATACTTAAGTGAGTTTTGTAAGTGAGGTCACTTGTGCGTTTTTGAGCTTTGAGCTCAAACAAACTCATAATACTCGAATATAAAAACTCAATCTACTTTCAACTAGTATTATAAAAAGCGTAAAATGTGACTAAGCATATAGATCGAACTTTAAACTTTTTGAACCTAGGCGATGCGAGGGGGAGGGGCGAGGCGTGACTAGACATCGAAACCGAGCTTCAAACCTAGGCGCCGTCAAAGCGAGCTTTATAGAACAGTGCTTTCAACATACATGTATTCCACTCAATATGAGCTACATACTCCAACAAAAATAAAGAGTTAGAATACCTTAAAAAAAAAAACTAGAGCCACTTGCAAAAAATAGATATACATTAACTAAAGTTTCTTGAATTTATTATCCCCATATTCATTCATAGGGAAAAAAATATATCAAGGAGCAGAATTTGCATCCTCAGTGGTAGAGCAGAAGCTAATTCCAATTCTTCACATTTACATTAAAATGTATTTCTTTTATTTACGACACAATAATATTTTAAATCTGAAACTACTAAAAATCGAGATAAAATAATGTCTACAAATTTTTTTTTTTCCCGGAAAAACGACCGAAGATAAATGAAAACTAAATAAACACAGCAATGGCACAGACCAGACATAAGTGGAAGGCAGCATAAAGATGATGATTGTTATCTGGACTTGTCTTCAAGGTATTGGGAGTGGGAGGCAGCAAGAAGAGCAGCACCAATGCCCGAACCATCGTTGGAGTGCTCGGTGACGATGCTTGATGCAATTTCCTCTCCAAGTAACTCACTTAGCGCGTTCTCTAAGCACTTTCTATATTCGGTGTAGTGCTCATACAATCCACCATCCATGGCTATAACCGTCTTCTCTGGTCCCCTGTCCCTCAAAGTATCCCGTCCCATTTTCTTCAGGACACCTAGGATCCCGGCAGCTGCAAGGCGAGCCCCGCGTGTGGCAACAATATTGCAAAGCTCAACCACTACTCTCCTTTGTTTTAGGGAGGTATTAGATATCTGAGGTCGTAGAAGATTAAAGAACATTAGGAATGCACGCTAACAGCACCAGATAAAATGTACACATGACAAAGAAGAATAGCATTAGCAGTCAAATGGACCAATTAAGTAGGCTCAATGAAAAATGGTAGGATCTTGTAACATACCTCTAATATGTCCTTCATTTTGACGCCCACCACCCTCAGATCAGAGGACGTGTCTTGATGCATTGCTGACATTTCAGGTGTCCTGCAGATTTTATATTGACAATCAGATAAAAGAGTAGAAAAACAGAGAACAAAGATGCAGAAAAAGTGTAAGCAAAGCCTTTAAACAGGATACAATTAGGCAATTTGATCAATGAATCGGGTGCAAGAGTAAATACGTATATATAAGGATTGTGCAAGCAACTTCATGTTTTATTTAATATTTTTCCAGTTTTAGTTCCACAGATTGAAGAAAATGTCAAAGATACGATAAAAGAGCATTCTTCGAATTTCTTCAACTTAGCCCCAACGGCTTGAAAGTTCATCAGCAACTAATTTCGAAAACTGACCCGAGATTATTTGTACGACTCTTTTATATTCCTATTACGTTTTCTAAGAATACATTTACACTAATATACCTGATTCAATAAAAACGAATGTGGTGCATTAAGCACATTGGCAATAATAGACAAGAAACACCAATATTTCACAATGCACTTTCACTGAATATCAGCTATCCATCACATAGTAACATTATCACTTTCACGTGAAAAATAAGTAATAAACATATTGCAAGTCTTCAGGGAGCAGGAGCACCTCAATACAAAAGAAATTTTGAGTTTGAGTGGAACGTCGTCGCCAAAAAAGGAAGCTTCCTCAGCTATCCTGAGTAGAACTCTGCGCAAAATTTCTCCCAAGTACATGCCAGAAGTTATCTTCTCAAAGATCTGTAGCATTAGATAAAAATGTCAATCAAAGACAGTGTGTAGCATTTTCTGTTTTGGGAAAAAGCATTATATATCTTGAGCATATTTTGGTAAGCTTAAAAAGTTTACTTACACCTATTTAAACAATAAAATTCTCTTTTCTTATGAAATTATTATATTAGCGTTGATAACTCTCTTCTTTAAAGCTTATGCAGTAGAAGCGGACATCAGGCTATTGGCCTTTTATCTGCATCTTCCCGACTGGAAGGAGTTTGCTTTGTTTGGGATGAACTCGTAAGTAAATACGTAAGTTTTAAAATAAGTACATCTTTTATTGATCAAAATTGGAAATAATATGGTTTCTTATTTTGACAATAAGGTAAGACTTACTCTAAAAAATAAGTAAAAATGTAAGTATCCAAACATATTGGAAAAGAAAGTAACTTTTAATTTCTTTTTTTAAGCTTAGGACTGAAACTGCACTCGTAGATGAGAGTACCAACCAATCCTCCAACAGACCGTGGACAAAAATCTTGTCGAAAGTGAGTTTAACTGAGAACTTAAATGAAATAGCGCACACGAGTAATCTATTACCTGTTCACCAGGATTTAAACTTTCGACATCCAATGCATGATCATAATCCGTGAGTGGAAGATGTGACGACATGAAGTTACCCCACTCCATATTGATGACCTATATGGTAAAAGATTAAGGCTTTTCAACAATTCTTTCGATTTTTCAATCCCAACTACTAACTGATTCTATGGTGAGCAGTATTTGAATTGCCAGTCGAACCAAAGAACGTGAGAAATACAGCAAATAATCAACACTAATAAAGATTTCTAACCATCTTTCCAGAGTTAGGCAGAGGACCGTGCCACTTTGGAATTGCCTGGGCACGTTCTACATATGCTGCATTAGTTCCAGTACCCAATATCACAGCAACATCAACATCCTTGTTGGCATACTTACCTCCAGCTAAAGTGCCAATAGTATCATTCACCTAGAAATCGTGCAAGTCAATGTGAAAATTAGAAAACCGATTTCGAATTTGTCCAAAACGAAATTACTAACAAAACGCAAAAAACAGTAACATGAGATCCTTGCGTCATTTGTCAGTGGGAAATTATTCATAAGAACAATCAAACTTACTAGAGCTGACACCCGCATTTGAACACCTTTCCTTTGTAATGCTTTTGTCAATTCGGCTACCACATCTTGACCAACCTATTATCAGAGATAAAAGAGTTGTCACGACAGAAATACTAGGTCCTGGGTGTTGGGAAATTTTTCTCAAAACTTGCCAAAATAAAATAAGGCATCAATTGTTTAGAAGGAAAGGAAATAAAATAAAAAGATAGTGGATATTTGCTTGCAAATCGAATCATTCCTTTCAAAGTGAAGCAAAAGACGCCGACATAAATTGGGTAACAATGTTTCATATAGTGGAAATTTATGTCTTTGACAGTCGGTAAATTTTCTCCTTTATATTTTTTGTCTTCTTAATTTTTCTGAACAATAAATGGAAATTAACACAATCAAATAAAAATTTGCAAACAGGTGCCTTCACGAAAGATTCCATAAGAAATAAGAATTGATTGTTGCAATTTCAAGTTACTTGGACCTAATTCTAACTGATGAACTAATGTAAATAAATTAGTGAAACAAGCTTCAGAAAAAGGAATTACTGTGTCATCGATAGAGAAGCCCTTTGTCCACCTAATAAGAGTACCCGAATCTATTGAAGTTTGCATCACAGGGAACGAGAAAGTGAAACCCAGTTCCCTCTGCCTGCCAGGAGGTTGATGAAATATTTTTTCTTCTTCGTCAACGAAATTTGCAAGTTTTTCCGCAATATAGTCAAATAGTGCCTGAGATCATATTAAGCGAAATTCAGAAATCATGTACTTGGACCAAATAAAGGAAGGAATATTAACAGAATACTAATTGCATACATCTGAAGAACCACTCATCAATGCTGGGGGTATTGATGCCTCAGCAAATTCCTGATGAACAATACCGCCTTCTTTCCCTCCCAATTGCACTCGCAACACACGGAAGTTTGTTCCACCAAGATCCAATGCATAAAAGACTCCTTTCTCATCACTAAGATAGGAAATGGTGAAAGAATGTCAGAGAAATACAATATAATTTTAACCAAACACTATCGTCTTTCTGCAACAATCCAAGACCAGGAAAAAGATCTCTGCACATGCAAGACAATAAAAAGAGCGCATGGAATTCATCTGTTCGTGAAAGACATTAATGTGTGGCTTATTTAAGAGAAGTGAACTAAGTCGCAGCAAGTCTGCAACTTGTTCAATTCACCATATTGATTTTACATTAACAATGGCTTCAATTCTTTCTCTTGATCATTAATGAAAAGCTCCAATTGCAGGAACTACTTTTTAAGCTTAACGTATCGTTCATCTTTTCTCTAATCTTGATAGTAGAACAATCTTTTAGTTTCAATCTCTAGAATTAGGAGTGAGAATTGCTCGGCCAACGGGATCAAAAATTTGCCCTTTATAGAGGCAAATGAACAACAAATTGACATAAATAAGTTTTTCAAGAAAACCCCAAGAAATCATAATAATACGAAATTCCAAGAATTCAATTATTTATTTCGTTAAAGAAACAAAAGATCTAATTTTCTTTTACAACTATGTGTATGACACAATTATGAAATCACATGTTTAAGCTTGTCGCAAAAGACTGGATTCAAGACTGTCGCCACCAATTTATAAAGATTGAGAACGTGTAATACTTTTAATCAAAACATAAATCCAGTGGGTACGTGAGGGATGCATTGATCATAAAATTTAAGTGAATTCGTCTTGCTTCTTTAACAAAATCTTACCCGGTGGGGAGGTTATCGACAAAGCTGATGAGCATCTTAAGCTTGCTGCCACCCTCCGACGCCAGGCCGGCGTGCATCTCCACCGTCATGGCATCGGCTACCTGCTTGAGTTTGGCATCGGTGGTGCCACACTTCTCCTCAAACTCCTTCACAATAGCCATGGCCCTTGCCCACCTCCCCGAGCTCTTCATTTGCTGCCTCACCACCAAAGCCGCCACTCCCACCACCGCAGCAGCCCCTATCACCGCCACACCAACTGCCACCTTCCCCATCGCCTCCTTCTCTCGAGAAAACACACAAACAAAAAATCCCTTTTTCAAATTTGGCTCATACACTGACACAGAATGGTTGAATTTGAGTTTGCTGAACAATTGGAAACAGGATCTTGAGAAGTTTGCTATCTGTGTATCATTGTATTGTATGCGCATATATTAGGTAGTCAGAGATAAAGTCCGGCTAGGATTAGGAGACTTACAGTTGCTATATCTGGAAGCAGTCAAGCAACACTTCACTCCACGTGCAATTTTCCTTCTTCAGGATTATTTTCAAAATAACTTATTATTCATTTGATTATGGGATTTTGGCGCAAATGGTCCCTAACGTATGCACTCAGTGTGGTTTTGGTCCCTAACCTTTCATTTTTGGCTAGGAGGTCCCTAACGTATGCATTTGGTTGCAAAACTGGTCCCTGTGGACGGAATCCGTCCAATTGCGCCGTTAGTCATTAATTTGTTTTGAGATTTTGGCGCAAATGGTCCCTAACCTATGTGTTTTGGTGCGAAATTGGTCCTTATGAGGTAAAAAGACAAATATGCCCTTAGTTAATTGAAGAAATTATATGTAGATTCCTAATCATTACAAAATGTGCAAATAGGTCCAATACTTTTATTTTTCATAAAGAATTAAAGAAAATTAATGATTTTTTTATTTGGAATTAACACTTTAGTAATAAACATGTCAAATAAAATTATTATTTTTATTATTAAGTAATTATATTATATAAAATTTAAACTTTTATTTTATTATTGTATAAAAAAAAATAACTTTGTCACAAATTTGATGTACAAATACTTTTATTTAAATGAGTTATATGTTTATTAACTACAAATATTAGAGATTCAACTATATTCTTCATATTTTAATTTATCGTTTTCTTTTCGTTCAAAAATAAAAGACATAACGTGTAAATTAACTTTTATTAGTATTTTTATATTAAATAAAATAATAATAAGATTAGTTCAAGTTATGTAATAATTTTTATTTAATAAAAATTTTATTTTTATTTGACATGTCGTGTATAATTTTTATTTGACATGTCGTGTGATTGTGGGTATATAATTTTCTCAATGGAGTGTGTACATACTATTGAATATTTTTTTTTTGAATGCTCACGTTCCAAATTATTTTATTTACCAGATTTAATAGTTTGGTAGCAGCATGATGGCATGTGGTAGTGACTGATGAAAATTAGTATTTTTATTTACCAGATTTTATTTTATTATTATTTAACATAAAAATACTAATAAAAGTTAATTTACACGTTATGTCTTTTATTTTTGAACGAAAAGAAAACGATAAATTAAAATATGAAGAATATAGTTGAATCTCTAATATTTGTAGTTAATAAACATATAACTCATTTAAATAAAAGTATTTGTACATCAAATTTGTGACAAAGTTATTTTTTTTTATACAATAATAATATAAAAGTTTAAATTTTATATAATATAATTACTTAATAATAAAAATAATAATTTTATTTGACATGTTTATTACTAAAGTGTTAATTCCAAATAAAAAAATCATTAATTTTCTTTAATTCTTTATGAAAAATAAAAGTATTGGACCTATTTGCACATTTTATAATGATTAGGAATCTACATATAATTTCTTCAATTAACTAAGGACATATTTGTCTTTTTACCTCATAAGGACCAATTTCGCACCAAAACACATAGGTTAGGGACCATTTGCGCCAAAATCCCAAAACAAATTAATGACTAACGGTGCAATTGGACGGATTCCGTCCACAGGGACCAGTTTTGCAACCAAATGCATACGTTAGGGACCTCCTAGCCAAAAATGAAAGGTTAGGGACCAAAACCACACTGAGTGCATACGTTAGGGACCATTTGCGCCAAAATCCCTTTGATTATTTAAGAGGTATCCAATTAAGAATAGATAAGATTTTAAAAGATTTTATGAAATTTAAAAGTTTTAGATGTATTCAATTTAAACTTTTTAAATTCTATAAGAGTGTTGGTGAATTCAATATAGATTTGTAAAGACTTTTAAAAAGTTTTATAAAATCATGCGATATTCAATTCAGAGATTTTAAAATTCTACGAAATTAAGAGGTATTCAAAATATTGATGACTTTTAATGATTTTATAAGTCATTTTATATGTACAAACTTTAAAACACAATATATAAATAAACGATATCACAATTCTCTCCCATTCACCCCTAAAATTTTGAAAGATTTTGAGTAAAACTCTAAGATTTTGAGGGAAAAAAAATTCATTTTCTTATTTTTTTACTATATGCAACATTTCTCTTTTCTTTTTTCCTTTAACAAATTATAGAGTCAAGATTAATATTTTTCTCTTTCTTCAATGTGATTTTTTTTCTCTTTTTTTTTTCCTTCTACAAATCATGTAACCATGATTAATTACAAATATTTTTTATGAAAAATAATATTAATATTTTTATATCTAGTCGATTTGATTTGATTTTCTTTTCAATATTCTCCTAACCATTTTTTCATTTTCTTCTTTTTCCTTCTATGAACTTTTAAAGACAATGTGATTCTTTCTTCAGTATTTCCATGACTATTTTTTCTCTTTTTTTTTCATCGCTTTTTTCATTTTTCATTAAAAATAAGATAAATTAATAATTAAATTCTTATATAATTGTTGATTATAATTTATTAATGAAATTTTATCAGGTTAAAAATTAGTTTTTTATTAATGTATTTTTTTCATTTTCATTCTTGTATTTTCTATATAATGGTTGCATTTTTTTTCTTTGAAAATTAGCATTTTGATTATTTATTATGCAATTGTCATGATTAATAATGATATGTTACCTATAGATTATTGAATATAAAAAGAAAGATTATAAACTGGATAAATTTTTTTGTTAGAAAATATTTTTAAAAAGAATTACATGCCATTATTTTTTGTATTTATCCACAAGCCATTTGAAAGTTTATAGTTTTACTAAAAAAAAAAAAAGAGTAATTTAATAATTTATATCATTCACTTTTGACGATGTTACGTGCAATAATTAAATAGAACATTTTTTTTGAATTTAATAATATTAATACTATTAAATTAATTATTATTAGGCTTTTCTCCTGCGACATTTTTTTTAATTGTGAGATATTAACTTTTTATATTCAAAATTTTTAATTAAAAAAAAATCTATAAAAGTTCATAAGTCTTTGAAAGTCTAGGAAAATCTTTCAAAATTAAATCTATACAAATTCATAAAAGTTTGTAAGAGTCTATTAAAATCTATAAAAGTCAATAAAAGTTAATCAAATCCATCAAAGTCAATCACTTGAAAAATGTAAATCAAAGTTCTTAAAAATCTAGATTAAATACACCCTTCTTAGTCTTCAGAAAACTTAAATACTAGTTATTCTACAACTATGTATCTTAATCATATTATAATTCTTAGGCTTAGTTTGGTATTGATGTACTTTTAAAAGAATCAGCTTCTGCTGTGCTGCAGAAAGAATCAGCTGTTGGAAGAATCAAATAAGTGTTTAGTAAACTCTTATTTCAAAACTGTTGTATGTTTCAAAAGCAACATTTGAGCATTTGGTAAACAAAATTGATTTATTGCTGTAACGGTATTAAACTACTAAAAAGGACATTGATTATAATAATGTTATTTTGTATTATTATTATTATCACGAGTGGTAACATTTATTTTTTTCCTAGTCAAATATTTTTTAACAAGACAATGCATTCATTATTATTCTTTTAAAATAAAAATAATAAAAACCTAATAAATTTCAAATTTTATAAAAATTACAAAATAAAAATATAGTTATATAGTGCAAAAATTAATTAAATTTATATTATTTTTTATCATTCAACTTGCATCAATTCGGTTTCTCAAATGTTTATTAAATGAATTAGTTTAATTAATTAGGGGTAAAAAGGGTATTTTAATAATATATAAATAAAAAAGCTAAAAGCAGAATCTGAAAAGCTGTCATTTTGCTGCTTCTCAAAATCTGCTGCCAGGTGAGTCAGATTATTTTATAATCACTTTTAAAAATTTTGCCAAACGCCTAAATCAACTTCTGATTGTCTGAAAATCAGAAGTTGGGCTCCAAAATCAATCACAAACGGGGCCTTATTAGAATTTTATATATTATGATACTTGACTAGTATACCGCTTTCTTGCGGTGGGATCCGATTGTAGGCTCTATTATGATGTTGAGACGGTGAATTTACTTTGAAGATGACCGGTGGAGAGAAATTGATTGAAAATGTGAGTAAATTTTAGAGATGATCAGTTGAGTGAGATGGATTGAAGAGATGTGCAGATTTTAGAGTTGATCGGTTGATGGAGATGGATTGAAATAGTCAGCAAATTTTGGAAGAGATGATTGTATGATGGGACAAATTGAAGACGTAGTGACACATGGACGTTTAAGTACTTTTTTTGTCTCGTATCGGAAAAAATTCCATACGGTTGTGATAAATAATTTAGTTACTCCATAAATCCGTATCTTAATTAGATTTTGATTCTCATTGTCAAATTTTAAATAACTCGTAAGTGCACGTTAGAGTATAGAAAGGTAGCAACAAGGTTGTCCCACAAGCAATAAAGAAAATCTAATTTAATTTGAATAACCATTATTCTACGTTAGTTGGGTCGAAAAGAGTTTGGTTGAAAGAATTTAAATTAAAGATTAATTAACTATTGCTAGAAAGTTAAGGCTTAGTTTGATATTGTTGTGCTTTTAAGAGAATCAGCTTTTGCTGTGCTACAGAAAGAATTAATTGTGAGAAAAATCAGATAATTGTTTGGTAAATTGTTGTTTCAAAATTGTTGTATGTTTCAAAATCAACATTTGACCGTTTGATAAATAAAAATAATTTATTGTTGTGACTGTATAAAATTATTAAAATAAACATTGATTATGATAATATTGTTTTATATTATTATTATCATTATTATTGTAAAATTTATTTTTACTTTTATAATCATATATAATATTATCAAATATTTTTTCAAAACAATACATTCACCATAATTATTTTAAAATAAAATTAATATATATCTATTAAATATCAAAATTTATAAAAATTATAAAATAAAATCATAGTCATACAAAAGTAAATTAAATTTAAATTTAAATTATTTGTGGAGATGCATTATAACTATAATATTAATAAATATAGGACATAATTCAATTATTTAGGGTTAAAATTAGTATTTTAATAATAGATAAATGAAAAAGTTAAAAGCAGAATTTTAGAAGCTACCCTTTTACTACTTCTCAAAATCTGCTACTATAAGGTACAGATTCTTTTAGAATCACTTTTTTTCTAAATTTTTCGACGTTCAAAACAACTTCTGATTGTTTGACAATCAGAAATTGAGCTCTAAAATCAATCTCAAACAGCCTAAGTTAAAGGTTCAAGTGATTTAAAGTACCAAGGTTTCGGAATCTACCGTTGTTTAACTTAGCAATTATCCAATTATCGATTAATTCTCAAAGGCGAACGAAAACTCAAAATCAATATATCGTTGTCTTAAAATATTTATCAATTAAACGTTTCTCATATCAAACTTAATTAAAAGAAAAAACAAAGAATTAAAGTTTTCGCATCCTAAGTATTCTATGTATCTCAAATTGATAACAAGATAATAGAAAATTAAAAGAAATTAATAGAATACGTTCAAGCACCAAGCACAAATTAATTTCTAGCTATAAAAAATACGTGATATTTATGATGAAAGAGATTTTATTTAATTAATCCAACAAGAACGAACCATGAAAGTCTAAGCCTAAAAACGAAATTAAAAGAATAACAATATAATCACTTTGTTTAAACAAGGTTTCATCGTATACCTTAACTCAAGAAGATTAAAAGAACAAAATTAAATTAAAAACAAAAGACTTGATAGAGTCCAGCATAGATTGAAGGAAAAGAAATATTCTAAAAGTCTTGTTCGCCTGATTTTTCTTCTTCTTTCTAGCCATCATTCCCCCATAATTAAACATAGATTCAGTCTTTATATAGTCTCAATTTTGTATTAAAACTTATGCATGTGAAAGGATGGAAAAGGCCCTGACTCACAACTGAAAATAATACAAAAAAGGGCCCATCCGAGGCAAACAATGAAATTTTAACTTGGCCGCAGTAAAAATAGCTTATTTTGATGAGCGCACACTAATATGGGACCCTATGTATATGGGGTCTATCATTATAATGAAGTACACATTTGTTTTCTCAATTCTCTCTTTTTTTTCTCAATTTTATAACATGTCTGTATGAATTCGCTCAAAATAAAGAAAAATTTCAACATCAATTGTGCAAAAAAAAAAAAAAAAAAAAAAAAATAACAAAAATTTGCAGAATCTGGGAGAACATTAATATCTCAGTGCTCCGTGGTTTGAATATTGTGAATTTGGATAGCAATTCACAACTTATTGTTCTTCAAATCCATCGATTATGATTAAGATCCATCGATTTATTCGTGGGAAAATCGCTACGTGAACAATAGTGAATTTTGAATTGATAATTGACTACAAATATACAATAAGATCTAAAAACTCATTTCATTCAATTGCTATGTTTCAATTCCAAATGAATATAAAGCCAATTGAATTAACAAAGCGATCTTTATTTTCTGGTCATGGACAAATATTAGTATTCTCTTTACTGTCGTCTTTGATTATACTTTTTTTCTATATTGATAAATGGTAGACAAATATTGTTTGAATATTGTTAATTATTACATAGCAATATTCAGAATTATATTGTGTTCTTATTCCTGAAAAAATATCAATTTATATAAATCAATATTCTATTAAAATATTTCGTTGGTCTTTTTGAAGAAGCATAACTCAAGTATTTAAATATTGTTGAAGGATATTGTGTTATTGTTCCTGAAGAAACACAACTTAATTAAATGAATATCATATGATTGTTCTTGAAAAAGCATAAATTTATACATATCAATAATCTAGAAAAATATTGTGTTGTTCCTATTGAAGAAGCACAAATTTACAATGCCAGAATATTAATGTTGTGTAATATTAGAATATTGATACTCTCAAAAAAGTATAACTTCAGCGATTCTATATTTCAGATATAATAATTCTCAAAAAATGTCATATCACCTAATCTTATAAAATGATATAATTTATATGATAATTTTTTGAAATTTAGTTCAATTTACCATTTTTACCAGGCAAGGAACATAAAGATGTAGCAAGAACATGGATCTCACAAGACATTACCCCTTGATATTTGTATTACATGCCTACATAAGAATGAGTTGTTTCATATTTTGTCTGAACAAAATTAGATATAGTCCTTTGTTCCTTAAATAAATGATAAAATATACTTGCTACATTGTATTGAACCAAAAGTTCAATACTTCAAAATTTTATTAATTAGAATTATCGGTTAGACCATCCCAAATCAATATAATACAAATAAAATAAGAATATCTATTGAAAAAGGGATAATTGTATCAGAAGTCCCCAAATGTTTCAAAATCATTGGGGGGATATGCCCATAACCTAAAACAATAGCACTACACATCCCAACGTATGAAGAAATATACACCGTAGGTCCCTCTTAACAGTTTCCATTAATTTCTCTATTAAACCTCAAAATTGGACTCAACGCACTCTCTCTCCAAATTAAGCGATTGGAGATTTTTCCTTGCAACTCCTAATGCTGCTACAAGAGCTGTTCAAAGGCTAGCAATTTTGGGTCTGGAATCTATGCCGGCAATCCTCCAGAACCTCCTCAAATGTGGGCATTCCTGGCCTGCTCCTTTCTGACCTTCGACAAGAGGGTTCAACATGATGTGAGAACCGCGAAGTAAAAACCATCGACTGTTCATCTACACTTGCTTTAGAATCCAACTTATTTAGCAAGTGGCCACAAGTTCTGCAAGAAGATTTTCCCTTCGACTGCTGAGTTGCAAAATATTTAGAATCTTCCACTTGGCTTGGTAACAAATATGTAGTTTCTCCTTTAGAAGAATAGTGTGAGGTATTTGAATATGCGAGGGCACGTTTTTTACTTACTCCTTGCCAACCCATGTTCCATAATTCTAGTGGCTGCACCAATTAATCTAGATGCATTTTTCCCCTAAAGATTTCGGGGACTTTTCACTGGAGAAGTAAGTTTTGGATGACTCTTTCTTGATCTTGATAAAACGTTCTTAAACTGCAATGCCTCGGCCCCCAATCTAGCTACTGGCCACCTCTCACACAACCCGGTCTTATGAAGCTTTTGAGGCCTCAATTCATTGTTACTCCCTCATTTTTCCACATTCACATCCTTACCGTACCCACAAATTTTATCCTCGATTTTCTCTGCTTTATCTTTCACAATTCTAGAAACCGGTGCTTTCTTTGGGTTCTCTCTATGTAATGCAGGCATAGATTCCAGACCTAAAATTGCTAGCCTTTGAACAGCTCTTGCAGCAGCATCGTGAGTTGCAGGGAAAAATCTCCTATCACTTAATTTGGAGAGAGAAAGCGCGTTGAGTCCAATTTCGAGGTTTAACGGAGAAAATGGATGGAAATTGTTAAGAGGGACCTACGATACATATTTCTTCATACATTGGGGATGTGTGGTGTTATTTTTTTAGGTTATGGACATATCTCTAACGATTTTGAAATATTGGGAGACCTTTGAAGCAATTAACTCATTGAAAAATTGAAAGGTTTTTCAATATAATGAATCCACACGTGCTGATTGTTCTCATGTTATATAATCCAATAGGCTTTCACTATCTAAAATTGAGATTGAATTCCCTATATTTTTAGAAATTATTTAGAGTGATGTATAGGAATTCCCCATCACACTTTATGTTGATCCTTTAGATAATATTCATATTTAATATTAATAGATAAATTTACTATATGATTGCATGGTGTTATTAGATATTCACAACTTGAAGTTTGCGATATTACTTGCTCAAATTTTAAATTACAAGCATGATTTTCAGATTATACAATCAAGAATGTGGGTCTAGTTAATGCTAGTGAGCCTAAATCTCAAACTTTTAATAAAAGTTAAATGGGATGACGATAAATAATTTAACACTATTGTTTGTTAAACGCTTCCAATTAATTTCTAAACAATTACCATTGAGAATAAAGTTTTTTCTACTTTTGTCTATAGAATGTTATTTTATATGCATCAATACTTATATAGATCATGCCACCATTAAATTTATCCCCGTTATAGTTGGCTTATGGTTAGAGTCTAATATTACTTATCTAATAATTTTTGATAGTTCAATATATGTAGAATCGGTTCATCATAGTGCACTGAGATGAACATTAAAGAATGTTAAGAGTACATGTTTAGTTTGAATCCTTATAAAATATCTTAAATCCTAATAGATGATATTTTTACAATACGGTTTGCTGACTGTTATTTTGATAAGACAATTTTTTCATAGAGAAATAAGTAGCTAGAAAGAATATATAAAAATTCAGCTTATTATGTTTTTTAGATCCTCGCACAATGAAAATACGAACCAGAAGTTTGACAAATAATTCATTTGTAAATTATACAATTCACATATGCATTTACAGACCAAAGAGATTAACCAAATTTTATATATCAATTGCAAATGCTTTAACTCAGATTGACATTCTGGAAGGATAATCTATTAATATTATAACTAGTAAATTAATTGAACGCTTGAAGTGTGGTGATATCTGATTCTAAAACAAAAATCTTCAAAAGAAAAATAGAACAAATAGTAAATATCGTCACATTGAGGAAGCGTATCCTCTTGGAGAGCTTATGGACATAACTAATTATAAAATCTCAGAGGTGGTTCACCTACTTGAAATATTGAAAATGAAGGGATTTCAATAAGTTATGTCGTTATGGAGAAAGAAATAGAATAAAAATAAGACACTTTTGTATATAAAGTAGCGCTTTATACTTTGAAAGGTAGCGAGGATATTGAAAGAAAATTTTCAAAGAATTAATGGACTAAATAAAAGGACACAATTCAAGTAAAATTGAGCTTACTAGAGAAACATGAAGTTTTTGGAACTACAGTTCGAACACCAAAGATATATATACCTATGCGAAAAGGAAATAAGCAAAATAAATTTGTTACATGTAATACACGACTTTTAACATTATGTGTAACGACCACAGACTTTGCCTCTACAGGTCTTTCGCCTAGGGGCTATTCTGTGCACCGTTAACTTTACGTACTGTCCACTGGAGGTTGGGCTCCAAACTGGATTTCAAGTCGCCCAATTGGTACCAGCATTTCACTTAAGTTCCCCTTAATGGGAGGTAAAGGGTTCGAATCGCTGGGGACGCGAAAGAAATCCAGTTTGGAACCCAACCTCCAGTGAACAGTACATAAAGTTAACGGTGCACGGAATATCTCATGGGCGAAAGGCCTGTAACGACCACGGACTTTCCCTTACAGGCCTTTCGCCCAGGGGCTATTCCGTGCGCCGTTAGCTTACGTACTGTCCACTAGGGGTTTCATCCCAAACTGGATTTCTTTCTAGTCCCCAGCGATTCGAACCCTTGACCTCCCATTAAGGAGAACTTAAGTGGAATGCTGGTACCAATTGGGTGATTGTAACGACCACGGACTTTCTCCTACAAGCCTTTCGCCCAGGGGCTATTCTGTGCGCCGTTAACTTTACGTAATGTCCACTGGAGGTTGGGCTCCAAACTGGATTTCTTTCGCGTACCAGCAATTCGAACCCTTGACCTCCCATTAAGGAGAACTTAAGTGGAATGCTAGTACCAATTGGGTGGCTTGAAATTCAGTTTGGAGCCCAACCTCCAGTGGACAGTACGTAAAGTTAACGGCGCACGGAATAACCCATGGGCGAAAGACCTGTAGGGGAAAGTACGTAGTCCTTAACATTATGTATTTCACAAAGACTTATATAAAACAATCACATATCTTGTTGGTCTACCAATGCATGACACTGGATTGCGTGTAATGAATATGGTTATAAACAACTTATTTGGCATGAATAATAATACTATATATATATAAATCTCCGGAAGATTTAGTATGACAGAAGTATATAGTTCATTTTTTTGAGAACTTCATCGATCAAAGTACAGACCATATTATCATAGAGGGAATAAATGCGTGTTGTACTCTTTTCTAGACCGATGTTTTGTCCAATTGAATTTTCCTAACAAAGTTTTTGATGAGGCAACTTTCATAACGTATCCAAAAGAATAATGTACTCTTTTTCTTCACTAAGTATTCCCTATGAGTTTTTTCTAGTAAGATTTTAATGATGTATATTCTTTGTGTAAATGACACCTATGAAAAGTGTTATAAATATTATAGTTATAGATATCCATAACCTGTAATACATCTACTCTCAACCGAACTCTAGGGTTATATTTTCATGTGTTACAAATTGTATATGAAACACCTAAAGGAGCAACAACAAAATCTGTTTTCAATGTAATTGTATTAGACCATCACGATGACTACAATCAACTAGTGATTGTGTATAGAGATGATATTGTTTGGAAGCTTTAACAAGACAACAAAATGAAATATATTTCATCAGAATTATTTTATATAAGTTTTAAAAAGATGTTAGCATCGAAGATATTGACACACAAGATGTGGATGATCCGATACAACGATTTTTATTGATTGAAATAGGGTAAAGTAGCTCTACTCTTTTTCTTTCGCTCAAGTTTTGCCTCACTAGATTTTCTTGAGAAAGTTTTAACGAGGCCACATTTGATTACTCCAAAAAAAATTGTAATTATTTTGCACTCATTCAAGAAGGGTACAGTAAAATAATAGATAATAGTTGATGATACTTAGCAAATAATACTAATTATTATAGAAGTCTCTATCTTAATCAGATTATAACTATCATTTGAATCCTATATATATATGAGTCTATTATTATAATAATATATGCACTTGCTTTCTCAATTCTCTTTTCTTATTCTCTATAAATATAGGTGAAATAAATGTATAATTTCTCCAAAAATTACAGTCTACCAATTGTTTTTATTAATTGATTTTGGTAGTGAAAATTTTTATTTTTTTGAAAATTAAACTGTCAATGTAAATTACTAATTTCTTCCATACAAATGAAGAGTTAAAAATCGACTGGGAACATGTGGTTGAGTAATAAATAACCTAGCAATTAACAAGCAAGCTAAACACCAATGTAGTCTAGATAATTTGTACTTGCAATGGATTGACATTAAAAGATTAGATCAGACCAATAATTACATAAGTTTTAATTATACAATATCAAAGGCCAAAAGAAATTTTCACTACCTGAAAAAATTTACAATTCTATAGCTCGTCTTTGGATCATGAAAATCATAGTATTTAAAAATTCAGACTGAGATGCTCAACAACTAAACTCATCACTACTGTAAGAGAAATCAGCATTACATCTTTACTAGCTTTCGAAATAGAGAGGAGAAAGATTTGTCATTATATAAAAACTCGAGTCTGGTTAAAGATACCAGAAGAAGCAGAGGCGAAGACCCCTCGCTTAAAATCCCCTATACAACATTCGACACTTACTAATAACGAAACAACACTAAATAAAATGGTATGGTTCGAATTTGTATAAATGTGCCTCATCAGTTTTCTGAACATGTTTTGAACTAACTCCGTCTCCAGATTTGAGTACCATCCCGCTTGTGCCATTAGGCTTCATAAAAACAAAAGCAATGGATGTCATGCAAGTCATAACACAAGACTCTGGAAACAATTCTGACAAGTTGTAATCATTAACATGTTTGAAAGTGCTTATAAGCTGGTCATTCATCATTTATCTGTAGGACCCAAAACTTCTATTCACTTTTTATCCACACCTTACATAGGACCCACTGCTTATAATTTACAAAAAACTTTGCCAAACCAGCAGTAGATGTCATATGTCTCAAGAAAGCAATGCCATAGCAATGTCAAACCTAAATGAATATGCATGAAAAGAAAATAGAAAGTATTGTCAAAAGATATATTACCTTAAGGGGCAAAGGAAACATAAATCCAAAACCTCTAACTCCTCCCGTAGTCCATCCTTGAAAACAAAAGCATCATTCTCCTACGAATTAGGCCCCGAAAAGTCCCCGATTGCCATTTCTGGGTTAAAAATCGTTGCTTCTTGCAAGAAGACCGTAAATTAAATTCAAGATGCAAGCGGAGCATATGAATTTGCTGAACAACACATTCCTTTACTTGATGTTAAATCTGCATTGGCGTCCTTGTTATCATCAATTTGCTGATCTCGTTCGCAATAGATTCAGCACACATTTCTCAATAAATCGTTGATCAGTTATGCAGTCATTTCAGCGTTAAGCTGGCAATATCCATTCATTCCATCCTTTCTTTCTTCATTTTTGACACTGTCAAGGAAACAGTCTTTCAATGTATCCCCACTTCTTGAACAAATAAGCTCAGTAGAGACTGAATCAAAATATCACAGATCACTTATGCGGTCATTCCAATGTTAAGTGGGCAAGATCCAATCACTGCATACCTTTTTCTCTTCGTTTCAGACAATAGCAAGGAACAGTCTTTCAGTGTAAACCCACTTCTTGAACAAATATGTTTGGGAGAGACTGAACTTTGCCTCTGACAGCTAATAGATTGCCTTTTCTCGGGTCTCTCTTCTTTCACTTCCAAATCATCAAATTCCTTTTTTCTTTTTTGGAGTCTTTCAGCAGGTCCTGACCTGCAATTCTCACCATTTTCTTGAGATGCCTTATCAGCCGCTAGGTGTCTCATGATCCTAGGATGGCTTTGTATATAACCCTCTGGGAATACATAAGAAGGAATTTGCTTTCTGTGAATATGGGAAACATAAATTTCCATTCCAGGTTTCCAGAACGAGTACGAATATATTAGATGCCTAAATCTGTCAACTGCATGGCGGATATCAAATTGTTGACCTTCTTGGAAAACCTCACTTTGCTTCCTTTGCAACCCCATGAAAAAGGCACAAATAGGAAACTGCTTTGAAGAATCTACATAACCCTGAGGATGTGGATGGGACTGTAGCCTCCCAGAAATGTCCCTCTCTATCTGCAAATGTTGGATAACAGGAACAAATAGGACAAAAAAATTCTTAATTTCTATTTCATTCTAGACATCATCAATAACCAATTTCTAGAGAGAGACATTACCATCGAACTTAGCTGCCTAAACCGGGATTCAACCCAACCTTTCCAAGCACGCAAGTCATCAAGATCAGCTGCGACAATCTCAACCTTCAGATAGTTCTTATAACTTTCAAAAAATAGATAAGGCTCAAACAAAGCACTCCAGTGAGCCTTATTCAGCTCGATATCCTGTAAATGGACAAAAAAGTCAAACATTTAATAGGCAGCAACACTTGAAAATGGTTGTGATACAGCAAAACAACTAAACAACTTGAAACTCTATTCAGATACCTCACAAATCAGTTTACCAAATTGGAACTGTTCCATCATAACCCGGAGAGTACTTGCCAAAACATTGTAGCTAGAATTCATGCATGGATAGGCAGGCGTTATAATTGGCATGAGATGATTTCTGTCCCCGGGGTTTTTACGGGGATCCCATATAGAAAATCCAAGTTCACCATCCTCTATTTCAGAAAGCATCACAGGGTTTGGCCACCGCCACAGTGTATAGACTCTGAAAAAGCGAGAAACCAGCATACTGGGATTCGCATTGGGATAAAGTTGACATACTCGGGCCACAAGAAGAGCCCAATTCACACCACCAAGAAAACCAGTCACCTGGGGAAACAATTTAAAAGATTGGACCCAGAAAAGAACAAAATAGTGGGTGCCCAAAATGAAAGGAATAAAAGATCCTGCAGAAACATAGGCTGACTTACATTTGAATAAACACCACGTCTCTTAGCCCAAAACTTTAGCCAACGCAGACTTGTCCGGAAATGCTAAAATTTACAAGGTTATTAGACATTAGAAAAACCAATTAAAAAAAAAATGTGACAAAAGAAGGGCAGTGGCATTTATGTTAAAAGAAGTCACCTCAACATCTGGCACAAGCTTAAGAATTTCATCCGCAACCCGGCAGCCAGTAAGGCTCCGGACAGTTGGTTCGTCAATGTTGTATAATACGGATACATTAGAGATGTCCAAGTCCTGTTCATAAATTAACAATCAAACCACAATAGTTTTTCAAGAAATAATGGACCTGATCAAAGATTCAAAAAAATGACATGAGCATTGCACATCAGTTAAGGTTGTGAAAATGTCTCACTAAATGAAAAGTTAGTGCTGCTGAAGTTGGGATTCTATTAAACAAAACACCAAAAATATGATTCATTTTCTTCTCTTCAATTCCATCCCAGTAACACGGTATGACAGTTGTGGTTAAGCTCCATATTATGGTTAAATTAACATAAAATTATGAGGTAAGATACATAGAATAGTTTCTATCCTGCATTAAATTAAACAGACTCAAGCTCGCATTTACATGAATTCGCCAGATATGAAACAAACTGAGGAAAAAAAAACTAAGAGTCACTTTTGATAAATGAAAATCCATATAAATACTTCCTCTCTTTATAATTTCATCCATGTGCGAAGGAGAATGATTGAAAAGGGAAGTTTGACATAACGAAGCCTTTACAAGCACAATGATTCTCAATTCTCTCTTCTCCCTCTTTCCCTTTATATTGAACATGGTAGAGGGTTCAGATGCTGAAGGCACACAGAGAACATAAGATACAAGGCATACAATTTATTTCAAACAAGTTTTCGACGGGAAACTTAGAAGAAATACTAGGATGGCTTGGGATGTCCTCTTTGCAATGAGTAACTAAGACCTAAAGTTTCATAGATATGCTCTCTTGATGACTTGATATACAGCAAACTTGCTATTAGGAGATACATTCAACATTTTCAAAGCATATCATCCCTTGTGAAAAACATCAATAACGTATTTGATTGTGAAAGTAAAAGCAAGAATCTTCGTGAAAAAGCCAAGAGTGGCAGTTGTGCACTCAAACATACTCAACATCATGGTGGTTGTATGATGTACATCAATGTTTCCTCAAACTGTGGAAAAAGTTATAAACAGTCCCTGTAAACCACAGCTCAAAATCCTATATACAGATTTTAATACATTTTAACTGACACCTATATAATCAAGAGTGATGTTTGGTTAATAAGTAAAAGCTAAATTAACTACTCACAAAGTTCAAAAGTGAATGATCATATTTTAATCACCTTTCACAAATAAACACAATTAGGTCAAATAATTTAAAACAAAGAGGGCCTAACTGGGGGCTATTTGAACTTTAAAAGAAACAGTTAATGATGTCCAAACAATAAGGCAAGAAACTAAACACCATTACAAAGTCAAAACAAATGATAATCATATATATGATGACACAAAAAGGATACTTACATCTGGAACAACCAAAAGAGAGATGCTTGCATAGAGAAGATCAATTGATATTCCATCAAACTTGAATTTCATGACAGGGACATGAGCACCAGGCACTGGTTGGAGCTCAGTTATTTCTTTCATCTCGGCTAAAATACTCTGCAGTCCGTAGAAGAAGTCTTCCTAAAAATGGAGGCTAGAATTAGTGCATATTGAATTACATAGACCATCTCCAAAATGGAACACCCGAATTCACAACTTACCTCGCGACTCACATAGGATGGCCCAACACACAAGGTATCTATGTCAGTCCCAGGGCCATGTACCTAAAAATAGACAACTCTTAGCCACATAACATTATTAACAAGACCCATATATCAGCCATAACTCCAGCAGCATAAACGTATATGTTCATAATTTAAAAGAATGTAATTGGGGGAGAGGAAGGGCATGAAAACATATTTCGCACCACTCACGAAAAAATGGAAAAAAAAATAAAAGGACCACTGTTCTGTAAGGATGATTAAATAAATTGATGCTCATATTTTAAGCACTAAGAAAACAATAGGATAGCAAAATTTAACCAAGAAGAACAATCAAATCCATTTGCAATACACGTGGAACTTATTAAAACCTAGTGGAAGCAAACAAAAGATTGTTTTGCACCCATATAGATACCGGTATTTCAGCCACCAGAGCATCAACACTGCTTTGCAGGAAGCTTCTATTTCAAGCACAGAATGATCTGCAGTTCATGCATTTCTAATAAACAAATGAAAGGGGACTACAAAAATCCTAAGTGCGATAAAGTTCCTAATTCATTTCAAAAGCTCTAGAACAATTTAACATTCCTCTATAAATTTCAACATACTTCAGGCAGGGAGTGCAGCACTGCGTGTTTCTTCTCTCAATATATTCCAAACTCATGTTTGAACTCCAAATCCAATATAATCTAGCATGCTAACCTAACAATAAAATTATAAGGCAAGCAGAAGCTCCTTACCCCAAGACGATAAGAACCAAAGGTAAATATGACAGCATTGGCATCTTCCACCATTCGATCACTGTACCCCCTCAAACGAGTAAGTTCTTTCACCCAGTTTTTCACAATCTAAAAGGACAGAGAATGTGATAGACAAATCATATTGAGCCGAGAAATAAAAAAAAGGACAAAGAAATATAGACATAGACTGCACACTGTAGACTATCTAGAAAAACCCCACTGTAGATCAGGCGACATTATGAAAACAACCACACAAGCAAAAGGAAGGCACCCTGAATACTTCAATCATCTATACCAAATCATATATAGATATACAGCAGTAATTTAACTGATTCATGCTTGGAAAAAGGCCAAGTCCAATGTTTAGGATTCTAATGTCCACTATGTATCAATTGCTTAAAAAACCTGTCGCTTGGTTCATCTAATTCTGTAATATGTTCTTGCTTCTATGCTATGCTACAGTCCAATGCAGCCACCACTATTGAATGTTGAATCCTCAAATAGTTCAATTGTTTCCAATGTACAAGTTTAAGTCATAACTAAATGCCTGCTGTTCCACTTTCAGAAAACTAAAGTTTCGGTTTCATAACTAAGGGTGTTTTTGTCTTTTTCATCAAATAAGGACCAATTACGCACCAAAACACATAGGTTAGGGACTGTTGTGCCAAAAAACAAAGGTTGGGGACCATTTACCCTAAGGACAAAAATTAGAGACCATTTGCGCAAAAAAAAAAATTTTGCAGGTTGAAGCATAAAAACTATGACATCTTAAAAAGTATTAGAAAAAGAGTAATGCTACAATGACCAAAAGTTAGACCAAAAATTGGACAAAAAATACCTGCTTGAGTCGAGTCAAAACTTCCTCTCTCTTAGCAGATTCTTCAGCACTCTCGTACAGTCCCGAATCCACCAAAAACTAGAACAAACCAAGAATAAGACACCCCAAGAAAATCACGAAAGAAGCAATAATTTTCATTTTTCAATTGAAAAACTATTACAACAAAATTCAAGAAACCAACCTTCTTCAATTCCTTGCTTCTTTGAATATCAGCCTCAGTGGGCCCCGCAACCGACAGAGGTTTCATCACCCCCCACTGCTTCGGTGGCTGCTTTTGGTTCGGTAACAGTGATGGGGAAATCGAATCGTTTAAACCATTCGACGCCACCATCTCTCCACCTCTCATTCACAAATGGTAATCCTAAATAATCCTGTAATGAATCTAAATCAAGAAAAAAATCAAAACCCAAACAGGATGTAATTGAATCCCAAAAAACCTTAATAATGCTTCTACAGGGAATGCAGGTGTTGGGAAATCAAATTATATACATATATATTTATATTGCTTCTAGTAGGAAGGAACTAATTAGGAAACATAGTAGGAAGGAACTAATTAGGAAATATTAAGTCCCAATCCTTTTTGAAATATTTTATTTAAACAATTTTGCATCTGGGGTCCTTATTTTTCGAGAAATATAGCATTTAGATCCTCATTTAATTTTTTGATAATATTACTCTTTTAATTTTTTATGTACAATATATTATTATTATAAAAATATTTTCTAAACCGTCTCAATAGAAGTTAAATATTACTAGTATACCGCTTCTCCGTAGTGGAATCCAACCTAGGGATGTCAATTTGTCCCATCCTCTGCCCCGGGTGTTGAAGGAATCGAACCCGATGTGTGAACATTGATTCACAATTCCGAACCACTACATCAAAACCTATTGATTTTTTTTCATTTTGTTTAGTAAACATATTATACACAATTTGTTTTTTAAATTCCAACTATACCATTTAGAATTAACTTTAATTCTCCATTTTATAATTCATAATTTCATATATGGCCCTCAATGAAAACACGGTTACAAAAAACAAAAAAAAAAAATTTAAACGGGGCAATAAGCTGCCCCGCCCTCCCCGCTTTAAGCGGGGAATGGAGCGCATATGGGAGTGAAAATTCCTCAGCGCGGGGGGCGGGAATGGCGGCCCCATCCCGTTGCCATCCCTAATCCAACCGTTGGAAGTATGAGAACGACTCACTGAAATTTGAACTCCTTTGTTCTTTGTAGTTTCTTGATGGACGAAGATGTCGATTTGAGTTACAAATGTTATGGTTTGAAGCAGTGATTAGAGTAAGGAGAAGATCGTTTGAGGGAGAGTTTTATTTAAGAAGGAAATTGAAGACATAGAGATACACAAATGTATATATATATTTTTTCTTCCAAGTAGCAGAGAAAACTCTTTACAGTCGCGATAAATTAGAGAGAATAATAGAAGAGAATAAAGAGAAACTTGTATTTCATTATAATAATGGACTTATATATAAAGGGTTTCAAACACTTGTAAACTAGATAAGAAGATATCTAGATATAGTCATCAATATTGTTTTCCATCATTTGATGACCATTAGTACAATAACTGTGTCGTTAAAAAATTTATTTGATAAAAATCCAATGAGAAAAAAATAACAAACGAAAGCAAAAAAATAATTATAAAAATTTTGGAGTAATCAAATGCTCTCTCGTTAAAACATTGTCAAGAAAACTCAATGAGATAAAACCTAAACGAAGGAAAAAGAGTATAGTCACTCCTCTTGATTTCAATTAATGAAAATCCTTGTATCGATACTATCTATATCTTATGCGTCGATTTGTTCAATACTACAACCTTTTTAAAACTTGTATAAAACAATTTTGGTGAAATGTATTACATGATATAACATCCAAGCAATATCAGATTCATACACTATCTTTAGTTGATTGTTGTCTGATGGTTTGATACAATTATATTAAAAATATAGGTCCCATTGTTGTTCCCTTCAGGAATCTCGTATACAATTCGTAACATGCGAAAGTATAACCATAGAGTTACGTTGAGGGTAAATGTATTGTACGTTATGGTTCAAATTTCATCTTCAACTATTTTTAAAACTTGTACACATGTCGTACTTTTAAATAAGATTGTCTACATCAATGATTCAATGGTGACAGCAACTTTGACCTTGGTAAATATGAATGAAAAAATTTAACCATGAAAGACAATATGAACTTGAAGCTACTCAAACATTACATTTTTTTTTTTTTTTTGTGCATGAAGTAAATTAACTTTTTTTCTTTTCTTTTTTTGTATGGGATATAGGTTTCAAAGATTCGAGAATCGACTCAAATTCTACGTCACAAGAGTAGGAACCAATCTCTACTGACGGAGATATTTTAATTAATAAAGTACAATTTGAAATTAAATACATGTTATTTATGTCGTATGTATTTCAAATAAGAGATTGTCAGAAACAATATAAGACTTCGTGTCCAAATATAAACAACAAATTCAAAATTCAAAAAAGCAACCCGTAAACAGATTGCTATGTGCTGAATTGTGTTGTAAACGGTAATATAGATTCAAATTTAAGACAGCAATCGAATAATCAATAAAAAACGTTACAATACAACTCATAACCGTTAACGTAATTAAGTCCCATCTATCCAAAAATTAGCCATCACTGCACATCCTATTTAAGCAACTAATTCAAAATTCAAATTATCATAAACCAATTGTGTATGCAAAAATGTAACATCACTTACTCTTCCTGTCATGATATTGCCAATTTTTACCTCTCTATTTTATATAGGATGCAAAGAAATTAATAAATCAAGAACCCACCCCACCCCAATAGCCCCAATAGCCTTTGTTGTAGTGCCTTAATTTTTGCATATTTTGAAGATCTGCTTACGCATTGTTTCATTGGGTGGCACTCTTTATAACTTGCACCAAAAACTCAGCTTCAACTACAGAGATTTTCTGCACTAAAAATGGCAGAGATTTCTGAACAAATTAGCCAAAGTCAATGAAAATCCAGTAAGATACGCAAGGTGGTTTCTATAAGCATCTGTTTTTTGGCTAGTACAAAAGAGAAACCATCCATTTTAACTTCTTCCTTTTGGTAAGTGCTTTTACCATGGCCACACAGCTACCCCCACTCCACCCCCACCTTTCTACAGTCTTTAAAAGCTTGAGGAAAAAAGGCTATGAAAAGGGTTATAATGGGTTTTGCTGAATGTGAAATAAATTGAAATTTTTTCAAGGAAAAATGATTTCTTCAAGTGCCTTTGAGTGCTTTTTTGAATTCGAGAAGAAGGTCTGTTCGCTGTTCTTGAGTAACTTTTAAGTTACATTTGAGTATTTTTTTTGTTTTTCTGTGTGAATATGATTACTACTTTTCATTCTTCTTGAATTTTTGTGCATATATTTTCAAAAGGATGACTCTCTCTCTCTCTATAGATGTGATTATTACACACTTTTATTCAAACTTTTACACTGATTTTGTCTGTAATTTCTTGTTTAATTGGTTGGTGTAACTGTGTAAGTTTGAATCCTTTTTTCAAATTTAACTATTTTTTAATTTGTTTTTTTCTGTGATGTCTTTTTGTCTTGTAATCCAGTTCCTTCACGAGGTTGTGTCAGGATGAAAATAAAAAGTAAAAAAAAAACAGTCTTTATCCTTTCATTATTTTAAGGTTTTATGCCTTTCATAAACCTTTTCCTCCATCCTCTGTTTCTCACTTTATCTGTCTCTCTCTAATCACTTCTCTCCCTGCAACCTGTAAAGATTCCGAGTGTTTTTTCCCGTTGTATTGTACTTTCTCTCACTAAAAACCTGTGCTTTTTACAGATTCTCTCTCATTATCTTTGTAAATTTAGATTTTTGCAGCAATTTTCTATCTCTGAATTGTGTTCTGAATTCACCAAAAAATGGGAAAAGCTACAAGGTGGTTGAAGGGTTTGCTGGGGATGAAGAGAGACAAGGAAAATGTGGAGAATAATTCAAATTGTGGTGAAAAGAAAGAGAAGAAAAGATGGAGTTTTACCAAGTCCGGGAAGGATTCCGGCGGCTTAACTCAGATTCCGGTGACCGAAGCGACATGGATGGGATCTTACATTGAGGAGACAGAGAAGGAGCAGAACAAACATGCAATTGCGGTAGCCGCCGCAACGGCAGCGGTGGCTGACGCTGCTGTGGCTGCAGCTCAGGCGGCGGTGGCGGTTGTGAGGCTTACCAGCCAAGGCAGAGGAGCTTTGTTCCATGGTGGCAGGGAAAGGTGGGCTGCCATCAAGATTCAGACAGTTTTTAGAGGCTTTTTGGTAAGTGGGATTTCAATTTCACTTTCATTCTTCACTCTTACTGGCTTCAATTTTGATTTCTTGTATTGAAATTCATTGAATGTGTTCATTGGTTGGCAATGATTTCTCTGTTCTGTTGTTTTCTTGTCTGTTTTGTAATTTTCTGTCGAATTTGATCAAAACAGTATCAATGTCTTTCATTTCCATGTGGTTACACCACATAAATTTATATAATTTCCCCATTGAATATGCTCAAAATTTGAAATCCCACATATCAGATGGTCCTTATTCTAGAAGGAACGAATGGAGTGTCGGAAAAGGATTCATGTAGCTGTCTAGACGACTCTCTGTTTATTAGAAACAAGGCTTTGTTTGTTGTTTTTGCGTGTCATTTTCCATTAGGCTTATCTAATTGTGGTTTTCTGCCAGTTGGAAAAGGATTCATGTAGCGCAATAGCGGTCTAGTCGATTCTAAATTTATTAGAAACGAGGTTTGTTGCTTTTGCGTGTCATTTGCGATTAGGCTTATCTAATTGTGGTTTTTCTGCCAGGCCCGAAAAGCACATCGAGCTCTAAAAGGCCTTGTAAAATTACAGGCTCTTGTTCGGGGCTTCCTTGTAAGAAAGCGCGCTGCTGCAACATTGTACAGTATGCAAGCCCTCATTCGAGCACAGGCTGCTATCCGGTTCCAAAGGACTCGTCGTTCAATCAGTAACGATTACAGATTCCAACCAGAAATGCGCACTCGGAAGTCTATTGTAAGATTTGGTTATTTGGGTTTTTTGTCGAAAGAATTTATATTTCTCAACGATCAAATTGGAATGCTAACGGACTCTTTCTGAATTGCAGGAAAGATTTGATGAAACTAGGAGTGAGTTTCATAGCAAGAGAATATCAGCTTCTTATGACCTTTCGCTTAATGCATTTGACGAGAACCCGAAAATAGTGGAAGTCGACACTTACAATCCCAGATCAAGGCAGCGTAGAGCCAACACTTGTGGATCAGAATACAGCGATGACCAATACTACCAAGGGATTTCATCTCCTCTTCGGTTTCCAATTTCAACCCGGTTATCAATCCCTGATCATCGCCACCTTCAAGATTTTGACTGGAGCTTCATTGCTGAAGATTACAAGTTTGCGACCGCACAGAGCACTCCTAGATTCGTCACTTCTGGACGGGCTAATGGTCTGGTTACACCAACCAAGAGTGTATGTGGGGATGGCTTCTTCAGGCAGTACTCCAACTGTCCTAACTATATGTCAAATACTCAATCATTCAGGGCAAAGCTAAGGTCTCTCAGCGCCCCGAAACAAAGACCTGACTCCGGCCCTAAGAAGCAGCTTTCGCTAAAAGAAATAATGGCTTCTAGGACTAGCTTTAGTGGTGTTAGAATGCAGAGGTCATGTCCTCAAGTTCAAGAAGATTTTCATTAATTTCTAAGTAACATAGCTTCTCTATGCTTTGCCTTGAAAACTGATAGAATAGAACAGAGTTGCTGCTGTAAATTCCTTGACACAGTTGGTTTCATCAATGAAATCAAAGCTTTGCTTTTCTATTTTCATTTGCTTTCATGCCAAGCACTTAAATCCTTAAATCCTTCTAATTTCATTTGCTTTTGTATTTGTTATTTATTTTGCTTATTTACAAAATACGAAAGGTAAAAAAAATAATTTACGCCCTCCAAATGAACTTTTTGGGCAGAATCATTATAAAAAACATGTAGTTGAGAACTGTCGTTGTAATTAAAATGTAGCGTGGTTAACAAAAAATTATTCTGTAATTACCTTTGTACTTTTCTTGCGCACACGTTTTTCAATCTTTTTTCTTTTTTAGGTATTGTCAAGTTTTTCATCGTAGAATATTATTCCATTCCCATAATATAATAAAAACGATCGTAGAACTAGCTTTCAAAATTTCAAAATCTAATACTCAAAATTTATCGAGTAAATGCAATTTCTAAGGTCATGAACTAACTCGTAATAATAATAATAGTACTTAAAATGAATAAACATTTAATTTATGTTCGATATCACATATTTTTAGAATAATAAAATTTTTTGGATATTATCTTGCATAAAGTAAAAACATTATTATCATGTCAAATAAAAAGTAACCAAAAAAGAAAAAAGAAAAGCATAATATTCTTTAGCTTGTCCATAAAAAATAAAAAAAATAAAAAAATTAATATTGATAAATAAAGTGAATCAATACATACCTTTTTTCTTTTTCTCTTTTTCTCTTTTCCTCTTTTTCAACCCCCAATATTAAAACTTTTACTCTTTATGTTTTTTTTTTCTTTTTTTTCTTTTTTGAGCCATGACAAACTTTTGTCTTTTGAATCACTTGTGCCACGTGGCATTTTGTGGGATCTTTTAAAATTCTTATGCCATGAATAATGATTAGGGCTTGATTTGATTGTTGTGCTAAGGATGTCTTGAAACTTGTGGCTTGGCTAATCAGTCATCTATGAGGTTTACTTGGTAAAAATACATAATTATGAGGACGTTTTGGTAATTGTGCATAAGCCTTAGCCATAGACATACATTATCGACATCTCGTGCATTGAGCCTCGATCGTGTTCCCTTTACTGCTTTACATGTTTTTGGACAATAATATAGATTCTCAAAAGTACCCATGTTTTGTTTCAAGAATGACGTTTTTGTCCTAGTACAACCCTCTATCTTCCAGAAAATATATTTTAAAGAAGACAAACAAACATATTACAAACAAAAAACCGGAACACAAACCACATAATTCGAGCTATTTATGTCTAACATTTAAAAAAAGGATACAACCGTGCATGGTAATTTCGCACTATTAAGCGAAACTTATGTTCTTCATCAATAATATAGTCTCCCGACATGGTCAATCCAACTGATAATAGTGTAATATTTTTACATATTTGATATGTTAATGTTTTAAATTGTACGCTAATGTATTGATTAGACGCGCATAGGTGTGACACATGCCAAAAATGTCATGCATTGTTTAAATATATTTAAAATATGGTTAACTCAATGTTGATTTCCTAATGCGCAATTAAGCTTAAATATGGGCACGCATTCTGTTTTGATTGATTCATAAAGGTAAATCAAAAAAATTCCAAAAATCAAATTCAGCCCAAATATTTTAAATTCAAAATCTAAACTCAATAAAAGTGAGGGAAAAAAAACCCCAAAAATTCGACGCATTAGTTGTTTAGCGTGCAATTTAGAACACCGATAAAAAATTATTAATTGATTTGTGGTACTTGTAGTTTTTAGACCCATGTATTTTTTGAAAACTTAGAAATTTATGCATTTGGTCTATAAATTTATTTTTGTTATGAATTATTTAATTTATTTTTTGTTTTAGAATAATTAAAATTCAAAAATGTATTTTGGCGCATAGACACTCTCACTGTTCTAAAAAGCTTGTTTAGGTAGTGCTTAGGCTCCGCCTATGTTTGAAACTCGGCCTCGACGTCTAGTCACGCTTCAAGTATCGACATCGCATCGTCCTTGTCTCGCACCATCGTCTAGGTCCGAAAAGCTTGAAGCTCGACCTCCACGTCTACCCACACTTTACGTTTTTTAGAACACTAGACACGCCTAAGTTTGTAATGCTTGATATTTCACCTGGTATCTTCTTTGTTCATAACGTATTTTAAAACCCTGGTTATAAGTACAAGATTACACGAAAAAAACTCATGTTCAATCCAATCTAATTTGAAATTTCTAATTTTTTTTTTTCAAATTTCAAAATTATGATAAGTTGATACATGATACACATCCTATAACACATAGGTTTTAGGTTCTTGTCACACTAAAATCCTTAAAAATAATGACTACAAAAATTTACTCTTGCTTTTCAAAATAACCTTAAAAAATTGAATAAATACAAAGAAAGTTTGAAATCTAAACACCAAATCAAGAAGAAGAAGAAGAAAAACCCTAATTAAGTGGCATGTTGCTTCTAATTCACACACTAATCAGTACTGATTAATATATTTATCAATATAGAAATCTCTTGTTCCAAGAATAACATGTTGAGGTGATTAGGAATTAGTGATTGGTTACGCGGCTAACGCTCTCGTCATCTAATCCACAATTCAAGGATCATAACAAAAAATTAACATTATCAACACTATCTAAAGATCTATGGAGGTTTGTTAACAATTAATTAATGCAAATCGAGGGCCTTCAATTTTTTTATAATCCCATTTAGTGGTTTGAGGAACTTTGAATTTTGAAAACGGTTTAGTGATTTTACTAATTTAAATTTCGATTTTGTTCACCTAATACTTTTTATAAGTAGTGTTCAAAATTTACGCGTTTTATAGGTGTGTAAAGGCGAGATAGGTTGTTCGTATTTGACTCTTGTTTAGATTGATCATAGTTTAGGAAGAATTTTTCTGTTTAACGATACATGTGACGTTTTTGGGCTTTGGCACGATTTTTAAAAAATTATTTTTTGAAAAGAGTAATTAATTTTTTTTTAAAAAAAAAAATTGGTTGGTTATTTAAGCCAATTTATATAAAGTGTGTGTTAAATAATATAATACAAATTACAAATAATATATTTAATTTACATTAATTGATTTTAAGTATTATGGTATGTACTAAAATAATTGTGTTATCATAATTTAATTAAGATATTAATTTTAATAGTTATTATAAGATGTAAAAAAAATATAATTTATATAAAAAAATAATCTGAGATATATAATAATTAATTACTCTTTAGTCAAAAAAATATAAAGTTTATATAAAATTACTTTTATAGTTATGCAGTCAAATATTCAATTTAATATTCACGACAATTTTTGGATTCACAGCTAAATAGACAACAACTTTTAAAAAAAATTATATTGTCAAAAGCTCTACTCACAACAGCTGTGTCAAAATAGAGTTTAGATAGATGAATAATTGTCATTGATGTGTAATATTAGACGACATGTCAATATTTAATTGGAAAGACAACTATAGAGAAAGGATTTTAGGACAACAAATCTAGACTCCACTTAACCTGGCACGACTTTTTTTTCTTGGACTTGAGAATCAAAGCATCTACAGAGGACACCTTCAAATGCGTAGCTTACGCATATTTTTTAATTATTAACTACAAAGAGCATGATAACTTGAAAAAATTAATTGAGTTTAATAATACATCTAGTATGACATAAATTTTCTTTCAAGTCGTGCCATTTTATTGTCCGAGTTAGGTAAGACTAACTTATATACATGTTAACGAAAACATTTCCTACTCAAAAAACTAAATTTTAATTGAAGAATCCTCCCTCGTGATCTTTGTGGGTGGGGGTGTAGAATTTGAATGGCCGGTTGATTTATAATTTAATGTAGTCAAATAATGCATTAATCACTTTCCAAAATTTCGATGAAACTTTGGTTGTACTTTCAAACCAAAAAATCCCACTTTGACTTTCTTGGAATATGTCATTTCTCTTAATTTCTAAAAATAGGATTTGGGTAGTGCAATAATTTAATTTTGTGTTTTATCAATGTGCACAATCTTTCTGGTTTATTTATTTATGTTGTTTTTCAAAGATTCGAGTCATTCGACTAATGAATATGTTGCCTTTTATTTTAAATGTTTAGTTGATATGATGATAAAATGAAAGGAAAAAAACTTATGTGACAGTATTTATTGTAGTAAGTCGTCCAACACATTGTATAGTTACATCAAGTTAGACGGTCTTCTACCAATTTTTAATTAAATTGTGTATATCTCTTTCATCTATTTTCTATTTCTCTTTTCTCCTGTCACTATCTCTCTCTAACCACGTAGATTTTTTAGAAGGTGTCTAGTATTAGAGATGCTCTAAAACTTGATTTTGAGTTTAACTATGTTGAATTTTTTCTACTATATTTGTATTTTATTTAGATATAACAAGTTTACATTGAATAATTCATAGACTTAATTTTGTCTTAAGGTTAAGAGTCCGTTTGGTACAACTATCGTGAGTGAACTTTTGTCAGTAGAACTTTTGTTAAAAAGTTGTTGACTGTTTGACTGTGAATTCAAAAAATATTATGAATATTAATTAAGTGTTTGATTGCATAACTATAAAAGTACTTTTTTTTTATAAATTTTATATTTATTTGACTAAACAATAATTAATTATTATATATCTCATATTATTTTCTTTTATAAATAATATTTTTTTTCATATCCTACAATAACTATTAAAATTAATAGCTTAATTAAATTATGATAACACAATTATTTTAGCATTATTTCACATTACTTCAAAATTAATTTATATATATCTAACATATTATGTGTAATTTGTACATATGTTTTTCACTTCATATAAACATATGAAGTGACAATTTGATATAAGTAATTAATGTAGTAAATAAATTAATATCATTTTCAATGTATTTTATTAATTTTTAAGTCTCATTAAATCTTAATTGTAGCTTTTCGTAAAAGTTTAATTAGAATTTTTTAGATAAATTTAAAATTTGGAATTCTCTAAAACAAATTTTCAAGTTATTTTTTTAGTCAAAAAATGATTTTCGACTTTAACTAAACAACTATAAATATAAACAAAAAACACTTTTAATCATTAAAAAATACTTTTAGATTTCAAAAAAATCATTCCAAACACACAACAAGAGAACACGACTCTAATTCCTCAATATGGAAATGTTCTCCTCCCCATAAGATTTATCTTTTCCACTGTCTATATGGCATGTTTCTATTGGTCAATTTCTATTGTACTAACATTAAATGAGTTTCACTTTATCAATAAAAATATGTTATGTAGACAGTGAAGAAAATAAATCTTGCCCTCTATAAGGAGGAGAACATTAGACTTTCTTTCCCTCTTTAAAGAGTGGATTTGAATTAAACTCTAGTCAAATGCAAGGTTAAGGTCGTAAAAACCCTTTATCAAATGCAAGGCTAAGATCGTAAAAACTATTTATCTAATCAAGAAAATTTTACCAAAAAAAGAAAATAAAATACAACCTAGAAAAATAAAATGTTATAAAAAGGTCAAATATTTTCAATTAATTCAAGTTTCATAAGATGATGAATAAAAATAAAGGGTAAATTTAGAATCGATCATTGTTCATGCACTTATGAACTCTAAAGTCATATGATCAAAACATAATTTAATTAAAGTCATATTTCAAGGTTAAAAGACCAACGTGCTCCTGCAATTGCAAAAAAACGTTAATTTAATAATATTGTTTTATTAAGATACTGTTTTGCAAAAAATACTTGATAGTGTTTTACTTTTAATAGTATACACTAGTTTTCGTTACATTATAATATGTTTGACTATATTTACTAACTCTTTTTTTCTCAAACTTATTTTTAATTACATTTACGAAAAAAAAAGAAAAAAAAATTACTTTTAAACTTCACCAAATAAACACACATTTAAAATTAAATATTTATAGTTGAAGTAATGATATTATTCAAAATGCTCCACCCACTCACTTGCCTCCACCACAAATCCATCACGATGACCACCACGACCACCATCAAAGTTAATTAAATAGAGTTTCTGGATGCAATACTCTTTAGGACAGTGATCTCCTGCCCCTAGTGGGCAGGAAATCCTTGCCCACATGCTGATTGTCAGCATGTGGGCAAGGATTTCCTGCCCACTAGGGGCAAGAGATCAGGACTCATACTCTTTATACCCTCTAATTCAACCGAGGGTCCATTACTAAGCTAAAGGGATAATATAGGCAAGTTCCCAATATCTTGTAAACTTAAGCCTTCATCACATCTATAATATCATAAAAAATGAGAAATATTTTATACTTATTAAAATTATTTGTAATATAATAAAAATGTGTAATAACGAGGGAGACTAGTAGGATAATATATGCATGCACATGCATTGGTAGCTTCTTAAAAAACTTTAAAAAATTTCTTAACATGAAATGCAATAGATCAATCATGACCTTCTAAATCAATTCGAGCTTGTATGAGTGTCGACAATTGTAATAAGCAATAATATATTTTTCGTAACATTCATAAGATTCTAGCATAAGATAAGTAGAGTTCATATGTGACCTATTTTTGTGGCAAATGTTTTTTCATTAGATCATTTTCTGCACATGAACCATCGAATATTTGTTTTCGAGAAGGGAAGAGTACAAAATAAAGTTGATAGCATACCTTATTTACTCTAACGGCCCTTTTATGAAATCTAGTCCATCTTTCACAAATAAATTGAAAATATGGTAAACATAACGCATATGCAATAGTATACCATCAAAATCGGAGAGTTAAGTTCTAATTCTAATTTTTCAATTACTACATTGTTAACCAGCTCATTGTCAAAAATAAAATTACGAATTTTAGTTTCGTAACCAAATTCTCTAATATTGTTAATTAGAACTTCAAAAATATTATGCATCATCCGTTGTCTATCTATATAGTGTGCCCTGACAGCTATATAACATTTATGATTATAACTACTCCACAAGTTAGACATAAAAAATAAAATATCAGTATATTTATTTATATCACATATAATACATGACACTATTAGTGAATCCCTATTTGTGATGTTTAGGGTTTGTTTGTTTTCAATTAAAATTTTACTAAAAAATTGAAGTCAAAGTCAACAATTAATTTTAACCACACATTTTATGGACTCACGACTTTTTACAACTTTTCTACTACACATTTCATCAACTTTTTTAAAAAAATCTAATTTTAATCAAAATCAAACATACACTAAATAAGTGCTTTTTAAGTGATTGTTTGTTTTGAGTGGAATTAATGGGATGCGAATTTAATAAGTTCACTATATTATATATATGATGATTTAGATTACATGAATTATTCACTACAATATTTGCTAAGGAAATAAGGTTAGTGCAATTATTTGGGCTATATTCATTTCTTTGTTTATTTCTTAAAACTTGTTATTTTCTTTATGTTACTAATTTTATTGTTTATCACTTGGGTTTGTTTTCATAACTTTATTGTCGTCTCCAAATATTAATGCATGCACGTACACGAGTTTTATTCTATTTGTTTTTTAAGTGGTTCCAAATCGCCATGGAACAATTTCATAGAAAGTTTCAAAAGTTGGTAACTTTGACTTGAAATTCATGAATGTAGAGTGATTTTGGACACTTATTTCTTTCTTTCATAAAAGAGCACTGAAGTTTTTTTTTTTTTTTTTTTTTTTTTTTTTTTTTTGATATTTGTTTATCTAATTGAAGTGATTTATATTACTTTTACTATTTTCATATATTATTTTTAGTAACATTAAAAATATAAGTTTTATAGTTATAAGTTATCCATGTGGACTTTCTATTACGATACACGAAAGAATTTGTCACTAATAATGACATAGAGATAAGGAAAAAGTTCTGTTCTCCGATTCAGCTCCTCTTCCTTTTTGCCTCAATCGGGCAACGTTCCCTGATTGCCACATCAACTTGACAAAGTACTTGACAAATAATTTTTTTTAGACATTGTCTATTTTACTTACGTAACAGAATTTTTTTTTTACAATACACAGTTGTATTAAAGATGCTCTAAATATATGCAAAATTTGTATAAAAATTCATAAACCTGTTAATTAAAAAATATCGATTAAAATTAAAATTAAGTATACCCGTAATAGTAAGGTAGTTATCCACAGAAGTGTGTTCCATAACTTTTGGGCCAGCCCTAGTTTCAGATGGGCTTACTGATCAAATGATCAATCCATGTTACATTAAAATTCTACTTGTTACATGTAGAACTAACTTCTGATATTTTTTTCAATACATTCAGTAAGATGTGACAGTTCTCTATGATTCAAACCAATTTTTTAAATACTAATCGAATGTCACTTTTACTGTGTCATAGGGTTAGCTCCATGAGGCAAATATATCAATTGTAGCCTCAAATGAATCTCCATCACACCCACTCAGGTAGAACTGGCAAATGAGTTGAGTTAGACCAGTCCAACTCTTCAGAGCAGGACTACACATGAAACTGGACTGGGCTGACCCAACCCAGTTTTGTATGGACTAGAAATATACTAGTCCAATCCAACCCATTGGTCCAACTTGTATTAATTTTCTTTTTTTTTTTTCTTTTTGTTTTTAAATAAATTTTTTATACAATCTAATACATTACATCAAATACAATCTTAGATAAATTTAAACTATATATTTTGAGATTTTTAAAGAAGTTAGTTTATAAAATTGGGACTCTTATGTATTAGTTAATAGATTAACGTCAATTTTCTTTCAAAATAATAAATTTTTTTTGTTAATTGTAAATTATTTGTAGAAACATTTTTAAAAAAAATACAAATATTAAAAGCATTCTAGTCTTATTGTTTTGAAATATAAGTATGTTTGGCTTAAATTAAAAAAATTATTTATAAGTAAATTTAAAATAAATAATTTATTTGTCACACCAAATATATTTTGAATTGAAACTTAAATTAAACTAAATTTTAATTAAATCTAAATACTTTTATGTTGGATCCTTAAATTTTTGGACTAATATTTATTGGTGACTTTAGCTTAAATCATTTTAGATTGATAATATTTGAATTATGTATTGGAGTTATTCAAAAAAATGAGTGATTAATGTTAAAGAGAAAAAAAAATCAAAAAAATCAAAAAAAAAAAAAAAAAAAAAAACCAATCGGGCCTGCCCAACTAACCCACGGGCTAGATGGGCTGGGTTATCTTGGCCCAATTTTATTTGGACCAAGGCCAACTCAATCCAACTCAAAAAGGCGGGCACGAGCCGGCCAATTTTGCCACATGTACACCCAAGGACGGATCTAAGAGGGACTTCCTTTTGATAGAGTCCTCCTTGGCCCAAATTTTTTCTTTTTTGAAAATATAATTTTTTGTCTTATATTCTAACTCGGTCTAAAAAAATTTTAAACCTTCTTCTAGATCCGCCCCTAATTGCACCTAGGCATTGTGATCGATCACCTTTTTGAATCATAGTGAGGTAAAATTGTTAAGTGATGCAAAATGTTTACTTTTTGAGAGTTTTTTTTTTATGAGATTCAAGACATACAATACACAAAATTTTAACTTTTTTTAACTCCAAATATTACTTACAAAAATATATACGTATTAAAAAAAATTATCATGTATAAACTCTCAAACAGGACGAACTTCGAGTCAGAATGTCTAATAGAATACTTGGCCTCGTGCGCTGGATGCGACACCCGAAGACATTCGAGATTATTTTGAGGAGGAGTCGATGATAAGATTTCCCCTTTTACTTGGAAAAGATGATGAAAGAGAAGCCTTTGGAGTTTTCTTTAATATAATGGGCTTAGGAAGTGTGTATGGTTTATAGGTATTTAAGCCAGCTGCATAGCTTTTTGAAGACTTCATTTTCCTTTTGTAAGGTGTTCCTTTCTTCATCAAATCCTCTAGGCTTTTCACCATTGTTAATGATGTAAATGACTCTGATTTCCCTTCATAAAACTTGGACAGCCCTCTTCTGCATAAGATCAAATTTCACACGTGGTAAGAAACTTGCCCCGGTCGAGGATAAATTAAGAGAAAGACGATTTAGGGTAAATATAACATGTTTTGCGTAGATCTAAACATGCCCTAGTTTGTAAAATCGAAATATGATCTCAATAAGATAAGTCGAACTAACATGACATACTTAGATCTCTTGCTAGATCTAACAATTATCCCGAATATATTAGTTTTAAGTCACAAAAATATATTTTGAAACATAAAATACGTTTCTTAATGATGAGCTATTTTGGTCAAAATTTAACACGATTCAATAGTATATATCCTAAACATGCTGTCAATGGAATTTCATTACGTATTCAGATCTACTAAATAGCGAAGAAAAGATTCATTTTAACTTCTTTTTTTTTAAATTTCATGAGTTCAATATATCAAATATGTCATTTATGACTTACTTGATGGGCAATTCTTCCATGAGATCTGATAAATCAAATAAAGCTCCACTTGAATTAACAGACTGAGAAGAAGAGGCTGATGAAGATGCATCATCTGCTGTATCTAATGTAGAAGATGAAGATGAAGATGAAGACGACGACCCATTCGAAAACACTGAATCTTCTTCAACAGAAGAATCAGAAAATGATATGCAGTTTTCACTAATATCCCTATTCTGAAACCATGATTCTTGAAACACTTTAGGGTTCCCTGCTGCCATTGCCAAGATGATAGATCAAGAAGAATTCTTAAAACTTTATGTAGTAATACATGAACTTTCCCTGGTCCTAATATATGGAAACATATATATACACACATATATTTCCTTCTGGAACAACGATAAGGGAATATGGGAATTCAATGCTATCAAGACAAGAAAGTGACACGTGTAAAAGATTAACAGTTTGACCTATAATACAAGATATGATTGGACAAAAGAATTAAATTAAATGGGATTATGGGTTTTATTAATATTATAATTATTTGAGAAATACAGGTGTCAAAAGATAATTAGGGTTTGAAGAAAGTTTGATGGAGTTAATGGTTAAATTAGGGTTTCCCACAAATTGATAAATTCAAACACTACAATTTTGCTTTATCTTTAGATTCGACATTATCTTGTTTTGTGGTTTGAAATGAATTCTTGACTTTAGAATTGTAGTAATTGGAACAAGATAAGATCTATAGATTAGAACCCATCCATATCCTAGTCACCACCACAACCCACTACACCAAATTATTATATATATATATATATATATACATATTACATACATCTCTCTCTTTGACCATTTCTTTTATAAATAAATTTGACAAATAATAATTTTCTTTAATTTAAAATTAATTTATTAAAATATTTTTAAATTCTTATACCCACATTCAAATATATTTAAATAAAATTTTTAAATTTATTTAATTAAAAATCGTAATTATTTATCAAATTAATTAGTCTTTATATATGTAAAAATTGTTAAAAGTTGAGTTATGGATAAGTGGCACTTGGATAAAGTAAAGAGTGGGTGGTCTCACCTCACCTACTTTAGCAAGAGAGTCATATGAGACATTTCTAATTCTTGTAGCCACATGATAAATTAGAAAAAGACAAGTGAAGATAATTTCATATATAGTCCTTGTAGTTTATAATGAGTGTTACTTTCGGTCCCTCGACTTGGGATGTAAGAGTTTTACTTTTTGTTTACATATTAATTTTTTGTTGATATGTAATATACAAATTGAATTGTGTGTTGTTGGTGCAATTCTACCTGTTTATTAAAGGAGGAAAGGATACAAATGCAAATACTTAGCAGTGGCATGAAATCTTACCTCTAATTTTTGTAACTTTTCAAAATAATGCAAGAAAATAGCATGTTAATGTGAACTTCTTAATATAAAAAGTTCATGTTATTATCACGTGTAGTCGGGGCTTTAATTTTTGTATATTAAAGTCTGACACGTGAACAATTTCATTAAATATGTGACAATGAAACTTGAATTTAGGACATTAATATGCTCTCATACAATGTTAAACTGCTTAATTTAAATGTTTAAACTGTTTAAAAAAGACTACATATATATCATTTAAATCTTATATTTAACACCTACTTATTAGAAAACATATTATTAGTAATATTTTTTACTTGGATTAGTTTGTTCATACGATTTCCAATTACACGTTCCCACATTAGAAACTAACACAGACATACGATTTGGCTAAACTAGACTACTCAATGTAAAATTTGGCTTTTTCAATTTTTTCGCTTCATAAAATTGATCCAAAATTATTTTTATACTTTCATACTTTGCCCATCTCGAAAGTCCATGCTAAGTTCAAGTTTAAATTTTAACTCACACTAAAATCTAATTAATATTATAACCTTGTTCCGACCAAAAAGTGAAAACTATTATACTAGTTGACAACAACTAAGGTTTCATGTCATCCTCGAAGATTACTTTGTTAGTCCATGTTTGACTATAATTTAAACTAGTTAAGCATGTTTTTTATGTATATATTTCGTATAATCTACATCTTATAAGTATTTAAAAAATAATTTCAGCATACACTTCAGCCCCATGCTCATAATAAATTGTATTAAGATGTATGATCCTTGAGTTAATTTGGCAGGATAAAAAAATTTAAGACCAATGAAGATTAAGGACGAATTTGACACAATTAAAAATATAAAGACTGAAGTGAGATTGATTAAAAGTTTAAGGATTATTAAATAAAGAAAAAAATAAAATAAATTGTGGTTATGATTTATGAGACAACGCATTGGTTATTGGCCGACCAATTTCGTTCTTATCCCATACAAGAATATCATTATTAAGTTCCCTTATTTCAAACACGTTTTGTTTCCTTCATCCAACTAATAATTCATATAAAATTCAATGTTTTGAAAATCAGATTGGATTGACTAGAAAATTAAAGAACCAGTCCAAGTCCAACTATTTGGAAAAAAAGAAAAAAATGAAAACTACTTAAAACAAGTCACGAGTTCACATTAAGAACTTATTGGTTCACCTTATAATTTTTTTTTAAGTATATTTTTGTCACTAACTCACATTTAGAGTGTGTTTATAAGTACTTATAAATCGGTCAAATATAATTTTTTTTTTCACATATTTCATAGAATTTATAAATTTTATCCAATTTTTTTTTTTTTTTTTTACCAAACATACTCTTAGAGTATCTCCAATGCTAGACATCTTTTAAAAAAAACGTGGTAAGAGAGAAAAAAGAAATGAAGAGAGAGAGAGTGTAGAATGAGGAAAGAGAGAAAAATATATGAGAGATATAGACACAAATTGACAGTATTTATTGTAGAAGGTGTCTAGCAAGTCGTCCAGAAGTGGACATCCTTTTGAACAACATTCTACCATAAATGGTGCAACATTATTTTTGTCCCCTCCACCTCATCGCTTCATCAGCTAGACATTCAAAATAGAAGTCACCATTGGAGATGCTCTTAGTATGCTAAGAGTATTAATAGGCCGGTTTTTGGCCGAGACGAGTGACGCAATAACTTCGAGTCTAAAATCGAGGAGGTCCTATTTTTATTTTAAAAAATTAAAATTAAAATATAATATATTTGTGATTACTGAAGTTGGCAAAAAAAATTGTGCAAATATGTCTCAAATCGAAGGAGACTCATCTTTATTACTTAGGCCCATAATTTTTATTTTTAGTTTTAATTTTTATTTTTAGTTTTAAGTTAATAATTAATTCTGTAAAAGATTATTGTGCTTTGAATGCATACTACAATTTGAGGATGCTTATTGGAAGGCTTAGGTAGTATTCTCTTTGCTGTTTTGGGGCCATTTTCTGTTTTGAGTTTTTCAAAACGGCCAAAACGTGTTCTCTTGACCATTTTGGAAAATAGATTTTTGAAAACAAAAAAAAAAAAAAATACAAAGGAAACCCAAAACGGCTAAAAAGCCGTTTTGGGCGTTTCCTTCACAAAAATGGGCGCAGCCAAAACGGCCAAAACGCGCGTTTTGGCTATTTTGGTCTGAAGTTCGAATCCCTTCCGCCCCTTTTTTTTTCTGAAATTTTACGCTGGGCGATCGCCCAGTTCAAACAGTGGGCAACATCGCCCAGCGTAAATTTCAGAAAAAAATATTTTTTTTTTTTTTGAATTTCAATCACATTTTTATTACGGTTTGCATCTTTTGACTTGTTTTGATACATATTTGTATATTAGAGGTTATAATACATAAGTATAGATGATTTTCATGTTGTAAAATCAATTATTAACATCAAAATTGTTAGAAAATATATATACGAAAATCAAAAATCAATTATTCAACACACACCTATTCACATATATAGAATCAAAATTTTCTTTCGGGGGCACGTGCCCCCACGACCCCCGCGACCTGACCGGGCAGGTTGAACCCCGTTTTCCCGAAGCGGCAAAGTGGCAAACAATTTGCAAAACGACAATAAATAAATAGTGAAATATATATAACAATTGTATTAGCATTAAATTATTTTAAGAAAGTATTCAAATGTATTAGTATTATATAGTCTATCTTATTAGAATTTTCATACTATATTAGCATTAAAGTATTAAAAAAATTAAATAATGAACTTTTTTGAATAACATATCATACAAAATCATTTCTCAAAATTTTCAAAGTAAACACGTTTTCGAGTTTTCTTTTTTCAGAAACAATTTTCAAAAACACCAAAAAGAACGTATTTTCAAAACTTCAAAACAAACACTCAAAACACAAAACACAAAACGAATTCAAAACTCAAAACACAAAACTCAAACACAAAGAGAACACTACCTTAGTTTTTGAAATTCGTCTCTCAAGCCTCAAAAATCACAGAAACGGTCATGAGTATTATTTACATTACATGAATCAAGTCGATTGCTAACGATATGGGAGATGCAAAAGTTGGAGACTCTCTTATGTGAGATTTAGCTAGATCGAAATAAAATGAGCTTAAAAACGAGTTTTTAACATTTCTACTTGCATTGCTGACCTCTTCTGGATGGAAATGACCCTTTGTATAGACAAAAGGAAAGCTGACACGATATCGCCCTGGCCACTTCAATCACATGCGACCGGACATGGTTACTTGCACCACTAAAGTGCCTTTCCAGAGTTCTAATTATCTGTACGGCATGTTAGAGCCATTATGACCTAAGGATTAGTCTTTGAGCCTAAGTCGTCTTGTTAGGTACACTTATTGGTGGTATGGGGGCAGCCCCATCTACAACTTGATGATTACTTCAATTTATCCTGTGACCTGAGTATGACGATAGACTTAGTTTTATAAATATTGATCTCATTTTCTTTAGGAATAGGGTTATTCCGCCCACTTAATTTTATAAATCTTGATCTCTTTTTTCTTAGAGACAGGTTTATTCGACCTACCTGCTGAAGTGTGAATAGGTGGACCGTCCATGATAAAGTAATCAAAATCATAGACGACTGATAAGTGTTATTTTACACTTATCTAGACTATCAAAAGTGGACAATTGTAAGTGCTCATAAGTACTTTTCTACTTAATTGTGTGTTGATTTAATTATTTCAGGTCAAAACCCAAGATCGGATGGAATTGGAGAAAAACAAAGCAAAATAGGCGAAAAGGACTGAAAGTGTACGAAAACTTGGAGATGGGGATCAACTTGCAAACCTCCAAAAGTTGAAGGAACTGAGTTGCAAATAAAAGAGGACTAAATTAAAATATAAGAAGAAATCAGAGGACTAAAATGACTACAATTAAAAGTTGAAGGACCACGGGTGCAAATATGAAAAAATTATAGTTGGGTGAACGCCCAACTCAAAGCTGGGCGAACACCCAACTTCAATTTGAAGTGGCTGAGGCTAAAATATTGGCCTGGGCGTTCACCCGGAATATGCCTGGACGTTCTCCCAGGCCAAATTCTGGCAGCGAAATTTTCTTGTTATTTTATTTCCTTTTTGAGTCCTAAAGCAATTTGGAAACTTGTAACCCACGATTTTTAGGGATCTTTTAGGGCTTATTGGAGGAACTATAAATATGGGTTATACACTCATAATTGGGGGTCGGAAAATCATGTAAAAAAAATCATATTGAGAGAGGGAGATACCAAGAGACGAAGAACAAAGACGGAATTGAAGATTGGAGCTTGAAGACAAAGATTTCTTGGTGCAAGATATTCAACGTTTCTTCCTCTATTATTTTCAAGATCCGGTTATGTCTTCCCTTCTCTTTATCTTTTCTTTCTTCCGAGTCATGAACAGCTAGATTTAATGTTTGGATGAACGATGTAGCCTAAGTTTAATTCTTTAATTTCGAATCTCAAGTTTTGATTTATAAATTGTTTATGTATTTGATTTTACTTCTTTTCTTAATGCTTGAAATAATTGTCCATTATTTGTCATTGATTTGTGGATTGTAATGAACCGAGAGGTAAATTATTAATCTAGACCACGTAGTAAAATCTGGCAATTGGATAAAAGGTAGAGATACGCTTTTGTTATTGTCACGGTCTTGAATTGAATTCTAAGGAGATTTAATGCATCTAATTGAGGACCATTCTGACTGCCTAAGTTGACTTAATTAGATAGGACTAATTTGAATTCGATAGAGGTAAATTAGGTTAAATTTGTGAATTCGACTGAATACAATTTTAGGAATAAATCTTGAGAGGATGAATTAGAGATGACAACTAGGTGAATTCGTTTGTCCAAACGCTTCAACCATCATATTTTATTAATTCTTGATTTTTTTCTTTATTATTATTTTCGTTATTTTCACAAGTTTTAGCTTAAATCTTTCAACTCAATTTATTTTAAATTATTTACAATATATTAGCACTTTGATTAATTAAACTAGTATCTAAATAAGATAGTCTTCATGGGAACGATAATCCGGACTCAAAAAGTCCACTTTATTACTTGTTAACGATATTGTACACTTGCAATCACGTTATTTTCACAACAAGTTTTTGGCGCCGTTGCCGGGGACTATTCTTATTTAATATTAGTTTAGATTAATCGTTAGTGTTAGTTTTATTTATTTTTATTTTTTTTATTTTATTTTATATTATTATTACTGATTTCTTTTCTTATTGTTATTACTACTATTTTCTTCTTTGTCTATTTCTATCAGATGACAGAAGCACAAATAAGAAGAGGACTTGAACAAGAGGCTGCAAGAGCAGCTGCTGTAGAAGCAGCCCGAATGGCAGCTCAGCAAATTCAACAACATGAAGAACAGGAAGAAGATGACGATGGAAACATGCCAATGGCTCAGTTCCTAACTCCGGCAGCAGCTCCTGATCGTTCAAGCATTATCTATCCAGCTTTTGGTCGGAACGACTTCCAACTAAGAGCCGACATGATTAATCTTTTCAGCAACAACCTACAGTTCTATGGAAAGGCGACTGAAAACCCTAATACTCATCTCTCCAGATTCCTACGTATGCTCCATAATTTTCAGTTTCACGGAGTAAATGAAGATGCTATTAGACTCCGATTATTTCCCTACACTTTGAGGGATGGGGCTCTGGAATGGTTAGACTCAGAACCACATGCTAGTATCACAACCTGGGATGATTTGGCTAGAAAATTCTGCAACAAATACTTTTCACCAGCTAAAGTAGCAAAGATGAAGTTGGAAATTTCTACTTTCCAACAACTGGAGGGCGAAAGATATCATGAAGCTTGGGACAGATTCAAGGAATTGCTCAGAAAATGTCCAAATCATGGCATAAAAAAAGGGCAACAGGCTCAATATTTTTATTCTGGGCTATCTCCTCAGTCTAAATCGACAGTGGACTCCTCTGCAAACGGGTCCATCGCGAATAAAAATTTCAACGAAGTATGGGATCTCTATGAGCTGATTGCAAACACACAGACCATGTTTTCATCTGATCGTACCACTCCAAGAAAAGTGGCAGGCATACATGAGATTGATGGTCTGTTAGCTACCAATGCACAACTTGCTACATTGACAAAGCAGGTGGAGCTCTTGGTCAGAACACAAATGCAAGGAGTGAATGCAATCCAAGCAACCATCATATGCGAGAACTGTGGAGCTAATCATTCAACATCTGATTGTATGTTGTTGGCCTCTCCAGAACAGGTCAATTTTGTGCAGAACAATACACATCAGCAGTACAATCCATATTCACAAACATACAATCCAAGTTGGAAGCAACATCCCAATTTTAGATGGTCTGAGAATCAACACAGTGGTAATGCATATAATGCTCAGCAAGAAAGAGGACCGAGTTTAGGAGAGATGTTCAAACAGTATATGCAGAAAATTGATCAAGCATTGGAGCGATTGGACATCAACAGTCAAAATCAGCAAGCGTCTATCAGAAAAATAGAGACTCGAATTGGTCAGTTAGCCCTACAATTGTCAGATAGAAAACCAGGCACTTTACCCAGCACTACAAAAACAAATCCAAGAGAACAGGTAAATGCCATCACTACTAGGAGCGGGGTACAACTGCCAGAAATTCTTGTGACAAGAACAGAGAAAAATGATGAACAGTTGATGATTAAGGAAGAAGAAACTGGACAGCAACATGAGAAATCAAAAGAAGACGTTGCAAAAGAATCTGCTGAATCATCACAAGTGAGGGTGCCAATTCCTGTCAAAGCTTATGTGCCACCAATTCCATTTCCTCAGAGGCTGCATAAGAACAAGCTCGACAAGCAGTTTGAAAATTTTCTTGAAGTTTTCAAGAAACTGCATATCAACATTCCTTTTGCCGACGCATTAGCTCAAATGCCATTGTATTTGAAATTCATGAAAGAAATGTTGTCCAAGAAAAGAAAACCTGATGAAAACGAGACAGTGGCTTTAACTGAGGAATGTAGTGCTATTCTGCTCAATAAGTTACCTCCGAAGTTAAAAGATCCAGAGAGTTTTAAATTACCTTGCACAATTGGAGAATTTTATAATTTTAATGCTTTATGTGATTTAGGTACAAGTGTAAATTTAATGCCTCTTTCTGTCTACAGGAGATTAGGGTTGGGAAAAGTGAAAGCAACAAGTGTATCTCTACAGCTTGCTGATAGATCGGTCAAGTACCCACGGGGTGTAGTTGAGGATGTGCTCATCAAGGTGGAAAAGTTTTTCTTTCCAGTTGATTTTATTGTCCTTGACATCGAAGATGATCGCAATATGCCAGTCATTTTGGGACGACCATTCTTAGCAACAAGTCGGGCCCTTATTGATGTTGAAAAGGGTGAGCTAATCTTGAGGGTACAGGATGAACGAGCAGTAATCAGTATGTACACCATACCCGAGCAACCAATCGACCTCGAGGAGTGCTTTAGATTTGATGAAGGGGTAATAATTGGCCAAGAAAACTGCAAACCGGATACAGGTGGACTAGTTGCACCAATTAAAGATGAAAATGGTCGAGTTAAAATATGGAGAGCAAAGGAAAAAGCGTGCAAATCTGGCAATTGCAAGCAATGCAAGACTTCCAAAGATCAATTCAAGCCTCCATAACTGATACTTGCAAAAGAGTCGAGCTCTAGACTATAACTCGAGCGCTAAATGGGAGGCAACCCATTTTCTATCTTTTCTATAGTTATTGCATTGCATGTAGAATTTTAGGACTGCATTAGAAAGTAGAGCATGTTTCCCATTTTTTAGTGATTACGTATATTTAATCATTATTGTTTTTCATATTTCAGGTTGCACATCGTCATTCCAAACCAATGCATATTGATGAGCTAAAAGTCCGATTGTTATCCCCATGCCTTTTGATTCAAGTTGTCTCTTTCCTTATTTCTTATTTACTTTGCTTTCTTTTGTCACATTGAGGACAATGTGAACTTTAAGTTTGGGGGTGACTTTGAGTATTTTTGTTATTTTTGTGTGTGAAAAAAAAAAAAAAATTGTGTGCTTGTATGTTGGATAGCCTTGCCGGCCTATGATGATATTATTTGAAACTGATATCAATTCATAAATTATGACTAGGTTATGCTACTTATGCTTGTTTTATAGACTGTACTTATCCATGTGAGATACGTTTAAGTGTGATTTATGGTCATGAATTTCACTACGCTGGGTTGGTATATTGAATAGAATACAGTGAAAGAGTAGTGAATCTTAGTTGAGAAAACTAAAACTACCAATTGACAACTCAATTACCTAACCGGGTGAAAGGATAGTTTGGGGGTGGTTAAACCATTGCAGACGCTGTTTAGATAGGTGTTGATTCCGTGTTTGAATAATAGTTGTGTGGAGTGTATTTTGGCTACCAAGTGGAATCTAGGTATTGACCGGATGCTAGAAATCTAATCCCCGCGTGTTTATCTTGCACAAAAAAAAAAAAAAATGGCGCTTGCATTATCTTATACCTCTCTTCGTAGCCTAGTTGACTCGAGTGATAAAGTCCATTGGAGTTCTCAAAACTCGGTGCCCTAAGGTTTAATAGACCTGGGAGTCATCGGCCTAAAGCTCGCTACAAGGGTCATCTAGAAAGCTTAAGGGAGTGAGGTCTTACACATAAGATATCCAAAAAAAAAAAAAAAAAGAAGCAAAAGCAAGATTGAACCATTGTGCGCATAACTTGGGGATATAGATGACTAGTGGGTTTGACTTACCTAGTGGAAGCTTGATAGCCAAAGCATTCAATAAAAAGGAGAATCTTCACAGATCTAGATAGCAACTGTATTGGCCAGACCTAACCAAATTTTGAGCGATAAAATAATAAGTGTTATGAGGGCAACTTTAGAGTTAACACCCGGGGTGAGAAAATCGAATATCGGTTGGGGGTGTGTATTCTTACTAGCGAGAAATGAAATATTTGACCATTGGGGGCATAATATCACCAACCTAAAGGCTTATGGTGATTGAAGTGACTATGCGTACACACTGATATCTGTCAAGCATCGGATAAGTCAAAATGATTGATTTTGGTAGTATGATTTAGAAGTTTTATCATGAGTTGTGTGATTGTTTCAAAAATATGAGGCAAATGTGGCAAGATATCCACTATAGTATATTTTAATATTATTTGTTTGTTTGTTTAAGTGATTAGTTATGTTCGAAGACGAACAAATGTTCAACGACTCACCTACTGACACCTTAGCAGATGGGCTGAATATGCCTACCTCCAAAAGGCTAGAGATCAATCCCGTTAGTTTTATTCCAAATTCATCATTCGAGGGCAGATGATATGACTTCTGTCTTCCTATAGTTCAGCATAATATGGCAACTTTTATATTTCAAAATTCATACTGTGAATGTGTGAACAAGAAGATTGTTCCATCCAGCTTTATTTGTTAAATGTGCAACAACTACGGACTACCTACGTGCTAGAAAGCAAAGCTGTTTACAATATTTTATCCATTCCAACATCGATATGTTTTTTTAAAAGTTCAAACTTCTTTTCATTTTCATTCAACCTCTAAACATTTTCATGTCGATGCCCTTGTTCACCGAATGATGATAAAGTTGAAGTTAATTCTTTTATCACGACAGTAGAATATTTTCTCCAACAAAAAATATATATATACACGTCCACATATATACGTCTTCAATATCTCTATCAAACGAATCTTCTCTTTGTTCTACTCATCTTTGCCTATCAAGAACAAAAAAGTTCAAATCCATTCTCATATATCATACGGTCGAATTTTACCGCGAGAAAACAATATATTAATTCTATTTTCTCCATAAATTAAAAAGACATTTTATAATGAACGGAAAAACAAAGTTAAATCCTTCATATAACATACAGATTAGAAAACAAAAAGTAATTAAATTCACATTAGTTTATAAAAAATAAAAATATTCAATAAAAATCAGCTCTCTAAAACAAAAAACGTAAAAAGCGCCATTAATAATCTACATCTTTGGAAGTTATCGTGAACATAAAATAACTATTTATTGTAAATTTAAAGAAAATGACGCAAAAGTTATATAAATTCACAATTTATTTTTTGGAAAATAGAAATAAATTAAAATTAGTAACCAGGATCTTCTACAAAAGATTCAAACCGGAGTGCGCCGGAAGAATCTGGATTAAAATATTCAATAAAAAATGATTCAAAAAACTTCGAAGAATGAGGGATTATAAAATAGAATGTGGGGAAGATGATTGTTGAAGGATTCAACGGAAGAATTGAAAAGCAACTGCCCATCTTCCCCAATTAAAATCAGTATTGCAGAGAACTCTTTCGAACAAAGTGCACTTATTTCAATTTACACAACGTCGATACACACAATCTCTGCTTTCATTCCTCCCATTTTAACACACAAAAAAGATCGAACTACAAATATCATAAATACACAAAGAAAAACAAGAGTGAAGCTTCAGAAATTGCTTGACAAAGAGAGACGGGAGTGTGAATGTGTGATTATATAAGGGAAATTGAGAAATTAGGGTTTCCGTGTAACAATTCAATTGTTCATTACCCAAAACACCCCTTCTTCTGTGGGAGCGGGTGGTGTTAATTTTTGTGCACCTACAATTGTAGCATTATCCATTTTATAAGTTATTCAAAAACAACTATGATGAAATTCGATTGTAGCAGTTTGTTCGTATTGAAAAAAAATGAATGAGGAACAAAGTTGATAGAAGAAATTTGAAGAATAGTAAAGAGAAATTTGAGGAAAGGATTTTTTTTTTTTAAATTGAAGATAAGTCAATTTTTTACGTGAATTGGAAAAACATTCCTTACGATCGGTGAATATATTTTATTAAAATTTATTTCCATCATGATCCCGACTTCTCATTATTTTAGTAAAGACAAGACTTTAAGGACTCGTTTGGCATATAGTCAATAGATAAAGATAACAGATAAAATTTGTCTTATCTTGTTTGAGTAGAAATGGTGTCTGTATAGACTTTTATCTGAATAACAATTTAAGCTAAAAAAATATTGATAAGTTTTATACTCCAAATAAAGGACAATTTTTTTTATCCGAATAAAAGTTCAATCATTTTTTTTAAAAAACGAACGAACCATTTATAATATAGAACAAGCCTATTTTTTAGACATCCACGTCATAGGACAATCGCCGCCTGCACTCCGCCCGGCTACAAATTTTTCTTTTTTAATTTTTTATTTACATTTTTTTTTGTTTAATAAAAAATAAGATTATAATTATCTTCTGTTTTGAAAAACTGACTTTTTAACGTTACTTTTTCCATTTTTATACCTAGTTGAACCAAACAAGATAATGATAAACCTCTTATCTGAATAACTATAATCCATATATTTTTTATCCAAATAAATACAAACCAAAAGGGCTCTAAAAATAATTTTCACTTCCAAAAAAGAAGTTTAAAAACTTAATAAAAAATAAGAACTAGTTCAATAGAAAGTTTTTGAAAATACAGTGCACTCAAGTAAATAAAGAACTTGATGATTACATAGGTTATACGAACGTCCCACACCCATCGCTATGATCATTACTGTATTCGTATCGAAGATATGCGACAAAGTGTTCGAATCATTGTGCAATGTCTTAATCAAATGCCTTGTGACATGATTACAGTTGATGATCGTCTACTGAAATCTAACAGAGATTGTGAATACGACACTGAGTTATTGGTTTATGAAATTGTGCATTGACATTGAGAAAAATAAAAGTACCCTTTGAATAAAATCCACAGGAAAAGAGCAATTCAATGGCAATCAGAAACTTGGCCAGTATTTCATTTGATGCAAAACGCAAAATGCAAAACAGCATCATCAATGATAACAAAATACTATATCAACAAAAGAATGAAGCAAAGAGAAAAAATTACCATCCTAACAACAATAGTCTTGTTATTCGTAGACATACTGATCTTTTTTGCAAAAACTTCTTGGCCAGATTTGCATATTGAGTCGAGGATGCAACAATATGGTCGAGAATTGATGGTGTTGTCAACCTAGTCGAGAGTAAACCTAAAGGCCCTGGTCGATAAGGTAATCTCCCATCTTCTCCACCACCATGTTACACTGCCCCGGAGTCATTGGTTCCTCGTAGATACCAAAAATGAGAGCTTGGCCAGTTTTCTTTACAGTTATGCCACCAGACCCCTGCAATGAGGATAAAAGGAACATAGTTAGCCTGGATGAAGCACGCCATGCCATAGGAATGTGCCATATTCTACGTATCTCAAAACAATTTATTGGCACTTTTCCTCATATATAGTCTAAAAGGGCGTCTCATAGTAAGGGTATAATAGTTGTTCAATATCATTGAAGACTATGCTTTTAGATGGGCGATTCAACATGATATTGAATCGACTCCATATACTATTGACTCAACCAAATCAACACGAACACTTTCATCACTAGTCCAACGAAGAACAAGGACACGAGCAAAATGAATCATCCTTCTCCATGTAAATTGTTTCAAAGATTAGAAGGATAATTGACTACAAACTCTTAGGTACCTTAGAGCACATCGAATGCTACCTTCTATTTTGAATGTCCAACTGCTGTGGCAATGAGGTGGAAGGGACAGAACTTATGTGGCAACATTTATTGTAGAAGGTCGTCCCACAGGCCGTCTAGTTTTAGACATCATGTTAGACGTCCCCAATCGTAGTACGTAACTCAACTGTGGAAAATCATATATCCACTCCAAGAGACGAGATCAGACTATGAGCTTCATCAAGATACGTTCAAACAAGATTCTAGTCTTGTGTAGTGTAATGAACTACTCGAAATATACTCTAAGGTAAATAAGGAACGCAACCTGGTTGTCGTACTAAATGCTAAATCTCTATAAGGGAGATAGAGTACCTTCTTTCCACGGATGACAGCACCGGGTTCTCCCTGAATCACCATGTACTTAGTGCCTGCAAGGTGTAGCCCAGTAGGAGCAAGAAATCCAGGCTCATCGAAATCCTTTACTATATTAGCAATCTCCTCAGGTTTGAACTGTATGTAGATAGGCAAGTACCCTCGTTAAAAACAACTTTTAGAGGAATCAAATTATTGAAAATTTCGAGCTCTAGGAAATGTTTCGTTGGAACTCGCTCTTTCAAGTGGTGTCAATCGGGCAGGCCAGTTGTAGAAAGTCCTGGTATGGCCTGGACTGGCACGTCTTAAGATAGGACGGGCAGGGACGGCCGACGAGGATGAGGCAGCCCACCACCCGGCCGGATGCCAAGACCCAAATTGACACCACTAGCTTCAACTGGAATAATGCATGCTCTTGCAATGCTCTTCAATACAAATTTTCTCAATAAAATCAATGCTTGATAAAATGCCTTGTAAACAGAACTCAACCCATCTATATTAATGCCATTCAATCAAATGATCTGTTCTCATACAAATAGCTAATGTAAATTACATCGATCACATTCCCAAATTACCCTATTGCATTGATCGAAAATGAATCGAATAAAAAATAGGATCTAATCAAGAAAAAACAAAAAAAGGATCCAATAAATTTCACAACCTGAGGGAAGGCGGCGCTCTGGGCCCAGACGCTGCCATCGAGGCCTATGATGGCGGAAGCGGTGAGATGAACGCCATCCACATCGCACATCAAGTGATCGTCCACGTAAGTCTGCCACGACATTCTTCAATGCTATGTTATTTGCTTTGATTTGTCCAACGTTTGTGTCGATTTGTTTTTTGTTTGTCTGAATCGAAGTAAATGTACGAACAGCAATTGTTCCCCGGAAAATTCTGAACAACAGAGAAAAAAAAGGTGAGTGGAGCCATGCACGGAACTGTGGGATGTGGATGAATATTGGCCGTTGATTTTGACACGATTCTATCACTGTCCATCACTTTGAGAAAAGGGAATTACTCAGAATTCCAGGCAAGTTTTACGTTCAAAAAAATTGTTGAAACAAATTTTAAAATTTAATTTCCATTTTTGTGTTAAACTCTTTAATTTTGGTAAGAAATACAAATGAAACATTCTTAAGCGTGCGTTTGGTAGGGATTAAAAACCCATTTTAGTTTTTTCAATCATAATTTTTGACTTTTCAACCTATTTTTAACATGAAAAATTAACAATTTCAACTCAAATAAACCAATATTGGTTTATAAACTGTTTATAATCCCTATCAAACACACTCTAAATTCTTATTCATCTAAATGTATTTAATGAGACAAGTGAGCATCCCTCGATTAATTTTATTCGTATAAGAGGTTCGTGTTATTCTAACAATTGACAAAATTCTATTTTTTTTAAACAGTTTAATTCGTTCGTCAACTATTGAGATAAATCAATATTAAAACATCTATCTAATCTAACATTTAAAAAGAGTAGAACTCGTGACATGACAATTTTATGTAAATTACATTCACACAAGACAATTTTTTTGTAAATTATAAGTAATGTACCCTACAAAATATGTGGATAAAAAATAAGTAAAAATTGTGAATCTTATGATATGTGTGAATAAAAATAATATTTGACTAATTTATAAACACTTATAAGTAATAATAAATATACTCTATAGAGGAAATTATAGAAAATGTCAGTTTGTTGCAAGTGGTACTTACAAAATATGGCAGCTTTCAAAAACAAATTAAAAAATGGTCATTTTTGACAAAAATACCCCCAAACAACTACTTAAAATCTTACCAAATCCTAGTCAAATATAGTCAAAGCTAATAAAAAATCAAATCTACAATTCTACTTCAAAATTCAAAATGAAACCTTCTCCACCGTCCACTGTTTCTTTTAACCGTTAGCTACCACTTAACTCAACTCAACTCAAGTAAATTACTTTTTTTATTGATGAATTTGAATTATAAAAGAAGAAAAAATTTAAGACAACGAATCTGGAAATGGAAATTGCAGTATGGTTTCCACCATTGAAGCTATCAGACGACAACTTGAACTATCGTTTGACAAGTTCAATTTCTTCTGCTTTTTCATTTATCCTGTCTTTTGATTACCAGTATGAGATGTTTTAATTTTCATATCCTAAAAATAAAAAATAAAAATAAAAAAGTGTGACAATATATTAAACAATCAGTCAATCACCACGTGCAGCAGAATTTATTGCATCCGTGGATTTTGTGGCAGCAACCTAGTTGAACGAAAAGAAGAGTTGAACGACAAATCAATTGAATCCACTATACGATGATTCCAATTGATTTTAAGTGTCATATTTAACGTCAAAAAGTAAGCGTATTAGAAACGATTGTTAAGTTCTCCATACATTTCATTTCCACTATACAATGATTCCACTACCTAAAATGACAGTTCCAGCTGTCGGTCAACAGATGGTCAACCGTTGACTTTCAATATTTTATATTTATTTCTTTGGCCTTTCAATGAAGACCAAAATTCATTACTGAAAACTAGCAATAAAAGTTCTACCGTCGTAAAAATCTTTCAGTGACTACTACGAAGCATAGTTTAAAACTGATATTATTGTAAACATACATCAAAGTGTACAATAATCTATAGAACATGTGGTTACTAATGACAGTTGCTGTCCCGGTATATAGTAGAGATAACGATGATAATAAATGGGGAAAAATAAGGCTACAAGAAGCTCTGATATTACAAATGGCTCGTCCGCTGTCTTGTTTTCTATTTCCTAACTCGAGAGAAAAATGCACAGTTTGGCCATAGATGGTGAAAGTATATCATCGTGGGGGACTTAAATAATAAACAATGCATTTAAGTTGCACATCCTCTGTATTCGTATGAAATGCAGTAAAATTGCACACCTGACTATGCCACAGCCGTTAATAACCAGTTGAATAATGTCAGAAGTTTTGACACGAACCAATAAAGCAGATATCAGAATCAAGGCTCGATAAGATTGCTGCGTCTCCCTACAGATACGAGGCACAAAAGAAGTTGAGACAAGCTTCACCATAACATCATTTGTCTATCGTATATGCCACTGAAATGACCATTCTTCCTTTTAATTATACTCAGGTGACTAATTCTCCTTTAACATTCAGTTGGTACCTGTTAGGGGCATAACTGGCTGCTACTTCACATAAACTTTGTGAGAAAGATTTGTCTTTGTCAACCTAATGGGCTGACAACCCAACCAGTTATTGGATGCTGCCTTCGAATTCGAACTTTCTGATGTGAACCACTTTGCAACCGTTCAAGAATGGCATAGGTTATAGAATCTGGTGTCAAGCCTTGCTGTTTTAGTTTTGTATATAGATCAACTGCTTCTGCAGTTCTCCCACTCTTCTCAAGACAGTCAAGTAAGATATTATAGGTAACTATATTTGGAGAGCAACCTTCAGCAAGCATCTCATCAAACAAACGATAAGCCATCTCAACTTTATCAGTCTTACCAAAGCACTCTATGAGAGTACTATAAGTGACAACATCAGGATTCAATCCTCTTTCTTGCATGTCTTTGAATTTCATGTGCGCCTCATCAAGATCACCATTCTTCCCTAGACAGTTAATCAACGAATTGTAAGAGACAATATCTGGCGAACAATTGCTATTCTCAAGTTCTTCAAAAATACTAACAGCTTCATCGACTCTTCCAGCTCTGCCGAAGCTAGAAATCAGAATATTGTAAGTAAATATATCTGGAGAAGGGCCAATTTGTTTCATCTTTTCATAGAGATCATGAAGGTGGGAAATCTGTTTTGTTTTTCCCAGAGCAGAGAAGACTGCATTATACATATAAGTATCTGTAGTTATTTCCTTTTCATGCATCTTATTCAACAAATCTATTGCCTCTGATATTTTCCCGGCATTGCATAAGCTCTCCAACATGGAAAGGTAAGCATCCCTATCTCCCTTATCATGGAAACTCCACATATTACAAAACAACCTGTGAGCTTCACTTGCATGACCCAGTTTGCTTAGTGTTCTAATGAGGTATGCATAAATCGACTTATTCATGTACTTATTTGATACTTCCACAACATCATCCAGTCTACCAAGCTGTCCTTCAGCAGCCAAAACATTGAGAATGACACTATACGAGAACTCATTCGGCCGGCAATTATTTTCCACCATTTTGGAGAAAAGTAACATAGCCTTGTCTACCATTCGATTCTTTGCAAGTACCTCAAGCATAGTGTTATAAGCCATTTGTTTTGGTTCACAACTCTTTGATAGCATTTCCTCAAATAAAGCCACTGCCTCATTAGCCTTCCCCAACCTTCCACACATTCTAATCAGAATTGTATATGTATATTCATCAGGTTCACAATGCTTCCTTTTCATGTTTTCAAACACGCTGTAAGCCTGATCAACCTGGAAAGATGCTGCAGCACATCAGATTATTAGATTCTATAAAATGGGATTTTTATCTCTCTGATATTCATTACATATATGTATAGTCAATACATATATGTATAGTCAAAAATGAAAAACTAATTTCACTAATCCTCAAAACAACCAAGAAGACAATGGAAATAAAAAAAAATCCTCGAATATAATCAGATCCATTTGTCGGTAATTGGTGATGCCCAAAAAAGCTTGTAACACGTTGGCTGTCAAATGGACATAAAGCGAGATCTTCACCATTTATTCTCTGAAGTCTAAATCTTCAATAAACAATCCACTCAAAATCTAAAATTCCATACGAAATTCATCCCAATTTGCGCATATAACCATCGTTTAAAGTTTGGACATGTTTTCATCGAAACTCCGCTAATGTGTCTATTTTAGAAGGCACGGTTAAGGGTCGCACCAGTAACTTCGAAATTATAAACTATTCAATAACATTAAATTACTTACGATTAAAACTATCGAAGTTACTGAAATTCATTTAATATAAACATGTTTTTCTTCTTGAGATTCAATAATTATTTTAGAAGAAATCAACTACTGTATAAAATTTTACAAAACTTCATTCCACAACGTTTTCAATACTCACAATGGCAAAACTATAGGTTATTACATGAAACAACACAAAATCCAAAATTTTATACGACAAAAATACTTAAAAGAAAATAAGAGTCTAAACGCCAAACCTTTTCATCTTTGGCAAGAGCATCAAGAAGCATATTGTAAGCAAAAATATCCAAGTTATATCCCCGCCTCCGCATTTCTTTATAAACATTCAACGCTTTACTTGAACTTTTGGCCCTCAAATACGCCTGCAGAAGACACTTATAAGTGTAAGAGTTCATTTTCAGATCCCATTTTTTCACCAACTCCAAACATTTCTCCAATTCATCGACACCGTCGAAAGTCCCGATTAGAATATTAACAGTGGATATATTGCCACGCGTCCGCAATTTCTCCATTTGATTGATTATCTCTTTCACGCGATCAATGCGATCTGGAAGGGGAAATTTGGAGAGGATCAGTAAAATGCGGTTATAAGTGAAAGCGTCGTGACGGAAATTCGGGATTTGTGAAGGGCAAAAGTGGAAGAAATCCAGGGCTAGGTTTGGGGACTTGAGGGATTTGAGAACTTCGGAGGCTTCGGAGGGGGTTAGGGTTGGGTTTATGGTTTGGAGATATTCAGAGAGGTCGAGGAAGGGGTCGGGAGATGAAGTGGATGATTTCGATTGGAGGATTTGAGTAGCCTTGCAGATGAGGTCGCGGCGGTGAAGCGGGTAGCCGCGGACGTCAAAATGGAGGGTGGGGGGTTTGACCTCGACAGCGAAGGAACGGCCATTGTCGGTTTCCACCACCACTCTGCCGCTGTACTTGGTGGCGTAGCCACGGCGTAGAAGGGAGATTTGGAGGCGGCGGAGGTGGAGCAGCCTCATGTCCGTTTTCTAGTCAACTTTCCACTTTAGTTGACTGGTTGCTCGTAGGTTTTTCACTTTTTTGTGCACACTTAGTGGTGTCAATCCGGGTCAGTCGGGCCGAGTCGGCCCGCCTTCGATGAGGCCCGGTAACGGCCCGCGTTTGAAAAAACCCGCGCCACTACGGGTTGTGGGCCAGGTCGGCCCAGCCCACAAAATTTTTTCAAAAGCTCGGCCCACCCATTGGCCCATACGGGTCGAGCTCATATGGGCCGCGGTTCGATCCGGTTCGGTCCGTATGAATAAAAAATTAATTTTTTTTTGAAATTACTAAAAAAATTTAGTTACTTATTGTAATTCAAAAAAAAAAATGTTTACATATATAACAAAAAATGTGTTAAATTACTAAATAAAAAATAAATAACAATGATAAATTCACATTTGTTAATTTTTTAATTCAATTTCTATTTTTTATTTATATATTTAAAGACTAAAACGTGATGCATCTGTCACATCTTTCACTTTAAATGACTCTCTGCTATTTTTTTTTTTATTTTTTTTTAAATATTATTTCAAATATGAAAGTTTAAATTTTCTGCCCAATTTTTTTTTTTTTTAAAAATCAAAGCAGTTCACGGGCCGGCCTGCGGGTTGGCCTCTTCGGCCCGTGAACGGCCCGCGGGTTGGCCTTCTTGGCCCGTGAACAGCCCGCCCGGTTCACGGGCCGGCCCGCGGTTTCGGGTCGAGGCGAGTGGGCCGATGCCGGTTCGGTCGGCCCGCCCGTCTTGACACCAGCACACTAATAAAAAGGGTAAATTTCAAAGGTGGTCTTTAACTTTGATCTTTTCTTGTATTTTAGTCCTCCTAATTTAAATCAATTTTTTAGACATAAAAATGACATGTTACAACAACAATATTGAAATATATTGAGAACAAAATAAGTACAAAAAGAAAACGCAATTCATAAAATGAAATGAAATCCCAAATTTTAATTTAGCACTTGTTTGGTAAAATTTATAATTGAAAAGTTAATAAAAATTGTAAATTTTATAAAATGTGATTAAACTTAATTGTTAATTTTGACTTTAACTTTTTAACAAACTTTTAAATTCTACCAAACAAACTCTTAGTTTAAAATTTAAATAACTATACTAATAAAAAGCTTGTCAATAGTTAAGCGGAAAATTGGCACATTTAGCCCCTAAGGTCTATGCTCAACAGGTCTGTAATCTTCAAATTTTGGCACAAAACTACATAATCTACCGATTCATTGAATGATTCTTTTGGACGGTTTCAATACATTTTTTACAGCATGCAAAACCAAGAACTTCACAAACTTCATGCGATGAGCTTGGCAATTTCAACATACATGACCACGATAGGAAGACGTCGTCCATCAAGAGTAGAGATGATTACATCGAGAAACAAAATTACCAGTGAGCAACACTTGGTTCCTTGATTGGGTTGCCTTTCTTGTAGTCCCAATCAAATAGCAGAAGTTTGTAACCATATAACATTCTTTCCAAACTTGAAGAGATTTGCCGTGCATTCCTAATAACACACAGCGTATCAGCTGTGACAAACAAGAACCTTGATGTTCGCAAAGCTGAACATCAATAATTACTGGCTCGGGGAAAAGTACGAGTATTTATATTTACGGCAATAATATACACAATGTCATACATGATGTAAATTAGTCAGAAGTACATGTATCAGCCTCTTCTGAATACAGCGTGAATCATCTCCTTCAAATTATTACATCCCAAAATCTCCATTCCCTCAGATTGCATCTCGGAAAGAGTTTTCTCTGCTGACTTGGGAACAATGCACTTTTTATATCCAAGCTTTGCAAGTGTGTTAATCCTTTTCTCCAATTGCGGCACCTACAGTTATTAGGAGAAAATGAAGGAGAGGATATGATATTGATTCTTTGATGCTTCCTAGTTCCAAGAAGGAAAAATTAACTTTTGAGAACTTCGAGGAACAAAGCCAAATTTCTCATATGATGAAGTGAAATGCAAATTAGTAAAACCGTGCAACAAAATTGACACCTAAATGAGAGGGCTAATAGAAAGTTCCATTTAAATATCCTCACTGGGTTATATAGAACCTTCTAGAATATTGCTAGATAACTTTGCCGTGTTTATGACTGGTAAGCAAAATGAGACAAATCATTTTCCTAATGGCTGACTAAAACACAAGATATCAGCTAATTATAGGTCAAGAATGCACATCTTGCTCAATTTCCTTTGAGCCCGTGAAATTTCTTCGCTAAGCGATATTGGCAGTGTTTGATGTTCAAACTCTACATATAGGGATGCAATTCTTCGGTGGATTTGCCTTTTTCTTGTACACCCAAAAAGGAAACGGAAAGACAAAAAGTACTCCCTCCAACTTGAGTCAACTTGACCATTTATTGAACTAAAATTAATCTCAATATATCAAATTCAAGAAACATCACATGAAATTTCCCCATGCAGTTTAGAAATTTCGTGACATCAAAACCAGCCAAATTGACCGCAAAAGTTTTCTTGTGATATAGGATGAGATGATTGGATTTATAAGTAACAAAGCACGTGCCATTTGAATGAACTAACCACTAGGTCTGCATGTACATCCAATACAATTAGCCAAATAGCAGCAGGGTAAATTTTGTAGCTCTCTTAATTTAAAAACACATTAGAAACATGCTTTTGACATTTGGTAAGTTAAAAAGAAAGTAGAGAGCATTCATATACCGTACGAAGTTCACCACCAAGACCAACTTCTGCAATGAATGCTATGCCCATCGGTATAGGGAACTCCAAGAAGCTGGACAGGACATAACAACATTTCAGTTAATAAAAATTAAAAAAGAGGTGTATTAAGAGACATTAGACAAGTTAGAGAAAGTCAACCTCCAATTCAAAGAATTAAATGGCAGGTAATTGCTGAAGGTTACTAAGGTCCAATCAGTTTAAACTTTAAAGATTATTGTAGCATAATGACGAGGGTCAGGCATCATAACAAATACACGCATGAAATCATTCTATGCTAGTATATGTAAGTCCCACTACGATAAAAAAGTTGTTGGTATTTTATGCTCCCTGTGGTGCTTCAAGCAAATTCCAAAAGAGAGAGAAGGTATATTCCAATTTGCAGAACAAGATCATCAAGAAAAAGTGAAATCTTACCTAGCTAAAATTGAACCCATACCATCCATTCCATTATATGTATAGCATTTTAATTTGCATCATTTAATATTTTCCTTCTCTTTCATTTATTGTGATAACTACTCGACATTTTATTCAGTGTTAAATCATTACATGTTTTTTGCATGGATAAGACACAGAAGATTACAGAGACTACACACCATCTCAGAATGGTTAACCACTAACCCACTGGAGTTCAGAAATTCCCAAGCTTCGAAAGGATTGGGTTTGGCTTGGGCAACCACTTTCTGGCATCCTCATTGAGAAATTTAAAATAGGGACAATCTAACTCAACCAAGCAGGTTTTTTAAGGAAAAACCCCACAACTTTTGTCAATCAAAACACGAACATATAAAAAGTAGTGAAGTGTTAAGCACCAACACAGTTAATTCAATTACTATTAAAGACATGCCTGCTGCAAATTGCAGCTGCTATCGCTAGGTCTCCAGCAGTCTCCGTCAGGTGAACCCCACTAACCACATTAAGGAAAATGCCCTACATAAAAAAAAAATAATAATAATAATAATAAAAAAAAAACTGGAAAATTTACTGAAACATATATGATGTCAGATCTGCAGTTGTCCAAGCAGGACTCGAGGTGATGATGGAAATCAGGAAATGCTAATAATTGCAATAGAAAAATGAAATAAATGAAGGATAGCAGGATTGGTACAGGAAGAAACAAAATTTGAGAAACAGGTATAACAAATTCAAATCGACAATGTAGTCACATTATCATCAAAACCAACATTAAGAACTTCTTTCAAGTACAGTAGTTGATTTTCATGACTAGGCATATAGGCCATACACTACCAAGGTCCATTTTCCTTTAAGTATTAAATGACATATTTTTCCGAAAATGTATGTGGCAACCAAAATTATGATATAAACTGTAAAACTTAGATTTTCTGTCAATCTATTGTACCTAACCATTACATGTCCAGATCAACAAGATGAATGGGTAGAAATATTTTGATCCAATAAGACGTGGTGAAATATAAACTCAGAAGCAAAAAATCTATGTCCAAATTGTAAACTTTTAGAAGATTACAGGCTCCCAAGCAAACAATTTGAGCTTCAAGATTAAATTGCAAGAATGAAATTGAGTAAAATTAAGAAAGTTCATGCAATTGCTTATTAATGCATGGATAGGAAAGAATTTTTAAGTTAGATAGCGGCCGCGAAAATAGGGAAAAAAAAGAAGAAGCCAAAAGCCTGAAATGGAAGCTAGGGAAAACAACTGTTCTTTTATTATTCTAGGTCTAGAAGTCCTTCGCAACCACTTCAATGTTTTCTGGAGGAAACTAAACAAAACAATGCAATTCTGAGTTTTTGTTAGTTGGCTCCAATGGGGCCTCATCATAACCTTCAATAGCACAAATCTTACAGATCAATGAACCAAATCATAGTGAATTCAATTCAAGAAATTAAGTGAGCCACCTCACTTTTGATTGACGGTTAAAGACTTAAAGGTGATTCATCACATAAGTTAACAATGGTCGCTGTATTTACACTTCCATCTTACCTTTTTTCGTGTCCCACAAAACTACTAATTCTCTTGTGTATCCAAGAGATAAGGTACATTTAGGGGTTTCATGTGCCACTACCACTACCATAAAGCATTTTTCAATTTCTGCCAGCAATCACCCAGGAAAAAAAAATGAAATCGAAGTTAAGAAAAAAACTTCAAATTTCCACAGAAGAGACGTAAACTAACATATATAAAAAAGAAGAAATGGTAAAATCAGTAAAGATAGTTACATTCTCTTGTAGCTTTAGACCAGCTTGCTTCACAATAACCTGAAATATGAAATATAGAGGTGAGATAATTTGCATACTGCTCAGAAGGAAGTGCCATAGGACCTTACTAGTTCAGTTGGAAGAAAATATAATTAAAGAAGACAATTATAAACATATATAACCATGTTCTGTCAACAAGAAAAGGGAAACCAGAAAGATGAAAATTGGACAGTCGGAGAAAAATCAGTTCCCAACTAAATGTTACAATGAAGAGACATTAAATGGGTAAACTGTGAATAATCACTCACTGAGATGATCATGTCAGCTCTGCTCCCTGGAACACCATTCACATGCCTTGGAGCTGATGATCCCGCTACGCATAATGCCTACACGGAAAGAATGCTGCGATTTGAGCGGTAGGAGATCGATAGGAAGTACAATGAAAGCCCTAATCATGTCGGCTAGACCTTGTAATGGATACACACTCATAGGTAATTTATATAACATACGCAAGATTTTGGACTTTTTGACTTTTTGAGCATCTTGCAATAAAATGTACAGAGTAGGATATCGTCACAATTATCCTTGGTATAAATGAGCAAGAAGAAAATCTACAAGAAGATTAAACGGATTTAATATCGCAAGAGAGGAGCCTAAATTGGCTAAGCCCAAAATAAGAAAGCAAAACAAACATAAATGGTACCTGAATTTCAATTACAAAAGCTCGGGATCCATCCATCATCACAGCAATAGCCAATCCAGCTAGATAGTCCGAATCAGAGTGCTGCTCACTTAAAAACATACCACTGGGATTTGAAACGCCTTCTAATCCTGACTGAGACATCTGGAAAACTCCAAGCTGACAGCAAAATACCATTATCTAGACAGGCTAAAAGACAGTTAAGTAAATGAACGACTGACATGCGAAAATCATACCCAAATGTTAAGGACAAAAATGTTTCTCACAAGATTTTGGTCCCCCAACAAGCCATCATTTCATATTTGTTGTGAGTTGCCCCTGCTTTTCGCATTTTACTTCTCTATGTTCATGTTGCACACTTAGAGCCCCAAGGTAATGAAAATGATATTGCGGGTTTTACATCATAAACACCAATTATGGTTGAGTTGTATATTTTCCATTAGACTTGGTTCCACCGATCATAGATTAGCTACCAGTGAGATGCACATCTAAACAGATCCATGGAAGCAACAAGAAAATTGCCTCCATCCTTGTTGAATAGGGTGCATGATTGTAATAAGGTGAACGAGGAATTAGACTTCAAAGAAAAGTAAAACACAAAATAAATAAGGGCAATAGAAACAAAATGATTTCTTTATTACTTGGCCCACAGTAGATGTAATATTCGTCCAAAAGACTCCTTGGGCATCCACCTAATCCACAGAACACGTACCAACCCCACAAGAAAGCTACTAGTGAGCTCCTGATACACATCAGAACAGTAGCTGCTATTCTACAATATTATCTTTTCCTTGTTAAAAAGACCATCACAAAAGTACCACCTTACCAATGCTAATTTACTATCTGGTATTATCACACTAACTAATCCTTTCAGAGAAATATATCTTGATTCAATAGAAAGAAAGAAAGATGTAATGATAAACCTGCTCTTAGAAAAAGTTGTACCAAAAAAAAAAAAAATTTGATATTCATACACCTGACACATAAAGGCGACTTTGGCTGGGTGTATAGACACTCACCATGGCAAGAGTTCTCCAATAAGTATCAAGGAACAAATTTAAGGAACAAAATCCTGGAACAGAATTGGAATTTCTAGCAACAATGAAGATGATCTGGACACTAATGCGAGCTTAGCAATTTAAGCATTGTTGAGCACTAACGAAATATCCTTAAAAATGGAAGAACGGGGATTCTACAAAGCACAGGGTGCTGTTGAATATGCCAACAGCTTGCAATAGTATTTCATAAAAAAAGTCTGCTGTGACAGTGTCAAGTATATAGATGCAAAGCGCAGGAACATTTGGGGGGTGGGGGGTTCTAGAAGATTTCTATCTTCGATGATAAGCATGTTGCTAAGTGAAATTTGATGCCAGTCACTAGGTTGCAAACAAAAATCATTAAGATTGTGGCTTTTTACTCTACATATGATTAAATAGCATTGGCATTTGACACAGCTATTATTGCAACATCAAGAAGGATGGACCAACAAAAAACTGAGAATCATGATTAAAATCCATCTAATACCTCATCTGTGGATCCAAAACGATTCTTCACCGATCGAAGCAATCGATGTGACGAATACTTCTCCCCCTGAAATCATCCGTCAGTGAAGCAATTCAGTATCACACAGATTAATTAATTATTGTGCAATCGACCCCCTCCCTTCAAAATAGTAGTATCAGTAAGAATAAGAAGAAGAAGTTAAGCAGAAACTTTATCATGGGTGGCAATATTTTGGGAAAGGAGAGGTAGAAAAAAGGGGATAAGGGCTCTCGTGGTTGATGGGAAGGAAAAAAGGACATCCTGTAAATAGGAATGTTGCATGCGATATCAATCAAAATGAACCCTGCATTTCTTCTACATGATGTCCAAAAAAGGAATCTAATCTAGTTATGAAAACATGAATTTCAAAAAGAACACACTTCATACAATCGTATTGAAAGACTCAAATGGAGTACAGTAGAAACATCTATGCATCATCCTATTTCCTTTTCGTGTCATATGGAGAAAAATACACATCTACGAAGCACAGATACGTATGACAGGACATGGACCCATTCAACAATTAAAATATTTGAAATATATAAGTCCAAAAAATATCTATCAGCAAATAAGTTGTCATTTCAATGGACCAAGCAGACGTCACTTTCCGTAACTACCATCATCACACCAGCTATTTACTTGGTGTAAGAGCAGTGTTACATGTTCAAACCAAAAGGCTTGATGTGTTTTTTTATACAAAATAGAATTACATGATAAATCATTAATGTAAGTACATATAAGATGACATGACATCTCCAACAGTTTACAAAGATATCAACATGCATGTTTGGTAGTGTTGAAATTATATAAGTACTTATAAGTTGTGGGTCCTATAGAATGTGTGGATAATAAAGGAGTAGTAAGTTGTAAGTCCGACAAAATGTGTAGATAAAAAGTATATTTGACCAATTTGACCGGCTTAAATTATCATTTAAGCATCAACAAACAAGCACTAAGAATAAGCTGACTATAATCAACCAGAAAGGACAGAATAATTGCTGAAGAATGAAAATTCCGTAAGGTATCAACCTCCATATATAGAACAACATCAACAATGTGCTCCAAGACACGAGGTCCAGCAATTTCTCCATCTTTAGTCACATGCCCAGTCTACAATAAGCAAGTAGTGTGACCAAATTACTATTCAAGTTTAGTCTCAAGGAACAATGAAAATAAATTCACTCAATAAAATGGCACACAATGGCCATTCTTCAGAACTTATACTAACCAAAAGTACCGGGATGTTTGTCTTCTTAGCAAAACGTAGTATGGCCGAAGTGCATTCTTTCACCTGTCACGAGCAACTTAGTATTAGCACATATTGATGCTCTCAAATTATATTATTGCCAAGTGTGTATCTAAGGTTGTTTGCATCATTGCCACAGGAATTATAACTTTCTGGCTCTGAGACTAGACAAGAGCAAAATAAATTAAAGGACAAAAGGCCCAAGATGACATATTAACTGAAACTCTGACAGGAAAGAAAACAAACACAATATGGACCAGACAATTGTTCACGAAAGAGAGTTCACATTTAAACCAATGAAGACAAAATTACAACTATAGAGACTGTGGATATATTTCCTAAATTAGTGAATTGACCACAGCTGTAGATAGAGAATCAATTTGGTATTATGTATATTATTCTTTCTAGAAATAGGAGATCCTAATTTTGTATTTTCTAGAATTAGCAGATTGTATATTTATGAGAGCAGATTTCTCTCTACCTTCTAAGTTGTATAAATATTCTCTCAAATCTCATAATAAAATACACCAATTATTCAAAACTCACATGGTATCACAGCCACCATCGGTTTCCTCCCAAGTTTTTTAATTTTTTCCTCTTCTTCTCTGTTGTCCATTCCTGTCCGCCATGTCTGCCGAGAAAGACAGCTCCATTTGAGAGGTAACTTCGTCAGATCAGTCTCTTTCCGCTCCAGCCATCTCGCCTTTTTCCCTCTCTCACGGCACTGAAACTGTCTCTCTAGTTACAAGCCACAAATTCAACGGACACAATTATCTCCAATGGTCTCAATTTGTGATGATGTATATTGGTGGAAAAGGCAATATGCCATTGCCAAAGAACTTTGAGATGCTGTCAAAGACTCTTATTCAAGTTCTGAAAATACATTAGAACTGTTTGCAATTGAAGCTGCTTTGTATGATCTCCGCCAAGATGATACCTCTGTCACTCAATACTTCAACACCTTCACACGCTATTAGCAACAACTGGATCTGTTTGAAGAATATTCTTGGAAGAACAGCGATGATACTACTTTATACCGTACTATTGTGGAGAAAAAGAGAACCTTTAAATTTCTTCATGGCCTCAACAAAAATCTTAATGCAGTCTAGAGTCGAATCATGAGCACCAAGCCTCTTCCTAAGGTCAAAGAAGCATTTTCTGAAGTTCGTCTTGAAGAAAGCAGAAAGAAGGTTATGATGGGCTCTCCGACTCTATCTTCAAATCAGGAGTCATCTGTCCTTGCTGCCAGAGGACAGTCTCATGGTGCCAATCAGGATAATCGTTAGAACAAGGGGCGCCCTTGGTGTGACCACTGCTGTAAACTTGGACACCCTAAAGAGACATGCTAGAAAATCTATGGAAAGCCCCCAAATTGGAAGCCAAAGTCGTGGAGCGATAAGAAAGTTCATGGAAATGTTGCTACCACTGCTAGTTCTACTGCTGAAAGGAAAAATGATACATCTAAGTCAGCTCCTTTCACTAAAGCTCAACTTGAGGCTCTTCAGAAACTTCTAAGTCAGCCACACAGCTCTACCTAGCCACTTACTACTCAGGGTACTGGGATGTTGGCCATGAGAGGTAATAAATCAGTAGCCTTTTTTGTCAATAAAAGAACTACTAAATCTTGGAATCTTGACTCTGGAGCTTCAGACCATATGACCGGAGATGCATCCATTTTTTCTGAGTATAACACGAGTACAGGGAATCAAACAGTTACAATTGTAGATGGCACACTCTCTAAGGTGGAGGGTTCGGGTTCAGTCATAATAAATAAGGACCTAACTCTCACATTTGTACTCTATGTGCCTAAACTGGATTGTAATTTACTTTCTATTAGTAAATTTACTCGTGACCTCCATTGTATGACTACATTTTTCTCAAATCTTTGTGTATTTCAGGACTTGGATTCGGAGAAGATGATTGGCAGTGCTAAGATGTGTTCTAGTCTCTATATCCTACAAAATGAAACTCCATCCATTAGCACAGCTCAAAAGTTCAGTTTGTTTTCTTTGAATAATCAGTTTATTTCTCATTCTAATAAGAAGAGTGATATTATGTTGTGGCACTATCGTCTTGGTCATCCGAATTTTTTGTATTTGTCAAAAATGTTTCCTTCCTTGTTTATTAATAAAAATCCAAACTCTTTCTGTTATGAAATTTGTCAATTTGCAAAACACACTCGCAATAGTTATTCTAGATTAACATATAAACCATCTAAACCATTTTCATTGATTTATAGTGATGTGTGGGGACCTTCACGTTTAAACACTATAACTGGAAAAAGATGGTGTATATCATTTATTGATGATCACACTAGATTAGCCTGGGTGTTTCTTATGAAAAATAAATCAGAAGTAAGTGAGATTTTTCAGAGCTTTCATTCCATGATCCAAACTCAGTTGCAAACTAGGATTCAAATTCTCAAAACCGATAATGCCAAAGACTATTTTAATTCTATTCTTGGTCCTTACCTCATCCCACAAGGCATCATTCACTTAAGTTATTGTGTTGATACTCCTCAACAGAACAAAGTCGCTGAACGCAAAAATTGACATCTTCTTGAAATTGCTCGATCCCTCATGTTTGCCACTCACGTTCCCAATTTTTCTGGGGTAATGCTATTCTTACTGCTGCCTATCTCACCAATAGAATGCCATCAAAGTCCTCAAATTTCAAACTCTTTGTAAAACTATCTTGCAATTATTCCCTCATACAAGATTCATTAGTTTTGTTGACCCTAATATCTTTGGCTGCACCGCTTTTATCCATCTCTATTCCCAACATCGTAGTAAGTTAGATCCTAAATCTATCAAATGCATCTTTATTGGTTATTCCTCTCATCAAAAGTGTTATAAGTGTTATTCTCCTATTACTCGAAAATAACTCCATAGATGTCACATTTTTTGAAAATCATGCTTAATACAAAACTGAGATTCAGGGGAAGAATGTGAGTGAATCTCACCTTTGGGACATTATTCCAGATACTCATACTCAACCTATTGTTCAAACTGTCAATCCACAGCTTTCCTCTATTCATCATGAGATAGGTTCATCTACTTCCCAAGTTATAATAAATCAAGGCCCATCTACTTTCCAAGTCATAGAAAATCAATTTGAGAAATCTTCTGGGCCACCTGTGACTGTTGATCCTCAACAAAAACCTAAAGAGCTTCGTGTCTACCAAAGAAGAAAAAATTTCGATAAAGAAATAGAGGATAGTACACATCTTAAAGACCACCATGAATCTGAACTAGATCCACATCCTCCAGAAATACATTTAGATTTGAGTAATTCTAGTCATGATAATATTACTCATATAAATGATGATCTGCCTATTGCTTTAAGAAAGAGAGTTCGTGCATGTACTAAACATCCTATTGGCAATTTTGTGTCCTATAAACTCTTATCACCATCTTATTAGGCATTTGTTTCTGTTCTTGATAATATATAGATTCCTCATACAATCGAAGAGGCACTGACTAATCCTGATTGGAAAAAGGCTGTACAAGATGAGATTAATACTTTGGTAAAGAATGGTACTTGGACAATTACAAAATTACCAACTGGGAAGAGACCCGTGGGATGCAAGTGGGTATTCACCATTAAACATAAAGCAGACGGTAGCATTGAGAGGTTTAAAGCTCGCGTGGTTGCTAAGGGTTTCACTCAATCTTACGCGATAGATTATCAAAAGACATTTGCGCCTGTTGCTAAACTAAACACCATCCATGTTCTATTCTCTCTTGCTGCAAATAGGGACTGGCCACTGTACCAACTAGATGTTAAGAATGCCTTCCTAAAAGGTGATCTTGAAGAAGAAGTCTATATGAAGATTCCACCAGGCTTCGAGAATTCATCCAACCAGAACAAAGTTTGCAGACTCAAGAAATCTCTGTATGGCCTTAAGCAATCTCCACAGGCATGGTTTGGTAGATTCACTAAGTCAATCATTCAGAATGGCCATACTCAATGTTAGACAAATCACACATTGTTTGTCAGACTCTCATTAGATAAAAGGATAGCTATTCTAATAGTTTATGTTGATGATATAATACTGACAGGTGATTACAAAGAGGAACTGGAAAGATTGAGAAGTTTCTTATCAAAGGGATTTGATATTAAAGATCTTGGACATCTCAGATATTTTCTTGGCATGGAAATTGTACGATCAAGACAGGGCATATTTGTTTCTCAACGTAAGTATGTTCTAGACTTACTTAAGGAAACAAATATGCTTGGGTGTAAACCGACATCAACTCCAATAGATTCTAACAAGAAAATTGGCTCAGGGATGGATAAGACACCTGTGGATAGAGGAAGTTATCAAAGGCTAGTTGGACGCCTTATTTATCTATCTCATACCAGACCTGATATTGGTTTTCCTATTAGTGTTGTCAGTCAATACATGGCCAATCCAACTAAAGAATACATGGAAGCTGTTACTAGAATCCTTAAATACCTCAAGATGACTCCTGGAAAAGGTCTTCTATTCAAGAAGAATGATAGTAAAGAAATCAAAGTCTACACAGATGCAGACTGGGCAGGAAATGTAACCGATAGAAGGAGTACTTCAGGATACTGTTCTTATGTTTGAGATAATCTAGTAATATGGAGAAGTAAGAAACAGTCAGTTGTTTCTAAAAGCTCGGCTGAAGTAGAGTTTAGAGCTCTGGCTCTTAACATTTGTGAAGGAATTTGGCTGAAAAAGTTACTTAGTGAACTGGGAGTATATACAAAAAAGTCTATACAAATACTTTGTGACAATTAAGTTGCTATTAGTATTGCAAAAAATCTTGTTCATCATGACAAAACTAAGCATATTGAGATAGATAGACACTTCATCACTTAAAAAATTGAGAATGCTATTGTTCAAACCATTTATACTACATCAAAATTTCAAACAGCCGACATCTTCACCAAAGCTCTCCCAAGAACTAGTTTTGAAGAATTAATGAACAAGTTTGGGATGTTTGATATTCACAACCTAGCTTGAGGAGGAGTGTGGATTTATTTCCTAAATTAGGGAATTGGCCACAGCTGTAGATAGAGAATCAATTTGGCATTAATACCAAATTATGTATATTTATTCTTTCTAGAAATAGGAAATCCTAATTTTGTATTTTCTAGAATTAGCAGATTGTATATTTATAAGAGCAGATTTCTCTCTACCTTCTAGGTTATATAAATATTCTCTCAAATGTCATAATAAAATACACCAATTATTCAAAACTCACAAAGACTCCTCCTGATAACATCAAAGAGTGAACTAAAACTGAGCCATCATTAAAATTGACAAAAAAGTAGAGTCGGACTTTCCAGTGGACGAAGTATTCAAATTTTTGAACCTGAACGTGGCTGCCAGCATTTCCAGTCGCTTCTCTAAGATAGACCGTCTGAATAGAATCAATGACTAAAGCCCGTGGGGAAAGAACCCGAGCCTGTTTTAGAATGTCCTGACAAAAAAAGTGGCAAGATGAAAAAAGAATATGCATAACTAGATTTCACAATCACGAGCCAATGCAGCGTAAATCCAAAAAATTACTTGTTTTGACTTGCAATAAGTATGATATTCAAAATTCCCCAAAATATTTATCATACTAGTTCCACCAACAATGTGTTATCCTTATATATTAAACTCATAGTGAAGTGTTTATCGGGCTATCATTCAAATGATGTAGGTTAGTCGTTAGAATGTTAAAAGTGCAGTTGAATAATCTTTTCCTATGGGTAGTGGCTACTCTACCTTAAAGCTTTATTTAGAAAATTTGTTGAACTGAGAAGGCAACTTACAAAAGCAAACATTTGAAAAGTCAAGTGTCATATGACAAGTCACATAAATATTATCTCACGGTGGCACTCATGTGAACCATAATACTTCTTTCTTTTGATGAACCCATTTGTCATTCTCGCTCTATTACCCTCCAATTGTTCCGTGGTCGTGTGCCATAGGACTTATATGTCCTGACATCAAGCTCCCCAACTTTTAATCATTCTTCTTGTTATTGTTTATCTTTATATTCATCAATCCAGTTATTCGAACCAATGAAAGTCTCTAGTAATGACAGATTCTTTTGTCTTCAGTATATCAGCATTCTTGTATCAAGCTAAGCCTGGTGTTATGTTAACACCATAAGATAAAAAGAACGATCACTAATCATGAATAATGGTAAGTGATCCAAATTGAAATACAGAACATAATCTACAAATATATTCTCTAGATCACAACCAGAGAGACAACCAAATAATGTGGCACTTTTCGATTATTATAGGAGGCAGATGAGCATGATAAGAAGATATACCTCGATGTCTGTACTTGAATATAAAAACAGATCTTCTGTTTCAATTCTCAGACGATCAGCTCTATTTCCAATTTGCTCAACACTCTGCCATGAAAAGAGGTAAGACTAAAGCCAAATAGGTAAAAGTCTAAAACTAGAAGTTTCGGTCCTCAGCTGCAGCCTGACAAGATAGTTGATGATACAAAAACATTGTACCACGACAAAATGAATACGATTTTTGACAAAGGTGAAGGAAGAATAATCTCACCATTGAAGGTGGTTCACATAACAAAGAAACAAAGTGCATTTTCAAATATCTCCATTGAAAAGAAATGTTGGGCAGCCTTTGAAGCTGTCCAACATTCATCTTGCAAAGGCCATTACAAAAATTTTCCATTTGCCAAGAGATAGGAAGTGGACTGTACACTTTGAGCCGACATAGGAGAACTGACCTCTTCACCTGATACATATATAACTCGAGCAGAATCCTCCATATCATTTCCTTCTGATATTAATGCTGCAATCTTCAGTTCAGAATATAGTATATGGAGAGACAACATCAATGTTAAAAGGCAAATTCATACTATCATATGTGTGCTCATAGCATCAATCGCTAAAACAATTTTAATACCTGCAACAATAGTGTGCTTTTGCCAACACCTGGATCACCACCAACCAATACCAGAGAACCTATATTGGAAAAATGCATTAAGGTAGGAAAACTAAGAGTTGATTAAACCAGAGGAAAGAAAGCAGAACAGATACGAAAAACTATTTCACTGTGAAAAAGCATTGCTGATCCAAGTGCTATACAATCAATATGCAAAATGATGTGCTAGATATTAGAGTAAATGTTCTTGAATTAGTTTTTGCATATTCTTCTAATTGATGGTTCATATGTTACTGTGGACCAGTATATCAGTCAATTATGTGTCAAAATGAGCCAGCTTGATCTGATTTTAAAATACTCGAATTTTTTTATATATAATAACTGAGGCCTCAATATATGCAAGCTTGGCTCATTTGTTGTCAAGCAAATATAAAATGAGCCACTAATGAGCTAAATCTAGGCTGAACTCTAGCACTTGGCTCAATTTGTACGGTATTCATACTTGTTAGCATAATGAACTGAGCTCAAACATTTAGAAGCTCAAATGTGTGTCTAAGCCTAAGTGTTTCTGTATCAAGCTGGGACTGATGAATTTTATACAGGATAAGCCCAAGCCAATCTATAGTTGGTCCATCCATTTAAAGTCATGCAGGAAATGCTCCCACATATAAAACATATGCTTGACTTGTTAACATGTAATTCAGTAATTGGTGGATTACATAAACTACACAATGCTTCCAAAAAAAAAAACCGTATGTCATGCTTAAAATGGAAAAAGAAATACCTGGCACCAGACCACCACCAAGGACTCTCTCCACTTCAGCTCCAAATATTCCTGGCCTAAATACCAACAACATAGTGAAAATTGCTAGATAGCAAAACAGGCATATAATTAGATTAACGCCACAAACACAAGAAGGAGCGAATTCTTATTCCCAATGCAACTATATGACAACAGAACAGAGTAACGTACACGAATTAACATCGTACTACAAATTATCTGTTTAATCAACACTCCATGAGTATTAAGAATTAATATCCCAACTTACAAGGTAATGCGCCAACTCGATTCATTGATCTGACTATTCACATCGGTCAACCTAATAGGCGCAGAGGCAGCAACATGCTGCGGCAGCCACGACCTCAAAGCATTTTCCGATGCCTCAAACCCGCTCATTTTCTTCTGGATGCCCTCAGTGAATCGCTTCATAGTGCCGACTTTCTGGCACTGTTTACACGTCCCCCACCACTGCCCATCAGAATATCCACAATCCTCGCACACAAAGACGCTCCTGCTCTTTCCCTTCTTCCTAATACTACGGCTAACACTACTAGACCCTATAACATCCCCATATATTCTGTTCCCCTGGTCTATATTCGAGGAACTTCTACTCTTTTCGACGCCGGGGTCAGGTTCTTCCTTCTTATTGTTGGGTTCCCATTTGGTAACAACACGGCCGGCGACAGGGTCGTAAATTGCTTGGACGGTTGAGGTATTAGGAGAAGCGGAGTCCGAGGTCGGGGGATTGGGGTAGGCGGTGGTCCAGCTGGTGGCGGCAGTTTCATTGGTGGTGGTGGGAGTTGAGTGGAATTTACGGGGGAATGGAGGGTAATTTGGGGATTTACAGGTGATGAGAGGATTGGGGTTTAGGGAGGAGAGAGTGGAGTGGTGTTTCCGAAAGTAAATTGCCCGAAATGCTCGCATGTCTGGAGCTTGCAATTGCATGAGAGAGAGACGATATTTTGGCGCAAGGGTTTTACGAGGGAATTTATGTCAGTGGAGAAATACTGAAGTACCGGGAAATTCGAAGGGAAAGATTTGATTTTAAGTAGAGGTGGCAAAGGTGTAGGGTTGGGCTTCTAAGCAGCAAACACATTAAATTGGATTGAGCTGGTCCAATTCAATTTTGTATGAGTCAGAAATATGTTAATTCAGTTTTGGCTTGGTTTAGTATTGCTGTGTTTTTAAGAGAATCGGTTTCTACTGTGCTGTAGAAAGAATCAGCTATGGGAAGAATCAGATAAATGTTTGATAAACTCTTGTTTTAAAATTGCTGTATATTTCAAAAGTAATATTTGAGCGTTTGGTAAATAAAAGTGATTTATTGCTGTAATAGTAATTACTAAAAAGGACATTGATTATAATAATTTTATTTTGTATTATTATTATTATTACGAGTTGTAAAATTTATTTTTTTCTGTTACACTAATATGTAATATTGTCAAATATTTTTTAACAAAAAAATACATTCACTATTGTTATTTTAAAATAAAAATAATAAACAAGTAATAAATTTCAAATTTTATAAAAATTACAAAATAAAATCATAGTTATATAGTGAAGGTTGAAGAAGAAGGAGGATAATTCATATGGTGATAACGTGAAATCATGTAGAAAATAAACTTAGGATATTAAAGGAATTAGTTTAATTAATTAGGGATAAAATTGGTATTTTAATAATATATAAATGTAAAAGCTAAAAGCAGAATCTGAAAAGCTGCCTTTTGTTGCTTCTCAAAATCTGCTGTCAGGTGAGTCAGATTATTCTATAATTACTTTTAAAAAATTTGCCAAACGCCTAAATCAACTTCTGATTGTTTGAGAATCAGAAGTTGGGCTCCAAAATCAATTACAAACGGGGCCTTAGTCTATTGGCTAATTTGATCTTAATTTTCTTTTCTTTTTTTTTTTAAATAATTTTTTTATACAATGTAATACATTATATCAAATACAATCTTAAATAAATTTAGATTATATATTTTGATTTTTTAAAAGATTAATTTATAAAATTGGGGCTCTTATGTATTAGTCAATAGATAAACGTTAAATTTTTTTCAAAATGATAATTTTTTTTTTGTTAATTGTAAACTATTTGTACACTTTTTAAAAAAAAAATACAAATATTAAAAGTATGTTTGGCTTAAATTAAAAAAATTTACTTATATAAAATTTAAAATAAATAATTTACTTGTCACGCCAAATATATTTTGGATTGAAACTTAAATTAAACTAAATTTTAATTAAATCTAAACAATTTTATGTTGGGTATTGGGATTTTTGGATTAATGTTTATTGATAACTTGGGCTTTAATCATTTTAGATTGATATTATTTGGATTATGTATTAGGGTTATTCACAAAATGAGTTATTAGTGTTAAGGAGCACACAAAAAAAAAAAAAAAAAAAAATTGGGTCAACCCAACTAGCCCGCAGGCTAGATGGGCTGAGCCGTATTGGCTCTGTTTCATTTGGGCCAGGACCAGCCCAACCCAAAAAAAAGGGTTATGATCCACGGGTCGGACCGATTTTGCCACCTCTAATTTTAAGGACAAGCTGGCCAAATTTTTTGAAAAAGTAATTTTATGTAGGGAATTTAGCGTAAATCATCTCTAACCTTTTTCTTCAATACAAAAATAATCTCTAATATTTGTCTTCAATACATAAATGGTCTAATGTTTAATTTTTTACATCAAAATCCATAATCTATGTATTTTGGTGTGAAATTAGTCATTATTTGATAAAAAAGACAAATATGCTCTTAATTTTAATTAGAGAAAATTGTATTTGAATTCTTAACATTTGCTAAATATGTAAATGAATCATGTGCATTTATTGAATAATATTTAATTTTGCATATTAAATATATCATTATAGTTGTGTGAATTCAATTTTTCATAAGATAAAAATATAAGATTATTGTGCTTTAAATATATACTAGCTAGTTAGACACACATGCATTGCACATGCTTTTGTAATTATATTGTTAATTTTTAATATTTTAATATTTTTTATTTTTTAATTGTTAATTGTTAATAATTAAAATGTTAAAGTAACAATTGCAATAAAGATAAAAAATATGGTTGTTGATAATATGTTGTTTTGTATTGTTCGATATTGATATTTTATTTGCATTTATAGGAGTACAATTGCAATCAAATATGAGTTTTATATAATAGTAATACGAATAATAACTTAAATTCAATGAAGAGCTTTATTTGAACTTTAATGATTGGCGAATCATTAAAATTAAATCGTATGGAATTAATGATGTATTAATAAAAATCTCCAGGGTTGTATTTTATAGAAAAAAATTTAATAATTATTAATTTTACTGAAGAGAATGTAATAATTGACTATATAATATTGTACATTTGTTAGAGTAGTTACTCTTTGTAAATAATATTCATTGTATATGTTCTCTTTCTATTTAGCGCGTCTGATGTATTATTAATTAAATTAAAAATTAAAAAAGTTTCATATATTAGTTGTCAAATATAATCAATGTAATCCAATGCATTCAAAACAATATTTTCATCTCTATAATTTGAATTTTAATCCAGTAATAAAAAAAGTTACAATTTTTCCATTCATTTTTTTAAAATCAATTTCTCATTTCTTTCATTTACATAAGGCAAAAAAAAAATTGAGATCGTCTTTTCAATTTCATATTTAATTTACTAATATATTAAATATTACAAATTTTAAATGTACATTTAATAAATTGTTAAAAATTTAATGTACGATAATAATGAACAATAAAAAAGTAACAAATAAATATTAAAAGATAATTGCATTCATTTAAATACAATTACAATTAGAGATGGGTTTTATACGGTGACAATACCAACAATAACTTGAATCCAATTAAGACTTTTTGGTGATTTAAACTTTGATGATTGACGAACCATTGATATCAAAATTTATAGTATTAATGATCTACATGGCTGCATTTTACGAATAATAAAAGTGATAATTTCATCATATACTACAAAATATAAAATATTTCTTAAAATACTTGTCATACTTTTTTTATTATAAAAATACTGTTTTTTTATTTTTGTAACAGTTGTTGTTACATTTGTTATTTTGTTATTATAACTAAAATAACAAATGTAACAATAACTGTTACAAAAATAAAAAACAGTATTTTTATAATAAAAAAACATGATAAGTATTTTAAGAAATATTTTATTTATTGTGGTTATTTGTAAAAAAATCCCATAATAAAATTAATAATTACTAATTTTATTGTAAAAAAATGTAATGATTGACTACATAATATTGTACATTTGTTGGAGTAGTAGTTCCTTGTAAATAATGTTATTTGTGTACGTTCTCTTTTTATTAGACGTGTTTGATTTGACGACGTAAATAAAATGTCATAAATGTGATTAAGAAACAAAAATTAAAGAAGTGCCAATACTTGTCTATTGTTGATGGACAGAAGTAAGATGAGAATATGAGAATATATATATATATATATATATATATATATATATATATATATATATATATATATATATATATATTAATTAATTAAATTAAAAATAAAAACAGTTTCACATATTAGTTCTAAACTATAGTATATGTTTGGTGGGGTTTAAATATTTTGAAAAAAATTGATAAAATATGAGGTTAAAAAATTTATAAAAGTTGTAAGTCCTACAAAATATGTTATTGAAAATGAATTTGAGAAAAAAAAGAATTTTAAAAAAAGAACTGATCCAAACATGCTCGTACTCACTGTAATATATTAAAAATAATATTTTTATCTCCATTTCAGTTTTGACAACTATGATTTGAATTTTAATGCGATAATAAACAAACTTACAAATTTTCTCATTCATTTTTTTTTTGTTGAATCTCATTTCTCATTCATTTTATATACTTAATACGAAAAAAAAATAAAAATTTGAGATCATCTTTTCACCTTCATATTTAATTTAATAGATTAAATGTGTAAAAAGTTTAATTGTATATTTAGTAAATTGTTGAAAATTTAATGTACGATAAGGATGAACAATAAAAGAGTAATAAATAAAATATTAAAAAATAATTATACATTAATGAATACTAAAGGTGAATGTGAAATTATAAAAAATTTGTAAGGGTAAAATGGTTCGAAAATATTTCTCCATTTAAGCCCTTTTTAGAAGTAGTATAAATATAGATAATTGCTATATGATGTGCAAAATTTGAATAAAAATTAAGATAAATAAATAACATTATGATTTATATAATTTTATGATATTGAATCAATCTTATTATATATTTATTTAACATAAAAATATTAATAAAAATTAATTTACACACGTGTTGTTTATTTTTGAACGATAAATTAAAATATAAAAAATACAGTTGGATCTCTAATATGTGTATTAAATAAAAGTATTTGAACATCAAATTTGTGACAATTTTTTTTTTTGTTATAACAATAAAATAAAATTTTAAAATTTAAATAATGTAATTACTTAATAATAAAAATTATAATTTTAGTTGACATATTTATTAATAATTATGAGCTTAAATTTTATTTATTTTATAATAATTCGTAAAATATACAAAAATAATTTAATATATTATCAATTTGGCCAATAAAGTGTTACTTCAAAAAAAAAAATCATTAGTTTTATTACTTTTTTATAAAAAATAAAAGTATCAGACATATTTGCCATTTTTGTAAAGATTAGCAACTAACTACAATTTTCTTTTATTAAAATTAAGAGTATATTAATCTTTTCATCAAACAAGAACCAATTACGCACTAAAACATATAGATTGGAGACTTATGTGCAAAAAATAAAAATTGTGGACCATTTTCATGCTAAGAACAAATATTAGGAAATCTTTTTATGCATAATGATTTTTTTTGAGTCCATGTGTATCTTGTTTTAACACACATCTCCATTCCTCACCCCCTCTCCCTTTCCTCTTGCTTCCCATGCCTCTCTATTCGAACATCCCTCTCATCTTAATTTTCTTGATATTATTTTATTTCTCTTGGTCAAGCAACTCTGAGTTACTACTCAATAATTTATTGAGCTCGAAATAAGGAGGACATAAGACGGGGAGGAGAAAATGCAGGTCGTTAGATGAGAAATGTGGAGTTGGAGACATCAGACTCGAGGATAGAGCAAATGTAAGATATATGGATGTTGATCTTCGGGGTTCAAATATTTCCTTTTGATTGTTGATGATTTCTCAAGAAAAATCTGCACTTTTACGTTTAAGTCAAAATCAGATTCTTTTCTATCCAAAACATAAAAATATTGGAGTAATAAACATATTTTTCTTGGATATATATGCTGAAGGAGTTAAAGGTTACATACTGTGAATAAAAGAAGCTAAAAAATTAAAGTCACGATAAGTAAAAATATTTTTTTTCAATGAAGATATCATCGTGCATTGTTTAAGTGATTTCGGCATGTTATCAAATAAATATGCTATTTAGAAATGAAGAAATTGAGGAGAAAAACCACATAAGTGTCTTTTAAAGTTACAAGAGTAATCGAGATGGAGCTGCCTCATAAATGTAATTGCGATTGGAGTTGAAATTAATTTAGGCTCTAAAAATGAGGAAGATGATACAAAATTATATGAGGGTTATCGGGGTTCTCATTTTAATATATGCTAAGATGTAGGTCTTTGTGATTGAACATCGATTACATCCGGTATAATTTATGTTTCCTACATCTAGGGATAGCTGCACATATTTGTGCTTTCAACCTCTTAACAATTCATTCCAAAATTAATTAGTTCGTATCCACAGTCATGAAATTTATTAGATTACCCGTGATTTCAAGCAATGAATGCCTTGAGTGTGACATGGATGAATTGTAAGCTATGAATCATTATTAGATAAGTGAAGAAGTTAGTTGGCATTTACAGCATTTAATTGTGATGTAAAGTGTACTACTTTAAGCTTGTTGTGTGTAGCTAATCCACGTACCAACTTTGGCTTCTCTAAGAGCATCTTCAACGCGTTCGCTCAATTTTTATGTGGGTGGTATTTAACTTTTAGTCAACGTGATATTGATATCTAATAAACAATTACTAACGTCCACAACTCAATAATTCGGTTTAGGTGCCATTTGTTTTCTTTTAAATAAAAACAAAATCATATCTAAATCTGTATACGAAATATAGATTTTGTCGAGTCAACATGTGTGACAGAACTTATGAATCTAGAAAGAGTTTTAGGAAATGTCTGTTTTTTTCTTTTATCACATCAGTTCGGCAGAATCTCTGTCAGTGTGTATTGGATATGAATTTTTTTAGCAATCCATGAAAACGTTAGAGATGCTCTAATTGTGAATGTTCTATATCAATCCAACAATTATATACCAAATTACAAAACAAATAATACGAGAGAAAATCAAATTTTATCAACAATATTTCGAGCATTTAGTCGAAGGATAGAAAGGAGGAAAACCTAGTAGCGTCCAAATTATCGTCAAAACTTAATACATCTTGCTCACTTGCGTGCTGCATTCCATAGACACTACTACTTCTATGTAGTCGTTTGTTTTTAAATTATTTAAATCAATTGATTTAATGCGATATTATAAAAACTTTAAAGAGTTGAGTATAAGTCTTATAATCTCTATTTTAATTATTTATAAAAATTATGCTTGTGTCAATGTGCTTTATGAGGAAGTAAAAAATGTAAAGCCATTCCAAGTCCAAAAAAATAAAGGTAAAAATGGTCAACAAATTAATTAAAGAGACATAAGACGAATATTCAACATTGGGATAGCAATGCCATGGTTGGATATATAAATATATATTCATGACTGTAGAGAGTTTTAGAAAAAAAAAAAAAAAGTACTCAAGTATTCGTGTGTTACTTTATTTTCAATTTCTCTACTCACAAAATTATTTTTTCTATATTTGCTGATCGCTTTAATCCATCTTCTTGATTTGATCATCTTCAAATAACGATTATCTCCAAAAAAATTTCATCGCTACAATTTTTCATCATAATAAAATCTACGATCAGTTACTAAAAGAAGCGGTATACTAATTAATAATAGTATTGTGTCATTAATTGAAAATTTAATTAAATATTTGGCTATGTAAAACACACGTAAATACAAATAATTAATTAAGGTTGCTCATACGCAACTGTTTTATTTCATGTCTGATCCACCCCCCCCCCCCCCCTCTCCTCTCCCCTGCCCCCTGCCGCGTATTATATTTGGATGAGAGAGAACAAAATCAAACAATAAAGACAAATGCGCGATTTGAAAGAGAACAACAATTCACACCGAAAAGCATTTCCGCAGACTTGACCCCACCCCACGCACCCACTCATCTTTTCCAATTGGTGTAAATTCATAAAACTCAATGCAGAGGAGGAATTTTTGAAATTTGAGAGGTTGATGTTGCAGATTACCTGTGTTTTTCGTGTTAACAGATGGAGGACGAAGTAGAAGAAGAAGAAGAAGAAGAAGAGGGGTGTATATATATGTATGAATTATAGTCATCGTATATATGTCTTTATGTTGTAAACAATTGATATTGAATTTAAGGTTATTGTTGTGTGAAAATTATGGTGAGAGAGAAAAGGGATATAAGGCCGGTGCTTTTGAAGTTTGGGGTTGCTTTCGCTCTTTCTCTTGGTGGGATTCTTTATACCTTTTTCAAAACCAAAAAAATCAAGCCTAATAAATCTCAACCTCCACAGTCTTCTCAAGGTTAGCTGTTTTTTTTTTCTTCTTTAAAATCTTATTTATTTATTTCTTAGAATTGTTTTTGGTTTTTTGTTTATTTGTGTTCTGATTATAGATTATGCATGTTAATTTGAGTACAGATTTGGGAGGGGAAAGTTGTGAGCTAGGGAATGATGATCGAGCTTTGCAGGAAACACCTAATTCTCGCAATTCTGCTGAAATTTCGCCCGAAAAATATGTAAGAGGATTATATTATTTATCTGCAATTAATGTTTTGCTGTTTCATTTCCGGTATTTGATCTAGTTTCTTTGGATGTTTCTGTAGAACGATGTAAAATGATTCATGTAGCTCGGAATAAGGCTTAGTTTGTTGTCGTTGTATCTTTTTCTGGGATTTGGTCTGTATGATATTTGCGGAAATTACTGTTTGATTTGGTTGATCTTATAAACTGATTCTAATCTTGATGATGAGAAAATTATTCTGCTTTGTTTTTGGATGTTATAAATGAGCTTAATCACATACAACTACAAGATCTTACTGAGGATCATATCGGTAAATTAGAACTTCATTAGCGCGACTCAGAATTTTGTCCTCTTTAAAAAATTAACTTACCGAGCTTGATTTTTAATTTATTTAACAAAACTTGGAGGCGATTGGTGTGGCCTAGTTCGGGTTCATATCAATATAGGAGCAATTTGTTTGGTTACTAAATTTTTTGGGTGAATGTTCTTATGATTTGCTATTTTTACATGTTGCCACAATATCTTTTAATCATAAATTAATTCTCATCCGGTTTTTATGTTTAGAGATTTTTATGTTTATTTGTTATTATAATTTCTCTGAAACCATGTTTGCCAGATTTAAACTTTTCTGATAACTTGGGAACTAAATTTCCGAACTTAGCTGATTAAATTGCTGAAAATCTCGATCTGTTATCACCGTGTTTCTCCTGATCAGCCGAGGGGGTCGATTGTGGTGATGCCAACTTTCCCTTTTTTCAATAAACATTATTTTCTTTCTTGCAGGAGTCATCTCCCCCAAAAGTTACTTCTGAAAATTCCACCAAGGATCTCTCTCCGAGTGCCAGATACATTGGAGATAGAGATGGTTATCTCTTGCCAGAATTTGGTGAACTTGTAAAGGAATGCGATTTAACTGTCAAATCAGATCGTATGTCTCCACGGAAAAATATGGAAACTCAAGTTCCCCATGTAGAATCACCACATGGATACAAATACATTGAACACGATGAATCCGAGATTAGGAGCCTAAGGAGCAAGGTTAATATGCTTCAAGAGAGGGAGACGAACCTGGAGGTTCAACTTCTTGAGTATTATGGCCTTAAAGAGCAGGAAACTGCTGTTATGGAGCTTCAGAACCGGCTAAAATTAAACAATATGGAGGCTAAACTTTATAATCTTAAGATCGAGTCCTTACAGGCCAATAATAGAAGACTAGAGGCAGAAGTGGCTGATTATGCAAAAGTCGTGACCGAACTGGAAGCTGCAAAGGCCAAGATAAAGCTGCTAAAGAAGAAACTTAGGTCTGAAGCTGAACAGAACCGCGAGCAGATCTTGACCCTTCAAGAAAGAGTAATGAAGCTGCAGGAGCAGGAAACAATGGCTGTCAAAAACGACCCCAGTATCAAATATGAGCTTCAAAAATTGAAGGAACTCGAGGTTGAGATAGAAGATTTGAGGAAGTCGAATCATGGCCTGAAGTGGGAAAATTCTGAATTGGCTCAGAAATTGGAGTATGTACAGATGAATGTTACTTCCGCTTTAGATAATGAAGAGGTAATTCTTTCAGTTTATCTTTTATCTTCTTTTTCCGTGTTGTACACGAGTTCATTCTTGATGGGAATATATCTGGATATTTTCTACAGCAGACTGAAGCAATTAGAAAAGAGAATCACCATTTAAGACAACAAAATGAAGATTTAGAAAAGGAAATCGAACGGCTCCAAGCTGATCGGTGCAGTGATGTCGAGGAACTAGTTTATCTTCGATGGATAAATGCTTGCTTACGCTATGAACTGAGGAATTATAAACCTGGCCCCGGTAAAACAATCGCGAGTGACCTTGGTAAAACGTTAAGCCCCAAATCAGAGGAGAAAGCCAAACAGCTCATACTCGAATATGCAAATAAAGATTGCTCAACTGAAAAGGGGATCAATATTACAGATTTTGATTCCGATCGTTGGTCATCTTCCCAGGGCTCTTTTCTTACAGACTCGGGTGACCTTGATGATTCTTCTTTCGATACCTCATTGGCTAACAAAACCAGCACTTCTAGCAAAACAAAAGTCTTTGGCAAACTGATGAGACTTTTACGAGGAAAAGATAGTCAGCATCATAGTCGGGGTTCACCTCTCGATCGAATTACTTCTGTTGAAGATAATGTTGGGAGATCTTCCAGTGATTCTCAAGGGTACAATCCCGGTGTTCCACTAGGGATAGATGCTGGAGCTGATAGCCTCACCCATAGATCAAGAACTTCATCTGAGGGTTTGTATAGACATTCTTTGGATCTCCAGAGATCTTATTCCCAAGAATTGAAGACTGTTAAAGGGGAAGGTAGCAGTTACTCACGAAGAAAAAGTGACGATAGTTCCTTAAGTATTTATAGAAGAATTGACTCGATCACGGAAGACGTTAACGATTCGTCAGCTGCTAGTCAACTTGATCAAGATGCACAAAATGTAGAGAAATCTGAACTGGTAAAGTACGCCAAAGTCTTGAAGAACTCTCGTTTAAGATCATCATCTCGGAGGAGGTCAGCCTCGTTTAGTTCTTTTTGACACTTACAGTTTCCCCCAATGGGGTTAGAACATCCATGAAGGGCAGGGGCCTGTGTTTAGTTAAGCTTCATACTTCATAGTTAGTTCGATGTACAATGTACATGTAAATTTGTGGGCTTGAGAGACCCATCTTTAGAAATCAATTAAAGAATTAGTTCTGTAAAGGCAATACTGTTAAGGAATGTTATGGATTTTGTATTGTGTAGTTTCATTTGTGATGCGCTGCAGATTTTGTTAGTGACAAATGCTTATTGTTGACTTCAAAATTCGACTAAACTAAGCATCCATTGCCACCTTTAATGACACTGTCCATTTAAAGTTGGATTCTAATTATTAGTTTTTGTACGATATATTCACTGAAAGCTGCTGCACTTTCGAATAATATAAAATCATAAAAATTATATTGAATCTATAATTACATCCTCTAATCCATCGATCTAATATTATACCTCTTTTTAAGATCAAATAATTAAAATCATCGTTTTGCCTTATAATTATTTTTATTCAACTATCTCGTTTTTTTTCAACGGTTTTCTTTAATGTCATCACAGACATAATTTGACCAACATCAAACACTGATATTATATTTAAATCGTTCAACAAAAAAAAAAAAAATTAATGATATTCTCTTACTCTACTTAAAAGCGACAATTTCCTAATACGAATAAATGCATTTTACTTTGCTTACTTTTTGATGATAAATAATTTTTCTCCTCCTCCGAGCACGACGGCGACAATGGTGGAGACCTGCAAAAGGTGGCGGGGCTTTTTTCTCCTGTGTCCACTCCAGCGTGATAATCAGTATATGATTAAAGTATTTGTGCTAAATAGCAATATGGCGTGTATAAGAGTTGTGTCTTCTCTTTTTACCTAGGAAGTTGGCCTCTATTTATAGGGATGACATGTAGTTATTGATGATGGGTGTTCCTTCATCTCCCTTATTTGATAAAGGTGTCATTTCATCTCCCTCATTTGATAACGGATGTCCTTTCATCTCCCTCGTTATTATGAGTTAATGAGGGATGTTTTGTTTTCCCGATAACTGGTGGTAACTGTCATTCCATGGGTCGCCTGCCTGGCTAATTTGATGATAGTTGGGTTTTTGCAGTCTATTTGTCAGAAGCATGCTCATGAAACCAACAAAGTGGGCAAGCCGGTGAGATAGGCAAGTCGTTGAAGCGGGCGTGCCACTATAGCTAAATGACATACAGCAACCATCATTATTTATATCATCATAAGCCCCTCTACTTCACATAAACTACTTTTCATAGACTGTTGTCAATGAGAAGTAGAAATAATCTACTGCACCTGCTCTTCTCTAACTTTTTCATACAGATGCTCATCGCCTTGATTTTTAAACATAAGCTCATCGCCTTGTTTTTTTGACAGAGGCTCATCATTTTGTTTTTTGATTTTTAATCAGAGGCTCAACGCCTTGATTTTTAAACATAGGCTCATCGCCTTGTTTTTCGGACAGAGGCTCATCGCCTTATTTTTCAATGGTGGCTATTACCTTGATTTTTAAATATAGGCTTATCGCCTTATTTTTCAATGGTGGCTATCACCTTGATTTTTAAATAGAGGCTCATTGGTCTTGTTTTTCAGACAGTAGCAGCTGACCTTGTTTCTCAAACAGTAGCAGTTGATCTTGTTTTTCAGACAGTAGCATCTGTCATTATTTTTAAATAATAGAGGCTCATTGGCCTTGTTTTTCAGACAGTAGCAGCTGACCTTGTTTCTCAGATAATAGCATCTGTCATTATTTTTGGGCATCTGGCCTTATAAACCCCTCTACTTTTCATATACTATTGTTAATGAGAATTAGAAGTAATTTAACGCACTTGCGCATCTTTTTTTTTTTTTTTTTTTTGTGAGCTCGCCTTGAAATTTTTTTTTTTTTTCCGTGTGAGCCCAGGCGCTCTCCTGGAGGTGAACTCGCCTCGCTTGGGAGAAGTCGCCCGCTTGGGCGAGGTTGCCTCGCTTGGAGTGAGCTCGCCTTGGTAATTTTTTTTTAGCTTGGCTCTCTGGGTGAGCTCGCCTGGTTGACTCACCTCAGCTTGGGCGAGGTCGCCTCGTCTTAAGTGAGCTTGCCTCTATTATTTCAAGGTTCGGGCTCGTCCTGAATCTTTCTTTTGTTAGACTCAGGTTCATTTCGATCTTTTATACTTTTAGTAATGAAGTATGCTTCTTCAGCGTCCATATACTTATCCCATCTATTGAGTAACTCATGCATCGTATTCGGCAGATTTTTAGAGAGTGACATCTTGAAAGGACGACTTCTAATTCCACTCATCATGGCAGTGACTACAGCAGACATCTATAGATCTTTGATTTCCAATGTTGCTCTATTGAACCGGGCAATAAAATCTTTTAGCAATTCATCCTTTTCCTGTGTCAATTACATCAGACTGATGACAGTTTTCTTAACACGTTTGTTGCTAGCAAAGTGGGCAGCAAAACTCTTGGAAAAATCATCAAATGTACGGATCGATTTTGGAAGAATAATGGCTACCCAGTCCCTGGCCTCGCGCCTAAGCGTTGGCGGAAAAGCCCTGCACATAATTGCATCTAGAGTGGCTTGCAACCTCATCAAGTCAACAAAAGCCCTGAGGTGATCGACAAGATCAGAGGATCTGTCGTACTTCTCCATCTTTGGCTGTTTAAAGTCTCGTGGCAAGGGGAATGCCATCACTTCTAGAGAAAAATGATCTTCTTCCAACACTATAGATTGTTGCCTACTACTTTTATTGGACATAGCCTCAGCTATTTGGCGACCCATCATTTCTTTTAATATATGTTCCAGGCTTAACACTGGTGTCTCAACCAGCGTAGGCGTGGGTATCCATGACGGTTGCCTCCCGTATGGATTTGGGCCAGATGTCAATGAATGGAAGTTGGGTACGGAAGGTGGAGCTAAAGAAACTGAAGCCTACAGTGGAGCTTGCATTGGACTAGGTGCCTACATCCCCGACGGGGGCTGGTGGAGCGGTTACATTCCTAGCTCTTCTGGTTCGAGCCATAACTTCTTGTGCGGTTTTCCACATACGGCGCTAAATGTTGATAAATAATTTTTCTCCTTCTCCGAGCATGGCGACGATAATGGTGGAGACCTACAAAAGGTGACGGTGCTTTTTTCCCCCATGTCCACTCCAGCGTGATAATCAGTATATGATTAAAGTATTTGTGCTAAATAGCAATATGGAATGTATAAGAGTTGTGTCTTCTCTTTTTACCTAGGAGGTTGGCCTCTATTTATAGGGATGGCTTGCAGTTATTGATGATGAGTGTTCTTTCACTCCCTCATTTGATAAGGGTGTCCTTTCATCTTCCTCATTATTATGAGTTAATGAGGGATGTTTTGTTTTCTCGATAACTGGTGGTAACTGTCATTCTATGGGTCGCCTGCCTGGCTAATCTGATAATAGTTGGGTTATTACAGTCTATCTGTCAGGAGTGTGCTCATGAGACCAACGAGGTGGGCAAGCCGGTGAGGCGGGCGAGTCGTTGAGGCATGAGACCAACGAAATGGGCAAGTTGATGAGGCAGGCGTGCCACCATAGCTAAATAACATACATCAACCGTCATTATTTATATCATCACTTTTAAGTTCCCAACATATTGAGATATTTGATGATTCATTTTGATCTCAGACATATCATATAACTCTCCAACTCGCGAATGAAATACATTATCTTGTTAATGATTTAGTTAAATCATTTGATAGTTCCTTAGAATTTAATTCTTCGAACGGTCATGCTATAGAATTAAAAACTAAATTCAAATATATTGTCAGTCCAACTATTAGGAGAATAATTAACACTACGATCTTGTCACAACAAGGTGCCAACCTCTATTCATCGATCATGGACAAAAGTAATTTTTGATCAAAATAATTAGTTGTATCATAATGCACTTGTCAACGTAATTACTCAACTATAATTATCTCAAAAGTGATCAATTACACATGTTTGCTCAAATAATCATAATTACTTTATTATCTCAAAGTGATGAATGCCATACTAAAGAAATTGGTTCATTTGAATTTCTGAATAAACTTGCCGCCTTCCTAAAACGCTGCCGTTTGGCTCTTACAAGGGTTTGAACGACGCCGTTGTTCACAGCTCAACTTCCTCTTAAGACTCCACGTCCAGGAAGGCGAGTAGGGATATTTACGTACTCAACGCGCGTTAAAGTCCGTACAAATGGACAGTTATAACGAACTCTGTCTCTCTCTCCCTCTCTACTCGGTAATATATATAATTACAGAGCTCCTTCACTTTCTCACATTTCACAATCAAAATTCCAATTTCTTGTGACGTTCTGATTTCCATTTTTGAAGAAAGAAAATGGCGGCAACAACAGCGGCTCAACCGCTGCCACCACCACAACCACCACTGGCTGATCCTTCGCAGAGGACATCGCTGTACGTTGGTGATCTGCACCCGGAAGTCACCGAGAATGATCTACTCCCGGTGTTCAGCCGAGTGGGCCCAGTATCATCTGTTCACCTCTGCCGCGACAAGCTCTCCCACAAGTCCCTTTGCTATGCTTACGTCAATTTCAAATCTCACTCGGATGGTAAACAATTTTACGAATAAAAATTTGTATATTTATACATACATTCATATGTTTAGAGTTTAGACACGCAATTTTTGTTTTCTCAACTTTCTTTGTTTATGATGTGGGCTTTCTGGAGTAACCAAGAAAATAGGTTTTCTGATTTCCAGATCTTTATTCTGAATAAATCTGCTTTTGTGTATATGTGTGCGTGAGTTTTCCTTTAGGTTTATTGTTTTCTATGTTGGATTTTATAATGTGGATTTTTTTTTTTTGGTGAGTGGGTGGTGGGGTGGTTTACTTTATCAACCCTATTTGAGTTGAAGAAATCTTGATTTTGAGGGACTTCTTACAGGTTCTAATATATAAATATATTTTGCCTGTGTTTTGACTTCAGATTTTTTTATCTTCGGTTTGGTAATGTGGTGTTTTCGAAGTATCAAGAAAGAACGGTTTTTCATTTTTTGGGTCTCTTTATTATTCCTGCATGCACTTTATGCAGGAATAATAAAGAACGGTTTCCTTTGGTAATGTGATATCATGCACTTTTTCTTTTTCCGTTCATGTTGTTTTGGAAATCAAGAAAATATTTGTTTCATCTCTATGGGGCCCTGTTTTTTTTTTTTTTTTGGGTCTCTTTATTATTCCTACATTATTTGTGATATTATTTTAACTATTCATACTCCCTTGTAGGGATGATTACCCTAGGTTCTGTCGTTTTTGTATATATTTTAGGGATTTTTCTTGCCTGTATGTTTACTTCTTAAAATAGTTAAATCTATGGCAATTAGGCATCCATGCATACGCGTCAGTATATGTACAATGCAATGTGTTACAGGAATTCTGATACTAAAGTATATCACTTAAGAGTTCTGTTCTTTCTCTTGGATATGATTTCTTGAAGGAAATAATTTTTTTAGCTCTGATTTTTTGGGGTTGAAACTTGAATTTAGAAAATTGGATTTCTGTGAATGGATGTTTGTTTTACGTATGAAGAAAATGGGTTTGCTTTAGTCTGTCTTGTGTAGGTATTCAAAAGAACTTCTAATATTTATGTGTGAGTCTATATTCTTCTCTCTTTTTCTGTTTCATTCAAGCTTGTTCTTGCTAATTCCCGTTTTTAATTTCTTGGGCCCATGTTTTAGTGATGAACACTGTCTACTGTTCATATTTTTTTTTTTTGGTAATCCTCTTTTTGCTTTCGTATATGGAGTGATTTTCTTTCCAGGTACGCATAATTGACATTTGTGCTTTGCGACTTTTGTGAGCTTGTTCTGTTTTCATGGTAAAATTTGGCCCTTTCTGCTTCCTTGTTGGCAACTTCTTTTTTCTGTGTCCCAACATCTTCTAAACTATGTTCATTCACTTTTCTCGTTTAATATCTCCTTTGGGGTGCGCCAAAATTATCAAATTTCTGCCCTTTTGCTTTCCTTGGGATACATACTTGCACATTCTCTCTTAGTTTATTATATGCTATTCAGTTCATTGTTAGGCTCCTTGTTATATTGCATCTCTGAACAGTAGTCTTCTTTTTGAGCAGCTCATACTGCTCTAACTTGCCTAAACTACACTGAATTGAGGGGTATATCTATGAGAATTATGTGGCGTCAGAGAGACCCTATCACGAGGAAGACTGCCATTGGGAACCTCTTTGTCAAGAACCTCAACCCTTCAATTACTAGTGCTCGCTTGCAAGAAATATTTATCAAGTATGGAGAAATACTTTCATGCAAAGTTGCTGAGGAAAATGGGAAGAGTAAGGGTTTTGGTTTCGTTCAATTTGATTCCGACATATCAGCTATGGCAGCCCTGAATGCTGTCAATGGCACCGTGCTGGAAGGCAAGAAATTGTAAGTCCCTGCTATCTTCTGTCAGTTCTTGTTTATTCTACTATGAGGGCTTGTTTTGAAAATTGTTTCCTGCTGTTTATTATCCTTCAAAGTTGTGGACACTATCGAGGTTATATTTATATTTTCTTGCTCTCTGTTAACCAATTAGATTTTATTGGTGCACGTCTTGTAATAGTCCAAGTCTTATGTCTACAGCTCATATATATTATTTTCCACTTGATCTTTATAGAATGGTGCTTGTTTTTATTTTTGGTCACGTGTAGCTTTACTGAATCATGCTATCTAACTCAAATAGCAGATTTCGTTGAAACTTCCTGTGTAAAATATTCAAATCAATCTTCACTATCACATACTTAGCTCATTTTTCCTACTCCAGTAACAAACTTTTTGAGTTTAAACCATAAGTTCCTCGAGATAGCATCTATTTAGTTAAAACACAACCTCATGATTCGTGCATTTGAAAGTTCTCCAGTGAATGCTTTAATGTTTTGTTGTGGCTTGTTGATCATTCAAATTAAGACAAATGTCTAATTCAATAATGTGGAGTTAAAATGATTTGGGATCTAATGTGTGGGTAAAAATCTTATGTCTGATATTCCATTTACTGACTGCTTGTTAACAAAATCATGAAACATGACAAGCTGGTAATTGGGCAAATAGTATTGAGAACTCAGGACACTTGTGAATGTCTCTGCTCAGTTTAGTCTCGTTATATCTTACAGAGCTTGTTGATAATGATCTCACTCAGCTTTAAGTTCGAGCAATATTATTATTTTTGGATACCATATTGGAGTAATGTACAATGTTTATATATCTTGTTTGTTTACTTCAGATATGTGTCGAAGTTCATTAAAAAGAGTGAGAGGAAGGATACAAAACTAGGTTTCACAAACTTGTACGTGAAAAATCTAGATCATGATTTGACAGAGGATCAGCTCAAAGAAAAGTTTTCAGAATATGGGAAGGTCTGCAGTGCTGTCATAATGAAGAATGAGAAGGGGAAATCGAAAGGATTTGGATTTGTGAATTTTGATACCTGTGAAGAGGCTATGAATGCCATGGTGGCTCTAAATGGAGCACTGATTGGTAAGTATTCTTCTTGCTCAGCTTGACTGGAATATATCTAGTATGTTTCCCTTTTCTCATTACTTACGGACTTGATTTTGTACAACGTAAGATTGATTCTTGAATAAAGTATCTTTCCTATGAATCAGGATCAAAGAATCTCTTTGTGGGAAGGGCTCAAAAGAAAGCTGACAGGGTGAAGCTTCTAAGGCAAATACATGGCCATAGTCAATATCAGGAGTTGAAGACTTCAAAACTATATGTGGATAATCTTGAAGTATCTGTTGATGACCGGTTATTGGAAGAAACTTTCAGCAGTCATGGAAAAGTAGCATCAGCAAATGTGATCCGTGGTAATGATGGGGTCAGCAGAGGATGCGGCTTTGTGAGATTTACCAGTTCAGACGATGCAGTGAAGGCCATGCATTCACTAAATGGTAAGCTGAGTCTCCTTTTCCCCTTCCTGTTTCCATGTATGTCTTGGGTTACTCTTTCTCCAAATCTTACTTCAGTTTGGTTCTTCATAGGAACTACTATCCATGGGAAGAGAATGTATGTAGCCTTGGTTTTGAATGATGCAAAAAGAATGCAAACTTGTCATTCAAAGTACCCACCCCAGTCATTTTACACTCAAAACTTGGATGTCATTACCCCTGAATTTCAGCCACTGCATTACGACTTCCCTCACTACTACCCTTGGGATAATACTGCATATCAAAATGTTCCTATCCCACAATTGAATTCTTGGGATCCAATTTTGGGAGACCTTTCATTCACTGCATATCCAAATTTTGGGAGACCTTTCAGTTCGTTTTATGAAGCTCAGAATCGCCAAGGAAACCTTTCCACACATGTAAGAATATTTTCTTGGCTTGTAACACAATACTATAATCTTTGTCAATATTTCCCCTTCACATGACTTGGGATTACACAACTGCAGATCCCTCTGCAACAAAAAATGCACGGGAATACCAAGGACTGTATGCAAAATCACCTAGTATGTTCCTTTGGTTCTCTTATTCTAACACTTTTCTCTCATTCTAGAGGATAATTACACTTCTTAATATGCAAATGAAGGATCGTGTCATAGTTATAAATGTTTATGTTGCTTTTACAGCCCAGGATATTTTCTAGTTCTGGTTTGTTTAATCAAAACCTCGTGGGGTCTATGAAGGATAAAAATCTATCTAGAATATTGCAAAACAAGATTATGAATGGGGCGACAACAAAGGATCAAAAACCATCTAGAAAATTGCAAAACAAGAGTATCAATGGAGTTGCAGAGGAGTTCTCCCAAGGATCAGCAACCACAAAACCTGTTTCTACAACATCCTCGCCTGGGGTACCAAATCCTGATATGATTCACGTTCCTGTTTAGAATCTTCAGGTCTGAGATTACACATACACTTTCCTCAATGATCTATAACTTTCGGTTGAGTTTTATTTGCAACCTGAAGTGTCTGACATATTTGTAATTGTTTTATTCTGGGAAGGCTGGGCAGGACAATAAAGATAATGGACCGTTGTTGGAAATGAAGACTTCTGTCTTGACACACACAAGCTGATAAAATCGCCGTAGAGAAAGCACTTCAACTGCTGAGGGAGGAAAATAGGATTGTTTTTGTTGGTGTTGATGCTTTGCCAGACATGTCTATCTGTTGTTTGCACTACCAATCTGTGGCATCATACATTCCTAACATCACTTCTACTTCCCCATCTAGTTTTAATTCATAGATCCTTTCCCAGCTCTGTCTGTAAATGAATTTTGTAAAAATCATTGTTAGAGCTTTTGTTTTGTCTTGAAACGCTGTGCAATTGACAGTACAATACAAATGTATTTTGTATTGTATATCTCGATGTGTTCTTTTCCTTTCCCAGCAAATTTCAGTGTTAAATCACGAGATAGGATGATGAAATTAGTAGATATGATGAATAACTTCATTTGATTCTGGAAAAAAGTTTAGACATCAATTATCACCCTTAAAATTCAGATTTCAACTAAAAGTGAATTCTTCTTATTTTTAGTCTTCTCTCAGACTTTGTTTAGAATTTTGGAAGCATCGTCTTTACATTTTCGAAATGCACCGAGCTTAGTGTTGCTGGTAACTCGATATAAACTTTGACTTCTTGTAAATTCCCACGGCTATGTTCTGAATACTCATATGTACATAGTTTTGGGTTTGGACTGAGTTCAATGATAGTGTTGAGTTATGACGTTGCAAGGTCTTCTCTTTTGAGCAAAAATCAAGAGATATCTGGAAACTTTAATTAGTGGTTTCCTTTATTAGTACAACAAATTAACAGTGTAAAACAAGACTTTTGATATTCTTTCATAAAAAAAAAAAAACAAAAACAAACATACACAAGGAAAAAGTAATAAAAGGAAGGAAGTAACATCCTCGACACTTTTTATGGCCTCTTTAATAGCACGGACGGTATGGGATTGGACAGTTTTGAGGAAGTAAGAGCAGCTCAAATCTTGTTCATTATACTGTCCAATCTAGCACTACGAACTAGACATGATGCACTTATAGGTTATGGCAGTACTATTTCTTGGATCAACCTATGAGGCTGATGCCTTGGAAGATCAAGGAATCAGCAAGAACTTGATTAGCGGCCTGAGACGGATGGACACTGTCCCAAAATACATACTGAGTTGCATTGCTGCATGTGCCTATTGACTTTGGATTGCACAAGAATGATGTTGTCTCTACAGTTCCTGTTCCACAGCAACCTCTTGTTGCTTCTGTAAACCCTGCAGAAGCAAAATTAAAGGAGAAAGTGATTGTGGTAAGGTCATCCAATTCATCAGGTTAAATTTTTTGAAGTGATTTATTAGTTTCATACCATGGTTTGAAGGATTTTGAACAAGGTCATAGAGGGGCTTAAAGATGTCGAAAATAGCAATCTTAAGGCCAGGAAGTTGTTTCTGGAGTTGTGTTGCAGCCGAGTTAATTTTCTTATTGAATCCTTGGGCGTCTGTATTGATACGAGACACACAGCCACTCTCGTGGAATCCAAATAGAGTTCTTGTTGCAGGAAGGCAGCCTACCGGTGGAAGTGAAGTAACCCCAATTCTCCTGGCTCCGAGGCCATATAAATTCTGTTTCCAGGTAAGCCAAGATCTCATTAGAATTCGACGAGATTTTTAGTTCTTTTTCCTAGCAACAGAAAAAGAATACACTTATGGTAGTAATATACCGAGATGAAGCTTGAAAATATGGCGATGAGGTATGATGAATACTGATCGGGAGTATATACTTTGTTGAGGAAAGGATTCACGTAGTAATTCTGTAAAAAGTCACTGCTACCCGCGCTCACTATGTATAATGCATCCTTTAGGATTGATGCTGCCTTTTGACTGCCTGCTACCTTTGCTAGTTTTGTTTGGTACTCTTTGTAATACTCCAACTGCTGTGACAGTGGAATTGCATGCTGCAACAGAGAAAATTCATTATACTGATATTGATTCAATCTAAATGCTACTGCTTCTTAAGTTTGTGAATAAATTCTTACATTTTTTAATGGAAATGAAGTAAAACGCGGATGCTAAGATGTATATACACTCTGTGGAAATGGATAAGACGAAAAAATGAGAATATATGTTGACGAGTGTGGAGGTGACACCAATTTGAGGATAAATTAAGGGAATGACGACTAAGGTTGTTTTGGATCTACTCACTCGTATACATAGCAATGAACCAAAATGGCGAATCAAGTGCGAAAAAAGATTCATGTAGCAGATCCAAATTCTTACATTTAGAATGGCTGTTTGATCGTCATATCCAGCAGCAGCAGAAGCAAAATTGGCTCCTATGAGAAGGTTCTTTCCTGATGCCTGAGGGCTAAGATAAGCCGGGGGATATGTTGTAAATCCAAGAGTCTCAGCTACACAGAAACATGAAACTAATCAAACTGATGCCAAATTTTAATTAACCAAATCGAAATTCCAGGCCTAAAACCAAATACCAGTAATATCAGTAGCCAATTTCCCATCACAGAACCTCCCTGTAGGTTCCTGATTCTTGAAATCCCTTCCGTAAGGCGGATAATTCGCCTTGAAAATCGTGTGTATATAGTCATTGTTGCCCACATCCACTGCCGAATCGCCAAATGTAATGACTGCAGGCACAAGTGTGGCTGCATCCTGAGAATTTACAGCCCTCAACCCAATGGCCAATGCAAATGTTAGAACCAACAAAAATCCCATTTTTGCGGAAATTGTAGCTCAGAATTAATAAGGCCTTTCAATATGATAATATATACTTAGTTACTGAACCAATCTTGTACTGTATATTGGAGTTGAGCGTTAGGAGAGCCATTAATGGCTGTCCCAAAAGTGGTTCTATTGCATTAAAAGCTTGGATGCAAGCATGTGCCTGTATCTCTGTTTCTTGATTTTTTTGAGCTGTAATTTATATTGATTTAACAACTAAAGAAGGATCTAGCAAAGTAGTTGGGGGATACATACAATTTATATGAATTGGGCAGAGGCCATGAAAGGTTAACAATGCTAGCATGTGATGGAATTAATTGTTGAAGACTGTATGTCCATCGTCTAATATATTTTTAAGCTCTTAGGCAATGTCGTGTAATATGATATCAAAACAGAAAAAAGTTCTGGTATCAAATCTCGTCACAACATAGTATGCTGTAGTAATATATATTCATCTAGGGATTCAGATTTCTACCTCATTTTTCAATGAGTTGATGTAGCAATGTCGGGTTGTGATTCTCTAAACAAATCTCGTCTCAACATAGTATGTACGATAGAGAAAGAAAGAGTCCTCTTTTGAGCAATATAGGGTAGCTAAAAGATCGATGCATGCTCGGATGGCATGTGAAACTTGAATCCAGGACTTTTGTTTGCTCGGATATTATGTTAATCAATTCATCTAAAAGCTTAGACTGTTAGTTAGACTCGTGTGCATATATTGTGAGTTAATGAAGTCCAATTATTTTCCCTTTTCTTTGAAACTTTGCGACTATCATGGTTGAAAATTATTTTTCTTTCAGTCAAAATTTTGATAAAAAATGACTATATAGTATATTTGCTGGTACTTACAAGTATTTATAAGTTAGTTAAATATCATTTTTTATCCACAGTAGAACTCACAACTTTTATCTATTTTGTATCCACACATTCCGTTTGATCCACTGTATATAATTTACAAAAATCTTTACCAAACATAATCTATATCTTTTAATTATGAAATCATCTTTCTACCATCTCGATATTTCGAGTCTTGGGATCTCGCTCTGAAAAATTACATGCAACTCTAATGCGTGTGAAAAAGGTACTTACAAAATGATTCGAATTTGGTCTTAGATATTTTTGATTCTACTATAGTCGAATTGAGTTGACTAAGAAAGGGAAATATATATACATAAATGTGGTCGATTTTCGGGAGGTGGGAATTTATTGCTTCATCAAATGCTAGCTCTCATCGGTACAAAATGTGATTTTAATTGTTATTAAAATTAAATTAAAATTAAATTAATTGACTCAAACTCAATGTCATGAATTAGTACTGTACAAGCTATTAGGTTTCATAATAAGTGCTTCTTTAAACACTCGGTCCTAGAGAGTTTGTGGATAAAAGTCGTGTGTCCTGCAGAATATATGGATAAAATTGAGTTAAAATCAACTTATAAGTACTCAAAAGCAATCCCAAACATGCTATAAAGTGATGATTTAATACAATATTGAGTTTTGACACTTCGACACGATATATATTCTTAGCAAATGAAAAGAAGTCAAGATGTAATATGTCGTTGTATCAAATGTATTGATGTCTTCTCATCAAGAAATGAAGTGCCGAGATACCAAAAATGTATTGATGATAGCAGATTTAAGATTAGAATAGAATGTGTATTGGATCAACTACCCGTCAATCTTAAATGCACGATGTGATAACATGATCAACTTTTAAAATTAAGAATTAAGTTATTAAAAAAGAAAAATAATTAATTATATTTCACGTTCAACAGTATTAAAACTTGATATTCTATCTTAAAATATCAATCTTATAGGTTGATTATAGTTTCGATATTTAATTTAAGGTAAATAGCACAAAACGTCCCTACCTATTGAGGGTATTGTAGAAAACGTCCATACCTTCAAAATTTTGGCATTTTCACCCTTACCTACTGGATTTTCTGCGCAAAACGTCCTTCAATCCAAAAATATAGGAGTAAATTAGTCCAACCACTTTTTTCACATATATATTACTTCTTTTAAAATTAGGGGGCTTTCCATGCAATTTTCAAAATTGCATGACAGGCCCCCGTCCCCAAATCTGAAAAGCTGAAACCAGTGGAAACCATGGCACGTTAATCAAGGACTTTCTACTCTCTATCTCCACCTTCAACCATCGTGCCGCACCTTCCCCTTCGGTGGCGGAGTGGTGGCGCACTGTATCTCTTTATACTGATCAGACAGGAGCCAACATCTCACGTTCTGTAATCCTTACTGGTGAGTACTCTGACCATCTCTACTCCCTTGGCACCCACCTCACCCGCCTCTCCATACAAGAAGTCATCGCCACTGCAGTCCGCTCAAAGCCTTTCCCCGTCGACCACAAGAACGGCATCTACCTAATCTGAACCTCGGTTGACGTCACTATGCAAACAACACCCTACAACCTTTATTAACCACCACGCTTACCAGTTATGGTGGTGGTGGGGTTGCCGCCGCCGGTGCTAGCACGCCGGGCAGCAAGACAGTCGGGAGGTGGCTAAAGGAAAAGAGAGAGAAGAAGAAAGAAGAGACAAGAGTACAAAATGCCCAGCTCCATGTAGCCGTTTCAGTAGCTGGAGTGGCTTCAGCATTGGCTGCAATTACAGCAGCAACAGCCGCAGCATCTTTAAAAGAAAATGACGAACATATGGCAAACACTGATAAGTCAGTGGCTTCAGCCGCCATACTTGTGGCTGCACAGTGCGTTGAAGCCGCAGAAGCCATGGGAGGCAATCGCGATCATCTCATGTCTGTAATAAGCTCCGCTGTCAATGTTCGGTCTTATGGAGATATATCAACACTTACTGCCGCCGCAGCCACAGGTGAGAAAATTTTGAAATCTGCACTATACAATTTCAACAGGGTGAGTTTGGATATTAAAGATTTACAAAACAAAACCATGACCATTATTGCAAGAAATGAGTAACTTAAGAGATGTTCAGTGGCCGAAAAAATTGAGGTCAGATCCTTTCATCCATGACCATTGGTGAGTTTGGAAATTTTGGGGACGGGGGCTGCCGTGCAATTTTGAAAATTGCATGGAAAGCCCCTCAATTTTAAAAGAAGTAATATATATGTGAAAAAAGTGGTTGGACTAATTTACCCCTATATTTTTGGACTGAAAGACATTTTGCGCAGGAAATCCAGTAGGTAAGGGTGAAAATGCCAAAATTTTGAAGGTATGGACGTTTTCCACAATACCATCAATAGATATGGACATTTTGTGCTATTTACCCTTTAATTTATCCATTAATATGTTCTACAAGACAGTGACTCGTTTGAGTCGTCAATCTTGAAATTTGAATGTTCGTTTGAATTTTAAACAAATTAAATTGTTCATTTGAACTTAATAGAATATTATATTTTAAAAAATAATATAAACATTTATATACTAATTATAATTTCGATATTTAATCGATATGAAAATTTATTCCTTAACAAAGAACAACTCATATACATATGTTTGTTATTTAAGACATTTCATTATTCGATACATACTGACGTATTGTTTGTGTTTCATCAAGAAACCATTCTTTATTGATTGGAGACGACTGCTGAAATGACTGAAATGCCCTGAAGATGACCCGTTTTTCACGGCGAACCATTCTGAGAGATAGGGACATTTGGATAGGCACAGCAACGACAGCAAGAGCCTGGCGGTGGAGGTTGGCAGCATACACAAGCAGGGCATATGGGCCGGGTTGCAAGAACTTCTGTTCCACAAACACAAAATCAATAAAAGTATATTTGAGAATGTTGAAATTATTTTTTAAGTACTTATAAATTATATATTTTATAAAATATAATAAATAAATAATAAATCGTAGGTTCTGCAAAATGTGTAAATAAAAAATATGTATAACCAATTTAAATTAGAAGTCAAACTTGATCAAACAAGCACTAAATCTAAATTCATCAACACGATGCACAAGCTTATTAGACGTGCAAGTAGAACGTTTTATTAGAATTCGGGGTGTAAATTGAGTCGACACGTCTCTTCTTTTGTCAGCTCATGATTAGTTCGGTAGAATTCATGCTAAATGCATTGCAATTAATAGAAATGTATTAGACAGCTCATACGCTTATATATTGGTCAATATTTTTTTTTTATCTTTATTCGATGTAGAAATCTATCCTTAACTTATACATTTGCTCATTTAAGTACATCTATTTTGATATTCAAATACTTGTTTGAATTTAATGTGCTGTGGTATTAGGGATGGCAAAAAACCTCGTCCCCGACCCGCCCCGCCTTGCCCCGACCCTAATGGGGCGGGGATTCAGTAATCGGGGCGGGGGCGGGGATCATGATCCCCGCCTCGCCTTACTCGAACCCGCCCCGAATGATTTATTTTATTTTATTTTTATATTTTAAAATTTAAATTGTATGTAAAAAAATAAAAAATAAAAAATAATATAATTAATTAATTAATTAAACGGGGCGATAAATGGGGATTTTTCTATACCCGCCCTGATCCCCACCCCGCTTTCCAAAAATCCCCGACGGGGCAGGTATGAGAATGGCCGCCCCGCCCCCGAACCCGTCCTGTTGCCATCCCTATGTGGTATTATATTAAGACTTTTAGTTCTATTCTAAAAAAGCCAACTTTCTTAAAAAATAGTTCAAACTGTTATATGTTAATTAATATTTTTATTTTATTCAAAGTAAAATTCTACCTTAACAATTTCTATTTTCACATTCTTGGTGTCTTATCCTGCAACCAAAGACTTGGACTCTATTTATTGCCTACAAATAATGCCATTAAGAGATGTTGGTTTCATTTTCTCAATGCATCACAAGTTAGAGTATGTTTGGTAAACATTTTTGTAAATTATAAATAGTGGATTCTATTAAATATGTAGATAAAAAATGGATAAAAATTGTGAATCTTACGAAATGTGTTGATAAAAATGATGTTTGACCGACTGGCTTATAAATATATACTTATAAGCACACACAAACATACTTTTAGTTCTCTTCTTAACAATTTATCTTCTTCTTCTTTTTTCGAGAATACTCAAAAAAGTCTTGGAGAAAGGAGTGGACTTGGTGACCTAGTTCATCCGTGTGAGCTTGATGAACATAATTTACACCTCTAGTCGTGAAAATTCCCACAACTTGGAATTGCCAACTTAGGGTCACTATTTTGTTTAAACAAAGAATTCACATAAGTTAATTTACCTAAGATACATGTATGGTCGTGACTTCTTTTTACATCTCTAATCATAATATAAGATTTATATATTTAAAAGAGATTACGAGAAATACTATATAAATTGAATATGTGAGGATACACATAGATATTAAACTTATTCCGTATAAAAAAACATTCTTAACGAAAACGAACATACAAAAATTACCTTGAAAAGTGTTAAATCGAGCAGCATCACTTGTTGGTAACATTGGAGTTGAGACCACCAAGGAGAAAAGAAATATTATAATTATTTTGGAAATAGGGTTTATAGTGTGCATTGCCATGGCTAAAAAGAAACTCAAGTGAATTCTAATGAATGGCATTTGGTGCTTGGGTATATATATATGTTTCAATGATCATTCACATACATGGGTTTGGTTGATTTTCCATGCTTTAATAATTAATTAATATTTTTCTTTGAAACTTGGTTTTTCCTTGACTTGACTTGACTTAATCTTTGGAAATATGTCCACAATCATTAATTAATTTTACATTTTTAATAAATGTAACGTCGACCAACTCTTCAATTTCGGTACATATGTTGAGAAATTTTGGAAGAAGATTATCACATTTTAGGTTTTTTCTTTCAAATCGAGTTTTCTCAACTTGACTCAACCTTTGGAAATATGTCGACAATCATTAATTAAGCTTTATTTTAAATAAATGTAAGATCGACCAAATAACTGTTTATTGTCACTCTTTTTAATTTCGTTAGATATGTTGAGAAAATTTGGAAGAAGATTATCCCATTTTAGTTTTTTTTTTTTTTTAATTCGATTTTCTTGACTTGACTTAACCTTTGGGAACATGTCGATACTTCTTAATTAATTTTTATTTTTAATAAATTTAAAATAATTTCATTAAAGAGGAATTTTGGAAGAAGATTATCACATTTAAATGTAGAATTGGGTGATTAATGTCAACGGTTTGGAAGTCAAATTTCAATATTTCTTTTATGATATGTGTAGCTGTGACTGTTGAACTTTGAATCAAAATGTTGAATTCCATGCATGTTGTTTACTTGTGACTTTTCTAATGGAAGTTTAGAATCATATTCGTCAAAGAACAAAAATAAATAAATAAATAACAACTTTTCTTGTCTATAGTATCAACTCTTGACATGATTTTGAAAAAAAAAAGATTAAAAACGGGTTATTTCATTTTGAAGGAACATTTTAAGTCTCTAATTGTTGTGAAACATCTTTTATGCTAATGTATTTGACATCGATCGGTGCATAATTTAACGTATTTTGGAAATTGTGTACCAAATTATAGGTATTAAATACTTTGGAATTCGTTATTACTTAATTGGCCAAAGTGTTTGAGTCATAGATTATATCACTTATCGTAGAGAAGTTTTTTTCATTATAAAAAGAAATAAATTAAAATTATGTCTGTATGTCACTACGTCTTCAATTTTTCCTTTCAAACAAAACTCTCTCTCAATCATGTTCTTCAAATCTCCAAATTCTACTCATATTTTCAATCCATCGTCATAAAATTATAAATTGGATTTTCTTCTTTCTTGTTTTTATTTTGGTTCTTCGTACTTTTTTTATAGATTTTTAATTGATATTATTTTTATTATTAAATTTTTTATTTTAGAACAGATCATATTATCGGATCCTACCAATTAAACGGTAATATTATTAAAGCTACAAGTGGAGAGATAACTAATGATCTAATAGCTGTGAATATATAGATGGATCCAACTGATCTTGGTTTGACTTTCATTTACAATCTACTGGCCTATAATTATTATGCATACACCATTTACTTTCTTTATTCGTCTAACTTAAATTAGTCTTTTTTTTCATAATATAGTTAATTTATTAGTTTTTCAATATGTACCTATTTAACATACATTATTATTAACAAATATTAACTACTATTATAATAATGTAAATATATATTAAGAAATTTATAAGTAAAATTTATTAACTATAATAATTACATTTTCTTAATTATATGAAAATAAAAATAAGCATATATCTATGAGACAAATAGATTATATATTATATTGAAATATTTTTTAATGTTCAAAATCATACATAAAGAATAGTTGTATTTTATTTTTAGTAATTTCCAACTTCTAGTAACGATGCATTATTAAGTATAAGGTAGGGCTTTGATCTAATGTTCTCGGTGGGGCCTTTACACTCATCTAATGAGTGCATGACACTTGTTTTGGTGGGTATTATAACAATGTCTACCGAAAACATTTGATCAAAACCGGTACAAGGTACTAGTACATGTATAAGAGGACATTATATATATATAATGTCTTTTAACAGCTTAAATTTTTAAATAAAATAGCAATTTGACATTGTATAAACGAAAGTGTTACATGCATGTATAGGTGTAAAACAATCACAGGCTTGATTTTTCAAGTTTTGTTATGTGATAATTTTGCTAAATACTTGATTTTATATTAAAATTTTACAATTAATTTTCAACATTTTAAATTCCAAATGCAATAAATGTAACACACTTTTTTTATAAAAAAAATATAGCAAACATAACAAATGTAACAACATGTGTTACAAAAGCAAAAACAGTATTTTTAGAATAAAAAAAGTTAGATAATCTTTTTAAAATTATTTTATATTTTGTGGTGTATAGTGAAACTATCCATTTTGTTATTAGATAAATTAGGCCCAGTAAAGAATTTTTACTAAAAATTTGAAAAATACGCTCAAAATTTTAATTAGTTAAAAAATATTGTTTCACTTTTTTACTGAAAATGTTTTTAGTAAAAAGTGACATAGTATGTTATTTTTTAATAAATGAACTTAATAGACATTTTAATTAAAAAGTGACGCCATATAACTTTTTAAATGCACAAACTTAATTCTTATCCAATACGAAAAGAGTATGAGTAATATCGAAATATCAATTAAAATATTATTACAAGTTCATTATATTCTTAAGAAAAAGTGTTTTATTTAAAAGAAAAAAAAAAAAACTCAAATTAGATTATGTGTGACCTTTTACTTAAAAAGTGATAGAGCATGTCACTTTCTTATCCCAAGACAAATAAATTGATACATTTATTCGATCATCCTCAATAAGACATGCCACTCAATAATGCACAACAAATATCAATTTAGAACACACACAAAAGAAATGATCTATGGAGAAGTTTGTGATCCAAATTGTTGTCACTTTGTATTCATTGTTCTATCACTTTCTTAGTAAAAAGTAACAGATCGTGTCACTTTCTCAATAATCCAAAATGACACTGACATTTTCATTAAAAAGTGATGCACCATGTCATTTCTTAAATGTACAAAATTAATTCATATTCAACATAAAAAGAGTATGGAGTAATATCGAAATATCAATTAAATTTTTTTTATAAGCTCATTATATCATTTAAAAAATGTTCAATTAACAAAAACTCGAATTAGATCATGTGTGTGACCCTTTACTAAAAAAGTAAAATAGCATGTTACTTTTTTATTCAGTACATTAATTCATATTTAAGATAAAACAAAAATTATACATTAATATTTGATCATCCTCAATAAGGCATGTTACTCAATAATGTACAACAAATTTCAATTTAGAACACACAAAAAAGGTGATATATAGAGAAGTTTGTGATCCAAAGTCGTTCTATCACTTTCTAAGTAAAAAGTGACCGAACGTGTCATTTTTTCAATAATCAAAAACTTCAATTCTTAAATATTAATTTAAGAAGTTTTTATAAACACATTATAAGTGTAGCCAAAGATTTGTATTAGAAAAAGTCAAATTGTACAATGAATGACTTTTTAATTAAAAAGTGACACAATATGCCACTTTAATACAGAACTTTAATTTACAACCAACATAATATTTTTAGACAATTAAATTTTGATGAGACTAGGGACAAAAAGAAAATAAATAATTGAAAAACAGAAAACTATACTCTTGGAGAAACAAAAGAAATTTTCAAAAGCTTTTGTTTTTTTGTTTTTAATTCATAGATGGACTCTACCAAGTGATGTATACCTCAAATTGATTTCTAGTCTTATAATTTGGGTAATTATTGGCCGACCTAAGAGACCCAATTTTTTTGGCTTACAGAGGTAATTATTGACGTGGGGTCAAAGATATCTTATTTTTTTGTAACATATGCTAAGAAGTACGTGTTTGAGCATGTTTAAATTATAATTTTAATTGATCAAATTGATCAAATATACTTTTATCTACACATTTCATAGGATTCATAATTTACAATCCATTTTTTAAATACATATTCACCAACAACTTATATTATAAGCACTTAAAAAATATTTTCAACACTATCAAACATGCGTACAGTGACATACTTTTTCAAATCTTTTATATATTACTGTATTTTTTAATTTTCTATTTTATATAAAGGCATTTGTCTAAGGGTCTAATTACCCTTTGTTATTTTGAGTTATTTTCACTGAAAATTGATGGTCAATACGGCCTATTTGCTTCACCTTTTAATTCCTATGTAATGGCAAAAAAGGGGTGGAGCAAATGTCGTACACAAGGACCACATAATTTGCCCCACCTTTTAATACCTATGTAGTGGCAAAAAAGGGCTGGGGCAAATGTTGTACATAAGGACCACATATTGGAGTTACGTGTATAGCATGGAGGCGCCTATTAAAAACGTTGTAAAAACTGCTAGTTGTCTCGCACTCAGTCTTTTTCTCACTTTCTCACGTGCACTTGCATACACTTGTCTCTATTTGTACTGTTAACTTCAAAAACTTATTAATCACGGTGTCAACAAATCTCGATCACTGTTCCCTTCGCCTATAAACTACATGCACAATGGGAGAATACACTAAGATGCAAGACTATGGTGTAACAAATGTTTGCTCTCCGACACTCAAATTAAATTCACCTAGGTTGTGTTAGGTCGCAAAGTTTTGTTCTAGGTTTTTCCTCTTGTTTGCATAACTTTCATAAGGGTAAATAGTTGTGCAAAGTGAAAGATTCTTGATGGGCAAGACCTAATGTTAGATTTTGTGTGTCCGAGTATCTCTAACATGTTGCTCTAGATTACTAGAAAGTTAGATCTTTTGTTTCACCAAAAACCCCCTGAATGGACAAAAGGTTGTATACATCCAATCGGTTGTACAGTTGAGTGCATGTAAACCTTCCATTAGGAGGTCACCTCATCCAAAAAATGAACATGTACTTAGAGTTCGTTTGGTAAGGTTTATAAACCAGTTTATTTGACCAAAATAGTTTATTTCACCAAGAATGATAAAAAATATCAGGCTACAAAAACAAATTTTTTTGTCAAATAAATTTTTTTAGATCAAATAAACTAATTTATAAACTATCAAACAGGCTTTTAAGAGGCACTTAGCCTCAGGTATGATCCAAGTGGGAATAGGTTCATTTGGCCAAAGCTGTCCGAGGTGACATATATGTTAGGTGACTTGTGGGATGGATGAGGTGGAAACGCTCAGGGTATTTAGTTCAAGAGTTGGGTAGATTATGTAACTTTTGGGGATCTTTGAGGTGCGAAGTGTCTATTTTGATCTTTCGTCAAAGTGAAGTTGAGGTGGTGACATAGATACGCAAGGCTATTCAAGGCGTTGGACAGATTCTGCTATACCCTTACTATTTTTTCAGAGTGCAAAATATCTGTTTTGATCTTCAATCGAGATGAGGTCTACATAATTTTCACGTTTAAAGTTTGAATGTAAGGTGGGGGCTTAACATGTAGGTCTCTCACACACATAGATGAGGTCTACATAATTTTCACGTTTAAAGTTTAAATGTAAGGTGGGGGCTTAACATGTAGGTCTCTCACACACATACAATAGAAATTTTTATAATGAATAATAGCGCAGAATTAAAAAATTTACACAATCAAAATTTACACACATATACAATAGATATTTTTTATAAATAAATTAATTTCGTTGAACTCAAGAGATTAGATTGTATTTTAGACTTTCTTTCCATCCAAATTTATTTTTCAAATAATAGTTATATAGGTAGTATTATTTGTAATAGCACCCACATAATCAAAGATATATTATTGTGTTCATTTAATATTTATCTGCAGGTTACTCTGGTCGGGAAGCAGCCTCTGTCCCTTAATACATTTTGCCTGTTTATCACCCTGTGATATGTAGGCCAAGTTCACTGAGCTCGAGGATTTCTTTGCCAAAGTCTTGCTCTGAAGGCAATGGATTCTGCTTCTTAGTTTCAACTTTCTAGTTTGACAGTATATACTCTTGGCTTGCTCTGTAGTTCCGGAGAAAGTCATGCTATGGATTACAATAATGGCCTTTTAAGTATTAAAATTGATCGTGCCAAACACATAATATTTTGTTGAACTTGAAATTCGGATCAAACTCGAAAATAGATATTATTTATTTTTATGATTTTTTATTTAATAAACATAGTAGCATTAACTATAAAACAAAGGAAGGCACATTATTCGATTCACTAGAAAACATACACCTACAATGCTATTTACGGTCATATGATTAAGAAACTTCATCTCAAGATTTCTTGGGACTCTTGCACTCTTCACAAACTCATATAAAAGACGCAAGTTATACACAACACTGAGCTCTTCACCACCTTAGCCTCGCCGGGAAATACTACAAAAAACAAGTTTCAACAATAATTAGACACGTACACGATCAATCCATTCGTGAGGACATGAAATAGGAAATTTATTAACATTTAACACGACACTACTATACTTGGAAGATTAGAATTTTTAGGAAATATCAACCTCACCTTATCAATGAGAGAGAGATAATATGGCTTAACCTCTTCAACATCAATTCTAACCTTGCTCTTGCTGTATAAATCATACTTGCTGCACAAAAGGATTAAGAAAATCAGGGGGGAAAAAAAAGACAAATGCCCTTGTGCTTTGGGTATTTGAAAGCTAAATAATTCCTGTCCATTGACAAGAATGATCATACTTGAAAATTTGTAGCCATTTCAGATTCTCCTCATCTTCATCATTCATTAAGTGCTTGTAAGCTCCCGACCGATGCAAAGCTGCAAAAATGACGTAATTCCATCAAACCAAACTTGTCGTCTGCTGATTTCTTGCGGAATCCAGTCTTTAAAATTTGACATGTAACGTAGAAAGAATTTCATAAGTTTGTTCCATCAACTCGAAGTATGTCGTCTCATGTAATTTGCTTACCATAGAATGAATGGTATCTGATTATGAAAAGACCAGCTGAAGGTAAGGTTGATTTATTTTCCTTTGCCACCTGAAAAAAGGTAACTGAAATGTTACTAAAAACTTCAACTGAGACTACAATTTTGTGTAGAGAGCTTGCGTTAAAATAATTCAATTCAGGGATTTGAAACTTTACCAAATACATATAGTCGTCATGCCCCCAAGACATCATCACATTGTCGAGTCCACAACTTTCGCCATAAACTCCGTATTTAGTATTGTAAGCACAATTGTTGTAATCGGGATTTTCCTTGAAGTACTGCAGTAATAATCAGAAAGCAAATTTCAGAATTCTCAATATATTGCAACACAATTGATGTTGTAATTTCAGAAATTTTTAGTAGAAAGACCTTGTTATGAACGACTGATTCGTCAAATGCACATCCAACAGGGTAAGTATCACCTGCATCACACACATTAATCATCACCTACAGCTGTGTACAAGGAACAATGTGTTTTGTACTAAATTGCATTCAATTCTTTTAGCTATAGTGCTTACCTACAACAGCCCATTGAGGTAGCTCACCAAAGCTAGGGAGAAGAAGAACCTTTCCCAGATCTAAAACAAGAAGCAACATAAAGGCCCGTGTTAGATATTACGAGTCGATAAATAATGTTGCACGTTTACGAATAAGACGACGGGATACCATGGACGAGGGCAGTCAAGTGCAGCCAATCTTCATTAGGATAGTCCTTCCTTACGGCTTCAGCAGTCTGCAACAAGTGCTCAATTTGAGGCTCATCCAAATCAGGATCACTCTCATCAACGACGTCGTTCAGAAGTTCACAGCATTCCCATATGCTCATTTCCACCCTGTCCATTTTTCCATATTCTTCTCTCATCTTCTTCACCTACAACAAGGTGAAGAACTAATTTTTCAAGATCGACTACATGAATCCTTTTCAACCACGCCATTCAATTCATCACTACATTCAAGGGCCGGGAGTTTGGTTAAACATCAACATTTGGTATGCACTGAATCTATTTTGGGCTAAAATAACTAAAATCCTCAACAATTATAGCATGGTGTTATTTTTAATCTCGGCATGTTGTGCCTTGACATGGGAAAATAGACACCCAAAAAGGGAAAATAAAAATAAAACTTAGGCTTTGCTTGAGAGTTTTGTTTTTTACCGGTTTTGAGTGGTACTGTTTATGAAAGATTGAAAAAATCGGTACTTGTTAGTATTTTGAAGCACCGGTTTAACACCCAAAACCAGTGTAGTATAATTTGAAGCATATCTCTCAACCCTTCAAATCGGTGATTTTTGGCCCTTTTTCAAAACATTTTCCAATTTTACCCTATTTCAAACAATAATTTTCAAAATCACCCTAAAATTAATATTTATAAAAATAAAAAAACATATACAAAAGAAAAAAAAACACATCCAAAACCATAAATTTAATTTTATATTTTCAATGATGTTGATATAAAAATTTTAAAAATTTAATTTAAATTTTTTTAATATATAGACATATATGTAATTTGATTTTCTTAAAAAAATTTTAGAACCGCTAGATAATAAATTTTCAAGCATGGATTGAATCGTTTAAAAAGCTACTACTAAAAACCACTTAAAGTCGCTCCACTCATAAACGCTCAAAATCGGTACTTTAAAAATTTTTCACTTCAAAACTCCAAATTATGATCTAATGCCCACATGGTGGGCATTATAAAGTACCCACATGCTGCATGGGCATTATAAAGTACCCACATGCTGATGTGGCAGCATGTGGACATTAGATCGCCCCTCTCAAAACTCCCAAGCAAGTCATAAAGATTTTTTTAGAGTCACGTACTTTTTATCCACACATTTTACTATTCATTGATTATTCACAAGTTCAATAAGACTCACAATTTATAAGTAATTAAAAAATAATTTAAGCACCACCAAACGTGCACTTACAAAGTCATATGTCTGGTTGATGTGATTTGTCATGTAGAAATTTTCCACTCCTTCTTGCCTTTCACTTTCAGCTTCATAATCCCTGTTTTACATAAAAATTTACGATGCAATAAATTCAGAAAATATTCTTGGTACAAAGATTTACCGTAAATAATTACCATATACCAGTTCAATTTATACAAAAATAAATAAATTAGAAAACATTTATATCAAATTATTTTGTGATTATAGAGTGAAGTCAGCATATTATTTAAATAGTCTTCTTCCAAGCAAAGGTTGTAAATTAAGCCTTTTGTTTGATTCTGATTAAAAATTTGACAAAAATTCGAATTAAAGTAAACCATTAATTTTATGCGGGACCCACATTTTTATGAACTGATTTTTATCAAAATCTCCAATATTTGTGGCTGTTATCAAACTATCAATTTGGGGTCCAAATTTCATTCACAGGATACTGGTTTAGGTAAAAAAATTAATTAATCAATATTTATTAACAACAAATTGTAATTAAAAGGAATAATTTTGTGGTTAAATATTAAATTTCAAAATAAAATAATTATAAATGATGATTACGGAAGATGAAAAACCTAAAATTGTGGCCAAATGAATTGGCATGGGGCATTATAAAACCTCCATCAAACTCGTCCTTTTCATTATTAGGAACACTTTTTTCTTCCACTTCAATTCCTGTTTTACAAATCAAAATTGCAACGACAATAAATTAAAATATAACAAAAAATTGGTGAAATCTAAACAGAGATCTGGTGTAATAAATTGAACAAGAACACAGAAATTAAACGAATTTTTTTTTTAAAAAAAAACATTAATATATATATATATATATATTCTGCAATCTGCATATAGATCTAAGCGAAATACAATTATTACTGTTAAAATAGAGAAAAATCTATAAAATTCTGTTTCAAAAACATTGAAGAAAATCCAGATCTGAAGTGAAATATACTTTTTTAATAATTTACATATAATTTACTGATAATAAAACCAAAAAAAAAAAATGAGAAAAAAAAAACACAAAAATTACCAAATTGAGGCTGATCAATGTGGATAGTCATCCTTAATCTCTTTAATAACAAGAAAGAGAGCAAATATAAAATTTAGAGAGAAAATAATAAAAATTGGTGGTGTCATATTGGTGTTTAGAAAAATGGCAGTATTTATAACTGCCGGCGAGTCCTTCCCTGAGATTTCGGAGGGAAGGAGTCCTTCCCTGAAATTCTAATTCTGTTTTTAGTCTTTTTGTATATATCTTATTATTATTTTTATTACATACGTATACTATCGAGTGAAGAAATTGAATAGCTGTAAACACGAGAATGGGACTGTTTGGCCTGCTGAATTGCTGTCTGTTTCCGATGAGATATTTAACTTTATGTGGGACCCGCCATGACTCAGCTTTGCGTTGGATAATCATATCCCTTCTGAATTACGGACTTTAATGTGGGTCCCTCTGACGTGGATTCCATTCCAGTCAATGTTATTGACTTTATTAGCGGTTCATTTTGGATCTTATTAGGCCACTTGGCTTCTTTTTTTTCTTTATTTATTTATTTTTAATCTTGTTTTCGTCAGGAATTCTGTTGCCCCGTAATTGTAAACGGGCTTAGCTATTTTTAGGTCGTGAGGACTCTGATTTGGATAAGCTTAAATTATAGTTTTAGTTAATTAAATTGATTAAATATATTTTATAAAATTTATAATTTATTATCTATATATTTTATAAGACCAACAACTTATAAATACTTAAAAAATAATATTAGCACTATCAAATATGTGTAAGTAATATTATTTATCAATTAAAAATTTAAAAAAATACAAGGAGTGTCAATTTTTATCTTTAATTTCAATTATAACAAATTTTGACAAAAATATAAACTTTCATGAGATAAAGTATAGTCGTGTCAACAAGTTATTTTTGTAAGGTAATGATCTCCTACCCATTTAAAATGTCTACTTATAATGCTTACGTTGAAATGACATCACATGATTGATAAAAATAATGAGTGTGGTACTATGAAGTACTAATCAATAGTAATCATGTAATGTCACATCAACAGTGTACATTATAACTCCTACCCACCATGAATAAAAGATCAACCCTCTATTTTTGTATGACACACATTATTCACCCAACGTAGTGTACACACTTCATTTTTCTCGTATACTCACATAAAACTTGTGACCTTTCATATCTTTATGCCTTTTTTCATACAAAGTCACAAAAAACGTCTAATAATTTGTGTACATTTGAAATTATGGATTTTGGTGTAAATAAATAATAAGTTAAATAAATAATAAGTTACATGCTTATTCTTTAAGAATATGTTTGTTAATATTTATATGTATTTATAAGTTAATTAAACATTATTTTTATTTAGACATTCCATATAACTCACTACTTATAATCTATAAAAATTTTACCAAACATACTCTAATTGTGTTCAATATTTTCTAATTCAATCTATCGAATATGAATTAAGTTATATATGAAAATCATTGCATTGTGGAATATCGGTTGCCTCTTATCAAGGATCTACCATGTGTGGACACCGAAGTGTCGTCTTTGGATTGTAATCTACATGGCATGCAACTTGAAAGACCTGTAGTTTACGTGACATTGATATCTACTCCTTCCGTCCCACAAAGATAGACCCATTTCTTTTTTCACACAGATTAAGAAATCTCATTTAATGTAATTAAAATTATAAATTTTTTACACATTTTTCCTATTATACCCCCATTTAATATTAGTCATTTATTAATCTAATAAATTTAAATGCCTGTGTTGGGTTGATATCAATGTAAATTAAATAAGAGTATATTAGAAAAATGAAAATTTTAATACACTATTTATAAAGTAAGTGACCTATAATTTGGGACAGATAAATAAGAAAAATAAGTCTATTTTTGTGGGACGGAGGGAGTAATAAATAGACAGTTAAATTTAAAATTAGTCTTCAATGAATTTTATCTACAATCAAATACTACCATTTACGTTTCGTTTATCTACGCTAAAATAAAAACAAATAAAATAAGGAGGAAGAAAGAGAACATATATACAATCAAATAAATTGATGAATCAACACGTCTAACACAGGATCTCTGAATTTAAAAAGACCTCTAAAAATTATTATTTTTCACTAGTTCAGTTTGACAAAGTCTCTTTCAATAAAGGTGGATGATTATATGTTACTTCATGGCTAAAGATGAAATATTCGAGTTTGAAGGTATCTTAGGGTTCATTTTCAGTTAGGCGTCTTCAGGTGAGTTTAAGGAGCAATATATATCAATCGCTATTTTGGCTGCTTTCAGTTAGGAATTGAAACTAGTCAAGTGATTGCCCTAGCACAACCAAGATTTTTGGCAAATTTGGCGCTTTGAGAATTTATCAATAGTGTATTAATTTGTGAAAGTTCTAATAATAATATAAATTAAACTAAGAAGAGAAGAACAAAGAAAAAAAAAGAACAACCAATTTTATTAAACAAACGACATAACCAATCTTATTAAACAAACGAGATTATAAAATAATATATACAACTTGTATTTATACTAACGTAAACCCTATCCTATATAAAGTAAAACACTCTAATATTAATGTTAATATAATTCTACCATATATGATATACAATTAGTATAACTCTAACATTCTTCCTCAAACTCACAATGCTACAGCAATAAGCAGTGAGAGTTTGCCAAACAAGAAATGAAAATGATGGACCATATGGGACTTCGTAAAAAAATCAGCAAGCTGCAACGATGAAGATACAAAATGTAAGGCAATAGTGCCATGCTAAAGACGGTTGCGACGTTCACTCATAGGTCGGCAACTTCATTATGTTTCGTTCACTCATGAGTCGGCAACTTCATTACAAAAATCATAATATCAATCTGAACATATCAAAGTAATCAAATCAAAAGAATGTAAAATTCGAAGACTAAAATTCTAAATTAACTTGATATCAAATTGACAACAGACGATCGTACAAGAACCAGAATTATAGAAAGAAAGGAAAAATAAAAAGAAGAATAAGAAGAAGAAAAAGAAGAATAAGAGAGAGAACTCTTTATTCAATAATTAAAGTATCAAATTCCATATTAACCGAAAACAAAACCAACCAAATTACAGGTTACTAGAACAAATTTCAAATCCAAATTACTGGATACAAATACCAAATACCGAATCTCAGATCAACAAAATCAAACGAATTCCATATTATCAATGCAAAATCAACCAAATTCCAGAACAGAACAACTGGACAAATTTTAAATTCTAAATTTCAAACCGACTTAGAAATAAATACCTCAAACAAGTCAAAGAGTCAAAGTGATCTAATCAGTCAAGACCCAAATATTTAGCTAGATGATAGTATTTAAAAGAAACAAAAAAAGACTTGGCCAAACGAATGGCACAAGGCCACTCACCGAAGGATGGAAGTGATTTCAAGTAGAAACCAAGTCGAAGCAAATTTGCTCTGATACCATGTGAAAGTTCTAACAATAATATAAATTAAACTAAAAAGAGAAGAACAAAGAAAAATAAGTAATAACCAATCTTATTGAGCAAGCGAGATTATAAACTAATATATACAATTCGTATTTATACTAATACAAACCATATCCTATATAAGGTAAAACACTCTAATATTAATGACAATATAACTCTTACCATGTATAATATACAATTAGTATAACTCTAACTTAGTACACGTGTACTGACAAATCTTTTCATTTTTTAAAATTAATTATATTTGTAGAATGTTCGATCCACATTATCAAATTTTGAAAGTAAAAAAAACACTAAAGATACACTTAACCAAAATTCTCTCTCAAATTCAAATGTCTGGAAAAGAAGTTTAGTCGACTTGATTCGAACTCTTGAAATTAAAATAAATTCAATTATAGGTCACAAATGTTCAAAAGAACACCTTCTAATGCCGACTTGGCTTAATCCAAGTTTAGAGAATCTCTAATGGAACTGGATTGTACTAAAAAATATATTATATCATCTTAAAACGCTTACATGGAAAGAAAAAAAAGTGGAGGATATCTAGCATACCGTCCACATTTAGACAGTGTTCTAGACATTAATTTTCTATTTTTTTTTACAATAAATGTGTATTAAATGTTTGTTAAGTCTTTTTTATTTAATTTTTTTAATTTATCTCTATCGAAATATGTGTTAATTATTTTTTATTTATTTTATTTATAACTTATCCAAATTATCTTTTTTGTACAATTGGACCATACTTTATCAAATCCACAGCCCCATTAAAGAAACTCTTCTATGTTGGATTTGGCGTAAAATCATTTGTTGTGTTGGTTTGAACACAAATTTGGTCTATGTCCTATTAGGGATGGGCGTGGGTCGGTTCGGGTCGGTTTTCGGCCCAAACCGACCCGAACCGACCAAAAATCGGTTTGGCGAAAGCCAAACCAAACCAAATTTTTTTTTGAAAAAACGGGCCCGAAACCGACCCGAACCGACTCGGGTCGGTTCGGGTTTTCGGTTTGGGCCGGTTTGAAGAACAAAAAAAAAAAAAAAAAAAAAAATTTTTTTTTTTTTTTTTAATAAAACAAGTCGGTTTCGGGTTGGGTAAACCCAACCCGAAACCGACCCGAACGGGTCCAAAAACCGACCCGAACCGACTCGGGTCGGTTTGGGTCGGTTCGGGTCGTCGGGTTCGCGGGTTTTTTGCCCGGCCCTATGTCCTATTATTATTAGAATATTGTTTTAATTTAAAATGTAGTTTTCTTATATATTTTATTATATAGTCTCCTATTTGATTTCTTATTTGTAAACCAATATAAATAGGTTGTCATAAGATCAACAATAGTTGTAAAGGCATACAATTGTAGGAGAATGATCTCCTCCCCACCATGGGGAGGATTTATAAAGTCCACATAACAATTGTATGGAGAATAATCTCCTCCCCACCATGGGGAGGAAATCATTACCCTACAATTGTAATTGACTGCTATTATGAGCTCTGAGTTCTACTGTAATTGTGTGATTAATTAACTAAAGATCTAGTCAGGGGGCAGATGGAATGGGAGTTGCACTCCCTAGCCCAATTGTTTTTTTTTTTTTCGAGTAATTTTTTTTGGGAAAAATTGTCAATAAGTCATCTCGACATGACTTGTTTCAAATTAGGTCAAAACTTTTTTTTTTTAAATTGTGATTAAGTCATACTTCACATCAATATTTTATATTAATTCCAAAATCACCCCTTTTAACCATATTTTTCATTGACACAATCTTCCAACTCTACAAACCTCCTCCACCTCCGGCGACAACCGGCGACCACTGTCTCCACCTCCGGGGACAACCGCTTCTACCTCCGACGACCTCCGGCGACTACCGCTTCCACCTCCGGCGACAATCGCTTCCACCTCCGATGACCTCCGGCAACCTCCGGCGAGTGCTTCTACGGCGCAGTGTCACTTTTTAGGCAGTTTTTTGGTGAAGATTTTGGATCAATTTTCAGTTGGGGACTAAATGTTGTTAGCTGTGAAACTATAAAAGTAAATGACAAGTTACTTCATAGAATCCTGATTGAGGTAACAAATTAACGTAGGAATATTGTTATTAATTTCTTTGTTTTAATCTTAATTCTTGTATTTGATTATTTTTTCAAGCTAGTGATTTAACAGCTAGCATTGATCTATCCGTGCTGCAAGAGAGGCTGACCAATATGATTAACCTGGGTTGAGTATTTTAGCAGTTATGTAAACAATGAGCATTTTTCAGTTATGTAAACAATGAGGTAACAACTGTTGTTGATACTGTATTATAGAATAGCAACTTGATATTGTATTAAGTTGGTCATTAGATTATTTTTTTGTGTTGTTAATTAGTTGTGAAAGTTGTTTGATATTGTATTATACAAAACAGTATAACAACAGAAATGGGCATAGAATGCTGTAAATATGAGCTTGAATGCTGTAAATATGAACTTGAATACTCCACTATCTTATGTAAATAGGAGCTTGAATGCTCCACCATCTAATTGTTGTAAATAGAAGCTTGAATGTTCCATCATCTAATGTTTAGTCATGTTATGTTATTTGATACTGTATTATACAAAATAGTATCACAATATAAATGGACATAGAATTGTTATAAATAGGAGTTTGAATTTTCCATCATCTAATGTTTGAATGTCTTAGTTTTAATCCATGATACTGTTTTAATATCTTAGTTTTAATCTATGATACTGTTTAATTATGACAAAGTTTAATAGATTGAAACTTTGTCATAATATTTTACTATCATTTGAAACATGTTTTAATCCTATGATACTGTTTGAATATATGTGATCTTTGATACTGTTTAATTATGGCAAGGTTTGAACCTGTAATATTGTTTGAATGTCTTAGTTTTAATCTATGATACTGTTTTGTTTAGGTAATTAATATATTTTGATACCGTTTTAATCCATGATACTGCTTTAATCCTGTGATACTGTTTGAATCTATGTGATCTTTGATATTATTTAATTATGGTAAGGTTTGAACCTGTGATATTGTTTGAATGTCTTAGTTTTAATCAATTGTGCATTAATATAAATTGATACTGTTTTAATCCATATTTTAATATATAATACTGTTTTGCATAATTCAGTATCAAACAAAACATATGACTAATTAAACAATATCAAAGATAAAAGCATGATATCATAGTCATGTGTGTTGTTTGATACTGTATTATGCAAAACAGTATCACAAAAAATAGTATTAGAATAGAAATGATCATAGAATTTGCACACGTACTCAGAATTTTTATTATAATATGTTTTCGAAATGGTCTCGACGAGACGGTCAAGACCAGTCGCTTCGCCACTGCGTATGATGGATTTTACCTATTTGAAGTCGTCTCTTTAGCTTAAAATGATAATCTTTAATTTTTTTTTTCAAAACAGTATCACAAATCCTCTAAAACAGTATCACGGATAAATGTACATCCTTTTGCTGCAAATTAAAACTCTTCCAAGGTATCTGAGTCCCTTAAAAGCAAACACATACTTTAGAGCAATGCTAAAATGAAGAAAGAAGAACTGCCAATCATTCTCAAGTTAATGGGAAGTCATACAAAGGGTTCTCATCTAAAACTATAAACAATGTTTCTAATTCTTCCCTTGAATTAGAACATATTTGAGATTCAATTAGGACATAGATTCCCATTGGATACATAAGTATAAATATATTAGGTGTTTAATGGTAAGTATACGAATTAATCAGTAGAGAATAAACAAGAGAATAATATTGTTCTTAAAATGTTTCATTAGTAGTACAAAATCACCACAAAACAGTATCACAGTTAGCGTTTTTTTACAATTAAGGGTATGTTGGTCTTTTAGCTCTAAAATATGACTTTAATTGAATTAAGTTTTGAGCATATAACTTTAGAGCCCATAAGTGCCCAAACAGTGACCGGCCTTGAATTGTCCCCTTTTTTTATGTTTTAAACAATAGCTCGGTCCAAACAAAAAATAGTCCACTTTTTAAGTAGGCTAAATTAAAATTTAAATAATTTACACATTAAAATCTATCTCATCCCAAACAAAAAAAATAACCCACTTTACAAGTGGGCTAAGTTAAAATTTAAATCATTTACACATTAAAATCGATCACATCCCAAACAAAAAAAATAGACCACTTCTTAAATGGCCAATTCCAAAAGAGCCAAATTCAATTAGATTTATTTTTCTTTTGTCCATTATTTTATGTTTATTTCATAATCTATAAATTATAATTTTATACGAATTTTGATTTGTTGTTGAGTAATAAATAATGATGTTTACTTGATTTTGATAAATTATTTTAAATTTCAATAAGTAGAAAAAGAAAAAAAAAGGTGCTTATGATTTTATATGTTTTTTACATAACAATTTCTGTTGAGAGAGACTTTGTTAATAAAATAGATATAAGATTCTATTATAGAATAATTCGTAGCTCTAAAAGATCGTCGAGCACAATTTTCTTTAGCTAGTTTTAGATCTTGAATATTTTTGTATACTGATTTTTGTAAATTTTTTTAAAAATTATGACTTATAAAAAAATATTAGATTCTTATAAAAGTGGGCTAAGTAATTGTGATTTAAAAAAAAAAAATTTCTCTATCCCTCAGCCCACCCTTTGATCATATTCTGGGTCCACCCCTAGATCTAGTTGCAAAAAGGTACTCCTATATTAGAAGAACTCGTATATCTTTGTGTGAGTTTTTCGTTATTCGTTGATTGTTCTTGTTTTGATATTGGTTTTTTGTACAATATTATATCCATCTTTGTTTTACTTATCACGTGTACAATAATCTGTTGGGATATTTTCTCAAAACTTGCCACAATTAAAAGATGCATCAATTGTTGAAAGGGAAGACATCTAAATCGACTAAAATTATAAGTTTTCTAATCTTGGACGCTTTGGTAGTCGAAAATTGGAAGATATCCAAATCAACTAAAATTGAACAAGTTTTCAAATCTTGGACTCCTTAGTAGTTTAAACTTGTAAGAAAATTAGGTCATTTGTTAACTATAAATTAACGTGGTTTATTCTCTTTTTTGGTGGTGGCTTGAGGGTTTTCTAAAAGAAAAATTATAAGCCTAACATCCTAGTTGTTTTTCTTGTTCTCTTTGTGGATTGTACAAAGAGTAGAAATTGGTGGGTGTGGTAAAGCTTAAGATATTATTTTTCTTGAGATACTTGAGAATTTGAGTGGATGAAATCTATATGATTGTAACAATTTTTTATATAGTGAAAGATTTGACAGTCCATATATATTTCTCTATCTTTTTATATTTTTCTATTTCGTTATATTTATTTGAACAAGGATCTTGTGGGCAATAAAAGAATTGGTCTCAATTCCCAACATAATCTACATTATTTCATTGAATTGAAAACGCTCTTACGAACTCTCTAGCAGATTCAAAGTGCTATATCGATACAGAAGCCACAAACCACATGATTGCCGATGCCGAGGTCTTGTCTAAAGAAAAACAATCAACTGTGCACTTTTTTTTATTTATATTTTTATAAAATCAACCAAAAAATCGAAAACCTAAAAATATATATTAAAAAAAAGAAGGAAAATTGTCACGAGGGCATATCGATCCACAAGTATTGTTCTCCTCCACCTAGTGGAGAGCTTATTTTTCCCATTAGGTGACTTGTCCATTTAGAAAATGGACAAGTCACCTAATGGGAAAAATAAGCTCTCCACTAGTGTGGAGGAGATCATCCCTCATCGATCCACTTTACAGAATTATATAAATTTGTGGGAATATTACAAACCACACAATTGACACAAATTCATTGGCTTGTTTTTCTGGTTCTATAAAAAATGGACATAAAATTTTGTTTGGAACGTCGGCAAAATGCTGCAATCCACAGACACGTGCCAGATATTAGCTGTGAGTTTGTTACCGACAATTTAGGAAGTGCTACGTCTTTGTACTACAATACTATGAAGCAGAAAGCGGTCGGGATGCATTTATGATACGTTTGGCATGTGCGTATATGATTCGCTAAAGATTATGAGATTAGATATTATTGTTAATTCACTATTTTATAATTAATAGGAAGAAAATTAATTAAATTAATATATGCACACTTATAAAGTTATGAGTAAATAAGTTTATACATAAAAAAATATTTATAATTAACAATTCACCTGTGAGTAAAAAATCCTTTTGGAAATTAAAAAATTACTTGTAACTTGTAAGTAAAAAAATATCATATATGAGTAAAAACATTACTTATGAGTAAATAATTTAATTTAAGTAAAAATATTTCTTATAAGTGAATTTAATTATAAGTAAAAAATTACTTATAAATAAAAATATTCTCTTATTTTTCAATAATTGTATATTTTTCTAGTATGGTGTAGGATCAAACATCGTATTAAAACAACACACCTAATCTACCTCAGTACAAATATCCTCTAATCATATCCCTTCTAATTTATCCCTCCAAATCTATTACAATGTAACAAATGCAAAACCTAGGGGGGCCCGTTTGGTATATATGACCAATCAATAAAGATATCAGATAAAAACTATCTTATTTTGTTCTTTTTATGGCAAAATCTATTCATGGATGTATGGTGCTACTTTTAACTATTCAACTATGTTTTAAGCACCAGTATAATCTAGTAAAAGGTTAAAGAGTCGAATCGAATCAATTAAGGTCAAATCAATAGTAAAAAAACTAAAGTGAATCGTTGATTCTTTATCGTTTTGATGGTTTCAAATATTATAGTTGTTTACATATAACTGCACTGATTTCCGATTTTTTCAGTCGAACCAAATGATGCAGTGTTAAGAGTGTAATTGTATAATTTATAGTTATTATAAGAGCAAATATAAACTATACAAAATATTAATGTTGTTCTTTTTATGTGAAGTACATTTGAAACAAGTGTCCTAAAAAGTTCAACATCAAATCTTATCTCAATTAATTCCCTTAACTTTTGAACTAAACTGGTCACTGATTTCAAATTCTATCAAAGGAGAATGAGATTACAAGTGAATAACACATTAAATAGTTTAATTATATAATTAATAGTTGTTTTAGAAACTCTTAACCACTAATTATAATATGAAAAATTATATTGATTACTATTAATTTGGTCCCCACCTTTTTAGTTCTTGTATAAAATTTGGTACCAGTACAAATCAAGAGATGTAAATAAAGCTGAAGATAACATATTTAAAATAATATATCACATGGAATATCAATATGTTGGATTGTGTGCCTTATTCACTTTAAAACATTTGATATTTTAGTTGTTGATTAATAATATTATGTCGTTTGATATTTGAACTAGGGCTAACACTTTGTTCTTACTATTTGGGGGCGCGCAATTTGTCCTATGCACGAAAGTGTTTCCACAATAGTGCACTCAAAGTGTGTTAAATTTGGCCATGTGTAGAATTTAAATCTATATTGTAATCGTGCGAAAAATTAAATATCACTCGACTATTGTATGAATTACCTAAATACTAAACATGATACTCGACATTGTTCATAAGTTCGAAAGTTCTTTAATTTATCAATGAGTGATATCAATTGATTTGGTCAAATACCTTGACATGTTGAAAATTCAAGAGTAAGTGAAGTAATTGACTTTTGTTCACCTTGAGAAACCGTTGTCGTAAATAAGGTTTAAAGAAGTCATCTCAAGTATATTATAGTGAACAATAAATCTGAACTTAATGTTTAGTATTGATTAAAGTATGATCCGTTGAATACATAAATTGAGAAGTCAAAAAATTAAATATTTAGAGTTCTTTCTAATTATCAAAAATCAGTTAGGGGTAAGACAAGACATTACTGTGGTAGGTCAGTAGAATATAATTATAGAATAACATAAACTTTTTGATTTTATATAATTCAACAGAGCAATCTCCAGCATTCAATGAAATAAGCAAAGATTAATAATTGGACAAAGACGGTTCCAAATTATTAGAGCTTGAATTAATATAAAAATGTGATGAGTGTTGACATACCATTATAGACATAACATATTGAATATAAATTATTTAACTATGAAAGCTCAAACGAAAGAAGTATCTCGATTCTAGGGATGGCTCGATCTATTGCCAAATGAGCCTGACTCGGTCTATGTGGATCCGAGCCAAGCCACTCACGGGCTGGCTCGATTTTTTTTTTTAAATAAAAATTTATATAATTTGAGATTTAAAAAAAAATAAAAAATATCCAAAACACGAATCAGCTCATTAAAAAATTTAGAGCTTGGTCTTAAACGAGCCCGAGCCAAGTATAAGTCAAATCAACAAGCTTACATGCCGCTCAACCTGTTTAACACTCTACTTGATTCTTAGTAATGATATTAGGCATAATTTGTTCAAAAATCATCTCATGTAAAATTTTCCCAAAGGTTGTGGTGGCTGAGCATTAAAGACTTGTTCAGTTCTCATTTTTTTGATAAAAGAAAATCATTTTTGTTGCTTAATTTTTTTAACTTTTCAAATTTTTACATTACAAAAAAATTTAAAAAATAAAAAAATAGACAAAAAAATCTATTTAAAAAAAAAAAAAAAACTATATCTAACATGGCCTCTAAAGAATTTAGAAAGAATGTGTGAGTCTATACGCTACAAAATCTGCCAGTTTCTTTTAAGAGTCCGTCCAAATTTCAATAATCAACAGCAATCCTAGGCCCTAGCTAGTCTAAACACATCTTGATCATTTGACAAAGATGAGATATTATTTAGACTTTATTATATATATAGCAGTATAATATTATTAAGTGCATGTTTCAAAATTATTTTTTAAATAATTATAAATTATAGGTCTTATAAAATATATAAATAATAAATTAATAGTAAATTCATATAAAATGTATAGATAAAAAAAAATATTTAATTAACTTAAATTATAATTTAAATTTAGCCAAACAAACTATAAGTACAAGTCCATTTGACAATGAGATTACTATATAAAATTGATTTTAAAAATAAAATTAGAGTTTGTTGCACATTTTATACCTAACATTCTAAAAAAGTCTGAGACATGCCCCTAACTAATTATATTGGCAACAATCATCTCTAACTTTTAGATAATGGCAAAGTTTGTCCTTTCCATCCTTTACATTCGAAACCATTCTTTCAATCAATATTCGTGGTTGCCTCCTTTTGGGCCTATATAGATGTAGGGATTGGAATTGGGTTGGGTTGGACCTGATTTTGGACCCAACCGAATCTACCCGCCTTGGATCGGTTTGGCCCAAACCTCAAACCGATCTGACTCGGGGTTTGCAACAGAACCGACCCAATCCGATCCGATCGAATCCAATCCAACCCGACCAAAATCGAGTCACGTCGATTGCAATTTAAGCCCAAAACTAATAAAATCAAAAAAGAAAAAAATTGGCAGCCAACTTCTCCATTTAATTTTTTGGGCCTACTTATCACGTTTCAAGTTCAAGTAAATTAGCATAAAAAAAGGAAAAGAGAGCCTATTAGAGAAAATAATTTTTTTTTTTTTATTTCAAATGAATGGAAAAAAGAAAACCTGCACCATTAAAAAAAAATTACAATTTCTTACATTCACGAGTAAGAAAGATGCTAAAAAGAAAAATAATATCCCAAATACAATCAAGATTGACATCAAGCACTAAATGTAGAAATAAAATAAAATATTACAGCCATCCAACAAGTAATTAAAAATTGAAAATAACACAGTCATCCAACAAATAACTAAAAATTGAAAATAATAGTCATCCAAACTTAAAAAACAAATAACGAGTTAATATATTACAATCTACGACTGGTCACTTAATTTCATTTGTCCCATTATCTTCATTCCTACATCAATTGTCCCATTAGCTTCATTCCTACATCCCATTAGCGTCAAACAAGTATCTATCCACATCATTTTTTATCTCAACCAAATATTTTTATTGCTCGTTTTCTCTTAAACCTACATATACGAGTAGAAGACACACTTAAAGTAGGACTTTCTTTTGTAGAAGATAGCCCACACGAAGAATCCACATCATTAGATACTTAACTCCTTTAAGAACTTACTCCACATCTCACATACCAATCGTAGATAGATATTATATTCTCTTACTTCACATCTCACATACCTTACCATTCATGAAAGTGATGAGGTGGGAGAGAGAAAGTAGGGTCTTGTTGACCTTGCTCACAAAAATCCTCTTTATCCCCATTGCATTGAACTTGCTTCCCTGTCCTCCTCAATAGAAATCGATACAATTGTCGTCCCACACATAAACACGTTAGATCAACATCAGTTCCAATAAAGCCCAAGTAATTTCCCCAACATTCAACCTACTTCTTTGACGATTCGGCTAGGGTTCTTCTCTTTTTCCATCTTTGTTCCTTTTTTAATTTTTTAATGTTTTATGTTTTGGATCAGTTTGGGAAGCGGATTTAGTCCACAACCCGCTATCTGAACCGACCTATTTAATATTAAACATAAAAGGAAAAATTGCCAATAAGTCATCTCCATATGACTTGTTTCAAATTAGGTCAAAACTTTTTTTTTTAAAATTATGATTAAGTCATACTTTACATTACTATTTTAAATTAATTCCAAAATCACCCTTTTTAACCATATTTTCCATTGGCACAATCTTCCAACTCTATAAACCTCCTACACCTCCGGCGACGTCCGGCGACAACCTCCTCCACCTCCGACGACCTCCGGCGAGTGTATTTATAATCTGTATGTATTTATTTTAAAACTACTGTGTAAGTATTTTATATATTTATTCATTTAATTAAACAAACTCAAAATCTCATCCTACCTATCAGACTATCACCATTCATATTCAACTCATCGCTAACCATAATTTCTAGAACCCACCTACCACAACACTATCCCAAAACCCATGTGTTACACTTGCGTGGGTGGTAGTGGACTGATTTGACTGGTGGTGGCGGTGCTTGGGTGTTTGGAAAGGTGGTTGTGGTGTTGATGGTGTAACTGTCCTGGATATATATTGGAGAATAATTGGCATCCTGGATATTTGTTAGTAAAGAGAAAGTACAACAAGGTAAAAAAATTATTCAGTTACATAAGCATCATGGACATTTGCTAGTGAATGATCTCTGTTGCAAAAAGAGAATTAAAAAAGAACATGATGTCCCCCAAAGTTATGACTCTGTGTTGAAGAAGTGGCAAGAAGTTCTCATTGTTAAAAGAGAGCATGATGTTTGATACTGTATTATAGAAAAATAATATCACAGAAAACATTGTTAGTCATGTGTGTTGTTTGATACTGTATTATAGAAAACAGTATCATAGATATTGTTTGATACTGTTTTAATCTATGATACTGTTTGAATCTATGTGGAATGAGTTTTATTTATGATACCGTACTTTTATCTTTGATACTGTTTAATTATGGCAATGTTTGAACCTGTGATACTGTTTGAATGTCTTAGTTTTGTCTATGATACTGTTTTAATCCATAATAATATTTTGTTTAGGTAATGTGCATTAGTAATTTTGACACTGTTTTAATTCATGTTTTAATTTATGATACTGTTTTACATAATACAATATCAAACAAAACACATGACTAATTAAATAGTATCAAAGATAAAAATATGATATCATAGTCATGTGTGTTGTTTAATACTGTATTATGTAAAACAGTATCACAAAAAACAATATCATAACAGAAATGAACATAGAATTTGCACACGTGCTTAGAATTTTTATTATAATATGTTTTCGGAATGGTCTCGACGAGACGGTCAAGACCAGTCTCTTTGCCACTGCGTATGATGGATTTTACCCGTTTGAAGTCGTCTTTTTAGCTTAAAATGACAATTTTTAATTTTTTTTATCAAAACAGTATCACAAATCCTCTAAAACAGTATCACGGATAAATGTACATCCTTTTGCTGCAAATTAAAGCTCTTCCAAGGTATCTGAGTCCCTTAAAAGCAAACACATACGTCAGAGCAATGCCAAGATGAAGAAAGAAGAACTGCCAACCATTCTCAAGTTAATGGAAAGTCATGCAAATGGTCATCTAAAGATAAGAGTAGTAGTTCTAGATCTGACTTAGATAAAACTATGAACAATGTTTCTAATTCTTCCCTTGAATTAGAACATGTTTGAGATTCAATTAGGACATAGATTTCCATTGGATAGATAAGTATAAATATATAAGGTGTTTAATGGTAGGTAGACGAATTAATCAGTAGAGAATAAACAAGAGAATAATATTGTTCTTAAAATATTTCATTAGTAGTACAAAATCATAAGTTTAACGGTATCACCACAAAACAGTATCATAATTAGCGTTTTTTTATAATTAAAGGTATGTTGGTCTTTTAGCTCTAAAATATGACTTTAATTGAATTAAGTTTTGAGCATATGACTTTAGAGTCCATAAGTGCCCAAACAGTGACCGGCCCTGAATTTACCCAACATAAAACACTACCCGACCCAACCCGAGAAGAAGGTAGAATCCGATCCAAATCGAATTGGACTGGGTCAATTATTCAGGCCGTGGGTTATATGCCAAGCCCTATAGATGTGTACATGAATATTCTTTTAGATTCACAATCAATTAAACTCTTTCTTTAGAGTTTATGATATAAGAGTTTAGTTTGAAAGACTTAAAAACATGAAATAAAAAATATGAAAATTATACGTTCACTTACACGCGGAGAATTTACCTTGTTTTCTTTTTGAAAGAAATAGAAAAGACTGTGGAACTTGAAGAAACTTGAATTATAAATTGAGAGTTTGCAATGGAATTTTAGAAATTTGTCGCACTTTCATCTTTCTCTCTCTATTTCTCCCCTCCTCTCTCTCTTAATACGAATGTGTGTATTCGTGCGATTAGTTATTGGACTTTTCCTGGACTGGACATAATAACCCAGTAAGCCCAAAATGAAAATTTTAGGGTATTTAATGCTCCAAATCCATCCAAACTTTAAACTAAGCCCAAATCAATTATTCTTAACCCAATCATAACATTTTACAAAAAATCAGCATTTCCCAAATTTACACTTTAGTCCTTGATCGCTCGGTTCGACGCTTACGCTTACCAATTGATGATAGATGTTTTTCTCCCCCTCCGAGTACGGCGGTGACAATGATGGAGACCTGTAAAAGTTAGCGGGACTTTTTTCCTCCGTGTCCACTGCGGTGTGATAATCAATATATGATTAAAATATTTGTGTTGAATAGTAATATGAAGTGTATAAGAATTGTGTCTTCTTTTTTTACCTGGGGGATTGGTCTCTATTTATAGGGATGGCCTGCAGTTATTAATAACGGGTATCCCTTCATCTCCCTCATTATTAGGAGTTAATGAGGGATGTTTTATCTTTCCAATTGTTGAGAGATGTTTCGTCTTCCCGATAATTAGTGGTAACTGTCCTTCCATGGGTCATCTGCCTGGCTAATCTAACGACAGTTAAATTATTGCAGTCTATCTATCAGAAATGTGCTCATGAGATGAGACCAACTATCTATCAGAAATGTGCTCATGAGATGAGACCAACGAGGAGGACGAGTCGGTTAGGCGAGTGTGCCAAGACGTGCCACCATAAGTAAATAACATATAGCAGCTGTCATTATTTATATCATCACCGATTAAGTCTAAAATCTCCATTTCTAAACTTTTCAAGAAAATTAACACTTATAAATTATTATTCATTCTGAGTTATCCTTTCTTTCGGCTAAACAAATATTTTCAACATTTTCACTAAGGCCCTTAAGAACAAGAAGTTTACATATTAGTCCTCAAATTTCCAATTCTTTTCAATTAAGTCCTATGGAAAAATCACAAATGTTCGGAGTGTTATATAGGTGTTGTCCAATTATTGAAACTTGAATTATATAGTTTCTATCGAATCCTTTTAATAGCACCTTAAAAGACTTCAACTTAATTGAATGAGTGAAGAAAGTTCAAAAACTACACATGCAAATAAGGCAAAATAACAATCCTACACCTAATAAGGCCGAGAGAAAATATCTAGTTCTATAAGAGCATCTCCAATGAAACCATGAATTGCTAATAAAAATTTGTTACATAAATAAAAGACAATGTCTAAAATAATTCATTCTAATGCAAGCGATCAATGACTCTGTCAAATTGGCGTGACTGGAAGAAAATAAACAATGTTTAAAGTTGCATCTAAATTTAGAAGCTCCGTTTCAGATGTTGACTCAACGAAATTTAAATTCCTATTCATTTACAAAATATACCTAAATAGCAATCCATAGAATGTATTGGAGATCAAATTTGAACTTGAACATTTTTTTATTAGACATCGACGCCACATAGATTTTAATTCTTTCAACATTTGTACTACTTAGATAGAAATCCACATAATGTATAAGAAAATGCTCTAAATAGACCTAGGGGGCCGACGCCCACTGCATCTAAGACTACTCGGGGGCGTGTACAAGAGAGAATAATTGTTTTCTTCTCTTTTGTCTTAAATTTTTTCGATTAGATTTTGGGGTTAGGGGTTCGGTGCCTACTCACAAATGTAGTCAATTCTTTGAAGAATATTCGAGAAGACTTGAAGGTTGCACGTTGAATTGAAGAACGCACTTGTATTCGAGAACGAAGAAGAATTGCGTGCAAAAACAACAAGATAATCATGGCGAAAATCAATCACGCTATAAAGTATTCCACTATAACTTTTATGTGACCAATTAAAACATTTGTACGCATATTTAAACATCTAGTTAGATTAAGATAGCGAATTTTTTTATTTTCCTCTAAACTAAAAAACTACTTTCCAACATTATTTCAAGTTGAAATATCTTGATTCTTTAGATAAAATAAAATATTTATAGCTTTATGTTGCTCTATTACCTGCCTAGATTACATTTAATCTTTTCTTTAGGCATAGGTTACAACTTACAGTGTTGACCCAAATGTTGTATTAAAAAATAGATTTTATAAGAATACTAAGTAATTAACCTAAGTATCACTTAACATAATAATTTTGTTTATGTGACTAAGACTGCAAATTGAAAAGAAATTGAGTGCTATTTCAGAAAATTAAAACTGGGTGAATAAAACGGGTCTACTTGGACTTGTAAACAACCGGGCTGATTGGACTTCCAAGACGATAAATATAGCCCGTTGTGTTCACTTGGCTGATTGGACTTCCAATACGTAGGGCAGGGTCCACACTGATTTTATTTTGGTGACAATTTCACCGTATACTACAAAATATAAAATAATTTAAAAAATACCATTTAACTTTTTTTATTTTAAAAATACTGTTTTTTATTTTTGTAACACTTGTTGTTACATTTGTTATGTTTGTTAATAACAAATATAACACATATGTTATAACTAAAATAACAAATGTAAAAACAAGTGTTATAAAAATAAAAAAAGTATTTTTAGGAAAAAAAAATATGACAGTATTTTAAGAAATATTTTATTTATTATTGTTATTCCTTTATTCTGTGGGCCAATGCTTGTTTTTCTGATTTTGGTTCTTCCACAAGTCAAAATTGGGATCCATTGTCAATTTTAGCCCCGTTTGAATTCAATTGAAATCAAAGTAAACAATTAATTTTAACCACACATTTGATCGAACTTTTAATTTTTTTTATAACTTTTTAACTACTCATTTTATCAACTTTTACAAAAAATATGATTTTAATCAAAATCAAACACACTCTTAAATTATAACCTTCATTGTAAAATATACATGGACGTTTTTTTATGCAATCGTTTCAGAGCATCTCTAATAGGTTTCTTATAATTCGATTCTCTTTATTTTAGAGTGCCAATTTAAAGTTTTTAGGAGTTCAATAAATTTTTGAGATTTAAAATTTAAAATAAAGAGTAGATTTGAGTCTTCAAATATAGAAAATCAAACCCACTCCCTGTATAATGATTTTAGTGCTTTTATTTATTATTTCACAACTTTTCATATACTTCTTTTAAAATAAATGAAAAATGGGAAAATAATAAAGAGAGAAGCTAAGTAAAAAAGAAGAAAAAAAGTTGAATCATAATCGTTAATGAAAAAATAAAAATAAAGGCGAAATATATACAATGTTGTTCAACTTTTATAAAAACGATGACTATTTATTTTTAAATATTTTTTAAGATGCAATTTATTTTAAAAAATATGCTCTTTAAAATAAAGAATGTTGTTGAAGATACTTTTATATTTTTCAATATCGCCGTATTACCTTTGAAATGCATGTTCTTCATTCTATGACTTTTTGACTTAAAATTGTCATGTTATCTTAAAAATGCTAATTATTAACGTTTTGACTTAAAATGATTAATTTATCTTTAAATATCACAACTATCGTATATTTTTTATTTTTAGTGTTACGAGTTTCTTTTTATTTCCCACTAACAACCATCATCCAATGTTAATTGAGGTTATTAATTAAAATGCAATTACTTAGAAATACGCATTATTTGAATTTCCAATCTATTCGATTTTATGTACTTAAGCTTGCTCTCACTTATTCTTGACTTGAATCTAGATAATAGATGTGACAATAAGTCAAATAGCTTAGTCGTCACCAAGAAAAAAAAAATATATATGTATATATATATATATATATATATATATATATATATATATATATTTCAATTTTTAAAATATTAAAAATTGGAAAGAAAAACAATATTCAATTTCCTTTATGTAACAGAAGCAAGTAGCAGAGTGACGACGTCGTTTAACTAACTGTACATTGAACTAAAAACAAAGGGAATACAAGCAAGCAGCGAGTGGCCTCCACTTGACAATATCCGAACCGTTTATCTTTAAAGTCAAAATCTTATTCTTGAGAAGGCAGAAACATTGAGATTTTGTACACACGCAATTCGGTTGCAATTTGGTTTCTTTCAAGAAAAGACCAAGTTATATACGTAACCGCGTCTTCTCGTGTTTTAAAAAAATGTTAAGAACAATGAAAAATTAGTGACAATTTTAAAATACAAAAATTGGTAGCGGATTGTCACGTGATTTATGAGTAAAAATATATATTTAAAATTGGATTGAATTTGTAGATGAAATAGACATGTTGCTTCGACAACATTGCCGTGTGATTGTTGTTCAGTGAAATCTCATAAGCATACGTGTTCGTTGACAAATAATAATGAAAGTGAGTATAAGAATATCATTGCCACAAGGATTTAGACTTTAGTTTAATTTCGATCAATTCGAACTTAAGTCGAATACTCACAATAAATATTTGAATCAAGAAAGTATGAAATTCTCTATACTATAACTACGATTTAATTACGATTAAGTATAGTTTTTGAAGAAATTCAAGTATATGAGTTATGTTAGGAATCCGACTCCACCATTAGTATCTATTTTAATCTCCAAAATCCCATATTTTAATCCAATTTATGTTCAAGTTGATAATCGATAATTCTAAGTTGTCTTACCTATTTTCATATATGCCCCAAAATATTCATATTTTGAATTCGAATAAACAAAAACGTTTTCAATAACAAGATTATCTAATTTAATTGCACCAAGCATATGAAATTATTCTTAATTTTATAACCATAATAAGCTAATCTATTTTGAACATCCTGGAAACGAAAATAAATCACAAACAAGTTCAAACGGTGATCAATCATTCAAACGGATATTAAAACAATAACATAAATCAAACAAACACATTAGATTAAAAACGAGAATCCTTGAATTAAAACTTCAACATATAGTTTACATCACCATCATTAGCATAAAGAATTTAGCCTATGTTTAAATTGGGAAAATATATAAATAATTGAAAGAACATCACCCGGATTCTATGAATGAAGAAGAAAATAGAAGAAAATTATTGACTCATTGAATCTTTTCAACAAGTTCTTGAACAATTTATTCTTCTTCTTCTTAATTGAAAGCTAAGAAAATCAAGATTGATGTCAATTCCCTAGACAAGTCTTGTGTTTTTGCCTCCTCTTTCGTTATAAGAATTCTACTATTTATAATGGTCCAATTAGAATTGAATTTCGTGCCCAAAGTCTCCAAAAATATGTCAAAAATATAATTTTAGTTAAAATAAAGGTTGGGCCGCGAGACCGTCCTCTCAAGCATACAGAAACGACAATTTTTGGCTGATGGCTTACTCCGGCCCGCTCGAACTGACAGACGATTGTTTTTCAAATTGCCATAACTTCTGTAAGAAACTCCGAATTGCGATCCATAAAAAAGCATTAGAATCATAATTCAATTATTTTTCCAATAGTATGTCATTTTTCTTATGGAGATTTTTGTACCAAAGTTTATGCTCTAATTTTTCCACATGTTCCGGTTGTAGTTTCTCAATTCGCTTCTTCAGCTTTTGGGTATTTGATCATTCACTTCAACTCTTCATTGTCTCTTCAACGCACCTTAAAATTATTGATTTTATTTTATTTCCCATCCCCTAATGTTTGACTCTTGATGTTCACTTCAAAAATTCAATTTCTTCTCATTTACTCGTCAATTTTACCAATGTGACTTAAGTTTGGAAATTTTATCACACAATCACAAAAATGAACAAGGACTTAATAAATATCGATTCTAAAATACTTAGAATTATACGAAAACTCTTCATTAATGAGTCAATATAAGTGTATAAATTACACTTATCAAACTTCCAAACTTAAACTTTTGCTAGTTCCGAGCAAAAACAAGACAAAACAAAGACTGAAATATATACAAAGAACAAATTGTGCACACCATTAGACTTCTTACCACTTTCGCCTCTAGTATAGATTTAAGCATTTAATTCAAAAAAAAAGTTCAAATATTGCTACATAAAAGATTTAACACTTATCCAATGCTCGACTTGTGTGTGTGTTAATAGATATTTCAGTCATTATTTTAATCTAGATTAAATTATGCAAACAAATAGATTCTTAAGTCTTTCAATCCCAACCCTCAATGGTCATATTTTTCTTTCCCATCTCGTAAATGTTGGAAATTGGTTAAAAATTCGAGAAATTATCTAAGTGACGTCGTGTCAACTTGGCCAAAATATACAAACCTGACCCAATCTGTCCACTTCGCCGCTTCGGAGAAACGGGGATCGCCAATTCAGATTTATCTGCATGTTTAAAGGGTATATATATTTGGCATCTCGAAACCAATATCGAATGAATGAGAAATTACGGAAAAGAACAATTTTGGGTCAAAGTTTTGACCATGCGATCGCATGGGTATTTCCACCTGCGATCGCAATCTGCCCAAATTTTAAGCAGAACATTTTTGGGTCCTTCCATGCGATCGCAGGAGGCAAAGCCTTGCGATCGTATGGTTAAATTGGATCAAGTTCTGTTCTGAATTTTGTACCTTGCGATCGCAGCTTGGTAAAACCATGCGATCGCATAGGTTTGCGTGAACAGACATGTCCTTTTGAAGTGTTGCACGATTTGGATCCTTACTTTTTCGTTTCCAACTGATCTTCAGCGTTAAATAGGACATTTGGACGTCCATATTGACATAGTATTGATACAGAATAGATAAGCAAACACAAAGAACTCATATATTCATTTCTTAAACCAAGTTTCTTGCATTTGTTGCAGAAATTCTGGTTCTTCATTTCATTCTTCGTCCGTTAGAGTACAAAACCAATTTTGGTTCGCTGTACTTGAGTTTTTGAAGTGCTACAAAACTCAAGCGAAGTCGTTGTATCTTGGGAGTCAATTGCCAAAGACCGAAGGCACCTTTGCGGGACAACATTGACTTAAGGACAAATAGTTCAACTCTTGCCCCGACTATTTCTTGATTTCCATTCGGTTCTTGTTTCTGCATTTTTTGGAGTCATTTACACAAATCCGCCAACAGTAAATTCACACTATATTCAAGTATCTATCACTTCTTCCCGATGACTTTCAATCAAGACTAGACTCATATTTTAATATTTATTCTCAAGTTAGAAGGATGTCAAGCATTCTCGTCTATAGTTTTTCACTAAGCAAGTCAAACTAACTAGGCATCTAAACCTCCTCTCTTGTCCAAGACTTAGACAATTGCATTACTTTTATTTCGTTTCTTGTTACTGCTTTTCTTTATACTTTTTTTATTCACCACCATATTAGGTAGTTTTCGCTCTAATATAAGGATAGCAAAAAAACCCACGCCCCGCGACCCGCCCCGCCCCGCCCCGTCAGACAATAGGGGCGGGTTTGGGGCAGAAAAATCTGCCCCGCCGCGGGTCCGGGGCGCGTCCGGGGCAGCCCCGACCCGCCCCGCGACATTTTTTTTTTTTGAAAAATCATAAAATATAAATATATAATAGAAATTATAATTTTCACTACAAATAGACTAAAGAAGAATCAAACCCGGGTTGAAACTTGTAAACTACAAATCTTAACCACTACACCATAACCTCAATTTTATAATTTTTTTGTTTTGTTTAGTACAAATATATATATATATATATATATATATATAATTATTTATTTTTTTTTATTATGTTTTCAGTTTTTTTTTAAAAAAAAAAAAAATTTCGCAGGGCGGTTGGCGGGTCGAAGGGCCGACCCACCCCGGACCCGCCCCATTGCCATCCCTACTCTAATACTGAGACAGCCATCTTCCATCATAGACTGTCTCCTATATATTGATGATACATAGGGCCTAATTACTCAAGGTTAGCTTTTGCACATCATAATAGAAAATTTTTTCCTACTCGATGTGCCTTGACTAGTGCAGTGTCTTTCATTGGGCCTGAAAATTGGGATTAAAATTCTATAAAACAGTCAATGCCTAGTTTCATCCGTCAACTTGAACTAATTATAAAATTTCTCAATAAAGGCTGAATCACCACTTCTCTAAACTATCACCGTTACCAGCTCAATCACTCCTAAACATAATCTCAAATGTTGGTTAAATGAAATTTTCAACTGGGTACTTGGAAATAAAAAACACTATCTAAAATCTTAAACTTAAGTCTCCATTTACTTCACGTAACCCGTTCCAAGCTTAAGCAACAATAAAAATAGTTATGCGCTTAAATAGTCTTAAGTCTCACACGGTTAAAGAGTTTTAACCAAACTAAACACATTGTAGCAATACTCGATCATTTTTCCAACAATTAGTCTTAAACCAAACATAAATTATCATAAGCTAGCAAATTATCCAACAATATTACACAAAAAAATTTGACTTTTTTTTTTTCGACACACTCCAGATAAATAAATAAATAAATAAATAATAATAATAATAATAATAATAATAATAATAAAAAACTTGACTCAACAAGTCGACTCCACCCCAGAACTTAAATCAACATTATCCCAATATAAATACGAAGACAAATTATGAAAGTAAAGAGAATGATTACGATACTCCCTTAGTATTCTTTTTTATGAATAGAGTATTTGAGCACTTTGAATTGACCATGCTATTTCTCCCAAACTATTAGTAAATCTTCCAAGTGCTTAGGAGTATTTTTCTGGTTGAAGTATTTTATCGAACACTTTATGAGTAACCTACAAAATCAAGAGATATATTATGTGATGCCCAAAAAATTTCATACAGAAGGATGACGACAACCTAGATGCAAAATTTAACCTAAAACTATTATCTAAAAATAAGTAAATAAAAGGATTAGAAATTGAGTTACCTCCTAATAAGCTCTTGTTTAGAGTCGTTAGCTTGACTTTGTAACAATCGTTTCACAGAACTTTAAATAGTGAGTTGGAGGAATTGATTTGCTTGCATCTATTGATTTTGTATAATTTTTCAGTTATCCTCCAAAATTTGAATTTGCATCCCTTATAAAAATATGATTCTAGTTTTGCATCTTGCTCGAACTCAACTATGAAAACTCCAATTTCCTCATCGACCTTGATCACAAAATCAATTTTAGAATAAAGATGGGAGTCGGAGAATTGATTGATAGGTGCAACATCATTAAATGTCACGTTTTCAGTTTGTCCATATAGAATCAACTTCTATTTTTACACATACTCTTCTTCTTTAGTTAGTGCTTCTTCGAGTTGGATGACATGTCTATTATTCAAAATCTTGGACAGTTGTTCATCATTCCTTGTTATAATACTTGGCATGTGTTCCATTGGGTTGGCTTCAACGTCGCTTAGGAAGGTGTCTTGTGGACTCTCTGCCAACACCTTTATCATCTGTCCAAGTTGATTTTCTATATTTTTTAAAGTTGCACCTCGTCTCTGTCCTAAATTCTTTATGGATCCATTTGCTCATTCTTGATGCAGATTATTTGCCAACTGAGCGAGGGCCTCTTCCTATTCTCTTTTCTTCTCTTGTAGTATTCTTGCTTGACCTTGGTTGTTGTATCAAGAGTAGTCCGAGTGATTTTTCCAATCCTGGTTGTAGGTATATGAGTAGGGACAAAAACTTTTTGTGACCAGTAGTTCCCCATATATCTTCCAAGAGCAAGTCATCCTTATCAAGCATATCACATGTGTCGTCCTCATATCTTGTTATATTAGCCTGGTGCATTGCGATGAAATCTCCATATAAAGCATATCACATGTGTCGTCCTCATCAATCTCGAGTCTGCGATCTTGTGTTGTTGCTCTCTGTCCAATTCTTCGATGACAAAAGGTTCTTTCGATCTTGGGATAAAATGGAAAAAGACCAAGATCTTCCAAATCTTGCATACAACAACTGCAACTGCCTGAAAGAGCAAAAAAAAAAAAAAAAAGGCACTAGAGTACAAAAAAGAAAAAAGAAAAATAATAAAAAAAATTCGAATTCAAGCTAAAATTAACAAACTTAAGCTAAATATCTTAATCTCTGGCAACGACGCCAAATACTTGTTTAGTGAAATCCCGCAAGCGTATGTGTTCATTGACAAGTAATAGTAAGTAAGTAAAATAGTATTGTTCCCACGAAGATTTAGATTTTAGCTTAATTTTGACCAATTCAAACTTAAGTTGAATACACAAAAAATATTTGAATAAAGAAAGTATGAAATTCTCTAAACTATAACTACGATCAAGTATGGTTTTTGTAGAAAATTCAAGTAAATGAGTTATGTTAGGAATCCGACTCTACCATTAGTATCTAACTTAATCTCCTCAAATCCCACGTTCTAATCCAATTTATGTTCAAGTTGACAATTGATAATCCTAAGTTATCTAATAATATATCTCTAGTAGAATTAGACATATTTTCATACACGCTCTAAAATATTCATATTTTGAATTCGAATAAATAAAAAAGATTTCAATTACAAGATTATCTAATTTGATTACACCAAGCATATTAAATTTTTTCTAATTTCTATAGAACTTCGTATTTATAACCATAATGAGTTAACCTATTTTGAACTTCCAGAAAATGAAAATAAATTACAAACACGTTCAAACGACGATCAATCATTCAAACGGATATTAAAACAATGACATAAATCAAACAAACACATTAAGATTAGAAATGGGAATCCTTGAATTAAAACTTCAACATATGGTTTACATCACCATCCTTAGCACAAAAAATTTAGCCTACCATGTTGAAATTGCAAAAATACATAAATAATTGAAAGAACATCACCCGGATTCTATGAATGGGGAAGAAAATAGAAGAATATTATTGACCAATTGAATCTCTTCAACACATTCTTGAACAATCATCTTCTTCTTCTTAATTGAAAGCCAAGAAAATCAAGATTGATGTTAATTTTTTACAGAAGTCTTGCGTTTATGTCTCATTTTCTCTCCCAAAATTCGTCTCCTCTTTCGTTATAAGAATTCTATTATTTATAATGGTCCAATTAGGATTGAATTTCGTATCCAAAGTCTCCAAAAATATGTCAAAAATAGAGTTTTAGCTAAAATAAAGGTTTGGTCGTGAGACTGTTTGCTCGATTGACAGGTCTGTCCGCTTGAGCGGTAGAAACGACCATTTTTTGGCTGATGGTCCGCTCGAGCGAGCCTCCGTCCTGCTTGAGCAAACTCAGATCTGTCCGCCACACGACTATTTTTTAAACTATCATAACTTCTTGTACGAAACTCTGAATTGCGATCCATAAAAAGAATTGGAATCGTAATTTAATTATCTTTCCAATGTTATATCATTTGTCTTATGGAGATTTTCTTACCAAAGTTTATGCTCTAATATCCACACATGTTCTAGTTGTAGTTTCTCAATTTGCTTTTTCGACTTTCGGGTATTTAATCATTCACTTCAACTCTTCATTGTCACTCCAACACACTTTAAAATTATTGATTTTTTTTTTCTCATCCTCTAACATTTGACTTTTTATATTCACTTCAAAAACTTAATTTCTTCTCATTTACTGGTCGATTTCACCAATGTGACTTGATTTTGGAGATTTCGTCCTACAATCACAAAAATAAACAAAGACTTGATAGATATCGACTTTAAAATACTTAGAATTATACGAAAATTCTTCATTAAGTAGTCAATATATATAAGCGTATAAATTACACTTATCAATTGTAAAAGTTAATTCAAGTGAATTAAGTTGTGAAATGGAATCATCATAAGACAATAGATAGTCATGTTTATAAACAAAGTGTTGTTAGACATACTACACATACACCGCCCACTTCAAGTTTCAAGAATATGACTTATCGACTTATTGTGTTGGAAAATGTTAAGAGCATCTCTAATGGTAGCTTCCATTTTGAATGTCTAGATGATGTGGCGATGAGGTGGAGGGGACAAAACCAATGTGGCATCATTTATTGTAGAAGGTTGTTCAAAAGAATGTCCATTTCTAGAAGGCTTGCTAGACACCTTCTACAATAAATGTTGCTACATTGTGTCTATCTCTCTCTTCTTTTTTTTTCTCTTTCCTCATTCTACAATATCTCTCCTCATTTTTTTTCTCTCTCTTGCCACATAGACTTTTTAGAAGATGTCTAGCATTGGAGATGCTCATAGTCTCTCCATATATTCTCCTAAGTTTTACCTTTAGACATTCAAATTATTGTTACTCCATCGAATTTCTTTCTATTGATTTTAGTGTCGGGATAAAATTGATTATTACTTTACATTTAGTGGCTGGGGTCAATTTTGAAACCAAACACAATTTCATAAAATGGCGTGAAAGTTAGGGATAGCAATATAGGGCCAAGGCTGGGACATCCCTCTTTATTCTCCCTCCCCGCCGGGGATTTTCCCGATGCGGACAGGGACGTGGTGTGGCCGTGGCCAGGTGGGGACTAATTCCCGTCGTGTTTCTCCATTTACTTATTAATTTATTTTTAATTTTATTTTTTTATTCTAAAATTTTAAAAAAATAAGAGTCGAGGTAATTTCAGGATGAGAACATGTTCTCCGTCCTCGTTGCCGCTCCGATTGTTTCTTCTACGAAACAGGATAGGATCGAGATATTTTGCCATCTTTTGTGATACTTTCCTGCTATGTATATATATTTATATAAAGACATACGTACGCACGTACAGGTAGGCTTGGGTTTAGAAATTAAAAAAAGGCCAAGTGCCAAAAAAGAAGAATAAACATGTGCTTAGCAATAAGGTTTATGGGTGAATTTCAAGGACCACGCCCGGATTGTATCAAGGAGACCAGGACCACTGACTATTTTGCACTACTATTAAGAGAATGTTTCTTGCATTGGTTTACTCAACTAATTTAATTATTTCTAATTACTTCTCTATTAATATCTCCAACAATACTTAATTAATTAGCTTAACAAATTAATTATTCAACTTGAACTGCCCTATGATCATTTGTGCCATAATTACTAAACCAGTAGAAAAAACTTTCTAAAAATAATATGCTAAGTACAACTTATACATTCGAATCGAGTCTATACTTGACCAGAAGATATTACATCTAGAGTAAACCTCGTTTCTTTACTTGCTTTCGATTTTCCGTACTTCTGGTAGTATGGGTTTAGGTGTTTAATTCATAACAGATGTATACTCTAAAATTACACATTTCAAGATCATTAATCTTGAAATATTCATAATCGTCACATTTATATATATATAATTTATCGTATAAATATGTATGTCTTGTTTTATGTGACGTGACGACATTAGACGACGAAACTGGTCCTCATGCCAGACAAAAAAACCAAGGCACACCTAGGTAGTACTCTTTTCTGAAAATTGACGTGTTGTTATAGTTACTCATTCTTAATTTGTCCCTCTGATCAATGAAAACGTGTGGCAGAAAAGGCTAATTAAGCAATTAAATTGAAGAATCTGGTGGTGGAATAAGTGTGAGCCCCTTTTGTGTTATTGCATTGTGGGTGTAATGATGACAATAATAATTCAAAGATGCTACAAATAAGTGAAAATCTGATCACAGAAATAAGCAATTAATCATGGCTTCATCATGCTATGATCAATCTTGATTCTTGAAGTTTGAGGCAATAAAGATTAATGATTTCCAAAGTTACATCATGATGAGTTAATGATGATTACTATGATTACAAAGATTAGATTTTGAGACAAATTATATGGTTAAGATCAGCACATGATATCTAGATCATGAAAATAACAAAAAGAAAAAAAACCCAGAAAATCTCAACTTTTGGATTGGTGGATTGGATTAGGGTTTTGGAGAGAGAACTGATTTTGCATGGCAAATGAATGGTTGAATGTGTAGAAAGCAGGATTTGTAACTGTAGGGAAATTGACACTAGTGTCAATCGTCTGGCCTAATGCTTCAAGTGCTTTAACTTGTGATCTGAGGAATTTGAGATAATTTGCAGCCTCATCAAGCATTGATGCAGTGTCCATTTTGCTACCTCCTGGGACCAGTCTCTGCAAAACCCTAATTCTTTCACTTATCCTTTCCCTTCTTTGTCTTGCAGCAACAGTTTGTGGATCACTTGATATTTTTACATTCTTCCTTTTGGGCTTCTCGACTAACTCGGCACCAAAATTCACCGGTCTGAAGGCTGCAGCTCGATAAATCATCTCTTTCATTTGCGCAATAGCTTCTGAATCGGGTTCGTCCATGGAGGATGCAGACGAGGTAGGCTGCTGGAAGTTTATGTTTGATGAACTGGAATGGTTATCTGATCTGGGCTTCTTGGATTTTGGGGGATTAGTCGAATGATTTGATTGGATAAAATCAAGATTTTGGTACTGTACTCCATTTGGTTTGATCAACTGACTTTCTGATCTGCTTCTCTTGTTGGGATTAGGCTTAGCACCTGAAGACCTGGATTGAATGACATATTCATCAGTGGAAGTTTGTGAGACTGTTTTATTGGTGCAATGTTTTACAGTCGATGCAGATGATCCGTCTGATTTGATAAGGGCGCTCGAATTCGGATTCCACAAGGTTTTGCAATCAGAGAAGAACATTGAAATCCCATCATCTTCAACTGAGGTGTCTGTTTGACTGTTGGTTGCTGATAACAAGCAATCAATGGTTTCCAGAGAGCCTGGGTTCGAAATCCCAGCCTTGATTTCTTCAAGACCACCAAAAACTTGTCCATTTTCCAGGCCCAATTCAGCACTCAAGCAATTTTGTGGATCAATCATTTCGTAATTAGGCCTACTTGTTGATTTTGGAGCCATCATCGACAAATTCCAGTTCGAATTACCCAACTGCTGAATCATCTGACTTATATTATCAGATGGTGAAAGAACAGAAGATGGCTCAGTTTTCTGTAGCTGTTGAATTGGACTGAATATATATTCTGAAATGCTTATCTTCTCATCACTACCATAGTGACAGCCATTCGATTCCGAAACTAACAAGCTTTCTTGAATTTCCTGTTGCTGGTTTCTCCATGAAGCTGAAGTATTTGTGAAATCACCCCATTCAAAACTATCCATTTTGATTCTTGAGCACCAAAAGTTAAGGCACAATCAAGAAAATAACTCTTCAAACCTGAAAAAACCACAAACTTTATAATTCTATCTTTATAATCAGTCTAATGCAATAAGATCATCAAGGAATAAAGGCACACATACCAATCGGAGATCGGAGTCGAGATGCTGCAGATAGGCTTTGAACTTCAGATGAGAGAAGAAAAGAAGAAGCTGATTTTGTAACCCTCAAAGTACAATCCAGTACCAGCGATAACCACTACTTAATGGTAAACTGAAACCTTCAAGAAAAAAGCCATTGCCAACGTCAGTTTTAGCTACTAATTTTGTCCTAAACCAGAATCCCATGTAACTGAAAGAAAGAAAACATTTAATGTTAAATGAATCAAAACAAAAACATTTATTATTACAGATAGTTACTGATGTAAAAAGAGCTTTAGACATACCACGAGCTTCTATGGTAATGGAGGGCCAAGATTCTTCAACTCTTTGTAAAATTTGGTGGGTGGAAGATCTGGTTTATAGGAAGAAAATGAGAAATATATATATATATATACTTCAATACATACAGCAAATACTGGGAACTACTTAAAATAAAATAAGTAAAAAAATAAATAAATAAGGTAATACAATATTCTGTTTTTATGTTTTGACAGTTGACAGAAGATGCAAATGGTTTTGAAAAGATAAGGTTTTTGGTCAGTTTGGTGGGGCTGTAAGAAGTGTATGTTTTCTGCATATTAAAAGCATGAGATTTCAGAGAAGCCATTTTTGAAGATTAATTTATTGTAATTAATTATATTTTATTAAATAGTGGGAAAGCAAAGGTCTGACCTCCTTTTGGCTGCTCAAGCCATTTCATGCGCTCTGTAAAGTTTCAGAAAACTGCAAATTAAGCATTTTTCATCAGCTACTTTACTAAAAGATTTCTTTTAATCATAGTTTTAACTTTTAATCATAATCATTTTGTGCTTAAGTACTTAACCTTTTTAGTTTTCACTTTCTAGTTCTAGTTCTACTTTTGATGGTGAAAAACACACACACAAAAAGGCATAAGACAATGTTTTGTTGTGTTTTTCGAATGTAAAAACTCTTTCACGCGGTAAAAAAAAATGACAGCCCTTGTAGCATATCGAGTTCAAAACTAGAAAAGCAACAAATCGATTAATTCCAAGTATCGTTTTAGAAATGTGAGGGTATTTACTAGAGTCGGATTTGACACATATATGTAAAGTTGTACATGTATATATATGACAATTATTGGTGGAGAGAAGGAAATGGACATAAGAGATTAAAGATTGAAAAAGCTGGCTTGATTTATTAGTGAGTGTAACATGGACTAAATAAAACAGAAAATCTCTTAAGATCTGCAGATGTATTTTCTTAGGATGAAAAAAAGTACATGTATAATGTATGTTGAGGAGGTTTTGGAATTAACAAGGATGTTGGCAGACAAGCAAAAGAGTCAGAAGAGAAGATTAACACTTGCAACTTGCTCCTAGAATTTTGTCTTTCACATCTCATTCCATTATTTCTCCAGATTATTCATTTTTTACTCTCTCTCTCTCTCTCTCTCACACACACACACACACACGCACACATCTGGTTTCTCTGAGGTTTATTCACATGCATCCCATCACTACAGCTATGTGAATGGGTTCCCATAGCAAATTTGCTTCTTTTATGCCACTCTTTACATCAAATTTAAAGCATGATTGGCCGCACTTAAAAAAGTTTACTTATATGTAAATAAAATTGAGAATAAGTTATTGTTTGACACTAAAGGTAAACAAGGTAAGAAATTCTCTCGAAATAATTTACTTTTAATTATCTTTTTTTTTTTTTATTTAAAAACTTCAAGCTCTTGACAAAGATATAATATTGGATGGATATGGTAATATATGTAGCCCACTTGAACATAAAAAAGAGGTAGCATATATATATATATATATATATATATATATATATATATATATATATATATATACACACATTTAAGATAGAGAAACTGATGAATAATAAGACCATGATTGAAGGAAATGATCTGCACGTACAACAAATTTAAAATGAAAATTTGCATAAATAAATTCTTATTGATGTATATTATCTTTTTATTTTAGCACAATAGAGATTTGACAGTGGGACATGTACTATTACTACTAATATATTATACTTATACAGAAAATAATATTACGTTACAAACGAACTCTTTTATAGAGAGAGGGAAAAAAAAAAAAACAAACACGGAGAGCATACCTCCAGAAGCATACAACAAAGAGGCTAAACCTCAAATGCTCCACATACTCAACAAGAAGCCTATACAAATTTATGTTTTAGAACATTTATTTTCAAACGCTTTCTAATTCATATCAAATTGACAAATTCTATAATTTGAATTTACTTTTACTTCGTTAAAAATCGACCTGGGTTTGGCCACTACTACCCCCTTTATGAGGGAGCACCCATTGTTTTGAAGTTACGAGAAGAGACAGATCCATATAAATGCAACCTAGTAGTTTTTTTTTTTTTTTTTTTTTTTTTTGCCCTTTGGGTAATTTCCCAAATAATGTTGTAATTTAAGTGGTAATTCTAAAAAATTACAAGCTTCAATTTAATTGGGCTACACCAGTAGCCGGCCCACAGGCCACTGAACAAAAGTGGTCCATTCACATATGAATGTCAAAATCCAATAATAAATGCCTCTGTTCATTACCCGCGCTATTCCTGCTAATGGGACGTGGATTGTCGGCTTCGCTGACACCATTTTCCAGTCGGCTCGGCTTAGCAACTCATTATGGGACCCGCAGCTGACCCCCTTCCATTATTAGATGGCTTACACGTGAATTCAACGCTCTTATTCACACGTGGCATTGTATTATTGGCCAATCACGCAATCCGATACGGTGATACCCCCGCAGCAAATCAAGAATTGGGACCGTTTATCCTGATTCAGTTGAAGATCAAATCCATTTTCAATTGTTATTCTTGAAACTTCCCCGAGAAAATATAAATTTATTAATCTATATTTTGCATAACATTCGTATAAGTTCACTAAACTCAAAACCGAGTTGATGTGATGATCTATTTCATCTAATACTATCATGATTTATGCTCTTCCCTCCAAGGGTCTTCTATAGAGTTCGGTGTTAGAGGACGCTGTCCTATGCTACAATGATTGTCGACCTATGGCGTGTTGCCCTATGTAGTCATTTCAATGGGGCACACATACTCCGTCTAGCAAGTAACTAGACTTGACTTGATTAAATAAGACTGAGACCAATAATATAATTCAGAATGGATAGTCTCCTTAACAATGGGAATGGCACATCCTCATGGGTAGAGGGTGCCACCAGAGAAGAATTTAAAGCAACACTGGACTTGAAAGCAATAAAGATCTTTGAATGCAGCAGATCACAGCAAAATTTATGTATACATGCATGCACACTGAATTTGTCAAACAAAATGGGCAAGCAAAAAGGACCCTTAAACCGGCCAAAAGCCGATTGTGGGGGACTTCTGACCCTGCCAGGATGCCTAGTCGCTTTCTTAACATTTTCTAGAAGTAGCAGTCCACATCCAGTCCAGTAGTAATCCCATAATTCCCAAGCTGGCTGCCGTCGCGGCCATGATATTGACCCCCCTTCTAAGTGTAGTGTGCTAAGCAGACCCGGTACACAAATAATTCATTCATAGAAAGATGTCAAGAAAACTGAAGGACAAATTATTTTCATTCTTAATCAATATTGATTGGTCGACATATGAAACTACTTTACGTGTCAACATGTGGACATATGGTTCAAGAGGGAAGGGGCTGCTCTAAATGGAAACCTGCATTCAGAGGCAAAGAAGCCTCCTCAAGATTGAGAAACATGATTTTAGGTTCCAATTCTAGCAAAAGTTGGTTTTCCCATCATTTCCCCCCTCAACATGGCTTATATACTACCAAGCCTTTGATACTAATAGAGATCTAATAATGAATATCCATATGCAGTTACATGCTCAAGTCATGAAGGAATGGAAAGAGGGAGATGGGAAGACACTTGCAAGATTTCTTCATTTGTAGGATTGGAACTCCAACACGGCCCATTTTTCCGGATGGGACAGTGAGCAGTGACAATCTCCTCTTCTGAATTAATGTTCTCTACTAGAAGGAAACAAATTTTAGCATTATCGAGGGTCTCTCTGTCAAAACAAATTTTATCAAGCAAAAGACGTACATTAAGGTAATAACCATCCATGGAAATATGTGTGCATAGGTCAAAATAAACAAGTATGTTAGTATGGTTTAACAGGATAAACCAATATTCACACAAACCAGTGCTAGTAATTACAATATCCTAACACGGCCATATGACCTTAGTCCAGCCCCAGAAGTAGTAGTTGGCAAATCTGCATATTTATTTTCATCCATGCATAAACATCAACAGTAAAGAGCGCCACAGGCGGTTAACTGCCACAAGGAAGGATCACTCAATTTTTCATGACCATGTCACATAAGCAGAGTTGCCAACTTCTCTAACAGGCTAGCATCTCTATACAGGATATACTGATATAGTGACATTTCTAGGCACCTTGATAGGTCTGTACACCTTGTAGTGTCACAATAAGTAGCCACAACCCATATCTGAAGACACCAGGAGCCACCCCCATAGACCTTTTTATGAAGGTAACATAATCCCTATACCATTTGGAAGCTAGAAACACGTCACATAAGATCAAAATAACCCACCCACTCACAATCAAGACTGAGAAGCTAACTTGCAAGCAAGAATCATTTCATTGAAGTTCCAAACCATAGCATCCAGTACATTGACGCCAAAGATAATAACATCCACTACACATACAACTTCAAGGGTAACAAACACAGAAATTCTCATCCAAAAACAATCTTCAGACATGCTTTAGAGATCTGACAAAACATGCTTCAACCAAAAACTAAACAAGATTACAGAAGTCAAGACAAAGTTCAATCTACAAAAGAATCGTCAACTTTCAGTCCAACCAAGAAAGTTTCCTCTTTTAGCCATTGCAACCTAATTCAAATCAAATACAAGCGAACTTAATTTAAAACCATGGAAATCATATATTAAAGCCAAGTTTTTAACAACATAATTAAATGAAATTTTCCTAAAAAAATGGTGAAACTCTCTTACCAACATTACTGCCATGGTAGGATTGGATGTATTCCCACTCTGAGTATAACATTCTTCAATGAAAAATAAATTTTTATAAGTAGGCCAATTAAGAAGTTATATTACCATTGTCCTAACTATGCAAAGATTACCTTTTCCTGTTCAATAACTGCTACAAAACATCTCTTCCAAGTGGTGCAAATCAGAGTAAACTCTTTTTTATTTTGTCTAGTTACCTTACTTTGAGCACTTTATTTCTGTGTGTTAACAACACGAACATATCAAAGAGATTGGTGGACATATCAAATGATGTTATTGAAGGCGTCAAATAATTCATTTATACTTGTGCTAGCTTAGTGCTCCAAAAGATCACAAGGTTCTTCCATTGATTAGAAAAAACACTCGTCCGTGAATAAGGTTTCCAAAGTAAATCTTGTTCCACATATAATTTTGGATTGAAGCACACTTTCATTATGTGCTTCCAACTTGTCCATTTTTTTCCTGAAGACTTCAAAGGCCAAACTTCAAGTCCAGGTAAGCCTCAAACTTCTCCTACAATACCACACATAACAGAATGCTTTTATTTAACCTAACAACTAATGACAGAGAAAATATTGAGCACAAGAAGAATTTACCTTGACCAACTCCAACATTTTCATTTAACCAAAATAAGCAAAGTAAATTATGGTGATATACTTATCAATGTCTCAATTTTCAACATTCATAGAAGGTATATTGATGGCAAATTGAAAAAGCTTCCAAAGTTGAAGACTTATTTCAGGAGGAAAAGATAAATAGTTTTATATTAGATTACATTTGATTTTACTTATTCCATTTCCTTAATTATTAGACTCAAGATAGGAAATTTTCACTTTTTGTTAGTTTAGTAATTTTCTTTGTTTGTTTTCAACTTTAAGTAAGAGTGGTTTTTCATTGTAAAACACATTATTGAATATTGAATACAACATTCTGAAATTTCCTCCTCTAGTTCTTCTCTATTCTCCTCTCAAATTCTCTTCCTCTTCTTCATCTTCTCATTCTTCTCTATATTCTTGGTTTGACATACAGTGTTGCATCATATATATCAGTTGACAAGTCTTTCCATCATCAAATTTATCTATACGGAATTTTTTATCAAAACATGCCAGCCTTATCACTGGGATCATCCATGTAAAATATTAGCTCCATTTGAGATGCAATGGCAAATGGCTTATCGTCCTGCTCTAATCCCTAGACTTTCAATACCCAATTGCATTGAGTCAACACAACATCCTTGCCACCTCCGCAGTCCAACTCAATTATGTCTTTCAATATCCAAAATTAAGTCCTCTCTCTTAAGATGGGTTCCTATATCAACATGCACACAAAAAGAATATAACATGAGAAATAAAAAAGATAAGCAACTATGTTAACACAGGTAGGTGGTAATCTAATTTACCTGTAGGAATTGTTTAATAAAAGAGATAATGTATCTAGTTGAACTTTATTTTACTTTTTGTAAAATCCACCTCATTCAGCCAGAAGCTTTTAGGCTCCTTACCAAACATGGGTTTTGGCAATATCCCCTACCTGTGCACAAATAATAAAAAGGAGTACACGGAAGGGGGCATAAAGCCTTACCTCGGGATATACGTCAAGAGGAGGTAAAGAACGTTCAAAGCTAAATTTAAACTTGGAAATACTACTTCCTTTTCAAGTTAAAGTAACTAATAGAAATTTTACGTAAGTTTAAATCTAACACAAGGAACTTGGAAACAGTCTAACATACCAGCCCAAAAACACTACCCCATGAATTTCCGAAGGCAGAAAACCACGGAGTGCACTCTCTTGGAGACCAAAATTGGCAAGTAGATCCGCTGGGCTATTAACTTCCCTGATATATATATGCGTGATATTTATGCTCCATGGATGTCAACAAAGTTTTGATTTCCTCAATAACATATTGAGTACTCCAAGTCCCACTACAATCTGTGGACACCAATCGGATAGCCACAACAGAATCATGTTCCAATCCATAATTTTTTAACCCCGAAGGTGATGCACATGTTTACCCCACTTAAGGGTGCTCTTAGCTCTACCTCAACATTAGTGAAATGAGGGCATGCTCACAGAATGCCAAATAACCTGACCATTTTAGTCACATAAAAGGCCCCCACCAGCCCCTACTCCCCGGTTGCCTTTACAAACATCCGTCCGTGTTCAGTTTGTATCCCACCTATGGTTTTTGCCAATCATAACAAGCATATCTAAAGTACGGTGTTTTCTTTGTTTCAACTTAGTTTATCTCATACATTGTGTGAGCTATCGATAAACCTATAATAGTCCTTTTTGAAAAGTTAATTTCCTGGATTACACCAGAAATAGATTTAGTTATGCTGGTATATTGATAATATAACTAAATAATCTAGCAAAACTTCTATCAGAAATCATCAGGTCAAGTTTCAAGTCCCCATGAGTATCAAATACAAGTCAAACCAGAATTTAGAAGTTAAAACAAGTTATGTTGGAAAGCTCTAAACCCTTTCTTCCAAACATTATCGTGCATGCCAAACACCACATTCACTTCACCTTTTACAGTTTCTTACTCAAGATTGGGTTTAATTTTATGCACAATGAATCTAAAACAAACCCCCTGTTCCTGTAACAAGGAAATTAAAGGAAAAGGAAAAAAAAATAGAGCAAAATCAACAGTAAAAAATATATATCGGTTTTGCAATTATACAATTTATTTTTTGGAATTGTCCAAAACAAAATTTCCTCAGCAATGGCTGACCTAACACGTGAAATCTTGTTTATACATACAGTGAGTGTATTTATGAATTATGAGATGAAAATTTCAAAAATGTTATAAACCCTAAAGAATCTTAAAATTAAACCTATCCAATAACAATTAAATACAAAAGAATAGCACCTGAATTTCGACATCCAGAAGAAGGTTCACTAGAGCCACTCGCTGAAAATATCCTCAATAATTTAGATGAATTTTTGTACAAAACAGAAAATCAACAAAAAATAAATGGATAATTTCCTCCACAAAAACCCTCACTACATGAATCTTCCTTTCAAGGAAGAAAAAAATTTGGACCATTTCTCGATTTGTGCGTGTCATCCTTGCGCAGGGGCCATGCTAATCTTCTCTGTATCGTTCCAATTTTATCGGATGTCCCCGAAGGGACAAACCATTGACTCCACTAATCTCTATATAAACTGGTAAAGAATTTCTTATACGATCGATGTGGGACTCAAATAGTTGAGATTCAGTTCAAACAGTGGTAAGGCATTGGGCTTGGGTTCTTAGACTTGACTTTTTTAGTTATATTATGAACTGGGCCTTGTTAATGGGCTTATTAACTATTTGATGGGGCCACTTTCTATCCTAGTTGCTAATAACTTGTTTGTTAAAATACTCAATAAATCAACAAAATTGTAAGTATTAAAATATTTTAATTTCATAAAGCCAATTGAAAACACGAAATAAAGTTCAAAGTTTTCATTTCTTTTCTAGAAAAATATTTTGATCGATTTTATTCATTTTTAAAATAAATAATCAATTTTGACAAAAATATTTTTTAAATTATAAAAATAATATGAATGTCTCAGTAATCTACTCTTAGTTTTAGTTCTTTCATATGAGCTGCTAATAAAAAAAAGACCTCAAAAGTTGTTGCTTAGGGTGTGTTTGATTGGAAGATTTTCCATGAAAAATGTCTAATCCATGGAAAATCTTGTCACATCAGTGGAAAATATTTTTCATCTTTGGCTGTTTGATTCACATGGAAAATGAAAATAATTTCCAAGGTACAATCAGTTAAAGCATAGTTAAGAAGGAAAAGTTGGAAAATATTTTCTTGCCAAAATAGGTGATTTTTTTTTCCTACTTACATAGAAAATCTTTTCTTTTCTATGAAATCAAACAAACACACCCTTAGATATTAAAGTATATACGGAAATAAACTTGCAAACTTATAATAGCATACATAGTTTAGAATTCGGGCTCAAACTACTAATTAATGTTTAAACTTAAATTTTAAATTCGTTAGGTCGTAATTTTTTTGAGAAGAGCCACATCGTTAGTAAGTATTGGCAACAATAATTAACCATAATCGCCTTTTTACACGATCCAAAAGGCAAACATATTTTACCAATATAATAACAAATTAAGAGTTTTAAGATCGAAATGAACTTACAATAAATTCTTGTAAATTCCATTTTTATTGGTGGTATTATATGGTTCATAATTTACAACCTTGAGTACTAAGATTGGCTTGGTCAATTTTGCGAGATTAATGATCTTTTTACTTAAATTTATGTAAAACAATAAATTTTTTACTATTTTATTCCTTCTAAAAACATATTGAACACATAATAAAATAAAAATGAGTTAAATAAAATACTGAACTTTTAATCGTGTATTCTATCACTCATTGAACTTTCAAATATTGATACATACTCTGAATTTTAGAAAGCTATATAACATTAATCACTTCTCACGATTTCAAAATTGTTAATGAACGGAAATGCACACGTGCCTGACAGAATATTCACGCAGCACATATTTGAGGTTAAATTCCGGAGTTAAATGTTCTAATAATCTCTGAACTTTTAGCTACGTCTTCAAATCACTCACTGAACTTTCAAATGTTGATGCGTTTACGCTTCATTAATCACTCCACACAATTCAGTAACTGCCAAATGGACAGAAGCGTACACATGGCTGATGGAAACGTTTACATGGCACACATTTGAAATTAATTTTGCCTACCAATCGAAAATGTCTATCCATGTCATCAAATCATCTTTCAAAATGGAATTTATACATGAGAAACATATATTTTTTCCCCAAATTAAAATCTCCCAAAATCTATTCCCTAAAATTCATTCAATTCCTAACACCTTATCACTCGTGACAAAATGACATCGCTACCTCTCAAACCAGCCTAATCAAGAATCACCACTCTGTTTAGAAATTAACAATGTCGCACATGGAGGTAGTGCCAAAATCTATTGGTTTTTTTTTTTTGGTCATGTTATGTACCCAATAATCTGTTTGCATGAAGTTCTTCTTTGGAAAACTTAATCATAAACGTGAAAAGTATAGTTTATTTATGATGAAAATTTCATGTTGCACGCTGTCTGTTAAAACATGTATTTCACATCGAAAAATATGTATTTTGACCATATTAGATCTCTTTTAGCAACTAATATCTTTTTTTTTTTTGTGCTGCCAGATTTGGAAGAGGGTTCATTCTTCATTGATACTGATAATGAATTTGAAGATGATGATGATCTAATGTATGAGCAAAATGTCACATATGGCATTGAAACGGGAGTTGAAGATAGGTTGACAATGAGGTAAATGACTTAGAGTATCTATGTTTTGAAGAATTACTAAGCATATGTTTGGAGGTGCTGAAATTACAATTTAAGTGCTTATATTATAATTTGTTGGTAAATATGTGGATAAAAAGTGATAATTTGTGGGTCCTATGAAATGTGTGGATGAAAATTATGTTTGACCTGTTGAAATTATAATTTAAACTTTGCCAAACATAGTCTAAGTAATTATGCATCTAAAAATGAAGTTGATTTCTAAACGGAGTAAGGGTCTTCAATTAGGCTGGTTTGTAGGAGTAGCACTGTCATTTTATCATAGGAAAAAATGGGTTAAAATTAGGAAAAATATTGACTTTGAGGAATTTCAATTTAGGGAAAGAATATATGTTTTCCATGTATAAATCGCATTTTGAAAAAATACTTTTATGACATGGATGGACATTTTCAATTAGTTGGTGGAATTAACTTCAAATGAGTTGCGTGAACGTTCCGTCAACTGTATGTGCACTTTCATTTATTGATAATTAATTAATCGTGAGTGATTAGTGAAGCGTAATTTTTTAAAGTCACATTTGAAAGTTGAATAAATAATTAAGGGATTTTGGTGCAAATGGTCTCTAACGTATGTCCTTAATGCGTTTTTGGTCCATAACCTTTCATTTTTTGCTAGGAGGTCCCTAACCTATGCCATTAGTTGCAAACGTGGTCCCTATGGACGGATTCCGTCCAAATTTACCGTTAGTTTGGTGCATGAAGTGGACTCTCCTTTATTTTGTCTTTACCTACAGAGGCAAATTGGTCAAATCATTTTTTCCCCTTTACTTTGCATGTCTTCATATTACTCAATAATAGTTTGAGAATTTTAAAGAAAAAAAAAAACTCTTATCACACTAAAACGCGAGAAAATCCTTATTTAATCATTGCAAAAAATGTAAATTGAACCAAAGGGGAAGAAAAGCAGATTGCAAATAAAAACAATGGCTTACCCAATGATAAGATGGTGTGCAGATAGAATGTTTCTTGTTTTGCAAATGTGTAATGTCACCAGTCAATAGAAAATTTCTCTACAAATGTTGTATGAGGGGAATGTTCGTGCAACTTTTTTAATAGGGTTAGGACTAATATTGCACCATTTTACATACGTAGGGACCAGTTTTGCACCTTTACTCAAAAGGTTAGGAACCAGTTGCGTACTTTTAATGAAAACGTTAGGGACCACATATACATTTGAAACATTAGGGACTATTCACACACCTTTACTGAAAAGGTTATGGACTATCTATGCACCATCTCCAACAACTTTCATCTCCAACAATTTTCATATCCAACCAATTTCATTCATTCATTCTACAACTACAATACACATTACAACATGTTACCAAAGAACCCAAAAAACCCAAAAACCAAATCTTCCAAGAACCCAAAAATCAAATCTTCCAACTCCGTACATAAAACTCAAAACCAAATATTCCAAGAATCACTCATCTTCTTTGGCAAATCAAACTTAAAAAATTATGAACTTTTGCATATAACCAATTACAATGGCTTACCAATCTTCTGAGAAAGAAAAATAATGGCTTACACGTCTTCTCTCCAATGGTAGCTCACAATCAACAAAGATTGAATTTCATTTACTTTTTCTAATTCCATCAAATACTTTATTTCAAAGGAGAGAGAGAATATATGTATATGTAGAAATTGTTCGCTGAAACCAACAAAAGGAGAAGTTATGTGATTTGACCAATTTGCTCTGCAGGTAAAGACAAAATAAAGAAGAGTCCACTCCATGCACCCAATTAACGGTAAATTTGGACGAAATCCGTCAATAGGGACCACTTTTGCAATCAATGGCATAGGTTAGGGACCTCCTAGCTAAAAATGAAAGGTTAAGAACCAAAAACGCATTAAAGATATACGTTAAGGACCATTTGCGCCAAAATCCCAATAATTAAAAATACGAGTAAAAGTTCAATCAATAAAATATAGGAAAATTGGCGCAAATGGTCCATAACGTATGACATTAGTGCGCAAATGGTCCCTAACCTTTTATTTTTAGCAAAATGGTCCCTAACATATCCATTTAGCTACACAATTAGTCATTTTTTACAGATTCCGTTAAAAATCTGTTACACAATCTTTCATTTAGGTACACAAATGGTCCCTCTCATTTTTTTATCTTTATTAGTAGGGGTAAAATTGTCAAATTATATTTTTTTCAACTTTTCAATTGGCGCAAATGGTCCATAACTTTACTTTTAATTAAAGAAATTTACAATTAGATTTCTAAAAATTTTTTTTAAAAAAAAAAGTGAAAATGAGTCCGATACTTTAATTTTTTTATTAAAAAAAGGGTTAATTACACTAATGGTCCCCATTCTTTCACGTTTGTAACGATTTCATCCCCATTCTTTTTTTTTAGCAGATATCATCCTCATTCTTCCATTTATTCTCACATAGGGTCCCTACTCACGGAATCCATCTATTTTCACCGTTATCTGGGTTCGCACTCCCTTTTTTATCAATTTAAAACGAGAGCATTTTAAACAGATCCTAAAATATTTCTTTCTTCCTATAAAACTACAGACTTAGCGTGCCATACACACTCAAACGACTGTTCATATTCCTGAAACTTTCGTTCATCATCTCCATCCTGGGAACCCCAGTTCGCTTGGGTTTGTGGTCTTTGTTGTACAAAAAGTGATTATAACATATTTGTTGCTCATGTACATTTTTCAAACCCAAAAATGTGATTTCGTAGAGAGGTCGATAGTATTCCACAATACAGTAAGTTTCGAAAATTCTATTTTTTACATTTTAAATGTATTATTTTTTGTAGAAAATAACCCCTATTGCAATTCTTGATTTACTAAATGTTGTGTTATGTTTGTTTGAAGCAGAAGAAGATGAACCGCGTTTGTTCACAATGAAATGTTTTCACGGAGGGACATTTTTCGAAAGGATGAGGAACGTGTTCTATTCCCATGGCAAAGTTCATTTCATTGATGATATTGATGCTGATTATTTTTCAAAATTTGAAATAGACTGTATCGCTGAGTCTCTAGGGCTTTCTCAACCGTTAGGATATGTGTATAGAAGGCCAAAGTTGTCCCTCGCTGACGGGTTGATGAGTGACAAAGATGTGTTGGGTATGCTTGAAGACCTTAGTTTTTCTAGGATTATTGAAGTGTATTTCATTCCCCCACCAGCACCACGCTTAAGTATCACATTTGAGAAAAATGTAGAAATCACAGAAGTAGATGATATTGATGCGGAAAAACATCATTTTGGGACACCGATTAAGCCAATTGTGGAAGAGGTTGATAAAGGATGTGATGAATATATTGTTGAAGTTGAAAGAGACTCAGTAGATATTGCTGAAAGTCAGCCATTGTTAGGCTCACAACCTCTGGTGATATCGTAAGATGATATTGGTGGTAACAGCGATTACGCGGAAGAAGTAAGGCAGTGGGAGGAAATATTAACTAACAATGAGGACTACGAGATTCAGTTTGAGGATTTATTTGACTGGAATGTAGGATTTGATGATCACCGAAATGAACAACATGAGGTTAGACAACATGGTGACGAACAAAATGAAGAAGCTGATGTTGTTGATCAGAATGAAGAAGTTGATATTGTGGACCAGAATGAAGAACATGAAGGTAGCGGTAATGGTGAACAAGGAGATGAAGTACCTGATGAAGAACATAATGAAATACCTGATGAAGAACATGATGAAGAATTCAATGACTCGGACTACGAGCAGGAGGTTCCTATTTTGAATGATGATGCCAATTTTGAGACACATTACACTTGGGATGATGACACACCGATAGTGCATGATGGCAGTGAAGATGATGATTCCGATGAGTTGAGGAGTTTAGACAGTGATTCCGAAGGGTGTGAGATAAGAAAGAAGCGTGAGAATGTCTACTCCGGTAGAGCTGACAATGAAGACCCACAATTTCAGATAGGTAATTCATCTGAAATTGTAGTCCCCATTCTTTACATTCGAATCATTTCTGTCCTTTTGAATTGTCTCTGTGTTTGTATACATGTAGGTTTGCAATTTGAAACCAAGGGGCAGTTGAAGAATTTGATAAAACAATACTCCGTGAAGCATGGTCGAGCTATAAGGTTTGTTAAGGACGATAAGATTCGTTTACGGGCTAAGTGTGTGGAGGGATGTCCATGGATATTATATGCGAGGGTGATACCAAGGACAACTACATTTCGAATCAACACACTGGATATAAATCACAATTGTGCCATGGTTTTTGGGAATAAGCATGCAACTTCAACTTTTTTCTCAACTACGTATGTGGACATGTTTAGACATCAGCCGAATTTGACATTTAACAGTTTCGAAGACATAGTGAAGAAAGATTGCACGGTCAATGCATCTAGGTCCCAATTTTATAGGACTCGAACCAAGTGTTTGGAGGCAATTAGAGGGTCAAACAATGAACAATACAAATTACTCTCTGATTATATGGAAGAGTTGCGAAAGAGTAATCCTGGGAGCACTGTTGTTTTAAACACAGAAATGGTAGGGGATGTTAGAGAATTTAGACGGATGTATATTTGTTTAGGAGCTTTGAAAGAAGGGTTTCGATCAGGGTGTAGACGAGTGATTGGATTAGATGGGTGTTTCTTAAAGGGAGAAAATGGTGGGCACATGCTGACTGCCGTTGGGATTGATGCTGACAACGGAATGTATCCGCTAGCGTATGCGGTTGTGGAGAGTGAAAACTCGAGCAGTTGGAAATGGTTTGTTGAAATTTTACTTGATGATGCGGGAGTTGGTAACAGTTATGGTTGGACATTCATTAGCGACAAACAAAAGGGTTTAGTAGATGCTTTGGAGTCGTGTTGTGAAAATGCCGAGCATCGTTTTTGTGTACGCTAATTTCAGGATCAAGTTCACTGGGTTGGCATTGAAACGAATGTTGTGGGCTGCTGCAAGGTCAACTACGGAGGCACAGTTGAAGGTTGAATTGGAGAGAATGAAACAAGAAAATGTGGATGCTTATAATTGGTTAGCTAACAAGCCGGCAAGTCAATGGAGTCGCTCACATTTTAGAGACACGAACAAGTGTGACATCATGATGAATAATCTGTGTGAGTCCTTCAATGCAACCATTGTACAAGCGCGTGACAAACCAATCATTTGTTTGCTGGAAAAAATAAGGTACTACTTAATGACACGCTTGGCCACAAGGAGAGAAAATGTTACGAAATGGGTTCATCCTTTTGGCCCAAAAGTTTGGAAAATTCTGGAGAAGACGAAGGAAGAATCAAGGTACTGTCAACCTACCTATGCTGGAGACAGGCAGTTTGAGGTGAGAGATAATACTACTGGATTCATCTATGCTGTTGATTTACAAAAAAGGACATGCACATGTAGGAGGATCCAGCTTTCAGGGCTGCCATGTGCCCATGCAATTAGCTCCATTACAAAATGCAATTTACGACTTGAAGATTACGTGGACATGTGCAATAGTAAAGAGTCATTCGTAAAGGCTTATCATCCAGTAATTTGTCCAATGACAGGTCCAGAATTTTGGGCAGACAGCAAACAAAATCCGATAAACCCACCACCTCATCGTAAACAACCTGGAAGGCTGAAGAAAGTAAGAAGAATAGAAGTTGATGAGGCACCTTCATCGAGCAATAAACATCGCAGGTTTGGTATTCGTATGTCTTGTAAAAAATGTGGACAAACTGGACACAACAAACGTAGTTGCAAGATATCTACAACAGGGAGCACCGAAGCCAAGCAAGCGACAAAGAAGAAGAAGAAGGCCTGAAAACGTCAGCGGAAGAAGAAGAAGATGCTGTACATTTTGTGGAATCTGAAGTGCATGTATTTTTTTTTTCCTTAGTAACTACATGCCATTTTGATGTTGTGGATAAGTATTGCTGCTGTTTTAGATCACTTTGGTTGACATGGTTGTGTTTTGATGGTGATGAATGGAAATTTTTTTGTTAGTTGCTTCTGTTTTAGGTCAGTTTTTTGCTTTGTGGATGTTGCTGGGATGTTGTCGGCTGTGGAATGTTGATTTTTGCTGGTTTATGTGGAATGTTGATTTTGCTGTCGGATGTTGTTTAGGGTGTTGATTTTGTTGTCGGCTGTGGAATGTTGATTTTTTTGTTGTCGGATGTTGTTTAGGGTGTTGATTTTGTTGGTTTATGTGGAATGTTGATTTTGCTGGTTTTTAATGCAAAACAAAGCAGATATGTTCAATTTTTTCTTTGAAAGATATAGCTCATTAGGTCCCAATTCTTTACATTTAGTCACAGTGTACATCCCCATTATTTAGCTTCAATCATAGATATCATCCCCATTCTTTACGTTCAAAAACAGTACATGTCTTCATTCTTTACAAACATTCACATAAAAGGTCCCCATTCTTTACCTTGATTCCCAGCATACATCCCCATTCCTCAACAATCAATCAGAATGTATCATCCCTTAAAATGTCAACTTATTGCTGTGTACATTCATTCCATTGTAGACTTGAAAATTAACAGATTAACAGCATCGTCATTTCATTTGATTGAAAATTGGAACTTAACATTTTTCCCTTTTACTACAAACACGTAACTTAGTACATGAATACCCAGACGCCAAACAACAAAATTATAGCAAAAAAAATCCAACTTCGACTGCTTCCAGCTGCCGATGTTTGATTTTGTGCTTGTCTTCTGTTCTCAGCACGCAATTTCCCATTCACTGCTTCTAATCTTCTATTCTCAGCTTGTAGTGTTATGTTGTCAGATTCAACACTTGTATTACCAGCTTCTAATCGAATGTTCTCTGCTGCCAATTTTCTATTAGCTGCTTGTAAAGTAGAGATCTCGTCTTCCAATCTTCGTGTTGACCTCAACAAACCTGGAATGACTACCTTTGATCGGTCACATATTGGTGGGTCATACCACACAAAGCATCTACAACAATCTCCCTACAAGAAGACACATTTTAATTAGAGATTCAACCAAAAACACCGGTCATTTGTGCTAAATGATACCTTTTGGTCACATACGAAGAATCTTCTTCCTGGGTTTACATCAGTCCAAGAAGTCTTCAGATCCATAACATGACCACATCTGCATGTTCTACCTTCCATATCTTGGCTGCAATGGCACAACACAGAACGGAGAACAAAGTTGAGGAGAGAAGAATGAAGAAAACAGTACAAGAGAGATGTCAGATGAGAGACAAAAGAACAAATCAGAACTTCACCATTAATATAAGACATCCCACGTCATGTAGTTGACAAATGGAGGGAAGAAAGAAATATTTTGGGATCTGTCTAAAATGCTCTCGGTTTAAATTGATAAAAAAAGGAGTGCGAACCCAGATAACGGTGGAAATAGACGAATTCCGTGAGTGGGGACCCTATGTGAGAATAAATGGAAGAATGGGGATGATATCTGCTAAAAAAAAGAATGGGGATGGAATCGTTACAAACGTGAAAAAATAAGGACCATTAGTGTAATTAACCCTAAAAAAATTAAAAGAAAACTAACAAATTGACAATATACTAAATTATTTTGTATATTTTACAAACTATTATAAAATGACTAAAATTTAAGCTCATAATTATTAACGAATGTGTTAATTAAAATTATTTTATTATTATTAAGTAAGCATATTATTTAAAATTTAAACTTTAATTTTATCGTTATAATATAAAAAAAATAACTTTATCAAAAATAAAAATTTTAATTACTTTCCAAAAAGCACATATCCGTTGAACCAAACAAAATCTATCAATGTATCCAAACATGAGTCTTCTTATTCGTTGAATTTTCTTCTTGTCCAAACAACCAACCACCACTGAATAACCCGTCCAAAACTCAAAAAAAATTCCATCGGAGAAAACCACCAGATTTTCTTAGATCTGCGTGGCCACCGCGCAGATCCCAGATCCCATTGAATATGTGTGACCCGGTGGCGCAGATCCCGTCGGATCTGCACGAGCCACTAGATCAGAGTCGCGCAGATCCAACGAGATCTGCGCAACTGCGCGTAGATCCATACAGCAGTGTCCCTTTTTTATTTCATTTTTGTTTTTTTTCGACCTTCAATGTTCAAGATCCACCGGATCTGCGAGGAAGATGAACGGCGTAGATCCGGTGATTTTCTCTGGTGGAAATTTTTTTTAGTTTTGGATAGGTTATCTGGTGGTGGTTGGTTGTTTGAACAAAAAGAAAATTCAATGAAGAAGAAGACTCGTGTTTGGCTACATAGATATATCTTGTTTGGTTCAACGGATATGTGCTGTTTGTAAAGTAATTAAAATTTTTATTTGTGACAAAGTTATTTTTTTTATATTGTAACGATAAAATTAAAGTTTGAATTTCAAATAATATGATTACTTAATAATAATAAAATAATTTTAATTAACACATTCGTTATTAATTATGAACTTAAATTTTAGTTATTTTATAATAATTCATAAAATATACAAAATAATTTAATATACTGTCAATTTGTTAGTTTTCATTTAATTTTTTTTTAATAAAAAAATTAAAGTATCGGACTTATTTTCATTTTTTTTAAAGGTTAAGAATTTAATTACAAATTTCTTTAATTAAAAGTAAGGTTAGGGACCATTTGCGCCAATTGAAAGGTTGAAAAAAAAATGTAACTTGACAATTTTATCCCTACTAATAAAGACAAAAAAATTAGAAGGACCATTTGCACACCTAAATGAAAGGTTGTGTAACGAAATCCGTAAAAAATGATTAATTGCGCACCTAAATGGATAGGTTAGGGACCATTTGCGCCAATTTCCCTAAAATATAATAACAAATATAAAAATTTCATGTACTTCTGCTAATCCCTTAATGCTAACCGAGAAATAGCGCTCATCAGGGTGTCCAATATCTATATATATATATATATATATTATAATAGGATAATCGTCAAAAATTTCACGCATATATTTTCTCGCCATTTTTTGTTCCAGCTTTGGTAAGTTCTATCATAAATGTTGCGTATGCTAATTTCCTCCTTTGCATGTTTTAGCAAAAAACGAACTCTGTTTTCTTTAATTGGTTTCAAACATTGATTGTTCATTTATTTATTTTTTCATTTTCCTGCAAAAAAAAAAAAAAAAAAAGGAAGTGTAACATTTAATATTATATATGATAAATACAACAGCTTTTCAGATTATTTAATTGGTTTCACAAATTGATTGTTTATTTATTTTTTCTATTTTCTTGCAAAAAAACGAAGTGTAACATTTAATATTATATATGATAAATACAACAACTTTTTATATTCTTTAATTGGTTTTACACATTGATTTTTTTTTCTTTTTCTGAAATTATTTTTGGACTTCCTTATGGCATTCGAACAGTTTATTTATTTCCTATTTTTAGTTAAAATCATTTTTGTAAATTATTTGTACTTTTAAAAATTTTTCTTAATTATTTTACTGTGTGTTCGGATACTGTTTTGTTTTATTCTTTTTTAAAATTAAAATAACTTTGCGAAATGTACTCACATATGGATAAATGCAACAAATTTTCAGAAATTAACAATTGGACTCATCACCATTTTTTTTAATGAAAACTTCTTTTGGCCTTTATTGTAGTATTTGAATAGTTTAATTGACATTTTTTAAGGGGCGTCACTGCATTTGTTTGTGTGTGATTGTGCATCTGAGAGTTATACTTCATTTTGTAAAACGTACAATTGTATTTGAGCTATATATATGAGATTTATTTCTAATTCACTTTTGGATCACGATAATGTTTTGTTTATTGCACTGCTCTATTGAGAATTAGCTTCTGGTATGTACATGATTATACTTTCTTCTTGCAAAAAAGATAATGTGTTGCATGTTTTGTTCATTATATAAAAACTGATATATTCCTTTATTCCTTTATTTATATTTTTTTTGTACGTTTGAAATCATACGGATGACATTTCGCAACAATGACTCTTTTGTTTAATCTCATTAGCGAGGTGAACCTAAAGAAAACACAGTGGGCATTGAAGGTGCGCATCGTCTGCCTGTACAAGGTCCCAACTTACGGTAAAATGGATGAGACTGAAACTTACTATAACGCGGATGAGACTTTCAGTGTAGAGTTTGTTTACCATCACAAAGAGATGTTATTCATAATCGTTTCTAAATTTTTGTAAATTATTTACACTTTCGAATTTTTTTGTATCATTTTTTAAAATTTTTCCTAAGTGTTCGGATATTGATTCAAAAATCAATAAAGGAAATTTCACAACAAAAATTGAAATTCTTGAAGAATTCAAAAGAAAGATTGTCTGTGCGAAAGCAATGTCATACAATCCATATGATAGAGAAGAATTTTCTATTCAAGTCAAAGAATTATTTGAACTATGTGTCATTCAACCTAGTAAACCTCATTTCTCTTCTCCAGCCTTCGTGGTTAGAAAAGAAAAGGAAAAGCTAGAATAGTCACAGATTATTCTCAACTAAACAAAATTACGAAACCAAATGGATACATCTTACCAAACATGCAGAGTTTGCTACATCTCATAAAAGGAAAGAAGATCTTCTCATCTTTCGATTTGAAGTCTGGATTTTATTAAGTCAGATTTGAAGAAGAGACAAAACATTTTACAACTTTTAGTTGTTCCCAAGGACATTTCAAGTGGACAGTGGTACCTTTCGGGTTAAAACAAGCCCCTGGTATATTTCAAATACACATAGATAATACTTTCAAAGAACTCAACGAATTCTATTGTGTTTACATTGATGACATCTTAGTTTTTTTTTCTGAAAATGAAGAACTTCACGAATTTCATGTTTTACAGGTACTTGAGAAGACTTATCTGAACAATAAATTGTATTCGAAAACTTGCGGAAAAGGATCATAAACTATTCCTTCTTTGATACTTCCTCCTCCCCCCCTTTTTTTATATTAAAATTGTGTCGTACACAATGACGATAAACAAGAATCAGAGCTAATCACTATCTCATGTGTGATTGTGTCAAGAATAACAATAGAATTGAAGATATTGATTTACCATAAGGATGGTGACCATAAAAATTCAACAACGAACAATGTGTTCAAAGAAGTTTTCAAAATTTAGGATAATATTGTTATTGTTTTTTAGTTATACATATATTATAATCAATAGCATAGTTACTAAAATTAATATTTATACACATATATAACAAATATTATTCTTCTGTTCATGTAATTAAATTTGAAACACTCAACTTTGATGCAATGGTATCAAATTTAACCAAACAATTTTTTTGATTTTGAGACCGATTTCTTTTCATTCTAATTGATAAAAGATATATAAATATATATATATATATATTTTTTTTTGTTTAGTGCGGCAAAATCCAAGAAGCGCAATTGGAGAAAGAAACTTGGTTATTGCAAATTGATGGCGATCTTTAACAGATTCTTCGTTGAAAGATTGGCCAAATTTAACACAGTATCAGACTTGGTTAGAAGTCCACCATTTGTTTCGGCAGCTGTTTCTGCATCGCCATTGCATATTTGCAGGGTATGGAATGGAAAATGGAGGGAGAAAATTGAAAACAAAGACTTATTCTCCTACCCCATTCCTAAAATTACATTTTTTACTTTCTTTTTGGGCCCCAAAATTTGATCCCTAAAATCATTTTTTATCGTTCTAGATTCTGAGGCGACCCTCTTCTTTCGCTGATTCTGATATATCTATCATCTGCACCTATGACTTATATCTATCCGTCTCCTGCCTTACACGATATTCTGTGTTTTTAAGTGCTCCATTTTCTTGTGTTTTCAGTTAAAAGATTTGATTGTTTTCCAAGATTGCATGATTTTTGTTAAAAGGGTGATTGTGGGAAGTTTCTTGTGTTTTGGGGGGTCTGCCTTTTTTAGTTTCTGCTTGAAATGTTAGATTTATTGTAATAATGCACCTGGGTTGCTTCTGAATTTCATGTGTAGTTCTAAGTTCTATTGTTCTTTGGTTTTCATTCTCTATTTAAAGATTTGGTTTCTATACATTTTTTAAAGTTGGGTGCTTGGAAAATTGTTTTTCGATTACAAAGTTCATATTTTGTTGCTCAATGGTTCTGTTATCGAGCTGGAATAATTGTTTTTTGAGGTGGGTTAATTATAGTATTCCCATACTTTTTGTTGCAATTTTTAACTGTTTCAATAAATGCTGGTAAGCATTCTTGGAAATGAGATGATTGTTTAAATTTGAGGAAATAGATTTCTTGTTAAAAGAAGTGGTATTTTATCAGTTGAAGCATTGTGAAAGTGAAGGATGAAAGGTGGGAAAGATGAAGGCAAATCAATGGATCCTCTGTTCCCTAGGCTGCATATTAGTGATGCAGATAAAGGAGGGCCAAAGGCACCTCCAAGGAACAAGATGTCTCTATGTGAACAGTATAGCGTACCCTCTAAAAGTCTGAGGTTTGCCTCTGGATCAATGACAATGCTGCCTCTTCCGACTAGTAATGATGGTAGTACCTTTGCTTCGAAAGCATCCTCGAGCCAAGTGAGTTGGATACATTGCTACGACTTTTGCTTTCTCGTATGATTTCACCTTGCACTTTGATTGAGTGTATTTATTTTCTGAACATTTTGTTTGAATTATCTGCTGGGAATCGAGATTTAAACTACAAGCTGTAACTGGACTTTTTTGTGCAATTGAATTCCGAGAAAACATGTTCGGTATGCAGCACTAGACAAGACCAGACAATAAATAAGATTTTAGCTTCTTTTTGTTACTTAATATTGCCCATAATTGTTTAGTCTATCTTACCAAACAAGCCAAGAGGGTACAGTTAAAACCTATGATAACTTCACTGACATTCTTGTCTCCATTGTAATTCCCTTAAAAATAGTCATTTCATTCCTCTGCTAGTCATCATCTAAAAGAGTTTGAACCATGATAATGCACTACCAATCTCTTTGTGATAGCCTCTGTAGCTTTGGAATGTGTAAGTAACCTTTACTATATCGAAGAATTGAATTACTTTCTCACATTTGCTCCATTTCCTCCTATAGCGTAAGACAAATTACATAAATTTGTCTGACCGTGGGAAGTTGTTCAGCATTTTCCTCAAAAGAATGCTTGTTATGGTTTAGTTTGCTGTACACTATGTCACGCATCAGCAATGATTCTGCATGTTTCCTTGATGACAAGATGCAAACTGGCTAACATGGCTACTTCTTCTGCGATCTAACATTTTTCTGATTTAAAAAGCTCACAAAGTATGACTCTTGAAATTGACAATTTAATTGAATGCTGCTTGAACTAATCTCCATTGTCTTTACCTAAATGCTCTCATATGACTATAGATCGGTTGTTTCCAGAAGACGGTATTTCCTACATTCTATAGCTTGCCAGGATCTTCACACGTGATGGAAAGATATCCTTCTTATCACGCTGTAGGAGTGAATTTGAATATGGCATTAAAAAATTCTGAACCACGAACATTGGTGCCTACAAATTATCAAAATTCAAGTGCTTTGGAGAGTTCAATGCTGACAGCCGGGTGTAACTTGTCTTGGCCACGTGGTTTCTCCAATAATGAGAACTGTTGCATGAAGCCCGGAGATGAAAATGATATTAGAGTACTGTCTTTTGTGCAATCAGGGATACCTCTCGATTATGGTAATCTTCAGCCACATTTGGATAAAGAAAAAGTCACTGCCTTTAGCTCAATCTCTTCAGGGAAACTCCAAACTTCTAGCTTAAAACTGCCACGGGAGACAGGCAGTGCAGATCTCAGATCGAGGGAACATAAGAGAAATCAAACTGAAAAAGATGATAAACTATCTCAGACAGGTATGCACCACGTTGAAAAGCCTGTTCATATTCTGTCAACAGGAGAGAAGAGTTTGACTGATGCAGTGACTACTGAAGATGGTATACCAAGAGTGACCGAAATGATCAGAAGAAAGAGAAGTGCTTCTGCAATGGAAGATTCATCACATTCCGTTCCACTACTTGGAGACAATAATAAAAGTCTGATCAATCTTGAATCTGTTAATGAGAGCTCCAAAAATAAGGATATTAGGTCCTCAAGGGTAGGAAATGTTGACAGAAAGCAGGATATTTCCGAGACTTCAGTGGCTGGCCCTTTACAAGGTCTCGATTTAGCTCCTGATGATGTAGTTGGAGCTATAGGTCTGGAATTATTCTGGAAAGCAAGAAGTGCCATTGTAGAGTAAGTATCTCTAACTAGGTTTATGCTACAAAGACTTGCATTGATCATTTCCTGAAAATGAGAATTGTTAATTTGTGAATTCTTTAATAAAATTTAAATCTGATGGCATGCAATAAGCTTTAAATTAAATCTATGCTATCCACTATTTTAAGGCCCCTACCTCCAGGATTTATAAAAAATTTAAGTGGTTGTGCTTCTTCATATGCTGCTAATCTTACCGCCTATGTGGCTTTTTGCAGTCAGCAAAGAATTTTTGCTGTGCAGATATTCGAGTTACATAGACTGATACAGGCAAGTTTGGTCTATATGATGTTTTGTGGGATTTTATATTCAGGATAACAATACACAATAATTTCTAGGTAATACTTTTAACAGGTTCAGAGATCTATAGCTGGATCACCGGAAGTGATGTATGAAAACATCTGTTTGGGCAAACCACCTATCAAATTTCCTGCTATGAATAAGCTACTTCGCGAGAATGTCCCAGAACCACCCCCAACAGTTGCTAAACCAAAAGTCGATCCCCAAAAGTTGAATCCCTCCAAGGATCTTGGGGCAGAGGCTGTATGTGGGACTGACAAAGGACATCTTGCTCAGAAGTCAACTCATAAGCCTTCGCCAACAACAGCATCTACAGCCATTGATGCTAAAGTGGCACCTTGGTGTTTCCATCCTCCATCAGGAAATCAGTGGTTAGTTCCTGTACGATCTCCTACAGAGGGACTTATTTACAAGCCATATACTGGGCTATGTCCTCCAACTGTGGGTTTCATGGCACCTGTTTATGGAAATTGTGGGCCTATTAGCTTAAATGCAACGAGTGGAACGGCTTATGGTGTCCTGGCTCCTAATCAACAAGGGCTCGGATGTTTTTCTGGCCCTTCACTTGGTCAGAATTACTTTCAACAATGTGCCATGCCAATCATAACTGCAAATAGTTCACATCTTGAAGTCAAGCAGATGCCCCAGTTTTTTCGAGATCAGTCGACTGGACCAGATAAGCACGCATCAGCACGTGACCTCAACTTTTCCTTGCCGTGTCAAAGCTCGTGCAACGTATCAAGCCAGCAGAGTGGAGTCATTTCCGATTGTGGTGGAAATTTGCATGCTTCTAAAGAAAGTGATTTGCAAGGAAGCACTGCAAGTAGTCCCGAGTGGTTGCAAGGAGAGGGACTTTCCCTTTTCCCTACGACACCAACACGTAAGGTTTCAAATAGCCAATCTAACGAGCAGCAGACTCAAGTGATTAAGGTTGTGCCTCACAACCCTAAGTCGGCATCAGATTCAGTAGCCCGGATTTTCCAGTCTATACAAGAAGAAAGAAAGAAACATCAGTAGCTTTTCTCTCTTTTCAGCAAAGGAATCCTCACCAAGTAAAACCGGTTTATAACTGTGTTTTCCCATTCTTGAGTACATGTTTGATTTGTGATTTTGTCATTTTTTCTTTCACCAATTGTTAATTTACTGTAAATACACACACACACACACACACACACACACACACAGAGGATCAACGGATCAGTTGTCAATCTATTGCTTATGTATAGGTTACATGAATAGACAAGTTGTGCATATGTGTAATCAAGTCTGGTTCTTTGAATACTTGAAGGTTCATGTGCTTTGATCAATTATATATTTGATTATATAATAATGCATTTTATCATAGACTTGGATTAAAGGAGAAATATGTATATTGCTCATCTTGTAAATTTTCATAAATTATATTACATTGTGCTACACCCAAATTGTTGATTTTGATATGATGTGGTGATGGGTTCTCAAATCAACAAATGTGCGCGTTTGAATCGACTTTAGCATGGAAAGTTGAGATCTATATATAGAAAATTTTGGTGGTTGAATATATAATCAATTTTTAATGGTTGATTCAATCAGCACGTGTTAAATCTAAATGTTTCATAATTAGGGAAATAAAACCCTAGAGTTTATTTTTTAATTTTTCTTTCTACAAGTTACCCTTCTAATTATAAGTAAAAAATGAGAGAACTACTTGATGGAGAAATCATGAAATTGATTGAAATATAAGGACCATGCTATATGTACATTCTCAATTACACCATCACTTACACTATGTGATGTGTCAAAAACTAGTTGAATGAAATCATTATTTATTTGGCCAAATAAATAAAGTGATTCAACCATTATTTGACACATCTCCATGGTGTAAGTGATGGTGTACATTTTGAGTGTATAACTAGCTTTTTCCGAAATATAAATACCCCCCCTCCCCCTAAATTCTTGTAGAAACAATTGAGATTATTGATGAAACATTGTGAGTAATGTTATTCATATCGATACTGAGTTTACGTGACATTACTTAATTGAAATAATTATTTATAGTTGTTAATTAAAAATAATATTATTCAATTGTAGTAAATAATGTTACATATGCTTATTATTTAAAGATATGCATATATCTCCTTTGACCAGTATTCTCCAAGCATACATAATCAAATATCTTTTTTTTTTCTTTTTTTTGGCTTAAGGGGAAAGTCCCGAAGCGAAACTCCCCACTTGTGTCAGAGGTCCTTTGACTAGGCGGTTTGTAAATAGAGGGATGTGCACGAGTGGCAGAGACCTGAGGGAGAGAGCCAACAGGCCAACCCCCAGGACAGATCCCTACAATATTTCAGTGAAAATCTGCCCCACACGAGAATCGAACTTGCGTTGTCAGAGGATTTCTCCCCACATCACCTCAAACTTTACCAACTCGCCTAGCATGCGTAGTTAAACTTAAATATGTGTTTGAAAGTGACTTTTAAGCTAGCCAAGTATCCTCTTAGTTGTTTGTTTGGTAGAGTCCAGATTATAAATATTGGGTCATATAAAATTGGATAAAAATTGTGACTTCTACAAAATATGTGGATAAAAATAATGCTCGATCAATTTGTAAGTATTTATAAATACTTCCATCTCATTACAAAAAAGTTGACAAAAATAATTTATTATTTAAATTCACATACTCCCATGTCCCATCAAATTGCAAAATTTGAGTAGAAAAAGTGCAAGCGATTTAACTGCAAAGGTGTTGAGAATTATACTTGCAATAAATTCTTCAAATTAATCCTATTCATTGCATGTAATATAATTTGTGTATTGTTCTTTGGACATTAACTTCAACCAAAATTTAGACTATTATTGAAAAAATGTTAAATACACTCTTTACAAAGATATAATTGAAAATTTAGATTATGTCTTTGCAAATTGTGTATTTGATATTTTTTCAATAATCTAAATTTCGTTTAAACTTAATGTCCAATAAGCATTACTCATATAATTTACATATATCAAAAACTAGAAAGAACAAAAAAGTAACAAAATGGAAATCGAGAAAAAGTATAAAAGAAACAGTGCAAGAAAATAGAAAAAGAAAATTAAAACAAAAATTTGCCTCTCTCTCTCTCACACACACACATACACATCTAGAAGTTGCAGAAACCCAGTTCACACCACCCTTTCACCCCCCCCCCACCCCACCCCACCCCACCCCACCCCACCCCAAAAAAAAAAAAAAAAAGCTTCTTGAACAACAACTTCAACCAAAAGTTAGACCACTATTGATAAATGTTAAATATGTCCTTTACAAAAATATAAATAAGAATTTGAATTATGTCTTTGCAAATTGTAAATTTGATATTTTCTCAATAGTGGTCTATCTTTTGGTTGAAGTTGTTGTCCATGTAGCATTAATTTCATTGAAAAATGCTTCTTGAACAACAACTTCAACCAAAAGTTAGACAACTATTGAGAAAATGTTAAATATGCCCCTTGCAAATATTTAAATGAGAATTTGAATTATGTTCTTACAAATGACATATTTGACATTTTCTCAATAATGGTCTAACTTTTAGTTGAAGTTGTTGTCCATATAGCATTAATTTCACCTTCCCCAACCAACCCCAGCCCCTACTCCCTACCCCCAATCGCCACCCCTAAAAATGTGATTTTCTAACTGAAAAGTATACTCGTATTTATACCTAAACCCGTTCTGTTCTAAACTAGATTCGGAAAAGAAGTATGTGTATGAACATTATTCATATTTTGTGGTCTGAGTTGCTTACCATCGATTTCTGTTTATTGCCGAAGAATTTGAAATTCCAAAAATTGAGGCGACTTTCATTGTTATTTTCTAACCGGAAACTTGTTTGGCAAAAATGGAGGAAATTGCTTCATGTTCCACAAACAAAACCCCAAACCGTTTTGATTTTGTAACTACTAGTGTTGAACAAGGTTTTGCTATTGAAAATCTGCTAGAGATTGTTTTTCAATTAAATCTAGTTGTCGGGAAGGTATGATCTGAGAAGCTGGGTTGGGCATAATTCCAACGAGAAGAGACTCATAGGAAATTTGCTGTTGTAGGTTATGGTTGCTTGGTGGTCCTCCCGCTAGCATTAAAGAAGTCGAAACATCTTGATGGATTTTTGTTGTGGTATAGAACTTCCGGTGGATAGTAGATGACTACATTTGGAGAAGAAGTGGTGGGATAGGGGGTTAGTAGCAATTTCTTTTTGTTGGTTGGAGTAAGTTGAAGAAGGAGTAGTGGGAGGAAGTTGATTGCAATATTTGCTTTACTTTCTTTTTCCCTGTTTCTTTTTCTATTTTGTTGTTTTAACTCGAAAAAGGGTAGATCGGTCTTTTAAAGAAAATTTTGACCATTTAATAATCAAACTAACGATTTTCTTAACAGAAGGAATTTGCTCGAGCGCTTTTTAAAAGTTAGGACCTGGGGAGCTAGAAATTGAAGTTTTGGAACCTATCGTCACAAGGTTCAAAGGTCGAGATCAGTGCTACTTACCCAGAATAAAAGTCTTCAATTAAGAGCATAAATTGTGCTTTCCAACAGTTACAACAAGACAAACTTACACTTTGTGTATGACAAACTTCTTGTCTTCGAAAGCCACAATGCTATTGAACGACTTTTGCTCCTCGGCCTAGGGATATTAGCAGCCATCACCAGCTGTAGTTCCCCTTCAAATAGAGATGGATAAACTGCACTTTAACCTTTCCTGTCACCAGTTCTGTATTTAGTGATTCCCAGAATGAACTCTATGCTTATTTTGCCCGCCAGGTTGAAACCTTGAAAAAGCAGCTATATCGAGTTGAGTGAAAGAGAGATCGAATCCTTAGTTAGGAAAGCAAAATAGGGTAGAATCAGCAAAGTTCCAACAAGCAATCACATTCATGTATGTGGGAACATGTCTACTGGTTGTCTAGGCTTCGCAGTTTGTAGCATCCACTAATGTTCTGCTCTGGCTGTGCATCCAAGGATTATGATAAACTGAGATTGCATAATTAAGGAGATACAAAATTTTGATAAAAAAGTACTACTTACCACACCACGACATAGGTAATCAAGGTCACTGGCACACGAGGCAGGATTGCATGATACATAGACAAAGCGTCCAGCCTTCAGTTTTAGCAAAAAATTGATTAATTTCATGTGCATGCCTGGACGCTTAGGATCTGTATCATTTGTAGTAAGAAATTTTAAGTAACTCAGTATACTGCATTCTACTATTTAGTTTCTGAAGACAAATGTGTCCCCTTCATTGCTTAGTTCAACTAGGCATAAACAACAATTAACAATTTCTGGATAAAAGCAAAGATGGACAAAACAAGCATGGTTTTTCCTGCTGACCAAAGAAATAGAAATCACCAAGGACAGACCAATGAATCGATAGCATTTACAAGAAAGATCATATCACAACATGGTTTTGACTTCTGTTAACTAGAGTAATTCCAATAAATGCAATACGTATAAAATAGGTTAAGATCTCATCAAAGAATAAGTGAACCAACAAATAATACATCTAACAAGAAGATAACCTGTAATGACAGTGTCAGACTAGGGAAAATAGTTTCCAAAATTCTCCTCAATTTTGTTGAGATCCCCTTGGACATAAGTGCACACATATGCCATTCAGATTGCCATTACAGTGTGCATCTTAGATGGCTTGATCAACTATCTCAAAACCATTACATGTCCCACCCTAGGAATATGGAGCAGTGGAAATAACAGATGTTAGATACTCAAACCATCACGCCAAAAACCAAAATGAACAGAGGAAAATTACCTTTTGGCAAGTGTAAAACCAATTGTTCCTGTCCTATAAAATAGATCTAGCACTATTTGTGAACCATCTCCCTTTAGTCACACTCCTCTATTAGTTCATATAAAGAATCTCTGCCTGCATAGTGAACCAATTTTAGTTGGTATTACTTATTGGAAATGACTGGAAAAACCAGAAGAGCAGGGATGTAAATGAGCGTAGGCTTAAGATTGCTCTAGCTTGGGTTGGTAACATCGAGGGCCTGGTGCCTATGATGCCATTGTCAACCTGATGTGCAAGAGGATCGTCCTGATACGAGAGATTCAACCGATGAGAAAATTGGATTGCTCAGGTGTGTGGCAAAGAATGTCCCCTGACAAATCACAGAATTAGAGGGCAAGGAGCTGAAAATATGTTTAAACTTGACTTGCTCATTACTCGAGTAATCTTGAATGAGTTTGATAATTGAATCCAAAAGGAGATCGGGCAGTTTGATTAATTCACACTATATTTACTGCTTATTAGCTAAACGACAAGCTAAAACCAAACTATAGAATTTCTATGAGCTTGAAAATACTTTTAAGCATGGTTCATTTCATTTTCAATTTGAGTGTTGAACAAGATCTAAAGCCAAGCAGGAGCCCGGAGCCACACAAGCATACTCACAGCCCTCCAGGAAGGGAAACTCAGGGGGTAGTCATAAAGCATTGCAGAGGGAAAGCAGTCTCTTTAAACAGTGACAAAAAATTAAAATACATATATAAACTATTAATATGGAGTTGTTCTATATCTATCATTCCATACCTGGTGTATATTTGTCTGGAAAAAGGAGTGCTGAAATTTGAAATGCTAATCCTCTTAGAACTTCTGTAATTGTTGATCTGCCATAGAGCGTAGACTCCTCCATGCCAACAGATGTGTTTCCCACCGAAGTATTTACATTGTTCATGATGCTTACCTATGTTCCATCAGAAAAATAAGAAACTAGATTATATAGCACAACGGTAGTCTATTAATAGAATGTTCAGTGGGATTGCCTAGTCAATGAGAAAAAATCAAAAGAAGATGCAATCCCTCAACATCAATGGCGGCATCATTTTGCAATTAATTGACCATTAACAAGCAAAAAACTGCAAGCAAATATAACATAGGAATAGTAAACTTGGCAAAGTAATAGATGACCTCAATCAATTCTCCCATTTAATTTCATTAATGAAAAACAAGAAGCAAGAGTTTTATTGGAATTGTTCATTCACTGTTAACTTATTTTTCCATATTATTTAATTCATGGTTGCTCGAAATTCATTTGTAGCCTCTTTCATTGTAATGAAATTATTTAACTCCATAGCTTCAAAAACTTTCTATATAGATTTACATGATTCCAGTTGTGCACAAACAAAAGCTCTCAACTCAAAATCTAGAGATTAATCCAAGCTAGCACTTCCTAATCATATGTAAAAGACTTCTTTTTGAAACAATATCAGAAGTGAAATTATGATGAATCCTCCCTTTCTATTTACCACTTTCCAAAATCTTAATGTAATTTTGACTCAACATATTTCAATTTCATAGCACTTCCGAGATAGCATGTAAAACAGCTTTAGCTTTAGGGTTTTGAATCGCCTGAAACACGAATGAGACAAACCATAAAAATGAGACATTGGACCACAAATGTCAAAAAAACGGATAATTGGCAGAAAGCATCAAAGTTCCAAACAGGACGAGCTGTTATATAAAAAGTTAGCTAGCGGCTTACAACTTATTGCTGCCAAGAAATGATGCAGGCAAATATGTAGCGATTTGGCTGCTTGGGCTGTTGGTCGCAGCATGCCTTAATACTCATTAAGCACCATATTCCAGCACCAATTGTTGCAGCTTACATGTAGCAACTTCCGAGGGATTTCTGACCCGCTTCTTCTCATATCCGAGGGCAAAAGCTTTATGAGTACCCTCATTTGGATAGATACCTTGTTTGGTCATCATATTGACTATGTGACATGCATTAGCAACATCACCTGTGCAGCAAAATCCATGTATGAGTGTGTTATATAATATCAGATCTGGAATCAGACCCACACTGAGCATCTTAACAAATAGAGCATAAGCATCATCCATACGGCGCACCCGACAAAACCCATTAAGAATAGAACTGCACATTACAACATCAGGTTTCATATTTGTTTCACTTATATAAAGCCAAACGAGAAATGCTTCTTCAAAGTTTCCTTTCTTTGTGAATCCATTTACAATATTCGTAAAAGCAACAATATCAGGAGAGAAACCCCTTCTTACAAGCTCATCCAGTAAATCTTTTGCTTCAATAGCATATCCTCTTACAACAAGACTGTGAATGACAATGTTGTAGGTCACATTTCCAGGAGAGATTCCAGAGGATTTCATGATATTTAGAAGTTCAAAAACCTTGTGCAAGTAGCCCTTCTTGCCAAAGCCATCCATTAATGTGTTGTATGCCACAACATCCGGTGCCAAACCTTCTTTTGGCATTTTCTGGAAGAAATATTCTGCCATCTCCGTGTCTCCAGATTTGCAACAACAATCCACAAGTATCGTGTACGTGACGATAGATGGTTTTATTCCGCTTTTTAACATTTTTGCCAAAATGCCAAGTGCCATGTCCATGTCCCTAATTTTACAGTATCCTCTTATCATGGTGGTAAAACAGTAAGAGTCGGGAAATAAACCTGACTCTGACATTTCATGAAACATATTTAAAGCTGCAATCATGTTGCCAGCAGTACATAACCAGGACATTAAGCTATTATAAATGAAAATATTAGGTGAAATGTTAAATACTTTCATAAGATTAAAAGCCGCCTCCATCTTTCCCACCTTGCAGAAACCATGGATAACTGAACTAGCACAAACTGAATCCATGAATATACCAACTGCACTCAATTTGAACAATATAGATACCGCTTCTCTCCAAAGAGATTGTTTGCATAAAGAATTAATCACTGTAGTAAATGCTACAATATCAGGACTAATCCCACAATGTTTCATTTCCATCAACAATTTCCAACCACTTCCAAGATTACTATCAGAACAGTACTTCTGGAGAAACAAGTTAATTATTGAAATATTAAAACCCATCCCTTGGTGTTGAATTTCTTCCAGAAATTCCCACGCAAAATCTATATGCTCTCCTCCATGTAATAAAGCCCCAAGGAGTGAATTGCAAACCCCAATTGAAGGGAAAATATCAAGAGATTTCATTTGGTCAAGCAATTTAAGAGCCATGTTTACCATATTTTCCTGGACATAACAGCTAACAAGCATACTATATGCAGTCACTAAAACCTGCCTATTGATACAAGTTTCAAAATAGAGTCTAAATAGATGATTGAGCCACCAATCTTTGCCATTATTCTTCCTGACAAGATATAAAGTTAAGTCCATTGCTCTATAATTCATATTCCCTGCAATCAAAACATGTATCATAGTAGATATAGATCGAACTGTAAGTTTTGAGCCCATGCAATGATGAGACCATATAAAGAAGTACAGGGCAGGGGATGCGTTCCCACTCTCCTCAAATAAGTCCTTTAAAATCCTTATTATGTTATACTCATCCAAGTTTAAATTCTTATAGCTACCAAGAGATCCTAAATCCCAACCAGAGTTTTGAAGTGTCCGTTCTATTCTTTTCAGTTCATCATTATCAGTAGCTTTCTGATTAAAAATATGATTTACACCAAAGCCAACCGACCAGTCATGCTGTTCTACACATTCATCAACGTTGTGTTTGCCGTTGCATGGAGAATCATTGCCAGAAGAAAAGTCTTTATCCTGGGAGTAAGACAAAGCTGGTAATGCTGTACTCATATGTGAAAAAAACTTGAATTTCTGAGACCTCAGCTTAATTCCAGCATAGCAAGTTTTGAAAATTGAGCCTAACAGTTTCATTAACAACAGCAAAAATACCTGCAAAATTCAGAGTAAATAATTAATCTGGGAATAGGAAAGAAAGAGATACTGCGGTGTGCTAAAGGGAGCACAATGAAATGTCAAGAAATTTCGGTTAATGACAAAACAATCACAATAGCTGAAATCGAATTACTGTGGTTCCAGAAATAAAAATCATAACATTATGAGTTTTTGTGCTGTGTGTGTGAGTGTGAGTGTGAGAGAGAGACAGCCATGTATTGTGGGAATGGTGGGCTTTTAAGCAAATTATTTAACCTGATTTCCTAGCAAGGAATTGAACAATGATAAATTCAAACCTCCATACATCCTTTCTTACACTAATTGAAACTTGAAATTAAGATGAATAGTGAAGATCACCTTTTTAGCGTAAAACCCACTAGAGACTGGGCGGGAAAGGTCATTTCTATACTTCAATACTATCAATAGAGCTAGAGAGTTCTTCAAATGTGGGGTCAATTTCTTTTATTTGCATAGCATTCTTAAAAAAAAAATGGAGGTTTGACTTGTATGAACAATTAAGGAAAATATGGGGTCAATTTCAAGCTATTCATCTGCTATGAACAACCTCAACAAAAATATATTCCTTTCATTTAACTTGTCTTCCTCTCAAATACTGTTCATACCTGTGTTTTCTAAATTTTAAATTAAGGAAAATTTGCGGCAGAGGCCTCCAGCCTATGGGTAATGCAATATTTTGATCGTCAACCTTTATTTCTTGGTATCTAGGTCCTCAATATTTCAAATTTGTAGCAATTGAGTTCTGGTGAGCGGTTTCCATCCATTTGACAGTTAAATAGTCAAAGTTTGATAACAAAAGAAAAAAAAAAAAGATCATACCCTTATTTTAAATTAAAAAATGAAAACAATAAACTCATCAATTTCCTCTCCCCCCTTCCCGTCGACCCCCTATGGGTGGTTGGAGAAGGGCAGTGGGGGAAGGAAAAATTTGGGGGACAACACAGGTAGGGGGATGAGGCAGACGAGGGGTGGATTTGGGGGGGGTTGCAGATGGACGGGAGTAGGGTGTTTGCATACGGGGGAGAGAGGAGGATCACAGGGGGTGGCTGGGGAACAGAGAAGAGCACTGACAAGTGCAGCATTCAATTTCTAAGGGAATGATGCGTGTAAGGGAGTCTCTCTATTTTTTGCCATTTCTGTAGCCACAAAATTGTGACATTATCAACGTACTAGTGTTTTAACTATCAAATACTAGTATGCATAAATTATGAACTTATGGAATGTGCTCATGAGCTGTTACTTATTTTATGATGCTGCTAAGTGCTAAACCCCAAATTATTGAATAGATAAATTATAAAAGCATGCTCACAAGTCCATGAGTAAATTTAAATGATGATTGTTTAAGCAACTGAGAAGTTTGATAAAGACCAGAGGAGCAATTGTCGCTCATCAATGACGTGTCAATGGAAGTATTCCAACCACTGGCACTAAGGTTGGTAACTTCTTAAACAAAATATTTTTACACTTCTGGTGCATCGAAATTAGGCGTTAGAACTGAAACGGGTGGAATTTAGGCGTTAGAACTGGAAAAATAAACATCATTGCGACGCAACTAAATGCAGCCTTAGAGTTGGGAAATACAAAAAAGCATTATGGCCAACATATAACTAATAACTGTTTGAAACATTGTGATCATGAGAGACTAATACGAAATATTTCTAAATCCTAAAGACTGATAACTTTTATATTTTTCTGAAACCCAAATCCTAAAACAAATAATACAACTAACTTCTCGAGTTCAATCAATGTACCACACAAGCAACGTATCAAACACTTGGCATTCAACTGCATGCAACTAACATCTGTAGTGCCGCGGTGCCGCCAATACATCTGAAATTGTGTGCAGGGTCATTATTACTACTAAATAAAAGTTTCGCCAAATTACCATCAGATTAGATAACTGAATGCTGCAAATTTTGGTTTAATTCCTGCATAGCAAGTATTGGCAATTGCTCCAACCCGATGATTTTCTGGAAAAATCAGCAAATCAACAGCAATAAATAATCAAATAAGAAAAAGAAGAAGAAAAAAAAGTTCAATTAATCAAAATAACGAAAATAAGAAGAACAAATGGTTAAGGTCCTTTCACAGTAGAAAACCTGACAGCGCGCGCGCGCGCGAGAGAGAGAGAGAGAGTTGCAAATGTGCCCCCGTTAGTAAAGAAACATGCGTACCAGCCCTGGTATTAATGTTTGGCCAAGCTTAAAAAGGTTGTTTATAAGTAAATAAGTAGAAATTAACAACTAATTTCATACTCCATCACTCTATTAGAATAAACTTACTTTTTTCAATTCATTTGTCCTAAACTATAGAGATAGTCGAAATTATGGAAGGGTGGGGGAATCCTAGAAAATAATTGTTTTTTAAAGTGTAATAAAAAAAAAGTGTAAATTTTTTTTTTTTAAGTAACAGCCCAACCTAGAAATGGAAAAAAAAAAATTCTTTTTAGTAGCAGTCAAGTCTACAAATTTCTAATTCCTCTACTTATTATAGTCTATTTTTCTTAATAGTATAATTAATTTTTAAATTTCTACTATGCTCATATTTAATGTTTCTTATTATCAATATTAGGGTATTTTTCAAAAAATGTAAATAAAACTTATTGCTTAAATTATAATAATTAAATTTACTTAGTCTATGTGAAAATATAAATAAATATATCTTTATGGGTAGAAGAGAATATTAATTAAGTTAAAAATTAAAAAAAAAATTGCTTATTTTAATAGTAGATTAAAGATTATTTTTATAACAAATAGTTTTTACTTCAAAGTATTTTATTCAAACATGTTTCAAAATTAAGGTTACTTTAAAAGAATTTACTTCTTTTGCTTAAAAACAGTATTTTTGAACGTGTGTGTTAGACCGTGCTCGATTTATTCTTTTATAATTTATCTCTATCAGAATGTGTGTTAATCATTATTTATTTAATTTTTTATAATTTATTTAAATCATAACTAGTATACAATTGAACTATAATTTTTCCAATGCACAACCTCATTAAAGATTCTCTTCTTTTAACATATAATTTACTTGTCATATGTATACCAATCCACATTGTTGCGTTAGATATTCTCTTAGAAAAATGCTTAATGGAAAAACTATTCTGCTGAGTGGATTTCTTTTTCCTTTTTGCTTTTTCAGCAATTAAAGAGTGTTTTGTTGCTAAATCAATTTAAAGAGAGGCATATCCATTTAAACAGTATATCCTCAGTCATATTAGTCAAGGAAAATTAAATCAGTCTTTACTAATTAGATATACAAAGAAATGTGACACCTTAAAGAGTAAGGTCCTCATTTGCGGTCGTTTATTAAAATGTTCACCTTTCATCCTAGACGTGCACTTGCTTCACAAGACCTTCAAGAATTTGAAAGCACATTTCTTGATTTGGATATTCACGAATGTTCACCTTTCATCCTAGACAAGCATTTGCTTCACAAAATCTTCAAGAATTTGGAAGCACATTTCTTGATTTGGATATCATGGATACAGAAATGATCGATGTCATTTTTTACTTAACCAACACCCTGCAATTATACTGTCGGAAAATGAGTCTGAATCTCCATGTAGATTGACTCGACTTGCAACCTTTTAAAATAAAATACCAGAAGTAGTTTACTACTAAAATTTAAATAATGCTTCATATAAGCCACCTTCAATTTCCTTTTAACTTCCTTTACACGTGGAGAAAGTGAAAAGGCTAAAAATAACATGACAATTCGTCTAGAAATTCACCGACATATATAAAGAACTTGAAATTCATCATTTAGGATAGAATTCTCAAAAAAGTTGGCACTTCGAATTGTACAGAATCAACCCTTGCTACTGCAATTGAGTTTCTTGCCATTAGAGTACATACAAAATTGCAGAATTCAAGTGGAGAAATTAAAAGTGTTTCAACTTCAAACAAGTCGAAAACTACACTAGTTAAGTAAGAAATTCATGAACCAAATTTTATTCAATGACGTAATATAGTGATAAACATTCCAAAGACTGAAAAGCACCAAAAAAGTAACAAATGGAAATCTGAGAAAAGAGAAAGTGCTGTTGAACAGACTTTACAACAATATAAACTTATACTTTACTGAATGAATCACAAACCTCTATTTTCTTCCAATGCGCAGTGCTGTTGAACAGACTTCTCCTCCTTTTGCTCCACAGCCTATGGTATTAGCAGCAGTTTCCATCTATTATTCCCCTTCAGCTAGAGAACTAGAAACTGCACATTTAACCTTTCCTGTAACCAGTTCTGAATTTGTGAACCCCCCCCCCCCCCCCCCCCCCCCTCTCCCCGGCCGCGCCGCAAGACATCCATGCTTATAGTGCGCAACCCGGTGAAAACCTCAAAAAAACAGCTCCATCAAGTCGAGGGAAAGAGATAGCTTATTCTTAGTCAGCAGAATCAGGTGGAATCAACAGAGTTCCAACAAGCAAACACATTCAATATGGGGAGTGTGTGGGAACATGTCTACTGGTTGTAGGCTTCTCAGTTTGTAGCATCCACTCATGTTCTGCTCTGGCTGCATCCGAGGATTGTGACAAACTGAGATTGTCATGATTAAGAAGATAACAAATTATTTATCAACAAAATGCTACTTACCACACCATGACAGAGGTAATCAAGGTCACGGGCGCACGTGGCGGGATTGCAAGATACATAGATAATACATGCTGCCTTCAGTTTTAGCAAAAACTTGATTAATTTCATGTGCATGCCCGGGCGATTAGGATCTGCAGAATTTGGAATAGTATAACAAAATGTAAGCAATTCAGTATAATGAATGTATTAGTTTCACGAGTTTCAGCAACCTAGTCAGCTATCCATTCTTGACGCATTCTGGTCTTTCCTCATATAATGAATATTTGGAATAGCATTTATCTCAATCTTTATCCTGAGATTGAAGACAAATGTGTTCCCTTCATTGCAAAGTGAGACAAGGCATAAGCAACAACCAACAAGTAACAATTTCTTTTGGATAAAAGCAAATATGGACTCTAAAAGTAAAAATAAATTGCTTTTCCGGTCTACCAAAGAAATAGAGAGCAGCAAGGACAGACAAACAAATCAATACCGTAAAGGTTTCAAATCACGGCATGGTTTTGACTTCATTATCTAGAATACTTCCAATATAAGCAATACACATAAAATAGGTTCAGATCTCATCAAAGAATAACTGAACTAGCAAATATTATATCCAACAAGAAGATAACCTGTAATGACAATGTCAGGCTTTGGAAAATAGTTTCCGAAACTCTCATCAATTTTGTTAAGATCCCCTTGGACAAACGTGGCATTACATATGCCATTCAAATTGGCATTACGGCGTGCATCTGAGATGGCTTGATCAACTATCTCAAAACCATATACATGTCTCACCCTAAAGAATGTGGACCAATGGAGAAACATACATTAGATACACAAACTATAACGCCAAAAACCAAAATGAACAGAGGAAAATTACCTTTTCGCCAGTGTAAGACCAATGGTTCCTGTCCCACAAAATAGATCTAGAACTATTTCTGAACCATCTCCTTTTAGACAGGCACAGTCCTCTATTAATTTATAAAGAATCTCTGCCTGCATGGTGCAACCAATCGTACGGCATCACTTACTGGAAATAATTAGGATAACTCAAAAAGTAAGGGAATAAATGAGCCCACTTGGTTTGAGCTTTAGGTTGCTCTAGCTCAGCTTGGTAACATAAACAAGCCTGAAAATATATTCAAACTTGGCTTGTTTATTACTCGAGTGAGCTTGATTGAGGTTTGATAAATTGAATCCAAGAGGTGCTCGAGCAGTTTGATTAATTTACACTATATTTATTGCTTATTAACTAAACGATGAGCTATGAGCTTAATGATGTTTTTAAGCTTGACTCCTTTCATTTTGAAGCTGAGATTGAACAAGTTCTAAATCCAAGCTCAAGCACGGAAGCCATTCAAGCATATTGCCAACCCTCCAGAAAGGAAATCTCAGGGTAATCATAAAGTGTAGCGTCAGAAAAGAAGTATCTTTAAACAGTAACATATAATTGAAATACAAATATAAGCTATATACAGAGTCATTCAATATCTATTGTTCCATACCTGGTGTGTATTTGTCTGGAAAAAGGAGTTAGCTGAAATTTGAAAAGCTAATCCTCTTAGACTCTCTGTAATTGTTGATTTTCCATGCAGTGTATACTCCTCCTCCCCAACAGATGTGTTTCCCACAGAAGTATTTACGTTGTTCATGATGCTTACCTAAGTTCCATCAGAAAAATAAGAAACTAGATTATATAGCATGTCTTTAACCTATTAAGAGAGTGTAGGAATTAAATAGTCAGTGACTCAGTGGGAAACAATTCGAAAGAAGGTGCATTTAGCATAACCCTCCTGAACATGCAAGTCTAACCTATTAAGAGCATGTTCGGTATCCATTTTTTCCCCAAAAAAACCCATTTTTTTGCCTACTATTTTTGACTTTTCAACCTTTTTACACTACAAAAAAGTTTGAAAAGTCAATAAAGTAACAAAAAAAACCCATTTTTTGAAAAAAAAAAAAACTACACCGAACAAGCTCTAAAAGTAAATTTGGTGAAGTAGCATTTTATGACCTGAATCCGTCCTCTCCCATTTAATTCAATTGAACACAAACTAGAGACAAAAACTTCTATTGAAATTGATCTTTCACAGTTCTCTTATCCATATTCTCTAAGTCACATTTGCTCAAAATACATTTATAGGCATTTTTCATTGTAATGAAGTTTTCAACTCTATACCTTCAAGAATTTCTCTACATTGATCAACATGATTTCAATTATGCACAAATCAAAATATCTCGACTCAAAAATCTAGAGAACAATCCAGCCTTGCACTGTAGAGATCATTACAACTTGTAAAAGACTTTCCTTTGCAATTGCAACAGTATCAACTATCAACTATCAGAGGTAAGCATAAAACTTATTCTAATTCAATCACCCACCACATCAGGAAAACTTGCAATTTTCTCTACAAGGGGCTTCAGCAGCTCTGGCTTGTATGACGAAGTCACAAAATTAACCATAAGCTCCGGCTGGCCAGTCTCAATATTCCTGAAACAGAGATATAAAACAACTGAGCACTGAACTATGTTGTTTAACGTATTTTTAGATACTAAAAAGCATTGCTAGATTGACGAGGAAAATGAAAGAAAAATCATACAAGAATAAAAACAACCTGTCCCACTTAAAAATTCGTGATATGTACATAGAGGACCCAGGAATTATTAAGCAAAAAACCTAGAGCATGTTTGGGTGTGCTTCTTCCCAAAAAAGAAGCCACATCCTGTGGCTTCTTTATAGAAAGAAGCACAGCCAAACATGCTACTAATTGTGAGGTGGCAAGCACTGTCATCCATTTGTTAAGAGCAGCAACACTTCTCTTACAAAATATCAGAAGTGCAACTATGATTATTCCTCCCTCTCTATTGACCACTTCCAAAAATGTGGGATGATCCTTCTGTACTAAACTTCGCATGTAGGTGGGGTGATAAATTAAGGATGTGCTGAGAATGAATGAATCAGTTGGAGAAACTTTAGTTATCCGATGGTCACAGGTCTGATAAAATTATGGATACTGTTCAAAGAGTGGGGGGGAAACTAAAGCAATAAGGAGAATGACAGCACAATAGGTCAGAGCCTATTACTACAACTCTTCCAAATGCATGAAGCATCTGGTTTTGAACTATTGACACTTGAACAAGGGAATTGAACAACTCTTCATATTTCCCTGTGATCTTAAATGTAGAAATTTCAGCAAAAATGTATAATCTTTTCTACAACTATTTCAAATAGGTTTGAATATGTGATTTGAAATATAATGATCAGACTCAAGCCACACCAGACACCTGTATCCAGATCCAAGTAAGACAGGTTTACTTGTACTTTTTGAATTTCATTTTTTTTTTTTTTTCAGTTATGATATGCTAACAACAGTAAACATAGATTTTTAATAGTGTATACATCGTTGTAAGTACATATGCTTATACACTGGAGCATCCTCTTTGATGCAATTCTGAAAAGAAATCTGGAACTTATTTAATGCCATTACAGTTGAAATGAAAAGAGAGTTTGTGTTATGTATTGGTTAGATACTAGAGTTTCCAATATGAAAGTAGGGGAAAAAAAATTGAGAATTATCACAAAATCTAAAGAGAGAACCAGACAAGTTTGACTACCTGCCAGCTCTGAGCATCAGATGCTTCAAAAAGCCACCATGAGAGTACACATTGTATGGAGAAAGACCAAACTGTGGATCCCTCCAACAAGCTTGAATAGCTGCAAGAACCTATAAATCAGAGACAGAATATAATGCCAAATTGATCCACAGAAAGCAATTAGTTCATAGAGATGCATGAAGGATAAACTGCACATGAAATATATGTCTCATTATTCCATGTTTCAAATCGCCCTCACGCCCATAGACAGACTAAAGCATGTCAAATAATATTTGAAAAGAAATTTCCTAATTAGTTAGAGATACATTAACATATTAACTACTTTTTGGTCAAGTAATGCAGTCTGCATGAGTGTTATACTTTTTTGGGCTGTAAACAAATTTTATATGTGGACAACCTATTTGTTCGCCAGCATCTTATTTAAATTGTTATAGATGCAGTATGAAGAAGAAACGAAATAAACAAGGATATATAAGCAAACAGACTGCAATCCACACCTTCCTACAATTTTGATATACAATGGAATGCAGCACCATCACAAGTACCCTATTGCAAGCAGTGATTATCATTCATGATTACAAGTAGAGAAGCGTCAAAGTCACAATCACCTGTGAATATAATCATCAAAGTTCAAGACCACACAAATAGATGATTTCGTTTTGCCCCCACACATGAACACCAGAGAGGGGGAGAACCAGGAAAGTGCCTACTAAGTCAGCAGTATAGCAGCAGTATTTATTGCATGGTACACAGCTTTATTGTTCTCTCAGACTAGTGAGCAATATTTAAACTTTTTAAAGAACAAATTAATGCATGGAATTACATTTGTACACGTAACAATCATATAGAAACACTTGTGTTGGCTGAGTGCAATATCATCCTTTTTTTCATTTTTTTTTTTTTTTTCGTCTATCGAGTATCATCTTCACCTTCCTTAATATTCTCATCTGGCACTTCGAAACCCCAAATCCTGAGAACTATCCTTGCATATACTACTAAATAGCATGAAGGGGAAAGACACGTCAACATTTTAAGGTTACATAAAAAGGACATTGTATATTGCCAGATTTGCAAATGTAAGCTCAAAGCCTCACACTAGACCTCACTCACATAAAGAGGCAGGGTAGAAGATTTAGGAGAACTTGCATTGTCATCTCATTTTTTTAGTCAGCATTTGTGTTAATTTCCACATGCTGTCATGTTTGTTAGGTTTCAAATACAGGGTGCCTATCCTTTAAGCAAATGAAGCAAGCACAGTTTCTGACAGTGCATGATTAAAATGTATATTGTCAAAAGAACATGCAGAATTGAAGTGAATTTCTAGGAAATAAAAAATTGTGGATCTGAGTAAATTGAGATAACTATCCGCGTACCCTGTTGGCTGGATCGCTTTGTAATAAGCACTTGTCGATATTCAGGACCTTATCAAAAAAACCAGGAGCATGCAGTCCCAAAGCATATTCATTGTCTTCATCACCCTCTTGTTGTAATAATTCTGGAGGTAGCCATTTTCTGGTGCCAAAGGAGAACTCCATCTGCATAGCCACAAAAATGTTTAATCATTATCTCCTGTTTACCTATATTTTTGCCTTTTTTTTCTTTTTCATTGTCCCTTCTTTTCATTGATCTCCTTCCCTCCATTCCCATCTATTGAAAGACTTACTGCCCAAAAAAATTAGTGGCTGAACTGGTTACAGTTTCATAGTCTGGTTTGCAGAACTATGCATTAGTTGTTAAAATAATGTGTATTCAATACATCTATGCTGAATTGACATGGAAAGCATGTTTGATGTGAACTTCCCCTCCTCATTTGAAACCACATAATCTCATGAAGTATGGTCGTGCTCTTTCTAAATCCTAAAGATTATTAGTCAAGGGTTTAATATAACCTGAAGACATTTCCTAATCAGAAACTAATATGTGAATTTTGTTGTTCTCAAGTATAACTATTGCAGCATAGAAACAGATCCATAGGCGACAAATATTATGGATTTATGCTTCTTCAGCTACTTAAATACAGAATGATCCCAAAATTAGGATTTTGCCACCCAGTGGAAGAGGTATTCCACTGGCTGAAAAGCAACCAAGACACATAAACTAGTCTACAATGCACTCAATCAAAATCCAAATAACAATGTCTTATACGTGCTGAGTTGAGTTCTTCATTAACCTTGTTTCGATAGTGAAACTGGATATCACAAGGAACGATGGGCTTCATGACGCCCTCCTTAACCGAAAATTTGCCAACATGTACAATCAATTCATGCACTTGTTGCTCCTTAGCCCTGACCTGGGCCTCATACAACAAATTCTGCGTTTTACAACCTCCACAATGTGATGCGTATTCACAAGGCGCCGCCACACAGTCCCAGTGAGGAGATATTGTCTTCACTTTCTTCACCTGTGATCCCATTTCACCAAAACAATTAAAAACAAAAAACAAAAAACTCTTCCTCAACAAAGATTTATATTTCATCCAGTCATTTCCTCAAACAAATGAAATACACAAAAACAACACTTGACGGATAAACAAAAATAAGAAAACAATCAAATGCACCTCGGCGTAATTATCTTTTCTGCGTGTGACGCGGCCGACGAACTTCTCACCCGGTAGTGCACGATCGCACATGACTATATAGCCAGTGTCTGCCACCTTGCACACACCCTTGCCTTTGAAAGCTAAGGTTTCGCACACTAGCTCTAAAGTCTGACCTCGCTTCGGGAAATATGACGTTGGATTATTGCTATTATTTTCACTCGTTTTATGCTTCTTTACAGTAGTTGTGGGCTCTTCTGAGTTTGGGATTGAAGAGGAGTGAGAGAGACAAGAAGAGGCGAGTGTAGAGAGAGAAGGTACTGGAGTTGTAAAGCGGAGGCTTTGGATCCATGGACGAGGGTGGAGGCGGCGTAGGCCACCGCCGGTGGGTGTCGCCGCTGCCATTGTGCTTCTAAGAATTTATCTGGTTTTTGCGTAGGCTGAATTGGGCGGCAAAGAACTGGATGAGGAAAAAAAGGGTCACAGTCCGGTTTGTTTTCCTACTATACCAAAAGTTTGAATTGAAATCGCATAAAATTCAAGAGTCGTAAAGAGAAAGACTTTGGGGAGTAAAAGCGCAGCTATTGTATCCGAGTCCTACACTCTAGAAAATCGAGAATCTTAATAAAGTCGTATGTTAACTCTACAAGTATCAAAATGTGTTGGACAACTTGATCCATGAAGGATCAAGATAATGACCAAATATGCTTACCTCTATAGCTGTGTGTGCTAGACTCGGCTCTAGAGATTCGTAATATGCACAAATCGAATAATATTGAAAAATAGAAAATTTATGTATGCAATATTGTTTCAAGTCTAGACAATTTTAGGTATATTGAATCAGGAGATGGTGCGTCTTAAGTAACTTCAAAATCAAAATTGATCTAAATAATATAATCATCTTAACATATTTTTTAGTACTTTCTAATACTCACGAAACATTTATTCTATTATATTTTAGTCTCGATTCTCTGACAAATTAAGAAATTTTCTTATATTCCCTCGTGGTTTGGGCCCGTCCCGTCTGAATTCTTGACAAAATGAAAAAATATCCGTATATTTTGTCATCCCTCGTCTTGTTTTACCAAAGTTACATTATGATCATTGAACAATATTTCTTTGAATAAAATAAACGAAATTTATGTTAAATCAAGTTGTGTTAGTTTTAAACAATGAACTTGTCGACTAAGCGTGACTTAAACTAGGACAGCCATGTCAATGAGCATAGTCAAATCTAGATAATTTTAGGTGCACTCTCAAGTCACCTAAAAACCAAGTCACAAGACAACCCAATTTAAACATCCATATCATATTCACACTTCTAAAAAAATAGAGTTATCCAAAATTGTTTAATTGATATTTTAAAAATCATTTAAAATGTGGTACTAAATATGACTAAAAAGATTATATTTTATTTTCCTTTCTGAATAGTATCTAATACTTGCCAAACAAACTATCAACCTTTAAAAAAGGGTAATTTGTAATTTTGTCCTCCAACTTTTCAAATCTATTCCTAATCTACCCACAATCAATTTTTTTAGCATCAGACATCCTCAACTTTTCAATTTGTCGCAAATCACATCCTCATTGACATATTTTGATAGTTTTGTCCTCTTCTTTAAATAAACAAAAATAGAAAAAAACTAAAAACAACAAAATATAAAAGAAAATTATAAATAAAGTCCCATAACTTTTAAAAAACACAAAATAACTTCATCTTCCCCGAAAACCTACCTCACCTCATGGTCATGTGCGGAGGAAGTGAACGTCCTGAGCAATGTAATGGCGAAAAGTGTCGAGTTCAAGATTTCTATAAGCCAGACCATAAACGGAGTGTAAAGAGCCTGGTTCCCCGTCTTTCTGGATTTGATCCAAAACCTCCTCCATATACCCCCATTCTATCGGTTGCAGCAACTTTCTGGTTGCCGACTTTGCCATTTTAATTTTGCTCATATTACCAGTGATTGGCGACAATTTGTACGACTGAAGGCAGAAATTGAGTTGAAATTTCACAAAAGGAGAAATTAAGGGTTTTGAGAACAATTTGAAATATGAGAGTTTTTGCATCAAATTGGTTCTAATTTCTTTGATTAATTTGAATCTGATGATGGCGGAAGGTGGTGGTCGTGCCGGTTGCGGCGGTTATGGTAGAAGAAATGGCTGAAGGCGAAGGTCTATATGATGATTGATTGATTGCTCATCTATAATATCATGAATGGTAGTGATTGATTGCTCATCTCATGGCTGGCTTGCTGAATTTTCCATCTCATGGTTAGATGATGGTAATTTGGTCATTGGTGGGGTAGGTTTTTAAGGAAGATGGAGTTATTTTGTATTTTCTAAAAATTATGGGACTTTATTTGCAATTTTTTATTTTATTTTTTTATTGTTTTTAGCTTTTTCTATTTTTGTTTATTTAAAGAGGAATTTGTCAAAATATGTCAATAGAACATGATTTGCAACAAATAGAAAAGTTTGGGATGTTTGGTATTAAAAAAATTGGTTAAAAGTAAATTAGTAACATATTTAAAAGGTTGGAGACCAAAAGTGCAAATTACCCTTTAAAAATGATGATCAACCGGGATGAGATAATCTAAATTTGAGGGATTTGCTTCCAATTCTAATCCTAGAAACTGGTTTCCTTTTTAACAACCCTAGAAAATGAAACTGACGCTCTCCGTAGAATTTTTCGGTACCAAATCAAAACGATGATAGGTCTCGTGCAGACAGCTTGTCTCAGTTTAAATGTTCTCTTCCCAGAATGAAAACATAAACTTGTTCTTCATGGATTCCCTGCATCAGAATGCAGTTTCTCGAGTTCTTGAAAACCAAGCGGCCACTACACTCCGGTGTAGTGGCTGGAGTGTAGTGGCCACTCGTTGGCACCTTTACAATCTGATCGCTAACATTTAAAAGCAACTCAAATTACTTATACCATTTTCTTCTCTGGTGGAAGGCTACCAAATTGCGTTTCAATGGGAGGAACCACTGCGACCCACTTGCCATTGGCTTTCATAAATCTAATAAAAATCTCGTGAAAAGTTAGACTGAGGTTCAGAAGGTTTACAACGAATGAAACATCATCGGTCTTTAATGTAATTTCCAGTCACGGTATATAATTTTATGCATATATCAAATTCTTCAACAATCAAAATGAAGCTCATCTCTTGGTTTAAAATTCTCAATCAAATGATGCCACTTGATTTGGGCTTGATTTGACATCTATATCTCCGTAAGGTCTCAAAAATCCAAGAAGAAAGAACCGTCACTGGATGTGTAAGGGGCAGTAGTGCTTGGTGCCTACAATTACGTTCCTCTCCTTCAAGAATGAGCAGACAGGTCGGATTTTTCAGCTAGATAGTGCTCAAGCATGTCGTCTTCATCATCTGCAACACCCGAAAAAAATTACTCTTTATTATCTTTGAATTGTTGACTTAACAAAGGAAGAAGAAAGAAAAATACTAGAATCAAAATCACCTTCGAAATCGTCGTCATCAAAGTCAATATCTTCCTCATCTTCGTCAGTACCTTCAGCAACTGGTGCTGCACCTTTCTGTCAAAAAAAAGAAAGGGACAATTCAGTCAATTAAATTTCACTACAGTCCATATTCATTTCAATTTAGGCGCAGTTTAATCAAAATACACTTAATAATCTAATCTTAGATTATATACATCAATTATCATCAACAGCTTGACGAGGCAGATTCATTTGGGAACCGAAAGTAATCATCAGCCTACGTGTCTTGGTATGGCTAAAGGAGTTCAAGAGACGAGATACATCAATTATCATCAACAGCTTCACGTGGCAGATTCATTTGGGAACCGAAAGTAATCATCAGCCTACGTATCTTGGTATGGCTAAAGGAGTTCAAGAGACGAGAACAAAAAACTCAAGGAGCTAAACAGTTTTACTTCGCATATATTATATATTATCTGCCAGAGTAGTGATATAGCACCCACAGTGGGCACTAATTATGGTACCCAGTGTCCACGTGGCATCACCACATTGGTCACTTTTTAAAAAGTTCAAAACAACTTTGGACACCATAATTAGTGCCCACTATGGGTGCTATATCACCACTCTTATTTGCCATAATCTTTGCATAAACACTCTTCTCCTACATATAGTGGAAATATTTTTAACTTATTTCCCATCACTTGTTTGGGGCCATTTCTATGGCATAGAAGAATGTGCCATTCTTCTTCTTTACTCTCAAGCAAAATTTCACGCTTCTTAAGTTCAACGAATAAAATTTTCTTACAAAAGCATTATATTGACTAGATAGAAATCAACAAGACCAAGCATTCAAATAATTTTGTTTAGGTTTATAAAAGTAAAACACCAAGAAACCCAACTCAACCTATCATATACAAATAAAATGCCCAAAAACCAAAGACGAAAAAGGGAAGGGGGTGTTCTCTAGTAATCTGAACACGGGTATTTGGGAGTTTTGTCAAATATATTGCTACAATGGAATGCAAATTAACGTGTCTCACCCAGTATTCAGATCATGATTAATACTCTGCGCATGTGTACAATTTAACAATTTCATGATAAAAGAATATCAAGGAAGAAAAAAGTGCTGATGCAGCTCTTACGCTTTCAAACCACTGTCTGCCAGTAAGCTTCTTCTCCTTAGGTGCAGCAAGTGCCGAATCAGGCATTAGCCTGGAAGTTTATGCATAAACAGTAATTTAATAAGAAAAAATGTAAAAGTAAACAACTGCATGTCTTTCCATTCCCCACAATTTAAGATGGTAATCTGGTCTGCTCAACTTCAACATGATCCAGTGACCGCAGAAACAAGTTGATACCTCACTTTGATAAAATTAAAAATACAAAATTATCTTCTGCTTTGAGAATGATGGGTAACATTTTATGGTCTTAATTGTTTTTGAATCTGTAGTCTCACTCGTGAATAGGCAAATGCCTCAGGTTGAAATATAAAAAATTTTCATTATTTTTATTCTTCAACGCAATGTTCACATGTTTGCCAAGGTTGAAAATTGAAATGCTTAAAAGAGGTGTCATATGTTACTCATGAAACTTACTTCGCTCTTTCAAGGGCTAATTCCGCTTCAAATCTATCTCTCCATGCCATAAATGTTTCGACAGTGACTGGTTCTCCATGTGGAATGATTATCTGAAATGAAAATAAGCACATGAGATGAAGGTTTAACAATCAAATGATTGAATTCGATTGACAATCATCACCACCATTGTTTAAAAAGACTTAAACGAGTAGCGAAGCGTTTTTCCTATGTGAGGCACTTTGAAGCATAAGCCTCAAGATAGACTAATAAATAATTCAAAAGAATATAGAAGAACAAAAATATGCTCATAATAAAGCGTACATCATCTTAAAAAATCCATAATAAAAAAATTAATAATATTAAAAGTTTAACTTGCAAAAAAAAAAAACCTAATAATAAATCAATAAAAGAAAGTAAAATAGCCCAAAAAGTTAAGGCCTATAATAGAATCTCTTGAAAATGCAAGACAGGCAAACATCTTAATCGTCTTGAGGCTTAGCTTACAAATAGCACTTAAGATGTGGGATTCGAGATGTTTTATGAAAGCCTCAAGTGACACGGGATTTGAGACATAAGCCTCAAATAGTTTTTTTAAACAGTGATCACCACATAACCACACACCGAAGGTGCCAATAGGCATGCACCATTTAGCCATTAAAGAATAAATGGCTAAAGTCTGATATTGAAATTTCACGTCTCTAAAATAATCACTTGTGGATGTTAGCTTAGTCTAATATCTACAGAATTTTTTTTTTAAGAGTATAGAGATTTCTAAAAAGTAAAAATGAATCTTCGTTTGAATTTGATTAAGCTTATCATAGAAACATATTAGTTAGGTCAACCTCCTGCAAGTTAGACAAGGACGGTGATCAGCCCAGCATTAAACAGGAACCAACAATTTGCATCCATTCCACATTGGAACATGTCAATGTTTTGTGGAAAGGGATAGACAAAATATAGCATGGATAACTAAAGTTCTCACCATTAAGTAAACTACCTACATGATGCATGTTGATTACAATTTTTTGCACATTATAATACATACAAGAAGTAGATCCATATTAGAAACCCAAGTAAAACGAGCATGTATTATATGTGGTAAGGAAAGGATAATTTTTAATATCTAAGCCATCATTATTGTCACCAAAACCAACATGTAGTAAAATATTTTGTCGACTCAATTGAAAAGATCATAAAACTGAATCGAAATAATGTATGTTCCGTTAACTTTCCGAGAAGGGAACATATGACTTTTGGACATAAGAACATGTATACTAAAGCACGATGAATAACCATACATCATCTTTCGCTGCCGAATCTTCTTCAGCATTCTCAGAGTCATCCTGAGCAAATTTTTCAGAGAGCCACTCCTTAGCCGATGTGACCAATGTGTAAACCATGGCCATACCAAGATTTTCAGATGCCTGCGAAATATGAGCATTTGAGAAACAGCACGAGGTGCACAACTACTTTATGATACTAGATCATGAACATAGAACACATGGTCATAAATAAGATCAGATTTTTTCAAGTGTATCCATAGATTATATCACTATCGATCTATCAAAAACATTGATGTGCATCCTTTCAGTTAGATTCTAAAGAAATCTAGGGGATTCCATCTCTAGTCATAAATTCAGATAAGAGTGTTCTTAAAACCACCTATTCTACTTTTTCTCCACCCACATATTGTAGTATTTCTTTAGGTACACAGGAACAATTTGTTAACATAAATATAGACTCCATCCTAAATTTGTTCAATACAGTGATATGTATTCTATAAACTGCAGCATCTGAAATAGACATGCCCAATAAAGTATTTGTACTGGGTAGAAAATCTACCTCTTGTTCGAGCTTTTCCTTCAGAACTTTAATATCTCCCATTTGGATTCCTTTTAAACTGAAAATAGAGAAAGACGACGGCCTCAAACATATGGGATTTTCAACAGCTTCACCAAATATGCTAATATCTTTTAAAGAACAGGAAAGCAGGTAGCCAAAAGTATCCAAATAGTTGAGGATTCGAGGTGTTGATCTATCTAACTTAGGCAGCAAACATGGGATAGCAGTTGAGAATTCCTGTATAGACCTACCAGAATCCTATCGTGATAATTTGACTAAGTGAAGTTAGACCATGCAATTTGTGGTTAGTGATATGGTGTATGAGGGTGTATTGCACAAGTACTAAGAAATACTAAACCTATTAGATGGAAGGTTATATATAGACACAATTTTGTGGTTCCAGGCATAAATGGGGGGTGAACTTTTGAATTTGGCACATAATAAACAAAATAGGTAAATCTTCGGAAGCATACTACATTAAATCGTGATTAAAGGAGTTTTAGATCGAAATCAAATGCTCAAAGTATAAAGTACAATCAGAGCTGCAATTCCATTAAGAAAAAAGAATTTAAAAGTGAACAAATTAAGATAGTGCATGTTTGGGTTTGCTTATAAGGAACTTTTTTTGGCAGCATCATCGCTCAAGGAGCTTTTAAGTTTTAAGCACTCCCAAACATGCTCTATTTACAGTTAATCTGCTAAATGAAAAAGATACAACCACTGACCTTTTCACCGTAAGAAGTGGGGGTTCATCAGGATAATTTTCAGTGTGTGAGAAAATCAAGGCTAGACTAACTGCAACAAGATTTTGGCAACAGTTATTAATTTGATGGAAATAGGCATCACGTGATATGGACACCGACAAACAGAGCTCCAAATAACTGTGCAAATTTATTACAAAACCTGCAGGATTTGTTGATTCTTCTGCGTCGTCGTCCTGTTGGGAAATGACAAAAACATTAAAGGAAAATAAAGGGTAATGAGTTACATGTATGTAAAAGTGAAAATATAATTGATCTTTACTGTAAGATATGGTATTGCTCTTAATTCAGTGAAAATATAATTGATATTTCCTTTGAAGTTCTTTCTTTTTCTTCTTCTTTTTCTTTTTCTTCACTAGTGTTCATTATTAGACATGATGTATAAATTTAGCATATGTTTGGAGGTGCTGAAATTATAATTTAAGTACTTATATTATAAGAGGTGCTGAAATTATAATTTAAGTACTTATATTATAAGTTGTTGGTGAATGTGTGGATAAAAAGTGGTTGTAAGTTGTGGGTCTCATGAAATGTGTGACAAACTGCTGAAATTATAATTTAAGTTTTGCCAAACATATGCTTAGATTCTAATATCTTGTGAGGAAGCACTCTATTAAGGGAATCTGAGAATATCTACCTGAGGAGACAATGTAATCTGAAAGCATCGATTCGAAGTGCTTAGTCCACTTTCACTGGAGTGAATTTCTGGTATAATTAATCCACTAGAATGATTAAACCACAGGATTCAGGTACATTAACAAAAATGTATAAAGCAACTTAAGAGGACATTATAAGGTAGTCGCACAAACCTTTAAAGTCGTCCATAAGAATGGCTTCCAGCGCTTCAATTTCCATCTCCTGCTCCTGCTTATAGTCTGTCTCAAAATAATTTAGGAAAAAGGATAAATATAATTGGATAATCAACTGATATGAAGATAATTAGATATATTACATTCGCTAAGTAAAACTGGATAATACACGGTCTGTTAAAAGACTATTTAATCAACTATCCAACGCACTGAATTCATTTGTTGTCTAGTGCTAATAATCACTTCAAAAAGATTAGGAGCTTTAACTGAGAGACTTCCTTCCGATTGAGTTATTTGAACCAATCCCGATTTCCAGGATGAAACTTTTTTCTGTATTCCAACTTCAAGCTCCAAAAACACACGCGGGAATAATATATTTCATTCCAGACCATTACTCCACTGAAACGGATTCCAATTTCCAGACCACCACTCAAAAGAAAAGAAAAATAAAAATAAAAATAAGAATAAGAATAGTAACTTTACAGATTACAGGTTAAAATCTTAAATTGACAGGTCCCAAAATTAAAAAGAATCAGAAATCCAGATACAGTCATAGGTTATGCGTACCTAATATCTTAAGAAATCGGTGCCCCATAGCCCAACCAATTTCGACTTTTAACCATCCCAACAAAACAAACCATTCGATTCATCATTTCATCTCCCTACTATCTTTTAACGATTTAAATCCAAACTTGCAACACAATACCATATAAAAAATAAAAAATTAATAGAAAAAACAATCCAGCCAGTACCCAATAAGTATCCAGAAACCAATGGAATTTTGAACCGAAGATATTCAATTTTTCTACACAGATTTAAAAGAAACAAAATCAATGAAAAATACCAGTCATGGCTGCTCAATATGCCTGTTCTGTGATTTTTTATTCTCTCTTCTTGATGAGATTAGAGCACACGACGCGGGAACACTGGGGGAAAAACCTAAAGAGCTCACTGGAGAGACCCGCTGAAATGCTGAATACTTTCTGTTCGAGTGTACCCACTCACACAGGAATTGAGATACAACTATCTAGATCGCGAAGCAACGCAAATCAAATCAATCTGGACCGTACATAGCGATTCTTGAATAAAGTTTAAGCATGTATAAATTTAAAGGTTAATTAGAACAAAACAACCCCCATCTATTGAAATAATTGTACAAATCGTCCTTACTTTCTAAATATTGGCATTTAACATCCTCACCAACTCCATTTCTTGTAGAAAATGTCCTTCTATCCAAAAAACAGTCGTTATCTAAACGGACTAACACGATTCGTATTATAAGTTAAGAGTAAAATAGTCTATCAACATTTTTGCACTTGTATTAGAGAGAGAAACAATGCATTGGCCGCTGCATTTCACTATTCATCTCTTCATTCAATTCAAAAATCTGTCTCTCGCTTATGGATACAACTTGTTTTTGTTCCATTAATGCATAGTTAATGCTCCACTTTGTTATGGACCCACTTATTCTTGGATTCATTCCATGATTTAAGTTTGTTTTCAAACTTTTTCAAGATTATTCACGTTTTGCTACAACACTTTTTCAAAGGTTTTTTCAGATTTTGATTGGATTTAATTGATTCCCTGCAACTCCATTAGTTTCGGCCACTTTATTCCAGCTTTGGAATAATTTTTTCCTACTGATTTTTAATATGAAAGAAACAGAAAAGCTCGATTGTTCGTAAGAAACTGGGACTTGGAAAATATGCGCGCGCGATTGCAAGGAAGAATGCTCTATTTCAGGAAAGAATGCAGTAGGGACTTTCGATTACCTAGATGGTCCTTCATCCTCTTTTTTGGAAGAATCGGCTACTAGTTTCCACTTCCGTCAATTCTTTTAATTTTATACAAGGTAATTAGCATAGAACTACCTTCATTCATTTTACGGATCAAATTTGCGAACCCATTTTTATTTCGGACAGCCAGTCATTTTTGCTTTTTACTCATGATAAAAAACTGAAATTCAAGATTCCACAACTAAAAATCAGTGGCCGACAAAGCAAAATCTGTCTGGAATTAATATTCAGGCAAAATTTGAATATTAAATACCAAGCAAACACTGATGGTGGTGGGTTATTGCCGTGAGTATGATTTTATTAGTCAATGAAGAAAAAGACAAGTTTATGGATTAATTTACTCTTAAGTTATAACACGAATCGTGTTGGTCCGTTAAGATAACGACTGTTTTTTGGATGGAATGACGTTTTCTGCAAGAAGTGGAGTAAGTGAGAATGTTAAATGCCAATATTTATAAGGTATTGACGATTTTCACAATTATTTCAATAGGTATAGACGTTTTGTGCTAATTACCCTAAATTTAAATAGTAAAAATTTTCAATTTTATTTTATTTTTTGCAATAAATATTTTTTTCTAATTTTTTATTTAATATGTTTTTTTCTGACAATAAGGTGAAAGTTAAAAAATTTAATAATCGTTGAACTTTTAGTTATCTCTTCGATCACTCGGTGAACTTTCAAATATTGATGTGTGTTCATTAAATTTTAGAAAGTTATGCTCCGTTAATCACTCTTCACGATTCAATTACTACCAATAGACATAAGCACACATGTAGTTGACGGAAAGCACACATGTCACGTATTTGAGGTTAAATTCCAAAGTTAAATATTTCAGTGATTCACTATACTTTTAATTGTGTCTTCAACCACTCGTTGAACATTCAAATGTTGTTGTGTGCTCACTAAACTTTAGAAAGTTACGCTCCGTTAATCACTCATCACGATTCAGTAACTGTCAATGGGCGACAGTGCACACATGGTTGATATAATGCCCACGTGGCACACATTTGAGGATAATTTTGTAGTTAAATATTTTAATAATCACTAAACTTTTAGTCGCATCTTTAGTCATTCGCTGAACTTTCAAATATTTATTGTATACCACAATTTAAAAATTTAAGCTTCGTTAATTGCTTTTTACGATTTAGTAAATGTCAATGGATAGAAGCACACACGTGGCTGACAGAACGTCCACATGGCACACATTTGATGTTAATTCCGTCAAATCAATTGAAGCTGCACCTCCTTGTCATCAAAGCATTTTTTTTCAAATTACAATTTATACATGATAAATATTTATTATTTTCCCAAATTGAAATCCCTCAAAGTTGATTCTCTCAAATTCAATTCCTAATCCTAACTTATTATCACTTGCAACAAAAAATGATTGCACTACCCCCACAAATCAGTCTAATTGAGTACTGCCTACTCTGTTTAGAAATCAACAATATCGCACATGGAGGTAAGCCCAAGTCTGTTGATATTTTTATTTGTTTGTTTATTGTATTATGTACCAAAAAATATGTAAAATATACTTGTATGTAGTTCTTCTCTAGGAAACATAACTCTAAACATGAAAAATGTATGCCTTTTTATTTATAATGAATTTCACGTTGAAAAACATGTATTTTGGCCATATTGGATCTCTTTTAGCAACCAACTGCCTTTTTTTCCTATCAGATTTAGAGGAAGATCTATACTTCATTGATTTTGTTGATGAATCTGAGGATGATGATGACCTATTGTATGTGCAAAATCTCGTAGAAGGTATTGAAATGGGAGTTGAAGAGCACTTTAATAGGCGAACATGTTGATAATGAAGTAGATGAATTAGAGTATTCATCTTCTGAAAATTTACTAAGTAATTATGCATCTACTGATAAAGTTGATTTCTAAATAGAGTGGTTGTTTTCAATTAGTCTGGTATGTGGGGGTAGTAGTATTGTTTTGTCATACGAGAAATGTGTTAAGGCTAGGAGAATAAACTTTGAGAGATTTCAATCTAGAAAAAGAATAAATGTTTCTTGCGTATAAATTGCGTTTGAAAAAAAAAACACCTTGATTACATGGAGGAGGAGCTTTAATTGGTTGATGAAATTAATCTCAAGTGTGTGCAATGTCAGTCACGTGTGTGCTTTCGTCTATTGACAGTTATTGAATCACAATAAATGATTAACGAAGTGTGACATTTCAAATTCTAGTGAGCATGCATCAACATTTAAAAGTTTAGTGAGTAAACGAAAACTTTATTAAAAATTAAGTAATTATTGAAACATTTAATTTTGAGATTACCCTCAAATATGTGCCACGTGTGCGCTTTCGTCTATATCGTTACTAAGTCATGAAGAGTAATTAACAGAGTGTAACTTTTCAAAATTCAATAAGCACACAACAACATTTGAAAGTTCAATAACTGTTAAAACATTTAATTCAATAAGGTGTTAATGGTTAAATATTTAACTATTATTTAAATAATCAAAGAAGTAAAGTATTAAAATTGCAATTCATTAAATACATTTAACAAAAAATACAAATAGACTGTGAGTTTCACAAATGTGGATAGTCAAGACCCACTGTATGTTTTAAAAAGGCAAAATAGAGAATGAGTTGGAACTATATTTTAAGTATTCACTTTTGAAATTAAAAAGCAAGTCAACTCTTAAAAAGACTTATTGCGTGTCTAATGGAATTTAAAAGTAGTTTTTAGGAGATTAAATATATAATATACCATCGAACTTTATATTATATTTTAGGAATTTTGGCGTAAATGATTCATAACCTCTGCCCTTAGTGTAGAATTGTTCTCTAATGTTTATTTTCTGGCAAACAAGTCCCTAACAAATGTATTTTGGGACAAAATTGGTTCTTATGACAAATATGTCATTAGTTTTAATTAGAAAAAATTGTATGTGGATTCATAATCATTACAAAATGTGCAAATAGATCAAATACTTTTATTTTATATTAAAAAATTAAAGAAAACTAGTGAGTTTTTTTTTTAAATTAACACTTTAGTAATAAACATGTCAAATAAAATTATTATTTTTATTATTAAATAATTATATTATTTAAAGAGGGAGAAATCATTGTGAGAAATTATTTTTCTCCCTCTTACTTATAAAATTTTTTCTCCCTCTTTATTTTAAAAATTAAATTAAATAAATAACAAAATGACGTATATAATTTTATGACATTGAACTAATCTTATTACATTTTTATTTAACATAAAAATACTAATAAAAATTAATTTCCACATAATGTGTTTTATTTTTGAACGAAAATAAAATGATAAATTAAAATATGAAGAGTATAGTTGGATTTCTAATATTTGTAGTTAATAAGCATATAACTCAATTAAATAAAAGTATTTAAACATCAAGTTTATGACAAATTTATTTTTTTATACAACAATAAAATAAATATTTAAATTTTAAATAATATAATTACTTAATAATAAAAATAATAATTTTATTTGACATATTTATTACTAAAGTGTTAATTCTAAAAAAATTCATTAATTTTCTTTAATTTTTTATAAAAAAATAAAAGTATTGGATCTATTTGCACATTTTGTAATGATTAACAATCCACATACAATTTCTTATAATTAAAACTAATGGTATATTTATCTTTTTCATCATATAATGACAAATTTCGTACCAAAACATATAGGTTATGGACTTATTTGCCAAAAAATAAACGTTAGGGACCAATTCCACACTAAGGGCTAAAGTTATGGATCATTTGCGCCAAAATCTCCATATTTTATTTATAACATCAAACTTTAATTCATTTAATTTATACCACTAAACTTTAAAATTAGTTTCAGTTAAACCACTTTCTTAACCATTCGTTCATTATTTTCTGACGTGACACTACCAGATCATTAATTGACTGATTTATCTCGCCACGTATGAAAGTCTTGTTCACGTGTATGAAATTTAAAATACAAATACGTTTTTGACATCAATTAAACGATTCTGCGTCCAGGGGTTGTCGAAATGGTTGATACAAAAACGTATTTTCAAACACGAATTTGCATAAAAAAAACTTATTTTCATTTTGAACTTCATACACGTGGACAATACTTTCATACATAGTGAGATACATCAGCCACTTAATGGCCCGTTGATGTCACATCAGAATTTTTGTCAAACAATGAACGACTAGTTAGTAAAGTGATTTAACTGAAAATAATTTTAAAGTTCGGTAATATAAATGAAATGAATTAAAGTTCGATAGTATAAATGAAATTGAGTAGAAAGTTCAGTGGTAAAAAAGTTGATAAAGTGTGTGATTGAAAAGTTGATAAAAATTGTAAATCTTATAAAATATGTGGTTGAAAATAAATTTGAGAAAAAAAATATTTATTTTAAACTCTACCAAATATGTTATTGATTTAGACTTTATTTCAGTAATTTTTTAAAGAAGGTAAGAAAAGCTATCAAACTACAATTTTCCCATTGAAAAGTCTACTTAAGGGTCATAAATTTGTTATAACTAGTTGGAATTTTGGTATTGTTCTCATCCGACTCATTGCATTGCTTTATCGAGCTGGAATGGCCGGAACCGCTATTTTATAAAAAAAATTATTTCACCAATTTTTAACATTTTTGCTCAAGATTTTAAGAGCACCTCGAATGGTTATGAATAAATGGTTGACACTCGCAAAGCTACATGTAGATAGTAAAAGATAGAACCAATAATTAAAATGAGGCTCCTGAATAAGCACAATTTTATAGTATTCTGACAAAATATTAATTGCTCTTGAAGAGCATGTCATTACAATTTAAATATTCAAAAAGAATATTGAACTATTAGTCATGAAGTATCAGTAGTTTTTACTATTTAATTAACTATTATTTATTTTCTATCTATTTTTTCATACGTAATTATGAATAAGAGTTAGCATGAAATTATTGTGGGAATTCTTCAAATCTTGAATAAGATTTGTTTATTTGTTTTAATTGTGCTTCTCATAAAGAAACACAATTTTACAATTCTATCAATATTCTAGAAAAATATTGTATTGTATATCACAACCTAATATATAAATACTCTAGAATAATACTTTATTGTTGCTTCAAAATAAGCAAAACTTTATATTATATTAATATTTCAGTAGAATATTAATTGCTCCTGAAAAGTCTAATTTATAAGATATAATATTCTATAAGAATATTATAATATTACTCATGAAGAATTATCTTTACTTCAGAATAAAGTTAACATTTTAAAATAATTTGTTGTTGCTCCTGAAGTAACAAATATTATATTAATGTTCAAGTCGAATATTACTTGTTATCAAATAGCGTAATTTTATAAAATCTATTATTTTATAAAATATTGTATTAATATTCTTGAAGAAGTATAACGTTATGAATATCAATATTTTAAAAGAAAATGATATTATTGTTTCTGAAGAAACACAAAGTATAGAAAATATTCTAAAAGAATATTGTGTTGTTGCTCTTGAAGAAGCATAACTTAATTAAACGAATATTATATGACTGCTTTTGAATAAGCATAAATTTGTACATATCAATATTCTAGAAAAAATATCGTGTTGTTGCTATTGAAGAAGCACAACTTTACAATTTTAGAATATTAATATTGTGTAATATTAGAGTATTGATACTCTTAAAGAAGTACTATGTTGAACCAGAAGTTCAATGTCCTAAAAATTTTATTGATTGGCATTACCGGTTAGACCATCTCGGATCAATATGATGTGAATTATTAATGAGAATATCTATTGAAAACCAGAAAATTTTTCAATATAATGAATTCTTATGTGATACTTGTTCTCATGGTATATAAGCCAGTAGACCTTCACTAGCTAAAATAGGGACTGAATTCCCTACATTTCTGAAAATTATTTAGGGTGATTTATAGGGCCACATCACCCTCCATGTTGACCATCTATATATTAGTTGTATCTAATATATACATCTACTAGATGATTGTATGGTGTTATTATTCTCAACTTAAAATTTGTGAGATTATTTGCTCAAATTTTAAATTACGAGCATAATTTTCAGATTATATAACCAAGACGGTGATGTGTCTTGTCAATACTAGTGAGTTTAAATCTCAAACTTTTAATAAATATTAGTTGAGATGATGTTAAATGGTTTAACAATATTGTTTTTCAACGCCTCAAATTAAATTATAAACTATTACTATTGAGAACAAAGCGTTTCCCATTTTTGTCTAAGGAATGCTATTTTATATGCAGAAACATTTATACGCATCATGCCAACATCAAAGTTACCTCGCTATAGTTGGCTTATGATCAGAGCCTAATATTATCCATCTAATGATTTTTGATAGTGCAATATAGTGGATATTACACCACTACTTACAAATATTAAAATAATTCTAAATCTAACAACTTAGCTTATTTATTATAAAAATACTACATAATTAATATTATATTAATTAATAAAATAATGAATTAAAATCAAATGACTATTTTCACGTGAATTCACTCAAATTTGTTTTTGAGTTCTTGATTATTTGCACAATAAGTCATTCATCTTTATAATATTTTCACTTTAGTCCCTATACTTCCTCTTTCATTTCAATTTCATCATTTTTTATTTGCAACCCAAGTCTTTCAACTTTTAAATTTGTACAAGTTGGTCCCCATATTTATACTTTTATATCAAATTAGTCATTTGTATCACTATTTAATACGAATGTTACAAATGATATTTTGTATCACCGAATATGTTACATATTATATTATGTTATTTTACATATCACATGTTACATGAATTGGTATTCTGTATCACTGATGTTACGTATGTTACAAATGATTAAATCAATAGTTTTATTTGTTAAATTTAACATTGTGTTACATATCTATATCATACTATAACGAACTTATTGAAGTTTAGAGTTGATTTTGCAGTTATAACAATTTCTGTTTAGTATCGCAATCTGTTACAAATGTTACAAATCATATTGTGTATCATTGTTTGATACAAATGTTACAAATAATATTTTGTATAACTGAATATGTTACAGATAATATTATGTTATTTTACACAATACATGTTACATGAATTAATATTTTGTATCATTGATATTTTATATTTCAATTTGTAACATAGATTGTTACAAAATATCATTTGTAACATTTGTATCAAACATTGATACACAATATCATTTGTAACATATGTATCAAATAGTGATACTATAAATGACTAAATTGATATAAAAGTATAAATATGGGGATCAAGTTGCAAAAATTTAAAAGTTGAAGGACTTATGTTGCAAATAAAAGAGGACGAAATTGAAATGAAAGAGGAAGTATAGGGACTAAAGTGAAAATTTTATAAAGATGAAGGACTTATTGTGCAAATAATCAATGACTCAAATACAAATTTAAGTGAATTCACGTGAAAATATATATTTTGTGGTATAAATTTGATTTTAATTTATTATTTTATTAATTAATATAATTTTAAGAATGTAGTATTTTTAGAATAAATTTGTTAAGTTGATAAAATTAGAATTATTTTTAAAAAGTGGTTTATTTATGAAAAAATCCCTGCAATATATGTACAATCGGTCCACCATAGTGCACTGAGATGGGTTTTGAAAAATATTGGGAATACATGTTTAGTATGGAATATTATAAAATATCTTAAGTCCTAACGGGTGATATTTTATAATACGATTTTTTGAATGTCATTTTGATAAAACAGTTTTCTCAACATTATGGGAGAGAAATTAAGTAGTTGGAAATAATACATGAAAATGTAGTATATTACATTTTATAGATCCTTGCACACGACAATATGAACCAGAAGTTCGACAAATAACTTATTTGTAAGTTATACAATTAACAGATGTATTTACTGACCAAAGAGATTAAATCAAATCTCATATACCAGCTCTAAATGCTCCAATTTATATTAGCGTCTTTGAAAAACAATCCATTAACATTATATCAGGTAAATTAATGACACGCTTGAAGCGTGGTGACATTTGATTCCAAAATTCTCAAATAAAAAATGGAGCCAATTATAAAGATGGTCCTATTGAAGAGGTGTATACTCTTGGAGTGTATATAAACATAATTAATTATAAAAATCCCATAAGAGGTTCATCTAGTTGAAATAATAAAACGAAAAAATTTCGTTAAATTATGTCGTTATGAGAAAGAAATGGATTCAAAAAGAAAATGTTATTGACAACATGAAGTGCTTCATATTATGAATGGTAGCGAAGATATTGAAAAAAATCTATCAAAGAATAAATTGACCAGATAAAATGATGCAATCTAAGTAAATTGAACTGACTAGAGAAACCTGAAGTTTCTGGACATATAGTCCGAGCACCTAAAGGTGTATATTTATGCGAAAAAAAATGAGAAAATGAAGTCGTAATATGTAATGCACGACTTTTAACATTATGAATTTCGCAAAGGTTTATGTAAAGTAATCAAAAGTTGATAACTTGTTAGCCTGTCAATGCATGATATATATATATATATATATATACACACACAATGAATATTGTTATAACCAACTCATCTCACATGACTAATAAAACTATATATATAAATCATTGAAGGATTTAATATGCCTGAAGCATATAGTTCAACTTTTCAAGAACTTAATCGATCGAAGTACAGATCTGAAGTGATATTATAATGAAGGAGAGTAAATACGTATTGTACTCTTTTCCTTAATCAAGGTTTTATCCCATTGGGTTTTCCTTGCAAGATTTTTAATAAGACAATTTTAATGATGTATTAAATTATTATGTACTCTTTTTCTTTCATTATTATTTTTTTCTAGTAAGATTTTAACGAAGCATATTCTTTCTGTAAATGACATACAATTGGAAGTGGTATAAATATTATAGTTATGGATGTCCATAATCTACAAAATATTTTACTCTCATTATAACCCTATGGTTGTACTCCCGTGTATTATAAAATGTATATGAGACCCCTGAAAAGAACAACATAAGATCTGTTTTTAATATAATTGCATCTAACCATTATGCTGACTACAGTTAACCAGAGATAATGTATGAAGATGATATTACTTGGTGGTTATAACATGAAGCACATTTTACCAGAATTGTTTTATACAAGTTTTAAAAATATGGTGACATTGAAGCCATTGACGTACAATATATGGATAGCTCGATACAAGTTTTTTCCATTGGTTGAAATCAGGGGGAGTAGATGTACTATTTTTCCTTCGCTCAGGTTTTGTCCTACTAGATTTTCCTGACAAGGTTTAATGAGGCAGCATTTGATTACTCCCAATTTTTGATAATTTTTCTTTCTATTGGTATTTTTGTCCCATTGGATTTTTGCCAAATAACGAACCAGTTATTGTGTAATAAGTCATTCAAGGGGGAGTTTTGTAAAAGTATAGATAATAATGAATGACTATTTAGTTGTATATAGATGTCTATGTAGTTATCTACTTACTCCAGAAGAGTGTATTATAATAAAGTTGTAACTCTCTTTGAAACCCTATAAATAATGGTCATTGTTATAATAAATTTACACAATTGAGTTTTGACTCTCTCTATTCTCTTCTATTTTTCTAGTTTCATAACAATATAAAATATATTATAAAACAATATTTGTGCATCGACTACATAACAATTTTTGTTGATAAAGACATTGTTAATAAAATAAATATAGATTCTATTATAAAAGAATTTGCAATTGTAAAGATCGTCAGACACAACTATCTTTAGTTATTTTAGACTTTGAATATTTTTGTTTAATGACTTCTTGTAATTTTTTTAAATATTGTGACTTATAAAAAAAATATTAGATTATCATAAAAATTGACTAAGTAATTGTGGTTTGAGGAAGAAAAAAAATTCGAGGTCTCTGCTCTCGAACCTCCGTAAGGGAGGTCCCCCTCCCCTAGCCCACCATTTTGGCACATCCTGGCTCCGCCCCCTTACCACAACCTAGAAATTCATCTATTTTACCTATCATGTAAACTTCAATAGATGAAGTGTATTGAAAATACTCTGATTACTGCCAAATTTTCTATCCCTTTTTACACAAAATTTGAGCATCCACACATTGCTGTCAAACTAGTTAAGTTGACGAGAATGCTTGGATAGTTTAGGCATTTTTGACTAAAATTTTTAATTTGTTAAATCATTCGTCAATTTTGCCTATATTTTATCGGGACACACTTTAGAGCATGTTTTGCATGGTTTATTTTCATTTTTTTTAAAACTTATTTTCAACTACATATTTAATAAGATCTACAATTTATAAACTTTTCAACTACTCATTTCATCAACTTTTTAAAAATCTAATAAAAAAATACTTTTAAACTCCACAAAATATACACTTAATTAAAATACTACCACATTAGAATAACTATATATTCAATTAAAATTTTGTCCGATGACAAAATTCATTTTAGCAAAAAAAAAAAAAAATGATTGATCACGACCGTAAGGAAATTTTCACCACCACTCACGATAAAAATTATTGTACGTGTGTCTTCAAACAAATTAAGTAATAATTATTCAACCCTTCATCACATCTCCTATATTCATCAAATCTTATATCCACAAATCAGATTTTCAAATCCATTTTATTTTTGCAGCTCTCATTTGCCATTGAATTGAATTCTAAGTTTACGGTCGGATTCTACCACGTGTAAGCAATATACTAGTCACGACCATATAGAGTTTCACATCCATTCACGAAAAAAAAAACACTTAGGTTTGTCTTTAAAAAACTTCAAAAAATTTAGGCAATAATTGCTCTCTTAATCAAATCTCATATATTCATCAAATATATCTCATTCTACATATGTTATTATTTTGCAGCTCACAATTACAATGTTTTGTAATATTGACTTGCATTCAATTGAAATTCTGATTTTACGGTATAATCCACCACGCATAACAAAGCGGTATACTATTTAGGGGTTGATCTTCTACCCATAGTGGGTAAGAGATATAATGCCCACATATGATATGGCAGCCCATGATTAAAAATAATAATCAGTGTGAGGTTATGAACTACCAATCATGGACTGCCACTTCATGTGTGGGTATCAGAACATCTCTAAGGCAACAATGTCAAAGTATAATGTCTAGTACTTTATTTGACAAATGACAAAAAAGTGCTTATGTGTCACAATTAATGCTAGATGGTGTCTAACGCAATGTTCAATTCTAGACATTGTTTTTTATAATGTCCATTATTAATTTAATAATCTATATCCAATCAATACATTGCTCTCTCTCTTTTTTTTTTTTTTAAAAGTCAATAATAATTTGTTACATTTATACAATAAACATTGTTGTATTGTCTGTTTTTTGATATAATATTAATATTTTTTGCCTTATATACATAGTAGACATTGTTGCACTGTTTAGAAAAATTTTCTTTTATAAACAAGAAAATCCCCTTCTCCATCTTGTCATATAGAGATAGCAATAAAAAAAAAAAAAAAAATTGCCGCCAGAGCATAGGCGAGTTGTAAGACCTGAAGCGACATAAGAGAAATTATCCAGTAATGTAGATTCGATTTTTGTGTGGAGTAAATTTTTATTGAAATATTGTGGAGGTATGTTCTGAAAGTTGACATATTAGTAATCTCTCTCAAGTTCTTATCATATCATTTGTGTATATTCATCTATTTACAACTTGCTTGGTGCAGGAGCATCTAACAGATGTGAGACTTCACGTTCGAACTTTCCCATATAAGAAGAGCAAAAAAGGCAAATGGTACTTTGATCTCATTTTCTGAACACTGCCTTACATGCTTACACTCTCTCAACTTGATTTCTCTCATCAACTCCATACACCAACACATACAAGCTTTTCTCCTCTCTTCTCTTGCACTCTCTCTGCAACCAAAACCCAACTATTTGATAATAAAACCTGTCCCTTCTTTAAGTTATTGTAAATACACGAGAAAAAGAAAACATTTTCAAGAATGAAAAGGGAAAACTGAAGTAGAACCGCTTATGGGTTTTTACATATTTATGGAATCATAAACCTGTAAAATCTTCATTCCAAGAATTATTTTACCAGATCTGTCTTCCTTATTTCTCTCTTAAACCCTCTCATCTTGGTTTCTTTTTATTTCTCCTTCTTTATTGGGGTTCTTGATTTGATTTTTGTCGGCTTCCAATTTCATCGTTTTGTATTTCTATATTTATAAATTTTAAGTTTCATTTTAATATTTTTGTTTTCTACTTGTATGTATGGATGGCATGTGCGTTTCTTGGTGCTAAAGGTTGAGACTTTCTTGGGGGCTTTGAGTGTGCTCAGAAATGCTGACTGAATTCTGAAGAATTTTTTCTCTCGGACTTTTTTTGTTAGCCTTTTTTCCTGTCAAAAAACCCCGCGGCTGTGGTGCGTGCGTGAAATGGGTAGTTCTGGTGAGTACTGCAATAAGGACATTAACGCATCGGTGGGTGGGTTAGTTTGGGTCCGTAGGCGAAATGGGTCGTGGTGGCCGGGCCGGATTCTGGACCCCGATGAGTTGCCTGAGAGTTGTTTGCCTACCCCGAGATCAGGAACCCCTGTAAAGCTTCTTGGAAGAGAGGATGCAAGTGTGTAAGTTCCACTTTTAGTCATTTCTTGATTTTTCTTGATGAGACTGTCTGTTTTAATAGCTAGGTTTAAGCCTTAAGGTGTTGATAATACTTTGTCTATTATTTCACATGGTATTTTGTGGAGTTGTGGAGAGACTCGTGTAGTCCTGTCTTTATTTCACACCGTAAACGGATATTTGAAAATCGTTTGATTTTTGCTTCATTTTGGACAAAGCATTGAGTGTCACTTTGGAATTCATGAAGCTAAATTTTAAAATTTTGTTAGTCGTGTATATGGTGATACTATTTGTTCTGTATTTTAGTTTCTGTTTAGTCTCGTGTTTGAAACAATGCACTTGTTGGTTCAAAATCATTTGGTTTTAAGACTCTCGCATGGTTAAGGCCTGAATTAAAATGATAATAAATGCAATCAAATTTACAAGACATAACCAAACATCACCTTGTATCCCCACAGTTTCCTTGCTCATTGATTGGTGTAGCATAGTTGAGGCGTAAATTTAACTATTTAAAAGTCAATAAATGCCAATTATTGAACAAGGTATGCTCAAGAGAGTAAATGTCAAGTTTTGGATTACTTATAATTTTATTTTAACATCAACAACTCTCTTATGATCAAATTTTTAAGTTCATGGCATAGAATAACCGTTAGCAATAAGAGCGCATTTGCTATTTGTTGATTAGTATGATATCATTGTACCAACAAATTCAAACAAATTATGTGTTCACTTTGTCAATGCTTTTTTCTCTTTTCCTTTCTTTTAATTTGGGGTGGGCATCTGTGTGACGTATAAATGTTCTTGTAACTTTAACTACTTATACTTTTGACAGTTTTCTGATGAAAAATGCATGAGGCTGTTGATCAACTCCTCTGGCTCGTGTTCTTTTACATTTTACATAATCTGTATTCACAAGTTTAAGTGTTTAATCTGGGAAGCATCCAAGAAAATATTATTGGTTAAGAGTGAGACAACACATGGATTTTGTTAACTTGATCAGGTCAACTAACCTTATTTTTAAGCTTTGGATATCTTGAGTTTTTGTCTTTATTGTGTTTTAGTTTATGTCTTTATCTTAGTTTATTTATCTTGATCAGGTCCACTATACCCAAGTGGGGATTGATGTTATTTGCAAATTTCTCATTAATTCAGATTTTCACTTCCTATTTGTTCTGAATTCGAGAGAAAGGCAGCTTTCAAAGGTTTTTGTGGATCTCTGATCATTTTAAAATGTTGTTACCATTTTGTTTGAAACTATAGGTTACTACTATTGACATTCTGAAAGGCAAGTTGATGTGTAATATTGCATGATTTCCGTTAATAGCCCCCATAAATCAATAATTACCTTAGTCTTCGTTTTGAATGCTGGTGTTCCCTAAGAAGTAGGTAAACTCTTGCAAAGGCCACATGTCAATGTCGAAACACATTGGATATTAACACTCTTACAACTTTCTTGACATGTGTCAAGGCACTCCTTTGATCGTGTTCAAACATAAAAGTGAAGTCAAAATTATCAACATGTGTTTGACACTTCTCACGGAACACTACAATTAGACTCAACTATATGATGTATAATGAACTATGGTAAATGTTTTAATAAATAATATTCAGTAAGCTCATAGTTTCAATTAACTAATAGAATTTATAGAGAACCAACCTCTTTGTACTCATTGTTTAAAAATGCTTAATCGTATGGCGAGGCATTTTTCCTCTATGAAGCGAAAGCGTAAGTTTCGAGGCGCAAGTCTCAAAATAGACTAATAAATAAATCAAAAGAATATAGAATAAATTGCACACCATCTTAAAAAATCCATAATAAAACAAATTAACAATATTAAAAATTTAGCTTGCAAAAAAACATAAAAATAAATTAATAAAAGAAAGTAAAATAGTCCAAAAGGCTAAGGTCAATAATAGAATGTCTTGAAAATGCAAGATAAACAGGCAAATATTTTAGTCGTCTTAAGGCTTAGCCTTGAGGCGTAAGCCTCACTGAGCCGAGGTGTAAGCCTCACTAATGGCATTTAAGGGGCGGGATTCGAGGCGTCATGTGAAAGCCTCAAGTGAGGCGGAATTTGAGGCGTTTTAATTAACAATGCATAATGAGAAGGCAAATGCATGTTAGGTGAATTTGCATACTTTAGAAATTAAATTAGAGGACAAATGCATGATAGGTGAATTTGCATAGGATTGGTTGCAATCAAACAAGATTTGATTCTAGTAAGTTAGAAGAGGAGAGAGAGATTATAATTAATGCAGCCTACTATAGGTGCAAAAGATTTGATTATTTTTTATGTGCCAGTAGATGTTGCACTGGATCGAACAGAGGGGAAACCTCAAGTTTACTGGAAACAAAGCTTAACTTGTTATTGTTTTTGTATTACTTTCCACAGCCAAGAAAAAAGTACTCACTTTCACTCCCCTTTTCTTCTCCTTATAATAATGATTTTCATTCTCCACAGCTACAAAGTATTCACGTGGTGAAGATTATCAAAGAGTGATGAAAATTGTTGTCCATCTAGGACAACCACAATGTGACTAGTAAGAGCCATGCAGGAAGCAAAACTTCATCTAGTTCAAAGGATGTCAAAAGTTTCTTCAAGACATAGATTAGGTCCAGTGGGTAGTAGTTTTGTCTAATGATTAATGATAATGAAATCTGATATCATTTTTGGGATAGGGGCTTAGTTTGTTTGTTTTTTTTTTGAAAAAGTTGTTAATGTATAACATGATTGACGATCCTTTCAATTTCGTATGGATGTGAAGAAACATATTCCATTACTGGAAGTAGAAACTTAATAGTTAATAGCTCGTGAAATAACAATTTTGAATGTTCCAAGATCATTATCTGCTGGTAAATCATGTAGAATGATAGTAATTCAAATGTGATAGAAAAATTATTGTTTTCATGTGCAAAATAGCATTTCACTTGAACAAGTAACTAATAATTGGTTTAAAATTCAACATCATTTATGCGTTTGAAGAAAGAGATGGAAGATTTATGCATGCATTATGCAGTGCATAATTATATAGGCATGATAATTTTACTTATGAATTTGTGCATATCCAATGTTCCATTTTAGAAAAATGACTTGCCTATTGTTTGTTTTGACATATCCGTTTCTTGACTTTTGTCCGTGCTTCATAGGGTGTTTGTGTTGGTCTTTTTTTTGGTTTATTTTCCGATGCTCTTTTATCTATTGAAGATTGGTAGCTGGAATGTTTTGGTGCTTTTCATTGTTATTTTTTATATAAATTATACGTTCAATTCTGATGGACAACAATTTAATTGGAATTAGTACCACTTATTATCTTTCAGGGACTGGTATAATCTTGAGAAATCAAAAAGAGTTAAAGCTTTTCGTTGTGGGGAGTATAATGAATGCATTGAGAAAGCTAAGGCAGCCTCTAATTCATCTAAGAAGGCTGTAAAATATGCTCGACGAGAAGATGCCATTCTTCATGCACTTGAGCTTGAAAGTGCTCATCTTGGAAAAGATCACCCGGACTTCTCCACTGGAACAGATGTGCAAGATGGTGATCATCGTGATGTCGATGATTTACCAACTTCATTCAATCCTAGTGAAGAAAGTAAAGATATTAAAGAGGACTTGAGTAGTTCCAAAGATGATTCAGATTCAGCACAAGAACTTTCTCGGTCTGGTGTATCATTTGAGGAACCAGATCATGTAGATGCAGCTAAGGAAAGAATTAGAAGATGGAGAACTCCAAATGATTCAGAGGATGATGGAACGGAAGGAGTAAAGCGTATGAGAGGACTTGAGGACCTCGGGATGGGTGTTGTGTCATCACTGAAAAGGAAGAGATCACCAGTTGCACATGTTCATGAATTCTTGAAAAGAAAAAGCCGTCGTCGTACTTTGACCAAAGTTTTGGAGAATACTGTGATGATGTGTGTTCCTGTTGTTTGTGAACAACTTGCCAGTCCAACTGGATCGTCTGCTCCAGGACCATCTGACAATAAGGTTTCTGGATTAGAATCTAATGAAACGAAGATAAATAACTCAATGGCGATTAATAATAATGCAGAGAATATGGGTGCTTCATGTGAGAATGAAACATCACTGGTGGAATCTTCTTGTGCAAGAGATGCTGCTCTTAATTGCAAACGGAAGGAGAATGAAACTTCCAACATGGTGGGGTTCCCTGAGAATGACTCTTCTGAAAGGTTGTTCGATGTGGCCCTTATTGCTGAAGAAAAGCACTCTGCAGGTATGATCTAACAAGTTTGATTGTGTGTGTTGGTTTTGTTATGTTTATGCAATTCATTTTACAGCTTGCCAAATTATACTTTCTGCCTTTATGTTGTTTTAGTATTTCAAGGTGGTATTTTTTGTATCTAGCGCATGTACTTCTCGATGCATCTTATTTGCAGTATTGCTTTGTTTGTGTTTCATGTTTCTTTTGTCCTAGCAGTTTAGTGTTTGTTTAGTGGAGTTTAAAAGCAGTTTTTAGGATATTTTAGTAAAAGTTGATGAAATGTGTAGTTGAAAAGTTAATGAAATGTGTGGTTGAAAAGTTGATAAAAGTTGTGGATCCCATAAAATATGTGGTTGAAAATGAATTTGAGAAAAAAAGAGTTTATTTTAAACTCTACCAAACATATGCTTATTAGTTCATATATAAATATGATGCTAATATTTGTATTACAATGGCAGTAGTCATTAGGAGTGACGTAGTGTTTGTGGAAGGAACAAATTTCCGTATAAATTTCAGAAAGCAGGGCATAGACATTATATAATATTTCTCATGTGCATGCACATCTTCTTTTGTCAAACCTTTGAGTCTCGTTATTTTACCGTCGTTAATTTCCAAAGGTTTTTCTTTTGTTCTGCATCTTGTATCACACACGTTCACTAATGATTAGAGGTTCCATGTTCACACGTACATGGGGTTTGCATGTGTTGTAGGCTGCAAAAATAAAATATCAATTTTCAAGCTCATTATATGAGCCTAGGTGATCTATGCAACTTCTTCTCATTTTAACTTTCTGTTAATTTCCTATGGTTTTCCCCTTTGTCCATTGATGTACTTAGCTTCATATATTTGTCCATGCATCATTAGAAATTGCCTGTGCAGGGGACCGGTAGAGGTATATTGTCATCTTTCAAGCTATTATGTGAGCCAACGAGACCTAGACGGTCTCCCTAGTGGCTTAAAGTTTGATGCTTTTATAATTATCCTAATTTTTTTCGTCTTTTCTTACTTCAATGTTTTTAGTGTCTTGATCATGTGCTATGGGGTAAAAACAGAAAGATCGTGAACTTCTTTTGATGGTTGATCCCAATGTCTGGTCTGCCCTTGTAGATTTCTTTGGACACTACAAATTTCATTTAGTTCATCTTCAGTGTTTTTGTGCATGCAAACATTTCATTGATACATTTTGATTCCATATATTTATATATAAGTTTTATTCCATCAGCCTTTCTGCAATTGTTACCTCTGCAGCTCAGAGAGCACGGGGTGGTGCTGGAACCCAATCTAGCCAAAGCAGCTTTGTTCCATCTTTGGGGAATGAGGAGCTCAATGAATCTGGTTTGACCAGTGTGGGTAATGCTGATATTCATAATGCCAGCCTGAAGATAGAGAAAGGTACTTCTGAGTGGCAATTAAAGGGGAAGAGGAATTTGAGAGCAAGAAAAGTGGGTTTGGACTATGAATCTGAGACATACACAGTGGGTAATGATCAGGCTGGATTCCCTGATGGTTCTGTTCAAAATGTTGATTGCATCAGTGTTGGTGGATCGGTTTTGGACAGCTGCACTTGTCCAGTAAAATCGAGATCAATGACTGACATTCAGACCGAAGAGTTTCATGGTTGGAGCAGGAATGCTCCTTGGAAGGAATCTTATATCAGGCAACCAACAGATGAACTGCCCGTTCCCCAGAGGTTACTGCCCTATCGTCGGTCTCGTTTTACGGTCAACCCGAAGTATGATTCATCCGATTTTTCTTTTAGACACCATAATGCTGGTTCTGGATTGTATGATATCACTGTGGAGGTGAAAACTGGCTATCAGCCCCAGCACCAGCACATTCCTTATGTTTCCCTAATGAGCAAGTTAAATGGCCAGCCCATCATAGGTCACCTGCTTACAATCGAGGTGTTAGATGATGGCTATTGTGATAATCTAGTTATTGGTTCGGAATGCTATAGCAGCAGCTCAGAGTTAAACGACTGTCTGGATGCAGACGCTACTGCTTTACAAAGTTGTGATGTGGTTTATGAACAGAGGCAACGTGGAAGGCCACTCAGTAAGTATCGTGTGTTGCATCCGCAGATCTCGCCATCAGAATCTCCAAAGTCGAGGAAGAACGGGCTATTATCAAAAAAGATAAGGAAGCTATCTTCACTGACTGGTTCTAACAGACGAGCTGAGTGGAACAAACAGGTAGTTGAGAAGCTTAAGGGCCCTGCTATAGCTTGTGTCCCCTTGAAGGTCGTGTTCAGTAGGATCAATGCGGCATTACATTGTTCGCTACAATCCACACACCGTTTTGCTGCTACAAGTCATATATGAAGTTTATTTGTGGATTAAGGAGTTGTACTTAGCTGGAAATTAGTATTTTTGGTTTGTAGAAATTTTGGTTTAGTTGGGCAGAGGAGTTCAGCATTTTCATTTTTGAACCCGCCTTGTACAATCTGCGCTTTGAAGGTAGAATCGAAATCCTCTGATAATAATGCTATCACATTTTATTGTCAAAATAACTACATGAATTATGTTGTGCCGCCCGAAGCTCTGGAAAAGTTCGAATGGGAGTGCACACTTCTTGGGGTGAGTTGGTAATTAGTTGCTTTTTTAGTTATCCTCTCCCTACTTGGCAACCTAGGGTTAATCGGGTGTTAGTGAGTCGAAAGATAATTTTTATTTATTTATTTATTTATTTTGGCAGTAATGGCCACTTGATTTTTAATAGCTACATTAATAATTACTCGGTTGAAAACGTTAAGTTAAAATTTTGCGTGTTATTGTTAAATTTCAACATAAACACAATCAGCGTTAATTATTACGTTATGTCAAATAAAGTTGTGTTGATTGTAGATAAAATGAGTAATTGTCAAACATGTTTTACTCCACATTTGTTCATTTTAATAAGCAGTCATTCTGTGTAATTTTGTACTTTTGTTGGCAAAAATTTGAAGTTGGGGCATTTTTTTTTCAGATGACGTTAACGCCATTTGTGTCCACAATAAAATAGTGACAAGTAAAATTTTAGATTAATGTTTATAGCCTAGTGACCACTAGAGTAACCACTAGAAACTTGAGTAACTGTTGGCTTCCAAAAATGGATGATCCACGCCTCTTCTTTTTACGTGTATTTCTCTTCTTGTTTGAACTGTCACTTGGTCTATTCAACCACGTAGTTAAGCCTAGGACTGGGTGGGTAGGTAACATTTGGTAAAGAAAAACGCATTATGGTAGATGTAATAGTTTGAGGACTCCTAACTAACTATTTTTCAGGTGTTATGATACTTGAAGAATAATTAGTATAGAGGATTTGGTAGTTCTTGCGAGAGTAATGAAATTTTGCATTCCCTTATTGTGGAAATGAGTTGTGTATTTATAGGCAAATTTTATTAGATTGTCCTCCATTTGATTCGCGACACGTGGCTCGATACGGAGAGCTCTAGAGTCACGTCTTGGGTGTCACATCATTGTCATTAATGCGGGAGTCTCTTTCAGCTGCAACCTAAGAGGCTATGATGGTGACAAGCTGCCTTTTGCAGGCTGTCTCATCAGTCTTTGCTGGTCTGACTTACAGTGTGTCAGGGAGAAGTTAACATGCAATCAAGGTCGGACTTTGATAGACTCGGTTGTCTAACCTCCTCGGTACAAATAGCCTCAATTGACTTTGACCGCGCACACGTGGAGTCCAAGTGGGATTTTCCTGCCCACGTGGGATTGGGGCGTAACAATAGTTCCCCAAGTTCAGGACCTCTATCATTTATGAGGGGTGCTGGAATTGGTAGCGTTCGATAAGTGGCAGATTCGTAATTGGGATATTTAGTCCCACAAGGTCAGGACCTCTCATATTATGTGAGGTGCGGAGTGCGGAGTGGGTGAGATATTCAAAGCGTAGAGGTTGTGCTAAGCGATCTCCGTAGCTTTGGAGAGGCTTGCTGCAGAAGAGCTAAGCCCCAAGTGGAAGAGGCTAGGTAGCAAAAGAGAGTCTCCAAAGTAAGTGAGCTTGTTTGCAAATGCCCTTCCAATATTGGACGAGGCACGATATTAGGATTTTCCCAGCTGGTGACATGCCTTAATGAAGAGGCTAGTCCCTTGTGTGGGTATGATGCGTCTGCAAAAACTAAGTCCTAAATAAGGGAGCTTTTTTGCAAAGGCCCTTCCAATATCGGATGATGTAAGATATTTGGATTTTCCCAGTTGGTGCCATGCCTTAATGAAGAGGCTAGGCCCTTGTGTGGGTATGGCGCGTTTGCAAAAACTAAGTCTCAAATAAGGAAGTTTCTTTGCAGAGGCCCTTCCAATATCGGATGAGGCAAGATATTTGGATTTTCCTAGCTGATGCTATACCTTAATGAAGAGGCTAAGCCCTTGTGTAGGTATGGCGCGTCTGCAAAAACTAAGTCTCAAATAAGGAAGTTTCTTTGCAGAGGCCCTTCCAATATCGGATGAGGCACGATATTGAGATTTTCCTAGTTGGTGCCATGCCTTAATGAAGAGGCTAGGCCCTTGTGTGGGTATGACGCATCTGCAAAAACTAAGTCCCAAATAAGGAAGTTTCTTTGCAGAGGTCCTTCCAATATCGGATGAGGCACGATATTGAGATTTTTCCAGCTGGTGTCATGCCTTAATGAAGAGGCTAGGCCCTTGTGTAGGTATGTGGGTATGGCGCGTATGTACAAACTAAGTCCTAAATAAGGAAGCTTCTTTGCCGAGACCCTTTCAATATGCCGCTAGTACCTCTTCGGAGAGGTTTACGAGAAGATTTTACCCTAAACTTGATTAGTCACGAGTGCCTCTTTTTCGGGGTTGCGTTTCTAAATCAAATGACTGATCGATAGACGTGGCGCTTCTATAATGCCAGTGCCTCTTTTAGAAGCCTTAAACAAGCAAACAATTGAAACTTGATTTATAAATAATCAAATGTCGGTGCCTCTTCATAGATGTGTCACCTAAGCTCTAACGAGATACAAGCCAAGCCTTAGGAATTTTAAACCATTAATCAAGTTGGATAAGCTCGTATGTATAGTTTTCGAGTGCCTCTAAGGACATACGTTAGCCCCAATTAGTACTTGCGTAGCATCCTTTCTTTAAGAAAACTCCTTTGTTCGAGGAGGTTTAGACTTTTGATCACATTTCACTCGTGGTTGAATGTGTGGTTTCCTACAGACGGTGCCAATTTGTTGACCTCCAAAAATGGCTGCCAACAAGAACCTCACGTCTCCTCTTCCTATGTGTATTTCTCTTTTTACTTGGATTGCCACGTGGTCTATTTAACCACGTAGTTAAGCCTAGGACCGGGTGGGTAGGTAACAAAAGGTAAAGAGAAACGCACTATGGTAGAGGTAATAGCTTGATGACCCCTAACTAACTATTTTCCAGGTGGTTATAATACTTGAAGAATAACTAGTATAGATGATTTTGTATTTCTTGTGAGAATAATGAAATTTAGCATCCACTTTTTATGGAAATGAGTTGGGTATTTATAGGCAAATTCTATTAGATTGTCCTTCATTTGATTCGCGACACGTGGCTTGATCCGGAGAGCTCTAGAGTCACGTTTTGGGTGTCACATCATTGTCATTAATGCGAGAGTCTCTTTCAGCCGCAACCTAAGAGGCTATGATGGTGACAAGCTACCTTTTGCATGTTGTCCCATCAGTTTTTTTAAGTCTGACTTACAGTGTGTCAAAGAGAAGTTAACACGCAATCAGAGTCAGACTTTGATAGTCTCGGTTGTCTAACCTCCTCGGCACAAATGGTCTCGGTTGTCTAACTTCCTCGGTACAAACAGCCTCGGTTGACTTTGACCGCGCACACATGGAGACCTAGTGGGAATTTTCTGTCCACGTGGGATTGTGGCGTAACAAGTAACTATTAGTGTAAGAAAATTATTTTAATGATCATTTTGAAAATTTTAACAAACTTCGTGCTGAAATTAAATCATTCTCAAATTGGCGCAAATGGTCCCTGACCATTGTCCCGAGTGAGGAAATGGTCTCTAACGTTTATTTTTTAGTACATAAGTCCACAACTTATGTGTTTTATGTGTTTTGGTGCACAATTGGTCCTTATTTGATTAAAAAAATAAATATACCCTTATTTTTAATTAGATAAAATTATATTTGAATTTTTAACTTTTGCAAAATGTGCAAATGTGTCCGTACATTTATTAAATAATATGTGATTTTACATACTAAATATATTATTACAGTTGTGTTAATTAAACTTTTTATAAAAGAAAAATATAAAATTATTGTGTTTTAAGTATATGTAACTACTATGTGATGTGAAAATTTTGAATAAAAATTAAATTAAATAAATAACAAAATAAAATATATAATTTTATGACAATTGAACAAATCTTATTATATTTTTAGTTAATATAAATATACTATTAAAAATTAATTTAATAAGTGAATTTTAAGTTATAGATCTTATGAAATATATAGATAAAAAATATGTTTGACCAATTTAATTGGTTGAAATTATAAATTTAAATATGTCCAAACATATGCTGAATCACATATTTTGGCTAGGTAAATACAGGGGTATTTCGGGGAGTCGCAAATGTAATATTACGAAAAAAACTCAAGGGCCATTTCGTCAACTAGCATTAGATATCCTCCGTAGGGTTTTATAACAGTATATATGCCGCCTCTGCTTCCTCTTAAACTCGTAACTCGTTCGTTAAGCCGTGGGAGTAAAACCCTAGATACGATACCGGTAACCTGCAAATCTCCACCTCGCTGAACTTTGTGTATATACGAGTGCGTAGTGATCTATGTATTCTGATGTGTTCAATTTTTGATACTTTGGGTGCAGGGTGATTAAGGAGAGCAGTGAAAAATGGCTACTGTTCCAGGACAGCTGATATGGGAGATCGTGAAGAAGAACAATTCCTTTTTGGTGAAGGAGTTTGGGAATGGAACTGCCGGAATCGTGTTCAGCAAGGAGCCCAACAATCTCTACAATCTCCATTCCTATAAGCATTCTGGTTAGTATTACAGATCAATTTATTTTGCATTAAATATTTTGTTCTTTGTTTAGAAACCGATTTTTTTTTTTATTAGTTTTGAATTTGGATATTTTATGTACTTAGTATTGGTCAAGGCTTGTGATTTTGCATATGAATTTAGATTCGTGGTTACTTTTTTCGGCTGAAAAATTGGCCACGAGTCGTTTTGTGAATGTTTTGGGCTAGGTTTGAAAAAATATGTTCGGTACTGTTATGTGATATATTCTGCGATGACAACTCTGCTGCACAATAATTGCCATTTTCTTGGATGCTTAGAATATGTAGGGAAAGGAAATATTCTTTTGTAATTTGTATAAATCATGGGGAAATGGAAGTGCTTACTTGGCATTAAACTTCATTTTTTTTCTTTAAAAAGATGATTTACATTCTAAGTTTTGTTTAGCTGTGTAGAAAATGTTGGATTGTAGCTTTTTAATTACATTTTGCTAAGGTTTCATTTTCTTGTCTACGATAATGAAAAGAATGGACTTTGCAATAACTGTGCTGTTTTAGTTAACTTGTATACCAATTAGGTCGAATACCTTCATTATATTTAGGCTGAACCTATTGCTTGAATAAGCGTTTTTATTTATGGTGCTAGTCAATGTGAAATTTCCAATAATGGCAAGTAAAAATTATTTTTTTGTGAATTATTATCTATAGGCTTGGCAAACAAGAAAACAGTGACAATTCAACCTGGCAAGGATCATTCAGTGCTGCTTGCAACGACAAAGACCAAGAAACAGAACAAGCCTGCCAGTGTGCTTAACAAGTCTGTCATGAAGAAAGAGTTTAGCCGTATGGAAAAGGCTGTTTTAAATCAGGTATCTAATCCCTACTGTAGTTTATTTGAAAGCCTCACTCGCTTCTATATTAATGCGTGACTTCTATAATAATACTTTGCGACTTAAAATCTTTGGCAAGTTGATAACTTCCTGAATGAGTTACCTGGTTTTCACGATTTATATCTGTTCAATTTATAGGTTAATGGTCCTTGATAAACAGGGTATGTGCACGGGCCTTGTAATTGATATAAAAGAAACAGAAAGTGATCCAATAAGTTGACATTAACTTTTTTTGGTGGTGTGGTTTCAAGATGTAATAACATATGAGACGCTATGGCGGATGATTTTACTAGTCTAAATGCAGTATATGTGTAGTAGTGCTCTAATTTTATTTAATGCTATTTCTTCGTAACAAAATTAATCTTTGCATATCAGCCTTTTATTTTTTCCCAGTTTGACCTATTCATCTACATTAGAATAAATTAATTTCCATTTATAAAACATATATGAATATGGAGGTTTAACCACTGGAAGAAATCGTTTCTTCTATTGTGCAGTAGCCTTCTTTTAGCTCTCTCTCTGCCCCTTACCCCTACTTATCTGGTACTCTTTGAAGAGGAGATCAATCACTTTACACTTTCCCATTGTTTGATTTAAAGACTCTATGACCGTCAAAACATATTGTTAATCCTCTTATTTGGAGTTGCTGTCAAAATTATGGATACATGGCTTTGACCTTGGATGAGCTACTATTTTGCTCTAACAGTGCAGTAGATTTGAGCTGGTTATATGGGCATTTGTTTGATTATAACAGTGTTCTTTCTTTCTTATGTATTGTGGAAAACAAGAACACATGCTAACCTTTTCATTCGGGCAATTCACCGTTCTCGAATGCAGGTGGCAGATAACTATTATAGGCCAGATCTGAAGAAGGCAGCTCTTGCAAGATTGAGTGTTGTGAACAGGAGCCTTAAAGTTACCAAATCTGGTCCTAAGAGGAAGAACAGGCAGGCTTGAGGTCCCTGGTATAAGTGAAGTAGCAGATAAATTGTGTTGATGCTATGGTACCAAAGTTTTTGGAGGTTTTATTTTTTTGTGAACTTTTCTTTAGTTGAAGTTGTAATCTTATCCTTCTTTTGGCCAAATCGACATACTACAATTTGTTTTTCTCTCACATCGAGTTTGAATCTATCATCAGAAGGAGAATTGGGCCAAAAATTAGGTTACATTTTGGGATAATCAAATATTTGTCGTCTTTGCATTGGATGTGATTCTTCATTTTAAGCATAACATTTGGATCCCATGTTTAAATTTTGAAACACTTGTTACCTCCCATGTGTTCTAACTATACTTGATATGGTATACATCAAATATTTTTGGTGCAAGATGGTCAGCACATTTGATCTTGTTACCATTACTACTACCTTCTATTTGTCTGTACTTGTTACTTATCATTTATTTGTTAATACTTTTTGTGCCTGCTTGAACCGGCATTCCATGTTAAATGTTATACAGAGTCATCTTCCTTCACTTGAGTCGGTTTTAGAACGTTGCAAGTTTCCTTGAAGAGCACTCTGCCCATTTATGTCTACCCTTTGCTTTGTAGCTTGTATGCGTTTCCTCTTGTCCCATTTCTGACGTGTAGACCACATGTTTGTCAAATAAGCTCTCGAGATGAGTTTTAAATCCCTGTTCTCTCCATTTTAATGATTGGTCAAAATGATTCAAATCATGTTTCTAAATTAATTAAAAAAATATATATATAGAGAAAATTGTACTTGGCGAACAAGCAAAAAGCTGAAGGAACTTCTCAAATCAATTCGTGTGGAGCACCTATTTTTCCATTGTTTCTTACAAGTCAAAGTTTAAGGCATTAAGCACTCCAATTCCATTCCTGTTTGGTAGGTACCGTTACACTTGAAAATTTACGAATATGCCGTTTAAACCAATAAGTTTGATTAGTATAATACTATAATGTAAATATAGCTGACGCTGTAGAATATGCTGAAAAGTGGAAGTCAATGTAATTCATTACGACACGCATCAATATTCAAATACAAAATGTTGCCCTATAAATACATAAATCCTTTGAAGCACAAGATTTCATCAAATGGAAGATGATTCCACAGGCATAGGCAAGGATGAGAATTTCAATACAAAGCGGAGGCGCTTTAATAGCTGCTTTTCCTTTATGGAGATTTCTATTGATCCCGGAGCTAAATCCCTAAACCATTTGGACTCTGAAAAGTTCAAAAACAGCATCAAGAAATGGGCTAAAACAGTCGTCACTTATGCCCGCCAGGTGAGCGATCATTTAGGCAGCTCCCGTCGCTAAAATGAATGGTCGAATCTAATCCTGGAATTGGGGCCAGGTCATCGTTCGTTTGACGTCGATATTCCAGCTTTTGTCTGTCAACAACTGAATGTTTACTTTTAATTTCATATCTGTAATAATGACAATAAATTTTCGTTTTGAGTACAATTTGTTTATTTGAAGTTTGAATACATGGCAATTGGCATGGCTTCTTTTGGAGAATGCTAAAATTTTACTACAACTCGACTTGGGAATGGTTCAAGGGGATATTTCCCCTGGCGTGCAAGCTTGTTATATCATATATGGATTTATAAGCACTTTGTGTATTTTTGCTTCAAAAAGAATCCTATTCAAAGTACTTGGAACATAGTATTAAGAGCTTGTAATTTTTTTGGGCTAAAATAGTTGTTCATAGTGTTTTTTTTTGGGGCCAAAATTTTGTGGATTAAATGCAATTTGGTCATTTCAGCCACCATTTGGTTTGAAAAGTCAACAATGATGTTTGAAATAAGAAATAATTAGGAATCACACCTTATTTTTTTTTTTAATGATTTTCAAATATACTAGATTGTTTTTAATTTTTTAATAATACTAATTATCATATATATTTACTATATTTAATTAATAAATCAATAATTTGAAATTTTGAAAGTCAAATGCAATTAATAACCGATGTGCTATTTTTCAGGTACTAAATCATATTTTCCTTGTTTATTGAGATTAATATGCCAAATAACCAAAAATACCCCTTAGTAATTGAAGTCATTCCTTTTTTAACGCCTTTAAAAAAAAAACAAAATCAATTTGTCTAGATCTTTGGTTCATCAATAACAGCTATGTTAATCTACATAGAAGTGATACAATTACATTAATTAAGTAACATTGCATGTGTAACATTGACATTCATTTTAGCAATTAAATTCAATAATGCAATAACAATTATTCATTTAACAATTACTTTAATTCAGTAACAACTATGTTAATATATTAAAGTCATTAAATAACTATGTTAATTCAATAACAATTATATTAACAAATCGAAGTCATTGTATCTTTATTTTCGTTTTCAACAAATGATACTAATTTAGTAACAACTCTGTTAATTCAATAACAACTACGTTATTTCAGAAACAAATATGACGACATATTGAGGTCACTATATCTTTATTCTCGTTTTCGACAAACTTTACTAATTGTAAATGACTATAAACGAAAAAAATAGATTGTTACCATTGACCATTTTCATTGCATTACAATGAAGTGTCAAATACATTTTTCGTTCCATAACAATTCACATTTGAGCTTCTATTTTAAAAAGTTCAACTTTGTTAAAAAGAGTAGTCAAAATCTTTACACGTTGGTTATAATTTTGAAATTTATTCTGTGAGATTTATCCCTTAACATGTTCTGCAAGATGGTGGCTTATTTGAGAACAACAATTTTGAAATTCTTGTGCTTGTTTGAGTCTTATTCGGATCGCTTGTTTAAGTTTGATGGGCTCTGATACTATATTAAGACTTGTGTTTCTATTTTAGAAAGTCAACCTATAATTTCGATATTTAATGGATGTTAAATTTATCTTTTAACATTTCCTACAAGATGGTGACTCGTTTGAGACAGCAATTAGACGGATTAAATTGTTCGTTTGAATTTATTGTGATCTCATAGAATATTAAGATTTGAAGTTGCATCTCAAAATGTTAAATTTGTTAAAAAAATTACCCAAAACTTTTATATATTAATTATAATTACAATATTTAATATGTATAATTTATCCCTCAACACATACTACTCGAATAAAAGTTTTATTTTAGGAGACACTCATTGAGAGGATGGAATTTAGACTAGTCAATGAGTCTACTTATGAGTCTTATTTCTTTCAGAAGGTAAACTCGTGGCTATAGCATTTAAACACCTCCTTCATATATGTCTCTATTTAATTTTAAAGATGAGTTTTATCTGAAGTACTTTGTTATCATTAAAAAATTGTTTATCGAATAATTAGGTCGAACGAGAGAGAGAGAGAGAGATTTACATGATAAACTCTATCAACAACGATAGTTTAAAGATATAAATTTTCTCCGTGTCATTTAATTTTAAATTGTTTAGTCAAAATATGATTTGAGCAGTCAATGAGATGCATTGATTCTACTATCCACTATACAATTTTTATAAATATATTATTTTATATATCTTAATTCTTAAGTAAAAACTTAATATCAATGTAATATTGAATCCCCTTAATATTGGTTCCAGATATTTTATTTATTTACACTTGCTAATGCTAAAACGCGTTTGACCGACAGTAGGTATCTCACCTGGGGGAGAAAACGCGCTCCACACACTACTAAAGTCGCATTGAAAAACGAAGCAAATGAAATTTCAAAGAAAAGAAAGGATGTTAATTTCAATTTTGGTCACCGAACTTCTATTAAAATATTAATTTGGTCATTTAAATTTAATTTATCACAATCACACCACTAAGTTGTAATTTACTTTCAATGTAATCACACTATTCATGTGTCTTAAATTCTCAAATTCAGATGCCACGTATGCAGAAGATGAAACGGTCTACATGTACAAAATCGTGCTTTTTAGGGTTCTTGCCCATTTCTAGGGTACTTGACTATTTTCACAAAATACCCACCTGAAATTGGTCCACACAACATCCCTAAACAGATTGAATGAATGGGCAAGAGCTAACATAGTGGCCAATATTAAAATTAAATTGAAGTTTAGTGATTTGATTGTAAAAACTTAAAAATAAATTATCTGATTGAAATTTCCGTGAAAGTTTAGTAACCAAACTTGAAATTAACGCCATTTGCTTCCCACGGCCCACCCAATAAAGAGACTCCTACCCCTAATTGAGCAAACAATTCGAAGTTCAAACCCCCCTCTCTCTCTCTCTCTCAGAATTTCTCTGTAAATCATCAATAAAATATGGGTAACACTGAGAAATTGATGAATCAGATCATGGATCTGAAATTCACCTCGAAGAGCCTCCAGCGGCAGTCTCGCAAGTGCGAAAAGGACGAAAAAACGGAGAAATTGAAGGTCAAAAAGGCAATCGAAAAAGGAAACATGGACGGCGCCAGAATCTACGCCGAGAACGCCATCAGGAAACGCAGCGAGCAGATGAACTACCTTCGCCTCGCCTCCCGGCTTGATGCCGTGGTGGCGCGGCTCGACACCCAGGCCAAGATGACTACCATCAGCAAGTCGATGGGTAATATTGTCAAATCACTCGAGTCCTCCCTCGCGACGGGAAATTTGCAGAAGATGTCCGAAACTATGGACCGATTTGAACAGCAGTTCGTGAATATGGAGGTCCAGGCCGAGTTCATGGAGAGCTCGATGGCTGGAAGTACTTCGCTTTCCACTCCAGAAGGGGAGGTTAATAGTCTTATGCAGCAAGTGGCGGATGACTACGGGCTCGAGGTGTCCGTGGGCCTGCCGCAGCCTGCTGCGCATGCAATTGCGACCAAAAATGAGGAGAAGGTGGACGAGGATGATCTTTCAAGACGCCTTGCAGAGCTCAAGGCCCGCGGGTAAAGTTTGGATAAATTCTGAAATTTGTGGAGAATTTGGTATTATTACTTTATGGAGCTGTGGACTCCTGATTACTTATAATATGTGATAATACTAGATTTAATGCCTGGATTATATTCTCTCTTGGGGAAGGTTTCATTGTGTAAATTTGACTACTCTTGATTGCGGATATGTGACTTCATGCCTTAAATGTTTCAGCGTATTCCTACTGCTTTTGTATTTTGTTTAACAAATGCGTGTCTATGATTGACGGTAGAACACTGTTACATTTGATAAATTGGGTCAATTCTGATTAACTCTGATGCTTTTGATACCTGTAATATGTGCCCGTGAACGATAATTGGTGGCTGCAGAAATGCCTATTAACATTGATGATTGATTGAAAATTACGATCTTGTCAAACTGTGCTAGTTATTGTGGCTTTGGCATTCTTAAACAAGAAAAAAATTGGACATATTTGCAGGCTTGAGTTGAGTTCGTTCCTTTATTTGTTCATTGTTTGTTTGTGCTTCTCTCTTTCTCTCTCTCTCTTTTTTTTTTTTTTTTTTTTGGGTACTTAGAAGATCACTTTGCTGTAGTGCAGAAGGCCATATATATCTAACTTACTATGTGAAGATAGTAAGTTAGCAACCTGCTTATTTTCTGGTTACTAAATATCTTTGGCACCTAATTTAGATCAGCAAGATCTTAATTTTGATAAACAAAGAGCAGAACAGGAATTCAATTCTGTTCGCCTCTACAGCCTCTTTTTACGGATATGAAGAACTTGGTCTTTCCTGAACTGATCAAATTTGACTCGATATCATTGAAGCCATGGCAACTAAATCCACTGACACACCATAGTCTATATAGCCTATCTTTTTTTTTTTCTTTCTTTTTGTTTCTCGTAGTCTGCATCTCAATCCTTAACTGATGTAGCCTAAGTACTCTGCAAGTATTTCTAGATCACCCCACCCCCAACAAGCTGAGGATCATTTTCTCCAGCTTTAATGTAATTGCTGTTAGGGCTAGATCTGGAAATCCAATTGCAGTTACCGAGTCAAAATTTGCTGTTCAACAAAACCAAATTAAGAAGACACTCGTAATGTTCTGCATGGCAAGTGAGTCGATGAAACAGAACGAATGGAAGGAATTGACTGGTGTGGAAGATGGACCTGTGATCTTTTAATTTTATTGCCAATAGATAATCTCGATCTTATGGTATTCATTCACACCTTGAACTTGAGAGTAGTATAATCAAAGAACTAAACGTGTGCCTTACACGCTTACAGTTTATTGACATTTGATGACTGCACTTTTGTAGCTGGAAAAGTAATGGTTAGAGAGTGATGTACCAACTATCTGTTTTGAGCTGCTTGTTATAGTTTGCCTTCTCGGGTGACGCTTTTGATCCGTTGGTTCCTTAATAAGTTTGATATGTGATGCTTGATACATTGTATGGATGGATAGACTAAAGATCAAGTACAACAACAATGCAGCAAAATTATGGATTGCGATTATTTTATAATTTCTTTGCTTTCTTTCATCGAACACACTACAACTATTATTTGGGGCCGAAGTGTATCAACCATCACAAATTTGTCTCCTTGTCTCTCTCGATGGCACACAATTCCCAACGGACAATTCTGGATATTTGAAATTTCTCTCTCTTTTTTATCATCGCTTCTCATCCTTTTAATGCTAAGCTCGTCCTGAATACTTATATGCTCCTTTGATTATGCTGTTTTTCTGTCTTAAAGTTCCCACATCGTGGAACCAACACTAGCAGGTGAAAAATCACACCTGCTAGTATTCAACTGTTTAACTGGATAAGAAAGTGACGCCATTAACGGAAGAATTTGATATTCATCTCCGACTTCTATGCTAGCAGGTGAAAAATCAAAAAGACTACGATCAAAAAAAAAAAAAAAAAAATCAAAAAGACGGTCAAAGTCCAGCTTCAAAATAAATGCTATTTCATAAAGTTACACCGAAAAACTGAGACGGAAGAGAAATAAGAAATCAAGTACACAGCGTACAAATGATTATTACTGGAGTCTTTCCCAGGGGATATTTCAAGGAAAGCTTTGAGGTCATTGAAAGTGCTTCCATGATCTCATAGCAAGCCAACAAAATGTACAAAACCAAAGGGAAATTTGGAAATCGTTTTTGGCAGTTCCCCTTGCGCCATGACCATAAATTCAATAAAAATATCCCAGAACTTGACCACCTACATTTTGTCGAATTGCCTCTTCATGATCCAAAACTCCATTTGGTGTTGTAATTACAACATAGCCCCACTGCATGAGGAGAGAGAACAGAGCAAAAGTTAATGGACGTTCAACAAACTTGAGGGTGCAAGGCATTCCTCAATGAATCATTATCAAAAGATCAAAAAGACAGTCTACAACAACTCAAGTAAAAAGAAAAATGGACATGTTGCAATGGCACTCTAAAATTAGCTTCATGGTCTCCCCAACTTATTCACAATGTAGCAAGAAAGCACGCCAAGTAATAATTTTAAAGATAAAAAAAAAAAGAGGTCCAAGGTTTTAAGAGAGAGTACACAAAGCAGTGTAACAAAGAATTTTTATTTATTTTTGCAACCTTTATTTTTCACAAAAATACATTTAACTGAAAATTAAAATTTTGTTGTCCGACTAATTTGCTAAGTAACCTGTTGCGAGTACATGACAACTATCTATAATTGTAACGAATTTATTAAATAAAGGTGATCAAAAAGAAAAACTATAAAGCAATGCTTTTGATTAAAATCGTCTTGCACAAGAATTGATGTGATATTACAATCATAATTGTAAATTAAATCTAGTAACACATGCAAGAGACTTGCAAGGCAAATAAATAAGTTTCTGTTCCCCATGAGTTGATCTGGAATTTTATTTGCATTCATATTGTACCCATATGAGTTGATCTACGTATATTTACCGTCAATTCCGGGCTTCCATTTACATTCATATTGTACCCATATAAGTTGATCCACATATTTTTACCATCAATTCTGAACTTCATTTAAATTCGTATAACCCCTATAAATTGATCGACATATATTTACCATTCTCACACTTTGCACATGTTCTCTTTATTGCTTATGCGAAAAATAGTTGCAAGATGAATAAATTAAACCCTATTTTCAGTTGTGATATTTTCATTTATGATATTTTCATTTTCAATTGTATTGCACCCATTTGAGTTCATCTACTTATATTCATCATTCAGGTACTTTTAGGACACAGTTTTCGTCATGACTTACAAGAAAAATGTATGCGCCCAAACCAATTATTTTATATTCTATATTTTACTAATGCCCATCGGTCACCGTAAAGTTTACAGTCATGGAAACATAACATGATATACATAGATATTTATTGCAAGAGTTGTTCAACAAAGCAGTCATAACTCATATATGAAGCACTGAGGTATCAAATATAACGGTGTCAGTGTTTCTCCATGAACTTCCAACTATAGGAAGTACTCGTACTATATGCTGACACTATAAATAACTAGTCAGGTGGATCAGTGTCTCATATGCTCATAACCACAATTCATCAATGCAGGTGACATCAAAAACTGCAGGAGGATAGCCAATTTTTGGCACATTTAAACCATTATCTTGATCTTAAAAATTTGATGCCCAAACTTACCAATAAGAAGCCGAACAATCTATTTGACAATTTAATCACATTCTACCACAAAACATTTAAAGGATAATACACCTAACAAAATTTACTACTATCCAAAAGATAGCACCACTGCACCAGATGGAGAAACCATGACATTGCACATATGCAAACATTATTCAGAATAGATTAGTTTGCAGTTGCATAACACATTTATCGTCAACAAAATTTTAGTGCATCGTCAAAATAAAATTTGGAATTTCCAAACACACCATATTTGGGCATATCTAGAGTTTCGCAGTGAATTAAAATCAACTTCACGGTAGACTGATGATTCAATTCAAAAAATACAACCAAAACCCTCAAAATCTCAACCCAACTATAGTTCACTACCTATCATCCCCCCTCCCAGTTCAGCCCCAATGACAATCAAAGCAGCATAATAAAACCAAATACAAGAACAATGAATAGAGAACCTGATGAGTAGGAAGAGTGTTTGTTTTGTAATTCTTGATGTTATGAGCCTTGATATCCTGTCTATAAGTGATAGCCCGACAATCATTAATCCTCCCCAGAAGCTCCACAGTTATCCTCCCCACTCTCTGTGGATCATGCATTTGGAAATCCTTAATATACCCTGCCATTATCCATCATTCCAGACTTCTTCATTTGCCCCTCTTTTAGGACAAGTACAAATCAAACTTCACGGCAAAAACGTTAAACAAATAATTCCAACCCATCTCACTATAATTCAATTTTGGGATCAATTAAAAAAATACAACATGAAGAAGCGCGTACATGTCCATACTCACATATATAGTACACACTTCTAATACAAACAAGCTATTAAAAAAAATGAACTTAAAGAAATTTTCCAAAATTTATTCCCACCCATACGCCTATAAACAATTTTACAACATGGGCGTCTATTGAAAACATCATACGTCAAGGAACATAGACATACACAGATACATACATATATAGAAGCACACGTACATATATACCTCGGTATTTCATGATTTGAAGGAAGGAAGCCATGACATTGGAGACGGGCTTAAGCTCCGCTGAAGCGAAGCCTCTTCTTTCGGCATTCACGATGGTTCTCAAGGCATCGTTCAATATTCTTCTCCCCATTTTGGCAAATCCCTTTTTTTCGATTCTTCTCTTGCTCAAAGCTAAAACCCCAAGTGGAAAGAAAGCCCATTAGGTTATTAACATCTGAGTTTTATTTGGGCCTAGCAACTGGCTTTGGATCTTTGGGCTGACCGACATATCTTGCCGGACTGGTCCCAAACTTTTGAATTTTGTGACGATAGAATCCAAAACTTTTAATTTCTAGTACTCAGGTCCCTAATCCATGAACGTTAGCACATGAGGTCCTTTTTTTTGACAGAAACGATCAGTTGGACCATTAAATTATCAAAGTTTTGTTAAACAGACTATTTTACCCTTAAATTGAATAATAAAAAATAAATAGAAAAAGAAGAAAAATATGCAACTAACTTCCAACCCAATCAATTATTCTTCTCCAAATTTTTTGGGTTAATCACCACTTAGAGAAACACTTTCACTAACAACCAAATAAAATCTCTCTACCCCCTTCCCCATCCTAGAAGATTAATAAAACCAACCGGATAAATAGAGACCTAATTAGGAAAATGAAAAACAGAAGAAAATTTCTTCCAAGGGGAGCTAGGAATAGCGTTTTCCTCACACAGTTTTCGTATATGTCACCGTGATGTACAACATAATCAATGTGAGAACCTGAAGCACTACAAATCCGCCATTTCGTACGTTTTTCTCCGACCCAAAGCCGGCTCCATCACGCAATTGTACGCACCTTCACTTCTTGGGAGAAAAATAAATCGGATTTTCACAACTTAATGGGATCATATTTCTCGGCCATGGCAACACCTTTATATGATCTCGGCTAGAGCTGATAGATGGGCTGGATTGGGCCAGCTCAACCCGTCAGAGCAAGGCCACACATGAAACTGGATTGGGCTGGTCCAACCCAGTTTTGTATGGGCCAGAAATATGCTAGTTCAGTCCAACCCATTGGTTCAACTTGTCTTAATTTTCTTTTTTTTTTTTTAAATAAATTTTTTATACAATCTAATACATTACATCAAATATAATCTTAGATAAATTTAGACTATATATTTTAAAATTTTTAAAGAGATTAATTTATAAAATTGTGGCTCTCCTGTATTAGTTAATAGATAAACATCAATTTTTTTTAATTGTAAACTATTTTTAGACATTTTTTTTAGAAAAATACAAATATTAAAAATATGCTAGTCTTATTGTTTTGAGATATATGTTTGACTTAAATTAAAAAATTTACTTATAAGTAAATTTTAAATTTAAAATAAATAATTTACTTGTCACACCAAATATATTTTAGATTGAAACTTAAATTAAACTAAATTTTAATTAAATCTAAACATTTTTATGTTAGATCCTGAGATTTTTGGACTAATATTTGTTGGTGACTTTAACTTAGATAATTTTAGATTGATATTATTTGAATTATGTATTGGGGCTATTCACAAAATGAGTGATTAGTGTTAAGGAGGAAAAAAAAAAAAAAAAAAAAAAGTCGGGCCGGCCAAACTAGCCCGCGGGCTAGATGGGCCGGGCCAATGGCCCAATTTTATTTGCGTTAGGGCCAACCCAACCCAAAAATGCGGGCTACATGAACTGGCCCGCGGGCCGGGCCAATTTTGCTACCTCTAATCCTGGCCATGGCAACACCTTCCTTTTTTTTTTCTTCTGAAATCGAATATAACGTAATGTGCTTGCAAAGAAAGCATCTAAAGTTGAATTTGTTTGGTTGTTGGTGAAAGTGCTTTTCCAGTGGTGGTGACAAGCGACAGAAAATTTATAGAAGAAGAAGATGTGGTTGGGTTGGAGGTTAGTTGTAATTTTTTTCTTTTTTGTTGATTGGAGTTTAGTTGTAATTTTTGTTTTGTTTTTATTTTTTTATTCATTTTTTATCATTCAATTTAAGGTAAAATAGTATGTTTAATAAAATTTTGACTATTTCATTGTCAAACTAACTGTTTCTATAAAAAAAAAAAAGACTTCAGATGCTAACATTTCATTAGTTAGAGATTTGAGTGCTAAAAATTAAAAGTCCAAACTCCATCGTCACAAGATTCAAAAGTTTGAAATCCTAAATTCCTAATGCTATTTATCAAAAAAATTATTAATTTACAGCTTATATTTTGTAAAAAATTTATAAATTAAAACATTCAATTTGAATTTAAATTACTTTCTAATTTGGGATCTCTAATGCATTCTCTTAGAAATCCATAAGAATCTATAATATATAATTATGTTAAAATTTTATAAATTGATAAAATTACATTCAAATTTATAAAATCTATAAATATCAATAAATATTAAAAAATATTTTAAATTCTAAATTAAAGACACTCCTCTAAGTTTAGATAATATACAAACGTACAATCAAATTATTAATTAGTCGTTGCAATTATTTTAAGAGACAACTTGAGTTAAGGGTGTGTTTGATTTGCACATTTTCTTTTTCATGGAAAATATCAAATTTATGGAAAATATTGTCAAATCCAAAAATTTTCTTTTCCACCTTTCTTGTTTGATTGCACATGAAAAATAATTTTGATTTTCAAGGTACAAGTATTTAAAGCACAATTTTTCCAACTTTATTAGAAAACAATTTCTCACCTATTTGGTGGATTGTATTTTCCACCTTAGATGGAAAAGATTTTCATTTTCCACCATTTTCCATGTTAACCAATCAAACACAAATGTTAAATTGTAAGAGACGAAATTAGGAAACTTTTAGGGTGTATTTGATTGGTATGCATGGAAAAAGGTGGAAAATGAAAATACTTTTCATGTAAGGTGGAAAATAAATTCTACTATATAGGTGAAAAAATATTTTCCAAGAAAGTGGAAAAAAATGTGCTTTAAATACTTGTACCTAGAAAATCCATTTTATTTTTCATGTGCAATCAAATAACAAAGGTGGAAAATTTTTTTTTTTGGATTTGACAACATTTTTCATTGATTGACACTCAATCAAACACACCCTTAGTAACCTCTACGTAAACGGCGAACAAGGTTGAAAGTAATAGTCACCAAAAGCTAGCGAAATGTTCTGGAAGCCAATTCACCCGGAGATCTATTAGTGTGTCTCTGTGAAAAAGCTTGCTCCTAACTCTTGTTCGATCTCTAGAAAAGTTTTTTCGTAGCCGAGTCAGTATCTGTAGCTTCATTAAAAAAAAAAATAATAATAAAAAATTTCCCTTTATAGATTTCAACTATCTGTGTGTTAGTGGAACCGTGGCACTATACAGTAAAGTATATCTATGACGAAATTCATACTGCCCTTCTGTCTGATAATAGACTCAACTATAATACCCAACCAATGTCAAAATTGATTACAAATGAATACATCTTGTAGCAAAAAGTGCAAACCCTAAAAAAATCAGAGGCAGGATCTATTTAAAATAAGTAAAATCCACCTTTAGAAATCACAAGAACCACAAGCATTTCGCAAAGAAAAACGAAGAATAATAACAAAAATGATATCGTACAGTAGTGTCCACTCTTGGATATCAGATTTTCCCACCTCAGTAATGTTAAAACATAATCACCACTGACTGTAACCGGCCTCAATCTCGTCTAGAGCGACCAATGCTCTTGGCCATGCAGTTTTGCTAACACCATGAGCAACCATTTTCAACTTTTTGACAACACTGAGGAGGATAAAGCTGATGCTTTGCAGACAACATTCAGTGGGTCTTCCCAGTGAAACCTTGACAAACACTGTACAATATGATCCCCGTGAAAAGTAGACGTATGGATGTAATACACCATCAACTCAACAAGAAATTATCGGCCAACATAGGAATAGATATCACGCGAGGCAGCATAATCTTTAATCATCTGCTTCAATTGCTGTATACAAACATATGCACCAATTTTGTTAAAAGGGAAAGTGCAAATAAAAATAATAAAATGAGATATGAAAATAAGAATTGAAGTTTATAAAGACCAACTAGATGGTCACCTTCAACTCTTCATGAAGCACAATGAAAATCTTCTTCAGTCGTTTATGTCTCTGCACAAGGTCATATTGCAGTAAGGATTACTTCATAGCAACTCACTAAACAGATAAGACATCAATAAATTAGCCATTGCTCTGTGATTGAGGTGCAACTGGTTTTAATATATCTTTCACTAGAATTGTGAAATATAGGATTTGGAAAAGGCCGCTTCCCTGTAAGAGAATATAGCAGATGTTTCCAAAGTGTATCATGGTATACATTTGTAACATCAAACAACAAGTGACCAGGCTTAACCCAATGAACAACACCCTTCGAAACCAGTTCATAAAACAATAAATGCCATTTTTGACAACGCTAATTTTCCCATTAGATCTTCTCTCAGATTCTATGTCAAGCTGATCAGGATCCAGTAACGTTACCTATACCTAGTGGAGATTTTTGGCTAAAATAAATCTATTTAAAATCTGTTTCGAGTATAAGCGATTTTCATACAAAGATAGAGTGGTGCATAAGTGAATGGACTGCTCAACTGAAGATCACTCTGATTGCACCAATAGGCATACAGTAGAATGCGATTTCAGGACAATTTCTTGTCCACAGACTTATTATATATGCACACACATAACACAGAAAATCTACGAACAAAAATTAAATATACCTCCCCACACTGACGAAAGGATGCTCTCATCTGTCCCAAAATGTCATGATATCTCTTTGCGTCCCTGCCTCTGCACACCTCAAGGTCCTTCCCTAGGTTATTGAACTCATCCCTGAGCACATGCATAACACACACATTAGATTACAATTCAGCATTGATAAACAATCTATTTTGAAAAAGATCAAAGTCAAAATTCAAGAATGGGACCTTAGAACTTGCCAAATACCTGTATGATTCCAAGAATTTGTTCAAGGAGCAATAGCTCTCATACTTCTCTTGAAACTCCTGCACATATTCTTTGTACCTGAAGATAGAATGGAATATATATTAGGTAGAAGCAACAAAAGTCGAGGTTTTCAACAATATGCACAGTTGAAGTTATAGATAACAGTCGTTAACGAAAAGCATCACGTTAATACTTACTGTGAGGGATCCTTTATTGGACCCTTCAGCTCAGGCTTATCCTTCTCGTACTTGGAATACAAACAACTGTTCTCATCTGACGAAGATTCTCTCCTTTTCTGACCACCATCATTGCTACCTGTCAAAGAAGCATCTTTTCTTTTATCATTTGAATTTGCAAATGCATTGGATTTTTGCTTCTTGCCCTCTTTCATATATGGGGGAACTGGTTTCGGATCACGTTGCTCTACTGGTGCATTCACAGGCACTCTGCTGTACGTATCTCGATGAGCTTCCAAGCTAGTCCCCAGGTTTGGTCCGCCTTCAATATGTCTATGTGTACTAATATCCACAAATTTGTTGCACTGGGAGCCAACTTCAGAATGATCTGCCCTAGATTGATGCTGCTGCGGTTGAGATTGCACAGTTCTTTGGTGAGATCTTGTAAGATCGTCAGCATAATGTTCTGGTGTTTTGCTCTTCGATGATCCGTCTGGAAAGCCAGAAGCCACAATGTTTGGATTGGGTGAAGACAGTTTCCTTGAATCTGAAGTAATCTTATCAGAAGGTTTTCCTTTACTTGAATCTGAATTCCAGTACTCCGAACTTGTTGGTTTATTTTCTGATTTTTTAAAAGAATTTTCCCTCTCGAATCGCTTCTTTGACCCAGGAGTTTCATCAGGAAAGGGTTCACGAAATTCACCCAACTCCAAGTCTGAATGCTCTCTTCGTAGGATTCTGCCTCGATCATTCATCAGTGGAGATCTGTCAGTAAAATTAGTGTTGCTATCCTTGGGAGAATGCCCCATGAACCCGGGCTCCTTAATCTTCCCCACAGTTTCATTTCTTCGGTGACGGGATTCAGTCAGCAGTGACTGTTTGTCTCCAACACCTGCAGAAAAATTGGTTGACCTTTTCTCACCAACGAAACCATCTTCGCCTTGTGCTTCTCTTTTATTCTTATCTTTCTGAAGCTTAAGACCCTTGCTGGTTTGAAGTCTTCTTTCAGAGTACTTATTGCCATGACCCAAGTTCTCAGCATGTTTACCTGACCTCTCTTCTCCAGAAGGGACCTTAGCCTGTCTGCTAGCATCAAAAGATCTTCGATCTGGTTGTTGAGATTCAGAAACAGATCTACTAGGAATTGCTTGCTCGAAACCTTTCTGTATGCTAGAATCATCGGCACCATCCCAAGTGGTTCTATTAGCCATTAGAATATTAGGGTCCTTATTAGGGCCTTGTACAGGCCTACCAGGGGATGAATTGCCAGGACTCTCACCAAAGAGAGCATTCATAGTCCCAGACACAGTCTGACTCGAGTTGAGGCCAGAATGCCTTTTAAATCTGCCTTCCGGCGTCCTTTCAGTTGTATCAGACTGCTGTTGCTTGAAGCCATCCCTTACCACATTTTCTGTTTCACCATAGAATCTTTGCCCGTAGACTTGGCTTTTGTTACGCCCGTGATGATTAGGTGAAGAAGGTTTTGTCCCTTCCACCAGTTTTTCAATGTCTTTGCTAGAAACTGAATTAGTAGCTGTAGCCATTTCAGCTTCATGGTCATCTTCAGGCGAGTCTTTCTCAATCTCAACCACATCAGAAACGTGATCATCTACAATGTCAGCAGGTTCACTATATGGAGGTCTCCCCGGAATTGGAGATTTAGGTGAGACATGCTCAGAATCTTGGGATCTATGCTTGGACTTTACGACATCGTCATCGTCATCGCTCGTCATAATATCGACATCCTCGTCAGATGCCTGCTTGCTGTTGGAAGGTGCATCACTTTCACTGTCACTGCTACTCCCACTCCGACTTGCCACTGGGCTTCTACTTTTGCTTCTGCTATGGCTTCCACTATCACTACCGCTGTCACTACTATCACTTTCACTGTCACTGTCACTTCCACTATCACTAGAACTAGCCGCATGCCCTGCACTATTATCAGAAACTTTTTTGTCGCTTAAAGCATTAGGTGAACTATGTAGGATATCAATCTTCTCTACGGTGTCCAATTCATGTCCAGGCATAGAGTTCAATTGAGCATTTTCTTCCAATTCATCGCTGTCAGTTCTCAATGAAACGCTGGGTTCTGGAGCAGGCAGCCGGGAACTCTTCTCATGGACCGAAGATGGGTGACGATTCAATTCTGGAGAACTGCAAAGGTATAACACATTGGACACATGGTAGTAAGCATAGGCGCAGCAATACAGATGGAGGAATAAACAGAGAACCAGATTGATGCAATTCAAAACCTTGCACTCAAGTTGAATGTGTATTCTAACAAAATAAAGCTTGAGTAGGCAAATGTGGAATCATCATGGATAAGAAGCACAACACCAATCTATAAAGATCTCAATATCGTATTCATTAATGCATGCCAAAGAAGATGTTGGTTACATTAAAAAATCCGGAGGAGTAAGGTTGACATTGAACAAACTCAAATGTATAAAATGGGTCAAAATATTGAAATATACGACCCCTAAAAAATATAATTTCCCATTATGGGAAAGACATACCCGTCTTTTTCTTTTTTTTTTTTCCCCTTTCTTCCACCTATCTATTCATTAAACTGATTTTTCCGCATGCATTCACAGGGACAGGGTAATTCATGTCAGCTATGAGTACAGAGTACCATAACCAAGACCAACGATTTTTTTTGTACCTAACTGAGCTTCCATTCTAACAACAATCCTACAGTTATAACATTCTTATATTTGGATTTAATTCTTTTTATTTTTCTGTGCGCGCATGCGGGTGGGTGAGTAATTAATTAATTCCTGGGTAACATTAACATCTACTGAATAGTTATCATTTTCAAATGTATTGGAAATTTCGGGGTACAAAATCCTAACAAAAGTTCCTTGCCCTTTAGTTTACAATTCCACAATGATAAAGTACTTTATGGCAAAAGTAGAAGAAATGGAAGGCCATTTTAGTAGACCTATATTATTTCATTTTAATAGAGACGGTAACATGCATACTTAAGCTCACCACAACGCCATCTTGTTTTACATAGCAAAAAGAATAAGCAAGGTCAGGCTTTGGAGTAACAAGCTGATAAGTGCGTTTTATGCACTTATTTTGGCATTTGAATTAATTATTTATGTCGTCATATAGTTGATTTTATACTTAATTTATTGTATTATTCTTCTTATTTCAGTTTTGGACCTGTTTATAAGCAAATGGGGAAAAATGGACGAAAAGAGCAACAATTTGATGAAATCGGCGAGTAAGTTGAATTTTTGAAATGAATATCAAGAGACAAATATTGGAGGATGAGGAAGATGATAAACTCATTAAGTTTAAGGTGTTTTGGAGTGACAATGAAGAGTTCAATCAATGGTTAAGACACCAGAAAGCTAAAGAACTGAATTGAGAAACTACTTACCGAAGCATGTGGAGAAATTAGAGTACAACTTTTGATATTAAAATCTCCACAAGGCAAATGATATACCATTGGAAAGATAATTGAATTACGAGTCCAACACTTTTTACGGATCTCAATTTGGAGTTTCCTACAAGAAGTTATGACCATTTGAAAAACAGCCGCCGCAAAGGAAACAGCGTAAGCTGGGCGATCGCCCAGGCTTAAATTTGGGCGATCGCCCAACCCTATTTTTCAACAGAAGAAAGCTTTTCCTTGACCTGGGCGATCGCCCGGGTTTGCACTGAGCGATTTTTCAGTGTATTTTCGGCAGAAACATAATTTTATTTCCTTTTTGAGTCCTAATACAATTAGGAAACCTTTGGGACACGATTTTAATGAATTTTTGGAATCTTTTAGGGGACAATTAGGTAAATATATTTATATGAGTTATTAACTCATATCAAAGGTTGGATTTTTTGGGAGCCGAATCAAGAGAAGACGGAAGAGAACAAGAGAAGACAACTCTTTGACGATCCAGACTTCTTCGAAGATTTCTTCTCTTAGGATCCATGCCGGATTTTATTAATTCTTGTTTTTCTAGTTTAATCATGTTCTTCTAATTTTCTTTAGCTAAGGTAAACGATGAAACCTTGTTTTAATTAAGTGATTATTTCGTTATTCGTTTAATTCCTTTTAGAGCTTTAACGTTTATGGTTCGTTCTTGATTAGGTTAATTAACTATATTTTCTTTCATCTTAAATATCATGTATTTTTGATAGTTAAATATTGATTTAATTGATCCATGCTTAATGCTTAAATAAGTTCTATTAATTGCTTTTGATTTTTCGTCATCGTCTATTCAAATTAGGATACATAGAATGCTTAGAGATTCTTTGATTCTTTGTCTTCTTTCAATTGAATTTGATACGAAAAACGCTTAAGTAGTTTATGTTTGAAGCATAAGAGGAGCCTATATTTGATTTTCTTCTTCTGGACTTAGTTGATAAATCTTTAGGGACGACAATAGATTGATTTCGGGTTGTCGTATGTTTTTGGGAATAAATTGATAATTGGATAATTGCTAAGTTAGACAATGGTGGATTCCAAAATCTTGATCTTTTACACAACTTAAATTCTCAATTCATCTTTTTAGCATATTTCATTAGTCTTTAAAGTTAAACTCTTTCACAAAAATCTCTTCAACTCAACTAGCCTAGGATAACAGTTAATTTGGATTAAATTATACCTTCCTCATAGCAGTCTCTGTGGGATCGACCTCATTTTTACTTATCTATATTCCAATAGATTCGTACACTTGCGAGTTAATTAAAATTTGACATCAAGTTATCATTTTCAAATGTATTGGAAATTTCGGGGTACAGAATCCTAACAAAAGTTCCTTGCCCTTTAGTTTACAATTCCACAATGATAAGGTACTTTATGGCAAAAGTAGAAGAAATGGAAGGCCATTTTAGTAGACCTATATTTATTTCATTTTAATAGAGACGGTAACATGCATACTTAAGCTCACCACAGCGCCATCTTGTTTTACATAGCAAAAAGAATAAGCAAGGTCAGGCTTTGGAGTAACAAGCATAGATAGTCAGGTCAGGAAAGCCAGATGAGGCACAGATACCTTCCACTGTCAGAAGAAGGTTTCTTGAAGCTTTCCATCTCTACTACTGGTTTCAGAAAGTATCTTCCGGGAGCTTGAAAAATTGCAACCTGACAGTGATAATTAAATAAGTTACCAAAACAATTTATGACTGGCAAAAAAAACTATCAAGAATCTCCACTGCTTACCTGTTTTAAAATGGGCTCAATTTCCCGGACTGAGTTGGGCATTGCATCTCCAATAGCCTTCTCCAAGCCCTAAAAGAGAATTGGCAAGAACTGAGGTTGACATTATATTAAAGACGTTGAAGGTATTCATGAAGTTAAATATATGAATACCTTTAATTCATACAAGTAGGAAAAAGAAAGAACATGCGCTTACCTTGAGACTCATTCCCTTGGAATGATGCTCCATGAGAAGAGAAATTACCAAACTTCGCAAATCAGCAGCTTTGGGCGCCATGTTCCCTGTGTGCTTTGGTTTATCTCGCACTGTATTACTCACCACCCTGCCAGGCATTTCTTTCTCTGAGCTGGCAGTCATATTGGTAGCTTGAGTTGGTATACTGTCTTGTATACCTGCAGGTCCCTTCATTAAATTGCCACTTCCAAATGGTGATGCTGGAGCACCAGATTGCTCCCGTGAAGAAGATAGAGGTGAATCCATGGTCCTGCCCTTTGAAGGAGTTGTTGTAGCCACAGCAGATTTATAAACAGATTTAGCAGGTCCACCTAATGTATTGATGAATGAACAATGATGGCAAACAAAATAATTAAATAGAATACAAATGGGAATCCTAAATTTTTTTACCTATAAGTCGTTCGCAATTTTGTGATAGGCTAAATATGGACTACAATATAAAGATGGCAAAGGAATTATTGAGATTCTTTCCCTTCTTTACCTGGAGGAGGTTCAGCTTTTCGCTTTTTGAAAGGAGGCTCTTTCTTTTGCTTGAAAGTTCTCCATGGAGTAGCTGAAAACATAACATTATATCGATGTTAAATTCATATACTGGTTAAAAAATTCAGACTGCAGTTCTACATAAGAACAAATCCCGGATATCAATATTATACTAGTCAATAGCAGATCATCTTTTCAGGCTTCTCATATCCTTAAGGCTAATAAAGAATGTCAAGCTCATGGTATGGACTTTTTTTATATGTGACCTCATGGTCTGAACTTAAACCATTTGCATCGGTACAATTTAACTTCACCGGTCTAATATCTCACATGTCTTGCTTAAGTGCACTCCATGATCGTCTTCTTTTCTGGTTTCTAGAAATCATAAGAATCCAGAAAGCCCTCAGGGATCGAAGTCATGTTCTTTCAAATCCAAAGATTTAAGGAAACATAAGTGATCATCTAGATGCCTTGAACATGCCCTTATGGAAAAGATGTAAAAGTTATCTTTGCAATCCCAAGAGAAGTAGAGCAGTATACAACTTCTCCATCAATAAACAATTGTGACAAAATGGTATGGTCATTAATATTCAAAACTTTATTAAAATAAATGAACATAGATACTATTATACCGCTTCCTTGCGGTGGGATCCAATCGTAGGCTCTATTATGATGATGGATTGAGGCAGTGAACACATTTTGGAAGTGATTGATGAAGGAAGATAGATTGAGGAGGTAAGCAGATTTTGGAGATGATTCAATAAGGGAGATGGGTTGAAGCGATCATCAAATTTTAGAGAAGATGATTTTGTTAGGGGATAAATTGAAGACGTACTGACTAATAGGCGTTTGAGTACTTTTTTCTTTTTGTAGTAGAGAAAATTCCATACGGTGTGACAAGTTGTTAGCTCTACTTTAGAAACACATGCGCTGCCCCGCCACCCCCCACCCCAACGCATTTGTACACACACGAGGGGGTTGATGACCATTAGAGTTTGAAAAAGTTGAGTAAGGCAGTTGAAAATAGAATTCTCTAGATTTATTCCCTTTAAGCAAGTTTTGAAAGCTCTCCAACTTCAGGCAATCAAATGGACCGAATTTGATAGGAAACAAATGAAGATGGTTTCAGTCGAACAAAATAACATGATCAAGCATTTAACCAACTGACTTGTGGAAGTTCAGGCATGCAGGGATATTCTCTCCACACTGCCTTTGCATACATGACCGTGGACAGTGAAATGGTGGAGCTAAGTTTGGCAGATACAAGAGATTGAAGCATTCAAGCACCATTGAGGTCCGGACTGCTTAGACACAATTCCAAGATGCAAATAATGGGTCATCAAAGATTTCAAGAAGATTAAGATCCATGGGATCTGAAAAGGAGAATGTCAATTTTCTTGAGACAACGCATTTCCACCTATGCAGTACTGCCAAAACTCATAGCCTATTCGGATTCAATGTGTTGCTAATTCCTGTTCCTGACTAGGATTATTGTAAGGAAGAACTTGACGCTTCCTTCTTTTTCTTAAGAACCTTATAATATCTTGTTTGCTCGAGTTTACTCAACTTTCAACTTCAAAATGGGAAAAGAAAACAACCCCCACTAAAATTCTGCATAAAACAAACACCTCCTAAAATCTCATCGGGAAAATTGAAGAACCTTACTCTGGTAGTTGGAGGAATTATAGTTAGAAGAGCCGCACACCTGCCCTTTTGGTAGAATCTGGGGGGAATTCTTAGCTACTAGGATCGGTACACCCCTACTCTATTTCCTTCTAAACTAGAGGGGCGGGAACTCGGACCTACATGGACAGGTATGCACTTACTCTATTCCTTCATCGGATTCAGGAATAGCGGGCCGGGAAAGCTAGACTTTCCAAAGATATCCACGAGAGACTATACCGTTCAAGAATTGAGCAATAAGGGTTCATAGGATTTCTCAATCTCAAGGATTTCTCAATCTCAAGGGCATGCAAAAGTTGAGAAAGAGATTATGGTATTTTTGAGAAATCAAATGCCTTTTCATTAGCAATGTCCCACTTAATGATGTATCACATCCATTGATAGCCTCATTGGCGTTACAAGCATCGAGAGATTTGGGTTTGTAAATGGTACAATGACTTAGTTTGTTAACAGCTTAGAGGGAAAATATCACATTTGAGGAATATACTTTACAACGAGCTTAACTCAACCCAGTGATAGAAGCGAACTTTTTCCCAATCTGCATAGTATTTATATATATACACTAGTATACCGTTTTTCTTTGCGGTGGAATTCGACCGTGGAAGATTTTAATGGATTGAGGAATTGAGAAGAATGAGAGAGAGGGAATTTTGTTTGAGGGGAGTTTGATTTTGATGAAAATGGAGAAGAATATGGAAAAATAGAAGAATTGAGAGAAATATGTGTTTTTGTTTGAAAGGATGAAGACGTAGTAACAAACAAAGAAGTACTTTTTTTTTTGCTTGTAGCGGAGTAAACCTCCCTACGGTCGGTGATTATAAGAATTTGCAATTTCTATGCCAACAAGTCCACAACCTTATAATTATTCTGATAATTAGAGAAACTATAAAAGCCAGATAATATCTCAAACCACGCTCTCGAATTACACAAACATGTAGGCAGTATTTTCTTAATATCAAATAAAGCACACAGATAATGCCAACAAATATCAAGTGTGCATTTCTTCATCGCTGATGGCAAGCTACTTTCACATAGACCTGAGAAAGATATGTTAAAGTGATAATTTCTTCTCTTTCTTAATGAGAAGAAGTTCACAATTTTAGATATGATATGCAATTCTCTCTCTGTCTCTCTCTTTTTGTCTTCAATAGTAACAAGTTGAAGTTTCCAAACTTGAAAGAGTTTCCTTTCAGCACGTTTAAGGTTATGATGCATATTGAAAAAAAGACATGTCACACACTCATATAGAAAGGTGCACATAATTATTAAGTTTGTTTTAAACAGCGAGTTATCCAAACGAAACTGGGTGTAGAAATAACTAAAGGTAGGAATTATTAAGCCTGCCACCTATATTTTTTACAGGCACCTTCACATCCTCGATCCAGGTAAATTTCACACTCCACCATTGGGATAGAGACACCAAGATGCTTGTCACCAGGTAAAGTTCAAAAGGTGCAATACCACAGCTTTGATGATATGGAACAGAAACATTAAATTCTAGCATTTGACCACAAACCAAATTATTCACAGAGCTATCACTAAAAGACTTACACTCAGCAGCTGCCAATGCCTTCATTTGATTTTTCGTAGTTGGGTTTTGATGGTCTAAAACAATGGCCCTGTTGGACAATGGAAAAGCCGTAATCAAAATATAAAAAAGATATTATATGCAAACAGGTCAAGATATGTTTAAGATCCCACAAACTATTTCAGCCTTCCTACAATGATTTCATGCATGTAAATTGAACAAAAATTAAAAAAATATTAGTACAAAATAATAAAGAAATTTTCAACTTCTTATTCAGTAAAATTGCAGTATCATTCATCTGAAGTAAATGAAAAATATACCAACTCATGTTGTTAGGAAAATGCATATTGTTCTAAAATGGAGCAAGAATAATAGAATACCATTCCCTCGGCCTATTATCAAGTTAGATAAGGTGGATAGAAGAGGTAGAGCCATGCCACGATCTTATGTGTATATATCAAAAATTCAGGGAAAGAAAGCATACTTGCGTGATTTGAGCTTTTGTTCAGCTTCTTGTGACCGCATCTTAACATGATTTTTAGTTGACTCATCCAAGACACGCTGTACATTCAGCTTGCGCCAAGCCCCCCCTGATTCTACAAGCAAGCCATTTCCATCTTCACCGCTTTGACGTTCTTCGTATATGTCGCAAAGGTCTCCCATTTCCCGCGACCATGTGAATTTGAAGTTCTTATCACCCACACTAATGGCCTGGCGAAAAAAATTAACTCTGCTTGACACAATATTTGATACCATGATAACCATACAAAAGAATCTTGTTGCAGATAAAGGCACCTTTAGATAATAACATTAAATACAAGTATCAATTAGTCAAATAGTACAAGCAAAAGATACTGAGAGAGCAAGATAAAAGAAGAAGATTGGCGAGGAGAGATGAGTCTTCCAATTTCTCATTACTGATGGAATCCAAATGATCTCTAGATTGATCATTCCCTTTGCAGCAACAATTCCCTGGATACACACATCGCATTACATCACAAATGAACTTCTTGTTTCAGAAGGTGAATCCATCCATATGATCAACCATTAACGAGCAATCTGGATCTCTTAGCCTAGCCTACTCAAGCAATGCCCTGAACCGGTCCAAGCCATCAAATGCCACAGCCTGTGTTTTCTGTAAGTACCTCCGTATCTCAAAGCTGGTCAATGCCTGGTTGAAATTATGTGTAGGATAATGCCATCAAAGGACCAGAATTCTGAGTGTGAGAACACACTTCTTGTGTTTCCTATTCTATTAAATGACCAGGAGCACATAGTTCTGACATCTGTGTCTAAGCATTCTGTCACAATTATCAATCTCCAAAAGTCCAACATAAAATTATTCTGAACATTTATGGACTACATAAATGGCAATGCTCCATTCTTAAGGCCGGAATTTCAAGTAGGCTCGAGCTACAGCATTATCTTTAATTACCAGTTCCGTTATATTTCAAGTGAAATAGTTTCAAAGAAATGTCTAATTGTCATAAATGTAGTTCTCCCAATTCAGAACACTGCAAGAATGTAAATTTCAAATTGCCTACAACAATCAGACAGCTTCCCATGCTGCGCAAAATGCAAAAACAACATTCAAAGGACAAACCGGATACTATCGTATTTGTTTTAAAGATATTGATTACTGTTCGTATCAATAGATTACTGAAAAACTAGTTCAATTGAACATAATATGCAGAACCAAGCTTTCACTTCAAGAAGCAATCTGATAAACCCGTGTCTAAAGCTCGCTCACCAAAAAAGTTAATGAATTCAGTTCAACCTTAAGCCCTAATTATTTAAAAATAATTGGTAAAACATAAAATTCAACAGAGAAGGACTAAGATGTATATACAAAGACTCACATTCCCGTTGCTATTATTGGCATTGGCATCGAATTTGATCCGCACGTTGGCCCCCTCTGCCTCCACGCGCTTGATCTCCTCCACAAGGTCCGGCACCAACCTTATTATCATCGCAAAATTCAGAGGGTTCCCCGTGACAAGGCTGTAGGTCTCCTCCGCCTGCACGGAAGAGGTGGACGGACCCGAGCCCGTGGAAGTGGCGGCGCCACGGCCTCTGGAACCTCCTCCTATAGAGAGGCGTCCGCCGGGGGCAACGGAGGGACGACTTATAGGCGGCGCGTGGAAGTTGGAGTTGATGTTCCGCTTCCCGCCACCTCCACGGCCGAGCTTTCCGGCGCCACCGTACATTATTTTCCGGGTTCCGGTTCGGGTTTTATCGGTGAAGGTAACTACTTTCGATTTGAAGCGTGGAACACAAGAAAATTTTACCGGTGTCAAATGAACAAAGGACTGGGGGGAGAGCCGCCGAAGAATACTGCGATTTGGGTTTTTACCGGTTTTCTAGTAGCCCCTCTATTTTCCATTTTTCAGCATAATTTTTTCAATACATTAAAATTTTAGTACTACAAGTTTGCTATGCTTCTTTGCGGTGGGTTATGATACATGAGAATGGATCACAAGATTCTTGATAAGTAAGGATGACAATTTGAGCCGCGGTTATTATGATTTTAAGATTATGACACTGAGTAAGCAAAGAAAAGATTGTTTGAGAGAGAAAGATGGTGATTAAAGACGTAGATACATACGAACATATATATTCTTTTTTTTTTTCAATAGCGAACAAAATTTCTTATTGTCGTGATAATAGAATTTTTTTAAAATAAATTATTTACATCTTTCCTTTCATTTGTATTTTAATATTCATTTACATAAGAGTAGCAAAGATGGAGACGGTAAACAAATTTTTTATTAAAGATCTAATTATTTTAAATTTTTCGATCGATCTAACAAAAGACAAAACAAAATGACAAATAATAATTTGTGTATGCAATTTTAAATGCATTAAAAGGTAATACTTGTGTTTTTGTTGTAGTTTATTGTGCATTCTATCGCAATAATCGAAAACTAAACATGTATCATATCTAATTTTTTACCAAGAACGAACAAAATTCAAAATAAAATATTTTTTATAAGAATAAATTTTACCCGTATTAAACTTAACAACATACCTTTTTAAATAGTATATTTTAATAAATTCAGAATAAATGCCGTTATTTACTATATCTATCGAAAAATTAAACCTTTGGATTAAGTGTGAATTTATACGATTTTAGAAATGGAAAAAAATTAAAAAAAATAGGAAAAGTACTCATAATCTGGAAATATTTGAAAAACATTACTACTTTATATTGCAATGAGATCTATGAACAATTATTAATATTTAAAACATTTAAGGATAAATCCATAAATGTATGTCACGATCCCATTCATGGTGCATTCAAAGCATCAATATCCACTAAATATTCTATCAAAATGAATAAAAAAGCCTTTTTTTTTATTATCATAAAATGTGGGGACAATAAATGAAAATCAGAGCCAAACAAAAAGATAAAAAAAAATACCTTCACATAAATGCCTTTTTTTTTTTTTTTTTTTTTTTTTTTTACCCATATCCTAGTTTCGTCAGACTAAATCCTAGACCCCCAAGATCTTTACCTCTAGAACCTTGGAGGAGGTAAATCGCACGAAAATGCCTATTTTACTTCTATTAAAAATAGTTTTAAGCCAAATTATCATGTCAACTCGACTAATTAAACAGATTGACAGATGGTAGAGGAGAAATTCAAAGGCATGATTCTCGTTAGTTAGCATAACAAACGATAATTTTGCTTGATTAATGTAACAATTCTCTTTCAATTACAAAAGTTACTCGAAGAAACGTATAAGTAAAAAAAGGAACGAGACAGTTTTGAATTATAAAAAATTAAAAGCTTTTGTCAAGAAAGACTACTACTTTTCATTTTTCGTCACTTCTTAACCATTTTTTTTTATTTTTTTTGGGTATTTATAAACTAATTTCTACATTACATCAAGAAAACTAAAATAGTGAAACCAACACATGAAATCCCATATAAAAATATGAACTTTTGATCTTATATGATCAATTTATATATATAGATTTGACTTTAGGGTTAAAAACTCGTAGACATAGACATGTTTGTAAATGTACAATGATCGTTTAACTTCAACTCAGAACTTTATAATGTTTACTTTGTTTAGTCACTAATTTTAACCCAAACCATTTTAATTAGCATATGGATTGTTTTGGACATTTCAAAGCACCAGCAGATTTTGTTAAAGACCTGACAGTTGTTGCATCTGCTACTTGAAATACTTGATCAGATGAATATTCTGGCTTCACTGCAATTCCACCTTGATCTGATTGGCTGAAAGAGGCTCCATTCTCAAATACATCTTCAACAGAATGGAAATTCCATGACATGCCCTCATTTCCATTCCTCCATGTGATCTGTAATTAAACATTGATTATTGGAAATTTAATGCTAATTAATCAAGAATTGAACAGAAATACACAAATGTGACTGTTAAAAAAATCACGTCGTACAGTTTTCTCTGATTTTAGATTTTTTCATGTAAATCTCTGAGTTATGGTTGTTATTTTTCTTTATTTCTTAATAAAAGGAGGATGCTCGAGTGAATCTAGAAATCGAGTCATATTCCGAACATAATAAGTACCTCTTTTTTCCCTCCTTTTGGTGCAATGAAGAGGTTTGCCTGGCTCTTTATGCTAGGGTTCATGCTTCCTCCAATTGCATACAACCCCCAACCTTGATAAAGATTGTTAACTACATGTGCATATCCAAATCGTACTCTGCGAAAAAAAACCCACAAAAAAAGATAAAAAAATAAGGGTTTGTTTGGTTTTACTTAAAAATTTGTTAAAAAGTTGAAGTTAAAGTGAACAATTAATTTTAATTATACATGTCATAGGTCCACAACTTTTATTAACTTTTTAAACACACATTTCATCAACTTTTATTAAAATATGCTAAAAAACTGATTTTTAACAAAATCAAATAGACACTAACATTCATAAACAACTAATTAAACATGTATATCTAATTTTGTGTTTGAAAATAAGCCTAGATTCTAACTAAACATGTTAAGGGTCCCACAATACTTAAGAGTAAAAATGTTAACTAACATATAACAGTTTGGGCTACTTCTCTTAACGAGGTTAATTGATAATTTAAGATAGAATCGCAATTCTTAATAAAATGTACCTAGGCATTCTTTGTAGGCAACTCGGACCAAAATGGTTGAATGCAACAGTAACCTTCATATCTTTGTCCCTCAAGTAACCATCATTGTGTCCTAAGAGCATAACCTTGTTTTGGTATCTAAACCAATTGTTTGATATTGTAATGCCAGTAGAACCCCTTGTGACATCAATTAGGCCATCCTGGCAATCATACAGTGTGTTGTGGTCTATCCATATCTTTGATGAGGTTATCATTCTGATTGCGTCGCCATCGACCTGGCCGAGCTCCGTGATTTCTCGATCCGGCCCCATCACCTGCCCGGGTCCCTGCGCTTTGCAGTCGTGGATTCGGAGGCCGTGGATGATCACATTGGTAACCTGTTACATTTTTACCAGAAAATTGTCATAAATTAAATTGCATTTTCTTGAGGGATTTCAGAGATTTAGGGTTTAACAAAAATGTGCATTTCTTGTGCTCTGATTACTAACAAAAAGATGTACATGAGGACAAGATTTGTTCTATGAGTTCATTATGCAATTAAAACCAATTTCACGTTCTGACATAAAACATCAATCTAATGACATACTTGTTACATAGAACTAGACAAAATTGAACAACTTTAAAGAAAAGATGCAAGACTAAACTTGTTCGTGGGTTTATTATTCATACACGCCAGAAACATTAGACATCTATGAAAGGATATGTTTGTTATGTTGTTGTGAATAATATCAATGACAAGAGGCAACAAAAAATTTCATTGTTGTATACATTTCTACATACGGAATATGTCTAAGTCCTAACGAAGACGAATTGTCCACTAACAATGCACAAATCAATCTCAAAATCACGAGAAACGTGCAAAAAAAAAATGTTACCCTTTGAAGAACTAGGCAGCCGCCATTTGCAATGTGAACATTAACACCTCGTCCATCGATGGTACTGAAGCTGCTAACAAGAAGGGGTTTCCCAAGTTTAATCTTCATGTCCCTTTGGAATGTGATCCAAACCTTCCCCTTAAGGTTAGTCATGGCATATCTTAAGGTTCCGGGTTTCGGGTCCAATGGGTCGTCACTAGGATCCGTGACTTTGTACTTGGTCACATCTTGGCCAATGTTTTCGATCATTTTTCCGGCATAACCAACTGAGCACTTCGCTAGTTGCTGCCGGTGGCTCCGCCAATTGGGATTGGTTCTCCAACATTTATCGATCGCGTTCATGTTTTCAATTGATCTTCGAGCCACAGCAAGACTTGGATTGTTTAAAATGACAATCAACATAGCCGAAAAAAGGCACCGCATTGCACCCGTCAAAGCCATATTTCTATGACAAGAAATTTTTTATGTCGATAGAGGAAATAACGATCGAGTGAAAAAGAGGGCTCGGATTCTCTACAATGACATAAAGATATGATTCTTGAATGTATAACACGAGGGCAATGGAGAGTTGGAGTGAGACAGAGAAAAGCTAGAGAGAGAGAGAAATGCTTGCATGGGAATGAAGACAGTTGGTATTGGGAGGGGTTTATACATGTAAAAGTGAACTAACGTTGTTAGAATGGGTCTCTTGTTTGTGGTATGTACGTAGTTGAGGGGTCTTAATAATTGAAGGGTAGAGCTTAAATTGTGGAGAAAAAATAATTTTCTATATAGAACTTGTTTTCTAACCAATTTTGTCCATATCGACCCGCTATAGTTGTCTCGACTAGAAGCAAGTTTGATGATTCTACTATGGGAAAAAAAGACTTCAACCCCAAGTGGGGTTTTATTTGTCTAGATTAGCTTCAAATTTTTATACGATTTTGTGCTAAATGTTGCCGTGAAGTTTTTACTACTCTTTTTGGTTGTTTTCTGGAAAATATCAAAGTGCTATATGTGCAAGATTGCACTTCATAACTAAAAAAGTTTTGTAATTTTTATTGACATCAAAATTCAGTTGAATTGAGTTGTCAAATAGGCTTGAACATTTTATCTGAACCGACGGATCCGATCAAATTTCTATCATTAAAACTTTGGTTTCGATTCTAAAGAATCGAGAACCAGCAGTTCTGGACCGGTTCTCGGTTCTTAGAACTAGTTGAGAATCCAAAATTCAATTTTTTTTTTAACTTCTTAGATTTTCATTTTTGTTTTTTTTGGACTTTTACTTTTCAGACTTTCATATACCAAATCAACCTCCTTACTCATTACTCCCAATGCCCAAAGGAAAAATCCATTTATGATTTACCTATGTCCCATTAGTTTATTACCCACTGGCCCAAAAAATATGTCTCAAGTGTGAAGTCTCAGATGCGGGCAATGCGAAAGAAAATAAAAAATGTCTCAAGTCTTCTTTATTGTTGATTTTTAGTTTTCGGTTCACTTTTTAAATACTATTTAGAAGTAGTACTGTTAGATTATTGAATTTTTTTATATTATTAGATGTAGTTCCGATACCGTAGACCTTACTAATTATTGTTGAGTATGATTACTATTTTTGAGAATTTTAGTGCCTATATGCTGAAGTATAATTTAGCAAATTTGTTTATTTGTATATTTAGTTTAAAATGAAAATAGTTTTTTTTAAAAAAATCGAGTAGGATCTTGACTGAATCGGAACTGACAACTTCAGTTCGATTCCAGTTGAAAGTGTGTGGTTTCAGTTCTTTTTACGCAATACTCAAACTTAAACAAGTGATTCTGTTTCTTCCACTACTCGAACTAAACTACCCGATGCCCAGGCCAATTGCCAAGAGATTCCTCTCTACTGTCCATCCACCTTATTTGCACACTATGACACTATTGGCTTACAAAGATTTCCGTTCCAATGAAAATGTTTTATGGCCATTTGTAGTCCGATGATCAAATCAGGTGCCAGAAAAGATAATTTGAGTGTAGAAAGATAAATGAACAATGTTTTGACTAAGGTTTGAATATTGCATACATTTTTTTTCAATCCGCATGGGGTATTTATAAAAAATAAAATAAAAGAATAAAATGTATTCCGAACATTTTTTATACCTTTAAAACGTGTGTCGACTTGTTAATGACTCGGTTGTTCTCATCAAATTGATTCTATTCCTTTTCGACTTTTGCTCGACCTACACTAGAAAAACATCTTCTAACAAACTTTACCATCCATAAGTTTATATTTACCAACAAACAGGAAAAGAAACTGTAGTCAATTTTATGAACCATCATACCTAGATATTGTACACAATATTGTTGTGGTATTCTATTTTTAAGTAGGGAAAAATAAAAGTGAACCATCATTTTTTGCTGTTAATCTCCTGTCACCTACATTGGCATAAACAAAGTAAGAATGTATAAAATAACAAACAATCAAAGGTCGTGCAGTTTTTTAAACGATCCAACATTCCTACTTGAGTTGTCACGCAAGCCTTATCGTCGTGTGTGTAGTTCAAATTTATAATTTTTATCGACTATCAAATAAATTTCTATTCCAACGGTCACTGTCTTTCATAATCGTAAGAACATTTTCTTTGAAATGTTTCAACCGATCATCCGACCTCTTATAGAGTATCCAATGGAAAAAGTCAAAAATCTGAATTTCGGTCGGCAAACAAGTGGAATTGCAAAGAAGTCGAAGTTAAATTTGACAAGGATGTTTTTGCATCAGAATCATGCACCCTCTTTCAAATAATTAGAGCACTTGACAAAACCAAATTTAGACTACATTATTGTCACCTTAAGTCATACAAATCTTGTGTACATCAGTAGAAGTGACGCTCCAATTGACCCTCAAACTCTTATTTGTAAGTTCCGTTTAAGTTTGAAACACGGCTTCTATGTCTAGCCACGTCTCATGTCTTGTTTTCGTCTAAGTCGAAAAGTTTGAAGTTTGACCTCCATGTCTAACCTCATTTTACATTTAGTAAAACATGGATATTTAGTACGAGTAATGGCCTGATAAATTAATACAAAACTTGTACACGTGTCGTTGTTAACACTATTTACAATTCTATCAGTTTAGTATACTCACTCATTCTTAATGTCTTTTCCAAAATTGTAATATATTATGGTCGTTCGTACTTCATTCTCAATTTCTAAAACTAGAAAATATAGTTACAAAATCGACTTATCAACACTTGCATTCATTTGATTGCTTGTTGTACTCGTACCATATTTTTTGGTATTTGCTCTCGACTCCAGATCAACTACAAGTCTTTCTTACTATCATATAAATTCGTAATCGATCTATAATAAGTCTTTTTTTTTTTTTTTTAAGCTTTAGTCCATGTGATTTATCTACATATGCACTAATCTCCTACCAATTTTTTTTTTCTTTTTTGTTTGGGGGGTGGGGGTTGGGGGTGGGTGGGGTTTTGCTGGCATATGGTTGATTGAATATCGAAATATAAATGTGAATTGGGGAGGGCCCATCCAATAGCACATAATGGGCTGCTGACCTTGTTGGACCACGCAAGAGAAAGAAATATCAATTCACAACTCAACAAGTAGCCAAATGGTTCTAACTTAATTTTCAAAATTTAGGAATTTAATTAAAGAACACTTCTTTCTATCAATAAATCTGATAAATAAATGTAATAAATAATCACAACTCGTAATTTAAACTAATCTAATAGTGTAGCTCTATTAAAACCTTTTAAAATCTCTATATCTACGTCTAAACATACTCCAATAAAATTTTTAATTAATCTAGATTGTCATATTTTTTTTCAAACTCATTTTCAACCATATATTTCATAGAACCCATAACTTTTATCAACTTTCAACCTCACATTGCATGAAAAAAAAATCGAAATCTCACAAAAAAGTGAAAAATTACTTTCAAACTCCACCAGACACACACTAACTTAAGTTAAAGGCTATTTGTTAAATTCATTATTAAGAAACACGATCTCCTTTACTTAATAAGGCTTAAGGTAAAATTATACTGCAAAAAAGACCTCACTTCTGCTAAGTTCTTATAATTAATGGTAGATTATACTCAGTCTACATTCTTTCAATTTTTTAATAATATCATTTCCATTCAATTTTATTTGCAGATATTGTCTTCATCCTTTTATTAATTCGCACAAATGCCACCAGTATCGGCGTCGAGAACGAAATTATACTCTCTTCATCGAAATCAAATTCTCTCTCTTCCGGCGCAATTTGTGCTTCTGTTAAATCGAAATTAATAAAGGTATCACAGGCTGCTTGCAAATCGCTTCATCTAGCCTAAACTGGCTGCTCGATTAGGAGAGATGAAGCTTAGTGTATTCAACTGATGTATCAGATTTTCTTCTGACGGCTAGCTTGAAAATATTCTGAATTCTTGATTGGTTTTTCTTTAGCTGCGGCGATGGAGCTAAGACTGGCTTGATTCTTTTGGTCAGAGAAATATGTTTTTTTGCTTAATTTGTTCAAAGGGGTGGGGAGGCAAAGAAAATGAAGTTTTTTTTTATAAATAATATAATGTAAATAGACTATTTTGCACTTTTGAAAAAATTAAAGACCCCAACTGCCATTTTTTCATTATGTTTCTATTTTTTCCTATTTTAATTTATTTAAGTTAAGGACAAAATCGTGAAATAAATTATTTGGGGGCCATCTGTGAAAAGAATAAGAACGATATTTGCGAATAAAATTAAATAGAGATAATATTGTTACAAAATTAAAGAATGAAAATTATGAATATAATTTACTCCATAATTAACCATACATTTCCTAAAAATATTAAAATGTCATTTATTTCATTTTTCTTCGTCATGTCATTTTCTTTATGCCCTCTTATTCATCCTCATCTCCCCTAACTAGTCTAGTGTCCAGCTCCCATCCACACTTGCATTCTAGTCCTCCCTTAACCCCCGTACGCTCTAGACCCCCTTTGTTTGCTCTACCCCTCGGAAAAGATTGCCTTCGACATTGACTAAGTTAAAAAAAAAATAGTGTAAAACATTTTACATAAAAACAAGATTGTTGTTAAAAATAAAAATTAGAAAGTCAAGCCGTATACAGTATATATTTAATTAGGAAATCAAGTTATTTTTCACAAAAAATTTCAACTACGTGTTTATTTTAAAGTTCTAAAATAATACCTTCAATTCAATGCGTTTTTCATCTTTTTATGGGGGCCAATTGTTTTGGCTGGCAATGTTGCGAACTAAAATACTTTGAAAATAAACCGTGCCACAATTTTAAAATTTGAATTCAACTCTGTAAAAATTGTGTATTGTAAAGTTTCTGATTAAAAATAAAAAATTAATCTGGAGGTGATACCGTGTTGAAATTTAAATTTTGAAAAAATTTCTACTTTGATAACTTATATTTTTTAAGTGAGGTGGCTGAATAAAAAGTGGTTTGGCAACTGGCACTGTTTTTTGAGTTAATACTTGTTTGATAATTGTTGATGTTGGAAAATGGCTTATATTGATTTCAAGTTAATTTAATGTAGAGTGGTGAGGTCGGATATGATCGTAATGAGTGACAGACACGTAAATTTATGTAGGAAGAATTGATTGTATAATATTTGTAAGAGTGTTTTTATTCAGCAGTCGAATGTCCGACTTGAAGGACATTTATGTCTAATATTTATAGGAAAATATGTAATGATTTTCTCTATTTAATGCTAAACTAGGCATTTAATGCTTACAAGACATTTTCTTTTTTAAGGCATTTAATGTGAAGTGACGTCTGACAGATGAAAGAACAAGCTATGTTGATGACGTGAGTATGACGTTCAGTGTGATATGTCCGACCTGAAGATTCAGGGACGAGGTCCGAACTGAATTCAACATCGCGGTGGGCTCAAAATCAGAATTAGGGATGAAGTCCGAACTGAAACCTGTAAATCTTCACTATAGATCGGCCATATCATACTGGACTGATGAGCAAAGTATCATCTGACGTGGCAGAACTAGATTGGAGGCCAACAATAATATATATTTTTTAAAATTATCAAAATATGTGAATAAAAATTATGTTTGATCAATTTTGTAAAATCACGGCCATGCTAAGCATCTATTTCCTTGCCACCAAAGTCAGTGTCGTGTTAGACAATCTAATCTTCTTAACGGTCTTGATCAGAGGAAGAAGATTGTTGTCATCTACGAGAAGTTTCAACATTGTTGAAATTCCAAATGGGACATTGATTTTCATTACTTCGAAATTAATTTTTTATCAAATTAGGATAGGATTGACTAAATTGGTGTTGATTTTGACTAGTTAAAAAAAAAAAAAAAAGCCATTTATAACACTGAAAACAACCCAAATGTCTATCCAAATTAGAAAAATATAAGAGAAAAAAAAAAAGAGAATTTTAATAAATATATGATTTCTCTCTTTAAAACTCGTACAATGCCTCAAGAACACACACAAATCATCAAACTAATATTACATCCTCCAGTCGATATTTAATAATATAGACTAGACTTTCAACAGTCGATATTACATGCCGTCTAGAAAAGCAATTAAAAAGTCGCTTCTAAGTGCAGTCGAACATCTTCTTCATTTCAATAACAAAAAAAAATTGAAAAAAAAAATAAAAAAGATAAATAACTCACTTTCTCACTTTTCATGAATTTTGATATTTGTTATTTAGTACCTTCTTTACTGAAAAGTTGAACCTGGTGTGTAAATAGCAAGATCAGCCCAGCCATCGCCACCACTCCAACAGTTAGAATCGCCGCCGCCGCTACTATGAATATTTAAGAACCCATCTGCATTATTCTCATTCCCACCATCCAACACCAATTGGAGGTCCATATTATGCCCCGGAACATGACCCGAACCCGGATCCTGATCACCAACCTGCTCTCTTGACTGCATATTTGAACAATTTGGGCTCAGACCATTGAGCAAATCTGTAAATTGCCCTTCACTTGACCCCAGAAGTGAGCTGAAACTCCCATTTACGTACATCAAATTATCGAACTGAACCCCATAATTTTGTGCCTTTAGAGGCAACGATTCAGTGACTGCAGCGGTGGGACTGGGTGCTGCTGCTGCCGACGATAAGGACACGGCGGCAGTGGAAGCGGTGGAGGAGGGCGCTAGGCGTTTGGGGTTGTTGTGATTGGAAGAAGAGGTGGAGGAGGGGCGCTTAGTGTTCTTCCGGGAGCCGCCGCCGACTGGGATGTTTCTGAGAGTGCCGCCTTTAGTCCAGTACCTCCGGCAGTTCTTGCAGAAGTGGCGCGGCTGAGAGAGGTTGTAGTTGTTATAATAACAGAATTTGGTGTTTGGGGATTCACACCTTGGGCACTTCAATTGTTCTTGTTCTGGGAATTGTGGTTGTGTATGTGGCTGTGCTTGTGCTTTGATCTGTGAATATATCGAAGGGTATTGCATTTTATCAAAAACAGACTCAAATTCTCTGATCAAATTTTGATTCCCAAGTAATTTTCTGATGAAAAATCGATTTCCGGATTGAAGAAATGGGATTTTGTGTGACGCGGCGAAAAGGGAAGAATTACAAAACCTCAAAAGAAGACAAAAAATTGAAGATATTTTATTTCAATTTCGCATAATTAAGAACCCTTAAGAAAATTCAAACTAAAACCAGAAAAACCCAGAATTTTGAACTCATTGAATTAAAGGCTGAGTTTCAGACTCTCTTACCATGGATTCAAAAGTACCAGAAATAGAGAGAGAAAATTAATGGTGTTCAAAACTTTTCTTGATGTGAATGATCTTTGCTCTGCAACTCCGCGTGAGAGAGACGACCAAAGATGAAATATATACATACAAAATACATCTATAGAGAGAGAGAGAAACACACTTCAGTTCACTGCAGTCTCTTTCAAGTTAGAATTTTGGATTTTTGGCTAAGCCACGGGTTTCTAATTAAAAGAGTAATTTATTTAATAATTATTGTTTACGTTAAATAATTAGATTATATAATTGTATTCTCAGCTGCTTTATGAAGCATAGCCGGACTTGTTCTATTATTTAGCATATGTTTAGAGGTGCTGAAATTATAATTTAAGTGTTTATATTATAAGCAGTTGGTAAATATGTGGATAAAAAGTGGTTGTAAGTAGTGGGTCCTATGAAATGTGTGGATGAAAATTATGTTTGACTAATTTGACCAGCTGAAATTATAATTTAAGTTATGTCAAACATATGCTTAACAAATCAATTATAATTAGTTTAATCAAATAAAGTGGCAAGAGAATGATTTATGATTATTTAAATATAAATAAATTGACCAAATGTCAACTTTTGTCTTCAAGTGTTCTCCTTAATTTTAAAATTTGTTGATTTGTTCTTCTTTTCCAAACTATATTCAATAATTATGATTTAAATTAATCATTAAATGTGTTAGGTTACCAATTCTCCAATCTATTTTTAGTGTTTTAAAAATCAAAATATACTGAATAAATCAGTCAGTCAAACATTTTGGATTAAAAATTAATCCAAAAATCTATCTAATTATACTTAAAAGCTTGAAAACTAAAAAAATCCATTATAACATATCGATTCACCGTCAAAATTTAGTTTTTGTTTATTCATTTATTTTTTCTGCTATCAATTTTAATCCGATTCTTTACTCTTGATCTTCTAACTTTTGGGTATATTTTTATTTTTTTTTCCTTGTAATAATAATATTATATTAAAATTTAAATATATTATTTTCCTGGCTTGGAGCGAGAATTTAAGCCGAGCGGAGGAAGCCAATGATTAATACATCTCTAATCACGTAATTAAAAGTAGTCAGCCTACAAGCCATTTGGATGATGAAGCGAAGCCGGTAATTGAGCATGCGTGCGAACGAAGCAGTGTTAAAATGAAGAGCATCATTTGGATTCCATAAGCGCAATCTCCACCGTGAATTTCGTAGCGTGGGAATTTGAGAGCCGTCCAAATGGCAGTACCGAGGGGGAATCGTAAATGGGGGTGGATTTGGATAGCCGTCATCGCAATGGGTAATATCAAATAGATGTCGCATTGTAAATGGATGAGTTGTGACCCGTCCTATTATGGAGAAGAAGATGCTACCAAACAAGCAATTGAGTGAATGGAATTCCATTTTTTAAAATTAGAAAAATCATAAGCAATTGAGTGAATGGAATTTCATTTTTTAAAATTAGATTTTTTTTATTCGACGATCTAATTTTTTTTACTCTATTCAGAAACTCTGTTCAGTCAAACGTATCGTAAAAGTTGAGAAGGTAAATTACTGTATCTTCATGTGAGGGCTCCTTCTTCTTAAGAATACGCACTTGGTGAAATGATGAAGCTCACATAGACAAAGAGCAAAGATTTAGTATTTGTTTGTTATTGTTTAAATTATAATTTCAATTGATCAAATATATTTTATATCCATATATTGTAGGACCTACAATTTATAAACAATTAAAAAATAATTTCAACATCATAACATAACATGTGTTATATTTATCAACTAGACATTCTCAACAAATCGACTCTTCTTCCCTATCTTACCGACTACCAAGTAAACCTTCCTACTCTTACTATTGCACTTATGTCTTGAATTTTTCGCATTCTTATTTTCAACCTTCTATTAATTTGTACATCTTGTTTTTTATGACGGTTTGTCCAAAAAAATCCGTTATGAGGGAATAAAAAGATTTACTTACCCTTCATATTTTTAAATAAGCAAAAAATAGTAAATACAAATGTTCGACAAGTATTTGCTCCTCGTTACAAAGCTCGCTAGTAGAATATTTAGACATAAATCGCCATCAAGGACAAGCTGTGCTAATTAATTAAAAGTTGAAGATAAGAATACGACAAAAAAAAAGATGGAGACATAAGTGTGATAATGAGAAAAGATTGAAGACCATTATTGCAATAAAAATGTGATGTAGTAGACAAAAAATGCAGCGTGAATATAATTACACATGGGTGATTATATTGACACCCCATGTTTTATTTGTTGCACTACATTTTAATTACATTTAAGGTTCTCAATCTTTATTTTCTCTAACATTTATGTCCATAACTTTTTTTCTTTTTTTCTTATCTTCAATCTTTCATTATTTAGCACATTTCATTTTTAATTATAGTTTTTGTCAAAATATTATGTTCGGGTGCTTTCAAATGAAGAAAAATTTTTTTGTCACACTTTTGTATTTATTGTTATTAAAAAAATATGATAGGAAAATAAATCGTTTTACGCTCTCCCAATGGATATTTTGGATGGAAACTGGTATCAAAGATAACGTGTGCTAATTTAATGGATAAATGAGAATAAGAATGTGTTAAAAAAAGTTGGAGACATAAATACTATAATAAGAAAATATCGAGAACCTTAAAAATAATTAAAATGTGGTGCAAATGCAACAAATAAAATTTATATTGTGAATGTTTTATCCATTACTGATTACCCATACATGATTTGAGTGGTGTGTAAACTCACCATTTTACCCCTCAATTATTCATTATCCTTAATTTCGATTACTTTTTTCAATGGTATAATTCTTTTTTTATGCAATCACAAATACAATAAGTTAGTAAATTGTTATATCAACACTTAAATATATTTAAGTATTGAAAACGACTAAAAAATATATTTATTAAAGAGTTGTTTATTCTTTCTTATGAAAAAAATGTATCAAATAAAAATAATTATAATCTTAAAATTTCAAAGTAACGAGATTATGGATGGCAATGGATCGAGTCAGTCCAGCTCGGTTCATGCCAACAAGAGTTCAGCTCAACCCTTATAAGGACGAGTCGATTATGGGCTTGGCTCGTCTCCAAAATTCAAACCTGGATTGGCCCATGGCTCGTGGGCCACATGGGTTGAGTCAAGCCGGCCCAAGAGTTGGCTCGTTAATTTATTTATTTTTTAAAAATGCAATATTTTCTTTGAATTAAAAAAAATGTATTTGTGCCCACGGGTCGACCCATATTTATCAAGGGATGCACCAACTCGACCCTTGATTTGAAAAAGCAACTCAACCCAATTGACATCTCTAATCGAAATATTGATCAAATTAAAAAAAATGTCTTTGTGCCCACGGATCGACCCATATTTATCAAGGGATGCACCAACTCGACTCTTGATTTGAAAAAGCAGCTTAACCCAATTGACATCTCTAACTGAAATATTGATCAAATTAAAATCTCACGCAATAATCTTTGAAAGAACCCACACCATAAATCAAAGTGCATTACCTACTCATGGTGACAACAATTTGTTTCTTTGATTGATCAGGTAAAAATAAATTAAATTTCACCAAGTACTCATTTGTATGGCCAAAATAAGTCATTCACAACTTGTGATAGACGATTGTGTGACATCAAGAGTTGTAATATGTGCTTCAATGCAATACAGAAAAAGCTCAAAGTAGAGGATCAAATTGTGTTGTAAAACAGCTAATCTCTTGAGTCGAATCGGCTTTGGTCTAAATTATATCTCTATTATTTGATCTAACTTTTCAAAATTTGTATAACATAATGTAATTGACTATTTTTTTTATTTTTTTTTTGGAGTATTAGACTGTCTTTAGTTTGTATAAAATTGATTGTTGAAATTTTATTTATTTTAGCTAAAATTGATCAAAGTTAAAATTGATTGTTGCCCCCAAGGCATATCTCCTAGTGGCAAAGGGGAGGGCGGATAGGGCTCAGCGCGGTGGGGTGTAGGGTTCGAATCCTGAAATATTGGATTTGTGCCCTGTCGCAAGCGGGAGTTACCAAATGGTTAATAGCCAAGACCTATCCATAAACTCTCCATCCTGACTCCTGGGAGATACATTCTGCGATTTATCTCTTCCACCAAAGGCCTAGGACAAAGTTGGTAGGGGTTCTCAAGGTTGGGGTCTAACCTTTTTTAAAATTAATTGTTTATCACGCCTGTTAGTGTGTCCAATGATCGTAGTTAAATCAAAATTAAATGTGTCCACGTGAAATTTAAAACGAAAAGCTAAAAAGCTAATAATGATGCAAACTAATGTTGATAATGCCATGGTTTGTCGGTCCAAATGGATTACTTTTGCCATCAAGTACGAGTTGGGAGTAAAACAAAAACCAAAATCCACATTCTCACCAAATGAAATGTCCTGTTTCGTCTTTTACAGTCAAGGAAGAATTATGTCGTGTTGGGACTTTTTTGCCTTTCAATTTTCACTTTATTTGAGTGTGGAAACGATACGACTACGAAACATTCTTGTCTCCTTGCACTAGTAGTATTGGAGGAGTTCGATCAACAAATCTCGAGCTTGACATTCGTAATGTGCATTTATCTTTTGACAATTTCATACATATTACATTAATATAAGAGGAATTTTGAAATGCATTCAAAATTAAAAAGTTGATTGGAAATATGACAATTTTTGATAACATTTGTAAATATATCATTTTTTAGATGTAAAATTTCAAATATACTCTTTTGTAAAAATGACATTTTTTTGTGTGGTTAAGATTTAATGGTATTTGACAGTCATACAATAGCTTTTAAGAGTAGCTATTAATTCAAATATTTCGATATCAAAAAATACATTGACAATATTTGGACGACATCAATTAAATAATGTCGATTTTACACAAAATAGACACTAAATTAATACTCTTTTTATATTGTCCATTTTGTTAATATTAAAACAGGAACTAATTTGTCGATGTCGACAAAATGTGAACCAAATTTCCATTTGTCATCATATGACAAATTGGAGTTGACACTGGAACCAATTGGGATGGAATCTCAATTCCCTACCAGTTATATCAGAATTCAGTTCCAAACTTAGCTATGTGGACGCACAAGACAAATCTCTACTTGCATTCGAACGAAGGTGATGGACCTCGAGTTAGATCGTGATAGACGAAAATATCCATTAGATAACTCTTAAGGTTGTTGTGCCCATGTAAGACGGTGACCTTGACACAGTGGAAGAGTTAGATCTTGATAGAATATCCAATCCTTCTATGTTTAATGAAGAGAGATGAATAGATTATCGATTGAAAAAGGACGAAGAAGATATCGTTTGAAAATTGTTTATTGAAAATTTGCAAACAAAATCTCATATCAATTAGATATTAGATTAAATAATAGATTTATAAGAGATTTGACTATTCTACCTAATATGTTAACTTTTTGCGATAAAATTTCAATTTCCTATAATACTTTTTTTTTTTATCAAAAACAATTCTTATTTGACTATGAAAAAGAGAGATGAAAAATTGGTTGGGGCAGGGTGATGAGAATTGAGAATCGATTGAGGCATGTGGCACGTGGGAGCTACCAACGGCACATGAATGGCAGTTGTTAGTGGCGTTTGAATTTAATGGAGCTATCACGTCCACTCTCCCCCCGCGCTTCCTGATGCTGACTCAACCAGTGCTCATAACGCGCAGTCTATATTGCATAAATTGGTCCCCAGAAATAATTAATAATTCGTACCAAATACTATATGGTATTTGTATTCGAATAATATACTACATAACACACTTTTAACACATATGTGGAGTTTTTTAAATTATAATTTCAGCTAATCAAATATATTTTTTATTTAAATATTTTATAAAATGTACAATTTATAATCCACTTTTTATTTACAAAATTACCAACAATTTACAATTTCAACATTTAAAAAATAATTTCTTCACTACCAAACATGCGCTAGTGTAAATTATATTCCTCAAACTCCAGTCACATAAGTATGTTTGGTAAAAAAAATTGTAGATTATAAGTAGTGGATCTTAAGAAATATGTAGATAAAAATGATGTTTGACCAACTTATAAATACTTATAAGCAGTCACAAAAATAGTAAAATACTCTAAAAATTTTGTCTCAACTTAAATTTAATAAAATTTAAAAGTTTATATTGAGCCATTGCACTGTCTTTAATTCAGATTTTAGAAGAAATTATTAAAATTTAGAGCATGTTTGGACAAGTTTTTTTAATTTTTTTATCAAATTAATTTTCAACCATATATTTTGTGAGACCCACAATTTTTATCAACTTTTCAATTATATATTTTATCAACTTTTTTCAAAATCTCATAATAAACTACTTTTAAATCTCATCAAACATACACTTAAATTAGGTGTCTTCAATTTGGATTTTGAAAGATTTCATTAGTTTGATAAATTTTAATACATTTCAATAGATTTTAAGCCGTAAGTATAAATATTAAAATCTTTAATAATTTTAACCTCAAACCTTCAAATTTCATTTGGCATCTCTCTCCTTTGCATTTCTCTATCCTCAAAGAATACCGTGAACATATTTTCTATTAACCCCTTTATCTATGTATATGTATGTTAATTTATAAATTGAATGATTTTTGAAAGTTTTAGCACTATTTTTTGTTGAATATGGGATGTGATTAATTGTTTAGTGATTTTTTTTTTTTTGGTCTTCCAACGAGTTGAATGAATTATATGTTATTTATGAATTTATTCTTTTAATGACAAATTTATTATTTTCTTTTAATAAACGATAAAGTTATGTATTTTATTTTCTAACCACAAAGTTTTTTTTTTTTTTTTTTTTTTTTTTTTTTGGATCTAGTAAGAAATTGTATTTCTTGTTTTATATTTTCTTGAGAAATTCATATTCAATTTTTGCAAAATGAGTTATTAAAGTAAAAAAAAAATCACAAATAATAGAACAGTCCCCATTAAAATCTATAATTTAGAATTTTGTTAAAAGCAATAAAGTTCAAGTTACTAATTTCAATATTTAAAAGGTAAATCATATATATCAATGGATCATGAATTAGTTATCTATTTCTTGGTAGCAAAGAAAATGGTGCATTTTTGTGGAGAGTTGTGTTGTTAACATTAATTTGAGAGTAAGTTGTTTGTACCGTCGTAATTTGACCGGAAAAAAACTTGAAATTGTATAGTGGAATTTAAAAACTTCTCCAAAGTTCTTGTTGACGAGTTGCTTTGAGCAATTGATGAAGTAAAAATGTAATTTTAATTAAAAAAAACCACAAATCCAAGAGAATCTATGAAATCCAAGAATTTGTTAAAATTTATAATATAGACATCTATTGATATTTTATGAATTCTTTGAAATTCTATTAAAATCCCTGAAATCTATGAGAATTTATAAATATTAAGAAATCTATTAAAATATGAGTTGAAGACACTATTGTAAGAACTATAAAAAAAATTATTGAATTCTACTATAAAATAGTAGATAACGATGAATGATTATTTGGTTTTATTTAAATGTCAACATGATTTTTTTACCCATAATATGTTTGGTAAAAAAATTTGTAAATTATAAGTAGTGGGTCCTACGAAATATGTGGATAAAAGTTGTGGGTCTTACGAAATTGTGGATGAAAATTATGTTTGACCGACTCATAAGTGCTTGCACATAGGGGTGGGTATCCAAACCACCAAACCACTCAAACCGATCGAACTGAACCAAATCGGGTCAGTTTGGTTCGATTTTTCACACACTGGCGGTTTTGGTTTGGTTTACTAAGTTAAAAAAATATATTCGGTTCGGTTTGATTTCGGTTTGTAGCAAATAAACCAAACCAAATCGCTGAAAAACCGAACCGAGAAAAACACAAATGAAATTCAACCTAAGTGGCCCAACCCAACAACCTAGCCCAATCCATTTCACGTTTCAGTATGTCCACAATTCATTTCCACATATCCAATTCTCCAAATAACAGTGGACCCTAAATCATAGTCGAAATCGCCTCTTTTTCTCCATTACATCATCTCATTCTCATCGTCGTCGAAATTGCCGTTTCCTTCTCCATTTTATCATCTCCTTCTCATCGACCGTGTAGTGTTCATTATCCATTTCATCATTTCTACTATCATCATCAATTTCAGTTCATACTTCACAGTGCTTGCTACTGGCTGCTGCGTCATCAGCGTCAGTCCGTTAATCACTCTCTGAAGGTGAATGCGACGATGGCTGTTGTTTATTGTCTAAGCTCCAAGCCCCAATTCGAATACCTAGGGTTCCTCATTTTGACTTGCCTCCATCTTCGACCCAAATTATCGGACAGATCAGGTAATAGATTATCTCTTATGCTCTTTTGTGTATAACTCTTTCTTTTGTGCAAAATCAAAGCTGATAACATCTAATTATCGACTACAGTGGCATTATCTCCATAGTTTCTCTATCCTAAGCTCGTTGCTGCTACAATTTCTCAATTTGAAGGTATGAATTTTCATTTTGTCAAGAAGTATTTATCCAATCCATGTGAAGGCATGAATTTTCATTTTGTCAAGAAGTATTTATCAAATCCATGTGAAGGCATGAATTTTCATTTTTTTGAGTATACAAATACAAGCCCAAAACATTAAAGCCCAAACCGCCTAAACCAAACCAAGATTGGTCGGTTCGGTTTGGATCGGTTTTATCCAACTCGGTGGTTTGGTTCGATTTCATATAATAGCCAAATCGAATTGGTCGATTCGATTTCGGTTTGGGCCCAAAACCGAACCAAATCAATCCATGCCCACCCCTACTTGCACATACAAACATACTTTTAAGAGTGTATTCTATTCAGCCTCCACAGGCATGGCACAGTGGTAAAGCAGGAGGGTTCTCTACGGAGTATCAAAGGTTCGAATCTCCGCGGCAGCCAAAAAAAAATTGGAAGGCAGAGGTCTATAGAGATGAGAACTGTCGAATATCTGGCCCAAGTATGTATAACCTGTGACTGCATCCGGATTTACTTGGGTGGCGGATCAGAAAGAAAAGGCGCCACTCATCAGGATTAGTTGAAGCTTGGATACCTGAGTCATAGAAAGAAAAAAAAATAGAGTGTATTCTATTCAAATGTAAACTCTAATTGAAAACACATATATATTGATCATTGCTATAATAAATTTAGATATTTGAATACTAAGTGTGTATTTGGTGGAGTTTAAAAGTAGTTTTTATGGAGATTTTGAAAAAAATTGGTAAAATGTATAGTTGAAAAGTTGTGGGTCTCACGAAATATGTGGTTAAAAATAAATTTGAAAAAAAAAATTAAGAAAATTGATCCAAACGTGATCTAAGTCTCTTATTCTCTCTTTATTTTATAATATGTTATTATCATCATGTTTTAATTAATTAAGTAAATTATTATGATTTTTCTTTCCAGATGGAAAGATTGATGAGCAAAACAAATGGCGTAGTTTTGCTAGATGATGGTTGATCTCCTACTCATTTATAATGTCTAAGTTAAGGTGGCATTACATGATTGATAGTTCATAATCCCACACTTATTATTTTTACCAACCATGTTATGTCACCTCAGCGTGAGCATTATAAGTGTGTATTATAAGTGAGTAGGAGATCAAATCCATTGCTGGTATACTATTTTTATTTATTTTTTAATATCGTATCCAATAAAATAATCAGCATTGTTTTTTTTTTTTTTTTTTTAATTCTATTAAAATATTCCTTTTCTTTTAAATTAAATATATTAATCATGCACAAGTGTTGTTCAATGTACGAGCTAACTTACAGTTAGAGGTGGCAAAATAGATCGGACTAACGGACTATCCTAGATAAACTTAGATTCCGAGCCGGACAAAAAAAAATCAAACCCAATATAAAACTGAGCCTCTTTGGCCCATTACAATTAGCCTATCGAGCTAATCAAACTAACGTCGCACTGGCCAAAAAATTTGGCCCAAGTCTCCACCCTTCCACCATGTCGAAACTTCAACAACTGGGGAGATTCTCCTCTACTTGTTCATGAAACGTAACTAAACCAAACGGGGATTTGTCCTCCCCCGTCGTCAAAGAGAAATCTCTCCCCCTTCCCAATAGGGTGGGTGAGAAGATGAAATTGTATTTACTTTCAATTATTTTAAAAATATAAAAAAATTAAAAAATTAAAACGGTTGACTCGGTGGCCCAAAACTAGGCCAAGGCTAGCTCAACCTAGTTTCTTGTGTGGCCCAACCCGTTATGGGCCAGTCGATATATATTTGCCACCTCTACTTACAGTACACGTGATTGGAACAACCCATTATTATGACTACAAAAATAATTTTTTTTTTTTTACTTTATATGTACTATTATTTTCATTTTTAGTAATGAATTTTCAATTATTGATCAAGATTTGTTGTTAATTGTGCTTTTTTTTGAAGAAATAAAATTTTGCAAATCTATCCATTTTTAGAAGAATATTACATTTTTGTTTTTGTTTTTAATACAACACAACTTTACATGTATCAATATCCTAAAAGGAAAATGATCTCTTTCCCCTTGGGGGCAAGAAATCCTTGCCCCCAAGGGACAAGAGATCATGACTCTATTCTAAAATAATATTACGTTGATACTCTTGAAGAGTGTCATGTCCTCGATCTTGAACAAGCATAAACTTTATACATATAAATATTTGAGTAGAATACAACGTTATTGCTCCTTTAGTACATAATTTTATAAGTTTCAATATTTTCAAAGAATATTGTGTTGTGCTCTCGAAATAGTACGAATCACAAATTAATATTACACGATCTCATTAATAGATTTGATATAAGTGTTGAAATTATTTTTCAAGTAGCACAAAATTTAGTCAATTTATTATGCAAGATTGTTGACAACCCCTATTCAAGTATTGGTTTAGTTGCATTTGATTCGCTAAGTTCATCTAATTGAAATGTTTAATGCATAATTTGTGACAATAGATACGTGATTGTTTGGATCAATAGTGCTAAGTACCATTGACATGCTTTTAATTTCGCCAGTCGGTATTATATGGTACTTGACATTACTAGGATGTTGTTGAATATAATTATTTGGTTCTCTATAGATTATGAGAAAGTGACAATTAGCAATATTTGTCCGGTACTAGTTATTGTTGTCCGAGCACCTCAATAAAATTGTCATGACTACTTGAAGAAGAAATGTGAGATTGATGAAAATTAACATTAATGTAATATCAGATTGTGCAAATTTGATTTAACACTGTGCAATATATAGGAAGTAGACATTAACTAGCTAAAATTGAGATTGAATTCCATTACATTTATATTTTTGAAAATTATTGAAGGTGATATGTGTGGGTCACTCATCCTCCATGTATACTATTGAAATATTTCATTATTTTAGAATATGTATCTACTAGATTATCGCATGGCATTTATTATGTATTCGCAACATGAAGTTTGCAAGTTCACGTTTTACATTATGAGTACAATTTTCAAATTATAAAATCAAAACACTATGTCTTGTTAACACTAGTAAGTTACATCCTAAACTTTTAATAATAATTGTATGTTGATTCGGATGACGATAAAACATATTATTATCCATGATTTAGCAGAATTATTTATTGAACGCCTCGAATTAATTGTTGTTTACTTCTTAGAACAAAGTGTTTTTTATTTTTTAGGAAATGTTATTACATGCAGTAATATTGATACACATCATGTCAATATCAAATTCTCAATGTTATAGTTGGCTTATGGTCAGAAGCCTAATAATTCCCATGAGAGAATTTTTTATTGTGCAATATATGTTTGAGTTGCTCCACCACCGTGCACAAAGATGAGTCTTGATGAATGTTGAGAATATATATTTTTCTAATCATAAATTATCTTGAACCACTTAAGGGTGAAATTTTATGATACAGTTTACCAATTATCTTTTAAATGAGGTAGTGTTCCCAACATTAAGTGGAAAATTACATATATTATCTATAAACGCTCAATCTTATATTGACGTCCTAGAACGATAATCTGTTAACATTATATTTTTTAAATCCATGGCACGCCTTAAGTATAGTGACATTCGATTTTTGTTAATTGAATGATACAGATGTCCATGAATGCATTTGAATTTAGATTGATTTGAAATGAACTAGCTGATATTGGGGTTGAAATAATTTGATTTTTAAATACTTGTATCTGAATCTTAAATAGATTTATCAAATCGCAAGCATTTTTTTATTGAACATTATTAAAATGTTATTATTTTTTTTGGTAATTTGGTGCATGTTTGGGGTTTAAAATAAACAATTTTTTAAAACTCATTTTCAACCATATATTTTGTTGGACTTATAACTTTTATCAATTTTTCAACCACACATTTCACAAACTTTTTTTAGAATCTCCTGAAAAACTACTTTTAAACTCCACCAAATATACACTTAATTTTTTTAATATATTTTTTAATAAATATTTTTATTGACATAGGAAATATGATTGTATTACTTTGGGTTCTTAATTACATGTGTTATGGATGATTTGAACTTACGATAAGTTATTCAAAATAATATTACATTATATAAAAATTTAGCTTAATATTTATATTAAAAAAAAAAAAGCGAGTCTTTAATGAAAGTCTATAAATTCTAGAAGTCTAAAAAAGTCTTCAATAAAAGTCTACAGAAGTTTATGGAAGACTTTTATTAATTCTTAACAAACTCATAAAAGTCACTTAAAAATCTACAAATTTCATAAAAGTCATTCACTTACAAAAATTTATAAAATCTTTAAAAATCTCAATTGCATACACTCCTTAATTTTTCTATTTATATGACAAATAGTATTTTTTATTATTTATAGAAAATTACACTATTAATTCTGAGTTAAATGTTTCAATAATCATTAAACTTTTAGTCACGTCTTCTATCACTCACTAAACTTTCAAATATTTTTGCATACTCACTGAAATTTAGAAAGATACGGTATGTTAATCACTCATCACAATTCTATAACCGCCAATTGACGGAAGCATACACAAGGCTGACGGAATGCTTACGTGGCACGTGTAAAATATTTCAAGAATAATTGAACTTTTAATTACGTATTCGATCACTCATTAAACTTTCAAATATTACTACGTGCTCACTAAATTTTAGAAAGTTACGCTTCACTCTGTAATTTCATAACTGCCAACAGATGGAAGCACACATGTGGTAGCGGAATGCCTACGTAGCACACATTTGAGATTAAATTCTGTCAACCAATAAACTATCCATCCATGTTGTTAGTTTTAAACATAGGTAGTAAACAACCTAAAAGGGGGATTGAATAGGTTGTCACTGAAATTAAGCGGAAGCTGTAATTTTTTTTAAAACATAAAATGTTAACATGAAAGTTCACTTTAATGTTCTGACGTTGATGAAAATTTGTTGAACGTTAGAACATTACACTAAACGTTTCGCAGTCCGAGACATATAAATCCACGGGACCCCATGCCACAGGTAAATAAATCCACTATTTTAGAACAAGTTATACACATCTCAACCTTTTTTAAATTAAAATTTTAGACCTAATCAAAAATTTATCAGCAATTTACAAAACATAGTTAACAAGAACAATAAAACTTCCCTTTTTTTAGATCTTCTTTAACTAGACAAGGAATGTAGTTAAGTTCTTCAGTCTTGATCTTGGTTCATTCTACGAGTGTACCCAAATTGTCTTCACAAATCGAAATAAGGACCTAGTCCTTGTCTTGCCGCCGGAATGCCGTTCTCTATTACAATAGATTTCTACAACGCTCAATTTCTCAGTCTTACAAAATGAAGTTTTTGATCGAATTAAGACTTTTGAATATTTCTTTGAAACGCATAACTCATAAATGATTTTCTCTTAAATGTTTGAGTATCTTTGGTTTCAAAGTCCGTAAAATTCTTGGAACACCACCTGTTTTATTTATAGCAAAAGAAGTTTATCTAAACTTAATGACTTAGTATTTATCTTATACAGAGATAAGACAAAATAAGTCTTTAAGTTTAAATAAGCCTTATAAAAGATAAGGTGAGATATATCACAAGAATTAAATATGAAAATAATTTCATTTAAATATTTTCTTTTAAGTATATAAGAAAAAAGATAATATTTATGTCCAATGTTCAGTAGGCAGATTGGCATCGTTTGAACATTCAGTAGAATGTTCCATCAATCTGTTGTTTACCCTTCTGTTGATGTGTAAATCGAACTGGGGTAGCATTTTTATCACTTGACACTTTTTCTTTTTCTTCTTCTACTTTGTCACTCTCTTCCTGACGTGTGACTCTTCTTCTGTCATTTGTAAATCTCCTACACAACTTCCAAGATCAAATGAGGTGAAATCATGAAATCAAGAAATCAAGATCACCACCTACCCCACAAATCTTCTTCTTCCACCACGTTTCCTATATATCTTAATTTCTCTCGCCGCCACTACACTTACAACCACATTGCTGCTGCCACTACCCTCAACTCCACATTTTTCTTAGAATATTATTGTAGAGAGAGAGAATGGAAGTCGTCAAGCGCCGTGGATTTTTAGATCTATGGCTTCCTCTTGACAATCTTCAGTTTTATTACCTTCACATGTTGTGCATTGGAAGAAAATCGACCGGCTTCTAACTCGCCAGCCCAGATAAACTCCAACTCGGTTCTTGTAGCCCTTCTAGATTCTCATTACACTGAGCTCTTTGAACTGGTTGAAAAGGCACTTTGTTACAGACTCTTGAAGGAACTGTGTCCAAGCACAATATTACCATCATTGTGCCGAGAAATGAGGCCCTCGAATGGGATTTGGACTCAAAGTTTAAGCAATTTTTTTGCTCGAGCCACGAAATCTAAAATCCCTTTAAAATTTGCTATTTTTTCATTTGCTTTCAACTCGCATTGAGTAAATGCATTGGCCCGCGGAGGTAAGCAAACCTACCCATCTCATCAGCCTTTTGTTGTGATGCATATGATGAAAAAATTCAGGTAATTGAGAAAAATGGGGAGAAACTTGTGGGCAATGCGAGAATTATTAAAGCATATGATTTTGAACGGATTTCAGAAAGGTAGGTGGTGGTTGCTTTTGGTGATTGGAGAAGAAAAGAATGGGGTCTTTTTATTATTCTTCATTTTTTTAGATATATTTGGTTATATTTTTTTTTTTTTGCTCATTTAAAGATAATGTCAATTTCGTCTTTATATTTGACCTTAACAACTAAAATAGAATGATTCTTTTATCAAGGACCTACTATACATATTTCTTCGAACGTTGGGATGTCCATTACTATTTTAAAAGTTAGAAGTATATCCAATGTTATTAAACTCGGACCGGCCACAGGAAAACCGACAACCCGTTGTCTCAATCGGTCTGGTTCTTTTAATTTAACCGCCCAATAATCAAACCTTTTATGACTCGAAAAAACCGCCGATTTTTTAAGCAACCCGGTGATCCGTCCGAGTCATTACATAATGAAATTTTTACTTTTTTATTACCCGATTTTACCCAAAAAATGCACAAAAAACTTTTCAACTTTATTAATGATATGTTAATACAATGAAGTACAATAATTTATTTTATTTTTTAAGAATTAGTTGACGATACTAGTCTCGTACTTATTTTGTTAAATACATTTATCATGGTGTAATTTTCTACTATATATAGTATTTTGTTTGATTTGGACGTGTATATTGATATTTAGTCACAAAATTAATATACTGTTAATTTATTGGAGTGTAATAATTCATGGTTTAATATTATATTTAACAAATATAGATTTATTTGTTTGACATAAATTAACTCACCAATTGAACCAGCAACCTAGTGACCCTTTTCTTTGTCTGGGTCGATGTTCAGTCGAGTTTGATAACTATGTTATATTTCTTACATTTTTGAAAAATTAGGAATCAGATATACTATTTTTTTTCTTTCATTTATTACACCACTTTTTAATTACACTAAAGACCATCAATCTTTACTTGTGAATCACTTATGTTCTACTTTTGTTTTGTCGCATTCATATCCTTAACCTTTTATTAATTAGTATATTTGATCCCTAATGATAATTTATGTCCCGATATTATGTTAGCACGCTATGACATGAAAGGCAAACGGTCGCAAAAATGAATAGTATAAGTCTTCTATATCATCTTAATAGACTTGTTGGTTAAAAAGTCATCATCACAAATAAAATATGCTAATTAATAAAAATTGAAAATAAGAATACAAAAAGAAAAAAATTGATTAGGAAGCACGCTTAAAAAGTAGTGGAAGATAATAAAAAAAAATTATGGTGGCAAAATAACTACCTTTCTACAATTTCATCCCAACTTCCACCACCCTCAACTTTTCGATTTTGTAAAGTCGTTGATCTCTCTTGAACAGATTGTCATATTATGGCCATTAACGACAAAGGTGCCGCTGAGATTGGTAAAATGATTAGGACACTGTTTAATCAATTTCCCTCCATTTTCTAGATGCTGTCTCTTACACCAAACATATTTGCCGAGAGACTTGCCTCTTTCCTTCATTAAAAACCACCTTTGCACTTGTAGAATTATGACAGAGAACTAGGCTTCTCGAACATAACTGAACCTTAGACGATGTCATATAGCAAGCCAAAGCACAGGTCAGCTCACTCGGAGATGAACATTGAAATACAGTAAACAGCACCTTAAATCTAAGTTGTACATGCATGCTAGTTGCTAGATATCATCAGAAGTCGAAACTTAAATTACTTTCACAAAAATAAACATTTAATAGCAATCTAAAGTAAAAGTAGGCATTGTACAACAGCAAAAGTATTACGCTACCAAAGAAAAACTGAATTAAACTTAATGCCCTGCAAGTTTAGCAGCAGTTCCTTTGCAGGAAGATTCCACGTAAAACTACTTGTACCTTAAAACTAGGATAATATAGGACATCCTATAGTTTTGTTTGTAGGAGAGCTACAATAATCACATTCTTTCCCAACTTCAACCCAACACGATAAGAACTGAACCGCATCTTCCCTTTCGAGGGGAGACGAAAAAAATAAACGAAATTTAGGGGGAGGTAGAAATAGCAAAGAAGGGTCGGAAGGAAGCCAAGCCAGCCATCTACAGGCTAAAAGGACATGTAGTTCTGTTGTGAATACCACCATGACCGCCATTTCTACAGATTTATGAGGAACTTGGATGTCAGATAGTAGAGACTTGGTTTGCTAAGGATAGAGGCATTCTTGAATAGCAACCCAAAAAATGTTGATGTACCTCCAGTAATGACTTCTCATGCATTATACATATACAGGCTATTCGCAGCAGCACAGGCAATTGTGTTTTCGGTTGGGTGCCATGCCAGATGGAGCAGCTTGGTAGTGAAATCGAATGAATTCCCATTGGCATCAACTCCCGGGCTTTCGGAACCTGCAAGAGATACCCCAACACTTTTAGAGTCGAGAAAATGAAAAAACCTTGAAGTGGATGTTTGATACATGGTATTTGACGGAACGGGATTGGGATTGGACAATATTATAAAAAAAATTCTAATTTTTTTGCCTTCTTCAAACTATCCAGGATTATCCAATCCACCCAATCAAACATGCATAGAAGGAATTGTGCTTGAATGTGTACAGTAAAGGAAAAAGGTGGAAGGGGACAAAATATAATACCTCGCTTAACAACACGAGAAAGACTACTGCTCAGGGATCTAGAAGTTGTCCTCGAAGGGGTCTGTACTTGTCTTCTGAAAGGGCAATTGAAGTACCAATAACAGCCAATAATGCAACAAAAATCAACATTAGACCAACTTGTCAAAACTAATTGGGTTGCAGTACCTCATTGGGTTTTTGCTTGCTTCCAGAGTAGTTGCTTCAGTACTGCTTGCTGCACATCCAAATACGCGGAAGAGATTGCTGAAATCATATTTAAGTCTTTCTTTAGTTGGAAAAAACAGAGAAAACATCAGCAATGGTGATAGAACTCAGGAGACCTTAAGTTACCTGTAAGAACCAGTCGCTACTCGAAGACCGTCACCACTCAGGCAACATTCAAATTTATCAAAAATGGAATCATTTTCATACAAATCACACAGCTGGACATCGTCAAATTACATTCTAATCAGCTCAATAAAACAACATTAGCAGAAAAACCTTTTTCAGAACTTTCCTGGAATAAGGTAAATTACCTTGGGTCTTAAATACTCGTGAACCTGGAAGGTCGCCACAGGACCAGAATCCATATTAATATCCCACAACTGACACCAAATAAGATGGATCAGTAATAGCAACATTGACACCATTCATAAAACTGAAATCCAAAAGATATACTTGATCCACAGGACTGCACTAAGAATTCATCTTCAGCCCCAGATTTTAAAAATAGAAGACATTCTGAGGCCAATTAGTAAAATACTTTCAAATATGTGATTTGCTAGGTTCTTTTCCATCTCAAGCACCAAGCTTTAAGCTCTTTCTTCATTTGCGACTTCCAAATGAAACTTAGTGCTTCACCAACTGAGAGCAACTACTTTCCATCACTCAGTATCATTTTTCTTCATAAATTTCTCTGTTTCTGTTTTAGTCATCTAGAACTATATATACTTATTTTTAACACATCAATGCCGCAGCCACAGAACTCTGTTCCTTTCAGTATGTTTTCCCAACAAAATGCCTTACACATTTCACCGTCACCTTCTAAAATATGCAGTTGGTAAAAGCAAAATGCATTCAAATGACAAAGTATAAACATTGTGACCAATTGCAGCATTAGAAATATAAAGCTCAACAGGAAGAAATAACTACAGAAGATAGAACCTTGAGGGTCATGTAATCACGACTCAGTATATGTCTTCCGTCCTTTGCAAACTTAATATCAGAAATTGAAGCTATTATTTCAGTGAAAAATGACCTTGAACCAGGTGCCTCTGGTTCCTCAAAGCTGTATATGAAAAGAACATCAATTTCTCATCCATACAAAAAGCATTTGATCTAAAACATAGAAACAATCCAGATTGTTCATAACCAGCCAACCCTCTACTCGGAACAGTCGAGTGTTTAAAAGTGAAGCAGACAAAACAAGTTCAACTTAAGTGATTTCATCAGGAGCAGAAAATAGATGTGGTAACTAAAGCACTTACAGCTTAGAATGTGAATCACACAAGGCCGATTGGCGCAAATCAATGAGACGAACTGATCCTTTTGAACTACTATATGCTAACATGTTACAATGAGTAGGATGAAACTCTGCTGATGTTATCACCTCTGCAACAAGAAATAAGTTATCGTCAAGAGAAGTTCAATGTTGGAGTTCTGCAACATGACGATCCTACAATTTGCAATGTTTTTTTTCAAATTTAATAAAATAATGAATTTCATAGATATAATGTGACTTTGCTGTTTCACGGGTAACAATAGATCACATGAAGAACAACAGCAACATCTATGACAGTCTAGAATTGGTGACTTAATCATGTCACCATTTCCTATTGTACTTGTCACTCGGAAGGAATCATTATAATCAAAAGCATTGAAGAAAGGGAATTTAAAAAATCTTAGGCCTATACTGAATTGAAGGAAATATGGAAGTTAAAGGAACTTACCAGTCAGATCCTCCATATTTGTTGGCTTCACATCAACGATGTTGAAACTTTGATTGCTTACTTCTAAGTTCCAAAGATTTATTCGCAGATCATCAGCAGATATAAATGTTTCTCCATCACTGGAAAGCATTAGAGATAGATATTAATTGGTGAATTTCAGCAGATCACATTACCAAAAGAAAGAACATATTATAGTGCCCGAGAAAAGCTTATAAATATATTGTTGATAATGTGTCAACAGCATACAGCACACCTTGTAGATTTAAGGGATTAAAATATTCAAGGATACAAATTTATGCACCTTCAGAGGTAAAGGCTTCGTTGAGTGGAATAAATGGACTAACAAAGGCCTCTAATCACTCATTTTTAATCAGACAGATATAATTGGAATTCTATTAAGAATGTTTGCGGAGATAAATCAACTGTGTGAAAACCATAAAAAATGTTTATATATATATTTTTCAGAAGGATACACCAAGAAACAGCTTAAGCCAGTGATTCATATTCCTCTTACAGTATCAACTTCGACTTTCTCAAAATGAAGCTCTACTATCAAATTGGGTCCTAGAAGAAATGAACCAGGGAAACACTGGCAGGGGAGGGTTTATGAGCAGAGGAAGAAAACAAGGAATCATGTGCATGACCACGAATCAATGCATTTATGCTGTATCAATTGTCCTCTCATCAACTCGTGAAAAATATTAGGGATATAAATTTTTATTATCTTCCCTCACTCCCATCCAGCCATCCTCAAAGTTTAAACTCCAAGTTTTCATATGAATGAACCAACCCATCCATCATTGATTCCAAAAATAAGCTTTCAGTGTCATATAAATTTTAACAAAAATTAAACAATTATACTTGCTTTCCCTCCTCTAGCTTGAGGCCTAAAAGTCAGAAGGAATTGAATACACAGCATCAACATTAGGGGATAATGAGGCACACAAAACTCACGGTAAGAGAAATGTGTCAAACAAAAACTCCAAATACATAAAGAAATTGATAGTCATTAACAATTGACATAAATTATGGATCCATACCTGTTATTTGAAATAGAATTGATATGGTAATCGTGCGCATGGGCATATATTCTCCTACATCTTGCAAGAAGGCTGGTCTCATTGCTTGTAACCTACAGATTGCATGACCAAAGAGAGAAAATTGAGTAAATAATAAAACAGAACATTCATTAAACAATGAAAACTAAAATATGTCTGTTTTAGGACTGCCTAGCGAATGCCCATGTGAATTTGCAGACTTATGAATGCACAATTCAGGCACTAGGGTTTGTAATCAACCAGGCCCCAAGGCTATAACCCATTACACTCATGAGAAAGTCATAAAAATTTAATATATACATGAACTTGCAGAAATATACTGGTACTGAGAAGTGAGAATTCATTGCCAATGTGCAAGTGCATTGGAGAATGGGAACCAGTTGACACTAGGTGAAAGTGATTTTCACTTTCTAAACAACTAATTAAAATATTCAGGCATGATCAGATTCCTTTTACAGAACATATCAAACTTAAAGGGAGAGAGACAGAGAGAGAAAACGTTAGGAAGAATGCACATAATTCACCCATTGATGGAGAACACACACAAAAATGATGGATCCTACATAAACCTTGATGCTGCAAGTAAAACTATAGCTTAGCTTAAGTACAACTACCACTGGTAATCGCAGTGAGGGAATGCCCCCAGGTGGAAAGGATGTGTCATTTTTCAAACAGTTATAAGATCGGTCTAGAAAGCCCCCATTAGCAATATGCTGCTTAGGACTTGAAGAAACGCTTGAACTGGCAATGCTGCCGTTTGCTGCAGCTTTCAAAGGATCCGCATTTGCTTCACAAATTTTCTTGACTTTCTTCTCTTGGACCTGTTTAATTAAATGCCAAGCATTAAAATCATCAAATTAACGTAGCTGTTAAATCTGATTCTCCACTCAAGAACTGGCTGCTGAGAAGAAATCAAGTGACATAAAATCATATTTCACATAATTACCAGATTAGTTATAGCACACACATATGCACAAACACACCTCCAATCAATTTTTTTCCTGATTTAGATTTACAATACACACAAAAGCTTCACACCAAGAAGATCTGCAACTTACTTGCATAAGATCAATTTGCCTTGCATAGAGAATTGTAAACCATATTAAAACTACCAGATTAGTTATAGCACACATATATGCACCAACAAACACCTCCAATCAAGTTTTTTCCTGATTTAGATTTACAATACACACAAAAGCTGCACTCCAAGAAGATCTGCAACTTACTTGCATAAGATCAATTTGTCTTGCATAGAGAATTGTAAACCATATTAAAACTATAAACACAAGTTCAGGCTGCTTGACTCATGGAAGAAAAGAGAACAACAAAGCGCATCAACTAGAGCATATTAAGATGTGGGAAGAAAAGGGGGGAAAAATCCAGAGATCAAGATCCTGTGCATCGAGAAATCAAAGCGTCACATCTTCTGCATAATAAATACAAGACCGGGTTACCATGAACACGAGGTTGGAAGTTCCATTACAGCTGTAACAATGAACTTAGAACACTTAAGTTATACATCTTTCTCTTTACTGCCATGAACAATGATTAAGCATATGTTTGCCATTGCTTAAATTATAATTTCAACTAGTCAAACATACTTTTTATCCACACATTTCGTAGAACCCACAACTTACAACTCATTTTTTATCCACACATTTACCCACAACTTATAATATAAGCACTTAAAAAATAATTTTAGCACTACCAAACATATGCTAAATTAAAAAATTAAATTGGTTATCTCACCTTCCAAAATTTAATGGTTTTGTCATTAGTGGACAAAAGAAAAACGGCACCATTAGCTGTCTGGCACCACCGGATCTTATTGATTTTCTCCTCAATTTCCAAACTCTTGAGGTAATCAAACTGAAAGAAAATATGTGCATGCATGTGTTAACAAGTCTGAAGATTTTTTTTTGTTTTTGTTCTGATTATTTATTCATTTTGTTGATTTCTTTTTTTCCCCTTTTGACGGGAATGAGGTAGGGGGGCAAGTAAAAGAGTGAAGCGAGCTGACCATTCACAACTTCCCTGTTAATATCTAGTGCAGTGTATTTACAAACATCAATTATTGAATCTCATGGGTCCCACAAGGAGGCAGCGGAAATTTTTTTAAGTAAATACCTCAGGTTCATGGCTCTGAAACTCAGTTTTGTAACGAAACTCTGGATGTCGAGTACCGGGATAGTCCATCCTCTCCAAATCTCTTCGATTTTCACCACGCTGCACAATAAAGTTGCAAAAGGAAAAGGTAAGAATATATCTGACTACGTTGTTAATAAATTAAACCCTTAAATACTTTGAAATGTCACCTCTTTCGCATCACTTCTTTCAAATAATACCACCCTTCCACCACGATCACCGGTAGCTAGGTGGTCACCAGTTTTATCAAACTCGATTGCGGAGATAATATCGACTGAAAGTTAAAACAAAATAAGCATATTAGAATATCTTAGGTTCATTTACTAACACTCGACCACTCACAATTCTAAAAGCCATCTATCTACGAGAACCAGTACTAAAAGATATGCCATGAGAGTAAATAGAAGGTGCTTTTTATCAATATTTTCCACGACTTGAAATTAGAAGACAAGTTACGAAATATGGACATATTCTGATTTTAAGTCCACACAAGTTTTTCACTGAATGAAAACTATTTGTGCAACAACAATTACTTGGCATGTCAAATAATCAGAAAGCCTCCCAATAATCGAGATACAATAATAAGCTCTTAACTAATATTAAACTGACCACATCGAAAAATACAATGACAGAGTCAACAACATATCAAATGCATGCATTTGAATTGTGTGGGAACAAAGATTAGCGGCTTCATCAAACTTATATTACATCTTCCTAAAAGTAGTATCTATCAACGTCATTCATAGACAATCACGAGAATCTAGTTTAGTGTCTAACATAGACTTCTTTTCTTTTCATGTAAACAACTGGAGAAACTGTAATTGGGTCAAGGTAAAATATTTTGGACTTGCAAAATCATTATCACTTACGGCCATTGTTGCCAATAAATGGCAAGGTACAGTTGCGCAGCACAGAAGCAAATTACAAAGAAATATAGATTAACATTTAAGTGAGGAATTTATAATTTTTAAGCTCAGAAACTCGTCCTTTAAAATCCAAATCAAGTTTGAATCCTAATTAAAGAAGTTTGTCTATATTTGTTAACCTGATACACTTCACACACAACTTCCAAATTCATGTCTTCTCTGCTCTCGCGGTAGGCACCCTTCTAAACGTCCATCTCACAAGTCCATTTTTGCACACAGGAGATAATTGAAGTTACAAAATAGATGTGATGCAAATCCAACTCTCATGTGAAATACCATCGAACCAAACTCAAAGGCTTACCTATTACAATTTATCTGGGTATGTGGTTTTTGACCAACCACTACTCAATCAATACATGATGATTACAATAATCCACATGCTCCCCCACTCTCCTTAATTGGTAAGATAATAGCGAGTACATTGCACAAAAGTCAACGGATGAAACCTAATTGATCACATGGTCGATGTACAGTACATAACTTAACCACTTTTGATAAAAACAGTAATCAGGAAAAGGGCTAACCTTTACTTTTACTTGGAAGCAGATTTAAGCTATGTAGGCACTCTTTTGTCCTTTTCCCAACTAATATAAAGGTACATAAAACACGGTTCAAAAACTGACAGGGTATGCCAAAATGACAAACATCATTCAAATCTTCCCACATTTCAGCCTTTGCACAATTCTGCCTACACTTGGAAAGCCCCAGGCCTTTTCAACCTAGACAACACTGTAATCTTTTGGAAGCCGCAATTGATTTTACAACACATCCTACATTGCAGTACAACTTTAACCCGAAATTACAAAAGGAATTGTCACAAAGTTTCAACCCAAAATAACAAGAGGACTTTTCAGATATGTATAACGCATAACTGGCAATACCATAACTGAAATTCCACAATCAAATAACCTCCAGTCCACGACCTAGACACCATGAGGAGTACGTTCTCACATATTACATTCAACCATACCTATTCTCACATTCAGAGTGTAAAAGGCCAGCTATCACTTTGCACAAAATAAAATCCACAGACAGGATGTGTTATTTTTTAGGTTGTCATGAAAGAAAAAAGTAGTTTAAACAGCCAGCTGGGCAATTACAGAGATCCAAAACTACAACATGAATAAAAATTCGACACAAAATCAAATGCACGTAGTGAGGAAAAACCAGAATCAAATTGTATAAACTAAATTGAGTGCGCTCCAACACTACTAATCCTCAAATTATTGATTAAAATTGACATGCAAATCACTCACTGAAATCCCCATCCTAACTCAAATTAATTTTCATTAGGCTCTACTAAAACCAATTTTATTTTTATCACTTAACAATTCAAAATCAGATCAAAATAACAAAACACAAATCTCAACTCCAAGATCCAAACACAAAGCACACAATTTTATCCGTTCCTGTATTTATTTACACAGACATTTTTTACCTTCTTGTACTTCTTCGCCGGCCGTCCGCTCGCCAAACACCTGAGAGAATTTCCAATCGAGCGGCTGCGGTGGACCAGCCGGAGCTGCCGCTACTCCACCACCATCACCACCGTTCATTTTCCCCCACTCTTTGTCCCAAAAAATCAACAATCAACAAATCAACCAATCAAAAACAATCAAAACACAAAAAAAAAAAAAAACAAACAAACTAAATGCCGTCTATTTTCACTTCAATAATTACCAGAATGAAAAATGATTAATAAAAACGATCTGTCCGTATTAGGTCTAGAAATTTGAGAATCCGTCAGAAGAAGAAGAAGAAGAAGAAGATCGGAACAGCAGCATCGTGAAAAATGTTGGAGTCAGATTCAACCCATTCTGAGTTTGTACACATATACAACATCGATTAGTACAAAAGAGGATTCATACTTTCTCTCTCTATATATACATGTATAATATATAGTATGTTTTTATTTTTATTATTATATATAGTGGGGGAGAAAAACGGGAATTCTCACTGTATCAAACCGCTCTTAATTTTCTCTCACTAGAGCTCGGTTTTTTCTGTGTGTGTCTCTAAAAGCTTTATCAATAATACTGCTAACACACAATTTTCTCTCTCTACTTATTTTTATATTTTATCGGGACCCACTAATCTCATCTTTTTTGCATATTACGAAATCATACTTTGCCTAACAATCGTGTTATGTAAGGGCGTGTTTGGCATAGGAAAATGAAAGAAATATCCATTTGTTTGTTAAATTAGAAATTACATTTCTTTTATTTTTTTTTAAAGCCATATGTTGTCAGAAAAATACAAATAAGATTAGAATAAGTGTTGCAGCAGCACGTGTACAAACAAATATCATGATCAATATTGTCAAAATTGCATTGCAATGACCCGATTTCACATGAAAATCGAAAATCAAACCCGATTTCACCTGAAAATCGAGAATCAGACCCGATTTATATGATAAAATTGAAAATTTAGAAACTGTTAAAATAACCACTAAACCAGCTAGTTCATCTCTAAGAGCGGTCAAATCACCACCTAAATTTTTAATTTTTTTGTTTTTTTAACTACCGATCCAACCATTTGACCTTTGACTGGTTCTCTTTTTCGAGTCAATGTTCGGATTGATTTTTAACGGCGTGCATTTCGTATCATTGCTCGTCAACATGTTTCGATTTGTCTAGATATGATCCAATTAAGTTCAAGAGCATATTTACCGAAACAAATATGATTATCTTGTTAAGATATTTTTTTCATTCTTCTTCTATATTGTTTGCGAAATCTAGTTCTTTAGGGTTATAGTTGATGATTATTTATACTGATTAAGAATGGTGTAAAAAAAAAAAAAAATTTACATTTTTCTATTACATCTATTTACATTTTAGATTATGGTCGCCAAATAACACGAAGAGTATATTTCAACAATTGTAGAAATTTTATTTTATATATATATATATATTGAAGTGATTTATAGTTTGTACACAAATATTTATATGTTTTGTTTGTAAGAATACATTTTCTTGAAAATATTTTCCTATATTCTATTTTGGAAAATACTACTTGAACAATAAGTTGGACCAAAAGTTGAACCACTATTGTCGGAATATCAATTTTGTCTTTGAAAAACATACATGATAATTTGAATTATGTCTTTTCAAATGACAAATTTGACATTTTGACAATGATGGTCCAACTTTTGGTTCAATTTGATGTTTAAGTATCATTTCTCTTCTAGAGTTTTTCACCCAATTTCATCTCCCACCAAACACGTCCTAGAGTTTTAGTAGACTGTGGGGGCGTGGAAAGAGTGACAGGGAGTTGAAGGGTTGAGGTTATAAGAAATGACGGAATTACCCTTCAACTTTTTACTCTAATATATGAAATTTGTTTTTCTTTTATTCATGATAGGTTAGATGAATTTGGTAGAGAGGTAATTTGTTTGTTTTGTTGGGGGTTAATGATTCAAATTTCAATGAAACTGAAACGGGAGTTATGTGAAACTCTTTTCAGAACTTTCCATGCGGGTTTTGGGGGAAAAATCATGATTTGCTTGGGAATTTGAAACAAGTTTTAGCATTGTTTGATGATAGCAAACATTTTGATGAGTAAATAGAAAAACACTTGTTTTGTTTGGGAATTAAGAGGATGTTTGTTTCTTGGTTTTTTTTTTTTTAACCAAATAATCCCACGCCGCGTTTAATCTTAAAACTTATTATTTGATATTTGACGTCAATGTTTAAACTAATTTTCAAAATATTGATCTATACGGCCAACGTTACACTGAACATGATCAATTACGTGAAGACAATTCAAATTTAAAGCAACAAACTGTATAGTCTTCAATTTTGTTCAAACTTAATTCGATACGTTTCAAAATCATACCGTACTATCTATGTCTCAAAATCAAACATCAAACATTGCACTCCTAGTGTACAATGGGTCTAGTCCAGTAGCAGTAGCAGTAGCAGTAGCAGAACAAATACGTGTTTTGATTATTCATTAAATGATAACATGTTGAACTTGAAATTATAATATCATCATTATTAGATATTTATTCAACAAAGCTTTCATTAACATTGGAAATTCTAGAGTTTGAACAATGAAACTTAATATTATCAATAAAATCATAATATATATAATAGTATTTTTTGGATAAATTTTGGAATTTATAGTATCCTAAATAAAAATGATTTATTATCCTTATTACTAATAATATATAATAGCAATTTTTTGTATTCCCCATATATTTTCTATTACTAAATAAATTTATGTTCCTAAAATAAATAAAGAGTAAGTAAAATAAGTCATAAGTAGAATAGAATAATTTATCTTAGATTTTAATTGGTACAAAATCTAAGCTTGTCAAACAGATCTTAAGATTCATGCTATATTTGGTTGAGCAATAGAATTCTCTTTATGGATAAATATTTTTTGTTGTATAATATATATTTAAAATTAAATTGAGAAAATAATTAAGTTGCAGTCTCATAAAATAATCAAGAAATTAACTTAATTATTCTTAATCAAAGCATGTGTGGTAGCTAGAACTTGTTATTCACATGCTTTATGTCCCAAAAATTAGATCAGTTGGTAGAAGCTCATAAAAGAAGAAAATGAGATATGACCTAAGAAACAAATGAAAAATAAGAGATAATAAGAATAAATACAATAAAAATTGTTTAATTTAACTAATATAGCATAATTAGAAAAAAAATTAAATTGATTTTTTTTATGCAAATAATACAAGGTAATTACATTCATAACACAAATTTTTATTCGTTGCACCATATTTTAATTATAATAAAAGTTCTTAATCTTCGTTTATTATCGCATTTATGTCTCGAATTTTTTTTGTCGCAATCTTATCTTTAACTTTCCATTAATTAGATGTCTTCTCTCTGATAAAATTTATGTCCCAACATTTTAGCGTGTTCTGAAATGAAGAATAAATATTTGGTCGAGTTTTTATATTTGTTTATATTTTATTTAAAAATAGGATAAACAAATAAATTTTTTTATTTACAACAATGAACAAATGTTATGAACCTTTATTGTAAAAATATAATAAAGCAAACAAAAACTGTGACGTGAATACATATTACACATAAAGACAAATTTTTCCCTTTTTTCTATATAATATTGTACAATCATTTTTTAAGAATAATATAAAGTGATAGTTTTGATATAAATTTTTTAATTAAAAAAAAAAAAACCCTGCTACAAACATTTTTTATCACATATTATTGCTGTTGATATAAATTTCCCTATAAATTATAAAGTGATAATTTGCTACATACTTGATTTTTTATTAAAATTTCACAAAAACTTTTAACATCTTAAATTCTAAAAATAACAAATGTAACATATATTTTTTATAAAAAATATAACAAGTGTTACAAAAATAAAAATAGTATTTTTAAAGTAATAAAAACTAAATATTGTTTTATATTTTATGGTGTGTGGTGCTATCCAATTATAAACCACCAAAACCTAAGTGGGCTGAAATAAGAAGTGTTGAATTGAGACTCTTGGACCAATCTGGTTCAGTGATAGTGTGTTGGATCCTTATGCCTGTAAATTTGTGATACTTGGGCTACACATTTTCATGAGAATATTTGACTATCAACCTAGTTATAATTAAAAATAAATAAAATATATTAGATGGTTTTAAAGTTTTGAAAAAAATATTGACCACTATACAAATGCATTTAATAAATATTGAATACTTATAATTTAATTTTTGTTATTTTTTATTAATTACGAATTTAAATGATAATTAACAAAAATTCTTAAATTAAGCAACTAATAATAAAAGAATAAATAACACTTGAATGTTGAACTTTTGAACTTTGTGATGATAAGATCTTCATCTTTTAATTTATAGCATTCTGAGTCCTCAATTTTTAAAAAACGAGCAAGCGTGATTTTTTAATTACGAAAATCGTTAGTTTAATCTTAAATGATAACACCATTGTTAAATATCATAACCTTGGAATTTGTTCTCTGCAGTGGCAACTACAATTTCTCTCTTCTCAATAAGTATGAAACTGAATGCAAGGATGAATTGATTTATGGGGCACTGACAATCTGAAATGATAGATTGATTACCAAACTGTTATTGAAATTTGGGCATTTAGGTAGTTGGGAAAGGTAAAGTGGAAATAAATTCTAGAGAAAGCAGATTGGTTGTGTAAATGAAGATATGAATAAAACGAGACAAATATCAAAATCCTAATGTAAAGCAAGTCTAGTACATAAAAACTTCAAAACACATAGATATGCATTTGACGACCAATAAAAATAAAACTTTCGGCGGCAGTAGAGGGTGGTGGGTGGTATTGGTTGTGGATGTCAGTGGTTTTCTGGTAAGTTTCGATGGGTTTTTGTGGTGGTCCGATGGCTGGTAGTAGCAATTTTGGAGAAGAACAAGAGGTGGTATTGGAGGATTAGTTGCAAATTTTATTTTATTTTTTTTGTTGGGAGTTGGTTGAAGAATAATAAAGGGATGGTGGTAGTTGCAAATTTTGTTTTCTTTTTGTTTTCTATTTTCTTGTTTGGATTTGTAAAATGGTATAATTGTCATTTTAAGAAAATTTTAACCAGTTAATAGTCAAACTAACAATTTTCGTAACAAAAGGATCATGCTCGCATGCCTTTTAAAGGTTAGGAACTTGAGTACTAAAAATTGAAGATTCGAACCCCATAATCACATAGGTCAAAACTCATGACTTCAATGCTATTTACCTAATAATAAAATCACCATATTTATAATGTTTTGTCTCTCATTTCAATTCATATTATCATCTCTTTCATTTTCTCAACTTTATCAAACTCTACTATTTTCACAATATTACCTTTGTGATTATCAATTGTCTATTGTAAAATCGCTTAATCTTATAAATTTTTTTTTTCTATAATTGTAGAATAAGATAAATCCTACACGAAAAATTGATTATTATAATGTAAAGTTCATATTTCTTATTTTAAGCCAGATCTTACAAGTTATCGAATTCACTTATTTTTGTGTTATAATATTTTGAGTGTTCTCTACTTTCTTAGAGCTTGTTTAGTCTAGTTTAAAAATCAAATCTTCAACAAAAATAATTTATTTGACCAATATGTCTTGCTATGATGACAAAATTTTGGTCAAATAAACTTTTTTTTTTTTTTTTTTTTTTGAAAAACTAGTTTTTAAACTAAACCAAACAAACTCTTATCTATATTTGCATTTTCTCAGGTTCTTGATAGTAACAGTTACTCGCAATGATAGCAAATAAGATCTAAAATTAGGATTATGCATTTTTCTCCAACCTAAACAACACATATATGACCAAAAAATAAGTCACTAAACACTAAAAAAACCAACAATATATATATATATATATATATATATATATATATATATATATATATATATATATATATATATATATATCTTGATACTATTTCTTGATGCAATACATTGTGCAAGCATTCACATGAATTGCATATTGTGCCGTGTTAATGTTACAAAATATTACTATATTGGAACGAACAAACTATTATATTCAATCTAATGGTAATCTGTAACATCATACTCGAATTTCAACATATTTGTTGAACAAGACAAATTTATATTGACTATGATTTTGTTGAACAATAGAAAGAGAGGTGGAGTGAGGTGGATTTTTGGGGAAGACGACGTTCTTTTATATTTTTTAAAAGTTATGAGACTTCATTTGCAATTTTATTTTATTTTTTTGTTGTTTTTAGTTTTTTTTTTTTTAATTTTGTTTATTTAAAGAGGATGGTAAAACATTCAAAATATGTCAATGGGATGTGATTTGTAAGAAATTGAAAGGTTGGGATGCCTGGTGCTAAAAAATGTTAGGGATAGATTTGTTACAAATTGAAAAGGTTGGGGACCAAAAGTACAAATTATCCTATAAAATAATGAGTTAATTACATTGATAGTCCATATTCTTTCAGGGTTTTCACGATTTCATCCCTATTCAATTTTTTTAATAGATATCGTCCCCATCTTTTCATTTATTAGCATAGATGGTCCCTATATCACTATTTTGACAATGTTTTTAACAATTTTGCCATTGACTTAAATAAATTAAAATGTAGAAAAAAGAAAACACAATGAAAGCATTGCAATTGGGCCCTTAAGCAGGATCAACTCCAGAACGTTTCAATTCACTCCCTTGCCATCAGTAAAAAGGTCATACTCTTTGCTGTTCCCGGTGCTTTCACTCCGACTTGTAGGTAATTTCTGATTTGTACTCACCACCTTTTCACCGGCCAAATGGGTCAGTAATTTTGTACTTTATCACCTCTTCGCTGGCCAAATGGGTCGGCAACCTTTCTAGCTTCCAAGGCTTGTAGACATCCAAAAACACCTGGAACTGGACCACGAAACATAATTCAAATATAAAATGAAAGCCATCCTGCTGAATCAAATATAAGTTCATACTGAACCCCAAGTAATTAGTCTTTAAACAGTTACCAAATTTACATCGCAGAAAAATGTTGAATTCTGCAACCAGTTGCATCTGTCTGTGCATTTTTACATTAAAGAGGTAGAAATTGATGCAATAGCTATTATGTACACTGTTAGAGAATACAAAACCACTTTGGAAGCCTAGATATAAAACTATCGGTCTCACATCAATTAAGAAGACTTTTGGTCCAAGGAGTGCCCAGGGTAGTTCTTCAAGTCTCGTTATGCTGATTATTTACTTTTAGTTGCATTTTAATTAGTTTACATGGGTAATTTGATCATTTTTATTGTTGCTGAATACTTTTGAACAGTTTTCCCTGGAATAGGTAGGTTGGAAAAGATGATTCTTTTTTTGTTGGATAAGAACACCTATATATATAAAATAAAATAGTTTAAGATTTATTTGTATTTTTAAAAAGGTTAAGAGTTCAATTGCAATGTTTTTATTGTATTTTCTTTTTCTATCATTTTAATTTATTTAAGTCTGGGGCAAAATTGTCAAAGAATTATCAAAATAGTGATTTGGGAACCATCTGTGCGAATAAATGATAAGATGGGGATGATATCTGCTAAAAAAATTAAATAAGGATGAAATCGTTATAAACTTAAAAAAATAGGGACTATTAGTGTAATTAACCCTAAAATAATAAATCCAAACACATGAAGAAAGAGAATATGCTCAAAGAAAAATATTCCAAACCCAGACATTTGTATGCACGACAAGATTAAAAATCACGTGAGCTCGACACATAGCGTTTAGTGTCCATTTTAGGTACGAAGTATCAGCATCATCACTCACATGTACAATCAACTAATGGATGCTTCATATATTCCACCATTTCTCTTTTTATTTCATTCTCATTCCATTTCAAATATGGGTCTTGATCTCCTACTCATTTATATTACTCACTTATAATATTCATATTGAGGTGACATCACATAATTGATAAAAATAATAAGTATGAGACCATGAACTACCAATCATATAATGTCACATCTTCGTAGACAACATAAGTAAGTAGGAGATCAAGACCCTACAAATACGTCCAAGAGAACACAAGTTTTAGGCATTGTTGTTGTATAAACAAAATTTAGACACAAGGTCGATTTTAGTTCAGACTTTGAGATCATCTCACCAGATGTGGAGTCATGATTTTTTAGAAAGAAAACTACTACAAAAAAAAAAAACACACTTCAAGACTGAATTGCTATTGAAAAAAAAAATGTACTTCAAAAATTACTTTTTTTTTTTAAGCGGGACCGGACTACAATTTGATCCCGATCCTCCTATCTCCGCCTCGACACCTCAAACGCTAATTTTTATTTTTCTGATATACTTCATTCTCATTCTTTAAATATCTTAGATATTTTTTCTTTTCTAATTATTTAATATCGTCCAATCGTGTGTCATATCTTGTATTTTTGATGTACTCCTATAGTTGAACACGCTATTATTGTAAAATAAATTCTATAGTGGATTCACGATCATCACATTTTAGTCTTTGCATCTTATAGATTATGTATTAAATAGTTTCCTAATGCAATTTGTAGATAATACGTGCAATAGTAAGCAAGCACGTGATGCTTAATCCACTTCCGACTTTTTATTATTTAAAGCTAAATGTTTCGTGACCAATACAACAATAATTTAATATTGCATTACATGCATGGGCGGTTTTAGCGGTCGGGATTGAAATTTTTTTTAAATAATAGTTCGATTTTAAAGTGTAATTTTTTTTTTCAGTTACAGTCGGATCTTCAAAAAATTCTGATTCCAACCCTAATTACATGCAATAAATAATATTTTTTTTTCATAATTTCGTGAATTTTACTATCTTTTTAGTTTAATCACTTGTTATTTTCATTTTAATTCTTTAATTTAATATAATCTTTCGATCAAAATCTCAATCACAATGAAGTAACTTTGGTTTCCACGAGCTAACTTTTGTGATATTTTTTCACAAATACGATGATTTCAAACTTTTTCAAATTTGTTGTGTTTTTGTCAACAATATTTTATGGACTTGAGTTTTAATCTCTTCTGCACTTTACATAAAACTACTTATGGATGGTATTGAGTAGTTTAGAAGAGTTGAAATTCGAATTCAAAATTAAACCATTCCTACTAGTCGTATCTATTTTCCAATAGTAATAATTTATTTTGTTCTTGTAAAATAAATATTCATTTATTTCATCACAATGTCGAACATACTCAAAACTCCAAATCCCACCACGTTTCTCTTTTTTTTGATACCCTCTTTCGTACAAATTACAAAACTAAAAATATAGTACCGTGGCATCCATGTCCCATCTAATACAAATGTTTGTTTGTATGATAAATGTCCACGTGACACTCATATGATGTCAAAGATGGGTTGAAACAATAGAATTTTTATGAGCACTAAGAATTTTCGTTGGGTATATGTCTGTTATAGTTTTAAAATTGGAGACCTGAGTGCAATAAGTAGTACATTAGAGACATAAGTACCATACTTACGAAATGATAAAAACATATGATGAAATTTATCCAAATATTTAATTCCAAAACCATTGAACAAAATTTAATTTTTTTTTTTTTTTTTTTTTCGTCTAGGACTCTATGGGACTACAATATTGACCGGTTGACCCCAATTAAAATAAATGCTCTACTCCAATAGAAAAGAATCAACATTTCAATTGAGTTAGTACTCTATACCATTAGAACATTATGGGAATTTTGTGACACGCCCGAGGAATCCGAACCGGAATATTCCATTTAAGTTGCGGAATTGCAATGGGAATTCAATTCCTAAAGAATATTCTCTTTATTCCCGCGTTTTTACCCCAAATGGCCTAACAAAATTAAACATCCATGTGACCGTCGGATCATCCCATAATCCTAAACCTCACCAAAATCCAACGGCTGGTATTGTCAATGAGGTTTCTAGAGCAACAAAAAAAAAAAGGGAAAAATTAATGGCCATGCTTTGCTTTAACTGACCAAAAACTCTTATGCGTAATATTCCTTTGGCATCTAATTTGAATGCACAAATCCTTTTATGATCAACACTCGAATTGGCTCCCCCACAATACCCCCACCTACTGTGTATATATACCACTAAAAATCATAAGATTTGACACCAAGATCTCATCAGAGAAAAACAATTGCCTTCAATTGGGTTCTTGAGAATCAAAAATGGCAGGAATTGTGGTGATTTTCGACTTCGATAAGACGATAATCGATATAGATAGCGATAACTGGGTGGTGGATGAATTGGGTGCCACTGATTTGTTCAATCAACTTCTTCCCACCATGCCTTGGAATTCTTTGATGGTATGTTTTTTAACCTTTGATTTACAAATTGTGTGTTTTTCTTAGCGACATTGGATATAATTAGAGTTTTATGGGTTTAAGGTAGAATTTGTTGTGTCAGACATAAAATGTACATTATACATATGCAAACATGTTCGTGTGACTATTTTTTGATTCTTTTTTCTTGTATTGATAATTACAGGACAGGATGATGAAAGAGCTTCATGCACAGGGGAAAACCATTAAAGACATTGAAGAGGTGCTAAAAAGGGTTCCAATTCATCCTCGAGTAGTCCCAGCTATCAAAACAGCTCATTCTTTAGGGTATAATTCTTTTATTCTCTGCGGAATTTGGGGATAAAATTTTCATACATTACGAAAGATAGTTTTTATTTATAAATTAAATGGTAATTTTGTTTTTTAGGTGTGATTTGAGAGTTGTTAGTGATGCAAATCTCTTCTTTATTGAGACAATCCTAAATCATCTTGGAATAAGGGATTGTTTTTCTGAAATCAACACAAATCCAAGCTATGTAGATGATGAAGGGAGGCTAAGAATTTTCCCATGTCATGATTTTCATTCATCTTCTCATGGCTGCAATCTCTGTCCTCCAAACATGTGCAAGGTAATACTAATTTCATCCCATGTTTTTATTTATCTTAAGAAGCTTAATTCTCTGATTTTATGTCGTGGGATTATAGTCGATGATAAAAGAAATGGACCTTTCACTACAGGATCAAGTTTAGATAAGAGACGAGAACAAGAAAGTAGAGGCAAACAACTATTATTACTTAATTCTCATATTTTTATGTTGTGAGATTATAGTCGATGGTCTTTCACTACGAGATCAAGTTTAGATAAGAGACGGGATCTAGAAAGTAGAAGCTATCTAGAAAATTTTATTATTAAATCCCAGTTCCAGAAGAGTTTCTTGACAGTATAATTTAATTCCTTTGATGTGTCTAGAATATGCTGGAATGGGATATGATTTATTGCTTTTTGATTCTGATTATGACCTAAGAAAACTCAACAAACCCCACTTAGTCTTGTTAATTAATTAATATTAGCTTAAAAAATACGAGTCTTGGATAGATGGTGACAAGAGACAGCAGTAATGCAATCAAGAACACATTAATATATATAATATAATTTTTAATTAATTTTTTTCGTTTTTCGGATCTCTTTTATGCAGGGTAAGATTATAGAGAGGATTCAAGCCTCTTTAGCTAAGGAAGGGCAAAAAAGAATTATCTATCTTGGCGATGGAAGTGGTGACTTTTGTCCAATGTTGAAGCTTAACGAAGTAGACTACGTAATGCCAAGAAAGAATTTCCCGGTTTGGGAATTGATATCCCGAAATCCCTCACTTATAAGAGCAGAAATCCATGAATGGACTGATGGGGACGAGCTCGAACGTGTCTTGTTAAATCTTATCGAGACAATTACGTTTCAAGATAGGAATTCTAACTCGGTTCAGTTGGTATCAGTTGACTGCAAGTTTGAGACTTTTCCTATGGCAGTTCACGAGCCCTTGATGTCCGCCCTCCCGGTTAACCAGTAATTTGATAGTATTAGTGTTACTTTTCTCTTATGGCCATCGACAAAATGTCGTTCTAATGTATTGTAGATTCTTATCACAAGCAGTTGAAAGAAATAATTTTTGTCTGATTTTGTCTAATGTGTGCTCTTAACTTAGCAACTTCGGACAACAAAATGACAAAAATATGAAACCGCAGCCCCATGATTTTTTAATGTCAAAATAAGCATCCTATGAAGACCATCATTTTCACATTGAATGCATTCATATGGCATAGTTGTTGGAATACATTGTAACCCAAAGAACATATCAAAATGACTATTAAAGTAAAATTTTCACTTTGTCAGTCAGTGAACGATTAAAAAATTTAATTTAAAATTCTACTTATCATGCTAGAGTCGACTACCATACATATATTTTGTATACAACATAAGACGTTATCTTGTTTTCATAAGAATACTGTGGATGTCAAAAAAATTTATGGTTCTATGTTGCGAAAATTAGGTTGAGTTTTATCTTAACCCAAAATTTCATTCTTGACACTTATGATTCTTTTTATTGAAGCACGATAAAAAGAGTATTTGCGAAATTGACGTTTGTTTTCTACATTTTAAATGAGTAATTATTTGTGAAAATGTTATAAACTTCAGTGAGTAGTATGGTAAGAAATTTACTATTAAAATATTTTGAAATTTTTTACATATATGCACCATTGATGAAATTAACTCATTTAATATATGAAAAGTTATTCCATAAACAAAAATGATTGTGTTATGTGTAACCTTAAAATTAATTAATTAATTGTCAATAATTTGACCCTAGAAACTTGTATGTAATGTATGGAAAGTTATTCCATCAACAAATGTGATTGTGTAACTTCAACAACGGCCAAGAACCCCCACAATTCAAACGGGAGTGGCAAAATGAAATGCAAGAGCTTGTCTTAGTAGCCGGGGATCGGAGGAGGATTTGTGGAAGAGAAAGTAGAGACGAGTGGAGAGCCGAATTGAAGAGTATAGATGTGCATTCCTTGTATTGATGTTACGATTATTTACTTGAGATTTGAGAATCTTTCAACCAAGATTAGTAAAACAAGTATAAAAAAAAAATGACAGAATATAAAATAAAAACACAAGATATAATTGTCCCTTTTTAGGATATAGGCAGTTCAGCAAGTAAATATCTACATCTGCCTTTTAGGCTCTACAAATGTAGATTCGACCTCTTAATGCACTATTAGAAACCACAATCGTTCAAGATCCAAGTTTACAGACGTAACCCACTCAGAACAGCCCTAAACTATCTCTCATTACAGACTCCTTCTTACAGTATCAAGATAACATCCTCACACAACAGATTCGAGAACAAATCGCAGAAATTACAATAATCTAAAGATGATTACTGTAGCAACAACCTTCTTACACAACAATGGAAAACCAACGGTTCACCCAACAAAAAGGGTGGAGAAAATAAGTAGACGAAGATCAGAGAAAATAGAAAGATGCGCATTCACATATTACATAACCCTAAAGTGAATGAAGGGCCTTTATATACAGCACTTCAGTGGTTGAGATCAAGTGTAGAAATCCAATGAATGGTAATTATCAGACCACTCAGCATCAAAGGCGTATTATCAGCTAAGGGAAAAACGTGCTTCATCAACTTTGGGCCAAACAATAATCTTATTTCATTGCTTGGGGGATTGTTTCAAACCATATAAATTTTTTTTAAGTAAACAAACACGATCAAACTTGTGTTTATCAATAAAACCAATTAGTTGATTCATATAAATCTTTTCATCCAGTTCACCATGTAAAAACACAGTTTTAGCATCAAGCTAATCTATTTCTAGATTGGAATGAGCAACTAAAGCAAACATAACTCTTAAAGTAGTATATTTCACCACTGGAGAAAAAATTTCAGTATATTTAACACCATATTTTTGAGTAAAATATTTAGCAATAAGTATAGCTTTAAGTCAAAAGACTTATTATCTTTCTTAACTTTGTATAGCCACCTGCAATCCACAATTGATTTATCTTGAGGTTTGTGAACTAATTTCCATGTCTGGTTTTTATACAAGGAAGTCATTTCATCCCTTATTGCATTCCATCACATATCAAATTCACTACTATTTACAGCATCATCAAAAGTTTTAGATTCATTACCACTTAATTCATCAAAAGAATTAACAGCTAAAGTAGAAAATCATAATCATATAGTCTAGAAGGCACCTTAGTTGTTATTATATTTCTATCTCTAGCTAACTAATAATCCTTTAAACCCAAGTTTTGAGACTGATTTTGACTTTCACTTCTAATATGATTATGGTTTGAATCGTCATCTAAATCTACAGGTTGAGGAACATTTAGTTGATTCTGCTCAATAAGAGTGATAACTACATTGTTAAACTCCACCTCAATCTCTGTATCATTGTGATTATTATTGTTCTTATTAATATCAATATTGGTGTTACGATTATTTACTTGAGATTTGAGAATCTTTCAATCAAGATTAGTAAAACAGGTATAAAAAAATAACACAATATATGAGTGTCCCTTTTTAGAGGATAGACAGTTCAATAAGTAAATGCCTACATCTGCCTTTGAGGCTCTACAAACATAGATTCGGCCTCTTAATGCACTATTAGAAACCACAATAGTTCAAGATCAAAGTTTACAGACGTAACCCACTCAGAACAGCTCTAAACTATCTCTTATTACAAACTCCTTCTCACAATATCAAGATAACATCCTCACACAACAGATTTGAGAACAAATCACAGAAATTACAGTAATCCAAAAATGATTACTGTAGCAACAACCTCCTTACACAACAATGGAGAACTAACAGTTCACCAAACAGAAAGGGAAGAGAAAATGAGTAGACGAAGATCAGAGAAAATAAAAAGCTGCGCATTCCTAGATTACATAACCTTAAAGTGAATGAAGGGCCTTTATATACACCACTTCAATGGCTGAGATTAAGTGTAGAAATCCAACGGATGGTAATCATCAGACCACTCAGCATCAAAGGCATATTATCAGCTAAGGCAAAAACATGCTTCATCAACTTTGGGCCAAACAATAATCTGAGCACAATCAGCTAGGCCGTTTCATCATAGTGGGCTTAAACCATTTGGGCACATAGATACAACAATTTGTGTGCATTGTCGCTCAAAACCACGATAAAACTTTACCCGACACTTGTAATGTACTTGTTAAGAATACGTATGTTGCACGTGATTTTGTAATAATATTATGATTTTTTTATTTTAAAGTTATCGATGAATATAACATTTAAATGAAACTCATTTTCAATAATAAGTTCATCAATGATTACGAACAACTAATAAATTATATTCAAACTTCTTGGTAAAACATGTGGTTCATTAAAAAATACATGGCATACGTGAATATTAAGTTTGAAAGATTATTGATACTCTTTTAATTATATTTTAAAGCACATATCTAATGGCATATCAGAAAAGACAACTTTCTTTTATGAAAATTAGTATCAAATTCTAAAATATATGAAAATAGTAGATATAAGTATAACACAATTTTTCATTGATTTTCTGTATTTATATCATTATAAAAAGCACACGAAAACAAAATATTTAGCCTTTTTAGGTAATTATTTCTCAGAAAAAAGAATCTCAAAATTCTTTGACATAAGATAAAGAAGAATTTTCTATTGCAATATCCATTCAATTTTAATGCACCCATAAACTAAATGGTTTTTTTTTTTATCCAAGTTATGTCTTCCTCAGCTGCGTGCTTGAAAGAGTTAGAGTAACACCAATTCTCCTTATTCTAACTCGTTCTTCCATAATAAATATACGTTTAATTGCTTACAAAATGACATAAAACATCATTCGAGCTTAAATCTCTTTGTTATCAAGACTACCACAATAATTAACATTTTTATATCGAACAAATATTCTAAATCAAGAAAAAAAATATAGAAATCAAAATTTAAAATCAATATTACCATCATATATATTCTTAAAATTAGTGAATCATTCATAGAAAATTAACACATCCATTATTACCACGTTACTATTAAACTAATTATCAAAGATTAAAAATCGTCATTGCGAGGAAAAAAATATTCTTGGCATAATAAAAAATAAAGACAAATAACAAAGGAAGAAAGTATGAATCAATAATAAGACAGTTGAAACGCAAAGTCAAATTCATCTTGTTTTGTTATGTTGATGAAGAAATTTGCTTAAATTATCGTGTATAATAAGATTGACTCTTTGACTGTTTACAAATAAAGATAATAATTTCAATATATTAAAAATTTTATTAGTATATTTTTATTTATTTTCATTAATTACAATATATATAATGGAGTTTAAAGAGACAAATCACTTTCAATGATCAAAATGCAGTATTTATATAGTATTAAATAGTTTAAATTAAAGTCAAAATAAATTATATTAATTGAAAGATGGTTTTAGGAATTATAAGTTATTTGATGGGCAATATCGTCCATAAATGTTTCTCCCATATTTGAAACTGAGGAAGAAAGTATGAATGAATAATAAGAAAGTCGAATGCAAAGCCAAATTCATCTTGTTTTGTTATGTTGACGAAAGAATTTGCTTAAATTCTCGTGCATAATAAGATTGACTCTTTGATTATTTACAATTAAAAGATAATAATTTCAATATATTAAAAATTTTATTAGTATATTTTTATTTATTTTCATTAAGTACAATATATAATGGAATTTAAAGAGACAAATCACTTTTAATGATCAAAATACAATATTTATATAGAATTAAATAGTTTAAATTAAAGTCAAAATAAATTATATTAATTGAAAGATGATTTTAGGAATTATAAGTTATTTGAGGGACAATATCATCCAAAAATATTTCTCCCTTTAAAAAACTTTTAGAATTAGTATAGATAATCTAATTAGACTATTGTGAGTACAAGTAGTTGATTGTTCACTTCTAGAAAATTCGCACATCTTTAGTCTATCAATGTGTCTCGACTTTTATTTGGGCCCTAGGTCGACCTTGAGATTTTAGATTGTGCAAAATTTAAAAGAGTTCTCTTCTTTCATTTAATTAAAAACACACATAAAGAGAATAAATTATTATATTAATACGATGAATATACAATTATAATATAACAAAAATATAATAATTAAAAAAAAAAAGAGATTTTGTTTTATGTGGGTTAAACTCATGTTTTAGGATGACTATGCAAACATTTTTGTCTTTAATTCTCGTTTGGTTGATTATTATGTCGTTTGAAGGATTGATCAATTTTTGAATATTTTTGTGGCTTGTATTATTTCTAAGAGGTTTAATACAGGCTTAAGCAGTCCCGTTCTCCTGTCCACAGTGAACAAGAATTATCTTGCCCACTACCTACGTGGCATGCCCCGTCAGCAAATATTCACTAAGTAAAAATAATACATGTCAGCAAAAAATTTCCAATTTACCTTCCTCCCCTCTCCCGTCTCCTCTCCCCCAAATCTGCCCTAAATCCCCCCACCCATCTGCCCTAACTCGCCGAACCCACCTCCACCGTCTACCTCGCCGGACCCACCACACCTTCTACCTCGCCGGATCAACCACCATTTCAGTAAACCCATTTCAACAAAAAATCACCATTAACAAACCCTTAAATCTCCACTTTTTCTCGTATACCAAACATCTAATCTCGACAAAAAAAAGGTTAAAAAATGATTGTTGAAATGGTGCGAACAAGCCCACCTCTGCCGGACAACCATCGCGCTTAACAACCACCGTCGCCTCCACCATCGCGTCTGTCACCGCGCCGACAAACGCCCGACAACCACCATCGCCTCCAACATCAGACAAGAAAGCGGCCAACTCCTCCGCTCTCTATCAAAGCACCGACAAACGCCGGAAACCACCATCGCCTCCAACATCAAACAAGAAAATAAAAACTTGAGAAGAGGAGAGAGAAGTGATTGCTGGCGCTGGTGGAAGAATCGCCGGTGTGGTGTGGTGCTCTTGCTCCCGTTTGCGTTGGCTTGGGTTTGGTGGGTGATATCTGAAAGTGGTGGTGGTTGGTAGGTGGGGGGGATTTAGGACAGATGAGTGGGGGGATTTAGGGCAAATTTGGGGGAGAGGAGATGGGGGAGGGGAGGGAAATTGGAAAATTTTTGCTGACATGTATTATTTTTACTTGGTGAATATTTGCTGACAAGGCATGCCACGTAGGCAGTGGGCAAGATAATTCTTGCCCATTGTGGGCAGGAGAACGGGACTGCAGGCTTAAGTGCAATTTTTTCAACAAATAACGTAAAGTTTCTCCGAATGATCATGAGAATTAGATGCGGTTTTCATATACTTGTAATCTCTACAGAGATATCGTAGGTCTGTATATGAAAATAGTTTGAACTTTATTTGAAAAAAAATGTTAAAAAATTTGGTATAATTGATTTTCAATTCAACGTGTTTTGGTTAAATTCGAAAAATTGAAAATTAAAGTGGATAACAATAGGTATAGGGGGGTTGGAAATCCTAGTACATCCTTCCATAACTTGAATTTTCTATAGGAACTTGTTTTTCAAAATTGTTATATTTTACAATTTCGAGTATAAAATTAATTTAGAATGAATCGACTTATCAAAATTGGCCATTCCAAATAAAGTTTGAAGTATTTGAATTCTAAGTTTGATATGCCCAGTACTCGTGGAATCGACACTAAAATTAAAATTTACATTTACTATTTGTCGCGATATCGTGAAGTTGCATTTTTATAAATAATAAGAAATAAATTTGACATTTATAAACACTGAGAAATACTATAATTGTAGTAAATCGACTATCCTTATTGTTTAGAATTTTCTGATGATTTCAGGATATGATGTTGACTAAAGCATGTTGAGTGTACTTATAAGTTATAAACTAGTTAAATATTATTTATATTCACACATTTTGTAAGATTCACAATTTTTATTCACATAAGATTTAAAATCTTTTAAAAAAAACTTTATTAAATAAACACCTGTCTCAAAATAGTATGTCCTTTCCATGCATTCATTCTGCATGTGGTGCCACAGTGCCAGCATAAAGCTCTTTCAATTCTTAAGCCAATCATAAAAGTGTAGTGTTTCGGTGATAAAAGAACGAAAACTCATATTGTGCAAAATCAGTCGGGGGAGATGATACCTATGCTCTTATAATTTTGGGCCTGATTTTAGTGAGCCCATTAAGTAGTATTTAGGTCTCAGATTTCTCCTAGGGTCAGAGCCCCTTTATAAGAGGGCCCATATTTAATTATTCATATGGGCCCTGCTTCAAGAAATAATTGGTGCGTAAGCTTTATGATTGATTTTAAATAACAACTGCTAATTATCAAATAATCAAAAGTAGTTTTAAATATATAGTAAATTTAAAAAATCAATTATAAAAAAATCTGTACTATCTAAAAGTATATTTTTATAAATAGCAAACTAATAACTTCTTAAATTCTACTTTTAGTTTCTTCATTTATTTATAATCAAAATACCAAAATTAACACGAACTAATTAAATTAATTCATTTTCTACAATATAGACTACGTTTATTTTGTAATTTTATAATTTTGAAATTTAATATACATAAATTTTTCATTTTAAAATAACTATAATAAATACATTGTATTAAAAAAACATGTGATACTATTATAAAAATAATAATTAATTTTATAATACTACCAATAATAATAATAATAATAATAATAATAATACAAAACAACATTATTATAATCAATGTTCATTTTAGTACTTGTATACAAGCAATATATATCACTTTTGTTTATCAAACGTAATAGTTTTGAAATATACAGCAATTTTGAAATAAAAATTTATCAAATATTAAACTAGTTTTCTCTTTAGCCCCAGCAAAAATTGGGTTTCTTAAAATCACAACAATATCAAATCAAACATTAATTTCTACCTTAAATTTATACAATCTTAGTTGATTAACTAATAAAATTAGCACCATTACTTAATAAATACAGAAATTAAGGTACATTAACTTGTAGTACCAAAAACACTAAAATCAATGTATATGCAAATAAAACAGAATCGTTGAGCCATTAAAATATCTTAAACTACAATTAATTCCTCCAATACCAAAACATAGGTTCTAATGATAAATACTACTAATAATAAGGGAAAATAATAATTATTTAAATAAGAAGATATGGACCACTGTACAATATGGCCCATGGTTTTGGGGACAAACAAAGGCCTGGCTGCATTTAATTAAATTGACAAAAAAACCCCCACATGGCCCAATATCATTGAAATTAGGGATTTTTGTTGGGTCCCAAATCCCCATTTTAAATTTTTATCAATAAAAAATCATCAATTATTGATTTAGAAATTCTTGCTCGTGAATTCCAATATTTTTTTCTTTTATTATGTACGTCTATTGATCCACGAGTGAAATAAAAAATAATAATCCGTGGGACGTGCATGCATTGCTAAGCATTATTAATTTAATTAATGAATTTGATTAATAGAAGCGATTTGAAAAAAAAAAAAAAAAACGTAGTTTACTCAACTTCAAGAATCGTGCTAAGCATCCTCCAAAACTATTCTTTAAATTATTAGGGGAATCCTTTTTTTTTTGGGAAAGATTAGTTTGGCAAAAGAAAGTGAAAATTATTTAATAAAATTTTGATAGCTAATTTAAAAATGTTATTTCTAGTTTAATGTTAAATTTTAGTTCCACACAACAAAGAGAGAAACATAAAACAAATGTTAAAATAGTTATATATGTTACGTCTCAATATCACGTGGCACTCCAATAGACCGAACAAAGTCAAAATTGCTTAGTAGAAACAATGACATCAGCGCCGAGATTGTTTATTTCATTCTAAAGAGGTTGATAGACGGTCAAGTCCGACCCTATTGTCTGTTGAAGACGTTTCCTATGAAACTTTGCAGATTAAACTTGAAAAAATTAATTGAGACAGCCTGCCAATGCAGCTTGTCACAATCTTAATCGTATAGCATGCAGCTGAAAAAGCACCTTTGTAATTAAACCTAAGACGTGAGGAGACGCTATTTGAGATTGTGCCATTTGTCGTGTATCCAGGAGATCTGCCCCCAATTGGCTTTGACCTATAAATACCAGCGACATATCCCTAAGAAAATGATGAGAAAATTTCAGATAGTAAAACTATATTGTTCTTTAACCCTCTCATTATTCTTTAACTCACTCAAGAAATTTGTAATTTAGATGCTCTCAAGCTACTTTCTCGACTATTACATGTTTCTCCCACACTCAAATATCTACTTTACTCTTCTTTCAGTTTACCATCCCACACTCAAATATCTACTTTACTCTTCTTTCAGTTTACCATCGCGATTAACAAATTGACGTGACTGTTCAAATATATTGGTAAAATATTTGTAGATAGAAGAAGCATAGAAAATTTATTGAAAGCTATTTTTAGAGATCAATAATATATATTTTATATATATAAAGATATACTCAACTTGTGCCTCGTTAAAGAGGCGTTTTGAGTATTAATTTCAATTCTTGAAAAGGACTTTTAAAAGAATGGACAAATGTCACATTTGAAATGAAAGAATAAGAGATGGTAGGAAAAAATTATTTTAAGGGACTGTCAAAATGCATAAAGAGATTTCTTGATGTTGAATTGTCTATATTGATATTTTTTTGTTTCCAAAATAGACCAACAGATGACATTTTATAGTAGTAGTAATGATACATAGAATGGGTATTTGAAAAAGAACGTTCATATTGAGAATTTACTTGTTACTTAAATGATTCATCATTCATAAATAGACATACCAACAAACAAGAGTAAATGTCTACTTAATTTCAGACCAAATAAAATAGATCGATAGATCACATAAAATGAAAGTCCAACCGTCACTATATGCTATTAGACGTTAGACAGTAACAATTCATCACAATCAACGAGTAATAAACACTAGCTAAAACTTTCAAGTATCAAATACTAGACCACACATTACACATTAGTGGCATTGCCACATTGATTATTTTTTAAAACGTTCAAAAACTTTAAAAAGTAACTAGCGTGGTCATGCCACGTGAACATTAGACACTATAATTAGTACCTACTGTGAGCGCTATATCTAAGGGTGGGCATGAGTCGGGTTGGGTCGGTTTTGGGCTCAACCTGACCTGAATTGATTTAAAATTAGTTTGGACAAACTCAAACCGAAAAAAAAAAAAATTTCTAGAAATGGGCCCGAAACCGACTCGAACCGGTTCGGGTTTTCGGTTTCGGGTGGGTTAAAGAACAAAAAAAAAATTTAAAATTTTTTTTTTTTTAAAAAATCGAGTCGGTTTAAAACCCAATCCGAAACCGACCCGATCGGGCCCAAAAATCGACTCGAGTCGGTTCGGTTCGGTTCGGTTCAGTTCGATTTTTTTGCCCAGCCCTAGCTATATCACTATTTTATTAAAAGTATATTAGCTAGCAAAAATTAAATATTTTTCGTGTTTTATTGAATAAGGATTGATTTTTATTTTGTTGGCCTAATTTTATATGTATCAATGCCATGTTAAATCTAAGTATTGAGCATCGAATCCCACAAATGAATACTTAGAAACACGGACATTGAGGGTTAATTTATTTTAATTAAAGAGATTTGTCTACTAATCACTTTCTGTCTCTTGCCATTTCAAAGTTTAATTTCGTCGTATTCGATAAAACCAAATTTTGTCAGCAAGAAATGGCAATACGACAAAACAAATAATTTAATAATTCAAAAAATTGCAATTATTTTATACTAATTAATCTTTAAAAATAATTCGGAGGTTCGAAAACAGCTAGACAGGATCCATGAATAGTGGTGCCCATGAGGGACGACGTCAGCCGTCAAATGCAAGCGTCGTTAAGTCGCCGTCAGACTGCCATCAACTTGATTCACGATATAACGTGTCAATCAAGTCAGTCAGGGGCGTAAGTTTGCTGACAGACGGCAAAGATTGATTGGGATGTGAATGGAATATATCGTTGATATTTATTTGTGTTAAAATTTATTTTGTTTAAAATGTTTTAGTACTATTTAAGTTGTATCAAATAATTTTTTTTTTCAATTTATATACATATTTTTTCAATATATAGTTGGTCAATATCTCGTGTGGAATCATAATCGTGTCATTGACCCTCATCCAAGATTGATGATAGATGATGAACAAAAGATTATAAAAAAATAGTCTTTTCGAAATTTAACGATATATAATATATTTAAATAATTTTTTTTAAAAAAAAGAATTTTTAATTCTTCTCGTGGCGCCGCCATTTAAAATATTTTCAAGTAAAATTTCCTATTCAAAATTTTATTCCTAGATGTTTAGAGTTTGTTCAGTGTGTTTTTTTGAGCAAAAATAATTTTTTTTTTTATTATAGTTGACTTTTTAAATTAAATAGTAGCTGAAATGATTAAATTATCCTTAATCAACAAAAAATACTACACCAAACAAGTTCTTAATTGTGTCCTAAATTTATATAGGACGATAAGATTACTATATAACCATCTTCATTTATAAGGATAAATTCCTTCACGAGTTCTCGACCTTTCAAAATTGTGACAATTATGTCCTAATCCTTTCATTTGTGCAAATGTGTGTTTCTAACCTTTTAACATTGTATGAGTTGTATTCACACATGATGCAAAATGTCTTATAAAGATAAAATTGTTCAAATATGATTTTTTTAAAAAATCAAACGATGACAGTATAACTTACATTAAATGATTAAATGTTGTTCTTTTTTTTACAATCTATCTTTTCAGTCAGACATTATGTCTGTCGCGTGATCTCTTAGAGTATCTCCAATGCAACAATGTCAAGCACAATGTTTAGTACTTTTTTTGACAAATGGTCAAAAATTGTTTATGTGGCACAATTAATGCTAGAAAGTGTCTAGCACAATGTCTAATTCTAAACATTGTCAAAGACAATGTCTACCATTAATTTAAAAATTTATATCCAATCAATAGATTTCTCTCACTTTCATTTTTCTAAAAAGCTAATAATAATTTGCCACATTTGCACAATAAAAATTGTTGCATTGGAGAAGTTTTTTGATATAATGTCAATGTCTTTTGCCACATATACATATTAGACATTGTTACATTGGAGATGCTCTAAAGATCTATAAGTATATAAACAATTTTTAATTTATTTCAGTAAATTGAATAAATTCTTGATAGGACATACCCAGTGGGACTTGTGTGTTTGGTGTTTTGGGGTGGCGTGGGGGTCTGATTTGATTTGAATGCTAAACTGAGCATGTGGTTGTGTTCACGCCTTCATTAAATAGTTTTTCGAAAATTGAATCAGTGATCAGAGGTTGGGAATTGGAAAAAGGATTCGTTTTGCCTTTATTTACGGAAATAGGACCTCCAAAGTATGCCAAGTTTGAACTGTAAGCCTACATTTTTTAAAAAAATTTAAATGTCAGATGAATGCACCCAAATTTGATTTATTCCGCACATCTTTATTAATAAATCATGATTAAGAGTATCTCCAATAGTACAATTTCTAAAAAAATCTATATGGCAAGAGAGAGTGTAGAAAAAAAAAATATAAAAAAAAATAGATAAAAGAAATAGACACAATTTATTGAAAAAATTGGTAGAATGTGTTTAACAGAATGTCTAAGAGCATCTTCAATGCTAAATATTTTTTAAAAAGTTTACATGGCAAGAGAAATAAAAGAAATAAGAAGAAAGTGTGTAGAATGATGGGAAAAAAAAATTGGTAGAATGTGTTTAACAGAATGTCTAAGAGCATCTTCAATGCTAAATATTTTTTAAAAAGTTTACGTGGCAAGAGAAATAAAAGAAATAAGAAGAAAGTGTGTAGAATGATGGAAAAAAAAAAAGGAAAAATAGATGAGAGAGATAGACACAATGTAGCAGCATTTATTGTAGAAGGTGTCTAGCAAGCCGTCTAGAAGTTGACATCTTTTTGAACAACCTTCTACAATAAATGATGCTACATTAGTTTTGTCCCTTCCACCTCATCGTCACATCATCTAGACATTCAAAATAGAAACTACCATTAAAAATGCTTTAACACTAGACAACTTTTTAGATAGTATTCCACAATAAATACTGTCACATCAATTTTATCCTAACCACCTCATCACTACATCAATGGGATATTGTTGTATTAGAAATGTTCTAATTAGAAAGTCCAATAATGATTTTTAAGGTTTTTAATCATTGAAAATTGATTTCTCTCATAATGTGCAACAATTGTAATATTGATTGATTATGCCAATCATGGAATATTTTAATTTATTGAACACAGTCTCGTTGAACCGATTTACATCGAGTCTTACAAGTTATAATTAAGAACTAGACAATTCTGATATAGCACACATGTTTCTAACTAAATGATCAATATTTAATTTAAGTTCAAATATTATTTTTTCATATATTAATTCACATGTTTAGAGTAATTAATAAGTTTGTTGTACAATACAAACACATAGATGAAAGTGAAATTAATAAATATACCAAATAATTTTTTTGAAACATATATATAAAAGAACCATTACGAATCGAACCATAACTAATTGGTTCTAGCTTGACTCGATTCCTTCATTGTTTGGTTCCAAGTGCCGAGCTCTCATTGTGACCATGGGTGGATTTTGGGGGCGGGTCCAGGCGGATTTCGGAAGGGCTGGACAATAACAGTCCGGTCTCAAAAAATTCTTAGTTTTTAGGACAATAAAACTGAACTCTGATTGTGATTACGATTTCATGTGTATTTTAAATAAAATATTAGTATAAAAATTTTCAAAATTTTATTACAAGTATAATGAACACTAGAAAATCAAACATATTATCTTAAAAATTGTAGTAAGAATAAAATAGATAATTTCATAGACTCGATTAAATCTTTATTAACTATCGGAACCTCTTATATTATTCACGTGCTTACTTAGGTATGGACACACAGAGAAGGTGTAATACTGTAATGCAAGTTCAATTATTTGGCTTCGGACCATATGCATGTTCATTAAATATCTCATTAATGCATGGGACATATATGCACGTTTAATTTATATCCGTGATTTTGACTCTGCCTAGTATTATCAGATCAAAACATTGTACCTAAATTGAAAGTCAAATAATAAGGTCATTTTATATGAATTCCATCGAAATAGACAGAAGCGAATAGACAAAAGCGTGGTACAGTGACTAACATTACATTACGGTGAAAAATAATTAAATATCTTAATTTTCACTGAATTTTTTAAAATATTTTTCAACTGTCGTTAAACTAAAAATGTTGTGATTTTGGTGATAGGACGTACAATAATATTTTAGATAATATTTTGATAATTCAAAAAACTTTTAAATTTTAATGATAATTGAGAAATATTTTTTAAAAATTTAATAACAATTAAAAAAACTCGTGAAAAAGAGAATTAGAATTATAATAAAAAATTGTTGTGAAATTGAAAATGAAAAAAAAAAAAAAAAAAAGTTGTTTTGTGACACGTGGACTTGTGTTTGTGACGTGATTGGAGGATAAGGTACAATGATAATGTCTAAAATGAAAATGACAAATATTTCTGAGTTTTTTGGGACGCTTTAGAGTTGACACTTGTGACAGCTTGGTCCCGATTGCAACAATTGCCAAAAGGGTCCAACTGCCATATTGCATGATTGGTTGGTTAAGCTTGATTATAATTGAATGGAAATGGTCCAAATTAGTTAGATATATTTTTTAGGAAAATTTGTATATTTAGTTTTCAATCTTTTAAAAATGTTGGAGATATATTTTTAATCTTTAAAAATAGTATCGGACAGTCTCAACGTTTGAAAAAATAAGTATGGTAGGTCATTTATAACAAAATTATCCCCTTCTAAATAAACAAAAAAACAAGAAAAATGAAAAATAAGAATCGAAAAATAATCAAATGTATCTCCAAACATAAAAATTAACAAAGTGTCTCTCTTATTCCACACATAAATAAAGGAAATATAGCTAAAATGTGAAAAACAAGTTAGAAGAAAGAAGATGGGTGTCTGAAAGTTTGGATTGATTTTTCTGTTTTGAGGGTAACTTGAAGAAGAATATGTAGGGGGTTGGGTGGAAGAAGAGGGCCATTTTGTTAAATTTATTTTTAGGGGTACATTTGATTATTTTTCTATTTTTTTTTCTTGTTTCTTGTTTCTTTTTTGTTTATTTAAAAGAGGGCAATTTCGTCATAAAAGACCTACCGTGCCTATTTTTAAAAGTTAGAGGTATATCCCCCAACGTTTTTGAAAAACTAGAGACCAAATATGCAATTTTTCATATTTTTTATCAATATAATTTACTACTCACTTATTATTCACATTTACCCGTTCATCAAAAACAAAATCATTGAGACTAGAATCATAAATTAAAACCATCTATATTTTTTGCTTCTTTAGAAAAAAATTCAAGAGAAAATATTAATGTGCACAAATTTATCAACTACAATGAGGATGGAGACTCGAAATCAAACGCCACGAACTTGTGAAATAATGAAGGGCAAGCTAGATCTTGCGATGAAAAAGTTACATTAGTAGAAAGCTCGTTAACCATGGTCGTTGCCGGAAAATCTTTTATTTAGATAATCTAAATAAAAGCAATTAAAGGTGACATATAATACTAAAAGTTTATATCTTAGTGAACAATTTGTTTCAAACTCCCTCCAAATTTTGAAAAAAGAAAATAAGCAGGCATCGTGTTAGAAGTTGGAGTTGTCTTTATTTCAAAATGATTGTCTTTTTTCACTTAAATTTCACAAAACTTTTAAGAACATTTATACCCAAAGTCATGATTACATTCGCTTGGATTGTGCTTTCCACAGAACAAGATTCATTAAAACAAAATAGATTAATGCAAAAGTCGTCTAGGTGGGGACCTTTCACACCACTAAAGGGACAAATTCCATATTCAAAACTGACTTATAAATGACAAAATTTTACCATATAATTTGTCTCAATTTGTAAGTAAGATTCAGCAATTATTTATTTATAAAAATTATATACGTGTCAAATTTTAAAATAAAAATTAAATAAATAAATCCATCTCATCTTAGCACTTTAAGTCTATTCTTATTATATAACACGACTTGTGTGTAGTCTATGCTAAGAGAACATTGAGAGACAATTTTTAAAGTCGAATATAAATTTTATTGAAGTATATATTCGTTGTGTTGAAATTCAAGATCTGATGTCATTATTAGATTTGCACCACCCTCAAACCCACACATGGTTATGGTTTGTGGTGGAAATGTGATTTGGTTTGAGAATCATGCTTCACATTAAAAGTTCATAGAAATACAACTTAATAGACAAAAATCAGTTACAAATATATTTGTAATTTTTAAAAAATATGGACTTTTTAAGGTAGCTTAAAATAGGACGAGTTTTTTTAAGATTAATTGGGTTTGGTTAGACTTAATTAGTGTATATTTGGTAGTGTTAAAATTATTTTGTAAGTGCTTATATTATAAATTGTAAATAAATGTGTAGATAAAAAATAGATTGTAAATTGTGAGTCCTATAAAATGTATGGATAAAAAGTATGTTTGACAATTTGATCAGTTGAAATTATAATTTAAGCAGCATCAAACATGTGCTTAGACTATAGATATATATGGAGATCGTTTTACTTAGTAATGTATTTGACAAATTATCACAATCATTAATTTAAAATAATCTAGCAATCTAGACATATTAAAATTTTTATTGAGATGTTTTTAAATTGCTATCCCAATTATATGTCCTCTTGACTGTCCCATCAATGAGTCAAGATCTGCTGTCCCAATTGTATGTCTCATTAGCTGCCTCACCAATAGAAAATATACACATCATTAAATAAATATAAATTAAATTTAACAACAAGTGCGAACACATTAAATAATTTTATTTATTTGATAATGTGTACATTTTCTATTGGTGGGACAACTAAATGGACAAACAATTGAGACAACAGATCTGAGCTCCCCACCAATAGAAAATGTACATATTATTTAATAAATACAAGTTAGATGTGTACATTTTTTTTGGTGGACAGTTAAAGGGATACACAATTGACACAACAGACCTAGATTCATTTGAATGTGGGTATAAGAATTTTAAATATTATAATATAAATTCATTGATACGAAGAATAGTCCCCATATAATATATATTTATATCCTAGTTGTACATTATTTTATTTTTGTATGTCTATGAACATGTTCGATATAATAAATTGGATAATAAAAATAAAATAAAATTTTATGTACTATATTATCCAATAATCTTTAATATTGTATAGTAAGAGTAATGCTACAATGACCAAAAATTAGACAAAAAATTGGACAACTATGGATAAAATGTCTAATATGTCATTTGAAAAGATACAATTCAAATTTTCAAACATGTCTTTTCAAAGGACATATTTGATAATTTATCAATAATTATCCAAATTTTGGTCCATCTTTTGATTCATCAAGCATTTTCCGTATAGTAAATATGCATAAATAATAATTAATTAAATACATGAATATAAAACATTTTCCAATAAGGAAAAAGATACTCATAATTATTATGATCTCTATTGATTAAAGAAAGATATATTAGCTAATAGTTCTCTATGATCCATAATAAAACAAGAACACAAGGGTAAAGTTGTAGTTATATTCACAAGGAAGGGCATTAACGAGAAGGAAGAAAAGCTCGACGGCGACCTCCAGAATTGTCTGAAGACAGTAAAATTCAGCGAAAGAAAATTCAGAGTCATTTACGGCTGCACAGATTTGTGAGTGAAAACAGTATCGTCTTTGTATGCAACATTTCTATATAAACATAACATGTCACTGTTACAAATGTAAGTGAATCATTACTCACACACACAAACACGGACCCTGGAATTTATGCAGAAATAAATATTGATTTTGGTTAATGTTAGTAGTATAATTGAATTACATCAGTTTGGATTGAGTTGTTGAGGTGGTTCAACTTGAAAGCTCATTGTGTATGTATATGTAATGTAACTCTTACTCTCTCTCTCTCTCTCTCTCACACACACACACACACACACACACACACACCCATATTGAGTCTTCTGTAGTGTTGTATCTTTTTCTTTTTGCTGGGGCGTGTTTTTGTTGGGTTATTGCTGTTTAGCTGTTGTGATGTGAAAGAAGAGCAATGAAAAAGATATATAATGACAAAGATGTAAAGACACAGCAGCACAACATTTTGCCCTCCCAAATCTTCTCTGCATATTTTCACACACACGCACACACACAATAATTGATATGTAACTCTTGAATGTTTAATGTGGTGATTGGGTTTGTGGGTTTTTGCAGGATAAATCTGTGGTCATTTTTGTTGGGGGAACGTATTGTGAACTGAGAAGTCATATCTGATAGCACAGAAACTCAACTCTTGTGTCATTTCAATCATTTTAACGAGTTTTGTTTTGTGGGTTTGGACAAGCCAAAAGCAAAAGTACTAGTTTTTTATTTCATAGTAAAAATAAAGATATTGAGTTTTGGGGAACCTGGGTCATCGTTAATTTCCCAGCATTCCATTTTTAGATGTTCGAGAAAAGAGAAAGGAAGTGGGTTCAACTTTGGATCCGAAAAACTGCTCCTCTCACTTGAGGCATTTTAACAAAAAATAAGCCATTTGTTAAAGTAGATCCATTCAAGGGGAAGAAGTTTCCGTCGTTTGTGTTTTGCAGAAATCATATGCCCAACAGTGCATCTTTTGATTGAAAAGAAATATCTCTGCAGATCCATTTGAACGCCTTCATTGTACCATTTCTGGTATCTGCATGCATAGCTATCTCTGGTTAAATCCCAGTTCTTGTTGATTTCAGTATTTCGACTGGGCAATAAAAACAAAAATCTTGGTATATTGGGAAATTTGTTTCTCAGTTAAAAGGGTCTTGTCACTCGGAAAAGGTTATGTTCCTGTGCTTCTCCATTGGTTGAACAGTGAGCATGCCGGCTGTATTTGCACGAGAGTACAACTCATGTGGAGGGGACAGAGGCACAATAATGCACTTATTGTTTTCTTGCTGTTCGTTAATGTAAACAATAGTATGCACTCTTAAAGAAAGAATGTCTTTCTTTTGAAGATTTCAAAAGGGTAAATTTTTGCTTTTGGGATAATGAGTAGAGATTTGAAGAAAGGGGAAAAGCAGGAGAAGGGTTCTGATGTGGCGGAGAAAGTTGTTGTGGCTGTCAAGGCATCAAAGGAGATTCCCAAGACTGCTCTGGTTTGGGCTCTGACTCATGTTGTTCAACCTGGAGACTGCATTACACTTCTCGTGGTTGTTTCTTCACAGAGCTCTGGTAATCTTGTAGTTCTGTTCAATTTCATGTTTTTCAGCTATGAATTCTGACCTGCGCCTTTTCCTTTCCCTTTCTATCGCCTTAAATTCCCCTCTTGTTTTGTCGGATTTTTTTGGGCAAGCTGTAAGACAACGAAATCAGAACAAGAACTGAAATATGGCATTGGGTGGGTGTTTTCCATTCCCGCAAACTGCACCAAAAACCTTCGACCTTGAAAAATGATTCCAAGGTTGTCTAAGATTGCCAGCAAAATGGGGGCAGGGCTTCTATAGTCATTATTTCGTAACAGTAGCTCTATTATTAGGAAGTTTCATGGTCTTTTGGGATGATTCCTTAGTTTTCTCAGCGCATTTGATTGAGTTTCCTTGCCTTTTCTTGAGGAGGAATGGATTCTTGGGCTATTTTTTGCCAGGTTGCCTGAGTGCAGAATCAACCCCTTGTGTATACAAGTTTTGGGGGGTAATAATCTCAGAAGAAGTCTTTTTCGGTTTTTTCCCTTTTCTGTAAGGTTTGAAAATCTTGGGTCATATATCATGTTCTATTGTCTTGGATTATGAAAATCAATTATTTGAGATTTTCGTGATTTCCATGGGAATCCACAATGTTGTAGCTTCATAATCGTCTATCCATGACTAGGTTAACATTAATGACCTCTTGATACTGAATTAATATATTCCTTAGTTGAGAAATAGAAAGCTTGCGCTGATCTACAAATCTTCAAGTTGTAGTTGGATCCTTTGTCCTAAAGCCTACACATTATGGCCTTCTTCCTTTTTGCAAAGTGTTACCAATCAGCTACTGTGAATTACCACTTATCTCTACTGCCTGTACAACTAGCTGGTTCTAGCAAGTATATCCTGCAGCTCCTTAATTGGGATTAAATTATTGCAGCTGAACTGAATTGACAACTTGATCTCCTCTAATCTAATATCATCTCTCCCACATATTATTGTATTCATGCGTTGGAATTATGGCATTTCTATGTGCAAAAAGTGCTCAATGTATGAGCCATTTAGATGAAAAAAAATTTGGCGTGTTTTTGAATTTCTTTTGTTTTTGGCTTGAGTTCAATATTAGCATCAATGCAACTTGCCTATAGATATACTGACAGTTAGCCTGCTTAAATCAGGTAGAAAATTATGGGGCTTCCCAAGATTTGCAGGAGACTGTGCTAGTGGCCACAAAAAGTCACACTCTGGGACATATGCAGAGCAGAAATTTGATATAACAGATACTTGCTCCCAGATGATCCTTCAACTCCAAGATGTTTATGATCCTAATAAAGTAAGCACCAGTAGTTTTGTATCTGTTGTGTAGAGTTGTGCATAGTGCCATACAGCTGATCTTTGTTCGTGCAATTTTCAGATCAATGTGAAGATAAAAATTGTTTCGGGGTCCCCATGCGGAGCAGTGGCTGCAGAGGCAACAAGAACTCAAGCCAATTGGGTTGTTTTGGACAAGTAATATCTACAGTTCTGATGAGGCCGTTTTAAAGTAATAATGGAACATATTCAAAGTTTCTTTATATTTATGTAGCTTTTTGCCCGAATATTTTGCAGACAGCTCAAGCATGAGGAAAAGTGCTGCATGGAAGAACTTCAATGCAACATTGTTGTCATGAAGCGTTCCCAACCAAAGGTTCTTCGTCTAAATTTAGTTGGATCACCTAGAAAGGGAAAGGAAGCAATGGATTCCAGTAAAGATCAATTGTCCAAAATTCAAGAAAACAACAATGATTCTTTGAATTCCACTCGAGGTCCACTAGTCACTCCAACAAGCAGTCCTGAGACATTCACCGCTACTGAAGGTGGAATTTCATCAGTTTCAAGCTCTGATCCTGGGACATCGCCATTCTGTGTTACTGAAATAAATGCTGGTCTGAAGAAAGTGGAATTATCAGCTTCGAAACAAGAGCAAGAACTTGAAGAGTCCAGTTCAGACACTGAGAGTGAAAACTTGTCTTCCACTTCAAGCTTAAGGTTTCAACCATGGGTAGCAGAATTTGCCAGTTCACACATTCAATCCTTGCTTGGAGAAAGCTCTGAACGATGCAACAATCGAACTCAAAGTTCTGTAACAAAGGCCTTGCTAGAAAAGCTTTCTAAAGTTGATGACGAAGCTGGATTTGGATCCCCAAGCTATAGGTCTCATATGGATTTTAGTGGCAATTTGAGAGAAGCAATTTTGCTCTCTAGAACAGCACCCCCTGGACCGCCTCCCTTGTGTTCGATATGTCAACATAAGGCTCCGGTATTTGGAAAGCCTCCAAGGTGGTTCACATATGCCGAGCTGGAGCTTGCCACTGGAGGGTTTTCACAAGCTAACTTTTTAGCTGAAGGCGGGTTTGGATCTGTCCATAGAGGAGTCCTTCCAGATGGTCAGGCAATTGCTGTCAAGCAACATAAATTGGCCAGTTCTCAGGGGGATCAAGAATTTTGCTCGGAGGTTGAAGTTCTCAGCTGTGCTCAGCATCGAAATGTCGTTATGTTGATTGGTTTCTGCATTGAAGATGGCAGAAGATTACTGGTTTATGAATACATTTGCAATGGATCTCTGGATTCTCATCTTTATGGTATGTTCTTCTGACTTCGTAAACACGCTTGAAAAAACCTATATCCATAAGGCAGAGTGTATCCTGAATCTATCCATCGTAATTTATTTATTTCTTCTGTTGATATGTCTTACCAATAGAGGTCAAATGGTTCATTCATCTTGGTATGAGAATAGTTTTCATTGTTTACTGAAGTTTCTGGTATTTCCAGGACGTCATCGAGATCCATTAGCGTGGTCTGCACGTCAAAAAATTGCACTTGGAGCTGCACGAGGGCTACGATATCTTCACGAGGAATGCAGAGTAGGTTGCATTGTCCATCGAGACATGCGGCCAAATAACATCCTCATTACCCATGACTTTGAACCCCTGGTACAGCTAATCTCTTAACCTGCTATTCCAGTTGAAATTGTTACTCAGTATGCAGTGGATGTAGCGCAAGGTTTTCAGGTCTCTGCCTGTTTGGGCTTTCTTGGTTTCTCATTTGATCTTTCACAAGTTTGTTACTGGGAAATAGTCAAGCTGTTCGATTGGAAACTAGGATGAATTTCAATTACTGCCTTTTCTTGTTGTCCATATAAATGTGTGCACACGTGATCATATGATATATTACGTGTATGTATTTATAAATGCTCCTCTGTTGTTAGTAGATGTTATAAGTCTTCTAGATACAGGCAAAACATTAACAGTTTATTTTCTGAGAATTATTAGTTGTTGAGAAATGGTGATTATCTCTTTGAATCAGGAGACTATACAATTATATCCTGTCTGCATTTGTATCTACTTGACATAGTCCAATAGTTTGATACATTGAATTAAATTCTTTTACTTTCTCAACAGTGGCTCGATTACCGTTCTTGGCTAGGTTCTTCCTGCTATAAACCTTCTTCACTTGATAGAAAAATGATTGAAATCTTAAATTACTGTAATCTGCAGTTTCTTTAGTACCCAAATAAATATCTTCTTTGTTCATGTTTTCACGTGGTTTTCAGATTGTACTTACTTTTGCTGATCTTACTCAATTCTTTTTCTGCAAGGTGGGAGACTTCGGTTTGGCAAGATGGCAACCTGATGGAGAGACGGGAGTTGAAACAAGAGTAATTGGAACATTTGGGTAATTCTTCTAGTATTTGGTTTCTCAGTTCCAGATTATTATCTCAAGAAAATTGTCCAAGTTTCATTAAAGTATTATGCTTCATTCAGGTACTTGGCCCCTGAATATGCTCAAAGTGGACAGATCACAGAAAAAGCAGATGTTTACTCATTTGGTGTGGTACTGGTTGAACTTGTTACTGGACGTAAAGCAGTGGATCTTAATAGGCCTAAGGGCCAGCAGTGTCTCACTGAATGGGTATAACTCTATCCACCGAGTGCCATAATTTGCCCAGGCTAACCTGGTATTCTTTCCAGAGGAGGGTTTACAGTTGGTCAGGCCGAGGGGATTAATCTGTCTGATTTACGATTTTTTGATCTGTTACAGGCACGCCCTTTATTGGATGCATATGCCATCCGTGAACTGGTTGATCCACAGCTCGGGAAAAACTATGCAGAAGATGAGGTTTACTGCATGTTACATGCTGCATCTTTGTGCATACGCCGAGATCCTCAGACAAGGCCTCGCATGTCTCGGGTAAGAAAAATCTATTTTACTCGTCCACTCAAAATCACCAAAATCGACCAAAGAGTTGCATGATATCTTAACATAATATCAAATACCATAAAATCATTAACCCGACAAATCCAACTCCCAGAATGATATTTTCAGTTAATGCTTGAAAAGTAATCAGGATGGTCACATTCCAATTATGTTTCAGAAATAATAATGAGAACCAGTCCTGACCCCGGGGAATGCATGTCTGAGAAACGTTATCTGGGTTGCACCGTATTTGTTTCTAGATTCTGAAATTAAAAAATTGTTTTCGTTTTCACTTTCTAGGTGCTTCGGATACTCGAGGGTGATGTTATTATGGATTCAAGTCGAATGTCCACACCTGGGTATGATGTGGGGAGTCGGAGTGGCAGGATCTGGTCAGATTACCAGCTGCAACATGAACGACATAGTGGTCCAATGTTACACGAGGCAATGGAAGGATTTAATTCTAAATTATCACTGAACACTAGACCTAACTTCTCAGAAAGAGACAAAGCCAGGACTTCGTATAAAGATGATCACTAAATGGCTTACAGCATGAACTTTCTGCACAATTTTCCGTTGTCGTATATCTGCTGGTCATTTTTGTACAATGCCATTAAGATTTTGTATTTGTATAGTATTCGCAGCGTCAAGTTCTGTAATTCGACCAGAAATTGGTTTGATACCCAATGACCAGTTTAGAACTAGTCTGTAATTCGACCAGAAATTGGTTTGATGCCCAATGACCAGTTTAGAAATAGTATACGTGTTATATTGGTTGGATGGAGAGAAGCAATCTTTTAGCAATGTTATGAATGTTTTTGGTGAGGTTAAATATCAGTTTCTGTTGTTCAGATATTTTGTTCTTGTAAACATAGATGCACAGCATGAATCCTCACCACTATTCAGAGTAGGCTAAGCTAAAAATTTCCTTTTGAATATTGTTACTTTGTTCATGATGATCTCTACATGTTAAATGAAGCTTGCTGTCGACTAAACTTTGAAACCCTTCAAAAAAATCACAGAAACCCAACCGGTCCCCTTGTACAACTGTAATGTACAGAGTCACCATTCTACTTGCCATAACAGTTAACCAGAAATGTAGGAGTGAGCTTGGGTGGATTCTCGGACTTGATTTTGGGTGATATATGATAGAATTGTATTAGTGTCACAAACTATAGCTTTTCCGGAAAAAGTAGTGACAAACTTTACACCAACTGGTATTAGAGCTGGAGGTCCTATGTTCGAATTGATGTTAAAGTATTCATGCGGAGTAAGTGAATAATGCATGGGCATACTTGAAACGGGAGTGGACCCAAAGGAAGTGAGTTTGGAGTGGATTGTTCGACTTTAATTTGGGTGATATATGGTAAATTACATTAGTGCTATGAACGGTAATTTTCAGACAAAGTGGTCGCAAAAATTGGAACTCCTCCGAGGTAACAAAGGAAGTAATATATTTTTATTTTTTTGGTGTTGGGGGGGTTGGTTTAGGATCACTACAAAGAAGCTTATGAAGCGGATTTCAATATTTTAGAGCTTATTATTATAACACGTACATCAAATTACAGAAATACCCAAACCCAACGACAAACAATCATTTTAGACCAAAATACTGAGAGTACAAAAAAATTAACAAAGCTCGTGGAAAAAAAAGGAAAAAAAAAAAAAAAAAAATTCAAATTCAAGAAGAAGGACTACCGGCCGGAGGCCTCAACAAACCTCCGGCGGCCTCCTCATCGACATACAGATCATCCGTCTTCCTCACGGCAGAGTGAATCAGAACCACCACCACTCCAACCAACAGAGCCACCAGAATATTGAGGGTGGCACGAGTCAACAGCAGAACAATGATCGTGACAATCGATAAAACAATAAGAACCACTACATCTTTAATCACCCGGCCGAAGATCGCCAGCGGTTCGTCGCGGAGGAAGTAGAGGAAGAGCCAGACCGCCATCATTGCAATGAAAACGATGAGTGAAATCGGGTGCCAGAGGAGACTCAGGAACAGAACCAACAGAACTATAATTGCATAGTTCATTCGGAAGAATGCAAAGTTCGTTTTGATCCGAGCTAAGGCGCCGGAGGTGGACGGGAGGTTGAAGAAATGGAAATTGAACATCTGACGCCAGGGGCGGCTCGTGCCGAGACCAGCCTTGATGCGTTCCTTGGCGCGTGTGACGTAGTCGAGGCTCACCGGGTTGCCGGCCGGCGAGGAGGAAGTGGGGATGGTGCCGTAGCTCATTTTATTTCGCCGGCGGTGGTGGAAAATGGAGAAAGGGGAGGAGTAGAGAGAGGTGTAAACGAGGGTTGCTGGAATGTGATATAGGCAATAAATTATTAAATTAGTAGAGGTGGGGGTTGAAATTGACATTTTTGTTTGTAGCTTCTATCTTGTAGCTTGGACTGCTTTTTCTATGTTGCCAAAATGAGACATAAATTTTTAGTAATTGCAAAATAACCCCAAGGATTTTGGTCAATCTCTCTAAACACTTTTCTGTTTGGCCATTACTATTGTGTGAAACATATTTATGAGACCCGGCCAGGAGATCGACCAGAACAAGGAGGTAGGTCACTGGGTTGTTGGTTCAACCAGTGATTCGATGGTTGAACCAGTTGGTTAATTCATGTCGAATCGATAAGTCTATTTTTGTTAAATATTACATTCTAATAAATATACATTATATTAATTTTGTTACTAAATATCACCCTACAAGTCCAAATCAAACAAAAAACTATATATAGTAGAAAATCATCACCATCACGAATGTATTTAACAAAATAAGTACGAGACTACTAGTATTATCAACTAATTCTTGTAAAACATAACATAAATTATTATATTTTATTACATTAACATCTTATTAATAGAATGGAGAAGAAATTGGTGCATCTTTTAAGTAGAATAGGGTAATAAGAAAAATAAAAAATTTATTAGGCAATGACTAGGACAGGTCACCGAGTTAGTTAAAAAACTGGCGGTTTTTTCCAGATTATAAACGATTTGATTGTTGGGTGGTCCAATTAAGAGAACCGGATCGATTGGGGCACCGATTCGCCAATTTTTCTATCGGATCGACCAAGCCAGTCCGAGTTTGATAACTATGGCGTGAAAGATTCAAAACAACTGTTTCTTAAAAGCTAAGTGCATGTTTAGTGTAGATAAAATTAGCTTTTAAGAGAATTTGATAAAAGTTGATAAAATATTAGGTTGAAAAATTAATAAATTGTGGTTCTATAGAACCGGAGCTGATCTCCTGCCCCTTGTGGGCAGGAGTATTTGGCCCACCTGCTGAGGTGTCAGCAGGTGGGCCAAATACTCTTGCCCTTTGTGGGCAGGAGATCAGGGCCATCTAGAGAACGTGTGGTTGAAAATTAGTTTGGAGAAAAGTGAGTTTTATAGAATAAGAGCCAGGTAGGCTAAGTGATAGAAATACTATTATATGTGTTTGACTTTTTTCATTACATTTTTATCCCACCGTGTCATTAATGAACACATCTTAATTAAGGGATAGTTTCACCATTTACTATAAAAAAAAAAAAAAAATTAGAAAATGCTATTCCACTTTTTTATTCTAAAAGTATTGTTTTTACTTTTTGTAACACTTGTTGTTACATGTGTTATATTGTTACAAAAAATGTGTGTTACATTTATTACACACATTTCACCACCTATTTCCACTGCCGCCGTCGCCACTTTTTGTTACACACATTTCACCACTAGTTTTCACCACATCGCCACCGTTGCGGCCGCCACCACTTTTTGTAACATTCTTTCTTATATTTGTTACATATGTTACATTTATTAGGTATGTTTCTTAGCATGTTTCCACCATTTTCGTCATCATCGCCGTTGCCACAACTTGTAACATAGTGAGTTACATTTGTAATTGTTACGCCGTAGTTGTTAGCACTTGTAACAAATTGGATTATAGTTGTAATACTTATAGCACACAGAGTTATGTTTGTCGCCACTGCCATCACCACCACCGATGCCCGCCACAAACCAATGCAAAAATTAGACACCACCTGCTACAAAACTACTACCATTGCACCATAGTAGCACAACACATCTCGCTATACCACCACCATCAAACCCGCCAGATCCATGACAACCACTATCACCGTCATCCCCACTACAATCAACACAAACAACATCTTCACATCATAAAAAACCACAAAAACTACTATCACTACCATCAACGAACACCCCATCTCACCACCACAATTATAGTAGATTTAGCCATTAGAACAACAACAATAAAGGTTCGTAAAAATAAATATTGCGTCTACAATTTGTCTTTAATTTTTGTTTAGGTCATTTGTTACAAGGACTGTGATGATAAACATAATTAGTTTTTCTGGGCAATGATGAAAATGGGCTTGATGCCCAACTGCTGTGATCCATTATCATTGCCTGATAAATCAACCAAAATCCAAGGAAGCCCAAATATAAGAAACCGACCCAAATGTGTAACCGTCTTTAGATGGCTGCTGATGACCGTTGGATCCAATTGCAGATCAATGGCTGGTGGATTGTGTATTATACCCCTCTGCCTCCTTGACTCTCAGTAGGTTCTTCCAGACTCTTCGACTATAAAATTTGTATGTGTGTGAGAGAGAAAATACAGAGAGGTATTTTCTGCTTCATCTTCATCTTCTGAAAAACCTCTGGTTTTCAGAGGCTGTGTTCATCTCTTCTTCTTCTTTTCTTCGTGATTATCTCTAAGTGTGTTTACATAGAAGAGAGTTGTTGAGGGAGTCTGGTTTTACGGAATCTTGGTGATTACTGTAGCAACTCAGACGAGTTGTGGTTTGGGTCTGGTTCTTGGGTTATTTCTCTGGTTCTTTGGATTTGATACTAAAGGGTACAATGTATTCTGAGCCTTGAGATTTGTACGAAAACGAAGCTATATTTGGGGTTGTTATTTCTCTGTATTGTTATGTTATTGAACTAATAGTGGTATCAGAGACATCAGTTGGCGTTCTTGGAGACTTAACCAATTACTTCTTTTTGAAAGATACACATTCTTGTTAAGATCTGTGTTTCTTGTTACTGGATCTAGGGTTTTTGCCTAGATCTAAAGCTTCTTGTTACAAATCCGGTAAACGAACTCTCAGATCTACGGTTCCCGTTGATAGACCCATCTATTTCCTGTATATCGTTCTAGTTTTCTTGAAGAAATATCTTCTAAGTGATATACCATCTGCTTCCTTTTGTATATGGTGATCAAGCCTCCGATCACCACAGTGGTTTGCTTCTTATAAACCTTTGCTGTTTAATAATATGCTTTGATAGTTGAATCCCTAAAAGTTCTTTTTAAAGTATATTGAAATATCTTTGTATATTTGTTTTCTTTGCAACAAAAACCTATGTTTTTTAGTTTAAGCATTGACTTGAGAACTTGATTCTCACGGAACCCTGGTGAAACTAAGCAGAGTGGTCTTTCTACTTACTATTTCGTATATAAGTATTTGAAAGAATTAATCAAGATTGTGTGTTCTTTTTTCTTGATACTGTTTTTGTGTTGTTGCTACTTCAAGTCATTTTTCCTTTTCTGCTAACATCATTTTGCATCATTTTGCATCACTTTGTATTTTTGCTGTCATGACTACTACTAGTTTTGAATTTGGAGTGTAATGAAAAAGGTGATTTTTCGATTTGGCAACAAAAAATGAGAGGGATTTTAGTTCAGCAGAATGTGGCTAAAGCCATTGAGGGAGTGTACCCTGAGACTATGTCTGATGATCAACAAGTTGAAGTTGATGAGTTAGCCTATACTTCCATAACCATGCATTTGTCTGATAAGGTCCTTAGAAAGGTAGAGAAGTTAGACTCCACTAAGCTTCTTTGGAAAAAATTAGAAGAATTATACTTAGTTAAGTCCTTACCTAATAAGCTTTTTCTGTTAGAGAAGTTCTTTAGTTTTAAAATAGACTCCTCAAAGGATTTAGATAATAGTCTTGATGTCTTTAACAAGTTAGTTCAAGATATCAATACTACTGGTGAAAAAGTGTATGAAGAGTATAAAGCAGTTATACTCTTGAATACCATTCCTGAAGCATATAGAAATGTCAAAAATGCCATTAAGTATGGTAGGCATGGACGGAGCCATGTGATGTCTAGTGCAAGCAAATGCCTGCACTGGAATTTGAAAGGCCCACTAAAAATCAGGCAATGCCTTAACTGAAAATGGCCCAAAATATGCTAATAAATTATTGGAAAGAGGAATTGCAATCCAATAAAATGGGGAAGTGATGAAATTGCAATCCATATTTGCAATACTAATAAAAATGGCCCACTAAATGATTAAATGAAATGATGAAATTGTAATCCATATTGTTTATTGGAAAGGAGAAATTTGCTCATTAGTCTATTTAATTGATTAAATTAAAGGATAAAAAATTGGTCATTTAATTGATATAAAAAAATGGATTTTGATGTCGTACAATTTCCCACCGATCCTAGACTAAGAACACCAATTTTGGATTACAATGATCAAGTTTGAAGAGTATACATACAAAAATATCATTGTCAGCACTAGATCATGAATTTACAAAAAGACCATTTGAAAAAGATTCTAGATGCTTTAATCTTTTTTAGTTTAAAGAATTTACTAGCTAGTTGGAGTATAGTATAGAAAAATCCCGTTCGCACTGGATAAAATTCCTGGCTCCGCCCCTGATGGTAGGGATACTCTCACTCAAGATATTGTAATAAATTCTTTAAGGAGTAAAGACATGGAACTAAAAACAGAAAAAGCTGATAGCAGTAATTCAAAGAGTCTATATGTTAGAGAAAGATATCAAACTAGGCAAAATAGGAGTCACGAAGGTAAGCCAAGTCAGGGTAGTGGAAATAGCAATTACAAAAAGAAAAACAGAGGGAAGTCTAGGTCTAAGTCTAAGTTAAGAAATAAGAAGTGTTATGGTTGTGGTACATTTCATCAAAGATTGCTATAAAAGAAAAAATGATTTAAAAATAATGTGTGGTAGGTTTGGAGATGGCATGTTAAAAGTGATCAAGGGATCCTTAGTCATCTTTAAATGCCTTAAAAGAAATGGGATTTATGTTACTAAAGCTGAAACTATGTCTCAGTTCATTAACACTATCTTGAGCACTGATGGTGATTCCACTTTAAAGTGGCAGACCAGGCTGGCTCATGTAAGTGAAAAATGTCTTCACATATTACAGAAACAAGGGGTTTTTGGCAAGGATGTGATTTCAAATGTCCCATTTTGTGAATACTGCACTCTTGGTAAACATCACAGACTTCACTTCAGTACAAGTAGTCACAAAACCACCTCTGTTTTTGAATACATTCACTCAATTTTGTGGGGCCCTTCATCTGTTTCCACTCAAGGATGAAATAAGTATTTCCTTTCTTTGATTGATAATTTCTCTAGAAAAGTTTGGATATTTTTGTTAAAACAAAAATCTGATACTTTTGAGAAGTTTAAAACTTGGAAGACCTTTATAGAAAATCAGACGAGAAAGAAAATTAAAGTCCTTAGGACTGATAATAGGCTTGAGTTCTGTAATTCTGATTTCAGTCATTTGTGTGATGAAAGTGGCATATTAAGACATAAGACAGTCTCCTATACCCCTCAGCAAAATGGTGTTGCTGAAAGAATGAATAGGACTCTCTTAGATAAAGTTAGGTGTATGATGATCAATTCAGGTGTTCCTAAAGTCTTATGGAGAGAAGCTGTAATGACAGCTTCATTTATTGTTAATAGGACACCTTCCAGTGCCCTTGATGGTAAGACTCCAGAACAACAGTGGTCTGGGAAGTCTCCTGACTATAGTCACTTAAGAACTTTTGGTTGTGCTGCTTACTCTCATCAGTCTATATGAAAACTTGAAGCTAGGGCTCAAAAGTGTGTTTTTCTAGGATATCCTAATGGGGTTAATGGGTATAGATTGTGGGCCAAAGGCATTAATGGTTTTAAAATAATCACAAATAGAGATGTGACTTTTAATGAATCTGAAATGCCTTGTCTAATTGACAAAAATTTGAAAGAAAGTGAGTTAGATCATAGTACTAAGCTTCAGGTGGAGCTTACAACTCCTATTGAAGGGATAAATCAAATTCAGGTGGAGCCTGAATCTAAAGTTGAGTCTGATTATAATATGCAAGATGGGGTTGATGTGTAATATCAAGGAGATGATAATGTGGCCTAAGAAACTCATCAACCTGATCTTGAGGATTACCAATTGGCCAGAGATAGGACTAGAAGAGACATTAGGGCACCTATTAGGTTTGGGGATTATGTTTCTCTTGTTGCTATGTCTTATCAAGACCTTATGTTTAAAGAACCAAATACTTACAGTGAAGCTGTAAATGGTCAAAATGTTGATAATTGGTATTGTGCTATGAAAGAAGAAACGAAATTCCTTAAAAAGAATAACACTTAGATTCTTGTTTCCAAACCTAAGAACAAGTCCCTTGTTGATTGCAAATGGATTTTCAAAGTAAAAGAAGGTGTTTCTGATAAAGAACCTTTAAGATTTAAAGCCAGACTTGTGGTAAAAGGTTTTTCTCAAAAACATCGCATAGATTACAATGAAATATTCTCTCTTGTTGTTAAATACACTACAATCAGAATTTTACTTGCTTTAGTTGCTCATCATGATTGATAAATTGAACAAATGGATGTTAAAACTGCATTTTTGCATGGTGATTTAGATGAAACTATTCATATGTCACAACCTGAAGGTTTTATTGATACGTCCAAGCCTGATTATGTGTGTTTACTTAAGAAATCTTTATATGACCTTAAGCACTCCCTAGACAATGGTATAAAAGGTTTGATAACTATATGTTAACTGTTAATTTTCAGAGAAGTGCCTATGATCATTGTCTGTACTTTAAAAAAGATAAAGATGGCTTTGTGACTGTTTATTTGCTTCTTTATGTTGATGACATTCTGTTGATTGGTTCCAATAAGCATAACATAAATGAAATAAAGATGTTTCTTTGCTCTGAATTTGATATGAAAGATTTAGGGCATACTAAGAGAATATTGGGAATGAATATTGAAAGAAAAAGGTCAAGTCATATTTTGATGTTGAAACAATCTGCTTACATTGAAAAAGTATTGTCAAAATTTTCAATGCATGATTCAAAATCTGTTTCTTTACCTTTATCTAGCCATTTTAAGTTGAGTAAAGATCAATGTCCCATATATGAATCATATTTGAAGTACATGGAAAAGGTTTCTTATGCTAATGCTTTAGAATCTGTAATGTACACCATGGTATGTACTAGACCTGATGTAGCTCATGCTATTAGCACACTTAGCAGGTTCATGGCCAATCCTTGTCCTGAACATTGGGAAGCTCTTAAATGGTTGCTTAGATACTTAAAAGGTACGTCAAATCTTGGTTTAATATATGGTACATGTAATGAATGAGTAATTTTAAAGGGCTTTGTTGATGCTGATTTTGCTGATAATAAGGACAATAGAAAATCTACAATTGCTTATGTTTTTACACTATGTGGCACTTGTATAAGTTGGAAGTCACAAACTTCAACCTATTGTAGCTTTATCTACCATAGAATCATAATATATTGCAGTCACAGAGGCAATAAAAGAAGGTCTGTGGTTAAAAGGGTTGTTGTCTGAAATCAATATGTTATCTAAATCTGTAATTGTGTATTCAGATAGTCAGAGTGTTATACACTTGTGTAAAAATCCAATGTTTCATGAACGCACTAAATATATTGATGTTAAATTGCATTTCATTAGAGATATAGTTTCAAAAGAATTATTGTATCTTGAAAATATACCAACTCAGTTTAATCCTTTAGATATGGGTACAAAGGTACTGCCTCTAAATAAATTCAATTCTTGTTTGAAAATGTTGAATATTGATGCTGCTTAAATTTCTTTCGTTTTACTTCCATTTGCAAGTAATCTTGTTGCTTAATATGTTTGACATCAATGTGGAGATTTTGTTGGGTCATTTGTTACAAGGGCTGTGATGACAAACATAATTAGTTTTTCTGGGCAATGATGAAAATGGGCTTGATGCCCAACAGTTGTGAACCATTACCATTGCCTGATAAATCAACCCAAATCTAGGAAAGCCCAAATATAAGAAACCGACCCAAATGTGTAACCGTCTTGAGAGGGCTGTTGATGATAGTTGGATCCAATTGCAGATCAATGGCTGATGGATTGTGTATTTATACCCCTCTGCCTCCTTAACTCTCAGTAGCTTCTTCCAGACTCTTCGACTGTAAGGTTTGTGAGAGAGAGAGAGAGAGAGAAAATACAGAGATGTATTTTCTGCTTCATCTTCATCTTCTGAAAAACCTCTAGTTTTCAGATGCTGTGTTCATCTCTTCTTCTTCTTTTCTTCGTGATTATCTCTGAGTGAGTTTACATAGAAGAGAGTTGCTGAGGGAGTCTGGTTTTACAGAATCTTGGTGATTACTGTTGCAACTCAGACGAGTTGTGATTTGGGTCTGGTTCTTGGGTTATTTCTCTAGTTCTTTGGGTTTGATACTGAAGGGTACAATGTATTATAAGCCCTGAGATTTGTACGAAAACGAAGCTAGATTTAGGGTTGTTAAGTTTCTGTATTGTTATGTTATTGAACTAATAATTTTTAATCAGATCCTTGAAAATAACATAGAGAATTGAAAAGAAAAAGGAGGTTTTGTGGGGATTCATCATAAAGAACAACTAAATGGTGAGAAATAGAAAAGTCATATGAAATTTCATATCTGAAATTTTAGATCACGATGGTGGGTCTCTGCAATGGCAAAGTGGAGAACTCATCATAAAATTGGAAAATATGATACTGATGAGTTTTCGATCTATGAGTGCGTTTAATACTTCCACCACCGCGACTGTGACTTGCCACCATAAACTATTTCAGATTTGAGGATGAATTCGACCCCTTCATTGATAGATGTGTCAGCAGTGGTAGTGGTTTTGGATTTGGTCCCGGTTGAGATAATGGTGGATTCTTCAATTGGTGTTAATGGTGGTGCGTGGTGGTGGTCGGTGATGGCTGCGATGAACAATATTGGAGGAGCTGGGAGTTGCAAAAATTTTGAAATTAAATATTTACGAACTAAAACCAGTATATTTTTGTAATTTATTAATAAAAATGAATAGTGAGTGAAATTATGTCCTTAATTAATTAATACATCTTATTTTTGATGACGTTTTTCGTCCAAAAATTCAGTTAAGATGACGTATAACGATTTATTTGTTAATCATTTTTGATGACGTAAAATTTATTTGCCCATCATATTTTTAAATAAGCCAAAAAAAGTAACAAATTTAAAACTACGACTAAATATGTGCCCTTATTTTATTGCACGCTCCCATAATTTGTACACAAAAATCATCATCAATGACAATATGTACAAATTAATAGAATGTTGACGATAAGAATATGATGAAAAAAATTAGAAATATAAGTGTGATAAAAAGTAAAGATTAAGAACTTTTATTGCAATTAATATCTGTTGCATTTATAAAAAATTAAGGTATGAATATAATTACTCTTTCAAAAATCAAAACTTGAGTGTTGAAGTTACACTAAATATTGTTTTTTTTTTAAAAATAATTTTACCTTTTCAGCCAGATATTATGTGCGATTGTGTAACTATCTAACGATTAAATAAGTGTTTCTCGTCATATAAAATATAACTTTTCAAGGTTGAGGACATAAGTATCACATATAAAAGGTTTGGGAGATGAGTGTTGCACTTATGAAATGTTGAGAAAACAGTTAACAGTGCAACATGGGGTGTCTTCTAAAGTTGCAACATTTTCAACTAACCACGGGGTGAGGTTTAGTGGATAAAAACCCCACAAAGGCGCTATAAAGACGGTAATGTCACTAACGAGATCCATCGATTGCACCACGTGGCTACGTGGAAAGTTGTCCAATCATTTTAAACATATAAAAATATCATAAATTACAGAAATATCTTCTTTCTACGTGGCTTCAACGTTGTCCATTCATGGCCAATCACCAACTGCCAACTGCCAACTGCCAAGCCAAGAAACGTAGACTTTTGCAAGTTGACGAGAGTTTTTTATTTTTATTTTTAACAAAATATTGAAAACTATTACTGAATCACACGCAATTTAATAGCTTGTTTGTGAGATTTTTTTAGTAAAATTGATATAATATGTGGTTGAAAAATTAATAAATATTGTACGTTGTACAAAATATATATAGTTAAAATTAATTATTTATTTTTTATCATAATTTTTTAATAAATTTTAATGTGGACCAAATAAGTACTAAATCTCAAAATTCAAATCTGACTCATTCATCCAAAAATTCATTCACATTTGTCCTTTCGAGTTTTGATTCTATCAACGTTGAATGCAATAGAATCATAGTCACCCTATTTATGTCTAGTAATAGGTCAAGCTTGGTTCAAAAAAAGAGAAATTGGCGCAAATGATCCCTAACGTATGACATTAGTGCAAATGATTTCTAATATTTTATTTTTGGCAGAATAGTACATAACCTATCCATTTAGGTGCGCAATTGGTCCTTTTTTACGGATTCCATTAAAAATCCGTTAAAACCTTTCCAAAATTGGTACAAATGGTCCCTCTCATGTTTATTTATGTTTATTAGTGGGGATAAAATTGTTAAGTTACATTTTTCTTTCAATTGACGCAAATAGTTCCTAACCTTTACTTTTTTTTGACGCAAATAGTCCATAACCTATAATTATATTTTGGTGCACAATTGGTCCTTATTTGAATAAAAAAGACAAAAATATCTTTAGTTTTAATTAAAAAAAATTTGCAATTGGATTCCTAACTTTTGCAAAAAGTAAATATGGGTCTGATACTTTAATTTTTTATTAAAAATTAAAAAAATAACAAATTGATAATATACTAAATTGTTTTGTATATTTTATGAATTCCCAACTCAAATTCAACCACCGCCAACAACAAGTGCAATTTTGGCCACCGCAAATTGTAGAAAAATCTTCCATACAAAGTTCACTGATGATTATAAGGACAAAATATTGGAATTTGCCAAAAAAAAATTAGGTTGAAAAATGCACAGTGATCACAACGGAGGAAATTTGGGACCCCCTTATGATTTATTTGAACACACACAGATCTGCCTTGGTTATGAATATCTTGTTAGTTTTATCTCACATTCATCTATGCAGTTTGTTGTTGGATTGGGTGATAAAGTTTTGTCGACTGATATTAAAGAAAGAATGTGAGTTGGGTAGGCGTATCCTGTCTTGTCCCAAATCTCCTCTGTCGTGATTAGAAGGACAAATTTTGGAACCCTAATGCACAGTGATCACGACGGAGAAGATTCTAAAGCAGTTGGATCACAGATTGTCAAGTTCAAGTCATCGGTTAAAAGTCAAACTACGGCCAGGCAGGGACAGTTGCCGATTCTCTTATTCGCCCCTTGCTTCTTCTTCTTCTTCGGCGGCGGCGGCGGAGTGCTCTGTTGGTTGTGATTTGGATATGGATTTCGAATATCAAAAGATAGCGCTAGATCCTCCGGTGATGGCAATAATTGCATATTTGGGTTAGGGAGTTTAGTTGCAATTTTGTTGGTTGGGGTTTAGTTGTAATTTTTTTTTTTTTTTTTTTTTAATCATTCAACTTAAGAGTAAAATATTGTACAAATATAAGTACTATAGAAATTAAATTTTTTATTATTGTCAAAATAAAATTTATTTTTCTTTTTATGTTGTAATGATAAAATTAAAGTTTGAATTTTAAATAATATGATTACTTAATAATAATAAAATAATTTTAATTAACACATTTGTTATTAATTATGAGCTTAAATTTTAGTTATTTCATAATAGTTCATAAAATATACAAAATAATTTAGTATATTATCAATTAGTTAGTTTCTTTTAATTTTTAACAAAAAATTAAAGTGTCGGGCCCATTTTTACTTTTTGCAAAGGTTTGGAATCCAATTGCAAATTTTTTTAATTAAAACTAAGGATATTTTTGTCTTTTTCATTAAATAAGGACCAATTGTGCACCAAAATATAATTATAGGTTATGGACTATTTGCGCCAAAAAAAGATAAAAGTTAGGGACCATTTGCGCCAATTGAAAGAAAAATGTAACTTGACAATTTTACCCCACTAATAAAGACAAAAAAAACATGAGATTGATCATTTGCGCCAATTTTAGAAAGGTTTTAACGGATTTTTAACAGTATCCGTAAAAAAGGACCAATTGCATACCTAGATGGATATGTTATGGACCATTCCGCCAAAAATGAAAGGTTAGGGACCATTTGCTCACTTATGTCATACATTAGGGATCATTTTCGTCCCAAAATGAGAGAACATAATCTCCTACCCATGGTGGATATGAGATATAATGCTAATTAGTGATGTGCTAAACATGATTATGTATTATAAGTGGGTAGGGAATCAATCCCCTTTGAATGGAATTCAAAATGTCATATTAATTAATGTCACATAATTATCATATAGATTGACTATAGTAAATCGTTCGCTATGAATAACATTAACGTTAAATAAAATGTGTATTTTCAGTAGTAGAATTAAATTACCTATATAATTGTGACCTATTCATTCATAAGAATCAAAACCTAGTTTGGCCTTTTGGATTTTGGCATTCTTCAATAAACACTTCAAAAATTTGTCAAATTACTTGGGTGATTTTACACGTTTGGGCCGGATTTCAGCATCACAGTGGGTCACAATTCCATTTGGGCCGAACTTCCAACCCAGTGGGTAAAACTATATGGACTTATCAATGTTTTAACAACCGATATGGACATCGACTAAAAAAAAAAGATAAATTCAAGGTCGGTCACTGTTTGGGCATTTATGGATTCTAAAGTCATATCATCAAAACTTAATTCAATTAAAGTCACATTTTAGAACTAAAATACCAACATACTCTTAATTGTATAAAAACGCTAATTGTGATATTGTTTTATGGTGATACTGTTTTTTTGTGATATTGTTAAACCTATTTTTTTGTACCACTAATAAAATATTTTAAGAACAATATTATTCTCTTGTTTATTCTCTACTGATTAATTCGTCTACCTACCATTAAACACTTTATATATTTATACTTATCTATCCAATAGAAATCTATGTCCTAATTAAATCTTAAACATGTTCTAATTCAATGGAAGAATTAGAAACATTGTTCATAGTTTTAGATGAGAACCCTTTGTATGACTTTCCATTAACTTGAGAATGATTGGCAGTTCTTCTTTCTTCATCTTGGCATTGCTCTGAAGTGTGTTTGCTTTTAAGAGACCCAGATACCTTAGAAGAGCTTTAATTTGCAGCAAAAGGATGTACATTTATCCGTGATACTGTTTTAGAGGATTTGTGATACTGTTTTGAAAAAAAAATTAAAGATTGTCATTTTAAGTTAAAAAAACGACTTCAAACGAGTAAAATCCGTCATACGTAGTGGCGAAGCGACTGGTCTTGACCGTCTTGTCGAGACCATTCTGAAAATATATTATAATAAAAATTCTGAGCACGTGTGCGAATTCTATATTCATTTCTATTGTGATACTATTTTTTGTGATACTGTTATGCATAATAAAGTATCAAATAACACACATGACTATGATATCATGCTTTTATCGTGCTTTGATACTGTTTAATTAGTCATGTGTGTTGTTTGATACTGTATTATGCAATACATTATCATAGATTAAAACAGTATCAAATTATATTAATGCACATTACCTAAACAAAACATTATCATGGATTAAAACAGTATCATAGACAAAACTAAGACATTCAAACAATATCACACATCGAACTTTTTCATTCCTATATAAATTCAAGTTGCTATTTACAATAACAAATCATGGCAACTCTATAGAAATTCATTAAACAAATCTTCCTTAATATTTTCTATAATACATTATTATGATACTAATGTGTTTATGATAATGTTTCTCATTCTTGATTACAAAACTACCCATTACAAACTAAACCTTCAACAAGAAAGTGAAAATGCATGCTTGCTGCAAACAGCATAAACCAACGAAGCTTTCCTATATGGAAGCAGGAACCACAAAGGAAAAATAAGAGGTTACTCAACCTCTAGCACCTTCCCCCAAGAAAAAACAAAGAAAAATAAGGAAAAACCAACAGATGCACGAATATAAAACTAGGATCAGACCAACAATGAATTTTTTCCATCCAGGACAGTTCAGAATTCAAGTGAGCAACAGTCTCCAACAGAAATTTTGAAGGGCAAAACCATCCTTAAGGTTATTGAAAGAACATAATCAATGGATCCAGATCTCAACGAACACAATATAACAGTTGCTGAAATCTACTGAAAAAGATCACAACATAAAGCAGAAAAAATCCGGCAAGTGGCTATGGGTTCAATGAAAAAGATCTCAAACGATTTCTACAGCTTCCAAGTTCACTCCATCACCAAGAAAGAAAGTTTTGGTGTCGAGCCAAATTCTGATATGATGGATTCATATCTGAATAAGATTTTGGAATGTTCTCTTGACTCGACGGCGACGGCGGCGGCGGCGGTGGCGGCGGCGGCGGCGGCGGCGGCGGGAATAGTGGTGGCTGCGGCAGTGTGTGGAAAATATGGAATTAATATGAAAATTTGATGAAAGTATGATTTATTAACAATCTTGAAATTTGTTTTGACCTAATTTGAAACAAGTCACTTGTAGATGATTTTTAGACAATTTTCTAAAAAAAAAAGGGTCGAACTGAGTTGACTCGGTGATTTTTGAAAAAATAAAAAGATAAAAGAAATTTACAAAAAAATTCAAAAAATGAAAAATAAGTTTTTAGAAATCACAAAAATTGCTCAAAAGCAAATTTTTTAATTTTTCATTCTTCCGATCTATTTCATGCAGGGGAGAGATAAATTTTAATGGTCAGTTACAATTAATTGTGGAAAGAAATTATTTTTAAAACCAGTGAAACCAAAAAAGTTTCAACGGGTTCCTCAAAATTGGATCGGTCGAAGAATTTTCGGGGAGAGTTTTTAAATAGAGAATTTCTGCATGACCAACCCGATTCCCGATTTTACTGGTTGAACCAATCGGGCCAGTTCTAAGAACACTGAAACTTACCCCCTCAATCTTCATCCACGCTTAGAGCACCTTCAACGCTTCAATGGATTGTAAAAAAAAAAAAATTACTACATAAGTCAAATAGACAATCTTTAAAAAAATTATCTCAACGTCATTTGACAAGAATTTTGTTACGTTGATGTGACAAATGAAATAACAGATATTGTTAGAGTTTAGTATAAATTCAGAAGTTTTGTTAGACATGTTTGCTCAACAAAATTTATATTTCTTAAGCAGATTTAGACGTAAGTTTATTTTATTTTATGAAAATAATAAAAGACACAGCCAAGATTGTTGAGTTATTGATAGAACTTGCTAAATATTAATTTTGGATTTGGGTGTCTATTCACAGCAATATCACATAGATCAGAAGTCTTTCAACATGAATGTCAACTAAATAAAATGTCTCGTCCTAAATGGGTTGGAATTCCCAGTGCCATTGAAAAATCGAGGTTGGGACGAGGAAGATGATCCATGCCCAACACTTATGTTCTTGTTACTAATTTTTATTTTAAAAAATTTACACATTTAGATGTCTATACACCTACGTAAACTAACATAATTGAAATAAATGTTACCAATGAGTCCTCCACCAAAGAAGGATAATATTGAAAAAGGTTATAAAAAATAAGATATATATACTTATCGTAATTTTGTATCGGTCAATTGGCACATCATTAAGTGACAAATAACCACGTAATATTAGCGCTTTCATATGTTCGATTACATTCTAATGGACATCATTTAGAAAGAAAAAGAAAATTGAAACTCAATCACGTATAGTGTGTTGTTCAATATTGTAATACACCCTTAACCCAAGGAAGTATGGACATTCTCAAAGAGTTAATATAAAAAATTAAAGTTAAATTTTTTCCTCGACAATCAATTATACGATCAAATATATTATATACAAAATATGAAATATTATGCTTTTTTTTTTTTGGCAGATATTGAATAAGAAGTCGTAAACTGTAATTAGTTAAAATTTTGATTGACCAATGAAATATAAGAAAATTAAACTTAAATATTAAAATTCGTATAAGATATACATTTTCATAGTGGGGTACATGACTCTACATGCAATGGAAAAAAGTGTGGCCACTAATTAAGTGCTTAAAAATAAGTTTTTTTAGCATATTCAAATAAAAATTGATGAAATGTATGGTTGAAAAGTTAATAAATATTGTGAGTTCTATGATTGGTGTAATTTTTGTTTTTTTTTTCTCTCTTTTTCATTATGAACTTGTAAAAAGTTCGATCTTCTTCTTCACTCATTACTTATTATGCCGAATACTAACCTTAGTTTAAAAATCGAAAAGTTTTGAGAAACTTCATGCAAATGCCATTGGAAATTAGTAAAATCTATTTATAATCTTTCTTACAAAATAACGATACAAATTAAATCCTCTACTACACCTATGACCATTGTTGATCTTCAAAAATGGCTGTTAATAGGATTCTCACATCTTTTCTACCTATGTGTATTTTATCAATACAATTGGACGGTGTCAGCCTGTGGATCTCGATGGTAAATCGGAAAAAGGAGTAGGAAATGTATTTGAATATAAGAGAGACACGCAATGACCGATGAAGTAACTTTAGGGCATTTAACTACATATTTTCTAAGTGGGTTGAAGTGTTAAGCAATGGAGATGACTTTGTTCTAATCTAGTTTGGTACTTTGGAATTTTCACAATCCCTTTCTTGAAGATATAATTTTTTTATTTATAGGCCAAAGCCAATTGACTTGGTTCCTTGTGCTGCAAGTGGCGCAATCTCATGGATCTTTATATCAAATCTTAGGTGTCATATCAGTAGTTTTATGAAGAAGTCCATTTCAACCGTATGCTAGGGGGCTAAGATTGTAACAAGCTATCCCATCAATCTTTTTCAGATATGATTTGCAGAGTGTCTGGGGAGAGGATTCTTTTTAAACACACAAGTGAGTTGGTCTAGACCGTCTCATCCTTTCAGCCTCCTTTAGTCCTTTTCTATAATCTCCTCGAATTAAAAGAGAACAATCTCAATTGTAATGTCATTACATTTACTAGACAACTTTAACTTTGACCGGCTCACGTAGAGTGCCATGTGGTACTAAGGTCTAACAAGCATATAGTTTTTATATTAGAATTCTTTAATTTTACAATTTATTTTAGTCAGTTTATCTTAATATATAAAAACTAGTGGCATCCAAATACTATAGTGGTGGAGTAACATGAATATGTCTTGTATACTCTATTGACAATAAATTATGATTTATTAGAAAATAAATGATAATGGCCATCACAACTTTCTCATACGTGCAACTTGCTTTCTTAGAATAAATAATATTTCTCAGATGAATTACTCAGCAAATATGTTATTACATTCCTCAAACTTGACATATTTGTGTTTTTTGTTTCTAAATTTACGAAAAAAGCTGTTTTCGCACGTCTAGTAGGTTTGACTTGTTTATTAAAAAATATATTAAATCACGTCTTATGCACAGGAATGACAAAATACCTCGTTTCGCCTTGACCCAAATAGGACGGGGATGGAGTCCCCGAATCTTTTTATTTTATTTTATTTTTATATTTTAAAATTTAAATTGTATTTAAAATAATAAAAAAATAATACTAAAAATAATTAATTAAACTGGACGATAAATAAAAATATTTTAATTTCCGTCCCGCCTCTCAAAAAATTTTGACGGGACAAGAATGGTAAAGACCAGCCTGTTACCATCCCTATTTATGTAGTACCCTTATTATGTGCATTTGCTGTTAGTACCGGAATGGATTATATGAACACACCAACAAAACTCTAAATACACCAAAGTCATTCGTTTTTCTTTATATGGGTAAAGAAATGATGATGCAAAAAGGAAAAACTTCAGCTTAAAGGAAAAACTAAGTACAGTAGATTATTGGTTTTCCCTCAAAGACTAAAATTGCATAGCTTCATAAGTTTCTCCAAAAGCCAACACATTCAATTGCATTCAAAGTTACCACAGATTTCTTGTATTACAATATCAGTCTTAGCAGCCTTTATATATATGTAATGTTTTGATTGTAAATGCACATTCCCATTTTCATCAAAGGGTATTTCAAGATCAATCTTCAAGCAAGATCAATGGAGGAAAAAAAGCACAAGTTGTTCCTCCATGGAACACTTGATGCCACTATCTTCCACGCCACAATGTATAAACGCTCCGTCGCCTTAAGGGTAAGCGTCGTTCAGATTTTTCGGTTTCTTTTCATCTTGCACCATATTGCCTCATCGCCCTTTGGAGGGGGCGGATGAATTCTTAGTGTGGATTCTAATATGTCAAACTTCATTCTGTTAATACAGTGCATATCTGCTATTGGAAAGTCTGCCTATGTGACCATCAAGATAGATAACAAAAAGGTGGCAAAAACTAGCAATCAAAGGGACAGAGTTTGGAACCAAACTTTTCAAATCCTCTGTGCTCATCTATCTGATTCAACCATTACAATTACCTTAAAAACGAAGCGCTCCATCTTAGGAAAAATCGATATTCAGGCTGAAAAGCTTCTAAATGAGGCAAGTCTAATCAACGGATTCTTCCCTCTCTTCAAGGTAAATGGAAAGCCAAACAAGAAGCTCAAGTTACAATTCATCTTATGGTTTAAACCAGCAGAATATGAAGCAAGTTGGGAAAAAGTATTGGGAAATGGTGGATATGAGGGGCTGAAAAATGCAGCATTTCCCAAAAGATCAAATTGCAGTGTTACACTGTATCAAGATGCCCATCATCGTCCTACTTTCCGACCGCCATTTGATCTTCACGAGTCGCCTAGAAATTTGTGGGAAGATATATATAAAGCAATTGAGGGTGCAAAGTATTTGATTTATATTGCAGGATGGTCATTCAATCCTAAAATGGCCCTGGTAAGTGAAAAACATAAACTGTCACCATGATTTTTTTTTATTCTAAGCCTAACACGGAGTTTTTCAGGTACGCGATCCACAAACAGATATTCCCCGTGCACGAGGTGTAAAGCTTGGTGAATTGTTGAAGCAGAAAGCCGAGGAAGGTGTGGCTGTGAGAATTATGCTTTGGGACGACGAAACATCCTTACCGTTCATCAAGAATAAAGGAGTAATGAGAACTAATGATGAAGATGCCTTAGCCTATTTCAAGCACACTAAAGTAGTATGCAAACTGTGTCCTAGGCTACACAACAAATTCCCCACAGTGTTCGCGCATCATCAGAAAACGATAACTGTGGACACACGTGGAGAGTTGTCTAATAGAGAAATCACGAGCTTTCTTGGTGGTTTAGATCTTTGTGATGGACGGTATGATACAGACGAGCATTCTCTGTTTCAAACACTCAATACCGAATCCCATTGTTACGATTTTTATCAAACTAGCCTTCCGGGAGCTAGTCTTCACAAAGGAGGGCCACGAGAGCCATGGCACGATACACATGCCTGTGTGACTGGCCAAGCTGCTTGGGATGTACTAGCCAATTTCGAGCAAAGATGGACAAAGCAATCTGATCCATCTTTGCTTGTTCCAATAAGATCCATTTCGGAACTCTCCAAGCAGCCTAATTCTACAAGCATTTTCCCTGGCATGGACTGGAACGTCCAAGTTTTTCGATCAATTGATCATGTTTCTGCTACCCCTTTACCTAAAAACCTCAAAATTGAGCGAAGTATACATGAAGCTTACGTGGATGCAATCAGGCGCGCCGAGAGATTTATATACATAGAGAATCAGTATTTCATAGGAGGATGCCATCTCTGGGAGGAAAATAAGCATTGTGGAAGCCGGAACTTAATTCCTATTGAGATTGCACTAAAGGTAGCAAGTAAAATCAGGGCCAAGGAGCGTTTTGCAGTGTATGTGATTATACCAATGTGGCCAGAAGGTCCACCGGAGAGTGAATCTGTGCAGGATATATTACATTGGAGTCGAGAAACGATGAAGATGACGTATAGATTGATAGGAGAAGCAATACGAGAAAGTGGTGAACCGGGCCACCCGAGGGATTACTTGAATTTCTTCTGCCTTGCTAATAGGGAACAAGAGGTTAAAGGAGAGTTTGTTCCTCCATACTCTCCTCATCCTGCAACACAATATTGGAATGCTCAAAAGCATAGAAGGTTCATGGTATATGTCCATTCCAAGCTTATGATAGGTATGAAATCATCCTGCAAACTTATAGTGCCAATTTTGCATTATATGCATTTTCATTTGCGTCTTTCAAGAATCTTTCCTACGCAATACTAGACAAGACTACATGGTACAACGAACAAGATTTTTTCTTTTTTAATACTGTCCATTACTAAAGAGTCTGCCATGCAAATAAACCGTTCTTGTTTAAATTATCGAGGAACGAAAAGTTTCATTCTTCATATTCCTACTTCTATTGTGGCTTTGATTTCCTCCATTCGAGGGAAATGTACACAGAGAGAGTTTCGCACGATTCTTATTTCCTCTAGCTTGGATAACAATACCATTGAGAAGACAAGATACATAATATATATACAATCATTGTAGAAAGTCTCTCTTCAAATGACAAAATACACTCATAAAAAATATTGGAAATCTAAGGATTGGCAACAATATTACTGTTGTTGCAGTATGTATTCAAGAACTATTTTTTTTTTTTCTTTTTGATTGCCTATATTTTTCTGTACGAAGATGAGTTAGATGATGTACTAACCGGTATGTATTTTGGTGCACGATTTTCTAGTGGACGACACCTATCTGCTAATAGGCTCGGCTAATGTGAACCAGAGATCCATGGATGGACAAAGGGACACTGAAATTGCAATAGGATGCTACCAGTCAAGAAATGGAGAAAACTGCATAGATAATGGAGATATTCATGCATTCCGTATGTCACTGTGGTATGAGCATACTAGGCAAGCAGACGACGTATTCCAAGACCCTCAGAGCATGGAATGCGTGCAAATGATCCGTTCAATAGGAGATCAGATGTGGACAATCTATAGTGAAGATGAAATAGTGGATATGAATGGTGTTCATTTAGTCAGTTATCCTGTGAGTGTAACAGAAAAGGGTTCTGTCGAGGATTTGGTAGGGGGTGATGGCCATTTTCCAGACACGAAAACACCAATAAAGGGTAAAAGATCAAAAGTTTTAGCATCCATATTCACTACATAGGACAAAACATCTCTGTCCTAAAGTTTAACCTCAGCATTTACATTGCTGTCTTCCGTATACATGGAAGGCTAGAACTACAACTAATTTTAGTATCGAAAACTGCGCCAAGATAAATTATTTGTGTATATAGTGATTGCTAATGACTCTTGTGTTATTTCATTATAAAGACAAGTATGCAACTAGTACTTTTCTCTCTCTATCAGAGAAGTAAAGGGTACATTTGTAAAGATTGATGATCTACAATTACTAGTAGAACATTAATATATCCAATTTCTTACCACAGATACTTTTCAGCAAGGATTACAATCCATCAAACTAGCCCAACCAACAACAGAGCTGTATTCATTATATGAACGGAAAGCAACCAACCGAGATCATTCAATTCAATGGTATGAACACGATATCAAGGTCGAGCCAAGAAAGCTCGACCCTAGAGGAAGAGAAATCTCTAAAGGAACTTCAAGCAGAAGATGGTGGGGCTATGGAGCTTAAGGCTAAGGGTGAAAGTATAACAAGATAAAACGTCGTCAAAATTACTTATTTCTCCCAAATATTTCATCCATTTATCACATCCATGGAAATATTAACATGATAAAACGTCATCAAAATTACTTAATTCTCCACAAGTTCGATATTTTCATGTTCGTAATTCAATGCAATATGCAGAAAATCTCAAGGCTTTGCTTTCCATGCTATCGAAGGATTATTCTGCTCAATGATATATAAAGAGATGAATGCAGAGATTGACAAGTAGTTACCAGAAGAAAGTTGATGCTTATAGCCCTGTATAACATCCTATTGGGATATTTAAGGTTCTTCACCATATAACTTTCATGTGAACAAAGTACATTGATCTGGATACCAGAAGAAAGTTGATGCTTATAACTTATCACACGACATCGTTGAACTACCAACATTCGATTCCTGGATATGTAGAAGGCTAGAACGTTTTGTTCAAATGAAAGAGGGAATAAAACAGATAAAACCCGCAATTACATCACATTTTCTTTTATTTACAAATAGATAATCAAGTAGAGTGCTTCGGTGGTTAGTGTTACACAAATTATGAAAGGACAAACACCTAAGTCCGATTCCTTGTACAAAGAAGTATATACAGATTTTGAAGGGCTTTTTTTCTTTAATGTTCCCCAAAAGAAAATAAGAATAAAGCCGACCAAGGTCAGCAGTGATATAATACATTGTAGCAAAGTTGGTTATGATGCTTTGTCTTCCGGAGCTGCAGATATTACAGGAAGATCTTGACTACCAACACCATTATCTTTCAAGAGATGCTCGCTGTAACAAGCTTTGTTATGAGTTTCAATGGCATCCTTCAATTTCTGGAGCTGCATAATTTTTAGAAGTAACTTATTTAATGAAACAACTTAATGCAAAATGGAAATATTTTCATGGATGAGAGAGAGAAAATGAACTACGAGAAAAGATTAAACACTCTCCCTTTCACAAAAATACGAGTACACCATCAAAGTCCAATTGTCACCAATTATTGATGTGGAGTATGGAATATTACATTCCCGAGTTGTTGGAACCAAATTGCAATTCTGGAACTATCATAATATTCAATATCTTGACTCCGAGCAAATTTACTACATAGTGCACAAATTTACTTTTGCAGCAAGACATAAAAAATGGATTTAAGATATAACAGCAGTGTGTGTACTATAAACAAGCAGTCAGCAGATTGTGGCAATGAACTGCGTGCAGTATCTTGAAGAGTCGAGAATTTCTAAACAGAACAAGGTGTTTAATGAGGCAAAGGTCACAATGAACTATTATAATGTTTGGTTCTTGGTTGATTGTTTACATGGTCAACCAGCAATAAGATACGCAAAAGCGTTACCAATGGAGACACGGGTTTTATTGAGATTATAGTAATGATACAGACAGCAGTGATCAGACAATCATATATAAACCCAGCATCCCACTTAACAGTGGATGTAAAAGTTGTACCAAGATTAAAGTCGTACAATATTGAGTTCCTGCATTTATAGATTGCTGTTAAGCAACTAGAAAAGGAAGATACTGACAAGGCAAGGCTCTTCATTGCCATAGGACTAGGGGCACGAACTCCAAGGACCCCTTTCCCAACGTTTAGTGGTAAATGCCGCCTTGAAGTACTGATATTTTTCTTTCCAAAGCCCCTTATGCATGCAAAGAAACATGTATATTCTTGACAGTTTTTTATCTATCTGGAAACTTCAATCAAGCTGAAAATGTCGGTCAACATGTTTATACACTTAAATGCAAGCTGACAAAAGTACAAAATATGAGAGGAGATGAAAGGATCACATCATATTATTTTGATATGGTTTTCTTTTAAGATTGAAAGTATGCCATATGATTTCCTAACTTTCAAGCACACACGTTCATTTGTCATAATACAAGAACAAAATCAAGTTAATTCTTTGTATAACGTCAGAGCTAACGTGTCAGCAAACCAGGGAAAAACTGATGATATAGAAATAGAAATAATTGGTCCTACCTTTGCCAGAGAACACGAAAATGATTCCAGCAGGCCATCAGCTCCCCTATAAAAGTGAAAATATGGAAGGACCTTTATGTTCAAACTTTTGCACAAGGACTTGTTCTCATCAAAATTCACCTTGAGAAAGATGATTTCTGGGTGTTGTGCTGCAATTTTGCAAACCTAAATTCAAGGAAATCGCTAAATAAAACAATAATCTAACAAGATTGGAAAGTTCAGAGAAAAAAGTGATTTGATAGGTCCAAACAAATGTTCAAAACAAGTTATGAGATAGCATCTGGACATACAATGATAAAGTCTACATTTAGCTCAGTTAAAAGTGGAAACAGAATGAGCAGAATACCAATTGAAAGGAATTGACTATTTTTGAAATTGGAAACAAAGAAATGTTTGCAGATTAGAAAGATTAAAGAAGTCTATAAGTTAAATATTCATTTCACAAACCAATGCTTTTGTAGACACATGGACAGTTTCAAACATGCCAAAGTAAGTGCGCCAGATCTAGTATCAGTTTGTGCACCATATCTAGTCGTGTGCACCAAGGATAATCAAAATGTTATGGTATTACTGAACCATAAAATACCAAATGAACATCCCTGCCTTACCATGAGAGCACATAAACGACAGCATTTAACAGCAGTGCAGCAACTGTATGTTAATCTGTTAGATGATTCTCGAATGCAGCAAAAGAATGTGCAACATTAAGACCCTGAACTTCAGTTTGCAGAGACGTAGAGCATGTGGTTGATCAAAGAATAGACATACCTTGGGAAATAGAGCCCGACAAGATGCGCACCACGTGCCAAAGAATTCAACAATGACTAATCTCTCTCCAGCTTGACTTAAAGCATCTAAAAATTCTTCCATTGAATTTATGTCAATCATATTTGGGCCTGCATTCTTTTCCCACCAATTTGGTTGATTGGTTTCAGCAGCAGTTGCATGTACCTGAACTTTTCAAACCACCACGATTAATTTTTTTCCTTTTTCTTTTCTTGGGTGTGGGTGTAGTGGAAGGATCACCTGTGTGAAGAAGCCAAAAACAATATAGGGACTGGCATCGAGGGTCCGTCAAATATTTCTATGGCATTTATCTCATATTGCAGTTCAATAACACACAATTGATTTTATCACGACACTATATTTCGTGTAGTCTAACACATCACAGTGATGGGAGGTTGCATACCAACTCACCATGTAAGAGCATCATATTGATCCACAAAAATAAATTCATTTACCATATTCACCCTCGGAATTTGGGAAAAACACTCTTTCTGATTCCTCTTGTTGACTGATAAACTATAGTTAACGAATGCAATTGTTACTCTACTCATTCCAGTATTTTAAAAACTGAACTTAGAGAACTCAAATCAGATTAATATCTGGAATTTATTTAATCACCGACCGTACGGGAGGTTTTTACCCACTCAAACAAAAAAGTTTTATACATCTCTCTTCACCCTTTCAAAAAAAAAAAAAAATTCTCAATCTCCTCAAATTTCTCCGTCCCAATTCTCCCTCTTCACCGTTATTGTCCAAATATTTCATTCTCAACATTGTTCTTCTTTATTATTCACCGATTATTCACCAACTTCTATCAATCTTCATTTATTTCTCTAAGGTGGGATTCCACCAATAAGTGGTATATTAGTTAGGTAGAAATTTGAACTCTATTATCAGTGCCAGTAAAAGCAGACAAGCAAGCAGAATTGACAAAAATTCCAGAACGAACCACTAATTGACAAAAGAAATCTACATACAAACACAGATCATGCAGCATAGACACTCAAATTTCTACAAATGGGCAATCAAAAGTCACAAGCGTTGAATTACATGAAACCCATCAAAGAAAAAGTGAAATACTTCACCTTGAATAGAAAAAATCCTCTTCTGCGAACATAATCAAAAGGCTTGGCAGCAAATGAACACGAAAATTCGCGATTCGTTGAACTTAAATTGCATTTAATTAACTGCAGTTGACAATATACACGAGACGAATTTAATGAAAATCTAATATGATTACAAAATCTTTGTGAGAGAACAGAGTTGCCCTGCATATTCATACAATTGTAATCGTGTATTTGTTCATATACAAATTTTCAACTTAATAATGTATGAAATCATAAACTTTCCATGGAAATAATTGGTATTATACACATTTAAATCAAAATAAAATTACGTATAGGGATTAAATTATTCAATTTGGTCGCATAAAATAAAAGTTGTTTTGGTTCGGGTCACATGATCCAGTCCGTGAAAAGACAAGGATTCAACTGTTCCGTGTGGGCTGGTACCTATTTATTGGGCTCATCCAACCCACCTCAGGGGTGGCAAAAAAGTTCGTCGACTTGTCGATTTGTCGGCTCGGCTCAGCTCGAGCTTGGACTTGGGCTCGTTGAGCCACGAACACGAGCTAGGACCGAGTTCGAAAAAAAAAAAAAAGACCGAGCTCGCTCGGCTCAGCCAAAAAATGAGCTGGCTCGCCCACGAGCCAAGGGACGAGCCACGAGCCGGCTCGGCTCATGGCTCGTCCCAACGGTCATGAAATCGTGACCGTTGGATGATCATCCAACGGTCACATTTGTGACTGTTGGCAAACGGTCATTTTGCTTTTTTCTTTTGTAATTTTTTTTTTTTACTTTCAATATTTTCATATAAATACCTATTTTCTAAACTCATTTTTTCACATTTCAATCTCTTATCTCTCATTCAATTATATATTCAATCCATTAACAATTCTGTTACCACACGATTATGATGTGGCCGCCACGTCAGCACATGCCCCACTTAAGGACTATATGGGCCCTGCTAGGGCCTTAGAATGGCCCATCACAAACTTGGGCCTTCGACGGCTAGGAATCCGCAAGTTACATAAAGGGCCTCGGCGCCTTCGTGCGAACCATAAGGCCTCGTTAGGCCTCGCGTCATTCACAACCAGCAAGCGACTCGATATGCCAGGGCAGCCAGAGGGATAATTAAAGAAAGACCGCGTTGATTTGGCGCAAGGATTCTCATAAGGAAACCGGATCGCAATCTCCCAAAATCATGCAACGTGATAAGCTCAAAGTAAGGAAGATAATCTCAGATACATCTTTATCACATAAGGAAGGAGGATCCGATTGAGTATCAAATTGATTTGTCTCCTAAATCAATTAGATCTCTCGCGCTATAAATACAACGCCTCCGGTTGTTTCAAGGTACGCACTTTTTACGCTTACGATTCCCACCCTAAACTCTGCTCAAATCTCTGCCTGCTTGTCTCTCCCACACCCCTCTTTTGTTCCCGCCCCCGTGTATCTTTCATATACCGGCTGTTGACTTGATCGTCGGAGTGCCAACGATCGCCGGACCCTTTTTCTCCGGAGATCTTGGTGCCTAACGGTCGTCCTAGTGTGCAGGTAACATACGAGTTGGCAGAGGAGTGACCGGAGATCTGTTGGCACGTGGACTGGTGCAGGTCCAGACGTCAACAGATTGGCGCCGTCTGTGGGAACGAGAAGCTTTACACAACCCAGTGCTTTTGGTAAAAACGTGTCTTCTACCCAAAGAGCATGACACCCGAATATCGACAGAAACGGGTGGTGGGACAGGAGAATCAAGACCTGGAGTCGGATGACGCCCGGGCTGCTGGATGACCAGCCCCTCTAGCAGGGACCCAAGCGTAGTCGTACCCGGAGAAGCCCTTCACAGCCTGGTTCTTTGGACTACCGCAGCTCCCATAACATAGACAAACCGCAGGTAATGGACATACACTCAGAATCAACGGAAGTTAACGGCGAAGGAGTGGATGAAGAATTGGTATTAGACGAAGGTCTAGATCCCCGGATCATAGCCTCGGATTCTCTCGCCTCCCCTGCGGAGGAGCTCGAAACCTTTCCGGTAAGCCCCTCGGAGCCAACCCAGATGCTGCAGGTGGGAGAAAAGCTCGAGGAAAAGATGAAAGAAGAGTTAAAACAATTCCTGCGAGAGAACGCGGACGTCTTCGCATGGAAGCACAGCGACATGGTCGGGATCGACCCATCGATCGCATGTCACGTTTTGAAAACGAACCCGAAGGTGCGCCTCAGGATTCAGAAAAGAAGACCTTTAAGCGCCGAGAGGTACCAGGCCTTGAAAGAGGAAGTGGACAAACTTCTGGCCAGCGGGTTCATCAGGGAAGCGATTTACCCCCAGTGGGTATCTAACCCGGTGCTGGTTCGAAAAAGTACCAAGAAGTGGAGGGTGTGCGTCGACTTCTCAGATCTAAACCAGGCATGTCCTAAAGATAGTTTTCCATTACCACGCATCGACCAGCTTGTCGACGCAACCGCTGGCCACAAGTTACTTAGCTTCATGGACGCATACTCGGGCTACAACCAAATTCCGATGTTCACAGGGGACGAGGACCACACGTCGTTTATTACGGACCGAGGGCTATACTGCTATAAGATGATGCCATTCGGCCTAAAGAACGCTGGAGCCACCTATCAACGGCTGGTAAATCGCATGTTCGCCGGACAAATTGGGAACACGATGGAGGTATACGTCGATGACATGCTGGTAAAGAGCGTCAACGCAGAAGACCACATAGATCACCTGAGGGGGATGTTCGAAACCCTTCACAGATATCGCATGAAGCTTAACCCCTTGAAGTGCGCGTTCGGGGTCGCGTCCGGAAAGTTCCTCGGCTACATGGTCAACCAGCGGGGGATAGAGGCCAATCCCGAAAAGATCAAAGCGCTCATTGAAATGCGGTCCCCATCCTCCCCTAAAGAAGTCCAAAGTCTGACAGGGAGATTAACGGCTCTGAATCGGTTTATATCCAAGGCGACCAATCGTTGCCAACCTTTCTTTCAAACCATCAAGGGGAGAAAACGGTTCGAGTGGACCGACGAGTGCGAAAAGGCCTTCCAGGACCTCAAGATCCTTCTCGGAAAATCTCCACTGCTATCCAAACCCAAGAACGGGGAAACGTTACTTGTTTACCTCGCCGTCTCGAAAAAAGCAGTTAGCTCGGTGCTCATCCGTGAAGAGGGTCCGGCACAATTCCCCGTCTATTACGTAAGCAAAGCCCTGCAGGACGCGGAAACGAGATATCCAGACATGGAGAAGCTCGCTCTGTCGTTAATCATCGCCTCCAGGAAACTTCGACCATACTTCCAATCCCACAGCATAGATGTCCTGACGAACCTCCCCTTGCGGCAGATACTCCAGAAGCCAGATACTTCAGGACGATTGATGAAGTGGTAGGTAGAACTTAGCCAGTTTGACATCAGTTACAAACCGCAGCCTTCAATAATAGGGCAAGCTTTAGCGGATTTTGTGGCTGAGTTCGCCCACATCCCCGATGGTCCGCTTGAAGCCCGACCCTTGGAGGTACCGACATGGAAGTTATATGTCGATGGATCCTCGGGCGAGGCCGGGGCTGGAGCCGGGATCCTGCTAATCAACCCAGATGGCCATAATCTCAACTGCGCGCTTCGCCTGGAATTCAAAGCCTCCAACAACGCAGCAGAATACGAGGCCCTTCTAGCGGGCTTGAGGCTAGCGCACGAGATGAGGGCAAGGAAGCTCCAAATCCACAGCGATTCGCAGCTTGTCGTGAGTCAAGTTAATGGGACCTTCGCAGCGCGTGAACAATCCATGGTGTCCTACTTGTTCAAAGCTAAAGAACAGTTGTCCCGCTTTGAAGAATACGAACTCCTCCAGATCCCACGAACGGAAAATGGCTACGCGGACGCCCTCTCAAAACTAGCGAGCAGTAGGGACTCCAACCTAATGAAGGCCATCCCAGTAGAAAAGCTTACCCAACCTTCAACCGAAGGCGCTACCGCACCCTCCGTCCTCACCATCCATGATTCCCCGAAATGGATGAAAGAGATTACCGAGTATCTAGCTAGTCAGGTGGCGCCCGAAGATAAACTAGAGGCACAGAAGCTCCGTAGAAGGGCCACAAAATTCGTATTACAGGACGGAGTTCTGTATAAAAGGGGATTCAGCCACTCCCTCTTGCGCTGCCTGACACAAGAGGAAGCAGTATACGTGATGAAAGAGATACACGAGGAGATCTGCAGCAATCATTCAGGGGGGATGGCCTTGGCACAGAAAGCCTTGAAACAAGGGTACTATTGGCCGACCATGAAGAAAGACTCCCACAATTTCGCGAAGAAATGCGACAGATGCCAGAGATTTGCAACGGTCCCGAAGCTCCCCGCTCAGAACCTTACTCCGGTCACTAGCCCCTGGCCCTTCACCAAATGGGGAATCGACTTCATCGACCCCCTCCCGACGGGGAGAGGTGGGGTCAAGTTCGCAATTGTAGCAGTAGATTACTTCACCAAGTGGTGTGAGGCCGAGCCTCTAGCCAAAATCACGGAGGAGAACGCCTGGAAATTTGTATGGAAAAACATTATTTGTCGCTTCGGTATCCCCCATTCCCTCGTCTCCGACAACGGCACGCAGTTTGCTGGAATGAAGTTCAACGCGAACTGTGAGAACCTTGGCATCCGAAGGGATTTCTCCACCCCTTATTATCCGCAATCCAACGGCCAGGTGGAAGCCGTAAATAAAATCATTAAACATACCCTTAAGCGGAAGCTAGAGTCCGCGAAGGGAGGATGGGCCGAAGAATTACCCGAGACCTTGTGGTCCTACCGAACCACCTCTCGCACAGCCACCGGCGAAACCCCGTTCTCCATGGCATATGGGGCAGAGGCTATGATCCCCGTCGAGATAGGGATACCCTCGCCCAGACACCTGCACTTCAATGAGGTGGTCAACGAGGATTCACAAAAAGCCAGCCTCGACCTACTGGATGAGAAACACACGGAGCCACAACTACACCTCGCGGTTTACCAACGGAAGATGGCACGATATTATAACTCCAAGGTCAGGGGCAGAAACTTTCGTGTCGATGACTTTGTCCTAAAGAAAATATTCCAAGCTAATAAGGAAGCAGGGGCCGGAACCCTGGGGCCCACCTGGGAAGGGCCGTACAAGGTCATCGAAGAACTCCGTCCCGAAACTTATAGACTAGAAGATTCCGAGGGGCAAGAGACGAGGCATCCTTGGAATATCGTCCACCTGAGGCCATATCACCAGTAATACCGTTTTTTAGTAATTTTCTTCTGTTGGTTTCCTTACGATTTTTGGCGGACGTCACGAAACACGGCGCCGGTTAAACATGTTCTGCCTTTATGAATTCAAAGTGTTCTACATACAACGAGTGCTGGCACGGCAGCGAGGGAGTGTGGTTCACGGCCAACTCCATTAACTCGCTGGGTAAACATTTTACGCGTAAGAAAGCAAGTACGAAAACACGGCAGCGAGGGAGTACGGTTCGCGGCCGACTCCATTAACTCGCTGGGTAAATATTTTACGCGTAAGAAAGCAAGTATGAAAACACGGCAGCGAGGGAGTGTGGTTCGCGGCCAACTCCATTAACTCGCTGGGTAAACATTTTACGCGTAAGAAAGCAAGTAAGAAAACACGGCAGCGAGGGAGTGTGGTTCGCAGCCAACTCCATTAACTCGCTGGGTAAATATTTTACGCGTAAGAAAGCAAGTACGAAAACACGGCAGCAAGGGAGTGAGATTCGCGGCCAACTCCATTAACTCGCTGGATAAACATTTTACGCGTCATCAGGCAAATGCAAAGTACTCGGCAGCGAGAGAGTTTGGTTCGCGGCCAACTCCATTAACTCGCTCGGTAAATATTTTAACGCGTTATTAATCGAATGCATTTAAATCGGCAGCAAGAAAGTAGGGTTCGGAGCCTGTTGACTCGCGGAATGAGCATTACGCACGTAAAACAAATCTCGCAAGTCGCTAGACAAACATCCGGCGCGGACGAATACAACTAAGGATCGAAGGATGGCAAGGGAGTATGGTCCGTGACCAACCCTAAGCCTGACTAGCAAGATATCGAGTGCGGGAGCATCTGAAACAAATGCAAAAACTTCCACTATAAACTCGTTACTTGATTACACAAAAACCAATGCAACAGCACGACGGGAAAAATTTGACCTATACATGCAACACTACGTTTCGGTATAACCCGGTACCCCCAGTTTCGCCAGGAGGCCTTTAGCCTTCGCCAGTTCGTTTGATACTTCTGTCAGCTCCTTATCTTTGGCTTGTATCATGTTCTGGCACGATCTCAACTGGGACTCAGCCTTCTTCTGGGCAACGACACACGCCTTTTGGATTGTCTGGGCCTTCGTAATGTCATACATGGCGCGACTGTGCGCATCTTCCGAAAACGCGAGTCTTGCCCGAAGGCACTTGACTTCGGCCTTCATCGCCTCGGCATTCTCATCCTCTCCGAGAGCAGACTTTATCTCAGCAACCTTCATCTCCAGCATTTTATACAACTCACAATTTAAGACATGACTGCAAGAGGTGTACATTTCGGCCAGCTTCATCAACTCCGTCACCTCCGCGGCATCTACCGCCTTTCCAAAGGGAGATGTCCAATATTTGTGGACTGAGGTAGCCGCCAGTGCAACCGCTGGGGGCAGCTTATCAACAACCGACGGATCCAGGTCGTCCTGACGGGTCCCAATGTTGATATACTCACGCCTGCCAGGAGGAGGAGAAGCAGGCATTCGGGACGCTTGCTCCCTACTCTCGACCTTTGGTCTCTTACCCACTGGCGACCGAACGTTCCCAGCAGGGGACCCACGACTAGAAAAATCTGGAACGCCTACTCCCACTCCCGGCACAAGAGAAACGGACGGTTGACCCGCCGCCGTCTCTGGATCCTGCAACCCTGTAGGCCCGGACCCAGGCACCCCAGGTGACGTCAAATGGGGATGGGAGGCATCCTCCACTATGCCCCCACGCCTAATTTTGAATTTAGGGACCGTAGAAAAATGGAAGCCCGACATGGTCGACAAAGAGCAAAGGTCTAGGCAGGACATCAAAACGACAGAAGAATGCTGATTCGGGAATTCCCTGTCACATTATATAAGTCCAACGGGATACCAATAGTCAGGTAAACCGACACGTGGCGGGAATTTGAAACACATGTGACAAATCCTAAGGGAATATATCCAAATGTTTGGGGGCGCGGGGAGCGTGCCTACGCGAACACTAAAGGCATGATAAAACTACCGCCAACGCCCACCCACGGCAGGTCAAGTTTGTTAGACGCTCGCCCCAACCCCATCATAATTCCTACACAACGGCAGGGTATCGGTCATGACGTGCGTACCACTCCGCACCGCCGGAGATGTGGTTCGCTACCTCGGTCTTGTATCAATGACTTCGTAAAGCAAAGCATTGGCGAAGACCCGGAACAAGTATGTAAAGCCTGGGCATCATACACATGATATGGATACAAGCATACAGATACGAAGGCAACTTGGCATCCTTTTTATTCCATACAATACACAATACAAGAGAAGGTATAACGGCAAAATGTCCTAAAAACCCCCGCCGCCTCTCTGGGTCAGCACATAACTGGGGTAGCTAGATCTACGAAACCTACCCCCTAGTTTCCTCTGGCATCGTCCAGGTTAGGGAGCCTGACTCCATTTTGATAGGGGGTCCCCTGAGCCAACCTGAATTGATTTGGTGGCTAATTAGACCATACTGCTCAAAAAAGGCCGTTGATGCCTTTCTTGGCAGCAGGAGAACACCCCCGCCGCCTCATCCACAGTTCAGGAGAGGGCTGGGCCAAGGCTGCTAAGCCTAGATTCCCTCCCTGGACATTTGGTCCCCTGAACGTTGATTGGCACATCCTTTGGTCCTCTGAACGTTGATTCTCAGATTCACAGGCATCTCGACTGCCAGCCCCCAGTCGCACCACCATCACACGTCCTCTATTTTTGTCTTGATCACACGGTTATGACAAGTTGATTACGACTGAATCACGATAGAAGAATATTGTCACGCCTGCATCCCATTTATAAAAGACTACATCGGAAAGAGAAGTAATACAATAAATGCGGGCATGACCGGGAACCTGGAACGACGCACGGACGTTCTACCTCCCCAAGGCATTGAAGACGACAACTTTTCAGGTTCCACCGAGTGTCTGCGCCATTAATGCTAGGGAAATGATTCCCAAATTTAAATGCGACCACGTGAAAGGGTAACAGTCTTGATGGACAGAATCACGCCATCAGGGGGCACGTCAGCAGTGGCCTGGTCCCTTGAAGCCCTTACCCGTCATAAATATTCGGCCTCGGACTTGGAGGACTATACTGGGGAGGGCGAATTACTCCCTACCGAACCACCTTAAGAAACACCTCATGCGAAGCACATCAACACTCTGCTCATCCTCACAAGTCCCACGCCTAGCATAAATAATAGGCTTGGACTTGGAGGACTATTGTTACCACACGATTATGATGTGGTCGCCACGTCAGCACAGGCCCCACTTAAGGACTATATGGGCCCTGCTAGGGCCTTAGAATGGCCCATCACACACTTGGGCCTTCGACGGCTAGAAATCCGCAAGTTACATAAAGGGCCTCGGCGCCCTCGTGCGAACCATAAGGCCTCGTCAAGCCTCGCGTCATTCACAACCAGCAAGCGACTCGATATGCCAGGGCAGCCAGAGGGATAATTAAAGAAAGACCGCGTTGATTTGGTGCAAGGATCCTCATAAGGAAACCGGATCGCAATCTCCCAAAATCATGCAACGTGATAAGCTCAAAGTAAGGAAGATAATCTCGGATACATCTTTATCACATAAGGAAGGAGGATCCGATTGAGTATCAAATTGATTTGTCTCCTAAATCAATTAGATCTCTCGCGCTATAAATATAACGCCTCCAGTTGTTCCAAGGTACGCACTTTTTACGCTTACGATTCTCACCCTAAACTCTGCTCAAATCTCTGCCTACTTGTCTCTCCCACACCCCTCTTTTGTTCTCGCCCCCGTGTATCTTTCATATACCGGCTGTTGACTTGATCGTCGGAGTGCCAACGATCGCCGGACCCTTTTTCTCCGGAGATCTTGGTGCCTAACGGTCGTCTTAGTGTGCAGGTAACATACGAGTTGGCAGAGGAGTGACCGGAGATCTGTTGGCACGTGGACTGGTGCAGGTCCAGACGTCAACAAATTCTCAAATTACATTCTCTCAATATTAGTGTTCTAATTAATATCTAGTATATTATTATCTAGATATTACTTTATATAATTTTCTACTTTTACTAATTCTCTACATTTCCATTTTCTAGTTTCTACGTTCTAGTTCTACTACATCTTCATCTTCTCTTATTTTCTTTATTCTATTATTCCAAATGGCATACAACCGAAGTGATGATGATTTCAGTGGCCTTAATGACATTCCAATTCCAGAAGATATTATTGATCAGTTTGGTGGTAGCACTGATCCAATTGATTTGGAAGACGTTCATGACGACGCCGATACACAAACTACTATTGGCTCTAGCACTAAACGAAAAACCACCAAACAAAAGGCTATATGCTGGCAGCATTTTGAGTTGGTGCCGACTGGTAAACTAGTGAACGGAGTCCCTGAGTTCAAAGCACAGTGTAAACACTCTCAGGAGAAGTTTGCTTGGCACAAGGGGATAGGCACGACCCATCTAAACAGACACTTCAAAAAGTGTCAATACAAACATGGGATACAAATCAGGCACAACTCCAATTTGAATCTCCAAGAGTCGGATCCAGTAGTCTCGCTCTCAACAACTTGATATACTCACAAGAACTCATGCGACATAAAGGACTACCGGAATTGATAGCAAATGTTGGGTTTCCACTATGCTTGGTGGACAATCCTCATTGGATGTCATTCGTCTAAAAATATCTACAACCAAGGTACATTAGTATTTCTAGAAATACACTTTGTAAAGATACTATTGTTAGATATAATACTAAGAAAGAAGCTATTATTAATGATATTAATAATTATAACGGTGTTGTATCTTTTACATCAGACTTATGGACAGGTTATAACTAAAAATGATACATGGTTGCACCTATACATTATATTGATAATAGTTGGTTAATACATAAAAAAGTGATAGCATTTAAACAAATAAACTATTATCATAATAGAAATAATATTTATCAAGTTTTATTAGGTGTGTTACATGAATTTAAATGTGATTCTAAGGCTCGTAGTTTTACATTTGATAATGCAGGCTCAAATAATATAGTAATTAAAAAATTAATGCAACATTGTAATCTACAATTTGATAGTATTTTATTTCATATTCATTGTGTGTGTCATGTGTTTAATTTAATTGTACAAGATGGATTAAAATTTATACAACCTCAATTCGAAAAAATTAGATATGCTATTAATTATATTTCGGTTTCACCATCAAGAAAACAAGTTTTTGCTACTCTAGGTACAGAAAATAGGCTGCAATCAAAATATTTTGCAACTGATGTTGCTAATAAGTGGAATTCAACATATCTTATGCTTGAATTGTGTAAAGGTTATGAAAATTGCATTACTGTCTATTATAATGGCCGATAATCACACAGCTCAGAATATTATTTAGAATTACATGATTGGGAAATATGTGGTCATGTTAGAAATTTTTTAAAAGTTTTTTACGACGCAACAAATGCGTGTTCTGGTGTTTATTACCCACCTACTTCACTTGTTTTAAATCATTTCTATTATATTGCTAACAATTTTAATAGGTATAAGAATTTTACCCTTTTTACTAGTATTATACATGTTATGGAAGCTAAATTTAAGAAATATTGAGAACAATTGCCTATGTTATTTCTATTAGCATGTATCATGGATCATAGACTTAACTTAGACGGTACAAAAGTCACAATAATGGCAATTTCAGATAAATTAACTTATGAAAATTTAGTCACGTGTGCTAATTTATAACAAACTTTATGTTTTATGTATGAGGTCTATGTTGAAAAGGCTGGTACAAACGTTATACGACCCCCTAATCCAACATATACTTCGTCATCAACTGATGACATTGACTTATGGAGTTACGTCAGTACACATAGGACCACTTAAGGTCAACAATTAGTTGGTTCTTCTTTTAGTTTTTCAATTCCCCGTTCTAATGATACACCTGTAGAGTTAGTATGTATTTTACGCATGATGTGCTTAGTATGTTAGATGACGAGGAGAGAAAAAATTTTGATATACTTAAATGTTGGAGACAACATCAACGTAGTTACCCAATTCTTTTCAAAATGGCACGTGATCTACTAACACCTCCGGTCTCAACTGTAGCATCGGAGGCTGTATTTAGTATAAGTGGCAGGATTTTATCTGATATCAGGTCAAAACTCAAAGCCGACATTTTAGAAAGTTTACTGTGTCTAAAAGATTGGGATGATGCCGAACTTCGAATTCAAGATAAAGTGGACAGAATAATGTCCGAAGAACTTGAATATTTGAATATGGATTAATCATATTCGTAGTAAATATTATTTTGCATTAATATTTCTGTATTTGAAGAATTTTTCTTATTTTAATAAAAAATTGTACACGTAACATCTTGTTTGAGACGAGCCGAGCTCGTGTTTTACGGGCCATTGCCATGTCTAGCCCACCCTGCCACACAAAAAAAAGTGATAATTTCATCATATACTACAAAATATAAAATAATTTAAAAAATATTATTTAACTTTTGGATAAATTCAAGACCGGTCACTGTTTTGGCACTTATGGGCTCTAAAGTCATATAGTCAAAACTTTAATTCAATTAAAGTCATATTTTAGAGCTAAAAGACCAACATACCATTAATTGTCAAAAAATGCTAATTGTGATATTGTTATTTTGTGATATTGTTTTGTTGTGATACTGTTTATGTGATACTGTTTTAATCTATGATAATTTATGAAAGAAATAAGAAAGTAGCCAGATATTAAACTTCAAATGGCAGGTATTACAATCAGCTAAGTATTCAAACATTTTTACAACAGAAGAGGATAAAGATGGAAGCAAAAAGAATTCAAAAATCAATTTTACCGAACACGGTGCAAGCTGTATGAGATTTGCTACATATAGTGACCATATTTGTTCCATAAGGGGGGATGCATATACTTTTTGAGTGATTGGTAATTTGAAATGTGGCAAAGAAGAGACACACATGACACACCCATCAAAAACCCAAGTTTTGGAGGACATGAGTTCGGGATCAAGAGGCAGGAATCAAATTTTTGCCCAAAGACTTTTAACAACATTCACTAGTCCATGAATATATTGACCCAGAGCTATTCCAAATTACAGGTTAGAAAAGACTGACTCCATCTTCTAAAAATCATCTGCAACTGATGTCTTAAAACGCATATTAGTATTGACTTGTGAATATTGTGGCACTTGAACAATTTAACTTATATTAGTATTGACTTGAGAATATTGTGGCACTTGAACAATTTAACTTCATACAAGATCCATGAACATCTTGGTAATTGAAATGATTGATTTCAAGAAATCAAAAAATGATGATAACGCAGATAACAGCAATTCAGTCAAATGGGATTGCATGAATGTTCATGCTATTTTCCACGTGCTAACCAAGACCACTTTGGCCCACTTCATTATGATAACGTTTCAACCTATGATACTGTTATAATCTATTATAATGTTATTGAATGCAAACAGTATCAATAGTCTTATATTACTAATGGAGTATTTTAAGAACAATATAATTACTTCAACTAGTAAAACATCTATGATACTGTTTTAATATATAATAATGTTATTGAATACAAACATTATCAATAGTTTTATATACTTACTAATAAGATAAAACAGATAAATGATACTGTTTTATTTAGATAAAGTGATATGGTATACTTATACCATATTTTAATCTTTGATACTGTTTTATTATGATAATATTTCAACTTATGATAGTATTATTTTATTGGGTTGAAAAAGATTAGTATGTGATACTGTTTTATTAAGATTTTTTCATGTATGATACTAAATATATTAAGATACATTTATCTGTGATACTGTTTTAGAGTATGTATGATATTGTTTTAACAAGAAAAATTAAAGATTACTATTTTAAGCTAAAGAGACGACGTCAAACGGTTAAAATCCATCGTACGCAGTGGCAAAGAAACTGGTCTTGACCGGCTCGTCGAGACGATTTCGAAAACATGTTATAATTTCAATTCTGAGCACGTATGCGAATTTTATGCCCATTTCTATTGTGATACTATTTTCTGTGATACTGTTTATATAATACATTATCAAACAACACACATGACTAATTAACAACACAGGAATAATCCAATGGCCAACTTTTGTGATATTATTTTGTTGAGTCACTCCATTAACTTCAAACAAGGAAATATGATTCTTTGCAATTGCAAAATTAACCATTTTTTGATAATATTAAATAGAGACGTGCACTGATATGAATAGAGAAAATGAACCAATGACATACCAACAAAAATTTGGTGTGAATCTAAATATGCGATCTCTACTAATTGTAGGGTGACTTCAAACTCTCCTTTACCGCCATCTGAATTGATTCACCATGAGTAGTCTACTAATTGAACCAATGACATATCAATAAATATTTTCATGTATGATACTAATATATTAAGATACATTTTATCTGTGATACTGTTTTAGAGAATGTATGATACTGTTTTGACAAGAAAATTTAAAGATTGCCATTTTAAGCTAAAGAGACGACTTCAAATGGGTAAAATCCATCGTATGCAGTGCAAAACGACTGGTCTTGACTGGCTCGTCGAGACCATTTCGAAAACATATTATTATAAAAATTATGAGCACGTATGCAAATTTTATGCACATTTATGTTATGATACTGTTTCTGTGATACTGTTTTGTATAAACAACTTTCATGACTAATTAACAACGCAAAAATAATCTAATGTCCAACTTTCATCATAGAACCATGAAACATGTTTTTATGAAACTATCACCATCCTTGATTTACACAATCTAGCACTACTTCAAAGCTTTAGTTGATGACTAAATTGCAAACTTTGCAAGTCAGTCACGGATACATTAACAATACCAAAGACTAGAAGCAAAAAAAAAACCCAATTAGACATGTACATTCAAAATTTAAATCACATGCAATCCAGCATCTACACCTTATTGATAAGATACAATTGTACTCTACAAAGCATGTGCAGAGAACCACAATGGCAGGGTGGTATTGTTCTTTACAAAATACATCTCCTTCCAAACTCCACTATTTCTTTGATATACCAATACTTGCTTGTATGTTGCAAAGAAAACATATTCACCAGTTTGACATATTGAAAAAATGCCAGGCACCATCCCTATCAACCATATGTCATTCTTCCTTTGCATAATCTTCCATTATATTAATATTCATCCAGACGTTTGAAATTTGAATCATAGACAAAAGCCCATCTGACTCTAACAACTAAATCTGACTCCCGCTCCCACGATTCACTTCTTCCGACAATAAGATTTTCCTCCAAATATCGGAATCCAAATCGAGAACAACCACACAAGAACAACTTGCTGTCAACCAATGCAACACACCATTAATAAACACGACTTGATTTCTATTCATGTATGCAAAATGATCAGAAAACAAGATACCAGAAAGCAAAAAACACCAGAAAACAAGAAACCATAACCAGATTTCTTATGGTAGATCCGACCCAAAACCACCGGACCCGGACTTCACTGGACCACATTCGATCATCCTCGTTGCACCCATACCCAGCCTCACACCATCAAATTTAGCCCCATGCAAAAAAATAGTACCCAAATCGCGGCAGACCTAGGTTTTGCCCCTAGCACCGTCGTGACCTCTTCCACTGAACGTGTGGGAGATTAAAAAGTGTCACTGCACCGTAGAAGCACTCGTCGGAGGTCGACGGAGGTGTAGGAGGTTGTCGCCGGAGATGGAGGAGGTGTGTGGGGGTGGAAGAACTCATGGATAGAAAATATGGATTATATGGATGATTTTGGAATTAATTTAAAATATTATTGAAAGTATGATTTAATCACAATTTGAAAAAAAATTTTGACCTAATTTGAAATAAGTCATGTGGAAGTGACTTATAGGCAATTTTCCCTTAACTTTTTTTATTTTAAAAATTCTATTTTATTTTTGTAACACTTGTTGTTACATTTGTTATTTTAGTTATAATAAATGTATTATATTTGTTATTAACAAACATAACAAATGTAATAACTAGTGTTACAAAAATAAAAATAAAAACAATATTTTTAGAATAAAAAAAATATGACAGTATTTTAAAAAATATTTTATTTATTGTAGTTATTTCTGGAAAAAAAACCCGTTAAGCCCACCCAAAAGAGTATTCATTTGTCGAAAGAGTAGATTTTCATAAATGAATCTTGGCAACTTCAAAAACTTTAGTCTCGTCTCATATCACATTAAACACCACAAATCTAAAAATTAATAAAGTTAAAATATTTTTTATCTATGTTTTTGTTTCAACACGTCCATGACGTACAAGCAATTCGAATTTCTATAGGTTAGTTCGATTGGAAAAAGTTAAATATGACTAAAGACAATATCTTTATTATTGGAAGGGATTAAAAGGTGAAATAAATTTGATAGTTGTGATCTTTTAATTTTAAAAGAATTTGATCCAAATGTTATGAGGGTCCACCATTTTACTCCAAAGTCACAATCTTTATGAAAGGCCATGATTTTTGGGTAAAGGATCGCATCCAATAACTCTATATAGGGCCTTTTAATTTTCAATTTGATCATCATTTTTTCATAATAATACTTCTTTAAAAAAATTCCATTCTTAAAATTATGTCTTGTTTCTATTCGTCGGTTGTTTTGTGACGACAATGCTAAGTCATTTAAAACGAAATTTGTTTTATCATGTGAGTCAACTACTCTAAAACATTCGACACTAAAAGAACAAAATTGTTTCGATAACCTTCAGCACTAGGAAAAAAAAAATTATTTTAAGGACGTAGCATAAAATCATTAGACTCTCACTATTTTAATACGACATTGCGTCCACTCCATTTTGTCATCTACTTGACGGTGTATTACGTACAATTTGTGCCATTCGATTATCTATAAGGAAAGATGGAAAATTAATGATAAAGCATTTTGGTCCTTCAAGAAACTCAAACAAATTTTCTTGCCCTTATTTGTTATAACCAATTAATAGAGGGGCCAAAAGTAGAACTTTAATTACTTTTCAAATTAATAAGGAGGTGATGGACATCTTAATCTTGAAATTACAAGATTGCAAGTTCAATTGTTATTAAATCTTTCTCACTTATTAAATCTTTCTCACTACTTATTCGTCACATAATATTCAGAATTCTCCCCCAAGGCGGGGGTATATGCCCTTAACTTTCTTTTGTCACTTCTTTCAAATCAATGAAGTTGAAAAGTAATAGAGTAAAGAACCCTTATTTACAAAACTGTCACTCCAAATTCTCATAACGTAAATATATTAAAAGCAGAGGCGGAACTAAAGGGAGTTGGTCTGTGCTATAGCACAGTCCAACCCCAGCTAAAGAAGTAAACTCAGATCCAATGAAAGTGCTACTGTGACACAGTGGCGGCATGGCATTGTGCTAATATGTTGTGTGTGTGTGTGTGTGTAACTTCTTGGCGTGAAGGTGAAAGAGAGAGATATAATAGATATTTTAATTCAAAATTTCACTTTTGGTCTTGAACTTTGAGAAATAAAAAAAAAAAGTAATTACTTTCTCAAAGTTCTCCTAACAATAAACTACAATATATCATCTAAACTAGCAATAAATTACGAAATACAATCAATTCAATGAAAACACACTAGCTGCAAATTAGCAAAAGAAAGTGAGGAATATTTGACCAAACATATATTTATTTTTAAGAGTTAAGATTTTGATAAGACTAAATGTAGCAAAGTGAGAAGTACGCATGATACATGTTAATTGTTAAGAATGTACTATGTAGTCAACCTCAGAAAAAATCATTTTTATAGTGTAAAAAAAATATTAATAACTCAGTCTTAAAGTGCAATTTTTTTTCAGTAGCAGCCCGATCTCCAAAAATTCCTAATTCCGCCCCTGATTAAAAGCATGTTTGATATACAATTTCGAAAATCATTATAAAATACCATGAACAAAATTTTTATTCTTTTTCCTATCAAATGTAGTTGAAACAAACATATCACAACGCTTGTTGTGAATTTATCTGAAGATCAAAAACATATATCCCACTTTTTCACCCGAAACCCTAATAATTGGAAGACAAAAAAATTACTCATACTTCATTATGATTCACGTATGAAATCATGTTAATTACCCACTTTTGGCTGGCAAAAGAATCATGGTCACCACCTTTATATTTCATTTTTACAGACACAAGGTGTAAAGTACTGGAAATTAAGAAGAAACAGTGAAAAATCATGGGCAAAATTCAAACCCCCCTCCCCAACCCAACCCACCCCACCCCACCCCATCCCACCCCACCCCACCCCACCCCACCCCACCCCACGACACCAAAATATGTATGTATTGTATCTATATATATGTGCAAGAAAGATGATATATCACTCATATTGAGTAATAATTATAGTAACCACTTAACATGTGGTATCGTCACATTTGTTGCTTTTAAAAAAGTTGTTTATAATTTTTAAAATTTTTTAAAAAATAATTAATATAGTGATGTCATATGTCAAATGGGTACCATAATTATTTTACGAATAATATATCATTACTCATATGAGCAATATATTCTAAGTAGGACAAATATGTCAGCCTCAATAGCCCCACACGTGTGCAATGCACCCAAACCTTTTTCTTTAATGTTTTCTTGTCTTCTTCTTGGGTTGATTGCTTTGTTTTTCTCCAAACCAAGTTAAGGGTCTCTTCTTCTTTTGACCCAAATTGGCATTCTTCTCTTCATTCGTACAGTGGGGAAATTGATTATTGAATCATCCTCAGCCACCCATCTACACATAAATAAAAAGATTTTTCAAAAAAATAATTTCTTCAAGGCAAAATTTCACCAACAATATTATACACAAGTGGCTTAAATCGAAAAAAAAAGGTCATTTAAACCGATTCATATCTACGGTCGCAAATTGACTCTTCAATTAAGTGCTTGTTTGGTCTAGTTTTTAAACTAATTTTTCAATACAAATTGGTTTATTTGACCATAATTTTGCCTTCCTAGCATGACATATTTGACTATTTTTGTTGAAAAACTAGTTTTTAAACTAGACCAAACAAGCTTTTAGTTACATTATACACTAGCCATAGAGAAATGAAGTTTTCATAGAACACTTGTCACATTTTTGAACCCGGGGTAGGATAAAATTCGAGTAAAATATAGTGGGGGTCTAAACTGGCTAATGTTAAAAAATAAGTGAATGAATTGTAGTTAGAGGTGATGTCATTCAAACTCGAAGCATTTTTACACACACTATAATATCTAGTTGGATCATAACCTATCTAGCATTTAATTAGTAGATGCCATACCCACTGCACACGTTATATATTGATATGGTGGATGACATTCAATGGCATATCATTAGATGTCTCTAGATGAAGACACTTCTCAATAATGAAGATGAATGATTTAAGCCGCGGGACGGGGTCGGGATGGTTAAACTTGTTGTGGAATTCAAAAATTAATACGATGATGAGTATGTAATAACAAATTTGATCCCATTTACGACTATAATCAATAGAGTTTTTTAAATTATAAATTTGAGCTCGACTGGAGGGCCATGAGAAAATCCCTAGCACTAATTCATGTAGGTATCTTAGTGGTTTCATCATTTGTGCTCATCATTTGCAAATAATCAATATATTTAAAATTTTATTCTTTCATTAATTATAGTCAGTATTGTTGAATCGAGTAAATAAGGACATATTCGGTTTTTATTTTTTTTTCAAAAAAAACCTATTTTTTACTTACTTTTTTTGACTTTTCAAATTAAAAAAAAAAATGGGCAAAGAAACCTATTGTTTGAAAAAAAATCTACAACAAACAAGTCCTAAGTAAGTTGCGACTGCACAAAATTTGTCATTATTACCTGAATTGAGTAACAAATTGATGGAGAAAGATAGAAGTTTCCAGCCTGGCCAGGTCAAGGCCAGGGCACAGCCTTTGTCCACCTCCAAATGGGGTGAAATTGCAAAGGTTCATCTCCTTGTCCTTTGATCATCATGTCCCATCAATAAATAATTAATTAAATTCAATTTAATTTAATTAATTATCCAAAAATAGAAATGCAAATATATAGTCCTAAAGAAAGTATCTTTCTTACTTGCCATCTCCATGGATTAAACTGATAAGGGAAATCATAAAGATCTTCATCCAAATGAACTGATCTGAAATATGCCAACACACACCATCCCTTTGGAATGCAATATCCTTTTATTTCCACATCTTTTGTAGCTTTTCTCATTACCCCAATGATAACATTTCCCATCCTTAGAGTTTCTGTAATCACCTGTCATACAAAATCATTTTCTTTACATTCTCGTGTGATATACGTACGATTCTTGAATCTGCACGACGTAGAACGAGTTCAGGAGGGGATCATAGGCCGAACCTGAAATTCGTTCAAAAATTTAAAAGATTTAATGAACTTACGGTTTGTGTAAAAGGTAGTGATAAGTAATCATTCCAAGATAATGTTTGTCCTAGTTTTTCTTTGAGATTCTTCAATTTCAGGTTCTCGTCCTGTTTAAATACGAAAGAAAAAATGATTAATATCTAGTTTGCGTGGAATTACAAAAAAGACTCGAGAACATATACACATAATGTCCAATGTTCTAGGTTGTATAATCATAACACGAATTAAGACATTATGTGACAGACTAAAATCCTCGACCATTGTTGATCAATTAATATAAAAATGAGTGAAAAAGTACCGATAACTGTTGGAGGGCAGCAGGACAATCGGACAAGTATCTAATTGCAAGAGTCATAAGGACAGGTACTGAATCTTCTCCAGGAATCATCAGATCAATCATATTTTCTGCAATTAGATCATCTGTCAACTGTTCACTTGTGTCACTGACCAAAACATCTGCCACATCTTTTGGAACCACTGGAATATTGCTCCTAGTCCTTTTTTCTTGGATAATCCTATGAATCATCTTAACCATTTTCTTCTTTGCCTAAAACCAAAATTAAGTATATGTTCGTAAATCAGAAACACACAAATTTATATCGGTTTTCGTACAAGACCATTGTACAAAAAAATTGTATACAAGAGAGTCAGACACTTGCCTGTAACGATCGGTAGAGTTGACTACCGGGCAAATTTATTGGTAAAGACATGAGACCCCCAATAAATTCTTGAAATTGTTTCTTTAAAAGATCCATTTGGTGACCCGGATCCAAACCAATCAATGCTTTCACTAGTACTTGAAAAGCAATCTGAAAAAGAAAAAAAGAAAAAGAAAAAACATAACCATTAATTATTAGGGTTCTAATCTTTTCAGACAACATAATTCATTCTAAAGTTTGCTCCTGTAAGAACCCATGATTATGTTTTACCAAAAAATTATCTTAAACTCAAGTAACAGCTGCAGTAATGATTCAAACATCAAAAGTTACAGACTTACAATAACACTTATCTAAGTGTATGTGTGTGTGTGTGTGAGAGAGAGAGAGAGAGAGAGAGAGAGAGAGAGAGAGAGAGATTGACATTTTTTGTTTCATCTTGAATGTAAACAGGGCAATCTTCTGTCCATTTTGCTGTTGATTCCAGCAAATATTTGTGCATGTCACGAGTGATTTGAGCCTTCAAATTTGAAGACTTGAAGAAAGAACCCATTAATCCATGGATTCTCCTCTGTAAACTTCCACTAATAAGCAATATAGAAGATTTCCCCATCAACTCAGTGAGAGATTTTGGATAAGATGGAACAAACGTTTTTGCATCACTTTGCAGAATAATTCTACTCACTTCTGCATCTGTTGAAATTATAGTCGCACTTCCAAATATATGCGACTTGAAAACTTTCCCATACCTACAAATTAAACAAGATTTATCTATCAACTGTCAATCAAATATGGAAGTATGTATGTGGGTGTGCGATTGACTTACATGCGACGTCGTTTGTCCATGAAGCTCTCAGGGCTGTGAGAAAGAGCAGAAGAAATGAACTCAATGGTTTCTCCAATAAAAGGCCATCCAAGAGTTCCTAAAGGAAGTGGGCTGCTGTAATAACTTGAAAGAATCGCACTTTTGATTTTCCTGTAGAGAATTATAGCAGACAATAACGTTGTAGTCATTAGCAAACTCCACATAATGTCCATTTTTCCAACTCTCTCTCTCCCTCCCTCCCCCTCCACCAAGGAAAATCAGTAATGGTTTATCTTAACTAAAAATATGACTAATCTTGATGATAGTATAGCTGTCTGACGACTGCTTCTGAGAGGAATGTCTGTATATATTTGCATGTGCACGCACACGTGTGTGTGTGAGAGAATGGTGGAAGAGAGAGAGAGAGAGGGGCATAATCTGATAATGTTTTTGTTTGATGATCAAGAGGACAGAACATAAGTTGAGATTGAGTTTGAGTCATCATATATTGCCTCGAGAGAATGTCGGCTTAACTCGGGTTTCTAGATAATTAGAGTCCCTGAATTTGAAGGTAGGTACAAATTTGTGTCTTGGGAGAAAATAGCAGTGCAGAACTCAATTGTTCTTGTTACATTTCGTTTATAAACTTTTCATTTGGAGCATTTAGTCTCCGTTTTTCATTTTTATTATGACTTTAATTTATTTGGTGAAACTTAAAAATCTGCTAAAAAACTGAAGTAAAAGTCAACAATTTAATTTAATCACACATTTTATAAGACCTACAATTTTTATTAACTTTTCAACTACACATTTCATCAACTTTTTATCAAAATCTACTAAAAAACTTCTTCAAAAAAGCGCATTATATATGTAGTCCTGAACCTGAACCCCCACCTCCCTCAAAGTTCAAGGCAAAGAACTACATTTGTAACAAGTGTTTCACATCTGTCACAAACAAATTTACAATTATAAAAAATTTACATAGCCAAGAAATGACAAGAGGCTCGAGGTTCATCTTGAAATTTCGTATATTCGCTTACCATTGTTGCCATTCTTGCCACACAATATTTGTGCACATTGGCAATTCTTATTTTCGAGTCCAGATCTACTGTCTCATTTGCTGTCCCATCAATATAAAATATACAAGTTATCAAATAAATATTTGATAACTTGTACATTTTCTATTGGTGGATTTATTTGATAACTTGTAGATTGGATTTATTTGATAACTTGTACATTTTTTATCGGTGGGATAGCAAATGTGACATAAAATTGGGACAGCAGATCTGAGCTCCTTATTTTCATGGTTTGACATTCAAGTAATAAAATGAGATTTTCGTGGAATCTAGGATTACTTGTGTAATAAGAGTAAAATATTGAGGATTAAAATACTACATTTTAAAAGTTCATGACTAAATTACTACAAAAGCTATAATTTGGTAACCAAATTACTTTTTGAAAATATTCCATATCAAAAAGGAAAATAATTGATCCAAAATAATAAGAGTAATGCTATTCATATTCGCTCACTACCAGTAGTTATCCTACGTGACATTACTCAATTGGATAAATTATTTACATTAATTGAGTAATGTATTTATAATCATTAATTATGAATAATTCTTCCAATTGAGTAATGTCATTTAGGATGACTTCCGATACTGAACGACTATATATGAATAGCATTAATCACATAATAATTGGGGTAAATTGAGTTAATTTATATACAAAATCATGACATTACACTGTAAAATAGGAACGGAAACAGAGATATTCTCTTATATTGGAGTACTCCTTAATCTAAAAATCTTTTTTTTTTTTTTTTAATAAAGAAAAATAATATTAACTCGATCTAAATTTTTTATAATACACTTGTGAATCTGTCATTGACATTGTAGTCATATATACGACAATATTGTAATAAACCCATACCGGCCGTTTGTGGGTCGATCTAAATTAAAGTTTGTGTCATATACAATATTATATAGAAAATTAGAAGAAACATATATGAAAATATATTCTTGATTGGAATGATGATATGATTGTGAAATTAAATAAACTAATTAAGTAAAAAATACCCCTAGCTACCTCTATCATTGTATCAATTCACTAGCTGTGCCCTCGTGCATTCATGTGAAACTCTTATAATAAATCCAATACACTCTCCATCATCGTCATCCTCTCTCTCTCCTTCTACTTCTCTCTCTCTTACACACACACACATATATATCAGTGGTGCTGAATGCATTGAATGGCTACACTTGCTCCTTCGTTTTATTCACGTGGTCGATTAATAAACGTAATATCAAAGATAAGTAATCACTTTTAAACGATTGATTGATGTACAATTAGACAGAGTGACTGACGTGTCTAACTCCACTAACTAAAGACAGTTTGGCACGTACATTTTACTAGCTAGCTAGGTCATTTTCATGTTATGAAGGGATGCGCGTCTTTAAATAGAAAAATGGTCAACTTTGTAATTTAAGAAAATACACATAACTCATCAGTCGTCATAAAATATTTCTCTCTTAACTTCATTTGTTGATAAAAATACACCAACATCAGTTAGTATATATTAAGTCGTGAAATTTTATAAAAGTCAACTTTGTTAAGAGAACTATCCTAAATATTTATACACTTTATGTGACATCACTCAAAATTATTGTTCGTTTGAAAATACTAATTTTAAAATTTAACTACTTGTTTGAACTTTAAATAAAACAGATCAAATAATTTATTTGAGCTCTTTGAACCCGTTTGAAAGGGATTATAAACCAAAAGTAGTTTATTTCAACCGTATTTTTTGAATTTTCAAACGAATTTTAACATGAAATATCTATATTACCCTTAAACAACAAAATGTCATTTCAAAGTAGAAATGACAATTTTGTCATATTACGTTAAAATGATTTAAAAAGTCAACAATTTCAACTCAAATAAATCAATATTAATTTATAAGTAGGTTTTTCTATAAACAGATCGTAATATTATATTAAGAATAGACATAATAACTCTAGCTATATAGAGATACACAAACATGACACAACCATCATCCAGTCCACACATATTGGCCAAGGTCTCATACATGTTACTTTTATTTCTGTTTTTTCTACATGTAATTATTATTATATGGATTGCCTCCTGATTTGAGTGCCTAGTGTCTATATATATTCGTTGAGGGTGCTGAATCTTGACACGTTATAGAAATATAAATTAACACGTTATAAGCGGAGTTTAGTTGATATGTAGTTTAAATTTTAATTTTATCAACTTACTTATTTTATTTATAAATGGTATTATTTTATGCACATATATATATTTAGATAAATTATATACATATAGATAATATTGATTTACAAAATAATTATACATAACTACAATTAAATATCAAATTACTAAAAAAAAAATTATGATATTATTTTAAAATATTGTAATGATTAATATATATTAGATTAACTTCACATTTTATTATATAACATGGTCATCATTTAATAATAAATTTTTAAAGTGTATATATAATGTTTTAATGAACTAATGTATTACTATTTTTTAGCTAAATTTTATTTTAATTGTAAAAAATAGACGCTTGTATTTAACATATAGTTTTAGTTTATGAATTTATAAATAGGAGTAGGTGTGGGTCAGGTCGGTTTTCGACCCAAACCGACAAATTCGGGCCCCAACTGATTCGGGCCAATTCGGGTTTTCGGTTTCGAGTTTGGTTAAAGCATAATTTTAAAAAAAAAATTCCAAAACCGAGTCAATTTCGGGTTGGGTTTTACCCAACTCGAAACCATTCCAAAAATTGGCTCAAATCTACCCGAGTAGGTTTGGTTCGGTTCGGGTCGGGTTGTCGGTTTTGCGGGTTTTAATTTATGCCCAACTCTATTTATAAATATGAAATTTTATTGATAAGTTTTAAAGTTTGTATTTGTTAATATTTAAATTATTTATACTTAATATATAGTTAATTATTAAAAAAAATTGAAGTCATTTATTACCAAAATTTTCAAGAAATTTTAAGTTGAAATTTTTACTAGTATGCATAGTAGTATTGTATATGCTCAAAGTCTTTAAATATTAAATTGAAACAAATTAAACCATAGAAAATCTTCCCCCCCCCCCCCCCCCCCCCCCCCCCCTCCTCTAAAATGAGATTTTAGATATATGAACCTCAAAAAGTGGCAGGGAATGAATAGGATTCTCAAAACAAGAAAGAAAGGTTAGTGGTTTTTTAAACATGGAGAATGTCTTTAATATTGTCATCAAGCTTATGGATGTCTTTCATATTGTCTATTGAAAATAACTAAGTTGTATATTTAAAAAATAATTCTTACTTTATTGGAGGGCTGCTCTAATGCCCCCAAGTGGGCACTACATCTTGTCCACTCGGGGGGATTAGAACATTGTTCTACTTTATTGTCGAAATAATAAATTACTTTTACTTAATATATCCAACATGTTTGAAAATAAAATTCTACCTAATCATAAGGTCTAGGGTTTTTATTAGAAACAAAACAATTATAAAGTGCTGAGGAGGAAGACTAGCATATGTTTAGCTAAGTTTAAAGATTCAAAAAAGATGCTTTTAAGTATTCTTTTAAGCTTAACCAAATATGCTCTAAAGTGAAAACTAAATCCAACAAATTGACAACATATATATATATATATATATATATATATATATATATATATACACAATAAAAGAAATAAATCAAAAGTTTATGTGACCTAATTGGGTTCTTAGTGATTGTTTTCGTCGGAACTTCTTATTAATATATAGTAAGAAATGTAAATTTTTTTTATCTTTCTTTTTCAACGTCACGTCAAAGTTCAAACTAAGTAAGTGTCTATTCGTGTGGGGTAAATTTTCACTGAAATATTGTAAGGGTCTGTTATGGGGGTTGGCCTGTTGGCTTTCTTCCTCAAGTCTCTGCCATTTGTGCACATCCTTCGATTTACAACCTGCCTGGTCGAGGGACCTCTGACACAGGTGGAGAGTTTCGCCTTCAGAACTTTCTTTTTATCAGAAGTAAGTATCTAAATTAAAGAAACCTTAGGAGAGGTCTTTAATTGAAATTGAAATTCCACAACTACTTACCTAACAATCACAAGTGCTCAAAGCCATAGGATTAGGAGGTTTACCCAATAAAGAGTGATATATAATTTCTCACACACACTTTCATAGCATCTCATTGACTGTAGCACTAGTTACTAATATTCAATCTTGAGTTGGCCCATTAGTCATTTGCTTTTGTATATTTTTTATATTAACCTCCATACCCCCAAATTTCCTTTTTCACTTTGCCCCAAACTATTTAATGATTAGTCTTAAAACTTAGTTTAAATATATATGCACATTAGATTAGCCTAATGTCATCATTTCTTCAAACTTCTTGAATGTGCTTTAGCATTTGTCAAGTTGGCCAAATTCTTAGTTTAAGAATCTTGAGAATATTTATATTTGGATCTTTGTGGCAGTTGATAATAGATCTTCAAGGGTAGGGAAAAAAGTCAAAAACCTATACTTTGCATGTTATGGGAACTTTAAGTGGGATTGGTGGTGTCCACATCTTGATTGGAAATTGTGCATTCATCGTGTCACTAGTGCTTGTTTGTCATAGTTTAACTTATAATTTAAGTTGATCAAACTAGTCAAACATATTTTTTATCCATATATTTTATAGGATGCACAACTTACAACGTATTTATTATTCACACATTACATACAACTTATAAGTATTTAAAAAATAATTTCAACACCACCAAACATACAATTAAAAAACTGTATTTAATGATAATTTTTGATAAATAAGTAGTAGCGGAATGTTGGGTTTGACTCAAATTAATTGAATAAAAGAAAGAGAGTTTAAAGTCTAGTTTAATAGTTGGAGGGCCTCATGATAATTACAATGATAAAGGAAGGCCCAAGATGGTAATTTCTCTCAAGTCCCAAGTAAACTATTAATAATTGATGAATTTGAGATCAGCTGCGGCATGCAGGCAAGCACAGAAATCGTAGCAGCGGCGAGAGAGATGGATACATGGGCTAGGGTTTTGAGTAAAGCCCATAAGAAGTTTGGGGGCTTTCCTTATAAATTCATGTATATTCTGCAAATTGTGGGTCAGCAGAGAGCATCAATTGATGAGACAGCGCGAGATAGACAAGGTATGCCTTGCGAGCAACGTGCGTTGAGTGTTCTAACTTTGTGTATAAAAAATTGTTAGTGAGAGTAAAATATTGTATTACTAGATTTTTCGAGTTAATAAAGTATACTCTCTTGTAGTCATTGACTATTTTTTGAACTACATTTAATTTCTCGTTTCTATTCTATGCGTTTGGTAATATTTTTTTAATACAAAACTCAAAGTCTAGTCTTTTGTTTGACTCTGATGGATTGAATGATTGATATAATACTAAATTATTTGATTTAAAAGTTTAAATTGATAGAGAATATGTCGTTTATATTATTCAAATCATGTCTTCAACAAAAATAAACAAAAAATGACCTATTTTGATACTTTGCGACCGAATATAAAGGTCGTGGAAGGCCAAAGGGGGAAGAGATGCAAAAAAAAAAAAAAGGGTACATTCAACTTTTATTTAGAAATTGAAGTAAATACTTTAATCAATTATTTTTTCCCCTTTAATACCATAATATTTGAATAGGATGCTACAAAAGGTTCTATTTAAGATTCTTTTTGAATATTGCAACAATTTTGGTATTTAGAAAAATGAAACTTTTTGAATATTAATTGTTGGGGGACCATCCATCCATGTGCATTTTCGTGGCTCAAGAATTTGAACCAACAAAGACTGGATGATAGTTGGGAGGCCGATCAATTTTTGCCATATTTTAATTAGAATCGCGAGCAAAGCTCGACATTGTTAGCCAAGCTCTACGCCCCGACTGGATTGTAGAATAATGATATGTAACACCAAATGTCATTGTTTTCCAGAAGGTTGTAATTTCACAAGAAATATAGTCGACTCTCAATGAAATGTGTAAAAAAAAAAAAAAAAAGAGTACAACTATTCGAATAAGAGACACAACTCGTGAATCAAATATCTTTTAAATTAAAAATAAAAAATCTATTAAATATGTAGATTTAATTTCAAACATTTTCATTTTCCAGCCTGAGGCTTTAGATGGACCATTTTAGCCTATTTTACTAAGAGCATCTCCAATGTTAGACATCTTCTAAAAAATCTACGTGACAAGAGAGAGAGAGAAGAAATGAGGAGAGAGCTAGTGGAATGATGAAAGAGAAATAAAAATAGATGAGAGAAATAGACACAATATGGCAGTATTTATTGTAGAAGGTGTCTAGCAAACCGTTTGAAAAATGGACATTCTGTTGAACAACCTTCTACAAAATGATGCCACATTAGTTTTGTCTCATCCAGTTCATTGCCACATCAGCTGAACATTTAAAATAGAAGTCATCATTGGAGATGCTCTAGTCAGTAAATTTCAATTCCTTAATTATAATTAAATAGATAAACACCCTAATTTTCTCTTATATAGTGAGGTATTTCCCAGCTTCTCAAAAATTGGCTGAGCTAGTTTCCCAGCCCATTTTTGGCTGAAATTATAATTGGGCTTGTAATGTGGCCGTCAAAATCCGCTGCTGTGATCTCCTTTGGGCCTTCATATTGGATTTTCCACTGTTTCCAGCCCATACCTTGATATTTGAATTTTTTTTTTTTGGATCGAACCTTGATATTTGAATTTTTAGTTCTAGACTAACATGTTTATAAGTACTTATATGTAATGTTCTAAAAAGCCCACCTAAGTCTCGCCTAGGCTTCGTCAAGACTTGAAGCCCGGCCTCCACACCTAGTCACGCATCACGCATCACGCATCGCGCTTGTCTTGCCCTTATCTCGCTATAACTCTCGCTTAGGACTCGCCTAGACCCGAAAAGCTTGAATCTCGGCCTCCACGCCTAGCTACGCTTTACGCTTTTTAGAACATTGCTTATAAGTTGATCAAACACAACTTTTATATATTTTTTATCCACATATTTTGTAGGACCCGTTACTTATAATTTACAAAAATATTTACAAACAAGCACTAAATTAGCCCGCATTTTCCCCTTAACCTCACAATTGTGCGGCCCTTGCCTATCTTTCGTGTTGATAATTAAATGTTCTTTCCTCCTACAAGTAACAAATTTGAGAAGGTGAACTAGGCCGAATTGAAAGCTATAGAAAAAGAAAAATAGAAGTTAAAATTTTAACAAAACTAAATAGGAATTTTTTATTTAAATCACTTGTATAACAAGTTGGTCGATTCGATGATTGGGAGGAATCGAGTTTTTCGTGTTGGAGTTTAGCGACTCACTTGACACATCACCATTCCTATTCATTTGCGTATATACATGAAGCTATTGACAAATACCGTGACTACACTTACCAGTTTGTGTCGTTTTGTGATAAATGAAAATTTTGCAACTTTGGTCTTCAACCTATACATTGTATAACAAATTGACATTTTACATTAGTAAAAAAAAGAAAAAAAAAATATTAACGGTCCTGTCACAAATATTTAATAGGTTTGGGACCCCATCTGAAGTTTTCCCTAATTAATATCAGGGATGGAGATGGATGTTGAAGTTTTCAAAAGAACCCTTCTTGTTCTTAATAGTTTGGTTTCTTATCTCAATTTGATTTCTTTACATAAATTCTCTATTCTTCTATTAGATAAAGACTCCCAAATGTTTTGGATAAGGGCTTTTCTCAACAACCCTCGTTGAGCGTTACAACCCGTCTTTAGTACGTTTTTTATATTAGACTGAATAGTATTAAATAAAATTTTAAAAAAGAGAAATCAAAATTTGTATGTTATTCTGTACGGTATTAGTACGGAAGGCACTTATATGTTGCCCGACTCTGGCAGAAAATACTTTCTATTAGTACAAAATATCAAATATTTTCTGTTGAGAATTGTAAATTCTATGCCCGACTTGGGCAGAAAATATTTTCTATTAGTATGAAATATCAAATGTTTTTTTTATTGAGAATTGTCAATTCCGTTTTTAGTTACATAACTTGCAAATGGCAATGATGAAGTCGTTATTAAGTTCGAAAATGTAGAAATACTGTTTTTTTGTATTATTAAAAGTTCAAAATAATGAGCGTAAATTTTTACGGACGATCATTTTCAAAAGTAGCACGGCTACCTATTTTCAGAAGAGGTCCAATCCTAATTTATAGCATGACTTGGAAGATAAGATCAACCTGTCTTAAGTCATTAGCGATACTAACTTGTGTTGATAGAGACAATTGGTGATTTTGCCTTACAATGAAAGCAATGGAAGATGTCTAGACATTGGTGGAATTTGTAATGTTTGAAATGCTTTAGGTTATACATTGCAAAAAAGTGAGACCAATCGTGTCCTACCATCACTCAAAATCAATTAGTTTATGAGTATATTATAATTTGTGGGTCCTACAAAATATGTGGATAAAAAATAGATAAAAATTGTGGATTCTATAAAATGTATAGATAAAAATGATATTTAACCAGTTTATAAGTACTTATAAGCATTGACAAACATACGCTATATTGCTTTTGGACATATATAGAATTCGACGTGGTTCGATTAAATTCTTGTAAAAATCAATTCAAATTACTTGTATATTAATTTTTTTTAAGACAAAATCGATTAGTTTATTTTATATAGAACAAAATTGAACTGAATCGTCAATTTGATCCGACACTATTCTTTTGAGGACTTTAAGGCATATATAAAACTAATTTTGAAAATGAACCAAGACAATTCACAACTCTTCTTTCGAGTAGAAATTCCAAAAGGTGTCGTTCAAGTGTTGATATGTTGAATGAGGGAAATTTAGTGTAATGTTCCAAATACGTATCTAAATTGCAATAGGGTTGGCACTGTTTTAGCTCCATCGGAGGGGTAATAATACCGAGAATTTGGAAATGTAGCAAAAAATAAGGGATAGATTGTAAATGAGTCTATTTTTGAAAACTACCACTCTTAGATTCAAAATGTCAAATACTATTTTGTAAAAATGTCTAACTATTCGACCATAAGAGAAGCTATCTAACAAAAGTATAAGATTACACACTAGATATAAGGGTGTGTTTGATTTTGATTAAAATCAAAATTTTTTAGAAAAGATGATGAATTGTATGGTTAAAAAGTTGTGGGTCATAAAATGTGTAGTTAAAATTAATTGTTTACTTTGATTTCAGCATTTTAACAAAATTTTAATTAAAAACAAACGGGCCCATAAGCAAAATCATTCAATTACACATTAGATAATACATATTAACATGAATCATAAAATAAAATCACTTTCACATGTTTGACATATTTACAACTGTCGAATTCTATGGTTCACAAGTGTTGAGGTTTCTATGTTGTTAAGAAAAATAATAATAACACCATTAAGAAATGTTTAATTCGACACTTGTGAACCATAGAATTCAACAGTTGTAAATATGTCAAACACGTGAAATATCAAATTTAACACATCACAACTTCACAACTATCCAATTCGATAGTTGTGAAGTACTGTCAAATTCGACAATTCGATTTTACTTAATCATCGAATTTGTCAGTTCTGAATTGTGAAATTTGACAATAGACACGTGTCTTTCCACACTTGTTGAACTGTATACACGTTTATGCACTGGAAGTATTTGTATTTGAATTTATTGAAACATTATATTTTTGTATTACATTTATGTTTATCCTTGTTTTTTTATTGAGATTTATTGGATTGCACTGAGGGAATTTTAGGAATATAAATGACGAATGGAAGTGGGTTGACACAAGAATGACATCAACATAAATTTGAAGTGATTTTTTTTTTTTTTCAATAATTAGCTTATATTTAAGGCTAAGCTCAATGTCGATGATACTAGATTCACAGTTTATTTGAAATTCAAAGTGTCATCTTTTAATCTTCCACATGCAGACCTATTTAATGATGAGGACTTACAGTGTTAGATTTCAATTCACAAAAAAAAAAAAAAAAAAAAAAAAAAAAAAAAAAAAAAACAGTAGTATGCATCATTCTTGTTCCACGGTACCTACCAACAACATCTCAACTAGTTGATATTTTAGCAAGGCCAACATGCGTTGCAGAATGTCTGACGAACGCCCACAAGAACAACAATTTGATGGGATAAATAGTGAAAGTAATCATGTTGCCATGGAAGTCGGAGCTCCATTAAATCATTCGATGAATGCTACACATATTGACAATAATGATGGGAATGAAGTTTTTGAAAAATGTGTTAGCTATCGGATCTTCAAAATCGCTCATCGTCATTGTCGAATTCTAGACCAACGAACTCTCTATCACCCTCAACTTCGAGACCTGAACTTTTGAGCGTCATCAATAGCAATCCAATCACGAGCAATTTGATCCAATAACTCATTTGTTTCATCCTCTGGAACGCTCATAGCAATAAATGGTTTAGCAACATTGACCTCAGTGGGCCGCAGTGTAAGCAAAATTCGAAGATAGAAAATGTAAAGAACGTGTCAATCTCAAGCATGACTGCTTGATTGCTTACCAATTTGCAATCTTGGAAGTAATTGCTAATCTTCTCGCTGAATTCCTAATCAATCTCAAGCAGTGCCTCAAACAACCAAATCTACAAAAATGAATAGTCAAGTTAAGATCAAATGACACCATAAGAGATATATATATATACGTTTACACAATGGTGATCTCCTACCCCTCATGTGGGCATTATAAGGTGCCCACATGCTTTTTATCATCAAGTGCCCACATGCTGCCACATCAGCATGTGGGCACCTTATAATGCTCACATGGGGGCATTATATCATTCTTCTACGTTTACATATACATTTGTAGCTACGAATCTATAGCGCAAGAAGGAAGTCATACAAAGTGTACGGTAATTTAGCATTCTGCTTATAATGAACCTTCTTAGCCTTTCTATTCAAATCTTGATTCACCGACCACTTTATAAGAGAGAAGTAGCAATCTCTACCCATGAGTACCAGTAGAACATTTTTTACACGGTTCTAGATGTTGAACCATTTCTGTCTCAACCTATTTTTGGACAGCATTTGCTCCATTCGAAGAGTCTTACGTCCACCATGAAAATTCAACTCGGTTATTAATGCATTTTTGTGCATTGCAAATCGAACTAACCGTCCATTGATATTAAACTATGCTTCAAAATTTTATTGCATTCGACCTTCCAAATGATGAGTTCATGTATCAATTTTTCAAAAAATTATAGATGTCTATCGGCAAAGTTGATATATATGCTAAGCATGTTTGATTAAATGCATTTTTATGTTCGTTATCAAAATTCTTCAATGTGAGATCAATATATCCATTTGAACTTATGTGCATGATTTTTCCTTCAAATCTCACGTCCTCCAGTATTACATAGGAAAAATCCATCTACAAAATAAACATAAATTTTTTTAATCTCACATAGTGAACGACAATCGAACTTGGAAAAAGCCAAGTGTCTTCGCACAACACACAACAATATGTCGAATTCGATGCTTCAATAGTCTAAATCGACACTCAAACATCCAAAAATCATTTCCACAAGAGCATTCAAGAATTATCCCACAACAACAATCACAAAATGGGTTACAAAATAAAAATAAATTCTTTCAACATATACATTAACAAAGACTTAAAAAATCATATGTATCAAAGAAATATTCCCAAAAAATGATAAAAATCCATCAACAAAAATATATTTACCAAGATAGGAAGAAAAAAAAAAAAAAAAAAGGAAAGCAAACTGACTTCAAACTTATGGTGGTATTTATCTGTAAAATCGGCGCGATTCCAATGGCAATGGTAGGGTTGGAGAAGACCCGACAGTTTTAAGAGGAGAGTGACAATATAATTTTAAATGAGTTTTAATTTCTAAAAGAGAGAAGAAACTTACTTCCAACATGATAGTAGTATTTCTCAATAAATTTCGGCGCAATTCTGATGAAAATGGGTTGGAGAAGAATTGTCGTCTTTAAAAAAGAGAAAGTATAATTTTAAAATGAGCTTTAGATTATAAGAAAGAGAGTGAAAAATTTCTTGAGGATAGACAAAACAATTTAGAATAATTTGAAGAAAATAACTATTTAATTAAAATTAGATGTTTTATAAAGTGGCCATATTTCAAATAACACATGGTAAAGAACAAATTTAATCCAATTTCCTCTAATAATGTGTCAAAGTTTTTTTTTTTTTTTTTTTTTTTTTAAATCTCAATTCATTAACATTAATTTTTGTATTGGCAATTTGGTGTGACTAATTATGAAAAGAATTAGTTGGGGGATGGGATGTTTTGGTCCTAGAAAGCTCAAGAAATTTGAGGATTGGCAATTGGTGGAACATGGGTTTGTCCCCATTTGCATTTCAACCAACACAAAGAAATGAGGGGATAATAATGAGATGAGACACTTGACAACACCCAGCCAGCTAGCCAGCCATCCAGCCAAGCTCTCATTTATTGTCTCGATTTTGCCATCTATTTGACTATATTCAATATATTTTTAATATTTCGACTCATTATTTTTTCACAACAAATAGAAAATCGTCAGTGCATTTTTGACACATTATATCATGCGTTTTCTCATTTGTTAAGAAGACGTAATATGTCGAAGTGTCAAAAAATTGTTGAAAGGACAATCAATAAGACGATAAGTTCGAGAAATTAAATCTCATCTTTTGCAATTCCGTGTTGTAGTCTAAAATAAATTGCAAGACGTGACCAAAGTTTGAAAGGAAATTAAAGATTAATAAAAAAATATTTGATACGATAAATTAGATAGAACTTAACACAAAAGAACTCTGATAAAAATTTCGAATCGTTGTGTCCTATCCAAATTATCGTATTGCTTCTTTGTTAAAGATGAGTTGGGCAAATCAGGTTAAAAAACAAAGTTGAAAATGATGTAAGTTGAATATAAGAATATAAATAAATAAATATATTTTTTTTAAATGATTCAGTTTACTTCGTTCGAAAGGTCTAAAATATTCTAAATGTGGGGTAGAATGAATAATTGGGTTTTTGTGGATAATATTTTTATTTGTCACTGTCACCATCAAATACTTTCTTAATAAAGTTTTATAATTTTCAATTAGAGGTGCAACTACAAATTTTAAATTATGGTTTGGTTGTGTATTGTACTACTTTTTAACAAATCAATTTTTATTTTGTTGAAGAGAAAACAGTAGTGAGAAGAATCAATTAATTTTTTAATAAATTTTTATTTTATAATTATTGTATATTTCAATATCAACATTTAGCATTTCGTAAGCAAAAGTGATTTATTGTTTTGTATTTATACAGTTACTAAAATAGATATTGATTATAATGACCTTTTTTTATATTATTATTATTATTATTATTATTATTGGTAGTAGTGTGAAAATTACTTGTATAATAGTTGTAATATAATTTTTTAAGATGATGTATTTTATTATTTTTATTTTACAATGAAAAGAACTAATATGTATTAAATCTCAAAATTTATAAAATTACAAAATAAAAGTATAGTTGATATAGTAGAAAATAAAATAAATTTAATTATTTTGAATTAAAATTAGTATTTTAATTATAGATAATTGAAGAACTTAAATGTAGAATATGAAAAGCTACTCTTTTACTTTTTCTCAAAATCTGCAATGATAATACAAATTATTCTATAATTATTTTTTTTAAGTTTATCAAATATTTAAAACAACTTCTAATTGTTTTGATCTAAGGGTGTGTTTGATTGGCATTTATTTTCCATGGAAAATGTTTTTTTTCTACTTATTTTTCAACTTGTTTGTTTGATTGTCAAAAATTTTCCATGGAAAAGACATTTTCCCACTTATTTTCCTTGTTTTGTTTGATTGCAACCTTTTTTTTTTCCATGGAATTTTTTTTTCTCATTTTCCCACTTTTGGCCACATTTTCCTTGTGGGATAGGAGAATTTATTTTCCATGAAAAATTTGTTAACCTTCCAACCCATAATTTCTTGGTAATTCATTTCTATAGAAAATATTTTCTTTCTACCCAAATTTTCCACTTGCAATCAAACATAGCCTAAAATCAATTTCAAACGGAGTTTAAATAACTTATGTAATTGATAGAATCAAAATTTGTGGTCTTGTGCAGTACTACTCGTTACTATAGCACTTTTCGTCACTGATGATAGAAATAATGATAGCTGCTATATGTTATCTGTCAATGGTAGCACGCCGGCCTCATTGGCTCGCCCGCCTAGTTGGTCTCATAGGCAAGCCTCTGACAGATAGACTGCAATAATCTAACCGTCGTTAGGTTAGCCAGACAAACGACCCATAGAATGATAGTTACCACAGATTATTGAGAAGACGAAACACTAACAATTGAGAAGATGAAACATCCCTAAACAATTGGGAAAATGAAACATCTCTTATTAACTTCTAGTAACAAGGAAGATAAAGGGACACCCACTATTAAAGACCATTAAATGCCATAACTGCAGGTCATCCCTATAAATAGAGGTCAACCCTCAAGGTAAAAGGATCACTCTCATACACTCTGTATTTCTATTCTGCATATCTGTTTTAATCATATACTAATTATCACATCGGAGTGAACAAGTGGAAAGAAGCCCCGCCACAATTTTGCAGGTCTCCACCACTGTCGCTGCCGTGCTCGGAGGAGGAGAAAAATATTTATCATTAATTGGCGTCGTCTGTGGAAAACTGCACAAGAAGTCATGGTTCAAACTAGAAGAGCTAGAAATGTAACCGTTCCACCAGCCCCCATCAGAGATGTATACACCGACTCTAACGCCGCCACTAATCACTCGCAACAAGAATTTGCCTCTGTCGCTCAACTTGTGACACTGCAAGCCTAAGTGACGGTCTTAACGGCTCTATTCTAAGATCTGAATAATGCGGTTTCTCAGCCACCGCAGGTCCTATTCCTCCGCCATTACAATCATTACCACCAAGGGCTCTGTCCAAGGTCCTAGCCCTCTACCAGTAGTGTCCTCACTGCTAGGGACTCCTCCCCAGACTCTTAACTTTCCAGCAATGGAAACACCGCCAACGGCAGCTCTACTGCTGGCTCCAGTTTCTTTGGCTCCATCTTCCGCACCCCACTTCCATTCATTGACATTTGGTATAAATCCACATTGAGGGCAACCGTCATGGATGCCCATGCCCACGTTGGTTGAGACACCAGTGTTAAGCCTAGAACAACAATTAGAAGACATGATGGGTCGCAAAATAGCTGAGGCTATATCTAAGAAAAGTAGTAGGCAACAATCTAAGCTGTTGGAAGAAGATCATTTTTCCATAGAAGTGATGGCAATCCCCTTGCCACGAGATTTCAAACAGCCAAAGATGGAGAAGTACGACGGATCTTTTCATTCTGTCGATCACCTTAGAGTTTTTTGTCGACTTGATGAGGTTGCAAGCCATCCCTGATGCGATTATGTGTAAAGCTTTCCTGCCAACACTTAAGCGGGGAGGCCGGGGACTGGGTTGCCACCCTTCCCATAAAATTGATCTGTACATTTGATGATTTTTCCAATAGTTTTGCTGCATGCTTTGCCAGCAGCAAACATGTTAAGAAAACTGTTATCAGTCTAATGCAATTGACACAGGACAATGACAAACTGCAGAAAGATTTCATTGCCCGATTCAATAGAGCCACACTAGGAATCAAAGATCTACAGATATATTGCTGTAGTCACTGCCATGATGAGTAGAACTCAAAGTCGTCCTTTCAAGATGTCATTCTCCAAAAACCTGCCAGATACGATGCATGAGTTACTAAATAGATGTGATATGTATGTAGATGCTGAGAAAAACATATTTCATTACCAAAAGTATGAAAGATTGAAAGAAACATGAGTCTAACAAAAGAAAGACTCGAGACGAACCTGAACCTCAAGATGATAAAGACAAGTAGAAAATAAAACACCTACGACGGATAAATGATGAATGTACCAAAAAAGGATCCGGCTAGCTGGAAAGTCCTAGTGCACCTACTGGACCCGACTTACGACAAAAATATTTCAACTACTACAACGGTCAAACGAGACGACAAGCATTGGTTTTTAAAAAAAAATTAAGGCGACAAGTCTTGCTAGAAAACAAGGCTAGGTGAAGAGCCTCTGTTAGAAAAACAAGGCGATGAGCATGTGTTTGAAAAAATTAGAGAGGAGCAGGTGCGGTATATTATTTCTACTTCCCATTGACAACATTCTATGAAAAGTAGTTTATGGGAAGTAGAGTGGCTTATGATGATAGAAATAATGACAGCTGCTATATGTTATCTGCTAATTGTAGCACGTCCGCCTCTCATAGGCACGCATCTGACATATAGACTGACTTAACTGTCGTTAGGTTAGTTAGACAGGTGACCCATAGAATGACAGTTACTACCGATTATTGGGAAGACGAAACACAAGCAATTGAGAAGATGAAACATCCATCATTAACTCCTAGTAACGAGGGAGATGAAGGGACACCCGCTATTAAGGACCATTAAATGCCATAACTACGTGTCATCCCTATAAGTAAAGGCCAACCCCCAAAGTAAAAGGATCACTCTCATACACTCTGCATTTCTATTATGCACATCTGTTTTAATCATTTACTGATTATCACATTGGAGTGGACACGGAGAAAAGAAGTCCCACCACTATTTTGCAGATCTCCACCACTATCACCGTCGTGCTTAAAAGAAGAAAAAAATATTTATCATCAGTCACAAACCGATTAGAAAATCATAATGTTGGTGGTGCATAAGGGAAAAAGAGCATTAAATATGACCCTAAAAACATCCCATTAGTTTAAATATCTTTTCTTTTCTTTTTTTCCTTCATGTACATAACCACAAATCCAACCAGGGCCATTTCTTGAGTCCATTTCATAAAAATAAAATAAAATAAATACTAATAAAAAATAAAAAATTGAGCATTTTTTATACTTAATGGACCCTCGTAAAAGGCCCACCAAATCCAACTCTCTTTCTATCTCTCTCCATCAATTTGTTAGAAAAAAAATTATATTTGATTGGCACTTTGTTGACGCTGGGTCCCACTGATGTGCTGATGTGGCATCCTCATCTTGGTGTTTCAGTAGGGCCCACAACCATGCTGACATGTCATTCTTATCTTCTCGTGCCAAGAAATTTGAAAGAGTTTCAATACAAATTGAGCTGATAAGAACTCAATTTTTGATAAAAATGTTGTCTGTAAATTTAATAATGTAATTTTTGTTTGATAAATAAAGATATTATACCAAGTTAAGGATGTTTTTTTTATAAAATACTAAATTTTGAAATTTTTTACAAAATCTCTTGATTATTAGAAGTCAAATATTTGAGTCATCAAACTATAGCTTAGATATTGAACTCTTGATTAAAAATACAATTTGAAACCACATGTATTAACAAAAAAAATAAATATTTAAACTTTTGAAACTTATGAAGACACGAGAAAAAATTCCATAAAAATCAATGATTTCGTGATTATGCTTGTTAAACACCAATTCATAGTGGAAGAAATGCTTTTGACATGATGATTAAAGGTCTGTTTATGATGTCTTTACTTTTTGTAAAATAGCTTCTCGAATAAGTTATATTGAACCAATTTCTTGTAAAAACTCTTCTAATTAGACAAAATACTTTCGAGAAATTATTCGAAATGATCCAAAAGCCATGTCAAACATGCTTTGAAAATATCATTAGAATTGAGAAAAGATGATTTGAAAATGATAGATAGGGAGTGAAAGATCCATATGAAAAAGTGCTACAACTTGACCCAACCATGATAAATGTATGGCTAAAAATAAAACTTTTCTCTTATTGGTTTATTAAAAAATGAGATATTAATTTTATTTTGTATTTTGTTTCTTTTCAAAGTAACCCTCTTTACGAAAGAATGAAAGTGACCCACCCTTGGGAGAAAATTAATAGAGAATAGCTTTTTCATGTAGAAAATAGAGAAAATATGCCAAATTGAGACAAGTAGAATAAATTGGCTCTCTATTGAATATATGCAAAAACAATCTTAACTTAAAAAAGATAAAGCAATTAAATAATGAGAACATATTTACCGAGTTCGAAAGCATAAACTCACAAATAGTAATACGTATAATGAGATTCGAATTTTGAACATCGTAATATAATATCACAATCTTAATTTTTCTTGATATATAAATGACAATACCATATGGAATCATGGATATGACGTATTTGATATGCAATTTTGGTAATATACGCAAATTACGAAATAGAAAGTTAAAATAGTACCATAGATCTTCAATCGACTCTTAACAATAACAAGTTGGCATGAACTTGACAATATTACATTTGGTACACATTTTTTATCCACTTAATCGTTAAATAATCACGTGACTTGAAACATCTCACTTGTTTATAAAACTAAGAAGACATTCGATAAAATAATGGGCGGAAAATGAAAAATAAACAATTATTCTTGTCAACCCTATTACTCGCACATTCTTTCTCAACTCATCCACTAGTTCGCTAACCCACACCCCATAGTTAAGGATGGTAATAGGCCAAGTCAGACTGACTCGACCTATGCCAACAAAGACACAGCTTGGCCAAAGGGACGGGCTCGATTCTTATAAGGACGAGCCGAGTATGGGCTCGACTTGTCGATTCCATGGCCCGTGGGCCGAGCCGGTCCACGTGCTTGGTTCGATAATTTTATTTTTTCAAAAATACAGTATTTTATATGAGCTGGCATGTGGATCAGTTCACAAGCCAGTCTATATTAATCATTCAAAAGGGAGGTTTGGCCCTGACGAGCCCAGACCCATCAATAAACCACAAGCTTTTTTGCGCCCATCTACCTGGCCCACGAGCGGCCCCTAATTTGAACTTCCAACAATAACAAAGAAATCGTATTTTTGTTCATGTTTGGTTAAGTTTAAATTATAATTAAGTTGATAAATTAGTTAAACATACTTACTTTCTAAATATTTTATAAAATTTATAACTTATAAGCACTTAAAAATAATTTGTGTACTGCCAAACATGCTATTTATCCTCTATATCTCGTTTATAGTACATAGATGATGATATTAAAAATTAAATAGCAATAAGAGCATTTGGTCTACCAATAAACCAAATGTAGATGATCGTTGAATATGGACCATATCGTGTCTTTAATATTCAATAATGATAATTAATAATTACTAAACTTATAATGCTAATAATAGATTATCTCATTGTTATGGGCTCTAATCGTTGCTTAACTTAGATGTAATCCAAAATTAGGCAGCACCCTCTTACGAAATCATGACATAATTTCATTCGGACAGACATTATTATTGATTATTTGCTGAAAGCCTGAAAGCAACATTATATTGTATCTTGCAAAACAGCTTGATTCCATTATATCCACCTAAAACATGCAATTATATTATCATCATAATTAAAAACAACTACAACAATAATAATTTGTTGCTGATTAAAAGGTTCTTTTTTACAATTTCACCCTTTGAATAAATTTAAAAAATATCTACATAAAAGTTAAACCTTAATTTTTCAGATATTTTATGTGATCGTAAAGAATTTTTTTTTTTTAATATTTAAAATGTGTTTGGTTATACTTAAAAGTAAATAAACATGCTTTTAAGTTGTTGTTTTTTGTTAAACTTGATTTTTAAAGTTACCTTTTTAACAAAGAAAACTTAATTTTCAAAAAGTAAGTATTTTCACACTTTCTAAAAAAATAACTTTTAAATCACAATTAAAAACCAATATCTTACACCTTTAACTCAAGAGGAGTCTACCACCTAGGAGGTAGACGCCATGCTGCCACGTGGGAGCTTAACTTGATCTCAATGCGCCTCGCCTAAAAGCGACGCGACACCATAATTCACCAACTTCACACTTATGACAATATCACATTATAGCAGCATGCAGAATCTTCGCTTGGAGGTGAACTTTTTATTGAGCCCCGCCTTTACACGAGCCTCCCATAGGACCAAATATAAGTGGCGGGCTCAAGTAGGGGGATAAGGGGATCTATCGGTGAACCCTTGTACCTTTATTCTTGGTCTTTGTATGTTGTAACAACTTTGGCAGTAGGAGGGCGAGTCCTTGGTCACCTAAGTTTTAAAAGAGTTGCATCTAGGTCGCTCATCTCAAATTCCATGCAATCAAGCCTCTCAACTTCAATTGCTTTCAAATTTGACCATTGTAGTTACAAATTATGTTAATTAGACTCACTAGGATTTGTCTGATAAGGAAGTAACTGTATCAATCATTAAAATATCTGTTACAGTATCTTATGTGATCAAAAGAGATTTAGAAGAACAACTAAAAATGCCCTAGCCACTTAGATGGTTACATTGTTAAAGAAACAAAATCACAATGTTGAGAACGACTTAACTAATGATTGAATGACACGTGTTATATTATGATAGTATTATTTTTTACTAAATAAATCTAAATCCATTTATAAATAGCTAGGCTTGTTTCAATGAAAACGTATGCAACATTATACCCTAGTCAATGTCCTTTCTATTTATCTCTTCCACAATCAATTTAATTTTTGATAATTAATTTGATTGTTAGAGTGAAAGCTGTCGTCAGAACCCCCTCCAATACTGTAATATTTTCTTATTAACGATGTCTAAGTGTATAAGTAACGTACATATAGACTGAGAGGTGATAAGAGATTTGTTGACAACGGGATCTTTTAAATTTTGAGATCAACATAATGTAAATTGAAAATTGTTAGAAATAGTTTGTAACGGATTGCGTTTCTCCCCTGTCACTGCTTGCCGTCATTTTCTAGGTCGAGCGCTGTTTCTGAATTTTAATGTAAATAAGTTTACAGTTTGTTTGACTAAATTTAAATTATAATTTAAGGTGATCAAACTAGTTAAACATATTTTTTATCCACACATTTTGTAGGACCTACAACTTATAAGTACTTAAAAAATAATTTTAATACTACCAAATATACACTTAATTTGATCTAGTAGACAAGAAACTCAATTTCGCACGGTTAGTGATACGTTTTTATTTATCCTTAATGTAACAATAAGTGTGATTCAAAACTTGTGTTGAATTTTTAAGATAGCCTGACTATTAATCTTGTTGACTCCCCATGGAAAGAAAATATTATCTTTTAATAAATATATTATCTTGTTATTTGGTAGTCCTGTTAATAACTTAAGCACAAAATTATTTGCATGACCTTCCTTACTAGAGTATAATATTAAATTATAAATTGTTTATTCAACTGGTTTTCTTGGAATTTATAAAACTTAATTTGGTATTTTAGGAAGGGTGGTAATATTGGTAGTAAAATTTTCTTTTATTACATTATTTTTTTAATTCTGTTAAAGATTTAAAATATTTATTTGTTGTCGCATTTATATTTTCACATTTTTTGTTGTATTCTTATTTTTAATTTTCAATTAATTAATATATAGTGTCGTGATAATCGTTTCCGTCCAAACATCCCCGTTAGTGTGATTTGAAATGGGGTTGGGGCAAGTCATTCTTTTATATTGTTGTATTTTTGTTTATTTAAAAATATGATGAGCAAATAAATGTATTTATGCCTCTTTAATTGACTTTTTAGACGAAGATCGTTATTAGATACAATATGTATTAATTAAAAGAAAGATGGTGATAAAAACGCGACACAAAAATAAATAAATAAAGACATAACTACAATAATGAAAAAATATTGAGCATCTTAATTAAAAAGTGGTGAAAAAAAGAAGGGAATTTAAAATTTTAGACAAATGCAAATGATCATTTTTAAAAATAGCAATTTTTAATAACATTTGCAAAAATAATAACTTTTTAATACAAAAAGTCATGTATACACTTTCGCCGAAAAGACAGTTGAATTGTCGGAATACATTTTAACTATCGTTTTTTTTTTTCATTTAACTATCGAGTGTATAAAATAATAATAATCTACTTTCCGGCCGACAATAAATTTTTTCCAGACATTTCAATTGTCATTTGACAGCCTCAAGTTGTGGAACAATAGTTTGAAGTTGTCGTTGAGGTTGTGGAACGATAGTTACTCAACCCACTTTGTTTGCTTTTTTGGTTTCTATATTTTTCTTCTTCAACCAGACATTAATCTATGAACACATCTTTCAACAATTTTTAAGCAATTATATTCAATATGTTTTCAGATCTAAAAACAACTAAACTAATCTAGTACAGAACCTATTGAATTTTTGTTCTTTTATAATCTAAATTAATCTATCAAAAAAATAACTTACTTGTGATGAGTTGGTTGATGGCGAATAGTGACACGAGGTGGTGGGTGGTGGAGCAATATTTGGTTCTAGTGAAATAATAGATTTGATTTTAATAATTGGTGTTTAAGTAATTATCTGAGAGTATATTTGTCCAAAATAATCATTTTTAACTTACTTTTAAATACTGCCATTTTTTAAAAATAACATATGCAAACAAACATATATTTGCTATAATTTTCTTTTAAAAAAAAAAAAAAAAAAAAAAAAAAAAAACAAAGCAGTTATAGTACAACTGCCTTTTAGGAAATGCACCGATCCCATGAACTGATATCAATCTAGGATTTGATGGGACTTTTTATTAAAGGATGTTCACGTTATACATTATTGTCATTTTCTATAAAGAATTTGATTTTGATTTTGAGTTTTTTTTTTTTATTTTATCATTTTTAATAGGATTAATTTCACCAACGGTTACTAAAATTACAAAATAGTCACTGAAATTCAAAAGTTTCAGTAGTGATGACTGAAGCTAGAAATCCTTTCACTAATGGTCACTCCATTAAATTTTTAATTTAAAATGGTGATGTGTCAAGATGAAGTGATATTTATTTATTTCATAGTAGTCTATGTACTTTATATAATATTCACTTTAATCCCTATATTTCAGTTAAGTCATTCAAAAATTTCATATTAGCTCCTTAATCTTATACATCTTTACACTTTGGTCCCTAAATTTTTAATTATCTTTCAGTTGAGTCCTCCAAAAATTACTTCTTAAGTCCTTCAACTTTTTACATCTTTACACTTTGCTCTCCAAATTTTTAATTATCTTTTAGTTAAGTCCTCCATAAATTGCATCTTAGGTCTTTCAACTTTTTACATCTTTACACTTTGGTCTCTAAATTTTTATTTATCTTTCAGTTAAGTCCTCTAAAAAATTGCATCTTAATTCCTCCAGAAACCTTGATTTTAGTAGTCAAAATAAGTGTAATTTTAGTGGTCAAAATAAGTGCACTTTCAATTAAATCCTTAATTTTACACTCGAATTTTCTCCTAAACGAACAAAATAATATTATAGGATCTGACCACTAAAATGTCTGCTTTTGGTGGTCAACTATAAGTCATAAGTGCAAATTTTACATTTATTTTGACAACTAAATAGTTTATTATTTAATTATATTATTTTGTTCGTTTAGGTAAAAATTCGAGTGTAAAGTCAATGATTTAATTGAAAGTACACTTATTTTGATCACTAAAATTGTACTTATTTTGGTCACTAAAATCAAGGTGTACAACAAATTTCGTGTATTAAAATACAGAAACTGTTACAAATTGAAATTTTGATAAATTACAAAGTGGATAATCTCCTTGTGACTGCGTAACTGCAGAATCCTCTGATTAACGATCCGAGTGTTGAAGACAAGGGGCCACGTGACTTGAATCCTGGACTTCGAGACTTGTTGGAAATTTAATTTGCTTGAACCTTCAATGTTTGGACTTGGCTTGAATTTGATTTGTGAAGAAGCTTTGATCTTCTTGGACTTGCTTTAATTTAAAGAAGATCTTGATCTTCTTAAGATTTCCCGGGTTTTGGATTTTCTGCCGGGTTGTGGATTTTCTCCTGGACTTGCTTCTGGACTTCTGGCTTTTCTTCTGCCGGAATTTAACTTGTGATTTCTCTTGGACTTAATGTCCTATTTATAGAGAAATCTCAAATTACCCACTTTCCATTTATAACCTTCCAATACGTATTAAATATAAAAGTGGGACGAATTTTCTACGTGGGTTAGTTTTAATATGAACGGGTCATAAATAGACTTGGGCTTTAATCACTTTAAATGGGCTATTTGTTTTTAATAGGCCAAGCCCATTTATTTATTTTATTTTATTTTTTGGTGTCTACAAATGCCCCCTCAAGATTTATTCATTTATTATACAAAATAAATAAATAAATAAATCTTGATTTTGATTTTAATTTAAAAATTTGATTTGAATTTGAAGACTATGTAGCACAATTTTAGTTGGAATGAAATTCTTTAAGATATGAACAAAGTTGGGCTTAATGGAATTAATCCTTATCCCTACCAGTTTTATTCACGATTTTTTTTTTTTGAAACTCTATTACAATTAGGAGTCCTTTTTGGGTTGAATATAAAGCTCCTCTTAGTTGATAGATCTTTGATTGTTTGAGTGCAGAAAATATTTTCAACAATTTTTTTTTTTACTGTCGGTTAATTTGAAATTGGTTAAAGTATTCAATGTGTATTGAAAATAGATGACATTAACCAAGAAAGAAGAAGTTGATCTACTTTGTCTCCTCCAAGCATGCTGAATTAACTTGAAATTTTATTTGTTTAGCCTTTTTCCATTGTCCACCAAAGCTTTTATTTCACACCAAATTCTAGAAGTTGGCTTCTCTTCAGTACAACAGCGAATTATAAATTCGGTCCTTCAACTTTATTTTCATGTCCATTAACAAATTTCCTTTTCATACGAAGTTCATAGAAAGCCTGATGACATTTGATTTGATTCTTTGAATTAGTGGATTTGAACTTGATGCGTTGAAGATCTTATCGTTGAAACTTATAGAAAGAATCGATCAGGGTAAGACATACTTTAATAAGTTCTCTGTATTTTTTTATTTTTATTTTTTATTTTATTTTTATTTTTATTTTTATATAAGATTACACGTATCTCTCTCTCTCTCTCTTTTTTTTTTTTTTTTTAATTATGTAAAATCAAACCTTATATATATACCAAAACCCTTTTTTTTTTTTTTAATAATTTACATGATATGTGCGTGTGTGTTACATGTGTTTCAGTGTGTGTTCTTTTTTTTTTTTTTTTCAATATGAAACTTGGTTTCAAGTTTCTGTTTTATGGTTTTTTTTTTTTTTTTTTTTTTTTTTTCATAAGTTAGAACTTTGTAAGTTTATAAAAGAGAAAAGAAAAAGGAAAAAAAATATGGATACTACACGTATTCTTGTGTGTGTGTGTGTGTGTGTGGGGGGGGTTATTGTGTGTGTTGGTTGGGTAGATGTATGATGTGTTTGTGTGTGGTTTTTTTTTTTTTTTTTTTTTTTTTTTTCAATAACTTGGTTTCAAGTTTCTGATTTACGTTGTTGTTGTTGGTTTTTTTTTTTTTTTTTTTTTTTTTTTTAAACTTCAAATTTTTTGTACATTTGAACTATTTATTTATTTTAAACATTCACTAATTTCTTTTGTTATTTTGTTGACAGGATCTTTGGAGCGGACCAGAAATTTTGAGGTTCGGATGATTTTAGTTGTGAAAAATAAATATCTCCATGATAGAAGTGTTTTAGAAGTCCAGAAAATTTTGTGTTAAAGACCAAGGACCGAAACTTTTAATCCAAGGCATTTTATGTATTTGGAAAACTTGTCGTTCTGGACATCAAATCTTAAAATACTTGAAAAATTTAGTGCAAAGAACTATTTCAATTAGGGCTGCACAAAAAAACTGCGAAACCGCAAACCGAACCGAAACCGTTGGTTTGAAACCGTTGGTTCGGATCCACGTGGACCCGCGGTTTTTTTTCTCTTAAACCGAACCAAACCGTTTCAAAATGGTTTGGTTTAGGTTTCAATTTTCAAAAACCGCACAAAACCGAACCGAACCGCTTTTAAATTTTTAAATTAAAAAATAATTTTATTTAATTATAAATATTACAATTTTAAAAAATGTAAAGTTGGCATGTTGCTAGATGCTAACTTGCTACTATTTTTTTGTCTTTTTATTTTGTATTTTGAATTTTAGACAAATGTAAATATAATTTAACGTTTAACATTATTATTTCTCGTTTAAACTTATATGTTAACTTGTTTTAAATATATTATTATAATATCGATAGGTAAACCGCGGATTAAAACCGAACCAAACCGCAAATAATGGTTTGGTTTGGTTTGGTTTGAAAAATAAAATGGTTTGGTTTGGTTTGGTTTGGAAAAACTCCAAACCGCATAAAATGGTTTGAGTTGAAAATATGGCACAAACCGCCCAAACCAAACTGCGTTCACCCCTAATTTCAATTAGTTTTTATTTTTATTAAATTTTTTTTTTTTTTTTGGAACACCTGGAAATAGAGGCTCGGAACGTATCTTTTTAGATGTTCCCCGAAGACTCACAATTCCAGGATGGAGTTTTTTAGAAGACCTGGAAATAGAGGCTCGGAACGTATCTTTTTAGATATTCTCCGAAGACTCACCCTTCCAAGATGGAGTTTCAGAAGACCTGGAAATAGAGGCTCGGAACGTATCTTTTTAGATATTCCCCGAAGACTCACCCTTCCAGGATGAAAGATTTTAAAGAATTTAAAAAATTTAATGTTCATAATTACTTTAAATTATGGACCATTTTTCTTTTTTCTTTTTTTTTTTTATTGTTTCTTTGACTATTTTACTATCATTTTGTTTTCTTGTTTGTTTTTATTTGTTTATTTATTTATTTTATTTCTTTGTTTGTTTGTTTATTTTGCAGGAATGGCACAATCAAATTCTAAAAGCAAAGAGAATTTGAAATTACCTGAAATTATTGAGCTTAATGATACGGCACGGAAGGGCAAAGTTCTTTGCTTTCCTAAGACAATTGTGAAGTATCACAGCCAGACCAACGCCACAGGAGAGCTCAAGCTTACTATCCACAGGCCGATGCCATGTCCTTCGACTTTATGTGTCCCTTTAAAGGAGCTGCACATGCATATTCTCAGTAATCGCCAGAGAAATTCGGATGCCATCCAACATCCTTCTTTGGGTCCACCTCCACATCATTCTCAGGCTATGATGATTATTCCGAGAGCGATCATTTCCGAGAGGATTAATCAAAGAGAAATAAAATGGGGAAGTGTACTTAGTAGCCGTGGAGAAGCTTCTTATCTTCCAAAGTTTTGGGAGTGGTCGGTTTGGATCCATAAACTCTTAGTCAAAAGAAATCTTCCTGAGTTAGCTTCTGCAGTTTATTCCGCTACAAAGGAATATCCTCGTCCCAATTCTATGTACAGAGCTCTTTGTGAAGTTTGGTGTCCGGACACCAATACCTTTATAACCACAAGTGGAGAAATTGGTATTTCTCTCTGGGATATTCGAGAAATCACTGGACTTTCTATTAGGGGTGATTATTATGAGGAGGTAGTTCCAAGCCTTTCAGAACTGTCGAATTTGCTTCCCCGATCTTGCTCATATTTGTTTAAAGCATATTCACTGATAGTCGATAAGAAGAAAACTGATCGAATTCGCCATGCTGATTGGATTGAGTTTTGGTTTCAAGAAGATGATTGCGTTCCAAATCCTCGGAAGAGTAAGCCTTTCAAGAAAGCTATGGAATCGAGGCCACATAAAGAAGGCCAACGAATAGTAAAAGACAGGATACGGAGACCCGTCTTCACAGACAAGCCAAAAGATATTTTGCGCAGGGACAGGAGTCATTGGAACTCTTCTTTATCTGTTGACGAGGAAGAAGAGTTAGAAATAGCGGCCTATCTTTCGCTTTGGCTTTGTCGTTTCATTTTTCCTTCCAGAGACGACTATCTTAGAGTCGGGACTTTCAAAACAGCTTCCAGAATGGCTGCCAAGTCGACTTACAGTTTAGTTCCTCCTATTTTGGCTAGTATTTATCGAGGACTTACAGAAACATCAAATTGCGTGGCAGGTCATGACATTGGATTGATCAAATATGCATTTCCTGGACATTTTTTGTATGCTTGGGCTGCAACCTATTTTCTCCGAGGAATTTACAGTAACATTGACAAAAGCATTGGTCGCCCTATTATCAGAAGATATGCTGGAACTTTAAATGATCTCCAGCCTTGGGAAGTTGACATGTTCGATTGTCGAGAACTTGTTCGTGGAAGGATGGATCACAATGATTTTTGTTGGAACCCTATTCATTTGCCTCCTCATTGTGGTATATGCACGAATAAGGACGATAGATCTACAGAGATTTCAGAGTTCATGATTAGCATTCGACCTGGATTTGTTTCTTATCGCCGAGGATCTAGTTCATACATTCTTGAAGCATATAACCCTCATCGGTTTGGAAGGCAACAAGGCTTCAAACAAAAACTTCCAGGCTCACCAAAAGATATGAACTTAGTAATAAATCCAATGACTCTTTATTGTGCTTGGTTATCTTTGACACAAGTAGGGAGTGGCTGTTCATTCCATATTCCAGGGAGAACCAATAATATACAAATTCAAGTTGATTCTGCATATGAAGATTGGTGGAATAATGAAGTACTTCCAAAATTGAACAAGGTTCAAGTGAAGGATTTATTATCCAGTGAGAATACAGACTTTAGACTCGAGCAACCCGTACCTATACCAAAGAATACGGAAAATGACAAAGCCAAAGAGATCAACCCTTCCTGTGTAGCTTCCCAAAGAACTTTTCAGAAAAGAGCCTTAGAAGTTCCAGATGAAGGAGTTCCTAAGAGGCTTAAATTTACATTCCCTTCAACGGAAATCGTTTCCTCTTCAGAGCGTGTAGAGAAGATACCTGGAACAATTTTGGTTTCAGAAGGCAGTAATTCCGGAGATCAAGCATCTCGGGGACTTGAAGCAACTCTCGTTCCAGAAGATAACAGTTCTGAAGATCAGGTATGATTTCAATTTATTTTCTTTTCTTTTCCTTTTTTTTTCTTAATGTATCAACTTTTGATTTCAGACTACCCTTTCTTTGGTACATCGTCGAAAGCGGTCGATACGACTGAAGAAGTCTCAATCTATTCAAAGCAACCACGGAGCCTGTGTTGAAACTTCAAAAATGGACTTGAGTATCCCAGATATATCTTTACACGAAAAAAATTTAGATATGTCGCCTCAAACAAGAAATGCAGGTATATATCTGTTTCTTATTATTTTGCCTGACTGTCTGATATATCGGTGTGCAACTTTCCCTCCTCATTTTTTTTTTTTTTGTAGGATTTCCTAAAATTCCCGAAGAGCTGAATTTTTACGCAAGTCCAAGTCCTTTACTGGATCAGACCAGCGAGAATCTTGACATGATTGATGCACTTAATGGGATTGATGGCCTTAATGGTTCGAAAGATCTTCCCTGCGATTATCCCAGTCATATCAGTGGTGGTATTTTGACATCCAAGCTGGCAGATATCAATGATGAGGGAAAAGTAAATTCTGGAACTTCAGTAGTCAAGATTCCGGGGAACGAACAAGAAGCACCTGATACCCAATCTTCGTTGTCTTTGATTGTTGTTCCTACTTCAAATATAAACAATCGTGGGATCGCACCAATTTGTTCTTCCATGTCTGAACTTTCGCTTGGAATTACTGAAGACTCTTCTTTTCTAAAAGATGTTTTTCGAGAAGCCATGACTAAGTATCTTAAGAAGTCATTCACGGATGTAATAAAACACGGTTTTTCAAATCTTAGAACTTGGTGGGCTAAAAGCAATCAGAAACTTCAAAACTTGATCACTGAATCATTTCGAGCGGATCCAGCACCTTTGACGAAGCGTATGGAAGTGTTTCTTAAAAGAGTTGATGCTTACCTTTCCAAAAGAAAGCAAATTTTAGAGTGTCCGACTTTAGAAGAAAGAGACCAGCAATTGGAGTCTTTGAACAGTCGAATAGATGTAGAGATGGCCATATTTTCTTCTTTGGAAAATAAGACTAACCAATTGGCTTCCCAGCTCGACAAACTCCGTGATGAACTTCAGACTCGTAAGGAAAATCTAGATCAAATGGAAGAGGCCAAGATCACTCTGGAACAAGCGCAAATTAGAAATATCGCCAACGTGGAATCCATCGATCAGGAGAGGAAGACTCTTGAAGACATTTTTTTGCAGCTAGCTGAAAGTGATTGATCTTTTGAGCTAACACTCTACATTTCTTCTTCTTTTTTTTTTATTCTCTTTTGTATCATCTTTTTTTTTTTATGTAAAGACAAATAAAGAGGTATAAATACGATTATCGATTTTGACTGAACTTGGATTCATATATATGATTTTCTTTATCCAAGTTAAGAGATTTTTTTTTTTTTTTTTATAGCCGTTCACAGTTTATCCTCTTGCGGGCCAGGAGCATTACACAATTTTTTTTTTTTACAAAGGAAAATAAAACAAAGTTTAAGCGTAAAAACGCTTCAGAAATTTTCCGTTAATAGGTCCAATCTGCAATCCATCTTTGTCCACGATCTTGTATGCTCCATTGGTGAACACATGAGTAACGACAAACGGACCATCCCATTTAGGTTGGAACTTGCCCCCTGTCCTTTTTGTAATTATGATAGGCCTACGTACTGAAAGTACTAAATCTCCAACTTGAAATGATCTTGGCCGTACTTTTTTATTGAAAGACTTTGCCATCCGAGCTTGATAACATTGCAGGTGTATTTGAGCTTCTAACCTCTTTTCATCCAAAGCTTCCAACTCCTCAAGTCGAAGACGTGCATTTTCCTCTATCGTCAAGCCTTCTTGGATAGCAATTCGCAATGATGGAATCTGACATTCTAAGGGAAGTACAGCTTCCACACCATATACCAGGGCATATGGAGTAGCTTGTGTTGGAGTCCGGTAAGTAGTGCGATAAGCCCACAAAGCTTCTCCAATTCTTTCATGCCAATCTCTTTTGGATTTGGAAACAACCTTCTTCAACAAATTGCACAATGTCTTGTTGAATGCCTCTGCCAATCCATTAGCTGCTGCATTATACATGGACGAGTTGTATTGTCTGAATCCAAATTTGGTGCAGAGATTATTGATATGACTATTGCAGAATGGTTTTCCGTTATCAGTGATGATTATCGAGGAACTCCATACCGATAAATTATTTGACCGCGAATGAACTCTGCAACATTTTCTTTCTTTACTTCCCTCAATGGTATAGCTTCGGCCCACTTAGAGAAGTAGTCAATCCCAGCAATGATGTAGGAATGTCCAGCTGAAGACTTCGGTGTTATGGGTCCAATCACATCAAGACCCCATGCATCAAATGGCCAGGAGGCAATTGTCGGGTGTAATAACTCTGGAGGTTGATGAATGAAATTTGCATGGACTTGGCAAGCTTCGCATTTTTTGGCAAAATCCATAGAATCTTGAACCATAGTCGGCCAATAGTATCCCATTCTTTTTATTCGAAAATGGAGTTTAGGTCCTGACTGATGAGCACCACATATTCCAGAATGAGCTTCCTCCAGGGCATGTGCCACTTCCTCACTACTTAAGCATCGAAGGAATACTCCATCAAACGAGCGCCGATAGAGTGTGTCCTTATAGAAGATAAAGCGAGAAGCACGTCTCCGAACTTCTGTTTTACGACGAGGATTATCAGGTAACTTATGATGTTGAAGGTAATCAATTAACGGTTGCCTCCAATCATCCACTTCTTTGCCAACAATTTCAACATTATTGTTCTCCTCAAGATTTTCAGGCAGTAGAGGTGGAATTACCCATCTTTGAACAATTGATACCGGGTGAGAAAAATCCTCCTCTGACCTGACCAGAATAGCAGCCAAATTAGCCAAGGCATCTGCTTCTCTGTTTTCATTCCTGGGAACGAACTTGATTTTTACTGATTCAAATCTTTTTAGGAGTGTTAACGCATATTCATGATATGGCTTCAGGTTTAAATTTCGGACTTCATACTCGGAAAGAAGTTGGTTGATTATCAACAAAGAATCTCCAAAGACTTCTAGTTGATTAACTTCCATATCCAGTGCTGTTTCCAAACCAATAATAAGAGCTTGATATTCTGCCATATTGTTGGAACATTTTTCTGTCAAGGTAAATGAATATGGCATGACTTGATCATGTGGAGTAACAAATACAACTCCTGCTCCAGCACCATATCTTCGAGCTGCACCATCAAAGAACAACCTCCATGAAGGTATAACTTCAGTGCAAAAAACATCTTCGTCTGGAAAGTCTTCAAGAAGTTCCCATTCTGCCGAAATAGGATGATCAGCAAGAAAATCTGCCAAGGCTTGTCCCTTAACGGCCTTTTGTGGAATGAATTTGATGTCGAACTCGGACAATAGAAGTGCCCATTTTCCTATCCTCCCGGAAAGAATCGGTCTGGACATTATGTATTTTAACGGGTCAATCTTTGAAACAAGATTGATCGTGTGTGCTAACATGTAATGCCTCAACTTTTTAGCTGCAAAAATCAATGCAAGGCAGATTTTCTCAATAGGCGAATACTTCATTTCAGCACCTACCAATGTCCGGCTTAGGTAATATAGTGCATTTTCTTTTCCTTCGTCATTGATTTGGACAAGAAGTGCACCTAAAGAAGATTCTTGTGCTGCGACATAGAGAGTCAATGGCTTTCCTGGGATTGGAGCTGTCAGCACTGGTGGATGAGATAAATATTGTTTAATGCTTTGAAAAGCATTTCGACAAGTATCATCCCATTCAAATGGCACATCTTTCTTCACTAGCCTGTTGAATGGATGGCAACGACCAGCAAGATTGGAGATAAATCTTCGAATATATGCCAATCTTCCTTGAAGACTTTTCAATTCATGCAAATTACTTGGCTCTGGCATGTTTATTATAGCATCAATTTTTGATTGATCTATTTCAATACCTCGATGTCGAACAATGAAGCCAAGAAATTTTCCAGAAGTAACACCAAATGCACACTTTAATGGATTCATTTTCAACTGGTAACGCCGGAGTCTTTTAAAAATATCTCGCAAGTCTTGTAGATGATCATCTCGTTTCTTTGTTTTGACAACAAGGTCATCCACATAGCATTCTACTTGCTTATGCATTATATCATCAAAGATCTTTTGCATCGCCCGTTGATAAGTTGCTCCAGCATTTTTCAATCCAAACGACATGACTTTGTAACAATATATGCCCTTAGGAGTACGGAACGCCGTGAGCTCCTCGTCTTTTGGATTCATTCGAATTTGATTGTACCCTGAAGACCCATCCATGAAAGATAGAACTTCGTATCCTGTAGTAGCGTCCACCATCAACTCTGTTATCGGAAGTGGAAAATCATCTTTTGGGCAAGCTTGATTCAGATCTCGAAAGTCAACACAGACTCTTAATTGTCCATTCTTTTTCATGACTGGAACAATATTAGCAATCCAAGTCGGGTACTTAACTTCACGTATGAACCCAGCTTCAATAAGTTTATTGACCTCTACTTCAATTTGTGGAATCAATTCTGGTCGGAATCTTCTTTGGGGTTGTTTGATCGGGCGAACTCCATGCTTTACGGCAAGATGATGCACTGCAACTTTAGGATCCAACCCTGGCATTTCTTGGTAGGACCATGCAAATACGTCTTTGTATTCCTGGAGCAGGTTGAAGTACTCGGATTCTTCCTTTTCACTGAGAAGAGCACTTACAAACACCGGTCTCATATCTTCTTCTGTTCCCAAGTTTAACTGCTTCAAATCATCCACGGTAGCTTGCCCCCCTTCTTCGAATATTGGCGGAGCTGGTTCAGGTTCATTTGTCGTGGTTGAATTTTCAAATTCAGAATCTGAGTTAGAGGCTTCTTCAAAAGCAATGTGATTAATTGATACCTCTTCTTTATCCTTGCCATTCTTTTGAGATGAGGCAGTTTTTCGATTCCTATTCCTTCTTCTTGACTGTTGAGGCTTCAAACTTGAATTAGAAGTCTTAACTCCAAGTCGAGAAAATGTAGACTGTCTTTGAGAAGATTCTGGATAAGCCTGCACATTTTTGTCAATTTGAACAGAAGTAGAAGGATCACCACTTAACCTTTGAAAGACGGACGTTCTAACTCTTGGATCAACTATTGTGGAAGTCTCTCTTTCCAGCCTTTCGAATACTGAAACTCTGACATTCTCACTTTGGATTCGATCAAATACTGAAGGTCTTGACTCTTTTGGCTTTTCTTCAGGAGTCTCAAAGATTTGAATCATGATTGGATTTGAAGACATCTTCTTGACTTTAATTTTTCTTGGTGGACCTGGATTATATCCCAATCCATACTTTGGTTGTGCAATAAATGATCCACCAGAATCTGAAGGAACAAGTCCACCTAAAAGAACAGCATCAAGATCACCTAGTTTACGAGGCTCTCCTTTCCCAAATCCGGCATTCTCGAACAACTTCTTAACTTGCGGATTGTAATGTCCTTTAAAAGTTTGTTTCGGGTCTTCAACTTCTTTGACATGTGGCATGTTTTGTTTGGATGAATTAGAGATACAGAGCTTTTCCATATTTGGAATATTTGTTGAAACTTTGCTAGTCTCTGGAACTGTAACAAGTTGATAGGGTGGAGCCAATTTAGGAATGTTGGGTATCGGAAAAGTTAGTTCTTTTCTTAATACCTTAACATATGCTGACGTCGTTTGAGGTTGTTTGCCTTTGGAGAAATCTTCACAAGTAAGTTTCGGTCTCCCTGTCATAAGTTGATGAGGCGGCACTACAATAAGTCGGTGATCATTGTTTGTATCTTCTTTAATTTCAAATCCAGCTGTGGACAATCCTGCTGAATGAAACTCTTCACCTTCCGAGTAAAACTTGGCATCTGCAAAATAAGATTCTTCTTTGAGGAATGGTTTTGACTCAGCTACCACAGATTTGACTTCTCCATCTTGGCTATACTTGAAACATTGATGCCAAGTTGAAGGCACCACCCCAGTTTCATGCAGCCAAACACGTCCAAGGAGCAACTCATATGATGTTTTGGCATCAATGACATGAAAGAGAGCTGAAGAATTTAACTCCCCTATTTGCAACTTCAGGCGAATCATGCCAATGGCTCGCTGGCCCTTTTGATTGAATCCTTGAATCATGATGTTGCTCTTTGATAGATCATCAACATTTATTCCAATCTTCTTCATTGTTTTGATTGGCATAATGTTTACTGCAGAGCCACAATCAATCATTATTCGATACAATTTACATTCTCGGATACAACCACTGACGTATAGTGGTCTATTATGCAAGCGAGATCCAAGTTGTAAATCATCATCGTTGAACGTGATGGTGGCCATACAGTCTTGGTAAGTTGTAGATTTAATTGGTTCCAGTACTTTTCCTTGGTAAGCTTCCGGATCAATCAATGCCGCGATTAGAGCCATACGATCATCAAAAGAGAGATTAAGGGCATCTGCCAGGTTCGTGCTGGAAGGAATGTTATTGAGTTGTGATATGACCTTCCTCGTCTTTGAACTCTCTCCTGGTACATTTTTTGACTCACTTTCTCCATCTACATTGATGACATTGGAGGTGAAACATTGTTCGTCAAAGAAACTCTTAGGAAAATATTCTCCCAGGGTTACTGGTCTAGAAAGAGAACGTGGTGTAGCCTCTATTTCTGTTGATTTTTTGTTTGCTCTTGCTTTAATTTTGGGTTTCTTCTTTTGATTGTTTCTTGGCTTTCTTCTTGATTCTGGTTTCTCGTCATGGGTGTCAGGACTTGGAAGTTGTGGAGCTTTTTGGTGGTGTCTTTTCACGAGAGTCCATGCCCCCTGACTTTCTTCAGATGATACTTCATCAATAGATTGAACTTCAGTATTCCATGCCCCCAATGTCAGTCCTGCAAGAGGTACAAAAGATGAATTTTTACCTGTTTCGTTTGATCTCTGATATTTCTCCTTCTTACTTATGAAAGTAGACCATCCATCTCCAATTTCATCTTCAGATTCAGAGTCAGAATCCCAAACGTCTAGATCACCAGTCATGATTTCATAGAAGGTTGGACGATTACCGCTATCTGGTTTGACCATCTCTGGATAGACATACGTGATGGTAACTTCTTCGTCTACTTTGAGTTGTACCGGAATAGCTCCTTTCGGAAGTTGAGGTCCAAATTCAGCCACCTCGGACAATGACTTTCCAGCATCATATGGAGTAGGGAATGTCTGCTCTTTATTCGAAATGGGAATTGGGTCAAATGATCCAAATGAAACCATCGAACAACTGGCAGTTGGGTTTTCACCAGTTTCAAGTTTGATTTTATTTTCTCTGTCTAAACGGACAATAAGATCCTTTAGCACAAAACACCTCTCCATTGGGTGACTAATGATTTGATGGAACCTGCAATATTTAGGGTGATCAACTTGACCAGCCTCTTCCGGCCTTTTTGGTGCTGGAAGTTCAATTATCTTTTGTTCAAGGAGTTGATCTAAAATCCCGGAAACTTCAGAGTCTGAGAATGGATACTCTTTTTCTTCTAGTTCCTTCAGAGTAAGAAGACCTTTCCTTTGGACTTGTACTTTGTTGGGTCTGAACTCCGGTTTTGGCTTTGGGCCCGGATTTGAACTTGATTTTTTAAAAGTGATTTTTGCAGGAACAGTGGAAATTGTCATGGCCTCTTTAGGCTTACCTGGCTTACCATCCCTCTTGATTTCTTTCTTGGGATCTTTCTTGTCACGTAGATCACTCGGTAAGTAACTTCCGTGTCTTGCAATCTGGATTTCTAGATCATGGGCACGCGTAGCCAACTCTTCAAAAGAATGAGGCATATTCGCTTGGAGATTATAAAGTAGTCCCCAATGCATACCTTGGACACACATGTCAATAGATGATGTTTCACTGATGCGTTCTTTACAGTTAAGAACAAGGTTTCTCCATCTTTCAATATACTCTTCGACCAGCTCCTCCTTGCTCTGTTTTGTTCGGGCAAGTTCTGGAAGGCTAACTGTCCGTCTGGTACTATAGAAGCGTGTTAGGAACTCCCGCTCAAGTTGATCCCAACTATCAATTGATCCAGCCGGTAAGTCTGTATACCATTCAAATGCTGCGCCTCTTAGGGAGCGTACAAACTGCTTCGCCATGGTGTCATTGTAGGTGCCAGTGTTGTTACATGTTTCAATGAAATGAGCAACATGTTGCTTTGGGTTTCCTTTTCCATCGAAACATTGGAACTTCGGAGGTTGGTAACCAAGCGGCATCCTCATTTCTTCAATCCGACGGCTGTAGGGTTTAGCATAAACCATTGAAGATTGTGGCGAACCACCATACTGGGCACGGATTGTGTCAGCAATCATATGCTGGAGTTGTTGGACTGACAGAGAGCCAACAGAGAGTTGAGTTGTATCACGCAATACATTTTGCACTACTGTCCGGTCATGCATATCTTGCTTCTGTTGGTGCTCTTGGATTTCTGGATCCTTAGTTCTGGAAGAGCTTGCATTTTTTGGACTGTCTTCTGTCAATGGACTTGGCAGGTCGAGTCGTTGCATGAGGGTGGAAATTTATGCCTCTTTGTCTTCCAGCGTTTTTGTTAGCTTTTCAATGGCCAAGGCCATTTGTTGAATTCGGTCATCAGAGTCAGGTGTCATTTCTGCAACCATCACTGGCTCGAGAGATTCTTTAGAGGTGGTATAATCACCCCATTTTCGCGGAGAAGTGACATGTGTGGATCCGGACACGGATCCATTACTGGAATCAGAGCCGGAATGAGAACTTTTTACTAAGTTCTTGGATTTTTCTGCAGAACAGGAACCGGACTTCCTAGACTTGAAAATTTTGACTTTGCCCTTGTTAGAAAACTTCCTCAGTGGTGAAACCAACTGAATTTTCCCGGTTTTCGTCTGGGCTCTGGTTGTATGGAAAAGTTCAGCAAGTGTTTCCTCGAACGGAGTCACGATTTCTTTTGATTTTTCATCTGCCATAGTTGATGTAGTGATTGACTTGAAGATTTCACGGAATCGAAAGATGAGAGGGCAAAAGGTCCCACCGGGCGTGCCAAGAAATTTGTACAACAAATTTCGTGTATTAAAATACAGAAACTGTTACAAATTGAAATTTTGATAAATTACAAAGTGGATAATCTCCTTGTGACTGCGTAACTGCAGAATCCTCTGATTAACGATCCGAGTGTTGAAGACAAGGGGCCACGTGACTTGAATCCTGGACTTCGAGACTTGTTGGAAATTTAATTTGCTTGAACCTTCAATGTTTGGACTTGGCTTGAATTTGATTTGTGAAGAAGCTTTGATCTTCTTGGACTTGCTTTAATTTGAAGAAGATCTTGATCTTCTTAAGATTTCCCGGGTTTTGGATTTTCTGCCGGGTTGTGGATTTTCTCCTGGACTTGCTTCTGGACTTCTGGCTTTTCTTCTGCCGGAATTTAACTTGTGATTTCTCTTGGACTTAATGTCCTATTTATAGAGAAATCTCAAATTACCCACTTTCCATTTATAACCTTCCAATACGTATTAAATATAAAAGTGGGACGAATTTTCTACGTGGGTTAGTTTTAATATGAACGGGTCATAAATAGACTTGGGCTTTAATCACTTTAAATGGGCTATTTGTTTTTAATAGGCCAAGCCCATTTATTTATTTTATTTTATTTTTTGGTGTCTACACAAGGATTTTGAGGATTAAAGTTTGAAGACGTATAAAGTTAAAGGACTTAAGATGTAATTTTTTAGAGGACTTAACTGAAAGATAATTGAAAATTTGGAAACCAAAGTGTAAAGATGTAAAAAGTTGAAGGACCTAAGATGTAATTTTTAGAGGACTTAACTGAAAGATAAATGAGAATTTAGAGACCAAAGTGTAAAGATGTAAAAGATTAAAGACCTAATATACAATTTTTGAAGGACTTAATTGAAATATAGAGACTAAAGTGAATATTATATAAAATATATGGAGTACCATACAATAAATAAATACCACATCTTCATTTTAAATTAGAAATTTAATGGAGTGACTATTAGTGAAATGATTTCTAATTTCAGTGACCACTATTGAAACTTTTGAACTTCAGTGACCATTTTATAATTTTGAGGTAATTTTAGTGATCGTTGATGAAATTAAACCTTCATAATAAGATAAGATTATATGATATGTTGAGTGATGAAAGGAGGACATTCATGTCATAATCAAAAGGTTGACATTCATGTCATAATTAATAATATTTAGAATTAAATTTATGATCAATTTTGAATTATTGTACTATATTTGAAACAAGACATATCACTTTGATGCTAAGCAATGTAACAAAGTCATGTGATTTTTAAAAATGTTATACTATACTGTGTGACTTTTCGTAAAATATCGATTTCATAAATGTATCTGTATACAACAAAATATTTGGAGACATTTTGTCATATGTGACCGAATAATTGAAATTTATTTTAAATGTATAAAAATCTTGAATGAATTACTAAATCACTCACTCTGCTGCCAAAAAATTCTTCCAAATTTTTTGTCACGAGTGATTTTAAATTAAAAGTAAGCAAAAAGTAACATTACGTAATGAAAAAAAATTAAAATTACTCTCTAATCTTTCAAGTACCGTGATTTTGGGTTCTTAACCTTAAAAAATGAGGTTATGGATTCTCCAACAAGTGAGACGCTAAAATTGCAAACGACTTTATCGTCCAGCTTTACGTAAAAATTGTTTTTGATTTTAGCGTCTACATTGACGATTTCTTTCACGTGAATATCCATAATCACATAATTAAATAGGTTGGGGACCCAAAAATCATTTTTGAAAGTTAGGACCTCAAAATGAACTCTAATTTTCTCTTACACATTTAGAAACAAAATTTTATTTAAAAATAAATTTAACTTATTTTTAAATATTAGCCAAACGTGCTCACCTCAATAAAAAATGCATATTATACTTCTAAACTCTAGTGTCTAAATCGAGAATAATTTTTTTTATTTAGATTAATTTTATTTATTATAAAATACTGCTGAATAATAAGAGCTAACAGTAATTAAGGAGAATATAATCCATTTTTAATGATTAACTAACACGTAATTATCGAGAAGATACTTTACACGCTCCCGTACTCACGCGTGATACAACGAACCACACAATTATATTTGCAGACGCTCTGTGCGTGACAGCGAGGCACCAGGCAACGTTTGGGTATGAAAAAAAACCATATGACAAACATAACCTTATGGACCGACCGTCCGTCTTGGGATTTGAGCAATTGACTAGCGAATCTCTGTGCATGAACCATTTGACAACGCATTTAAAAGCCATTTTTACAACACCCAAACATGCCTTTATCTATGTTTTTATTATTTTTTAATAATATCGAAAAACTTTCCCAAAAAATATAAAAATTAATTTAACTATTACTTTATTGGATGTTGGCATGCTGGTATAAAATGGAGAAGCAAATGACGACAAAGTGGGCCCCACCAAAAGTAAATAAAAAGGGCCCCACTTTTACCCATTTTTTGGCGTTTAAGTGCAGGCTGCAAAGCACCGATTTTTTTGCAATTTCAGGCCTCATTTTCACACACACTGAGTTGCAGTTTCTCTGTTGCTACTACAGAAAGGAAAAGAAAAAATCTTGAAAACAAATGCAAACAGTGAAACAGCTGTTTGCCTTATAATTCTTGACTCTTTGTGTGTACACTTTATGTTCTCAGGTCTTTTGTTTCTTTTACTCTTTCTATCTAGTTAAACAAGTATGGAATAAAGTGGAAGAGGGAAAGAAGAAGCGGAATCAAAGAATAAAGGGTTTTGCTTTGTAAAGTTACAATCTTGAAAACAGAAGGGGATTGGGTGGGGAGGGTTTTGGCATTATGGGTTTGAGGATTACAATGTGCAGTGCAATTTTGCTTGTAGTTATGGTGTTATTGAGTTCATGGGTTTCTTGTGGAGAAGCTTCTGTTTCTTATGACTATAAGGCCATTTCTATAAATGGGCAAAGGAGGATTCTTATATCTGGATCCATTCACTACCCAAGAAGCACCCCTGAGGTATATTTATGTCAAATGTACTTCACACAACTTTTCTTGAATGCTTTTATTTTCTTCATTGCCAAATTGGATGTTTTTTTTTTTTTTCTCTCTTTCTTTTTTTTTTTTTTTTTACATTTTTTGCTTTATTGCAGATGTGGCCAGATCTTATTCAGAAGGCAAAAGAAGGAGGATTGGATGTGATCCAGACTTATGTTTTCTGGAATGGGCATGAACCTGAACCTGGAAAAGTAAATGTGTTATTTAGCATTTTTTTTCCCAGAAATTTTCAGTTATTTTGGGGAATTATTTACTAAAATTTTCTGTTTTTTGTAGTATTATTTTGAAGAGAGATATGATTTAGTGAAGTTTATCAAGCTGGTAAAGCAAGCAGGGCTCTATGTTCATCTCAGAATTGGACCCTATGCTTGTGCTGAATGGAACTTTGGGTAATATTAGATAATGCAAATGGAATTTTCTATTTATAGAAGAAAAACAATATTTTTGAGACAATGGTTTTATCCTGAGCACTTTTCTTGTTTCAATTTCAGGGGTTTTCCAGTTTGGTTGAAGTATGTTCCAGGGATTAGTTTCAGAACAGACAATGGACCTTTTAAGGTTAGTTGACTATTAGCTTGACATTTGAGTTTCCATTTTAGTTGAATTCCCTTTGATATATTTATTCCATTGATATCTAATTATGTGTTCATAATTTTTGGTGTCTGAAATCTTTTACACAAAGGCTGCAATGCAAAAATTCACAACCAAAATTGTGAATATGATGAAAGCAGAAAAGTTGTATGAATCTCAGGGTGGTCCAATAATTCTATCTCAGGTAGTCCTTGTGCTCCATTTCATTCTCTGTCCCCATGTTCCGAATTCCAATTTTCAGCCCATGCCTCTTTAATATCCACAAGATATTCGTGCACGTAAAGCAAATAAAATGGAAATGTGTGTATGTGACAGATTGAGAACGAGTATGGACCTATGGAATACGAACTAGGTTCACCTGGTCAAGCTTACACAAAATGGGCGGCGAAAATGGCTGTCGATCTTGGCACGGGTGTCCCATGGGTCATGTGCAAGCAAGATGATGCCCCGGATCCCATTGTGAGTACTATCCCTTTTCGCAACATCAATTTTTTGCTCTGTCTCTTTCTTCATATTCCCATTTTTTAATGGTTATGGTGTTTGTTCCCTTGTTCTTAGTGGGTTCCTATGTAACAGAGTCTTGTCCCCTTATGTGCTCATTAATAATATTTGAATTCTGGTTACACCTGCGCATGGCTTTGCTTCTGCACTTTCTCGCCCCAATCTGTATTACTGTCTTTATTATTATTATATAATCAGAGGCCTTTGAATCTTTGCTATGACCGAATCATGGCCATGTTTCCATGTCTTTTAACTTTCAACTTCCATCTATCGTGTTCTTTAAAGAATATTTTTCAACTTGATCCTGTCAAAAGATGTTAAAGTGATAAGAAATAATGTAACTACATCAAGCTGAAATCTCAAATATTCTTGTAATTTTGCGAGCTTCTACTTGAAAAGATAAATGTTAATATCTATTTAAATATGTTTATAAAATAATCTGTCATGATATCCTACTTTAATGTGTGTTTTTATTGTCCAGATCAATACCTGCAATGGTTTTTATTGTGACTACTTCTCTCCCAATAGGGCTTATAAACCGAAGATGTGGACTGAAGCCTGGACTGGCTGGTAATTTTTGAACTGGTCTTGCGACTGGCGATTTGATCAACTTATTGCATCTTTACTTTCTTATAAGGATCAGAATATTCGTAGAGTTTTTTCTATTCGTTTTATTGGCAATTATTCTCATACAACATTTGTTGTAGGTTTACTGAATTTGGAGGTCCAGTTCCCTACCGTCCAGCTGAAGATATGGCATTTTCTGTAGCAAAATTCATACAGAAGGGGGGTTCTTTCATTAACTATTATATGGTAAATTGACTATTGAATGAATTTGTTACTGCATTTAATTGGTAGTAGATTGCTAAATGTCTTTCTTCTTTCCTTTTGATCAGTATCATGGAGGAACAAACTTTGGGAGGACTGCTGGTGGTCCATTTATTGCAACTAGTTATGACTATGATGCACCTCTCGATGAGTATGGTATGCACACAGGATTAGACTCCCAAGTCTTTTTTATGTGTTAAAAATATTTGTTCAACATAGCATGCATGATGCTTCCCATGTACTGCGAATAACGAAATTTTTTGTCAGTCTGCACCAGTCATAGTTTGCCATGTCTTTTCAGAGGGCAGCTTCTGTCAGATGACTAAAGGAGGCAACTGTTTTACCGTTTTTGTTTTACTAAGTCACTGTCATCCCCTTAATATTACTGGATTCGTCGATCATGATGGTCACGCATGATGTCAAATTGATTTTAGAGAATCGACCTCACATTCGATAGGAATCTGACACACAAGTCTTGTCGAAAATTTTGAGGTAAAAGTTGGTTAATAGACATACAAGCACCTTGTGTAACTAAACTACATACCACAAGCAGGTCCTCCTTTTTATAAGACAACTGATCTCATGCCATAATTTGAATGTCCTTAAAAAGCCCAATGACCTCAATTGTTTCCTATTGCTTCAGTAATCACTAATCAGTGCTGCACAAGTTTTGTCATGCTAAAAAAGCATGCATATCACATAATTTTCTAAAGAATAGTGTGCTCATCAGCCTAAATAATGAAATTTTCTCTCATTTCTAGGACTGTTGAGGCAACCCAAATGGGGTCATCTGAAAGATCTGCACAGAGCAATACAGCTGTGTGAGCCGGCTTTAACATCTGCAGATCCCGTTGTTACACCACTTGGAAACTATCAAGAGGTTGGATACAGTTTTTATTCTCTCAAATATATCATCCTTCCTTGTCGAAGATGAAAATTTAGTTTCAAAATATCCATCTGTTTTGCTGTTTAGGCTCATGTTTTCAAGTCAAAGTCCGGTTGTGCTGCTTTTCTTGCAAACTACAACCAGCATTCATTTGCAAAGGTATCTTTTGGGAATATGCATTACAACTTACCTCCATGGTCCATCAGCATCCTTCCCGATTGCAAGAACACTGTTTATAATACAGCAAGGGTAAGAAAAGGCTATTTCAGTTAATCATCTATTTTTGTAGTTATATTGAAAAAGTGTCTCAAGTTCCTTCAAAAGCCCAGGTAATTTTAAAATATTATGTGAGAAACAAAAATTGAATAAATCCAAGTTTTCTTCTGAAGGTCGGGGCTCAAAGTGCACAAATGAAGATGACCCCTGTTGGTACAGAATTTTCTTGGCAGTCATACAATGAAGAGACAGCATCATATGAAGATAACTCATTTACTATGGTTGGACTATTAGAGCAGATTAATACTACCAGAGATATGACGGATTATTTGTGGTATACAACAGAGTAAGTGCTCGTGTAACTTTAAGTGACCTTACCTGCATTAACATTAGAACAAAAAATAAATAAATATCTTTACTTGAAATGAAATTGTACCCTATTTTCATTTTTCACTGTCTTTTTCCTTCTTTGTTTTTTTATTCAGTGTGAAGATCGACGATAATGAAGGATTCTTAAGAGGTGGGGAGTTGCCCGTTCTTACAGTTTTTTCTGCAGGCCATGCTTTGCATATTTTCGTCAATGGTCAATTATCAGGTTAGTGTTTATCTACATCCAAACAATTTTAGATCTCGTTTGGTGCAAGTACTGGTCACTCAATCGCTCTATTTTATCATTTTAAGGAAAAAATGTTCGATGAATATTTTATTAATTTCTGATCTCTTTAGGTGTCTTTCAAAACATCTGCCCAAAGCAGTTAGAATGTAATTGCTTTAGAAATCACCTGGACAGTATATTTTTTTCTTCTCTTGGAGGATTAGTTTTGGGGATGTTATTCATTTTTTTGTACTGAGTATAATAGGATCAGAGTTATTAGTAGTGTAAGAATGTGTAAAACAATTTAAATGTCTTCGTTGACAAAATCAAAGCTAATTTAGGAGCTTGTTGTGCTTTAGGCATTAATAATTATTTTTTGGATTGCTGCTAAACATTTCGTTATCGTATTCATCAGAGTTTTTTCCTCATTTTGCAGGAACTGGCTATGGAAGTCTAGAAAATCCCAAACTAACTTTCAGTCAAGGTGTAAATCTGAGAGGCGGAATCAACAAAATTTCGCTTCTGAGTATTGCTGTTGGTCTCCCGGTTTGTTCTCTCTCTTTCTCACTCACTCACACACACACACACACATACACGGCCATCCATGCATGCGCATGATCTTCTTTCTACTTTCTAGAATAAGGATTAAGTAAAGGAAATTCCAGTTTGATACTATTAGACATTGAGTGGATGATAATATGCTTATACACGCTTCTTCATGCACATGAGCTCAGAATGTTGGTCCCCATTTCGAAACTTGGAATGCTGGTGTTCTTGGCCCAGTTTCACTCAGTGGGCTTAATGAGGGGAAACGTGACTTAACATGGCAAAAATGGTCTTACAAGGTAATTTTAGGAATTCAAAAAACATTTTCATTGCTAACATTCTTCATCTCTAAATTTATTATTATGTTCTGGATAGGTTGGTCTAAAAGGAGAAGCTCTGAGTCTTCATTCTCTCAGTGGAAGCTCTTCTGTTGAATGGGTTGAAGATTCCTATATTGCTGAAAAGCAGCCATTAACATGGTACAAGGTGAGTGTGTTTTGCTTAATTAGAGGATATGGTCCTCTGTAGCGACTGTAATGGCAATCCATTTGAATACAGTTTCTAGATGCACATTATGCCTCACAAAAAAAGCATACACGATGATGTTTTTGATTGCTTGCATTTTTACTGAAGCTACCTAGCCAATTCTCCTCTGATTTATTCTTTTTTTTTTTTTTTGGTTTTGCCAGTCTACTTTCGATGCTCCAGATGGGGATGAGCCTTTGGCTTTAGACATGAATACCATGAGTAAAGGCCAGGTGTGGATAAATGGTCAAAGCATTGGACGGTATTGGAATCAGTACAAAGCATCTGGCAGCTGTGATGCCTGTAATTATGCTGGTTGGTTTGATGAAAAAAAATGCCTAAGCAATTGCGGGGAAGCTTCTCAGAGATGGTAAGCAAATCTACATCCTCAACCCTATTGTCTCTTAGATAAAACACATTCGACTAAACAAGGAATGATTTTTTTTAGGTATCATGTTCCTCGTTCCTGGCTCTATCCAGCGGGAAATTTGTTGGTTGTGTTTGAAGAATGGGGAGGAAATCCTTACGGGATCTCTTTGGTAAAAAGAGAATTAGCAAGCGTATGTGCAGATATATTTGAATTGCAGCCAACATTAATGAATTGGCAGATGCAAGCATCAGGGAAAGTCAACAAACCATTGAGGCCGAAAGTTCACCTCTCGTGTGATCCCGGTCGGAAGATCTCGTCTATCAAATTTGCTAGCTTTGGAACACCCGAGGGGGTCTGTGGAAACTTCCAAGAGGGAAGCTGTCATGCATTTCATTCCTATGATGTTTTTGAGCGGGTATTTACTGATCTTACGTGAAGTTACTCATTCCTGCATTAAATCAGCAGTGTTTAAGATCCGGCCTGTTTCTGGTTGAACCAGCCGGGATCGACTGGGTTATCGAATTGCATTTTTAAAAAAATACTTCTTTGTATCTGTCTTATGGATTGACATTTGCCCTGCATCTTGTTTTAATCTTGCAGTATTGCGTTGGGCAACCATCTTGTGCCGTACCTGTAACACCCGAGATCTTTGGGGGAGATCCATGTCCAAACATTATGAAGAAAGTTTCCGTAGAGGCCATTTGCAGTTAATCCATGGCCAATGGATTGAAGCATTCGACTTCAGTTATGTTTCCTCTTGACACGAGATGTTGGATGTTTTCTTTTCTTGACGTAGCGGTTAGACTTCCGAATTCATCTCAACCATTTCTTTGGCTTTGCTGGTGGTGAAGTTGTACATATATGCAACACACCATCTGGTCCAAAGCCAATATAAATTTTCAAGATGATTGCAGAGGAGATAGGGTATATATAACAGTTATTGTACTATTTTGGGCTGCAATTGTATAATAATACAAAAGATTGGGGGTCAAGGGAGGAATTAGAATGCACGTTGAGACTATACAAATTAGCCCATGTGCAGATTTCTCTAATCTTAGAAAACATGCAAGATTTGTATTCTTCATTTGCAAGAAAGCAATCATTTCTTTTGCTTTTTCCTTGCAATTCTACTAATCTTTCTATTTTGTGATGCAAGAAAGCAATCATTTCTTTTGCTTTTTCCTTGCAATTCTACTGATCTTTCTATTTTGTTGATGTCTGTGATTTCAACACTTGTCTCGTGCCCGTTTGATTTGGTTAAAAATTAGATTTTTTGTTAAATTTTGATAAAAATTAATGAAATGTGTTGTTGAAAAGTTGTGGGTATTATAAAATATGATATTAGAATTAATTGTTGACTGTCTTTAAATTTTTTTAATAAAATCAAACAAAGCCTAATAAATGACCATTGCATTAATGATTTCGGCCTACACCAAACTAACTAATTCTAAATCCGGACTTCGAACAATTTTGTTGGTTGGGGTTTAGTTGTAATTTTTTATTTTTGTTTTGTTTTTTTCTTTTTCTATTCTTCTTTATCATTCAATTTAAAGGTAAAAATAGTCCGTTTAACAAATTTTTGACTATTTAACGATCAAACTGACGATTTCTGTGAAAAAGAAATCTCGGGTGCTAATGTTTCATAGGTTAAAGACTTGGATGTTAGAAATTAAAGGTTCGAGACTCTATCGTCACAACGTTAAAATGTTTGGAACCCCGGTGCTATTTACCCTATTTTTAAATAAACACAAAAAAAAAAAAAAAAAAACAACAACAAATACAAAATTTTGACTAAATAGTTGAACAGAAATCATCATTATGAACTAAATGTGCTAATTAGTAAAAGATTGAGGAGAAGAAAGTTGTTTGCATAAAATCACTGTTCTAAAAAACCTGCATAGGCAGCTCCTAGACTTTCGCCTAAGGTTGAAGCTTGGCCTAGATGCATAGCCATGTCTCATGCCTCGCACTCCCATCGCCCTTGTCTCGCCTTCGCCTAGACCTCGCCTAAATCTGAAAAGTTTGAAGTTCGGCCTCCACGCCTAGTCATGTTTACGCTTTTTAGAACATTGCTTAAAACCACAGTGTTAAAAGACAAATAATAAACTGATGAATCAAGTATCGTCCTACGATGATTGTTTATCTAGCTATGAGTTCAAAATACTTCAAACTTTAACAAGAATAATCAAAATATGAGATTGACTTTAATTTAAGTAAAAGTATTAAAATTGCGAAATTAAAGCTTCTTGAAGTGTTTTCAACAATCTTTGAGATAATTTGTTATTGTAAAAGTACTAGGACTTCGAATAGACCAATACAATTTGAAACAACGACCAATGTTTCTACTTTACCTAAATGTCTCTCCCGAATAAAGTTAAAACTTAATTCTATATTTGAACTTCATATGTCTCTATGAAAATTGTGTTGTGAACACGTAGAATTGCATTAAAAACAAGAACATTCAATTTGAAATTATATAAAGTATAGGGGTATGTTTCTCCCTATCAGATTTTACCTTGTTTGCTAATTGGTGCCAAAAACCTATTTCGATGGTAAAATTTGAATTAAAACATCAAAACAAGGTTTACATCGTCGTCCTAACTATATAACGTTTAGCCAAACATAATCGAGTAACAAAAATGCATAATTGGAAAAGAAACTATCACCTAAAATAGAAAAATATTGTCAACTGTCACATGCAGTGGCGGATTTGGCATGGGGCCATGGCCCCCACACCCATTTGACAAAAAAAAAAAAAAATTTTACTTTTTTTTTTATTTAAATGGTCCACAACTTTTACACTTTCCTTTTTATTTTCCCAACTCCATTTCCTTCATCCCTTTGCGTCTTTCATGTCGAAAAATGGAAGATTAAAAATGGTGGGAGAAATCACAAAATCATCAAATTGAAATCTCACAAAAATCATCTTAGCAAGTGTGAAAGACTACTCTTTTTTTTTAATGAACTAGATATTTCTAATTTATTAGTAACTTTGCGATGTTTTTTAATATAATACATTAATGTTACGTCGTAATTTTACTATATTTTTTTGTTTTTGAAATAGAAATGGGTGGTCAATAGATGAATGATTGTTTGGTTGCTTTGTATATTGATATTTGTAATGTGAATTTGCAAATTAAATTTGGTTATTATATTTTACTTGTAGATTGATTAGATTGTTCCAAAAAAAAAAAATTTCGGGGGCGCTGCCCCCGAACCCCCGACAAAGCCCCCCCTCAAATTTTTTTGTTGGCCCTCATGACTTAAAAATCCTAGATCCGCCACTAGTCACATAAAACAATCTGAACGAAACCTTCAATTCCATTTCTTTTTTCTAAAACTAGATTTGCAATGTGTATTTCGACCTTTTTTTTTTTTTTTTGCTCAAGAGATCTAATATAGTGAAGATTTAAGTATAAACAAGGTCTCCTTAGTGCCTCAAATTTAATGCCAAGATTAGACAAAATTAGAAACTACCAAGTCAACAAAAATTTGACAGCAATTTTTCAGGGCCCACTCAAGTGCCAAATACTACTGCTGCCTCGTCTCTTTTCCATCTTTTGGCTCTCGAGAATTGGCTCTTTGCATTAATTATCCAAATACACACTGCAAGTGCAATGATTCACCTTATTATCCTCAATTCTTTCACTTGTATCTTCAAGTCGAGAAGTGTTCTACAATAACGAATAAAAATCAATGGAAGTTAATTCGAAAATGCTGACTTAAGTCTGGAAAATGAGTCGATATATGTAGGAGCGGAAGTAAGGGCTGGAACTGGACTGTAGTCCGCTCTCGATCTTGAAAAAATCAATTTTTGTAGTACAATTTTTCCAATAGCTGTCCGATCTTGAAGTGTGTATATATATATATTTTCATAAGTAACTCTTCATCCAAAAAATATTGACTCCGCTCTTAGATGTATGTGCATATATATTCTATATCAAATTCAACAAAAATAAGTGGAGATATAAGTGTGATAATAAAAATGACCTAGTGGATGAACTTTCACATCCTCAACTTTTAACATTAATCGAGTGGATGAACTTTTTTTATTTTGACGTTAAATAAATAAGTTCCCTGTAAATGATGTCTTGTGATAATCCATTAACATCACCTGCTCCGTTTCATATCACAATGCTTTCTTTTTTCACTTCTTTCCCTTTTTACAGTCCTGTTTTCTCCCAAATGGGACAACATTTTTCTCAGTAAAAAACATACACTACTAGTCTAGGCTTTGGAGTCATACCTTCATTGAACGGTATGGAATATCATTAATTATCATTATCATAGAGCCTACTGTACTGAATTCTTAACCTGAAATTTAACTTACTAGCACTGAAAATTCAAATTTGACCAGCTAAGAACAATACCAAAAGGAAGGCGCCTAAACGTTCAAAATTGCTAAATAAAACAATTTATCACATCCTGATTATACAACACAAAATAAAAAATAAAATTATGAAAACGAACATAACCGCAGGGAATGCACACAAGCACTAAACACGGTTCATGCTGTAACTTGTCCACAAAATGCAGGCAGGTGTGTGTTGGGGTTGGGAGCAGGTCTATGGGTATTAACCTAAAATTGTTGAAGGAAACAGTGCATCACCCCGTGAAACATCAGTCTGCTTCTTCCATCAAAAACCCACCTTTCGGTCAACATCACAAATCGAACACTATATTAAATAACAAAACTAAAGAAAAAGGTATACAGGTGAAAAAGTGAACTTACATCAAGAAAGGGTCTTTCGAAATTAATTAATCACCCAAAGAAAAATTAACAAAATTTATCAAGCCACAATTGCATTGGTGCTGATGAAAAATCAGAAATGTTCCAATACAACTAAGGTCTCTTCTATTGGAAATTCTTCTACATCTTACAGTCCATTAAAACGTTTTGGTTTGAACAAAATCGAACAGGAATAAAATACAAGCCACCAGAAAATGAAACATTTTCTTGCAGGCTGGGAAAATTTACAGAGTTTCAAGCTCTTATCCTGCCTATTAAAGAGTTACCTGATCTAGTTGCTCTTCCATCACCATCCTGAGACAATATTTTCGTACTACTACCAATTCCCACTTTCTTTCCCTTCATCTTTACATCAGTCAATCTTCACAGAGGAATAGATCTTCCGAACAAACCAGAAGCAAGCGCAAAAGCCAATGGTTCCCGTCAACACAAAGAAGGCGTATGAAGCAATTAGCATATACCCAAAGTACAAAATGCCAGAAACAAGCTTGGTAATTTCCAACTTGGTGAAGAAGTAAAAAATAGAGTACAGGAAAAGGTATAAAGCTGAGGAACCAGCAGTAAGGTAAGCCCTCCACCACCAATGATAATCTTCACTGCACAACTGGAAGTAGCAGAGAACAATTGTTATCTCTGCACATGTGATTATTAAAATCACAGAGACTATGAAGAGGAAGCCAAAGATGTAATAGAACTGGTTCAGCCAGATGGAAGTCAATATGAAGAATAATTCAATGAAAACAGCCCCAAATGGAAGGATGCCTCCAATAAGTATAGAGAATATAGGTTTCATGTACCACGCCTGTTCGGGTATCTGCCTTGGGATCTTGTTTGTCTTCACTGGATCTTCAATGGCTGGTTTTTTAAAACCCAAATAACTACCAACAAAAACCAATGGCACTGATATTCCAAACCATAAGCACACAAGAGCAAACATAGTTCCAAAGGGTACAGCTCCAGATGATTTTTCTCCCCAGATAAGAGCATTCAGGACAAAGAAAACAGCAAACAGAATACCGGGAAACATGAAAGCAGTTTTTAAGGTATTCCTCTTCCACTCGGTGCCCTTGAACATTTTGTATAGACGAGCCGATGAGTAACCAGCAAACAAGCCCATGAAGACCCATAAAAGAACCATGGCCGTCATAAGCCCACCACGGTTGGAAGGTGAGAGGAAACCCAATAGTGCAAACATCATTGTCACAAGCGTCATTCCAAGGATCTGAACACCAGTCCCCACGTAAACACACAGCAATCCAGAATTTGTAGGCGCTCGAAAAACATCACCATGAACAAGTTTCCATCCTGTTTCTTCCTGAGCTTCATCTTGGGTTTCCAACTGATTATAGTTTGCAATATCTCTGTACAGAGTTCTCATCATGATCATGGCAACCATACCAGAAAGGAAGAGGACAATCATAAGAGAATTGATGATAGAAAACCAGTGGATCTGATCGTCATTCATGAGAAGGTAGGTATCCCAGCGTGATGCCCACTTTATATCACTTTCCTACAAAAGGAAGATATAACATTTTTATTCCAGATGCAACTATGAAGTTAAAATCAGAAGTGAACACAAGGGTTACAAAAGGAGTACCTTGAAAGTAACATCATAAGTGAACACAACCTCCTTGTCTGTATCAACTTCCTGTGGAACAGTGCTCCCCGGAACTATATTTTTGGTGTCCTGATTGCATGTTGAGACCTGAGGATTCTTCTCATCCCACTCCTTGTACTCATGTTTAATACTGTACAAACAAATTTAATGAGAGGCCAAAATTGACAAAATAAACCAACTGTATACAAGAAAGATTCTCCATGTGGCTTAACCGAATCAAATTGTCTAATACCAAAAGTCGCGAAGATATTCCTATGGCCAAATCCTTAAACGTGATATGCACATGCATAAGGAAATCACTATAGAAGTCATAAACGGAAAGCAAAGAACCTGTTTGGAGTAACCTCAAAGCCAACAATTCGTGCAGAATCAGTTTCAAGATCTCTGTGGTACATGACTCTGAAGCTTAAGTGATTATTAATAAAATACTTCTCCTCTTTGCTCTGCAGAAGAAAGTAATTTTTTTAAAGTAATTAAAAAAATTTATACATCTTCCAGAAAGATAATTACCAACTGCAACTAACCCCAGCGTAATTCCCCTTGAAGCCAACACGGAAACCATGTTCATAAGTCGTTGATGGAATTCCATCTCGCCTTTGTCTATGAACAGCTACTGGAAGGTTATCTAAAATCCTGCATTCATATTTCACATCTTAGTGAAAGAACAATTTCACAGCTGTCATTCTTGTATAATGATTAATAAAGACGATAATATAAAGAAGAGCAAAGAAATACTTACATATTGACTCTGTATTCATCGTCAATTTTTTCCTTAAAGTTCTTTGCAGCATCAGCATCAAGCTTAGCTTTACAAGCCACTTTACAGGGCTGTTCCACCCTCATGTGAAACTAGCATTAAACAAACAAATTAGTCTAAATTAGAAACAATATCAATATTTGTGAAGCACGGTATCGAGCACCTACACTCCTTTTACACTCTAGACCACACGTTCGGCACGCCAAGTGGTGTATCCTATTTATCCTATATCTGTTTTAAACTTCCAGACAAGCGAGGACACTTCATTACACACCATGTCACGTGTCCTATGTTTTTTATATATTTTTTCATTTCGGACACACAAGATATGCCCTCAAAACTACTAGCCAGTTTTGAAAATTTTAGGAACAGAAAATTAGGAAAATATTATCTATTAAATCATTTGCATGAGAAAATCAAAATAATATGAAAAAAACTCTACGAACTTTAGGTGGAATTCACTTTATATCTACTATATGCATTTTTTTCTATGGCAAAGTTATCTTAATACAACGAATAACCACTTCTATAATTCAAAACAAACCTAAAAAGTATTAATTTGATTGAATAATAAAAAGTAAACCAATGCGATTGGGACCGAGCCATAAGGGCTAGGTTTCTTTTATTATATGATGAATAATTAAGTAACAAAAACCTAAAGGGTAGATTTACTTCTCAACTAGGGGGAGCTTCCCCGAGGGCGTTACAAAAAATGCAGATAGTAATATATACATTTAAATATTCTTAAAAAACATGTCTGCGTCCTACTTTTGTTTGAAAAGTTAAGAGTCATTGTGCCAATATCAGTGTTCGTGCTTCATACAACAATACACACAAGGGAAACTTACAAATAATGAAATTTAAAATGCCTGTGCCAGCATTGAACAACAAATTAATCATGGATACTCACAGTGTAAACTGAATTTTCTATGCGGTCACCACGAAGGACCTCCCCCAAGTTCTCAGCAACATTCATGATTTTTTTTGGCTTACAATATTTCAAGTAATAGAAATCATATGGAAGTTGTGTCTTAGTAGATGACAGCTTGTTCACTTTGACTTGAAGCTCATCCCCCTGTTAAAGAAGTAAAAACAGACATTACATATGGAAAAGATACAGGAAGGTGCACAATCCAAAAAAGCTCTTCATCGCTTGGGTAAGAAAGAAGACAACACTGAACACAAGCAAAAACATAATATAAAATAAGAATAAACTTTTTTCTATCAATAAATATGTTGAAGAATTCAATCGACCTTTATGAACTCAATGCCATTGGCTACAAAATAATAACCATGAAATCAAAGTAAATGAATGCATTACACAACAAATGTCCACAAATACCAAGAACATTTTTGTTTAGGGAGCAAGCACTTGGTGTAATCCAAACTTGGGATTGCAGGAGACGAATTGATTTTCCAAGTAGGCATCAATGGTATCAGGCAAGATTAGAGCTAAGGCATCCTCTTCACAAGTCTCTCCAACTTTAGCAGCGCAACAGCATAAATGTTCCCAGACCTGCTAACTGAAAGTTTTTTCCTGTGGTCATTGCAATTCGCCAAGTACTATAGTTGCTATTCGGATCATCCCCAGGGATATTTTTCATCATCAACATATTTATCATTACATAAATATCCGCAATGGCAAAAAACACATGGAATTGTATTACAAAAAAGTCAAATGCAGGAAAGTGAATTTTCTTTTCTCCTAATGAAAGAGTTCATAACGAGACCACACAGAAACATACTATCAAACCAAATACAAAAGCTACTAATGAAAATTCCAAAAACAAAATTAAAAAAATGAATCACAACAACCAAAACTCTAGATCCAAATCATTTCACCGAATCACCCAACATCTAAACCCTAGATCTCCATCAATCAAAACAAATTTTATGAACAACACAAGCAAACAACAAAATGAAGTTATTAAGACTAGAAAAATAAACAATTAACGCCGAGAAATCAACTATAATATTAGTAGATCTAAAGATCACATAATTTTCAGGTTTTATTTATAATTCAAAGTTTACGAGAGGCTGTAAGTATGCACAAGAGACAGAAACAATACTCTTTGGAAATCGCGGGGAGCCACGCCGGGGAGATAGAAAGAGTGTACTGTCGAGACCAGGAGGAGGAGGCAGGAGTATATGGCGGTGGCGACCCGACCGATTCGACGATCCATTTCTCGATTCGGATTCCACACCCAGAGAGAGAGAGAGAGTATGTGTGTGTGTGTTATTTATTGTAGAGACGGAGAGAGCGACGAGAAATTTCCTAACTTGGGGCAGAGATGATCAGGTGCCGTCACTTGTTGTCCTGCATTTGAGCTAAAGTCGCATTCTATTCCTCTTTTTCTAGAACTTTTATTTTTGAACTTTATGTCTAATCAGAAATTCGGGATTGAAATATTTTTGAAATTTAATACATGTTTGGTGGGTTGAAATTATTTTTTAAATATTTATAAATTAGTATACCTTTTTAATTGTGGTAGAATCTCACTATTCAAACTTGTTCGTTGAAGAATATTTTGGAGAAAGAAAATTGTGAAGAAAATTTAAAAAATGATGAAGAGAATAATTGAGAAGGAGAAATTTGAAGAGTAATTTTATTTTTGAAAGGAGAGACGTATATAATGATTTTGTGTGAATGAGGGCGAAAACTTTCTTCACGGTCAATGATTATGAACGATCAATTAAAATTAATAGTATACTGCTTAATCGGTGGGATCCGAACATATAATCTGTTCTCAAATAAAAAATTTGATAACAAAAATAATATCAATAAAAAACCCATAAAAAAGATTGAAGCGGTAAATAGAGCTTGTAGATGATCGTTTGAGGGAGATAATTGATGGAGAGTTTCGTTTGAAGGTAGAAATTGAAGACGTAGTGACACACTGACATAATTTTTTCTCTTTTCATAGCGAAGAAAACCTCCTATTACGATCTGTGATAATTTAACTTAACGCAAACAAATACTTATTATGGCCAAATTTATAATTATGATTACCGAATTCTTATTCACACTTTTAAAACTTTCATCAATCTATATATAACTCCACAAATATAACTTTATCTTTCAAAATTATTAACGATACAATTCATCCTTCTCTACGAATTTGACCACCACTGTCTCACTACATCCTCGCGCATGGGAAGGAAACTGTCGTAAAACCAATGGTAGGCTTTGGAACTAGTTAAGTTCCCCTTCATGCTAGGAAAACTAAACTCCGTTTTGAATGTGCAACTTGAAGGTTAATATCTAAAAGATTGAAAATTTTAGCCACATGAAGACCCAAATTTATAAATTTAAATAAATCAAGGACCTAGAACCTCAATCTTGAAGGTTAAGCATCCATAATCACACCATATGAAAGATTGATAAACCCATTCTTAATTTTTCCTTTTTTAAAATATCAGAGGTTTTTATCAAAGTTTAACTTTCAAATTTGATCATTCTTTGTCAATTTACTCTTACAATTCCATGATGATTAAAGGTGTTCGAAGTAAAAATCAAGTCAACATATTTGGTTACGATATATACGAACGTGTTGATTATTTTTATTTTTATTTTTTGAAAAGTGTGTTGATTAGTTAAATGTAAACTTAATCTAGCAATTATGAATTTAAAATAAAAAATCAAATCAAATCAAACAGTCCAATTCAAGGCAAAAGTGGATATGTAAAGTTCCAATATTTTCAAGAATTATGCAGACAACTATTGTTGAAACAAAATGGGTAAATAGCACAAAACATCCCTACCTATTGAGGGTATTGTGGAAAACGTCCCTACTTTTAAAATTTTGGCATTTTCACCCTTACCTACTGGATTTCCAAAACAAAACGTCCTTACCTTCAAAATTTTGGCATTTTTCACCCTGACCTACTGGATTTTCTGCGCAAAACGTCATTCAGTCCAAAAATCAGCCATTAACTTAGGGGTAAATTAGTCCAACCATTTTTTTCACATATATATTACTTCTTTTAAAATTGGGGGGCTTCCCATGCAATTTCCAAAATTGCATGGCAGCCCCCGTGCAATTTTCTTCACTCTGCATCTTCCGCACAGTTTCGGACGGAATATTGAACGCCTCTGCCATCAGTTCGGAGTCGAATTCCTGGAAAATGTTTTGGAATGTCTACCTTTCTTGCTCTTGCTGGCCTCTCTTTGGTACTCCTCCGGCCAAGTAAAATGCCTGTCAAATATTTTCTCACACATTTAATTACCTTCAAGAACCCCAAAGCTATGTCAAATGTCCGAACGTACGTCGGCGTGATTGCAATCACGGTCCTAGGGCTCTTCACTCCATACTGCAGCCTTTGTTCTCTCTGAACCCTCGAGATTATCCGGTGAGCCTTCAACACCTCCGTCGGATCCGGATGCGGCCAAGGCCGTATCAGTATCCCGTGACTCCCTACCACAACTCTACTCCCCTCCACCGTTGCGCCATTCACCTCCGCCGTCGACGTGGTGGTGGTAGATGGAAATGAAGTGTGGAGAGCAGAATAGAGGTTGGCGGCGGTGGTGGTGGCGGTGGTGGTGGTGGTGGTGGTGGTGGTGGTGGTGGTGGTGGTGGTGGTGGTGGAGGAAGTAGAAAAAATGAGGAAAAATACCAAACGGGAGAATCGGAAGCCAAGGACTAGACTAACGAGACAGCAAAGACCATGTAACACTAGCCAAAAAATCGTTGCCTGAGACTTTACTCCGCCATCCACGGCAGAGTCCAGCGGCGACGATGCATTTCGAAAGCTGTTGCTCCGGCGGCCCTGCTGCTTCAAGAATTATTTGGGGACGGGGGCTACCATGCAATTTTGGAAATTGCATGGGAAGCCCCCCAATTTTAAAAGAAGTAATATATATGTGAAAAAAATGGTTGGACTAATTTACCCCTAAGTTAATGGCTGATTTTTGGACTGAAGGACGTTTTGCGCAGGAAATCCAGTAGGTAAGGGTGAAAAATGCCAAAATTTTGAAGGTAATGACGTTTTGTTTTGGAAATCCAGTAGGTAAGGGTGAAAATGCCAAAATTTTGAAGGTAGGGACGTTTTCCACAATACCCTCAATAGGTAGGGACGTTTTGTGCTATTTACCCAAACAAAATAGGTAATACGAGATTTCAATGTAATAATCATACTCATACCACTAAATGGCACGAGCCCGTCAAATCTTAACAACTTAAGTTTCTCTGCTTTCCAGAGTGAAATCAAGAAGAGCACGTCAGTAGCTGAGATTTAAATTTATCCAGCTCGACAAGGACCTCCTCTTCTGGACGGTAAAGCAAGTCCATCATTTGCCATATCTGCACCAATATAGCCCAGCCGCGATTTGGATAACAAACCACGGATTTCACATGTCACATGGTCTCATATACCGAGGGGACATAGAGACACTGGCAATTGTCCACGGGTCTGATGAATTCCAGTGGAAGTCGACAACCTAATCCCTGTAAGTATCGGGCACAGTTGGACAATCAGACAAAACAATCAACAAAGACAACACTCTCATAAGGACTCGGGTATTTTTATAGATGCGGAGAGAGATAAAAACAGACGAGCCTAAAAATTTATTTGTCACGTATGAGAATGCGAAAGGGAGAAAATAAGGATAAACTTAGGACCTGTGCCTAGCATGTCAAAAGAATAAGCCCTGGGGAGAATTTGAGCTTGCCAATCCAGGTCATGAATAATTATTTCAAGCATGACCAAAAGAGTAGATTATTTACTAAACAATGAAAAACTCCTCGCACGATTCTTTTTTATAAAATAATCAATTTTGTCAGAAGCTTCAAAACTCCCTTCTTTTATCATTAAAGTTGATAAAAATATTTAGTTTGTACAGAGGTGAGAAGAATGAAGCAAGCATTTAGGAATAGCCTGTGAATCCACACCTTTCCATAATCCCAGATATTCAGGATACCATCCTCTGCAGCACTACCAAAGACAGATGACCTGTCTGGAGACCACTGAAAAAGAAATATATCACTGTTAAATTGCTAGTTGACACGCACACAAACAATACTCTCCATCTTAAACACGTGTGAATAACACAACACGTCTGGCACCTGGACACAAAGGACTGCAGCACTGTGGCCTTCGAATATGTGGATTGGGGATCCAACTCCTCCAGAAGTAAGATTTCGACGGTCATACATGCGCACGGTATTATCGACAGATCTGAAGGATGCAGAGTTTGTTCAATAACATATTAAGACTCCAAATATATCAATAAATAAAAAGCAATCAAAGCAATGGCACATTTAAAAAGTCACAGTACAACAGCGTATTCACACAGTTGTCACCCTGCATTATGATTGATCTGATTAAAAGGATTATAACTGTTAAATCGATGAGAGGTCAAAAAGTACCCGGTTAAAATCAGATTTAAATCATTTGGATTCCAATCAACACAATGAAGATCAGCACTGTGAGCCTTTTAAACCTGAGGAAATAACAAAATCCACGAAGGCAAACTTAATGACGTTATGTAAAATTAGTGAAATGCAACAGAATAGGTATGGGCATAAATCATGAAATCGGAAAACAATAATACAAGCATAACAGAATGAAAGATAGAGACAGAATAATCTACAGATCAGCTTACATCTTATGCACACAGTGATCATAGGCCTTTCACTAACCTTAACAACAGGAGCAGCAGAGCCAGTTCTAGCATCCCATAGGATAAGGCAAGAATCATTATTAACAAATATATTTACTTACCATATTCCATATATTTACATTGTTGGCAGAATTGTATATAGGAAGATATCATGTATGTAATATTTCTATTTTAGGTAGGATCCTTTCATTATTAGTATATATATGTATTGTACTCTTATTCAATCATTATTCAATTGAATCAAATATAGAAAATTATTTTTCCACACATATTTTCTTTTATATTTCTTCATGGTATCAAAGCGACGATTCTGAGCAACGATGTCTGATACAAAAATCACAGAAGCGACGATTGCCCAATCGGATCCCATGGCTCTAATCCGATCATCTCGGCTTAATCCTTGTTTTTAAACCACTTGATGGAAACAATTATGGACAATGGAGTAGGGCTATGAGAATTGCCCTCATCGCCAAGAATAAAATTAGCTTCATTGATGGAAAGATCAAAGTGCCAGAAGTAGAAAATGATAAATATTCTATTTGGGAACGGAGTAATTACATGATACTATCATGGATACTTAACTCAATACATCCAGATATTGCTGAAAGTATCATATACTCCGAATCTGCCACAGAAGTATGGAACGACCTACGAGATCGATTTTCTCAAGGTAATGACGCGTGAATATATCATATTCGCCAAGAAATTGCTAAGCATCGACAAGGAAATTAATCGATGTCAGCTTATTACACCAAATTAAAAGGACTATGGGATGAATTGGATTCTTATCACAACCCAATTGGATGCATTTACGGGAATCTTAAGGCACTAGCTGCAAGGGATGAGAAGGAAAAGGCCATGCAATTCCTGATGGGGTTGAATCATTCTTATTCCACAGTTCGTGGAAACATACTTATGATGAGCCCCTTCCCATATACCAGAAAGGTACACGCTATTTTAATACAACATGAAAGACAAGTTGAAGTTGTAACAGATCGTGAAAGGCAACATTCAATCAATTGGGAGAAATCAAACCGGAAAAGTGACAATCGACCCAACCGGTCGACCGGTTCATCCTACCGGTTGACCGTTTCGACAACAACTGGACAAAAAAAGTGCGCCCACTGTGGGATGACTGGCCACGTTGTTGAAACCTGCTATTTTATCCTTAGCTTCCCTCTAGGGCACATATTTCATGGGAAGGACGTAAAGCCACAAAACAAACGCTTCACAAACACTGCCGCCGCTTCTACACCTAACCCAAATGAAGGAAAAACCCTTACAACCAAGGAATACGAGCAGATCATGACACTTCTAAAAGGTAAGACTGGTAATGATGATTCTCGTATTAATACATCAGGTATCAATTCCTCTATTATCTCTTTAAATAGTTCTTAGATTATTGATAGTGGGGCCATTGACCATGTGACGAAGGATGGGCTCGTTGAGAATAAATCCATGCCAAAACACAAAACTGTTCAATTACCGGATAGGGGTCATGCCCTTATTAAATCTATTGGTGCTGTTAACTTAGGGAATAATATGACTGTTGATTATGTGCTTTATGTTCCCAACTTCAAAGTTAATCTATTATCTATCAGTAAACTTACTAAGGGTTAGGTTGCTATGTGACATTTTTTCCTGATTTTTGTGTCATGCAGGATTTGACTACGAAGAAGACAATGGCTTGGGAAGGCAGAGTAACAGTATATATTACCTTTCACAAAGACTGCAAATACATCATACTGCCAGTCGTTCTACCGACTACCAATCTGTGGTATAGACGCCTTGAACACCCTTCAGTCTCACCTCTTCAATTCCTAGCACAAAATGTCTTAGATATTAGTTTAAATTCTCACGATATTTGTGATATATGTCATTTGGCAAAACAATCTAAATTGCCTTTTAAAGTTAGCCAAATTTCTAGCAATACACCATTTGATTTAATTCATTGTGATATCTGGGGCTCTCATAAAATTTATTCTTATTTAGGTGCTAAATATTTCCTAACAATCGTTGATGATTTCTCTCGCTATACTTGAGTACACCTTATGCGTCACAAATCTGAAACTCAAAGCATAATTAAGAATTTCTTTACTTGGGTTAAAACACAACACAGCCTGCTTATAAAAGCCCTAAGATCTAATAATGGCTAAGAGTTTTTATCCTTACAAGCCTTTTTAGATCAAAATGGTACCAATTTTCATAGGTCATATCCCTATACCCCACAACAAAATAGAGTAGTAGAGAAAAAACACCGTCACCTCCTTAATGTAGCCCGTGCCATTCGATTTCAAGCTAACCTTCCATTAAAATTTTGGGGGAAACATATCAAAATGGCTTGTTATCTTATCAACCGGATACCTTCTCTATTGCTTTCACACAAAACACCATACAAGAGATTGCACAGGAAATTACCATCTTATTCCATTTGCGTGTCTATGGTTGCATATGTTTTGCCACCAACCTCAAACTCAGCCATAAATTTGACACTTGGGCCAGACAGTGTGTGTTTCTTGAATACTCCTTAGGACAAAAAGAATACCTTTTATATGACCTCACCGATAGAAGACTAGTGGTGTCCCTGGATGTTGTGTTCCATAAAACCATATTTCCATACGCCTCCCAGCCAAATGAAGACACCAACTCCATCCCATTACCACAATCTATGCCTCTGGATGTTGACATGTCACATTTACCTTACCCTGAGGACCAACATATAGCAGACATAGATTCATTGCCTGAAGGTCCCGTACACTGTTCAAACGGTCGACTGGTTCCACCATCCGTTTCAACAGAGAGTTCAAATGGTCGACTGTCTGGTCAGCCGATTCTCTCATCTATTTCTACAAAGAGTTCACCCGGTCGACCGTCTGGTCAGCCGGTTCTCCCATCCGTTTCTACAGAGAGCTCAGACGGTCGACCGTCTCCACATATTGGTCGATTGGTTGAGCAGTTTTCCCTGCCTTCACCTGACAGACAGCCAAACCAACCTCCTGTCATACCCAATGACCAAATTCGACGATCCACAAGACCAATTCAAACCCCGATTCACCTGAAAGATTACTATATCAATCATGCTCTACTTACTCAAACCGGGTCTCTTCTGGTTAAATCCAGCACTCGACATCCTATATCAAAGTATGTGTCATATAACAATTTTTCTTCTGTTCATCGTGCTCTTACATACAATATTTCTCATATCGTTGAGCCAGCAACATTTGAAGCAGCTTATCAGGATCCTAAATGGGTAGCTGCTATGAATGATAAAATCCGTGCCTTGAAAGAAAACAACACTTAGTCCCTTGTCCCACTCCTTCGAGTTCTCATCTTATTGGTTGTAAGTGGGTGTTTAAAGTCAAATTTAATTCTGACGGTACAGTTGAACGTTACAAAGTACGGTTGGTGGCAAAAGGGTTTACACAACGAGAAGGGATTGATTATAATGAAACTTTCGCTCCTGTTGCGAAGTTAACATCAGTCAGATACTTACTCACTGTCGCTTCTATTCGCAACTGGACGCTTCATCATATAGATGTCCACAATGCCTTTCTTCATGATGCTCTTGATGAAGAAGTCTATATGACTCCCCCACTTGGATTTTGTCGACAGGGAGAGACACTAGTTATATATCGACTTCATAAATCCCTATATGGATTAAAACAAGCATCTCGTTCTTAATTTCAAAAATTTGTATCTGCTATTATTCAGTTTGGGTTCGAACAGTCACATACAGATTATTCACTCTTTACCAAAGTCAGTGGTGATTCATTTACAACTGTTCTATTATATGTGGATGATATGATTGTCACAGGAAACGATAAAAAAACAATTTCTTCCAGAAAGACGTTTCTTGCATCTCAATTCAAGTTGAAGAACCTTAGCACATTAAAATACTTTCTTTGAGTAGAAATTGCTCGCTCAAGATCAGGGATCTCAATAAATCAAAGGAAGTATACTCTTGACATTCTTCAAGAGGTTGGATTACTTGGGGCAAAACCTGCAACATTTCCCATAGACAGTCATCAAAATTTAATTCGACAGATGAAAAATTATTGAAAGATCCCACATATTATCGACGGTTGGTAGAGAAGCTCATTTATCTCACCATTACTAGACCAAAAATCTCATATTCGGTCAATATACTCAGTCAGTTCATGCAGGCACCTAGACAACCCTATCTTGATGCAGTTCACCGATTGCTCCGATACTTAAAAAGAGCACCAAGATGAAGATTATATCTCTTATCAAGTGAAAAATTACAGCTAGCAGGATTTTGTGATGCAGATTGGGCTGGAGATATTACTACATGACGGTCAGTTACGGGATATTGTGTATTTTTGGGAATGGCACTTATATCATAGAGAAGCAAGAAGCAAACGACTATATCCAAATCTTCAGCAGAAGCAGAATATAGGGTAATGACTTCCATTACTTGTGAGCTTATATGGTTGAGGCAGTTGCTGACAGATTTATGTGTGGATCACCTACAAGCAGCAACCTTATATTGTGACAATCAAGCAGCAATACATATTGCGACTAATCCAGTATATCATAAGAGGACAAAACACATTGAAATAGATTGTCATATTGTTTGTGAACGAATCATTAAGGGAAAGATCAATACTGCTTATGTTCCAAGCAACAATAAGATTGTAGATTTATTTACTAAAGCACTGGGCAATAATGTATTTCACAGTTTCACTCGCAAGTTGGGCACTTTTAACATACATGCTCCAACTTGAGGGAGAGTATTAACAAATATATTTACTTACCATATTCCATATATTTACCTTGTTGATAGAATTGTATATAGGAAGATATCATGTATGTAATATTTCTATTTTAGGTAGGATCCTTTCATTTTTAGTATATATATGCATTATACTCTTATTCAATCATTATTCAATTGAATCAATATAGAGAATTATTTCTCCACATATATTCTCTTTTATATTTCTTCAATCATCACCAACGCTACAGAACTCCTGTGCGCTGTATCACAGGTAGAAACAAGTATAACTAAATATGGAACAATTCTTCATATTTCATACTATATAGAGGAAGACTTTAGCAACAAAAATGAGCTCCTTCACAAGTTATCCATTTAAATTTCCGTAAGAAACTTCTACCACATGACTAATCAGCTGATAAAATTTCAAAGTCGTATCCTTGCCTAACTGATGTTCATATCAGTTAGGAGTGATACTTGGAGACATAAATGGTAAATCTCCATCTCAAACAAATAGGTGGTTTTGATTACGACTGTGCTAGCTACCTTGAAGGGAAAAACTGAACATCTTCAACGGACTCCGCGTGCCATAGGAAAATACCTCGAGCTTGAACAGTGGGACTGTCTGAAGGTTTTATGTTCACTGAACCACCCTTAGATCCTGCAGACTTCACAGCTCCCTGATTTGCCACCAGAGAAGAGATGTGATCATGGATGCTCCATAAAACTACTGACTTGTCCTTCCCTGCAACCAAATTTTCAAAATTTAACATAATGAAACAGATAGTCTGAATAAGTTAAGAAAAGAGAGAGGCAAAAAAGGAAGAACAAAATAGTTAAACAAACTATAGCAGATCCCTCAGATAGTTCCAATCGAAAAACATCAACAAATTAGTGATAGAAAGGGATACAAATTAATTTTTCTAAAAGCAACATATACTATTAAAATATGGTACAAATAGTATAAAAAAGGCAATGTATCATATTATAATAGAAATTCTATCTAGGATTTAAAATTACTAAATGGTTTAAACCTTTAAAGCCATGTATGTGAATAATATGCTCACATGGATCATTTGATTGGACTCTTTTATTATTTGATGAGATGATAAAGCTAAAAATTACTCTTCCACGAAAAAATAAAAAGGGATAAAAAGTGAAAACAACCCTCATTTCATTTTGTTGCTTGGTAATGTTCAAACTGTATTTGCTGGGATTACTAATCCAAAACCACCAAATATGATAAAGAATTAGGTGTTTCAATACTACATTGGAAAGAACCCAAGAGCTTAGTTGGGAGAATTTTTCACATTTCATTTTCTATTTTCGTCACGTGCCAACATGTAGGAAAATATAGAAAGACGTCTTAAGGAAAAGAAAAATGTAAATAGCTGCAAAATCTCAATTAAAACGAAACATGTAGTGTTGAATTTTTTTTAAAAAAAATAGGTGAAAAAGTACATTTTCAGTTTTCCGTACACGTGCCACGAGGTCATAGTGAAATTACAATTTTAAAAATTCTGAAACAGTTATCATTTTGCGGATACGAAAGATGTTCTATAATTCTCCTGTGGAAGTATGATTAAGTTAGTATACAATATATATTATGAAACTTTTTAGTATACAAGTACTGGTTGTTTGACCTCCAGAGAGCACAAAAGGTTCTGTAGGGCACATGGCCAATGCAAATTCAACATTATCTTGGTGTCCAGTCAGTACCTGCAAGGTAATGCGTAAGGAATTATCATGTACAAGGGGCGGAACTAAGAATTAATGTGGGGGGACTTAAATTTTGATAAAAATCAATGTACAAAAAAAAATTATAAATAAAACAAAAAATTACAAAGCTATTGATGTGGTATTCGACGATGTCCTACAGCATAAAATTCTTCTACAATAGATTCTACATTTATATTCGCAGCAAAATCTCTTTCAATATAGATTGTCATACAATCAACAAGAAAATCATCCTCTATTTTGTTACGAAGTTCCGTCTTCAGAATTTTCATCACTAAAAATACTCGTTCAGTAGTTGCAGTCGAAACAGGAAAGTCAATACCATATAAATCAATCTAGTCAAATGTTGATAATTCAAGCACGTCTTAGTTACAATCAATTGCCGTCATAACTCAGAAAGTGTAGGTACTTGAAATTGAGGATCCGATATCACATCGTGCTTGTAATGTTATAACTCTACGCTCAACACAAAAATCTCATCCGGTTTGAAATTTTCAGGATAAAACTTCTTTGCAAACTCCAAAATATGATCCTTGTTAAATAATTCAAATGAATTTCTAGGATCTAAAGCTGCACTGAGAGAAAAGAGTTCAACTGATTGTTCATTAAATCTCGTATTTAACTCCATCAAAAGAGAATCTATTACTTCGTTAAAAACATTAAAATGATAGTAATGATCAACTGTAGTATATTCATGAGAATGACTGGTCTTATATGAACTATCAAGAACGGGTATATCAATACCTTTGTTTGAGCGAAAAGTGTCGACTTCTTGAAAAAATTCATCCCATTCGTCGTTTCTCAATTCTTGAAGAACTTTTCTTGTACTAGAGATACATCTAATTGCATTCACGATGTCTTGAATTTTTTGTTGCAGGACTTTACAAAGAATATCTGTGATTGCTAAAATATTACGCATTAAATGCAAGACAAACACAAATTTAAAGCTTGTAAATTTTTTATATGCACCAACAAATTTACTCCTACTTCTTGCATTTGGAGAATGATCACCCTCAAGCACTTTACATGTTGCAGTATACATATCTATCAAGCTCTTTATCGATTCGTAGTGAGAACTCCAACGAGTAGCTCCAGTTCGTTGCAAGTTACCAATCTGATTAGCCCCACTTCCTGACTCGCGTTCTCCAATAGACAATAAATGCTCAATATCTTTTCTTTGGACAGCTTGCAACTCAGTAAAGAAGTAATGATGTTAACAATATTGTCAACATGAGAAAAAAAATTGCCAAACAACACTGACATCTTTAGCCGTAGAAACTAATGTCAACTGTAATCGATGAACAAAACAATGGACATAATAAGCATATGGACAATGTTTCAAAAATAATGCCTGAAGTCCATTCCAAGTACCGCGCATATTACTAGCACCATCATACCCTTAGCCTCGAAGATTTTCAATCTGAAGGTTGTTGCGAACAAATACTTCGAATATCTTATTGAATAGATTCAATGAAGTAGTATCACTAACAGATTTGATTGCACTCTGTTAAAATACCATTACTATTCACAAATCGCAAGATAATAGCCATTTGTTCTTGTTTAGCTTGATTTTGTGCTTCGTCAACAAGAATGCAGAACTTTGCATCTCCAACTTCATCACGAATTATTTTTCGTACTCTGTTAGCCATAATATTCAAAATTTCCTTTTGAATTTTTGGAGAAGTATATGTTGCATTTTTTGGTGCATTATCTAGCACAACATTCCCAATTTCTGTATTTAATTGTCCAAAAGCATCTACCATTTCAATAAAATTCCCACGATTCAATGAGCTCAAGGATTCATCATGACCTCTGAAAGCACAACCTTGAAATGCTAGCCACTGAACACTGTTAACTATGGTTGTCACACGCAATCGATGTTTTTTATATTCCTCATTCGAAATTGATGTTATCACCTTGTCAATATGCTGATCCAGCTTCATTAAATCTTCAGCTTTTCTTACATTCACGATATGTGTAGATGATGCAGCATGAACAAGAAACTTTGCTCTGTCATTAACCATTTTCCAGTTGTCGTATCCATGAGTGACTAGTGCCAAACAATTATACGAATTGCTGTCATTGAGAAATAGAAAGCAATAAAAACAATATGCCTTATTTGTTGTAGGCGAATATTCCAATCAATGGAAATGATTATTCCATCTTTTTTGAAATCAACGAGACTGGGTTTTGTCTTTTGTGCCTCTATACTCCGCAAGTTGTGGTTGATAAGGTTCAACAGTTAGATATAACTGTCTAATCTTATCCCGCAAATTAACCGACGTTTCATACATTTACTGTCTTTTTCCTGGATCTCGTTCAATGTTATTAGACAGTTGTAATTCTAGATTCGAAGATGAAGGGTGGTTGATTTCAAGACATGAAATAGGAAGAGGATCTACAGTAGAAATTAAAAGTACATCTCATTCACCTCGCCAAAAAGTGTACTTTCACTTGTTTGATTACTCTTCTTAAAGAATGAGAATAAAGTTTTTTTCCTCTTTGCAGGAGGTCGACTTTTCATTTTTCAAATTCTAAAAACCACAAAAACAAGACAACATTTAATACCAACATAAAATGTACTAAGCCGGCAAGGCAACAATATAATCAATAACAACTAGCAACAACCATGTAATAATTAGCCGACGAGGCAACAATATAATTAATTACAACTACTAACTAGCAATATAATAATTAGCCGGCAAGACAACAATATAATCAATAGCAACTATTAACTAACAACGAAAATATAATAATTAGCCGACAATGCAACAATATAATCAATAAAGATGAAGCCAATTATCCTAATAAATTTATTAGCGATAATCAATATCAACAATAAGTTAATTAGTCTAATAATAATTAATTAACAAATAACTAATTTAATTAACCATTTAACTTAATAACTAATAATCACATGTAATCATCCAATCAGGAAATAATTAATTAACCTAATAACTAATAATTAATTAATTAATAACTAATAATTTAATTAACCATTTAATCATTTATGATTTAAACTAATAAGTAATAACTAATGTAATTAATCATTTAACCTAATTTAATTAACCATTTAAAATAACTAATAATAATAATTTAATTAATTAATTAACCAATTAAATATTAATCTAAGTAATATGCGCAAAAGGTTTAAAACAAAAGTCACAGTGCAGTGCAATGCGCACACAGTATTAATCAAACTATCAAAACCATTTACCAAATCCAATTAAAACCAAGAATGCAGAATCTGAGAAATGACAAAAACATAAATAAAAAAAAACCTTTATGCTAAAATCAGTTTTCACTTCAGTGGCAGCCGGTAGCGCCTACTGGGTTCTTCCTTCAGGCTTCAGCTGTTCCTGCTCAGACACTCAGTCTACCCTCTTCTTCTCTTTCGTCGGCCTTTTTTTCAAGTTTTTTCAACAGATTGCAGATTAAAGAATTGGATTTGGCAAATGGTTGGCGTCGGTTGTTTCTCGTTTCTGTTCTAGGTTGTTTTTCTTCTCTCAATTTTACTTTGAAATTTGATTTTTGACTGTAAATGGGTTTTAAAATCTGATTTTTGATTGTGCATTTGATGGGTTAATGGATTGAATTAATTGGACTTTGATTGGGCTTCAAACATATAATAAATGGGTATGAGTTATTGTTATTGGGGTTTTTTATTTTGGACCGGACTACAAATATAATTGGGCCGGACTATAATTAAAGAAAAAAAAAACCTTCTACCTATTGGATTTGAGATGGGGTTGGATTGGGCTATAGCCAGTTCTGCCTCTGCTTGGAACTTGACTTTGTATGGTGTTGGTCATTGGGTAATTTAATAGCATGTGATATTTTTTATTGCAGGTGAATCGAATCAAAGAGCTACCAGAGAATAGCAACATTGTGGCCACTCATACTGACAGTCCTGATTTAGCTATTTATTTTTGCACGTCATAGCTTATATTGCAGTCAATCTTTCTGTGTTCATTTCTTGGTTTTCTATTTCAAATTTCATAGACATTTTTTATATGGCTCAATGTCTTTAAATTGGGTTAGGTTCTCATATGGGATGTTGAAACTCAGCCCAATCGTCACCCTGTTTTAGGTGCCACAGCATCTCGTCCAGATTTGGTATGTTTTCCAAGGATACATAGACTTCAATTTGTTATGAATCAGCTATCTTTATCTGATCGAGTATTTTGAATTTGATTTTATGTAGATAATTTTCTTTTCTATGACGTCTCCTGTTTAATTATCTTTAAATTCCAGTATGGTACATGACAGAGGCGGAACTTGGGGAGACTGGACTGGGCTATAGCCCTAGCCCAGATCCAATAAGTAGAAGGTTTTTTTTTTTAATTATAGTCCGGCCCAATTATATTTGTAGTCCGGTCCAAAACAAAAAACTCCAATAACAATAACTCATACCAATTTATCATATGTTTGAAGCCCAATCAAAGTCCAATTAATTCAATCCATTAACCCATCAAATGCACAATCAAAAATCAGATTTCAAAACCCATTTACAATCAAAAATCAAATTTCAAAATAAAATTGACAGAAGAAAAAAAACCTAGAACAGAAACAAGAAACGACCGACGCCGACCATTTGCCAAATCCAATCCTTTAATTTGCAATTTGTTGAGAAAATTCGAAAAAAAAGGCCGACGAAAGAGAAGAAGAGGGTAGACTGAGTGCCTGAGCAGAAACAGTTGAAGCTTGAAGAAAGAACCCAGGAGGCGCTGCCGGCTGCCGCTGAAGTGAAAACTGATTTCAGCATAAAGTTTTTTTTTTTTTTTATGTTTTTGTCATTTCTCATATCTGCATTCATGGTTTTAATTGGATTTGGCAAATGGTTTTGATAGTTTGATTAATACTGTGTGCGCACTGCACTGTGACTTTTGTTTTAGACCTTTTGCGCATATTACTTAGATTAATATTTAATTGGTTAATTAGTTAATTAAATTATTATTAGTTATTTTAAATGGTTAATTAAATTAAGTTAAATGATTAATTACATTAGTCATTACTTATTAGTTTAAATCATAAATGATTAAATGGTTAATTAAATTATTAGTTATTAGTTATTAGTTAAGTAATTATTAGTTATTAGGTTAATTAATTATTTCCTGATTGGATGATTACTTGTGATTATTACTTATTAGTTATTAAGTTAAATGGTTAATTAAATTAGTTATTTGTTAATTAATTATTAGTTATTAGGTTAATTAACTTATTGTTGATATTGATTATTGCTAATAAAGTTATTAGGACAATTGGTTTCATCTTTATTGATTATATTGTTGCTTTGTCGGCCAATTATTATATTTTCGTTGCTAGTTAGTAGTTACTATTGATTATATTGTTGTTTTGCCGGCCAATTATTATATTTTCGTTGCTAGTTAGTAGTTGCTATTGATTATATTTTTGTCTTGTCGGCCAATTATTATATTTTCGTTACTAGTTAGTAGTTGCTATTGATTATATTGTTGCTTTGCCGACTAATTATTACATTGCTAGTCAGTAGTTGCTATTGATTTTATTATTGCCTTGCCGGCTAATTATTATATTGCTAGTTAGTAGTTATAATTAATTATATTGTTGTCTCGCCGGCTAATTATTACATGGTTGTTGCTAGTTGTTATTGATTATATTGTTGCCTTGCCGGCTTAGTACATTTTATGTTGGTATTAAATGTTGACTTGTTTTTGTGGTTTTTAGAATTTGAAAAATAGAAAGTCGACCTCTTGCAAAGAGGGGAAAAACTTTATTCTCATTCTTTAAGAAAAGTGATCAAACAATTGAAAGTATACTTTTCGGCGAGGTGAATGAGGATATACCTTTAACTTCTACTGTGGATCCTCTTCCTATTTCATGTCCCGAAATCAACCACACTTCATCTTCGAATCCTGAATTACAATCGTCTAATAACATTGAACGAGATCCAGAAAAAAGACAACAAATGTATAAAAGGCCGGTTAATTTGCGGAATGAGATTAGACAGATATATCTAACTGTTGGGCCTTATCAACCACAACTTGCGGAGTATAGAGGCACAAAAGACAAAACTCAGTCTCGTCGATTTTAAAAAAGATGGTATAATCAGTTCCATTGATTGGAGTATTCGCCTACAACAAATAAGGCATATTGTTTTTATTGCTTTCTATTTCTCAATGACAGCAATCCGTATAATTGTTCGGCACGAGTCACTCATGGATACGACAACTGGAAGAGGGTTAATGACAGCAAAATGTGCATTTCTTGTTCATGCTACATTATCTACACATATCGTGAATGTAAGAAAAGCTGAAGATTTAATGAAGTTGGATCAGAAGGTGATAACATCAATTTCGAATGAGGAATATAAAAAACATCGATTGCGTTTGACAACTACAGTTAAAAGTGTTCGGTGGCTAGCACTTCAAGGTTGTGCTTTCAGAGGTCATGATGAATCCTCGAGCTCATTGAATCGTGGAAATTTTATTGAAATAGTAGATGCTTTTGGACAACTAAATACAGAAATTGGAAATGTTGTACTAGATAATGCAACATATACTTCTCCAAAAATTTAAAAGAAAATTTTGAATATTATGGCTATAAGAGTACGAAAAATAATTCGTGATGAAATTGGGAATGCAAAGTTCTGTATTCTTGTTGACGAAGCACAAAATCAAGCTAAACAAGAGCAAATGGCTATTATCTTGCGATTTGTGAATAGTGATGGTATTCTAACAGAGTGCAATCAAATCTGTTAATGATACTACTTTATTGAATCTATTCAATAAGATATTCGAAGTATTTGTTCGCAACAACCTTCAGATTGAAAATCTTTGAGGCCAAGGGTATGATGGTGCTAGCAATATGCGCGGTACTTGGAATGGACTTCAGACATTATTTCTGAAACATTGTCCATATGCTTATTATGTCTATTGTTTTGCTCATCGATTATAGTTGACATTAGTTTCTGCGGCTAAAGATGTCAGTGTTGTTTGGCAATTCTTTTCTCATGTTGACAATATTGTTAACATCATTACTTCTTCACCGAAGTGCATTACTGAGTTGCAAACTGCCCAAAGAAAAGATATTGAGCATTTATTGTCTATTGGAGAACGCGAGTCAGGAAGTGGGGCTAATCAAATTGATAACTTGCAACAAGCTGGAGTTACTCGTTGGAGTTCTCACTACGAATCGATAAAGAGCTTGATAGATATGTATACTACAACATGTAAAGTGCTTGAGGGTCTAAAGGATCATTCTCCAAATGCAAGAAGTAGGAGTGAAGCTGTTGGTGCATATAAAAAATTTACAAGCTTTAAATTTGTGTTTGTCTTGCATTTAATGCGTAATATTTTAGCAATCACAGATATTCTTTGTAAAGCCCTTCAACAAAAAATTCAAGACATCATAAATGCAATTAGATGTGTCTCTAGTACAAGAAAAGTTTTTCAAAAATTGAGAGACAACGGATGGAAAGAATTTCTTCAGAAAGTCGACACTTTTTGCTCAAACAAAAGTATTGATATACCCGTTCTTGATAGTTCATATAAGACTGGTCGTTCCCATGAACATATTACAGTTGAGCATTACTATCATTTTAATGTTTTTAACGAAGTAATAGATTCTCTTTTGATGGAGTTAAATACGAGATTTAATGAATAATCAGTTGAACTCCTTTTTCTCAGTGCGGCTTTAGATCCTAAAAATTCATTAAAATTATTTAACAAGGATCATATTTTGGAGCTTGCAAATAAGTTTTATCCTGAAGATTTCAAACCAGATGAGATTTTTGCGTTGGGCCTAGAGTTACAACATTACAAGCACGATGTGATATCGGATCCTCAATTTCAAGTACCTACACTTTCTGAGTTATGTCGGCAATTGATTATTACTAAGATGTGCTTGAATTATCAACATTTGACTAAATTAATTTATATGGTATTGACTTTGCCTGTTTCGACTGCAACTACTAAACGAGCATTTTCAGCGATGAAAATTCTGAAGACGGAACTTCGTAGTAAAATAGAGGATGATTTTCTTGCTGATTGTATGACAATCTACATTGAAAGAGATTTTGCTGCGAATATAGATGTAAAATCTATTGTAGAAGAATTTTATGCTGTAGGACATTGTCGAATACCACATCAATAGCTATTGTAATTTTTTGTTTCATTTATAAATTTTTTAACTACATTGATTTTTATCAAAATTTAAGTCTCCCCACATTAATTCCTAGTTCCGCCCCTGGTTCCAAGATTCCTCAATTTTCTTCCTCCTTGCTTGTAGACATGTTAGGAGTTCAAAATCTTTTTTCTCCTTCTTACCTGGGACTTTTTAGCAGATGGGGTGCATTCCGCAATTATGTTCACAGTACAACCAGGGCTCAATGAGTCCATAATGGATGGTACATATGATGATTTTCATATGTGACATACAAGTCTTGAAATAATGACGAAAGGGTATAAGGAGTCTGGAATGAAAACCACAAGAGGGTTCATTTATTTGCCTGAGATCAATGGGAAAAAAACTTCAAGCTGGATGGAAATGAATTTCTACATGCACCACAACCATACAGTTGCTTCAATTTGGTCCAACATTAGGGGATAACGAGAACAATGCAGGTCATGAGGATACAGTAGTGCATGTTTGGTGGTGTTGAAATTATTTTTTAAGTGTTTATAAGTTGTGGGTCATGTGGAATGTGTGGATAATAAGTGAGTAGTAAGTTGTGGGTCCTACGAAATGTGTGGATAAAAATTATGTTTTACCAGTTTTATCAACTGAAATTATAACTAAGCTTGACCAAACATGCACTACATCTCATGAGAATTTATATCTTGTACCACAATCTACTTTTTCCCTGTCATACAATTATTAACTTGTGGATTTCAATTGTAAAAAAGGTGTAGAGCTGACATTTTACAGCAGGTTCATGAAGGAACAACAAAATTTTCAATACATTTGAGCTACAAATCAGATACAACTTGAGCAAAAAGAAGTATCTGAACATTAAAAACCATAAGCTGAACCCTGGTTTAAAATTTTAAAAGATAAAACAGAATACGAGTGTTTATTACTAGTTATTTTCTATAATCGGATAAAACAACAATAGTGAGAGATACCTCTCCAGGATGTATTATGTTTTCCACTTCTTGACAAACGGTGAGCGAGCTCCTTCTTTAAACTGAAACGATAACCAAAATTCCAATTGAGAAAAGGCAGTAAAAATCAGGTTCCCCCAGAATAACCTAGGGGGACAAAAATAAACAAGGGATAGTTTTATAGAAAAAATGGAAACAACTTCATCTTTGTGTAAATACGTCACCTGTGCTATTTCTTCGGCTGCTACAACCCTAGGTTTTACAACTTCACAATTTGCTATGATAAGTGTATTAGGAATGGTACCGTCAGTCTACACAAGGGAAGCAGAAGGAAAAGGGGGGCATAAAAATGATCAAGATTTGGCATAACAGATTAAATGAATGACCAAAAAAAAAGCACTAGAACGTTCCAGGCAGGCATATCAATGACAGACCACAAATGCTACAAGTATATATCCTCAAATACCACAAGCAGACATGTAATTGTTGAAAGTGATGTGAACATAAGGGCAAGGACAAAAGGGGAATGGGAAATCGGAGGTAGAATAGATCACTCACCCAAAGGGAAAAACATCTGCTTTGAATAAGTTGTTTAGCAAGAGGGAGAGAGACGGAGAGGATTTATGGATATACCATTTACCATGCTATAAATTGTTTTTAATTTATTTGTGGATGCTTTAGAATTTTTATTATCATTCCTCCACAATTGCTTCATACAAACATAAATTGAAGTGCATTAGAAATAAACAGCAAACGACGCCAATATATCAGAAGAACAGATACTATGTTAGATCCTCAAAAGTTATGTAACAGAAGTTTGAAGTCCAAATCATAATGACATTTACTACCAAATATGGATTGAAACCCATCGAAACTCTAGTTCTAATTACTTAATTATATTTGAAGAACTACGACTTCAAGATTAGTTTTTTAACTTGGTAGAGGATTGTGATATCCCATATTTCGAGTCCCATGTAGGATTGATGTCCGAACTCATAGCAACTTATGAGCATGAGCGAAAGAGTGCATATGACAGATGCCGTTTTTGGACTAAGCTGGCATGAACACAACTAGGTTACACAAAGAGGATTTGGTGGCTACTCCAACATCCAACAGGACTTGTACACTTGAGGAGCTACGGGGTTTATCAAATTTGACCCAGGAGTACTATCTAAGGAAAAACCATACTGATTTTGTGCTAGATAGGACCTAGGGATACTATCGGCACATGGATATCCCCATTGGATGTGTACTAGGACAGTCCTAGAAAATAGAATCGTGTAGCAACTAGGACATCACATATTTGAAGGGCTATTTACATATCCCTATACTTTGAGTTCCAGACTGGGCTAAAGGGTTATCTTGCGACTTATAAGTATGGGATAAAGGGTTCACTTGCAGCATCAAGCAACATTTTAGGGATTTAGGGCCTAAGCTCACTAAAAAACGAGTATAACATACGTCCCACAATCCAAGCTCCACCCATTTATCACATGTTTCAAGGAAGTAATCCCGTCCTCCATCTTTGTCGAAAGTCTATGTGCGTGAGTATTTTCAAACTGACCAAAAATCACATTCTTTTAAAGCAAAAAATAAGAGAAAAATAATGAGATTATTTTATTTGCACATGGAGATAAAACTAGAACAATTATCAAAATAATGTTAAGTAGAAATCCGCATGAAGCAATTTGACTTTCTGCTTTTCGATTTTCTCTGTAAAACAAAATCCATGAAATAATCTTTCATTATACAAGATCCAAGTCCAAATATACAATATTCTATATCAACACTTTCTACTAATAGAACTGTTTTCTTCTAGAAAGTGGCTTTGTTTAACTCGCTAACCTAAAAGAACTCCTAGCTTGAATGGAATAATTTAGGCAACTAAAGTAGACTGGCTTGCCTGTTCAGAAAGGTAAAGGCGCTGATGGTTCTTGTGTGTAGCTTGTTCCAGCTGCGGACCCCATCTGAGATGGAGAAATAAGAATTTATGGATAGAGCATAAAGAAGATAACAAAAGTAACAACAATAAACAATCTGCATCTTTTCTTTTCACTTATTATAGTGCGTGTCAGTCGAGGAACCAAATGTAGGATCAAGTTTATGGCTAATAAATGCACCAGCTATTTTTCATACCAAACAAAATGCACCGAAATCGAAGTAAGAGTAAAGGAAAATAAAGATACAGAAAAGGAAGTGAATTTGTTCGATATCCCCACATTAATTTAGCAATGAAATGAGGAATTAGATTCATAATCATCGAACTCTCCCCAAAAAACAAGGTCAGGTTTCCTTCTTTCCCTCTTTCATCCTAAAGTTCTCAGTAATTAATAATTGATCAAGCGTAAAGCTAACAGATGTACCATCAACTTTTTCCCCTTATATTCAGAGAAGGTGTTGCAGAATATAAAGAAAACACAATGCAGCATGTATCCACAATAAGAATTTTTCCTTGTGTTTACATGGTGCAATAGGACGAGGTTGTGGTTCAGTAGGACAGGTATTAGCGATTTCCAGTGCGCGTAATGCTCTCCTGTGTCATAATCATGGTTGCTCCCCAATGTGCAACAACAATTCTGGCCTACTCTTGAACAAGCATAACTAACATCTAAAGAGAGGCCAAATATCTACGTGTAGAGGTTGTTTTCCATCTACATGTATTTTGTGTCACATTATTGGGGTTCTACTTTACTTGGTGGCTACATCTGATTGTTGTCCTTTCTGAGCATGACACAACAAATTGGCAGAGTGCTCCACAACTAAGAAGTACCGACTAGGACATGACACAATATGGACACGTTAGCACGTGATTTTTCAGAAATGCAATACACAGACAAGTAGGAAACACACTGATTAAAATATATGAAATTAAATTATTATTTATAATTGACTTTTCATTAAAATAATACCCATTCTACTTGCTTTATGCTGTGGATTTATTACTTAACTAGTTTATCCAAAAATACTTCTATATTTGGAATGGGACAAATGTTTATTTAGCTTCGCCACCTTTGACCTTTCAAATTGAAGACCCCCTCAATGCTTATTAAATTGCCCCACTAATATTTTGAAATTAAACAAATCCTTACCAAATTGGTCCATTCAATGCTTTAAAATTGAAGAATTACTTATAAATTGGCCCCCACGCAATGCTTCAAAAACTAAAATTGCAAGAGTGCTTGTACGAAATATATATTTATTAACCTGTAAGCATTGGGCTTTCGAATTGACGAGCACATCCTTACGCATTATATCTTTTGCAATTCCCTAATTATGCATGGCTTTGGAATTGAAACACTCTTCCATACACATTCAACGTGATTTATGAGAATCTTCTTCCCTCTTCTTCAAATCTCCCCCTCACACCCCACCCCCCTCCCAATCCCCCAAAAAAGCTCCATTTGAGAGCCCTATCTCTCTGATTTTAAGATTAGAGAGAAATTATATTTACCGTAGTTTATCAAATTATCAGATTTCCTCCCTCTTCACAGGAGATTCAGGTCAGTTTCCCTATTTGTATCTTGGTCTTTCTATTTTTAGCTTTTACTCATTTTCATGTTCTGCTTGGGGCTTTACGTGTCCAGCAACATCTAGGTGCCATCTCCAGCAACGTGTCGCGAATGTGTCTGCATGAGAATACGCTCCACACCCCAGGTCAGACACGTGTTTGAATGTGCCATTGCTGTAACACCAACACTCCGACACAAACAAGGTGTTGGTGATTCATACCTCTACAGACTTCATTCTAGAGGGCTTTTTCAGTTACGACTCTAGAATAGGACCTAAGTTTCCACCAACAGTGCAACTGTCACTTTCAATTTGGTCTTCTGCAAAATAGACATACCACTCTTATGTGTGTCATGTATTGCACAAACGGCATAAATCGCATTAATAGTCTATCAAGATAAAAAAAAGTCTCCCTTTAGTCTACAAAGCTCCACTGGCGATAACACAATGTGATCCAGTTGTACATTTCCTTAATGAATGGACAAACTAGTGAATGTGTGTGCACTTGTTAATCCAGTGTCTCCATTCCAAAAATTGCATGGGCATTTCTATATCGTGGGCATTTCGTGGGCAACTTTTGGGCATTTCATGGGCATTTCTTTATCGTGTGCATTTCGTGGGCAACTCTTGGGCATCTCATTACATGCACATTACCTTAATCACTTACCCAAATCCCTAAGCATGAAGATATGTAATGTTTTTAAAAAATTGAAAAGCTTCCCCCCTCCCACCCCCATCATTTTTCTCTGTACCTAGAAGGAAATTCAGACAAATCAAACCAAAACCTTAAAAATCACATAATAAAAATCTAGTAATTCCATATCTTGCAACTCTTTCGCTAATTCCACTCAGGAATCAAGGTAATTCAGCAATAAACGTAAATAAAACTAACAATTAAAAACGAAAAATAAAACAAAACACAAACCCACACTAAAGAAATGCAGGAATAAGCAGATACAACCCATAGAGAAAGTGATAAGAACCAACCGACAAGAAAGCGATGGCCAAACCATGTTATGGTTTGCGAGCCAGTCATAGAGGACTGGCACCATTGATTTCCACTGTGTATAACCATCTGCCGATGCCGATCCTATTCCTCCTCCATTTCTCCCCGCCATTATATCTGCTCACTGTGTGACTTCAAATCGGTTGCTGCAGAGTCCATCAGAAGAGTTTTATATGGCTCCGGATTAAAGCTCACGGTGGAGGAGGAGTGATATGTGTTAGCGATGGCGCCATGGCCTCTCCACCTGGTTCCACCTGGTTCCACCTGTACACATTCTTAATCTGGAATTTTGCACGAGCAACGAAATGACGACGAGAAAAGAAATGTAATGCAGTTTCTATACCACTGAAAAATCTAGCAAAAACCAAAAAACAAAAAAAAAATAAATAAATAAATAGTTATGGAAGAAGTGAATATTGACAATATGGATATACTAGTACATCATTAAATTCGGTGAAATTCGAACTTAGAAAAATAAACAGAGATTCACAAAAAAAACAAGTATGAAAAGAATGGTGAAGAACAGTGACGAAAAAGAAAATTTGAGAAGAGGAAATTAAGAAAATTGGAAAAAAAAATGTGGGACGATAAACACAAATGTATGTATTTTTCTTTTTTTGTTCATAAAAGGAAAAATCCTCTACGTGATAAGAAATTCTCCGCTTCGAAATACAAATAGAGAATGAATATCACGCACACTCTTCAAGATGTGCAAGAAAAAATCGAAATAAATTGTAAAATGGTTGTTGTCTAATGAAATTATAACTTGTTCACAAAAGATCTTATCGCATGTCTATGCCCTACAGAGACTTTAATTGTAACCAACAAAGCATAGAAGTGAGAGGACTAAGTCGAGTTCATGCATGATTTTTAGACTTAAAAGAGACGAGATGAGAAGTAAAAACTAAAAAAAAAAAAAAAATATTAAAAAAAGATAGAGCCAGTAGTTTTTTTAATTATTATTGTTGATATTTTAGAACTACTCGTGTAATTAGTAGGTTTCCAAACTCAATGTCAAATTGAGTCTTGAATGCAAGATGCCAATGGAATGATCCGTCGGACCGAGACTAGGTTGCTTCCTTCTCAATGGGTCCCTCCTTGTATTTCGAAGATATAAAATCAATGCACTCGAAAATAAAATGAACTAGGTCAATGTATTATATGAGGAAGCATCTAAAGCAGAGCTATGCATAATACACACGTAATCTTTGTGAGGTATGGGAGCTTTTTGAACTACTCAATGTTGTTGGATAGATGTGTGGGATCTTTGTACTCGATGATTTAAATATTGTAACGCTGAGTGTCATTAATATATGTAATTATAATCATTATCCTTATTAATGTTAATTCTTATTTGCATACGAGTCAATTAAACTTGGAATAAATTATACAATATATTTATTTTATTTTATGCTTATATTGGTAAATTTTGGAGACTGTAAATATTTGTTTAGATTTTTGGATTGACTTGCATGTTTGTTAAAATTTTAATTATAATCTAAGTTAATCAAACTAATTAAATATAAGTTTTATTTAAATATTTCGTAAGATCTACAATTTATTACTCATTTTCTCCATTTAATAAAACCTACAACTTATAAATACTTAAAAAATAATTTCAACACGACCAAACATACACCAATGAGTTGGCGCCGATAAATATCATTTTGGAGATTTTGTACACTCGATAGCATTATCATCCAACTAGACAATTTGGAACCAAAGTTGCAATAGAGGAGATAATTTGGAACCAAACTGTCGTATTGTTACTTTTTTCTTTCCAGCACTTATATTTTCCACATTTAACGACGTTTCAGTTTTCAAGTCAAATGATACACGAAATGATTGATTGGATGGTAAAATGCAAGAGGAATTAAGCTTGATTTAAGTTTAACGGTCAACTGACGGCCAAGGAGGTTTACAGCACTTTACAAGTGAAATTGGCCAAGAGTATTCATCCATATATTGCAACAACACTAAAACCTATAGACGACGATGTTGATGACGACCTGGACGCCACCATTGCCTGTTATGTTGTTGACCTTCTACGTTTTCATGCAGCCGCACCGCTCAAAATGACGATAACTGTGATGCTTTTGAGGCCATTGACAACCGACGATGAAGACTGCAGGCACTAAAAAGAATAGGAATACGAATACTGGACACAAATCATCACCAGAATTTCAGATACACGACTCATTGCAATCTACATATCCGCACATGCGGTCTGGATCTCTCAATCCCATCAATTACCCGTTGTAAAGAAGATTACTGGACCAGTTTCATTTACCCCGACCTGTTTATGTAATGCCAACAAATTTGCAAACAAAATGTACTCGAGCAAGATCGAGATAGAGAGAATTTAGTTGTTTTGTCAACTAACACATAAAACATACAATTTACAAAAAATTCTAAGGACAGGTCCATTAAATAGTAAGAAGGACATAAGTTTCTCTGCTTCCCAGAGTGAAATCAAGAGGCACACGTCAGTAGGTGAGATTTGAACTTATCCAGCTCGGCAAGGACCTCCTCTTCTGGACGGTAAAGCAAGTCCATCATTCGCCATATCTGCACGAAAACAGTCCAGCCTTGATTTGGAGTAAAACTATGGATTACAAAATTATCATAATTTTAGTAGACTGATTATGGTGCTTGATTAGCATGGTATTTCTTGTCCCCTTTACATGTTACAGAACAGCATATGTTCTACGATCTAGCATGCAAGGGGACAATACCGTGTGTATTGCTATTTTACCAACATATAATGGATGGCCTATCGGGTAAAGGCTAATTAAAGAACTCAAGAACAAGAAATTTTGTTGTTACCTGTAGAGTACCTCCCCCACCAGTTTTTTCACCATCTTCAGAGACACTGACAATTGTCCACGGGTCTGATGAATTCCAGTGGAAGTCAACAACTTTATCCCTGAAAGTATTCAGAAAAGTCATTGTTTGAGTTGAGAAGAAAAGGTGAGAGTATTTGAACCGTAAACTTCAAGGTCACAGATAACTTGAGGCACAGGTGGACTAGGGTGATTTTTATTGATGCGGAGCAGAGATAGAAACTCTAAAAACTGACATGACTAAACAAGAAAAGTAAGGACAAACTTAGGACCTGTGCCCGGCATGTCGAAAGAATAGGCCCTGGGGAGAATTTGAACTTCCTGTTCCAGCACCGTCCAGCTTGCCAATCTAGATCATGAATAATTATTTCAAGCACGATCAAAAGAGTAGATTATTTACGAAACAATGAAAACCTTCTCGCAGTATTCTTTTTGATAAAAAATCAATTCTGTGAGAAGGTTCAAAACTCCATGATTTTATCATAACTGTTGCCGAACATATTAAGTTTGTAAAGAGGTGAGAAAGAATAAAGCAAGCAATTAGGAATAGCCTGTGACTGCTCACCTTTCCATAATCCCAGATATTCAGGATACCATCCTCTGCAGCACTACCAAAGACGGATGACCTGTCTGGGGACCACTGAAACAGAAATATACAACTGTTAAATTGCTAGTTAACACACACAACAACACTCCATCTTAAGAACACGTCTGGCACCTGGACACACAGGACTGCTGCACTGTGGCCTTCGAATATGTGGATTGGGGATCCAACTCCTCCAGAAGTAAGATTTCGACGGTCAAACATGCGCACTGTATTATCGGCAGATCTGAAGGATGCAGAGTTTGTTCAATCCCATAATAAGACTCCAAATATATTAATAACCAAAAAGCCTTCAAAGCAATGGCACATTTAAAAAGTCAAGAGTACAACTGCATATTCACCACAGTTGTCACCCTGCATTATGATTGATGTGATTAAAACGATTACGATTGTTAAGTCGATGAGAGGTCAAAAAGTACCCAGTCAAAATCAGATTTACATCATTCGGATTCCAATCAACACAGTGAAGATCAGCACTGTGAGCCTTTTCAACCTGAGGAAATAAAAAATCCACAAAGGCAAATTTAATGACGTTTACCTAATAAATATAGGCAACAGCATGTAAAATTAGTAAAATGCAACAGAACAGGTATGGGCATACATCATGAAATCGGAAAACAATAATACAAGCATAACAGAATGAAAGATAGAGAAACATAATAATCTACACATCAGCTAACATCTTATGCACACAGTGATCATAAGCCTTTCACTAACCTTAACAACAGGAGCAGAACCAGTTCTAGCATCCCATAGGATAAGGCAAGAATCATCACCAACGCTACAGAACTCCTGTGCGCTGTATCACAAGTAGAAACGAGTATAACTAAATATGGAACAATTCTTCATATTTCATACTATAAAGGGGAAGACTTTGGCAACAAAACGAGCTCCTTCACAAGTTATTCATTGACATTTCAATAAGAAATTTCTAAAATATGACTAATCAGCTGATAAAAATTCAAAGTAACATCCTTGCCTGACTGATGTTCATATCGGTTAAGAGTGATACTTGGAGACATAAATGGTAAATTTCCATCTCAAACAAATAGGGGGGGTTTGATTATGACTGTGCCAGCTACCTTGAAGGGCAAAACTGAACATCTTCAACGGTATCCGTGTGCCCTTGGAAAATTCCTCGAGCTTGAATGGTGGGGCTGTCTGAAGACTTTCCGTTGACTGCACCACCCTTAGATCCTGGAGACTTCGCAGCTCCCTGATCTGCTGCCAAAGAAGAGATGTGGTCGTGGATGCTCCATAAAACTACTGACTTGTCCTTCCCTGTAACGAAATTCTCAAAATATAACATATTGTAATAGGTAGTCTAAATAAGTTAAGAAAAGTGCAAGGTGTAGAAGAAAGAAGAACAGAATAATCAAAGTAACTGTAGCACTGCAAAGTAAAGTTAATAACTTGAGGTCACTCAGATAGCTGCTAACCGAATAACATCAACAAATAACTGATAACTGATAACTCCTCCAGTTCAAAAGGGATACAATTACTTTTTAAAAGCAACTTAGACTATTTCAGGAAGGTCCAAACAGTACATGAAATCATATATATTATAAAAAGTTCTTTCTTGAATGAAAAATTACTAAATGGTTTGCAGCTACATCCTGGAATAACATGCTCACATGGATCATTTGATTGAACTATTTTATTATTGAGAAAGCTGAAATCACTCTTCCACAGGAAAAAACAATCTTCAACAAATTCGTGTTGCACAGTAGTGCTCAAGCTTTATATATTCTGATTGTTAATCAAAAACCACCACATATTTTAAAGAATACCATATTTTACATCTACGTCGAGTAAAGAACAAGAGCCAAGTTCGGATCAATTTCACATTTGTTTCTATTTTCGACATGTGCCCACATGAAGTGAAAAATTAAGAAACATCTTTGGGAAAATATAAATGAAAATAGCTGCCAAATCTATATCAAAATGAAAGGCGTATTGTTGAATTTTATTTTATTTTTTAAAAAAAAGGCATGAAGTGCACTTTCAATTCCCAAACACGCGTGCCAACAAGGTGATAATGGAAGATTTATAAATATTCTGAAAAAAAATGGACTTTCTTTTTTTAAAATATGAGAGATTTTGTAATCAATTCTCTTTTGGAAGTATCATTAAATTATAATAGAACACATATCATGAAATCTTGGAAGTATCTATAGGTACTGGTTATTTAACCTCCAGATAGCACAAAAGGTTCTGTTGGGCACATGGCAAGTGCAAATTCAGCATTATCTTGGTGACCAGTCAGTACCTGCAAGAATTTGGGTAAGAAATTATCAAGTACTGTACTAATGATAATTAAGCAGGAAACAACAAAGAAGGAAAGTTAAATGAAATCATGAAAAATAAGGAAACAACTTGAAATGCCAAAAGGAAGAATATTCAAACAAGAGCGTGTAGTACAACTGGAGAGCTTCAAGGTCCATTTAATGATACCAGTACTCAAAATACTCATACATAATAAATTGATGTCTACATTTCCTTGGATAACATACCAGATCTGGACGTGATGCTGAGGCCCCTAAAACAGGGTGACGATTAGGCTGACTTTCAACATCCCAAACAAGAACCTAACCCAATTCAAAGACATTGAACCGTATGAAAAATGTCCACAGAAGGATAGATGAGAATGTAGGTTATAATGTGCAGAAGTAAATGGTTACATCTGGACTGTCAGTGTGAGTGGCCACAATCTTGCTATTCTGTGGTAGTTCTCTGATTCGATTCACCTGCAATAAAAAAAAAAAATCATCACATGCTATTAGATACCCCAACACTGTAAAAATTCAAGTTCCATGTTTCCACATTTTTCATTCCAATTCTTCCTCCTTGTTTGTAGATGTGTTGGAATTCAATGTCTTTTCTTGTCCTTTTCTCCTGGGACTTTTTTGGGGGTTCGGGGGAATTCGCAATTATGTTCACAATACAATCAAGTTTCAATGAACCCATACTGGATGGTACCTACTTGGAAATGTCAAAAGGATATAAGAAATTCAGAATGGAAAGCGCTAGACGAACCAGTCATTTGCCCGAGATCAGGGGAATTTTTTTTATTTTTTTTTGTTGAATTTGGATGACAATGAACTTCTACATTCACCACATAATTGCTTTCATTTTTGTGCATAAGGGAATAAAGAGAATAAAGCAGGTCACGAGGATACTTCTCATAAGAATTTGTCTTATACCATAGACTAATTATTTCCTATTATACAATTATTTACTTAAAGAATTAATTGTAAATAAGGTAAAGAGCTGACATTCTACACAGTCAAGTTCCGGAAGAAACAATAAAATTTTAAACACATTTGAGCTAAAAGTCATGTACAATTTAAGTAAAAAGAAGTATCCAAACAATAAAAACATAAGCTGAACCCTGGATTAAATTTTACAAAATAAGACAGAATATATGAGTGTTTATATCTAATTATTTTCTGTAATCAAATAAAACAATAATAATTCAGATACCTCTCCAGGATGTATAATGGTTTTCCACTTCTTAACAAATGGTGAGCGAGCTTCTTCGTTGAACTGAAATGATAATAATCAAAATACCAATTGAAAATGTAAAAAAAATGAGATTTACCCAGAATAACCTATGAGGATAGAAATAAAAAAAGAATAGTTTTATACAAAAATACAGAACTACATATTTGTGTAAATATATCACCTGTCCTATGTGCTCTGCTGCTGCAACCCTAGGTTTTACCACTTCACAATTTGCAATGACAAGTGTATTAGGAACACTACCATCAGTCTACACGAGGAAGGCAGCACGAAAGGGAGGGGATTTAAAATGATCAATATTTCGCATAACAAATAAATTAATGATAAAACAATAATTGTGCACTTAAAGCATTAGCACAGCCCAGGCAAGCCTATCAATAAGACAGATGACAAATAACCAATTAATTTAGCATTTTATTATAATCCCTGGATATTTCCTTCTTACCAAACATACATAAAACTGCAGTTGAAATAAACAACAAACAACAAGAGAACATGTATCATAACAGATACAAGGCTACCTCACAAGTTTTGTGTAACAGAACTTTGAAGCCAACACCTTTACTACATTTACCACCAATTATTGATTGAACCCCTTAGAACTCTAGCTCTAACCACTCAAGTTTATTTGATGATTGAAAGTTCGAGATTAGTTTCTAAATCGGTACTGGAATTTAATTTCCCATTTTTCTTGTCCCACGTATTATTGATGTAGAAACTCAAAGAAACTTATAAGCATGAGTTAAAGGTTTCGTACCATTTTTGGACTTAACTGGCATGAATAAGAAGGTTGCACAACGTGGATTTGGAGACTTCTAAACTTCCAATGGACTTACAGGCATAAGGAGTGACGGGTGATGTCAAATTTGACTCCTAGAGTACTATCAATGAGGAAAACACATTGATTGTGTACTGGAAAGGACATAGAGATATTATCACTACGTGGAATCCCGAATAGTCCAAGAATAGAGAATCACATAAAGATGTAATAGAAACAGAGAATCTAACTGTAGCTTGGTTAGTTGATTTTTGGGGGGGTACTCGTACACTGTGGTGCAATGAACCAGTCCTATGTATAGGTTGATAGGGCCTGATAGGGGCAAGTAGCAAGTGTGGAAGGGCTCTCGCTCAACGGATCAAAGCAACGGAGGATTGTGTAGAATTCAAACAAGTGAAACTATTGGTCTTAAAGAGTTCACAATCTGCCTACGAAGCACAAGCCCGCTGCTCATGCCTTGTCCCAAAGAGTAACGAGGACCAATTGAGGACCTCACACAAGTGAAGTTGTAATTACATGTCCCCATACTTTGTGTTCCAGTAGGATAGATGTATGAATTGAGAGCAACCTATGATGCACCGATACGGATACACGTATCGGATACGTCAACACGCAATTTTCAAAAAAGTACCGACAACAACACGCCGCCAATACATCGATTAAATTTTTTTTATTTAATTTTTTTAATTTTATAGTCTAAAAAAAATATAAATTTTGTATAAAAAACAATACTAAAACATGATTAACCCATTTTAACATTCATAAACAAATAATCAGCTCATTTAAAATCTTGACCGGCCCATAAAGATTGACCTATTTTTTCTAAATCCTAAACAAATATCCGACGAAGTGTCCGATACATGTCCGACATTGACACACCGATGGCGGTGGAGTGTCCGTGCTTCTTAGAGAGCAACCTATAACTATGGGATAAAGGGTATGCTTGCAGCATACAGTACCATTTATGGCCAAAGCTCATTAAAAACGGAACCTAACATACATTCCACCATCCAAGTTTCATCACATTTATCACATGTTTGAGGAAGTAGTCCCATCCTCCATCTTTCTCAGAAGTCTAAGTGCATATGCATTTTCAAACTGACAAAACATTACATTTAAGGAAAAAATAAGAGAAAATAATGAAATTATTAAATATGCATGTGGAGATAAAACTTGTGCAATTATCAAAACATAGTGATCAGTAGAAATCCTGTTAACGTTCTGATTTCATTTTCTCTGTAAAACAAATCAATGAAAGAATCTTCATTAAACAAGATCCAAGTCCAAGTATAAATGATTATATATCGTTAAGTACAGACGACTAGAACTGTCTTCTTCTAGACAGTGGTATTGTTCAACTCACTAACCCAAAGAAATCCTGGCTTACTTGGAATAATTTGGGCAATTGAAGACTGACTTGCCTGTTCAGAAAGGTAAAGGCGCTGACGGTTCTTGTAAGTAGCTTGTTCTAGTTGCGGACCCCATCTGAAATGGAGAAAGGTAAGCATTTATATATAGAGGACAAATAAGATAACAAAAATAACAACAATGAACACTTGTCTTCCTTTTTTCCCTCTTAATTGCCTCAGCAACATGCTATTTTTCATACCAAACAATATGCATTGAAATCAAATTAAGAAGTGAAGAAAAATAAAGATAATGTAGGAAGTGAATATTTTCACTTTACCAACATTTCCTTAGCAATTAAGGAGGAATCAGATTCAGAACCATCAAACTATCAAGAAAAACAAGGTAAGATCTCCTTCGTTCCCTCTTTCATCCTGAAGTTCTTGGTAATTAAATAATCAATCGAGTTTAAAGCTAATGAAAGTACTTTCAATCTATTCTTTTTCTCCAGAGGAGGTGTCGGAGGTTATAAAGAAAACATAATGCAGTATGCAAGGTGATAATTCGCTTTCCCCTCCCCTCCCAATATTTTTCTCTGTAACTAGATTAAAAATCTCAACTTTAAACCATAAATCAAACCAAAACCCCCCAAAAAGAATTTCTCAACAACAAATTTAGATATTCCACACATTGCATTTGCAACTCAAAATATAACTAATAATTAAAAAAAAAAAAAAAAAAAAAAAAACATATGTTCGTATATAGAATTTCATACAAAAAAAACCCCACAAAACCCTAGAGAGAAAGAGAGCAAAGAACCAACCGACAAGAAAGAGAAGGCCAAACGAGGTTGTGATTTGCGAGCCAGTCATAGAGGACAGGAACCAGTGATTTCCACTGTGTATAACGCTCCTCCACTGAAGCCTCCGATGGCAGTGATCCTCTTCCTCCTCCTGCTCTGTCCTTCATTCTCTCTGCTCACTCTTGTCGCTGTCGGTGTGATATAAACAGTAATTTATGGGCAAATCGGTGCCTCGACAGGGTTTTTGTAGGGCTCCCGGGGGTTTGGGCTTAAGGGGAAGGAATGCCAAGTGTGTTAGCACTCTCCATTTGTAGACATGACATTCATTTCGTTCCATCTGTACACATTTTTCATTAAGCAAACTTTAAAACTTAAAAAAATTAAAAATAAGGAGGAAAGAAATGCAATAATGATATTCATAGTAAACGTTGGTGTGACCATGGACATTAATTATCTAAAAAAATATGAATTGTTCGATCAAATATAATATGTGATCGATTATAATATGTGATCGATTAAGATGTAAATTACTAAATATAAATATAAGATAGATATTGTTTAACAAAAATTAACTTTATTTATAAAAAACACTTTCGAGTTGAACCGTTCATGTCCACATGTTATGCCACATAATGTTGAGCCAATTGAGTCTTACAGAATTGATTCGAGGACTAACATAGTAAATGTTGTAAATTTCAAAGACAACATATTAATATGATAAAATTTAAGGACTATTTACAAGCAGGTCTATAAGTTGAGGGATGAACTAGATTTGTCACCCTTTTATTTATGTATTGTAGGTAAATTTTTAGGCAACTATATATATGTGTGTAATTGGTAGGTTTGTAGGCTCAATCACGAGGTTTGTGATGCGAGAGAACTACGTAAAATACTTCGTCCTGGTAAAAAATATTAAATATTGAAAACGATTAAATTTAGCACAAATTATATATAGTAAATAAAAAAGAGCATTGTATCCATACTTACGAAAAAAAATTAAATAGTAGACAACTAGGAAAGTGTAATATAAATGAATAAATCACTGTTGGTAATGATGACAAGGATATGTGATATTAAATGATAGAGACAATGAAAGTGTAAAATCAACCAGTAGTTATCAAACTTTAAATGAGTTTGTACTTAGCTATCAAACTTTAAAACAATGCCCATAAAACAATTTCCATCCAACTTTCAACTAAGCTTCTAATTTATTACCCGTTACCTATTCGATTGCAATATTTGAAGAAATATCCTATGTAGCAAACGATAAACATAGTAACAATATTAAATATCTCTCAATCAATAAAGTGCATTACTCAAACACATCATTCTTCAATGTAATTGAAAACACTTTTAGTTTGCCAAGTAGGATGTTCCGCCAGTTGTAAGTGAATGAATAATGAGCGATCAATGAAAAACATAGTTGAAAATTAGATGGACATTAAAATATATTTTAAAATTCAGTGGCTATATAGAAATTTAATTAAAGTTCAGTAGCCACTTATCAATTTTACCCAACAATAAAATATAAGAATATTGGACCCACTTTGTTGTTCATATCATAACATGCCACATATTATGGGCAACCTCAACCGAGGTAATAAATAGCATTAATCCAAATGAATACACTATAAAGTGACCTTATTAAGAGTACGAGGTTATAAGAAATTAAGCAAGATGCGTTTTACCTTACAAGTGGAGGAGGAAAATAGAAACAAATTATAAAAATCATTGTCCAATGCGACTGTGGCCTATTCAATACAAGCTCGTTGTAATACATGAAATTATTTTTATGATTACACGCCCCCAACAGCTCTCCCACCACCCTATCCTTAAAAGGTACTAATAGATTTTAAATTAAAAACTTCAAATGAACGTTCCTTGTGAATTGATCTTAAACTTAATTTGGTAACAATAGATATTAAATTAAAAACTTTAACTCATCCAATTTTGGACTAAATGGCAGTTGCCTCAAACCAAGGCAACAGTAGAATGTAGTACGATGGACCATTTTCTATGTAATCCATAAAATGTGTACTATACTCTTACTAAAAATGACCAAAAACCCAATCCACTTAACACTCGTCTCGACTGGGTCGAGTTGACCCTACTCAAACTCGCCAAGATCTAAAACGAGTCAATGGTGGTTGGCATCATAACATCCCATTACTTTTGCCAATTGCCATCCAACTAAAATTTCCCCACATTAACCGTTTAAGATGAAAATGAAAAGAAGATGACGAAAAAAGCATCAAACCATCAAGAGGATACCATATCAAATCTAACAGAAGATGTACTGCTTATTTCTTCATGAAACGCAAACATAAAAGAAAACAATCTGCACATAAGGACAAGCCGATTAACAACGTCAGGATTCAAGAAGCGCGGTTGTTTCAGGTTCCCACAGTGAGTCAAGACGAGCATGTCTTTACGTGAGATTTGAGACCATCCAGCTCAGCAAGGACATCCTCTTCTGGACGGCAAAGCAAGTCCGTCACTCGCCATACCTGCACGAAAATAGTCCAGCCGTGATTTGGACATCGATGCATGAATAACAAAATGGTCATTAAGTTATGGTGTTAGTTATTTATACAATAGCAAATTAAATTTCTGGCCCTTGGAATGTTATAGATTATTTGCATGATTTTTTATACCAAGGGACACATCTCACTATTGTAATAATAATGTGTATGATCTAGGACCATCTGTATCACTATTTTACCAATATATAGTGGACAGTATTGTAGGTAGATGCCATTTAAAGCACTCAAGGACAAGAAAATTTGTCATTACCTGTAGCGAGCCTCCCCTGACACTGGTTTCACCATCATCAGACACGCTAGCAATTGTCCACGGATCTGATGCATTCCAGTGGAAGTCGACAACCCTGCCCCTGTATGTATGAAAAAAGAAAAAAAAAAACATTATTTTAATTGAAAACAAAAGAATGGGGCATTCAAACTGGGCACAGTAGTCAATTATCAGATAAATCGATCAAGAAGTCCAGCTCTTTATTAAGGTATTCTTTTATAGATAATGGAATGGACCACAAATAAGAAATCTAAAAACTGACAGCTCTAAACATTTTTGTTTGGGGGATGAAAGTACAAAAAAGAGAAGAATAAATGATAAACATAAGACCTGTGCCCTGCATGTCGGAAGAATAGGCCCGGGGAAGAATTTGAACTTCCTGTTCCAGCATGCCCCTCCTGCCTGCCAATCTGTGTCATGAACAATTATGTCAAGCACTATCAAGAAGTAGACCATCTAGTAAACATTGGATAAAACTCTCTCATATTCTTTTAATACAAGACTCAAGTGTGTAGGAGCTTCTCCCAAGATATGCAACCTCAAACTTTTGTGCTTTAACATAAATTTGTTCAAACATATAAAGTAGGTACTGTGGTAAGAGAGAATAAATCAAGTGATTGAGCATAGCCCGAGACACCATACCTTTCCATAATCCCAGATATTCAAGAAACCATCCTCTGCAGAACTACCAAAGACAGATGGCTTGTGTGGAGACCACTGAACAGAAATATATCACAGTCAAATTGCTAGTTAACGCACATAAATAACTTTATCTTCTAAACTAGTGGGCATAACATGTCTGGCACCTGGACACACAGAACAGCAGCACTGTGGCCTCGGAATATGTGGATGGGAGATGCAACTCCTCCAGAAGTAAGATTTCGACGGTCAAACATACGAACAGTATTATCGGCAGACCTGAAAGAAGCAGAATTCGTTCAATCCCATAATAGGACTCCAAACATAATAACAAAAAGATAGTAATCGAAGCAACGGGACATTAAAAAGTCACAAGAGTACAATGTCATATTCACTACAGTTGCCCACTGCAATACAATCGATGTGGTTAAACATCCATATCACAGCTGTTAACTAAATGGAAGGTCAAAAGATACCCAGTTAAAATCAGATTTAAATCATTGGCATTCCAATCAACACAATGAAGATCGGCATCGTGAGCCTTTTCAACCTGTGAGAAATAACCAAAACCACAAGGCCGGTCAGATCACATGTACACAATGAATTAATGCAACAGTGCTGAGCAAAGTAACTGAAATAAATCCTGCAGGGAAAAATCATTACGATATGAAATGACAACAGACTAAACCTTCGAAACAAAACACAACAGTACAAGCACAACAAAATAAAAAGATAAAGAAACGAAATCATATCATAATGATTTTTCCCTGCAGGATTTATTTCAGTTAAACGAAATCATCCACACTTCTGCTAATATCTTAAGTACATATAGTTACAAAGAAAAGGAACACAGGGCCTTCCCACGGAGGGTGGATTTCAGTCAAATATCATAATAATTTCAAATTTATCATTTATGTGCCCTGTGGGGGAAAATAACAGAAAAAGTTAAGAAATGAAAAGCAGGGTCTTCCTTAAAGGGTAAAATTTTCAAATTCATGCATCCTAAGCATTTCAAAGATGTAAAATGATGTCCTTAAATTGGTGAAAGAAATGGAAGTAAGATAACCTTAAGAGCAGGAGCAGAACCAATTCTTGCATCCCATAGGATAAGGCACGAGTCATCACCAACACTACAGAACTCCTGTGTGCTATATCACAAGACGAAACGAGTACAAGTAAATATGGAACACGACTTCACATTTAATACAGAAGCTATTTCAAATAAAAGGGGAAGAGTTTAGCAACAAAACCAAGCTTCTTCATCATTTCCTCGTTGACATTTCAATAAGAAACTTCCAACATGTGACTCCTCATATAGATGTTCATATTTGTTAGGCAATGGTATAAATTCCATCTTAAACAAATAAATGGGTCTGATTATGACAGTGCCAGTTACCTTGAAGGGCAAAACTGAACATCTTCAACAGTATCACTGTGCCCTTGAAAAATGCCTCGAGCTTTAACAGTGGGGATGTCCGAAGACCTAACAGCTCCCCGATCTGCTAGAGAAGAGATGTGGTCGTGGATGCTCCACAAAACAACTGCCTTGTCCTTCCCTGCACAGAATTTTCGAAATTAAGAACCTACTGAAAGAGTTACTCTAAGCACATGTTTGCCACTACTTAAATTATAATTTCAGCTGGTCAAATTGGTCAAACATACTTTTTATCCACACATTTCATAGAACCCACAACTTACAACTCACTTTTTATCCACACATTCATCCACAACTTATAATATAAACACTTAAAATATAATTTCAGTAGTACCAAATATATGCTAAATAAGTTAAAGAAATTTCAGGGCACAAAAGGAAGATAAAGAACAGACTGTAATAGAACAAAATGAAGCCAATAACGTTGACGTCCCTTAGTTACCATTTAAATAACATCTACAAATTAGTGACAACCCTTACAGTTCGAATGGGATAGAATTTGCCAAAAGCAACATACACTGTTTAAAGAAGGTCCTAACAGTACCCAGAAGGCACTAAACCATATTTATGATAGAAAACATCATCTAGAACAATAAATTACCTAGTGGTTTAAAGCCACATCAGGAAATAATATGCTCACGTTGATCATTTAATTGCACAACCTAGTTATTTTGTCAAGGATAAAATCATCTTGTCCCGAAAAAAGAGAGACGAAAAAAAAAAAGAAAAAAATTCGTGTTGCTCAGTAATCTTCAAAATTTATCCATTGGGATTTTTAATCTAAAGCCACCAAATATTTTAAAGAATTTGGTATTTCACTTCTACACAGAGGAAAGAAATCAAGAGAACAGTCAGGAGCATTTTCCCATTTCATTTCTTATTTTTGATACGTGCCCATATTTACAAAAACATAATATGTCTCAATTTGCCATTTTGCAACATGTTTAGGGAAAGATAAAATGTAGAAACTCAGTTAAAATAAATCATGCAGTGTAGAAAAGTTGATTGAAACTTGATAGATCAAAGTGCATTTTCAGTTTCAGGAAAACAATTTTCTCATCTGTTCTGAAAATGCTCCCAAAGTGGGCTTGAGTTTCAAGAGTGGAGTGAGGAAACGAGATTTCAACCCCAGCTAACTGAAGATAAGACTATAAGAGTCACTACTATATTGTTCCAACTCCACTCCACATCCACCAATGATTTTTTTCAAAACCCCATAATAGTTGTTGAATTGCAACCCAGTGTCACAAAAGTTTAAAAAAAAAAAGAAAAGAAAAAGGAATACAAGATAATTAGATATTAGAGATGTTTAATCAATTCTTTTTTTTGAAGTATGATTAAGTTATGAAACAACATATATCACGAAACTATGCATAGGTATTGGTTGTTAGACCTCCAGAGAGCACAAAAGGTTCAGCGGGGCACATGGCCAGTGCAAATTCAGCAGTATCTTGATGTCCAGTCAGTGCCTGCAAGTGCAAGGAAACGGGTCTGAAATTATCAAGTACCATAATTGAAAAATGATCATTAAGCCGGAAGCAACATAGCAAAGAAAGTTACCAACAAGAACAGGTCGTACAATCAAATTGAAAATATAAAAGAATGCCGGAATATAAAACATCTTGATTTACCAAATAGAAGAATATTCGAACAAAAGTATCGAGTACCACAGGAATGGTTCAAGGTCCATTTAACAATATCAGTGTTCAATATACTCAATCGGATAAAGATAATTGATGCATAGTAACTGAAGCATACATTTCCTTGGAAAACATACCAAATCGGGACGAGATGCTGGGGCACCAAAACAAGGGGGGCGATTATGCTGATTTTCAACATCCCAAATGAGAACCTAACCCAATTCAAAGACATTGAGCCACATAAAAAATGTCCACTACATTTGTACATAACAAACCAAGAAATGAACACAGAAAGATTGATGGCAATGTAAGCTGTGTGAAAATAAATGGTTACATCTGGACCGTCCGTGTGAGTGGCCACAATCTTGCAATTCTGTGGCAGTTCTCTGATTCGGTTCACCTGCAATCAAACATCATCACATACCATTGGATATCCCAAAACTGTTTAAAGTCAGGTTCCCTGGTTCCACATTACCATAGCATTCCTTCCTCCTTGTTTTAGACATGTTGGAGTTCAATATCTTTTTTATTTCTTTTTTTCCGGGAACATTATTTGGGGTTGGTGATGCATTCACAATAATGTTCACAGTACAATCAAGTTTCCAAGAGTCCATACAGGAAGGTATATATGCTGATTTTCAAATGCAACATATCTAGAATCTAGAGTTCGGGATGAAAACCACAACAAGAACAAGTCATTCGCATGAGATCACGGGAATAAAAATCTCTCACAGTATGGACAGCAATGAACCTATCCAAACACCACATAGCTTCAATTTTGTTCAATTGTGATGGAATAAAGAGAACAAAGCAGGTGACGAAAATACTCCTCATCAGATTTGTTTCTCATACCACAGTCAAATATTTTTCTATTATACAATGATTAATATATATAGGTTATAATTGTAGAACGGGTAAAGACCTGACGTTTTACACAGTCAAGTTCAGGAAGAAACAAAAAACTTCTCAACACTTTCGAGCTACAAATCAACTACAATCTAAGGAAAACGAACTATCCAAACATTAAAATCATAAGCTGAACCCTTAATTAAAAGGTATAACATTGAATATGAATTTTTATTGCTATTACTTTCTGTAATCAGATAATACAATAATAGTGACTGATACCTCTCCAGGATGTATTATGGTTCTCCACTTCTTGACAAACGGTGAGCGTTCTTCTTCATCGAACTGAAATATTGACAAACACCAGTTCAGAAGTCAACAAAAATTATGTTAGCCAGAATAACCTAATTTGATGATTATACAACAGGAATAATTTTATAGAAAAAAGAGAACTAGCACATATTTGTGTATACACATCACCTGTGCTATACGCTCTGCCGCTGCAACTCTGGGTTTTACCACATTACATGTTACTACGATAAGTGTACTAGGACAGCTACCATCAGTCTTCACGAGGAAAGCAGCAGGAAAAGGGGAGGGAATATGATCAAGATTCAGCATAAGAAATGAAATTGATGATACACTGCTCAAAAGAAAGTCGTGCGCGAAAGGAATTGGCACAGTTCAGGCAAGCATATCAATATGACAAACCACAAACGCTAAAAGTACATAATTACAGACACCACAAGCAAAACTTCGAAAGTGATATAAACATATGGGCAATGAGGAAAAGGGAGGGGGTAAACGAGGTAGAATGGATCAGTCACCCATGGCAAAAATACCTGATTGATTTGGGAGTGCTTATAAGCATTTATAAGATGGTCAAACACCAACAATTTTTATCCACTTTTTATCTACGTATATTCCGTAGGACACACTGCTTATAATCTAAAAAAGCTTCGCCAAACAAGCACTAAGTTTTCCAGCAGGATGGAGAGATGCAAAGGGAGGATCGATGGACCATGCCATTTTATTTTATTTTATTTTTCCTTTTTAACCACTATATCTGGTGATGGACCATACCATTTGCAACTAAATGTTCTTCATTTTATAGGAACATCTCCCCTCTCTCTCTCTCTCTCTCTCTCTCTCTTCCAAAACAAACATAGTTTCTTGTTACCAAACATGTGGTTGAAATAGCAAACAATGGCGGGGACACATCAGAACAGATACTGAGTTCAATTGTAATAAGTTGTGTAACAGACCTTTGAAGCAAATCCTTAACTAGAATTGCTACCAATTATTGATTGAAACCTGCTGAAGCTCTAGCTCCAACCACTAAAGTTTTATGGATGAACAACAACTCCAATATGGTGTTTTCACTCAGTAGAGAACGATGATAACCCATAATTAGAGTCACATGTAGGATAGGAATATGGAAAGTCATAAGCATGAGCCAAGGGGTTCATCTGCAACATCTGATACCATTTTTGACTCCATTCTAATATCCAAAGGTTGTGGAGACTCAAGGAGCAAAAGGTGGTATTAAAGTTGACCCCGGGAGTAATATCAACTAGGCAAATCCATACAGAAAGCATACTAACCTAGGGTACTATCGGTGCGTGGCTATTCCAATCAGAGGTGTAATAGGACATCCTAGACCATAGACTCACGTGGGAACTGGGACAGTAAATATTCGAAGGGATGATTTCATATCCCCCTAAACTTTGAGTTCCACGTGGGTAGTTGCAGGTATTGAGAACAAATTATAAGTATGGGCTAAAGGGTTCGTTTGCAACGTGAGAAACCATTTTAGGGCCACATTGGCATGCTAAACTAGGTTGTGCAACATGGACTTGGAGGCTGCTCACACATCAAAAGTCTGTTCATTTGTATTTTCTAACTGACCAAACATCTCCTTTTTTACAGCCCAAAAAAAAAAAGAGAAAAAAAGATAATTGTTTAATTTTCGCAGAGAAACTTGTGTGATTATCAAATTAGTGTTTGGTAGAAAAACGTGCAGGAATATGTGACTTTCTGCCTTTTTATTTTCTATGTAAAACAAAATCCATGAAACAAACTTAATAAAAAATGATCCAATTATACACGATTGCATATTGATAAATACTACTGGTAGATCTCATTTTTTCTAGAAAGTAATGTTGTTTAACTCACTAACTGAAAGAAATCCTTGCTTGAATGTATTTATTCAGTTGAAGAAGACTGACTTGCCTGTTCAGAAATGTAACAGCGTTGACGGTACTTCTGAGTAGCTTGTTCCAGTTGTTGACCCCATCTGAGATGGAGAAAAATAAGATTTATCTCCAGAGCATAAATAAGATAACAAAAATAAACTACAGCACAATTTGCATTTTCCATTTTTACATTGCCTCAGAACTAAATGAACGATTAAGTTTATAGCTAATAAATGCAATAGCAATATTTTTTATACCTACCAAAATGCAGTGGAATCAATTTAAGAAGTAAAAGAAAATACACATACAGCAACGAAGTAATTCGATTTATTTTCAATTTCCGCACATTAACTTAGTAATTAAATGAGGAACCAGATTCATGACCATCAAACTCTCCAGAAAAAATGTAAGATATCGTGTTTTCCCCTCTTTCTCCTAAAGTTTCTCGGTAATAAATATCTGATCTAGTTTAACGGACGCATCATCAATTTTATTTTTTCTTAATTTTTTTTGGGGGTGGATGGAGGTTGGTTGGGGTGTAGTATATAAAAGAAACACAATGTAGAATGTACCCACAGTAAGAAAATTTTCATTGTATTCACATTCTATTAGCAATCTAGGGCAGAATAAATCCAAAAGCTATAGCTATCCCGGAAAAAAAATAACTTTCTATTTTCTCCATTATCAAATGTGGAACACCAATGATAAGCAGCAAACAAAAATCAAACAATATCCAAGAGCAGCATGCAATAACAAGTAAAAAATTCCATATATAGCTGCATTTTTTTGGTAATTAAATTCAAGAATCAAGATAATTCAGTGACAAATGTGAAAAACAGTTAACAATTAGAAGCAAAAATAAACAAAATCTAATATAGATCGAATCAAACATACGCGGACATTAAATTGGAAATAAAAAATCTAAAGAGAGAAGAAAGGACCGGCAAGAGAGTGAGGGCCAGACGAGGCTGTGATTGGTAAACCAGTCATAGAGGACTGGGATCGCAGATTTCCATTGTTTGTAACGCCGGTCTGCCATAGCTCTCTCCATTCTCGTTCGCTGTCTCTTACTTTCTTACTATTTGTGTGTGTGAGTGTGCATAGGGGTGTGTGTAGTTAAACTGGGGTTAGAAACCTGTTTGGTCGCTGAACTTATACAAGTGTTTTTATTTGGTCACTCATCTTTTCTTTTTTTGTTTCAATTTGGTCACCCAACTTTATATTATGTTTTTCGTTAGTCAATCTATCCGTGCCCGTCATTCCAATTAATGGAAATGTTGAGCTGGCAAATGAAGTTGCTGATGTGGCTGTTAATTTGTCCACCAAAAGAAGTGATTAGTTGTGATGATGAAGACAGACGGAGTGACAAACATAAGACATAATATAAAGTTTGGTGACCATATTAGAACAAAAAAAATTGATGAGTGTACAACTGAAAACATTCGTATAAGTTTGGTGACCAAACATGTTTAACCCTGTTAAATTGCATCGGAAGTCACTACTGCCCACGATTTTAACAATAAGGCCTACACTCCTTGAATATGGCCCAAGACACAGTTTGTGGTGAAACAATAGTAAAACCATTATCGCAAAGTGGGTTGATGGTTTAAAAGTTATAATTAACGGCTTTAACAATTAGACTGTTGGTAATGCTAGTAATGGGTGGCTTACCAACTGCTCCCTAGCTATACTTTGGGCCTTTTCCAGTCCAAATTTGATTGTGCCTCCATCCTTGGAGGGAGGCTTATGACTGGGTACCATCTCCTGTCATGTATTAGAAGCATCCCATTTCAAATATACCAAGTACTTCTCTTGGCCTTTCCTTTGAGGTCAACATCCATCCCTTTTTCTTTGCATCAATCTTCTGTTACCTTAGTGACACTAATTCAAAGAATCCTTGTGATTTCACCTATTTAACTTTTGCTTAATTTGCATAAAGGAGATAAAATCAGTGATATACACTTTTCAACAAGTTACAAATTTGAAACGAAACTATTGGCTACCATGCATTTCCATCCCTTGTGTTATTAGTTGGATCACACTGAGGCAAAATTAAACATCAAAGACACAATGTTCAGATGGGAAATTGTATTAATAAAGTGATACATATTTTGAAATCTGAAGGACTATGGAATGTGTGGATAATAAATGGGTGGTAAGTTTTGGATCTTACGAAATATATGAATAAAAAATATATTTAACCAGATTAAATTATAATTTAAGTTCAACCAAACAAGTTGTTTAATGGATTCTCATGGATATTTATGGATTCTTATGGTATAATACATATTCCGATTTCACGTCTAAAATATGGAATTAGACTAATTATTTAATTAAGGTTTACCAATAGATTATTTATATTCTTCAACCCAATTGTTTAGTTAAATGAATGGTCATGGAGTATCAAAAATGAAATTCCAAAGACGATGTTTAACAATTTGAAAAAAAAAAAAAATTTATTATTAAAATAAGAAATTAAACAATTCAATAAATTTCTATTATAATACATATGAGTAAACTGAAAATCAAGAATAAGAATTTCGTACAAAAACATGTCTTTAAATTCCAAATAAATTTAAAGAATTTGGTATTTATATTTATGGTCTCGAAATCCATAAAAATATGTTAAAATCTTCTAATTAATGAAATTTTTAGAAATCCACTAGTTGTTGGAAACACCTAAAATTTTTAAGAATCTATTTAAATCTAAGTTGAGGACACCTAAACTTCAATAGAATCTATTAAAATCTAAATTGAGGATACCTTAATTTATACGAATTTTTAAAATCCATTCAAATCTGAATTGAGGACAACCCTAAATTTATCGGCATCCAATCATCCATTACTACAAGAAATCAAGGAGTTGGGACTTTTACCAGAAGATGGTATAGAGCTTAGATATCCCCTTAACAAGTATATCTAATTTATGCAACACAAATATCAAACTCCAAGAACTACTATATAAATGTTGTTTTTTATAGTCATTGCAATCTACCGAGTATTATATTTTGTCTATTCATCATTTAGTAACATTCCATAATCCCATACATCACATGCAATTTGTATAACCAAAAAGTAAAATCGTCATATCAATTATCATCAAAATTCAACCAAATAAAGAGTTCATAACAATTCCACTCAAAAGCACACTGTCAAAACAAATACAAATGCCAAGAATCAATATTTTAAAAAAATAAAATTAAAAATCCATACTCACACTATTAACAAACCCTAGATCCAAATCCAATTCATCGAATTACTCAACATATAAACCCTAGATGTCCATCAATCAATACAAATTTCAAGAACAACACAGAATTGATAAAAATCAACTTGTTAAGACAAGAAAAATAAACAATTAAAATCAAGAAATCAAATGAAATAAAATGACATTCAGGTTTGATTGGAATCACTGAATGTCGCTCTAAGTTTAAGAGAGCCAGTGAGTTTGTATAGAGAAAGAATTAATACCTCTTTTAAATCACGCAAGGACATGGCGGGGAACCGACCCAATAGTCTTGTATCTTTGAATCTACAGTCGAGATGGTATGACCATGTTCTTCGGTTGCCGGAAGTTCCATCGGTGTAATGACTCCTCTTGAGACAATTCTGAGAATATATGGAGACATTTACTGTGTCAAAAATTGAATTGCACATTCAACAGAATATATGATTTGTTTAATGCTTTCGTGTATGATTGGTGCTACACTATTTAAATAGAAAAATTTACGAAGAGGCAGCAGTCTCCTACTACATGGAGCACATTCTCGGGGGCAACAATTAGGCTGAATTTCAACATACCAAATGAGAATCCAACCCGATTCACTGAGCCATATAAATATCCACTAAATCTGAATATACCAAACCAAGAAATGATCACAGAGAGATTGATGGCAATGTAAGCTAAGATTTGCTAAAATAAATACAATAACAAGTCAAAATTTCATATGTCGCCGCGTTCTTTTGCTAATTCTGTTGAAGAATCAAAACCATTAGTAATAAAGGGCAACTTTGTATATTTGTGTTCACCGTCTAAGTGGGTAGGATCACACCACCAGCGCATGAATTAACCTGAACCACTGTAATTTAGTGATGACTGGCCTGGAACCCAATTATAGGTTAACAAATTCAAGAGTTTTCATTTTCCAAATAAAGTGGAACAAGAATTCATCTTTTATTTTTCTATTTTTCCTTATTATTTATTTATCCCAACCAATGTGCTATGAGCATTTTTACATGCCATCCTTTCTCTGTTTTTCTTCTAATCAATGTGGAACATGAAGTCCTTTTATTTCTTACCAATAAATGAAGGTTCCTCGTTCTAGACAAAGGCAATATCTTTCATTTAAACATCCGCAATCACTTCGCATAGCAGCACTTCAATTTTCAAGAACAAGAAAATAATTTTAAGCTAAATTGTAGTTGTCGTACCCACTTTTACACTTTTTCAATTATGATGTCTTCCAATAGTACCATGATACCTATGTCACATGAGTCTAGTAACATACTTGTCTCTTCGAATCCACGGAGAACAAACTAATTAGAAGCCATTTTCACCAATACAAGGCATATATATACGTATACATACACACGTACATAGAATTTACTGATTGCAGTACAAGTTGACGACTTCATATTTCAACTCTGTACTCATTATGTGATAGTTGAATTTACACCAGCTTCGCGGTTGAGCAATTTTCATTGAGTTTTGATACTGGAGCATCATTTCCACTAACAATCGAAATCAGGCAATATGACTTACCAAATTGTATGGCAATTGTTCTGAGAAGCCTCGCGGCCATTGCATCTCCACATATTACTGCCACTGGATCTGCTTCCACAGGAGGAAGATAGACATGATTGGTGGCTCAGAAACAGCAGGAGATAGGATCTGGAAAGATTGAGATGTAGAAATCGGGGATTTTGGTGGTGGGTGGCGGTTGCCATGGGGCTGATGGAGACTTGTGGGTTGGGATGGGCTGCTGCTCGGAGAACAAATAAATTACACTAACATTCCTCATCGTTTACATTTTGTAAGAATTTTTTCATTCCAGTAATTCACAAAGATAACCTTTTGACATTTTTGCCAACTTATTTTTTTTAGTGCTGAAATTATTTTTTAAGTGCTTATATTATAAGTTGTGAGTGGATTTGTGGATAGAAAATGGATTGTAAGTTATAGTTCCTATTAAATGTGTGGATAAAACATATCTTTAACTAATTTGACCAACTGAAATTATAATTTAACCACTACCAAAAATGTGCTAAATAAACTAAAATAACAAAAAATGAAAAAATTGCAATTGTGAGTCCCTAATATTTTCAAACGATTAAAAAAAAAACAGAAACAAAAAAAAAAGTTCTTCTTCTTTCCCTGCCCTACACCATCACATTTTGGATCCCCACATGCATAGGGGTGGGAGTAGGAAAGAAGACCTTTTCCTTCTTTCTTTTTTTTTTTTTTCCTTTTTTTTTTGTTTGTTTTTGTTTTCCTTTTTTTAGTTGTTTGAAATAACTGAATGTGAATAGACCATTATTTTCTTGTTATATTGGTCAAATTTAGGTTACGGACTTGAGTTCTAATCAACTAACGGACCTTTACTAGAAGGTTTGGGACTTGGCTGTACATTTTTTTATTATTTTAAGTCAAGAACTAAAAAAAATTATAAAATTAAGAATTTATTTGTATTTTTGAAAATGTTAGGGACCCATTCTATTCTATTTTAGTTTATTTAAGTCAAGACAAAATTATCAAAAAGAACCATCTGTGCAAATTATTGAAAAAGTTGAGATAATAGATGCAAATAAAATTGAAAACATGTTTGGCCAAGTTTTTTTTTGAACTCCTTTTTTTTTCCAAACTTATGTTCAATCACATATTTCACGAGATCTATGATTTTTATCAACTTTTCAACTACAAATTTCACCTATTTTTTTCAAAATCTCCTAAAAAACTACTTTTAAACTTCACCAAACAAACATTGAACGTGGACAAAATTGAGACCACATTCAAAGAATAGAGACCCTGAGTGTAATTTACCCTTTTTCTATTTTTTTAAAAATATTTTTAATTTTAATTTTTTTTATTCTAGCTTAAGGGTAATTTTGTCTTTTTCGATCACTTTAATGACAATTTTAGATCAAAATTGTGTTTCCACACTATGTTTGATGCACCATATTTTAATTACAATGAAAATCTATAACATTTGCTTATTAGCGAGTTATTAACTTTTTTTTTGTCGCATTTTTATTCTCAATCTGTTACTAATTAGCACATTTTGTTCCTGGTCATAGTTTCCTTCTATAAAATCGTCGAAATCGCAAGTGTACGATATTGCGGTAAGCAACAAATTAGTCAAGTAAAGTATCATTTCCACGAGGACTATGTTACTATCTATTGACCTAATTAATCCTACTAATTATTTGAATTGGCAAAAAAATGAATAAGGGAGTGCTTGGTAACTATTTTTACTAAACTAAAAATCTAATTAAAGTTATAGATAATCGAACTTTTGAGAAAACACTTGATGATTTTAAACGTGTTAAGACTCAAATTTGTAGTTATCGTGTTTAATTTCACCTACCGAGCAATGATAATTTATTTTATCTGCGTTAACGGCCGAATCTATCTAAATTATTTGACTATCTTTCTCAATTAAAATCAAACCTACTCAAATAAATAAATCCAATATAACTCTATGTGAATTTTAACCTACCCAAGTACATTCAATCACATGAAATTCAACAAAAGATCGCACAAATTATAGAAATAAATCTTTATCTTCTACGAAAATTCATGATTTTCATCGTAGTGCTGGTGTTCTACATCTCAATTTCAACACAAATTTACAAACAGATCATAAACTGACATGATATATGAAAAACAATTAAAAGCACGATAAAAAGATCAACACAAAATCACAATTAGAGTCATAACTCGAAATTTGAATTTAAACAATAAACTAGACTACATCGTTCGTCCCAACAAAAAAAATTAGCTACCCATCATCAATATCCATAAACTCATTAATTTATATGAAATTGAGCACATCACCCGAAATTAGTAAAGAGAAAATAGAATTGCGAGAACTCCACATTGAATCATGAGCACGAACCTAACTTTTCACCTTAAATTCTCTCTCTTCAATCACGGAAGTCTCAACCTAAACTAACAAACACAACTCCACCTAACCAAGACATTGCAATTATTCATCTTTTGTTCCATAAGCAGACTAGCCATCTATCCACCAATTTCAAAACCATGATTAATCATATTTTAATAGAAACAAATGTAGGATACATTACAATAGCTTTTTGTTATGGCAGTATTCCTGTAAAGTGCTTCAAAGTGTAATGGATTTCAAATTCTGGTACTAATTACATGCCAGACAAGTCATGTATGATACAATCACGGCAGTCAAAAGTAGTAAACATTACCTTTCCACAATAAGGGATGAGATGAACGCTCTAGATTTCGGAATTGATAAGCTCTTTTACTGAATCTCTGTAACTTATTGATCCCTGGAATTAACAACAAATGTGCACATAGTTATCATAATATAGTCACCTTGGACTGAATCTTCACATTGCTTCCATGATTCAATCATGAGCAATAGATCCATTACCGCCGAATGAGGTGGTTTAAGCCCCATTATACGGGAAAACACAGGTGCAATAAATGCGGCTATTTCTTTTCATGCATAGGGAATTGACATACCCATTATTGGAACGTGAAAACTTCTATAGATAATTTAAATGAGGTAAATGTTATGCTAAGGGATACAACCTTTGTTGTTTCAGTAAGTTCTCAGTGTCCCCCAGTTTGTGCTTTTGTTCCTCCACTATCTGCAACAATATTTCTCCCCGAGTGGGGAAGGATCATCAGCATATATTTCATTCCTATACATTACCTCAAAGTATACAAAACTGATGAACCCCAGAACAAACATTATTTCTGGAATTCAATCAAAATAGCAAATTTCATAGACTTTACACATAGAATGTTAAATGTTTGATAATCAGTAGTATCATTCTGAAACCATTGTCATGTAAACAATTCAAACAAAAGATTACAGAGAACTTCAACAAATATTCCCATATTTCTTGTCCAATGCGCAAGAGGAAAATCCAACTAATATAAGGCAAAAAGAGTGTAAACTACCGTCGATTTTGTCTTAATAGTCCCTGAAATTGAGTTCAACAGCTGCTGGCACTTCTCAAATTGGTTGTTCAACTGGTTACCTTTCAAAGCAACACATAACATGCAGTTATATAAAGATGCCCAGAATAGCAGTTTCCATTTAAAAGCAAGTAGATTATGATTTACAGATAAAAACAAAAAGGCAAACAAAACCAACCAATGCATAGGTTTGCTGATCGTGCGTCCCATTCTCAACCACGTCCGCCAAATTTTCCACCAACTGTACCAAAAACACAAAAATCCTAATTAAAAAAAATAATAATAACTCCAGATTAGTTTATTTGAAAAATGAGAATATGGGTTTGGGGTTATTAAATGCGTACATGCTGGAAGTGGAAGTGAGAAGCAAGTGATTTATGTGGTTGCTGCTGCTGTGTTTTTTGAGGAAAACGTTGTTGCTGCTGCTGATTGAATTGTTGTTGAAATTGCTGTGGAATGAATTGCGACTGTTGTTGTTGGAGGAGGAGGAATAGATGTTCCTGATTGGAGGGGTAGTGGGGTTGGTGTGTGACTGGATGTTGGGGATCATTGTCCAGTTCCCTCCCCTGAAATGTCCATTGCTGTCTTCTGCTCTTTCTTCTTCCTACAGAAAATAGGTCGAATTTCGCCCTTTTGTTTAAACCACTTGATGTGAGCAACACGACGTCGCATGGTTTATCTTGAAATGGCACGTTGGGTTTGAGGAACTCTCAGCTAATACTCTCAACTTTTTTTCTTATTCAGATGTAAAATTTACTGATTTAACAGGAACATAAAAGGGCTTGTTCGGTAGAGTTTTTTTTTGGAAAAAATAGGTTATTTTTATTACTTTTTGACTTTTCAAAGTTTTTTGTAGTGTAAAAAATATTGAAAAGTCAAAAATTGTAAGCAAAAAAATAGATTTTTTGGAGAAAAAACTCTACCGAACATGCTCAAAGTATCTGTTGCCCGAATAGGGTATGTGCCCGACTGGGGCAACATATAAGTGACCTTAACAGGAAATAGCTACTCAAAAATTATATAATTTATGTTAATTTACTAAAATAAAAATATCCTCAAAAAAGTTAATAAAAGAAAGTGTTAAAGAATATTAAATTACACTAATGGTCCCTATTTTTTTAAGTTTATAACGATTTCATCCTCATTCAATTTTTTAACAGATATTATCCTCATCCTTTTATTTATTCGCACAGATGGTCCCCAAATCACTATTTTTTACTATTTTGATAATTCTTTGACAATTTTGCCCCTTGACTTAAATAAATTAAAATGATATAAAAAATGCAATGAAAATATTGCACTTGGACCCTTAAATTTTTTAAAAGTACAAATAAATTTTAAACTATTTTATTTTATACAAATAAGTGTTCTTCCACAACAAAAAATGAATCATCTTTTCCAATCCACTCACTCACCCCCCACCCCCAACAACATTCATCTCTCACCAACATGCAAAAAAAGAGGGAAAAGAAAATAGACAAGGGAGAAAGATAAAAACACCCCAACAACCTCAACACTACCAACCCTATCCCCACCTAGCACCACCTCACATCCTTATCCCTGCCCAGCAACACCACACTCATCCCCAAAGCCAGCACTAGCCTTTGTTCCCCATTTATCACAATCTTCTACCATAGTGGCATAGCTGCCACCTCTACCATCCAGCCCCGAAATCAAATGCAATAGAAAAAAGAATCAATTGAGATTTGAAATAGCAAGAAGCAAGGTAACAATTGAAACATGGAAGAAAAAATGGATAGCAAATTAATTCAACCAAAATAATATCAAGAAGCAAAAATGAGCAAACTGGCAAAAAGCAAATTCTTGATCACTGTTTTCATATTTTCAATACTTCCTAGTGATAGTAAATATATGGGTTGAGCAATTTGAAAACGTTATGGCTACTGGCAATTTTGGCCGGCAAAGAGGTGATGGGTACAGATCGAAAATTACCTGCTAGTTGGAGTGAAAGCACCGGGAACGGCAAAGCGTTTGATTGGGTTTCGATGTCGATGTGGAGAAGTGTTCTGTTCGAAGCACAGATATTCCGATCGTCACGATTGTTGCTACGATTACAAATCAACCGGTCGGAAAGCCATAGCTAAGGAAAATCCGGTGGTTAGAGCTGCGAAAATTTTCAAGGTTTGAGAAAAATTTGTATAAGTTCACTTAAAGTTACTTCATATGAGTAACTTAAGCCATATTTGATGAAAATCTGAAGTAATTGAAAATCTGGATCTTGCTTGGATTCCACTATATGCCTGTCTGTAAAAGGTTGAAGAGGGAGTAATGTCGGGAAAAAGATGAGGGTATTGTTGTCATTTGAATTGAAGTGAAAGTTGGGGTGGGGTGGGGTGGGGGAAAAAGACCTATTTTTTTTTTTTTATTTTAATTTGTAATAATAAAGAGTTTATGATTTATTTGTACTTTTGAAAAAGTTAAGGATCCAATTGCAATATTTTCTTTTTTCTAACATTTGAATTTATTTAAGTCAATGGCAAAATTATTAAAGAATTGTCAAAATAGTGATTTGGGGATCATCTGTGCGAATAAATGAAAGGATGGGAATGATATCTGCTAAAAAAAATTGAATAGGGATGAAATCGTTACAAATCTGAAAAAATGGGGACCATTAGTATAATTAACTATATTTTATATGTATGACAACTAACCATTGACTAATATAATACTAATTTTGCATAATTCAGTATTAACTATTTATCAACAAAAATTCGGTTTCAACACAAATTCACAAACATATCATAAACAGGTTAGATATATGAAAAACACGATAAAAAAGATAAGCATAGATCCACAATTAGAATCATAACCCGAAACTTGAATTTAAACAATAAACTAGACTACATCATTCGTTCCAACAAAAAAATTTAGTTACACATCATCAGCATACATAAACTCATTAATTTATATGAAATTGAGTACATCACGTCAAATTATTAAAGAAAAAATAGAATTGCGAGAACTCCACTTTGAATCTTGAGCATGAACCCAACTATTTCTATGTATTTTATATGGTGCATTTCTCTCACATTATCCACCCTCCAATTTCACATAGTTTAGGTTTTTATGTAGTATTTAGAATAATGATGTTTGTACATAAGAGCTTACAGATCCAATTATAGATGTTGATGTGGCTCAAATTTGTAATGACCAAATTACCCATGTACAATTTTCCACATGTGTCTAAACATATCCTAATATTTTCAGTCGTGGAGAGAAAAATATAGTGACCAATTTCCTTTTCACTTTCGAGTGAGAGCTGGTCGGTGGTGGTATCTTTGTCACAAAAACAGAAAATTCATCACCGCACCGGCTGATACGGGCGTAATACTTGGGTCTTCATATTCTCCTACTTTGCAAAGACAGAGAAAAAACTCCCTAAATCGACTTCATTTTTTACTGCTCTTCAACCTTAATTTTCGGTGAAATGTTAATCAACGTCAACGATTCATACAATTAAGTTAAGTGTCATGAGTTGTGGATTTCAAATTAGTCGTTGATTTTAAACTTTGTTCCGATTTGGTCACGGTGTTCATTAAGTTACTTTGACGATTTTTACCTCTCATTTTACAATTGTGTTCAATAAATTAGTAAATTTACTCTATTTTGAAGTTATTGCAAAATATTGAATGAGCTTGAGGATAAATTTTGAATGTTTATACAATTCAAGATAATTGACATGTTTGGTTAGTGATATGGTTGACAACAAATGTTCTTTGTATGTTTGTATAATTCAAAATAATTTTGAATGTTCTTGCAAGCATTTTGTAAATATATTTTGGATCGCGATGAATATGGTTGACAAGAATTATTTGGTGATGGTAGATTGATTTTATGCTCTCTATTATTTTGGGTCGATGTCCTTAAACTTGAAATATTATGAAGCTACATACGTCTATCTGAAATTTCTAGTGAATTTGTCTTCAATGATAAGATAAACGTGGCCACAGCCAACCTACATGACTCAAGAAGTTATTTTCCATTATCGGGTGAATTTGTCTTCAAGAATAAGTAAAATGTGGTAAGCATTTTATAAATATATTAGCTTATGTCCATCTAATACTTTACAGTATATGATTGTATATGTGTTGTGGATTTAACTTGTGTTGTCACGTGATTAATTGAATTGTTTCTAATTGGTGTACAATTGTGAACGTAACAGGCTCTCACATCTTACAATGATAGGAAAGATCAAATGAATTTGTCATAGTTATAGATAATGGACATATTTAGGGTATAGTCCAATCCTGTCCATTCGGAGCCTGATCGTGCATGCATTTTGCACAGCGCTGTCTTGATTAGTAATTATTCCATTTGGAGCCTGATCATGCATGCATTCAAGTCACGTCCAAACTAATGTCCATGTATTCTCATTGGAAAGCAAACCACATCCAAATAATGTAGATTGTCCGTGATTATTCACTCCAACAAAAGGGCCGAAAAACATGTCATACTTGTTAGTAAGGTATGTGGTATCAAATGTGAGTACATCGTCAAACTCCTTATACGTTTGTTTACACCTATTATCTATTCAAAATGCGTTATTCAATCGAGATTCTTTGTCCAAATCCATACTAAAGTAAAAACTATGACAATTTGTTTGCATTTTCAAAAAGTAAGCCTATATTGTAGCATCATCTTCTTTCTCGGGTCGTAATCGCCTCATTATTTCAATGTAATTTATATAATCCTTTTCGACACATGTCATTTTCTCATATACACCTACTTTAACAACAGCTGAGTTATAACTTTTGTGTAATAGAATTCCAGTTATATCATCTACTTCAAACTTACATTTCATACGTGCACTAAGTTGTCGATTGTATCGATACAACCTGGATTTCGAATGACTTGTTTTATGATTATGCTTAAGATGGATTATGTTAATTCGTCATGTTCTACAAATCTATGAACATGTTGTCAACCTAACTTTACAACCATTTGAATAGTTGGTTGAGATTTGAAAAAAGTGCTTGTAATACTAGTTCTTCGGCCTTGTCAACTACATGTAAATGTAACATATCTTACAATCACATCATCACCATTCCTTGAATTTCTTTTTCTTATTGGAAAACCCAGTTGATAAGCACAACTTTTTGAAGAATTTGATTACTTCCTTATCATCCTTAAGCTTCATCCCAACCTTAGGCACAATCTCACTATCTCATCCTAACATTTTATCATCCAACATGTTAGCACTGCCCCTTATAGTCTTATTACCAGAATCTTCTAAACTTTCATCATCCATCTTTTCAACATTCTTATTTATTGCCTCATCGTCGGAATATGAAATTTGATTTTCTGCATAAAAATACAAAATTTGAAAAAACATAAATATTTAAAAAGATAACATACTAAAGACACAATCAAAGAACAACCGGGAAAAAAAATTCGAACGGCAGAGATTCGGAAAAAAAAATTCGAACGGCAGATATTCAACTCAAACATATGTATAAACACAATGTAATGCTTAGTTCACAACTATTTTTTCCCTTTCTTACACCCATAAATCAAAAACAATAAATGTTAAACAACTCTTTTTTTCCTTTGTGTTTCATCCATTACACCCATAAGCCAAACTACATTAGTTTCTCCATTTCTAGCAAAACGCAGATGAGCAGCAGGTAAGAAAAAAATATGGTTTTGAGCAATTCGATTAACAATAAGCGGGAACAAAGCATTATCCCTGTAGTTGATTTCATCGGAGACAATGGAAGTTGAGCAACGAAGAACACAATGTCGTCGGTGGAAGGTTTTAATGTTGGGATTTTTTCATTGTACTCCATTTTCTCAACCAACATAAATTATGTAGGGCCATAGACTTTCTCAAATTTAATTTGATTCCAAAATATCGTGAGATTTTGGTATAGTTTATCGCAATATTTTCACCTCAAAAAATTCGCCAGATAAGCAACTATGACCTCTTCAGTAAGCTCTTATATACATGGAGCATTACTCTAGCATTTAACCTTGTGTATAATAACCCCGACTAATGAAATAAAAAATTCTTAAATCTGATTGGTCGTGCTGCGGTTTCAAACCAAGGCAAACAGTTATTCCAATGGTGGTTGCGATCTAGCCGCAATTTACATACAGTGGTTGGACTGTCGCAAATAGTGATTTCAATTTGCCAATTTTCTTTAATTTATAGTTTGGTCCCTCGTCTTTTAAAGTTGTGCAATTTGGTCTCCACTTCAATTTTTTCATATATATTTGGTCTTTTTTATCTCCTAAACTTCAATATTGACCCCGTAACTCCCAAAAGGCTTTCACATTGGTCCCCAACTCTCGATAACATCCAAAGTTGGTCATCCTCAAGTCTTGGAAGTGTATAATTCAGCTCAAGTTACCCCTTTTTGTTCAAAGTGTCATAAAATTATAGGGAATCTAACGATTAAGGCACGAAAATGCTATAAGAGATGTTTCTCCCATATCCAATGAAGTCACAATGAGGTTTTAATAAAAATCTCTTTCAAGATACAATTGAGGTATTTAATTCAAATTGTGACGATTTAATCAAACCAAGAAAACACTCTAAGAAAGAACTAATGATGCCAAGGAAAACGAAAAAAAGAAAGAAGTAGAATAAAATATGTATGTTATATCTGCAAATGGATCATATTCTCATTATATAAGGAAGACTAGTCAATTGAAATGAATGTGTATGTTTGTTGGAAGAAAACTGTTAATTTTTTAATAAATACATTATGAAAATAAACAACAATAAACAAATAAATAAATTATGGAAAATATATAATACAAAGTCCCTCTAAATTCAAGTTTTTACATATGATAACAACATTTCCACTACATTAAGTAAAAATTAACTCAATTTGCAGATATAAATCAAGTTTGTAAGCCAAGATAAGCGTGTAAAAGACAAAAACTGCAATCATAAGCAAGATGTACTAATTAAATGAAATCAAGAATAAGAATGCACTAGAAAAAAAGTTTATTACATAAATGTGACAATGAACAAATGTGTGTGGACCTTTATTGCAATTAAAATATAGTACAACAAACAAAAATTTGACATTAATATAATTACTAAGATATTAATTATCTCCATAATCATTTTTTTGAACAATTTTATCTAAGTTATATTTAAATTATTTCAATTATACCATTTTGAACTACAATTCAACTTATCATTAGCTAATAATTGATACTCCCTCCATCCCAAATATATAGGCTGATTGATTTTTTTCACACGGATTAAGAATATCATTGAAAAAGTAAATTTTACCAATAATTTTCCTAATTTACCCTTATTTAATAAGTATTTTTTAAAAATAATGAATATTTTTAGTTCACCTTCAATTCCCAAACATCTATTAATTGAGTGAACACATTAATTTACTCCTAATTGACTCCATGCCTATACCACAAACCAAAGTTCCTTATATGTGGAAAACCAAAAACCAAAGCTCGTAATATGTGGAAACCATTAAATATTTGAAATTTCCAAGCATTGAATACAAATATGGGTAAATTATGAATATACAATTTCAAGATTAAGTTGGAAAAAATTGTTATAAATAATCAAATTAAATAAGGGTATTTTAATAAAGGGACAAAAAAAGAATACCTTAAAATAGAAACAAGCCTATATATTTGGGATAAGAGAAAAAGGAAAGGTGGCCTATATATTTGGGACGGAATGAGTATGATTATTATTATTATTTAATACATTCATTGATTTCAGTCTAAATCTCAATTTCATTTTTATCCACGAATTTGAATATCCACTTTCCTTTTATCAAATCTTAGTGCATGTTCGCTGGCCATTTTGGGAGAAAAATGCATTTTACATTTATTGAGTGGGTCATGTTTTGCATTGATTAATTTATATTCACATAAGCAAATTGGACAATTCTATCCTTAAGAAAGGTAAAACACCATTTGTGAAAGAACCAAATTGAATGGCATAAAGGTAAAACACAATTTTGGTCAAAACGTGGATAATTGGAAAATGTGTACACTTTTTCACTTATAATGCTGATTATTTGCCATGGCTCACAAACATTTATTGTAAAATGGGTTTTTGAGTTGGAAGAAAGGGCACCGAACATGCTCTTAATTACTTTCATAGAATTTGAGAATACATAAATATATCTCTCCATCAAATCTTACAACTTGTGTGGTTTTGTTAAAATTTAATTTTTTTTAATCATATTTTGATAAAATATGTAGTTAAAAAGTTGATAAAAGTCACGAATCCCATTAAATATGTAGTTGAAATTAATTGTTGACTTTGACTCAAATTTTTAAACAAAACAAAACTAACACTTTACGATAAATTTGGGCTTCTAGAATTTGAATTTTTATTTATGAAATAAATAATTTTGAACACATCAATGCATACACATAAATGTACGGGATTAGACAAATGTACATAAATTATGTGTTTTGGCTCACAATTGATTATTATTTGATAAAAAAGACCAACATATCCTAAATTTTAATTAAGAAAATTTGCAATTGGGTTCTTAATATTTGATAAAGATGAAAATAGATCGGGTACTTTTATTTTTTTTTTATTTTTATAAAAATAAAGAAAAATAAAGAGTTCTCTTTTTCTTTTTTTTTTTTTTTTAATTAAGACTTATTGACCAAATTGATAATATACGTAAATTATTTTTTATATTTTACGAAGTCTATGAAATAACTAGAATTTAAGCTCAAATTTATTAACAAACGTGTTAAATAAAATTATTTAGTTTTATTATTAAGTAATTACATTATTTAAAATTTAAAATTTTATTTGATTGTTATAAAAGAAAAAGAAAAATAACTTTGTCACAAACTTGATTCTCAAATACTTTAATTGAACTATTCGTTTATTAAATACAAGTATTAAAGTTTCAATTGTATTCTTTATATTTTAATTTATGGTTTTATGTCATTTAAAAATAAAGAACACATAATTTGTAAATTAATTTTTATTTGTATTTTTATATTAAATAAAAATATAATAACATTGATTCAATATCATAAAATTATACACATCATTTTGTTATTTATTTATCTTAACTTTTATTCAAAATATTCACATTACATAGGAATTATATATACTTAAAGCACAATAATTTAATAATTTTTGTTGTATAAAAAATATAATCGACACAACTATAATGATATATTTAGTATGTTAAATTATATATTATTAAATAAAGGTATTAGACATATTTGCACATTTTGCAAAGGTTAGGAACCCAACTGTAATTTTTCCTGATTAAAAGAGAAATTTACAATTTTCGTCTCCAACCTTTTTAATCTGTTACTAATCTATTTCAACCAATTTTTATAGCACCAGACATCCTCAACCTTTCAATTAATTGCAAATCACGTCTCTAATGACAGATTATAACGAATTTGCCCCCATCTTTAAATAAATAAAGATAAAATAAAGCTAAAAACAACAAAAAAAATAAGAAAAAAATGCAAAAAAAAGTCTCATAACTTTTCAAAAAGTACAAAAGTATCTTTTTTTTTTTCACACACCCACCCTTTCATCATAGTCATCACCTCCACACCACAACTCCTCAATTTGTCATTAATTGTAGATTTAAGATGAGAAAAATTCCGTCCCTTTAAATCTACCATTAATTATTCATTAGTACTATAAATTAATCGAGTTAACGATTGACTACATTTTCACTGCAACTAGAAATGGTGATATGAGTTTCTTTCACTTTCATTGTATTTTCATTTTAATCCAAGATCTATATAAAGATAAACACATATTCCTAATTTTGCATTGTGAGTTTTCAAAATCTGAGAATTTTTTTTCTTAATGGTTGCTGTTGTGAGGTGTGGTTCTGCACCAGGTTGTTGGATTTAATTCAAGGATTCAAAAAATAATGTGTTTATTCATTTTCTGTTGTAACTTGTGAGTGATCCATGAAAGACTCTGGAATTCACCCTTATGTTTCTGAATCTGATGTCAAAAAAACATACAGAAAGCTTGCTTTTCATGTTAATTCCATTGATTCTTATAAAAATCTTTATTTTTCTCATTGTGTTTTTAAATTTTTGAAACTATGAATCTTGAAATGTAGTTATTTTTTATTATCTCATCTTGTTAGTTGTGGTGGAGAGGGGTGTGTGAATAAGATGATACTTTACACTTTTTGAAAAGTTATGGAACAATGAAAATGTGGAATGAAAAGAAAAATTCCCTCAGTGTAAGGGACAAAATGTAGTCGAGTCAAATGTGGAATTTCACAAAGTCGTGTAACACAATTGCTTGTACCAATATATGTGTTAACTAGTTTACTAAACATTCAATTTTAAATATACAAATTGTACTATTGTAGTGAAAGTGCGTTGCATGCTATTCTGAAATTTTTTTATAGTATTTTATAAATATTATTTTTAGATTTTTGTTAATACTAATTGATAATTATGTTTATATATTAGTTGTTTATGAAAAATAATTTTTTATTATTATTAAGAACCATTATGTATAAAGTTGGTAAATGGGTTGGGTTGGGTTGGGTTGGACCGATCCAGTCCACAAGAGCAGGGCCGCACTTAAAATTGGGTCGGCCCAGCCCAACCCAATTTTATGTGGGCCATAAACATGCTGGCCCAATCCAGCCCATTGGGTCAAATCGGTCTTAATTTTATTATTATTTTTTTAAGTAAATTTTTATACTATCTAATACATTACATCAAATACAATATTCGATAAACTTAGACAATATATATTTTAAAATTTTTAAAGAGATTAATTTATAAAATTGGGACTTTCATGTATTAGTTAATATATTTAAATTAATTTTCTTTCAAAATAATAATATTGTTTTGGTTAATTGTAACCTATTTGTTGACACTTTTTTTAAAATATAAATAGTAAATATATGTTAGTCTTATTGTTTTGAGATATAAGCATGTTTTACTTAAATTAAAAAATTTATTTATAAGTAAATTTAAAATAAATAATTTACTTGTCACACCAAACATAATTTAAATTAAAACTTTAGTTAAACTAAATTTTAACTAAATCTAAATAATTTTATTTTGGAGTTTGAGATTATTGAACTAATGTTTCAAAAAAAGACAATTTAAATTGGAGACTTGGGTTTAAATCATTTTAGTTTGATATTAATTGGATTATGTATTGGGGTTATTTATAAAATGAGTGATTAGTGTTAATGAGCAAAAAATAAAAATCGAGCCAGCTCGACTAGCTCGCAGCTAAACGGGCCGCACTATATTGGCCCGATTTTATTTGGGTCAGGGCCAGCCCAATCCAATAATTCGAGTTACGCGGGCCAGTCCAATTTTGCCACCTCTAATTATGTATACAATTTTTTATTTTTTATTTTTAATGAGAATATGAATATCTAATTTTAAAGCCACGTAACACAATTGTTTTTACTGTGTTAGCTAGTTTATTAAATAGTCAATTTTAAATATAGTAGTTGTGAAAAGTTGGGTTGCAACTTATCCTGGAGATATTTTTATAGTCTTTTATAAATACTAGTGGAGTCACGTGCGATGCGCGTGTTGTGATCGTAATAGTGTGTATAATAGTGTCAAAAATGGTACTGTTCATTAGTATACAATACGTTCAACAATTTGACAATAAAATTTAGTTGAAATAGTAACTACTTGAGTAAAAGAATAACACAATAAAAATGATTCGATTCTATTATAAAATAAACCACGATTGCAAATATATTGAGGAGAATGATGAATCTCATATCATAAAATAAATTTTAGTCTCAAAAGACTGAACATAAAGCAAGGCATTCAATCCACTGTCATTAAATTGTTCAAAAACTTACCAAATATCTATTGGCGCAGTTTTTACGTGGACAATAAATTCTGCATTCTTCAACAAGGCCCTTATACGCGAAATTCAAAAACATCTCCATTGTATCTCTATATTCTTTTGAAATCTTATCTTTCGAATTAATCCAACTTCAATCCAAATGTAGAAAAAGAGAATAAATATATCAATAACTATTATCATATAAAAAACAGAGATAACACGGTGAATGCACAAGTACATCTAATACAAGATCATTAAAGTAACACAATCATATTTGTACTTCATTAATTGAAAAACAAATAAAAATAAAAAGATGGGGTTAAAAAATAATCTTCAATAACATGCTTATTCAAACATACACGGCTTATTCTCGGCATTTCTTGTAAAATCATGACAGTTTTTACCGAAGGCTTCAAATGTTTTGTCAAGAACAATGATGATTCCAATTAGGCTAAATAGAGTCAGTTAGCCTTTTCGAATGAACATAGCAACGAATATCATTGTTTTTGAATGATACTATTAACGAGACAAAAGAAAAATATAATATGTAAGTAGATGCGATTAGCCAAGTGCTTAAAATAATGTATAATCATCATATATTTACATCATGGTGTATGGATAATTATTGTGAACTTCATGATTAATAGAGTCTAGAAGAGTATAAGTAGCACATGTATCCATGATCATTCTGATTGAGCATCAAGCATATACATACTGATTAGGATTATCTAAAAGGAATTATATAGTAATATGTTGGTATCCTAAATTTAATCAAAAACATGTTTTAGGATTTTAATGGACATTGGCAAAGATTTGCTTAAAGAAATCAAATAAACCAGTATTTTTGAAGTAATCGGGACATTGACAGGTATAATATCTTACAACAAATTTCAAATAAGCTGATAAAATTCTTAAAACCAAAAGAGGAATTGCATCTATCATCATGTTTAAGAGAGACTAATTTGTTGAAAACGACTTGAATGTGTAGATGAAGCCATTCATGTATGTAATTAATACACGAATCACCTAAATTTCATGTGCCTAAATTCTAATCATTAAATACATAATTGACTTTAATCAAAGATCTAAAAAGTTTATTTGACTTCATCTAATATGTATTTGTGGAAATGTATTATTGAAATATTCTACATAGAATTTGGATAATACCGTCCATAAAATAATTGTTAAGTTATGTGACATTTAATATATTATATATTATAGATTATAGATATAAATATTTTTAAAATTTTATATTTAAAGCAATTTTTAACGTTGAACAACAACATCGGCATAAATCATCTTGTACTAAAAATAATTAAAACATATTATAGTTGAATTCAACACAGAAGAATATAGTTTAATGATTTTTTCTCATCAAAACCTCCCACTACAAGAAATACTATTATACTTTCTGATTAAGCAACTGAAAAAAAAAGGCTTTCTAAAAAACAAAATATAATTTGGTCCAAAACAAGTGCTCTCAATTGTTAACATCCAAGGACAATTTGGTCCAAAATACAATCTTTACTCAAGGAATTTTAATATGATTTTGCATTGGATGTTAGAACAATACGTCGCCCTATTATAGCTGATGATAAGTAATTTTCTCCTCTTCCGAACAAGACTGTGATAGTGATGAAGACCTGCAAAAGGTGGCGAAGTTTTTTTCCCCGTGACCAATTCGGTGTAATAATCAGTATATGATTAAAATATATGTGCAGAATAACAATATTATGGAGTGTATGAGAATTGTGTGTTCTATTTTTATCTGGGGGTTTGGCCTCTATTTATAGGGATGACCTTCAGTTATTGATGATTGATGTCCCTTCATCTCCCTCATTTGATAACGGGTGTCCTTTCATCTCACTCATTATTAGGAGTTAATGAGGGATGTTTCATCTTTCCAATTGTTGAGAGATGTTTCTTCTTCCCAATAATTGGTGGTAACTGTCATTCCATATGTCGCCTACCTGGTTAATCTGATGACATTTTGGTTATTGCAGTCTTTTTGTCAGAAGCGTGCTCATGAGACCAACAAAGTGAGCAAGGTGGTGAGGCGGATGAATCGTTGAGGCGTGCGTGTCAAGATGTGCCATCATAGTTAAATAACATATAACAATTGTCATTATTTATATCATCAATAGCCATCAAATTTAGCCAATCAAATTATGATACAATCCATGAAAGATTCGATCGACTTCAACGCAATTTTCTTTTGCTGTCCTCCCAAACTCAAGAACTCTTACTCTTGAATTGAAATGGCCAAATTCAATAGTCATAATTGCGAGACATGCCAATATTGATGTACTATATGATATTATAGTCCTTTCCAAATTTTATTACGACTATAATTTTTTTAAATCTATTATTATTTGCAATAACTAAAGAAAATAATTTATTGTTCACCTAGTGCTATCATAAAAATCATTGTATTAAATTAAATTTCTCACTATTCAATAATAAAAATAAAAATAAAAATTAAACATTTCATATATTCATCCAACATCAAACTCGTTAAAGTTGCGTGTCACGTAAAAGTATTAAATTTTATATTTCCTACTTAATGCCCTTCTATATTTATTTATTTTTGTTATCAAAGATGACATATTCTTTTATATATAGAATTATGAATTTCACTAGGGGGTAAACACAATTTAGTTTGGGTGAATTTTGACTTATTTTGAAATTAAACCATTTTTAACATGTTTGGTTTAGTTTCAATTTATGATTTACTTAACAACATCAAACAATATTTTTAAACAATTGAAAACATAAATATATTAGTTGGATAAGAACCGACTAACAAGTAAATTTGTTGAAGCAAATAATGAATTAATAAATCATATGTGTTAGGTACATCAAATATTATTATTTTTATTAATTGAGTAAAAAGTTTAGTTTGGTTTTAAATGATTTCTATCTATCCATACCTTCCAATTTTCCATTTTTAATTTGTTTTTTTTTTGTTTTCAACTCCCCTTCCCCTCCCCCTCATAAAGGTCAAAAATGTACTTTTTACCCCCTCCCACCCCGCCCGCAACTTTCTGAAATTATTATTTATTTTTAATTTTTTTTTTAAATATTGTGTCTATTCTACTATTTTGGAGGAAAAATGCAATATTCTTAGCGAGAGTGAAATCCAGTTGATTAATTGTAGTCCACAAATGTTGACTTTTGGTTACTTTATTTATTATCAATTTACCAATTTGCCCATCTATTTAATAATTGGATACACAAGGGGCAAAATTGAAATTACAAATTTATTGGATAGAATGTGACCTCAAAAATTGTTTGGAAAAATCGATTTTTTTTTTCAAAATAACAGAATTAGATATGCTTCTAACATAACTTCTTTTTAATAATCAATTTAAATAAAAAATACTAAAACTCAAACCCAACAATAAATGAACTAAACAAATAAAATCTAACCTAACTCGGATTAAGTTAGAATTATTCAATAAACAAGAAGGAAGTTTTGAAACTAGTCTTTTCAAGCAATCAGAACAAAGACGAAGTGAATATCGAATACGTCTAACTGTATAAATCGATTGTGCTCAATATTTTCTTGTAAAATTTTTAAAAATTATGATATAAAAAAACATTAAATTCTCATAAAAATGGGTTCAGTAATTGTGGTTTAAAGGAAAAAAAAAATCGAGGGTACTGCCTTCGAGAAGCCTCCTGGCCCACCCCTCTTTAAGGACCCCCAACTTCAAATTTTTGGCTTCGCCATTGACCTAAACCAAATTATTTTTAAATGATTTAACCAAACTTTTTAATAGATTATTTAGTTTCATTAAAAATCGTTTGTGAACTAAATTAAATATTTTGAGGTTGCATGTTTGCACTACTAAAAATTTCACAATTGGGGACGGTTATGAACCGTCCCCAATAATAGAGATTCTGTCCCCAATATATATTGGGGACTATAACGGAAGCCATCCTTGCTAGGCGTGTGGCGGATACTATTAGGGACGGTCTTAGCGACGATTTTCCAAACGTGGCAAACATATATGTATTAGGGACGATAGACGTCGTCCCAAATCGTGATCCTTATTAGGGACGGATAAAACCATCCCTAACATTGCATATACTAGGGACAGTAATTATCGTCCCTAATATTTGTCCCTAATAGGGACGGATTCCGACCGTCCTTAATATATGCACTTTTCGGGACGGTTTAAAACCGTCCCTACTGTCACTATTGTTTTTTTTTAAATGTTCTGTTTAGTACATGAGCACCTGTGATTCCTAGTTTTTCACAATTTATCAATACACGAGGGTAGGAATGAATAACCACATTTGAATAAAAATTGACACATTTATAGCTCCATCCAAAACTACAATTTATATATACAAACTAACATATCCAAATCCTTTTAGAAATCTAAAATAAGATCATGCAAGAATGTTCGATTCTCAAGTCAAAATAACATTAGCCTACATTCTATTTAGAATTTTAAAGTTCTACACATCATGTGTACACAAAAAACTATATGTAAGATCCTGCACATTCCATCGACAAGCCAAAATACCATCCAATTCCTTTATCTGCATGGCAATCTTGTTAGATATCTGCAAATACAATAGTACTTATTAGCGTAAATGTTATCCAAATGGCAATCAATTTCATGTTTCACAAGTACTTAACAGTAGACATGTCATGATTGGAGAAGAACTTCATATGTATTGATAGAACTTAACCCAAGAAGAACTTCATCTGCCTTATCCCACCTCATTTTCTTAAGGAAATTGCTTGACAATAACAGGGAAATTTACCATTTTTAGTGTTTAATACTAAGTTTTATTTCAAGCCGAGCTAAAGAAGTTGACTGGTATAACCCAACAATTTTCTGTGAATGTCGTAAACATTTCCAAATTTACTATAAATATAACGACCTATCAACATAGTCTAGCCATATTAATTACTCAAACATACCTAATCCCCATGTCAAGTCCAACCCAAGTTTACCCTCTATTTCAACATTTCATCTACAAATACAGGGGAGTTATGTCCTCAGATATATAATTTTCTGCTGTTTGATGCCTCATGCAGCAAACATTAACACATTATCCAAAAACGGTTTGACAAACGCGGGACCAAAAGATGGCAGAGTCTGTAGTGTTATTTGTTCTTGACAAACTCGCAATCATATTGGAGGAAAAGGTGAATCTGGTCAAAAATGTCAAGCAGGAAGTTGAATGTATAAGAGATGAACTTGAGAAAATGATACCATTTCATGATAGAATATAATGGACCATGTGATTTAGGATAACCCATATCTACATTGGAAATAATAACGTAGATCTCAGTTTATTCCACAAGTCTCAGTTAAGGAACACTATGTTATAACATATGCACCTCCAAAATATAAAATTAATGTTATATAGAGAAAGAGAAAGTTATGTACACCACTTACTAATGGTTAGAGTGTGTGGCAGAACTGGGGGATGAAGTTGAATTCCTTGGTACTTGAGTGTGTTGTGACAGGTGCTGCAATGAAGTAATAAAAATTTAATGTTGTACATAAACATATTCACTAATGATAGTGTTAAAATATAACATGGGTAAGAAATTTTCGTAGTCCATCAGGTAGAAACAATCGAAAATATCCCCTCATCATTGCTAATTCATCCATAGTAGCCTTCAATGAATCTTGTAATGCATTTGTATTGCTTTTAAGATCAGAAAATTGTTCCTGCGTGTTCTTTAATTCTTCTTTTGTGTTTTTTAATTCTTCTTGTACATCCACTACCTTCTCCTTTAAGCTTCTAACCTCTGCATTATCTCTATTAGAGGTAGCGTTCGACAATTCTCTCGGGAAGGTTGCTCTTCCAAAACACCGCTTCCGACCTCGGCTACAGGTCCCATGACTTAGGTGAATATGTCGTCATCTTCGGTGGAATACATAGATGAACACTCTTCGGTCACCTTGTCAGCCAACTCTTTCATCTGGTCCTACAAAAATTCAAATTAAAATTACATTAACATAAAGAAATGTAAATATAAATGTTGTTCAATAACAAATATAAAGCATTAGCTACAATATTCAATACCATTTTTTCCTTAGCTAATTCATTGATCGGTGTCTTATCTTTCCGAGTATGAGTCTTCCTGAAGATTTCTAACCGAGTTGCTGGTGTGCCCAAAGGTGCATCTCGCTCTGGATCTTCCTCTATCTGTTAGAATATGAAATAAACATAAACAACTTAACTATTTTGATGATATTTGAAGTTTAGTCTTACCTCAACCGCATGTTTCATAAAACTCTTTGAACCCCCAGTATGCATTATTTTATGACTCTTGCGATTTAGGATGTTCTTTCCTGCTTTTTCCTAGATAACAAATCATTTGAACTTTAAAAAAAAATGCTAAAAAGTCATAATGTGTCATTATGTATATTAGAACCTACATGGGTTTTAGGATTCTCCCAGTACTCTACCAGCACCGTCCATTGATCCTCGGGCACCTTATCTAGGCGGTTGGCGATTCGATCTTCCCTAGTGATGAAGGGAGTAAAATATTCTCTCTTCAGATCTCCCTTTTCATCATTCCATGCTGCGTTGAGTTGCTTAAGGACATACTTGTTGCATTCATCTGGGAAGTCAAAGTGTTCCTTAAATGAAGAAAGAAAAAAGTAAGAAACATTAGTCAAGAAATTATCCAATGATTGTTGATAATTTAAAGTCCAATTACAAAGCAAAAGATATAAAAAATACAGTTTGTAGTTACCTTGATTTCCATCATTACTCTATCCTTATATTCAATATCCACCAATGGCCATTTAAGAAAGTGAAATGGCAATAGATTCGCATCCCTTCCTAAACGCCCAGCCAAAGCAGACAACTCAGTTGAGTTTGAACCAATTTCAACCCCATCCCGAAAACTAACTGAAAGTTTTCCCACTCGTGTTCTCCCCAAGAACGCCAACTTTGCTTTTCCTCGAACATTTCTAGGAGCAACTTCCTGTTCTTCAGCCATTTACCTGCACATTTGTGACAAGAATTGAGTAGATAATCCATTTAAATTACATCTAATTGCAATAGATAAACCCAAGACAGAGAAGAAGAAAAAGGTCATGAACATATTTAGCTGGTGCTTTTGTATGTACTATAGCAGAGTACATTTAACAAACCTACTTCAACCAATTCCAATAGGCAAGAAGAAAATTACATAGTCCCAAGATTACACCAGCAGCTACTGCCCAGTTATCAACCAGTACAGTATATTGCATCTCATGATCAGGCATCATTAAGTTACACCAGCAGCTACTGTCCAATTATCAACCAGTGCTAGACCCTTGTATCAACAGAATGTTCATGAAGATCGTGATCAACAGAGAGCTTAGAATTTGTGCCAACAGTTAGGGAAAAGTTGGAGAAGAAACAGGTGATAAGTCAAGAAGATTGCTGAACAATTAAGTGGATATCATAATGGATTCCCATTTCCTACTATAAATATAATTACAAATGTTTGGATGCTGGGAAGGCTATAAATGGATTGATTCTAAATTAAATAAGTAACCAGGGTTTCAAGTAATAAGCAATTGCAACATATTCAGAAGAAACAGGCACAAGAATTGCCATGTTACTCTGGGATGTGAGAAAACTACAGGAAGAAGAAACAGCTACAAGATAACAGGGTTGGAAGGAAAATCAACATTTAAGATTATAGACAATGCAGGCCATCTTTTAGCTGAGGTTAGTTTGGTGCTTCAATTTACGTCAAGATAATTTAAACTTTTAGATGAGATGATTCAACACGTTTTGATCCGATTCATTTTTTTTTTATCAAAACTCTGAGACGTGCACAACTTTCATAAAAGTGTAACAGAGAGACTTGAATTCACCATCTCGGCCTACTTTGATACCACTTAACGTGTTAGAAGGGATTTTAAAAAACTGCACTTAATCAAAGTAGGCAAAGATTCTATATCTAGCGGATGTTTGGTAGAGCCTGTACGCTGGTCAACCCTTGGAGATAAAATTTCACATAATAATGATATTTTTCTGTTGTATTTGATGCATGTACAGGTGATAAAGAAGCAGTAGTTATCAGGAGTTCCCTTGGGAGATGATGTACTGACTTTAGTTGTGGAACCTCAGATGGATCATTCACTAGTTATGGCTCTTGTGATAGCTCATGGATTGATCAATCAAAAACTGTAAATAGTCCAAAAATTATACATGCACACAGGAAATGGGATTGCTGAACAGATTTTAATAATATGCTCGTTTTCATTGATCTCAGGTAGTTACTGGTTCTTTATTGGTAAGTCAAATACTTTTATGATTTCGAAAAAAGGAGAATGTGTGAGAAAAGACTATTGTAGATCAAAATATCTTTGTACTAAAGGTGACTTTTGTATCAATGAGAAAGCTGAGACTTGGAACCATGGTTATTAAATCTGGATACCTTATAAGCACAAAACAAACTATTCACCAACATTAACAAATATAATCTTTAATTTCTAGGAAAATATGTTTATAAAAATTATTAACAGATGCAAGCTCTGTAGTAGGTTTCACAAATAGCACATGATGCTTCACCTTGGCAGTTCTCATTGTGTACAATATCCATATAGCACCATAGAATTGAGAAACAGCATTCAAGGAGAATGAATATGATTAAGGAACAAAGCGGAAAAGCACAAAATAATTGGTTTTATATCTTTTATCACTCAATTAATAAAGTTCAAAGCACACAAATGCAGGGACATGAGATACCTTTTGCCCTATTTCCTTATTGACTACATCTGCTTTGAATTTGAAAAACCTAACACACTTGCCAAACATATCAACACCCAATTCCAGCAAAATGAGAAAAAAAATTCAAAATGAGGCACTGAAAGGGTAAATCATACCTTCAATGACCAATGGTTGTGTCTTATAGCAACGGCTGTATATCTCCAACTGCAGTTTAATTTAAACAGTAAAAATTAAACAGAAATTGACAGTAAAGGACTCGTCCGAAAAGATTAATTCTTTCATTAGATTTATCTGACTTTTACATAGGGCAGCTACCTACCTGCTTATCTACAATGTCTTTTACATAGGGCCCCTAAGCTGTTAAGAATATAGAACATATAACCAGCTTCCCTGCAAGCAACTATGCCTTAATACCACTCACACACTACTATCTATTCTAATTTTTTACTGATCATTTATACAATCAAATACAGTCTATTATTCAATTAGTTTAATAATACTTCAAAATTCTTACATGATATCTAATAATTAACTCGTTGATTCAATCAGTGACTCACCAGTATGACAATTAACCCATCAAGTTAGCTGAATCAATCCTGATATCAGGCTGAAAACTATGTTTGATAGTCACGAAATATATCTTGTGCAGTTTTATTTTAGCCTGTAAATTATAGTATTTCCCTATAGGTTAATTTGATTCTTGACAAAATATACTTAAGTGACCTACTTTAATAATTAAAAATGAGACATAAATCTGTAAAATAATCTTGTTGTAACCCAAACTCATATCTAAAATAATCTTCTTGCTATGCGTGAAATTTTCTGGCAAAGTACATCACTCAGGAAACGCCTTTCTTAATAAGTCAAGCAATGAAGTAAATATCTTATTGCTAATGCCACCAAGGCATTTGAGGTGCCATAGTTTAAAAAGAAATGAAAGCTTCGTGTAATTTTTGCAACCAGGATATAAAGGTACCTTCGATTCTTCTACCAATTTGTTAAATTGGGTAGCAGCACCATCAGTTTCCTCTGCCATACCATCTGTATCTTCGTCTACGACCGGCCTCTCAAACCTATCTCGCAGCATATCAATTATGTAGTCACGATCACCACCATCACTACATTCGACACATTCACCATCAATATTATCTATAGTGGTTTCGGGAGTAGGTGTTGTCTCAAATTTCTCTCCATGAAGATGCCACATCTTATAATTACTCATCATTCCCTTACATATCGAATGTTCATAGAGTATTTCTTTGTTTACATCATTCATGTTTTTACAGTTAATGCACGAACACTTTACTTTGCTAGCACAAACAAACCCATGAGCAAATGCGTGCTCTATGAATGCTTTAAGTCCATCATCAAATTCCTTAGTACATGGATGCATGCGAACCCAACTTTTATCCATTGTATTCTGTAAATTGATAACTAAACAAATGCAATAAATGTTGAAAGATTGGTAAATGAAAGATGTAAATATTGAAAATAAACGTGGCATAAGAATTCCAGCTTGAAATTACAAAATTAAACTCCAATTTGATCCAAGAGATATGGCAAAAAATAGTTGAGGCATATTATAATATGTAACTCAAATTTTCTCATTACTAATTAGTATTTTAACGACATGTTTGGTTAGATAATTCAACAATGCTAAATCTGATTTAGCATTATTTAGATTTAGTATTTTAATGACATGTTTAATGACATTATTATTCATAGTTAGCATTTTTCACCACAAACCTGGCATTTTACACCAGAAACCTAGCCACAAAACAAACATGCATTTTCTGGTGTACAAAGCTATTCCAAAGTGAATTGCTCATCAAATACAACTAAATGAGTTTAAGTGCAAATTTAGTATAATCGAATTGTTTATTAAAAACTAAAATCAAACTGAAAAGTTCACCAAATTCGAACCAATAAAACTCAAATTGCAGTATTATATTACTAGTATATACCACTAACCAGCGGTGGGATCCAATCGTACGGTTATGATTCAAATTTAATAGAAACTCAATATCGCCAATCAATCAGGACTGCAAAATAAAAAATAAAAATGATTAATAAGTGGACATTTATATTACCAAACGAAATGAAATCCAGATCACCATGTACCATAAATCCAAAAGTAACCAATTTCACATTTTTTTTGGGTGAAGCACAAGTTTCTCGTAAACTACAAAATGTCGATATAAAATTTAACTGATGATGGGTTTAGGATTTGTATCAAGCATTTGAGAGTCATATCATTGTTAGAAGTGTCAGACACATATGGAGTTGTGGGGTACAGTATCGTAACCAAAGTATCTGAGTAATAGAGAAGGACACAAAGTGTGGCAAATCCTCAACAAGATATAAACACTTTTTTTTACACATTTTCAAAGTTTTTAAATTATTATTCTTTTAGGACACATTTTGAAACTGCTTCTTTTGCAATTGCCGAGTCCAGAACTGGGGAAATTTTTTTTTTAAGACTTTAGCATAAATCTTTAAGGACCAATTTCTGGTGTACAAAGTTATTCCTGGTGTAATAATCTTCCTAGTGTACAAATCTTGCCATCTTCAAATAATCTTAAGAATTTTCAAGTAGCAGGAAATCGTACTACAATGGCAGCTACTCAAGAACTCCTTACCCAGTCTATCTAATAAGGCTGGCAACCAAGTCCAACGTGTCTTAAGTAATCCAGTGAAAATGAAAAGTTTTTCTCATGTAATCCATAAGGACCAATTTCTCATATAATCCAGTGAAAATGAAAATGAAAACATGCATTTTCTGGTGTACAAAGCTATTCCAAAGTGAATTGCTCATCAAATACAACTAAATGGGTTTAAGTGCATATTTAGAATAATCGAATTGTTTATTAAAAACTAAAATCAAACTGAAAAGTGTATCTGAAAGAGTGTATGCAAAAACCAAACAAGCAAAAATGCATGCATTGCATTCTCGACTTACTTATCTCTGCGTGGGTGCAAACACACACCTAGATACTGTACATACACAAAAGACTTCATAAACATAGTTTTATATGTATATAGTGTTAGAAATGGTCCATTAGACGACCACTTTGACATAATAATCTTCCAACAATTTTTATAAATTCAACAAATTCAACATTCTCATAGCAATTTTTAGTAGTAATCTTCCAACAATTTTATCTTCTAAAATCATGCACCAGTAATAAAAACCTGGTGTAAATTGCTGAAGCATTACAATGGCCATTACTGGAATTAATTCTCTTCCATTGAGTCTGAGAAAATGGTTGATGCAATTAACTCCTGGAGAAATGCAGCTCTCTGTTTCATTTCCTCGTAATCTTGTTCTTGAACTTCTTCTTGCAGTGATGGTTCCCTGTTGCAAAAACAAAATATTTTGTTATCCTTAGTTCGAAAGGCACAAAATGCTTAAACTACCTAGATCAGATCATTTTTCATCAAAGGTACGACTTTGCTTCAATTTTTTTTAAATGGTAGTGATAGGACTTAGAATTCAAAACCTCTACCCGCTCCTATTAAAATCTGGTGTTCAGGGAGTGATTATTGCAATATGAACCAAACGCTATATTGAATACGACCTTCCAGAAACAGTAGGTAGAATAACTGGATTAACACATATTATGGCACTGAAATCCTGGGCAGTGCATTGGATATTTACTCGCGATCATAATACGAAAGTTAAAAGGAGTTCTACAGAAAAGGAACGTTAAACTAACATCAAAACTTGGAAAACTTATAAATCATTCCTCAAAAGTATTACTTCTGCTGGTGGTTCTGGTATTAAGAAACTTGAGGCAACACCTCAAAGCTATATTTTAGCACCTTCGGCATGCAATGCATTGTATGAAATTATCTTATTGCACCAAACAGTAGTTTCAATTCAATAGATCATTATTGGTGACTACAGGACAAAGTAAAAAATAGAGGGTCAGAAGGGAAACTCGTCAGAGAATTCTGAACATAATAGCAGGCAATAGCCTTTACTCAATCATAAAATATAGAGCTACTTATTTCTTATACAGTTCATACAGTGCTTCTGCTTCACTGTAAATACAAAATAATTTACACATCAAAAACCCATTACATGTGCATTACTCGTAGTTTTCAATTAACAATTATGAAGAGGCAACAAGCATAGTGCAATTCCAGAAGCAGGGTAGGTAGCACATTGGGTGAAATGCTTGCTCTGTCTGAGACAAATAATGCATGAAAGCCTGAGGAAAAAAGTATTACTATTGAAGAACCTAAGGATTCAAATCCTCTATTCATTAATGATCAGAAAAAGGTTGAAATTAGGAATAGCTCACTTACGAATCTCTTGAGGTTGAAATATGTTCCTGCATCTTCTACTGAGTTCAACAGAAGACTTGATGTAAAAAATTCAGATTTGGATGAGAGCAAATCATTATACACTCATTATTTTTATGCCCACTCATTATTTTTATGTGTTATTTTTGTGGTTAGAGGAGTGATTCTTGTATGGATCCTCAAATATATAAAAATGGCGAGTTGATTTTTCCATTATACAGGCAACAAAACTTTCATTTTTCTCAGAATTTCAAGAAGCTTTCCCTTATTAGCAACATCAGACCAGAAACGCCATTCGTTGGAATCAATGCTTCACATACAGGCCTATTCAAGACAAATTCCGCACTGATTTTGCTCAATAATCCCCGAGATTGATATCCAAGGATGATAAATTAATGTCATAGGCATCAACTAACAATGACAGACCACATATGGATGGTGAAACTCCTACTGCACTAAAATCCCCAGTACAGAGAAATTCCCAATTTCTTAATCACGATGTGCCCACTTATTGAAGGAGAGAAACAAAGGAGAGAGAGAGAGAGAATGATAGATATACCTGGCCGGAGATGGGAGAAGAAAAAAATTACAGCTGCTTTTCCTTCAACTCGGTAATGGCAGCTAGGGCTTTTCAGTTACGCGCGGATGTGTTCCCGAATTCTGAATTTGCTGAAAACGTTTGGTGAAAATTGGAAGGAAATAGCGCGCGCCAAAATATTATCTAATTAGGGACGGTTATTTTTGGTAAATTGCGTCCCAGTTACGAATGTTTGGGACATTTTACTCAACAGTCCCAATACATTTTTTTCACCTAACATTAAACAAAAAATGGAATGAACATCTGGGACGGATATAACCGTCCCAAATAATATACTATTGGGGACGAATCTTGTAAAACCGTCCCTAATAACTCGCTTTTTGGGATGCCCAAATTCAAACCGTCCCTATAAATTGACTATTTGGGACGGAATATTAAACTGTCCCCAATTAGACGTCCCCAAAAGTCCTTTTTTTAGTAGTGTTGGGAGTGTTTACGAGCTTATCAAATATTATTTTTATTCGACCATAAGGAGTTTTCTCTACTACTAAAAGAAAAAAGTAATAAACGTATGTGTATCATTACGACTTCAATTTCTCCTATCATAAAATCATCTTTTCTAAAATTTGTTGACCGCTTCAATCTATCTTCTGAATCGATCATCTCCAAAATTTGTTCATCTCCTCAATTGATCTATCACCTTTCACCGACCATTTCTAAAATTTGTTCAGCATCTCAATCTATCTATCTATACTAATCTAAAAGGGGCTTAAAGAGAGAAATATTTTTGGACAAATATGCCCTCATTAATATTTTATATTTCATAATTTGTCCTTGAGTTAATGTTATAATTAAACTTCTAATTTATCATTTATAATCACATATAGTTCTTAGAAGTTGAAAAGACTAAATCTCCATTTATTATATTTAATCTATACTATATCTCTAAAAGGGGATAAACATTTTTGTACCAAAATATTCTTCCTCATATTTTAGATTTTCCAATTTGCCCTTAATTAATTTAAAATGCCTTTTAAAATTGATTCAATTAAATCTTAATTACGGCATCTAAAATTCTCCAGTAATCCATCTACCCTCATCTCTTCATTTCATAAATTGAAATATAATTAATTGGAAACACTAGCCTCCAACTCTAATTATCACTCATCACTCCAATTCACTATTGTATCAATTTATTCATAAGTCGGATGTTTTTTGCAACAGTAGATTTGAGATCGTAAACAAAATTGTGAATGGACAACGGATCATGAAAATTGCAGTGGAAAATTACTCTGCATACCTATTAGGTAAAGTTCTGAATTATTATTACCACAAAGGACGTAATTATCTTAAAATATATGTTGATATTGGTAGCTCAACAATCGCCACTGCAATATTTGCGCCTGGCTTTGGGGTGCGCTACAGTGGTGACGGTGGACATGGGTTTCTTGGTGGAGGCACAGTTGGAAGATGAATTTCAAGAGAAATTGTTTAGTGCTGTCAAGATTTGTCAAATAGAGATCACTCATACAACATTTGTTGATAATGCCATGTCAACAAAAAATGTTTTTCCCTACGAAGATGAAAGTGAAAATGAAGATGAATTATGGGTTTTATTGTGAATTTTGTCATTGGTAAGTTTATGATTTTTCTCAATAACGATGAAAATGGTGGGTAAAATGGAAAACTTTTGAACACTTTACATATCTGTGATTTTCTACACCTTATATTGAAGACACAAGCCCTAATAGATATCTAATCTCTAAAATTAAAGGATCTTTAGAAAATTAACATCACGACACATGCAGTTGAGCATCTATATTTTTTAGAGGTTGAAGAAACCTGACTTTTGAGGTACTCCATTGTTTTTCCTAAATTTATAAGCAAATTGACAATTTTTGTAATATTTTAAATTTTAATCAAAGTGATCCGAGATACTAATGGAAGATTGGATAGATAAAATAAAGAAATAACTATCAAACTTTTATTATTTAAAAATTTTAACAAAATAATAAATAAATTCATGATATTATTACAAAATCACGTGCAAAGCACGTGTTTTTAACTAGTTATCATAAGAGAGCTTACGATCAAATCACGAAAGCAGTATACTAGTTTATATATTTTGTAATACACACATTTAGAGCTTGTTGGGCATGGTTTATAAACTGTTTTTAGTTTATTTCAGCCGTAATTTTTGACTTTTCAACCTACTTTTAACATGAAAAATCAACAATTTCAACTCAAATAAATCAATATTGGTTTATAAACTAGTTTATAATCTCTGTCAAACGAACCCTTAGCATAATCGATGAATTTTTTTACCATAGAAGCAGTTGACAGTTGTTTTTTACTTTATAGTTTTTACACCTAATTTTCAATAAACCCTTCTCTCTGTAGTCTCCTACTGCTTATCCTTTTTTGACTATTTTTTCTTCATCATCGTCGGACAGTGAAGCCCACCTTTTAAAGGTACAGCAAAACAATACTCGGTACACGACATTACCTCACCTACTCGAGATCCTGTTCTCCGATTTCCGCAATTCAGTAATCTCCCAATCTCCGGTCCTCCAAAAATCACCATCTTTGATTGAACTGTTTCAGTTCTGATACATATGGGTATGCCTGCGATCCGTTTGAACCTCAATAATTCTGTTAAATAATTTTTTTATCGAAAAATCCCTTAGTTAATGATTTTTTGTTATTTATGCTAAATGATTAACTAGGGCTGAGTTTATTTATTCATTTATGTAACGTATTTGCTTGTATTTTTATTATTTTATGGGATACTATGTACGTTTCTTGCATTTTGGTGCTTAAATGCTTTTCTTTATTGGTAACTGTTAAGTTGTGGTTTGCGCTTCGGATTTGGATAGTTTGGCATTGATTTTGGGATTTAGGGTTTTATCGGGTTGTAATTTGATACGGTGTATTTGGATTTGAATTTGATCTGATGGCGTAATTACACTATTCTTGGCTATTGTGCTTTGGATTTAACTGGACTGGAGGTCATGCATATTGTTCACTAAGAGAATTGAAGACTTGGTTTCTAAGAATCTTGGAAATGAACTTGTTTTTAATTATCTTGGAACCCCACAAAATGGTGGAGAAGAATTGAGAATGAATCATCGTTTTGTCAACTGATCTTCTTTCTTTACCTTATTCAGTTAGGGCTAGTTCCTTAATTTAGTTTTAAATTTTTAAAAGAATTAATTGTGTCAACCCAATGTATTCAGTATTCACTATTTTGCATGTGTTTCGGTAGTGTTGATCACTTCCACTGAGAACCATTGAGACTTTTCTTATTTTTCTATTATATAATGGCTTCGAGGAGCTCAAAGAGTTATCTTTTTTCTTTTTCCGCCTCTGGCATGTGTTTATTAAATACTCACTCTCTGGTGAGCTGAAACAGTTAATCAGTCGAGAAAATGCCAATCCATTATCAAATTTTCTCCACCATTTTTTGGGTTTCAAGATAATAAAAATTCTTATTATACAAGATACTTAGGAAGCAAGTTTTTGATTCTCTTAGCACAAGTCATTTCCTTTATTCTTGTTCTGATTGGGTGTTGACACACTCTAGTGTGCTATAGCGAACTCGGATGCGTACAACTCATTTTATTGGTTTTTGAAGTTCTAATAACATTACAGTTCTTGCTAATACAACTGCTGTATATTTTATCCAGATAAAAGCGACAGTTGTTGCTCAACTCACCTTATAGATGGGGATGGTAGTTTCAATGTTTCCGGACTGGATAAGTTCATGAAGGAAGTTAAACTTGGAGAATGCGGGCTTTCTTATGCTGTAGTTTCCATCATGGGTCCTCAGAGTAGCGGTATGAATTTTTAGCTGTAAAGATACTTGTTTATCTCTTTTCTTTGCCAGTTCAGAATATGTGAGTTTTGGGAGGCTTTACTAGGACGTCTGTTATGGAATAAAATACTCCCTTACATAGCTCAGATCTTTTTCTGTTAATCCCACTGCTCCTTTTTTACATCCAGTAGTTCTTTTTGCAGTTCAAAGATTCCTGTTCACTACAGGCTTTCAGTAATCTTCTGTTTTCTGTCTTTTCCACTTTCAACTGATGTAAATGTGTTCCATGACATTGACAGGGAAGAGTACATTGTTAAATCACCTGTTTGGTACTAATTTTAGGGAGATGGATGCTTTTAAGGGAAGGTACATTACTTAAAAACCCTTTTGTTACTTCTCTTGTTTGTTGTTTGATGGAAATAAAATGATAGTAATTGAATTCCCTCAGGTCTCAAACCACTAAAGGTATTTGGATGGCGCAATGTGTTGGCATTGAACCTTGCACTCTTGTAATGGATTTAGAGGGGACTGATGGAAGAGAACGGGGAGAGGTACCAACAGAGACACGTTTACTTGACGCTTCATCTTTTATTATGATTTGCTTATTTATGGTTATTTTCACCATAATACATGTTTAAAGACGTATTTTTTTAAAACTACTACTATATCTATAGTGGTGGTTTTTCTCCAGCCATCAATGTTATATTTTATTGCTGCATGGTTTTCATTCCAAATAGCTGAAAGGTTTTAGAAAAATACATTTGCTGAATTTCTTGCCATGCAGACTTACCATTTACGGTTTACTTCTGTTTAGGACGTCATTTGTCGTGCCATCAATACTGTCTTCAGAAAGCCAGTTCAACATTATTTGGTTTTGTTCTGTATGCTTATTCTCTAGCCATGATCTTTTGTTTAGTTAGTATGACAAGATTATGTTTCTAGGATCAAATGGAATGTACTCTACATATATTGCCCTGGCTTTCTTATTGCACCCGTCTTGGTTTCCTTAGAAATCCCAGCTTGCATAAGAATGCTTATTAGTTCTTAATTTTTCTTTTCTTCATTCAATTATGTTATTTTATATCACGGGATCTGGAGAAGTATACAAGTATGCTATTAGTCGATCCTTCTCGTTCTTTTCTAATCTTTTTGCTCTTTTTCAGGATGATACTGCATTTGAAAAGCAGAGTGCCCTGTTTGCCTTAGCCGTTTCAGATATAGTGCTGATAAACATGTAAGATCGTTACATTGTATTAAAAATGATTGGGATTAACACTTTAATTAAATCATTTGGGATTCTTATAGTACAAATAAGGTGGAACCACATCACAGGATTGCATGTTTGAAAGAGTGATTGTTTTAGGTATTTAGGTATGATTACTAAGAAGGAAGGATTTGAAGGGAATGTAACGTCATATTAGAGTTGGTTGGATGGAAATCCATACTATGTGATTGGATAATACCTTCTATTAAGGGGAAAGTTTTGCTATATGGTTATTAGATCAGCCATGGTTTATAGTAGTTAGTGTTGAACTTTTAAAGGATAAAATGTCCATAACCTAAATGTAGTAGAACAAGGATGTTGAATAAATGCGTGGCCATACTAGAATGGATAAAATAAGAAATGAGAATGCATAGGAACAAGTAGATGCGACGGCCATTGAAGATAAATTAGGAGAAGTATGACTTTAAACGGTTGGGGTATGTCTTTGCGTAAAACTAAAGAATCTCCTATCACAAGAGTGATACAAAATGAGTAGAAAATTTTTAAAAGAGAGAGCTAGTCAGCTAGACCAAAGTTAAACTTATGACGTGGTTGCAAAATATTTGATTTTGTTACACGTTTAAGTAGATGCGATGGATGGATCCGGAGTGGTGCTACAAGATCTATGTTGCTGCCCCCCACGTTTTTTGCACATAAGGCTGAGTTTGTTTGTTGTTTATTTGAGATTGTTAAGCCATTTATATGACTTACTGGGAAAATATTTCAGGTGGTGTCATGACATTGGCCGTGAGCAGGCTGCAAATAAGCCTCTCCTAAAAACTGTTTTCCAGGTAACTCTTGCAACCGCTCTGTGCTAGCATATAATTTGGATTGCCAATGCTTTACTGATTTATAATTATGATGAACAGGTCATGATGAGATTATTTAGTCCACGTAAAACAACTTTGATGTTTGTTATACGTGATAAAACAAGGGTATGCTCGACCTCTTCTTTTCTCATTCGATATTGCTGATAATTGTACTTTAGAAACTTAAATTTCTTAGGACATGTGATTCCATGAATTAAGGATTTGTTATGCTTTTTTTTTTGACATGTAGACGCCTTTGGAAAACCTGGAACCTGTTTTGAGAGAAGACATTCAGAAGGTACATCGTATGTGATATTTTACTGTATTATGAATGAGCCCAACTGTAGTTGGATTCTAAGCTTCTCTATTTCTTTCTTCTCCTTCCTCTACCCCCTCTTTTGAAGATATGGGATGCAGTTCCTAAGCCAAGTGCGCACAAAGAAACTCCATTAAGCGAATTCTTTAATGTAAGATGCTGATATTTTGTTGATTAAGCTTGGTTAAGGGCATGTTTGGCTAAGCTTAAAAGGTCCTTGAAAGCACCTTTTTTGAGAGTATGTCTCTAGCCACTTTCAAAAAAAGGTGCTTTAAGCACCTTGTAACTTTATTCAAACATGATCGAAGTCTGTGTTGTGTTCTACCTGATATTTTCTTAAATGGATGAATTGCAGGTCGAAGTTACAGCTCTTTGTAGTTATGAAGAGAGGGAAGAACAATTCAAAGAGCAGGTTAATACCTTGTTTGAATTCTTTCAAGCGATTTTCATGTTTGTTCTCGTGAACTCTCTGGCTTCATTCTCTGCCCTTTTTACACTTCTGCAATTGTTTTCAGAAGGATTCTCTTGTGATTGTTAGGGATCTAAGATTTTGTTACTGGTTTGTCTTTTGATCAAGGTGGCGAGCCTAAGACAGAGATTCTTTCATTCTATTGCTCCTGGTGGGCTTGCTGGGGATAGGCGAGCTGTAGTACCTGCTTCCGGCTTTTCATTTAGTGCACAACAGATTTGGAAGATCATCAAGGAGAACAAGGACCTTGACCTGCCTGCTCACAAAGTCATCATCTAAACATCTACCATTATGTCATAATAGTTATTCAGAGTTCATCATTGATGCATTTGCTTATCTATTGCAGGTCATGGTTGCCACTGTACGTTGTGAAGAGATCGCGAATGAGAAGTTTTCTTCTTTTATTGCAAACGAGGTACCTTTTTTCATAAAATATGATTGAAGGTTCTGTTTGATTCATATATTGTGTGTTATTATATCTGCACACACAAATCCAAACATCATAGAACATCAAATATATTGATTACATTTATGTAGGAATGGCGTCAACTGGAAGAGACTGTACAATCTCGACCAGTGCCAAGCTTTGGGAGGAAGCTCAGCTCAATCCTTGATGTTTGTCTAACAGAGTAAGTGATAAATGCCCGTACTTATATATTCTTCTTGAAGCTCTGTGACAATTATTATTAACATGGTATGAGGACCCTGAGTATGACAATTTGCTGAAGAGCTTGTTATTACTTCGAGTCTTCCGAACCTTTGCGTGCATGAATTTGCTAGACTCTGCTGCAGCTTAGTAGAGACTAGGTTTTCAAAAGACTACCAAAATATTTCCTTTGATCAGCGTGCTTCTACTTGGGATGGATATTTCGAGTTCCAGACCACTTCTGATCATTCACTGCAGTATGTTTATCTGGACTTTATGGTTGATAATTAATGGTGCGAGTGGATGTGAAGGACAATGGGTCTGGGCTGGTAAGTTTGGCGAAGTACCAAGAAGCCACAGCTAGGCTGGAGGAGGGGTGAAGCATATAGACATCTCTACTAAAATATAAGTGATTTTTGGTTTGTAAAAAATCAGGACACATGAAACGACAAGTGAAATTCTTTATAATAGGTGGAAGCCTGTATTGTTTTCACATACTATCCATATTACTATGTTAACGGACTATGTAAGTGAGCATGTGCCTGTCTATTGATAAAAAATTTCGCTGATGTGGAAGATTTTGGCAAACTGATTTTATAGCAGGATATTCCATTTGCTGCATCTTAATAATGTAGTATAGCTTTGAGAGTGTTTTTGAGATATTCTCATGCATATGTTTTCCACCTTTCTAACTAGATATGATGCAGAGGCAACCTATTTTGATGAAGGTGTTCGATCTTCAAAGCGGAAACAGTTGGAAGAGAAATTGTTGCAAGTAATGCTTCTTCAATTCATCCTTGGAAGTTCTACACGAATACAAAATAAAAATAAAAATACATATCACTATTTATATAAATATGTAGATTGAGTAATGGCAAATACAGCCTGAATTGTGGAAAAATTATCGGTTCTCTCTCATGGATATTCATTTATTTTCAAATTTAATCTTCATTTGGCTTTCATTCTTGACATGATAATATAATTCACTCCTCAGATTCTTTATGTAGACCGGACTGAAGAAGCCATATAAGCAAATAATCAGTGCATGTTGGTAAATTGAACCTCTGATTCCGAGTTAAATATGTAAAACGAGCAAACTTTCTGATGGAATGATGATTCTGATAAATGCATTTTGCTGTCACACGTGCCTGACGATGTTTTTGTTCTTTTGGAAGTTTTGCCTTTGTTTTTGATAGCATAATCTACCACACCATATATTCAATAAGCCATTGGCTCTCCCGTCCACTCTTCTCTTCTGTTCTCTTCTCTAGCTATCCTCCTCCTCCCTCTTTCTGTGAGAGAAGTTACACTTCTTTCAGCTTTTAAGAGTCAAAGGTGAAGCATCGAATAAGTTCTATGCACCGAATATTGAGAAATGAACCTTTTTGATTTGGTTACATGGGTTGTTAATCAACCTAATAAGAGTTGACATAGGATCAAACTTCATGACTCAGCATTTATTGCCGAATAACCAATACTTCCTTTAGCTTTTCAGTTATTTTGTTATTCACTCATGTTCATTTTTTTGGTTTGGCATATTAGCTTGTCCAACCAGCTTATCAATCCATGTTGGGACACATTCGATCTGGAACCCTCGATGGATTTAAAGACGCATTTGATAATGCCTTGAATGGAGGGAAGGGATTTGCTATGGCTGCTCGTGATTGCTCTGAAAATTTCATGTCACAGTTTGATGAAGGCTCTGCAGGTATGATACCTGACATTTTCAATGCCATCTATATTCACATGGCAAGAGGGTTGGGCATGTTATCACATGCAATTCATCAGTATTTAGAACGGAATTCTCAAGAGTTCTGAAAAGACAAACGAGCTACAGATCTAAATTTGAATTGCTGCAACCATTAACTAATTTGTTCTTTATTTAGCTGAATGGTACATTTTTCGTGTGAAAAATAATTTCAACCTGTAGCTTCTTCTTCTTGATGATCTTAGAGGGCGTGTTAAGTGTAATAGAGGGCTAGATTGAAGTTTCGATAGTTGATAATTGCAGAGTGTGGTACCCCATGGAAGTTAACTCCTCTCCTTAGTAGTGACTAACTTGTTATTTTTCAGAAGCATACATTGACCTAGCCAACTGGGACTCGTCCAAAGTAAGAGAAAAGCTTCATCGTGATATAGATGCACATGTTGCAGCAGTTCGCACAGCCAAGCTGTCTGAACTTACAACTATGTACGAGGTATGAAATCTTGTGATTTTGCAAACTTGCAACTGTCATTTGACTATAGTAAATTGTAGATTCAACAGCTTCGGATGACCTGTATGCATGAGTGTGAAACCCATGGATGTTTTCCTTTTAATTGATGTGTGAAATTGGCAAGTGCAAGGATACATCCCTATGATGGATTACCTCGATTTATCAAATTTTAGGCGGTTATAGCTAGCGACAGAACCGTTAGCAAAACACAGCTGGTTAAATTTGCTAGACCTTATTTCGAGTTATAACTATGGTGCAATAAAATGGTTGACTTCATTTTATAGCCATGCTATGTGGTATTTCCATTGATACGATTTCTCGTGCAGACAAAATTGAACGAAGCGTTATCTGGTCCTGTTGAGGCTTTACTAGATGGAGCTAGTGATGATACATGGCCTGCAATAAGGAAACTTTTCCAACGTGAGACTGAAACTGCTGTTGCTGGGTTCTGTAACGCTCTTTCTGGTTTCGAAATGGATGAAGAAACCAAAGATAAAATGCTTCTAAGGTTGAAGGAGCACGCAAGAGGATTGGTTGAAGCAAAGGCGAAAGAAGAGGCTGGAAGGGCTTTGATTCGCATGAAGGACAGGTACTTGCTATCTGTTTTCAATTCATGACCTAGAATTTATCATGGACACTGAAGTTTTTGTTTGTTTGTGGGTTCTACTTGTGGGAACTGACCAATCAATTATTCATAGGTTTTCAACAATATTTAGCCATGATTCTGATTCAATGCCGCGGGTCTGGACCGGGAAGGAAGATATTCGAGCCATCACCAAAACTGCTCGATCTGCTGTATGATATTCTCCACTAAGATCTTCGGTGGGATTATTTCTCAATTGTTTATACCTCCAAAACTATTTTTTTCTTTTCGCAGTCTTTGAAGATACTATCTGTTATGGCTGCAATCCGTTTGGATGATGAAGCCGATGCTATTGAGAATAAATTGTCCTTTGCTCTTTTGGATCCCAAAGCTAGTTCTTCTACCAATAAAGGCAGTTCAATGGACCCTCTTGCCTCAAGCACTTGGGACGAGGTAATAATTCTAATGCTTCATTTCTTGAATTCTTCTTGATGTTGGTGGATTTGTACTTCAATTTTATTTCACTAAATGCTGATATTTGTTCCGCTAAAATACAGAGATTTCTGGGGAAAACAAGTAAACTACTTCACATGGGTGTTTCGAAACTCTTTTTTCTACTTTGACATGAACCTACATAGTTTCAGTGGATGAATATGAACTAACTTAGTTATGGTTCATCTATGTCACTGTATATAAAGATCCCACAATCTGTTATTTAAATTATGCATCACACATCCAAGGTTGTTGGCATTAAGTGCACATTTTTATGCACAATTTATTCCACAGTGCATTAATACTTGTTCTGTGGTTGGATATTCCTATCCAGGTTCCAGCCTCAAAAACTTTGATTACGCCAATCAAGTGCAAATCGTTGTGGAGGCAGTTTAAGGCAGAGACTGAATACACTGTTACTCAAGCCATTGCTGCTCAGGCATGATAGTACACATAAAATACTTCTGAAAATCTGTGTAAATTTTTGGGTCATGTTTTTTAACATCCATTATCTGTTTGAACTTGAACTTGTGTACAGTATCACTCTGAACATCTTTATGTTCAATATGTTTGTTCTCAATCACATATAATTTTGACCTCAAATAAATGTGGGATAAGGCATATAATTTTGATAACCTCAAATAAATATGGGATAAGTTTTTGTTGAGTTGAGTTGAGCATGATAGATAAAGAATTTGCTGATGAATGATTATTGATTCTTCTTCTTTCTCGACTTTTAGGAGGCTAGTAGGCGAAGTAACAACTGGTTACCACCTCCATGGGCAATAGTGGCATTGGTTGTCTTGGGTTTCAACGAATTCATGACACTTTTGAGGTAACTCTGCAGCATACTTGTGGACTGTGTGCGTAAATTTGTGCATGTATTTTAATTTCTTGGGCTGCCTTTTGTTCTTTTTACTTCTTTTTCCCCACCCGGTTTCTCTCTTATCTGGCGACATTCTAGATTGGGACTTCTCGTCTGCTTCTTTTGGATTGTAATGCGTTATCTTTTTGGCAGAAATCCCTTGTACTTGGGTATTATTTTCGTTGCTTTTCTGCTCATTAAAGCCCTATGGGTGCAGCTAGACATCTCTGGTGAATTCCGCAATGGAGCTGTAAGTGACTATCCTATTGTTGCTAACTGCTTATCTTGTTTTTCTCGCAACTACTTCCAATTTTGGTTCTAAAACTTTTACCATCATGCTATTCGCCTACTTGGGGTCAGCCCATGGCCCTCTAAACAGAATGCTAAATAGAAGTCACTAAGGCATATTCACACGACAGAACTTCTTTAATTTGGAATTTTGGTTTAATTGCTCCTTTTTCCCACTTGCAGCTTCCTGGAATTCTCTCTCTGTCAACCAAATTTCTTCCTACTGTCATGAACCTTCTTAGAAAACTAGCAGAGGAAGGACAAAAACCCGCGAATCCCCCTGATTCTCAGCGCAACGCTCCACAAGCAGCAAAGAGTTTGCAGAGTGTCGCGTCGTCTAGTGCTTCCTCTGAGGTGACCTCTTCTGAAAATGGAACTGAATACTCGAGTCCTTCGGCACATAACAAATTGCTGTAAGCATTCAGTTCATAAAGGATTAGCTCCAAGGAACAAATCTTGAAGGCATTCATATTTGTGTAGATCTGATATACTGGGGGTTTGTGATGAAAAATGCCCCACTGATATATAATTTATTTTAGGTTATTTTCCTCACCATTAGGCATTGATTGTATTTCGTCTGTGGTGATGTGAACCCCTCATTCGCCCTTGTTTGTGATTATTTCTGTGCTTTCCCTTCAATTTTGTATCATGAGAAGCGAAATACCGATGTATTTTAACAACTATACGAATTTATGAAACATTTTGTGTTACAGTGATAAATCAACTGTACTTATTTATCTCTTTTATATTGGATCAATTAAGAAACTGGCTTATTTCTCCTCTCTCTTTCGTCTCTTCACCTTGTTAGTTTTCCCCATTTCCGTCCCTTTCTGTGCTGCCACCTTCGCCTTGGGAGGCTCTTTCCTGGTGTCGAGTACTCTATTATGGCAAGTTCAACGGAAGAGGGAGCAAAAATTTAGTATCTCCCAATTCTGCAAAGTCATTAATCTGTTAAAAAAAAAACCAAACATGCGATTGAAGTACGATGAAACATTCATTCTTATTGAATGGTTGGTTCCCAACTAGATTTGGCAGTTTGTCCAAGTTTAAGATAGCTTTGGAGTATGATATTAATAAATTGTCAACCACTTCAATCTGTCAAATATATGTAGGTCCATGTTCAACTATGGTTTTTGGTACCATGTCCCTCTAATCTTTATATTTTCATTAAAATTATATAGTTTTTCCCCACCTATCAAAATTAATAACTTCCCTTTATAATTGTCTTGTTCGTCACCTTGTCTCCTTCAAGAGCACCAAATTTAAGCTCATTTCGGTTTGACTACATTATAGAACTAGAGATGGTCAATAGTAAATTTTACTTTGTAATTAGGTTCGAAAGATAATTTAGTTTTGTTATACATGTATATATATGTATAATGATGACTTATGGTTCTAACACTTGTTTATTAATGAGAAACTAATTCAATTTAAAGCTATTGCAACTCGATGTAATGAGACGAGTCAATACTAATGGTATCGAGCCATCATTTATCTTGTTAGCCCGGACTAGTTAGCATGTTGGTTGCCTGTTGAATAGTTATTGAGTCGGTTGGTCTGAGTCGACCATTCTACATTTAATGTGTAAATATATGCATCAAAACTTAGTAATAAATATATATTATTTTTTCTTTTTCAAAAAGGTCATTGAAGGACAAAAAATTATTATTTTTATTCGATGCTGCACAATTGTTCTAGTTCTTCTGCATCTACTAACAATGATGTTATACCATCTGAATTATTGACCACTTATTAGTGCAAATTATAATTTGACGATGATTAAATTCGTTCTTGGCTTGACTTCGGTGAAGTTCGAGTCAAAAACCAAATTACCAAACCAATATACCACGATGAGGTCAAGTCGTTTTCAAAATTATTTAAGATAAATTTCGACAAAATCTATTGCTTCTATAGTTATGTTATATTTTTACCTTACTTAGCATAAAAATGACTTGTCTTTTGTCAGATGGATTCTACAATAGTAAACTTTATTGTACTATTCAGTTCTATCTAATACTAATAAGATTTATATTGAATGTGTCCCGATAAAAATACGGGAAAGGACTTTAATTTTAAGCTAGGCACTAAACAGGACTAAAAAGGACAATTCATGAAAAGTGTGTTAGTTGCACCCTTGGGATACTTTCCTATGTAGAAGTCAATGGTTCTTTGTTGTACTTAAGAATCTTAGATTGTAAGAAAAAAGTATTAATGTTTGTTTAGTTTAAATTTTGTCCCCAACTTAAAATATGAACTAAGGACTTATACTCAATTTACTACAATTGTAATTTGAAACATAAAAGTAGACCAAGAAAAATGTTTGTGCTTTGACATTGCTTTATTTTATTTTATTTTCCTGATTTTTGGAAGCTCCAGGTCCAGTGGTACGGACTACGGAGGTTGAATTAATTATCCTACTTATTTTTTGTTTTTTCTAGTCAGATTGGTTGGTAAAGTGTTATATGTCAGTGGACATTGATATTGGCGGGAAATTTGACCCCTTATTCATCCGTTCAACAACCACAAAGGTCACGTAAAAACGTGGGCGGATTCAGATTAGAGCTAAAAAATTTTTTAGACTAAATTAATAAAAAATAATACAATTTCTACATAGTTTTTTTTTTAAATATTTTTTTTTGGAACCAAGAGAATCCGTCTATGCAAAGGAGTATAAAATAGGCCGCGACGATCGTACCAAACTTATTAGGGTTCGCTTTGATCCAAACAAAAATACTTTTAATAGTTTTTACAGACGATAAGTTCTACTCATACCCAGTTGTGTTCCAACAGTTAAAAAGCTCGTGGCTGTATATCTTGTTATTTCTTAATTAACTAGGTACATATAAGTCGCGAGTTACTAATGTTTGACTTGAAATGATTTAGGAGTTTTGTCAAGCCCTACAATTGCACGACCTCTATGTGCGCATGACATGGATTTTTAGATAAACAACGAGCAAGAAATGAACAATGTAACTAGTTTTAGCATAACAACTATGATGTAAACATATCGAGTAGTTAGAAAACGTTTTGGATGAAGGAATTATAATTGTTAAACCAATAAAAATAAGAAAAAATATGAGATGTCTTGTTCAAGGAAAGTGCAAATTAATTGTCTTCAACTGTGTCTGGTGTTATTACAAAACTTGCATGATGTCCCCATGCTATCATTAATTTTATTCACTTTTGTATAGAAACAAAATTAATGTCCCAATGCAAGATTTATTCATTATTGGCAATGACCTACTTTTTGTTTTTGAATAACAAGATTAGTATGAAAAATCGATCAATAAAAATAAAAAAAAAACCCTAAGATATTTTGTACACTAAATTAAGCATAATTGAGCAAGATTAAGGACTAAAGACTCGTAAATTGTTCGTCTTTTGTAACGTTAAGTCTAGTATCCTTAACAGTGTTTTAAAAAGCGCGCCTAAGCGCGAAGCATGACCTCCACGCCTCGTTTAGGCCTAGGTACGCATTTTTTTGGTCAACTATTTTTTTAACTAAAAAGCTTGCGCTTAGGCTCGTATATGCACGCCTAGTCGTGCCTATGCGCGCCTAATTTCGTTTAGGCGCGCGCTTTTTAGCTAAAAAAATTTATTTTTATCTTTTTTTAAAAAAATATTTAAAATGATATTAAAAATAAGAAAACGCTTTTTCACGCTTCGCTCTCGCTTCACCCTCGCCTAAACTTCGTTTAGGCCCAAAAAGTTTGAAACTTGACCTCCACGCTTAGCCATTCTTTACACTTTTTAAAACTTTGATCCTTAACACGACTACCTACGGAGTACTAATTTCTTTATGAATGCCCCTTGTAGAGATTATGGTACTCTATGTGTGAATGGTTAATAAAGAAGAGCTTTTAATTTTGTGCTGGAAGCACTGCAAAATTACCATAACAAATTCCAGCAACTTTTCATGTGCATTTGTCTGTTTGGAGTGAATGTGGCAGGTCATGTATTCAATGTAGATGCAAATCAAAGCTAAGGTTGTTCTTTTATGTACCAACGTTCACATGTAATACATACATATTCTTAAAACAATCTTTATAATTTCATAAGGAATTCCAACTTGGAATAAGTTTAATAGTACGCTTTGTACGACTGAACATGACAATAAACAAACATATGTTACACTGGTTAAGCGTCACTTTTTTATTGTCTTCACTTACTATGAAGTAATTATTTTTATTACCAAAATTTAATGACCAAACTAGACAATATTTTTAAAATGAGGGAGTAATTATATAAGGTTGATCCTCACAATATTTTTTTTTCTAGAGACTTCCAAGACTGCTAAAATGCATGATCATCTCCCAATTAGTCAACCATGGGGCCAAAGCAATATTACTGACCACATGTACTCAACAGGCAATTGTTTAACATTTGGTGGGGATTTGATGGTTCATAAAACGTGTAAGAGTGGTACCAAAATGTGTCGAGTGACTTGGGTTTAGACAATTTGGTACGTAAAAAGCACGGTTCAAGTACGTGATGAGCGAACAATGAAATTGGCCCGCCTGTATATATAGTTGCGTTGTAATGGACTCGACTTGTAGAGTCTCACAATATTCGTGGGCTACATTTGAAAATGAGATATTGTATGAGTTAGTAGGCCCCATCTGGCATGTGTCGTTTACACCTAAATATTTTTCAACGCGTCTGTCCCTATAAGAAAAAGGGTCATGCAAGGCCAAGGGTGGCCGTGCATGGAGCACCTTAAAATTGGACCGTGCCGTTTAACGGTGGCAACCATGTAGCCATTCAGGCTTAGTTTGACCCACTAGGTGAGTCAGGCTTGGCCCATGGGCCTTGCTCGTGAGGACCAAGTCGATCCGCGAGCCCTTCGATCACCTTAAATACAGAATTTAGATAAAATTATATATAAAAAATTAATATGGGAGCTTGTTTGATATAGATTATAAACTAGTTTTTCAATTAAAAATGGTTTATTTGACCAAGAATAGTCAACAATGTCATGTTGCAAAGGCAAATTTTTTAGTCAAATAAACTATTTTGGATCAAATAAACCAATTTATAAACTACACCAAATGGGTCTCAGCCCTAAGCTTGGTATAATGCCGGCCCAAGCCCATTGCCACCTCTAAGGCGGTCCAGCCTGACTCGACTTACTTATCTAGCATATAATTCACAATTTTTTAATTATTTTTTTATTTTTTTGGTGGGGTTGGGGGTGGGGTTGTTGATGGTTGATAAAAAGAGAGAGAGTGTGTGTGTGTATAATAAAGAGTTATATATATATAGTTATCTACTACGTACAAACTTGAGTTGTTTTCCATTAATGGTGGCCTGAACTGTGAAGACTGAAGAGACCCTCATCCTCAGGAGAAGAAGAAGCTGAAAATGCAGGCTGGCTGGCTGGCAAAGTGAGCTAAGCTAGCTGTCCACTCTCGTTTGATAATATGAAAATGGTAAAAAGTAATTAAAACATTGGCGTATGCATTCATTATCTCTTCAACTGTAACATTCATTTCTACATTAAATTGCATTCTCAGTTGATTTCTGTGGCATTTAATAATCATCTTTTTTTACTCCTTTATCACTCACCAAATTGTTTTTAATATAATTTGGAAGTATTTATTTATTTCTCTTATTTAATGTGTGTTTATCATATATATTATATATTATATATGATTAAGACTTTGAGAGAATACACAGAGAACAAGGCCAACCAGACGTAGCCACTTAAAGAAGATCTGCAGAAATTTGAAGCAATTTTTCTGAAGTTTGTCTGCCTCTCAATGGCTTTGGTTGGTTGTTCAGCTCTGCTTTTCAAACCCAAACTCTTCCTGTCTTTAATTCTATGGATCAACACACTTGCTCTCTCTCAAGGTGCTGCTTTCATTCCTTTGCCCATCTCCTTCCCTTCCCCTGTCTTCGGCACTTCGGACCATTACCCAATAGTCCTAGCTTGAAGGGAGAGAAAAACTCATTCTTCGGGCTCTCTTTTTGGAGTACGCCCCTAACATGAGAGGAATATATTTTATTATTCTTTCTTTTTAAATCGCCTTACCGACTCTTGAGCATTTCGCAAGAGTTATGCACTCCGCTTGTTCAGAGCAAGAAATTTGAAATCCAACAAAGGATTCTCTCTCCACTATAGTCGGTATAGGCGGCTGTCTAAGGCCCCACATATGTGAGGGCTGACTCTGACTATAGTCGAGTCGAGTCGACCCTCACCAATGCATGTAATTTTATTTTCGAAGGTCCCTTTTAGAGTTGATCTAAGGCCTCAAAATCTCAAAGTGACCTGCATGTAGCATGTTATTTATAAAAGTTTTTTTTAACAATAATTTCCATGCAGGTCATGAAAATCCAGGTGGACAATATCGATACCCTTTTATCAGACCAGCAAGCTCATTCTCCGCACCGCCATCCGCCGCCCCATCGGTTTCATGGAGAGGCGGAAGCAAGGCCTACGATTACATAATCGTTGGTGGCGGCACCGCTGGCTGCCCACTGGCCACCACCCTATCCCAAAACTTCAGTGTTCTATTACTCGAAAGAGGCGGAACCCCTTTTGCCAACGGAAATGTATCATTTTTGCAGAATTTTCACATTTCCTTGGCGGACACATCGCCAACCTCTGCATCACAAGTCTTCCTTTCCACCGATGGAGTTTTTAATTCTAGGGCTAGAATCTTGGGTGGAGGTACCTGCATCAATGCAGGATTTTACACCAGAGCAAGCGCAAGGTACAACTCCCAACTCCCTACTGTCCACATTTTTTTACTTCTTTTCTTGTTGGTTAGTTTTCGTTTAAAATTTAATCAAGAGTAGGGAATTTTAATTTTTATAATTGGAGAAATTAAAATAAAAAAATTAACGTATTCTTCTTCGAGTCGAGACAAATTTGGTAGAGAATTTTAGATGGAAAACTTATGTGCATGCTTCTAATTTTTATCAACGTTTCTACTTTGACTTATTGTAAGTGTACATGTTTTTCGGTGTAAAATGTACCTCATAGTTGACGTTTATACTAGAGAAAATGTACATGTTTTTCGGTGTAAAATGTACAAATGAATGGAAATATAATTTACTTACATTAATTTTTTTATTATATAATAGAGAAAATGTAGTACCTTGAATGCTATTTGAGTGACAAAATTAACATTTAAATATGTAGATATAATTGCATTGGCTTTGATTTTGGACCCTTATAACATATTTGGTACGTAGTACTTAATGTTACTAGACAATCTATGAACATGGTTTTAGCTTCATTTTTGTATTTAATACTTATCAATTCTATCTAGTATTGTCCAACCGTGGCACAGATGGTTATCTTGGTTTGGTCAACTGAGCCAACCTTCAACTATGAGCTAGCATTTTGTGTCACTCAGTGAAATGAAATAATATAGATTCATAACTATTCAACTCACCTTCTTGGTCAGATGGTTGGGTGAAATAACTACCCGGAGTTACACTTCTCTCCGAGTCTAACCCAACCCTTGAAGGCTTACGGTTGCACTAATATTATGGTTGGATGAAAAATAAATAACGAGAATCAAGAAGTCGAAAAACTTAAAGGCTCTTCAGGTTTTTGCGACCATGAAAAGTGCAACTTGTACCTCTGAAGCACTCAATACGACCTTTGTTGTGGGCTCGACCCTGCAGGGAATAGGGTTATTAAGTGTTATGAAGTTGTGTCTTTATAGTTTATACACCTACCAACATTAGTTTTCAGCCATCAGTATCAACAACTGCTTTGAATTACACTTTTATGATGTTTGTGTCTTTTCAATTCATTGTTCAGTCAATCAAGGATGGATAATTTAAAACCCAAATCAAAGTAGGCCAATTCATGGGACAAACGCATGAACATTTATAGAGAGGGCAAAATATGTGGTTCTTGTAAATTTTCAGTTCGTATTATAATTAGGTCATTTTTGTTTTTGTTGGTTGTTTTGTCTTTGATCATCTGGTAATAAATACTTGATGTGGCCCACTTGATTTAAATACAAACAAGACATTTATAGTAGACTTATATCCAAATAACAAAAGAAGTTGTACCCTACCTACTCACCATAACCTCTCCTATGTGGCATTCAATTCAATCCTTTATAATTACTTCCATATACCTAATCATATTGTACACTCCTTTTCATAGCTTTTGAGACTTTGAGTATCTAATAGCATTAGGCCTTTGTTTGTTATTGTGGAAAACCGGACGATTCTTTAATTCATTACACAGAAAGAGCTTACTTTAGAAAATAAGTAGACCGAGTTGGGTTCCTTTTCAAGGTCGACATTATCATCTAGTTAGAGTTCAAATCGAGGGTTAAGTTAGGCTGACCGCTAGTAGTACGTCTGATATTGTGAAGGCTGAGTGTCCTTCGTTCCTCTTTTTTAATATTGGACCTTCTTCCTTTGATTTTCAAGCAAGATTTTAAGAAAGATGATTGATATGTGTGTCAACTTGTTAATACTGGAATTTTGTGACTCAGATACATTAAGAGAATAGGGTGGGATGCAAAACTGGTGAATGAGTCGTATCCATGGATTGAGAAGCAAATTGTTCATAAGCCAGAGCTTGTGCCATGGCAGAGAGCAATAAGGGACAGCCTTATAGAAGTTGGAATTTCACCTTTCAATGGATTCACCTATGATCATATAAATGGAACCAAAATTGGTGGAACTATTTTCGACAGGTTTGGCCGGCGTCACACTGCTGCTGAGCTTCTTGCCTCGGCAAATCCTGATAATCTCCATGTTTTAGTACACGCAACAGTCCAGAAGATTGTGTTCGACGAAACAGGTACGCATTAATCGACAGGTCTGGACAGTACAAACAACGAGATTTTTGCTCTTTTTTTTCCGTTGTTGTTACAGTCCAGTATACCTTATCGAACAAGCTAAAAAAGTTTCCAAACGAATTGTAGTGTAATTTTTTTTATCGGTGTAACGGTAAATAATATGCAATGCTATTACAGGTAAAACACCTCGGGCAGTTGGAGTCATTTTCAACGACGAAAATGGGAAGCAACACACAGCATTCCTTTCGAAGAGGTTGAGGAGTGAAATTATCGTGTCATCCGGAGCAATTGGGAGCCCTCAACTGCTGCTTCTTAGTGGGATCGGCCCGAAGGCAGATCTCGAAAAATTGAACATATCCGTGGTTCTTGACAACGAGTTTGTTGGAAAGGGCATGGCTGATAACCCTCTCAACACAATCTATATCCCAACTAATAGGCATATCAAGCAGTCTTTAATACAAATTGTAGGAATTACTAAGTTGGGTGTGTACATTGAAGCTAGCAGTGGATTTGGTCAGTCCTTGGATAGCATTCATTGGAACAATGGAATTGTTTCTGCTGAGGTGAGTAACCACATATCTTCTCAAGTATATAATCCTATTCTCATGTTAAGTATATATGACATGTTTGGTATGTGACATGATTAGATACTAGAATAGACAGTATTTTAGCTTCTTTTTCTTTTTTCATATTGTCCAGTGCTATATAGTCGACTCTACCAAACAGTAACATGTTGTTATGTGAACAGATAGGGCAGCTGTCTACCATTCCTCCAAAGCAAAGATCACATGAAGCAATTCAAGAATACATGAAAAGAAAGAGAAACATTCCCCACGAGGCATTTATGGGAGGTTTCATCCTAGAAAAGATTGCATGTCCCCTGTCATCAGGCCAACTTACCCTGCTCAACACAAATGTAGACGACAACCCGTCGGTCACCTTCAACTACTTCAGCCACCCGGATGATTTAGCACGATGTGTGGATGGTATACGCCTCGTTGAGAAGATTTTGAAGTCTAAACACTTTGTAAACTACACCCAGTGTGACAAGGAGACAATTGAAAAGATACTAAACATGAGTGTTCATGCCAATGTTAATCTTATTCCGAAGCATACCAATGACACAAAATCCCTAGAGCAGTTCTGTAAAGACACTGTTATTACAATTTGGCACTACCATGGAGGGTGCCATGTGGGCAAGGTGGTGAGCCCAGACTATAAGGTACTTGGGGTCAAAAAACTTCGTGTTATTGATGGCTCGACTTTCGCTAACTCCCCTGGCACTAATCCTCAAGCTACGGTGATGATGATGGGCCGGTAAGATCATCGTATTCTTTTGTTCATACGAGAAATATTGACAAAATTTAAGAAATAAATATCAACTTACACCTTGAACTATCTGACATCCATATATAATTCTGTATAGGTACATGGGGGTGAAGATATTGAGAGAAAGATTAGGCAGAACAGCTGGAGTATAAAGACTAACACCTAGCAGAGAAGTAGAAAAGGCTCAATTTGTTAGAAAATGTAATTTTTATGATTCTTATGTATTATTTGTAGAGACATAGGAGTAGGAAACCTAGGTGGTATTTAATGTATGATCTCATCCTAGACTTATGTTTCATTTGTCATGCTGTCTTGATGTATGTCTCCATTAGTTGCCTGGCACAAGAGACTCCATAGTGAAATCTACTATTGGATGGACTGCTTTTTGAGGCTAATTTGCATTTCTCTTTACATTATACGTCACTCATTTTGTGTTTAGAACTTTAGTCTCCAACCTTTGTGTTCTTGGTAATTGAGAATCCAACGTTTCGATTTTATAACATTTGGACTTCAATTTGACCGTTAAAAGTCATGTAACACGTGATTCATTGTTTAATGGGTCAAATCAGTAATCACAAATAAGGTCGATAAAAAAAGTAATAGAATAAAAAAGAGTTAGCAACCCCTATTTGCACCCGACCCACCTGGCCACACCTGCTTCCCCCATTCTCCCCCACAGCCTTCTCTGGCTAGTTTCAATATTGTTGTATCAAACATACTCTTATCAAATGTGGGCTCGTCCCCACCACAATGTACGAAAAATGGATAATATCCGAAGACATGAAATTTAAAAAAGATCAAATTTTTAAAATGCTTTTGCCAAATGTGAAAAAGAGAGAATTGATGGGTCGATTCTCGATTATTCACGGAAAGTAAAGTAATGAATACGTTGAGTAATTAAGCTCAGACGTTCCACAAAATTGTGGTGGAGGCCTGGAGGACGGTGGCTCTCAAGTATCACACCGATGAACTAAATGTGGCTTGGCCAAAAAAAGGACAGAAAAATAAATGTGTGCTAGGCTCTTCCGTGAAAATTTGGTTCTTTCATTTATAAAGTTGTGTGTTTTAAAGTAAAATTTTGTACTTTATGGTAGACTCATCTAGATTTTAAAAATTTAACGTGAGTGCTATAAAACTGTGAGAATAAAAGAGAATAATTGAAAAGAGTTAAAAAACTCAACTGCATTATAATAAGAATGGTAGATTACACTCACATTCTCCATTTTTTCAGCTTTGTAACAATAGCATCATCATTCAATTTTATTCGCAAGTATCATCTATTAGTAATTCAATAAGTTCATATAAAGTCAAAAATAACATGAACCTTAAATCATTGATTTTGAAACTTCATGATTTTCACATTATGAATAAAGCAATTAAACGTACCTTGATTCATCGATGATAGTTAAAGAAATAAAACCTGTAATATAAAAGAAATTAGAAAATAAAATAAAGAAACTGTTCTCTCTCTTCACCTCTTTGTAATTGAACGTATGGAATTTGATGGTATAAATTCACATTTATAGGCAGCGAGAGGCAGTTTCTAATTGACTTAAAACTACCCACTTTCTATCAAAATGTGCAGTTAAGAAACTACCACTTCTCAATTAACCAATTAGATTTTAGCATTAAAACCCATTTCCTTTAATTCATTTAATTATATTAAATGCGCCACATTAATAGGTCTTACATCATCACCATTCTTTCATTAATTCGCACATATGGTCCCCAAATAATTTTTTTGACAATTTTGCCATTAACTTAAATAAATTAAAATAGAAAGAAATAGAAAACTTAATGAAAAAATTGTAGTTGGAGTACTTGACTTTTTCAAAAGTGCAAAATGGTCTCTTTACATTCTATTTTTTAAAACAATTAAAAAAAAATTAGCTTCATATTCCCCTAAAATTTGTCCGACTATTAGTTGTGAGTCACTACGAATTTCCACAACAGTCAATCCCAACCATATGACTAGTTCTAAGCCTGTGATGACAGCCTCATGCTCTGCATCGTTGTTGGTGGTCAAAAATTCAAAGCCAAGTGAGTATTCAAGTTTTTCAGCATCCGGGATGAGAAGTTTGACTCTGGCTCCTGAGCCGTCACTATTGGATGATCCATCCACATAAATTATTTTTCAGTTTAAAAAAAAGAAAAAAATTTCGTGGGACGGTAGGCGGGTCAAAGGCCCACTCAGCGAATTCACGGGTCACGGGGCGGGCCAAAATTTTCGTAGGGCGGGGCGGACCCGCCCCATTGCCATCCTTAATTTATAGTTAAGCACCGATGATATGTCATGTCTATTTAATTTCTATTTTATTTATACATTGAATATGTGGGATCCATCATTATCCATTAAATAGATATGTCATATAATCAATACTTAGCATAAGTTAAGCATCAATGCTTAATAGATCATTCCTCGCATTATATGACTGTTATGACCATCATAAAATTACAATTTTCTAAAAAAATACTTATAATATAGCATTACAATTCATAATTCATAATGTCACAATCCAATAATAGATATATGAGACCGAGCACCGTTCTCCTACCCACAGTGAGTAAGAATCATCTTGTCCCCTGTTGATGTGGCATGCTGATAAAGCAAATTAATCAACCTGGCAATTGTCCACATCATACCAACCATCCCAAACCATAACCCCATCCCACCCATAACAAGCACGCCCCAACTCTCTCAGACAACATGAACTGTTGAATTAATAAGAAGAAATTGGCTAAAATTGATTATGGGTTTCATCCCAAACTCATAACCCCATCTCAGACAACAGGAACCCTTGAATACAATTGGCTAAATGGTGGTTATATTCACACTACATTTTGTTATAAGTGCACCATATTTTAATTGTACTTAAAATCTTCAACTTTTGTTCATTGTTGCAATTATGTTCTTAACTTTTTATCATTAAATTCTTATTTTCAACTTTCATTAATTAGCACATTTCATCATTAATGATAGTTTGTGTCGAGATATTTTGTTTACGTGCTTTGAAATGAGAAAAAAATATTTTATCGTACTTTTGTATCTATTGTGTTTTTTTTTTTAAAATATGGCAAACAAATACGTCTTTTTACGAATTCCTAACAAATATTTTAGACGAAAACCGTTATCAAACACAAGATGTGCTAATTAATGAAAAGTTGAGGATAAAAATGTGATTAAAAAAAGTTGAGGACATGAGTACTATAATATTAATAGATTAAGGATGTTAAATGTAATTAAAATATGGTGTAAAAAATAAAAAATGTTGTGTGAATATAATTATCCTTGGCTAAATTTTCAGAAATCAGGAAACAAAAAACATTGTTTCCCAATCTCTCCCCACCCTCAGAAATTAGGAAACAAAAAACATTTCTACAGAAACTCGTATTTTTTCTTCTTCCAAATTTCCAAGAACGGTGCCGATTTCAGTACAAATGATGCTCATACCGTTCTGGCTACTATGCAGTTGGGGGTTGGTGGCAGGCAGCGGTGGAATTGTAGCAAAATGGTAGCGGTCGATTTAGGGCACCAACTGTGGCAAAATCGGGGAGAGAGAGCATGAGAAGAAGACTAACGACCAATAGCAGTGGTGGGTCGGCGTAAAGGAGTTGCTCCGACGATTGGCTCGTCGTGAATGCACTAGTGAAAGGAGGCAATTTGGGTACCCCAAATCACCGAAGAGAGAGAGAGAGAGAGAGAGAGAGAGAGAGAGAGAGAGAGAGTTGGAGCGTGCTTGTTATGAGTGGAATGGGGTTATGGGTTTGGGATGGTTGGTATGACGTGGACAATTGCCAAGTGGATTAATTTGCTTCATCAGCATGCCACGTTGACAGTGGGCAGGTGAACGGTGTTGATCAAAAACTATGTGTGAGGGCCCACAGTTTACTCACTGAATCGCATGGCATAAATCACGTGATTTCAACTTGCCTTAAATTTTTTGAATCAGTGAAGACTCTTATATTGTTTAGTAGTTAAGAATACGTGCGTTGCACGTGATTTTGTAATAATATTATGATTTTTTTATTTTAAAATTATCGATGAATATAACACTTAAATGAAATTCATTTTCAATCATAAGTTCATCAATGATTAGGACCAACTAAGGAATTATATTCAAACTTCTTGGTAAAACATGTGGTTCATTAAAAAATACATGGCCTACGTGAATATTAAGTTTGAAAGATTATTGATACTCTTTTAATTATATTTTAAATCATATATCTAATGGCATATCAGAAAAGGCAACTTTCTTTTATGAAAATTAGTATCAAATTCTAAAATACATGAAAATAGTAGATATAAGTATAACACAATTTTTCATTGATTTTCTATTTATATCATTATAAAAAGTACACGAAAACAAAATATTTAGCCTTTTTAGGTAAACATTTCTCAGAAAAAAGAATCTCAAAATTCTTTGACATAAGATAAAGAAGAATTTTCTATGCAATATACATTCAGTTTTAATGCACCCATAAATTAAGAGGTTTTTTTTTTTTTTTTTTGTTCTCTTCATGCATTCTTTCCCGTAATTCCATCTGAAATATTATTAAATTTCAAGAAAATTCAAAACAACCAGGTATTTGGACAATGATTTTAACTCATCACCTAAAACCACTTATTATGTGAGATTTACCTTCACCTTATACATAACATGACTCACTTTGTCCAAGTTATGTCTTCCTCAACCGCGTGCTTGAAAGAGTTAGAGTAACACCAATTCTCCTTGTTCTAACTCGTTCTTCCACAATAAATATACGTTTAATTACTTACAAAATGTCATAAAACATCATTCGAGCTTAAATCCATTTGTTATCAAGACAACCACAATAATTAACATTTTTACATCGAACAAATATTCTAAATCAAGAAAAAAAGAAATAGAAATCAAAATTTAAAATCAATATTACCATCATATATATTCTTAAAATTAGTGAATCATTCATAGAAAATTAACACATCCATTATTACCACATTACTATCATATCAAATATTAAAAATCGTCATTGCAAGAAAAAAAAATATTCTTGGCAAAATAAAAAACAAAGTCGAATAACAAAGGAAGAAAGTATGAATCAATAATAAGAAAGTCGAAATGAAAAGTCAAATTCATCTTGTTTTGTTATGTTGATGAAGGAATTTGCTTAAATTCTCCTGCATAATAAGATTGACTCTTTGATTGTTTACAATTAAAGAAAATAATTTCAATATATTAAAAATTTTATTAGTATATTTTTATTTATTTTCATTAATTACAATATATAATGGAATTTAAAGAGACAAATCACTTTTAATGATCAAAATACAATATTTATATAGTATTAAATAGTTTAAATTAAAACCAAAATAAATTATATTAATTGAAAGATAATTTTAAGAATTATAAGTTATTTGAGGGGTAATATCGTCTAAAAATATTTCTCCCTTTAAGGGACTTTTAGAATTAGTATAGATTAATGCACATATAATATAATTAATATTCTAACCCTAATTTAATGCATAGATTGTGAGGTATTTATGCTAGGAAAAATATTGTTTGTCGATTTTTCATTGCAAAAAGTCTCTTCCATCCTCCAAGTCGTCTACAATAAATTCTTTGTATCTTAGAACTAAATAGAGAATGTTGACATTCAAATATCATTCAAGCGTTAGAACAAGAATTGATTAATCAACGAATACCAATATTCTAAAAAATGTAAAACGTAAATCGTGACTAGACGTGAATGTTAAATTTCAAGCTTTTCAAGCTGAGTAGTGAAAAAATGTTTTCTTATTTTTAATATTAAAAAAAAAAGTGCCTAAGTGCAACTAGGCTCGACTATACGCACATTTTTTGGTTAAAAAATATAGTCGATCATTTAATTGCGCGCATATGGTCTAAACGATGTGTGAAGGACACGTATCCGTCTAGGCGCACTTTTTAAAATAGTGATAATACTATTTAATTATTAAGTTAAGACCCTACGTGAAGAAATAAGAAATTATTTGTCTCATGTATGAATTTTTGTTCAATAATATTATTTTTTCAATTTAGGCTCTAGCCAAATATGGAGGAGCAGCTAACTGCAAATAAAATATTAATTAGTACCAAGAGCTAAATATTATATCATAAATTAAAATAAAACAAATTCTATTGGCTTATTTTTTTATTAATTAATTATATTCTCAGTGACTTCATTAGCACACAACTGGTATAGGGTTACTCTCCAACTTGATTCTTGTTAAACCAAACTCTTTATCTGCCTGCTTCAAGGAGTAACACTTAATTTAGGTACTTAAGCATTTATTAGGTGCGAAAAATTAGGTATTCTTTGTTGAATTTTGATTAATAAATTCGTGTATATATATCAATATATGTTATTGACATGTGTGTACAATTGGTCACATGCTAGATAATTGTAATCTTCATTATCATGTATGTTTACGTATGATTAATCATATGTAAAATCACGCTGACCTTACACATAAGTTACGATCATGTTCTAGTCATTCATTGATTATATGTTAGGTATGATATGCATGTGTACGTACGATTAATCATATATAAAATGATGAGGACCTTACACGTGAGCTATGACCGTGTCTTAATCATTCAATTTCAAAGATAGAATGTCATCGATAAATACACGCATGATTCAACTCTACAACCTGGTTACTTGAAGATTGCATATAGTAGGTGAGGTGGAAACATCTAAATCAGTCACAAGTCCACTTCATAGGCAAGATCAAAATCTCACAAAAAATAAAAATAAAAGGAGACCAAAATAATCCCAGTCTGTTGATTTATGAATTTTCATTAAATTATTTAGCAATCTTGATTCATTTTTAATTAATTAAACAGTGGACTGACCTAACTTGAATTTGATCATTACATAATACATCAACTTTTGGTTAGTAATTTTTTAGGGGTGAATTCTTCGGTCCCCAGACTTTTATAAATGTGACATCCATAACTCCAACCTTATAACAGCATACGCATTGTATCCCCCACCTAACTAAAAACGTTTATATAATCGTTAAATTGCATGCGATACACATGTTGTTTATGTGACATTTATATAATTAACTTTACCAGTAATTATTTAGTTTTTAGATTTTTTTTTTTTTTTTATAACAATTTTACTTTTTCTGTCAGACGTTATGTTGATGTCGCATGGTTATAAACGTTTTTTGTTAAGTTGGAATACTGTGCACATGTACAGTGCTAAAAAGTTAGAGATACAAGTGCACGAATGAAATGTTGATGACATGACTCGTTCATGAAAAGGTAGAAACCTATGGACAAAATTATCTCTTTTTTTTAACACTAAAAGTGTGGCTAATTAAAAAAGAAAATTTGGCGCAAATGGTCTTTAGCTTTTGCTCTCAATGTAGAAATGGTCCATAATATTTATTTTTTGGCTCATAAATTCCCAACCTATGTGTTTTGGTCCGCAATTGTCCTTTATTAATAAAAAAGACAATTGTGCCATTAGTTTTAATTAGAAAAAATTGTATTTGAATTTTTAACTTTTACAAAATGTGTAAAGGGATTCGGTACATTTATTGAATAATATTTAATTTTACATACTAAATATATCATTGTAGTCGTGTCAATTGAAGTTTTCATAAGAGAAAAATATAAAATTATTGTGCTTTAACTTTTAAGTATATGTAATTGCTATATGATGTAAAAAATTTGAATAAAAATTAAGTTAAATAAATAACAAAATGACGTATATAATTATATTAAATTGAACCAATCTTGTTATATTTTTATTTGATAAAAATTAATTTACACATTATGTATTATTTATTTTTAAACAATAGTAAAACAATAAATTAAAATATGAAGAGTGTAGTTGAATATCTAATATTATACTTAATAAATAAATAGTTCAATTAAATAAAAGTATTTTAACATCAAATTTGTGACAACGTTATTTTTTTAAATAACGATAAAATAAAATTTTAAATTTTAAATACTATAATTACTTAATAATAAAAATAATAATTTTATTTGACATGTTTATATTAAATTATGAGCTTAAATTTTAGTTATTTTATGATAGTTCATAAAATATACAAAATAATATAATATATTATTAATTTGGTCAATAAAGTGTCAATTAAAAAAAAAGAACTCGTTAGTTTTTTTTGTTTTTTGTTTATAAAAGTATGGGACATATTTGTATCTTTTACAAAGGTTAGCAACCCTTATGCAATCTCTCCTTATTAAAATTAAGAATATATTAGTTTTGTCATCAAAGAGACCGATTATGTACTTAAAAGACATATAGATTAGGGACTTTTGTGCTAATAAATAAATATTAGGGACTATTATCACAATGAAAGCAAAGGTTAGGGTTAGGGACGCCAAAATCCCATTAAAAAATGAACGGTATTTAGGCATTTGTTAAGTAGTTGCTGTCGCTGCAAATTCAATCTTCCAATTTTCCACCTTCTCATTCTTTGTCGCGTTCTCTCTCTTATATATCACCAACTCCATATATTATAGAATCCAAAACCCTAATCACAGACCCTAATCACAGAGAGAGAGAGAGAGAGAGAGAGAGAGAGAGAGAGAGAGAGTGACCATACACAGCAAAATGACAGACAGGGTGTACCCATCAGCTAAGCCAACGGTCAATGGTGCCGCCCCCGCCGCGAACGGAGGATCCAACCCAACATTGTCAACCACCAAAGCTCAATTATATAACAACCGGCACCCCATGTACCGCCCCCAACCCCCTCCACGGCGTCGCTACCGCCGCGGCTTCTGCTGCTCCTGCTGTCTTTGCACTACCCTCTTAATCATTATCATCCTCCTCCTCGCCGCCATCGCCGGCGCCGTTTTCTGGGTCCTCTATCGCCCCCACCGCCCCTCTTTTTCCATTTCCTCCCTCCAGCTCTCGAAATTCAACCTCACCGACACCTCCCTCGCCTCCACCTTCAATCTCACCCTCATTGCACGCAACCTCAACAAGAAAATCGTCTTCTCCTACGAACCGATCGCAGTAAAAATATTTTCCGGCGACATCAGCGTCGGCGATGGATCTTTACCGGGCTTCACCCAAGCTACCAAAAACATTACCACTGTGAAAGCTGTGATTTCAAGTTCGTCTCCATTTCCCGATGGCAACGACATTTCTTCATTGAAATCCAACTTGAAGAACAAGAATTTGCCGCTCAAATTAACGCTGGATACCAGAGTGGAATTCAAAATCGGGAAATTGAAAACGAAAAAGTTTAGAGTTCGGGTTAATTGTGATGGGATCAAAATTTCGTTGCCCACCGGAAAGTCGCCGACGACAGCAACGACAGCGAATGTGAAGTGCAAGGTTGATCCAAGATTCAAGATTATCAAATGGACTGTTTGAAGAAAATTTCTTAGAGAAGGTGTGATAATTTCTTTTTTTTTTTTTTTTTTTTTTTTTTTTTTTTTTTTTTTTACTTTTATGAATTTGATTTGATTAATCTTTTTTTTAATTTTTAATTTTAATTTTTGTGCTTTAAATTTTTATACATACTTTACGTAGTGATATTAAGCTCAAATGAATAATTCAATCCGTTTCAAATTTAATCGAGCAGTCAAACTTCAAAATCGATACCTCGTATTCACATATTTTGTTGGTATATTAACTTTAAAATTTCACATTCACTTAAATATTAAAATAATAATCAACACATAAAAGACTTAATTTAAGTTGACAATTTACAATCGAAGTCCAAGATTCAATATTATATTTATTTTTTAAAAAATAATGTAGTTTACTCATGTGCACAAGTGCATGATTGATTGATTGATTATAATTAGAAGAATTGTGCAAGATTAGTCCACTAATTGCTTAATTAATAAATTGGACATCCAATATAATAATATGGCAAGTTGACATGTTTGGAGGGTTACAGTTGTATAATTGCAATTAGTGTCTTGTTTTTTGGATTTATCCCACTAACCTCTTCATACATATTTGACATTATGGTGTTATTTTATTTTTTATTTCAAGCCGTCACAAAATTTTCAACTAAAAATATCGTACGATTTCATCCAATTGAATGATGTCATGTAAGATGACTATCGTTAATGAACGACTATAAATAACATTATTCAATTGATAATGATTATTATATTTTTAATAATCGTGAAAGTGATTCCTACCTTAACTGTAATTATTGAAGCAACTTGACATTTTAATGATTAATTATAAATTAAAACAACTCGGAATCATTTGTAAGACGAATTAATGATCTCGAGATTGATACACAATTAATTTACACTGATTTGTAGATTTGTAGATGTACCTTGTTAACTAGGGTTTTACTTGTACTTGTTTTTTCACTAATTTGGAAGTGCAAACAATGCGTATATATCGATGAACAACTACATACACACATCATATATGTATAAAATCATCTGTTGAGGTTGGTGTCGGTTGAAACTAAATGGTTGAGATGGCATGATATGATTGGTCAATTATATATTTTGATTATCAAATGATATAATGTCTAGTTATTTCGATCTAGTTCGATTCTATTTGATTCGAAACTCTTTTACGATATTGTTATACAAATTATATGAACGTTCAAATTGTCGATCAATTGTACATATATCAAACATTGAAGTCGTAATATATTAAAAAAACACGTACATTAATAGTTTTTGGTTTGATTTATTCACGACTTTTTTCAATATTGTTATATTTACAAATTATTCAAAGGTACGATCAATTATACATACTAATGTTCTAAAAATCGATTTGAGCATCGATATGGAAAAGAAAAAGGGTCAAAGAGTTGAATCGGGATTGACCTGGTAATTTTTAATAATTAAAAAACTTACAAAAAGATTAAAAAATGAAAAACAAGTTTTTCAAAATAACAAAAATTGATCAAAAGTAATTTTTTGACTTTTCATTCTTTTTACGGTTTAACGGGTTCTTCAAAACTGAGCAAGTCAATATGTTTTTGGACGAAGTTTTAAATATAAGATTTTTCTACGTAACCATCTCGATTTCGATCCAGATTCCCAAGTTTACATGTTGATCTAGCTGGATTGTGCAGGATCTAATAACACTGATATATACATCTCAATCCTTAATGGCTGTGGAATAGAATAAATGAAAATGACAAATGCTAAGTGTCGAACGAATGTAATTAACAGCACACACAGCACTAGCAATATACATTGTTGATGGTTAGTCTCAATTCAAATAATAAAAAGTGGAAAAAGAGAGGAAAAAAAAAAAATACTATACATCACTTACAAAATTCTAGAAGACAAAACGTATCAAAATGATAAGATCAAATATCAAATCTTACAAATCTAAACATGCATAGACGAATTCTAGGCGTCGTAAGGCGTCATCCTATTTTTTAAATTATTTAAAGACAATTAATAAGTATTCATTTTATTTAATTAGTTTATAAATTTGAAAAAAAAAATTAAAAAAAGTTGGAAAAATTGAAAAAGGAAAAAAAGGGTGCGCACCTTTTGTCGCTTAATCCCACATTAGACGTGCATTTTGACACTTACGCTTGTATTAAACGGTCAAAATAGGGTTGACCAATTTTAAAATTTTACAAAATTTCTAACTCCAACTAAAATTTAAACCAAAAATTAAAATGAACTACAAGATAACAAGACTCATTGTTTATTAATCTTCACCAAGTAGAGTTAGCAAATGGGTTGGGTTGGGCCAACACAACCCGTCAGAGCAAGGTTATACATTAAACTGAATTAGGCTGGCCCAGCCCAGTTTTGTATGAACCAGAAATATGCTAGCCCAGCCCAGTTCAATCCTGGCCCAACTTGTCTTAATTTTTTTTTCTTTTTTTAAATAAATTTTTTATACAATCTAATACATTATATCAAATACAATCTTAAATAAATTTAGACTATATATTTTGAGATTTTTAAAGAGATTAATTTATAAAATTGGGGCTCTTATGTATTAGTTAATAGATAAACGTCAATTTTTTTTCAAAATAATAATTTTTATTTGTTAATTGTAAACTATTTGTAGATATTTTTTTAAAAAAAATACAAATATTAAAAGCATGCTAGTCTTATTATTTTGAGATATAAGCATGTTTGGTTTAAATTAAAAGGTTTACTTATAAATAAATTTATAATAAATAATTTATTTGTCACACCAAAAATATTTTGGATTAAAACTTAAATTAAATTAAATTTTAATTAAATTTAAACAATTTTATGTTGGATCCTAAGATTTTTGGACTAATGTTTATTGGTGACTTTGACTTAGATCATTTTAAATTGATATTATTTGAATTATGTATTTGGAGCTATTCACAAAATAAGTGATTTGTGTTAAGGAGCAATAAAGGAAAAAAAAAAAATTCAAAATCGGGCACAACTAGTCTGCGGGCTAGATGGGCCGGGTCATCTTGGCCTGGTTTTATTTGGGATAGAACTAATCCAACCCAAAAAAACAGGTTACATGGATTAGCCTGTGGACCGGGCCAATTTTGACACCTAAACCACCAAGCATGAATGGAATTAAGATAGCCAATTCTAGTCTAACTGGGATACCTGGGTAAAAAAAAAAAAAAAAGGATAGCCAATCGTAGTTTTCACGCCAGTCCATGATTGTAAGTTTGACCCACTTTCACGAATGAGAGCAAAACGCCCGTCTTTACTTTTTGCCGACCTAAGTGGATGTGCCGTGTGACTAACACTTGTCTCCAAAGGGAATCCACGTACCTTTGTGACAAGCTTTTTCCAACTATAGCAAAGAAAGTGGTCTTGCACAAAACCAAGAGATAATTTTGATATTTGTAATTTTAAGAATTGTTTTAGACCACGAACAATTAGGGATGACAAAAAATTTCATTAAACTTGATCGTGCCTACCAAATATGGTGGGAATTTCTTGTTTAATCGTGTTTTGGGGTGGGGATGAGGAACATAGTCTCTTGTTCCCTGACTCGTTTATTTTTACTTTTTAATACTATTTTACAATCAACTTTTAATAAAAAAGATGTGATAGGAGTATGAAGTTGTGAATATTTACACATGATTTAAAGAAAAGCAAAAAAATAAAATAAAATAAAATAAAAAAAATAAGCGGGACAATAAATAGAGCACGAGGCTACACTGCTTCACCTTGCCTTAAGCAGTGATAGGGTGGGTCAAGGAGCAGAAGAATCGTCAACGGATTGGGCGACAGGAGTGGTCACCCGACCCGTCTCACTCTGTTGCCGTCTTTACGAGCAACTCCTACATAGAACACTAACGATTCAGAATAAATCAAATTGATTTAGAATATGTTTGGTGCAGATTTTTTGGAAAAATTGGTTTTTCTGTCTACTTTTTTTGACTTTTCAAATTTTTTTATTGTGTAAAAAGTTTGAAAAGTCAAAAAAAGTAGGCAAAAAATAGATTTTCTTAGAAAAAAATTGAAACCGAACATGTCCTTAGTTTCTAAGAACACCCCCTCCCGAATGAAGAATATTTTGTGCTAAGAGTATGATGAAAAATTGAAACACTCTATTATAATGCTTAAGTATGTTGTATAGGTGCGTGCGTGTTTTTGGTAAGAGTTTTGAAAATGTCGATTGCAGAATATATAGACCCGCATGCCAAAATCTTAGAGAATTAAAATACATACACTAGAAAATAATGTCCCTAGAAAATCTTTAAACATACATAAACATACATACACAATAAGAATAGTAATATGCATTGAATAAATATTTTTTTCATAAGGCAAGGATCACGATTTGTATGGGTGTTTTTTTGTGGGGGTGGGGTGTTTTTTGTGGTTATGGGTGAGGGTTTGTTGGACTAAGATGGTGAAGTTCCTTTCTTTTTTTAAAAAAAATTAAAATTAAAATTTTAAAGTAGGATTAGTCTAATAGTCATGTGGTCCAAAATTACGCTGAATTGGCTCAACAAAGGGCAAGAGCCCGCCTAATCCAATTTTTTGTGTGGCTCGTCCCATTACAGTCTCGGTTAGTTTGTCTGACCTATTTGCCACTTCTAACTATATATAAACTATCGAATTATGGTGAATTTTAAGATAATAAATAACAAACTACTAAAATTAAGGAAAATCAATCAACAATCTCAACTTAAGAAAATTATATAAAGATGAAGTGTTAGAGCGCATAATTTCACTATAGTTAATTAATAGTTGGCAAATGGGCTGGGTTGTGCCAGCCCAACCCAGCCTGTCAGAGCAGGGTCACACATAAAATTGGATTGGGCTGGCCCGGCCCAGTTTTGTATGGGCCAGAAATATGTTAGCCCAGTCTAGTCCATTGGCCCAAATTGGTCTTAATTTTATTTTTTTCTTTTTTTAAAATAAATTTGTATACAAGCTAATAAATTACATCAAATACAATCATAGATAAATTTAGAGGGGTGTATTTAATCTAGACTTTTAAAGACTTTAATTGATATTTTTCAAATGACTTACTTTGATAGATTTCATTAATTTTTATTGACTTTTATAGATTTTAATAGACTCCTACAAACTTTTATGGATTTTTATAGATTTTATTTTGAAAGATTTTCTTAGACTTTCACAGACTTTTATGCACTTTTATGGACTTTGTTTTTCCAGTTAAAAATTTAATATCTCATAATTAAAAAAAAAATTTGTCGCAAGAGAAAATTTTAATAATAATTTATTTAATTATATTAATATTAATATATTCATAAAAATTAATTTTCTATTTAATTGTTGCAATAAACTACATCAAAAATTAATGATATAACTCACTCTATTTTTTTTTTTTTTTGGGGTAAAAAAACTTTCAAATAGATTGTAGATAAATTCAAAAAATTATGACATGCAACTCACTTTAAAATATTTTCCAAAAAAAAAATTTATCCACTTTATTATCCACTTTATTATATTTAATAATCTATAGGTAACACGTCATTAGTCACCATATTTAAATAAATAAAATAAAAAGGAAAAAATGGTTATAGGAATATTGAAGAAAAAAAATCACATTAAAGAAAGAAATAAATATTAATCTGGACTTTACAGTTTGTTGAAAGAAAAAGAAAAGAGAAATGTTATATGTAAAAAAATAAGGGAATGAAAGATTTTTTTTTTCTAAAGTCTTTCAAAGTTTTAGGATGAATGGGAGAGAAATTGTAATATCTTTTATGTATACCTTGTGCTTTAAAGTTAGTACATAAGAAATTTTCTATAAAGTCATTAAAAGTCATAGACATTTTGAATACCTCTGAATTTCGTAGGATTTTAAAAAGTCTGAATTGAATATCGCATGACTTTATAAGACATTTTAAAAGTCTTTAAAAATCTATATTAAATACCCCAAAACTTTTATGGAGTTTAAAAAGTCTGAATTGAATACACCTAAACTTTTAAACTCCATAAAAGTCCTACTAAATCTTAATTGAATACACCCTCAGACTATATATTTTGAGATTTTTAAAGAGATTAATTTATAAAATTGAGGCTCTCATGTATTAGTCAATATATAAATGTCAATTCTCTCAAACTAATAATTTTTTTTGTTAATTGTAAACTATTTGTAGATACTTTTTTTTTTAAAAAAATAAAAATATTAAAAGCATGCTAGTCTTATTGCTTTGAAATGTAAGCATGTTTGACTTAAATCAAAAAGTTTACTTATAAGTAAATTTAAAATAAATAATTTACTTGTCACACCAAACATATTTTGGATTGAAACTTTTATTAAACTAAATTTTAATTAAATCTAAACAATTTTATGTTGGATGTTGGGATTTTTGGACTAATATTTATTGATGACTTAGACTTAGATCATTTTAGATTGATATTATTTGAATTATGTATTAAGGCTATTCATAAAATGAGTGATTAGTATTTAGGAGCAAAAACAAAAACAAAAAAATCAAAATCAAAATCAGGCTGGGCCATGCCATATTGACCCGGTTTTATTTGGGCCAGGGCCAGCCTAACCCTAAAAGTCGGGTTATATGGCTCGGGCCGACCGATTTTGCCACCTCCAGTTAATGTTATCCAATATTGCTTATCAGGTTAAGACATCGCATTCATGTAGCCGGTAGTTAGTCGAATTTTCCTAATTTATTTGACACTCTATTACAAGTTGAGCCAAACTTGTTTATGTTTATTATAGAAAAATTCACTATATCTATATGCAAACATATGTGAACTACATTATATAAAAGTGCATTAATCCACTAGGAAATTTACAAACAAGATTGTAAGAATTATAGAAGTATATCTCAATACGACTCACAAATCAATTAAAAGTTAATCGGACTTTCAAAAGCTTTAAAAACAATAACAAAAACTCAACAAGAAATTGCCCTTGAATGTCAAAACTTGATAATTGAAATCACATATTCATAACTAGGTTACCTCGTTTTCCTGTCTAAGCAAATTAGCCCATAATCCAATTATATAAACACATAATTGAATTAGAGTACATCTCCAAAAATTAAAAAGTAGAAGAGAAATTGAGTAGAAGGAACATTGATCTTTGCCTTATTTCCTTCTTCTTCTAAGTCCATGTTTGGTAGTACTGAAATTATTTTTTAAGTGTTTATATTATAAGTTCTGAGTTAATTTATAGATAAAAAGTGAGTTATAAGTTATGGGTCCTATGAAATGTGTAGATAAAAAAATATATTTGACCAATTTAACTAATTGAAATTATAAGTTAAGTACTACCAAACATGAGCTTATAAGTATTTATAAACATTGACAAAGCCAGGATTTTTTTAGAAAGAAGACTACAATTGAAAAATAATTACACTCCAAAAATTGATTTTTTTAAATAAAAATTAGACTACAGTCCAGTCCCGTCCCATCTATCTCCGTCCCTACTTACAAGCACTCTCATACATAATAGTAAAGGTGGAAGGGATGAACCGTTGGACAAGCAATTCTTTACTTCATTTCCTAAAACTCAAAGAAATCCTTTTATTTCCAAGCAAGAAAGGCATCTTCTTCAATCTTCTCCTTTAACTTTAATCAATTCCTTAAACAGTCCATCTCCTCTTATTTAAATCCAAATCAACTTTAACTTCCTTAGTTCTATATTTCATAAATCGCTCTCTGTGTTCATCCATGGCTTTCACCGATGCTGAGAAGCAAAAAGGTTTCGACAAAGAAATCAAAGAACTCATCTCTTCTCTCACGAATCGCATATCCCATATTCAGAAATCAGGAGGAGAGTCAACCCAACATAATACTCAGGATGATGATGATGGAGTCAGGATCATCACATTGGCAGGAACCAACCAGGGAGCCACCATGCGGGGGGACATGGACGAGAAAACTGCAGGAGGCCTACAAGGTATCGTTGAACTACCTCGTCTGAAAGTTTTTGAAGTATTGCTTTAATCAATGTTGTTTAAAACTTGAACAGGTACTGAAGAATTCACTACTTGTGTGAACAGTAATTTTCAAGCCATTAACAATTCAATAATGCTGGGTGGTAGCTATAATACGAATGATCCAGGTGTTCATTTGGAGATTACAGAGTACATGGATCACAGTACTGCACAGCACCTCAAGCGTGGGAAGAAGGCAAAGAAGAGTGACCAACACACTGAACGTCATTCGGATTAATGCATGGAGTCACTACTTGATATATATATATATATATATTTTTTTTTTTCTGCTTATGTTTGTAAACTGCTTCAACTTAATTTATATATAATTGTGCCTTTATTTGATGCATGCTGCAATAAATATATATATTTCTCAGACTTCTCTCTCTTTTTTTGTTTGTTTGGCTAAGCTTGAATTATAATTTAAGTTGATTAAGTTAATTAAATATATTTTTAATTCATAGCATGTTTGGTACAGTTTATAAACTAGTTTATTTGACCAAAAATTTTGCCTTAGTAGCCTGACGTTTTTTACTATTCTTAGTTAAATAACTATTATGGTCAAATAATTAAACTAATTTATATACTATACCAAACGGGCTCTCACACTTATAATTTATAAGTAGTTAAAAAATAATTTCGTTTTAAAATGAATGTTATTACATATTTCGCTAAGCTAATAAGTAAGTTTTAAAATAAATAATTTTTTAATTGTAAAAAGTTGAAAAAAAGTATATTACTTGTTTTGATACTAAAATAAGAGTTACTTTAATAAATTATTATTATTTTACTTTTAAGTTATTCTGACATATTATGCCCACAAATCTACCATTATTTCAAAGGACTTGTATTTTTCTGCTTTCATTTCTAATATCAATATATTATTTAGTTTTAAAATCATAACAATTTCTTATAAATAAATAAATAATCAATTTTTAAATTAAGTTATTAATTTTGACATTAAAAGTTACTTGAAAAAGACATTTTTGATTTTAAATAAGTTATTCAAAAGCAATTAATTCTAATACAAGCTATCTTGAAATAAAGGTAACAATAAGTTAAGTCAATTTCGCTCATGGCCCACACTTTAAGCTCGGCACGCGTCCTAGACGAGCTCAGGATTTTGGCCCACAAGCCGAGATGGGCTTCATTCGTTTTTCAAAAGTGGGGCTCGGATTGGCTCGTGGCTTGAGCTTGTGATGGGCTAAGTCAAGCATTCCTATAAGCCTGTCAATTTTATTTTCTGTTTTTTAACCTGGAATTTACAAAAAAAATAATAAAGAAAAATTCTTATGATAAATACATTAATTAATTAATTCAACGAATGCGGAGACAAAGTTACAATAAATGACAAATACAACGTAAGAGAGTTACAACAAAAAAAATTAAAAAAAATAATTATTATGACAAATACAATAAGACAATAATATAATTTACAAGTTTACAATCCTCTCTTTTTTTCCAGACTTATGACTTGTTATATTTCACATAGGTAGAGTTAATTATCTTATAAAGAAATAATTGTCAAGGATTCGATAAGGTTCTCTACGTTTGATAGCAGACAACTTGTCCCTATCACTAGATGGTCACCCACTCTTCTTGTTGGGTTTGTCATCGTCAATGCTCTCTTCATTCCTTTCGTAGTGACAATTTGTCGCTCAAATATGCTACAAACTTCAATTACATTCGTATTTATCACAACTGTAGCATATCGGTCAACTTTGTCGCACCTCAAAACTTTTTCGTACACTTCACATGAGAGTGAGTAAAATTTGAGATTGAGTCGTGCATTTAGGTTGACCAAATTATTTCTCTAGTCGAGATCTAAAACAAAATCATGGTCTTGTCTATCAAATTCAAAGTGCCGATCGACCCTTTAAGCTCAGTATTACTCAGGTCAAGGAGTTGATTGAGCTCAACACGAACCATCTACTTAGTCAACATAGAGGGGTGTCTCTATCTCTATCTCATGTGGCTACCTCTCCTAAAATTTCTCTCCACCATCCCTTCACATTCTTCATTAAAGCCCTCAATCAAGAAACATAAAGGCAAAGCCAGTCCCATTCCCATCCCCGCCGGAGACGCAGCCGATATCTCTCAAACTACACATAAAACCACCATATAATTAGGCCATGCACAATAACATGTCCAACAATAATAATACTATTCAACAGCCTAGATCTCACGCCACCACCCAGGCTTGCGCTGCGTGTAAATACCAACGCAGAAAGTGCGCCCCTGACTGCATTCTCGCCCCTTATTTCCCCCACGAACGCCACCATCAATTCCTCAACGCCCATAAACTCTTTGGAGTCAGTAACATTATCAAAATCATCCGCCATCTCGACCAGCAGTCGAAAGACGACGCCATGCGTACCATCATCTTCCAATCTGATGTACGCGCCTGCGACCCTGTCGGGGGTTGTTACAGAATTATACGGAGCTTGGAGCGACAGATAAATGTAGCGAAAGCTGAGCTCGAAATCGTCCTACACCACATCGCCCTGTGTCGAGCGCAGGCCGCTGCAGTCCAACAACAGGCAGCATTGCAAGCGGTGAACGACATAGATTCGACGTTGAATTGTGATGTGATTAATGGAGACCCTTTGGGGTCGTACGATGAATCCATGAATAATTATCATCACCACATTCAAGTTCAACCCCCTCAGCAGCTGGGGCATGATCAGTATATTGATCAGGAACAGATTGCATTGCATGAGATTAATGCATGGGGGACTAATGTAGAGGAATCTATATATTCATCTTTCCCTGTCAATCATCGGACGGTAGTAGACGAATGCGATGATATCAAACCGAATCTTGATTTGCATGATGAGAGGGAGGAGTTCAAATTTGATCCTGCAGATGAAAATGCTGAACCAAGTTTTGTCACATTGGCATAGCTAATTACTCTTCATCATGTAAAGGTTTGATCACGATCCTTTTCCAACGGCTCGTCATGTGTAGGTCAGATTCATTTATTCCTTTAAAACTTCGACGAGTCAACAATTCTTAATACCATTTTGACCCATCTAGGCTGACTGGTTGATTCATTTGGATACATTATTTTCAATTTATTGCTTAGTTTAGATATGGTAAGTAACACCATGATCAAATGAATGCCCATCAACTTGTAGTCCATAAAATGGGTCCAACCCAACAAATTTTCTTCTTATTCAATCAGAAATTAGGGTTCTTAGTAGAGAAAAAAGAAAGCAGTTTTGTGCTTATTCAAGATCATAACATATGGTACAGAAAACTATACATATAGTTCAATGACAATTGACATGAAACTTAATGTTGCAGAGAAAGAAGAGTCAATTCTGAAAGGGTAAAAGACCACATTCAAGGAAGAGGATGGCTGCTTCCGTCCATCCGTAGGATCAAGATCAAGATCGTGATCGTGATTTGAAGGGCAGAGACTGAAAGATGATAGAAATTGTAGATAACAAATTTTGTAGAAGAGAACCTAGCTAGTCAATGCCCATAATTGCTGGTTTTTCCCATAAGATTACAGTAAAACATAATGGAGAAACTGAATGAATAATACTCTATTTATCCACATTGCAGGCAAATACTAGTTGTATATGCTTTCTATTAGGATCTATTTAAAGGAAGGGTGATGGTGAGATCTATGTTGCTTGGACAGGGGTGTGAGTATCCAATACATGTACATATCTTCAGATCCTTTTTATTCTAAAATCTAGGACAAGAGAATACGACTTAAAATTATCCAAAATTTAGATACGAACATACTTATACATCTTATAAACTTAATTACTTTAGAAATTTCAAGCAGCTAAGGGGGAAGGAGGTCAGTTGCTATTTAATGTTACAAGTATCGATCATAAAAGAATCTGTGTGCATAGCTTCTTTGAATGTCTGGCTGATTGACTACCCAAATGAATTGCATAAAATAAATAAGAGAAGGGGGCCATGCCACCCAAACCAACGCACCCATCCCATCAGAAGCACCTACATTGTCATGATCACAATCACATTGGTTTACTTCTGTTTTTTTGGTAGTTTAATGGACGGTCACCACTCCAACAAGAAAATGTATTTATGTACCGATGATTTTAGATTCATTTTTTAGGGACATATATTTTATATTTAACTATAAAATCTATAACAAATTAAATTTCAAATCATAGGAAGAAGTATTGGTAAAAGTAGCAATTTCCTACCAAGACGTTAAGGAAAATCGGGTGCTAAAAAATACAACCGAAAGCAGAAGCCATAGTGACTGTAAAATGTACAAGATCATAGTACTAAATCGCGAGCAGATCAATATTACTAGATACAAGTTCTAGAGCTTCCAAGGAAAAGGGAGAAGTGCACGACTCCATAGCAAACTACAAGAGATGCAAAATAGTAGCCTAGAAATGCATAGTATCTTTCAGTAGCGAAAAAGCCATTGAAGACGAGATGCAAAAGATATTGTCACAATAGCCGTTAATGATGATAAAAAATTGAGATTTAAAGGAAAAAGGTAAAAGTTGACACTCATTGGCACACATTGCCATACATCGAGGCATATTTACATCCAATTGTCATAGAAAAATTCATTCAAAGTAACAAATAAATACTTTGTCAATGTGGCTTTAGTGCAATGGTGATTTCAAATCTGAGCGGATATCCAAAGAAAAAGGTACAAATTGACACTCATGAGCACACCTTGCAAATAAATCAAGGCAAACTTACCAATTCTCACAGAAAAATTCGTTAAAGTATGCACATATAGTAGCAGATCAAAAATCAAAGCCAGAAAATAATGACTGAAACTATTTTCTCAAAAGGAAGACAAAATGCCACCAAAAATCAGTTATGTTAATTGGAACAATCTATGAAGTTGGGAGCATATTAATGTTTCTATTTAGTTCTTGCAGAACAGCAATTTCAATCAACAAAAAGAGTAACTAAACATCACATGAATGATATGATTTTGAAGGCCTCCCCAAAATAAGAACTAAGAAGAGATTAACCCAATGCGACACATCTGGTATGCTAGACTAGTATAAGGAGAAATATTAAAATTGAGTTTGACAAATGCTGAAGTCAGTTAGATCATAATTTGAAACAGTTTCTGAAAGACCATTATTGTGAGTCCATTTCAATTTCTTATTATCTTCAATACAATCATAAAAATTATTTAATTACATCTCATGTGCTCTGTGGCTTTGAGACACTAATTAGATTTTATAAACACGAAACAATAGAGTAAAAACAGTTAATACTAAAACTAATTCATCCATAAAGCTATTCTGTAGTTTGTGACTACAATAAACCAAACCAAACCAAACCAAAAATAAAGATTGTCAAACAATCTATAGGGCTCATAATACAAGTACACAACTATGAGACTGTGACAATTAAGAAGATTGACAATTGATTAAGAATTCTACAAGAAGAAATATACAAGAGATCAGTTGTCTTTAAGTTTCCCCATCCTCCATAAAAACTTTGTAAACATTTCCCTTCTCTAATCCTAAAAATAGGTTGAAAGAAAAAATGATATTGCCACTTCACAAAAATCTTTAATAAATCCACAAGGCAGAACTGTATCCTTTATTTCTTTTAAAGCAAACAATGAATCAACAACACAGTTCTGATCAACTAGATTTCTACTCCTAAGGATCGCTCAGGCAAAAGCCAAACCTAATTAGTGTGTAAATGACAAATAAATAATTTAACACCCCAAAACAAATCATGTTCAAGAACCGCTTCACTGTTATAGCCATGTTAATTGCAAGAGACCATGTTTCCAATAACAATTGTACTACAGAAGCCTGGAATTGTGGAAATAGGAGCGAGTAGAGGTTTAAATCTAGCTTTTCAAGAAGAGAAAAATTAATCACATATCCGAGCTCATATATGTGAAATCACTTTTGATGCATCACCTAATAAAACGCGGAAGTCTCAACCTAAACTAACAAACACAACTCCACCTGACCAAACTTTGCAATTATTTATCATCTGTTCCATAAGCAGTCTAGTCATCTATCCACCAATTCCAACACAACGATTAATCAGATTTTAATAGAAATAAATATAGGATACAGTACAATAGCTTTTTGTGATGGCAGCATTCCTGTAAAGTGCTTCAAACTGTAATAGTTTTCAGATCCTGGTACTAATTACACGCTATACAAGTCATGTATGATACAATTACGGCAATCATAAATAGTAAACATTACCTTTCCAGAGGCGTCTACATAAGCCAAATCGGGATAAACCACAAAATATAGTCTGTGCAACATCAAAACCACTCCCACGGATAACAGAAGGAATTCTTGAAATTTCAGCAAATTAACTAGGTAACATCCAAAAACCCCGTGTCAAAGTGGAAAGCATTTCGTCGTGGCAGCTGTTAGATAGGTGGAGCATGAAACAATCCAGTACACAAGTTATTTAGAACATATACAAAAACAGAAAGTGGGTTGTATACTTGCTTTAGCAAGGAAACTTTTTTTTATAAGGTGCCAAGTGAAAATGTTTTCATCACATTACTTCCGCAGTTAATAATTAAAGACGCGTCTGTTCATTAATTGTTGAGTAACTGATGGACCACACTTCAAGAGAGCAACAGCAACAAAATATCCTTTCCACAGTAAGGGGTGAGATGAACGCTTCAGATTTCGGAATTGATAAGCTCTTCTACTGAATCTCTGTAACTTGAAATAAGATCCCTGCAATTAACAACAAATATGCACATAGTTATCATAAGATGAGTCACCTTGGATTGAATCTTCACCTTGCTTCCATGATTCAATCATGATCCCTAGATGTATTACCACCTAATTTGGTACTTTAAGCCCCATTATATAGTCAATATACCCATTATCAGAACGTGAAAACTTCTATAGATAATTTAAATGAGGTAAATGTTAAGCTAAGGGATACAACCTTCGTTGTTTCAGTAAGTTCTCAGTGCCCCCCAGTTTGTGCTTTTGTTCCTCCACTGTCTGCAACAATATTTCCCCCCCGAGTGGGGAAGGATCATCAGCAAATATTTCATTCCTATACATTAACTCAAAGTATACAAAACTGATGAACCCCAGATCAGACATTATTTCTGGAATTCAAATGAAAATAGCAAAATTCATAGACTTTTACACATAGAATGCTTGATAATCAGTAGTAGCATTCTGAAACCATTGTCATGTAAACAATTCAAACAAAAAATTGCAGAGAACTTCAGCAAATATTCCCATATTTCTTTTCCAATACGCAAGGGGAAAATCCAACTATATAGGGCAAAAAGAGTGTAAACTACCGTCGATTTTGTTTTAATAGTCCCTGAAATCGAGTTCAACAGCTGCTGGCACTTCTCAAATTGGTTGTTCAACTCAGTTACCTTTCAAAGCAACACATAACATGCAGTTATATAAAGATACCCAAAATAGCAGTTTCCATTTTGAGCAAGTACATTATGATTTAGAGATAAAAACAAAAAGGTAAACAAAACCAACCAAAGCATCGGTTTGCTGATCCTGCGTCCCATTCTCAACCACGTCCGCCAAATTTTCCACCAACTGTACCAAAAACACCAAAATCAAAATCCTAATTTAAAAAATTAAAAAATCAAATTAGTTTATTTTTAAAATGATAATATGGGTTTGGGGTTATTAAATGCGTACATGCTGGAGGTGGAAGTGAGAAGCAAGTGATTGCTGTGGTTGCTGCTGCTGTGTTTGTTGAGGAAAACGTTGTTGCTGCTGCTGATTGTATTGTTGTTGAAATTGCTGTGGATTGAATGGCGACTGCTGTTGTTGTTGGAGGAATAGATGGTCCTGATTGGAGGGAGTAGTGGGGTTACTGTGGGACTGGATGTTGGGGATCATTGTCCAGTTCCCTCCCCCGAAATGCTCCATTGCTGTCCTCTGCTCTTTCTTCTTCCTACAGAAAATAGGTCAAATTTCGCCCTTTTAAACTATTTGATGTGAGGAAGACGACGTCGAATGGTTAGTCTTGAAAGGGCACGTTTGGTTTGAGGAAATCTATGGTAACATGCTAATCAACTATTCACTTATAATACCCACTTATAATGTCTATACTGAGGTGACATCACATTATTGGTAAAAATAATAACTATAGAACTATGAACTACTAATCATATAATGACACTTCGATAAAAATAACTTTTTGCAATAAGGGCTTGTTCGGTAGAGATTAAAATGAGTTTTTTTTGTTACTTTTTGACTTTTCAAACATTTTGGTAATGTAAAAACGGCCATGATCTGCTGCCCACTCGTGGACAGCTTATTCGGCCCACGTGCTGACGTGGCAGCATGTGGACCGTTGATGATAAAATCAACTTTTATCATCGACGGCCCACGTGCTGCCACGCACGTGGGCCGAATAAGCTGCCCACTCGTGGGCAGCAGATCGGATCCTAGTGTAAAAAAAAAAAAGTTGAAAAGACAAAAATTTTAAACAAAAAAATAGGTTTTTTTTGGATAAAATAACAACCGAACAAGCTCTAAGTAAAGTTTCCTTATAATTCATGTAAGTAACTTTTTTATGTTCATAATTATAATTTAACAGGAATTAGCTACTAAAAAAAGAGTAATTTGTACATTTCGTCCATATTCTTTGAGGTTAATGTGCAAATCGTCCCTATCGTTTGAATTTTGACATTTGAATCTTAAATCCATCATTCTTTACGCAAAAGATTCCTACAGTCCAAATCTATTAATTTTGCCCGTTAATTAATGTGTACAATGCACTCTCGCAATTTCTGAAACACAATTTCCTCAAATCATAAACTCGTGTACAAAGTTACGTCCTTCTTCTTCATCCCCATCACTATTCTCCCCATAAATTCTCTCTTTATGATGGGTTTTTCACACGGCGATCATCAATAACCTAGGCCGCCTTCTTCAGCGCATCCGTTGCACTCACGGTTGTTGCATCTAGTGAAATAATGGCATCAATAATCTTTCACGCCAACCTTCTGTCGGCGATGGTCATTCTGCAAAGCAACATCAACCGTTTCGAGGTGGTGGAAAATGCCACAATCTTCAGCTTCAGCTTCAGTTCCGGACTCGTATTATTATTAACATACCCATTCACAAAGAATCTAGAAAATTCCTCATTTTCCTCCACGGTTCCATAGGGGTCTGTGGTAATTGAGTCTGCATATCAAGAAATTGGAATGGCTGGGGAACTTGGAAGTGAAGACCTTCACGATATATGATGGAATTGTTGGTGTTGATTGGAATTTACAACATTATCTCTCCCTGAGTATTGCGATTGAAAGATCATCTTTTCAGACTGGTCAATTAATTGAGGCTTCAAGGTCTGATTGTTCACCATTAGTGTAGCATACAAGTTTTCCAGAATCAGCAGATTTAGCAGCGCCAATTCCATACTCATCATCTGTCAAGTGGGCTTTTTGGAGTGAGAATACCAGTAAAAGACAACTTTTGGATTAATTTCTATTTCTTTTTCCGAACTCTCAGAATTTATGGGGGAGAATTACCTAGAGCAAGTTTTGTGTGGATTATAAACTAATTTATTTGACCAAAAATAATTTATTTGATCAATTTTTTTTTGCCTAGTAGCATGACATTTTTTACTATTATTGGTCAAATAAACCATTTTTGTCAAATAAACCAATTTATAATCTACATCAAACGGGCACTAAGAGAGTGATGGGGATGAAGAAGAAGATGTAACTTTGTACACGTGTTGAGGAAGCAGTAAAAATTATGATATGACGAAATTGTCCTTCAGAGATTGAGAGAGTGCACTGTACGCGTTAATTTAATGGGTAAAATTAACAGATTTGGATTGTAGGGACCTTTTGTGCAAAGAATGGTAGATTTAAGGAGTCAAATACGAAAATTCAAACAATATTGACGATTTGCACAATATCCTCAAATGATAGGAACGAAATATGTTAATTACCTAATGAAAAAAAATATAATTTATGTTATGATTTAATAAATAAAAAGATCATCAAAAAATTTAATTCAAGAATATTATGCATTAAAGAATTTTAAATTATTTTATATGTATTACAACTAACAAAAAAAAAATTATAATACAAAATAAATTATAATTCAAAAATACATTGTTATTTTTAAATAAATACTCTTAAATATTATAAAACATTAAAATTTTTAGAACATCTTCAATGCACTCCGTTTATTATTTTTTAGACGTGCCACATAATCATGTATAGACGGAGTTATAAAAATCTATTTTCAATACATGTTGACGAGGACTCCATCTAACTGATTTGGCACACCAAAAATAGACTCCGCCTAGAAGTCTACATAAATTTAGACGGACTTCTAGACAAAGTGACTCAGCAAATTTAAATTAATCTTAGCATTTTATTTAAAAAAAAAAAAGCAGACAAAGAAAATATAAATTGAAGACCAGTCAATTTTAAAAAAAATATAATGTCACGTAAGCGGTAATATTAATTTTAGACGCAAGCGAATTTATAATTTGACCGTCTATTCAATAGACGTAATGTCACATGGATTGAAAGCCTGTTTATTTTATCTGTCACATAGACTATAATAGACGGAATGCATTAGTAATGCTCTTATTGTAAGAAAAAATTATGACTAATAGATTGATAAAATAAATGAATATGTTAACTATATATTTTTATGGTATAACTTAAATGAAAATTTCCTAAAAATTTCATTTATTAATTCAGCAAAAATATTCATGGTTAAATAATAATCTTTTTAAAATAACAAGTTTTGAAAATTAATTATTATAATGATTAATAAGTTTAGTGTACATTTTTTTTTTTCAATTTTTTTATAAGTGTGACACCCATATCTTCAACCTATCGTTTGTTGCATAAATGATGTTCTCAACCTTTTTAAAAGTGTAGCACACATGCCTTCGGCTAAGATTAAATATTTATTTGAACGTTAGACATTTACGTGATATAGGAGATAGGTTGGAGCAATACGATATGTATCATGAACACTCAATTTTACCATATTTGAATATTTAAATAAAAGTTGAAGTCATCGTTTTATTTGTTTGGAAATAAACGAAATTATTTTTGATGATTTTACCTTTTAGTCTTACGTGACACGAGAGTTACCTAGTCATTTAACTTTCAAATAAACGTTTACGGTTTGCGACAAATGGTAGTTTTGAGACCCCTAATAAAATTTACGATGAATTTAAATAAAATACAATACAATACAATTCAGTAAAATTTAGTACAGAAAAGATAATAAATCTCAATAATTATTTTTATATTTTTATCTGACTTATCATCGACTGTAGAGAGGTTTTCTCTGCTATGAAAAGAAAAAAGAATATTATATCTGTGTTTCACTGCGTCTTCAATTTCTCTCTTCAAACGAAATTCTTTATCAATCATCTCAATCAAACGGTCATATCCAAGCTTTACTCATCACCTCAATCCATCGTCTTAAAACTATAAATTGAAGTTTTCTTCTTTCTTGGTTTTTTTTTTTGTTACGACAGTAGATTTTTCTTCTTTTTTTTTTTTTTTTTTTGAGTCTTTTCTATATTATTTTTGTTATTAAATATTTTATTTGAGAACAGATAATACAGTCGATTCAAGTCAGGTAAAAAAGGTTGAGAACAGATAAAAAAAAATTTTAAACGACTGTATTATCTGTTCAAGCCAATTTTTATTTTATTTGAGAACAAATAAAAAAAAATTATTTGAGAACAGATATTTGTTAAATAAGCGGTATTCTAGTAAATAAATATTTGAATAATGCGTACCAAACACGTCTTAACAGTATTTGAATGCACCAAACACGGCCTATTCCCTTCCTTTGGCTTCAGTACATACCTCGATTCTAGGAAGACGAACCAGCGATTATCTTTCTCTTCCCCCGCTTTCTCTGTCTATACATACAGATACAGGCAGATACGTAACCATCAGAAAAGGAAGAGCCAAGGCAGTAAGGAGTTAGAGGTTCGATTTCATTTATTTTATTTATTTATCGATTAATTCGTTCATTCTTGAATCGTAATATATATTTTCAAATGGCGGTCCTTCACAAAATATTGTGTTTTCCGATGATTTGTTTATCAACTGAATTATATTATCAGTTTTTTAAGGTCATTTGATTTATTTTTTATTGAGCTATATTTTACAGTGATGTGGAAATAGGATGGAATTTAATTGCTGCAATTGAATGCATCTTATGCCGATTCAAGCGTGTTTGATAAAAGAGTTGTTGAATGAGGTACCACTCAACCCACCCTCACAACGAGGGCGGAGAGTGCTGCAAAGAAATGGAGAAAAGGGGCTAAATTGGAAATTGTAAAGAATGGTGTTCGTGTTAGGTCCATAGGAGATGGGAAATAATATGGAGATATGTTTTGGTACCCTTTTGATAGTTTTTTACTAGACTTCAAGGGCGTGTTTGGTACATTGGATTGTATTGGATAAGACTAGATACGATTAGAAAAAAGAGACATTGGGATAAAATTTCTTGTATTTCTGCTCAATACAATTTACCAAATACGTAAAAAACTCTGAATTTTCTATAGAAGCTTATGTGCGATATGAGCAATGTATATATTTTTGAGAAAAACTGTTGCGTATGCTTCTTTTATGTATATTGTGGCCCTATAGTTTGAGAAGTAAGTTTGCTACTATGGTATGAATTCTCATTTACTGTTGAAGTTCAGGTCAATTTTGTTGGATGAGCAACATTATCACCTTAGTTTATAAATTGAATATTTGAACATTTTATTTTGATGGAGAGACCCCATATCCACACCTTCAAGGTTTAAACTTGCTATGTGCTGGTTAAAAATCACTACATTAAAAATCACTACATTCATCAATCTCAATATTAGGATTTTCATACTTGATTTCAAGCATGTGGAGAAAGACTTGGATTATATTTTACTTGAGCATGAGCTAAATTTCTTCTACGTATCTCAGCCATCTATTTGGGAGCTGTAAGCTCTTTTTTAGATTGGGGAAAGATCGAGGTAAACGTTTGACAGCTAGAGTGGAGGAAGTACAAAGTTTGGTTCATTTGCAGCCTTGAATGGTTGACAAGTATAGATAGGGTTCATATGGGTAGAGATCAACGAGATTTTAGCTGCCTATAGGGACTGGAATGCAATCAGGGACTTTCAGTTTGCACGCAGTTGCATGTTGGGTAGGAGGGGATTTATATAAATGAACAATGAAGATTTTTAATACACGATTAGGAGTTTTACCATCCCCCCCCCCCCAAAAAAAAAAAAAAAGGATAGAAAAGAAGAGAATGCCAACATCACCGAATCCTCATCCAACACCAAAAGAAACATGCCACCCTGTTTTAATCTTGAAGGGAAGTAAATTATGAACTAACGATAGCATTGTGTACGTAGGCACTCTTTTGTATTCTCCCCTTTTGGTTTTTTAGTGGAATTAACTCGTTGACTCTGCCCGTGAACTTAGGCCAAGTGCCAAACCACATAAATATTTGTGTTCTTCGTTTCTTCTATATTTTGCCTTAAGCCCAAACTTAGTGGCTTGTTTGCAAGATTTTCTAATTGCAAAGAGAAGAAAGCAGGAGTTCAAAGTTTCTCCTGTTTAAAGTAACTGTGATTACATAATAAATTCGTATTGTGTAGAGAAAGCTGGATTTGGCTTCAATTTGTGTTGACATCAAGTCATGATCTTCTACCACCTATTGGCAGAATCTAAAATTTACTTACGGTGTTTGCAGATTTGTCGAATATGTCGGTGAAACCAACAGTTGCGTTAAGAGCTATACTTGTAGGTGGAATAGCTGCATTTGCTAAAATTGGAGGTGTAATGAAAGCTGCTGGTGGAGTGAAGCTAGGTGCCGCAGCAGCTGCCGTGACAGCTGCAGCAACTGCAGCCGTGTCAGGATCTAAACAGGAGCCAAAGGATGCTTCTGTACAGTCTTCAAAATGACTACGTAGATGTAATTACCAGTCGTTCCTTGTTTAGCATGGGGAAATTTTGAACACGCTTGATTTCATGTTTCATGCAATAAGATGTGTAACATTTTAATTCAAGGAAAATGTGGCAGAGTAGGAATTGGTAGTCAAGTAGTTTATCTAGCTACCAAGTAAAAAAGCACGTTACCTGTGCTAGAAACTTACCGTTGAAATTTGTATTGTACTGACTTTTGATACCAATTAAAGATGATTTTGCTTTCGTTCTGCTTGGATTTTGTGATTCGGTTTAATGATCTTTGAGTTATGCTGCTTCTTGTTCAAACTGAGAAATCTCATAGATACGATGCAAAACTGATCTTGTTTATCTTTGACGCGAGACAGCTCAATAAAATAATCGGAGCTTATATATATATAAGTAAGCCTCAGCAATGGTGAAAATATTTTCTTTTAGACCAATAGGGTAAATAAAATTCCATTGCTAAATTCAATTCCAGAAACACCTATAAACGGTCAGTCTGTTTAATCTTACATTTTGCCTGGAGTACGTTCGCAAGAATGAAACTCAAAAGAATTCATGGGGCCGCATATACAACAAGACACAGAGACATCTTTTATATTTTCTGGGAATGAGATGAAGATTATTTTAAGTACAACGAAGAAACCTTTCTTCTTCATGCTCTATTTATTTACAACATAATGCACCAACAGGTACATAATGTTCTTATAATAAAATCATGGCGAGCTAGAGCTTCCGAGAACCCTCGCACAATTTCAACGACCTCAGAATTTACGAACTTTTGAACTTGCAAGCCCGCAGGTGAAGTCCGGATGGTCAACCGAGCTCACAAGAAGACCAGGATTTGGTAATTCTAACTCAAGAATGACCTGATTACACAACGCAAGTAGCATAGATATCTCATTAGTAATTCGAACTTATAGGAAAATAATTGAAGAATCATTAAGTGATTTGGAAAATCATAGTTCTATAAGAACGGAATCAGGAGTTAGAGATGTATAAATGCGACATGCAGATAACTAATGATTTAAGTAGACCTGGTGCAAGTGTGGCTAAGCATAAAAACTTGACCTATAAGTAAATAAGTTTTGTTGGTCAAAGTTGAAAAATGAGTAAGTTACTTATTTTAGTTATAAATAAGCAAAAAGTAATCTATCCAAACAGGTTTGGAAATAAAAAGTGACTTAAAACCAACATAGTTCCTACACTTCAAATGGATGCGGACGGTTCAGTTTTGAAAAAGAAAAAGATGAATTTATAACAATTAACACAAAGCAACGAGTAACAGGTTGCTTTCTTAGAGTGTATTTGTTTCCACTATTTGCATGTCATGAGACTCTAAAGGGGAATGTAAGAATAATTCATAAGAATAGTTTCGATACCAAAATATTTTCTCCTTCTCGAAGGATTGGAGCAGGAACATAGAGGTTACATTGTGGTCCACGGGACTACAAAAAGAGCCAAGAATTGCGTTTTTTAGTTTCCAGAAATAAACGATTGTCAAATAGATATATAATCAAACACGTAAAACAGTAGTAAATATCAAACACACTTTACCGGCCAAAATCGTCCAACATTGAATTCATTTACAAATGCAATTCCTTTGCTCCAGCCTCTGAAAGATATGTATGTGTCTGTTACTTTGTCAACATTGAAATGGCCAGTGTAGAACGCTGGTTCTGTATTAAGTACTGAAAAAGAAAGCAAAGCCCTCAATCATCTCATTCATCGAGAATCAGTGTCATGTAATAGCAACTTGTGGTGTGTTTGGTACACGGAATTGAACAGGATTGGACAAAGAACTTAAATCTTGTTTCCTATACTATCTAGTCCTATCCAACACTGTGTACGAAACGAGTTTTAGTCTATTGTAGCTTAACAAGGGGATAGAACTTACTCTCTTGGTCTTTTAATTTTCGGTGGGCAGAGTCTTTCAGAAACTCCTTTCGTGCATCCAGAATAATGGAATTGACCTTTTGGCCTTCATTTAGATTGTGGAAAGGAATGGGAAGCATTTTCCACTTATAAAGAGGCCTTCCATCCAAATAAACAGAAGATAAAATACCCTAGGAACCGAATAACTAAACAATCACCATTTTGTACTTCGAGGGAAAGATAATAATCATAAAGAAATTGAAGGAAAAAAATGGGAAAAGATCAGTACAGCCGTACAGGAGCACAACTCTCGGACATTTTATAAAAACACCAAATATGAACAGTGAAAAAAACCAGGTCCTGGAATTTTACCTTCCTGTCAAACATATATTGTCCGTAATTCAAGCGGCCCATGTTTTCAACCTATATGAGTAGAAATCAGTCAACATAACTGAATATGATTAAAGTAGGAGAAATGGAGAATCAACACATCTGAGAAAGATGAAAATGAAAACCCAATGATTTATATTATCAAACAAAAAGTTTCTTAATAATTACATGTATACAAAAGACAACTAGTTATGAAGAAACCAGACACCTAATGAGATTTTCCAAGAGAAGAAACTCATATCACATTGCCAGGTTCCCAAGTTCTTATTTAAAGGGGAAACTAAAATGAAATAGAACATTTAAACAGATATTTTGTTTATTGATACCGTAGATATGAAACAATTAGAAAAACTATCAAAACTAAAAGAACAAAAGCTAATTAACAGTTGATCATGTCTGCAAGTAAAAACCTACTTTTTCCTTTTTTTGCACAAGTGTTTATCTTCAGAACTTAAACCAAGCTAACACCTAGAAACAACTAAAGCAAAATGTACAGCCCTTATCATGAAACGAAGAAAAGAGTATTCATACCAAGATATATAATTTATTTCTGGATCCACATTTTAAATAAGGAAGGTTAATGGGTCTGTTAGACCATCTCGTAATGAGGCCAACGTATCTTGGCCTTTTTCCATTATCTTCAGGACACGAAATAAAGACTTGACCTCTATCATGAACCTGCAAGAAATGATACTTAAAGACATTAAATGGGACACGAAATAAAGACCTTTCGAAATGATACTTAAAAGACATTAAATTATACTTTTGAGAAGGTACAACAAAGTGACATCAACATTTGATTTTGAAGAAAATGATTATGACCAGGCACTGAGAGTATGTGCATTTGTAATAAATAAATGAACCAGTAGAATGACAGAAAGAACTCCGTATAATTTGGATTATCTAGATTGTGCAACCCATATTGCCGTATAGTAGTGCAGGGATCAGTTTTGCATTAATCTGAAGAGATGTACTAAAAAAAATGGAAAAGAACTTGAAGGTCCACCAGGAATATATATTAATTAAGCATGTATATTTATTTGTATGCAAGGAGCTGACCTTTGGTATGAACAACGCGCTTCTGTTGCCTTTTGCAGCGAACTCAGATACGTATAATACGAATCCAAACATCTGAACTTAAAACAGATTAAAGTGTAGCAGAACTTATTGGTCATCCATTTTTACTATTTGGGAGAATCATAAAACATAAGGTCTCAAGCAGCCTAATTATAGTTACCTGTCCAATAGCCTCCATTGAGGTTGGATTTTCAGATTCAACCGTATGAACGAGGTTTTTATTATCGATAATGTCGTACAAAAATGCAGTTTTCTTGAGCTTAATACTCCCATAAGCTGTCTTCTTATTATTGAGAGGAACTAAAGTGAGAGGCTCTGCACTATATTTAGCAATAACTCTTCTGAGAGCTGAAAAGCAGTACCAGGTTGTCATAGAAAAAAGAATAAACCAATTTGTTAGGTGTTTGTGTAAACTTCAAAAAAAAAAAAAAAAAAAAACTTCTGAGAAACAGTTAGCATCATTTTTTTTTAAGGTTGATGAGAAGGTACAGAATACTTGACACTCACAAGTGTGTGTTGTATTCGGAAATCATTATATCAAAGTAACTCATTGAACTAAATACAGATATGATACACATCACTATGAGAATAGGTACAGTCCTAGGGGGAAATAACAAGGAAAAGCACATAAAGACACCAGAAGCTTGAGTGTACCTTTGTACTTTGCATTGTCTACGTCACCAGATTCTCTAATAGGTGCATCCTAGAGAAAACAGTGTCAGTAACACAAGGAAGTCCATCAGGAGTTAGGTCATTGATGTTCAGCAACAAGCAAAATCAAACAAATCATTGATCTTCCTTACATAATCATAGGATGTAAGATCAGGCTTGTAGTCCGACTCATTTGTTCCAGAGTTTGCACCACTATAAAAACCAAAGTTTGTTCCACCATGCGCCATCTGGAATATAAAACGTATACTTCATTATTGGCAACAGCCATTTTCAAAACACAAAGGTGAAGTTTTGTAGAAGCACCTCATCCAAAAGCTTAAAATGCTAGATAGGTGACACATATAGTTATTTAAATTTAGTCTTCAACATGCCCCTTCACTTGCAGGGCAAATTCATTTTTTATCAAATGTCTGAACACGGGTAATTTTCATAGATAGGCGGCAACAAGACTTAACCCACGACTTTTGCCTGCCCTAGTACCATATCGAACAACCTCATCTAAAGCTATAAGAGAAGGAACACATTTATTTGTTTAAATATAGTTTTCATTTTTCAACAGGTTTAAAAACTTACATAAAGCACAGCAGACCCATTCTTCGACAAAATCTTCTCCAAGAAAATTGCTGTATTAGTTGCATCAGTACTTGCAATATTTTCTCCCCAGTGTGTAAGCCAACCAGTATAGAATTCTCTGAAATAATGAAATAATATTAACACAATCCATATCTACTTATAAAAATTCATAGTGAATAACTGACGTAGAAAGTGGTGGCGATTTCCCCAGTGCATTGAACTCTTTTTGCAACTTAAATATGGGCCAGGGGTCGTCTCCAGTTGTGAAGTCAACGGCTAGAAACAATAAAGAAAAACCAAAATCCATTAGAACACTTGGGGAAACAATCGAATACACCGAGCAATTAAAGGACGTACTACTGTTTAGGTAGCTGTAAGCACAAAGTTCTCTTGCACAGGGAGATCGAAATTAAGAAAAAGAAAAAAAGGACATCACATAAAGCTTGAGTATCAGAACTTTTGACTAGGAAAGATATAGTAAAACAATGCTATATTAAGTACTGGCTTTCAGTATGCATCAGGTATAGCACAGAACTAAGCTGAAGGGTATCAAAGAAAATAGGACTACTTGATATATGAATTTGCAAATCAACATCTGACCACTACGAAATGACCCGAGATTGGCAATAGTTGCTCCCAACAAATTCAATGGTTATCATTTTCAAAAGCTAATCTGAAATCACTAAAAATTAATAAGCAAGTTGAACTGACCGTGAAAATCTAGGAAACTTGTATCAACTACTTTTAAAATTTTTAGTAGAAAATTCTGCTATCAAACCTGAGAAAACTGTATCTCCTGGAATTGTTCCCTTTTCAAGAGTTTCTCTTGATCCTCCGTCTGTAGTATACCTTCATACACCAATATATGGTTAATGAAACAGTAAAGAGATAAAAGCAGTTAGTCATTTACTGTAACCAATTTTGGAAGGATACATTTCTGCTACAATGAGTTATATTTCTTAACATAAAAGTATTCAGATTACTTCGAGGAATCAAACAGCCTTACTGAATCAGACACCAAAAAGAAATGATTGATATCCATTACTTTCATATGACGATCATGGTCAAAACATTATGCAAATACAGACCATGTCCAATGAAACAAAAAATCAGCTCTTGAAGACTTCAACTATTTATGTAGCCTAGTAAGAAAATCAACTTACAGTATTATATCATCTCCAAGGTGGCCTCGGGCCATTTTGACCAAATAATGCAGGTAGGCTTGATCATCTCCATATGAACCGAATTCATTTTCGACCTGTCACATTTTTATCCACTTGGAATAATGTCTGTTATTGAAATCTTAAGGTCGAAACATGAAGTTAGATCACTACAGCATAAGATAGTCAGATATCTTTGTCGTGTCAAAATAATTTATTTTGTTATTACTATTTCTTGATCAATTTTCAGAGTAAGCTTCAAGCAGGTAGAGATCCAATTCGCAAATTAAAAGTGTCTTCTAGACAGCACAATGTTTTCTGGTGCCATATGCTAAACCAAGGACTGACACCATAAATTTTTGGAGAAGAAATTAAACAAGGAATAGCATGAAAATCATTTCTACAGAACTTCAGAAAGGGATTCAGGCTATGGCTACAAACTTATAGTTCTTTCAGAAATCAATACAAAGTAGAAAATATTTCAGCAGTTCAAGGTACCACAGTGGAGAGTAGTTATGATTGAACTTATAGCTCAAGTTTTGTGTATAGATTGCGGGTGATAGGATTATGGACTTTTGTGCATGCCAGTAGCTGAGAAGAGCCAGATTATCTATTGTCAGCATTTCCATTTTGGTCTGGATCTAATAAAAATTCTTAAAACTATTTGATTATCGCTCTAAATTCATGATCGAAATGATGAGTTTCTATAATATTGGCCATTCTTTCTCAATTAGAACGAAGCCTCGGATGTATAAGTTTGACCTACCTGGACCATTATTATAGGGCCTCCATTGCTGTAAAGAAGAGGAGACACTTTCGGAAGTAGGATTCCCCACCACCTTTCAACCTGCAACAGCTCATCGTCAAACACCAGTGAGTCCGGGATTGGCAAATGATCAAAGCATAAATGGGGTAAAACAGGCATCAAATATTGATGGTTAGTGACAACCATCAAATGATATTGCAAGTCAATAAACAACTTGGCCAACATTCAGTTATTACTCAATATGTGATGAAATATATGCAGACACCCCACTGGTTCCTCATTCTTTTCCAACAACAATAAACTAAGCCTTATTCCCAATAACTCAGGGTTGCCTACATAGATCTTTTGTTTGTGATGCTCTATTCAGTCCATCACTATATCTACTAGAAGATCCAATACAATTCTCTCCCTCTTCTATCCCGCTCTAGTGGAATCACATCACTCTTGTGAATGGGAGCTTTTTAGGTCCATGCAAGAGACACCTCCAACCACCTAAATCGTCCTTTCTGTTAATTTACCTCAAATTGTGACATCTCTACTTGTCGGCGTATATTCTTAATTCTTATCTTATCCATTCCAGAAATGCTGCAAATCCATCTTAACATCCTCATATCCACTACGTTAGTGTTATGGACATTTTGTCCTCTAATGACCTAACACTCAGTACCATAACACAGTAGATCTAATAATCATTCTATAGAACTTGCGTTTTAACCATTTAGATATCTTCCTATCACATACAATCAATGTAGCAGTTCTTCATTTCATTTAACCCAATCTAATACTACACATTGCATCCTCTTTCCAATGAACACAGGCTTGTTTGAGATGAACCACATAAACTTATATATGGTTCTCTTCCTTGTTCTTTCTCGTATTCTTCTTGTTTTTGTTTTATATTGGGGTAGTTACGGTATATTTTCTTATTGTTTATAATATGGAAAAGGAAAGAAGCCATGATAACTATATTTCAAATAAAGCAATTAAACACCATATAAGTCAACAGCAGTTTCCATCCAATGAACTGTGTACACTAGGAAACTTACCAAGTCAAGGAAGGCAGGATCTGATGATCTTATTTTTATAGCAGGCTCTTTGGCAAGCAACCAAGCAGGGAAGCCACCAAAATCCCACTCTGCAACTCCAAGAAAAGTGGGGAAATGGAAAGGAAAAGGAAAGGCACATCCCTCTATTAGTAACCGTGTTAAACATTTTCCATCAAACAGTATTTTTAATAAGCAGACAAAAATTAGACAGTAGATGATTCTAATTACATGCCTAGATATGCACCATCAGATTCCAATCTGATGTCGATTCTGATGATGAGACTACTAGATACCTCACGACAGACATGATGACTAGAAGCTGGATGTGACCACAGTGCGGTAAGTCTTTTATGTTCTATTTTATTTTTTGACGTCATGCCTAGCCCCCCTCCTTGTACTATTTTTCTTTCATTTTTAGTAATACATGCCACCGAGCGTGTCAAACTATCCAAAAAAGAAAAAATGCAACTACTACACTCGTGATCTGAGAACAGCAATAAATTTCAAATCAGATAACAACAACTTCATGCATATAATACAGAAGCTTGATCCACCCTTCCCGCCTCGCTCTGTGAAGACTTATCTGGATTGATTTCCTTCACAAAAAATTTGCATAAAGAAAAAGTAAATAGACCCTTCTGTTAAATGTGAGAACAAGGCAATTGAAAATTCAGACCAAAATTATGCTGATTTCAACTCTAAAACCTTAGGCACTTGTTCAAAAGTTCCAATTAGTGAAATCCCGTTTGAAGCCAATATAAATTGTTTGTGAAAGGCTGGAATTCAAGTTAGCTTCTTAACTTTACTGCTCCGATAACCAATGATATCAACAAATCAGTTTGGCTAGCATGATAAAACAGATTGGAGGGTAGGTGAAATCATTTGCAGCCATAAGAATCTACTGTATCCAACAAGAATAGAACCCGTTCCTATTTCCATACAACGTCAACAGCTCAGAGTACTCAGAGTGAATAAAGAAAAACAAACACGATCATTTTACCATATGAATTAACCTTGGATATTATATCTAAACATTCAGAAGAAACCACGAGCTTGATTTTTTATTTTATAAAAGAATGGGTTGCAAAAAACTCAGATCAAGAGTACTGATAAATATTAATTTACAGAACCCACACAAGAGGGCGTAAACCTAGGAGAGAGGAAAAAGAAAGAAAAAAATCTCATTATACAAACATGAGAAACAAAAGATTTTCATTGGAAAGAAAATGATGATAGAGAAAGACAAGAATGAACCCTGATCTTCTAGGAAGTATCTTCAACTGTAAAAACATTTTGCGCCCAAACACGAAGATTAAAAAATATTACAAATAATAGATAGATAGAGATAAGAACTTTTTAGTCTATTCATTCCTAAAATAAGATCTCATTTATATCCATTCCCCAATAAATGTCACTCTTCGAAAAAGAGAACTCTATTGTATCTTCATATCCGTATTTCAGTTTTTTGAACAAGAAACTCAACTTCATCAATCAACTTGCCTATTGTCAAGTACATGTTTGTCAATTCAGGAGTGCTGTATATAAATTCCACAAATTTATCCAGCCAGCCAGCAAGAAGATGTGGTTCACATATGCAAAAATTTGGGGACCTAATCAATCATTTGCTTCTTAAAGAGTTGGAATGTTACATACATTAATCTAATGATTTGAGGATCAAGAACTTTGAGGAAAAGAAAATTTAAAGGTAATACTATTGGAAGTGTAGCTAACCTCCACATATATAAGGCCCAACACGAAGCATAACCAGCATATCCATTTTCTGGCAGAGTCTCAGAAATGAAATTATATCTGCAATGCCCTCAAACACCAGTTGACCTTGCCTTGGTTCATGCAAGTTCCATGGAACATAAGTTTGAATGGTATTCAATCCCAATGCCTTTGCCCTCAATAGTCTATCTTCCCAGTACTAATACACATAATTTAAAAGTTAAAACTATGAATCAAATTAGTGTTATAAAATTAAGAAAGAAAATATGATGGATCACTGGAAGAAAAAGAAAAAAATGGGAGGTACAGATAAAAAAAAAAGCCAGAGGTTTGTTTCATTTCCAGTTAGCAACAGAATCATGGCATTTTACTTTGAACTAAGTCAAAATTTTCAGAAAGTAGCTTTCGCTATTCTGAGTCGAGCAATGTATAGCCAATTACACAAAAAGAACATTTAAGCAATCCGACGTAATTAGGTAGCAAAAATGGTATCAAAGGGACAACATATACCTCAGAAAGCACCCGGAAATAATGCAAGTCGCCTCCAATTATCCTAAATGGCTCCCCATCTTTCCAAAACATGTCTTCTGCTATTTCAAATTTTCGTTCATATCCCTGTTCACAGTATACATAAAACAAAACCGCTACTTATAATACCTTTAGTATAAAAGTTATATGGAATTGAATGCAACTAGCATTAAATGGCTTGAAATTCAAAACCAATTTCCACTTCAACACAAAACAGGTTTGCAACGATAACACTCATATAATGTTGGTGATTCATGGTATCCCAATCCACTCAATTGCAAGTGGCTATTTGACTCATTTAGTGATTGTTACAAGCACTTGACTTTGACACGAGCTTACTAAGGAGAGGGTGCACAGTGTACTTATAAACCGACAAGTTCAGCATGTCCCGAATTATATAAATTCGAAAGTAATCATTACAGTGATTGTCTCGTAAATTGACACAATTGAACCGATCGCATAAAACTGGCTTTTCACTCACCGTATGAACTCACACAAACACGGTCTAATAAAGAATTCTTTTCAATTCAATTAAATCAAAACCCCTCTCTTTACTTCCTTAAAATCTTGAACTAAAGTCACATCTTAAATAAGCAAAATAAAAGGCATTTTTTCCCCTTTTCGTTTTCAGTTTTCTATCTTCAGAAAGAGAGGGTCTGATCACTTACTTTCTTCAGATGGGATTGGGAAGGGCGATGGGAGATTGACGGCAGAGGAGCAAAAGCACCCAGAACGAAAAGAGATATCAAGAATATGAATATTGCTATTGCAGTTTTTCTGAGGCTTCCCTTTCTTGCCATTCTTGTGCATATGATCGATGGCAGTAGTAACTGAAATGGGTTACTATTTTTTACAAGAATCATACCCAGTTTTCTTCAGTCACCTACCTTTGTTATAAGCCATGGCCAAAAATATCTGGCACCATTATTTATTTTAATCCCGTCAGTGGGCTCATTGATCTGATAGGATTGTGCGATAATGACGTTTTAATTTTGTGGATTTTGCTAATGTTAGGTTGGTTTTCTTCAATGGTTACTGTACTTCCTTTCGATGTTGTTTTCTATAGGTGACTCCATCTCTTCTCATTTTAAAATTAATGATCTTATGATGTTGTAAACAGATTCGATAATTTTTCAAATAATGTGCTATTTCACTTTTTTTTTTCCTTATAAAGTAAAATAATCGAAACGAAAAATTGTAATTTTCAAAACTCTTCCTCCACTCACACTTAGAGGAGATTGAACGAAATCAAAACCTAATTCTCATCGTATCCATTCGATCGAAGCAAGGCCGTCACCATCCAATCTGAAATCAAAGGCTACTTCTACTTCTATTTGTAGTGTCACATTGAATTCATTTTATGTGGCCACAATTTATAACTTCGGAGAGTTTTTTTTTGGGAAAAAATGAGTTTTTTTGGTTATTTTTTACTTTTCAAATTTTTTTTGTAGTGTAAAAAGTGTTGAAAAGTCAAAAATTGTAGACAAAAAATGAATTTTTTTGAGAAAAAACTTTACCGAACATGGCCTTAATGAGGCATGTAAAATGTTGTGCATGTTTTTTTGATGTGATGTTTGCATTCTGCAGGTTGGATGCTGGGTATGACCTTCATTTTTCATTGTTGTTGTCATAGTTATTAATCACCGACCGTAAATGACGTTTTCACTTCTATTCTCACAAAAAAAGTGACATATTTCTATCTTCCATTTTGAAAAAAATCTCTCTCCCCAAGTATCTCCTTCACTATTCTTCAAATCTCTAATTTTTATTTGTCTTCACTATTCTTCAAATCTCTCCGCTCAACCTTGTTCCTCTTCATTATTCTTCAATGCAAGCAAACTTTGTTTACATAACTTCTAGAATATGCAGTTGTGACCTTCATTTTCTCTATTGTGATGGTAGTTGTTAATATATTGCAACTTTAATTTTTTGTTTACTGATACAGAGTTATATTGTCTACATAACTTCTAGAATATGCAGTTATTGAAAACTTCCTATGACTTTTATATATTATTTTTGTAGGAAAATGATCTCCTCCCCATAGTGGAGATGCCTTATGATATATTCCCTAGTTTTGTAACTTCAACTTGTTTTTTGATTAGTTTGATGTCAAGTGTGATCATGAATTATCCTTGTGTGGCCATGATTGTTAACTTAATGTGGCATCTAGTACACTGGCAAAGCTGGGGGGCGGAGGGAGGGGGGGTCCTAGGAGAGACCTGGACTCTCCAACTTTTTGGGTTTCTTTTTTTTTTTTTTTTTGTAGTTTTTAAATTTTTACCTAATATCAATTTAATATATGATAATTGGATCCATTAAATTATTAGGCTACTAAGACAATTTTTTTTGTCAAATAAACTATTTTTTATCAAATAAGTCATTTTGATCAAATAAATTAGTTCATAAATTAGACCAAACGGACTCTTAATGTAAGGCAATTGGACATATTGGCCTAATAAAATTAACAATACAAAATTACAAATGATTGGCCAATTCTTCTAATGATAATACAAAATTAATAAATGCACTTTACTTGTTAATACATATCATGTTCAAATAATAATTGTATATAACACTATTAAAAGGGTTTAAATTTGTGTGCGTCGACTACATAGCTTAGTTTTAGATAAAATAGATATAGATTCTATTTTTGTGCAATAACTTCTTGTAAGCTTTTTAAAGATTATGACTTATAAAAATTATTATATTATTATAAAAATGGGCTCAATAATTGTGGTCTGATAAACAAAATTCGAGGAAACTGCCCCCGAACCCCCGCGAGAGGGTTCTCCATCCCTACCCCTATTTGGGACCCCCATCTTAGAATGTCTAGCTCTGTCACTGATCTAGTATATTGTACTAGTATACCGCTTCTTGAAGTGGGATTTGACCGTAGGCTCTATTATGATCATAGATTGAGGCGGTGAACAGATTTTGGAGATGATTAGTGGAGGGAGATAATCGATTGAGAGAGATGAATTGAAGATGAGAACATATTTTGGAGATGATCGTTTGAGAGAGATGATCGAATAGGAGAGATGGATTAAAACGGTTAGCAAACTTTGAATGAGATGATTTTGTGTAGAGAAAAATTGAAAACGTAGTGACACACGGACGTTTAAATACTTTGTTTTTGCATAGTAGAGAAAATTCTCTACGGTCGTGATAAGAATATGAAATATGTTTTTTGCATTTTTCGAGGTTTGTGATGTTGAGTGTGACTTTTATCTCACTTGATGTAATTGTAGAGGTCCGAAAAAGTGACAATCTTGCCTTAAAGTTTGGTTACATATTGAAATCTTGCACGAATTCGCCCTTAGTTTGGTCGTCAGTGGGAAACGTGTATAATTTTTATAATTTCGACCAAAAATAGAAAATATCATATTCTTGCGAGATTGTATGGTGTATTATGGCAAGAGAATTTAATTGTCGACATTATATTAGTAGCCCTAGATCTTCAATCGGACTTTCATACCATTCTTAGATTTTAACACACTTATTCTAGCATTGATATTTGGCTATATACCTCAATTATATAAAGAAATGGGAGCAAAATCAACACCCAAAAACCCTATGAGATTATTGTTACAAAGAGTGAGATGAAGATAGAAGACAAAGGACTCCAATGAAAAGTTGTGGTAAGTCTAGAGTCATAAAACTAGCTATTTATATCACAAAGTCACAAAGTTATTCTCAGTCATCCATCTCAACAACTGACATATGAGATTCACTTTTGAAAATTCAATAGCATTCTATGAATGTTTTAAAGTACAGTAATATTCCAAGAACATTTGACAAAGTACAGTGAAATTTGAGCTATTTAACGGCTTTTTTGCACAAATGGTCACTGACTTTTGCACCTATTGCGGGTTGAGGATCTATCATTTCATTTTTGGCAGTTTAACCCATTTTTCAAATGTTTTTGACAAGAATGGTCATTCCCATCCAATTCCGTTATGTTTTAACGGAACTTCATCGCGTGAAGTACACACACTTCACTTCTTGAGGGCATTTATGTCAAAACACTGTATCCACTATTTTTCGAGTTGGTTGCTGACTTTCCCCCTACATATTACATGTGTGTATATATATATCCATAGGTATGTAGCTGTGGGACACTTTTTTGGATAGAAAATTTCCTTATTTGCGCAGATGGATCCCCGTTTTTGTAATTGTGGCTTGCCAATTGAGCTGAAGACGTCGTGGACAGATGCTAATCCCAGAAGAAGGTTCCATACATGTCCAAGAAGACGGGTACGCCATTGCAGAACAAGTTTTTATGTTTTTTGGCTAATCTAGTTCATTTTGCCTTAATCATGTTTATTTTTTTGTTGTTCTTGAACAGGAAACAGGTGGGTGTGGATTTTTCAGTTGGTGTGACCCACCCATATACATTAGATCAACACAGATAATCCTTGGCTTGCTTAGGTCGAAGAATGAGAACGAAGAAGCAATGAAGATCTTAAAAAATGAGAAAAAGATGTGCATGGAAAATGTGGGTGTTTGGGTTTTTATGTGGCATTATCACAATGTTCGTATTGCAGTCTTGATATAGTTCTGAACTATGTAGATTGTAGGAAGAGCTTCTAGTGTTGCAGTTGTATTTTTCCATCAACACTGTATGGAGCAAGATCTCTAAATGGAAAATGGAAATAAATGGTGTTTTATTTTTTTGGCACGTTTGGTCCCTATCTTTTTGAATGTTTTGCATTATCGATCCTTGTAGTAGAAATTGTCTGACATGGAATGTCCTAAAAATTGAGTTTGTTTGGCATATTTGGTCCCTATCCTATTACATATTTTGCAGGTTTGGTCCCCATATTGACGCCAAATCAACATAAGTTGGCTGGACTGAAAAACACATTGTAAAGAACAAAAATTTTCCATTTGATAACGAACAGACTGCAATTGCTTCAAATCTGCAAATTACACCAAAGTGAGAGACTTACAAAACTCCCAGCAATTACAAAACCCAAAAAATAAAAACTAGACAATAGTAAATACAAAATGTGTATGTTCCAATTACAATGAAGAAACCTAGAAGAGAGGTGTAAAAAAAAAATTTAGGTTCTTCATATCTTATTCTTCAACTGATTTCAAGAAGTTGACGCTGGTGGTTCTGCACCTTTGCATGTCCTTTTGTTATGACCATGCTGCCCACATTTTTTGCACCGAATTTTCAGACCTACCCTGCTCGCACTCCCAATCCCGGTCTGCGATTGTGGCACTTCTCCAGGCTCTTTCCTCCTTGCTTTCTTAGGCCTCCCAGCCTTCTTCTGAGTACAGACATGATGTGTTAATGGGTGTTGACCTGCATTGGACCATAATTCAGGACCTGTCAATGGAGAAATTGTAGATGAATATGTCTTCAAATAGGCTTCCTTCTTGTAACAACTTGCGACATAATCCATTACATTTGCTTGCATTCCTCTTGAAGACAAAGATGCCATAACATGGACACAAGATAGTCCACTTAGTTTCCAACTTCTGCAAGAGCATGTCCTAGAGGATAAGGACACTGTATGTACACCTCCATGCATATCTCTGACCTCAAATTTCATGTTCCCACAATATTTTGCAATATGATTGCCACTTAGTTTGCCATTTTTGTCGAGAATTTTCATTATTCGAGGGCCCACTTGGTGGCTCCATCTTTCACAACTTTCTAATCTAGCAACTAATCTACTTATTAAATACACCCTGATATGCTCCAACATGCTCAGTATTGGCTTCTCCCTAGCTGCAAGAATGGCGCAATTGAAAGCCTCGCAAAGATTGTTTAAAAGCATATCACAATCACTACATTCCTTAAAATGAGACCTACTCCATTGATTGGCTGGCTTACGAGCGAGCCAATCATATGCCCATCTATCCAACTCTATCAGCATATTCATCTCAGTCTGCCATTTCGTAATTGTCGCAGCCCTTGCTGCATGCCATAGACAATTTTTAAGAGCCAATCCTATGTGGTTTACACTGAAATTATTGTACAAATGTCTCACACATGTTCTGTGTTCTAAATGTTTAAACAAGCTTTCAATTGCTTGAACCAATCCTTTCTGCTTATCTGAGATGAAGGTCCATCTATGTGAATTGACAATCCCTATATCAACACTCAATAACTCCAGAAACCATGTCCAATTTTCTCTGTTTTCTTTCTCTACAATTGCATAAGCAATTGGATACATTCCATTGTTTCCATCTACTCCCACTGCACAAAGCAACTGCCCACCAACTTCAATTTTCAAAAAACATCCATCCAGTCCTATGACCCTTCTACACACAGTTTTGAAACCATCTTTCAATGTTATTAAACAAACATACAATCTATGAAATTCAGGACCATGACCCTCTACCTGGACTGTGGAACCTACATTACTGGCCTTCAAAGCCTGGCAATAATCCCAAAGTATTTTTATATTGCTCACTGATTGTACCCATAATCTTGTCAAAACACTTATTCCTCGTTTTGTAAAACTGCCAGATTGAAACATCTCCCAAGCATTCTTGCTTAACCCTATCACTGAAACCACCCAATGACCAATTTGGATCAGACCTGAAAACTCCAGCATATCTATTTGAAAAATAACTTGAATTCACCATCTGGTTCTTGAAGACCATACTGCAAGTATGTTTTGGGATGTATGTCTTGATTTAGAAGCTCATATAGTCTTTCTACTTCTTGCCATAAAGAACCCAGGGGCATGAATCTACACACTTGGCTCTCATTCTATTCTTGTCATTTTTCTTGAATCGAATGTCCCTATGTGTCCTTACAGCAGGCTCAGTCACTACTTGCTTTAGTATCTTCTTACTATCAAACACTTGACCTGAAAACAAATTTTTTTGGAAATAAGTAAAAAGGGTATGACACACATATAATGCGACATAAGGGCTGTACTCTGCTAAGAATGAGTAGATAATGTCCTTCTCTTATAAAACATTACTATATATAGGGACCATGTCTGCCAAAATAACTAAACGGTAGATTCTTATCTTGCAAAATACTATGAAGATAGGGACTATGTCTGCCAAGAAATTTGAAGTTTTACATACCAACTCGAAACCATGGATTCTCCATTTCAATAAGTTGGTTGAATATATATTGCCTCTTTGTTGGAACAGTGTTGCCTAATTCGTCATTACTTCCAAGACTTTGCAGGTCATTTGATTTGCCATAGTCTGTGTCATCCGCATTGCCTTGATGTCCAGCCATATCATCCATTCCAAGATCCATATTTGCAGCAGAATGTTGATGATCTTGTGCTTGTAAAGGTTATTCTTCAAACTCAAAGTCTGAGTCCACAAAACCTTCTTGCAATCCCTCAGTCTGAACCTCATGCTCTTCAGACTCACCTGCATGTTGATTTTTTTCTTCATTGTTCATCCAAAATTCATCTTCCCAACTGTTCCAAATATCTTCTTGATGACTGTCCAAGAATTCTTCACAGTCAACTTCTATGTTGCAGTCTGCATTTGCCTCAAATTTCGGGACATATGCACCTTCAGCATTGTCACTCGTGTCCCCAACATTATCAACTGCATCATTGCCACTTTTATCCTCATCATTGTCACATCCAGGACCAATTTCACTTTTTAACTCTTCTCTACCAACTCCCTCCACAATGTCACCTTCAATCCCCACTGTATTATTAGGAACATCACTCCCTACATTATCATCAGGAACATCACTTTCACTGCCTGAAAGTTCAACAATTTCAACCAACTTCACACTAGTTTTGGACCTATGCCTCTTGCTTCTACTACTCATGTCATCTTCCTCTTGTTTAGACTTCCGCTTCTCATTTTTTTTTCTTTAGTCTACAATTTGGAAGGATCCAACCTAGGTAGTTCTTTTCCAGTTTTAGGATCTATGATGACAAGTCCCTTCCTCACGTTGCTATTGCCTGGTGATGGTGGTCGAGGTGGTATTGGAATTGACTAGTCTTATTCCAATTCATAAGTTCATGAATGAGGCATGAGGTAAATTTCAACTTCATTAGCTCTATTTATATCCTTCAACAACATATCAATGTCTACGTTGCTACGAATTCTAACCAACCCTTCCAGCAATGAGAACTTCTGTTTCCTATACAGAAACGCCATTGGCACATCAAGACCTACACCCTCTACAAGTTTGTCCAACGGCTCTCTATTCAAATTGCTTGAATAAACATAGTCCATGTAGTCGACGTCACCATGTTCATAAACCAAGTTATTGGACTTGGTGAACATGATACATCCATGATGAATCTTTACAGGAAAGTATGGTGATTCCTTACCTGCATAAAAAAAGATTTAATAAATATATACATCGTGAACAAATATGGTACATTACAAATAGAAACAAATAAATATTCAAACACACTGGGCAAACAAATACAAACTTCAAGGATTACTAAATTTTTGGGAAACTTCAAAAAACTAACCGTATAGAGGTGCTTCTTCGTGATAAAGTCTAAATCTTGTTATTGGGGTTTCATTTGCTTCCGTGTTTGAAAGAGAACTCACTGCGAAAACAACAAATTTGCAAACTCAATAATACCGTTCAAACATTTGGTTGATCAAAACGTCTCCAAATGTACACTAAATCCCAAAAAAATTATACAATATACACTATATTACTTATTTGTTCTTCGTGAGTCGCTGGTATGTCGCCGGAAATGCAAAGGGTTTGTTTAATGTCTTTGATTTTTGGACAACAAGGGATTTGTTTCACTATTTGGGAAAAAAAAATTTCGAAATGCAATGGGTTGGTTTTCAATTTCTTCAGACGTCTCTTGATTTTCAGTGCGAAAGAGTAGATACAGTGTTTTGACATAAATGTTCTCAAGAAATGAAGTGTGTGTACTTCACGCGATGAAGTTCCGTTAAAACATAATGGAATTGGATGGGAATGACCATTCTCGCCAAAAATATTTGAAATAGGGGCTAAACTGTCAAAAATAAAATGATAGATCCTCAACCCACAATAAGTGCAAAATTCAGAGACCATTTGTGCAAAAAAAGTCGTTGTTTAGTTAAAAACAAATATGTTTTCCTTGTACTAAAGTTGCATTTTACTCAATGCGGCTATGGTAATGTTTGTATCACACATGGACTTCACAGAGCTTTTAGAAATAGTACATATTGCTTATCTAAAATAGTATCATACAATAATGGCACTTGTTTGTGATGGCATTTTTTTGTAGTAAAAAATCATATTTAGTGTAGTACTCTATTTTTTAATGTTAAATGACATGCTTTTAGTATAAAAAATATTAAAAATAATTAGAAGGCCCATCTTGAAAGGGCAAACAAAAACAAAAGAAACTATATACACAAGACATAAAAATATATAAATTTTCCAAAATAAATTGCCTAGTTATAATTTGATAATTTTAAAAATTTGGAAGAAAAATAAGAGAATTTGGCTCAAATGGTCCCCTAACATTTTCCTTAATTACAAAAATAGTCCCTAATATTTATTTTTTTGACACAAAATCCCTTAAACTATGTATTTTGGTGCGCAATTGGTCCTTATTTGATAAAAAATAATAATTATGCTCTTAGTTTTAAGGGTAATTTGTACTTTTGGTCTCCAACCTTTCAAATATGTAACAAATCTACCTCAACCAATTTTTTTAGTATCAGGCATCCTCAATCTTTGAATTAATTGCAAATCAGGTCCCCAATCACAATTTCTGTTAAAATCTGTCGTTATATCACTAGCGTGTATCCACGCACTTTTATCCATCAACAAAAGTGTCTAAGAACTTAAGGGCAAATTGGTCCATTCACAAAAATCTTCACACACACACACTCTCTCTCTCTCTTAGCTTGTGTAGACTTTAATTCATCATAAATTTATTTATGTGTTCTTTTCTTCTTCTTCTTCTTCTACTCTCAAATATGGGATAAAGTGCATGTAGATTTGGAAATGGCATGGATTTAAAGACATCATAGACGGATGCAAACTCAGTTAGAAGATTTTTTGTATATGAAGAATAGTACTTCATTACATTCAAGTACCTGGAAAGAGAAAAGACATATCAAGTGCCTGGAAGGTAGGGATGGCAATGGGGCATGTCGACCCTGCCCCTCCCCGCCCCGCCCTGCGACCTGCGAATTCGCAGGGCATGGCGGCCCTTCGACCTGCCAATTGCCTCGATTAAATTTTTTTTTAAAACTGAAAAAATAAATAAAAAAAGAAATAATTTTTTTTATATATTTGTACCAAACAAAACAAAAAAATTATAAGATTGAGGTTATGGTGTAATGGTTAAGATTGGTAGTTTACAAGTTTCAACCCGGGTTCGAATATTCTTTAGTCTATTTGTAGTGAAAATTATAATTTCTATTCTATTTTATGATTTTTAAAAAAAAATAAAAAAATTGAAGGGACATGTCGGGGCTGTCCCGGACCCGCGGCGGGGCAGAAAATTCTGCCCCAAACCCGCCTCTATTATCCAGAGGCGCGGGGCGAGTCACGGATTTTTTTGCCATCCCTATTGGAAGGAAGTAGAGATGAAAAAACTAGAAACACGTATCAAGTACCTGGAAGGAGAAGAGATAGAACAAGAAGCAATAACAAATTGTAAGGTGTTGGTTGAAGAAAGAAAATCACAACTAAGTTATTCTTGGATTTACTTAGTTGTAATTGAGATTATTCTAGCTTGGATTTCATGGTAGAGCTGTGGCCAAATTTGTAAACTCATTGTAATTATTGTGTTTAGTGGATTGTTTTCAAGTTTGTTGGTTTTTGCAAATCAAGTTATTTCGTCAAATGTCTTTTTTTAGCATATAATCCACACATGTATGGTATGTGGTATGCTACTGCTAGTGAACGTTGAGGACCTATTTTGCAACAACATTTTAAATGTTGAAGACGTCAATTGCAAAAATTCTTCAATGTTGAGGACGAAAAATGCAAAAATTCATAAAGGTTGGTGACGTATCATGCAACAATATGTAAAGGTTAGGGATCTAATTTGCCAAACGTTTGTTTCACGAATTATGTGTATATACTCCTCTTCTCACTACATCAGATTTGCAAAACAAATAGAAGTATTTTGATTCAACACTTCTCACTACATCAGATTTTTATTCAACACTTTCAAACAAATTGAAGCAATGAAGACACTCATCATATTCATTCAAAACATGACAATATCATTACAATCATTCATTACATTCAAAACATTTTTTACATTCAAAAACATTTTTACTAGATTTGCAAAACAACTTCACATCATCTCAAGACTCCAAAACCTCAAAACAATCAATTCTGAACATCATCCCAACCAAAAGAACAACTCCCGGGCCATCTCCAACCTTATTTCTTGGCTCTAATAGCCTGCTAATGATGTCATCAAAAGCCAGAAAAAACGAGAGGTGGGACCATCTGAAAAAGAGTTTCTTTTGTTGGGAGAGTAATAAAGCTTGATTTTTGGCTTATGGGGTGTCGAACCCTTTGGACTTCTAGTTATTGTACTCTCCTTCATGACTATGGTGATTAAAATATTAAGAGAGAGAGAGGAGAAGAGAGAATGGTTTAGAGATTTTGGAAAAACATAAAAGTAAATTTGTGAGGAATTAAATGTGTGTGTATTAAAGTCAGATGCATTTGTTGATGGATAAAAGCGCGTGGGATACACGTTAGTGATATAACGACAGATTTTAACAGAAACTGTGATTGGGGACTTGATCTGCAATTACTTCAAAGGTTGGGGATGTCTGGTGCTAAAAAACAAGGTTATGGATATATTTGTTATAGATTTGAAAGCTTGGAAACCAAAAGTACAAATTACCCTAGTTTTAATTAGAAAAAATTGAATTTGAATTCATAATATTTGCAAAATATGCAAATAGGTCCGATACATTTATTAAATAATATTAATTTTGCATACTAAATATATCATTATAGTCGTGAAAATTAAATTTTTCATAAGAGAAAAATATAAAATTATTGTGCTCTGAATATATGTAATTGCTATGTGATGTGAAAATTTTGAATAAAAAGTAAGTTAAATAAATAAAAAATGACGCATATAATTTTATGACATTGAACAAATCTTATTATATTTTTATTTTAATGTAAAAATATTAATAAAATTAATTTACTCATTATGCGTTCCTTATTTTTGAACGATAATAAAACGATAAATTAGAATATGATAGGGATAGTAATAAGGCGGGCCTGGGACGAGTTAGACCCGCCCTACCCTGCGACCCGCAAATTCGCGGGGTGGGGTGGGACGAGACAGGTTAACTCTTTGACCTGCCAACCACCTCATGATTTTTTTTTTTTTTTTTGTAAAACTGAAAAAAATAATTAAAATAAAAGAAATATTTGTAGCCAACAAAACAAAAAAAAATACAAAAATGGAATTGTGGTGTGTGGTTGAGATTTATAGTTTATAATTTCAACCCTGGTTCGATTTTTCTTTAGTCAACTTCTAACAAAATTTTAATTTGTATTCTATGTTATGATTTTACAAAAATAAAAAAATAAAAAAATTTGATGGGGAAGAAAATTCTGCTTCGGACCCTCCCCTATTATTCGAATAAGCGGGATGGACTCGAAACAACTGATTTTTTTGCTATCCTTAGAATATGAAGAATATAGTTGGATCTTTAATATTTGTAATTAATAAATATATATCTCAATTAAATAAAAATAGTTGAGCATCAAGTTTGTGACAAAATTATTTTTTGTATAACAGTAAAATAAAATTTTAAAATTTAAATAATATAATTACTTAATAATAAAAATAATAATTTTATTTAACATGTCTATTAATAATTATGAGCTTAAATGTTAGTTTTTTTTTATAATAGTTTGTAAAATATACAAAATAATTTAGTATATTATTAATTTAGTCAATAAAGTGTTAATTCAAAAAAAAAAGTCGTTAATTTTCTTAAAAGTATCGGACTCATTTGTACTTATAATAAATATTAACAACCCAATTACAATTCTCTCTTATTAAAATTAAGTTTATATTAATATTTTTCACCAACCATTGATTAATTATTGATCAAAATATATAAGTTATGGACTTTTATATCAAAAAATAAAAGTTAAAAGACTATCTCTATAATAGACAACAAAAGTGAAGAATTATTTGTGCTAAAATCCTGAAAAATAATGATAATATACATTCCTACCCAACATTATTTCCATATAGTTACACATTTATCTGGTTCTGACAGACAATGACTTTAGATCAATAATGGCAAAGATTCTTTCACTACTTTTTCTCATCAATTTGGTCACAACAAAAGGCGCATGTTGCCTAACACCCTATAACTCAACTACATATTGTATATACTCTATATATATTTAACTTAGGCTCCGTTTGATTGATTTTGGAGTTCAATTTCTGATTTTTAAATAATCAAAAGTTGATTTAAGTATTTGACAAAATTTTTAAAAGCAATTTTAAAATAATTTGACTCACCTGACATCAGATTTTAAGAAGTAGCAAAAGAGCAACTTTTCAGATTTTGCTTTTAACTTTTCATTTATATATTATTAAAATACTCATTTTACCTCTAATTAATTAAACTAATTCCTTTAATACTCATTTGAGAAATCGAATTGATACAATTTGGATGTATAAAAAATAATATAAATTGATGCTAGGCACACTCTGGCTGTGTATTTCATCACGCGCTGTATTCTCCTCGGTCGTGTCTTTTTGTCTTGTATATTATTTCCACTTAATCGGTCGGTCGAGTTTATTGTTTTATATGTAAAAACTCGATCATCCGATTATAATCGTTGTCTATAAATAAACGAGCCCCTCTCATTTAGAGGGCAGAAAAAAACATTTTCGAATAAGAATCAAGTTACAAAATTTCTCTCTCTAAAATAAAGATAAAAACAGACACCTTGATCATAAATTTAATTAATTTTTGCACTATATGACTATATTTTTATTTTGTAGTTTTTATAAAATTTGAAATTTATTATGTGTTTATTATTTTTATTTTAAAATAATACTAATGAATGCACTGTCTTGTTAAAAAATATTTGACTAAGCAAAAAAATGAAGTTATCACTCGTGATAATAATAATAATACAAAATAATATTATTATAATCAATGTCCTTTTTAGTAATATAATAAATACAAAATAACATTATTATAATCAATGTCTTTTTTAGTAATATAATACCGTTATAGTAATAAATCACATTTGTTTTATCTGATTGCTTTGGTTTGGAATTGATGTGCTTTTAAGAGAATCAGCTTCTGCTTTGCTGTAGAAAGAATTAGTTGTGAGAATAATAAGATAAGTGTTTGGTAAACTCTTGTTTCAAAATTGTTGTATGTTTCGAAAGCAGTAGTTGAATGTTTGGTAAACAAAAGTGATTTATTACTGTAACGGTATTAAATTACTAAAAATGACATTGATTATAATAATGTTATTTTGTATTATTATTATTATCACGAGTGGTAAATAAGGATGGCAAAAAAATTCGCCGACCTAAACCCGTCCCGCCCCGCTTATTCAGGTAATAGGGGCCGGTCCGGGGCGGGTTTTTCTACCCCGCGAAGTTTGCGGGGTGGGGCAGCCCTGCACCGCCCCGCGACCCACCCCACCAAGAATTTTTTTTTTTTTTTTTTTTTTTTTTTTTTTTTTTTTTTGTAAAATCATAAAATGGAATACCAATTAAAACTTTACTAGAAATGGACTAAAAAAGAATCGACCCCGGGTTGAAATTATAAACTATAAATCTCAACCATTACACTACAATCCCATTCTTGATTTATTTTTGTTTTGTTTGCTACAAATATTTTTTAAAAAAAAGAATTATTTATTTTTCATTTTTATAAAAAAAAAAAGGAAAAAAAATTTCGTGGGGCGGTTTGCGTGTCAAAAGATTGACCCGCCCCGCCCCGCGAATTCGCGGGTCGCGGGGCGGGTAAAAAATTTCGTGGGGCAGGATGGGGCGGGGCCGACCCGTCCTAGTGCCATCCCTAGTGGTAAACTTCATACTTTTTGCTTAGTCAAATATTTTTTAACAATGTAATGCATTCATTATTATTATTTTAAAATAAAATAATAAACACCTAATAAATTTCCAATTTTATAAAAATTACAAAATAAAAGTATAGTCATATAGTGCAAAAATTAATTAAATTTATATTATACATCTAACTTGCATCAATTCGATTTCTCAAATGGGTATTAAAGGAATTAGTTTAATTAATTATGGATAAAATGGGTATTTTAATAATATATAAATGAAAAGTTAAAATCAGAATCTGAAAAGCTGCCATTTTACTGCTTCTCAAAATCTGCTGCCAGATAAGTCAAATTATTTTAAAATCACTTTTAAAATTTTTTCCAAAAGCCTATATCAACTTCTGATTGTTTGAGAATCAAAAGTTGGGCTCCAAAATCAATCACAAACGGGGCCTTAATATTTGAAAAATACACTCTATACATTTAACTTAATATTCGATAAATTAAGTAATAACAAAAAATATATTTTGTTAAAAAAAATTCAAATATACCTATTATAAATAGTTGTACATACCAAAACATTCGTATTTAAAAATAATATTTTTACATATATTAAAGGGATAATTGCACCAAAGGTCTCCAACGTTTCAAAATTGTAGGAGATATGCCCATAACCTAAAAAAACACCACCACACATCCCCAACATATGAAAAACTTGGCATGGTAGGTCATTTATGACAAAATTGCACTTCTCTTTAAATAAACGAAAAGATAATTACATCAAAGGTCCCCCAACCTTTAAAAACATTAGGGATATACCCATATCCTTAAAAAAATAGCACCAAACGTCCTCCAACGTATGAAGAAATAGGCATCGTAGGTCCCTATTGACAGTTTCCATCCATTTTCTCCGTTAAAAGCCAAATTTGGATTGCACCCACTTTCTCTCTCCAAAAAAGGCGAGTGAGAATGGAAAGGGGTAAAAATGGCTACTGAAAAATGGCTTCGATTTTCCAACAGAGCTTCAGGTTCTAGCTTAGTGAAGAAAAATGGCCATGAAAAATCTAGTTCCAAATCCAAACACAAATTTGGGGTTTCGAAGTAGATGACATGACTTTCCTTCTGTACACGGTCAGTTCTGGGTTCGAGCAGTGCAAAGTGGAGTTCATTTAGAAAGTTCTGTGATGATTCAATTAGAAATAATGTGGGCTGTGTTGGCATTGATGGCAATACCTCTTTTGCATTATCTCTTTATTTAGGTATTCATTCATCCGAGGTGCCTCATGCAGTGGTGTTAAACACTGACCCATTTGCCTCATAGCAAGCCTCGCCGCCTCCCCATGGTGGATCAAAGCTTTCCTCTCCCTCCGCCGCCCCTATAGAGTTTCTATCCTACCCTACCCCTTAAACTGATGTTACCATGCCAGCGGCGTTGTCAAAAATAGAGAATATAAAGGAGAAAATGAAGGTAATTGGTATTAATGAGAGTGGTGGTTATGGTGAAGAAGAGGCGGAGGAGGATGAGGAAAAAAAAGGGTTGAGGATGTGGGCCCAAAATCCAAGTCTCTGCCAAACAATTATTTCGCCGGTATAAATGCCACTCATCACTACACACCAATTCTCTCCATCTCTTCGAAACACAGTTGAAAAATAGATGATACTTCCGAGGAACTCTTGCCAAGCAGAAAAGGGCTATGTGATCAGGAAGCATAGGTATTAGAGCTACTTGCTAGACTATTTTCCATTTGTTCCACAGACTTTCCAGATGCATTCTCAGACTTCCGTTTGATCACGCAAATTCTTCATTGCAGTAAGCATATATTTGAATAGAAGATGAAGATGGGTAATTCCTGCAAGGTATTTCTAATGCATAATAGTTGAAATGTGAATCTTGTTGTAGATTTCAACAGCTTTGCCTTTCTCTTTAATGGCTTATGGTAAAAGAAAGATCAAATATTGTAAAGATTTGACAAAAAAATATTTGGGATATAAAAATAGAGAAATAGGCTTCAATGGATTATTACCCCTGCAACTATAGTCGCGTTTTTTGGAGAGGGAAAGCGCGTGTAGTCCAAATATGAGGTTTAACGGAGAAAATGGATGGAAACTGTCAATAGGGACCTACAATGCCTATTTTTTCATACGTTGTGGACTTTTGGTGCTATTTTTTAAGGTTAAGGGCATATCTCAATCGGTTTTAAAAGGTTGGGGACCTTTGATGCAATTATCCCTAAACGAAAAAACAAAAAATAAGAAAAAGGAAAAATATGATTGAAAACTAACCAAATATACCCTAAAAAATAAAACGTAAAAAATGTACCCCAAAAAAATAAAAAGTAACAAATAGGTCATCTTCTCCAAAATCTCAATGATAAACACAATATTTCAGTAAATCTTTGAAAAAATGCTCTTTTCAGTTCCCTTTCTATCTGTATTATTTGCTCCAACTGCAAATAATCATAATAAATACATTTGATTCATCTCCTCCACATCCATTTCTCCCCTCCTCCACACCACTTCTCTTACAAAGTCCAAAGTTTCCTCTCCATCCACCGCCACCATGAAAACTCAAAACCATCATTACTAGATAAAAGAATCAGCATCTCCAATAGGTTGTTGTGTTAGTGCCGCCAGCAAATCAGCAGCTCCAAATTCTTACGCTTCTAAATCCAACGGTGACAGTAAACTCAGCAAATCTCCACTTCCATCACTAGAAGAAGAAACAGTCAAAGAAGTCTTTACCCTTATTGTCGGATTTTTCGAAGATCCTATGTGAAAAGCAGCAAAGTGATGGAGTTTTCAAGAAACCCGTTATGGTTTTCAACAATGATGAGGTCTCTGAAGAATTTTCTGAGATCTGCAGCACCTTCAACAAGAGTGTAAGCATTTCAACTTCTGTTACAAAAAAGAGAAAGAACAATGAAAATGTGAATGAGGTCCGGCAGAGTGCACCGGCGAGATTCAAAAACTGGTCATTCTCCGGCGAGGTGAAAAAGGAAAAAACGGTGGAGAAAACTCTAGGGAGGAGATTCGATCTCTCTCCTGGTTGGGCTAGATCCGGATCCGTGACCGGAAGAAATGGTCCTACCGTACATGGAAGAAGGGACAGTGGGGAGGGCTCTTGTTGGAGGTCTATGTCTTTGATGACTCGTACGCATGGTGGGCCAGCAAAAGCAGGAAATACATTGGGTTGGATTTTTGGTTTTTGGAGAAAGAACTTCTTTCTTACTTTTAATTTTTTTGGGTATATTTGTTACTTTTTATTTTTTAAGGTACATTTGGTTAGTTTTTAATCATGTTTTATTTTTTCTTGTATTTTTTTTTTTGTTTATTTAAAGAGAAGAACAATTTTGTCATAAAGGACCTACCATACCAAGTTTTTCATATGTTGGGGATGTGTGGTGCTTTTTTTTTTTTTTAGGTTATGGGCATATTCTTAATGATTTTGAAACATTAGAGACCTTTAATGCAATTATTCCAATATTAAATTATGTAACACTTTATATTTTTAATTGTTTTAATATTTTTCAAAATTTATGACTATTTTATTTTTCATCTTAACTTTTTCTCTTTCAGTATCTCTCCGCATATTAATTTTTTGTAGAGTGTCTTGATTGCATTATTAACATTTAATTTTTCATTGGCAAATATTTTAAATAAAATTATTTATCTTTATTAACAATATTTATGAAAATTTTCTTTTATTAAGCTTGCTCGAATAAAGGAGAAAATAAAAAATAAAAAAATTATGCATACATTCTTAAATAATTTTCAAGTTGTAAAATGTTATAAATCTAATAACCGAATTTAAAATAAATACAAAATTAATTTTAAGCTGTATAAAAAATTAATTTATATGATTTTGTAAATTTTATATAATAAACATAACTTTTTAGTTAGAATGTGACAATAATTTTCATTTTACATTTTACAATCTTAAAAAACAAATCAAATGAAGTTTTTATCTATGTTTTTCAATATTTTATTAACTTATTAAAGTTAATTTCTTATTTATTTAAGTTAGAACTAAAAGAAAATGAATATCATTAATTTTGTAAGAAAAAAACATTTTATGAACATTATGGGCGGCCAAGAATTAAATTTTAAAGAATGATAAAATAATTAAAGAAATAGTATGTAAATTGTTACATAATGAAATGTATATGGTGTGATTTTTATTTTTATTTTTTAATGATTAAGAATGTTTTTGTCTATATAACTATTTATGAAGACATATTTGTAAATGCTAAATATATTTACATCACATTTTTCTATTTCTATAAGTGCACCCAAAATCAGATCTTCGTTATCTAACCGAACCCAGAACATACCATTGGGAAGCGATTCAGTAATTAAACTACATTTAAATTGCATAAAAGGTCCATAATCTTTACTTATAATTATATTTATGTCCTTAATATTTTTTTCATCGTATTCTTATCATCAATCTTCCTTTAATTGTCACATATTGTCTCTAATAATGGTTTCCATCCAAAATTCTATTAAGAAAGAATAAAAAAACTCATTTTCCCTCGTATTTTTAAATAAGCAATATATATATATATATATATATATATATATATATATATATATATATATATATATTATCAGTTTTGATAATACGATAGCTTAATTTTGATTAAATATTTGTCTCTCATTTTAAAGCACACTAATAGAATTGTTAAACGAAAATCGTTAGTAGAAATAAAATATAAAGTGTAAAATGTAACTTTTCAATACATGGTATGTATTTATGGCGTTCCTTTAGTTAATACGCTCGTCCCGATTGAGCTAGCATGAATTGATCAAGCCTAAGGCCTCAAATTTAAAGGGTTAGACGGTCGGATCATTTTAACACTTGTCACACAATTTATACTTATATAAATCCTCGTTTACACGTACGTAAATATTTTTCAATAGAGTACATTAGACAATTAAAAAAATAGATTTTATTGAGAAATCAATTTCTTTGTCCAAAATAAATAAGGAGGATTGATCCATCATCGGGATTGAATCCCACTTGTACCCACATAAAGTGTCAAAATAGCATCTCTTCTTTTTGTATAGCAAATAAACAGCACATGTAGCATACCATGTTAATGTCCACATTTCAACCCCCTTTTTAAGGATTTTGTCCATTCAAGAATCCTATGCTGTTTTTTTTCTATAGATATATCGATATATATGCCCTACTAACATACTCAAATTCTTCATGTTTTTAATTATTTTGATAATTATGAATTAACAAAAATAAAGAAAGACTCGTATTAATCGGTTTTGATAATACAATAACGTATTATCAAAGCGTGGAACAATCACACCATTGATCTCAAATCTATGGTGATAAGTCAATCCTTAACATTTAAAAGTGAGCGAATTTGTCTTGAACAGTTCATCATAGTTTCAATCAGTTTTCAATGATGGAAACCTCTCAAATCACTATTAAATTGTTGCTTGACCTTGCAGGTTCAATTTTGTAAAATTTGAAGTACTGCATATTTCAACGATTGACATGCTAATTTAACAACGATTTGAAGAATGCATTATTTAATTAAGATTGACTGTACACTACGAAGCGCGAACACTAACATGTGACATGGACACGACATGACACGACACATGATGTTTCAAAAAAGTAGGACAAGGACGCACATGGTCAGATCGATTTTGAATTTAAAATTTTACATATATATTATATCTTTATTTTTATATATTTTTTTAAAATAGGACAAGACAAATAGGAGTGGAACACTTGCCCCATAAGTGTCCCGAAAATATCCATCGAGCTTAAGAAATTTAAAAAATATATAAAAAATAACACGACATGTGACTTGTCAAATTAACATGTCTTGGAGTGTTCGAAGAGTGTCGACACTAACACGCCGACCTGAAAAGAGTGTCATACTTCCACAACTATAATGAGAGGTTAGAGACCAACTCATGCAACTAAACAGTACAACTTGCTCATCGTCGCTTAGCCCATGTTTAGTAGTATTGAAATTATTTTTAAAGTACTTATATTATAAGTTGTGGGTGAATGTGTAGATAAAAAATGAACTTTAAGTAGTGGGTCATATGAAATGTACGGATAGAAAGCCTGTTTACCCAGTTTGATTAGCTAAAATTATAAGTAAAGCACCATCAAATATGAGTTCTATTAAACGAGCACAGGTCACATTAGTATCACACATCTACGTGAACCAATATATCCATTTCTATGTCAAACAATTCTCGATTCCCTCTCGACCAAGTCGATAATCTCGTAAGATAAAATAAATAGGATTTCTTTGTCAAAGAGCATACATATGTATTGCATATATAAAACAAAGAATACATTAATTTCCACTATAAATGCAATTAATTGAAGTGAGTGATATAAATAAAAACATTCCCTGCAATGTATAATTTTTGCTCAGTGATTGAAGACATTTAAAAAGGGACTTTTTATGAGTCTTTACATGTACAAATACAACTTTATATGCACAATATTTATAGCTTCTTGAAATAGACTTGGAATGGATTGATTCTCTTTAGACAGCATACAATGTAAACTTTCCTATTTCATGCAATCAATATAGAAAAGAGTGCAAAATATATGGGTGTGGTCCAAGCATTAATGAGTGTAATTATAAGCAATTTAATAACAAAAAGAAGTGATTTTCATCCAAAATGAGTAGGAGTAGGAGTCCTCTTCAGTTTCTCTTATTAGTAAATAACAAAAGATTAATCAAGAAATACAGCCATTTAGATGAAAAAGAACTAATTCATAAAGCAAGAGAGGATTTGATATATATATTTATATTATTAGGGTTTCAAGATTTTTTTACTGTCCTAACCTTGCCAAGATTTTGGGTTTTCATTTCGATCCTCATAAGAAGTGTTGATGCAGTTATGATCAAGACCAGTAAAACTCAGAATTTCACTATGAGAAATAGGCCTTAATCCCAAGAAATCCCTTGTTGTTCCATCAATTCCAACTCCATTGCCACCTTCATTTCTGCTAAACTGATTATGGGTTGCATGAAAATTTTCATCTTTCTTTAAAGAATTCAAGATCCCACCAAATGCATCTTCAAAAGTTGACCCTTCAAATCCAGTTGAAGAAAGGGGATGAGGATTGTTCATCATCATGTCATGAAGCAGAGAAGTGGTAGGAGGAGGAGGGCCACTTGTACTGTCACCTGTTGGTGCACCTGTTTCTGTATTACCTTTCACTGCAGCTTTATTCCCATATAAAGCCAAGCCATTGATGAACCCACTGGCCATTTTTTCACGTGAGGACAAGTTTAGACCAAAACCAGTTGTTGTACTGTGCCCAGAATCAGCAGCAGACACGTGATCTTGGTGGGGTCTGATAAGCATGGCCGCCGGTGATTGACATGGGCTAGTTTTTGCACCCATTTGTGCAGCTTTCTGTAGCAATGCAGTGGCTGAAATGTGAGGAGAGGCTGCTGGGGTGTAGGGTTGTAGGGTGCGGGGTCCATGGCCAGTAGGGTTAGGGTTTTGATTCTCATGGTTTTGTGAAAAGTCTTGATCCTGTGAAAATTCTTGATCTAATCTAGGGTGGAAGATTGATGGGGTGAGGTCAATGAGTGGTGGACCAGAGCCAGGAGTAGGTCCCAGTGTTGGTGGACAAGAAGCTAACCATGGTGGAATCTCAGGTCTTGAACTGAAATTTTGTTGCTCTTTTTTTATTGGAAATGGGAAATTATGAGCATTGAATTGGGGTGAAATTTGAAGGTTCATATGTGATGTTGAAAAACTTGCTTGAGATGTGTGAAGTGGGATGTTGTTTCCATTTATTTTTTTTGCACTCTCTTCTGCCAGAGCATCACAAAAGGCCCTGTGTGTTATGAAACTGTCCCTCCTGAAACCAAGAAAAAACAAAAAGCATACACACTGAAGAAATCAAGAAACCAAACTCACACACATAACCATAAGGTGTTACAACATTGTAAAAGAAATATTTGAGGATAATCTGCAAAGACTCCGTTTATGACGCGGTTCATGATAAGGGTTGCGATTGGTTGGTTTGTAGTCATATTAAAACTTCATCATAACTAACGACACAATTCAAATGTACAGGTTGAAAATTGGGATTTGTTGGAGAGAAGTAGCACACACATAGATATGCAGATTAGATATTCTCATTTTGAATTTCTTAGTGTGTATATCTCTTCTGTCTCTAGTGAGTTTGAATTATATAATTAAAAAATGAACACATCTTGACTCTTTCACTTGTTTTGAAATTTGAATCCTCCCCATCCAATTAGTCCACAAAAAAGATGATTTCAATAGCATATTGAGAGACCAACTGTATACGTCTTCACCCCACCCACCCCACTCCCTCTTGCTAGAATGAAGTGATTTAGGTTATACCTTGAGAAAAGGGTTCCACAGTCACATCTGTACTCCCTAGTGCCACAGGTTTTGGAGTGGGCTTTCCAATCAGATTGAACTGCATATTTCTTTGAGCATTTCTCACATTTCCATTTCTTCTCACCATGTTTTCTACAAAAGTGCTTCTTAATTCCTGTCAGGTCCCCCAGTGCCCTTGATGGATCATGGTGCACACAAGTAGTTTCTGGGCACACATATACTTTCTTCCTCACTTCCTTGCTTGTTCTCTGCTTCAGTTTCCATGGCAAATTGTGCCCTCTTCTGTGAAGTTGAAGATTCTGATCTCTTTGAAACCCTTTGTTGCAAATTTCACACACAAATCTGTTGGTTGCCAAGAGACTTCTTGGTGATAAAGCTATCACTTCTGCACCAGGATCTGCTCCAAAACCAAGATTTTCAATTTTTCTCCCAAAAAAAGTCACTTATTTACAAAATAATCAATTTACTAGACATGATTGAACAACACTGTAATGAACAAGATTTAAGTTTGAAATTAACCTGGATTGCCTGGTTGATTTCTCTTTTTCTTCGCTGTTTGAGACTGAGACTGATCATTTGTGGGAGGAAAATACTGAGGTGGATACATGACTCCATTGTCATGTTTGTTGGTAGAAGAAACACTGACTTCACCAGATGCAGAAGTCAAATTAGACATGTTTTCTTCCACAAGGGGATGTGATTGTTGGACTCCTAAACCTTTCATCATCTCTTTTTTCACACTGCAAACATCAGCAAAGGGTTAAAAATCTAAGTGGATGAGGCCTCAGATCTTAACTTTTTCTTGACTATAAGACAGGATATTTGAGTTTAAAGACAAAACTACACACCTAGAAAAAGGCTAAAGTTGGTGAAAACTGGACAAAGTGAGTTAGAGAATCAGGTGAAGCAGCACTTATTTTGCTTATTTCAAGTCTTGTTTGAATCCTTAACTTCCTTCTTGATTATGGCTTCTTCCCTCTTTGGCATCACCCCAGGAGACAACTTTTGTTTCTTGAAAAAACAAAAGAAAACCAAACCCTCCTCTACCCACTATTTTCCTTCATGATTCAATGGTTTTTCACTTTTTCATATAGAAAAATCAACACTTATAAACATGCACATAACAACAAATACATAAAAGCATCTTCTTTAGAGCTAGTTTGAGTGTGTTTAAGCGTGTGTCTCTGTGTGTGTGTGTGTGTGAGAGAGAGAGAGAGAGAGAGATAGATATAGATATAATAGATAGATATAGAGAGATGTGGATGAGAAGAAAGCCCTGTATAATCCTCCACCCTTAGCAAAAAACCTTACCCCAAAAAAAACCAGAGCCCTACTACTGCTAACTCTGACGTGCACTTTCTGTCTTTACTTTTGTTTTCTTCTCCAAAACCCAGAAAAGTCTGATATTTCTTTATTATATTTAACTTTATTAAAAGTTTTAATTATTATTTTTTTGTTAAACACTTTTTTCTCCACTGCACACCATCTAATAAAGTAATTCAAGAAAGCAACCATTTATAAAAGAGAATTCGATTTGAATATACAGAAAGTGACATTGATTTGAATTATTTACCAGTAAACTAGTCTCTTTCCTGTAGACCCCTCTTTCAACTTTCTAAATTTTTACAGTCTATATGATTGAGTCATTGATTAAGGACAAGCTTATAATTAAAAAGTTACTTATCCTCTTTTACTTATATTTTTTTGCTTCACTTTTCATTTCATTATCAGTAACTCATTTTTACCAGTTTCAAGTTGACAATCAAGACTCGACTTACTCATTACAAATTATTGAATTGTATATTGAGAATCGCATTATATGCTATACTAATCGCACACTTATCGATTACCAAGAAATTCTTCCGTCCTGAATACTTGCATTTCCATAAAGATTAGAGAAGTCGAGGGATGGGTACTTATGATCGCCTTATTGTGAAGTTTGGTGCATTCTTTCGACTTGTTAAAGTAAACTTTTTGATTCAAGAAATTGATTTTTGATGTTGATATGTCATCAAAACAACAAAAATTCTAAATAAATTTAAAGTTCATTGGCATGTAATAGATTCTTATTAGAAAGAGGGGTAATATCACGCCTTAAAATCGACTTTTAAGCAAAGAGAAGAGAGAATCCAAAAACTATTAATGGACTGTTTGACAGAGTTTTTGATAAAAAATTTAGTAGATTTTGATAAAAGTTGATGAAATATATAGTTGAAATGATAAAACGTACGATTAAAATTAATTGTTGAATTTGATCTCGACTTTTTAACAATTTTTTAATCAAAATCAAACAAAGACTAAATTTTCAATAATCTTGGACTTTGAATACTTCCAAAATATTTATACTAAGCAAAACTAAGTAAACAAGATATCTCACCAAATCCAAACATAGTTCCATCAACTATATGACTTAACTTGAGATGAATTTTAAAGTACAAAGCATTAAGATACAAGTTAAACAAAGTACATGTCTAGTATAAAATATTATACCTTAGTCCGTAGTGAATAGTATAAGATTCTATCAGTGAATAATATTAACAAAAAAACAGACTGTTGAGTACTACATATCAAGCACACTTTGTAAGGGTCCGTTTAACAGAAATTATAAACTAGTTTATAAACCAATATTGGTTTATTTGAGTTGAAATTGTTGATTTTTTATGTTAAAAGTTGGTTGAAAAGTCAAAAATAACAGCTGAAATAAACTAAAAATGGTTTATAAACCATGTCAAACAAGCTATAAATCTATGAATTAGCGTCTAAAAATTGTAGTAGTTAGAACGAGGAATAAAATAAAACACAACGGACTCTTAAAAAAAAGTGGGAAAGAAAATAAAAATAAATAATAAATATTTTTAACATTATTTTAACACTCTTCCTGTTGGCTATATGTGCAGGAATTAATTATTGGGACTGCATATGGATCTGCAGAGTCTACCTTACTAATTGTTGTGTTTTTATATAGAGTTTATGCCTTGAGATATATTGAGGATATATTAAATAAAATTAAAAAATTAATTTTGGTTTTGTCATTATCCTGTTTATTCTTCAATGATTTATAGTTTTTGAAAATGGGATCTTGCTCAAACCCCAAGTCTCAACATGCTCTTACAGCTCATCACTCACAATTAAATATTACTGAAAATCTTTTTAAAAGTGATTTGTTTTAAAAATTTAAAAAGTAAGTTTATTATTAAAAAAAAAAAAAATCTATGTCCAAATATGTGTAAAAAAAAAAAATTTACTTTTGAATTTTAATCCTAACCACAGATACTTACTTTAATTAATTATGAGATAATTATGCCAATATTATATTATTAGTCACATGATTAATAATCTTGTGTCTATATTTTCGTGTCTCATAATTTAATAATGAAATTAAAAATTATCATATTTCTAACAACTGGTTTATTTTTCTCGTTTAAACAACACAACAATCAGACGAATCATAACTTCCAAATCTTAATCTATTAACCAAAAAAAAAAAAAAAAAACACATAAAAAGTTTTGAATACAACGTTGTATCTCAATACAAAATAAAATAAAAAACATAGACAACTAAACTTAAAAAAAATCAAAAATCAAAACACAATAATGTCGGTTCGGTTTTTTAGTTTTCGGTCTAGAATCGATAAGAGAACTTTAAACCGTCAGTTTTCGATTCTAATATTTATTATCCAGTTTAAACTTAAAAAATTGGACCCATTAACTAGTTCAACTCGATTCGATTCAGATTCGATCAATACTATTGTCAACCCCTAATGATAGCAGTCCATCAAGTAAATAAATAAGAGAGAAAATTGAGCAACTTTTTATAAGGTAAAATAATTGGACGTACTATGTAGCAATCAAGATCAGTGTATGGGTCCCTCAGAAAGAGCATAGGAAGGTGCTGATGAAAGGGAAAATAACCATATGATAAGAAATGTCATCTATGTGAACTCAAAGATGGCAAAAGAATCTTATCTTTAATTTGCTTTTCGTACCTCCAATTATCGTGTTAAGTTTTTTTTCTAGAAATTGTTATTGTTCTAAGAAATCGACGTAGACGTAAAAGTCGTTTTTCGAATTAAAAACTTGTTTATTTTAATTAACGTCAATTATTTGCAAATCGTGAAATTCAAAGAAGTATTACTAAAATATGGACTTTTGTTACACTTGGTTAATGTTAGGGGACACATGTTACGTTGGATTATCATGATTATCAGGAACATGATGATACACAAGACAATTTCTCGTAATTTTTAAGAAAACAATATAGTAGAGAATCTACAAAGGTGGGAAACAAATTTATATTGGTTGAGAATGTCTAGTCAACTTCAAGGACTGGTTCACATAGACAAATTCCAAGTATCATAGATTTAAGTTAAAAGATAATTCTATCTTCCAATGCGAGTCGGCTCGTGGGCCAAATGGTCACATGGGTCCTATTATTTTTTATTTTTTAAAATGGTTAAAAAAAATTCAAATTTTCAATTTTCAAAATTTTTGTACTGTATTTCATTTTTGGATTTTTGAATTTTTTTAAATAAATTATTTTTAAAAAAATTTAAATAAATAAAAAGAGCCACGCGCCGGCCATGTGTCGAACCGAACCTCCTTTTGGGTCACGAGCCGAGCTAAGGTCATTGCCACTCCTATTCAAATGCAATTTGAATTGTGCTTAATATCTGCTTCGTCCCTATCTAGAAAACAAGAATAGGTACGTGTAATAAGATTATAAACTTGTGAAATATATAAGTGCGCAAATACGTAAATACACGTAAGCGTATGCGTACGCGTGCAATTTGCATTGTGCTAGATAGATTCTTCTTCCCTACTTAAGAATAGGTATGGACAACAAAATTATAAACCCGTGAAATATATATGTGCACAAATATGTACATACATGTAAGAGTACGTGTACACGCGCAATTTGCATTGTGCTGGATAGATTCTTCGTTCCTACTTAAAAATTAAGAATAAGTACAGATAACAAGATTATAAACCCGTGAAATATATGTACATACACATAAGCGTAAGCGTACGCGCGCAAACTTGGTCCCACAATCTCTCTCTTGTTCACTATGCCCCTTACAATTTTTTATGCAATTCAAAACCATGACTCACGAGGGCCAGGGTGGGGATAAATCTAGTGGGAGTTCACGAGGAGCCAGACCATAAGCAAGGGTCCATTCTATCCCTAACTGATTGAGAAATCAGTGGACTGTGGACCTACGAAACACCATAAGAACTAGAAATATATGAATTTGCACAATCTCATCTATTATTCTATTTCATTCAACCGCATGAATAATTCAGACATAGTAAGAGACACCAACAAAAGACAAAATCGAAAACGAAATGCACATGTAACAACTTTTGAGATAGAAAAATATTGAGACGAATATTGTCGACGCCAGATAGAAAACACGTTTTAACACTCAATTCGATTGGTTATTTAACCGAAAAAAAAAGACGTAAGAATCTTGAATAAGAACTCAATAAAGACAAAAACCCGTATAAATTCCCAACTCATTCTAAATCGCAACTTCTCTTACAATTTCAAAACTATACACGTAGCTGATGTAAATTTGTACCGAATTGGTGGATTCCATATTTGAAGTGCAAGAGTGAATACACGCTTTCATCAGATGCGTGATAAAGCGAAACAAAAAGAGTTTTTAAAAAACGGACTTTTAAAAATATTGTTGAAAGAAAAAATCTCTCTCTTTCTATACCTAGAAATTCTATTAGACTGGGTAATGATACCCCACCAGAAGCCGACCATCAAAGACCACATTCTAGTCAAACAGAGGCTGCTCAAATACGCTACAGAAAATGCTTTCTTAAATAGTGAATATAAAAAGCTTGTAATATCATATTCATTAACATCTTTAACTATCAATATTATCCAGGCATAATTAGTTAAATAATGTAACGCGGCAAAAATGATTTAATGGTTCGGGTGTGAAATCCGGACCCAGCCATTGGACCAGGCTGGAATACAACATCAAACAGTATAATGTTGGAGTCGGTCTATAATCACATGAATCAGTTAAAGTACAATAGAACCAGACGAGTTTGTACAGAAACTAAAATATGAAACGTGAGATGCGAAATTAGTGACATATGAAGGGTCTCTGTTAAAGATAATTCATTCAATGAGACGGATGACTAGGTACCTTAGAAACATGTCTCATCTAATTTGCAAAATTCACATGCAATTTAGTTGAGTAAAAGTTTCATAGTAGCTATTGTTATTTAAGATTTTTTTAACACGAACTCTATTAATGGTCGTTTACCAGAGGATGTAGCTTGTTTGTCGGAGGACTTGATATAGGTGGAAGAGATGTTAATGGTGGAAATGATTTGGCTGGGCTGGGCTGGGGTGGGGAGCGGGTGGGGTTATTTTGTACTTTTTAAAAGTTATTGGACTTTATTTACAATTTTTTTTTAGCTTTTTTTTTATCTATTTTTGTTTACTTAAAGAGGAGGGCAAAATCGTCAAAATATGTCAATGGGGATGTAATTTGCAACAAACTGCAAATGTTGTGGATGTCTGGTGCTAAAAAAATTGATTATGAGTAGATTTGTTACAGATTTAAAAGATTTGGGACCAAAATTACAAATTACCCATATAAAAAAGACAAGATAATACATATCTTTTCTTAACTACTAGGAAAATCTTGTAATATAATATTCACTAACATCTTTAACTATCAATATCCAGGCATAATTAGTTAAATAATGTAAGGCGGCAAAAATGATTTAATCCAGACCCAGCCATTGGACCATGTTGGAATACAGTACTAAATAGTGTAATGTAGGAGCTTGTCTGTGATCGCATGAATCAGTTAAAGTGTATTAAAATTAGACGAGTTTGTACAGAAACTAAAATATGAAACATGAGGCGTGAAATTAGAGACATATGAAGGGTCTCTATTAAAGATAATTCATTCAATGAGATGGATGACTAGGTACCTTAGAGACATGTCCCATCTAATTTGCAAAATTCACGTGCAATTTGGTCGAATAAAAGTTTCAAAGTAGCTATTCAAGATGCTAAACCTTTAGTAATCGTAGTCAACACAGATACGGAACCTACAAGGACATGAAAGAATATATTAGTTTGTTAAAGACAATAGACAATAAAAACATGCTAGTGAAATGTGTCCTTTTGGGTTCGATTATTTGAAAGTACTAAATATGACTCGATAACAAGGTGAACACAATTTTAATTTTTTTTCTTTTTTCATTTGCAATATTGTCTAATCTATCTTAGTAGCGATTATACAATTTGTTAGAATATATATTGGAAGATTCTCATATATATTATAAGATTATCTCAATATATTAGAATATATTAGTCGATTGATTTACTTAATATAGATTAGGTTTACATTACTATATAAACTCCATTGTAATTGTATTTTCATAATGTCGTCTGCCTAATAAATTGGTTGTTCTTTCTTTATTCTGTTCTTCTTTATTCTTTCACATGGTATCAGAGCAAGTTTGACTCAACTTAGTTTAAACTTGAAATTGCTTCCATTCTCTGGCGAGTGGCCTTATGCCACTCATTCGACCAAGTCTTTTTTCGTTTCTTTTAGATACTGTAACCTGGCTAAGTTTGGAATTTGAAATTTGTCCAGAGCCTTGATTATGTATTGAATATTAAGTTCATTCTTTCTCCTCCCCTACTCAAAGTTCAGCACATTAAAAAAAAAACCTTATTCCTTTAAACCAAATCTGAAAATTCGAGTAAGTAAGGTGTGCCCACGGCTTACGCAAGGTTTGATTCTGCATTAAGGAAAAGACTTTGGCTGCTCGAGTCAGTAAGGCGTGCCCACGGTTTAAGCAAGGTATGCATCTACATTGTGCATCTTTTCGAGCTAATCATGGCAACTAAAAGGGATGATTGAAATTTGTTCAGTTGTTCTGTTCTGAAATTTGATTGATTTTGCATCCAGTATGTCCAAATCAGTTTGGAATTTGTCCAATTGTTCTGTCCTGAAATTTGGTTGGACAATCTATCTCCCCCTTTCTATCCCATTCTTTTCTTCTCTGCAATTTGGTATTTACATCCATTAATTTGGATTTAGAATTTAGTCCAGTAACCTGTAATTTGGTTGGTTAATCTGGACAATCTGTCTTCCTCTTCCTATCCCTTTCTTCTTATCTCTGCAATCTGGTATTTGCATCCATTAATTTGGATTTGGAATCTGGTCCAGTAATCTAGAATTTGGTTGGTTATGTTTCTGGTTAATCTGGACAATCTGTCTCTCTCATCCTATTCCATTCTTCTCTTATGTACAATTTGGTATTTGCATCCATTAATTTGGATTTGAAATCTGGTCCAATAACTTTTAATTTGGTTGGTTTTGTTTCCGGTTAATTTGGACAATTTGTCTCCCCTCTCATCTCTTCTGGTATTTGCATCCATTAATTTGGATTTAAAATCTGGTCCACTAACGTGGAATTTGGTTGGTTTTGTTTCTGGTTAATCTGGACAATCTGTCTCCCCCTTCCTCTCTTTTGGTATTTGCATCCATTAATTTGGATTTGGAATCTAGTCTAGTAACCTGAAATTTGGTTGGTTTTGTTTCCGGTTAATCTGGACAATCTGTCTTCCCCTTCCTATTCTTTTCTTTTCTCTCATTTTCCCTTCTTTCTATAATACTAGTTTTTTGTTCACTTTTGAGTGATTCTCTTATCTCTTAGAAGAGTAAGAAGCATACTGTTGTTTTCCGTTCTTCTACTGAAACAGAGTATCGTGCTATGTCGTCTACTACTATTGAGATTGTGTGGTGGCCTTGGTTACTTACTGTGGTTGCCTTGGTTACTTGCTGATATAGCTTGCTGACTTTTTCACAATGTTACATCTGGTCCATCATTTTCGTTTCTTGCTTGACAAACTCTCGCTGCTTATTGTTATAGCATCGTGAGTTTGAGTGGGGATGTTAGAATATATATTAGAAGATTCTCATATATATTATAAGATTGTCTCAATATATTAGAATATATTAGTTGATTGGTTTACTTAATATAGATTAGGTTTACATTACTATATAAACTTCATTGTAATTGTATTTTTATAATGTCATCTGCCTAATAAATTGGTTGTTCTTTCTTTCTTCTGTTCTTTTTTATTCTTTCACATGTGAAAAAAGAAAGAACAAAGAAAAAAAAAAGAACAACCAACTTTATTAAGTAGACCTCTTTATGAAAATACTGATACAACTGGTTTATATAATAAAGTAAACATAATCTATATTAAGTAAATCAATCAACTAATATATTCTAATATATTGAAACAATCTTATAATATATACGAGAATCTTCTAATATATATTCTAACACAATTAACCAAAAACAACATGATCATCCTGTTATGCGTGAAATAAAAGCTTAGTCTGACAAAGAAAATTACCACAAGAACAACCGTGTAAGGTATGTTATGATAAAGTCTACTCAATCACATAAATCCACTCTTCTTTTTTTTTTTTTTTTTTTTGAACTATCCCACTTCAAATCTTGTACCCACATATTTCCCAAAACCTAACTACACCGGTCAATGGACACTTTCAGAAGCAAAAATTAGACGCTATCTAGGACAAGGTATAGATAATCCTTACATTCATACATTACAAATTACTCTGTTTTCCTAATGGAAAAAATTGAGACTAGCAAAACTTGTTAATTTTGATGAACATACTTAGTACTTTTGTCCCAATACAACAAATATACTTTAGTCTATGTACTTAATCAACTATTCTTTTGAATGCACGAAAATTTTAGATCAACCTTCAACGATATTAATTATTAGATTGGTTGATTAATCATCGGGGTTTGAAGAGTACTCAAAAGATCAATCGTATGGAGTTTCCACTATCTTTTAACATATATTTATTAACATAATGGAAGATTAACAAAAATAGTGAATGATTAAGAAGAGTGGAAGATCAAGATACACGAAAGATTACCGCTTCAACCAGATTATTCTATTTCATCTCTTAAAATGAAAAGAGCTTAAATCAAAATACGAAAATAATGGCTATAGATGTTCCCTAGGTTGCAATATGTGCCTCCATCTCAACAAATTCTTTTCAATCTTATAGAATAAAGAAAATGATTATTTATTTTGTCTAAAATCTTGACTGACTTGTATCTCATTTACCCTTTCTAAATATTAAATATCTAATATAATTGTTAGGGTTTTTAACCCTTATTAATACAAACGTACATAATCATGAAGGTCATCAACATATGTACACCTTTTGATTCGTAATGATCACCAATGAAGCGATTTTAGGGCTCAGATTAGCTAGCCACTAGGAACAGTGCACAAGCCCTTCAAAAATAGGCACAAGGTTTTACCCGGATCCCAAGTATACTCCTCACACCCTATGTTCGGCTAGTAACTCCGTACTCTAATTTTAGGGTCGGAGTTACTGTTCATACACTTTGGATGAATTGGAGGCCACACAACTTGTTATAAAATCGTGTCTCTCAAACCCAGCTTTTTAAAGGGATTAAAAACGCGCATTTTCTCCTTCAGCTTATTACTGTGTCGTGGCAGTATGTGATTGCCCCGTCAGTAGAGTAAAGGATTGTGCTTTCTTCAGATCAATAGCAACCATTGGATTGAATCCAATGGATGTAATTGATTAGTGATTGGATACACTCCACCTCTCTGCCTTGGGAATCTTATACAGTTAGTTTTGGCTGAGTTTAGTTTTTCTCTCTTAATCTCAACACCCTGTCCAACTTCATCTCGTTCTGGTTCTTATCTGGTTCTTCTCCCTTTCTTTTTCTTTTTTTTTTGGGAATAAAGAGTAAGGTTGTTGGCTTAACAGCCGTAGAGTTGAGTGAACAGTAATCAGTGGTCTGGGTCTGTTTCGTGAAACGGAAGGTGAACAGTAATTCTTGGTTAGGATGTTAAGCTTTCTGAAGGAAGGCGTGGCTTTAGGGTAGATTGGTTAGGGTATTTTTATGATCTGGGGAGACCGGTGCCTATTTTTGAAGGCAGAACGCAATGTTCCATAGTGGATTGTTAACCTGAGCCTAAATTTCATCTGTTGGCTGAAGTGATTGCAAAAAAATATGTTTGGTCTATTCTATATTGTATATGATATTTTCATATTTTTGTAGTTTAGAAGTTGTAATCTCAACACAACTCAATAGCAAACCACTAACAAACTCAATCACAAGGATTTTAAGCCTAAAAATAAAAAATAAAAAATTGAGATGAAGACCGATTGCTGTATAAAATTAGTAGGGCAGTGGCGCACTTAAGGCTAAGGGACTAATCTCAACTGTTGTATTAATCCAGCGGCTGTTAATAAAAAAGAAACACAATCATCATCATTCCAATTGCTGTGTAAAATTAGTACACGTGGCCTCTGACACCTCTAACTCCAACAATATCAATAATGCGACTTTAACCCATAAGAAAAGTGGGTTCGATTTCTCATATTCTTCACCTTGATTCACTAACTCACGCCTTTATTCTTTGGTTGCATTGTGCTTTTCCCTTGTGGAGCTATAGACTTTCACCACTTCCTTGTACTACCAAAGAAAAATTGTCCTCTGTCTATTTGAAGGCTTGTTAAACATGCTTTAAATTTACCAGCACGAAGAACTTTAGTGCCCATGCCCGTAGGATTATCAATTTTTGAATTTTTTAATAACACTACTTCACCTATAGCTAATTTTACTTCGATATATAATTTTTTAATAACACTACTTCACCTATAGCTAATTTTACTTCGATATATTTTGATCTCCCATGATATACATGATTTTTACTCAACATTAAAGCACTTTGACTATTAGTATATAGATACACAGTATTATGCAAAACATTCAATTCACGAAGTGAAATTTTAAGCCATAAACCCTCTAAGATTGCGAAATATTCAGTTTCAGTACTTGATAAGGCTACCAAGAACTGAAGCTATACAAAACCTACACTTAGAGTGCCTACTGTTTAATTGTGGAACCTAATTATTGCATTTTGCAGAACCGTACACATGAATGGACCTTCATGACATTACAAGAAATAGCGGCGACTTCCCTGTCGTCCCCTATAAGATAGCGTATATAGTGACGACAAAAGTTTGTCATCGCTATGCATATGTTTGGTAGTGCTGAAATTATATTTTAAGTGCTTATATTATAAGTTGTGGGTGAATGTGTGGATAAAAATGAGTTGTAAGTTATGTGTCCTATGAAATGTGTAGATAAAAAGTATGTTTGACCAACTGAAATTATAATTTAAGCAGTGGCAAACATGTGCATAGTGTACTAAGAGCTATAGCGACGACATTTGTCGTCTCCATAAATCAATTTAGTCGTCGGTTTTGTTTTGAAAGATGGCGGAAAGTTTATCTATAGCGATGACAAAATCTACCTATAGCGACGACATTGTTGTCCCTATAAAAGAGATTTTTTTTTTTGAAAACTTAGGCATGGAATTTGATTTTCACTAATAATTTTTTTTTAACTTTATAAGCAATTATAGAAAATGTTGTTTATTGAACAAATATATATTATAAAAACAAATATAATCACAAGAATTCATTTGTTTCCAATAGTTTGGTTGTGATTTTACAACCCTTAAGTCAATGGTTCAAATCACATTTCACACATTCTAAATTAAAAATACTTGACAAAGCTGTTACCACACGATTACGATATGGCCGTCACGTCAGCACAGGACCCATTTAAGCCCAGTAAGAGCCTAGTTCGCAATCTATCAAGAGCCCTATCTGGGCCCTGCTAGGGCCTTGGAATGGCCCGTCATGCACTCGGGCCTTCGACAGCCAGAAATCTGCGAGTCATGTGGAGGGCCTCGGCGCCCCCATGCGAACCATAGGGCCTCGTCAGGCCTCGCATCACTCGTTACCAGCGAGCAACTCGATATGCCGGGAGAACCAGAGAAATAATTAAAGAAAGATCGCGTTGATTTGGCGCACGAATCCTCAAAAGGAAACCGGATCGTAATCTCCCAAAATCATGCAGCATTATAAACTCAAAGAAGGAAGATAATCTCGAAGATTGCAGGGATAAGGAAGGATCTTTATCACATAAGGAATGAGGATCCGATTGAGTATCAAATTGATTGGTCTCCTAAATCAATTAAGTCTCTCGCGCTATAAGTACAACGCCCCCGGTTGTTCTAAGGTACGCACTTTTACGCTTAAGAATCCCACCCTAAACTCTGCTCAAACCTCTGTCTGCTTGTCTCTCCCACACCCCTATTTTGTTCCCGTCCCCGCGTATTTCACATATACCGGCTGTTGACTTGATCGTCGGAGTGCCAACGATCGCCGGACCCTTTTTCTCTGGAGATCTTGGTGCCTAACGATCGTCCTAGTGTGCAGGTAACATACGAGCTGGCAGAGGATTGACTGGAGATCTGTTGGCACGTGGATTGGTGCAGGTTCAGATGTCAACAGATTGGCGCTGTCTGTGGGAATCGAAAAATCTTACACGACCAAGTGCTTGTTGTAAAGCGTGTCTTCTACCCAAAGAAGCATGACATCCGAACAGTCCACAAAAGAAGAGGTGGAGTCCCACCACACCAACCTGCGATAGGAAAGCGTTCAGGACCTACAGAACGTCACCCGTCGTAGAAAGAGAAGACATCAGAAGAAACGGACGATGGAACAGGAGAACCAGGACCTCAGGATGGACAACGCCCGGATGAAGGCCACGCTTGAATTGTTGGAGAATCAATCCCTCCAACATGGACCCAAGCGCAGCCGTACCCGGAGGAGTCCCTCACCCACTGGTTCGCTGGACAGCCATGGTTCCCGAGAGGAACCCCCTGTTTCTAACGACCGGAACCCTCGGAATCCAGCTCCGAAGCCCCCGCAGGACGGTTACAAAGGGAGACCCTTCCCTGTACGAGAAAGCCATCATGTCCCTGCAGCTAGCGTGTTTGACAGGCTGGGAGTAGGGTCCTCGATCGCACCACCCAGCCCTCGCACAGCAGGCGTAGCGAACATAGCGAGGCCCGTACGGAGAAGAAGAAGGACCCGAAGAATCAAGAAAAGGCCGAAGATGAAAAGGAAAGGCTGGAGTGTTATGAGGACGATGACGACGAGAATCTACCCTTCACCAACTACATGAAGGCAATGGAAGTGCCAGTCAACTTCCGAATGCCTATCATGGATAAGTATAACGGGAGAGGTGATCCCACGGACCACATAAACACCTACAAAACAAAATCCAGGGCCAATCTCCCGCAGTGAAGTGTCGGAATTTCCATACCACGCTCACGGGTGACGCAAAGAGGTGGTACAACAAGCTAAGGCCAGGGAGCATCCGAAGCTGGCCACAGCTCAAGAGGGAGTTCGTCAACGCCTTCATTGGCAACCGGACGATGATTGCTGACATCGCCCAACTTAATGATATCCGACAAAAGGAGGGAGAAACCGTCAAAAGCTACTTTAAACAATTCAGCAACATCATCAACAAGATCGAGACGGTGACCGACGAGAAGGCCCTGGATGCGTTGATAACAGGGCTCCACATGCGAACCCCCTTTTGAAGAGACGTCCAAAATAGTCAATCGAAAGTCTACAGCCAGTTGGTAGACATGATCCAACGTGAAATCTGGTCAGAAGAAATGATCGAGAACAGAGAAAGAGCTGAAAGGGAGAGATGAGATGGATACATGAGAGAGGGGCGTCGCTCCCCAGAACCTCGGTTCTCCCGTTTTCAGAGGAGGCGTTCTCCAGAACCCATCAACAGCCATTACCGGAGGTTCAATCAAACAGAGGTAGCCCCAGTCCCACAGGCACCAGTAGCGGCCCCCCTACCCGCGATGAACCCGCCCAAGTTCTATCGTATACACAGGACTAGGGTGCATAAAACGGAAGATTGCCCGGATGTGAGGGAGCTAATCAACCGCGAGAACCACTGGCCAGCCGAGAGAGATCAAGCGGCGCGATGACGGCGAGGACCGCCCACACAAGGGCGAAGACCACCTCCTCAACGCCACAACGATGGACCTCGCCGCGATGGAGGGAGGAACGAGGAGAATAGGGACAACCAAGGGTCGAGAGGTCCCAAGGAGCCCCGCCTGTCCTAGAGATAAATACCATCTTTGGAGGACCATACGTCGGAGGAAGCACGATGAACTCACGGCGTAACTACGCGAAGGCTGCCAGGGGGGAACCCCTAGAGAGTTGGCAGGTACACGGGCATCGGCCTAGAATACCGCCAATCTCATTCACTGAGGATGACGAATCCGGGATACATTACCCGCATTGCGATGCCCTAGTGGTGCGCTCCATTGTCGCCAAGAACGGCCTAAGCCGGATGTTGGTCGACGACGGAAGCACCGTGAACATCCTATTCGGCAATGCATTCGACCAAATAGACGTAGATCACGAACCGACGGCCATCACCGAGCCACTATTTGGTTTCACCGGGGACAGTCTCGTCCCACGAGGAAGGATTACCCTGGCAGTAGATTTCGGGGAACCACCATGCCACCTCCGGAAATTCATGGAATTTCTGATAGTGGACACCCGCTCGGCCTACCACGGGGTCCTTGGTAGACCCGCGCTGAAGGATTTACAGGCGGTTACGTCCATACACTACTTGGCGATGAAATTCTCGACTCCCGGAGGGATAGCTAAAATTCGTGGTAATCAGACGGAGGCACGGGCATGCTACATGAACGCGTTACGAAAAGCTGCTAAGCGCGAAGATATCACCCCGGCCGCAGCAACTTGAAACCCTGCCGACGGCATTTCTGTTTTATCTTTTCTTTCCGCATTGTTTTGATCTCTTTAGAGATTTTTCCTTTTTGCCGGACGCCAGGAAACTAGGCGCCGTTCAATAAATATTCGTCTTTTATGCAACCAACGCGTCCCCCAAACGGAGAGTACCAACACGGCAGCGAGGGAGTGTGGTTCGCGGCCAACTCTGATTAACTCGCTGGGTAAACATTTTACGCGTAAGAAAGCAAGTACAAAGAACACGGCAGCGAAGGAGTGTGGTTCGCGGCCAACTCTGATTAACTCGCTGGGTAAGCATTTTACGCGTAAGAAAGCAAGTACAAAGAACACGGCAGCGAGGGAGTGTGGTTCGCAGCCAACTCTGATTAACTCGCTGGGTAAACATTTTACGCGTAAGAAAGCAAGTACAAAGAACACGGCAGCGAGGGAGTGTGGTTTGCGGCCAACTCTGATTAACTCGCTGGGTAAATATTTTACGCGTAAGAAAGCAAGTACAAAGAACACGGCAGCGAGGGAGTGTGGTTCGCGGCCAACTCTGATTAACTCGCTGGGTAAACATTTTACGCGTAAGAAAACAAGTACAAAGAACACGGCAGCGAAGAAGTATGGTTCGAGGCCACCTCTAATTATCTCGCTGGGTAAACATTTTACGCGTAGAGCATGCAAGTACAATTAACCCGGCAGCGAGGGAATGTGGTTCGCAGCCGACCCTATCAAACTACTGGACAAACAGTCAACGTAAAAGTACACAATTAGGATTCATCCGATATTACATAAAATTCGAGCATGGAGCGCGAACCACCCCGTGCTACTAGAGACGCTATTTGTGACTTCGAACTTGTGCCCATAATTCCGTAAGCAACACTAAACACCGATGAGGCCCAAAACAAACATGCAATTCAGGGGCACGATAAGAGCACACGCACGCAAGTATAAAAGTACATCGACACCCTTTTTATTACATACGATACATAATACAAGAAAAGGTATAACTGCAATATGTTCTGAAACCTCCGCTGCCTCTCTGGGTCAGCACATAAATGGGGTAACTAGATCTGCTAACCCTATCCCCTTATCTACGCTGGCCCTGCCCAGGTTGGGGAACCTGACTTCACCATGATTGGGAGTCTCCCAAGCCATATATGAGTTGATTTGATGGCTTATTAGACCATACTGCTCAAAAAATGCCATTGATGTCTTTTTTGGTAGTGGGAGACCCCCTAGTCCCGTCAACCGTTAAGGGGAGGGTCGAGCTAAGGCTGCTAAGCCTAAGTCCCCACCCCGTACGTTTGGTCCCCTGAACGTTGATTGGCCGAATTTTTGGTCCTCAGAATGTTGATTCTCAGATTGACAGGCATCTGGATGGATGCCAGCCTTCTAGTCGCACCACCATCACACGTTTTATATCTCTATCTTGATCGCACGATAATGGCAGGTTATGTGCAATAGTCTTGCGATGGGAGAGTCTGGTTGGGCTTACATCCTATTTATAACAGGCTACGTTGGGAAAAGGGGTAATGCAATAAATACGGTCATAACAGAAAATCCGGAATGGCGCACGGACGTTCTACCTCCCCAAGGCGTTGAAGACGCCAACCTTCCGGGTTCCACCAGATATCTGCGTCATCAATGCTAGGGGAATGATTCCCAAATCTAAAACATCTTCCCCTCCACGCGCACACAGAATCGAATCGTCGGATAAACAAAAGGTCAAATCCAATTTTGTTCTTCAATTAATTCGGGCAAAATAAAACTTAAAGATTACAAAATATAAGTGCCCTGCCGCCTCTTCAAGGGTCGGCACATTGAGAGCCTCTCTCCGTTGGAGGGGGTATCTGGTCACCTGCGGTATTAGGCCCAGCGTCAGGGACCTGAGCCTCAGCAGGGCCCTGTCGAAGGAAAGAAAGGTCCCATTCCGGGTGGACCTCCATGATGCTCTCTACCAATTGCTCGCCTCCAGCTGTCATCAAACGCTGGGCAAGGTCCTGATACTCAGGTGTCTCCACAAATGCATCCTGGTAAGCCTCCACCGCCTTGGCCCCGGCAACCGCACATTCGACCCGGATCCTCTCCAACAACTTGCCCTCCTCCGCGACGAGGGTCTCCATCCTGCTAGTCGCGTTGGCAAGAGCTTCTTCGGCGGCCAGTGCCCGGTCCTCTGACAACTTTTGGGCCTCCTCAGTGCGCTTCTGCGCCTCTTCGGCACTCTTTAGAAGCTCTTCGGCCCTTTTCCGAGAGGCCTCGGCAACCCGTTTTTGTTCCCGGGCGTCCTTCAGGCACTATTTCGAGGCCTTCAACTCAATCTCATATTTCTCCTTGATGTTCGCCTCCCTAGCTACAGAGGCGTCGAGCTTGAATCGAAGTCCTCCTCTTTCGAACTCCAACTGCGCCTTCTCGAGCTGAACAGCTTTAAGCTCTTCGGACAGCTTGGCGGACTTGGCCCCTTCCTCATGGCACTGGCCGTCAAAACTTTCAACAATACTGAACAGCTCTTTGCTCAGTACTAGGCCCCGTATCAGGTTCATTTCTGCCATCTTCAGCCGCTCCCGTACAGTGGCCCCCTCGACAGTCTTCTTCCATTTCTGGGTCCAGTACTTGTGCACGCTGGCCGCCATCATCGCAGAATGGGCCGGAAGCATTTCCAGGACGGACGTCTCCAGTTCTCCTCGATGTTGGGTTATCCGGACGGGGCTCCCTTGGTCGGGCGAGTTGCCAGGTTTCTTTAAACTCTCAGTTCGTCCCGACTTGCGGGCATCCCCCATGAACCCCCCTTCAGATGCAGGAGCCTTCCTCTTTTGTGCAGGAGTATCACCCACATCCTCGGCAATACCCTTTCCTTTGTCCTTGGCTGGGATGCGACTGGGAGACAGGTCGGTTACCGAAGGAGAAGGAGGAGGAGGAACGACCTGATTGGGGGCGGGCTCTGGTGGCGCAGCAGTCGGGATACCTTGCGATGGCCCAGGCACCTCCCGAACAGGCGCTTGAGCGGATGACCCCTCGCCGCTAGCAGGGCGGGCGAGGTAGAGTGTGGGCATGCTTCTGAACCTGAAAGTTGTTAAGAACATACATTAGTGAGCGGTGCGCCCAGATCATTCCTCGCCATAGCATCAGAACACCAAAGCAAGTGAGACTTACACATTAGTCCATAGCTGGCCAAAAGTTTATCGTCTTTCAGAAGATTCCCAAGGCTCCGAAACTCGCTACTGAGGGACCGAACCTTATCCCACTTCGACCTCAGCTCTCATTGGCTTCTCTTCGGGATCGGTGGCTTCCCGCAATCTGCAAAAAGAAATAAATGCATCAAGTCAGGAGTCATGATCAAAATTTCATATGATTGTGGGGAGTTATACTAAGATCTCCGAAATGTCGAGGGATGGACACGTGCGGAAGAGGGTCCTCAGGCGTAAATTCCCAATCCCTGCCAACGAAGATGAACCTCTCTTTCCAGTTGTGCACCTTGTTGGGACTGTCGGTGGCCGTCCTCCATTTCTGACCCGGCCGAGAGATATGTTATACCAGCCGGCAGACCAGTAGGGTCGGTATATGGACTCAAACTCCCTGGGAGACAAGTCTCCTCCAGCCTTGGCAACGCTCCACAAAATATAGGAGGCTACCATCTGCCCCCAGCCATTTGGTGTTATTTGACAGGGAGCCAGATAACAGTCCCTCAACACTTGGCGAAAGAAAGGGTACATAGGTAGGCGAAGGCCTTGCTGCATCGCAGGCTCGTAGACTGCCACATACCCTTCGGGCGGTTGGTCGGCACGCTCTTCTGGGCTCGGGGCTCTGAGCGTCACGGACAAAGGAATATCGTAGGACAACTGTATGTTCTCCAACTCCGCCTCCGTGATCCTCGACTAAGCCATATACGCTTCGGTTGCCGACCGTTTCAGCTCCTCGTCCAGAGCCCTCGCAGCCGGAGCATCCCTCTTGTCCAGAGACCCTCTCATTTCAGGCACCCCTGCGTCTGACTTCTCCTTCACTACTGTCTCTCTCGTCGGCACGGGGGGGCTGAGCTCCCTCCCACTCGTCGACGGAGCCGACGGGTTCACAACCAGGGGCTCTGGATTCACCCCTCCTGCAGCTCCAGAAGAAGAAGGCGATGTAGAGGTCGACGAAGCTCCCAATAATACTAGGGTTTGTAGGAGCGTCGGACGGATTCTGTGAGTCGTCGCCTTCAGATGACATTTGGCCATACCCAAGTAATGAAATCGTACTGTGGCTATGAAAATAAACAATGCAAACAAATTTCAACCGCTGTCTGAACGCTTACCTCGACTGTACGGCTCAAATGGCACACCAGCGTCAAGCGTCTTGGCTATCGGTAGAATAGCTACAGTAAGCACGACGGTAGGAAGAAGGTGCAACTTTGGGGTGGATGCCTGGTTTTATATAGGCGTGTTCACACATCCACCGTGTAGATCCCAAGTGTTCAATCTGGGCATACGGACGGTCGACACGTGTCTTCAATGGTGTAGTAGGCGGGAAAGCGAAACCTATGCATTTAATGATTCGGGGGCGCACGCGTGGAACGCGTCCCCATATTCCCTTTCACGCGACCGCATTTAATGCATACACCCCATCACTCATGATTGCCTGACCAGAGAGTGACAGGCTTGATAGACAGAATCACGCCATCAGAGAGCACGTCAGCATTGGCCTGGCCCCTTGAAGCCCTCACCCGTCATAAATGTTCGGCTTCGGACTTGGAGGACTATACTGAGTAGGATGAATTACTCCCTGCCGAACCACCTTAAGAACACATTTTCCGCGAGACACATTCCTGCGAGGCACACCAACATTATGTTTATCCTCAAAAGTCCCACGCCTATCATAAATAATAGGCTTGGACTTGGGGGACTATTGTTACCACACGATTACGATATGGCCGCCACGTCAGCACAGGCCCCATCTAAGCCCAGTAAGAGCCTAGTTCGCAATCTATCAAGAGCCCTATCTGGGCCCTGCTAGGGCCTTGGAATGGCCCGTCACGCACTCGAGCCTTCAACAGCCAGAAATCTGCGAGTCATGTGGAGGGCATCGGCGCCCTCATGCGAATCATAGGGCCTCGTCAGGCCTCGCATCACTCGTTACCAGCGAGCAACTCGATATGCCGGGGAAACCAGAGAAATAATTAAAGAAAGATCGCGTTGATTTGGCGCACGAATCCTCACAAGGAAACCGGATTGTAATCTCCCAAAATTATGCAGCATTATAAACTCAAAGAAGGAAGATAATCCCGAAGATTGCAGGGATAAGGAAGGATCTTTATCACATAAGGAAGGAGGATCCGATTGAGTATCAAATTGATTGGTCTCCTAAATCAATTAGGTCTCTCGCGCTATAAGTACAACGCCCCCGGTTGTTCCAAGGTACGCACTTTTACGCTTAAGAATCCCACCCTAAACTCTGCTCAAACCTCTGTCTGCTTTTCTCTCCCATACCCCTATTTTGTTCCCGCCCCCGCGTATTTCACATATGCCGGCTGTTGACTTGATCGTTGGAGTGCCAACGATCGCCAGACCCTTTTTCTCCGAAGATCTTGGTGTCTAACAGTCGTCCTAGTGTGCAGGTAACATACGAGCTGGCAGATGAGTGACTGGAGATCTGTTGGCACGTGGACTGGTGCAGGTTCAGACGTCAACAAAAGCTTAGTAGATCGGGTCGGCCATAAGATTAGATCAGGGACCCACAAAATATATGAAATTAATTTTTTTTTAATTATTAAAAATTTGATTCCTATAGGGACGACAAAGTCATCGTTAAAGAAGAATCGTCTATAGAGACAACAAAATGTCGTCGTAATAAAACTATACCTACTAGCTTATAGCGACGACAAAATCGTCGCTATAACATTATATCAGAGACTTTTCGATCTATAGCGACGACAATAGTCGACTTTTTGATCTATAGTCGTTGCTATATGCAACATTTCTTGTAGTGTGATATGGTCGTCATGGGGGTTGGAAGAGGGTGTGAAGCCTCCTTCTCCGGGGTGTGGGGCGGAACCTCGGTCTAAAATTTCGTTAAGGATATTTTAGAGATTTCACACTTGTAATTTCGATTGTCCTAATTTTTTTTCTTCTTATAAATAGGGTTTATTCTAACAACAAGCAAAGGAAGAGAGAGAATTTGAGGGTGTCGATTTCTCTTATAAACTACACTTTCATTATAGTGAATTACTGCAGTGGTGGAGAGATAACGTAGTCTCAAACTTAGGCGAAGCTCTATAAAAACTTACGTGTTCGTGTGTGTCTTTTTTCTTTTTGTAATATTTTGCTCTCGTTGATATAAAATTAGAGTAGGATTATACATTTTAACTGGAATCGAACTAGAATTGGAGGTTTCGATCTGTTTCTTAAAAAAAAAATTAGGAACCGAGAACCGACCAGGTCCGGGTCAGTTCTTGGTTCTTGAACTGAAACCATGGGTGCCCAATTCTAAACCGAATTTGTTATTTTTTATAATTTTTTTATTTTTTACAATTTATTCACCCTAACCTAATGACCCCTAACCCAACACCCACGGTACCAAAGATAAAAGTCTAACTGTCCAAGACCCAAACCAAAAGTACAAAACCCACCACCCCTAAATCTAAACTCAATCGACCCAATTCCAAATACTCAAATCAAAATTTCTCAATCGCTATTTGCTTTTCCCTTTTTCTAAATCTAATTTATGGATTTGCAATTTTGGTGTAGAAATTATTTTAATATCTAACGTTTTTAATATTTACGGTATTGTAATTTTTTTTTTCAAAACATGTTATCAGCCACGATTTTAAAAGAAAATGTTATGGATAGAACTGAACTTTAACCGGTTCGAGTTTGGTTCCAATAATTATGTGGACCCGAATAGTTCTATTTACAAAATACTCAAAGTGAAACGGGTGGTTCCAGGTATTGAATTACCCGGACCGACCCACCCGACGCCCATGCCTAGATTAGAGCCTCTAATTCTCAACAACATACAATGTATCTTAATAACCACTTTAAACAAGTCCTAAGAGGCTTACCCAAGTTTGACATAAATCTACTTAACAAACTTATTGGATAAGCAAGATCATGCCTACAAATAATCATCGAATACATAAGAGATCCTATGACATTAGAATAAGGTATGTGTTCCATTTATTTCCTTGCATTTTCACTTTTAGGAGATTGATAAGTTGACAAACTTGTATGACGAGCTAAGAGTATACCTGATAAGTGCATTTTGTGCACTTATTAGGACCTTTAAATTAAACTTTTATTCCGTCATTTTATTGAATTCTCACTTAATTTGGTATTTTATTCTTCATTTTTCAGTTTTGGACTTGTTTAATAGCAATTGAAGAAGAATAGATGAAAAGAAAAATAAATTGGAAGATATTTCGAAAGAATGAAGATCCAATTGAACTCAATCAAAAGTTGAAGGACCAAATTGGAGATTATCAAAAGTTGAATGACCATATTGAAGATTATTGAAAGTTGAAGGACTATATTGAAGATTATTGAAAGTTGAAAGACCAATGGAAATTAATGAAAAGTTGGATGACCAAAAGCCGTAGAATTCAAAAACCTAAGCTGGGCGAGCGCCCAGCAACCTAAGACAAAAATAGAGAGCAAAAGGGATCAACTGGGTGATCGCTCGGGAAAGTACTGGGCGATCACCCCGTGTTAATTTTGGCTGCGGGAGATTTTTTTCCTTTTTCAATTCGACTCCAATTAGGTAACTTTTGGCCCACGATTTTTAGGTCTTTTTTAGCATCTTTTGGGGGCACCATTAGGGTAGTATATATATGAGTTATTAACTCATAATAGGTTGTTGAGAGTTTTGGGGAAGAGAACATTACAAGAAACACAAAACAGAAGACCAAGATTCATCTCTCCAAGAACGAATATCAAGATTTCTTCTCTCTCAAGATTTCTTCGTTCTGGGTTATGAATTCCATAGTTTCTTCTTCTATTTCTTCTCTTATTATTAGTATGTTAGGTTAGTTTATTTTGTGCTAGGATTACGATGAAGTTTGTAATCTAAATTCTTCCATCTTGAGACTTGGTTTTTGACAATTTATTTCATGATAGTTTTGAATAATTAATTTTGATTTATATGAATCTACAATTATATGCACAATAATTGTATGATTGTTGTGGTGTGTTTTATTGTCAAAAGATTAAAAGCATGTTAGACGCTATTTTAATTATATTAAAGTCCGATAGGGGATAGAAATATATCGTTGTGCTTTAGGTGATCTTTAATTATCCACAGAAATTTAATGCATTTGTTTGTATTCGCATTGGTCATAGAAATATAGTCGAGTCATGCATATGAATATGTTTAACTTTATTCGAGAGAAACTGTTGAACAATCTAGGGATATTAATCATTATAACTGATGTAATTTATCAAGACCAATAATCAAGATAGATGAATTAACTATTATAAGTGGATTCGGGATCCTAGTACTCTTCTTCTCAATTTTAAAGTAAATCTTCATTATAATTAGTTTATTAGTTCAAATTCTAATTAGTTCTTAAACACCAAACATCAAAAGTTCAATAGATTCGGTTAAGGTTAGTATAATTGAATTGAATTATCTAAATCTTCGTGGGAACGATACTTGAACTCAACATTCACTTTATTACTTGTATGACGAGCTAAGAGTATACTCACAAAGTTAGCTTGATTGATGCCAAATTTAGTTATTAGCTTTTTTAAGTAGGACTCTTGAGAAATAGGTAGTCTATTTTCAGCCCTATCTTTTTAATACCCTTATCAAGTATCTTCTTTGCACTCCGTATGTCTTTCGTATAAGATTCAAATTTTAAAAGATTATGCATCCATTCTATTTCACTCTTACAATTACTTGTAACTAACATATGATCAATATAACAATAGATATTCAACACAGTTCTATTTCTTATTATTGTAGTAAATACGTGCATCATAGTCAATTCTTTAAAAACCAATTTTGATTATAAAAAAGTCAAATCTTTTGTACCATTGCCTAGAAAACTGTTGAAGACCATATAAAGACTTTTAAGGAGACACACTTGTTCATTTTTTCCTTTCACTTGAAACCCATGTAGTTGAGACATGTAAATAACTTCTTCTAACTCTATATAGAGTAATGGAGGAAATCAATCTATACATCAAATTGTTCCAATTCCCAAATAAATTACCCCTAGCAACTAACCTATCATTATACCTAGGAGGATCATTAGGATTTGAACAACTATTTGCATTGAACTATCCTTTACTTATTAGGCTAAGATACTAGCTTCCAAGTTTCATTTCTTATTAAAGATTCCATCTTTTCTCCCATAGAACTCTGTCATTTTTCAAAACTTCAACACTTGATAGCATCTTCTTATAGTAAAGGTTCAAGATTTTCTATAGCTTCACATGAAACTAAAGCATAATCTATCAAACGTATGGAGCTATACCTTAAATTTGATTTGATTTAAAGTTGATTTGATTTGCCTTTTTTCCATATCTCTATTTGTTTATTAGTTTAAGTTTGAGTCTCAACTATAGGTGTTTAAGCAACTCCAACCATGATCTTTAAAATAGTGCAACTTTTATATCAAAATAGTATAATTTTCACACCATTTTTTCTAATCTCCAACCATGATCTTTAAAAATTGCACCAAATGAATAGTACTTATTTTGATATCTTATTAAAAAGAGTATAAAAAGAGATATATAACAAAAAACAAATTTGACAAGTATAAAAAGAAGAACAAAAATGGAAAAAATTTGAAAAACCCACGCCAAATGAACAGTGCTGCGCCAAATTTGGTGCAGCACTGTTCACTGCGCCATTTTTGGAGTTTGGTTTTAGCGTTCCATTGGAGCTTAATTTCACTACCTTGGAGTTGCTCTTAGTGTCTGTTTGACATGGATTATAATCCAAAAGGATTTTATTTCAGCCGTTATTTTTGACTTTTCAACCCACTCTTAACATGAAATAACCATATTACCCTTAACTAATAAAATGTCTATTTAAAAGAGAAATGACAATTTTATCATTTTACGTTAAATTGGTTTGAAAAGTCAACAATTTCAACTCAAATAAACCAATATTAGTTTATAAACTAGTTTATAATCTCTATCAAACGGGCTATTAGTTTCATCAAATTGAGTCTAATTTTGGTATAAATAAAATAATAAATTTTATATACTAACGATGGACATTCAAATGGGAATAAACAACATTTAGAAAAGTAACTAATTATCCATCGGAATTATAAACAAAAGAAGATATCTTAAGTTATCGACAACTTGTTATTTCACTAACAATTAAATGATATTTTAACATTAAGAACGTATACTTCAATTTCCAATATTGAAAATCAAATATTTTGTTATATTTAATTTAAAAATAAATTTTTTGTTATATAAATAAAGTAATTAAAATTATATAGTAACGGAAATAAACAACAATTAGAAAAAGTAACTTATCCATTGCCATTGGTATTATAGATAAAAAATATTTTAAATTACCGACAAATTATTATTTTACTAACTTATTAAAAATTAAAGAAAGAATAAGCTTCCATCGATGACATCAACGACCTCTCCATCAAAATCATCAACCAAAAAATCTTCATTGATTGTCTACGACATCATCTTCAACGCTACCGCTAGTAATTGTCGAACTAGGTGCGTTGGTGATAACCGATAGTATTATTCTTGTTTATTCCGTTTGAATCAGTGCTGTTAGAATCATTGACAATAATCGACGATTCACAATCTACCAGTGTTTAATTAAAAATTAAATGATATTTTAACATTACGAACGCATGTTTCAATTTGTAATATTAAAAGACAAATATTTTGTTAAATTTAATTTACTAATATAAATTTTGTATATAAATAAAGTAATAAAAATAATACACTAACGACTGAAAATTTTATCGAGAATAAAAATCAATTGGAAAATTAACTTATTCATCAGTATTATTGATAAAATAAAGATACTGAGCAATATTATAGCATCGCCAGTTATAGATAGTTGGAGACTAGTGATGGGGGTCATACCTAAAGGGGACTTGAAGAAGGTACATATTCATGTGTGGCGAATAATGATTTATTGATGGCACAATGGTTGATATCCGAGTTGCGTCAATTAATGTTGATTTCTGGTGAATCGACAAAGCGTCTGGGAGCTTACATGTTGGAGAACCTTGTTCTCAGGTTGGTTTCTTTGAGAAGTTCCATTTATAAATCTCTAAGATGCAAAGAACTTATGGGTTTTGATTCTTGAACTAATATCTTATATGCACATTCTCTATGCCTGGAATTGATTGTTTGATAAAATATAGTCACCATTTGGCATGCTAAAATTGCAAAGATGCCACATGGTTGACTTTTCAACAATTCTATATTGTCCTTATTTTAGGATATCAAGTTCTTATATTTAAAAATTTTATTGATTAAAAACAAAATTTTAAGTTGTAAACTAGTAATTGCCATTTGCAATATATCAATTCTCTATAACTCAATCTTATTAAAATTTGATCAAACAAATTGGTTCAATCTAAAAATTAGAAATTGGGCCGAAAACCGGTGCTAAACTCGCTCAACTGGTCGAGACATCAGAAATTTGATTGACATTTTTGGCCAATTAAATTTATTTATTAAAAAAAATCACTTTTCCAAATTAATATTACGAATTATTGGATAGAATCTTATGTTTAAAAATTCTCTAATAGATTGTTCTGTTAAAAAACTGTCAATAAATAAAATAATGAAAAAAATAATATTACTGATGAAAAAGTTCGCAAGTAACAAATTAAAGTGTTTACGACTCCAAGAGAACAACCTACAAGAAAAAGAAAATATATAATTAAGTAGAAATAAAGTTTAAAATTTAAAAGCATAAGAAAAATACCAGTCTATGAAACTCCCCTTTGTCGATGCTTGCTAGTGCATGTCTTTTTAGCTTTGTGATGAAGATTTCAAATCATTCATATTCTTTGATTGATCATGATTGCGTTGATTAATTTTCAACAATCCATTGATCGAATTCAAACCATTCCAAACGATAGAATGTTTTAATTTCCTGCCTAAGTTGAACGTGAGTAATCTAATCATTTTAATTTTGATTGATAAAAAATAAATTATTTTCAATTTTTAAATTTTATTATATTTATTTTCTTGTAAGCATGACCAGACTAGGGATGGCAAAAAAACCCACTGACTCGAACTCGCCCCGCGCCCCACCCCGCCCCACAAAGCAATAGGGGCGGGTTTGGGGCAGAAAAATCTGCCCCGGGCCGGGTCCGGGGCAACTCCGCCCCGCGACCTGCCCCTAAAAAAAAATTTTTTTTTTTTAAAATCATAAAATATAGTAGAAATTATGATTTTCACTAAAAATAGACTAAAAGAGAATCAAACCCGAGTTAAAACTTATAAACTACTAACATTAACCACTATACTACAACCCAAATCTTATAATTTTTTTGTTTTGCTTGGTATAAATATTTAAAAAAATTGTATATATATATTTTTAATTATTTTTCAGTTTAACAAAAAAATAAATAAATAAATAAATTCGCGGGGCGGATGGCGGGTCCAACGACCGACCCGCCCCGCCCCGCGAATTTGCGGGTCGCGAGGCAGGGCCGACCCGCCCCATCCCCATCCCCATCCCCATCCCTAGGCCAGACATCTCAAAGCCATGCTGTAAAGAATTGCTTTGTGACAAAAGAACTTTTTTAAGATCATGCCTTGCTGTTAATAAATATAAAAAAATTTATCTTGAGTTGTCGATGTATTATCAATAATTTTTAATAAATAAATAAAGAATAAGAACATTTCTAACGTATTATATAGATTGCTATTTAGGTGATACGAAAGCTGAAAGGCTTATAATCTATGTGACATCAATGTCTCATGAATAGATATATTTAAATTTGGTTTCCAATGCATTTTATGGATTGTTATTTAGGCGTATTTTATTTTATTTTATTAAAATAAAATAAAATCATATTTAAATATACATAGAAAATTTAAATTTTTTCCGAATCAGCATATCTAACGAAGCTTCTAAATTTAGCCGACCTTTAGACAATTTCTATTTTTTTCTCTGCCACATCAACTTGACGGAGTCTCTATCAGTTTGCATTGAAGAAGAAATTTTTTTGAACTACTTATATTTTGCTTATGTAGCACAATTTTTTAAGCAATCCATGTGATGATTATAAGTCTTCTTCTCCTCCAAGTGCGACGGTAGCAGTGGTGGAGACCTGCAAAAGGTGGTGGGGTTTTGTCCCCCATTTCCACTCCGACTTGATAATTAGTATGTGACTCAAATATGCAGAATAACAATATTGAGTATGTATGTTGTGTCTTTACCTGGAGGGTTGATCTCCTATTTATAGAAATGATCCGCAGCTGTATCTTCAATGGTCATTAATGACGGGTGCCTTTTCATCTTCTTCATAATTAGGAATTAATGAGGGACGTTTCGTCTTTTTCAACTGCTGGTATTTCATATTCCCAATGGATGTGGGTAACTGTTGTTCTATAGATTGTCTGTCTGATTAATTGGATGGCAGCTGGATTACAGTTGTCTATCTACTGTAGGCGGGCATATGAGAATAATGAGGAGGACAGACCGATGAGGCGTGCAGATTACTTAAGACAGGCGTTCAAAGGAGAGCAGCAGTCATCTACCAAAGTGTAATCATATTTATCATCACAAGCCCCTCTACTTTTCATGGACTATTGTCAATAAGAAGTAGAAATATTGTCTTTTAATCATCTACTTTTGGCCAAAACTTTGAAAAATAACACATGTAATAAATAATTCATTATTTATTTATAATGAAAAATATATGGTAATTAACTAACCAAATATAGAATAAATATTTTGAGCCTAATTTAAAATTGGTATTATTTGTAGTATTCCCATATCTCACAGTTTGGCTGGAACTCTTTTCAGACTGGTCTCCTCTTTTCTGTCTAAATCATAGATGTTTTTTTTTTCTTTCGTCGTCTAAGGTAATATTTTCATTCTTATACCTTTTTCTTTGAAAAAAATTTCGGCATTCTTCTTAGATGTATAAGACGGTGGTCACCTCTAGTAGTAGTTCTTCAACCAATAACTCTAACGGCAGTCCCTCTTATCGCGCCCTATCTATAGGAATAGATGATAATTTTCCGCCAATTGAAGAATGGACATTTGTTAGTTCTTTAGGACGTGGTGGACCTCGATACTTGAATGATCCTGTTGATGAACTTGACGCAGGTCCGGACGAGGAAAATTCATTTATAATTCGAAATTATTCCACCCGGAACGAAAACAGGACGGGGCGGCAGTGAAGCTCGCCCCCTGCCGGGGGCGGGTAGATGCACCCGCGCCCTGCTGGGACCGCTCGTCCCTTGCTTGGGGCGGGCGGCCAGGCCCGCCTCCTGCTGGGGGCGATCAGCTTTGCCCGCCCCTTGCTGGGGACGGGCGGCTTCGCCTGCCTTTACCTGATACTGATCCTATAATTGACTTTTCATCCTCCATTGGATTGGTAGATTCTGATGTCGATTCTTCTACAGTATCCCGCCCACTCAATATTCAAACTGAACATTCTCCAAGTGGCAATTTGATAAAATTAGATATACCAAAGGATGTTAGTGTTTACAATTCAAAAAGTTTTATAAAAATGTTGAAAAAATATGAATTACCTCCCGATCATTTATACCGAGTTCCCCATCATAGTGAAAAAATTCCAGGATCAGACCCTTTGGAGGTGGTAGTTTACCGTGATAGCATGACAACCGGTTTAAGATTTCCTCTTCATCCTTTATTCGTTTCTTTCCTCAACGAATTTCATGTCAATCCTGGCCAATTGATCCTTAATTCTTGGCGCATATCAACTTACTTCTTATATTTGTGCCTTACAAATAATATCGAGCCGTGTTTGAGGCTTTTTAGAAGTGTATTTGATATGTATCCTGTGCTTGAGAGTAACTGTTACGCGTATATTCAACTTAAGGTAAAATTGTTATTACCTCACTTTCCCAATTCAAATAGCGGTTGGAGGAGACGTTTCTTTTTTGTTCGACCTGAAGTATGACAGTTCCCTTTTAAAACTTGTTGGAGAACTCCTTTTTGTAAACATTTTAACGAGCCCCTGGATCTTTGATCATGAGTTGAAAACACGATTAGATAAACTTTTACGCTTGACGCCTCCGAGATCACAAATGAGCGAGGTGTTATCTAATGAGAACTTGAGGCGGGTTCACATTGGATCACCTGAGGGTAGGCTACTTTTACGCTTGACGCCTCCACGTCGCGCACTACCAGGGGTAATGATGCCCATGCTTTCAAGGAGTTTGGATTTCCTACTGTTGATTCGACTATTGAAGCTGAGATCATGTTAGGCTGTGTGAATGAAAAACTTATTGAGAATTTAAAAAATAAAGAAGCAGCTGCCATGCGTCGTATTATGTATACCAACCACCGCAGGGTAAGTTGTTATATTTTGATGACACTCTATTGCTTTCTCATTTAATTTGTATCCTCCACTTAATTTTGATTTCTTCTGTTGTACAAATGCTTGTTATGGAGGAGAAAGTATTGCGTAATCTGGAGAAATTTGAAAAGTGTGTAGTCGATAGAGACCACGACAAGAAAAAAGTTGTAGCAGAGATGCAGTCTTTGTTGGACAAGGCAACAACTGCGTCTAAGAAAAAAGATAATGAGAATTCTCTCATTCAAAAAGAGGTAGACCAGCTTCGCAAAAAATTGGAGATTGCAGATGATGAGGCCATAGCAAGATACAAGTTGTCTGCCGAATACAAAGGTAACTTACACATGTATGGCGCAGAATCTTTAAAGGCCGCTATCAAAATGACCAAGAAGTGGTTGGTTGACGATCATTCGGAGATAGACCCAGATGAATTTGATAGGTATTTGAAGAAACGTCGAGCTGCAGATTTAGCTGTTCAGAAGGTCAAAGTGACTAACCATGGAGGGGTTGGATCTCAACCTGCTGGCACTCATGATAATTAAACAGGAGTTTTACGTATTTTAGTTTCATGGCGGTTGTCCCGCTTAATCATGAAAATGTTAATATTCAGTCTATTTTCTTTCAAATACTGTTGATTACTGCGAATTTCAGTTTTGTATGTTCGTTATAAAACATACATCATTAATAAAATTATTTTTCACTTTATAATTGTTGGTTGCAATGTATAATATATTATACCCTCCTCCGAACAAAATAAGAAAGTGAAAAATATGTTGAAAAATTTGAAAATAATCGAATGGCTAGGGACCAAGGTCGGGGCGGACAGCTCCGCCCCTGCTTTCATTTTGGGGAGGGAGGTTTCGGGTGCCCCGTCCCCCTTTGGGGGTGAGGCGCCCTTGCCCTTTTTTTTTTTGTCTATTTGAGTGAACTTTTTATTATGGTTCATCACCTGAATTTTTAAGACATAGGCTTATCACCTTACTTTTCGAGCCATAGGCTTATCGCCCTGATCTTTTGATTAAGGTTCATCACCTTAATTTTTAAGATATAGGCTCATCGCCTTGTTCGTTTCATTGAGGTTCATCATCTTAATTTATAAGATATAGGCTCATCGCCTTACTCATTGAGCTATAGGCTTATCGCCTTGTTTTTTTTTTTATTAAGGTTCATCACCTTAATTCATAAGATATAGGCTCATCGCCTTACTCGTCGATTTATATGTTTATCGCCTTGTTTTTTTTTTTTATTAAGGTTCATCACCTTAATTTATAAGATATAGGCTCATCGCCTTACTCGTTGATTTATAGGCTTATCGCCTTGTTCTTTTGATTAAGGTTCATCATCTTAATTTATAAGATATAGGCTCATCGCCTCGTTCTGGTTTGATCGTAGTAGCAGTTGGAGAGATATTTGTATTGCTCGATAAAACGATGATAGAGACTATGTCAAATAACAAATGGTTGCCGTAGGTCGAGTTTAGTAGGTGCACCAGGACTTCCCAGCTAGGCTGATCATTCCGTAGCACCCTCATCATTCATCCGCCTTGGCATTTTATTGACTTGGGAATTAAACGTATGAATACTTATGTAATACAACTTCATAAAAAAAATTGATAAATTACTGATAATATTTCTTCAAGTGCTCTGCGTTCCATGGTCTTTTCAATGGTTTGCCATTCATATCTTTGAGACTGTATGCTCATTTCTCTATCTTCTTGACGATCTCGAAGGGACCATGCCAATTAGGCTCCAGTTTAGACGGTGGATGTCCGGCAGCTGCATTGCTTCTTAACACTAGCTCATGTGGTTGGAAACTTCTGTTCTTAACTCGACGATCGAAATATTTAGCAGCCTTACATTTGTAAGCCATTGTCTTGATAGTGGCCCTTTCTCTGACTTCTTCAAGTAGGTCAACTTCTGCCCTTGTGATGTCGTTATTCGTCTGTTCAACTTGCATTCTCAAAGTTGGATTTACAATTTCAGCGGGTACCACTGCTTCCATACCAAACGATAATTTGAATGATGTCTCTCTTACTGGTCCCCTAGGAGTAGTGTAATACGTCCATAGTACATTTGATAATTCATCTGCCCAAGATCCTTTTTCTTTTCCTAGCCTCGTTTTTAAATCCCACAGTATGATACGGTTGGTGACTTCAATTTGGCCATTGCTCTGAGAATGTGCTACTGAAGTGAGTCGGTGCAAAATTTTATAACTGTCACAGAAATTCTTAAAGTTGTGGTTATCGAATTGTCTTTCGTAATCTGTGACCATCACCCGTGGTATTCCAAAATGACATATTATATATTTTCATACTAAACTCTGTATCTTGGCTGTAGTTATAACAGCTAGTGGCTCAGCTTCAACCCATTTTGTGAAATAGTCTATGGCCACCAACATAAATTTTCTTTGACCTCTAGCAAGTGGTAAAGGACTTAGGATGTACATTTTCCATTGATAAAATGGACATACTGCGTAATTTGCTGATTGTGGCTAGGCTGGCTGATGAATTATATTGCCAAACCTTTGACAAGCGTCGCATTTCCTGACCAGTTGCTTGGTTTCCTGTTTCATTGACGGCCAATAGTACCCTTGCCTTAAAGCTTTAAAAACAAGGGCGTCTCCACTCAAATGATTTCCACACAAACCATTGTATATTTCAAACAAGACCTCAACTGCTTCTATTGGCCGGAGGCACCTCTGATAAGGTACAGAGAATCCTCTTCGGTATAGTTTTCCATCAATCAACGAATACATAGCAGTTCGTAATCTCAACCGCTTTGCTTCAATTTGGTCTGTTGGTAGAGTACCTTTCGTAAGATAGTCCAAGATGGGGTCTATCTATGAAGGTTCATTATTCAATTCCAAGATAGCAATTAGCGACACCGTGCTAGGCTCACTAAGTACTTGAACACTAGCAGTGGCTAGAAGATGTTTGTGATTGGCTGATGCTAACTTGGCGAGAGCGTCAGCCCGTTTATTCTCCTTTCTTGGGACCTTTGTAATCTTGAACTTTTCGAACTTTTTCTACAGATCTCTTACTTTCATCAGATAAACGGCCATGCGGCCATCTTTAGCTTCGTATTCTTCTAAAATTTTCCCAACGACCAATTGCAAGTCGCTACAAATTTCTACAACTGTCACTCCTAACTGTGTGGCAAGTCCTAGCCCTGTTATGACCACTTCAAATTCTGCATCATTGTTAGTGGCTAGAAATTCAAAGCAAAGTGAGTATTCAAGTTCTTCAGCATCTGGTGAGAGAATTATGACCCCTGCTCTTGAACCCTTTCTGTTGGAAGATCCATCTACATATATTACCCAGGTTGCTTTGTCACTTATAGGTGGCTCTTCAGGAAGAGTGAGTTCTGCAATAAAATCTGTCAAGGCCTATGCTTTTATAGCTGTGCGTGGTTTAAAATCAATATCAAACTCACTCAGTTCAATAGCTCATTTCAAAAGACGCCCAGATGTCTCAGGCCTATGCAGTATCTATTTAATTGGTTGATCAGTCATCACCTGTATCTGATGAGCCTGGAAATACGGTCTTAACTTTCTAGTTGCCACAATCATAGTTAGAACCAATTTCTCAACTAAGTTGTAGCGTGTTTCTGCCCTTCTCAATAATTGGCTTACATAATAAACAGGTTTCTGTCCCTTCGAAAGGTCTTTCACCAATACCGCACTAACCGCGTGAAAGAATACTGCTAAGTAGAGACTTAGCTTGTCACTGGGGTTGGGACGCGCCAACATTGGTGGTTGTTGCAGTGATTTCTTTAACTATTCAAAAGACTCATCGCATTCTTTTGTCCATTCAAAAATTTTGGACCCTCCTACATCCTTGAAGAAATGATGACATTTATCGGCAGCTCGCGACATAAAACGATTGAGAGCTGCTACCCTTCCAGTCAACTGTTGAACTTCTTTCTTGGTAGTCGGGCTTTTCATGTCTAAGATAGCTTGTATTTTTGTCAGGATTTACTTCAATACATCGGTGTGTAATCATAAATCCTAAGAATTTTCCTTCCAATGTGCCAAACACGTATTTTTTAGGATTTAACTTCAGTTTAAGTTTTCGGGCAACACCAAAGACTTCCTTGAGATCCGTTACGTGATCTTTCGCTAATCGACTTTTGACCACCATGTCATCCACCTAGGCTTCAACATTATGACCAATAAGTCCATGAAATTCTCGATTTACCATAATTTGATAAGTAGCCCCTACATTTTTTAGCCTAAAAGGTATAGCGGTGTAGCAAAAAGTTCTACTGTCAGTTATGAAAGAAGTTTTTTCCTGATCATCTTCAGCCATAGATATCTGATGGTAACCAGAAAAAGCATCCAGGAAGCTTAGCCTTTCATGCTCTGAAGTTGTATCCACCAAATGGTCTATCCTTGGAAGATGATAAGAATCCTTAGGACAAGCTTTATTCAAGTCAGTGTAATCTACACACATCCGCCATTCTCCATTTGATTTCTTTACTAAAACCACATTTGCCAACCATTCAGGGTAGTGTACTTCTCGAATAAAACCAGTTTCTAACAGTCTTTTTATCTCCGTAGAAATAGCCAGTTGTCGTTCTTGAGTAAATTGTCTTTTCTTTTATTTTACTGGCTTTATTCCAAGAGGAATTGCGAGTCTGTGCTGGGCAATCATAGGGCTGATTCCATCGATGTCATGGGGTCCCAAGCAAATACGTCTATGTTGTCAGATAAACATACCACTAGTTTATGCTTTTCCTCAAGATCTATCCCGCCTCCGATTTTCAAAACTTGACCTTCAGCTATCACCACCTTCTCAGTGAGTTCCAACGGTTCCATTCGTCCCTTAGGCTACTCAACATCAAGCATCATTACCGTATTTTTGATAAGTATGTTGTCTACATAACACCTCCTTGATGCCTGCTGATCACCTTTTACACATCCTACTCTCCGACTAGTGGAAAATTTTATCACCTGGTGGTATGTGGAAACCACGGCCCTAGCCGCATTCAAAAGTGGGCGACCATAAATTGCATTGTAGGCCATAGGTGCTTTTACCAACAAAAAGTTAGTCATTATCACCACACTAGTTGGGTAAGTACCCAAAGTCACCGGTGGTAATTCGATTGTTCCCTTTGGTATAACTGTAGCTCCTCCAAAACCATGGAGGGGAGTGGTGACAGGTTTGATCTTGCTATATGATATTTTCAATCCTAGGAAAACTTCCCAGGACATAACGTCAGCTGCACTACCATTGTCCACCAACACTCTTTTTACGTCGAAATCTGCAATATCGGCGACTATTACTAGAGCATCATCATGTGGACAGGTAACACCTTCCAAATCCTCATCACTAAAGGTGATATTCTGGCTGAACCTTTCAATTTTATCTACCAAAGTAGATCTATTGACTCGAACATAATTCTTCCGTACTGAATTTGAGTCACTTCCTGCAGCAATGCCACCCACGATAACATTTATAACTCCAGCGAGAGGAGGTGGTTGTTGTCGATATTCAGCCTCTTTTCCCTTCTCTTTATCTGTTTTTACAAATTTGAACACGTGTGCTCTTTTTATAAGTCTTTCTATTTCTTCCTTCAGCTGCTGGCAATCCTCCGTATTATGTCCATGATTTCGATGAAATTTACAATACTTAGTCTCATCTCTTCTATGTGGTGGTGCACACATCTTTTTGGGCTATACGAGCTCTTTCATATTTCGGATTTCCATCAAGACATTAACCCTGGAGGTGTGTAGCGGTGTACTATATGCCTCCTTTCCAGTACTAGGCCTATTAGGGCCTGGATGAATAATTTTTTTCTTGCCTCTATCTTCACGGGGCCTTGGTTCATCTCGGGCCTTCCTTTTATTAGACTCCGGCTCTTTTCGATCCTTCATACCCTTAGTAATGAAAAAGACCTCTTTTGCATCCACATATTTATCACCTCTTCTTAACAACTCATGCATCGTATTTGGTGAGTTTTTAGAAAGTGACATTTTAAAGGCATGACTACGGGTTCCATTTATCATAGCTGTAACTACATCAGACATCTGTAGATCCTTAATTCCCAAAGTGGCCCTATTGAACCGGGTAATAAAATCTTTTAACAAATCATCTTTGTCCCGGGTCAATTGCATCAGGCCAATAGCGGTTTTCTTAGAACGTTTGCTATTGGCAAAGTATGCAGCAAACTTCATAGAAAAATCATCAAACGTACGAATTGACTTTGGGGGAAGAGTGGCTACCCAATCCCTGGCTTCACGCCTAAGTGTAGGCGGGAAGGCCCTACACATGATTACGTCAGGGGTAGCCCTCAACCTCATCAAATCGACAAAAGCTCTAAGGTGATCGATAGGATGAGATGATCCGTCGTATTTCTCCATCTTCGGCTGTTCAAAATCCCGTGGCAATGGAACTGCCATCACTTCTGGAGAAAAAAAGATCTTCTTCTAACACCATAGATTGTTGTATATTACCTTTTTTTAACATAGTCTCAGCTATTTTGCGACTCATCATGTCCTCCAGTTGCTGTTCTAGGGTTAACACAGGTGTCTCAGCTAGAGTAGGCGTTGGTATCCATGACAGTTGTCCCCAAAGTGGATTTGGACCAGATGCCAGTGAATTGAGGTGAGGTGCAGAAAATGAAGCTAATGAAATTAGAACCAACGGTGGAGCTGTTGTTGGCGGTGTTTCCATCACTGAAAAATTATGAGCCAACGGAGGAGCTCCCGGCGGTGCTTCCGTTGTCGGTAAATTATGAGTCTGGGGAGGAGCCTCTGGTGGTGAGGGCCCTAAAGGCGAAGGGTTAGGACTCTGGGATGGAACATCCAGCGATGAAGGTCCTGCGTGCGAAGGGCCAGGACCTTGCGGTGACTGAGAAGCCGTAGTGTTACGACCCTGGAGCAAAGCCGTTAAGGCCGCCACTTGAGCTTACAATGCCGTAAGTTGAGCAGCAGAAGCAAATTCTTGCTGTGGAAGATTAGTGGCGGGATTAGACTCTGTGTCTGCATCCCTGACAGGGGCTGCCGGGGCCGTTGCATTCTTAGTTCTTTTGGTTCGAGCCATGATTTCTTGTACGATTTTCCACAGACGGAGCCAATTGATGATTATAAGTCTTCTTTTCCTCCAAGTGCAACGGCAGTAGTGGTGGAGACTTGCAAAAGGGGGTGGGGCTTTGTCCCCCGTTTCCACTCCGGCGTGATAATTAGTATGTGATAAACTCAAATATGCAAAATAACAATATTGAGTATGTATGTTGTGTCTTTACCTGGAGGGTTGATCTCCTATTTATAGGAATGACCCGCAGCTGTATATTCAATGGTCATTAATAGCGGGTGCCTTTTCATCTTCTTCATAATTAAGAATTAATGAGGGACGTTTCGTCTTTATCAACTGTTGGTGTTTCATATTCCCAATAGATGTGGGTAACTATTGTTCTATAGATCGCCTGTCTGATTAATTGGATGACAACTGGATTACGGTTGTCTATCTACTGTAGGTAGGCGGGATATGAGACCGATGAGGTGGGCAGATTACTTAAGACAGGCGTCCAAAAGAGAGCAACAGTCATCTACCAAAGTGTAATCATATTTATCATTACCATATTTGCAAGAAATTCTCTAAACTTTAGTTGATGACATCAACAACTTTTCCGTCAACGATCATAGAACAAAATATAGCTGGTGATTGCCAACGACGTTGCCGTCACTAATTATTGATAGAGGTGCGTCGGTGTTAAACGATGGTATTGTTGTCAGTTATTCAGTACGAATTACTAATGAAAATTGATTTATATTAAGAATATCGGGAATAATCAACAACACAAGTTTTCTCAATAAACGTTTCCTCCATTAATTTCTTATTATTTTTAAGGCGATCCCCTCAAAAATTTTGTTTAGTCTATATATTATTTGAGTCGCCTCTATTTATAAATAAATTTTTCTAAATGTAGCCAAACAAATGTAGCCAAACAATTTCCATACTGTAAAGAAGTGATATTTTCGACATAAAAAAAGGCTTCGCTGTAGATTGTTTGAAAAAATATAGATGTCATTTGGCATGATGAATTTGTAAAGATACCCTATAGTTGACATTTCCTCAACCCTATTGCCCCTATTGTAAGAGATTAAAGTGTAATGCACTAGTTCTTCTACTAAAAAATATTGTTGATTTAAATAAAAGTTTTAAGTTGTAAACTAATACTTGCCTTTTGCAATGAATCAATTCATATACACAATTCATCGCATCTATAGCTCAATGCCATTAAAATTGGATCAAATTAATTGATTCAATTCAAAAAACTAAGATTCATGCCAAAATTGTGAAAAATGTAGCACAATATGTAACCTGTGTGAATTTTTTTATTTTTATTTTTGAAAAGTAACATAATATGTTACCTGAATAAAATTTTAATTTTTAATAAAAAGTAAAATAGTTTCATTTTGTAATATTTTTGAATGAAAACCAATACAGTGTTTTTCATTTATTTTGGCATATTATAAGTATGTTTCAATTTTTTTGTTTTATAATTGGGATTTGTGTGAAATTTTTCCTAATTCAATGTGCATAAGGAAACATTAAAGGCCGACCCATTTGATAGGCCATGCCCAACTTTATCAACAACGTCAATGTATGGTAGTGTTCTAAGGGCAGGATAAAATAGTCCACTTGCACAGCCCACCTGCTGACACATGAACGGATGGACTGTTTTATCCTGCCCCTTGGGAGGGGGGTAGGAGAACACTGCTCCGTCGATGTATTCTAATTCAGATATCTTTAAAATATCACTCTCGTACTATGTGAGAATCGCATCAAATTTTGATGATTCTATACAGAGAAAAAGCTAGGGTTTCTTCTGCAATCCTCCACTCGTTGTAACTTTGATCAACTCAACTTGGCTCAACTTGCTCGCATTATTGTAGAAATTCATATAAGATACAGATTTTAAAAGATCATTCATCTTTACTATTTCAGTTTTATAATTACTTGTAACTAACATATCTTCAATATTTAACAAAATTCTCTTTCCGATCATTGTAGTAAATACATGTATCACAATCAATTCTTTAAAACCAATTTTGATTACAAAATAGTCAAATTTTTTGTACAATTGCCTAGAAGTCTGTTTAAAATAATATAAATACTTTTTAAGGAGACACACTTGCTTAATTTTTCTTTCACTTCAAATTCATGATGTTGAGACATGTAAATGATTTCTTCTAACTCTACATAGAGACATGGAGGAAGGCAGTCTTTACATCTGATTGTTCCAATTCCCATTTGAATTGGAAAACAAGAGCAAGGACTAATATAATTAATTTTTGATTACATATGAAAATACCTCATTGTAATCAATTCATTCCCTTTGACAGAAACTCCTAACGACTGTAATAGCCTTATACCTAGGAGGATGATTAGAATTGTTACCTTCTTTAACCTTGAACAACCACTTTTATTAAACTATCCTTTGCTTATTAGGCCTAGTAACTAGCTTTCAAGTTTCATTTTTATTAAAGATTCCACCACTTCTCTCATAACACTATGCCATTTTTCAAATTTTTGATAATTGATAGCATCTTCACTTGTTAAGGGTACAAGATTTTCTATAGCTTCACATCAAACTACAGCCTGATCTATCAAAATTTGGGAATTATACCTTAAATTTGGTTTGATTTGCCTTTTTTCCCTATTTGTTCATTAGTTTAAGTTTGAGTCTCAACTATGGGTGTTTCAAGAGGTTATGGAATTAAGCATCTTCTTGTTCATTAGTTTCATTAAGTTGAGTGTCATTTTAGTATAAATAAAATAATAAAATATATATACTAACAATGGAAATTTCCATTGAGAATAAACAACATTTAGAAAAGTAACTTATATATCGATATTATAAACAAAAAGAAGATATCTTAAGTTACCGGTGAAATGTTATTTCAATAACAATTAAGTGCATGTCTGGAATCGCTTAAATGAATAGATTTTGCTATTTCCTTGTTGACTATTTTGAAGCCGTAGGACCCACTAGTATCTGTAAATCTGAATTGAAAAGAGAAATGTCATTCAAAATAATTAATCAAAATTGCCTTACTACCCCTTATATTGCACAGTGGGTATTCTCAACGGTAATAATGTCAAGGGTAATGTTGTTTATGTAATAAAAGTTGTAGTCAACAATTGCGGTTTCAGAATTAGAAAATGACAGTCTTTTTAGTTTTGGTCAGAAATTCATGGAATATAATAATACATTTATTTGACGATCAAAAAATTTAATCTGACAAACAGCGTTTCCAGACACAGCCTAAATGATATTTTTATTATTAAGAATGTATACTTCAATTTCTAATACTGAAAAACAAAATTTTTGTCGGTGAGTCTTTACTCTATTTAATTTTTGTAACATTATTTTCGAAGAGGTCCCTATGAAAATTTTGCTTACGGCACCTAAATTATTTGAATTGTCCCTATCATAAATAAATTTTTAAACATAGCCAAACAATCTTCACAAGGTAAAGAACTGATTTTTTTTTTTTTTTTTTATATATAAAAAATGCTTCACTGATTATAAATAATTAATTGTCTAAAAAAATATAGCCGCCATTTGGCATGATAAATTTGCAAAGATACAACATAGTTGACTTCTCTACAACCCTTTTGTCCTTGTTTTTGGAGATTAACGTTGTTTAAAATTTTTAGTGATTACAAAGAAAATTTGAAATTGTAAACTAATAATTTCCATTTGCAATGAATTAATTATCTACAACTCAATGTTGAGTAATAATATAGCATCTACAGTAAACACTAATTATGATGCCTACTGTCCACGTGGCATCACTTATTAGCCACTTTTTAAAAAGTTTAAAAAAATTGTTGACAACTTTTTAAAAAGTAACCAATGTGGTGATACCACGTGGACAGTGGGCACCATAATTAGTACCCACTGTGGATGTTGTATCACTACTCACTCAATGTTATTAAAATTGGACCGAACAAGTTTAATCTAAAAATTAGAAATTGGGCCAAAAACTTGTGTCAAACTCGCTTAACTGGTCGGGACAAAAGAAATTATTGGAATTAAATTTATTTATTAAAAAAATTACTTTTCCACAATTAAAAATATAAATTATTGGATAGAATCCCATGTTTAAAAATTCTCTAATGGATTATTTCGTACACAAAATAAAAATGTCGGTAAATAAAGTAATGAAAAAAAAAAATCACTAATTAATAACCTACTAGGAAAATGAAATATATAATTAAGTAGAAATAGAGTTTGAAAATTTAAAGCATAAGAAATGTACTGTTCTTCAATCTATGGAACTCCCCTTTGCTGTTGCTTGCCGTGCATGTCTTTTTAGCTTGTGATAAAGATTTCAATTCGTTCATATCCTTTGATTGATATTTGATAACGACTATGTTGATTAACAATTTCACTCTAATCTTCAACAATCCACTTACCGACGTCGAACAATTCCAAATGATAGCATATGAACTATTTATCTCAAATTACGACATGTGTTTTAATTTCTTGCCTTAGTTTAATATAAGTAATCTAATTATTTTTAATTTTGATTGATAAAAGAATTTATTTATTTTAAATTTTACTTTTTTACGATAAATATATTTTCTTTTTAAGCGTCGTCAAACATCTCACAGCCATGTTGGAAAGAATTGATTTGTGACAAAAAAACTTTTAATATCTTGGTTGACATATCATAAGGAGTTGGTTGTTTGAGAAAATATATCTTAAGGTGTCGCACTAATTTATAATAAATAAAAGAAAGAATAAGCTTTTTTCGATAACAATAACAACTTTTCCGTCGACACTGACAATAATATCGACAATCATCAACGGAACTTTCGTCAGTGAGCCTTTACAGCTTATTTAGTTCTGTCAATAAAGCCTTTACAGTTTATTCCATTAATTTCTTATAATTTTTAAAGAGATCTTCTTGTAAATGTAGTCTCTTAATTTTTTTGAGTCGTCTTTATCTGTAAATAAGTTTGTCTAAATGTAGTTAAACTATTTCCACACTGTAAATAACTAAAAGAAGTGATATTTTCGACATAAAAATAAAGAGTTGATTGTTTGAGAAAATATAGTTGTCATTTGGCATGATGAGTTTGTAAAGATACCCTATAGTTGACATTTTCATAACCCTATTGTCCTTAATTTAAGAGATAAATGAAGTGTAATGCACTAGTTCTTCCACTAAAAAAAATTGTTTATTATAAAGAGAAGTTTAAGATGTAAACTAGTACTTGCCTTTTGCAATGAATCAATTCACACACACAAATTATCACACAAAAAACTAAGATTCAAACCAAAAAAAAAAAAAAATGTGAAAAAAGTAACATAATATGTGACTTGTGTAAAATTTTAAATTTTTATACAAGTAACGTAATATGCCATCTGAATTAATGTTAATTTTTAATAAAAATTACTTTTTAATTCTTTTGGTATATTAGCATCTTTCAATTTATTGTTTTAAAGTGGGTTTTTTTTTAAATTTTTACTAATTCATATCTCAAAATAATCCGTTCATGTCTTGCCTCATCTCGTTAGTAATCGAAGTTGTTCGTGTCCCGAATTTTCAGAACTCTCTCCGAATTAATTTATTTTATTATATTTTTATATTTTAAAATTTAAATTATATTTAAAAGAATAAAAAAATATTAAAAAATAATTAATTAATTAAACAGAACGATAAATGATAATTTTACTAATAATAGCCGTCCCAATCCCATCATGTGAGAAATTTTTTGGAACAAGGATAGTCAAAAATTCATTTAATGAAACATTTATGGCCGATCCATTTGTCAGGCCCAGGCCCAACTTGGAAAACCATATCTTTGTCTTCTAATTCTAAAGATATTAAAATATCAATCCGCACCATTTGAGAATCGAATCAAAATATACAGATAAAAAGTTAGGGTTTCTTCTGCAATCCCCATCTCATTGTAACTGGTTCACTCAACTTGGCTCAACTCGCTGCATTATTGTAGAAATTCATAGCTAGCTAGCAGGTCCGTTATAATCAATTATCAGGTTCAGGTGTTTGTTTAGGGTTTCCTTATTTTTAGGCTTCAAAAAAAATTCTCAACCTCCGAAATGGTAAAAAATATGAGGCGTGTAGAAATATGATCTTTATTTATTTGCAGGTTTGATAGGTAGAATAGAACAAATGGATTATGATGTTGTAGCTGAACAAAACGGTGCCGTTTACGGCGACCTCCAAGAGCACCAACAGTATGAGGGACAATACGAACAAGAAGAGGAACAACCCTACGAGCGAAACTACGGGTCGAATGATAACATAGTTGATAGTGCAACCCGTCATGACTTAAAGCATGATTCTTCGTTTTCAGCAGGGTTAGTTGTGTAGTTTGTGTGTCATAGGTCCGTAAGGGCTTATATATTGGATTGCAATGTTTTGCTTAGTTTAGTTTGTATTATGAGGAGTGAGAGGGTTGGGTTTGATCCCCAAGAAATACGAGTGCTGTGAAAATGGCAGTAACTGTTGGTTTTTTTTCTCTTGTTGTGATAGAAAACTTTTTGTTGGAGGCATTGCTTGGGAGACTTCTGAAGGTACAATATGCATCCTTCCTTCTTTTGCTTTTGTAGGATTATTGTTGTGAGTGAGAGAATGTACAAGCTTCTATCTCTCTTTTGTTCTCTATATATTGATATTTAGGCCTGAACTTCACTAAGTTCGTTTATAACAGTATGTTCTTGCAAAGTAATTGATTTTGGGATTCTCTGTTGTTCTATATATTGATGTTTAGTATGCGTATTTCTGTTCTTAGTCATGTGTGTCCCCCGCCCCCCTCCTTGTAACTCAGGTTCTGCATTTCTTTGAATTTTGGATGCTTTGGTATTAAGGGGGAAACGCCTAGACTGTTCTGCTATTACCAAAGTCGTGCACACAACATGATACTTCATGGAAATGCTGCTAAATATGGAATGAAATTGTTGCACTGATTGAACTTGAGACGAAAATATCATCATCCTAGTGTTTCCATGTAACCACAATTTTCCAACTTGAATTTGTTTGATTTTCTTCTATTATGGTTTGTCAGATCTTTTTTCACTTTCTTTTCTGGATCTAAAACTAATAAAGAACAATTACATTGGGAAATTGGTTTGCAAACTGCATTTTTATATTCCTTTTATTTTTTATCCATTATTTTAAGCAAGTTGATTGCTGCTTTTTTATGATTTTCAAATTGTGTAGACCATGATATTGAATTAACTATATGAAGAGGTTGCATGTTCTTATAATTATATTTAATTTGGTAGTCATGCCGTGGTGGTCTGCCACTTGAAATCTTTTGTCCCTTCCTGTTGAAACTTCGAGGTTTGGCCCTCTGTCCGTATTAATATCTGAGCTCCAGAGTCGTCCAGTGTTAGTAGGATACCTTTTTTGTTCTGAAAAGATGAATGCATACTTAAACAACTAGAATTATAATTACAAGTGCATGGAAATTTTCCGAGCGCATGGAGCTTCTGTGGCATTTCTAGTTCGAGTTTATCTAGGTTATCATATCATAATACGGGGGCTTGGCCGTGTGAGTTTAGGTTCTATTTTCATTCTAAATCTACGACTTTTTGATTGTCTTCATAATTCTCTTTTTTCACTAAAAATTTCACATATAGATAAGACTATGTGTGAAATTTTTGATTGTTAGACTTAAGATTTTTGGGGGAGTTAAGACTTAAGAGTTTCCTTGAAGGAATTAAGTTAGAGTTGGCACAATTGTTTGACTGATCATTTCCTGAGAAAATATTCTATCTTGATTGTGAAAGGATGAGAGTTGCTGAATAGTTTTACTTGAAAAAAAAAAGATCATTTACTCATTAAGGAATTTGAGATGGGAAAAAAATTAATTGCATGTACTACAATACAAAATATTATCGATAACACAAAAATTTGTTTTAGAATCTGCAAAAGTGTGGGGTTTAGTATTTGTGTGTTGGACAGTCCAACTAGTTTTGTCCCTGAGGTCAACACTCTTACATGAATATTTCTACGTAGGCGTCGACTAGATGTTCTGAGCGTACCAATGTAATAGACATGATGCCTGGCCAAGTAAGTATGTCGAATGCCCATCATTCCTATACATAATGTGAATCCTCTAGGGGTAATACATTCATCTCAGTAACTCGTCCTACAAGAAACAGGCACATTGTGACGAAAAGCAATGATACTCCACGATAATTATTTTTCCTTTAGCTTTGAGTAAGGAGATGGATCTAATGTATTAATAAGTTTCATATACACATACTAATGTATTAGTAGAATACATTTATGCACATTAAATAGCATGATCTTACTACTAGTATAAATACCAGTCTTAAATTGTATTTTGGAAGACTAACTATTAAAAGTTCGAATGTAAGTCTATTTTTATCTGAAAGGTGTTGTCATTCTCTTCGAAAACTATGTATCTCTTTTGTAGATTCCATTGAGTGATGAGTTTCCTAATTCTATGTTCCTTGGGTATTTCTACTTGGGTGGCAAGCTATTTAATCTTTACCTTAGTTTCTTTTTTCCAACCTGATATACACTTGGTATGAGATCTCTGGTCATCTTGGCTGTTCGTCGTCGTTGTCGTGTTCAAAATGTTGATAAATACTCATGAAGGAGATTTTCGCGCTGTGAAATTGAAGAATTGACGAGACACGTCCAACATCTCATACAAGATTTTTATTGAGTACTCGTAGAGATTCCTCAAGGCCATCCATCAACAACACATATTCAACGGCAAGTTGACATTTTCTGCAAAAGATCCAAAAGAGCTAGAGGCCAAGTCTTCTCCAACAAAAGGAGAATAACACCACAGGAGTCGCTTCTTTAGTATTACATGATGATAGATTATTTATTAAACTATTGTGATTTAGTTTGGGTTCATTGTTGAAATAAACATTGTTCTCAGGGGAAAAATGAATACAAAATTGTTCTACCTCCGGTTATGGCATAAAAAACGCTTTCAATATTTTTGTACCTTTCTCTTTAATACGGAGAAGACAACATCATGGATTTGATGGCTACCTTTGTCAACCATGGGTGATTGACACAAGAGAGCGAGAAAAATGAATCTTGAAAAGTGTTCATTGAGTATTGAGACTCCAAATTAATTATCTTCCAATGAACTTTGAATAAGGAGATGGATCTAATGTATTAGTAGTATATATGTACACACACTAAATGAATTGATAGAAAATAGAAATACATAGTATGACTTGTATCAAAGTGGATGATGGTAATAAATTGTTATGTTCCATGCAATTTTAATCTACATGTCAAAAGTTTGTGCAGTATTCATAGAACTTGTGTATAAGGTCTAGATGTACGTCACTTATCAGGTGCTTCCAACGATTATAAGATTCAGTTCTAACAATAGTAAGGTGCCTTTAGTTGTTATTAGAAGGAATAATATTCAAGTTTTCTTTAGTTCGCACCATATTTTTCATCTAGGAAATAACGATGTCAATGGTTATAATGTTGCTATATTTCCGTGGCTTAGATCAGGGAATTATGTCAATATGGAATATGAATTATACTTGCTACTTAAGTAAGATTAGTTTTTGTTCCTGTTTACACCAAAGGGGCTTCAAGCTGAAAATATGAGTAAATTTAGTAATCTTTCTGGATGGTGTGGTTAGAGTTCATCAGTTGAATGTATCTGCAAAATCTTTTTGTCTGGGTTGATTCAGGCTCTAGTGCCAGTTAATTGTGAGTGCACTGGTATTAGGTTCTGTTTGTTTTGAAGGAAAGGGGCAATTTCAATTTCTGTATTTGCGTAAGTAGAAAGGAAGAGAAGTGATTGCTTGACGAGTTGTACCACATATTACTTGTACAACATGTGTCTGCCCCTTCATTCACATAGTTACATAACTATTTATTTCCTTCCCTTCTCCTAATAAACAAAGCACTGCTGATGGATGATGGAAGATTTCTCTGACTGTTGAGACATCTCTGCATGTTCTTCACGTTGCACTTATTGTATTTAGCTTAGGCTGTACCACGTGTCAAGTTTCTGGTTTTTATCATTTGATGTAATTTCTTTGTGATGCATTTCGGCTTCTCCTTTCAGAATCATTCAGCAGGTACTTCAGCAAGTATGGAGAAATTACAGATTCAGTGATAATGTTGGATAGAGTCTCTGGAAGACCGCGTGGCTTTGGATTCGTAACATTTGCTGATCCAGAAGTTGCTGATAAGGTTTTGCAGGAAGAGCATGTCATTGATGGAAGAGCGGTAGGAATTTCTCTTTATCCCCTTTATTCACATTTCCTTTTTTTTTTTTTTTTTACATCATCGAAGAGAATTGAATTGGTGAATTTTATTTGGACTTGTATGTTAGGTGGAAGTGAAGAGAACAGTCCCTAGAGAGGACATGCAGGTTAGAGGAGTGTCAAAAACAAAGAAAATATTTGTTGGTGGTCTTCCACTGACATTACATGAAGGTAATTCTTACTGGTCATCTTTTATTTTACTTCCTTTTCATTGAAAATCAAATTTCTCTTGTTGACCAAATGATTTGCAATATTATTTTGCAGATGAGTTAAAGGAGTATTTTTCTTCTTATGGTAACATTGTGGAGCACCAGATTATGATGGATCACAATACTGGTCGGTCCCGAGGTTTTGGCTTTGTAACCTTTGAGAATGAAGATGCTGTTGAAAAGATCTTTTCTGATGGTCGGATGCATGAACTTGGTGGTAAAGAAGTGAGTCAACAAATTTCCTACATATTCTTGCTATTTGGAATAATTTTGTGGCCTAAGCCTTTGATGTAAAATGTTACAGGTTGAGATAAAGAGGGCTGAGCCAAAAAGATTTGGTTTCGATCATTCAACTGAAGGTCGTTCTCGAGGTAGGGGTAGTAGCTCAAAATCTGCTGGTAATTATGGCAGTAGTTCAGAAGGTTTTAGAGGTGGATACGGTGGTAAGATGGGTAGAGGCTATGGTGGTTATGGAAACATCCCTGCAAATTATGGTGGTTATGGAAACTTCCCTGCAAATTATGGTGGAGCTGCTACAGGATTTTATTCAGGCTATGGTGGATATGGCTATGGTTATGGATTTGGTGGACCAATGTATAGTGGTGGCGCATATGGGGGCGGTGCCTATGGGGCTCCAGTTGGTTATGGTGGAGCTGCTGGTTATGGTGTAGGTAAAGGATACAATGTCGGCGGGTATGATGCCGGTAGAGGCTTTCCAAGTGGTGGCAGTAGTGGAGGATATGGCAATGCGAAAAACTATGGCGGTGGCACTGGCGGTGGTACTGGTGGATATGGGGGCGGTAAAGGATATGGAAATGGTGGTGGTCCAAGTGGTAGGTTCCACCCCTACAGGAAGTGAGACATTTGCACTCGTTGCAAGTGCCAGGTAACCAGGCACGAATATGGTATGAGTTAACCTAATAGCATAATTAGATATTTGATTTTTGATTTTTGCAAAAACTTAGAATATATTGTTTGTTAAACAGAAGTTGCTTTTGTTGTTATTCGCAAACCTTTTCTATAGTTGTGTTAGCATAGCCACTAACTGGTGCTTTCTACTTGTGATTGTGATAGAATTGAACTATTCCTTGTCTTAGCATGATTTGTCACAGGTTGACTCAATTGGGCATAATCGTGCGACCTTGATGTATAAACATATCATCTATATTGAGACAACATCATCGTTTGGTGATAGAAAAAGTAAATTTGTTCTAAAAAGGGATCTCACCATTGTCTTTTGTCACTTGGAGTCGTCTAAGTATTTTGCAGATTGACTAGTCGAACTACAAAGAAACAAAAATTCACTTTTATTGCTTTCGAGTGGTAGTGAAGATAACTCGAAATATTCTAAGTGCGGAAGAGGTGTTTAGGCCTTGGATCGATAGTTTTTATTACAAAAGCGCACGGCAAAAAACGTGGAGCCATAAACATTTTAGAACACCCTTTTCTCAGACCGGTTTTATAGATTGCCCACTGTGGTTTCAGTGACCAGAATAAATGGCTCAGATTAGATCATAAGCATTTAAAGCTATTATGATAACTGGGACTCATGCCACCCAAAAGGAAACATTGCATAATTGTAATAACTTGTCACATTATGGTAATTCATCAACGGTTGGTTGGTTACATTGATACTGTAATTTTCTTTTATGCACTATTTGTTTTATTTATACAAAAGGTCTTTATGATCCGTTCAAGATTGATTTTAGAGTTCTATTTTTGATTGCTAAACGGATAGATGTTGTTTTAAGCGTTTGGTAAATTTTTAAAAAGTGGCTCTAAAACAATTTATAGCATAGAAATAGTCAGTGTTCTAAAAAGCGTGTCTAGGTGCGAAGCGTGACCTCTACGTCTCGCTTAAGCCTTAGGCGCGCGCTTGTTTGGTTAACTATTTTTTTAACTAAAAAGTTTGCGCCTAGGCTCGTATATGCACGCTTAGGCGCGCTTAATTACGCCTAGGCGCGCGTTTTTTAATTAAAAAATTTATTTTTATCTTTTTTTTAAAAAATATTTAAAATGATATTAAAAATAAGAAAACGTTTTTTTATGCTTCGTTCTCGTCTCATCCTCGTCTAGGCTCAAAAAATTTGAAGTTTGGCCTACACGCCTAGTCATGCTTTATACTTTTTAGAACTTTGGAAATAGTAAAATGGTAATTTCTCAATTCTGTTTTTAGTTTTTATATTTATCTATAATTAAAATTAAAATAATTTTTTTTTATGTCTTAGATTTATTAGTATTCTAATTATAATATATTTTTTTATTGTAAAAGGTTTAGTTTAATGACAAGAAAAATTATTTCTTTGATAAAGCATATGATAAAATTTTATAATTCTTCGAGACTATTTATACAAACTTCGATAAATTTGCTTGGTGCGGTGGAATTTTTGATGGTTTAGTCGACTGGGAACGAATGTGCTAGAAACATGATTTAGAGATTTGAATGTTGAAAATTAGATGAAAGACTCGTTTTCCAGTAAATGAATAATACAAGGACTCTTATGCTATTAAACTAATAGTTTGGGGACTATTGCTAAAATACTTCCCGTGCCGTGCATGGTACATTGGTATAGAATGCGATCATGCATTATTATCTTCTGTTCACGCTCCATTGTACTACGTACCATGCACGTTGAGTTACTGACAAGTGTCCACCCTAAAGTTAATTAAAAAAGGGGTGGGACACATGCTCATGGCCCATGGGCCTTATGGGTTGGGTAGTTTATAGTGGATATTACATCCACTACTTATGAATATTAAAATAATCCTAAATCTAACAATTTATCTTATTATTTTCAAAAATATTACATTCTTAAAAATAATTTAATTATTTTAATATTGAATTAATAATGGATAAAAAAACAGTTTTAAAATCATAAATTACATATTACTATTTTAATCTTCCTAGATTTACGCACTTTGTACAGTGAAAAAACCCCAACAGTGAAGAAATCTCTATTATCAAATCGGTACAAGTTTTGTTCAAAATCTCTGCAAATCTTCATTTGAAAGCCTTAAATTCTAGTACATTTTTCAATATTTTTCATCTCTTTTGAAGAATGGAGACTCCAAGCTAGAGATTGACAAGGTTGAAGAGAGCGTCGGCTGGTGTAGAAAACAAACGGGAGTCCAATGAAAGAGACAACGAAGATGAAGAACAATCTAAAATCAATTAGATGAATGAGTGATATTTACTCCTGGAGACGATTGAAGCAATGGCACAATGAGATGAGATGAAGCAAGCAACTGAGTGATGCTAAGATTTGATTGTTCTCTGTATGAAATATTTTTTTATGATATAATATGTATATATATGTCTGTTACATTATATTGTATATATTAATAGGAATTTGTTGAAGTTTAGATTTAGTTTTGGCTGTTGTAACAGTTGTAACAGATTCTCTTTAATATCAATGTCTGATGCTGTTGTTACAAATGATATTGTGTATGAATGTTTGATAAAGTGTTATGGATGATGTTGCGAATCAAGTTCTGATACAGATGTTACAATTGATATTTTGTAGCAATTATATGTTACAGATTAAGTTATGTTATTAAATCATGAGTTAAATTTCTTCTTACTATTACATTATGATGTTATAATGTGTTAATTTATTTTAAAGTCCAGAATGTATGTAAATACGAAATTGTTGAAATTTATAGTTGGTTTTGCACTTGTAACATTTGTAACAGATTCTTTTTAATATCATGGTCTGATATAGTGTTACAAATGCTATAATGTATCACTATTTGATACATATGTTACAAACGACATTTTGTATCATTGAATATGTTAAAGATAATATAATGTTATTTTACCCATCACATATTATATGTATTGGTATTATCTACCACTGACGTTACATATGTTACAACTGAACTTGTTGAAGTTTAGAGTTGATTTTGCAGTTGTAACATTTGTAACAGATTCTTTTTAATATCATGGTCTGATAGAGATGTTACAAATTATATAGTGTATCACTAACGGATACATATGTAACAAACGACAGTCTGTATCACTGTTATTTTACCCAATACATGTTACAGATGATATCGTGTTATTTTACCCAACACATGTTACATGATTTGGTATTCTCTATCACTGACGTTACATATGTTACATTGGAATTACTAATCACTGCAATTTGTTACAAAATAATAACATAAAATAATATGTTACAAATGTACAAACGTAACATACTGAAATGTAACATACGCGGATGTTCTAAATATAATAAACATCTGCGCAAACAATAAACTTCCAAATGTTACAAGATCATAACAGAAATATAACGTTATTCACGTTCTAATGTTCTTCATGTTATGATTTTGTTCAGCACACCTTCTTCACGGATAGAAGTTTTTCACGGTCTGATGTTCTTCGGGGACTGATCTTCTTCGTCGAATGGTGTTATTCACAGAATAATGTTCTTCGCTTTCATACTGATCTTCTTCACGGCATTTTCTGAAATTTTTTTATTTTTTGTATTTTGGCAAAGAATCAATTAGATTTCTAATTGAATAGAATAACGGAAATTTCCCCTTTTTCAGGTTTCAGTTACACCTGTTAATTATAGCATCTAATTAATATATTAATATTTGTTATTATAATAAATATATTACCAAAACAATATTTTTGGAATTTAAGTAACATAAATGGATTTTTAGAATTATTTCAAAAATGTGGCGCGTTCTTGAAAAAGTCCCTAGTTTGAAAAGTTTATTTTTTATTATTTTTTATTTTTTATTTCCTCACTCATTTTGGGTTGTCATTATTGATTGTTTGTCACAATTTTTGAAATTTCATTTAAGTATATGCTTGATAAATATTTTTGTAAATTATAAGTAATAGGTCTTGCGAAATATATGGATAAAAATTATAAATTTTACGAAATATATAAATAAAAATAATATTTGACTAACTTATAAATACTAGCAAACACAATCACGTCTCCCTTAATATACAGTCAAGTTCTACCACTGTGAAGTGCATTGTTACATAACCCATATTTGGTCATGCTAAACAGCACACTACATAAAAAGTAAACTCTTTTTTATTGGGTTAATTTCATCCCTAAGTGCTACAGAGGAAGGTGCCAAAGTTAATAGAGCGTGGTTTAAATGACCTTTCTCTTAAGCACTATTTGATTGATTTGAAGACAATAGAAGTTTTTTTTTTTTTTTTTTTTTTTAAATTGTTTTAAATAGTAGAATGTAAAGAGATTATTTTGTATATTTGAAGAAGTTAGAGTATCTCCAATATACTCAATCGATTGTGGCTGCTGTGACAATTAAATAGACAGACTTTTAGATTATGTAAAATGAATAGAAGGTGAAGTGCAAAATTTCTCTCTAACGAGTTCATTATACAATCCAATAATATTGATTATGTGGTATTTATTTTTTTAAATTAAAAAATAATAAAAATAATCCACTTAAAAATTAAAAAAATTTCTAATTCATCCAATTTCACAGAACGTCTAAATATAGAAAGAGTACTTAGCATTTTCTATTTTTTGTGTGCTATGTCAGCCTGACATAGTACTCCACATAATACATTAAAGAAGTATTTTTAATAGACATTTTTTGTTTGATGGTATGACACGTGCTTTTTTCTAAACTATTGAACATTGGAGATACTCTTAGGTACCCAACTATTAAGGGTTTTCTTTTTTTTTTTTTTTTTTTTTCTAAGGGTAAGATCATAAAAAAAAAATTATTCAAGGACTATGTGTGCCAATTAATAAAAAGATGACCATTAAGGATTGTGAGTGTAATCACGATCGTAAAAAATTTTCACTTCTAACGGTCAAAAGAGAATACTTACGTCTTTCTTCAAAAAAAACTTCCAAAAATTTAGAAAAAAATTGCTATCTATTCATCAAATTTCATTTATTCATCAAATCGATATCATTCTTCATGTATTATTATTTTGCAGCATTGAATTGTTTTACAGTCGAATTTCACTGCAGTGAGCGGTGTAGTAGTTAACCTTAATTTTGCAAGTAGAATTTTTATTACCAGCATAATTAATCGGTAAACTGTTACGGTTTCCTCACGCGCTACATCGTGCGTATATTTTCGACGCCACCGTGTTAATGGTACCCCCCTCGCCCCGAAAAGTCATAGAACACCGTGGGAACGGCTCTATCTATCCAATTTTTTAGCTCTCTGTCTCTCTTACACTTTCTCTCTCAACGACTTTGAATTTCAATTCCATCCTTCAATCCCAAACCTACTAGTCTATATCTTCCGCACTTTCTTCATCATCATTTCCTTCTGATACCCACTTTTCTTTTTCACTTCTATTATTTTCTCCCTCTCAAGAAATGACAACACCAGTTGTGAAGAACAACTTCTTGCCACCCGGGCTGGTTTCCAATCTTGAGCAAGTTCTGTTAAGCCGAAAAACCGGAGGAGATGGTGGTGAATCATCTAATCCCAATGAAAACGAGGACGATTCGGCCAAGCCCGTTCCCTCCAGTAATGGCGGGGATTCGTCCGAGTCCAACGGTGATGATGGGTCAAAACCCATAATTTTGGTCACGAATAGCGATGGTGTTGAGTCCCCTGGCCTCTCGTATTTGGTCGATGCTCTCGTTCGCGAAGGGCTTTACAATGTCCACGTTTGCGCCCCTCAATCGTAGGTCTTCTAGCCCTTTTATATTTTAATCCTTATTCTCTCTTGTGCATATTATACATGTACATGTGTTTACTTTTGCGATTTAGCAATTGGGTTTTGTTTATTTCTGACTTTGAGTTTGGGATTCTGAATCTAGCGGATTGAGGATATTCTACGTTGTAAGGCGTTTGATGAATTCATTTTTGTGAATCCAGTATTTGAAACTTTTTTACTTTCTTTGGTCGATTTAACGATTTAGTGGGATTTTGACAGTGATAAATCGACATCCGGGCATTCTTTAACACTAAAGGAAACAGTTGAGGTGGTTTCTGCTGATATTAATGGTGCCACTGCTTACGAAGTTTCTGGTACTGTTGTTTTCTTTTTCATTTTTGCAATTCATTTAAGTTGAATTAATGTTCCTAGTATGATGAAATGTTAATTACGTGAGTTGGTATTGGAGTTCCTGGAATGAACTTTGAAGCACTATTTTGCTTTATGCAACTTTCAGGAACTCCCGTGGATTGTGTATCATTAGCGTTATGTGGTTCACTATTTACATGGTCGAAGCCCCTGTTGGTATGGTTTTCCTTCGTATATCAATTGGAGATTTTCTCCTCCTTTTAGACGTTTCTTAGCTACTCAAACATGCTTCCCCATTTCTTTGTTTTTGCCTGATCTTTAGGTTATAAGTGGTATCAACAGGGGTTTAAGCTGTGGACACCACATGTAAGTTGTTGCCATTTCTGTTGCCTCTACTTTGGAAGTTATGTCCAATCGTTTTGATTTTAGTTGGTTCATAGGAGCTCTGCACTTATATTGATGACCTGGCAATATCAGGTTTTATTCGGGTGTCGTTGCTGGGGCTAGGGAAGCATTGGTCAATGGCGTGCCGTCTATATCAATATCGTTAAACTGGTGTGTTGGTGATCCTTTAGAGTACCTTACAGCTTTATAAAGTAATTTTGGATGTATCTAATAGGATGTCTAAATAATCCATGTCTAAATAATCTATGATAGGAAGAAAGATGGAAGTAAGGAAAGTGACTTCAAGGATGCTGTGACTGTTTGCCTACCCTTGATACATGCGATGATAAGAGACGTGGAGAAGGGTGTTTTCCCCAAAAGTTGTTCACTAAGTGTAGAAGTTCCAACCTCACCCTTGACAAACAAGGTTTGTTTCTAATATCTTACTCGGATGCTAGTACTCTATTGAATGAAATCCTGTCATTTAAGTTCCTTGTTAAGAAAATTAAAGATCAACATCTGGAATTAGTAACGCATGGAATGGTTGAGTTTTGATCATATGCCACTTGATAATGCCTGCATAATTCCTAGATTGGAATTGATTTACATTGACATTTTTATCTGTAAGTTCTATATTTTTGCCAAGCCGATAAATAGTTATTACGCTGCTGATCCAACTAGTTAATGACTGGTAGAGATTCATTATCTTCATTCTCACAATTGTGTTGCTTGTTTTGATTGTTATGAGAATGGAGCCATGGACACACTCACACACCTAGAGACAACATTAAGAGACAGGTATAGAACTTGATGAATTTAGTTTGTCCATTTCCTTCTTTTATTTTCAAGGTCCCATTGCACACATTAGGTTCCTGGCTATGGCCAAAGTTAAAAAAATCTTTGCTTCTTTGAGTCGTTTGCATGCTTTACTCTGCCCTTCAAAATTCGTTTTCATTCTAAATCTATACACGTATGATTCATTATATTTAGCTGGGAGGTTCCATCACTATAGCCCCCCCTCTTGCTCTGTGTGTTGTCTGATAAATTGATCACCATTATTGCTCATTTCAAGTTAGGGATGAGACATACAAGAAAACGATTTGCTGAAGTATGGCTGCTTTGGGTGAACCACACAGGGATTAACCCAAGGAAATGCAATATCAAATTGAAATCCATATAATTAAAAGGATCACAGAAGAAAACTGCAAGTCAATTATGCAAAATGTAGAACCTAACCATTCAAGTATTTAAACTTGTACTGCATGACAATAATTGGATAGTAGTTTGATAGTTGAGGATAGAGATAAAATATCCATGACATTAGCATCACTAGTTATATGTAATGTAACTCCTTTCTGTGATTTGGGAAAACATTATTCTTAAGCACTTACCATCCCATGGTATGAAGTCTTATCAACATTGTGCTCCCACATATCCCAACATTTTAATCTAGTACCAGAATTAGAAATAGCCTAGGACTCTCCCATATCATCACTACTAATAGAATTATTAAAACATATTTAATTGTCCTAATTCTTGTCAATTTCAGTTTCTTATAATTTTTTCTCACATCTACACCTGCAATGGTGCCTTTTCATTCTTGATATAAAATAAGGGCCCAAAAAGTTGAGGCCAGTAATGAAAAGTCTAAAAAAGGCAGGACAGATAAATGCACATCTCAGCCGTCCTGAGGATTAGCCTTGTGGTGTAAGCCTCAGTAAGTCGAGATGTAAACCTTATTATATCGAGGCGTAACTCTTGGCAAATGTCACTCAAGGCGTAAGCATAATGAAAGCCTTACTTAAGCCGCTCCCCAAGGCGTAACCTGCAGACAACTTTTTAAAACAATGCATGATGCTATTTCCCAGTAACAATCATCAACTTAAAATCCAAAGAGGTCAGTCCGCAGTTCCACCACCAAGATCTATATTGACTGGGCTAGCCATTAGAGGCATGTTAAAGTGTTACCTCATTAACTATATATATATTTTCACACCGCATTCAAATATGAAACTTGTATACCTGTGTTAAGAACTACGATATTTGATTCTTGAAGCTTCATATGAAGATTTTGCAACTGATGCATATTTTTTTCATGCTTTTGTTTGTGTCGAGGAAAATAAGATTTATGGGACTCTTCTTTTGAAATTGGACAAGAGAGAGTTAGGTTTTAAACAAGAGTGTATCTTGGGTTTGAGGAAAAATTTCCTCACTCAGTATCTACACTATATGGACTGCTTCACTTGATTTTTGCTCTGTAATGCAGAATCATCTGCACGAGTGTCGTTTCAATTGGCCATCTATTGTACTTGTATTGTAGTATGGGTTCAAATGCATTTTCTCTCCTCTTTTGTCAGTTGATACTGAATGTTTGTTTTTCGTTTTGGATCAATGACAGGTATGTTTGACATTTTGTTTCAGATACTGATGCAGTATTTGTATGTACATTTATTGTTTGATAGGGATTCAAGGTTACCAAGCAAAGTCTTTGGAGGTCCACTCTTACCTGGCAAGCCATTTCAGCCACCAGGCATCAGGCTGCTTCACGGTTTGCCGCTCAGCAAAACAATGCTATGCAGCTTGCCCAGCTTGGACGTGATGCCTCTGCTGCTGTAAAGTTGCCTTTATACGTTTTATTTGTTGTGCATTTCACATTAAGGGTGTTGCTGCATGCAATATCTTGTAGCCTTCAGATCTTTACAATTGAAAATTTTTTCAGGGTGCTGCTCGCCGTTTGGCCACGCAAAAAAAGAATATTGAGATAGTTGAATCAGTTGGTGCTGCAAAATCGGATTTTAAACGAACCGTAAAGTATTTCCGACTAGAGGTAACATTCATTAAGTTGCAGTTGGGAGCAATGTGAAGCTTCTTAATGCCTATTTATTTTATTTTTATTTTCATTTTTATGGGGTGCTTTTGAGCTGTGGTTTCTGGTGTCAATTATTGTTGAGGTGGCTGAGAATGATTAGAACACATGAGAAATTTTCAGGTTTTTCCTTTTTCCAATTAAAATGACATTCAATGTTCAAGCGATCCTCATTTAAGTGGACATGCCGTCATTAAGAGTATCAAGGTCTCTCAGAAAGAATTATCATATTTTTTATTTTAAGTATGGATTCATTCCTTGTATTTTGACACTTTCGTAATGGACCTGGATCTTCCACAGTTTATCATGTGAGACTTACACTTGGGATATTATGCATCTTAAATCTTAAATAACTTTGACCTCTTTTTCTTCTTGTGATTGTGGTCGTTGCTGCTTGATATCTCCTCTATATTTTACCAGTTCCTTTATATCTTTTATTCTTTTCTTGGTTGTGAAATTTGTTTCGAGGAATGATTTGGTTAAATAATTAATGATAGCAGATGCTCAACAAAGAGCAGGAAGAAGAAGACGAGGACCTTGATTTTAAAGCCCTTGAAAATGACTTTGTAAGTGTAGTTCTTATTCTTTATCTCTCTTTTACTTTTGCGGTGCTTCCTTGTATTTGTGTGCACAAATATGTTCGTGTATGTCTATTTGCACATGAAATGATGCTGTTTTATATTTCTGTGTATTCTTGTTTTGGATTTGATGGGGGTGTATGGAACCTTGGAACAGGTTGCAGTTACTCCAATCTCTCTATCAATGCACGAAGAGACGGAGACTAAAATAGCTGCTTCAGAATGGATTTCATCTGCGATGCAAGTCGGGCAATAAAATACACTTCCTGCAAACATAATCAGTAATTTTTGTAAATTTGAAGAGGCAATTCAGTCATCTTTGCCACCTTTATTTGGATTTTTAAATTTTTTCCTACTTAGTTTTGTAGTCATGAATATACTCTGGAGCAAATGCTTCCCTTGTTAATTTATATGGTTGGCATGTTGTAAAATGCCAATCCTTCACTAGTTTCTTTGCCACTGACAAAAATTGTGTTGTCGTGTTATTTTACCATATCGCCTTGCTTCAGTTTATTGTATGTGGGCGAGGTGGGCGTTGGTTAGTTCTTGATTGTAATTGACCTAGTAACTGGACGCAGCCAGGTCTAAACGTTTGGATCATGCGCTTCGCCTAACAGCGATGATTGTATAAAATAACAGATTTGTTTGTTGACTTGCTCTTTTTTTGGTGCTAGCCTTCATTGATGATGATACACAGTGTTTCTCTTGGCTTGTGCTCGGGATTCATACACGATATGTTTTTATAATATAATTGAAGTATAATTATATTGAAATTTTCTCATTTGCATAATTAAAGGAATTTGGAGTACAAATTCCTCAAACTTTTCAATGTTGCAGCACTTGACTTCTTGGTAAAATGTTGCATAATGTCGATGTTAACTGATTGTATTGCTATTATTTATATCGTTCGAATCACTAACAAACATTGATTTATGTTAAGAACATCGACAATAATATCGACAATCATCAACAGAACTTTCGTCAACGAGCCTTTACAACTTATTTAGTTCCGTCAATGAGCTTTTACAGTTTATTCCATTAATTTCTTATAATTTTTAAAGAGATCTTCTCGTAAATTTAGTCTCTTAAATTTTTTGAGTCGTCTTTATTTGTAAATAAGTTTGTCTAAATGTAACTAAACTATTTCCACACCATCAATAACTAAAAGAAGTGATATTTTTGACGTAAAAAAATGGCTTCCCGGCTATGGTCTCACTATCCTTGTATCCGTCGATTGGTTTTCCAAACCGTTAGTTTGAGAGAATACGTAATGCAATGTGGCATAAATAGTAAAATTTGAAATTAATTTAAAGTTAAGTGATTCAATTGAATTTTAATTGGAAGTTCAGTGACCATGAATGAAATTTACCTGAATCAAAATGGTAGCACTGCAGCTTTCCTAGCTTAATAAAATCAAACCCACCAAATCAAACTCAAAATACAAAAATGGCTTCCTCCAAAACCCTAATTCGCACCGGAGTTTCTCTGATGAACCGTTTCATCAACCCGGCTCTTCACCCGAACCCGATTCCCCACCACCAGATTCTCTGTCGGAGACCCCCATTGATAACCCCTCCGCAGCTTTTCCCCTCGCTCTTCCTCCCTCAGTCCCTCACCTCCTTTCTACAGTTTCCACAGCACCAAAACGACGTCGAATCCCACAGAGAGCTCTTCCTCCATCCCTCTGGCCTCCCCTTTCTTCCGTTCTTCCTCCCCGAAGGTATTTCCCTTTTAACCATTTATATATACATATAATGTATGTATTTCTTGTACTCGTTTTTCTTTTTCTTTATTTTTTTCTTTGTAATTGTACTATGAAATACACATGTTTTAGGAGAAGAAAATACCAGGAGTAAAAACTGTAATTCCCATTCCATTTTCACGTTTACGTTCATGCTAAGCAGTGGTTAGGTTTAGGAATAGAATGATCTTGATGTGTTGATATATACATTATATTGTGCTACGATAGGCAAGAATTTTGAAGTTTATAGTTGATGACTTGAGTATCTTACTTTGAAATTTGAAAATGAATGAAGAAACTAACCTCGGTCAGGATTTTCATTATACTTATTCGCCACGTCTTTTAGTCCAACAATAATATTGTCCAGGTAATCCTAACTAGTATATACTGCTTACCCGCGGTGAAATCCGGCCGTAGATTACGATTCAAATTGAAGAGATGGATTTTGTAAAAGAGTGGAGAAGACAGAGTTGAAGAGAGGAGATTTGAATTGTTAAATATGGATAAATATAGACGTATATTCTTGTGAGTAGCGGTGAAAACCTCCCGGTCAGTGATAAACAATGCTTACCATATGTGTTATCTAATTTGATTGGTTTCACTTGGTATCTACTCAAGCCACACCTTGCAACCTTAGCCTTGTGACATGGATGCGGTTAATTGTGCAGGTGAAGATGAATATACCGTTGTTGTATACGCTTTACCCTTTTATCTGCTACATGATTAGTGGCTCTGTCCATCAAGTATTCTATTTCTTAAATCATCTTAGTTTTCGTCTCTATCTTTGGGATTTGGGGTGCTGCAAGGATCTTTTATGTTATCATGGAGACCTGCACTGACTTGAGTTAATGGTGACATCTCTTGTCTAGTGAAGTTGAGGTTGTTGCCTACCACTACTACTAGGAACTTATTCTCAAAGTGTCGATACCTACATCAGGATTCGTTGGAAGTTCAAGAAAGCTTCTGCTATGAATTAAGGCACGATGTTGTTTGTGATGGGCAATTAGCTTAAGAAGTCTTGTTCTACCTGTTATGGGGCATTGGTTAAGGCAATATCCTCATTTCCTTTTCTGCTAATTTGTTGGTGATCTTTCGCTAGTGTGATGATATATTTTATGATGTCAAAGGCATTGAAAGTGGGTTATAAATGCTGTATTGAAGTTAAAATTAGCAAGGAAAGCTTGTTCTATGAGGAGTACATTTTTATAGTATTATACATTTTTCCTACAAAATATATTTTCTTCATCACATTTATGGTTGGGCAAATGCATATGCATTTGGTTTATGTGGAAATTATTTGATGGATTTGGATGGTTTTAGTACGAATTAGATTAATGCGGCAAGAACGACCTATTTATCTCAGCAGGGAATCACTAGTACATCTACTGTTTCTGAAATGCCACTCAAATTTGATTTTGGAATTAGGAGAAATTTCAAGAGATTGTACTCGCAGTTGTTAGTGGGTTCCTGTTCAAAGGATAATGACCTAAAAGGTTTTCATGATGACTCAGCTACGCATCTCTTCGATCTAAGCAACAATGACAATGGCAAAGAGATGCTTTTGGAATGAGTATGCTACGCTAAGGAGGTTTGTCCAAGTCTTGATTTGGCAGGGTCTGTAGGTGAAGGAAGGACTTTGGAGCAACTGAATTCATTGTGTAGAGTTGATAAACATGATTGTGCAATGTCGTTTGCGAGTTTATTTAGCTAGATTAAGTCGCAATGATTCTTTTTTACTCCTATCTGCATGGAGCCTTCTGACAAAAAAAATGGAAAAGACGTATGGAGCTTCCTTCTATTGGGCTTGCTTTACTGTTCGTTTAAATGAGCCAATGAGGAGATACTTTTCTTCTCCATTTAAATTGAAAAGTGCAAGAGTTGAAGTTTGCACAATTTCTTTAATTTCTTGGTTATTTTGCTTCTTGCAGAAATTGGTTTATAATCTATTTTTCCCTTTACCCTACACAGGAGATGATTCTTCATCAAGTGAGCCTATTCTTTTATTACCAAAGCGAACATATCAACCGAGCAACATCAGGCGCAAAAGGACACATGGATTCTTTGCTCGGTACCTTTGTCTCTGTCTCTGTTTCTCTCTCTAGAAATTTGGGTCACGAATATGATGAAATTATCATGGTGATTAAACTGGTAGAGAGTACTTTGAATAATACTCGAAGTATATAAGCTAGACAAGGATCACCACCTTTTGCTGGCATCTACCTTCCATTCTCTGGGTCATGGACATCCGTTTCTGCATGAAATTATCAGAGAATGGTATCAAACATCTCAGTCATTTGTCTACAAAAATCTTTTGTTTCTCTCTCCTTTCCTTTTCCTCTATTTGTCCTGTCTTCCATTTGTGACCTTCCTACCCCACTTCCCCAAAAGTAAATGTGAGACGCATACCTCTTTTTGTTCATAACTGGTAGATCTAGCTCTCAGAAAATTATATCCTTCACTTCCGGGATTAGCCACAAATGATGTCCATTACCGACACCACCAGGCTTGTTTATGTGGTCCTTTCCGATGTGCTATTAACTCATGCATTTTCTCTATCCTGGACAGGAAAGCAACAAAAGGTGGCCGGAGAGTTATTGCTCGGCGAATTGCAAAGGGTCGGTCCAGAATCACAGCATGAGGACTCTTGGTAGTAGACAAGTTTTGGTCAGATAGGTTGTTCTGCTCAATGTCAGGTTGGGAATATAGAAAGTCAAGTTAATCTATTTTGGTGATTTCAAGTGTTTCCAATGCATTGGAGATTTTGGCTTATTCCCAATAAATTCATGGTCGGCTGCACTCTGGTTTTATTTTCATCCTCACAATCCTTTTCTTTGTTGAGTTTCTTATGCAAAAAAGTTGAACTAATCTACGAAATTGTAGTTTGTTTTATGAATTCCATAGCTGTCCTAAAGTTGCATTTTAGTTTTTAGAGCATCCCATTAATCATACGAATGTCCATGATTATCACCGGAGTTATTTCCGAGAATGAAAAATCTATCTTTGCGTGTAAGAAACTGCATGTACATTCGTATACATGCTGAGACGGAACTTAATTTAGACTGTCAAAGGAAAAAAGGATGATTGGATTGTCTACCAAAGAAGTGGAGGAGTCCGACATTTTCATTGTGGGAGCAAAAATTAAGTTGCAAAAATCAGAAAAGCTGTGAATCAATGCCTGCAAAAACTGAAGGTTGAGACTGAAGAGATGAGAAGAGAGGTGGTCTAGTGGTTGAACATTTGTGACTGGTGCTGGCGCTGACAACGAAAGGTTGAATTTTAGTAAAATTGATGATTTGAAAGAAAAGTCGCGCACAGTACACTAAAAACAGAGAAACAATAAAAATTCAAATTTTGGAGAAAAAGTTAATAAAGAGAAAATCAGAAAATCTGTGGGGTCAGTGGTCTCCACATGACTTGATGTGATGCAAGTCAAAGGTTGTTCATATGATTAAAGGAAATTATCAAAGTATAATAATAGTAGAAAGAAATAATGTTATTTTATATAGTGTTATGTAATGATCAGGGCCAGAGGCGGATTTAGAAATGGACTAAAAAAAAATTTAGATCGAATTAAAATATGAGAACAATAAAAGTTTAACATAAAAAATTTATTTTTTCCTCCTATATTATAAAAAAAAGAAAAAAAATTGGGCCAAAGGAGGGAGTTCAACAAAGGAGAGTTCCCTTATATTGATAGTTTATAGTAAGGTTGTGTTTGATTGCAAGTGGAAAATTTGGGTGGAAAGAAAATATTTTCCATGGAAATGAATTACCAAGAAAATTTGGATTGGAAAATGTTAACAAATTTTTCATGGAAAATAAATTCTCCTGTCCCACCAAGAAAATATTTTCTTTGAAAATAAGGAAAATATGGCCAAAAGTGAAAAACATGGAAAAAATTTTCCGTGGAAAATCAAAAGTTCCAATCAAACAAAAGATGGAAAATAGGTGAGAAAATACATTTTCCATGAAAAATTCTGCCAATCAAACAGACCAAAGATGGAAAATGGGTGAAAAATTTTCATTTTCCATAGAAAATGAAGGAAATCAAACACACCCTAATTTTTGAAACTATTTTATGTACATGAGTTAATGCACCATTTTTCTAGTGAGAAGTTGGATTTGAGATTTTTCCAACAAAAAAAAAAAAAAAAAAAAAAGGATAACAGGAGAAGAAAGAAAGGGAAAAAAGAAAAGAAAAGCTAGACATGATTAAATGTTGTATAGAACACCGTTTTAATGTCTATAGTGGGCAATGTTATAATGCCTACTTGGACACTTGTCCAGTGGACATTGGATGAAAAAGTGTCCAAGTAGGCATTATAACATTGCCTACTGTGGACATTATAACATTTTCCATGTTATTTCAAAAAGTAAATTATCAATTTGAAATGGTACATGCATACGAATGTACATGCAGTTGCACACGTCTTGCACGCACAAATGAATTTTTTACTTAAGAAAATGGAAGACGAAGTTTCATAAATGGATGGATAGGTGCTCGTGGTACAAATGTGGTAGGAGAAATCTCTTCAAATTGAACTTTGTTAGTAATAGTTTTGGACCTTTTGGTGGTGCCCAAACTTAAAATTCAGGACTTGAAATCTAACCCGATGGCTTGGTAGGGATCTTTGTACAGTCTAACTCTTAATGAGTTATAGAAGGTAATTGGGGGATTTAGGGAAACCTCTGAGTAGCATGAATCTTGATGAACTTCTTAAGAGTGTGTGGATTGCTAAGTTTATCAAGCAATGGGGGTTGTTGATTACAAGTCCATTAGTGGAAAAAATATTAGATTCCTGCCATTTATTCACAACATGTTTATTTCAGGTTATCTGATTCAACAGTCTATTCTTAATGGTAGAAAACTATTATCGTACTTTATTAATGCTCCATATTCTAAGTGCGGTTTTCCAAATGTGAAAGTAAAAAAGTCACTCATTTCTAGATTTAAGTGTATTTGTGTTGCACGCGCCTTGCACTTTAAAACAATCGAGTTAGACATTCTTTCGAATGTTCTATTAATGATCAATTCATTAACCAAACTTACCAGCAGTCATAACTGGCAAGATAAAAGAAGAGAAGGAATACAAGTGGTCTAACAAATAACATCTTGAACTAAACAAGCATAGATGCAAGTTCGTGGCCACAGGGAAACGAATTGACAAGTATCACAACCAACATTAACTAACAAATTATTAATATCTCGCAACAACACCTCATTCTGTGCAAAAGAAAATTAAATGACTAGACTTTGCACTATACGGAGTGATTTGCATTACGCTCCCTAAAAACGGAACCCATTTAGCTGAGCAAACAGAACCCCTTCTCACAGCGGCGCCATTGCCTCCACGTTTTCGGCAAAAGGAACCCACACCCTCTTTGCCAACAGCCCCAATCCCTCACTCTATTTCGCTCAACCTATATAAGCCTCTTTGGGGGATTTAGGGAACCTCTGAGTAGCATGAATCTTGATGAACTATGAAGCAATGGGGGTTGTTGATTATGAGTCCATCGTCGATCAATCTACATTAGTGGACGCAGTATTTGATTCCTGTGATTCATCCACAACAATAAATCACAATGTTGATGTTTATCTCAGACTATCTTATTTAATAGCCTATTCTTAATATATATTTAAATGTATATATATATCCTTACAATAATATAAGAGCCTTAAATTTTTTACTGTTCACATTTTCGTCCTACACGTCGTCGTTTTACAACTTCTTTTTGCAACTTTAATTTATTTTATTTTCGGCTACTTTTGAGGCTTAGCAGACTTTTATTGACTATTGGAATTAGAATTCAAATTCAGGTTCAGATAGAGTTCCGTTCTTCTACAACTTTAATTTTAATTTGTTTTATTCTCTATTACTCTTCAAGCTTTGGAGCAGATTTTATTCACCATTAGAATTAGAATTCTAGAATTCAGAGTGGAGCTGAGTTTTGAAAGATTGGATCCTACAGTTAAGATTTTTAGACACTGTAAGTATTATTACAACAGTTAAAGATTCATTTGCCAACACCAGTATACAAAATGAGTGCGCATTCACGTAGGGAATACTTCATTTGACTACAATTTATCTATTGCTTTTAATAAGAGAAAAAACGAAAAAAAAAAAAAAAAAAAAATTTACCAATTCTAGGCAACCAAGTTGGTTGCCGAGGTTGCTCGGCAACCAAAACTGGTTGCCGAGCAATCTCGGCAACCAAAAGCAATCTCGGCAACCAACTTGGTTGCCGAGTAATATATCAACACTGCCAGATATCAAAATCACATAACTAACATAATTGGGCACTACATTCAAACCAAAAGAGGCCATCAACATTTTAATAAACAACGTCAAACCCAGAGACAAATAAATATAAAAAATCTATTTATATTTGGTATCCACAAAAATTACGGTGATAAATAAAATTTAACAGAAAGTAAATAAATAAATAAATATTTGTTTTAGAAAAGCAAATGTATATATACATCTTTAGACAATTGTTAACTTAAGATAAAATAAAAAAAATTAATAAAAAAATGAATGAAAATGTGTAATGGCATGCATATCTTCCCTGCCATTGAAGAAGCAGCATTGCTTACTGAATTAAGCAAACCAGAGTCACTGCTTTTTATCCGGCTGACCACAGAGAGGGTGCAAGGAGGTGGAGGCGAAGAACATTTCTCATTTACAGCGAAAGATGAAGTGGGCCACCATGGTGGAGATGAATCTGGATACAAGATACTACCTTGGATATGAGAATGTAGAGCTTGAATACCAGTATCTCCACCAAAGGGGGATATGACAAATATATGGCAAGTCCCTTTTGATGAAACAATAGCAATCCACTGATTGTCATGACTAAAGCAAATGTCTTGGATGACCTGTAGAATAATTTCATGAAAATGAGGGACCTCTTGGAAGAGGAAAATGATACTAATAATGAATAAACCTAGAGAAATGGCCGTATACTTACAGCTGTAGTTATTCCACGATGAAGCTTGTAGAGATGCACATACGAAGTGCTCCAGTCATGGCAGCCTGATTCACTGCGCATTTGAGAAGGCATGATCCTGAAAATATTTATGTTGTTTCCATGTACTGAAGCAGTGACCAGAAGAGTTCCTGCGTGGCAACCACGCTGGTTGCCGAGCTACCTCGGCAACCAATCGTGGTTGCCGAGATAGCTCGGCAACCAGCGTGGTTGCCGAAGTAATTATTGTTGTTTGGGGATGGGAGTTTGCAAGAAGAAAATACTGTAAGAAATGCAAGAAATCTGAATAAATTATACAGAGCAGTTTATACAAAATTAATCGAGGAAAGTTTGAAAGCCATAAGACTAACAAAATCAAATCCTACATCCAAAATCATCAGCACAGACATTTATATACATGATTGGTTGTGTACAATTTAAAAAATTAAATTAAATTAAATTAAGGTTTAACCTAAAAGGGGATGGGGGAGGGTGGAAGACGACTGCTACCATAATGATGGGTCACTTAAGCCAAATGATTACAATAATTAACAAAAATAAATAGAAAAGTAACAATTCATAAGAAAGAAGAGGGGATGAAGAACCCAGAAAGGAAATTATCCCTATATTTTTCACATAAAATTTATCAACATGCAACGCACGTTGCAAAATATATATATATATATATATATATATGTCTAAGCAAGACTACATTATTGGCAGTGATGCATTAAGGGTCAAACTTATCATACATGTGGTCATATTGGTGGTATTAGAAAGACTACAAGGACATATTGATGGAAAGCAACAGCTTTGGGTATTGGGAAAAGTTATTTAAACTTGGGGGACTACTAGACTATGTTTCAATTTTTAGGAATTTAGGGGTTAGAGTGACATTAACCTGAAGTGGGAAAGTACAAGTTATCTGAAGGGGTTAGAGAATGAATTGCAGGAAGAAAAATCAGCAAGAAGGTGATAGTCATGAGGTTTCATGATTTGTGAAACATGAGACCACACCAGATTGAATATGCTATAACTAAGGATAGTTAATTTGATGTAGCAGTAGCATTTTGATTTAGAAGCAAGCAGTACGGATCTGGAGAAAGTTTTTGCACTAGACAACACTACGGAAGTGGTATAAAGCCCTTTGACACGGTTTCTTGATGGTCAATAGATATAAAACCAATGTACTGGACAGTGAGTATGTTCCCTTGGCCAAATGTATTTATTTGATTTTTCCAGTAGTAGCTTCTACAGTTCTGTTTTAACTCGATCAGCAACAAATGTTTAGGGAATATCTACCATTACAAACTCTCCCAAACCAGTAATATAAATTGTTCTCGATTTTTTCATTGTAGATTTTAATTTGTGCTACAAATTATTTCTAACGCATTGCATTGGTTGTGTCATTCTTCTAGAAATTGGAATTCAGAATGCTTTCTTATACATTGGCATCACTTTTTTGGTTAATTTTAGTGTTGACAACGAATTTGTACTGTGGGAACCAAAAATGAAAGAGCAATATCCGGGAGAGGTTAGATTATATTCTTTTGAATCTTAAATTTCAATCATTACGGATGTTTTCCACCATTGTTGATATTCTTGATCTCATATGCTCTATCAATTTATCAGTATTAGTATTGGCACGATTCAGTATATAGTTACCGGTTTCATTCAATTTTATTTTGCATGCAGCACTTGAAGAATTTAATATTGGAATTAACTAAATAAGAAAAGGGTCGGTGCTCAAATTTCCTCCAATTGCTTTTGCCCTTGGAGAAGCTATTCAATGCTGAACAGTCAGCCGAGAAGGAGGTTATGCGGTGACAATTGCAAAACTTCTATTGCTGATTATCACAGAACCTGTCCTTTGTGTTCTTATGATCTTTTATAATTTAGGTTACATGCAATATTTACTTGGCCTTTTGTTCTGTTTAGTTGTCACTTAGGTGTTATCACATATTAAATTTGGACACTTTTATGGAGAATAACCATTGATTTATTTCAAAACTCAGAAGTCTGATATCCCTTAATTTAGAATGAACTATTCCTTGTGTTTCAAAAATTCTTATAAGACTGCTAACGAGTTCAAGTTATTTGAAATTTTGATTCATTTAGATTCTATTGGTGAAATTAAAAAAAAAAAAAAAAAGATAACAATGCTAGGCAATGAAATTCATTGCTTGGTGAAGCATCTCGGCAACCAAAATATATATATATTTTTTTTGTCAAATAAACATTTTAATTTGAAATTTTTTTTATACATATTAAATTACCCATTTTAATTTTTATTTTATTTTAAAAATCACTACATTTTTTTCATACTTGCATTCCAGGTAACCATATATATTAAGTAAATACAGGAATCAAAAAAAATTTCCAACCAGATCATATTAATTCTCCACAATCATCATCTTATTCATTTATTTAACACATCAATTTTACAAATTCTCTAACATATTTAAGTGTATATCTATGTTCAGAATTTCGTTATACAACAAAACCACGCATAATCCTTCCACTTATATTAACTATTTTTATTTTTTTTTTATTTTAAAAATAATTGTATGAATAATTCTAAAATTTTTCCCTGCATTTTTTACATACGTGCATTGCACGTAGCCAAAACTAGTATATATATATATATATATATATATGAATGCATATGTTGTTGCACGTGCCTTTTAACATTAAGACAATCGAGTTAAACATACTTTTGAATCACATGAGTTAATAGAACTTTATTCTAGTCTTCTGCCTATTGATTTAAGAAAAAATTACAATTCGTACGAGAGTATATATAAAAGACTATTATTGTATAATGTTAATGTTTCTTTGTTACTATCTATTTTTCTCACAAATATTTCATTTTCTATATTTTTTTTCTTGGTCTTCAATGTTACATACTCGTTTCATTGACATCAGGGGAGGACCCCCAACTTTCTAAAAATAATTTTTTTAAAACTTTTTTAATTTACTAATCAACCAAACTCAAAGCTTAATTGTCCAAATCAAATAATCAATTAAGACTCAACAAAAATAAATAACATAAACAAAGAAGGTGATAAGTGCAATTTGTGCACTTATTCAGACCTTTAAACTAAACTTTTATTCTGTTATTTTATTGATTTTTTACTTAGTTTAGTGTATTATTCTTCTTATTTCAGTTTTGGACCTGTTTATAAACAAATGGAGAAGAATGGTCGGAAAGAGCAACAACTTGGTGAAATCGACAACTAAATTGAGTTTTTGAAGTCAATATCAAGAGCTAAACATTGGAGGATGAGAAAGAAGATAATATCAATAAGTTTAAAGTGTGTTGGAGTGACAATGAAGAGTTGAATCAATGGATCAAACACCGGAAAGCCAAAGAACTGAATTGAGAAACTACCTACCGAAGTATGGAGAGAAATTCGAGCACAACTTTTGGTTTTAAAATCTGCAAAAGACAAATGATATACCATTGGAAGGATAATTGAATTACGAGTCCAACACTTTTTACGGATCTCAATTTGAAGTTTCTTACAAGAAGTTATGACCATTTGAAAAATAGTCGCCGCAGAGGAAACAACATAAGCTGGGCGATCGCCCAACCCTATTTTTCAACAGCAGAATGATTTTCCCTTGGCTTGGGCGACCGCCAGGGTTTGCACTGGGCGATCGCCAGTGTATTTTCGGCAGAAAAAGAATTTTATTGCCTTTTTGAGTTCTAATTCAATTAGGAAAACTTTTGGGCACGATTTTAATGATTTTTTGAGATCTTTTAGGACACAATTAGGTAACTATAAATATGAGTTATTAACTCATAACAAAGAGGCAGACTTAGAGCCATTTTGGGGTCATTTTTGGTGAAGTTTTGGAGAGAAGAACGGAAGACAAATTAAGAACGAGGGTCAAGATTCATCCTTTCAAGATTAAAACGAAGATCAAGTTCAAGATTTTATTTCCTAATTATTTTCTTCATATCCGGGTGATGGCTTCTATGTTTTCTTCTTCTTAGTATGTTATGTTAATTCTTTTAGTGCTAGGATCGTGATGAAGTTTGTATTATAAATCTTTAATTCTTCGAACCTAGTTTTTGATATTTAAGCATGTTTTAATTTTTGAATAATTAATATTGATTTTCTCTTCATCTATAATTATATGCGCAATAGTTATATGATTCTTGTGGCTTGTTTTACCTTCGAGAGATGAAAAATAGGTTATACATAGTATCAATTGTCGTAGAGTCCAATAGGGGATAGAGATATACCGCTATACTTTACGTGATCTCTAAGTATTCACAAATTCTAATGCATTCTTGTATGCTTGCATTTGTCATAAAAATATAGTCGGGTCGCATATAAGAATATGTTTAATTATACTCGAGAGAGATTGTTAAATTAAATTAGGAATATTGATCTTCATAAGTAAATCATGTTATCAAATTTATTGGTTCGGATTAAAGGTAATTGATATAAGTGGAATCGAGATCCTAATACGCTTTTTTTAAAAAAAGTATTCTTATCTAATTTAATTTTTTAGTTATTTGAATTATAATTATTTTATTGTTTTTAATTCAGATTCTAATTAGTTCTTAAACACAAAATCTTCAAAAGTTCATTAGATTCGGTTAATGTTAGTATAATTGAACTGAATTATCTAAATCGTCGTAGGAACAATACTTGGATTCAATATCCACTTTATTACTTAAGTGATCCGTGCACTTGCATAATTATTAAAGATACAAAATCGCTGACAAGTTTTTGGCACCGTTACCGGAGATTTAGTTTTAGTTCTTTTCAATTATATTAGCACTAATTCAAACCTAATTCGAACTTTATTTAATTAATTTTTTTAATTATATATTTTTTAGTTATTTCAGTGTTCAACTTGTCTCGTTTCAAACCACAATACAAGATGGAAGACCAGGAGATCAATGAAGACAATATGCTAGTTGGAGACTTTCTGACTTCACATATCATCCAGAGCCAATCTAGTATTGATGAGGACAACATGCTGTTTGGAGATTTTCTTGCAATGCAGCATGCCAATATAGCGAAATATGAGGCTAATTCTGAAATTGATGAGGACAATATACTTTTTGGAGATTTCCTTGCAATGCAACATGCCAATATAGCAAGATATGAGGCTACTTCTGATATTGATGAGAATAACATGCTTGTTGGAGAATTCGTCGCAGATCATCCAAATTTCTCTTGGAAGGGTAATTACAATAATATCATATGCTCTTGAAAAAAAAACTTCACTAGAAGACATTCTTGGTAAATTCATCGAAACAACTGATCAGTTCATGATACAGACAGAGATCAATCTTCAAAATCAAAACGCTTCAATAAAAAATTTGGAAATACAGGTGGGTCAAATGGCAGTTGCTATATCAGCCAAAGTAAAAGGAACGTTGTCGAGCAATACAGAGGTGAATCCCAAGGAAAGTGTTACGGATATTACTATTAGAAGTGATGTTCAATTATCAGAAATTCATGTGAAGAGGCCAGTTGCAAATAAAGAAAAGACACCGTCCACTGATGAGGAGCATGTGGAATAGACCAAGTAGATATCAGATATTAAAGAGAGTTCAGATACACCACAGGTTACGTCAACCGTTCCTATCAAACTATATGAGCTTCCGATCCCACTTCCTCAGAAATTACAAAAGCACGAGTCAGACAAGCAATTCTCATACTCTTCTATTTCTTCTAAATTTGATTTTGTGATCAAAGTCGATGAAGAAGTTGAAATTTTTGTGGTTGTGTTCGAGCAAGATACTACACTAAAATCATATTTTTATGGGAAGCACAAATTCAAAATTTTGAGGATAAATAAAAAATGGTGCAAAGTCAATAGATGCAAGCAAATCAAGTTTTCAAAAGCATTATACAAAGTGTCGTGAGCAATCAGACAATAAGTCAAGCTAATGATTATAAATAAGCGCTTATTGGGTGGCAACCCATTTTCTAACCTTTTATTTACTTGCTTTATATATAGTAGTTTTAATTATTTTAAATAATTTATTAGTTTTTATTTCATTTATCTATGCCCTTAAAAAGCTTCCCATATCAATTGTAGGACGTCTCGCTTTGCGAGTCGCTTGGATAATATATATGACATCATCTTTTGACTAATAGTCGCAGCACTACATTTGAGTCCACTTCAACCGGACCTTCAGCCAACTAGATCCATCTTCTCCACATCTATCTTCGGAGAGTAACTGATATTTTTCTTCTTTTATTTCCTTTATTTTGTTATTACATTGGGGACAATGTAATACTTTAGTTTGGGGTGGGTTAAATATCAAGATACTTCATTATTTTGAATTTGCTTATTATTCGGGTTTATATAAAAAAAAAAATAAAAAAATAAAAAAAAATTCGTATTTTTTAAAAAAATAAAAGAAAACAAAATTTTATTATTATTTTTTTCGTCTTTCAAAAAAAATTTTAGCTATTGTTGAATATTTTACCGCCAATGATAATACTTGTTTGAATTTAAGTACGTTTTTAGTTAGAATATTAGACAACACTTAAACTCGTACTTTTACCTGAATACTTATCCATGTTAGACTAAATTTGAAGTACGTAGCCATTGTTGACTTATCCCTATTGAAAACATGACTTGAGTGTATGTGTTGATATTATTGACTTAGATCTGTGAAAAAATTCTGTTTCTAAATTTTTAAACTAGTAACCAAACTGTTTGAGAACAGTTTGGAGGTGTTAAAGTTAGTACATGTTTTTGTAAAATTTTGATGGTTTGGATTTCTGGATCTCATATTTGGTTGAATAGGTTGTAGTCAAGGAATCTAAATCAAGCACTACTTACTGCTGAAAAAAATAAAATATCTGACTTGAGCAATTAAGCCTATTAGGGTATTTTAAAATCTGGTGTCCTAAAGTCATCTGACTTGGGAGTTATCGGCCTAAAGTTCGTTACATAAGTCACAAAAAAAATAAAAATAATAAAAAATTTACATCTTTACTTCTCTTATAGCCTTTGGGACTTGAGCAATTAAGTTTGTTATAGTATTTCAAAACCTGGTGTCCTATGGTCATCTGACTTGGGAGTCATTGGCCCAAAGATCGCTACAATGGTCACATAGAAAGCTAGTGAGAGAGAAGTATTGCACAAGATGTAAGATCGTTTATATTGATTAAATAAAATAAAAAGAGTTAAAGTGCTCGGTAAGGATTGCTAGGTTAGAGCCTAAGAGACTGAAGATGAGAATTTAGAAATCACTCACCATCCTAGTTCTGAGAATACAAGTTCTAATTTTTATCACTTCATTTGAAAAAAGCATTGTGTTGATAAATAGGAATCAAATATACTAGAACACCTCAGGATTGGAGAAAAAAGCATTAGAAGTGTGTAATTTACGAGAAGTGTAAGAAATAAATGACTACAAAGGGTTCGAGATTGTAAAAAAATATCAACAACACAGTATTGGTCATGGTCTAATACATGTATAAGTTCAATTTTTGGCTACTCACACACTCACTAAAGGTCGGGCATTGGATAAGTAAAAATTCTTTGTGTTGTTTGATCTCTTTCTAAACATGTTACTTTATTTTTCAAACTTGAGGCATATGGTAATAAATTTAACTTTAATTCATTTCATGTTAATTCTTTTAACTTAGTTTTAATTTATAGTTTATCTTTATTTTTGTTCGAGGACGAACAAATGTTTAGTTTAGGGATATTGATAAGTGCATTTTATGTACTTATTCGGGCCTTTAAACTAAGCTTTTATTCTGTTATTTTATTGATTTTTTACTTAGTTTAGTGTATTATTCTTCTTATTTCAATTTTGGACCTGTTTATAAACAAATGGAGAAGAATTGATGGAAAGAACAACAACTTGGTGAAATCGACAACTAAATTGAGTTTTTGAAGTCAATACCAAGAGCTAAAAATTGGAGGATGAGAAAGAAGATAAAATCAATAAGTTTAAAGTGTGTTGGAGTGACAATGAAAAGTTGAATCAATGGATCAAACACCAGAAAGTCAAAGAACCGAATTGAGAAACTACCTACCGAAGTATGTGGAGAAATTCGAGCACAACTTTTGATTATAAATTTTCAAAAGGCAAATGATATACTAATGGAAAGATAATTGAATTATGAGTTCAACACTTCTTACGGATCTCAATTTAGAGTTTCCTACAAGAAATTATGGCCATTTGAAAAATTTCCACCGATGAGGAAACAACATAAGCTGGGCGATCGCCCAGGCTTAAATCTGGGCGTTCGCCTAACCTTATTTTTCAACAGCAGAATGATTTTTCCTTGGCCTGGGTGACTGCCCGGGTTTGCACCGGGAGATCGCCCAGTGTATTTTCGGCAGAAAAGGAATTTTGTTGTCTTTTTGAGTTCTTGGCACGATTTTAATAGTTTTTTGAGATCTTTTGGGACACAATTAGATAACTATAAATATAAGTTATTAACTCATAACAAAGAGGCAGACTTAGAGACGTTTTGGGGTCATTTTTGGTAAAGTTTTGGATAGAAGAACGGAAGACAAATCAAGAACGAAGATCAAGATTCATCCTTTCAAGATTAAAACGAAGATCAAGTTCAAGATTTTATCTCCCAATTATTTTCTTCATATCCGGGTGATGGCTTCTATGTTTTCTTCTTCTTTTTATTTTCTTCTTCTTAGTATGTTAGGTTAATTCTTTTAGTGCTAGGATCGTGATGAAGTTTGTATCATGAGTCTTTAATTCTTCGAACCTAGTTTTTGATATTTAAGCATGTTTTAATTTTTGAATAATTGATATTGATTTTCTCTTCATCTACAATTATATGCGCAATAGTTGTATGATTCTTGTGGCTTGTTTTACCTTCGAGAGATGAAAAATAGGTTATACATAGTATCAATTGTCGTAGAGTCCGATAGGGGATAGAGATATACCACTATGCTTTACGTGATCTCTAAGTATTATCAAATTCTAATGCATTCTTATATGCTCCCATTCGTCATAGAAATATCGTCGGGTCGAATATAAGAATATGTTTAATTCTACTCGAGAGAGATCGTTGAATTAAATTAGGAATATTGATCTTCATAAGTAAATCATGTTATCAAATTTAATAGTTCGGGTTAAAGGTAATTGATATAAGTGGAATCGAGATCCTAGTACGCGTTTCTTTTTTTTTAAAAGTATTCTTATCTAATTTAATTTTTTAGTTATTTGAATTATAATTATTTTATTGTTTTTAGTTAAGATTCTAATTAGTTCTTAAACACAAAATTTTCAAAAGTTCATTAGATTCGATTAAGGTTAGTATAATTGAATTGAATTATCTAAATCTTCGTGGGAACGATACTTAGACTCAATATCCATTTTATTACTTGAGCGATCCGTGCACTTACGGAATTATTAAAGAGATACAAAATCGTTGATAGAAGGCTAAAAAATGGATTGATATTTATCTTCTTCTGCCACTGGACTTCACGTCTACTGGTCTATGAACTTCAAATCATGAATAACGCAAGGCATGCGGCAGCAAGAATCACGTCATCTGAGTTTTTCTGTCGAATTGAAGGGTAGAGTTGCCGTAAAAAAAATATTAGATTCTCATAAAAATGGGATTAATAATTGTGGTTTGAAAAAAAAATAATTTCGGAATTTTTGAATTTTAAAAATCAATCTACAACATATCAAAAGAAAATTGGATTGTCTGTAAGTCAAACGTTGTTTGGACGAATGAGGAACTTAAAAGCTTATCAATGGATAATAGTATACATATTGTTGTTCTGTAATGATAGTTTATGGTAATTTCTAAAACTATTTTATGTACATGACAATCGATAAACCTATTGTTAATGCTGCAGTTTTTTAGTGCGAAATTATATTTATGGTTTTTCCAAAAACAAAAAATAAAATAAAAAATAGTTAGATATTTTTATTGAATGTTGTATATCCCAAAAAGTGAATTATCAATCTCTATTGGTATATGTAGTTGCACGCGCCTTGTATTAAAATTTGAAGTTTCATATTAAAATGTCAATCTTAGTAAGAGGAGTAGTTCAAACTCTAATAAATTGTATATTTATTTTATATGATTTATTCAATGTGAGATTTATCTTTAGCATGGTTCGCAAGATGGTGATTCGTTTGAGAACACTAATCTTAAAATTCGTGTGGTCGTCTGAGTCTTAGTCGAATTGTTCATTTGAATTTAATGGGCTCAGATACCATATCAAGACTTAGAGTTTCAACTTAAAATGTCAACCTTATTAAGATAAGTAGTCCAGACCCTTGTTTATTTATTTTATATTTATTCGATGTGAGATTTATCCCTTAATAATTTGCACAGATGGATGGACACGAATTTTGAGGCATTGCGATTTACTATATATATAGTATTCTAGGTCTTAAAATTATGATGCAATATTGGAGAGAAACAACTATATACACACATAAAATCAGGGGTTTTCAAATTGGGAAATTGAAGATGGAGATTTCAAGACGAAGATTGAATTCGTGCTTCAAGATTAATTCAACCCACGATTTCTGAAAATTCTTTATTTTCTCCATTAATTCCAAGCGATGTACCTAATTTCATACAATTTCACGTGTTTGTGTAAATTAAAGAAGAGTGGCTCATTTTCCTTTTGTTGGGACGAATGATGTAGCTTAGTTGATTGATTAATTTTAATTTTCGAGTTTTGACTCTAATTATAATTCTGTGTTGGATTTTTATTGTTGCTTTGAATGCTTTTCATAAATTTGGCCAATTGTCTATGAATTCATGTTGAAACCAAGAGGTAAAATTCTAATTTATCACTAACAATAAAAGTCGAGAAATTGGATAGGAGATAGAGATATACTTTTACAATTTGCGCGATCGTGTGTGAATTTATTGTGAATGAATGCACTTAGATTATATTTGTCGTGATTTATATCGAGCGATAGTGAATTCGCGTGTTTAAGTATGTTTGATTTTACTCAAATTAGATTATCAAATAAATTAGATAAATTCAATCGTCAACACAAATGAAATTCAATTGTCATAACTTAGATAGACGAAATTAAACCAGATAAACTGTAATAAAATCGCAAGTCCTAAAACTTTTAAAACATCAAGTTTACTCAAATTCGAGATTATCGATCATGTTAGCTAATTATTAGTTTAATCGTATTTTAATAAAAAAAAAAAACACCAAATCATTTCAAGTAAAATTTTGTGTTAATTAGGTTGACAATTGATAACATACTTAATTCACTATCATACTAAATGTTGCGGTATCGTACACCTGCAATTTTCACACCGTAAATTCTAGAACTAGTTTATGTACATTACAATCAATGAACAAGTTATAAATATACATGCGCAGTTGCACACGCCTTGCACGCAGGGATGTGTTTTTTTCTCCGATTTTGTCTTCTTTGTCCCATGGTTTTCTTGATTTATAGTGATTGATGTATTCTTATATTTGATGGGTTTTGTTTTTATTTTTGACAAATTGAACACGCCTTTCATGCAATGTTTTGGGGGATTATGAATCTTCATGAACTTTCTAAGAATGTGTGGACTGCTGAGACTATCAAGGATTGGGGGTTGTTGATCATTACGAGTCCACCTCGATTAACGTGCATTAGTTGACGCAATATCATATTCGCAAATCATAATATCGGTGTTTATTTTAGACCATCTGATTCAACAACCTATTCTACTTTGACCATACTTTTTATCGAACTTTATGAATGGATATTAGATTTTTGATTTCCCAAAAGAAAAAGTAAAAAAGTTAATGTTATATTAGATAGAGTTTAAAAGTAGTTTTTTAAAATATTTTAAAAATATGTAGTTGAAAAGTTGATAAAAGTTGTGGTATCTCATAAAATATATAGTTAAAAATAATTAGTTTGAAAAAAAAAGTTTATTTTAAACTCCACCAAACATGCACTGAATATTGTTTATTCCAAAAATCAAACTTTTACTAGAAATTCTCTTCTTTTTATGAGAATGCGATCTCATATTCTTCCTATAGATTATATGCATGTGTACATTTGGAAGTTGTATACATGAATATTGTACATGTAGTTGCACGAGGCTTGCACAAATCAATCGAGTTAGACATTCTTTTGAGTGTTTTATATACAATATATAAAGTTTTATTAGAAATCCGTCTATTTTTATGTGATTGTCACGTGAGATAATAGACATTTTCTCTAGATTTATCGATTCGATGCAATCTAATAAGCTTTGCCTTCTTTAATGGATTCTAGTCTTTCGGCCTATTGATTTAAGAAGAAATTACAATTCATTTGAGAGTACATAAAGAAGACTATTATTGTCTAATGTTACTTGCTAAAGATTTAGTTGATAGATGTAGTCGATACCAATGTTTAATAAGAGCAAGTGCAGGTTAAAGGCGTACACGAGAAACTTTGAGGATGGGAGAGTTTTCGCATCTTTTGGCAAAAAAGTGATGGACAAACCAACCGGAATAGATTCCAAAGTGTTGGAAATTGGTTTAAATATGTCGAGAAATTAACTAAGTGTTAAAAATAATGAAAGTGACTCCGTGTCAACTTGGCCAAATATACAAGACCCGACTCAATCCGTTTAGGCAAATTTGTTTGCCACTTCGACGGTTGCCCCAGGAACGGGGATCGACCTGTTTGGTCAGGTTGCAGGAGTCGAGGGGACAGCGCCCGCCCCCGGAAAGAAAATTCAAATTTATCTGTATGTTTAAAGGATATATTTGACATCTCGAAACCAATATCGAATGAATGAGAAATTACAGAAAATGACAATTTTGGGTCAAAATTTTGACCATGCGATTGCACAGGTATGTATACCTGCGATCGCAATCTGCCTAAATTTTAAGCAGAAGATCGCAGGAGGCAAAGCCTTGCGATCGCATGATTAATCTGGATGAAGTTCTGTTCTGATTTTTGTACCATGCGATCGCAGCTTGGTAAAATCATACGATTGCATACGTTTGTAGGAACATACATGTCCTTTTGAAGGGTTGCACGATTTGGTTTATTCATTTTCGTTTTCAACCGAATCTCCAACGTTAAAAAAGGCGTGGACGTCCATATATTCAGTGAATTGATACAGAAAGATAAGCAAACACAAAGAACTCATTTCATCATTTCTTAAACCAAGTTTCTTGCATTTGTTGCAGAAATTCTGGTTGTTCATTTTCATTCTTCATCCGTTGGAGTACAAAAACAATTTTGGTTCGCTGTACTTGAGTTTTTGAAGTGCTACAAAACTCAAGCGAAACCGTTGTATTTTGGGAGTCAATTGCCAAAGATCGAAGGCACCTTTGCAGGGCAATATTGACTTAAGAACAAAGAGTTCAACTCTTGCCTCGATTTATATTCATCATTTCCATATTTTCGGTTTCTGGTTTCTACTGCTTTGGGTCATTTACACAAATCCGCCAACACAAAGGTCGTCCAATATTTCTTTTAGCCTATATTTTCAAAGAGAGATGCAAATTTAGAAGTAAGAAAAAAGACTTTAAATTTTAGTTTCCTTTGATATCTACGCTTGACTTCATGTAATTGAGCAAGAGCTCCAAATAAGAGCTAGAATGTTTCTTTATTTTCTTTGTCTCTTCATGTCATCTGAGGTAAAATGAAGTAAGAATTACTTTAAATTAAATAGATCGAGATGCTTTCTGATGTAGCCACAAGGGCATCGGATTTTCATGCTAAGACATACCACCCGAAGGCAGCCAACTCATCGCATGTTTGGGGTCGGGAACAGTGTAAGGTTCAGCACCAACATCGGGCATTGGAATTTTTCCGATTGATCTTGCTTTCTTCGTTTGTATTACCGCTATACTCTTTGGTTAGACACTAAACATACATATGTAGTACAAGTTATATGTATGTGCAACAAACTCTTATGTGCATTCTAGTATGTCAACTGTACAAATATATACCAGTGGGTCCAATCTAATTTTTGACAGCCGTGCAACTATGTCATATGTGCATTTTTTTTTTTTTTAAAACCAACAGCATGTTTTATTGATATGGGGATTGAACCGACCTTCAGAATAGTAAACTTAAAAAAGGGTGATTATATTCATACTACAATTTGTTAGAAGCGCACTACATTTTAATTATACTTATTCTCAACTTTTGTTCATTGTTACAATTATATTCTTAACTTTTTGTCATCGAATCATTATCTTCATTATTAATTAGCACATTTCATGATTAATGATGATTTTTGTCGAGATATTTTGTTTACGTGCTTTAAAATGAGGAAAAATGTTTTATCGTACTTTTATATCTATTGTTTTTTAAAAAATATGACAGACAAATAATTTTTTTACGAATTCCTAACAAAATGTTTTAGACGGAAACCGTTATCAAACACAAAGTGTGCTAAAATGTTCATAGATTAAGGATGTTAAATAAAATTAAAATATGATGCAAAAAATAAAAAGTGTTGTATGAATATAATTACCCTAAAAAAATCTTTAGAATAAAAAACGGATAATAAATTTCACGTGCATATATATATGCACATGTTTGTTCTCCTAGACGCGTATACATTTGGATTAAGTAAAAAAATTTACTTATAAGTAGATAAGTGACTTATTTTGACATTGACTTATGCTTCAACTTCTTTCACTTGTCCGTGCCAACTTCTTTCACTTGTCCGTGCATGGACTAGTGTAGGAAACACAACCATCGTGCAGTCAAATGTATATATGCTCTTCTATTAGACAATGAAATAGTAGGTCATATCAATTATTCAAAAGCGCGCACACAAACAGTCAAACACAAGTGTGTATTTGTGAAACTTTTTGTTAGACATTTGTTCAACCATGTGTCCCATATGCTCCATGAGTGCACACACGTATACCTACGTGTTTGGTATGCACATATGCAACACTCTTTAGTACGCACATCTTTTTCTCTTAAACTAAACTTTTCTAGACGACATGTTTTATTAATGTTTGTATTTAATGTTGTCCAAACCAACAATTGAATTCTTTCATGGATTCTTAATGAATGCAAATTATGGAAAAAGATCATTAATAAGCATAGTTAAACCCCAAAGTGGCTTCAAATTGTTACCTTTTGGAGAGAATGCAGTCACCACACTCCTTCAGAGAGATCTCATCAGAAATTATATAATAAATCACAAATATAAATTGCTGACTGAATAAAACTAAAATCAAACAAAATAAACATGTGAAAGATAGTCTTACATTTTTATGAACATTCATTAATTTGGAAAGGTCTGCTGAAAATCCCAAATTAGAAACATTTATGTTTTTTTTTTTTTTTTTTAACTGCTATAGCATCATAACCTTGAAAACTGAATTCACCATGTCTAGGGATTAATCCAGCTTGAAGGTTGATTAGGGTTCAAGAGAAAAGGCCCGCTGCATGGTAGTGGAGACATCGACAGCGAGGGGGTGGATGAAGAAGAGGACGAGGATGACGAGTTGAATGCTGACATGAGGGATTGAATGAACTGTATATGACTAACTGCAGGAACCTGCATATCAGATGCATAAAGCCCAGAATGGAATCCTGAAAAACCTGAAGCAGAAACTGGTTCAAGAACTTGTAAAGAAGATGAAGAACACATTCCATAGTAATTCCCGTTGGTCATTTCACTGAGTTTTGGCACCCCATTAATTACTGATGTATCTTCATAAGCCCCCATTAATGGCAACTGGTTGGAAAACTGTGTCGGAGCGGCGCCGCCAGTGATGAACATGGAAGTTTCTTCCTGTTTGATAAATTGTTGCTGATGATCAATCAGTTGAGATTGCTGGAATTCCGATGGCGTACAGGCCAGCGGCAGATCATACGCAGATGAATCCAGTGATGATATGGGAAAAGAAGGCAGCCCAGGGAGTAAACTGGTATTGAAATTCACCTGATCAAACCCTGGTGGCGGTGGATTATTCTGGGCTGCAGGGATGTAGATTTGATCCATTTGTGCAGTTGGTATCAGATTAGAGTTTGGATTAATTGAGCAAAAACCTTGAAAAGTGCTCCTGGAATTTGTCAGATTTGAAATTGCGGCCAGATCAGAAGAAACTGCAGCCATATCAGAAAGATTCTGTGCCATGAGTTTCTTCTTGATGCTTGAATTCCAAAAGTTTTTGACTTCATTGTCTGTTCTTCCAGGAAGATGCTTAGCTATCTGAGCCCACCTGCAAAACCCAAAAAATTTCAAATTTGCATGAAACTGTAACTGAAACAATTCATTAATATGGGATCATCATGGAACTCACTTATTGCCTAGAATATTGTGTAGATCAATTATGAGAGCAGCTTCTTGTGGAGAAAAACTTCCTCTTTTCAGATCCGGCCTCAGGTAATTTATCCATCTCAGCCTGCAACTCTTGCCGCATCTCTGCAACCCTACACCAGAATAAAAACAAAAACTGATGTAACTTTTTGTATATACATGTCGGCCAGCTAGGGTTCAAGAATTGTTAAGGTTCTAAAACTAATACCTGCAAGTCTAGGAACTGCACTCCAACAGCCATGGCCGTAGGCAGTAATGTGCCTTATGAGTTTCTCATCTTCCTCAGGTGACCATAGCCCTCTCTTCACCTTTTGTTTGTTGCAGCACGTATGGTGACCATGGCCCATTTTCTCTCTCTATGTGAAACCAGCTGTACAGAAATGGCAGAAGATCAAAACTGTTATTCTGTATATATATACGATAAAGAAACAAGAAACAGATCAAGAAAGACCCTAAAGCAGGAATCGAAAAGAGTGAATTAATTGGAATGGATGACTTCAACTGAGAGTACACTGCAGATTATGAATTTAATGTTGAGAGATGTACAACAATGGCCATGAGGGCCCTGTATAGAGGATTTGTGGTAAAACTTGCAGTAACCCTTCGGGGGAAGGAGTGATGTCTTATAATAGATCCTTCTTCATGGCCAGTTTCCACGAGTCAGCCATGCAATTTAGATAGGACCCACTTTTTGACAGGTCTCCAAAGCTCCGTTGGAATCTTTACATACACTTTTCTGTATGTATAAGTTTGATTTTACTTTAAAAAAAAAATTAAAAAAGATGAAGTCAAAGTTAACAATTAATTTTAACTACGTATTTGATGGGACCCACAACTTCTTAACCAAATATTTTATCAACTTTTAGCAAAATCAAACGAACACTTAACCAGTCAAAATACCTCTGTTACACTGTACTAATCCAGCTATCACACATATTAACACCTTTTGTCATTTTTCTTCCTTTTCATTTATGAATCTTTAATGTGAAAAATGTAAGAAAAGAGATAATGATAAACTATTATTTGTTTGAATTAATCTAAATAATTTAAAATATTTTGTGACTAATATATAATTGTTTGGTATTAGGTTATAAGAAGTGGACACTCACGTAATTTTCTTTATCTTCTATTGGATTATTCACATACGTACTTATGTAACGTTCTCCAATGGTAGGTATTTTTACGACACGATAGGTAAACGACGATTTATGCATCCTGTTTTCCTGCGGTTATTAAGTACATTAGTTTGTGCCAACGACAAAATGCTGAAGTTTGCAACGTAATTCTCCTTCGTTAGGTATATTTGCAACACAATGGGCGAGTATGTAATAGTTCGTGCAACGTGTTATACCGTAGTAGGTTTACTCGTAGCGAATACGGCCAAATGATGATTGTACAATGTGTTCTCCCTTGGTTGGTATATTCGCAACAAATCGAGTAAATGATTATTTGTGCAATGAGTTCTCTTTCGATTTGTATGCTTATGCGTCAATCTCCTATTGTTTCCTAATACGCCTATTTGCTCCGTAGGTAGATGTTTATTCGTGCAACGTGTTCTCTCTCGATCGATGGACCAATTCGAGCAATGAGTAATTCAATAATTTTCCTTCATAGACTAATTTATTCGCTCAACGATTGATCTTGTGGCAACTCTTTCAGTTGTATTATTGGTTATACGGGATAATTTGGTTTGTGGATAAAAATTGGATAGAAGTTATTAGAATAATAAGTTTATCATTATCCAGTTTGGTTCAACTACGTATAAGAATGGAAAAAATTACTGTTCAAAAGACATATTTTCGTAATAAAGATAAATCTACCCTTATTCTTAATTAAACAAAAATAAATAAATAAATTAAAACAAAAAAAAACATAGTGGAGCGGCAGGGGTAGCGGGGGAGCGAAGGTCGAGGCCGTGGGGCGGGGACAACGGTGGTCGCAGACGCGGAAGGTGGTGGTGGTGGACTGCAGGTGGCGTGCTGGAGGTGGCAATTATCTTAGGATATAGATGTCCAAAAATAGATATGTTCTATTTAATAATTGGTACGTTCGTGTTTTTAAAAAATTGAGTGATTTTTTATCCAAATAAAAAATTGTCCTCCTCTTTTGGAGGGTAAAACTTATATTTATTTTTTACTTAAATTGTTATCTGAATAAAAGTTTATTTGGACATTAATTCCGTCCAAACAAGATAAGATAAATTTTATCTGTTATTTTTATCCGTTAGACATATACAAAATGGCGCCTAAAGATCAACGACATTGTGCCCGAAAAGAATTATTTGCTTGGTAGACAAATATCTATTTTGATTGGTAAGGCATTTTATACGTGTGAACATCTCGGGTAATGTGTCTGCTAGATAGTTCCGTACAGTACAATAAATAAGATTTAACATTTTTTTCCTTTTTTTACGTCCACTTGCGTAACTAACCAAACAAGCCACACATGTACAAGCTACTAATTCTCATTAATTATAAATAGAAATTGATAATCTATCGCCAAACAAACTAACTTTAAATTTAGAGCCGTCTAATATTTCTAAATTATAGTAAATGTCAAATTTATAATGGTGAGACAGTCAAATCGAGACAGCGCGTTTGAACTCGAAAATGAGTTGCTATTTGTGTGAAGTGTAGACCCATAAGCCAGGTGGTCCATGCACTGATGCACATACATATTTGATCTTCTCTGAGAATTCATTACAATTAAAGTCAGACAGTGGGGTTTACTGGAGAATTATCATCATCATGAACAAAACTCATATTATTGTGCTTGTTTAATTACTGCGCGTTCACTCGATCGAGCTAGATTAATCTAGGGAACTGGATAATATCGAAGAAAAAAAAGTTATAATCTTAAATTTACGTCTACCACACCAAACATATCCCGGGGTTTCTTGCTAAGTCCTTGTGACTTCATACCAAAATTGTTCTGATAGAGAAATTAATGCTGCTGTTTGATGGATTTTTCCTATACATTTTTGCAAGGGCTGATAAATGATTTTGATTAATTTTGGAAAATATTCTGTGCCAAAAATAAATAATTCCATCATGAAACCTGGAGTAATTATGTACTTTCATATACTAAAAGATTGTACAAACTAATTATTGCACTATTGATATATTTAATCATGGAGAAGGTACAAAACATAGTAAAGGCATGGTAGACGGTAAATGTATCTAGACATGCAAGAAGCGACAATTTTTCAAAATTGGGTCGATTGTATACCTTGTTTTATTGCACCTTTCCAAATATTTTAGCCCTAAAAATTTGTGTTCAACGCGAGCCTCAGAGCATCTCCAATGCAACGATGTCCAGTTGATGTGGCGATGAGGTGAGAGGACAAAACTGATGTGACATTATTTATTGTAGAAGGTCGTCCAACATGCCGTCTAGTTTTAGACATCTTGTTAAATACTTTCCACCCATTTTTTCATTAAATTGTGTCTTTCTCTCTCATTTATTTTTCCTTCTCTTTCCTCTTTCCTCTTTCTACATTCTCTCTCATCTATTTTTCCTTCTCTTTCCTCTTTCCTCTTTCTACATTCTCTCTCCTCATTTCGTTTCTCTCTCTTGCTACGTAGATTTTTTTAGAGGATATAGCATTGAAGATGCTCTTACATTACATGTAAGTCGTACTAATACACTTTTACTAATCATACATCACTCACGAATGACATTAGCATCGTTCGTTAACTTAATAAATACTCGCATTAACAAGTTTAAATGTACAGATAAGGACAGCATTGAATTTGAGATAAGCTGGGCATTCATTAATGGTGTGGTATTCGTATGAATCAACATCAAAGATAATGACAATAGAAACCCTAATGATGTTTAATGATTATAGCTAGTGGCTTGTTTTCAAAACCATGTTTAGACATTTTTATTAATTCCTTGTTAATTTGAAAGTGATGATATATGTATAAATTGGCTCACCCAATTCACATTGATGCAAACTTTGCTTCTTAGCTTCTCATGGAAGAGTAATGAGGAGGCCGCCCATTGTTAGGTGCCTCGTCGATGCGTAGAATATGGAAGATATTCGGGAAAAAAAAAAAAGAATTGTATTTAGTGTCCGTTTGGTGTAAATAAAAAATAAATTTTTGGGAGAATTTGATAAAAATTAACGATAGTATAATTGAAAAGTTGTGGGTCCCATTGAACGTGTGGCTAAAAATAAATTTGGGGATAAATGAGTATTAAAAAATGAGAGCGATATTTTATCCTACAAAGCTGTTAAATTTGTACTTTGTCATAATTTAGAGCCCGTTTGGTAAAGTTTATATACTAGTTTATTTGACCAAAAACAGTTTATTTGACCAAAAACAGTTTATTTTATCAAAAATATAGTCTAACTAGCATGTTATTTTTTACCATTTTTAGTTAAATAATCCATTTTGATCAAATAAACTAGTTTATAAACTCTATCAAATGGGCTCTTAGATACTTCGTCTGTAACCGTTTGTTTGACTTATAATGAAAAATAGGATATGAGAATGACCAAATTTGAGTGAACTATATCAGCATGGAATAAATAAATGACATTTAATGACTAACATAAAATTTTACTAAAAATAAATAAATAAAAATTTACTAAAAGTTTAGTGATCGTTAGTATATTTAACCCATTTGCAAGTAGTGTTCGATATCAATTTTTCTTATTAATCAATAATCGATTCATTGGTCTTATGAAGTCCTTCATATTTGGAGCAAGAAGAAGAATTATAAGAAAATAGTAAAATTTAATCTTTTTTTTTTTTTTCGTTTTCGACTCTGAATAACTCTCAAAATTCATAACACGGCATGAAAACTTCCTTACTACCTGTATGGGATTTGGAATTAAAGAGAGGGGACGTTAGACCTTACCTTCAGAGTTACAATGAAGCGAAATAAAATTTACATGAAATTACTGTTTGAAGGAAAAAAAAAATTTATTACCAATAGCTTTTTATAAAGTCTGTTACTTAACAATAATTATGTTTAGAAATGATGATCATTGCATTAAGTACAATTTCATTCAGTCATTTTTACATTATTAGCACAATTTTTAGATAACACGTTTTTCATATCCCAAAAGATTTTTCCTCCAAATTAATGTAAACCCAATGGAAGTCAAGTTGGCTTTGTGTTCATGCAAGCTTTTGTCATGGCTAATTAAGCAAATTGATTATGACAATTAAAAATGATGAAAAGCTAGTTGTTTTTTTTTTTTTTTGATGAAAACAAGACTATGTTAAATATGACTTGTAACGATTGTTTAAAAAATTATCCTTAAAGATTTATTATATTAGTTCAAACCGTCGTCTAAACTATCATAAAAAACATAAAAGAAAAAAATGGCGATTGTTCTTGCCATATACGATTTTGGCATATATTTAGACTTTAAGTGCGTTCTACATGAAAAAAAAAATTTCGATCTATTGACTAATATTGAAAAATTATTTAGCGCAAAGTAAATAATGTCAGCAATATGAGATTGGATATGAAAATGTTGTGCTAACAAAGGTAACATCAAAATGGAGGCACCATTTATATGCTAGAGATTTGGACATTGTAGAAGCTTTAGACTTTTCGAACTTGGGTGCCATTATATATATATCCAATCTCCCTCATTCGAAAGCAACCAGGAAGTAGAGAGACACTACACTCGATAATGGATCTTGAGGTTTTACTCTGATAGGTCAACTAGCTTGTTAAGATGGGTAATATAAAAATTTATAAGTTTGTTAGTGTTTTTACTTTTTATATCTAATCGATGTGGGATTTTTTCATTAACATGCTCCCGCAAGATGGTAACTCATTTGAGAACATCAATCTTGAAATTTATTGGCTTGTTCGAGTTTCTATACAGATCAAATGCTCATTTGAGCATTACACGGTCCTCCCTATCTCTGGACACGATGAGTTTTCTTGTATTGCACTTGTAGCTGGAGGTCAGACTAGCTACCTCATTAAAAGAAAAAAATCCAAAAATATTTAGCACAAAAGTACGTAAAAGAATTTTTTTTTAATAGAACGCCTAGTGAAAAATCAATAATAATTAGCGCAAAAAGAATTATAAGTACACATCCATTTTTTTTTTTTGAAAAATATAAATTCTTTTAATTTCTAAAGGAAAGCAAGATGGCCGCTTTGGCTAAATGACCTTGTCAAACACCGTGAATTGCGGAAGCGCTCAACTTATATAATTTAAGTTTAAAAGACCACTTTTAAGTAGAATAGACTAAAATATCCTTATTTTATAACATTTGTTAACCGACCATTAACAGACCCCAAATCTGTTAACAGGCGTGCCCTGTTAACATGTGTGAACACCAGACCTATAGTCTATTAACGTAAATTTATACAATTATAACTAATTTTTTCAATTAACACATTTTAAATTAACTCAGATTTACAGAAATTTAAAGTAAAAATCATAATTCATACTCAGATTTATAAATAATTTCATGATTTATACTATAAAATCCACAATTTCTACTGTGAATTAAAATAAGAAGATGGAGAATGATGAATTTCTACTTTGAAATGACATTTCTCACCTAAAGGAAATGGGTTGGATTTTAACATTTGAAATAGGTTAGATTCTAACTTTCAAATCCTCTCCTTTTCACATACAAATGAATTCGAAATCGTTTAAAATGGTTATAAGTGGGAAAAAAGGTAGTGTTATATTTGGTAATTTACACACCCAAATTGGTCAACGGCCATTTTGAAAAATTGGCCGAGTCACCCGGCCATTCAGCACCATTCCCACAAAGAAAAATAGGCAGTAAAACAAATATATGAACCAAAAGCACATGTAACATAGATTTCCATTCCTGTGAAGCAATACTTGCACTGCTATCCCAGTGATATCTTTCAAAAATTCCACTTGTAACTTTTCATATGTTTCAAAGTGAGAAAAAACAATTTTTCAATATCGTCAGCATCATCAAAACAATAAATGCATCAGATATGGTTCAACAGGTTTCGACACTAAACAATAAAAGACCTTTTTCAACCAGTAACAAAAAGAGAAAAATATCCATTCTTCGTCTCGTAATTGATAAGTGACAATCGAAGACAATATTTTATAAATCTGACCTATTGTTACGAAATGAATTTTATTTTCAATAAATTTGGGGCACGACTAGACTAGAGACTCTTATAGGTCCAAATTGATAACGTTTTATGTTGCTTCAAGAGAAATTTAAAACATAAGTATGGCTAGCTTGTGATGAAAGAAAAGAAGGGGCCAAACAAATATATAATATTTCTTGATTTTTATTGTGGCACATGCAACAATAAATGCCAGGAGGCTCCATTTCTTTATTTGCTGAGTCACAATGGGACAGAAGCTGTGGTTCAGTTTTGTTTTTTCCCAATTTGCTAGGATTCAAATTAAACAAAGGTACAAGGAAGAGAAGCTATGGAAATTATGTCTTCTCTTCAAGGGATGACCATAAGACTTTGGTATTAGAGTCTGTTTCAGTCAAGTTCTTTTAGTAGTTTCTATAATGGAACTGGCCATGGATGGAGCTATGGCTAGCCTTTTGGAATTCAAGAAAGAATAAAAAAATGCCACTTTTTGTGCCTTCTCTTGATTCCATTTGTACATGAAATTCGAAATTCTTAGATGGTATATAGATTTGAACATCAATTTTATGCACACAACAATTGTGCTAAACGGACTCTAAATCACGTCATTTGCCACCAATAATAGCACTCTACTTGCATAAAAATCAATACAATAATGCATTATATTGCATACTTATAAGGAATATATACTATGCATTGCTCGCAACTGATAATAACATATTAAGCATTGTCAAAACGCACAATATTGCATCGGGAAAGAACGAAACCTAGCAGCTTGTTTGGTGGAGCTTAAAAATCTGATAAAAAGTTGAAGTCAAATCAACAATTAATTTTAATCACACATTTTATGAGACCATCAATTTTTTTTTAACTTTTCAATCATACATTTCATAATTTTTTTTAATCAAAATCTACTAAAAAAACTACATCAAACAAGCGCTAGATGTCACTGAACTTCATTTTCACTATAGCGACTCCATTGAAATAAAATTATAAATTTAGTAATAGAATATTATGATAAATTTAAGTTCGTCGATCCACTTAAATATACCCCAAGAAATCGTAAAATGTACGAAAAATTATAACAATAAATTAAAAGAGGAAAAAATAGGATATACATTATAATTAAACTCAATGAAAAACATAAATCAGAAGACAGCAGCCTGCCCCATTTTTTCAACTTGACATTAAAATGTGGAAGCAGTGAATTGGATTGGTCAAAATTAAATTTAAGAGCTGTTATATTGTTCTAATCAGTAGTCTAATCATATTAAAAAGGAATAATGATAATTTCCTAAAGAAGATAATGAAACAAGAACACACAGAAACACCTTTAATAACAATATGCAAGAAATGGATTTCATATAACCCTATCTTGCTTTCCTTCTTTTGAAGGCAACCCAATGAGAGAAAGCCTGCTTATGTACTCAAAATCAATGACCGTTTGGCTTACCCTAGATAAAAAAAAAAAGTTAAAATCTTGTACATTGTAATGCTCGGTTTTCTTCTAATATTGTGTAATTCGATTGCGTTGTAACAGAAGTAGTACTTTCAAGTTTATCGTCTTTCAAAAAAATTCTTCATTTATGCTATGGAGATAAGGCAGGCACGTCTTCTGCTCCCATTTGGTTTGTAGATAAAACTGCTTATCTGGATTAATCCGGATAACAAGTTTATCATTATCTTGTTGTGAAAGAAGTCAACTTTTTGTTAAAAAAAAAAAAAAAAAACAATTCTATCCTTATTCTAAATTAAACGAAAAAAAAAATTAAATAAAAAAAAAACTAAAAGAGAGAAAAAAAAAGATAGGACGGTGGCAATTATCATAGATATAGATGTCCGGAAATAGATTTGTTCTATATTATAAATGGTACATTTGTATTTGGATAAAAAAAATTGTCCTCTTCTTTTTGCGGATAAAACTTCTCCTCATTTTTTGTTTAAATTATTATCTGGATAAAAATATATCCGGACATCAATTTCGTCCAAACAGAATAAAATAAATTTTATCTATTATGTTTAACCATTGACCATATACCAAACATACCCTATAAAACAGGGTCAGGGAATCAAACCCCCCATTGGATCAAGGTGGACGTCTAAAAATTGCGCCGAAATTTCGACTGTGTTTTGCTATAAAAAAACCCAAAAAACAAAAAACCTATCAGATGATCTCTAGAAAATTTTATAGCTTTTAGAGGCATCCTGATTTCTTTCTTTCATGAATTGCAAGCTCCACATGTGAATCAATCCATCCATGCAGTAAAGATATTAGTCAAACTTTAACAGATTCGTGATACTCTTCTCAACTAATCAAGATGTGCTAAATTTAGAATTGTCCTTTTTATCTACTGGCAAATATCTACAATACTATATTACAACATAGTCGACGTAAAATATTATCATGAAACTCGAATATCTTGCTTTTTATTCAAGCCCTTCGTAATCCCAAAAATTAAATGCACGACGAAACAAAAATCTCTCAACTCGTCTACGATTGTTGAAACGAGACGTTGTATAACTCGTTAATTTGTACCATTGTTGAGCTCAAAACTCTACCATAACTTTTTTCATTTTTGACAATAAGAAAAAAGCATTGTTATATTTATATGCACACGTGTGTAATAAGAAATATCATGTAAATAAAATTAAATGATTGTGTCCTTTGGAGATGCATCAAGTAGCAATTATATGATTGTGATGGGAGTAGTCATCATTAAGCGTGAATGCTGCAGCCAAACAAGTGACAAGTTTTGCCAAACAAGTGACAAGTTTTTTGAGTGATTATCACCGACCGTGAAGTTTTCATCCCGACTCATACAAAAATATATACTGTCTTTAAAAAAAAAAAAAATCACCATCTCTTCAAATCTCTCATTCTCAATTCTTTCACTTCACTATTCTTCAAATTTCTTTTCACAGTCTTCTTTTTTTTTTTTTCAGTATTCTTCAACGAACAAGTTTCTACGATCGGATTCCATCGCAAGAAAACGGTATACTATATTTTGATTAAATTTCATAATTGGTTCCCCGATGAGTGTTTTAAATTTATTAGTAGTCTATGTGGTAACGCGGTTGTAAAGAGTTTGTAGAGTCGACTTGAAAACGAGAGTATGATTCCATATTAATGACGCGAAATAAGAAGCAGACAAATGCATTAAACAAGTTGAAAGAGGAAAATTCATTCATAAACAGTGTTTATTATGCATTAAATTCAATCAGAAGTATATGCATCAGCAAATCCAACATTTTTTAACTGAGTTCATAAGCACAACTCCTATCTTCTCAACCAACTTTAAAATCTCTACTAGAAAACTCCAGTATCATAAAAGACGAGAGGCTGTTGAGCTCATCGGAAATTTAACCACTCTAAAAGATAGAGAGCTAAAGGTCAAAGGTGCGGACCTAGTTTAGAGAAAATCGACTATTATCTAGTCCAGCTCTAAATTTTGGCGCATCCTAACAAACATTTCTAATATTCCGCCCTAGTAAGGGTAAAAAAAATAAGTTTTGTATGTTATGTGCACTGGTTATACTCCTCGTCATCATAAGCATTACCCTCATTGGAGTTTATAAATGTTTGCGAATAATCCATCACGAATATCATTGTGTATATAATATATCTTAAAGCATCCATGTATCGAAATGTAAGAATAAGACTAGTAACATGTGTCCTAAGTGTGGTTGACTTGATTCGTGGTGTAATTTTTGAACCACATATTCCTCGTATCCTCTTGCATACCGTCTACTACTAGATTAATATTTCCTTTCTAATATTATTTTTCCAAGTATTTGCTTGACTAGTGGCCTCTTTATCGTAATTTTTCCAAAGATGTCGACTTGTTAGATCACAAAAATAGTTTGTGCCCTAATTCCTAAACTCCGAATTTTAGTTAGTACACCAAGGGGCTTTGGGCCATAAACTAGAGTGTATTATCAAGGTCTTCATGACCCACTCTTGTACTGTAGAATTTTGGGCCGTGTGCAATGGTGCTTATATAAGAGGTCTTCCTTGCACACTTAGGGGCTTTGGTATGAGGTTGCTTAGCCATTTGGGGGCAATCTAGACTCGTGTGACCAGATTACATTTAGAGGTACATTTTTTGTGAGATTTCTCAATGTATTACAATATTATTAGCTGATAATTTTATGATAATTATGAGATGACATTCTTTCAAATGATTTTCTTATCAGGTAAAATTGGGTCATGAACAACTTTTCGATTTCAGAGCCAATTCTGAACGGCACATTCAGTTTGTATCCCATTTGAGTTGGGCATGTAGACATTATTTTTGAAACATGTTCATTTTTTAGCGTTTCCTTCTTTTCGCTGTCGTGTAATTATTACAGCTGGTGGATTTGGCGTCATCATTGGCGCACGCCTTGTTTTGAGTTGTTGATGGTGATTCGGGACGGGATGTGTCAGCTACACATCCACTAGTCGTTGAATTTTTGTGACCCGATTGCCCTATTAGTGAACTCCTGGTCGTAATGATTTGGAAAATGGTTAATACTTTAGGTATTCAATGTGTTGTTTGTAACTTTAATTTCCACCATTAGATGCTCGTGTGTGACCTGAGGTTCCATATATTAATTTTGATATTTTTGACAAGTGTACTATTTTATTTGAAAACAAATGTGAACTCTAAAATTAATGGTTAAATGTCTTAATTGTGATCGAAAGAGATACTTTGATGTGACATTTAACATGTCGCTGCATTTGAAAAGTTTTGACGAGTGCATTGTGAATATTTGTAAATGTCAAATATTCACAAAGCACTTATTATATGATCGTTATTTTATACTAATGCGATCTTCGATATCCTATATTAACGTGATGATCATCTGGCGTCATATTGTCAAACTAACATATAATTCCTAGTTGTAACGTTGATAGAAACCATGGCCGCATTCAGCCTGTAAGTAATACGTCTCATGTGACCTTAATTTCATTCATTAAATAATCGTACATTTGATTGTGATTAAAATAGGGTTTCATGTACATTATGTTGTTTTGAAACTGAGTTTATAAATTTTTGACAATTCGTCGAGCATATTGCAGTCAATATGACATGAAAATACACAGAATGTTTGACCTGAAATTTTGATCATAATTGTGACATTGATTGCGTTTATGTGTTGCCCGAAATCGGGCACTGGGGGCCCACCCCTATATGAGAGTCGGGCACTATCCAATTTCGGGCAGCAGAAACTCTCAGTTAAAAGTTTTGACTGCGTCACAATTAAGGTAATTAGGCACGCCACCTTGTGACCGTTTTGTGTTATTGTAATTGTGATATTTTTAGCATAGCATTTCTATTTTTTGGGTCATTGTAACTTTTTACTTTTCCGATTGTAACCTGTAACCTTAATTAGTATACCGCTTCTTTGCGGTTGGATCCGATCGTAGGATCTATGAGAATGAGCACTGAGATTTAAACTCCTTTGTTGCTGATGGAGTTTTGATAGGTGAGGGTCACGATTTGAGTTGCGATGGTTATGATTTTATGATTGAGGCAATGAGTAGAGTAAGAAGAATGTCGTTGGAGAAAGTGATCAAAGACGTAGAGACACACGGACATATATATTTTTTTTCTTCCAATAACGGAAAAAACTCTATACAGTCGTGATCATGTCCTTTGTTGTGCCACTTAACAGCTTATTAATGTCCTTTTAGTTCCTTACACGTGAGCCTGACCTATTCTCTTTTTTTGTGATCTCGTAGTTACGAATTTAAGGTTTCAAAATTGGAATGTGGGATGTTGTTGCATTGCGACCTCTGATTCTAAATATGTTACCTTCGTTATATACTAATATTAGGAGTCTGATCTCTTATTCATGGTGGGTATGAGATATAATATTTACGGGTGAAGTGGCTAAATATGACTAGTAGAAATTATGAGTGTAGGGTCATGAACTACCAACTATGTGATGCCACTTCAATATGTACATTATAAGTGGATATGGTAAATGAATGGGAGATGAGTCCCACTAATGTCACTGTACTACCTTAGTAAAATTGTTTCCTTTTGTTTACCAAAACTTTGGCTGATATTTATATATCTACTGTAGGAATGGATGTTCAGTTTTGTAATAATTAATTGAATTTTATAATGAAAACAAAATCAATTTTTTTAATTAATAAACAATTTTCGGATAGACCGACTTCATTTCTGGCAAAGTCGCAATTAACTTTGAGAATTTTTACTTCAATATCAAATTTGGCTAACTGGACAATTTTAAGAAATTACCAATGGCCGCAGCAGAACCAGGACGAACAGAGACTGGAGCTTCTCCATCAGGTATTGATTTGCGTTTCATTTTCATTTCTTTCTGAGATTTCGGCACTTAGCATCGATATAGACATTTCTCAAATATTATTGTTATACGTTTTTTATGCTATATGTTGCAAAATATACTTTAAAAAAAAAAAAAAAGAGCATACTTCAAGAACTCAGATAAGAACTGACTGTGGGATTGTAATTTTATTTGTTTCGTGGCTGCAAGATGCTATTCTTGATTGTTTTCATGCTTAAATATATTTGTATTTATTGATTTCTGTTTGGAATCAATTAGATCTGAAATTTGGGTTTGATTTGGAAATAAAGGTAATTGGAAATGGATTTGAATTGGGATTGGAGGAATTTATCAAAGAATGGCCAAGATACTGAGAGAAAATAAAAAATAGAGACTTTTATTTTAAACTTTCATAAAAAAGCCCTCATTTCTTTAATCCAAAAATGCTATCTAGTTTGAAGATTGTGAAATTCCCATTGTCATGCGTTGTTCACACTCTGCAGCAATGATGGAGCAGTAATTAATCTTTCTGATAGGACCACTTCCATTCTTATAGTTCGTTTGATAGAGATTATAAACAGTTTATAAACCAAAAGTAGTTTATTTGAGTTGAAATTGTTGACTTTTCATGTTAAAAATGGGTTGAAAAGTCAAAAATGGTAGGCTGAAAAAAATCAAAAACAGTTTTTAATCTAAACCAAACACAAGCTTAGTCTTCTAAGGAAATTGAAGAAAAATATGTGCTCTTGTACTAGAGACTCAGACGATTTTTGAAGGTGGGAGATGGATTTTTGAAGATCGTCTAATGAATTTATATGTATATATGGAGACGTAAAAGAAAGATCGAAGTGAGAGAAGAAGAATAAAACGTGTGTGAGCCTAGCTCATGTCAACTCGACCTTGTTTGATGGAAGTAAAGGGTGGAATTGATGCTGAACTTGACAAAAATTTACAGTTCCACAACGAAATTGCAGATCCATGTTTTTTCATCATTCTAATGCATGTCCACATTTGTTTGATGATCAACGTTAGGGTCTGCAAATGGTTTCTTTCCTTTACTCAGTGTGGGAATCTCGAGATGCATTTTCCAGCAAACTATCTCATGCAAAAACTTGGAAAATAGAGGGAATAATCATGAAAACCCGAATGGGAAACCTAAGTAAAATAAAACTTTAATGGTAATAAACCGATTAAGGGGAAATAGGAGGGGGTGGGTACCCCACCTCCCCCTTTTTTTTTGGCCTTAATTGGGGAAAGAGAAATGCTTCATGTACATAATGCTTTACAAATTTTTTTACAGTTGGCTGAGTTAGCAAGTTATTGCTTTTAGAAGTCACTGTTCCACGTGACTTTTCTGATCAAATTACAATTCACCATTTCCTTTTCTCTAAAATTCACCATTTTCTTTTTCTTTTCCGCCAAAAGGAGAGGATACATAATTTTTCTCCACCCACCGCCGACATTGTTATCCACTGCCTGGTTCTTTATCTTCTCCAGCAGAAGTTATCAAAATGACTCACATAGGTAATTTTTTGTCTTGCTTAAGTGAATGATTTGCGAAAAATTGACTTTTTTTTCTGTACGCTGACCATTTGATTGTTGTAAAATGTTTCCTGCTTATTTAAAAATCGAAAAATTGAAAATTTTAATTTTTTGACAGGAATAGGAAAAAAAATTAAAATGTTTCTCGCTTGTTTCCCGGATGGAATGTTTATGCATTTTAATATTTTGCAAAAAATCAAATTTCATATTCTGACGATGAGACAATAAATAGGAATGTTGAAAATGTGGATGACGAAAGTTTGGACAATGCTAACATATTAGATGATGAAATCGTAAGAAGAGATAGTGAGAGTGCACCTAAGGTTGAGATAAAGTTTATGGATGAAAATGAAGTATTCGAGTTCTACAAACGCTACGCCTATCATCTAGCTTTTCTAGTAAGAAAAAGAAATTCGAAAAAAAGTGATGATGAGAATCTAAGATATGTTACATTTACGTGTACTCGTGAGGATTGAAGAAATAGTGTTACAAGCATTCCTTTCAAGCCTCCACCAACAATTCAAACAGGTTGTAAACCTAGGATAACAGCATCTTTAGAGATTTCTAGAACATGGCAAATTAACACAGTCCATCTTGATCATAATCATAAAATAAGTCTTTCGAAATCTAGGTTGTATCGATGCAATCGAGAACTTAGTGCATGTGTGAAATGGAAGTTTGAAGTAGACGATATAGCTGAAATTCTATTGCACAAAAATTATAACTCAGCTGTTGTTGAAGCAGGTAGATATGAGAAGATGACATGTGTCGAGAAGGATTGTAGAAACTACATTGAAAAAGTGAGGCAGTTACAACTTGGGGAAGGAGATGTTGTAGCAATACAAACTTATTTTTCGAAAATGCAAATAAATTGTCCTGTTTTTTTTTAGTATGAATTTGGATGAAGAATATCGATTGAAGAACGTATTTTGGGTAGATAATAGGTGTAGGCAAGTGTATAAGGAGTTCGGCAATATAGTCACATTTGATACAACATATCTGACTATATTTGACTAACAAGTATGACATGCCTTTTGCTCATTTTGTTAGAATGAATCATCACGGACAATCAACATTGCTTGAGTGCGGACTTGTTTCCAATGAGGACAATGACTTCTAATTGTGAAAAGGAAATGGTGAATTGTAATTTGATGAGAAAAGTCATATGGAATAGTGACTTCTAAAAACAATAACTGTTGACTTTTAAAAAGTTGCCAACTCAGCCATTTGTAAACAAATATGTAAAGCATTATGTACATAAAGCATTTCTCTTGGGGCAAAAGGCATGTCATACTTGTTAGTCTTCACCCAAATAATGTTGATTGTTCGTGATGATTCACTCCAACAAAATGAGCAAAAGGCATGTCATACTTGTTAGTTAGATATGTTGTATCAAAGGTAGTTACATTGCCGAACTCCTTATATGCTTGCCTACACCTATTATTTGTCCAAAATACGTTCTTCTATCGAGATTCTTCATCCAAATTCATACTAAAAAAAATCAAGACAATTTGTTTGCATTTTCGAAAAGTAAATTTGTATTGCTATAGCATCTCCTTCTCCAAGTTGTAACTACCTCACTTTTTCAATGTAGTTTCTACAATCTTTCTCGACACATGTCATCTTCTCATACCCACTTGCTTCAACAACAACTGGGTTATAACTTCTGTGCAATGGAATTCCAGCTATATTGTTTACTTCAAGATTCAGTTTCACACGTGCACTAAGTACTCGATTGCATCGATACAACTTAAATTTCGAAGGACATGTTTTATGATCATGGACTGTGTTAATTCGCTATGTTCCAGAAATCTCTGAAGATGCTGTTATTTTAGCTTTACAACCTGTTTGAATTATTGGTGGAGACTTGAAAGAAGTACTTGTACCACTATTTCTTTAGCCCTCACAACTACACATAAATGTAATATATCTTAGATTCTCATCATCACCATTTTTCGAATTTCTTTTTCTTGCTGAAAAACCTAGATGATAGGCGTAACGTTTGTAGAACTCGAATACTTCATTTTCATCCCAACCTTAGGTACACTCTCACTATCTCCTCCTACGATTTCATCATCTAATATGTTAGCATTGTCCAAACTTTTGTCATCCACATTTTCAACATTCCTATTTATTGTCTTATCGTCGGAATATGAAATTTGATTTTCTGAAAATACATAAACATTCCATCCGGAAAACGAGTAGGGAACATTTTAATTTTTTCCTCATTTCTATCAAATTTTTCGATTTTAAAACAAGCAGGAAACATTTTACAACAATTACATGATCAGCGTACGAAAAAAAGTCAATTTTTCACAAATCATTTCACTTACAACAAGCAGGACAAAAAATTACCTCTGTGAATCATTGTGATAACTTTTTTCGGATAAGATGAAGGACCAAGCAATGGATAACAATGTCGACGGTGGGTGGAAAAGAATTTTCAGATTTTGCCAGTGTATGTATCATTTCGTTTTGGCGGAAAAGGAAAAGAAAATGGTGAATTTTAGGAAAATGGTGACTTGTAATTTAATCAGAAAAGTCACGTGGAACAGTGACTTCTAAAAGCAATAAATTTTGACTTTTAAAAAATTGCCGACTCAGCCAGACTCAGCCATCTGTAAAGCATTATGTACATGAAGCATTTCTCTTGGGGAAATCTCAGTTCCCGATCATAAAAATTAATTTCCACCCACAAAATAAGGCCTTCTGTAAAAATTCGTTTTGGAAGCATAGGACATTTTATAAAAATAAAATTTTCTATTTACCGATCTTTCCATAATTTAAAAGAAACAAGCATACCATAAAATCAAATGCTTTTTTAAATGAAAATTTGAATCTCATCAAATATGACCATTTCTATGTTCTGTTTTGGAGGTAGATTTGAATTTTGAAAGAACAGTGTGACACATGGTGCCATATATTAAATGACATTTTTTATGCTCTGTGATGAGAAGTGGCATGAGACGCGATGTGAGATCGCTGAGATGGAGGGAGTGTTTGGGGTCAAGGGGTTTGTGAATTTATTTTCTTGAGTTATTATAATACTTTATGTTTCTTACTAATATTTTCTGGTATAGAGTGAAAAGGTAAAGGGAGTGTTTGAGGTTTAATATTGTTTATTCAAGCAGAGAAAGATGTAAAATCACCAAAACCGGTCGATCGAGCTAAGGGAGAGATTGAAGCAGTGATTCACAGTGATAAATCACCTCGCTATCACAAGGAAACACATGGGACAAATGATGATATTGATGAGAATACCCCAGTGGATGAAGTGAAAGGACCAGGCGTGTTTGAACGCGTGAAGGAAGAGATTGAAGCTGTTGTGCAAGCTGTTCTTCCAAAGAAATAATGAATCTTGTAGCTGTATTTATTATGAATTCAATTTACTTGAAGAAGCTCATGATAAGTTGCTTTCCTGATGTTAGAACAGTTGGTGTTCTTTGTCGCTTATTTGAGTTTTCAGTTTGATATCTTGAAATAAATTAATTTTTCTTACTCGTGTTAAATTTGATGGATTCTCTGATTCTCTCACACGCACTTTTAAATATCACAATAAAGCTATTTGTAGATACTGAGTATTAGCATTCTACTGCTTGGTGAAATACTTACTTTGCCATAATCTTGTTTATTTGTAATCTGTTATGATGCTGCTCAAGTGCTCGAAATGAAAGTATTGTAGGACACTTGTACTGCTCTAGGTTTAACATTATTCAAGAATGCAGGCTATTTTAACATAGTTTAGTTTTACACTTCTCTATAGGCGGAATCGACATTGATCTCCTGCTCAATGTGAGTAGAAAATATGTTGTCCACTTGCTCAGTTGTGTGGACACATTTGTGCGTGTGTTTATAATTATATATAATTTTGTGTGCTCCACTGTTGATGTAGCAGTCTCCACTGCTAACTGCCACATCAGCTGTGGGCACAATTAGGACTGATTTTTGTATAACATAGTTCCATTGTTTCGCCTAGCCAAGTGCTTGTTTCGCCTTGTGCTAGGCTAAGCCAAGTGCTTATTTCGTAAAGTTTTTTAGATTATAAGTGGTGGGCCTACGAAATGTGTGAATAAAAATTAAATTAAAATTGTGAGTCCTGCTAAATGCGTATATAAAAATAATATTTGACTAGCTTATAAGTATTTATAAGCACTTTCAAACATGTGCTATGTCAACCTGCACTGGGAATGCAGTCTTCTTTTTTTTTTTAATATTGCTATCTATACTTTGTGAACCTGTATAACATTCTATCGTTTGAGTTTGTAGCTTTCAGTTCAGGTCATAACCTATAACAATGTTTTATATATAATTTTAATACTATTTGATGTTGTCTTATCTATCAGAAATTCAGAATCATGTACAAAATTAATCCCTCTCCCGTGGGGTATGAATTTTACAAGAGAAATCACTAACCCCTAAACATGGAAAAATGATAAATAGGTTAAAAATATAAAATTGAAAGCTGAGGGAAGGGCATGTTTGTACTTTCGACCTTGGGGATAACGGCATCATGATCTAATCAATTGAACCATCCCAGTGATGTATGAGGTAAAAGGTGTAAAGTGAGTTGAATCGTCCAACTTTGGCACGGGTTGGACGGGTCATTTCGACAAAAGTATTGCAGTCACAGGCCAAGGTTTTGAGACTTATAGTCCATGCAATTCGGTCTGCCCAGGACAGGGTTTTTATCCTTTCGTAAATTTTTATTGTAAATTTGAATAAAATGTTTTTATCTTTACTCCAAGTATATCAACAGTATCTTATAATATTTATCTACTACACCTCAAAAATAATCCTAAAAGGAGTCAGAAACATTCCCTTTCTTTTGCATGGACAAAATACAATGTACTTGTTTACATTCTCTAAAGACAAAAAAATAGTGTTCAAGGAGGAGACATATGTTTAAATCCAATTAATACTAAAAAATCAAGACCATAAAAATGGGAAAAAAGGGAACTATTTTCTCCTCCTGACTGGGAAATTTGGAAAATACAGATATTCAGACAGTACACACTACAGTGAATAATCAAATCCTTCGTCAGTGACTCATAGAAAGAACAGCTCAATCACTGATAGACATTTGAGATGGCTCTACCAATTGCATGATTTGTTTAACTAATCTTGTCAGATTTCATGCTTTAATCTAGCATATGGGTTACGTTTTTTTGGTTAAAAAACAGTCAAATACTGACCCCTAAACAAGTACACTAATCCCCAGTACCTTAAAGCCTATGCTTTGAGGGTAATGATCTCCTCCCCATGTGGGGAAGAGTTATAAAACCCACGTGACACATGTCACGTGGGTATTGGAAGAAAGAAAAAGTGATTAACACTTTTTTAATTACTTGTTCAATACCCACGTGACATGTGTCACGTGGGTTTTATAACTCCTCCCCACCATGGGGAGGAGATCATTACCCTATGCTTTGAAGTGTTGAGGCTTTCAAAATTTCAATGTCAGCTAGTGAAAAGAAAGAAAGAGAAGTCTCTCAGAAAGCTTTGAATGGAGCAATAGAGTACTTCTCTTCTTTCCAGGTTTGGTTTGTACAGCTCAAACCCCATATGAAAAGGTAAAATAATTATTGAATCGAGTATCATATTTGAATGATTGAATCGTTTGATGTACTAAACAAGACTCGTTGTGATTAAAGAAGAGAAATATGTGATAAAATTCTCCAGACATAAAACATTTTTTTATAGAAACTTTTTCAGTACTGAATGTCTGTCTTGGACATTGATATAATGCATTAAAAATTAGTCTCAGCCTTTCAGGTTCTGGGTTTTCTTTTCTTCCACTCGTGGAATGCATCTATATATCAGTGGAAAAGTAGGTCTGCAGTCAATTTCTCCTTCTGTACACGGGTCATTTATAGGATTTGCTGCAGTTTTCTCTGACCCAAAAAGGATTCACTTGTTCTAGCCTTAGGCCAACTCATTCATGGTACAACTTTTTGGATTGATGGGAGAGAGAGAGGGGATTGCTTGTAACTTGTATTCTTGTAAGTTGTATATATCTATTTCAGAGGAAAACTGCAGATTTCATATGGGGTAATAGGGTGTCTTGTTTGAGTGATTTGGCCAAGGAAGAAAGGTTATATCAGGCTGTAGAATCACTTGTTTTTGAAGCAATATGGCTATAACTCTGTTTACCTATGCATCTGAGAAAAATCCAAGAAAATTTTGGAGGGTGTGTATTGCTTTTTGGAAAGGTGGAAACGAGAGTTTTCTTTGAAGAGGGTAGGGTAGGGTAGGGTAGGGTAGGGCAGGGCGGGGCGGGGTGGGGTGGGATCTTTTGCCCCCCTTCTTATATCCAGCAATCATGCATTGTTTCCTCCATTGCCAAGAATCCATTCTTGATTCTTCTATCTCTCTCTCACTCACACACATAAAGAGAGGGACACTACTCATAATCACCACAATCATTTGAGTTGTTAAAAGTTAAAATGAAGGGTAGCTTCTTCTGTTTTCTTGTTTTGTTTCTACATATATTGAGTTTGATTTCTGTATCAAGCAGGCCTTTTTTTACAGCAAATGATGGCCATGCTCTCAATAACCAAGGTGCTTCATTTGGAATTTTCAAGTATTTATCTCTGAATTAATTGCTTGTCTTGAAGTAATACTAACATTTTTATACCCTCACAACATGCACAGGCCAAAGTTCCCAGTCATTGCAGATAACTCCGAGCACGAATGAGGTTTGAATCCACACAACATTTAACGTTGTTGTCACTGTTCGCATTAACTCGTAGATATATTCCCAAAATACACGAAAGTAAAGGTATTTATATATTTTTTTTCCTCCCCTTTTAAAGGGCAACAAGAGCAATGAAGCTGGAGGTGAATGCAAGGAAAAGAGCAAGATGGGATCAAAGCCACCAAGCTGTGAACACAAGTGTTATGGATGCATGCCATGTGAAGCCATTCAAGTGCCCACTTCCAAAACCCTTCAATACACAAATTATTTGCCTGAAGGCTGGAAGTGCAAATGTGGACCTACTTTCTACACTCCATAGCTTACTCAAATCTTCATTATGTCAACAAATTTTTGCTTATTTTTTTTGTAGGGGAAGAAAATGTATCAGCTTGTAAGTACAATGCATTATCATTTTCATTTTCAAATAAAAACGTGTTTTGAAGGAACGCAACTTTCCATTTCTGCTTAATGAAAAATATATTGTATTTATCTTTCCTCTTTTCAAAATTCTTATTAACTTAGAGCATGTTCGGAAGGGATTCTCACACAAAAAAAAAAAAAAAAAAAAAAAGCATTTTGTAGCATAATTTTTTTGACTTTTCAACACAATTTGAAATAAAATGACCAAAATACCCTTCTAACTTTTAAATGACATTTAGAGTTATTTTGTCATATTGTAAAAAGTGTGTAAGAACTTTTCATAATGTGGCCCACCACATTAATTGTAAAATGGATTTTTGGAGACTAAAAAAGGCAGTCGAACAAGCACTTAATACTAGTATACCGCTTTTCTTTGCGGTGAAATCCGACTGTAGAGGATTTTAATTTATTGAGCAGTTGAGAAGAATGTGAGAGAGAGAGAGAGAATTTTGTTTGATGGGAGTTTTATTTTGATGAATATGGAAAAATGCTGAAATTTAAAGAGAAAGATGGTTTTGGTTCGAGATGATGAAGACGTAATAATGAATAAAGAAGTACTTTTTTTGTGCTTGTAGCGGAGTAAATCTCCCTACGATCGGTGATTAAAATAAAACCCAATTTTTTGTTCTTCAAAAGTTTTGAAGATTTATCTTCATTTCTAGAAATTTTTATTAACTTAATCTTATAAATTGAGAAAGAAAATTTAAAAAATGTTCTTCTAAAGTTTTGAATATTTAATTCTTATCAGCTAAACCGACTGAGAGCAAAGGCTTCTTCGAGAGCATTTCAAATGCAATCATAGATTGTTTAAAAAGTTGTGCCACGTAAGCAAAATAGATGCATACTGATGCAGCAGAGAGAAAAATAATCATTTTTTTTTTAGGAATAATGCTATTCACAGTCGCTCACTATCGGTAGTCATTTTACGTGGCATTACTCAATTGGATGAATTATTTATTCCAATTGAGTAATGTATTTATTTTCATTAATTATGAATAATTCATTTAATTGAATAATGTCACATAAGATGACTATCGACAGTGAACAATTATGAATAGCATTACTCTTTTTTTATAGCTATTGTTTCTGAGTAGCTTTGTTTCTAAGTAGCCCTATTTGTTTTTATTTAAAAAAAAATTAAAAGCAATTGAATAACAATCCATAGAATGCATTGAACTTGAATGTCTACTCATTACACATCTATTTCATGTATATTAAAAGATTTTCAACTTTTGTACCATCTAGTTAGCGATCCATATAATATATTAGAAATGTTCTAAATATTGTCCTTCACATTTCCTGAAATTTAAATACACGTGAAATTAATTTCTTGCTTGAACTCCGAATATATAAAATTATTGCTATTAAAAAAATAGATTAATTCATAATTATTTGAACTATGCAACTATTGTAAACAAAGGCAGAATTAGGGGGGCGGGACCGGTAAAAAAAATCATTTTTTAAAGTGTTAAAAAAATTATAATAAATTATTTTTTTTTTTATTAGTAGTCCGGTTTCAACAAATTTTTAGTTCTGCTCCTAATTTTAAAGTTGGTTTTCTTACCCGTCAATGGAATTTTAATGTAAGGGGGGTAAAACTTAAAAGTTGAGGTTATCGTGACAAAATAAAATGTCTTGAAGTTCAAATTTCATCTTAATTTGAGTTCTCGGTTATTTAATCTGTTTTTATAATTATTTTTTATTTTACTGACTGTTAGTTATTGAAATATTTATTTTACTCATTTGTCGACATAAAACATAATACCATAACCATAATGTTGCAATCGATACTCATTAAAGGATTTTTCTTGAGAAATATTTGTCGATTCTCAAGTCGCTATCCAATAGTAAGAACCAAGACCAATTCTCCCCTGTTTTTGACTCAACAATGCTTAGGCAACTAGATACGTGCCAAGATGTAAGAGACGAAAATCCAAATTTGCCCTTTTGGATAAAATGCAACTAAAACAAAAGCTTGAGAAGGTTAATGTCAAAAATAAAAGGATGGGGACAACTTCACAACCGACCCAAATGTTGGAGACAGAGCATGCAACTTAACAGTGTTTGGCTAACGTTAAAAGTTGATTTGATTTCATTTATTCCCAGTCACTATATTAACAATGATAAAGGCAGGAGCAGCACGAGAAATTTTTGGAGACTGGACTGCTATTGAAAAAAAAAATTTGAACTTCAAGATCGACCAAACTATAGTCCCGTCCCACCCCCCAAATCTGTCCCTGGATAAATACCTAAATAAAGAGGGAACGAGTGGGAGAGGGGGGAAAAAAAGATTTTACTATAGATGATAATTTGGCATCCACATTTAGTGTCTGTTTGGTTTAGCGTAAAAAAATGATGTCAAAGTTGACATTTAATTTTAATCATATATTTCATAGAATTCATGACTTTTATCAAATTTTCAACTACAGATTTCATTAACTTTTATCAAAATCGGCTAATTTTTTTTTTTTTTCAAAAGTTTTATCAAATAGTCCCCTAAACATTATGCCTAGGTGAGTTTTAACACATTTGGACCACATATATATATTGAGTGTAATGATGGAAAAGGAAGATAGACATGAAATGTTTATAAATTGATTTGGAGCTTCTTTATCACCATTAAACTCAATTCGAGCGATAATTTGTACACTATTTGAACAAGAAAGTCAAGAAAATTGGGTCGGATTCATGACATATTTTGCTTCTTATTAACGACTTTTAGGTGCGTGATGAAATTTCAAGTATCTTTTTAAACGTGGAAATATGTGGAACATTAATATTTAATAATTCTAATAATTAATAACTTTTTCAATATCTCTTTATTATTAAACAAGATAATTAAAGAGTATTTAGAAAATTTTATCGAGAAATGTGAATTCTCTTTATTTTAACAAAAATAAATCTAATTATATTTGGATTTACTGATAAGTCGTGTTATCTAATATTAGGAAAAAAAAATTGTTTGGACTAAAGTCTAGATGTGGTTTTAATCTTAGGGTGCGTTTGATTGCAAGTATTGAATTTCGGTGGAAATAAAATATTTTTTAGAGAATTGAATTGTCAAGAACTTGTTTCAAGGAAAATTATGGCAAATTTTCCCTAGAAAATAAAAACCTCCCACCATAAGAAAACATTTTCATTGATTTCAAGCAAAATATTGTATTTTTAAGGTAAATGAGAAAACGTTTTACCTGAAAAAAAATACAAATCAATCAAACGCGTAGTTAAAAAATATGTGGGAAAAATGCTTTTTCCATGAAAATATGTGACTATCAAACAAAGTTAGTTGAAAAATAGGTGGAAAAAAAGTTTTTCCCATGAAAAATGTGTTGGCGGAATTTCTGTGAAATGACTCCGAAGCAATCAAACGAAATGGATGATAATTAGGCCGAGGCAAGTGTTAAACACTTTGTCCTTAAGTCAATTTTGCCCCGCAAAGGTACCTACGGTATAAGGCAATTGACTCCCAAGATACAACGGCTTCCACTTGTGTTTGTAGCACTTCCAAACACAAGCACAACGAACCGAAAATGGTCTATGTATTCCAATGAAGGAAATGAAATGAAAAATCAGAAATTCAAGCAACAAATGCAAGAATTTTTGATTCAAGAAGTGAAGAAATATGAGTGTATGTTATGCAAATGTTTTCTGTATCAATTCTCTGAAAAATGGACGTTCAGAGGTCCTTTTTAACGTTGAAGGTCGGTTGAAAACGAAAAGGAATGAAACCAAATCGTGCAACCCTTCAAAAAGACATGTCTGTTCGCGTAAACCTATGCGATCGCATGGTTTTACCAAGATGTGATCGCAAAGTACAAAAATCAGAACAGAACTTGATCCAAATTTAACCATGCGATCGCATGGAAGGACCCAAAAACGTTCTGCTTAAAATTTAGGCAGATTGCGATCGCAGGTGGAAATACCTGTGCGATCGCACGGTCAAAACTTTGACCCAAAATTGTCATTTTCTGTAATTTCTCATTCATTCGATATTGGTTTCGAGATGCCAAATATTCCCTTTAAATATGCAGATAATTCTGAATTTTCTTTTCAGTGGCATTGCCCCCGAGCCCCCGCGACCTGACCAGACAGGTCGAACCCTGTTTTCCTGATGTGGCAAAGTGGCAAAAAATTTTGCCTAAACAGATTGGGTCAGATTTATATATTTTGGCCAAGTTGACACGAAGTCACTTAGTTAATTTCTCGACATTTTAAACTAATTTCCAACAAAATATATGTCTATCAAACGCACCCTTAGCCTATAAATCATATACATTGTAACATTGACTTCAAATTGAATCAATTCATTCAAGAAACCTATATCAGTTTGACCACGTAATTAGGGTAAAGACTCGAGAAAATGTTAAAAAAGAAAAAGAAAAGATTAAGGTTGGATTTCTTAATTTTTCCCGTTGTTGTGTGTAGTTATAAAATTCCAATCTTTAAACAAGTAAAGATATGTGTTCATGACTTATTTATATCTGTAAATCTAGATTATCATGTGATTAAAATTGTTGATGTGGATATTGCTGAAATTATAATTAAAGTGCTTATATTATAAATTGTTGGTGAATATGTAGATAAAAAGTGGTTGTAAGTTGTGGATTCCATAAAATGTGTAGATAAAAATTAAGTTTGACTAGTTTGACTATCTGAAATTATAATTTAAGCACTTTCAAACATATGCTAAATTGCATGTGACTTTTATTTTTTTATGTAGCTTAAAATTAGAGAATAAAATTGTCAAATCACTTAATATTTTTCTCCTACTCAATTAAAAGTCGTGTGCAATTTTTATATCTAAATTGATGGTTTTGATGACGTGTAAAGACTTAAATTTATAGATTTAAATAAGTTGATGATCCACAACATACGTGAAAAGTGAAGTCTTTTCCCTTTAGTAAAAATAGTAAAACTAAAAAGAGAAAATTGTATTTGTTTTGACAAGTGGGTGAAAAATTTACACGTGTTAATTTGTAGGACACCGAACCAAAACAAATTGGTGACCCAGACAGTTCTTCCAAGAGGAGGATTTTTTACTTTTATTTTTATTTTTTGTGTTTCTTTGGAATAACTATCGTATTTTCGTCTGAACTATTGAAAATTCGACAATTCACCAAGGTAATTGTCGAAAATTCCTTGTGAAAATGTCTAACTAATAGTTGCCCAAGGAGAGCTATTGATTCAACAGTTATTCTTGGATAATTGTTGGTTCAACACTACTTCTTGGGCAATTGTCGATTCGACAGTTCTGCTTGGGCAATCGACAGTTTCCCATGAGGAATTGTTGGTTAATTTCGCCTGCAATAATTGAATTTTCACCTTCTGTTTTAGTTTACTCATGAAAAATATTATAAAAATGATATATATCTTTTGATTATGAGTTAATTCGTATTATCTTATGTGTAATTGTATTATATTATGTGTAATTACAAGATCTACTTTTATAAATTGTCTTGAAAATTATAGTACCATTATTGCAAAGAGTATATTTGATATTTTACAACTAAAAATAATTATATTTACAAATGGGGTAAACTATACACACGCTGTATTTTTCTTTGCTGCACCACAATTTAATTGCAATGAAGGTCTCTAATTTTTGCTCACTATTTCACTTATGTCCTGAACATTTTTTTATCGCATTATAATTTTCAACCTTTTATTAATTACAACATCTTGTTTCTAATAACGGTTTCCGTCCAAAAATCCGTATGAGAGTATAAAAAGACTTAATTACACTTCATACTTTAAAATAAGTAAAAAAAATTAATAAATACGAAACTTCGACAACATATTTACTCCTCATAACATTTAGACATTTCAACAAGTATAAGATGTGATAATTAAGAAAATATTGATGATAAGAATGCGACAAAAAAAGTTAAAAATATAAGTATGATAATGAGCAAAGATTAAGAATTTTCAGTATAATTATGATTGGGAAGTTTCCTCGTTATTGGAAAGAAAAAAAGAATATATACGTCTATGTATGTCTATGTCTTCAACATCATTCTCAAACGATATTCTCCCTACTCCACTTACTGTCTCAATCTTAAAACTATAACCACCGCAATTTAAATCGTTATCTTCGTTTATCAAGATTCCATTAGAAATAAAAAGGTTCAAAACTCAGTGACCAATTTCATATATCCTACGATTAAATCCCACCGCAAGAAAGTGGTATACCAGTAAAAATATAGTAGAGCAAAAAAAATAAAAATTGTACAATAAACATAAAGCATCTCTAGACTTCAATGCTACACTTTCTAAAAAATCTATGTGACGAGAGAAATTATAGAAAAAGAAAAGAGAAAGTAAGATAGAGACATTATTACAATTTAATAAAAAAATGAGTAAAAATTGTCTTAAATGATATCTAAAATTAGACTACCTCTTCGACGATCTTTTACCATAAATATTATCAAATCAATTTTATCCTCTCCACCTCGTCGCACTGGACATTATTGGATTGGATATGGTCTTTTTCTTACAAATGTTATCAAAAGTCCTTTATTTGACCGATTTGCAAAATTCCCCAAACAAATAAAACAAATAAATAGCAGAACGAATAAACCAAAACTCTGCTGGCCTTGATTACATCGACGAAGAAGCATCCATGAATATGCCAGCTCTCTTTCTCTCTCTCTAAAATCTGAACTTTTCAGCTCGATTTAATTTGAGAAGAAGAAAACAAAATTGGAAGGTGGGGTAGATTATATTGCGTTATTCGTGGGGTTTGAATGGAGCCGCGTGTGGGAAATAAGTTCCGGCTCGGACGGAAAATTGGAAGTGGTTCATTCGGAGAGATTTATTTAGGCACGTTTGATTTTTTTCTTTTTTCTTTTTAACGTTTTGTGGTTTCAATTTGGTGATTTTTCTTGTTTTCATTTTTGCATTTATTGGGATATTGTTTTTTTATTTTCTGTATTCTGCAGGTACTAATATCCAGACGAATGAAGAAGTTGCTATTAAGCTCGTGAGTAATTGGAAGACCTCTTTCGTTTCCTTTTATATTACTTTTTACTTATGGGTCTGTGATTTTAATTACTACCGTAATTGTGTGCTTAAAAAAATCTGAATTTGTTATCAATTCTGCAATTTTTATGTTATTGATTTTGTGTGGAATGAATTTGACTTCTCATCTTCAGAGAAGTAAGAAAGAGAATAAACCAAGCATCAGACGCTGTAATAAAACCACCAATACCAAATTTCACCCAGAAAAAAACAGCCACCAGGGGAGTGTCGGCATTCTGTTCAATTTTATTTATCCTTTGACCTGTAATACACATTGTGACATTCATTTTATAGACGACAAACTTACTGTAGAATGTCATTCATTTGGGGAGTGGTTCAAATGGAGACAAGAGGCAAAATTATGTATACAAAGAAGCCCCTAATCTAATCCCCCTCTCGTTAAGCTTTGGGGTCAGGTGGGGATCCTTCAAGCTTCTTTTTTACCTATTCAAACTTATGTTATGGTAGTCAAATATTTTTGTGTTTAAACTTGAAACCTCATGTAGTTTATGCAGCAGTTCCGGTCAATTAGTTGCATGCTCAATAGTTGAGTCAAATGTCATTCTTGGAAGCATGTGAATTCTTTTTGGACATTTTTACTTGCTGATTCCATGTTCCGTTTTGTCATGATCTAGTTACCTTGTTCTCTGTCCCCGAGATGGTCTTGTGTGGGTGAACGTCGTTTGTCAAGATTTTATCGGATATAAAAGAAAACATGGTCAATATGGCTTTGAGAAATTCTAAGATATTCCAGAATCATTGTCTCAAACACTCAAACCCTGATTGTTGTTGGAGAGGATGGCGCTGTTATCAACTTTTTAACCCAAGGTAGAAGTTGCAATTTGAACGTGGCTTGCTGAGACTAATGAGTGTTGATTGTCTGGGAAAAATGCCATTCTTGGAAGCTTTTGACAATGATATGCACTGTTTATGTTTCCTGTTTTATCGTGGTCTAGTTAATGTGGACCCAAGATGGACTCGTCTGGAGTTGAAGTTGTTTGTTTATGGTGAATGTATCCTAAAGGGACATATGGTCAAATGGGAAAAGCTACAATCTTTCGGCATCGCTATCTTAATCCTCAATTATTGTAGGAGAGAGTGGTTCTTTTGTCTTCTTTTTGGGCCATGGTGGCGGGTGTAATCTGATTGTGTATGTGTAGAGATCATTGAAGGCAGATTGTCAAGGAAAAAATTCATTCTTGGAAGCATTTGAAGATTTTTTTAGCCAACAATATGTGGTGGTCGGATTTTCTGTTTGTCATGATCTACTTATTACCTGGTATATTGAAATACAATGCTGTTGAATTCTAAGATGGCTTGGTTGAGAATGAAGATGTTAAGGATTGTGTGGTCTATATAGAGGATGAATATATAAATGATTTTGTGTTCTATACAGCCTGAGAGAAATGATAGGATCATTTCTGAACCTTGTCTTAACCCTCATGTTTATGGGAGAGATCAGTGTATTTCTCTTTTTTTGGGCCTGCGCAGTTGGTGCAGTTTGAGTACTGCGTTTAGAGACTATTAAAGGCAGAATGTAATTACTAGAAGTTTTTACTCTTCTTTTTAAGATAATGACAGTGCTAAGGAATCTCCCATCTTTTCCATGGTCTAGGTACCGCCACGTGTTTTTCCATGAACAGAAGCATGGGCTTGTCTGGAGTTGCATTGCTTGTGATTTTGAACTGACCATGAGAGAAAATGTGTTTAGCTTCAGAATCATTGTTGCAACCCACAGCATTTATGGGTGACTGTGGCGTTTCTCCTTTTTGGCCAAAGCAACATGTGCTGTATTGAAATGATGTGTAGAGATCATTGAAGGCAGATGTCGAGGCAGTATATCATTTTTGGAAGCTTCTGAAGTGCTTTATAACCAATTTTTTGTTCGGATTTCCTGCTTGTTTATGGTTTAGTTACCCTATATAAGTAAAACTATCCATGACTCTGTTGGACATGGCATAAATGTCGTATGTTATGATTCTAGAAGGCATAACGGATCATATGGTCTGTCTGGATTGAGAGAATTGCTAGTATCTTTCAGAGTAATTATCTCAACCCTCTATTTTATGGGGATGGAGGCGTTTTGTCTTTTTTTAGGCCAAGTCTATGGGTGCTTTTGCAGGTGTTTCCTTGACATATGTGCAACTTGGTTTAGGGATGGCAGCGGGGCGGGGTGGGTCAGCTTAATGCCTCGTTTACTGCCCCTTTTTTTTCTTTTTTTAAAAAAATCTGTAATTTTCATTTAATTTTCATCTACCACATCATTGATGTCTGCTATTAAGCATTTCACCATTCTGAGCAAAATGAGAAGCATTTCAATGGATTAAAGCTACCACATCATTAACCACATCAATGTATTTTATTACCTGGAACCCCATTTTGTATTTTATTATCCTCCATCAATGTATTTTATCACCTGGAACCCCATTCTGTATTTTATTATCCTCCGAATACAAAAGTTTTTTAGTACCCTCTGCTCCTTCCCCATTCCCCCTCCTATCTTCCTCACCCACGAATCGACAAGTACATAGTAACATTCACAGCAAAATGATAAGTAAAAAACAAATTTTTGATTGAAATTTTTTTTTTTGAAGGAATGAGAAGTAATTTAAATACCTATAAATACACAAAATAATTAGGAGATGGAGGTGGTGATTGGATGATTCAATGGAGATGGAGGTGGCGACTCGGACTATGGCGGCAGGCAGGCAGGCAGGCAACCGGCAAGTGAATCGGTAGCAGCTGAAGCCGTGAAGTGCTGTATTTTTCTAAAATGGAGAAATGGGAATTAAAGTTATTGCTAAATGGTAGGGTTAGAATATAAACAATGAATTTTGTATAATATGTTTAGTAAACAAAATGAAAAAAATGCAAATCAATAGGTTGTGGTGTAGTGGTTAGGAATTGTGAAACAATCTTCACACCCCGGGTTCGACTCGTTGTACGCCCATTTCTGCAAAATTATTTTTCAAAATTTTAAGAATTTAAAAAAAAAAAATTATAATAATAAACGGGGCGGTTTTCTTCTCCGAATACCCGATTGTTTGGGGCGGGTCGCGGGTGAATTTGCCATCCCTAACTTGGTTGGATCGATATTTTTATTTGATTTAATTGTGGACCTACTGTTTTCCATGTACTTTAAGAATCTGTCCTCTACTCTTTTAGTTTTTCCATTTTGTCTAGGCATAATACATGTCTTCTCTAATCAAATTTTAGACAAAGGAGATATTTGTGAAGTACAGAAATCTGAGAACGTTGTCAATTATCAGTTGTATGACACTCACATGTTCGGGTCTTGTAAGCTAAGATTTCTTTAGAGAATAAACAGTGGAATGGAAGATGAACAAAATATGATTATTTAGATTTTTATCCCTTCAGTGTTACAACAAATGCCTCTCGCTCAAGCCTCCAGCTATTCAACCATGCAAAGGCGCATTTTAATTAGTTTATGTCCTCTTAACATCTCATGTAAATGGCAATTTGCTTGGTTAAGTTGGATTGAAACCCAGGGCTGTGGAGTGGCAAGAATGAACATGGAGGCATTGTTTTCATAATACTTACTTTTAAGATGGTTTTTGGACTGGGGGGAATTGGTTCGTATTGAACCTCTATCAAGGATGGATTTTATAATTCAGTCTTTTCGGGTGCACGGTATTAGTTGTAACAAATGCACTTGAGAGTGATAGAAGTTATAATTATCATAATGAACCATACAGTTGGATTACTATTTTGTTGCTGTCATAAATATGGTGTCATTTTTATCAATATACATTATGAGATGCATTGAATGATAATGTCAATCAAGATATAAATATTTGACATGGTTCTTATTTTTAGTTATTTATTTTGGTTCATACTACTTTGATTTTGACGCTGCTGCTCATAATATTATCTTTATGTTTGTGCACGTAGATGTACTTTTCTGCTAGTTCATCAAACAGAATTGTATTTTTGACCCTTGCCAATTGCTTACTCTCCATAGTAGTAGAATTTTCAATTGCTTACTATTTGATTCAATCATATGCTGTTTGTTTATACTCAGGAAAATGTCAAGACAAAGCATCCCCAGTTATTCTACGAGTCAAAGTTGTACAAATTACTACAAGGAGGAAGTAATGATCTTTTTCATTGTTCCAACTGCTGGTCGTCATGTTTCTTTTTGGATCTTATTGTACATTAGCTTGATAGCCTTATTCTTTCAATTTTGGTAGCTGGAATTCCAAGAGTTAGTTGGTTTGGAGTTGAGGGAGACTATAATGTCCTTGTGATGGACTTATTGGGACCCAGTCTTGAAGACTTGTTTAACTTCTGTAGCCGGAAGCTTTCTCTCAAGACAGTTCTCATGCTTGCAGATCAGATGGTAGGATATTGTTTTTGCTTGCGGTCGGTTAAGAATTTAAGACATTGGCATGCTTCAATTTTTGTCTGGCAACCTCATTTCTTTTCAGATTAACCGGGTCGAGTTTGTTCATTCTAAATCCTTCCTTCATCGGGATATTAAGCCTGACAATTTTCTGATGGGCTTGGGTAGGCGTGCAAATCAGGTGCCCAGTTTTTGTTTCTTATTTTGAAGATTTCCTCACTTTAATTTTGACCGTCTGTTTTAATGGTCTGTGGTGATTCATAATCCAATTACACATAGGTGTATGTTATTGATTTTGGACTTGCCAAGAAGTATAGAGACTCCTCAAATCAACATATTCCATATAGGTAAGCTCTCTTGACGGTTCATGTTATGTGTTTTTAAAGGCCTGGTGTGCTCAATTATTCAACGTCATTCAGAAAATATACTGTCTAATGCAGAGAGAATAAAAATTTGACTGGAACAGCTAGATATGCAAGCATGAACACTCATCTTGGCATTGGTATGCATGTGACTTATTTTTCTTTTCCTCGAACATTTGATAGAATTTATTTGATCAATTATTGATGTTATGTTTGGTTCGGCTCTACTGCATTTGCCTCTGAACAGAACAAAGTCGCAGAGATGATTTAGAATCACTTGGATATGTTCTCATGTACTTCTTAAGAGGCAGGTATAGATATGTATATCTTTCATGTTTTGTTTTTCTCTATCGTTCTTCTTATACTATTTCTACTTACTTTATTTCCAAATATGTAGTCTCCCATGGCAGGGGCTGAGAGCTGGAAACAAGAAACAGAAGTATGAAAAAATTAGTGAGAAGAAAGTTTCGACCTCTATTGAGGTAATAATGTTTCACCCTCCTGCTTTGGCATGTATGTATTCCATGACAAGACTAACTTTGATGGTCACTTTTCTTTAGGCTTTGTGTCGTGGCTATCCTTCAGAGTTCGCTTCGTACTTCCATTACTGTCGTTCACTTAGGTTTGATGATAAACCAGATTATGCTTATCTGAAGAGAATTCTCCGGGACCGTTTTATTTCTGAAGGTTTTTGCATATCTTTTAGCATTACAATCATAGTTATCACACCTGGACCAGACCGGGCAGTTCGAACCAGAACCCGCGAACCGGCTGGCTAACCGGTTAGCAAGCAACCCGCCATTAACCCGTGGAACTGGCTGGGTTTTGCGACCCACCAATGACCCGGTTTTTTGAAAACTAGGCGGATCAGTAAAATGCAAAGCTTGAGCCCCGAACCTGGGACCAAAACTTTGAATCTCTGCACCTTCACCACCAGGGAAGCAGGTCCCTTTAGTTATATTCTGGCTCTAAATATATAATATTTATCCTGAAGAGCAATATTAAAATTATCAATTTCTAACACATCTAAATATCAATATTTATATTATCTATGATTACATATTTGGCTGACCTATTATAAATCTTAAAGAAAATATTCTATTAGTTATATAAATTCATAACAAGTGAATTTTATAACAAATGACAAAATAAATGAGAGATCCTAATTAATATTGTATAATGATTTATATAAATATTAAGGAAAATTCAAATGAAGAATAAAATGTAGAATTGATTTTCGATTCGATTTGCCCAAAAACTGAAAGAATACTTGAGAGTTTTAGTAATGCTAATTTATTTTATACAACACATCTTGACGTATGACATACTATAACTTTTGAATTTATTAGTAATTTATAATTTTGTTGCTCAAAAATATCTTTTCAGTTAAATTTGAAAACGGGTCATTGACTAGCTGGTTGAACCAAGGATCCACCGGTTGAACCATTGACCCAATGACTAGATAATCTACCTGGTCTGGGTCTGATAACTATGATTACAATATACTACTTCCTTAGTTTAAATGATGTCTGTTTTACAGTGTATTCATGTTTACACCTGCAGGTTTTCAATTTGATTATGTATTTGACTGGACCATTTTGAAATATCAGCATTCACAACTTGCCAATCCACCATCTCGTGCCCTTGTAAGTAACATCAAAGTCTAGGCTTGCCCTCTGTTAACCCCCAAGAAACAAATATATGATGGTTATACTTGTGTTGGGACAGGGGGCTGCTGGAACAAGTTCAGGGATTCCTCATCCTAATATTGACAGGCAATCAGGTATGTCTTGGGCATTTATTCGTTTTGAGTTATGGTGCGTTGCAGATGAGATTCTCTATGCATTAATCTGTTCACCAAGTTAACTATTTGTTACTGAGCGAGACACTTTTTTTGCAAGAGGATTTTACATTTTTCTGCAACCATAGCTTTCTGGTAAGCTGGGTTGCTTCTATATGCTCGGGATATAACCCTGTAACTTTATTGCAGGTGGCGAAGAAGGAAAGGTCAATGGTCAGTCTTCCACAAATGCTACTCGTGGCAGAAACATTTTGAATTCTGGAAGCTTGTCTAGACAGAAAGGTCCAGTTGCAAATGACTCATCTTTGGGTAAAGAGGTGAGACATTTCTTCCTTTATGAGTGTGTGTGATGCGGTGTGCAGCTCTGAAATAATGTAAATATTCGGTGAAAAACTGAACTTTTGAGATTTTCTATATTATCACGTGACCTTTCAATCTTATTAATCAAGCAATGATGGAGTATATATTTGTTTCAATTATAGCACTCCATGAGTGAGTCATCTGGTATCCGTTAGATTAATTACGTGGCATATCGTTGTGCATTGGTGAGTTGGGATTGTGCGGCAGTTTATTCCACATACTATTTGAACACCTAAGAGTTGTAGTTTATTCTATATGTTATGATTATCATGGATTTGGCTTTTGAATGACTTTGGGGCTTTAGGGATTTTTTTGTAATTTTTGAGCTTTTTCTTTTCTTGTTTTCTGAGCGTTTCAGAATAGGAAATGAAGGATCCTGGCCAAAATTGTGAATCTAATTTAGATGAAATAATCACCTTAAGGAGAGTTTCAGCCTCCATCTCCATTTCAAATATGCATACGGCTGAGAGTGGAAAGATTTTTTTGTTGGACAAATGGACGAAAATGAATTTGAAATGTCACGTAATTGTCAAGGGTAAATTGGCAGTTCATTCAATTCACACCTCTTTATTTTTTTAATGTTATGTGCAGTTTGGTAATTTTGCTTAATGGTCAATGCCATTATTTTCCTATGGTGAAGTCTGTTAGTATATGCCATGTCATCATCTAAAATGGAGCATTGACGGGTGACTCACAGTGTGCTACAAATGAAATGATAAATTCTCCCAATTTTTGATTGAAAAAACTAAAAAGTGAAAGGTTTGTCATAACTGAAAAAAGGGCCAAAGTAGTTAATTTTGTCAAAATTTTGAAGTTGCTCAAAGAGGTTCCATTTTAGGGATTTGAGGAGGTTTGCCGGGAGATTGTGAATCGAAATGTAAAATCTTCTCTGGTTCTGACTGGCTCCCTATTTGTTTGATAATTGGACCGTTTTTTGCATTTATCGAGATTATGCTTCTGTCTTTCATAATTTCATGTTACCTGGCTAATGCTTTGTGCAGATATCTAGTTCTAACGTTGGATCTTCAAGGCGACCTGCCATCTCTAATAGTCATGATCCGCTGGCTGCCGGGAATAATGCAAGCTCAGGAGCACTACGAAAGATTTCACCACTCTCATCATTGAATCACAAGCTCGCATCTTCTACCAGAACCATAAAGGATTTCGAATCCACCCTCAAGGGTATAAAGAGCTTCAACTTTGGCAACGACGAGAAGGTGCATTATTAGCTTACACCATTAGCTACTGTTTTCTCACTCATTCCCTCTTATTGTACATATTGGAGCTATAAACTTGGGGGAATCTTTACTTCTGTCTATTAAGGAAAGCTGGCTGAGGATTTTTTTTAAGAATTGTGCAGACACCATACAATAATGAAGAGATGCCGAAGATCTTGGTTTTGTTTCATATGTGCAGTTTAGTGTCTGTTCTTTGTATCTTTTGTTTCCAATAGGGAAAAAGGCCATATATGATAAGGCAATGGGATGTTATATTTGATAATGAAGCAATCAAAACTCATATGATGATGTGTTTATTTCTTAGATGAGAAATTTGATACTCTGTTACAAGAAGCATAAGTTTTTATACTGCTAGGAGAAATGGCCTCGCAAATGTCGAGCCCGAAGTTGGTGATTGGCTTGTGGCTTGATCCATGTGGGGGTCATTTTATATTAAATCAATTTTAATGATGATGATTTTCTGGCCTAAGCTTATATTTTGAAGGATTATGGTTTGTCAAAATCGCAATTGAGCAATATTCGTGACAAGTAATATAATGATGAGTGGAGCGTCGTTCTTTTGAAAATCGTGAGGATTGTGGTTGTTCGTTAAAATTGCAAGTGCATGATATTGCGACAAGTAATATAATAATAAATAAAGTATTGTTCTTTTGAAGATCGTGTTACTAAGTTTCGAAATTAATAATCTTAATTTTATTTGAATGATTGGTTTTCTTAGATTAGTCAATTGAACTAAAAAAATGCAATTAAGTTATTTAAAATGATTAGTCTCAATTTCGGAAAAACATGATGAATTAAAGTGATGGGATTTCACGAATTCATCGTAGTTTATTTTTGTTTATCCAGTTTTGATGAAATTTCATTAATATTGATGGAGAATTCAAGCTTGAACTTCAAAACTCCTCCTTAGTCTTAACTTTTATTCCTCTTCTTCTTTGCACCAAGATTGCTTCTCCCTTTTGAAGTTAGTCGGATATATATAGGTTTCTATTCTCCTTGAAAAGTCATGCCACAAAAGAAGTACCAAAATTTCCCCCGAATTGCCAAAACCAGACACAATTCGAACTCCAGATTTTTAAATTTCGTAGGAACAAAATTTTTGCCTTCTGATTTTCATCCCTACGAAAATCAGTAATAAGAGATAAATTGCAGGCATTTCGTAGGAACCAAATTTTTGTCTGCAATTTTCGCCATACGAAAATGGTCAGTGGTCAGAGAAGAGGCCTTCTTTTCTTCTTGTTTTCACTATTTTCGTTGGGACGAAATTACTTAGGAAATTTTTTTGTATTCCAATGCATTGTTCTTTCTTCGCATCATTCCGAGGTTGTCTTTTGTCAATCGGTCTCCACCTCACGCCGATCAAAATTTCTTTTTTCGTCACTTTTTTCATTGTTGTCCACAAAGTGCGGGACTTGTCCTTTTCATCTTTGGCTTCGGGGTGATTGATCATCACTTTATTTAACTCTTCGTTAGTACTCTAAAACACCTTGTTTCTTCTTGATTTTCTCTCATTTCTTGTCCTCCAATGCTCGACTCTTGATCATCACTTTAAAATTTCAACCTCTTTTCATTTTCTTGCCGATTTCATCAATATAACTCGAGTATGGAGATTCCACCATACTCCATTGCATTCAAAATATTTGCAAAAGGACCTCGCTAGAGGTCGAGATAAGTGTAAGAATTACACTTATCAATGGTTTTGCCTTTTGATTCCAAGTAGCTTGGATTGTTTGATGATTCTGAAGATCCTAATCGACCTTATCATGGAGACTGGTTTGATTCTAAGTCATTGATGATTCTGGTGAATGCTCCTATGGACTCCAACGAAGAGCTTAGAGTCGTCTTGACCCAAAATAGCCCAAGCTGTTATATATTGTCAAAGACGCATAAAATGCTTTTATTTCTTAAACGAGAAACGTTGTCCTCATTGTGTTGCTTTATCAGTTGGCCTTTCTTTTTGGAAGTTATGTTGTATATGTCTGTGTTCTTTCTCATTCACAGTTCTATTTGGGGATATTTGCTGTTTTTTGCTATTCACAACAAATTCTGACATGATTCGATTGTCTGAGGATGTAACACCTGTAGTTGTTGTAATTGTTAGGACAGTGACAGTTAAGGATTCAATTAGTGTTGATTTGATTTAATGTGATAGATTGTCTAATTATTGATTTTTAATACAAATTACAATGTTCCTTTAAATAAAACAGGATTCTCCCACACAAAGTGCATTGGCAACATCATGTCATCTAATGTGCATGCACATGAATGTTGTGTTCGCGTACACCCTTATCTAACAACCCACGATGGTATAACTCTTGAACGGCTATATGTGACATACATTCATTTATACATGCTCACAATCATGTTAGTCCCGACCAAGTGGAGTATGGCTCTTGAACAACAAATCTCGAGTCTTTTTCTAACAGTTTAAAATGAACACTGAGAATTTTTTTTTTCTTTGTAAGATCTCATAGGGTGAAATCTTTTAATACATTGTACATGGCTCTTGAACAACAAATCTCGAGTCTTTTTCTAACAATTTAAAATGAACACTGAGAATTTTTTTTTCTTTGTAAGATCTCAGAGGGTGAAATCTTTTAATACATTGAACTTTCTCTATGCAGCAATCTGATTCTGTCATTTCTTAAAACATAATTTAAGCTTATTTCACATCAATTTCTCCTAAATTACCACTTTGGAACCTGTTCTGTCAGGCTGTATTGGCATATTGCAGAAGTTAAAACATTTGTGACATTTTTGATACACTAGATTGGACAGGAGTCGACACTACTTATGTATAAAATTTATTAGTTGTCCCGAATAATTACACTGAGTTCCCTAATAGAAATCCTGATAAAAGTGGAGTATTCCTTCGTAAATTAACTGCCCACAGCTAGGATCAATTTAGATATTGAGGATCATATACTTTAGATAAATGGAAAACACAAGAAATCCAAATTAATAACTTTTTTTCAAAAGCTAGATAAAATTAGTACACAGCCCTTGAATATTTCATATAATTCATACTGTAAATTGTGGGATTCTTGGATCATTTAGAACTCCACAACCCTTCAAAAAGATATATAAATTCAAGAAAGAAACAACAGTACCCAACAATTAATTTATATATATATATGAAAAAAATAAAAATAAAGATCACCACCATCCATGAACAACATGATTGCAGGTTTCCTTGATCCAAGAAAAGCTCTTTTTAAAAGAACCCTTCATCTTTCCCTCCATGGAATATGCCTTATAGCTTGCAATTCTCTTTTTCCTCTGCAACTCAGGGTCATTGAAACTCCAACTTTTTGAAATGGAAGAGGAAACCCTGTTCTTTTCTTTCTCGATCTTGGCTGGATTATAATCTAGATGGGGTGGAGGAGGAGGATTGTGAACTGATGATGATCCATAAGAAGAAGAAGTAGTGCTGTAACTTCTCAGATCTTGCATGCTGGTTGGAGTTGGAGTTGGACCTTCTCCATTCATGTACTTGTACTTCTCCACCTGCACTCTACTGGATTTAGATCTACTGAATTTCTCCATACAGGAATCAAGATAAAAGAAAAGAGAGAGAGATATTCTTAGGAGTTTTCTTCAGGATGTAGTTTTATATGGAGGTGGGGGTCAAATGTTTGAGGGATAGGCTTTAATATGAGCTAATTACACTACTGGTCACTGAAGTTCATTGGTTACTAAAGTATTTTTATGATCTATTTTAATTTTATATATTTGGTCATTCTATTAGTTTGATCAATTTCTTTTAGCTATTAAACTTTCACGTGGTAGCTATTAAACTTTCACGTGGACCAATAGTCGTTAAAGTGATCAATTTCTTTTAGTTGCGCCCTCTGTTTTAACTGTGTCGAGACTTTTTCACTGTTAAGTAATGATTAAACAAAAATAGAGCTACAATTAAAATGAATGATTCGTGATTTTTGGTTTAACATGATGTTTTTCTCCCAAAAATCGCGTTTTATTTTGAACATCTGTAATTTTATGACATGAACACAACAATCATTGGTTGATATCAAGATTTATTGCTTGTTTGATAAAAATTTTTTTACAGATCATAACCAATAAACCCTACGGAATGTGAAGATAAAAAATTTTGGATCATATAAAATATGTAGATAAAAATAATATTTAACCAATTTATAAATACTTATAAATATGCTCTTAATTACAATAATATTATTTAAATTTAGTGATTAAATAGAATACAAAAATACTTTAATAACCAATTTCAAAATTTACTTGAACTTTACTACCATTTTTGAAATTATCTCCTTTAATCTTTATTAAATGTGTGGTTTTTTTTTTTTTTTTTTCAATTTTTTGTGAAGTGGTCAAACTTTTATATGAAATTGGGATGTATTTTCTATATAATTTGTGCATGTTGCATGAGTGTGCAAATAATAAAATATCTGACAAGTTTGAAGGTGACATTAAATAGTTGAAAAGTCCAAAGTCAATCAAAGTGGGAAGTGGGAATATTTTAAATTTCTGACAGCTGGTACGTGGGATTTATGACTCTTGTTCTATGTTAAAATTCGAAAAAATTGTAGTCGACATCTCTAAATTTTAAATTATAATAGTGACATTCTCAACCTTTCATATTGTTAAAATTCGGAAAAATTGTAGTCGACATAAAAAAATTCACACTGTACACGCTGATTTGATTTGATGAAGTTTCTTGGTGGTAGTGGTGGAGGAACAATATAATTTATGATTTGATAAAATTTCCTTTAAAAATTTGAGAGAATGCACTGTACACGCTGATTTAACGGTAAAAAGTGACAGATTTGGACGGGAGAGATGATTTACGCAAAGAATGAGTGATTTAAGGACCCAAATGCCAAAGTTCAAACGATAGGGACGATTTGCGCAATAGACCTAAAAGATATGGACGAAATGTGCTAATTACCCTTTTAAAAACTTCCCACGATCTGTCGAATTCATATTCTCTGATGCAACTATTTATTTTGCAGGTGATAGTTACGGAATATTGTGAAAAATTACAAGTGTACAATATTGAATAAGTAGTAAAACGAGTAAATCGAATATCATTCCTACGAAGATTGTTACTTATTGATTACCGAAATTATATTAATTCTAAATAATATTTGATAAATCAATTTTTGGGAGTTTTTAAACTAAAATTAACTAAATAAAAAAGAAAAGTAAAATACTATTAATTCATTATATCGTATTTATGACAATAATCATTTCAGGTTGAGGGTCGAATGTTCTTAAAATCTAAATATTTCTCTCGAATAAAACAAAAATAATTTTCTATCACGAATTCCTAATATCTCTATAGAAGTCACAAATGCATAGAAAACACTTTAAACACTCGTGAACACAAATTCAATGACCACGCAAATCCAAAAGGTAAATCTCTATGTTTCTAGGCAATTTATGGTATTTCCTTCATTGTATAAAGATAGACCTTTTTTTTTATCCATCTGTCTTTAAGTTATTGACCATTTTCATTGTTGATAGTGTATTTAATTTCTTAGTTTTCTAATATATTTCTATTTAATTTGCCTTATTATCAATAAATATGAATTATCATATTAATTATAAAGATATATTAGAAAAAACGTAAGTAAAATTTATTATTCTAAAATCTGTGTGAAAATAGAAATAAATCTATATTTATGAGACAGACGTGTATAGAATTTGCTTGGGCGATAAATTCATAATGAAATGGCCCCACTCTGATTTGCTCGCTTGGGCAAGTAAATTTTGTTGATTTTTGCTGCTCTTAACTCCTCGCTTGGGCGACCAAAATGGTTCGTTAGGGCGAGCTTCTTCAACCAATTTTCACCTCTTCGATCCCTTTTTCTCTTCTGCTATTGCTTGTATTGCTAAATCATTAATCTTGAACAATTCAAAATCTACGTACCTCTCCTCTTTTTCACTCCTTTTTGTATTAAAGTTATCCAAGCCTCACGATTCACACTACATTATCAAAAAAAAAAAAATCAATAAAAATATGACTCGAAAGACTACCTTTTGTTTAAGAATGAGACTGAAATAAGTGTATTATTTACACTTATCACGAACAAGCACGCCGCTAATCAATTTTTCTTATCTTTGTGATTATGATTTAGCAAATTTCGTCGACTAATTATCGCTTTATTAGAAGTAGACAAATATTTTAAGTTCAAGTTTCGTATCTATTGAAATTATGCGCGTGTTAGTTTTAGAAAAATAAAAATAAATTGTCTACACGGGAGAAATTGTGTTAAAGATAATATTGAAATGATATATATGTGATATTTTGTAACTACTTAAGCTTTTAAATATTCAAGTATTTCAAGATAATCAACTTTAAAATAAACCCAATCAAGAATATAATCATTATTGAGAATATAAAATCTATCTCTCACTTTTATTGGAATCAAGTTCAATTCGAACCAAACTTCGTCACAAGTGATTTGTTATCTCTATAGCTTTATACAAAATTCTTTCGTATCCAATACTCAAAAAAACATCTCATGTTCAAATTTCTCTATTAATTTTATATAACTATTAACTTAAGTATCAAATTATCTAAAAAAAATTCTCTGTCCCCCTTCGCAAGTACAATTCAAAAAGACTGGGCACTCACCTCAAATTTGATGTTCGTGATTCACATATTTTTGGATTGTATTAGGTTTCATGTAAAAGAAATCCAAGTTCATGAGCATACCCTTCAAAATTAACCAAATTCTCTAAGTCCATAGAATGTCTTTTTGTGATGGTCTAGTTAAATGCATGGCGTGCATAATAATCACATTTATCAAATCTTTTTTTTTTTTTTTTGCAAACTTAACTATTAGTAGGGATGGCAACGGGTAGGGTAGCCATTACTAACCCCACTCCGTCGGAGATTTTTAGGAAACGGGGCTGGTATAGAATTCTCATTTATCGTCCTGTTTAAATAATTGATTAATTTTTATTTTTTATACATACAATTTAAATTTTATAACATAAAAATAAAAATATTCGAGATGGAAACCATGATCTCCGTCCCAGCCCCGTCAGTAATCAGGGCGGTGATTCTCCGTCCCATTCGGGAAAGGGCAAAATGGGGCGAATTTTTTTGACATCGCTAGCTTTTAGTGAATGACATGGTAGAAATCATGGAGAAGTAAATTGGATTTTAGCATTGTGCACAAGTCATTTATTGAAAACTATTAGCAAGTACAACATTTTACCATCTCGCACAATCTTAAAGAAAAATGATAATTTTTTTAATTATATATATGTAATTATACAATGCATAAGATCTTTTGAGAAATATTCATATTCTTCAATTCTTTCCTAAAGAGTAGTGGGAGTAAGTGAGTGAGAGGCGCGCTCTCGCCCTCCATTTGCTGCCCAACCTCCATGTCACCCTTGCTCATGCTACCTCATTGCTCGACTGCGCTCTTTCTCTCACAGCTTAACAACAGTTTAAGTAAATTTAGTATACTAAATATATCATTGCACGAAGTAATAAATGCAATTCATTATACGTGTTCAATTAATTTTCTGTTGGTAATGGACAAAATTATTAGTGCTTCCATGCCTTAGTTTCTTAGGGAATCCTCTAATGAGATTTGCCAAAATTAAGATCTAACAACCACAATAATTAGCCGTAAAGAGCATGCTAGGTTCACTACATTAGCTTTTCCATTGTTAGTGCGTAGAATCCCACTATATGTAATATTATGTTTGTTCGATCTTTCTATACGTTTCTAGGGAGTATTGTTCATCTACATCTATTCTAATGAGTCGTCTATCGACAAAATTAAAAAAAGAAGGACATGTTTTAGTGTGTGAGTAGGACAACATTTTTTGTTATATGTCCAACTTGACGTATTAAATATACACAGCGCCGTTCTCCTACCCACAGTGGGCGAATTTTATAACGCCCACTGTGGATGTGGCATGGTGACTGTAAAGAAAAACTCCACGTGGATTTGTCCACGTCACGTTAACAATTCCCAATTTCCAAACCATCTTCCACAAACCCATCCAACTCTCTCCCTCTCTGCCGGCGAATTCCATGGCCGAAGGTGTTTCCGGCCACCACCACCCACGTTGAGCCAACCACCACTCGCGCCAATCTGAGAGACCACACGAATCTGAGAGATCACAACCCCACCACCACCCGCGTCGCACACATCTGCCAACCACCAACAGCGGCCAACCACGACCAGATTGGCCGAAGGTGTTTCCGGCCATCACCATCCGCGTCAAGCCAACGCCACGCTGTTGCCACCACCGTCGCGACATCTGCCAACCACCAACTGGTTCTCCCCTTCTCCACTTCCCTCCACACACATCTGCCACCACCAACAGCGGCCAACCACCACCAGATTGCAATTTTTCCAGCAAATCATCAATTTTTTTTTTCAAATTTTCGTGAAGGCTTCCCCATACCGTTAGAGCAACTGTTTTCTTGAATGGGTCGCCGGCAGTAAGCGGTGGAATGGGCCGGCGAAATGGGCGTAGTAAGCGGTGGAATGGGCCAGCGAAATGGGCGTGGTCGAATTAGGGCACGAAACAGTAGCTTGAGAGAAATAATTTGCAGTGGGGCGCCGGCGTTTGGATGTTCGTGAAGGCGCCGGGTTGCGCCGGGTTTGGCTGGTCGTGGTCGTGAATGCGCCGATCGTGGTCGTGAAGGAGGTGCTGTTGGCGGCCATGGAATTCGCCGGCAGAGAGGGAGAGAGTTGGATGGGTTTGTGGAAGATGGTTTGGAAATTGGGAATTGTTAACGTGACGTGGACAAATCCACGTGGAGTTTTTCTTTACAGTCACCATGCCACATCCACAGTGGGCGTTATAAAATTCGCCCACTGTGGGCAGGAGAACGGCGCTGTAAATATACTATAATAGGACTTCGGGTGGAACAAACGCCCCCGTTTACCTTATATAGCCCGATATTAAAAGCCACCCCAAAGAAACAACATGATTTGTACTAAAATTCATGAATGTCAACATTGTAAAAGTTACTAATATCAAATGTTGTTATTTTCTACATTTCTTCTTCAAGTTCAATGTCCTAAAATGACAGATAAATTTTCTAACTGAATAGAAGACACTTTATCATAAGAGATAATTCCGAGCGTCAATATCATGAGCCAAGAGATAATAACACGAAGTCAATATCTCAATACTATATTTTTTAGAGCTTGTTTGATAGAGTTTATAAACTAGTTTATTTGATTAATAATAGTAAAAAATGTCAGGCTACTAATTTCTTTAATCAAATAAATCATTTTTAGTCAAATAAACTAGTTTATAAATTCTATCAAACGGGCTCTTAAAATAAATACAAATATAAATAATATTTAAAATCTTATCTATTATTCTATAGTGTTTGGTTCAAACATATTCTGAGGCTCTCTGATCCATATCTCCATGGATGGCCCTGACAATATTGTCATGGCTTTGCATCTTTTCATAGTCAAACACTTGTCTCGAGTTAAATTGTTTATTATGAAGTGTTAGTTCAAACTTAATTTTATTTAGCAAGAAATAATCTTTTAGTTTTTAATTTTTTATTTATTTTAGTAAATTAATTATATATGTAATAGTTAAATAAAAAAAAAAAAGAATGTTATTATATTATACATGAAAAGTATATTTTACACTTATCTAATATTCATTTATAATCACCGACCGTAAAGAAGATTTTCAACCCCACTTACACAAAAAGTGATATACGTCTGTCTTCCATTATCAAACAAATATCTCTTTTCTCAAATCTCTTCACCATTCTTCAAATCTCTCATCTCAACCTCGTTCCTCATTATTTTTTAACGCGAACAAACTTATACGGTCGGATTCTATCGAATAAACAGTATACTAGTATAATTTATACATGATAAGTAAATTTTATACACTTCATTTTCTCTCCTTCCCCACGCACACCCACACCCACACCCCCAAGCCTTAATTCTTCACCTAAAGCTGTTAGATTGGATGGTGGATTGTGATTATGTTTTTTGTGCATTTAAAAATTTTGGGTACTAAGATAGGTGGCCTACAAGGCGTTCGATGAAATGTTTCGAAGAAAAAATTGTTGCAAATCAAATGAGGCTTAAATACAAGTTTTGGAGAAACAATATGGAAGTATCACCGTACTAAAAGACTCCATTCATAAAGAAAAACACTAGGGGAGTATTACTATCTTTTCCTTTTTAGTTCTTAGCTTAGTTTCATGATAACATCGAGGACCATGTTGAGTCTAAGTTTGGGTTTGGAGTCTAATTTGGTGTTAGTTTGTTTATTGCTGAGTCAATTTAGATAAAGTTTATTGAGTCTAAAATGTTTTAAAAATCATAAAAATTAGAAAATTTTGAAAAGCTTCAAAAGATTTTCTTTTAGTGTTTGGTGCGAATTGAGTTGGATAGCCTACTCTATTGTGATTATTTGTTTGTGTTAGGGATTCAACCATTGAGAATTGACGACTATTGCTACAAATTGTATTTAATGTTTATACTCTTACCTGGGGTTAGATTCTATATTTTGAGCACATAACCATGTCTATTTCATTATTTGCGTTCTAAGAAAATACTTAATTTCTTAATTCTTCCTAGGTGAAAAGTAATGATTGGATTTGGTTACTCACACACACACACTTGGAGAGTCTAGCATGAGATAAGTTCTCAATTCTTTGAGTGAGCAATATTTGAATGTTCTTTTTGCATTAAATTTTTGAATAAAACTTTTGAGACATGGAGGGTAGGAAGTTCAACAGATTTGCACAAGTTTTTTGCTTGTCTATTGTTTGTCTAGTCTCGTAGTTTTGTTTTGTTTTGAGGACTAGCAAAAATTTAAGTCTCTGGGAGTGTTTGATAAGTTCATATTTTATACACTAATTATCTAGTTCCATTTATTATACAATTGCTAGTAAATTGCTCGAGTATCTATTGATTTTTATCATGTTTTGACGTCTTGGGAACTATATCAAGCTTAGATAACACATTGCCTAGAAAATGAGCGAACAAGGACGTCAAACACCAGAAGAAATGAACGTTTTAGAGCTCCACGAGAAGATGCATAGATGTCTACCTGACTCGCGCACATAGTTAAGAGGAATTCGTGCGCTCCAACATTCCAGGGGTGCAATTGGGGTGACAAATGAACGCAGTTGGTCATCGCTAGAGCTGGCAAATGGGTTGGCTCAACCCGCCAGAACAGGGCCACACATGACACTGGACTGGGCTGGCCCAGCCCAGTTTTGTATGGGCCAGAAGTATGCTAGCACAATCCAGCCCATTGGCCCAACTTGTCTTAATTTTCTTTTTTTTAAATAATTTTTTTTATACAATCTAATACATTATATCAAATACAATCTTAGATAAATTTAGACTATATATTTTGAGATTTTTAAAAAGATTAATTTATAAAATTGGGGCTCTCATGTATTAGTTAATAGATAAACATCAATTTTCTTTCAAAATAATAATTTTTTTTAATTGTAAACTATTTGTAGACATTTAAAAAAAAATACAAATATTAAAAGCATGCTAGTCTTATTGTTTTAAGATATAAGCATGCTTTGCTTAAATTAAAAGGTTTACTTATAAGTAAATTTAAAATAAATAATTTACTTGTCACACCAAATATATTTTGGATTGAAACTTAAATTAAACTAAATTTTAATTAAGTCTAAACAATTTTATATTGTATCTTAAGATTTTTGGACTAATGTTTATTGATGACTTTGGCTTAGATCATTTTAAATTGATATTATTTGAATTATGTATTGGGGTTATTCACAAAATGAGTTAATTAGTATTAAGGAGCAAAAAAAAATAAAATAAAAAAAAAAATCAAAATCAAAATCGCCCGTGGGCTAGATGGGCCAGGCCATCTTGGCCCGGTTTTATTTGGGCTAGGGCCAACCCAACCCAAGAAGGAGGGCTACATAGGCCGGCTCGCGGGTCGGGCCAATTTTGCCACCTCTAGTCATGGCCAACTGGGGAAGTCTCAATTTAAACGTAGATGCTACAATTGGGAGAGAAAGTGACATATTTGGAGTAGGAATGGTTTGGAAAAACCAAAATGGTGAAGTCATTGTAGAAACAATTTTGCCACCTCTAGTCATGGCCAATTGGGGAAGTCTCAATTTAAACGTAGATGCTACAATTGGGAGAGAAAGTGACATATTTGGAGTAGGAATGGTTTGCAAAAACCAAAATGGTGAAGTCATTGCAGAAACAATTTTGCCACCTCTAGTCATGGCCAACTGGGGAAGTCTCAATTTAAACGTAGATGCTACAATTGGGAGAGAAAGTGACATATTTGGAGTAGGAATGGTTTGCAAAAACCAAAATGGTGAAGTCATTGCAGCCCTTTCTAGCAGAGTGATTGACTATTTAGGAGGGATTGGTTTTCGCTCATGCTATAACCTTGTTGTAGACATCATTGAATCAGATTTCCTCAATGCAGATCAAGTAGTAAACAATCAGTCTCTCCACGTAGAGGTGGCAAAATGGGCTGGCCCAGCGGGCTAGCCCAGATAGCCCGGTCTCTGGGCTGGGCTGGCCCAATAAAAAATTGATCAAATAAAAATTTGGCCAATTCAGCCCAGTACAACTAACCCACCGGGCCAATTGGGCTGAAACCGGGCTGGCCCACTTATTTAGGGTTGGCCCGGTAAAAAATTTTTTGATCCCAAATCATCCACCCCACCCCTACCCCTACCCCTACCCCTACCCCTACCCCTCTCCATCTCTGAAACAGCAACATGGGGGATTTTCCCCCCTTGTTTTCGGCACCGGCCGGTGCCGGAAACGACTGACTTTACACACATCATCATCTCCATGCTTTTACACCTGCTTACGCACACACAGCGTGTAAACATATATATATAGAGAGAATCACAGACACAGAGAGAGAGAGAGAGAGAGTGGGGAGGGGGCTTACGTTACGTATGTCAGTGTGTGTGTGAGTGAATGGAGCCATGGAGGTCGCTGTAAACACAAGAGAAAAAGAGTTGAAGTAAAAGATATTCAACAGCTTTTCATTAGTTCCGAATTTTGAAAGGGCTTTTTTTTATTTATTAAGATTAAGATCAATTTGGGGTTTTCTGTTTATATATCTTGTTGAAATTTTACTTTTTTGGAAGGTTGGGTGCTGATATCTTGTTTTTTACATGGATTGATTATAATGTAAAAACCAGGGATCGCGAACCCTGGTTTCGCGACCCCGGGGGAGGGGGAGGGGAGAAATCCCCTCGCGAAACCAGGGTTCGCGATACCTGGTTTCGCGAAAAACCAGGGGTCGCGAAACCCTGGTTTCGCGACTCAGGGGAGGGGGATTTCTTCCCCCCTTGTCGCCGGGATTTCCCGGCGACAAGGGGGGAGAAATCCCCCTCGCGAAACCAGGGTTTGCGATCCCTAGTTTTGCGAAAAACCAGGGGTCGCGAAACCAGGGGTTTCGCGACCGTGTCGCCGGGATTTGGGGAGAGATCCCCCACCCTCGATTTGGTGGGGGTGGGGGTGGGGGTGGGGGTGGTGGTTGGGAAGATGGTGAAGTTTTAAGTTTTTTTTTTTTTTAAATAAATTAAATAATTTGTTGGGCTGGCCCGGTAGCCCTATACACAAAATCGGGCTGGGTTAGCCCAACAAATATGAGCCCGTGTAAAATTGGGCCAGGGCTAGCCCAACCCAATTTTTTGTTGGCCCATCAAATTTTGGGCTGGACTGGTACATATGGCCCATTTGCCACCTCTATCTCCACGCGATCGAGGGTGCCACATGGTTCTTTTTCGTCCTTGGAGCTTTTTTGGTGTAGTTTTTGATAAAAAAAAATTGATAAAATATGTGTTTGAAAAATTGATAAAAGTTGTGGGTCTTATAAATGTGTGATTAAAATTATATCGGTTTAGTACTTGTTTGGAGATGATTAAATTATAATTTTAGCTGATTAAATATATTTTTTATTCGCATATTTTATTGTATTTTTATACGACGTGAAGCAAACAATGTAGCTCATGCCCTTGTGCATCATGCTATTTCTTCTTCTTTTTCTCCTAACATGGTTTGACCCGGGATACTTCGAATTCTATCATAGGACTTGTAATTAGAGATGGCAAAATCGGGTCGGCCCGCAAATCCGATTTTTTGGGTTAGACTCGCCCTGGCCCAAATAAAACTGGGCCAATATGGCATGGCCCATCTAGCCCGCGGGTTAGTTGGGCCGGCCCAATTTTGTTTTGTTTTTGCTCATTAACACTAATAATTCATTTTGTGAATAGCCCTAATAAATAATCCAAATAATATCAATTTAAAATGATCTAAGCCTAAGTTACCAATAAACATTAGTCCAAAAATCTCAAGATTCAACATAAAATTATTTATATTTAATTAAAATTTAGTTTAATTTAAGTTTCAATCCAAAATATATTTGGTGTGACAAATAAATTATTTATTTTAAATTTACTTATAAGTAAACTTTTTAATTTAAACCAAATATGCTTATATCTCAAAACAATAAGACTAGCATGTTTTTAATAATTGTATTTTTTTTAAAAAAAATTTCTACAAATAGTTTACAATTAACAAAAAAATTTATTATTTTGAGAGAAAATTAACGTTTATCTATTGATTAATACATGAGAGTCTCAATTTTATAAATTAATCAGTTTAAAAATCTCAAAATATATAGTCTAAATTTATCTAAGATTGTATTTGATGTAATTTATTAGATTGTATAAAAATTTATTTAAAAAAAAGAAAATAAAGACAAAGTTGGACTAATGAGTTGGACTGAACTAACATATTTCTGACATATACAAAACTAGTCTGAACCAACTCAGTTCAGTTTTATATGTGGCCCTTCTCTGGCGGGTTAAATTGGCCCAAGTCAGCCCATTTTCCCGCTCTACTTCTAACAGTGTTATAAGCTATTGTTTGCCTTCAAAAAAAAATTGAAAAGTTAGAAAACTTGAATATTAAGAAATAAAAATTACATATCCATTTGCACAATTTAACACTGACAATAATTTCTGCTACAATTATTACTTAAAATTTCACTATTGTTTTATTTTAAATTATAATATAAACTAATCAAATTAGTTGATCAAATTTATTATTTACTTATTATCTACACATTTTAAAAATTTCATAACTTATAATCAAAAAATAATTTCGAACAACCTATAAATTAGTAATATATACCAAAGTTATTGACTCGGCAGTCCTAGGATGCCACTTTTTTGAAATAAAATGACCAAAATATCCATGCCGCTTTGCCAAGATTCCACTCAACTCCCTCGATTGCATCACCAGCCTTCGATGTTTCGTAACCTCACCCATTAATTTTTACTGTTTGCACTGTCAAAGCTAAAATCCTCTTTCACTGGCTCTAAATATCGAGATCTCCAACTCGGAACTCTCTCAATTCTTCCACAAAATCTTGAATCGGACTTAAGGTACACCCTGTCTGAATTCAGGAATTGTTTTTTTGTATTTTTTTTCTTACTTTAATGGTTTCAGATCTTATGTATGTGCTTTTCATTTTTGCTGATTAACCCATTATTTAGCTAGCGCGAAACCCAAGAAAATTAGCATACAAAACGATGGAAAATTCTGGGTCTTTCGATAATTTTGATCTATTTATTTTTATTTTTCCCGAGAATGCAAATTCAGCTGCAAAAAGAACTATGCTGTGATTGATTAAACAGAGATTTTTGATTCATGGATCTTATGTTTATGCAGTTGTAAGTTATACAAGAAAACATTTGAGTTTTATATTTCTATATTGCAGTAAGTATATATGGTTGTTTGTTGTTTACTTTGATTAAGATTAACCCACAAATGAGTACTATCCGCTGGTTGTGTAGCTAGTACAAAAGTGAAATTGAATTGCACAGAAAATTATGGTAGTTTTCGAATGGTTTTCAAGTTTTTTATCTGGGCTTTTCCAAAAATGTAAATTTTATCATACAAGTAACTGTAATGCACACTTGTTTATGTCATAGTCCATAACTGGTAAGGCTGCCACTAATTTTGACGCTAGCTAATCAAAGTGGATATCATTTCCTTCATCGAATTCAGGAAGAGTGGGTCGAGAAAGCTCCTAGATAGTCTTTAAGTAGCATTCTGTTCTATAAAGATAATCTAGCTCAAGACTCGTACAAACAATGATTAGGACTCTTTCCTTAGGGCTCTTTGTCCTATAATATTGATCCTCCGATCCTAACTCAAGCACATGTAAATCCGTTATCCCTTCTTAATAAAATATGCAGATGATAGCGAGTATTTGAAGTCTCAAACTTTTGATCCATCCCACGTTGGTTGTGGGAGGATCGTGCAACTAGTTTATTAAAATCTTGTTAGCTACTGGATTAAATATTGAGTCAGTTGGTTGGTATTCAACTATGTCACTAATAGGGACTAACTCAAGTTCCTACAGAAGGTATTCACCTAGTTGAATCTGAACTTGTGAAGTGGGGAAATTTGTAACACCCTGTTTCACATCAGTTGAGGAACTATAGTGTGATTGGTTTATAAAGATTTAAATAGCAACTATTTATCAATGTGGGATTGAACATTTTGGCTTAATTGTGAACCTAAATACGTTGGTTCCAAGGGTGTGCCCTACTCTCACAACTGCTAGTTAATTTGGTTTTTAGATGATTTTTAGATGGTTGTTATATGTTCATGTCCATGTAAGTGTGTTTTTTTATATTACTTCTATTATATGTTATGGGTTTATAATTTGTGAATGATTGTCAGATCAAGTCTATAGAAAATGGCTGATAACAATGCACCAGCTGAAAACCATGATTCCTCTGTTGATGGTAATGCACCTTCTGAGAATGAGAACGAAGTATCAATTGATGCTTTAGCACAGAAGGTCCAAGAGTCTCTCTCCCATGCGAAAAGGCACAAGTTTTGGGAAACCCAACCTGTCGGCCAGTTCAAGGATCTGGGGGATTCAAGTCTACCTGAAGGCCCAATTGAGCAACCGACACCCCTGTCTGAAGTCAAACAAGAGCCTTATAATCTTCCAACTCCTTATGAGTGGATTACTTGTGATATGGATTCAGATGAGATGAGTAACGAGGTGTACACTCTCTTGACCAATAATTATGTTGAGGATGATGAGAGCATGTTCAGATTCAATTATTCCAAGGAGTTTCTTCTTTGGGCACTTCGCCCTCCGGGTTATTATAGGACTTGGCACATTGGAGTGAGGGTGAAGAGTTCGAAAAAATTGGTTGCATTCATTACCGGGGTCCCTGCAAAAATCCGGGTACGTGACTCTGTTGTTGTCATGGCAGAGGTAAATTTTCTGTGCGTTCATAAGAAACTCAGGTCGAAAAGACTTGCTCCCGTCATGATTAAAGAGGTCACCCGAAGAGTTCATTTGGAGAATATCTGGCAAGCAGCTTATACTGCTGGGGTCGTCCTTCCTACGCCCGTAACTACTTGTCAATATTGGCATAGATCATTAAATCCTAAGAAGCTTATTGATGTTGGATTTTCTAGGCTTGGTGCAAGAATGACAATGAGCCGGACAATAAAGTTGTACAAGTTATCAGATCAAACGGCAACTCCCGGGTTTCGAAAGATGGAACCCCATGATGTTCCTGCAGTTACTCGTTTGCTTAGGAATTACTTGAAGTTGTTTGTTGTTGCACCAGACTTTGATGAGAATGATGTAGAGCACTGGCTGCTTCCAAAGGAGAACGTTGTGGATAGTTATTTGGTAGAAAGTCCCGAAACTCATGAAATCACTGACTTCTGCAGTTTTTACACCCTTCCATCTTCTATACTTGGTAACCAAAACCATTCTTCTTTAAAGGCTGCTTATTCTTATTACAATGTATCGACAAAGACTCCATTGCTTCAGTTGATGAATGATGCTCTCATTGTGGCGAAGAAGAATGATTTTGATGTTTTCAATGCTTTGGATGTTATGCATAACGAGACTTTCTTGAAGGAGCTTAAGTTTGGACCGGGAGATGGAAAACTCCACTACTATCTCTACAACTATCGACTAAAACATGTTTTGAGACCATCAGAACTCGGGCTCGTGCTCTTATAAATTGTGATTGGGAATCAATTCTGCAGTACACCGGGGCACACATTTTCTAACTTGAACTAATTTTTCTCATTTCATGGCTGAGACAATCGGCCCATCATACTTTGTTTTCGTCCATGGTCCAAGTTAGACTTAACGTGAAACAAGGAACAATAAATTTTGTGACTAAACATTTGGCCCGAGTTCCATGGGCGAATGATTTGTTTTATGTTAAGTGTTGCCGTGTGTTCAAACCTTGATAAATAAAAGTGTTGTTAGCTTCTGTGTGTTTGTGTTCTAATATATCTGTTTAGATATCGTCTGTGCCCAGTGTTGAAATTTCCAATTTTGCTCAACTGGTGTCCGTACGGTTTTGTTTTGCTTGCTCCCTGCTGCCTTCGGAGGCAGCAGGTGCCAATAGTCTGGTATTCGCAAGGCTGCAGGTGCCAATAGTCTGGTACTCCGGTTCTCTGTGTAAGAATATTTTATCACTGTTTAGAAGATATAGTTATTTATTATTTGTTGGTGTGTTGTCATGTCTCGTGATGACATGAATATTGGCAAGCTGGAACGAGCTAAAACTTCTGACGAGTAATGTCATCTAACAACAAATATTTACAGAGCTGGAATAGAGTTGATTATAGATGCATAGAATGCACAATTTCAATCTTAAAACCCCACCAACTGTTAAAGAGATAAGAGACTGCCTTTCAAGCAAGCCCCCTTCACTCTCAGTGCAACTGACTTTGTAGATTTACTAGTCGAGGAGCCCTAGCTTGTCAACTACATCTGCTATAACAAAAACGAGTAGTCCCCTTTCTGGATGGAGCTCTATGTACACCAAGGAATCAGTAGTTATATTGAACTTCAGACAGCCCAAGCCAGGAGAAATGTTTCGCCCCGTGAACCTATAATGAAAATCCAGAAACAAAGAACAAAATTTTATAAAGTTGTCCCGCACAAAAGCAAGAGCATTTGCAAGGCTTTCTTTGTAAACGAATACATCTTTTCAAGTCTAAGACTTACAATAATGATGACAAATATTGCAATATAATGCCAGATTATAGTAACACACGTACATTGTTCAAGCAGCTCTTCAAAAAGCAGTACAACTGAATTTGCATCTTTGGCCATCTCTGAGATCCTTTCACACTCTTCAACTGCTTCAGCTGCCAAAAGGGATTTATTTTGTGCCTCAGCAATCTTGAGGGCAGCTATTCTAGCAGCTTCTTCCACTGTTTCTTCAGAGATGATTGATGGGGAATTCTGTAATGGACTTGGTCTGAATTCTCTTTGTTTCAGCGTAGGTGTTTTAGTGTCCAAAGCAGCGTCTTTAATCTTGTAGCAGTCTTGAACCTGCACATTGCCACATGTCCAACAAACAAATTGCAAAATTTTCAGTAATACTACAATCCCCCAGTGGGCAAGGGAGAGTGAGAGATGGAAAATTGTGACCAATTTTGTCAATACAATTCATTAAACCTCTACTCCATCTGTTTGTTGTCAGATACATAATCATATTTTTGCTATCTGCTGTCTAGGGGTAATACACAAATCGAAATGATGCAAAACTGTAGATTACGAAAAACAAACAACTAAAGTCTTATTCACAATAAATTTGGGGTCATTTTTATTTTACCCGATTCTGTCTACGGCTATATCTATTGGAAAGAATCAATGCAAGCATATCTTTTGTAACTACAACATGTCAAGTGAATATCACGCTACATGTCCCTCTTCTAACATGTTCTACTAGGATTACATTAAATTTGTGAATGAGAGCTTCTTTAGCAGTTTAGCTCTAAGCAAGACATGCTCCAACCATCTAAGTAGACACTCCCTTAGTTTCTCCTCAAAACTTCAAATTTAACTTTAAAGTTCAAAATAAAATAAATTATAATCCATCACGAAGAATGCTGGCCAACTTGTGTCGTGAGTTAAGAAGTGGTGAATTTCAAAGTATGCAGGTATAGACCAATCTTATACCATGAAAAGAGGACAAAAATTCATGCCGCTTTATGCAAATTGGAAGATTAAAGGAAGCCACTATGGATAGACCTCACAGAAAACATAAAAAATCCTTCAAATATGAAGTCATAGCAGAGGATTGACATATTAGGCCATACCAATCTTTTAGAGAACTAATCCACTATTTAAACCGTGCACTTCAAATGCACATTCCAAAGATAGTATCAGGTAATCAAAATAAAGAGGAATGGCATTGTTGAGAGGTGGTGAAAATTACCTTATCAAGTTTGCCTTGCAAAACAAGTCTCCTCAGCTTTGAACTCAATATCTTTCTGAAATTCTGTGGCACCTTATAGTTTTGCTGTCAAACATATGATAGTTGAGGTTAACTGAAATGTATTTTCTCAGACTTGGCATACAAATCAACTTTGCACTTCCAACAGAAACTTCTCTTCCCATGAACGGCACTAAGATACCAAAAATCAAATGCATTTGCCAAATGGCTCAACTGGAATACAGCAAAGTCAACAGGTAAACATGATGCACACGGTTTACTCATATGTCATTTGAGATTTCAGTTAAAAGTAAAATGCATTCTATCTTCTAAACTCACTTATTCAAATGACAAATAAAAATTTTTTGATAAAAATTTTCTAGTCGATTCAAAAAAGAGTAAACTGTAACCAGAGGGTTTTAACAAAACTTTGGTAAACCTAACAAATTCAGTAAAAAATCTCCATCCTAGAATCTACATAAAAGTTGGGATGGGGTAGGTGCCCCAAAACACTGACATGGGAACTTTTGATCTTCAAAATGAATTTTCAATGCCTTCAAATCGTTTTCTTTTAAACTCTTCCTCAAAGTTTAATTTGCTAGAACTCTCTTTCAAGTTGGTACATGGTTAATCTCAAACTGCTCAAGCAGCCAAGCACAATGTTTTTCAAGCAGTCAGCCTCAGCCAACAGTTTCTTGACTTCATATCTAATAAGCAAAGATAGAATAATAGAGAAGCATAAGAATATCTGTCTGACCTCAATAAAGCCATTGATAGCACCACTATTGGATCCATTGTGGTCCTTGATAGATTGAATTGCTTCAAAAATCATTGTATTGTACCTGATAATGAGGCAAAAGCATTACATGCATTAGCAAAAGTGGAAATTATATGTACATATAGCAACTATTCTAGGAAATCAAAGACCCCTGGTTTTAACAAATGATGGAAACATACATGCACGCATGCAGACTCAACAATTACAATCATACATAAAAGCAATCAAGAAAGAACTCGGTATCCACGTACGCACACCCAAAAATCGTAATCAGAGTCTACTAAGCTGAACAACTTTTCCATTCTGCATAAGAATACCACTTGCTCATTAAAGAACATTAAAAACACAAACACTGCTTGCTCATAAAAGAAACATATAAAACACGAACATTGCAGGCTTGAATGGAAACAAAGAGCTTGCACCATAACGCATAGTGGTTTCACACCCAGTGGTCATAATCTAATCTAGAAATCATTTTTGGTTCATTATAACAGGGTACAAAACCACAGTTAATATCCTATGCATTACCAAGAAATAATAAAATGGTTACAAGAAGTGCCCAAGAATAGTTCTAAAGGCGCAAAAGAATAGCACAAGAATGATAATCCAGAATTTCCTTAGATTAATTATCTCCCAAATATCACCATTCGGTCCTCTTTTTTTTTTTCCCCCCTGGCATTGGTGTGTTAGAGGAATTCAAGGTAACAAGAGAAGGGCGAAAACATACGTTGGAGCATTTCTAACATCCTGTGGGCTTTTGGAGGGATCATCAACAGCATCATCCACAGGAATTAAAGAAGAAGAAGCAACGTTTTGAGCTTTGGGAGTGGAGACAGCAGCAGGTATAATTTCGTTTACTATAGGATCTTTAGTACACATGTTCCGCCATTTGTCCTGCTTAGATGAACCAAAAAGAGACTAATAAATACCAGCACGAGCAGAGAAATCCCACTAAGACTCGAATGGTCTATTCATTATTTGACTTGAGCATACGGAGACATGAGAACCAGCCTTGATCAAAGTTATTTCTTAATTAGACAGCTCAACTGACTCAGATACTATAAACAGCTCAATTGACTTGAGCATACGGAGTGACCTATAAACAACTCAACTGACTCAGATACTAGAGATTCGGACAATTTATATCATATATTAAAGAAAACACTAAAAACCTTTTGAAGTTCACAATGGAGACTCGCATGGTGAGAGCTGACTAAATTAACAATGTTTTGCTAATTTGATTTAGGGGGAAAATAAGATGTTCCAAGGGCTTATAACTACATATGCTTTAGTTTGTTTCTATTTAAATTGTTAGTCTTTCAATATGATGGAAGAGAACCTTGATAAATTCAATAGAACATCATTCTACTTGAAAATATTTTGCAGGAAATTCTCTAAATAGACTATTGCACCTATTTTAAACAACATGCCCCTCTATTTACCCCAAGCTATTACTTACTATTGTTTTTTAAACTACTTTTGTAGGCTAAAATCAATTATATTAGAAATGATAACTTAAATACCGAAGTATTGTTCTTGAATTCTCAAAGCAGAAGCATTTTTTAATTATAGACAGTTGCTTACAATAAAATGTTCCCGGACCACAAAGCACAAGATTAAAACTCTGACCACACTTTTGCCTCACCAACTAAACTGAATACCATATCAACGGCCAGATCAAAGTTCAAATTTCAAGAATCAAATTTAGCTAAAAGTGAAGAAAATATAAGAAATTATGTAACTCTTTTAGAAAAAAGAAGATATATGTGAATTACCTACACATGCATGCAAAATTTTACTGCTATTCATTATCACTTGTTTCGCAGTGTAAGAATGTGTTATTACACACACGCATGAGTTCTAATTCAATGACTTCAACAGTATTTATTCCTGTACTATTTGTTACTAAAGGCCTGCTTCAGTATAATGTTCTCAGGACCTTCTATATTACATTGAGTCCATGTCATTCCTTCAACATCACCTTCTCTCACTTCTTGACATGCTTTCAATAAGATACATCACGCTCATTTACTTTGTGTGTGTGTGATCATGTATGCTTGATAAAGATGGGACGCGAGACACATTGGATGAAGGTGCAATGTCAAGATGTCCAGGAACATTAGCACAGGAATCAGCACTGCTGGGGGCCAGGAAGTGGAGTGTCAGCACATCGTGCACAGACACACACGGGTATTGGCGACTAGGGTCCTTCTTACTCATCTTAATTGTTATTTTATTTATGTCTTTTATTTTAGTTTAATCCCAGGTTGACGGTATTTTGGGCATTAAAGGGTCGTAAGGATTTCTTTGAGTTTATTGCAATTTAAACTCTATTAAAAGGGCAGTTGTCGAAAACTTTAGATTTATTCCAAAATACGATCTCTTTACGGTGGTCTGTTGAATTAACGGGTATTAATTAAGGTGTTCTTCTTCTTCTCATGCTTGAGCTGCATCAATGCTCCAAACTAAAAACTTAAAAAATGGTATTAGCTATAGGTTGTATCAATAATATTTTTCACAATTATATAGTGCAATATTCCTCTTTATGCAATAGAGTTTGTGTATTTTTGCTTCTTCTTTTTTGACAAAAACCCTACCTTTTGTAGTCTTTGTGTTCCCCACTCCCCAACTAATTCTTGAAATTTTCACTTAAGAAAGCTGGATAAGTGTTTGCTCTGAAATTATTCACGTGGCATTGAAAATGGGTACCTGCGATTTTATTTGACATTATTATTCTTTTGAGGGATTTTGTTGAAATACGCGCTGATGGAAATTCCCCAATTCAAACATATATATATATATATACATGAGAGAGAATCATAAATTTAAAAAACGGGAAATCACAAAGACAGAGGTATCAATGACAAATACAGCACAATTTCAATATATAAAAACATAAATTATTTAAAAAATTATACAGCGATCGCATGAGGTGTAAAAAATGAGAAAACCTTGAGCTGAACGTTGGAACGGTTAGCGAGGCGTGGCGCGAACTCGGGGTCTGTAAGAATGTCCTTCCAATGGCCGGTGCCGTGCTTCGCCACTCCTGCCTTGAAGGTTTCCTCTTCCTCGGGCGTCCATTTCAGCTTCGCATTCCCCATTTCACCCTTACCTACAGAGAAATTCAATACTACAAATTCTTTACAACGCAATGCCGTTGAAGGATTTAATCGAATTTCTCGTGTGTGGTGACGAAGAAGATACAGCTACGGGATCAAAAATCTTTTATATTACACAATGATTTTTCATTGATTGTTGACCTATTGAACATTTGGGAGATCAGAATTGGGAAATCGAAGTGTGTTTGTGTGTGTTTCGAGAGGGAAAAGTGTGTGCTGTTTACCTGTTTCTGTTTTTCAATCCCGCTCTGTGCCCCCACAATTTTGAGTCTTTTTCACTGATGGAAATATTTCCTTCTAAAAGCGTGTTTTGGTCGCTCTTTTTTTTCTCCCGCGTTGATGGGTGTAATCGGTCAATGTATTATTACGTCATCTTCCAATCATCCAATCTGAGCTAGGATCAATCTTATAGACCTCTACTCAAAAGGCGAGAGAATATGGCGAACTGTCATCACTACTACAGAAGGGAAGCAGTGATAATACCCAAACTGCTAGCTAACTTCAAATTCCTTAACTTTGGAGTACCTTACATAGGTGATTACATAGGTCATAGATATTTTTCGAAAAAGATTTAGCCAAGCTTCAAGAATTTTGAGTTCAAACATAATTCTCTTGAGAAACTCCCAGTCCATTCGTAAGCCTTTTTCAGATCAACTTGGACTGCGATGAAAGCCTTCTTCCCCTAATTCTTCTTCGTAGAATGAATTACTTCTTGAAGAATGATGAAATTCTCCTGAGGATGCCTTCCAGGATAAAACTAATCGGTCTATGTATTATTACCTTCTATTCACAATCCTTCAATCTGAGCTAGCATCAAAATCTTATAGACCTCTACTCAGAGGACGAGAGACTACATTATGTCGGATGTGGCAAACCGTCATCATTGTTGCAGAAGGAAAGCAACGATAATACCCATGCCGCTAGCTAACTTCAAACTTCCTAACTTTGGGTACATTCCATAGGTCATATTTCTAAAAAAAGACTCAATTGGAGTAATTATTTATAATTGTTGATTATGAATAACATTGAAGTTATTATTTACTCTAATTAAGTAATACTACATAGACTAACTACAGTAGTCAACGACTATGAATATCATTATTCTTATTTTGGTGTGTGAATAGGAATGACAAAAGATTCTGTTCGATTTTGTTTTATAAATTTTGAAAACATTTATAAAAAAATTATTCAATATAGTAGAAGATGGCTGGGCATGACTCGAAATTTTTGCCAAATAATTTATTACTTGTTATGCATCAATCCTACCTGACAGCACACGGTGACAAGATAGTCCCACCCACTTGCCACATAGACATAGCCGAGACAAATAGGCATTGGCCGACCCTTCCCCGAGGCTATCCGGACCGAAGGAACGGACGGTCGAGGCTAATGGGCGGAACGGCTCGATTGACCGACCCTTGTTGCGTGCCCAGGAAGCCTTCCTGTGACTCGACCGCAAAGAGACTGACGGGACTGCCTGCTGCCTGCCAATACGGCCTGTCACAATCATAGCCTCTTAGTTTGCGGCTGAGTGTGACTTTCCCATTAATACTCTTGACATGACACTAAAGATATGACTTGAGAACCCATCAGATGAAACCACGTGTCACACATCGAAGGGATTATTCTTGTGAGAATTTACCTATAAATACTAAACTCATTTCCACAGAAAAAGGATGTTGAAAATATTACTCTCACAATATACATTACAAGTCCTTTACCCTAACTATTCTCAAGTGTTCTAACCACCTGGGAACCGGTTAGTCCGAGGCCCTCAGGCTTTCACTTTTGCCTAAAGAGTTTTCTCAACCTTCTATCCTCTTTCCATCCGGACGGGAGGTTATCTACGTGATTGAATTAATCACGTGACAGTCTTGGTAAGAGAAAAACACACGTGGGCATAGGTAGCGTGGGGATCCTGTTGGCAACCATTTTTGGAGGTCAACAGATTGGCGCCGTCTGTGGGAACCGTAACAAAAAGCCTCTTTTTCCTTGAACAAAGGAATATCCCTGAAAAGGGACCAACCGAACCGCAAAATGAGCGGGAGCAATGAAGAAGAGAACCCCAGAAGAACCAGGCCCGTAACAGACGATGGAGTCAGGGCTGAAGAAGCCCCCCGAAGGAGGCGAGGAAGAAGGCCTCCCACGAACCTTGAACGAGAAATGAGAACGATGGCTGCCAGCGTGAGGCAGCTGGCTCAGCACCATGCACAAATGCAAGGGTATATCCAAATGATGCATGCAAGGGGTGAAGACCGCCCCCGAGATTATGATCCAGACGAGGCCCTGAAAGAAGAAGTAGACATACTCCTACAAAGTAACTTTATACGAGAGGCCAGATATCCGAAGTGGGTATCCAACCCGGTGTTAGTTAAGAAGCCAAATGGAAAAATGAGAACCTGCATAGACTTCTCTAACCTCAACCAAGCTTGCCCCAAAGACTGTTTTCCACTGCCTCGGATCGATCAACTGGTCGACGCCACAGCAGGACATGAGCTCCTAAGCTTCATGGACGCTTACTCGGGATACAATCAAATTCTGATGTATCCGCCAGATGAGGAGCATACGTCGTTCGTAACGGACAAAGGCCTCTACTGCTACAAGGTCATGCCCTTCGGCCTGAAAAACGCCGGGGCTACTTACCAGAGGCTTGTTAATAAGATGTTCGCTTCTCAACTTGGTGCAACTATGGAGGTGTATGTCGATGACATGCTGGTCAAAAGCCTTAAAGCAGAGGACCACATAGGCCACTTTGACGAAGCATTCCGAATTCTTCGCGCATATAGGATGAGGCTGAATCCATTGAAGTGCACGTTTGGGGTGACCTCGGGTAAGTTCTTGGGGTACTTGGTCAACCAAAGAGGGATCGAAGCCAATCCCGAAAAGATCAAGGCATTACTCGAAATGAGTTCGCCAAGAAAGCCTAAGGATGTGCAATGCCTTACGGGGAGAATGGCGGCCCTCAGCAGGTTTGTCTCTAAAGCAACTGATAAGTGCATCCCTTTCTTCAAAGTTTTGAAAGGAGGCGCCAGATTTGAGTGGACGACAGAATGTGAGTGCGCATTCCAGGCCTTGAAGGTACACCTCGGTCGAGCGCCTCTGTTGTCCAAACCAAAAGCTGGCGAGCCTCTGCTGTTATATCTCGCCGTCTCCGAAGAGTCAGTAAGCTCGGTCCTAATACGAGAGGAAGAACACCAACTGCCCGTTTACTACGTGAGTAAAGCCCTGTTGGGGGCAGAGACGCGCTACCCGGATATGGAAAAATTGGCGCTATCATTAATCACAGCCTCGAGAAAGTTGAGGCCATATTTCTTAGCGCACAGCATCCATGTCCTCACCAACTTCCCATTAAGACAGGTCTTGCAAAAGCCAGAGTCCTCGGGAAGACTGCTGAAGTGGGCCGTCGAGCTCAGCCAATTCGACATTATTTATAAAGGAAGGACGGCAGTCAAGGGACAGGCCCTGGCCGACTTTGTGGCGGAATTTACCAACCCTCCCGATGTGGACGACCCTATGGCATTGGGAGAACCACCCACGTGGTGCCTATTCGTAGATGGCTCCTCGGGAGACGTGGGATCAGGAGCCGGACTAGTCCTTATAAGCCCAGAGGGACACAGGTTAAACTGCGCCATCAGATTCGACTTCAAAGCCTCGAATAATGTCGCGGAATATGAGGCACTCCTGGCAGGCATCCGCCTCGCCATCGAGATAAAGGTTCAGAGACTCTCAGCGGCAAGCGACTCCCAACTCGTTGTGAGCCAGGTAAACGGGAGCTTCGTTGCCAGGGAAAAAGGGATGGCGGCATACCTCAAATTGGTAAGGAATCTTATTCCTCGCTTTGATAAATTTGAGTTGGTCCACGTGCCCCGAGCCAACAACTCCAGCGCAGATGCACTATCCAAATTGGCCAGCAGCAAAGATTCAGAGCTCCTCAAAACGGTTCCAATCGAACACCTCGTCCAACCTTCCATCTGCAGTGTTGAGGAAATATTGTCGATTGAAGAAGGCCCCACATGGATGGACCCCATCATTGCCTTTCTCAAAGATCATACCCTCCCCGACAACGCGTCGGAGGCGAGGAAATTGAGGAGACAATCAGCACACTTCATACTCTCGGATGACATTCTATACAAACGAGGCTATTCACTGCCCCTCCTCAGATGCGTAAGCACCAACGAGACAGGGTACATCCTCAGAGAAATCCACGAAGGAATATGTGGCAACCACACCGGCGGGATGGCCCTAGCTCAAAAGATCCTCAGGCAAGGGTACTTTTGGCCTACCTTGAGGAAAGACGCCATGCTTTATGTGAGGAAATGCGACAAATGCCAACGCTTCGCCACAATCCCGAGGCAGCCCCACCAGGAGCTTACTACCGTATCCAGCCCTTGGCCTTTCGCCAAGTGGGGAATAGATTTCATAGGCCCAATGCCTAGGGGGAGAGGAAATGCTTGCCACGCCCTAGTCGCCATCGACTACTTCACGAAGTAGGTGGAAGCGGAGCCAATGGCAAAAATCACCGAGGCAAACACTTCCAAATTCTTATGGAAGAACATCATTTGCAGGTTCGGAATCCCCCATTCCCTGGTTTCGGATAATGGGAGGCAGTTCGACAACAAAAAGATCAAGAACTTGTGCGAGGAATTGGGGATCGCGAAACATTTCTCGAGCCCCCACCACCCTCAGGCGAATGGACAAGTCGAAGCGGTTAACAAAACCATCAAATACACGCTCAAAAGAAAGCTCGAGGCTTCCAAAGGGGCGTGGGTCGATGAGCTTCCTCACGTTCTTTGGGCTATCAGAACCATGGCTAGAACGCCCACCGGGGAGACCCCCTTCTCCATGGCTTACGGGTCCGAAGCCGTGTGCCCAGTAGAAAGCGGAATTCCTTCTACCCGTCGGATAATGTTCAACGAACAAACCAACGACGATGCAATGAGGACGAGCCTAGACCTAATCTACGAAAAAAGGGCTAATTCCCAAGCCCGACTGGCCTCTTACCAAAGAAAGATGGCAAAATACTTCAATAAAAAGGTCAAAAAGCGGTCATTCCAACTCGGGGATCTTGTCTTGAGAAGAGTGTTCTTATCGTCTAAAGAACCGGGTGTTGGGACTCTGGGCCCCAATTGGGAGGGTCCCTACCGAGTCATCAGCGAGACGCGACCCGGTACATATAGAATCGAAGACATGAGTTGTAAACAACAGCCCCACCCGTGGAACGTTGAACATTTGTGTCGATATTATCAGTAGGTCAAAGATGGGGTTTGTTGCCTCACTTCGGATGTTTGGTAGTCTGACCGCTCTTTTTGTACTTAGTATATTATAAAGTTCAGTTTCAAGTTTTATAATCAGAGCGACCAGTTCAAAGAACGTCAGGCGAGGCTCATCAATTGAACAAAATATAACTACACCTATTTCATATAAATATTGCGTGACAAAGTAACAAGCTTCGGAAAGAAATCTCGTTTCATTGCAAAAATCCTATCTATTACAGAAATTAGTTTTCCTCCTCGCTACCGACATCGGGCGGGGGAAACTTAGTTACAAGAGATCCTACGTCTAAATCCGGGAACTCGGTTCGGAGCGAGGCCAGTACTTCCTGGTGCCCTACCCTGGCGAAGTAATCAGAGAAGTTGGCATAAGCATCGGTATTGTGAAAGTTAGCAACAAAGTCCGCCTCAAAGTTCTCCAACTGCATCCCCAGCCCTTCCAGCTTAGCAGACATCTCCGTCCGCTCTGCCTGCAGGGACTCAGTCTCGTCCCTCAAACCCTTCACCTGAGACTTCAGAGCCTCATTCTCATCACGCAAGCCAGATACCTCCGCCACTAGGGATGTGTTTTCCTCCTTCAATCTCTGCCTCTCCTCATTCGACTTCCCTAGGGCTTCGGTGGCCACGCACTGTGCCGCGTTGGCATTATCCAGGTTGCGCGTCAGCAGAAGGACATTGGAGTCAGACTCCTTCAGGTCGTTTTGGAGCTTCTCATAAGCGGAGCGCATGCTCTCCAATGCTGCTTGAAGGCCATCCATAGCCTCCTTATGCTCCTCCGCCCTGGAAGCATCAGCCTTCCATTTCTTATGTTCCTCCAGTCGCTGCCGATATTGGCCTAAAGCCTGCATCTGCGCTCCGGCCGCCCTTATGGTCATCGCCAAGTTTGCCTCCATCAGATCATCCACCTCTCCGTTAGAGGCAAAATCCTCCCACTGAGGAGCGAAATACTTTTTAAAGGCCTGAGCCCCCAGAGCAGGATAAAGGCTCAGGCCGCTGACAGCCCCCTCCGGGATACGTCCACCAGAAGCCCCAATGAGGTCACAAAGCTTTTTCCGCGAGTCGTAGCAGGCCTCCCCAGACCGGGGCTTGGCTGACGCCGAAGATTTGGACGGGGGCTGCTCCAGCACCACCTCCCCAGATGGGGTAACTGTAAGCGTCCTCTGAATTGTAGGAGGAACGCGAAGGACGTCGTCCTCGATCTCTATCACCTTCCCCCTCGAGTCGGCCGGGGGCACATTACTCGATGCGATGGGCCGTGGGCGCTCCCGAGCTGGGGCCTTCCTCTTCTTGGTAAGAGGCACCTCTGTCTCTGTTACCTCAGCCTCGTTACCTTTCTCAGCCTCCTCCCGCATCGCGTCCCGACTGGCCTCCTCAATGGCTTTCCTCTGACGAGAGTCCTCAGAGGATCCGGGAGTCAAGAATCTCGGCCTACTTTTGGCCAATTTCGCTAAAAAAGGCCTCGGACGCTTGCCCTGCTCAATATCGCCTGCCAAAGAAAGAACAGAAATCGTTACAAAGTTTTTATAAACATATACCGAACTCAAATAACTATACTTACTTCGGGAAGCCATTAATCCGAGCTCGATTAGAAACCGATGTCTGTTTAGAAGAAAATCGTGCTTCCTATTAGACGGGGTCGTCTGATAGATGGATCGGAGCACGTCCAGATGATCGGAACTCAACTCACACCGGGGAAGAGCGTCTGCAATAAAAAAGAAGAGTCAGATAAGGTAAGGTTCCATAAGGAAAAAACCCCATGGCACATCACCTCTCCCCCCATCCTACTCACTGGCAATTCCGTAAACACTGGGGACATCCAGGTCAGGCTCCGAATCCTCGACCACCCTCTGCCAGTTTCCCTTGACCCAGAACCAAGATTCCTTCCACAGCTTGATAGAGGAAGGGCAATCTGTGACAAGTGGCTTATGGGTCCCCCAGGGGCAGAAGTAATACCACCCAGGCTCTTCCCCCTTGCCTTTCTTCTTCGGCAATTTCTTGGGCTGGTAAACGGTCTGGAAGACGTGGAGGGGCATCTCCAGGCCAAAAGAATACCGAAACCACAAATATAATCCCCCCACCATCTGGCTCCACCCATTTGGGGATACCTGGGTAGGAGCTAGTCCGTATGCCCGCAAGATTCTCCGGAAGAAAGGGTGTAAAGGGAGCCTCAGGCCGGCGACGAATGCGTGCAGATGCAAGGCAGTACACTCCTTCCTCGGGAAACATGCCCTTTCGTTCGGGCCTGGGGGAATTAGCTCAACATCCCCTGGGACTCCGTACGCCCCCCTTAGAGAAGCTAAGTCCGACTCCGATATTATAGACTGGACGTCCATTGCCGCCCATCGGATGGGAGTAATGCCACGAAGGTCCGCGCCCTGGGTCGGCGTCGAAGCGATGGCAAGGATCTCGCCTGTAGAAGAGTCGACTCCTCGGATAGGGACCACATCGGCCATGGAGGAGGATACAGAAGGGGATGCCTCGTCCTCGCGTCGTCCGAGGCCGTCTCCTCCAACAGCACTCATATATATATAACTAGAGAAAGATAAGGAGAAAGCAAAGAAGGTTCAAAAGAAATGTTTACCTAACACTAGCCCTTCAACGGAAACGCCGCCGGAAATTTAAACGCCGGGCAAAAGTCGCCTGAGTAATGGAAGCTCTCAAAAAACCTTCGCAAATGCTCTCTCTCGAAATGATACGGTAGAATCAGAATTTACAAAGTGGCTGCTATTTATATATATAGGCTACAGACGATTAATGTTCACCGTCGGATCTCGCGAAATCCGATCCCCACCGTACAAAGCCCTGCAGACATCCAAACCGTTCAAACCCAAACGACTTCAACGGTCACTCAAACAACCGGCCACGATACACGCGTGCTGCACACGGGCGCGTGCAGGGACACTCCCCCCTCGACAAACCCAGAGCCGTCAGAATTAATTACAAAAACCATCATTGCCTGCAGCTGTCCTTTCGGCACGCCCGAAACGACGTGCGGCAGGAATTCCAATCGCCCATCCTAAGTCGACACGTCAACAATGCCCCAACCTGGGACTCGGCATTCAATAGCCTCTCCCAACATGGGACTCGGCTCTCAATCGCCTCTCCCTCGCTGGGACTCGGCTCTCAATAGCCTCTCCCAACATGGGACTCGGCTCTCAATTGCCTCTCCCTCGCTGGGACTCGGCTCTCAAAAGCCTCTCCCAACATGGGACTCGGCTCTCAATCGCCTCTCCCAACATGGGACTCGGCTCTCAATTGCCTCTCCCTCGCTGGGACTCGGCTCTCAATAGCCTCTCCCAACATGGGACTCGGCTCTCAATCGCCTCTCCCAACATGGGACTCGGCTCTCAATTGCCTCTCCCTCGCTGGGACTCGGCTCTCAATTGCCTCTCCCTCGCTGGGACTCGGCTCTCAATAGCCTCTCCCAACATGGGACTCGGCTCTCAATCGCCTCTCCCAATATGGGACTCGACTCTCAATCGCCTCTCCCTCGCTGGGACTCGGCTCTCAATCGCCTCTCCCTCGCTGGGACTCGGCTCTCAATCGCCTCTCCCAACATGGGACTCGGCTCTCAATCGCCTCTCCCTTTACGGGACTCGGCTTCCAATAACCTCTCCCTTTACGGGACTCGGCTTCCAATAACCTCTCCCGTGCTAACCGCCAAAGTTTCCAAGGCCCGCCACCCACATCAATGTGCCTCCCGGACCTTGGGGGACTCATAACCCTGGCTCAAACTTTAAAAACAAGCATCCAAGTCCAGCATCCCACATAAATGACAGATCCTGAACTTGGGGGACTATTGTTATGCATCAATCCTACCTGACAGCACACGGTGACAAGATAGTCCCACCCACTTGCCACATAGACATAGCCGAGACAAATAGGCATTGGCCGACCCTTCCCCGAGGCTATCCGGACCGAAGGAACGGACGGTCGAGGCTAATGGGCGGAACGGCTCGATTGACCGACCCTTGTTGCGTGCCCAGGAAGCCTTCCTGTGACTCGACCGCAAAGAGACTGACGGGACTGCCTGCTGCCTGCCAATACGGCCTGTTACGATCATAGCCTCTTAGTTTGCGGCTGAGTGTGACTTTCCCATTAATACTCTTGACATGACACTAAAGATATGACTTGAGAACCCATCAGATGAAACCACGTGTCACACATCGAAGGGATTATTCTTGTGAGAATTTACCTATAAATACTAAACTCATTTCCACAGAAAAATGATGTTGAAAATATTACTCTCACAATATACATTACAAGTCCTTTACCCTAACTATTCTCAAGTGTTCTAACCACCTGGGAACCGGTTAGTCCGAGGCCCTCAGGCTTTCACTTTTGCCTAAAGAGTTTTCTCAACCTTCTATCCTCTTTCCATCCGGACGGGAGGTTATCTACGTGATTGAATTAATCACGTGACAGTCTTGGTAAGAGAAAAACACACGTGGGCATAGGTAGCGTGGGGATCCTGTTGGCAACCATTTTTGGAGGTCAACATTACTAGCCCAGTAATTAACCATTTTCTCAAGTTGAACTGTGCAAAAAGTGACTTAATTGTTTTATTCAAATTGGTAAAAAACGTGTTCAACTAGCTTTACACCTCTAAAATATCCACAAACAAGAGGTCAATCTTATATTCGACTTTGCAATATGATATTTCTCCCCTATTTTCTTTTCTTTTTTCATTTAAAAAAGTATTCATTTTATTATACAGGGCTATTCTTTTTTTTAATCATATTTTATTGTTTATCATTGTTGTCTTTACTAATTTATTAATTTTGATCTAATACTCTCGGTAGACATTGTTATAATGCTCACCGCCACCGGAACAAGTGTCATGCACTCATTAGATAAGTATAAAGATGTGTATGCTACTTGTCCTGGTGGACATTATAACAATGTCCACCATGAACATTAGATCAAAGCCCTACTATTTATTAATGTGATTTATGACCATATTCTAACCGTTCACTAACCAAGCTTATTTGCAAGTAGAAATGGTCAATTGTTAATTTGTAAATGAATAACTAGGGATGACTCATGTCCTGTATTGTTCCTAGACAGAGAGAATATAGTTTCTGCTTCGAATCCACCCTTATTCTTTTTTTATATCAGTTACAATAATTTGAGTGAATTTCAAATTACATCTTCAAATTTATATTATTGTTGAGCTCAGTAGATGCAAAATAGATCACAAATAGTTATTCGCAAACAATATTAACTTTTTATCTCAGTAATTTTAGTTCTGGCAGCCTACACACCGGGGTACAATGCTGGAGTTGCATCAAGTTTTTGATACTCGTTATCTTTTCAAAATTTTCTTACCAGACGAAACATGTTGTATAGAAAGTAGCTTGATCACAAAACAATTAAACAGGTTCGAGTGTAAAGTTTTTTTTTTTTTAATTCTTTTTGTTTTGTAGATTATCATCAGTAGATAGTATAAAATGTGTAAATAAAAAATAAAGATCCTATGAAATGTGTAAATAAAGATGATGATTCACCAACTTATAAGTACTTATAAGCACTTCCAAACATGCTACAACTACATATGGTAAATCACAACGAGCACCAAATCAAGTAACTCAAAATCAGATGCACAATTAACAGTTTATAGGCCATCAGCCAAAATCTTGTAGCAAAATTTAAAATACATTTAACTAGAATCATGCGGATGTGGAGTGGAATTCTCAGGCTATATATTTGTCAAATATCAATAAATACAGCGCGAACAATGAAGCTATACCTAGATTTTATTATATATATATGTCAATACTACCTTGATACGATGGAATTTCATCAAATCGATATGAATGGCACGAAGAGAAAATAAATATATCATCAAGCATGACAAAAGAACAGAAAAGGTAAATAAAATTCTTTATAAGAGATAACCCTACGCAAGAACACAACAGGGAACAAACGTTCAACAATACACCTTATGGACATTAATCACAAAGATGACTTTTCTCTCAATTCGCTTAAGAACAGCAGCAACATCAGCAGCCATACTAACAAATACTTGGAATTTATCCAATAGGGAGAAGAACCATTACGTTTTAACAGGACAGTGCACTAATCTGAATATCAGGTCAGGTGCCAAGAAGTTACTTGAGTAATTGCTATTATCATATTTTCACAAGAGTATTCGTTCCGAGATGATTTGGATGGTATTTCAGCATAACCATTGCATTTCAATAGAACTTGATCAAAAAGTGGTGCGCAAGTGCCACTAAAGTCTTTCCCCAAGATCTTCATTCAAATAAAACTTAAAAACAAACAGCTATAATAAAATAACAGTGGTCTCGCAAGATGCATAGAGTGTACACGAGCATATCACACCGCAAAATATAGGTTATTGTAAATTAGTTATTCTTAATCTCTTATCCCTTGTTATACCAAAATCAATTAACACTCACGAGAACCACAAGTACAGTGCAAACAACATATATAAAGCCTGTTAAGGTGAAATCAATATGCACACACACACACACACACACACACACACACACACAGAGAGAGAGAGAGAGAGAGAGAGAGAGAGAGAACTATAGGCAAGTAAGGTCCAAAAATTTGTTGGCAAGGAAGGAGTCAATGACCCACAAGCAAATTCGAAGTTAAAACTTAAAAGCTCCTTGTCTCAGCTTTACAAGTGAAGCAATTATATCAAAGTCCTAGCCCCAGAACAATTATGCCAGTGTGAGCAAACTGTTATAAATTCCTTGCAATCCCAGAACATTAGACCTGATCCTTTTACTCATTGCAAGCTACAACTACAAGTCTAACACAAAGGAGTTGACAAACAATGAAAAATAGTTTACATTATATCATACATTACTCATTGCAAGCAACAACTACAAGTCTAACACAAAAGAGTTGGCAAACAATGAAAAATAGTTTACATTATATCACACAGAGAAGCTAAAAGTTAGTATAAATCATACAGGTCGTTTATTTACATACGAGTTAAACTTTCCAATGTCATATGGAATATATAATACTAATTAGTAATTAGAGGCAAAAAAGACATACATGATAGAAAATTATTGGATGCCCAGTAGGGCTGAACAACGAAACCGCCAAACCGTAAAACCGAACCGAAACCGCCTTTTCAAAACCGTTGGTTTGGATCCACGTGGATCCGTCAACGTTTTGGTTTTGAACCGAACCAAACCGCTTCGAAGTGGTTTGGTTTAGGTTTCAATTTTTCCAAACTGCCAAACCGTTTAAAATAAACAAAATAAAAAAATAAAAAATAAAAAACAAATTAATTTTAATTTTATTAAACTCAATTAAAACTAAATAAATCCATTATCCATATTAAACTCAACCCAATTAAACCAAATATCAAACTCAATTAAAATCTATTAATTATTCATATTATCGTTTCTCTCTCTACAATTTTTTCTCGATCTCAACCGCCGCTCCCGAAACTCTTGATTTGATTTTTCCTAAACAACCACTATACTCTAATTTTCTTTCACCAAACTTCCTATAGGTTTTAAGGAGTGATTTGATCTGTAATTCAAAAAAATTCTCTATTTTCTTTGTAGCGATTTAGTTTATTTTCTGCCAGATTTGTAAATGTTATAAAAAAAATTGTGACTTCATCATTAGCTCTATCAAAAAAATGCTACTCAATCTAATAGCTTAAGTCCTTTACAAACTCTTTTGGGTATTTCCAAACTCATTCAATCAATTTTAAAGCTAAACTTATTCGAGAAGCTCAAGCTGAAAAATAATGATTCAAACACCAACAGTTTCTTTTTTTCTATTAGTAGTTAGATTCTTGATTCGTTCAAGAGTTCGTTGAGTGCAAAGATGGTTGATGTGGTGATTTGCACTAAGAATTGGTTGCATAGTAACAAAGAATCTATAGTGATTCGTCAATATTTCAATGAAGTAGATGCATTAGATAATTCAGAGAAAGCTATAGCATGTATTATCGTATTTGATATGTTTATTCATTTTCTTTTATTACTAGCATATATCATTTAATTATAATTAATGAATACATTTGCTATATTCTTATCTTTATGCTAATATTTTCTTGTCTTTTATTAATACTAATATTTATGTTTTATTATGATATTGTGGACTAATATTTATAATTTAACTTGTTCGATATTTTTTTTTTATTTGTTTGCTAAACCGTGGTTTTAAACCGAACCAAACCGAAAAAAGTGGTTTGGTTTGGTTTGAAAATTTATCACAAACCGCCCACCCCTAATGCCCAGTGCCCACGTCAAAGCTTTCTCGAAATTTATTCTCAACCAATGTCTTCTACAGACTAAAAATTACAGTTGAAGAAATAAACCAGGGATGAGTATAAAATATATATACTACCAATAGAAGCAAGAACCTTTCATTACACGGTACAGCTACCTCAATTTCAGTAACCATAATTCCTTTATATATCACCAAATTGCACCTTTCAGAATTGATATTAAGTATACTGTTAATGAATGGATTAAGAAATCATCAAAATCGCCAAACAAGACTAAGCAACGCAAGATAAAAGCTTAAATTGTTCAAATGGGCACGTATCGTTTCAATGCCTGCTTTCCAGTGACTGCGAGCCCAACGAGCACACCACCAATTGCCCCCGCCACAGCCGCTGACCTAGGCCCAGACGCAGCCTTGTAAAGCGCCCCCGTGCCTAGTCCAGCCACCACGCTATTGACAACATCGTCAGTATCCCTAACAAGCACCATGCCGCTCTCGAGTCCTGCATAGAGAAGACCAATGACTCCACACCGGTTCCCGAGCTGGCGCCCGGCGTGACCCGACCCGTTGAGGACCCGGTTGATTTTCAGCTTCAGCGTATCGGTAGACTCAATAGACTTGACGCCGGATAGGAAGCCCTTAGCGGCACCGGCGGAGGAGCCGGCTAAATAACCGATCCCGGTGTAGTATGTCAGGTTTTCGCCCCACGAGCGGCGTTGCGCGTGGGATTCCTCCGGGAAGAGGAACTCCGGGGAGGTGGGGAGCTTGTATAGCATCTGGGTCGGGACTTGCAAATCTTGATACGGATTATAAAGTCGGCGATTTGAATCGTTTTCGTCGCTATTCGGAGCTCGAGGATGGTATGCCATGGCGGGTTTCCGGGTTTCGGTTATCAGTGGGCCGAAAAGAGGAATCGGAGCTCCCAGGAAGTAGCGGGAGGAAGAGAAGGTAGTGGTGGCTTGGGGCGTAGGTTTCTTGGGAAAGAAACAACTCAGGATTTAGGTTTTTCTGTTTCGGCGGCGGAAAGAAATAAAAATTGGTCCCGTTCAATGGCTGGCAGGAATGGACCGGTTCGCTTCGGCTAAATACTCTCTCTCTCTCTCTCTCTCTCTCTCTCTCTCTCATGTGGGTTTTATTGGGTAATTTTTTAAATTAATCTATTTTTATGCTAAAATAAAAAATATTTATAGTTATTACAATTAGAACAATAACTTTTAGGGTGATTATATTTGCAGTACATTTTATTATGAATACACCACATTTTAATTATATAAAAAGTTTTTAACTTTTATTTATTGTCACATTTATTTCATTAACTTTTTTTTCCATCGAATTCTTATATTTAACATTCTATTAATTAACACATTTTGTTCATACTAATGATTTTTGTCTAAAAATTCTATTAGTTTGTTTTAAAATGAGGGACAAATATTTAATCGAAATTTTGTATTTATTTATTTATTTGCTTATTTAAAAATACGAGGAGAAAATGAGTCTTTTTGTTCCTTATTAATGGAATTTTTGGACGGAAACTATTATCAGAGACAATATATGTTAATTAAAGGAAGGTTGATAATAATAATTCGATGAAAAAATATTAGAGATATAAATGTAATAATAAGTAAATGTGATGGACCATTTATACAATTTAAATATGGTGCACTTATAGAAAAATATAGTGTGAATATATTTAGCCTAACTTTTATTTATATTTTTTCTAATATATCCCTACCATTAATATAATGTTCATTTTTTGTCGATTACAAGTCATATTAAATAAGAATATATTTGAAAACTTATAAATCAACTATACTCTGGAAAGTGACCTATAATTTGAGACGGATGACAAAAGAAAACAAACCTATCTATTTTTTTTTTTTTTGATCAGAAGAAAACAAACCTATTTTTTTAGGACGAAGAGGGTATTATTTAGTCCATCAAAGTGACTGATTCTTTTATTAAAAAAAAAAAATACTCCAAAAACAAAGATAACAAGATTCTCGATAATATAAAAGTTATTGTTTACATTGATGAGGAATATCAAAGTGTCTATATAGACTAAAAATTCTCATCGACTTTACCTAATTTTTTAGATTATCTAGATGGCTCAAATTACGTACAAAACAAAGCCATAAAATTTGGTAACACTTTCGAAAATAAAATAAAATCTTTAGACGAATTGAAAAAATAAAAATTATCTTAAAAAAATGGTGGAAATGATTCACTTTAATCTTTAAATTTTCCTAATTATCCGCCAATAAATCAGAAATTGCATGGTAGTCCCTAAACTTTTGAATCCTTTTTTATCCATACGGAATTCTTTATTATATTAAAACATTTTTAATTTGTTAATTGAAAATTTCAAAAATAGCATCGTTTCAGACTCACCTTTTCTTCCCAAAAATGAAAGGCAATGAATGAAATTCATAGTTTGTTAGGTTATGTTTGCCCGTCGAGTAAATTATTTGTACTCGTGACATTTTGAAATAAAATTAATAAATTGATTGATATATTTATTATGTTATTTTGAGTTTACTTTTATCCATAGGTCGATTTGATATTACAAATTGAGTGTTTAAGTTGTTAAACACAGAAAGATTCAATCTGTGATTCGATCTACAATTATCGTTCGCGATCAGTAAATAAATATGGATAATTTATTTTGATAAGATCGTCTCGATTTTATTAAAGTCTATCTTTGACTTTGGTAATAAAATTGAGAATACATTTAGAATGTATTGAACGGGACCACGTGAAATTAATTTGTCACATTGACCAGACAAATTTAATTTCACTTGACTATCGTACATGGGACCTTAATCCTGAGCGGATAATGAACTTCGGTTACTAGCTTGAAGTTCTTTGAGATGTCAATGAGTGAGATCAAATTGCTGGTCAATATCTCGACGCTTTGGGAATTAGAGTGAACTAACGAGGAACATATATTCGTAATATGGAATCCGTCACCTTTAAGGTATGATCAAGATCTCACTGGTTCTTCTAGTGTACAGTTTAATCTGAGCTCAGTAGTTCGACATTGATTGTTGAATTCAATGATGTGATGTGATCACATCAAACTGTTAGATAGAAGATGAGAGTTGAGAATCTGTGAATATTCGAATAAGGGCATTTTGGTCATTTTACTTATTCTGAATATTCGAGTTAATCGACGGGGGTAACATGTAGGATCGATAAGTCAGAGGATATAATTATTGATTGTTGCTTCAGTAATTTCAATTAGACTAAGAGTGCAGTCTTGTTCTTTTAGTGGAATAGAACTTGATTAATAAATTATTTTGACTGATCAAGAGTTGACCGAGTCAAAATTAATTTATTAGAGCTTAGTTTAATTGGGTCCGATCAAGTCCCCTCAGTGGCTCCAATATATAGGGCTAAATAGGCTTATTACCTATTTTGGGCTATGCAGAAATGGGCCTGGGTTATGGTACTAGGGTTAGTAGGGTTTTGGAGTGTAAACAGATTATAAATAGCCTCATAAGACTGTTTTTCTGGATAACCTAAACCTAGAGGCGGGACACACACTAAAGTGTGAAGTGTGTGTTTTCTCTTGACAAAGAAAATCCTAACCCTAGTATAACCTAGAACCAAGGAGGTGACCACACACCGGCATAGCTTCTCTTGGAGAACACTGGTGAAGGCTTGAGGGTTTGGAGCTTTGAAACAAAAGAACAACACGCTACAAGGGTAATTCTTTCAACATCTATGTGTTCTACAGTTTTATTTAATCCAGTTGAATGCACGAAATAAATCAAATCTTGTGGAGGGATGTTTGATCATCACAGAAAATTAATTTTTGTGATGTCAAGATCCCGGTCTCCAACAATTGGTATCAAAGCTAAGGTTTTAATTTTATTCCGTGTATTTAGGATTGAATAAAATTGTTTTTTAATGCATGTGTTAGTTTGGAGCGGTGTTAGGGTTTATGTGATTTATTGTTGTTATTAGATTGATTGATTTTAATGGAGTTTATGAACAATTTATGGCCTTAGAATTTTGGTGAAAAATTGTATTGTGTTTTATCGAGTCTTGTAACAAAGGGGGTGGATTACGATTCCATGTTTCCCCTTTGATTTTAATTTATTGCAATATTGTATTAGAAATTATTATTTTTAAATGTATTGCTGTAAATTAAAGAATGAGGACCGATTTCACTGATGCCCGAAAGTTGAAGACCTCTGTTGCAATTTCCAAGGGAGGACCGGACTTCATCTTCTTCATTTCGTGGAGGGCCTGGGCTGCAAATATCCATTGTTGCTAGTTTCATGAATCTTCTCGAAGCTCCCTCGCATGGCGTCGCCTAGGAATGTTGTCCCCGTGTTTAGCAACCACCGACAGTCATTCTATTGACCGGAAAAGTGACCATCGCTGCGCGAAACAAAAGAAAAAAAAAAGGGGGAAAGCCGGCGCTGTTGAAGCAGCGCTGACCGGCGCTGCTGATTCCGGCGAGATGGCGGCGCCGGCGTGCTGATTTTGGCGAGGGACAGTGACGTATTCCACACGCTGAAGTTTGGGCTAGGTTACGCACTATTGGGCCGGGACACACTGAAATTGGACTGGACACTTGCAAATGGAAATTGAAGAATTGGGTCGGCTTGTGGCTCAATTGGACCTTTAATTTATTTGTAAATTTTGTGTCTAGGTTTGGGCCATAAATTTGTTCTATTTATTTTATTATTGCTTTATTGCTTTAATTTAATTGTGATTAAATGTCATTCATATAACATGCCATATAGATCACATTACATCGCTCTAGGTACTATTCTGTCATGCATTGTATATAATATTTATTTTCTTTTCTAATTTTATTAGATTAGAAAGATTAAATATTTTGAATTAATAATTGGACAAATTTTAAAAGTTAAAATTGGTTAGAAATTATTAATTGAAAAACCCAAACAGTATAAAAATATTAAGTGGGTGAGGGTGCAATTTTTATGTGAACCCACGGCCTCCCTTATTAGCCCATTAGTAAGAATATGTGTATGCCTCGTGCTAATTTTATTGGCCTCCCTATAGGAGGGCTGCACTGTTTCGGTTACTAGATTGGGTCCAATCGGGTGATAATTTTTTAGTGTTAATTAATCGCGATTGCCCTATAGGTAACGTAATTAATTTAAAACTTAAAATTGTCATATATAGGGGTTGCACACTTAAATCAAAAATATCGTGGGGACTTCCTATAGAATATCCAAACGGTGTTATTGATGGCCTAAATACAGCGTTACTGAATTAATATTGCATGAGATGCTAGATATATTGAATTTAGTGGGAGGGTCCCAGCCTAGCCGTAAATCACACTATCTTCTCCTATAGAGGGATGTGTTTAAGATTTTGGGGTTTTAGGTATTCGCCATATAGAAGTAGTTCTTGGGTCTACTCGTGCATTTTATGCATCATATATGAAATCATTATTTTAAATGTAGCTCATTTCATTTTTTAATTTTATTTCAGAAAAATGTCGAGCAATTCACTGTCTATGATTTTGACCAAAAACCAACTAGTAGGAGAGAATTATATTGACTGGAAACGTAATTTGATGATTGTCCTCACTGCTGAGAAGCATAAGTTCGTGTTAACTGAACCCCGTCCTGATGAACTTACCGAGCAGTCCACGGTTGCTCAGAAGGCTGCATATGAGAAGTGGATCCAATCTAATGAGATGGCCTGCTGTTACATTTTGGGATCTATCTCAAATGTGTTGCAGCAGAAACATCAGAATATGGAAACTGCTACTCAGATTATGGACAGTCTTCAGGAAATGTTTGAGCACCAGGGACGTCAGGCCCGTCAGGCTGCCATTAGGACTATAATGAACATGCGCATGAAACCAAGCACGCCCGTGAGAGATCATATGCTTGCATTGATTGGTCAGTTTAACGTGGCTGAGGTTTTAGGGGCTGAAATCAAATCGGAGACTCAGGTTGACATGGCTTTAGAAACTCTCCCAGAGATGTTCTCTCAGTTCAAAGTTAATTATAATATGAACAAGCTGAGCATGTCCCTGACTGAGCTGATGAAGGAGCTCCAAAATGCTGAAACTGTTCTTAAGACCAAAAGTGGTGATGCCTTTGCTGTTTTTCCTGCTGGATCATCCTCTTCCAAGCCGAAAGGCAAAGGAGGCAATAAGAGGAAGAAATCCAACACGAAAAACCCACAGAAGCAGGTTAAAAAGGCAAAGCCAGATGATAAGCCTAAAGGAAAGTGTTTTCATTGTGGACAGAAGGGTCATTGGAAGAGGAACTGCCAGGAATACCTAGCTTCCAAAAAGCCAGGTAATGGTGAGTTATCTTTTATTGAGTCATGTTTGGTGGTTGATTCTACTGATTCCTGGATTGTAGATTCTGGAGCCACTAATCATGTTTGCAATTGTTTGCAGGGGTTCCAGGTAACCAGGGAACTCAATGAAGGGGAACTGACTCTCAAAGTTGGCACAGGAGCAGTGGTGTCTACAAGAGCTATTGGAAATGTTTATCTTTATTTTAGAAATAACAGACATTTGGTTTTAAAGAATTGTTATTATGTTCCAGATATTACCCGAAATTTGATTTCGGTTGCTTTGTTATTTAGACAAGGATATTTTGTCCAGTTTTCACCTTTTTCGGTGGATATTACTCTAAATAAAGCCCTTATCTGTAGGGGACATTTGAATGATGATTTATATGTTTTAAAACCTGTTGATAGCTCATTGCACCACACTGAATCTAATAAACGCATTAAACTGTCTCCTACTAATGAGACTTACTTGTGGCACTTGAGACTTGGTCATATTAACCTTAATAGGATCCAAAGACTCGTGAGGGATGGTCTTTTAAGTGACTTAAAGATGGAGTCCCTACCGGTTTGCGAATCCTGTTTGGAAGGAAAAATGACCAAGAGGTCCTTTACATCAAAAGGACATAGGGCCAAAGAAGTTTTGGAATTAGTACACTCTGATGTATGTGGGCCAATTAGTGTCCAGGCTAGAGGTGGGTATGAGTACTTCATCACTTTTACTGATGACTACTCAAGATATGGTTATGTTTACCTAATGGCTCGCAAGTCTGAAGCTTTTGAAAAGTTCAAGGAATTCAGGACTGAAGCGGAAAAGCAATTAGGTAAGAGCATTAAAATACTTCGATCAGATCGAGGTGGAGAGTATCTATCCCACGACTTTAGAACATATCTGTCAGAAAATGGGATTTTATCTCAACTGAGTGCACCGGGAACACCCCAACAGAATGGTGTCTCAGAAAGGAGAAACAGGACCTTGTTGGACATGGTCAGATCAATGCTTGGCTTCTCAACACTTACTACATCCTTTTGGGGATATGCAATACAAACTGCAATATACTTGTTGAATGTAGTTCCATCTAAGTCTGTCCCTAAGACACCCCTAGAATTGTGGAATGGGCGTAAGCCTAATCTAAGACATATCAGGATATGGGGATGTCCAGCACATGTGCTTAAGGGAAAGACGGATAAGATGGAATCAAGATCAGAGTTGTGCATTTTAGTAGGATATCCTAAGGGGACAAGAGGATATTACTTCTATAGTCCTCAAGACAAGAAGGTTTTTGTAAGCACAAATGCAACCTTCTTAGAGGATAGATATATAGAAGAACGTGAATCTAAGAGTAAGGTTCTTTTGGAAGAAATGAAGGGAAACGTTCCCAGCTCATCCACTCCAGAGATCCGCACTGAACCTACTCAACATGAATTCACGCCTCTGCCATTGATGATACCTCGATGCAGTGGGAGAGAAATGGAGGTTCCACCTACCATACCTACTGGTCCAGAGGCACCTGATATGTCAGGGAATCAAGTCCCTCCTGTTCAGTCACCACATGAGATTGAACCTGCAGCGGAAGGACATGGTAGAACCTGCAGCGGAAGGACATGGTGGAGGAGAAACAACAGTAGAACAATCACAAATTCCAATCAATCAGGAACTTCCACAGCTTAGGCGTAGTGAGAGAGTCATTCGACTACCCTCTAGGTACTTGCTGTATGGAGAGTCTTTTGAGGCAGTCTCCACCGAGCAAGAAGAGGATCCCACTTCGTTTAAGGAAGCTATGGATGATGTAGACGCTGACCATTGGAAGAGTGCCATGGATTCAGAAATGAAATCTATGTACACTAACTCGGTCTGGGAACTTGTAGATGTACCAAATGGGGTAAAACCTGTAGGGTGCAAATGGATCTACAAGAGGAAGAGAGGAGTAGACGGAAAGGTGGAAACCTTTAAAGCTAGACTGGTTGCTAAGGGTTTTACCCAAAGAGAAGGTATCGATTACGATGAAACCTTCTCTCCCGTGGCCATGCTTAAGTCTATAAGAATCCTCTTATCCATTGCAGCTCATTTTGATTATGAGGTGTGGCAAATGGATGTCAAGACAGCATTCCTTAACGGAAGTCTTGATGAGAGCATCTATATGATGCAACCAGACGGTTTTATCCAAAATGGTCAAGAGCATAAAGTATGCAAACTGAATAGGTCCATATATGGACTTAAACAGGCGTCTAGGTCCTGGAACATCAGATTCGATCAAACTATCAAGACTTATGATTTTGATCAAAATCCTGATGAACCTTGTGTCTATAAAAGGATTAAAGACAACAAGGTGATTTTTCTCATACTTTATGTTGATGATATCCTACTCATTGGGAATGACGTAGGAGCATTGACTTCAGTTAAGCACTGGTTGGCACAACAGTTTGATATGAAGGACTTGGGAGAAGCCAATTATGTTCTAGGTATTCAGATCCTTCGGGATAGAAAGAACAGAAGAATCGCTCTATCCCAAGCTTCATATATTGATAAAATATTGGTGAGATTTGCAATGCAAAATTCCAAGAAAGGTCAAATGCCTTTCAGACATGGAATTCAATTATCACGGGAGCACTGTCCTAAGACTCCTAGTGAGGTGGAATACATGAAACAAGTTCCTTATGCCTCAGCTGTAGGAAGTCTCATGTATGCTATGCTATGCACTCGACCAGATATTTGCTACGCTGTTGGGATTGTCAGTAGATATCAGTCAAATCCAGGACCGGAGCACTGGACTGCTGTTAAGCATATTCTCAAGTATCTTCGTAGAACAAGAGATTATATGCTTGTCTATTCAGCTCCAGATTTAGTGCCTACGGGTTATACTGATTCTGATTTTCAGGCTGATAGGGACTCTCGCAAGTCCACATCAGGGTCTGTGTTCACATTGGGTGGCGGTGCCGTTGTTTGGAGGAGTATCAAGCAGTCTTGTATTGCTGATTCCACCATGGAGGCAGAATATGTGGCAGCTTGTGAAGCGGCCAAAGAAGCGGTATGGCTAAGGAAGTTTTTGCTAGACCTTGAGGTAGTTCCTTCGGCTTTACAGGCCATCACTCTATACTGTGATAACAGTGGAGCGGTGGCAAATGCAAAAGAGCCCAGAAGCCATCAACGTGGGAAACACATTGAACGAAAATACCACCTGGTTAGAGATATCGTTCAACGAGGAGATGCTACAGTGTGCAAGATTGCATCTACAGAAAATCTTGCTGACCCCTTTACCAAAAGCTTACCAGCTAAGAGTTTTGAGGGACATATTGAAAATATGGGTGTACTTAACATGTCTCATTTACTCTAGGACAAGTGGGAGATTTGTTAGGTTATGTTTGCCCGTCGAGTAAATTATTTGTACTCGTGACATTTTGAAATAAAATTAATAAATTGATTGATATATTTATTATGTTATTTTGAGTTTACTTTTATCCATAGGTCGATTTGATATTACAAATTGAGTGTTTAAGTTGTTAAACACAGAAAGATTCAATCTGTGATTCGATCTACAATTATCGTTCGCGATCAGTAAATAAATATGGATAATTTATTTTGATAAGATCGTCTCGATTTTATTAAAGTCTATCTTTGACTTTGGTAATAAAATTGAGAATACATTTAGAATGTATTGAACGGGACCACGTGAAATTAATTTGTCACATTGACCAGACAAATTTAATTTCACTTGACTATCGTACATGGGACCTTAATCCTGAGCGGATAATGAACTTCGGTTACTAGCTTGAAGTTCTTTGAGATGTCAATGAGTGAGATCAAATTGCTGGTCAATATCTCGACGCTTTGGGAATTAGAGTGAACTAACGAGGAACATATATTCGTAATATGGAATCCGTCACCTTTAAGGTATGATCAAGATCTCACTGGTTCTTCTAGTGTACAGTTTAATCTGAGCTCAGTAGTTCGACATTGATTGTTGAATTCAATGATGTGATGTGATCACATCAAACTGTTAGATAGAAGATGAGAGTTGAGAATCTGTGAATATTCGAATAAGGGCATTTTGGTCATTTTACTTATTCTAAATATTCGAGTTGATCGACGGGGGTAACATGTAGGATCGATAAGTCAGAGGATATAATTATTGATTGTTGCTTCAGTAATTTCAATTAGACTAAGAGTGCAGTCTTGTTCTTTTAGTGGAATAGAACTTGATTAATAAATTATTTTGACTGATCAAGAGTTGACCGAGTCAAAATTAATTTATTAGAGCTTAGTTTAATTGGGTCCGATCAAGTCCCCTCAGTGGCTCCAATATATAGGGCTAAATAGGCTTATTACCTATTTTGGGCTATGCAGAAATGGGCCTGGGTTATGGTACTAGGGTTAGTAGGGTTTTGGAGTGTAAACAGATTATAAATAGTCTCATAAGACTGTTTTTCTGGATAACCTAAACCTAGAGGCGGGACACACACTAAAGTGTGAAGTGTGTGTTTTCTCTTGACAAAGAAAATCCTAACCCTAGTATAATCTAGAACCAAGGAGGTGACCACACACCGGCATAGCTTCTCTTGGAGAACACTGGTGAAGGCTTGAGGGTTTGGAGCTTTGAAACAAAAGAACAACACGCTACAAGGGTAATTCTTTCAACATCTATGTGTTCTACAGTTTTATTTAATCCAGTTGAATGCACGAAATAAATCAAATCTTGTGGAGGGATGTTTGATCATCACAGAAAATTAATTTTTGTGATGTCAAGATCCCGGTCTCCAACACTGATCAACAATCAAATTAAACTAAACAGATTTGTTTAACAAGTAATTTGTTAAATCACATTTTAATTTTGTATTAAATGGTATTGTTGATTATTAAGTGTCGTTGAAGGCTTTGCAGGCTGCTAAATGGTTGACAAAAAATAATACAGAATGTATTATTGTATATTTCACTGTCATGGTGATCTACCATTAGAGGGAGAAGTCAATGAGGGATCCTGATAGACGAATATGGAAATGAAAATGCACGTATATACTAAGAAACGGAAAGTTCAAATCATTTTAGTCTAGTATTAAGATGAAAATAACAGAGTTTTTGTCAATTTAAACTTTATTAGTACTTGTACCTCGCCCTTTGAAGAACTAGTCCTGAATTTCGACTGTTGTAACTGAGCTGCTGCCACTTCCAGACGCGTATTTGCATTGATTCTCAGAATTTCTGCTCCTTGTGTTCTGCTTTAACAAAAAAGAGATTTTATGAGTGCATTGTATTGAACGGTCAACTTAGATTTATTTCATCATCATGTCAACCCAAAAATTAGCTTTCTAACGACTGACCCGACTTACAGATAAGCTTTTTTGAAAACTTTGATCTCGCGCATTCTTTTGATCAAATCCATATTTGCCCATATTTCCTGACCCAACCTCTCTCAGCCGTATTAGTTCAGGCAATATCACTGAATCGAGGTCTGGCCTGTCTTTCTTCCTCAATTCACAACATTTTAAAGCTAGTTTCGCAAATATTGAAGCCTCCTCAACTGGCCAATCTTTCACCGTTTGATCAAGTATTTCTGCAAATTGTCCTTTCTCGATTGCCCTCTCAACATGATATGTCAAACCCATTGCAGGTCTTGCAGTGATGATTTGCAACAACATCACACCAAATGAGTAAATATCGGATTTTGTTCCTAACATCCCGGTTTGTTGATACTCCGGATCAATGTAACAGAATGTGCCTGCTGCAGCCGTCATTCTATATTCAGTATCAATACCATCTACAGAAGGTGGAACCAGCCTGCATAGGCCAACATCACTGATTTTGCTGACGTAGTTTTTGTCTAATAGAATATTGGCAGGTTTCAGGTCGCGATGCACGAAGGGTTCTGGCCTTGCCTGATGAAGGAAAAGAAGGGCAGTGGCGATTTCAGCAGCTATCCTAAAGCGGGTAGCCCATGGTATGGATGGAGTGCCATTCCTGCAGTAAAGCCTGTCTTCTAAGCTGCCATTTTCCATGTGCTCATATACAAGGCAACCATATTCAGGGCAGGCGCCCAAAAGGATAACCATATTTGGATGTCTCAGGCGGCTCAATACCTCAACCTGCAGCATGAATTATTAGATAAATAGAAGATTAACATTGACGTTTGGAGATGTTATATATTGAGTTCTTCATTCTTAATATCACGTGCTTCATGTGGAACTTGACTTTGGAATTGATACTGCGGGATGAACATGATTATGCAGATTAATAATTATAACTTTTTCTTATTTTGGTTTTTTGAGTGTTGTTCTATTCTTCAATTTTTGTGAAATTTTCTTTTAGAATCTTCTTGCATTTGAAAAGCAGTCAACAATAAGCACTATGTTCTGACAAGCATAGAAAGTTTGCCTGTAATCTGTTATGAACAAGGAAAGAACTTCAAATACGATGATCAAAATGGAATATTTCCAAATTTGAAAGAGCTCAATTATGTACAGATGTTCACAGCTAACCAAGTCAAAGATAGGATTAATTGCTATTATGAGTATCAACAAATTAAAAAGTTCAATAATAATATGTCTTGATTTTTAGTGGGATTTATGGGAATCTGAATCCCACATCGAAAGTATGGGTTTCATTTTGTGTGGTTTATATGGGCTTGGGTTCTCCAACCACATTGGCTAGCTTTTGTCGGCTGGCTCTTCCAAGTTCCATGGCATAATAGTTATCTGAGTACTAGCCGATAAATAGCTGCCTTAAGCCTGCATGGCATAGACTAGCCTTAAGATAAATGTTGTCCTGATGTTTGAATCTTATTCTTCATTCACCAACAGTTTTAGTGCATAAATAGAATATTTCTTTGATTATCAGAATGTTACACAGATAGGGTGGCATGCCCTCATCCGAACAGAAATATTAGTTTAATTCACTGGAAAACAAAGTTGGCAGAATATCCTGTTTGACATGGGAAGTTAAATATAGCTTGCCTGAAGTTCACAAACCCATCATTCTTTGTAGTTCAATGCGGTAACTGCAATTAATGAAAATTTTCCAAATCTTGTTTTGACGATAGAGAGATCCATACAACTAATCCTATAACCATGTATTAAAAAGGAAGACATGGTGATATATGCGACTGCCATAATGAAAGAATGGATATTAGTACCTCCTGATGGAATTGCTTTTGACCTTGTGATATTTCTGACCTCAAAACCTTAATTGCAACAGCTGTGTGATCAAGAGTAGCTTTATAGACAGGTCCATATCCACCTTCACCAATTTTTTCTGAATCTGAGAAGTATTTAGTTGCAACTTCGATTTCTTCAATTGAGTATTTTCTGCATCGAATTTCATTGCGTGCTAGTGCATCGATGGCTTTGTTTTTCTCTTCAGCTTCATGTTTGAACCTTATCTCTGCACGCTTTCGCTTCTCAGACTCCAATTCTGCTATGCGCTGCGCCTTTTGTGCTATTTCAACTGCAGCCTTACATTTTTGCTTCTCCCTCGCTACCATATCCAGTGCAGTCTTTTGGGCATCCTTGGCTTCTTCTAACTTGCTTGCCTCATCTGACTTCCATTGATCAATCTCCCTTACCTGGGAAAAACCATAAGCGATTCATACATGCAACACAGGATTATTCATTTGCATCCATGCAAATATATTAATGCGGCATGGCTGCAATTGTCGCATTACCTTCTCTCTAGCAGTTACTGCTTCTTTACAAGCTCCATTATACTTTTCCTTGATTTGCTTCAAGTCCAGTTTCAATCTCCTCAATTCGTCCTCCAGTTCTCCCTATACATGCAAGTCATTTAACCTTTCATAATACAGCTGTACATTAACAAGGGCTAAAAATATGAACACAGAATGCAATATCTGGAAATAGTAGAAAATACATGCATCGAAACTCGAGGTTAACTAAATTCTGCAATACACTTGGCTCTACTGAAAATATTTAGTCGACTTCTTCTAGTAAGGAAACAATCCAGTTAATTCTAGAATCTATTTTAGGTACATAATGAATTCAACATCAAAGGATCATAGCACAAATTTGTCTACTGATGCTTACCTTTCAGCTTTGGCCTACACATCATATGTTAATTTCTGATAAATTGATACAGCTACCTCAGTTTTTCTCTATAAACAAATTCGTTTCAGGAGACTTGTTCTTAAAACCAGCATGATCAAAAAAATCTCAGATGATTTCAAAGTATTAAAGGAATGGCTAAAAGCATATAATATCTATCTACACCCTGGGTGTCCAGGGTAACTTGCCCCAGGACCTAAGAGTTTCAGACCTCCTTTCGTTTTTGGTCCTACAAATCATTGCTGTTTCGTACTTACTGCTGCTTGAGAGGAGGTGGAGCTCCTAGAACCATCAAGAGTGTGGGGCTGGTCTAGAAGTTCAAAGGAGATATCGGATGATTGGAAACTTTGAAGGTCTGAATGAGAACTTGATTCAGATGCCGAATAGGATAAACCCTCTTTAGTTTGAACTCGAAGATTAAGATTGTCAACTGGCTTTTGTGGTGAAGAAATTTTGTTGCTTGACTGCCCATTGGGTGGAGTCATGTGCATGAACTCACTGCTGCATGTCACTGAACTCTGCACAGATGCAAAGCTAGTATTTGCTGACTGCTGAGGCAAAGGGCTTTTGGTGCTATAGAACCTTTCCCGTGGTGTCAGAAACTCACTGTTATTGTCCATTGAACTTTGAGGTGAAGGGATCCTGATGCCAAAGTGCCTCTCCTTTGGGGTCATTTGCAGATACTCTCTGTTAGTATTCACTGAATTTAAAGTCAAAGCATTCTTGCTCTCAAGATGCATGTCTTGATGACTGTCCAACGATCTTATGTGGCTTCCTCCATCCAAAGACGATATCTCAGAGGCAGCATTTCTCCAGCTCCCTTGCCTGAAAGTTAGAAATCAGAAATAAAATGTGAAATTATGAACACATCACAGTTGCTGCGGAAGTAGTGATAATTTAGGAAGAAAATATTACAATGAGAGGTGTAGAGGAAACGTTTCAGAGAAATTTAACAAAATCACATTATACATAAGCCAGGTATATCCATACTTCACTGCACACGAATGGGACCGTGGATATCTCGACTTACCAGTGAAAACTTTCACAAGCTGGGGTATGGGGTGAGTACCCGGTGTCAGATGATTGCCTTGCACTGTTGGACATGAAGGGTTGACTGACAGATTTAATTTTCAGTACTCTTCCCTTTGATATAGCATATACTGAACAGGTATCAGGTGCAGAATTTCCTAAAGAACTGGGAACATCTACATTTCTAAATGCCCTGATAACAGACAAAAAAGAAACATAGAGGAATGGGTGAAAAAGGAAATCAAATAAGTCTTAGACCTCATCAGGCACCATATAGGATATAATTTCCTACAAAATATGTGCCTAAATCTATTACAACGGATCAACAAATGTTATCTAAGGTTCAAGTTCCCATCTTATCCATGCTACTTATGGTCAAGTATATTGTCTCCCCATAGACCACTAATCTAGCAGCTTGAACTCTCTTTTAAATAACTGAACACTTGCATGAAACACCAATAAAATGAGAAACGACAGAAAATCATTTCTAATTAACAATCTCATTAATGACACTTCTTCTAAAAATCTGAGATGTTTAACTAGCTGAGTGACAAAGAGGAGATACAACAAAGAATACCTTGATATTGCACCTCGGCTACAAGCACCAAGGACAATGTTGGTAATGAAGTTGTCAGTGATATACTGAACAAGTGCACTTGCAACATCAACGGAATAGAGAATCACCTCCTTTGCACGAATCTAAAGTCATTACAATCGTGAAATTAAGCACAGGTAATCTATTCAGTGGCGGATATAGACTTTTGTTCGAGGGGGGGCACTACGTAAATAATAAGGAAATTTTTTTTAACAAGAATTATACATCGAAAACAAAATCAATATAATATATGAAATATGGTGGGCATCCTATCAGTGTTGTAGATGAAACATGGTGGGCATTTTTAATATAATATTTCGTGTAGTACATTATCTTGGCAAATCAATTTTCAACATATTCTTGAAGCCTCAAATGGTGAGAAGGGGCCTGTATCCACCATAGTGAAGTAGGCTGTATTATTTTCAACAATTATTTATGGCTGTAAATATCCACGACAAGATTCAATAATAAATATCCACAATTCTTGGGCCTCAAATGGTGAGAGGGGGCCTGGGACCCCCCTTGTCTTCAGGTAAATCCGCCACAGAATCTATCTACATGGAAAAATTTACAAGTTTCATATTACATATTTATATTCAATATCATCTAACCTATCTCAAACTTCTTCTCAATACAAATGATCATTCAACCAAGCCAATTCATAATGATTCCTTTTTAAGCCCTACTGTTCAATCAAGAGACATAAATTTAACCCAAAAACTCCATTATGAGATGAGAATATAATGAGCCTCACAATGAACAATAAAATTCTGGTGCCAAAGAATTTAACTCGTAATTGGTATGCATAAAGAGTGAGTTTTCATTAACATCTTGCTACATGTAGAAGATAGAAGAAGATGATATAAGATGCAAAGGTATTATTGGTATTCACACGCATAAAAAAGTAACAGTAACCTCGGGTTCAATGATTGAACAAAATTCAACTTCTTCATGGTCATACATAAATCGGAATGAAAATATTGAACAAACTATGAAAAGGTTCTGAAGTTACCCCCTTTCGAGCACAAAACCCGCGATAGGGAAGAAAGAACTGTTGTATTTCAGTTTGAGTTGGAGCACGACCTTCTTTAGGGACAACATCCTCTGCACAAGACCCAAATTCTATTTAAAAACTCAATGGAAAAGTTAATAGAATAAACAATAGCAATATAGACTTCAATCAAGAGTCAATAAATCACACATAATTATACAAAGATTGAACTCTTTTAGGTAAAATGACATTGGGACACAAAAATTAAAATCCTTAAATACAATTAGAACAGGATTTTTGAACAATAGGTAGAAATGCAAATGCCTAATTTAAAAACTTTAAACCATAATCGATACATGTGGCTCCAATGAACAAATCGTATAAAATATCGTTGAATCTCATAATTGGTAATTGCTAGTCAATATAAATTTAATTATCAACATCAAATGAAATATCAACACAATGATCTTCAAATGCAATTGACCATCAAGCATGAAATTTCATGAAATTCTTATCAAACAACGAAACATATACAATGAAGAAGAACGAGATACCTACGGAGATGCAAATTTTGTTGGGTCGTAACATGGACAAGGATAATTAGATTATCCTTCAAATCTAAATTCTCGACAGCCCATTTGACGGCATAATGGCTGTTCTTATCTTTGTCGATTGCCACGGCGTTCGAGATTGTGTCCATGTTATATTATTATTATGTGAAACGAGAAAGAGGACGGTCTGGTATAGAGGTTGCGCTAGGCGGCGCCACCAGAAAGTCCGTTGCTGGGGTGGCGCTACCTGGGCAGCTCAGCCATGCACGGACGTAAGCCCGCACCACAAAGTAGCGTTGGTAAATATGGAAAATGTTTTCACCAATTTATCTTTGCAAGGTACGGTATAATTTGGAGGCAAAGGCAATAAAGAAAATTAAAAAAATAAAATAAAATTTTGAAGTGGACCGGCCGATTTTTAACTTGTTTTTATGGTTTCTAATTTATGATTTTTTGTGCATAATTGAACCGGTTTCTAGTCAAACCGGCTAATCCAATGTAATTTTGACAATATCGATAGCCATGCACTACAAAATATAAAATAATTTAAAAAATATTTTTTAATTTTTTATATTTTAAAAATATTATTTTTATTTTTGTGACACTTGTCGTTACATTTGTTATGTTTATTACATTTTCATAAAAAAATATTTGTTATATTTGAAATTTAAAATGTAAAAAAATAATTGTAGAATTTTTGCATCGTTTGATATAGTTTATACATTAAAATTAGTTTATTTTAGTTGTTATATTTGACTTTTCAACTTACTTTTAACATGAAATCACTATGTTACTCTTAATTAGTAGAATGTCATTTCAAATTAAAAAAAGATAATTTTGTAATTTTTCGTTAAAATAATTTGAAAAATCAACAATTTCGTCTCAAATAAACCAATATTGATTTATAAACTGGTTTATTAATCTCTGTCAAAAGGGCTATAAAATCAAATATGTGGCAAAATTATCACATATTGATATTTTTAATAACTAGATACCTCTTTCCTACAGTGAGATCGACCGTAGATTGATCTCACACATATGATCGACCGTAGATTGATGAAATCTTGATGAGTGATGATAACGATTTGAATTGTGGTGGTTATGATTTTAGGATTGAGACAGTAAGTAGAACAAAGAAAATATCATTTGAGGGAGTTTCATTTGAGAGGTAGATTGAAAACGTAGAGACACACAGATGTATATATTCTTTTTTTTTCCCTTCTAGTAGTAGAGAAAACTCCATGCGATCGTAATTAAAGATCATTTTGATGTATAATTTTACATGAAAAATAGAAAAATAGACCTATAGTCACAAATTTGAAAATAATAAACGTGTTGTCACAAATTTTGATTTTTCTTTTGTGAGCTGGTTACATGCCACTTAACTTGAACGAAGTTATTTCACCACAAGATAATTGGAAATGAACTAAAAAAAAAAAAGTGGTGTGACATATGAAACCATATATTAGATGACTTCAATGCGGCACAAAGCTTGATCACTTATCCTCAAACTTAACGTTCAATCAACTAGTGTTACTTTTCGATCCTCTTGGATCGAAGAAAAAACTTTTTGTATTTTTATTAAATCGTTACATGATTCTCGTGAAATTTATTTTACTTCAAATTTTTAGACACTAGTTAAAGTAAAAAAAAAAAAAAAAAAATTCCAACTTTATATAATTAAACACGTAAAAGTAATAACTAAGTTGATGACTTATCATATTTCAATTGATAATAGTAACACATAGCCCCGTGACTCCATTATATTTAACTTGCAAAAGTTTCAAAATTTAAGAGGGCAGCATAAAAGTATGTACCAAAATCTAAAGTCCAATAAAATTTAGCCAACAAAACATTTTCACCAAACTTACACTTATCTATTAAAAAACAAAGGCCAGATCATACATACCAACCTACCCCTTTTTTTCTTTACTTGAGTTAGATACTCGTGGTTCTTGCTCTCAAATAAAGATCATTAAATGTTTAAGATAATGTTCAAAACTAAAAAAGTTTGATGAAGAGTTATTGTCATTATTTTTGGACTGAAGAAAACGAGAAAGAATGACGTAGGAAATAGATAATATTATGATAACAAAAAAAGTTCAATTCTATCAATGACCGAGACTGCACGACCGGTCTCATCTATCTTACGTGCCTCAATCCCTTTCGCTTAATTCAATCTTTTTCAAAAGAGAGTCGCACGAGGGTACTTTCGCTTGTGTTGCTTCCTATAACCGATCATTCATTCGAACATTTTCAAACTCACACAGGAAAAAAGAAGTCCCCGATAACCAAGTAGAAGACTATAAAGTATAACTGTATAAACGAGAAATATTTTCACACCAAAAATTCAATGTACACGACATTTGTTTGTGCATACCTTTCTACGCTTTACAAATAAATACTTTATTTCAATTATACAATTAATTTCTACAAAATGTAGTCAACAAAAAAAATTAATTTACATGACATCCAAATGTTATTTCCATAAAAAAAAAATTATTTTACAAGAAATTTATTCTAAAAACAAAAAAAAAAAATTGTCTACAAAAATACAAAATGAAGTCATAAATTGTAAATTCAATTTAATTAATTAATATATCTGTTTATTCTGGATATATCATAGTACCATTAAAAAAATAATAATACTTGATTAATTTGAGATAATTAATCTCTCGTCATCACAACTATCACACGAGCTTATAAAATCATCCAGAATTTAAAAAAAAAAAATTGATGGAAACTAAAAATTTACTCGACGTGTTTAGTTAGAGGAATAAACCTTTAGAATAAGAATCACAGTGATTTGTTCTTTAATTCTCGTGTTGATTTGTCGGATTCAGAATGACATTCTTATTCTGCACGTTAAGAATAAGATACTACTATAATTCAAAATGACGGTTTTGTTCTAATATCAATGGTAGGTATTGCTATAATGTCCAACGAGACACTTGTCCAACACTCATTAAATGAGTGTAATGACCCACTTTACACTCATCCAATGAAAGTTGGACAAGTGTCGGACATTATAACAATACCCACCGTGAACATTATAACAAGTGTTCAAAATGAATAATCATCACTAATAATTAGTAACACGTAGCAATTTCTTTATTTAAGTAAAGATGTTTTATTAAATAAAAAAACTCAATCGATAATTAATTTTAAAATTAGTTACTCTGCACGTCTCAATAGTCAATTTGTCAAGTTGACGACCAACCACGCTTCTCTTTCGATTGTGCCAACTAATGCATACAATCGTCAAACTTCAAAGTATTGTTCAAATTCGAACTTCGACCAAATAATTGAACTTCAAAATTTGCCACACCAACCTCTTATTTTCTACAAATATAATGGGAACATGGTCAATTGAAGAAACAAACTTGGACCACTAGCCAATTTCTTTACATAGACTATCTTCCATAAATGAACTTAACTTCCATTTTGACCTTGGTCAATACATGTAAATTGGGTCACGTTTTGCAAAATAAATTTATTTCAAATCTAATTGGCAAAATTTTGATGACTTCATATTCGAACTCTATAACATTTATTTGATCAAGATTCTTAGTTTATTCGAAGAAAAAAGCAGGATATATCTTCATTCCGATTCTAATTCCAAAATAATTATATTCTGATTCCAAGCAAACATGCCATATACAAAGAATTTAAATCTGCCTAATTTAGCTTCCCCATCTAATTTCTAAATCAAACAAGAACAAATTAGGGTTGTTTTAGCCTCGAGAGGCCCGCCATTGCCAAGCAAGGAAACGTGGTCTTCTTGAAGTCTGTCTCATGAAAAGTCCATGAGCCCCTTTGTATTAATTGTAAAGCACAACCTTGAACCAATTTTTCTTCATTTTTAATATGTGATAATTTCATCATATACTACAAAATATAAAATATTTCTTAAAATACTTGTCATACTTTTTTTATTATAAAAATACTGTTTTTTTATTTTTGTAACAGTTGTTGTTACATTTGTTATTTTGTTATTATAACTAAAATAACAAATGTAACAATAACTGTTACAAAAATAAAAAACAGTATTTTTATAATAAAAAAACATGACAAGTATTTTAAGAAATATTTTATTTATTGTGGTTATTTGTAAAAAAATCCCTTTTTATATTGAAGAAATCATTGATTGAGTTAGATAATTGAATCTACACGTGTCATATGTAGGAGTACTCCAATCAATAAAAGCTTTTCGCATACTTCTCTCTCTTGCTCGCTCGCCTCCCAAAGCCGAAAAAAAGAGGAAAAAAAAAAATCTTGGAGAGAGGGGCATTAACGGGCATTATTATTACTGACTATACTTGGATCCCTTTTTCAGTTCTTGGATTCTTTTGAGTGATTCAATTTGGTAAGCATACTTCAACTGTTTTTTCTTGATTTACAGTTAAATATCAGTCCCATGTAATGTAATTGTACTATCAAGAATTTGTTGTTCAAGAGATTTAATTGTCGGGTGAAATATTGGAGAAAAGGAGTAATTTTGATTAATAATTTAGAAAACCCATATTTCAAGAGGCTGATAAGGGTTGCCTCAGATCCATGAAACCTAGGTAACATGTGGCAAAAAGTCCCCATCTTTAAGTGTTTTCTTGTGAATCTTGAGGGGGGTTTGGTTTCCTTTTTCCTAGGTTCTTTTTCATGAACACCTTTGTTTCCCCTTCTTGAATTTACGGATAAGGGATTGATTTTGTCTTTTTCTTCACGTTATTGAGTATATAAGGGTTGGTGGTGGAGGTGGCAATTTGGTGTTCTTGGTTGTAATTCTTCTCGCGGAAGAATTTGGAAACTCCACATACTTGGAGATACTTCTACTCTGTTCAGCCTCAAATTCCTGTGTATAGAAGGTTAGTTCCTATCTTCCTCCCAGCAGATCTGATACTGATACGTCCCCGTCTTTTGTTCCATTTATTTTTATTTTTTGGTTTATTTTTGCTCTCGGTAGCTTACCTAGTTTTCGCCTGTTCCTTGGAGAAGTCTTGATGTAAATCTTGTGGCCCATTTGACTATAACTTTTGGCTGCCCTCGTGGGCGAGTATCATTGTTTGTTAATTGGTGGCTTGTAATGCTTTTGGTAATGGTTGGAGGTGTTGAATAACCTTCAAGTCTTGTCCAGTTTGTAGGGGGAAAGAGATGAATAGTTAAAGAAGTGATTGAACGAGTGTTTGGAGAGACTTGTTAGCAAGTGTCTGTTAGAATACTGGTTTTATAAAGGGGGAATGATGGAAGAGATGTCTCCAGCAGTTGCAGTTACTCTTAGCTTTGGTAATCATATGTGTGAAAATTCAGGAATTGCAAACCATGTAGAAATCACGCGACTCAAACTAGTGACAGATGCGGCAAGCTTTCTGTCAGATTCAGCACCAGTACCAAATGATAATTCTATTTCTGGTTCGGATAATGTGGTTCCCTTATCAATGCCTGGAAGAAGTGATTTGAGACCTGATGTGTCACAGATGATACAGAAGGAAGAAAATAGTCAGTTTATTCACAATACCATGATTCAAGAAAATGAAGAAGATGAAATCTTATCAGCGGGGGATGACCCTAGCATAATTAATAGCTTGGAGTTGCTGCCCCTGGATCCCACTTCAGATATAAGCTTGCCTCTGAATGCTACTTCAGAGACAAGCTTGCCGATTGCTGTTGAAATTGAGGGCACTGAGAATGGTCAAATAGTTGCGAAGGTCATCAGTCTGGAGGAAAGATGTATACAAAAGGAAGTACCTGCTGATATCCTAACAATTCCTGCTAAACCAAATGAAGACTGTTCTAATGGACCTACAATAAAGGCTTCTGTAGTTGCTCTTCAGTTGGCCAGTGAGAAGGATCCATGCAAAGGAGGTGTTAAGAGTGTCTTTGAGTTGGAGTGTGTGCCACTATGGGGTTCAGTTTCTATCTGCGGAAATAGGCCAGAGATGGAAGATTCTGTCATGGCTGTACCTCATTTTGTGAAAATTCCCATTAAGATGCTTATTGGTGATCGTGTAATGGATGGGATTAGTCAGACTTTAAGTCACTTGACCTCTCATTTTTTCGGGGTGTATGATGGTCATGGTGGATCTCAGGTATGTATGGTTTTTCAATGTTGATGATTTGTTTCTTTTCTGACACTAATTTGACTTGTTTTTCATTGTTGGAAAACATTTTGACATTCTGTGCATCACTAGTCAATCTGGGCACAAAAACTAGACTAGACAAGTGTGTGTGCAGAATTATATGTTTTCCACGACATAGTTTCTGCATGAATTTTGTTTTCCTTGAACTCATTCATTTTTTCACTAATTCTCTCTTTTTTGAGATAGTTTGTCTGTTTGGAAAACCTTTGGTTGGACTGACCAAAGGTGTTTAACCCTCCATCTCTTGAGACATTAGACAACTTAAGATGCAACTTCCTTGACATTATTTAGTTCATGTTTAGCAGTGCTGAAATTTTTTTTTAAGCGTTTATAAGTTGTGGGTCCTACGAAATGTGTGGATAATAAGAGTAAGTTGTGGGTCCTACGAAATGTGTGGATAAAAAATATGTTTGACTAGCTTAAATTATAATGTAAGTCTAGCCAAACAAGCTCTTAGTTAACTGTTATCAATTCTACACGTTCAAAACCACAATTAATATTCATCTTGAGTCAATTGTAACTGTGTGGAACTTCATTGTGTAGGTTGCAGATTATTGTCGTGACCGTATTCATTTGGCTTTAGTAGAAGAGCTAAAAAGCTACAAGGATGATATGGTGAATGGAAGTACTATAGATGCACGACAGGTGCACTGGCAGAAGGTTTTTACAAATTGCTTTTGCAAGGTTGATGATGAAGTTGGGGGAAAAGCAAGCAGAAACATCCCTGAAGAAAGTACGGATGCCTGCAGTACCACCTTTGAAGCTGTTGCCCCTGAAACTGTTGGGTCGACAGCTGTAGTTGCTGTGGTTTGTTCATCTCATATTGTAGTTGCCAACTGTGGGGACTCAAGAGCAGTCCTTTACCGTGGTAAAGAAGCTATTGCATTATCAAGTGATCATAAAGTAAGCTTGTGTTTATTAGTTTGGTTGCTATCAGTGCTGATCCTAGTAAACAAATTCATTTCTTTTCCTTTTGACTAACTTGCCAGCCAAACCGAGAGGATGAATATGCTAGGATTGAGGCATCTGGGGGTAAAGTCATACAGTGGAATGGACACCGTGTTTTTGGTGTTCTTGCAATGTCAAGGTCCATTGGTAGGTCTATTAATCTTTGCAGCAATAAATTGTCTGATTCTTGCATTTGCGCATGTGCATATAAATGGATGTGCGTTTATTTTATTTTAACGCCTTTATCAAAATTTGAGATGTCATTGGTCGTGCTATTTTGAATTTGAAAGTGATTAGTATGAAATCTTTTCTATTATCCATGTTACCGTCATGAGTTGATGCCAAAATCATAAAGAATGTCCAAGAGTTTTTGATTCAGCAAGTTCCACTTTCAGCTGGAGAGTTTCTATGTATGCTCTTCTTCTTGTTGTTGACCTGGCAGACTGCAGTGAAACTTCATGGCATTATTTATTAGCTTCATTCTTTTACTGGTTAACTCCATTTATTATAAGCCTATATCTGGTAGTGTTGAAATTATTTTTTAAGTACTTATAAGTACTTATATTATAAGTTGTGGATGAATTTGTGGATACAAAGTGGGTTGTAAGTTGTTGGTCCTACGAAATGTGTGGATAAAAAGTATATTTGATCAGCTGAAATTATAAGTTAAGCCCTACCAAACATGGGCTAAGTCAACTGGTCTCGTTAAGTTCTGTCTCTCTTCTTCACTTTTCACTTTCTTTCACACACATGCACATGCGAGTTCCTCGTGGTTCTAATTTACCAGACTTGTGGTTGATCTATTATTCTGTTTTACTTTTTTGTTTTTCCTTTTCTGGAAGGGGGAGCAAGATGCTTGGATTTTGCAAAAGAACAGTCTTGTGATTAGCCTTTTTTTAATACTATATTTACTTTTGTTGAGGGTAGCCGACTGGGAATAAATCTTAGTTTTTTGTTGTCATTTTTAATTTACTTCTGTTGTATGTATTTGTTATCAGTCAATGGTCACATCCTAAGCATTGTTGATGGGCTAGATATGTTACTTTAGTGCCACATGTTTATACCTTAACCTCTCTGATTAACTACATGGAAAGAAAATAACATATTTACTGAGAATAAGTTGAAAAGGTTCAGCCAATCTTAGCTTCACTTGGTTACTTTTTTGCGGTGTACTACTTTTACCCTATCATGTTTCTTTGTTTTGTTTTCTTTTTAATTTTTATTTGCATTATTGACTTATTGTGATTGTGGACATAGTTTAATGACAGCCACTTGCTCTTCATCTCATGAACCAAACGATTGAGGAAGGAAATGGCGTTAACATTAAGCTCTCTTTGGTCCTCTCTTTTCTCTCAGGTGACAGATTCTTGAAGCCATGGATAATACCAGAACCAGAAGTTATGTTTGTGCCCCGGGCTCGAGAAGACGAGTGCCTTGTTTTGGCCAGTGATGGGTTGTGGGATGTCATGACAAATGAGGAAGCATGCGAAGCAGCTAGAAAACGGATTTTGATTTGGCACAAAAAGAACGGGACTAACCCATTGGTGGATAGAGGCCAAGGAATCGATCCTGCAGCGCAAGCGGCAGCCGAGTACCTTTCGTCACTCGCACTTCAAAAAGGGAGCAAGGATAATATTTCTGTGATTGTAGTGGACTTGAAAGCTCAAAGGAAGTTCAAGAGCAAATCATGATGACATTGTTGACAATCACTTTGGTGCTTATATAGTTCTTCTATACATCATAAGCATCTCATTAATACATAACAGTCCATTAATTTTTCACATGGGCTTCAGGTGTGTATGAGAATAGTATTTTAGCATGTAATATAGAAGCAGTTAAGAAAATGACCCATGCCCAAATTTTGGTTATGCACCATGGCTATGTAAATTGAATACTTATATAAGTATCCATATATGTTGCTTAAATAGTATAGTTGTAAGTTTGCCAGATTAAATCCTATGTTAGTATTACTTACGCCTGAGTTCTTTTTGCCGGATGCTCAAATAATTATAACGTGATAACATGAAACCGAGAATGAGGTCGGATCTTGTTTCAATGGGAACTCCAGGAGTTGATCGTTTTAGTTGCAAGACTAGTTTCATGGGAAATGAATGAATTGATCTACTGACATGTCTTCTTGTGTAACTGATAGAACATATGAAATCGACATTTGTACAAGTTTCTACTTATAAATGCTGCCTCCACTTATAAGCAAGTGTATATATTGGCTCGCAACACTGACTGGTCAAGATTCAAGAAGATTATATTTGACCTACTGTGTGACAAATAAATCATGTTCTAATTAATATTTGATATTGACTTTTGTAATCTGATTAGACATTCTATTTGATGTTTGATAACTCTGAGAATTTTGCATTAAAACATAAAGATTTTAGGTTAGTCCAGCTGCCACATCTCCAACTGGGTTAGATGTAGTACCCACTTGGGGGCAGGAGAACATAATTCTGTCTTTATATATGAGAAATTATGATGTCCTAATCCCATTTTTAAGAGTCTTTGGTTGATGTTGTCTTTTAATAGTGGCATCATCTTTAAAATACCACGGTTGGTCAAATTCTCTAATATTGCCAATCTTCTTCTTGAATTCAAGTCGTGGGATTTGTAGTGAGTAATTTTATTTTAGCATTATCACGATAATTTACGAAAGACTTGTTGATGATAAATAGAATTAGCGTTAGATTCTTGGAAATAGGATAGATCCCCCTCCCTACTATTGAAAACATTGTTTCATCTACAATTCTCACTTTTTCCTCACCAGAACATAGAATATATGAAGAGAATAAATTATTAAAAATTGGTCATGTGATCCACAAAATTTGTTGCTAAAATCATTTTATTTTGTGTCAATATTTTAATGCTTTATTGCTAATTTTCGGGCCAAATTGAAGGTTGAGAAGATCCATTCCGTGAAGAAAATATATTCTCAAGATTTAAAATCCTATCCTACCTATATTAAAAGTATGGAAGGCTGGTTACTGTTCAAAATGGTCAACCAAAACATTGTTGTTTTTGGCTCATTTTGAACAGTAATTGGTACTTTCAACACGCAAACAAATTGGACCAAAATTGTAAAATGAAACCCAACAATGGCGTTCCAGCTCAGCCACCATCCACCCACTGCATGAGCCACCACCGTCGCTGCTTAAGCCCAACATCGTCTCTGTCACCTAAGACCGCCACCATCATCTCTTTCCTCTGATCTCCTCTGTATTTCCTTTCCGTCTTCAATCACGTACCTATAAAAATTCCTCCAACAAATTGAAATTTCTTTTCTACCTTACTGGATCCAAGAATTCTCTCAAAGATTTGTCTCAGATCTTGGTTCGAAGGTACGTTGGGTCTCAAATTATTGGGTCTAAAATTAGGAATTCAAAAATTAAAGCAATCAATGGCGGTGGAAATTAGTAATTTCATACCCAAGGATGCAGTGGATTGCTTAAGCAATCAATTTCAGTTTGTTGATTCCTAATTTCTGAAATTTATACCGCCACTGATTTCTTAAGAGCAATTCCAACCCAGCGCCAAAGTGAAGAGAAAACGCCAATATGCAGCAGATCTGATCTCCAACCGGACGCCAAAAACTTGCGCCGTTTTGAGAAGATGAACAGTGCTGAGCCATATATGGCGCAGCACTGTAGCAATGAAGTTGTATTTGGCGTGAAATATTATTCCCATTTTATCCCTGATTGGCTGAAGTGAACATTTACTTTTCCCTTTGTATCCTTTTTTGTTTACAGATTAATTGAGATATTTAGTAACAAAGCATTTTGTAACGCCCCGAAAATTTCGTTTCATAATTTTATAATTTAGAAAATCTAAATTCGTATTTTTCTTAGGAAAAATCCAATGATCTCCAAAAGTTATTAAGTTTGGTATGCCAATTTCAATAAGTTTAGGGAGAAAGTATATAAATCTTATTGGATTAAATTATTGAGGACTTTTTAAGAAAAATATTAAGTTGTGAAAATGTTTGGGCTTAATCAAATTTAACCCCATAGATAGAGACCAAGCTGAAAATTCTGGAAAAATACAAGTTAATTACAGTTTTGCCATTGTTTCGAACCAACTTTGCAACAATGGTGTGTATCGTGCGTTGATCCGTAGCCTATGCATGTTATACCATCGCGTAGTTCTTATCGAGATGTTTAAATTGATATCAAGTTTGAGTATTTTTCAAGTCGGGACTTGCCTTGAAAGTCGAGCCAAAGTGGTATAGTAAGAATTTATGTAATGCAGAAATTTTACCAAAATTTGGCTAAGTATGGAAAACTAGTCGGGCAGTCATTTTTGAGCTAATCGTACGAGCTATCGACTGACCCATTTCTTTTGCATGTGTACTCGTTGTGAAGCTTGAAGCATGAACTTTACAACGGTATAAAGTTTGACCAAAACGGAGCTCGTCTCGACCCCCAAATGTTGTCCCAAACATGGCTACTTGAAATAAGAAATCTGGGAATTTTTGTAATAAAATATTGGTTGAGTGGGACACATGTCATTTTTCATGATTATCACCTTAGGACATGTTTGGCAAAGCTTATTATACTTAAGGATCAATGTCGATTAATATTCGTATAAATAACTGATGAACTAATAAAATAATCCGATAAAATAAGAATAAGTAAGAATTTTCATGGATAAGCTAAACCAAACATGGCCTTCCCAAAACTCTATATATACACCTTCTCTTCTTGCCTTTTTAAACCAGAAAACTTGTAAAGAAACTCTGCTGAAATTCAAAGAGAAAAGAGGTAAGAATGAAAAGAAAAAATTGAAAGGAAACCAAGAACTTTTCCTTCTTCTTTGTATTTCTCTTGAGTTAGTGTGATGAAACACTAACCTAACAAGAGTTCATCACATTTACTCCAAGATAAGCCAGAAAGGTAGAAATTTCCGTCCATAAAGTAAAAACCCAGTTTACAGCAGTGATCCGAGGCTACTGGTAGCTTCAGAATCAACACAGTTTAGATTCTGGTAGCCCCGAATCTGCACTGCTGTCTGGTAGTTACATTTCCAGTTTAAAATAATGGGTTTTTGGACAGAAATTCCTCCTTAGCCAAGCCTAAAACATAAATTTTCATTTCCCCTTATTTTTGATGTATTAATTCTCCATAATCTTGTAACATTTCAGGTCAATAATCCAAGATAAAAGATTTCCTTTGTGCAGTGAGTAAAGTTTATGTGTTTTATTGTTTTATGTTGATTATGATTATAAGGATCAGAATATGCAGCATGAGTGTTATGATAAATGAATCTCCTCTTATGACTTACTGTTACCCATCAAATTTCCTATTTAAGTGATCATAGATATTGAAATTAAGTGCTTATACATGAGAAATTATAAGTAATAAAATCTGCAGAAAGTTAACTTCATGTTTATGACTTTGCATGTCTCATAAACTTATGTTTAAGTCGATTTTTGATGAGTATAGAATCTGCAGTATATGATGACTTGAAGTTATGGATTAAAATAATGGTTTATACCTAAATGAAGCCTTGTCTTATGTATTATTATTGTGGCTTTTTAGGCAATGTTTAATGTTGAATGTTATATATTCAAGTTGTGCTTGTTTGAGTCAAGAATGACTTAAAGTGTTACTGTAATAGCATGATGAATAGGAAGATGAATGACTTTTAGATCAATCATTTGCATGTTGATTGGGAATTACAGTAATATGTTATTTGAGGAAGAACTTGAAAGAATGTTTATGTGCAAGATTTCGAATGATGTTAGCAATTAAATCTTGTGTTTCCATGTGTTGCATCATGGCATCATTCAAGAATGAATTCATGATCTTAAACATTAAAGCAAAAAGTTATGTTTACATAATGATCATGAACAATTAAAGAATTCCCTATTTAGGTTGTACACCATGGGAGCAAGTCCCAATTTGAAGGTCACGGGCTACGAGATGCCCACGGGATGAGATGCCCAAGAATGAAATGAAAGTACTTGAGCAAAGTGCTCTAAGAAAATGAAAGTACTTTGAGCATAGAAGCTCTAATGATGTTGTGACCTTGTGTTTAGCAAAACACTATGAGCGCTCGGTGTACGACCCTAATATGGGAAGGGCCCAAAGAAAAGAAAAGAAATGAAAAGAAAAGAAAAGAAAAGAAAAAGAAATGAAAAGAAAGAAATGAACAGAAATGAAAAGAAAGAAAGAAAAGAAAAGTAAGAAAAGAATAATGAAACCATTCATGGTTAATACATGCATAGCATTTAAAGGTTTAGCATCCATTCTATGCATATTGTATTGGTTGTTTATGAGTGATCGTTAACGACATTTCATGAAGCATATATGTTGTCAATTGTTTGGAAGATAATATGTGTTTTATTCATTTATGTGAGAATTGGGCAATAAGAATCTCATTCAATGGAAGGTATGAATTATGTGCTTTCATGTTTATGTGTTACTTTGCTCACTAAGCGTCATTGCTTACAGTCGTTTAATGACTATTATAGGAAATGGATCGTATTTACGTGGAAGTAGCACATACCTATGAGAGGACATCGGCCAACGGAGTGGACTTCTATATCATCATGAAGAAGGACGTATGGGTTCGTTTTCCGCAATGGCCGGGATTGTATATAAAAGAAAGATCTTACAAAACAATTTATGTCTATGATGCCATCACATTGGAGCCGAAGGGGACTCTCTTTTTCATGTACTAGATAACCGAGAGTCTTGATGGTTGTTTTTGTAGTATCAAGGATTTAGTATCCCTTAGTTAATTATAAACCTTTTAAAGTTGTTAGTATTGAAACGTTTTTGAGCTATAGGTTTATAATGAGTGTCATTTCGACCTTTTTGTTATCGAAATGACGAACCATATTTTGAAAGAAAGGGATACTACACTTGTTGAAGATAGTGAAAATTGTAAGAGAAATCCTTGTGTAATAGTTTTGTAAGATGAAATTTTAAAGTACTTTAAGTAATTAAGCATGTGGAGTATGTTAAAACTTTTAATTACAAATGGTTTGTAATGCCCTTAATATCTTTTCTAAGTGTTTTGAGTAATACTGGAATAAGGTATAAAACTTGAAAAAGTTTAAAAAGAATTAAGTTGAAAAATTTAATGTCACAGCAGGAGGATACTAGTATCCACCTGCAGCTGAGTTTTAAGCTTTACTGAAGGCTACTAGTAGCCCTCAGCCGAGAAAAAAAAAAAAAAATTTAAGGAAAATTCAGAGGTCGTCACAAGCTTTGGTATCAGAGCCCCGGTCCAATGATTCTGTAGACTGTGATGATATAGAACCCTCGTTCAATGATGTCCTTTCCGGGTATGTTTTATTCCTTTTTCCTAGAATTATGATATCATATGAATTGGAATTTATATGTGGAATGAATTTAGAATTGTTAGAGATGTTCCTTAGTTATTGAAGTTATTAAAGTACATTAGAGGAACTACTCAACTAAGATTCTAAAGCTGGGAGAAATAGATTTCCTAGATTAAAGCTTTAAGCTACCATCCATGAGCTAACATTAGTCAAATATTAATTCATTCTACTCCAGCACAAAATCAATAACGATATAATAAGCCAATTGATGAAAGGTTTCATTCATAAGTTCCCTAAGGGAAGAGAGGCCCATACAATAGCAGAAAAGAGACAAAAACAGAGACCTTAATAGATTGTAGCAAAAGTTAGCAGTAAAAATTTCTACAATCATTAAAATTTCTTCCTCAAAAGTTAAAGTTAATCTTCATCTTTCAATCCTCCTCCGAGCTCTCTTCATTGGAATCTTTTAAGGCATCAATAGATTTCCTTAAGTCTCGCAATTCTTCCCGCACTTCAGTTTGAAAACACCACATGTCTACCATGAAGTCCTCCCAACTCTCTGCTGTAGGAGGCATGATAGCACCAAACGAAGAGGATTTCCTTGTTTTGACCCAAGCACCATTCACTAAAGAAAATTGTGCTTTTATAAGTGACTCTTCTCCAATCTCACTATTTCGGTGTAAAGAAACTAACACCTCATTCGAGAAATCCACCCCCAATCTACGCATCAAATCTGTAATGAGGCAACCAAAGGCCATTGTCCGAGAATCGGGATGAAAAATGAACTCGGAAATGCTATAGATGATCAAATCACAAATGTTAAACCTATGACCTTCAACTATCTTCCACATCATCCAAACATCCTCATGAGTCAACCAAGACAATCTACCTGACCTAGGCTTGAAAAAGTGGACCACAATGAGGTGAAGCAGCCTCATGTCTCTACTTAGACCCGCAACATCGAACCGAGGAGAGGTCAACTCCGAATCCTCATACACTACCCGACAAGCCTCCAACAAGTTAAATTTTGCTCCAAAAGCTACACCAGGCAGTGGCACTCCATATGTTTCAGATAGTAAACCCGCATCAATCATTAAAGATTTTCCCTTCACATATGTTGATACCCGATCAAAGACCATTGCCATCATCCAACATCTCAGCATTGCTATAGAAGCACCTAACGATTTTATCACAGTAACGCCCCTCTATCTCAAGAAATTGCATCCATTTAAATTCTTTGAACGTAGTTAGGAAAGGAAATTGCAAGGATTCCAAAAATTTTATATTAATGTATCTTCCAGGAGTAAGCTTACAATCCTTGAAAACGTCATAACGAGCAAATGACGATGCATCCTTGAACCACAGTGTAGGAAAATCTTCCGTAAAGGGCTGAACACCCCCGGCTCGCGAAGTGGAACCGCGAGTGGCCGCGACTCCTTTGGCATTCTTTGCTTCATTTTTCTTGGTTTTAAAATAGGAGCCTTGCCTTTCCCCTTTTGATTTTTTGAAGGAGCCATGGTTGATTTGATGAGAAATTGTTAGATTGAAAGTTAGGGATTTGAGATTTTGAATTTGGGAAAAATGTTAAGAAAGATGGAGATGAAGAGGCGGACAAAATGAGGAAGAAGAATGAAAGTTTTGGGCTAAAATCATGACTTAAATGGATAGTGGATTGGATCATGACTTAAATGGATAGTGGATTGGGTCATATAACTTTGGGTAATTAGTGGGCCTTTTGTGTGATTTTAAGTGAAATACTCATCATGGACTATTATTTTGGGCTGTATGAATTAAAGACCCAAAAGCTAAAAGTCTTGTGAATATATGTTGGGCCATTTTAAGATTGATTGAATATTTAAATTATAATTGATTATGGGTGTATTTGGAAAGAATGTTTGCGTATGCACATGTGGACGATGTTGAAAAAGTAACATGTGCATCATTCATGCTTAGTGCAGGCCATTGGTGGGATACTTTGGTCAGCATAGGAGAAACGACAAATTTGACTTGGGAAAGATTCTGTGAAATTTTTAGGACCAAGTATTTTTCTACGTCTGTCCGGAATCAAAAGATGAATGAATTTATACAACTACGTCAGGGGTTCATGACAGTATCAGAATACATTAGGAAATTTGAAGAGTTATCACGTTTTGCTACTCATATGGTCGGTACCAACGGACACAAGGTTGATAGATTTCTTGAAGGACTTAGGCCTGAATTGAACAGGGATGTGTTAATGTCCGGAATTCAGAACATGACATTTTCTGAGGTTGCTGATAAAGCTTTGCTAGCGGAACAAGCCGAGCTAAAAATTTCCAAAGCCCGTGAGACGAGATATCAAAATAAGGACCAAAATTTGGGAAAGAAAGGGTTTCGAGGAAACCAAATTTGGAGAAATAATAAGGATAATAAGAATAAGAGAAAATGGTCAGGAAAGCCACAAGGAATAGGATCGTACCAAAAAGGACCCAACCAGAAGAGGGATAAAATAGAGAAAAGGCCGGGTGACCAAGTAGCGACCAATTGTACCAAATGTGGCAAAAACCATTCAGGAGAGTGTTTAGTTGGTAAGAATGTGTGTTATACTTGTCACAAGCCAGGTCACATATCCGTTAATTGTCCCACAAGAGTGAAACAAGGAACTGCTAGAGCCTTTGCATTAGTCAGGCCAGATGTAGGGACGAGTAATGACGTGGTGGCAGGTACGATTTACATTAAGTCTAAACCTGTTTATGTATTATTTGACTCTGGAGCAACACATTCATTTATAGCCACAAACATGCTAAGAATACTCGAACTAGCCACTGAACCACTCCCTTTAGAAACGGAAGTTGTCATACCCTCTGGACCTAATTGTTTTGTTAATCACTATGTCCCTGATGTGTTGATTGAAATTAAGGGAAAAACTCACCCTGCAGACCTAATTTCTTTAGATTTGAAGGATTTTGATATAATCTTAGGCATGGATTGGCTATCTCGATATCAAGCAACCATTGATTGTAGGGCGAAAACTTTGAGTATGCCTGGAATAGGGACAATAGCTTTCCCTAAGCCTGAGAAAACACCAAAATTAGTCATATCTGCACTAAAGGCATTGAAACTGCTAGAGAAGGGTAATGAAGGATTTTTGGTTAGTTTACACCAAATTCAAGTCCAAGAAAAGTATGAACCCTCATTAACCACCATACCAGTAGTGCAAGAATATCCCGATGTTTTTCCTAAAGATTTACCAGGATTACCACCTGAGCGAGAAATAGAATTTGGGATAGAAATTGTTCTAGGATCTTCACCTATTTCTAGGACACCGTACAGAATGGCACCCACAGAACTTAAGGAATTGAAAAATCAGTTAGACGAATTGATTCTTAAAGGTTTCATTAGGCCTAGTTCGTCTCCGTGGGGAGCTCCTGTACTATTTGTAAAGAAAAAGGATGGCTCGATGAGATTGTGTATTGATTATCGAGAGTTAAATAAGGTGACCATTAAGAATAAATACCCATTGCCCAGGGTAGATGATCTATTTGACCAACTCCAAGGCTCTACAGTATTCTCAAAAATAGACCTCAGATCAGGATATCACCAATTAAGGATAAAACAGGAAGATATACCAAAATCAGCTTTCAGTACTCGTTATGGTCATTACGAGTTTTTGGTAATGCCTTTTGGGTTAACAAATGCTCCAGCGGCATTCATGGATTTAATGAATAGAGTATTCAAGGAATATCTGGACAAATTTGTAATAGTATTTATTGATGACATTTTGGTTTACTCGAGGACAAAGGAAGAACATGCCAAGCACTTGAGGATTGTCTTACAAATCTTAAGGGAGAAACAATTATATGCCAAGTTTAAGAAATGTGAATTTTGGTTAGAAGAAGTGGCATTTTTGGGACATGTAGTATCAAAAGATGGCATAGGAGTCGATCCTAGAAAAATAGAGGTTGTTCCAGATTGGCCACGACCATCATCACCAACAGAGGTTAGGAGTTTCTTGGGTTTAGCCGGGTATTATCGACGATTTGTTCAGGATTTTTCTAAGATCGCAACCCCATTAACTCAATTAACCCGCAAGAACATACATTTCAAATGGAATGAGGACTGTGAACAAAGCTTTCAGGAACTAAAGAAAAGACTCACTTCAGCCCCCGTTCTAGAAATTCCTTCCCCTGAAGGCGGATACACTATTTATAGTGATGCCTCCAAACAAGGATTAGGTGGTGTGCTCATGCAACACGGTAAGGTAATTGCATATGCCTCTAGACAATTAAAGCCGTATGAGAAGAATTACCCTACTCATGACCTTGAACTCGCGGCAATAGTGTTTGCTTTAAAGATTTGGAGACATTATTTGTACGGTGAAAAATGTGAAATATTCACGGATCATAAGAGTTTGAAATATTTCTTTACTCAAAAAGAGTTAAACATGCGGCAACGCCGATGGTTAGAGTTGATCAAAGATTATGATTGTATCATAAGCTATCATCCAGGCAAAGCAAATGTGGTAGCAGACGCGTTAAGCCGAAAGACACCAAAGAAATCAAGGGAATCGGGTAAAGAAATAGAAAATTTGGGTTTAGAAATTTTCACATCAGAAAATCTAAGGTTATCCGCTTTGGCCATTCAATCAACCCTACAGGATCGGATTAGAGAGGCGCAGAAAACAGATTCTTTTGCTGAGAAGATGAGGAAAAGAATAGCAACTGGAAAGCCCACTGACTATCAAATATCCACCCATGGACTTCTCCAGTATAAGGATAGAATTTATGTGCCTGAGGATGAAGGAATTAGAGAGGAAATTTTTCAAGAAGCTCACAATACACCATACTCGGTACACCCTGGATCAACAAAAATGTACCATGAAGTCAAGACATTATATTGGTGGCCAGACATGAAGAAAGAAATTGCAAACTTTGTAGCTAAATGTCTGATTTGTCAACAAGTTAAAGCTGAGCATCAAAGACCAGCAGGTACCTTAGAACCCTTACCAGTGCCAGAGTGGAAATGGGAAAATATCTCGATGGATTTTGTAGTAGGTTTACCAAGGACGGGAAAAGGATGTGACGCCATTTGGGTTATAGTAGACCGACTAACAAAGTCAGCACATTTTCTACCTACCAAAACAACATACAAGATGGATCAGTACGCAAATCTCTATCTCCAAGAAATTGTGAGATTACATGGAGTACCTAAGACTATCGTATCAGATCGAGACCCTAGATTTTTATCCCGTTTTTGGAAAAGTCTACACGAGTCTTTGGGTACTAAGCTGCACTTTAGTACTGCCTTCCATCCCCAAACAGATGGACAAACTGAGAGAACAATTCAAACTCTTGAAGACATGCTTAGGGCAAATGTTTTGCAGTTTAATGGAAGTTGGGACAAGTATTTGCCTTTAGTCGAATTTGAATATAACAACAGTTATCAAGCATCCATAAAAATGCCACCGTATGAAGCATTATACGGTAGGAAGTGTCGATCACCCCTATACTGGGATGAAGTTGGTGAACGAAGGATGTTGGGACCAGATTTGGTTCAAGACATGACAACAATCATCGAGAAGATTCAAAGAAATATTTTTACGGCCCAGGATCGACAGCGAAGCTATGCAAATAAACGACGTAGACCCTTAGAATTCGAAGTTGGAGACAAAGTATTTATTAAAATTTCGCCAATCAAGAGAATGTTTAGGTTCGGAAAGAAAGGAAAACTAACTCCGAGATACATTGGGCCATTTGAGATCAAGGAGAGAATAGGAACTTTGGCCTACAAACTGGAATTACCTGTCCAGTTAGCAAAAGTACACAATGTATTTCATGTGTCCACTCTCCGAAAATATATTCCCGATCCATCACATGTACTTAAGGACATTCCTACGGAGATGCAAGCGGATTTAACATGGGAAGAACAACCCGTAAGGATCCTTATGCGAGAGACAAAACGCCTTCGTAACAAAGAAGTACCTTTGGTAAAAGTCCTGTGGAGAAGCAACACGATTGAAGAAGAGACATGGGAACGAGAAGATGAAATGAAGAAGAAATTTCCCGAACTTTTCTAGGTAAATTTCGAGGACGAAATTCTTTAAGGGGGGGAGATTGTAACGCCCCGAAAATTTCGTTTCATAATTTTATAATTTAGAAAATCTAAATTCGTATTTTTCTTAGGAAAAATCCAATGATCTCCAAAAGTTGTTAAGTTTGGTATGCCAATTTCAATAAGTTTAGGGAGAAAGTATATAAATCTTATTGGATTAAATTATTGAGGACTTTTTAAGAAAAATATTAAGTTGTGAAAATGTTTGGGCTTAATCAAATTTAACCCCATAGATAGAGACCAAGCTGAAAATTCTGGAAAAATACAAGTTAATTACAGTTTTGCCATTGTTTCGAACCAACTTTGCAACAATGGTGTGTATCGTGCGTTGATCCGTAGCCTATGCATGTTATACCATCGCGTAGTTCTTATCGAGATGTTTAAATTGATATCAAGTTTGAGTATTTTTCAAGTCGGGACTTGCCTTGAAAGTCGAGCCAAAGTGGTATAGTAAGAATTTATGTAATGCAGAAATTTTACCAAAATTTGGCTAAGTATGGAAAACTAGTCGGGCAGTCATTTTTGAGCTAATCGTACGAGCTATCGACTGACCCATTTCTTTTGCATGTGTACTCGTTGTGAAGCTTGAAGCATGAACTTTACAACGGTATAAAGTTTGACCAAAACGGAGCTCGTCTCGACCCCCAAATGTTGTCCCAAACATGGCTACTTGAAATAAGAAATCTGGGAATTTTTGTAATAAAATATTGGTTGAGTGGGACACATGTCATTTTTCATGATTATCACCTTAGGACATGTTTGGCAAAGCTTATTATACTTAAGGATCAATGTCGATTAATATTCGTATAAATAACTGATGAACTAATAAAATAATCCGATAAAATAAGAATAAGTAAGAATTTTCATGGATAAGCTAAACCAAACATGGCCTTCCCAAAACTCTATATATACACCTTCTCTTCTTGCCTTTTTAAACCAGAAAACTTGTAAAGAAACTCTGCTGAAATTCAAAGAGAAAAGAGGTAAGAATGAAAAGAAAAAATTGAAAGGAAACCAAGAACTTTTCCTTCTTCTTTGTATTTCTCTTGAGTTAGTGTGATGAAACACTAACCTAACAAGAGTTCATCACATTTACTCCAAGATAAGCCAGAAAGGTAGAAATTTCCGTCCATAAAGTAAAAACCCAGTTTACAGCAGTGATCCGAGGCTACTGGTAGCTTCAGAATCAACACAGTTTAGATTCTGGTAGCCCCGAATCTGCACTGCTGTCTGGTAGTTACATTTCCAGTTTAAAATAATGGGTTTTTGGACAGAAATTCCTCCTTAGCCAAGCCTAAAACATAAATTTTCATTTCCCCTTATTTTTGATGTATTAATTCTCCATAATCTTGTAACATTTCAGGTCAATAATCCAAGATAAAAGATTTCCTTTGTGCAGTGAGTAAAGTTTATGTGTTTTATTGTTTTATGTTGATTATGATTATAAGGATCAGAATATGCAGCATGAGTGTTATGATAAATGAATCTCCTCTTATGACTTACTGTTACCCATCAAATTTCCTATTTAAGTGATCATAGATATTGAAATTAAGTGCTTATACATGAGAAATTATAAGTAATAAAATCTGCAGAAAGTTAACTTCATGTTTATGACTTTGCATGTCTCATAAACTTATGTTTAAGTCGATTTTTGATGAGTATAGAATCTGCAGTATATGATGACTTGAAGTTATGGATTAAAATAATGGTTTATACCTAAATGAAGCCTTGTCTTATGTATTATTATTGTGGCTTTTTAGGCAATGTTTAATGTTGAATGTTATATATTCAAGTTGTGCTTGTTTGAGTCAAGAATGACTTAAAGTGTTACTGTAATAGCATGATGAATAGGAAGATGAATGACTTTTAGATCAATCATTTGCATGTTGATTGGGAATTACAGTAATATGTTATTTGAGGAAGAACTTGAAAGAATGTTTATGTGCAAGATTTCGAATGATGTTAGCAATTAAATCTTGTGTTTCCATGTGTTGCATCATGGCATCATTCAAGAATGAATTCATGATCTTAAACATTAAAGCAAAAAGTTATGTTTACATAATGATCATGAACAATTAAAGAATTCCCTATTTAGGTTGTACACCATGGGAGCAAGTCCCAATTTGAAGGTCACGGGCTACGAGATGCCCACGGGATGAGATGCCCAAGAATGAAATGAAAGTACTTGAGCAAAGTGCTCTAAGAAAATGAAAGTACTTTGAGCATAGAAGCTCTAATGATGTTGTGACCTTGTGTTTAGCAAAACACTATGAGCGCTCGGTGTACGACCCTAATATGGGAAGGGCCCAAAGAAAAGAAAAGAAATGAAAAGAAAAGAAAAGAAAAGAAAAAGAAATGAAAAGAAAGAAATGAACAGAAATGAAAAGAAAGAAAGAAAAGAAAAGTAAGAAAAGAATAATGAAACCATTCATGGTTAATACATGCATAGCATTTAAAGGTTTAGCATCCATTCTATGCATATTGTATTGGTTGTTTATGAGTGATCGTTAACGACATTTCATGAAGCATATATGTTGTCAATTGTTTGGAAGATAATATGTGTTTTATTCATTTATGTGAGAATTGGGCAATAAGAATCTCATTCAATGGAAGGTATGAATTATGTGCTTTCATGTTTATGTGTTACTTTGCTCACTAAGCGTCATTGCTTACAGTCGTTTAATGACTATTATAGGAAATGGATCGTATTTACGTGGAAGTAGCACATACCTATGAGAGGACATCGGCCAACGGAGTGGACTTCTATATCATCATGAAGAAGGACGTATGGGTTCGTTTTCCGCAATGGCCGGGATTGTATATAAAAGAAAGATCTTACAAAACAATTTATGTCTATGATGCCATCACATTGGAGCCGAAGGGGACTCTCTTTTTCATGTACTAGATAACCGAGAGTCTTGATGGTTGTTTTTGTAGTATCAAGGATTTAGTATCCCTTAGTTAATTATAAACCTTTTAAAGTTGTTAGTATTGAAACGTTTTTGAGCTATAGGTTTATAATGAGTGTCATTTCGACCTTTTTGTTATCGAAATGACGAACCATATTTTGAAAGAAAGGGATACTACACTTGTTGAAGATAGTGAAAATTGTAAGAGAAATCCTTGTGTAATAGTTTTGTAAGATGAAATTTTAAAGTACTTTAAGTAATTAAGCATGTGGAGTATGTTAAAACTTTTAATTACAAATGGTTTGTAATGCCCTTAATATCTTTTCTAAGTGTTTTGAGTAATACTGGAATAAGGTATAAAACTTGAAAAAGTTTAAAAAGAATTAAGTTGAAAAATTTAATGTCACAGCAGGAGGATACTAGTATCCACCTGCAGCTGAGTTTTAAGCTTTACTGAAGGCTACTAGTAGCCCTCAGCCGAGAAAAAAAAAAAAATTTAAGGAAAATTCAGAGGTCGTCACAAGCTTTGGTATCAGAGCCCCGGTCCAATGATTCTGTAGACTGTGATGATATAGAACCCTCGTTCAATGATGTCCTTTCCGGGTATGTTTTATTCCTTTTTCCTAGAATTATGATATCATATGAATTGGAATTTATATGTGGAATGAATTTAGAATTGTTAGAGATGTTCCTTAGTTATTGAAGTTATTAAAGTACATTAGAGGAACTACTCAACTAAGATTCTAAAGCTGGGAGAAATAGATTTCCTAGATTAAAGCTTTAAGCTACCATCCATGAGCTAACATTAGTCAAATATTAATTCATTCTACTCCAGCACAAAATCAATAACGATATAATAAGCCAATTGATGAAAGGTTTCATTCATAAGTTCCCTAAGGGAAGAGAGGCCCATACAATAGCAGAAAAGAGACAAAAACAGAGACCTTAATAGATTGTAGCAAAAGTTAGCAGTAAAAATTTCTACAATCATTAAAATTTCTTCCTCAAAAGTTAAAGTTAATCTTCATCTTTCAATCCTCCTCCGAGCTCTCTTCATTGGAATCTTTTAAGGCATCAATAGATTTCCTTAAGTCTCGCAATTCTTCCCGCACTTCAGTTTGAAAACACCACATGTCTACCATGAAGTCCTCCCAACTCTCTGCTGTAGGAGGCATGATAGCACCAAACGAAGAGGATTTCCTTGTTTTGACCCAAGCACCATTCACTAAAGAAAATTGTGCTTTTATAAGTGACTCTTCTCCAATCTCACTATTTCGGTGTAAAGAAACTAACACCTCATTCGAGAAATCCACCCCCAATCTACGCATCAAATCTGTAATGAGGCAACCAAAGGCCATTGTCCGAGAATCGGGATGAAAAATGAACTCGGAAATGCTATAGATGATCAAATCACAAATGTTAAACCTATGACCTTCAACTATCTTCCACATCATCCAAACATCCTCATGAGTCAACCAAGACAATCTACCTGACCTAGGCTTGAAAAAGTGGACCACAATGAGGTGAAGCAGCCTCATGTCTCTACTTAGACCCGCAACATCGAACCGAGGAGAGGTCAACTCCGAATCCTCATACACTACCCGACAAGCCTCCAACAAGTTAAATTTTGCTCCAAAAGCTACACCAGGCAGTGGCACTCCATATGTTTCAGATAGTAAACCCGCATCAATCATTAAAGATTTTCCCTTCACATATGTTGATACCCGATCAAAGACCATTGCCATCATCCAACATCTCAGCATTGCTATAGAAGCACCTAACGATTTTATCACAGTAACGCCCCTCTATCTCAAGAAATTGCATCCATTTAAATTCTTTGAACGTAGTTAGGAAAGGAAATTGCAAGGATTCCAAAAATTTTATATTAATGTATCTTCCAGGAGTAAGCTTACAATCCTTGAAAACGTCATAACGAGCAAATGACGATGCATCCTTGAACCACAGTGTAGGAAAATCTTCCGTAAAGGGCTGAACACCCCCGGCTCGCGAAGTGGAACCGCGAGTGGCCGCGACTCCTTTGGCATTCTTTGCTTCATTTTTCTTGGTTTTAAAATAGGAGCCTTGCCTTTCCCCTTTTGATTTTTTGAAGGAGCCATGGTTGATTTGATGAGAAATTGTTAGATTGAAAGTTAGGGATTTGAGATTTTGAATTTGGGAAAAATGTTAAGAAAGATGGAGATGAAGAGGCGGACAAAATGAGGAAGAAGAATGAAAGTTTTGGGCTAAAATCATGACTTAAATGGATAGTGGATTGGATCATGACTTAAATGGATAGTGGATTGGGTCATATAACTTTGGGTAATTAGTGGGCCTTTTGTGTGATTTTAAGTGAAATACTCATCATGGACTATTATTTTGGGCTGTATGAATTAAAGACCCAAAAGCTAAAAGTCTTGTGAATATATGTTGGGCCATTTTAAGATTGATTGAATATTTAAATTATAATTGATTATGGGTGTATTTGGAAAGAATGTTTGCGTATGCACATGTGGACGATGTTGAAAAAGTAACATGTGCATCATTCATGCTTAGTGCAGGCCATTGGTGGGATACTTTGGTCAGCATAGGAGAAACGACAAATTTGACTTGGGAAAGATTCTGTGAAATTTTTAGGACCAAGTATTTTTCTACGTCTGTCCGGAATCAAAAGATGAATGAATTTATACAACTACGTCAGGGGTTCATGACAGTATCAGAATACATTAGGAAATTTGAAGAGTTATCACGTTTTGCTACTCATATGGTCGGTACCAACGGACACAAGGTTGATAGATTTCTTGAAGGACTTAGGCCTGAATTGAACAGGGATGTGTTAATGTCCGGAATTCAGAACATGACATTTTCTGAGGTTGCTGATAAAGCTTTGCTAGCGGAACAAGCCGAGCTAAAAATTTCCAAAGCCCGTGAGACGAGATATCAAAATAAGGACCAAAATTTGGGAAAGAAAGGGTTTCGAGGAAACCAAATTTGGAGAAATAATAAGGATAATAAGAATAAGAGAAAATGGTCAGGAAAGCCACAAGGAATAGGATCGTACCAAAAAGGACCCAACCAGAAGAGGGATAAAATAGAGAAAAGGCCGGGTGACCAAGTAGCGACCAATTGTACCAAATGTGGCAAAAACCATTCAGGAGAGTGTTTAGTTGGTAAGAATGTGTGTTATACTTGTCACAAGCCAGGTCACATATCCGTTAATTGTCCCACAAGAGTGAAACAAGGAACTGCTAGAGCCTTTGCATTAGTCAGGCCAGATGTAGGGACGAGTAATGACGTGGTGGCAGGTACGATTTACATTAAGTCTAAACCTGTTTATGTATTATTTGACTCTGGAGCAACACATTCATTTATAGCCACAAACATGCTAAGAATACTCGAACTAGCCACTGAACCACTCCCTTTAGAAACGGAAGTTGTCATACCCTCTGGACCTAATTGTTTTGTTAATCACTATGTCCCTGATGTGTTGATTGAAATTAAGGGAAAAACTCACCCTGCAGACCTAATTTCTTTAGATTTGAAGGATTTTGATATAATCTTAGGCATGGATTGGCTATCTCGATATCAAGCAACCATTGATTGTAGGGCGAAAACTTTGAGTATGCCTGGAATAGGGACAATAGCTTTCCCTAAGCCTGAGAAAACACCAAAATTAGTCATATCTGCACTAAAGGCATTGAAACTGCTAGAGAAGGGTAATGAAGGATTTTTGGTTAGTTTACACCAAATTCAAGTCCAAGAAAAGTATGAACCCTCATTAACCACCATACCAGTAGTGCAAGAATATCCCGATGTTTTTCCTGAAGATTTACCAGGATTACCACCTGAGCGAGAAATAGAATTTGGGATAGAAATTGTTCCAGGATCTTCACCTATTTCTAGGACACCGTACAGAATGGCACCCACAGAACTTAAGGAATTGAAAAATCAGTTAGACGAATTGATTCTTAAAGGTTTCATTAGGCCTAGTTCGTCTCCGTGGGGAGCTCCTGTACTATTTGTAAAGAAAAAGGATGGCTCGATGAGATTGTGTATTGATTATCGAGAGTTAAATAAGGTGACCATTAAGAATAAATACCCATTGCCCAGGGTAGATGATCTATTTGACCAACTCCAAGGCTCTACAGTATTCTCAAAAATAGACCTCAGATCAGGATATCACCAATTAAGGATAAAACAGGAAGATATACCAAAATCAGCTTTCAGTACTCGTTATGGTCATTACGAGTTTTTGGTAATGCCTTTTGGGTTAACAAATGCTCCAGCGGCATTCATGGATTTAATGAATAGAGTATTCAAGGAATATCTGGACAAATTTGTAATAGTATTTATTGATGACATTTTGGTTTACTCGAGGACAAAGGAAGAACATGCCAAGCACTTGAGGATTGTCTTACAAATCTTAAGGGAGAAACAATTATATGCCAAGTTTAAGAAATGTGAATTTTGGTTAGAAGAAGTGGCATTTTTGGGACATGTAGTATCAAAAGATGGCATAGGAGTCGATCCTAGAAAAATAGAGGCTGTTCCAGATTGGCCACGACCATCATCACCAACAGAGGTTAGGAGTTTCTTGGGTTTAGCCGGGTATTATCGACGATTTGTTCAGGATTTTTCTAAGATCGCAACCCCATTAACTCAATTAACCCGCAAGAACATACATTTCAAATGGAATGAGGACTGTGAACAAAGCTTTCAGGAACTAAAGAAAAGACTCACTTCAGCCCCCGTTCTAGAAATTCCTTCCCCTGAAGGCGGATACACTATTTATAGTGATGCCTCCAAACAAGGATTAGGTGGTGTGCTCATGCAACACGGTAAGGTAATTGCATATGCCTCTAGACAATTAAAGCCGTATGAGAAGAATTACCCTACTCATGACCTTGAACTCGCGGCAATAGTGTTTGCTTTAAAGATTTGGAGACATTATTTGTACGGTGAAAAATGTGAAATATTCACGGATCATAAGAGTTTGAAATATTTCTTTACTCAAAAAGAGTTAAACATGCGGCAACGCCGATGGTTAGAGTTGATCAAAGATTATGATTGTATCATAAGCTATCATCCAGGCAAAGCAAATGTGGTAGCAGACGCGTTAAGCCGAAAGACACCAAAGAAATCAAGGGAATCGGGTAAAGAAATAGAAAATTTGGGTTTAGAAATTTTCACATCAGAAAATCTAAGGTTATCCGCTTTGGCCATTCAATCAACCCTACAGGATCGGATTAGAGAGGCGCAGAAAACAGATTCTTTTGCTGAGAAGATGAGGAAAAGAATAGCAACTGGAAAGCCCACTGACTATCAAATATCCACCCATGGACTTCTCCAGTATAAGGATAGAATTTATGTGCCTGAGGATGAAGGAATTAGAGAGGAAATTTTTCAAGAAGCTCACAATACACCATACTCGGTACACCCTGGATCAACAAAAATGTACCATGAAGTCAAGACATTATATTGGTGGCCAGACATGAAGAAAGAAATTGCAAACTTTGTAGCTAAATGTCTGATTTGTCAACAAGTTAAAGCTGAGCATCAAAGACCAGCAGGTACCTTAGAACCCTTACCAGTGCCAGAGTGGAAATGGGAAAATATCTCGATGGATTTTGTAGTAGGTTTACCAAGGACGGGAAAAGGATGTGACGCCATTTGGGTTATAGTAGACCGACTAACAAAGTCAGCACATTTTCTACCTACCAAAACAACATACAAGATGGATCAGTACGCAAATCTCTATCTCCAAGAAATTGTGAGATTACATGGAGTACCTAAGACTATCGTATCAGATCGAGACCCTAGATTTTTATCCCGTTTTTGGAAAAGTCTACACGAGTCTTTGGGTACTAAGCTGCACTTTAGTACTGCCTTCCATCCCCAAACAGATGGACAAACTGAGAGAACAATTCAAACTCTTGAAGACATGCTTAGGGCAAATGTTTTGCAGTTTAATGGAAGTTGGGACAAGTATTTGCCTTTAGTCGAATTTGAATATAACAACAGTTATCAAGCATCCATAAAAATGCCACCGTATGAAGCATTATACGGTAGGAAGTGTCGATCACCCCTATACTGGGATGAAGTTGGTGAACGAAGGATGTTGGGACCAGATTTGGTTCAAGACATGACAACAATCATCGAGAAGATTCGAAGAAATATTTTTACGGCCCAGGATCGACAGCGAAGCTATGCAAATAAACGACGTAGACCCTTAGAATTCGAAGTTGGAGACAAAGTATTTATTAAAATTTCGCCAATCAAGAGAATGTTTAGGTTCGGAAAGAAAGGAAAACTAACTCCGAGATACATTGGGCCATTTGAGATCAAGGAGAGAATAGGAACTTTGGCCTACAAACTGGAATTACCTGTCCAGTTAGCAAAAGTACACAATGTATTTCATGTGTCCACTCTCCGAAAATATATTCCCGATCCATCACATGTACTTAAGGACATTCCTACGGAGATGCAAGCGGATTTAACATGGGAAGAACAACCCGTAAGGATCCTTATGCGAGAGACAAAACGCCTTCGTAACAAAGAAGTACCTTTGGTAAAAGTCCTGTGGAGAAGCAACACGATTGAAGAAGAGACATGGGAACGAGAAGATGAAATGAAGAAGAAATTTCCCGAACTTTTCTAGGTAAATTTCGAGGACGAAATTCTTTAAGGGGGGGAGATTGTAACGCCCCGAAAATTTCGTTTCATAATTTTATAATTTAGAAAATCTAAATTCGTATTTTTCTTAGGAAAAATCCAATGATCTCCAAAAGTTGTTAAGTTTGGTATGCCAATTTCAATAAGTTTAGGGAGAAAGTATATAAATCTTATTGGATTAAATTATTGAGGACTTTTTAAGAAAAATATTAAGTTGTGAAAATGTTTGGGCTTAATCAAATTTAACCCCATAGATAGAGACCAAGCTGAAAATTCTGGAAAAATACAAGTTAATTACAGTTTTGCCATTGTTTCGAACCAACTTTGCAACAATGGTGTGTATCGTGCGTTGATCCGTAGCCTATGCATGTTATACCATCGCGTAGTTCTTATCGAGATGTTTAAATTGATATCAAGTTTGAGTATTTTTCAAGTCGGGACTTGCCTTGAAAGTCGAGCCAAAGTGGTATAGTAAGAATTTATGTAATGCAGAAATTTTACCAAAATTTGGCTAAGTATGGAAAACTAGTCGGGCAGTCATTTTTGAGCTAATCGTACGAGCTATCGACTGACCCATTTCTTTTGCATGTGTACTCGTTGTGAAGCTTGAAGCATGAACTTTACAACGGTATAAAGTTTGACCAAAACGGAGCTCGTCTCGACCCCCAAATGTTGTCCCAAACATGGCTACTTGAAATAAGAAATCTGGGAATTTTTGTAATAAAATATTGGTTGAGTGGGACACATGTCATTTTTCATGATTATCACCTTAGGACATGTTTGGCAAAGCTTATTATACTTAAGGATCAATGTCGATTAATATTCGTATAAATAACTGATGAACTAATAAAATAATCCGATAAAATAAGAATAAGTAAGAATTTTCATGGATAAGCTAAACCAAACATGGCCTTCCCAAAACTCTATATATACACCTTCTCTTCTTGCCTTTTTAAACCAGAAAACTTGTAAAGAAACTCTGCTGAAATTCAAAGAGAAAAGAGGTAAGAATGAAAAGAAAAAATTGAAAGGAAACCAAGAACTTTTCCTTCTTCTTTGTATTTCTCTTGAGTTAGTGTGATGAAACACTAACCTAACAAGAGTTCATCACATTTACTCCAAGATAAGCCAGAAAGGTAGAAATTTCCGTCCATAAAGTAAAAACCCAGTTTACAGCAGTGATCCGAGGCTACTGGTAGCTTCAGAATCAACACAGTTTAGATTCTGGTAGCCCCGAATCTGCACTGCTGTCTGGTAGTTACATTTCCAGTTTAAAATAATGGGTTTTTGGACAGAAATTCCTCCTTAGCCAAGCCTAAAACATAAATTTTCATTTCCCCTTATTTTTGATGTATTAATTCTCCATAATCTTGTAACATTTCAGGTCAATAATCCAAGATAAAAGATTTCCTTTGTGCAGTGAGTAAAGTTTATGTGTTTTATTGTTTTATGTTGATTATGATTATAAGGATCAGAATATGCAGCATGAGTGTTATGATAAATGAATCTCCTCTTATGACTTACTGTTACCCATCAAATTTCCTATTTAAGTGATCATAGATATTGAAATTAAGTGCTTATACATGAGAAATTATAAGTAATAAAATCTGCAGAAAGTTAACTTCATGTTTATGACTTTGCATGTCTCATAAACTTATGTTTAAGTCGATTTTTGATGAGTATAGAATCTGCAGTATATGATGACTTGAAGTTATGGATTAAAATAATGGTTTATACCTAAATGAAGCCTTGTCTTATGTATTATTATTGTGGCTTTTTAGGCAATGTTTAATGTTGAATGTTATATATTCAAGTTGTGCTTGTTTGAGTCAAGAATGACTTAAAGTGTTACTGTAATAGCATGATGAATAGGAAGATGAATGACTTTTAGATCAATCATTTGCATGTTGATTGGGAATTACAGTAATATGTTATTTGAGGAAGAACTTGAAAGAATGTTTATGTGCAAGATTTCGAATGATGTTAGCAATTAAATCTTGTGTTTCCATGTGTTGCATCATGGCATCATTCAAGAATGAATTCATGATCTTAAACATTAAAGCAAAAAGTTATGTTTACATAATGATCATGAACAATTAAAGAATTCCCTATTTAGGTTGTACACCATGGGAGCAAGTCCCAATTTGAAGGTCACGGGCTACGAGATGCCCACGGGATGAGATGCCCAAGAATGAAATGAAAGTACTTGAGCAAAGTGCTCTAAGAAAATGAAAGTACTTTGAGCATAGAAGCTCTAATGATGTTGTGACCTTGTGTTTAGCAAAACACTATGAGCGCTCGGTGTACGACCCTAATATGGGAAGGGCCCAAAGAAAAGAAAAGAAATGAAAAGAAAAGAAAAGAAAAGAAAAAGAAATGAAAAGAAAGAAATGAACAGAAATGAAAAGAAAGAAAGAAAAGAAAAGTAAGAAAAGAATAATGAAACCATTCATGGTTAATACATGCATAGCATTTAAAGGTTTAGCATCCATTCTATGCATATTGTATTGGTTGTTTATGAGTGATCGTTAACGACATTTCATGAAGCATATATGTTGTCAATTGTTTGGAAGATAATATGTGTTTTATTCATTTATGTGAGAATTGGGCAATAAGAATCTCATTCAATGGAAGGTATGAATTATGTGCTTTCATGTTTATGTGTTACTTTGCTCACTAAGCGTCATTGCTTACAGTCGTTTAATGACTATTATAGGAAATGGATCGTATTTACGTGGAAGTAGCACATACCTATGAGAGGACATCGGCCAACGGAGTGGACTTCTATATCATCATGAAGAAGGACGTATGGGTTCGTTTTCCGCAATGGCCGGGATTGTATATAAAAAAAAGATCTTACAAAACAATTTATGTCTATGATGCCATCACATTGGAGCCGAAGGGGACTCTCTTTTTCATGTACTAGATAACCGAGAGTCTTGATGGTTGTTTTTGTAGTATCAAGGATTTAGTATCCCTTAGTTAATTATAAACCTTTTAAAGTTGTTAGTATTGAAACGTTTTTGAGCTATAGGTTTATAATGAGTGTCATTTCGACCTTTTTGTTATCGAAATGACGAACCATATTTTGAAAGAAAGGGATACTACACTTGTTGAAGATAGTGAAAATTGTAAGAGAAATCCTTGTGTAATAGTTTTGTAAGATGAAATTTTAAAGTACTTTAAGTAATTAAGCATGTGGAGTATGTTAAAACTTTTAATTACAAATGGTTTGTAATGCCCTTAATATCTTTTCTAAGTGTTTTGAGTAATACTGGAATAAGGTATAAAACTTAAAAAAGTTTAAAAAGAATTAAGTTGAAAAATTTAATGTCACAGCAGGAGGATACTAGTATCCACCTGCAGCTGAGTTTTAAGCTTTACTGAAGGCTACTAGTAGCCCTCAGCCGAGAAAAAAAAAAAAAAAAAATTTAAGGAAAATTCAGAGGTCGTCACAAGCTTTGGTATCAGAGCCCCGGTCCAATGATTCTGTAGACTGTGATGATATAGAACCCTCGTTCAATGATGTCCTTTCCGGGTATGTTTTATTCCTTTTTCCTAGAATTATGATATCATATGAATTGGAATTTATATGTGGAATGAATTTAGAATTGTTAGAGATGTTCCTTAGTTATTGAAGTTATTAAAGTACATTAGAGGAACTACTCAACTAAGATTCTAAAGCTGGGAGAAATAGATTTCCTAGATTAAAGCTTTAAGCTACCATCCATGAGCTAACATTAGTCAAATATTAATTCATTCTACTCCAGCACAAAATCAATAACGATATAATAAGCCAATTGATGAAAGGTTTCATTCATAAGTTCCCTAAGGGAAGAGAGGCCCATACAATAGCAGAAAAGAGACAAAAACAGAGACCTTAATAGATTGTAGCAAAAGTTAGCAGTAAAAATTTCTACAATCATTAAAATTTCTTTCTCAAAAGTTAAAGTTAATCTTCATCTTTCATTCCTCCTCCGAGCTCTCTTCATTGGAATCTTTTAAGGCATCAATAGATTTCCTTAAGTCTCGCAATTCTTCCCGCACTTCAGTTTGAAAACACCACATGTCTACCATGAAGTCCTCCCAACTCTCTGCTGTAGGAGGCATGATAGCACCAAACGAAGAGGATTTCCTTGTTTTGACCCAAGCACCATTCACTAAAGAAAATTGTGCTTTTATAAGTGACTCTTCTCCAATCTCACTATTTCGGTGTAAAGAAACTAACACCTCATTCGAGAAATCCACCCCCAATCTACGCATCAAATCTGTAATGAGGCAACCAAAGGCCATTGTCCGAGAATCGGGATGAAAAATGAACTCGGAAATGCTATAGATGATCAAATCACAAATGTTAAACCTATGACCTTCAACTATCTTCCACATCATCCAAACATCCTCATGAGTCAACCAAGACAATCTACCTGACCTAGGCTTGAAAAAGTGGACCACAATGAGGTGAAGCAGCCTCATGTCTCTACTTAGACCCGCAACATCGAACCGAGGAGAGGTCAACTCCGAATCCTCATACACTACCCGACAAGCCTCCAACAAGTTAAATTTTGCTCCAAAAGCTACACCAGGCAGTGGCACTCCATATGTTTCAGATAGTAAACCCGCATCAATCATTAAAGATTTTCCCTTCACATATGTTGATACCCGATCAAAGACCATTGCCATCATCCAACATCTCAGCATTGCTATAGAAGCACCTAACGATTTTATCACAGTAACGCCCCTCTATCTCAAGAAATTGCATCCATTTAAATTCTTTGAACGTAGTTAGGAAAGGAAATTGCAAGGATTCCAAAAATTTTATATTAATGTATCTTCCAGGAGTAAGCTTACAATCCTTGAAAACGTCATAACGAGCAAATGACGATGCATCCTTGAACCACAGTGTAGGAAAATCCTCCGTAAAGGGCTGAACACCCCCGGCTCGCGAAGTGGAACCGCGAGTGGCCGCGACTCCTTTGGCATTCTTTGCTTCATTTTTCTTGGTTTTAAAATAGGAGCCTTGCCTTTCCCCTTTTGATTTTTTGAAGGAGCCATGGTTGATTTGATGAGAAATTGTTAGATTGAAAGTTAGGGATTTGAGATTTTGAATTTGGGAAAAATGTTAAGAAAGATGGAGATGAAGAGGCGGACAAAATGAGGAAGAAGAATGAAAGTTTTGGGCTAAAATCATGACTTAAATGGATAGTGGATTGGATCATGACTTAAATGGATAGTGGATTGGGTCATATAACTTTGGGTAATTAGTGGGCCTTTTGTGTGATTTTAAGTGAAATACTCATCATGGACTATTATTTTGGGCTGTATGAATTAAAGACCCAAAAGCTAAAAGTCTTGTGAATATATGTTGGGCCATTTTAAGATTGATTGAATATTTAAATTATAATTGATTATGGGTGTATTTGGAAAGAATGTTTGCGTATGCACATGTGGACGATGTTGAAAAAGTAACATGTGCATCATTCATGCTTAGTGCAGGCCATTGGTGGGATACTTTGGTCAGCATAGGAGAAACGACAAATTTGACTTGGGAAAGATTCTGTGAAATTTTTAGGACCAAGTATTTTTCTACGTCTGTCCGGAATCAAAAGATGAATGAATTTATACAACTACGTCAGGGGTTCATGACAGTATCAGAATACATTAGGAAATTTGAAGAGTTATCACGTTTTGCTACTCATATGGTCGGTACCAACGGACACAAGGTTGATAGATTTCTTGAAGGACTTAGGCCTGAATTGAACAGGGATGTGTTAATGTCCGGAATTCAGAACATGACATTTTCTGAGGTTGCTGATAAAGCTTTGCTAGCGGAACAAGCCGAGCTAAAAATTTCCAAAGCCCGTGAGACGAGATATCAAAATAAGGACCAAAATTTGGGAAAGAAAGGGTTTCGAGGAAACCAAATTTGGAGAAATAATAAGGATAATAAGAATAAGAGAAAATGGTCAGGAAAGCCACAAGGAATAGGATCGTACCAAAAAGGACCCAACCAGAAGAGGGATAAAATAGAGAAAAGGCCGGGTGACCAAGTAGCGACCAATTGTACCAAATGTGGCAAAAACCATTCAGGAGAGTGTTTAGTTGGTAAGAATGTGTGTTATACTTGTCACAAGCCAGGTCACATATCCGTTAATTGTCCCACAAGAGTGAAACAAGGAACTGCTAGAGCCTTTGCATTAGTCAGGCCAGATGTAGGGACGAGTAATGACGTGGTGGCAGGTACGATTTACATTAAGTCTAAACCTGTTTATGTATTATTTGACTCTGGAGCAACACATTCATTTATAGCCACAAACATGCTAAGAATACTCGAACTAGCCACTGAACCACTCCCTTTAGAAACGGAAGTTGTCATACCCTCTGGACCTAATTGTTTTGTTAATCACTATGTCCCTGATGTGTTGATTGAAATTAAGGGAAAAACTCACCCTGCAGACCTAATTTCTTTAGATTTGAAGGATTTTGATATAATCTTAGGCATGGATTGGCTATCTCGATATCAAGCAACCATTGATTGTAGGGCGAAAACTTTGAGTATGCCTGGAATAGGGACAATAGCTTTCCCTAAGCCTGAGAAAACACCAAAATTAGTCATATCTGCACTAAAGGCATTGAAACTGCTAGAGAAGGGTAATGAAGGATTTTTGGTTAGTTTACACCAAATTCAAGTCCAAGAAAAGTATGAACCCTCATTAACCACCATACCAGTAGTGCAAGAATATCCCGATGTTTTTCCTGAAGATTTACCAGGATTACCACCTGAGCGAGAAATAGAATTTGGGATAGAAATTGTTCCAGGATCTTCACCTATTTCTAGGACACCGTACAGAATGGCACCCACAGAACTTAAGGAATTGAAAAATCAGTTAGACGAATTGATTCTTAAAGGTTTCATTAGGCCTAGTTCGTCTCCGTGGGGAGCTCCTGTACTATTTGTAAAGAAAAAGGATGGCTCGATGAGATTGTGTATTGATTATCGAGAGTTAAATAAGGTGACCATTAAGAATAAATACCCATTGCCCAGGGTAGATGATCTATTTGACCAACTCCAAGGCTCTACAGTATTCTCAAAAATAGACCTCAGATCAGGATATCACCAATTAAGGATAAAACAGGAAGATATACCAAAATCAGCTTTCAGTACTCGTTATGGTCATTACGAGTTTTTGGTAATGCCTTTTGGGTTAACAAATGCTCCAGCGGCATTCATGGATTTAATGAATAGAGTATTCAAGGAATATCTGGACAAATTTGTAATAGTATTTATTGATGACATTTTGGTTTACTCGAGGACAAAGGAAGAACATGCCAAGCACTTGAGGATTGTCTTACAAATCTTAAGGGAGAAACAATTATATGCCAAGTTTAAGAAATGTGAATTTTGGTTAGAAGAAGTGGCATTTTTGGGACATGTAGTATCAAAAGATGGCATAGGAGTCGATCCTAGAAAAATAGAGGCTGTTCCAGATTGGCCACGACCATCATCACCAACAGAGGTTAGGAGTTTCTTGGGTTTAGCCGGGTATTATCGACGATTTGTTCAGGATTTTTCTAAGATCGCAACCCCATTAACTCAATTAACCCGCAAGAACATACATTTCAAATGGAATGAGGACTGTGAACAAAGCTTTCAGGAACTAAAGAAAAGACTCACTTCAGCCCCCGTTCTAGAAATTCCTTCCCCTGAAGGCGGATACACTATTTATAGTGATGCCTCCAAACAAGGATTAGGTGGTGTGCTCATGCAACACGGTAAGGTAATTGCATATGCCTCTAGACAATTAAAGCCGTATGAGAAGAATTACCCTACTCATGACCTTGAACTCGCGGCAATAGTGTTTGCTTTAAAGATTTGGAGACATTATTTGTACGGTGAAAAATGTGAAATATTCACGGATCATAAGAGTTTGAAATATTTCTTTACTCAAAAAGAGTTAAACATGCGGCAACGCCGATGGTTAGAGTTGATCAAAGATTATGATTGTATCATAAGCTATCATCCAGGCAAAGCAAATGTGGTAGCAGACGCGTTAAGCCGAAAGACACCAAAGAAATCAAGGGAATCGGGTAAAGAAATAGAAAATTTGGGTTTAGAAATTTTCACATCAGAAAATCTAAGGTTATCCGCTTTGGCCATTCAATCAACCCTACAGGATCGGATTAGAGAGGCGCAGAAAACAGATTCTTTTGCTGAGAAGATGAGGAAAAGAATAGCAACTGGAAAGCCCACTGACTATCAAATATCCACCCATGGACTTCTCCAGTATAAGGATAGAATTTATGTGCCTGAGGATGAAGGAATTAGAGAGGAAATTTTTCAAGAAGCTCACAATACACCATACTCGGTACACCCTGGATCAACAAAAATGTACCATGAAGTCAAGACATTATATTGGTGGCCAGACATGAAGAAAGAAATTGCAAACTTTGTAGCTAAATGTCTGATTTGTCAACAAGTTAAAGCTGAGCATCAAAGACCAGCAGGTACCTTAGAACCCTTACCAGTGCCAGAGTGGAAATGGGAAAATATCTCGATGGATTTTGTAGTAGGTTTACCAAGGACGGGAAAAGGATGTGACGCCATTTGGGTTATAGTAGACCGACTAACAAAGTCAGCACATTTTCTACCTACCAAAACAACATACAAGATGGATCAGTACGCAAATCTCTATCTCCAAGAAATTGTGAGATTACATGGAGTACCTAAGACTATCGTATCAGATCGAGACCCTAGATTTTTATCCCGTTTTTGGAAAAGTCTACACGAGTCTTTGGGTACTAAGCTGCACTTTAGTACTGCCTTCCATCCCCAAACAGATGGACAAACTGAGAGAACAATTCAAACTCTTGAAGACATGCTTAGGGCAAATGTTTTGCAGTTTAATGGAAGTTGGGACAAGTATTTGCCTTTAGTCGAATTTGAATATAACAACAGTTATCAAGCATCCATAAAAATGCCACCGTATGAAGCATTATACGGTAGGAAGTGTCGATCACCCCTATACTGGGATGAAGTTGGTGAACGAAGGATGTTGGGACCAGATTTGGTTCAAGACATGACAACAATCATCGAGAAGATTCGAAGAAATATTTTTACGGCCCAGGATCGACAGCGAAGCTATGCAAATAAACGACGTAGACCCTTAGAATTCGAAGTTGGAGACAAAGTATTTATTAAAATTTCGCCAATCAAGAGAATGTTTAGGTTCGGAAAGAAAGGAAAACTAACTCCGAGATACATTGGGCCATTTGAGATCAAGGAGAGAATAGGAACTTTGGCCTACAAACTGGAATTACCTGTCCAGTTAGCAAAAGTACACAATGTATTTCATGTGTCCACTCTCCGAAAATATATTCCCGATCCATCACATGTACTTAAGGACATTCCTACGGAGATGCAAGCGGATTTAACATGGGAAGAACAACCCGTAAGGATCCTTATGCGAGAGACAAAACGCCTTCGTAACAAAGAAGTACCTTTGGTAAAAGTCCTGTGGAGAAGCAACACGATTGAAGAAGAGACATGGGAACGAGAAGATGAAATGAAGAAGAAATTTCCCGAACTTTTCTAGGTAAATTTCGAGGACGAAATTCTTTAAGGGGGGGAGATTGTAACGCCCCGAAAATTTCGTTTCATAATTTTATAATTTAGAAAATCTAAATTCGTATTTTTCTTAGGAAAAATCCAATGATCTCCAAAAGTTGTTAAGTTTGGTATGCCAATTTCAATAAGTTTAGGGAGAAAGTATATAAATCTTATTGGATTAAATTATTGAGGACTTTTTAAGAAAAATATTAAGTTGTGAAAATGTTTGGGCTTAATCAAATTTAACCCCATAGATAGAGACCAAGCTGAAAATTCTGGAAAAATACAAGTTAATTACAGTTTTGCCATTGTTTCGAACCAACTTTGCAACAATGGTGTGTATCGTGCGTTGATCCGTAGCCTATGCATGTTATACCATCGCGTAGTTCTTATCGAGATGTTTAAATTGATATCAAGTTTGAGTATTTTTCAAGTCGGGACTTGCCTTGAAAGTCGAGCCAAAGTGGTATAGTAAGAATTTATGTAATGCAGAAATTTTACCAAAATTTGGCTAAGTATGGAAAACTAGTCGGGCAGTCATTTTTGAGCTAATCGTACGAGCTATCGACTGACCCATTTCTTTTGCATGTGTACTCGTTGTGAAGCTTGAAGCATGAACTTTACAACGGTATAAAGTTTGACCAAAACGGAGCTCGTCTCGACCCCCAAATGTTGTCCCAAACATGGCTACTTGAAATAAGAAATCTGGGAATTTTTGTAATAAAATATTGGTTGAGTGGGACACATGTCATTTTTCATGATTATCACCTTAGGACATGTTTGGCAAAGCTTATTATACTTAAGGATCAATGTCGATTAATATTCGTATAAATAACTGATGAACTAATAAAATAATCCGATAAAATAAGAATAAGTAAGAATTTTCATGGATAAGCTAAACCAAACATGGCCTTCCCAAAACTCTATATATACACCTTCTCTTCTTGCCTTTTTAAACCAGAAAACTTGTAAAGAAACTCTGCTGAAATTCAAAGAGAAAAGAGGTAAGAATGAAAAGAAAAAATTGAAAGGAAACCAAGAACTTTTCCTTCTTCTTTGTATTTCTCTTGAGTTAGTGTGATGAAACACTAACCTAACAAGAGTTCATCACATTTACTCCAAGATAAGCCAGAAAGGTAGAAATTTCCGTCCATAAAGTAAAAACCCAGTTTACAGCAGTGATCCGAGGCTACTGGTAGCTTCAGAATCAACACAGTTTAGATTCTGGTAGCCCCGAATCTGCACTGCTGTCTGGTAGTTACATTTCCAGTTTAAAATAATGGGTTTTTGGACAGAAATTCCTCCTTAGCCAAGCCTAAAACATAAATTTTCATTTCCCCTTATTTTTGATGTATTAATTCTCCATAATCTTGTAACATTTCAGGTCAATAATCCAAGATAAAAGATTTCCTTTGTGCAGTGAGTAAAGTTTATGTGTTTTATTGTTTTATGTTGATTATGATTATAAGGATCAGAATATGCAGCATGAGTGTTATGATAAATGAATCTCCTCTTATGACTTACTGTTACCCATCAAATTTCCTATTTAAGTGATCATAGATATTGAAATTAAGTGCTTATACATGAGAAATTATAAGTAATAAAATCTGCAGAAAGTTAACTTCATGTTTATGACTTTGCATGTCTCATAAACTTATGTTTAAGTCGATTTTTGATGAGTATAGAATCTGCAGTATATGATGACTTGAAGTTATGGATTAAAATAATGGTTTATACCTAAATGAAGCCTTGTCTTATGTATTATTATTGTGGCTTTTTAGGCAATGTTTAATGTTGAATGTTATATATTCAAGTTGTGCTTGTTTGAGTCAAGAATGACTTAAAGTGTTACTGTAATAGCATGATGAATAGGAAGATGAATGACTTTTAGATCAATCATTTGCATGTTGATTGGGAATTACAGTAATATGTTATTTGAGGAAGAACTTGAAAGAATGTTTATGTGCAAGATTTCGAATGATGTTAGCAATTAAATCTTGTGTTTCCATGTGTTGCATCATGGCATCATTCAAGAATGAATTCATGATCTTAAACATTAAAGCAAAAAGTTATGTTTACATAATGATCATGAACAATTAAAGAATTCCCTATTTAGGTTGTACACCATGGGAGCAAGTCCCAATTTGAAGGTCACGGGCTACGAGATGCCCACGGGATGAGATGCCCAAGAATGAAATGAAAGTACTTGAGCAAAGTGCTCTAAGAAAATGAAAGTACTTTGAGCATAGAAGCTCTAATGATGTTGTGACCTTGTGTTTAGCAAAACACTATGAGCGCTCGGTGTACGACCCTAATATGGGAAGGGCCCAAAGAAAAGAAAAGAAATGAAAAGAAAAGAAAAGAAAAGAAAAAGAAATGAAAAGAAAGAAATGAACAGAAATGAAAAGAAAGAAAGAAAAGAAAAGTAAGAAAAGAATAATGAAACCATTCATGGTTAATACATGCATAGCATTTAAAGGTTTAGCATCCATTCTATGCATATTGTATTGGTTGTTTATGAGTGATCGTTAACGACATTTCATGAAGCATATATGTTGTCAATTGTTTGGAAGATAATATGTGTTTTATTCATTTATGTGAGAATTGGGCAATAAGAATCTCATTCAATGGAAGGTATGAATTATGTGCTTTCATGTTTATGTGTTACTTTGCTCACTAAGCGTCATTGCTTACAGTCGTTTAATGACTATTATAGGAAATGGATCGTATTTACGTGGAAGTAGCACATACCTATGAGAGGACATCGGCCAACGGAGTGGACTTCTATATCATCATGAAGAAGGACGTATGGGTTCGTTTTCCGCAATGGCCGGGATTGTATATAAAAGAAAGATCTTACAAAACAATTTATGTCTATGATGCCATCACATTGGAGCCGAAGGGGACTCTCTTTTTCATGTACTAGATAACCGAGAGTCTTGATGGTTGTTTTTGTAGTATCAAGGATTTAGTATCCCTTAGTTAATTATAAACCTTTTAAAGTTGTTAGTATTGAAACGTTTTTGAGCTATAGGTTTATAATGAGTGTCATTTCGACCTTTTTGTTATCGAAATGACGAACCATATTTTGAAAGAAAGGGATACTACACTTGTTGAAGATAGTGAAAATTGTAAGAGAAATCCTTGTGTAATAGTTTTGTAAGATGAAATTTTAAAGTACTTTAAGTAATTAAGCATGTGGAGTATGTTAAAACTTTTAATTACAAATGGTTTGTAATGCCCTTAATATCTTTTCTAAGTGTTTTGAGTAATACTGGAATAAGGTATAAAACTTGAAAAAGTTTAAAAAGAATTAAGTTGAAAAATTTAATGTCACAGCAGGAGGATACTAGTATCCACCTGCAGCTGAGTTTTAAGCTTTACTGAAGGCTACTAGTATCCACCTGCAGCTGAGTTTTAAGCTTTACTGAAGGCTACTAGTAGCCCTCAGCCGAGAAAAAAAAAAAATTTAAGGAAAATTCAGAGGTCGTCACACATTTTCTTATTTTTTTTAATGAAATAATTACGGAAATTAAATTAATTTAAAATTTATATATATATAATATAAAATTATAAATACACTATATGATTAACTAATTTTTAAATTAAATTATTGTTCAAAATTACAAATATATATATATAATAATAGACACTGTTCATTTGGTGCAACATTTGAAGTAGTGGGTTGGATATGACATGTGGATTTGGTGCAAAAGTTACACCATTTTAGTGCAAAAGTTGCACCAATTTGAAGTAATGGGTTGGAGATGGCCTAAGCAATCCGTTGAATATTGATCTGAAATTCCTAATTTCCATAGCTATTGATTGCATTAATTTTCGCTCTCAAATTAGGAAATGCAGTGGCAACCAAAGAAATAAATAAACTTAGTTAGTGTTCGTATATGTATTTACTTTGCTTATTTGTTTATTCTTTAATTTAGATGGTGATTTTCTACACTCTCATTCTATCGCATTATGCTAATATCTGTGTTTAGCAGTTTTTTTTGGTTAGATTTCAGTAATAATTTGTTTGATCTTGTTCATAATTATTTTTTTGACTACTTTGTTTGGTTTTTTGAATTATTATTTGTTTAATTCCAATTTTCATTTTGTTCTATATTAAGATTGTAATGATTGTATGATACAATATGCACTTGGGATAGGGAAGAATTGTGGATGCATGAATACTGAAGGCGGGTTAATAGCCTTGTGGATCGGAAGGTCATTGAGCGGTGTTGAAGATTTCTAGCTACAAATAATTGAGGGTTTTGAATTGTAATTCTTTGATTTGTGGTTTGTTGAAATTGATTGAAACTGTGGTTTGTAGTAGTAGCTGTGGAAAGTGGGAGGATGGCTCTGCAGTATTTGGGATTGGATGGAGAGAAAGGAGAGAATCTCTGTTGGATTTGGTGTAAGCAAAAAATGAATTTTCCTGCTAAAATTTCTTGGTCCAAAATATTCATGCCGTGTTGGGGAAATTGAAGAAGATGAATTTTTAGCTCCATCATTTCATTTTATTTAACAAAATTTAGATTCAGGAATTTTCTATATAATAATAATGAAAAATTAATGGATTTTTGCTTTATAGTTTATAAGATTCATTTATGGCATGTTTGGTAAATATGATTGAATGAAAGAAGTTAAAATATTGTTCGTTATATATATATACGGTATTGGATAGTCTTCTCGAGTAGCGCGCACCAAACATGCCTTAATATGAGTTACTATTTGGGTTCTATTGACAATCTTTGATGTTTGAATTTAGGGAATGAAAGTGATTCTCATAATAACAGATTATTCAATACCAAGGACGATATGATATGAACTTCACAAAAAGATGAGAATTAGTGATTTTGCCTATGTTGAAATACACATTGATATTTTCATTTTAAAATAGACTCAGTTAGATTCTTCCTGATTGTCATGATTTTTTTTTTTTTTTTTTTTTTTTTTTTGCAATTCTTGATTTATGTTAAAAAATGAGGGTTGTCGATGTTTTACTTGGTTTGCCTTTTCAACTAGAGCTCATCGAAGTTACACCAAATACCGGTGGCATAATCTATCCAAGAATATTTTGGCTCGTATCGATAAGTACATTCTCAGATTAATTTTAGACTTTTCAGTGTTTGATTATTTGTTACGAGGTATATTCTTGGAAGATAAGTACTATAAATAGTGTCACCCATGTATATGAAGTATTTCATGTGTTAAATCAACATATCAGATCTCACCTTTGGACTAGAACTTAGAAGTCCAAGATAAATTTTTCTTGAATTTTGTTATCTTAAGCTAGAAATTAACAATTTATAATGTCAAAACTTGAAAATGAAAACTCGGGAAAAGATTAGTTGAGTGAGAGGATTAAATTGAGCTATCCAGTTGAAACTTTCATTTCAATTCATAGTTTTTCATTTGAGAATTTGCTACTCATGGGTATATTAGCTCTGCAAATAATGGATGAATATGTGGTTGAGGACAAAAATAAATGATAGTAGAGTAAGAAAGAAACTCGAAGATAGTGCTGGAGACATTTACATCTAATTGTCAATAAATAAAACATAAATGGAGAAAAATCTGATTGCATGTGGTAGTAGGTTGATATAGGCAGGCTGTGGTTTGGAACAGAACTGCATACTGCCTCTGTTTCAAACTAAAATTTGCAGTCGAGTTTTATTGAGATTAGTTGGAATTTTGCTTATTGAGATTAATTGGTATTTTATAAGTAAATTCATAAGTAAATTCAGGTAATATAGTGGTGGTTTGATAGTTGATTGCTTAGCAAAATTCTGTGCTGCTTCTTGAAGAAAGAGGAAACTTGTCACATGCTCAACGGCACACTATTCACGATAGGAAAGAAATACTATAACTAGGCCCAAGCCAATAAAAAACAACCATAGTTGCGTGAACACGTGGCAGTGCTATTGGTTCCAAAAAGGGTATGGCCAACTTACACAAAATTGTGTCCAGTTGAAATACGAAGTAGAAAAGTTTTCTGAGTTGGACATTTATAATAACATGTGCATGAACCAAGTAACTCGGAATGAATCTGGACGTATAACACTGATAAAAAAGAACTGCGTGGATTTCACATGGGTTTGGGGTTCTTTTTTGAAATATGGGTTTTTTCTTATTTTTCTTGATGGTGATAAAATGTGAAGAAAGAAATTGAAGATTTTTTTTTTTTTTAACTTCACGGTTCATTTTTGGAGCTTTTCATTATTTGGATTATGTTCTTTTATATTTCTTCGAAAATTGAGGAATTTCTTTTTCTTGGGGTTGATTTGGTCATTCTTGACTATAATTTCAAAATCGATTTTGATATGCAGATCTTTAATTGTTTTTGAGTCTAAATTAAGTGAATTGTCTTCTCTTGAGTTTATATGTGAAACAACTGTAAAATTTGAAAATATATCTTTTCGTGTTGATAATAAAACTGCTTACAAATCATAGGTTTGATTGCTGAGATTTGATAAAGAGAATAAAATAGAAACTTATTATGCTGATGTACTCTCTGTTACGTTTTGATACCGAACTCTTAGAAATCTAGGTAGAGAAACAGTGGTTAAATGAATTTTTTCATACCAAAGAATTTAAAGTTATATTCCTTTTTTCATCTTTTGTGGTTTTCTTATACAACGTGATGTTCGTGTTTGACTATGCGAGCTTAATTATAGTTTATCCTCTTGACCGCAGATGTTTCTATTATAGAGGTATATTGGACATTCATACATGTATTGGGTCATCCGAATAGTCCTACTGCCTAAAGAATTTATTAAGAGACCATTTTTTAGTGTAAGAAAGCTCTGAAGGAAAAACTTGTATTCTTGTGAAAAATTAAGGATGTTGTTATTACATTTAAAGTTTACATTCAAATATTTGTGAGCTTTGCTTGTCTATGTTGTTTTTTTCATTACTATTGCTCGAAATCGAAAGTAAGAATTGTGGGTTAATTCATACAATCCAATTAGAGGGGGTTAAGTATTGCAGGATGCTAATTAGATTTTGACAATCATAAAGATCCATTTTCTTCTGTACTTTAATAATGCTTCAGTATATTGCAGAATATACTTCAAGTTGAAAGTAATTAATTTGAATGAGATTGGTAATTGGTGAGCAAACAAGAAAAGGTTAATGAGGACTCATCTCAATAGACCATACATTTTTAGCTTTATAAATTAAAACTGTATATACAAATACTCTTATTTGATAAACTTTTACTGGTTTTTTCTTTTCTAAACTGGATTGTCATAACATAGGGATTCATAGCTTAGTTTTAGAATTAAAAACAATATTATTTCTAGATATTCAATGTAGCTAGACTTTTTTTTTTTTTTATTATTATTATTAATTTTTTACTCAATGTAAATTTCTCACACAACAATCATTCACAATTTTAATACTAATATTCATTCTTTCTATACTATTAAATACTCAATTACGACTTTACCACGTGCAACGCACGGACAGTCACTAGTATTTGTAAAAGATTGTAACAATATACGTATTCGACCTCGGCTTAATTAAAGGTCCACAAAGCTCAACTTCAAAGAAACATGAACCAAACGAGCAAATTTAAATTGTAAAATTTTATACTCGTCTTGACTTTAAGAATGACTTCAATTTATTCAGGTGATACAAGTGGGTAAGTAGAGAATACTTAAGGATGTGAGACAACTCTAAGGAACTCGTTGAACACGACTCAAAGAATATCAGTCAAATTGAACAAACTTTTTATGCTCATTGAGCATGATCAATATAAACTACACATCTTCATTGAGTATAAGTTGCATGCCAAAAATAAGTGAAACTATAATAATTATAGAATTTGTAATCCATAATAAGTTACAAGACTTTAATACTTAAAAATTATTGCTGCAGAACAGTCATTGACAGATAGAAATAAGCAAAAAAAAGAAAAGAAAAGAAAATTGTTCATACTTCATACTCATTAACAGAATGAATGCATAATAAGCATAGGCTTATTTCAGTGAAGAAATCATTTCTTGGAAGCTAATCCCTTAACTACTTCTATAATAGATTCTTTCTCTTGCTTTATGTATTCAATCCACCTTGCTTTGATTCTTATTAGTTCCAGGCTTTGTTTCAAATTCATGGCAATTGATGGAACCGGGTGGGTTGTGAAAAATTCTTCGATTTCATCTGCCATCTCATTGCTGCAAAACTGGACACATTACAGAATAAGAATTTTTTTTTAGATATCTGGTTTAAGTTTTGGTTCATGAAGATTATCTAAGCAGAAAAAAAAAAGATGAAGAAATATGAAAGGGTTCGAGATTTTAAAGTTTAAACGAGCAATTACATTATTTTTCTTTTATGCTTAATTCTATGGAAAAATGTTCATGCACCTTAGGATACTAAATAATACAATACCCTTGTCAACTGACTTTGTGAAGAAGATTACTATTTTAGGCCAAGGAGTTGATAGCGAGATCTTTTTTTTATCCAGTTTATACAGCCCGCTTACTAAGTCATTGGTGCATTACTTTTACTGTCTAACTAGGCAAAAGCGCATCTTGTTGGACAGCTTGTGTCTTCTCTTTTTCGGTTCTTGTAAAAGTACATTTCAAAAGCACGACTTGTCCAACAATACGTGTTTTTGTCTAACCTGACGATAAAAATAGGGTACTAACGGATTTTCCATGCCACATTAATTCTTAGCCTGAGGTACGATAGGTAGTTTCATTAGGAACTTACTGGTGTGACAATGTCTCGGATGAATCTAGTCAGAAGCATTTCAGATCCCCATGTTTTCAGGATCTGATCCCTGTTTTCCTGCATTCATATCTCATTTCTTCAAACAAAATTTCATGACAAAAAGGGAAAACAAAACTATAGAACCCTTAATCACATTTTGAAGAGTCAGCATTTCACTCGCTATGATCTCATTTAACAATTTTTTCAATGATAATAACACACATCAGTATATCAGCTAAAAATTTGTTTTTACACAGTTAAAAATTGGAGTATCTTTTAAGATGATTAATAAGTGAAAGTGACATAATGGCATATTTCAGGTAATGAATTTTATTAATACTTTCTGGCAATTTAATTAAATAGTGTGTGCAAAATCAAACATAATATATGCGTACTTTAAACCACGACCATGCTATGGCACGACCTTCCCAGCTTATCCCTGAAAGTATATAAACTACATCTTGACGACGAACCTGTAGTGGAGCAAGAATGAAAATCAGTAAAGTACTCTTAGAAACCTAGTTCATTGTAAGGTGTAATACCTCATCAGATAACATCCAATTCAGAACTTCTGAAACTATAATTGGGTCCGGAGAAGATGCTATACAGCCTAGAAAAGTTCATAAAAAAACATGAACTTAGACAAGCTTTTAGACATATAAAGAGTAAAGACACCAGTAGTAAGAAATTAATGTTAATTTGAATGAAGATTCTTACGTAAGACCCTGGCCTCTTCCTGTGGTGCACCAATTTCTCTATATATCTTTAGGAGGCAATCCAATCCTTTCCTATTCTCAGTACTTGTATTCCTCAATATAGCTGTATAAGCAGCCTGCATAATGTTTTTATCGCATGTTTGGTTAGGTGGATTAGACAATACTAAACAGTATTAAGATGGAAAATAAATAAAAATCTTGTAAAATTTATTGTCTAGCATGTCCTTAAAGTTTAGACAAAAGATGATAAAGAAGCGGTTAAAGATATGGACATAAATACATTATGTTACCTTTCTGGTGTCAGCTGGAAGAAGTGACGCGTTTTTTCCCTCTAAAAATGCATGAAAGCGCTTCCTTGCTTCTTCATGAGTTTGAGGATGGCCAAAACTAGCCAGCGCCATCAGAACCTCTTCCCTCATCAGTGCATTTGATTGGCTTTCTCCAGATGTGGCATCCCAGCCTAATTTTCTATACAAGTAGATATCGCGTCCAAATGTATAAATCAGATATTTAGATCCTTGAACTTTTTCACTTTATTTTTTCAACATAAATGTAGCAAAGATGAACAAATTTTTTTTTTTCTGACAGATGGGATGTCCTCGGGGAAAAATTACGTAATTCATTTGATTTACTAATTTGGAAAGCAGATAAATTCTTTCGAGCCATTTAACTCTAATAAATGATAATTAACAAGGGTACAAGAAAATGTATGAAATTCTCACTCTGCTGATAATAGGAGGAGATTGATGCAGAATTGTTTCAACTCAGACACCAAATCTGGAATGGCATCACTTATTATTTTCACAGCACTATAGCAGGCCTGTTGGTACAAATCACAGAATTATGACTTCTATAATTCATGTGCATGATTTACAAAGTACAAGAGGAATTCGTACATATATCAGTCTTGATATCACGATGTAATCAAGTTCCTTCCTGTACACATTCATCAGGCAAAGCAAAGACGAAAATGGCATCTCACAAGCCTCACAAAGAGCAAATGCATCATCCAAAATTCCTGAGAAGAAACTTTATATCAATGAATAAATAAATAAAGAACAGCGGTGCAGCTAAAAGCTAAAACAGTTATAGCATGTTTAGTAAGGTGGACTCGACGGCACTGGATAGTATTAAGAAAGTAAAAGCTAAAATTTTGTTTATTCTAGTGTCGAGTCCAGTCAAACGCTATATATCAAACATGCACTTTAAGCGCTAACTAATTCAGCAGGCAGGCCAAATGTTTCCAAGTGGTGTAAGATGAACGGATTACTAACAAATCTAAGTTCTATAGCGGAGTTAATCTGTGGAGCTTGCTGTCTAAGTGTCTAGCTCTGATGCCATGCCAACTGGAGGACCTAATTTGGACCGGAACAGCACATTATATTCTACTCTGCAAATCACAAGCTTAACAAAATATCGAGCATGAGAATTAAATCAATCAATTATCATGAAAAGAAGTTACAGAAATTAGTGTACCAAATTCATCTGCTGCTGATAAGTAATTTCCCTCTGTAGCTTTCTTTAATCGAGCCATCAGGTTATCATCATACTTCACCCTGTAAAAACCAGCCTGGTGTACATTTACTTTGATCCACCAATTATTGTCAAAATTCTCCTGGTTATGCTGGTCGTGCCCGCATGAACTTATAACAGAAGAATTGGAAAATTCCTCTATACCCAATTGCTCTTTTTTTGCTTGTAGAAGGAACTTCTTTTGCTTATTATATGAACCAAGGGACAGGGTCATTGGGACAATCCATTGACTATCAGAATGCAAACCAGAAGATAGAAATTGATTCTGCAAATCACGGAGAAATATCGCTTTATGGTAAAATAAAATCTATTCACTGTAAAGAAAAATATTAATGTACTCTTTGCACATTGATTCTTTGTCAGAAATAAGAACCTGTTCGAATTCCAAAATACGATCTTTTAGCTCTACTGAGATAACTGGATAGCCCTTTTGCTTTGTCCATATCTCCATTATTGTGTTAACATCAACACCAGATACTTCTGTGAGAACATTCCATAAATCTTCTGTCTTGGCATTTGCTAATGCATATCTCTTCATGTATGAACCTAAAGACTTCTGATATAAGAAAGAAGTAGGACAGTTAGGGAAAGAATCTGCTTCAAATAAAAGTATGATGTCCAGCAAAATTTCGATATTATGATCTTCCATTAATGTAAGCGCATAAAAGAAGGAAGCAGTGTAATATTGATTTTGTATTGACAATCATATAAAAGTTGGCTAACGGATTCTCCTACCTGGAATATTTCATCACCAAGATAATCCTGTAACATTCGAATGACAGATGAGCCCTTTTCATAGCTTATTTCATCAAAAAATTCAAGAACTGATCGAGCTTGGTGTATTTCCACCTGCGGAAAAAATATAATCTTGCAATAAATGACAAACTCAAGCTCGAGAAAAGGTAAAAAATTATTCTACATCTATAACATTTACCTCGATTGGATGTGACTGTTCCAAGGCATCCATTTGCAGACCAGTTTTCATTTCTTGAAGAAACCGATTCCAAATTTCCCATTCAGGGAATAATTTATCAACTACTAAATAACTTACCTAATAGCATTGGATTGCAAAATTAGACAACATCAAAGACGTTATAATCACTGAATAGTGTCATGCCGAGAATGATTACCCAAGTTGCAAACCCCTCGTTAAGCCATAGATGAGTCCACCATTCCATTGTAACCAAGTTACCAAACCAGTGATGAGCAACTTCATGTGCCACAACAATTGTAAGCTGGAACAGAAAATGTAAGTCACATTCTGAGACATAACCGGTAAAATTGAGTAGTATTTTCTTCTAGTTATCAAATTTTTCAAGGCAAAAAAAAAGAAAAAAGAGTAAAACATAAGTATTATTTAAAAGAAAGAAGCTAAATATATATGCAGATTTGTACCATACCCTTAGTATGTTAGCTGCTGCAGTATACAATTCATCTTGAAGCAGCTCAGTTTCTCTATATGTAATCAAACCATAATTCTCCATGGCTCCACCAGAAAATTCAGGAACTGAAACCATATCCAGCTTTGGAAGTGGATAAGGCATTGAGAAGTACCTGTAGAATTCCACAGTTATTTAGAATTCAATCAAATATAAAAAATAAAATACCTAAAATTAATCTGAATAAAAGTAAATAATTCCCTGTTTCATTTTTCGAATTAACCATACAACTTTCTGTGCTGCACTGCCAATCGTGGACATAAATTTTGATGTTGCTTTTATCAGGTTCATAATTCCACATTCTCTCTCTATATACTCTTGTTTTTGGTGTTCATTCAGTCTTCCTATCCTCTATTATCCGGCATCCATTTCTCTCAGACTGTTTTTGTTTTTGAATTGTTAGTATACTTAAGATCACTTACTTCTCGAAAAAGTCGAGTGTCTTCATTGCTATGTTTAGCGCAAATTTCCCCTTTTCACTTTTACCAATAGGAGAATATACTCGGATCTTGATTCCTACGCAAAGAGTTAAGAATTAGTTAAACTTTAGAACATGGACAAATACCAATATATTAATGTTGCATCCCCTTGACATTGTATATATGCATACCATCATCTGTTATGTCTTCAATGTATTCATACAAACCGACTACAATAGCCACCAAATAAGTTGACATGACTATCGATTCTTCAAAATAAACAGTCTTAAGGTGCCCATCAAGTTTTTCCTTGGAAACCGGCATATTAGACAATGCTGTCAACTCCGATGGAATGTTGTCTAATGTTATCTTGAAGGTAGCCTGCCAGGAGGATTTTGTCACAGGACCAAACATGTAGCTAAAAAACAATATTACAATAAAAGCAGCACGTTTTAAACAAAAGATAAGCGATGGACTATTAAAATGCATAAATTTCACAGATAGGTTCTCATTCTTGTTTCAGCCAGAGGAAATTGTTCTTGCACCACCTCCGACTTATTGGGGTGTCATCACTCTCCAACAGATTGGGATTGATAAAAATAGTAGCACTTTAGAACTTTAGAGATTTTTTCCAGCTGCTAGTGCAAAAACTTTGATCACCCCAAATGGTTCATTAAAACTTGAACCGAGGTTCCTATTTACCCAACTCCGGACAAGAGAAGCACCAAATCAACATAATGAAATCGAATTTGTGTTCATATAATGACCTTTAGAGCAGGTTCATCCCAGCATGGAAAGCACATCCGTGCATCCACTGCCTCAAATTGAGTCGCTGCCATATTCTTCTTCTCTCCTCCATCCATGTAAGTACTGCAATGATTAACTTCTGATGTTTGAATGTAGCATGATCTAACATTTTGACATGTTTAGTTCAGACATCCAAAACTATATTTTCTGCTTGGATCACAAAACCATCTTTACCATTGCAAGTTCTTCTAATATATGGGAATCGAATTACTATTTCAAAGGTAAAAAACTACTTATCAACCAAATTTCAGAAGGTCTCAAAGTTTCTTCAAATAAATTGAAAGTTCCTATATTAAATTCCTCATTCTACAATTTATTTCATCAAAATACACAAAAATATCTTTCATCAAATCAATTGAAGGCAAAATCTTCTCCAACTTTCTGTCCCATTCACATTTTCTAGGCAAGCAGATAACATATAGGAAAGAGGAAGGCACCATCTGTAGAAGCCCTTTAAGTGTTCATTAAGCACCCCTGAAAAGCTGATCTCCAATACGCCATTGCCCACATTCAATACCTCATCAAACACCAGCACAACAATCTCGGCTTCGTTATCAACCACAATATCTAATGGAACATATTTCTGCAATGAAAAAACAAGAACACCAATACCTGTTAACAATCAAGAATGATAAAAAAAGTTAGTATCGATTCTTGAGTTTCTATAAGTGCTAGTACTTGGGATTGAGAGTTGGTGAAGGAGACTTGATGAATGACAAGTTCAAGTGCATTCAAGACGAGGAATCTTGTGGCTCGAGTAATGGCAACATCTACTAGTACAATCCCAGAAAAAATACTACCTGAAAGATCAAGTTTTAGAGTGAGATCATAACGTTTAGGAACTGCAAAATCTGGAAGTCTGGTTTGTTCTTTGAAGTGCTCAAGTTTCTGTTCTTCAAACTCCATTACTCACTATTTTCTGATCACTCTTTTGTAGTCTGTGAGTAAATCAAAGTGAAGAAAATCCTTATCTAGAAACTATCATATAAAGCAATAGCTAAAGAGATGGAACAAGTAGACAAGAAAGGAAGAATTTTTTTCTCCTTCCTTTCGTTTTCTGGATTTCTTGTTAGGGCCGGCATGCTTGACTTTGTGAAGATTAAAGAATCAGTGATTGCTACTTGGGTTTGTCATCAAGTTTTCAGTGGAGAATTTTGCAGTTCCTAGATCCCAGTGTCTATCACTGTCAATCTAAAATAGAAGAAATTGTATGGATCAACATATGTTTGGATAATTTACTATTTTATTCTTAATTTTTTAAAAAGAAGAACTTCAAAAATTATTATCAAAATAAATAACTTTATCAAACATATTACAAGTCCCGTATAGGAATGAGTTTCTAGAGGTGAAACCAAACCTCTTAACATTAATACAATCTCACTTTTAAAGATAATCGAAAAATTTCACATCCTACTTGGCTACTTCTACTTCTCCTCTACACCTAAGGATAGCAATTGGACAGAGCGAGGCCGGGTGGTCATTACTATCCTGCTTCTATCGGATATTTTTGAGAAGCGGGGCAGGGATCAGGGGCAAGAATTGAAAAATTTTTATTTATCACACTGTTTAATTAATTAATTAATTTTTTTATTTTTTAAATACGATTTAAATTCTAAAACATAAAAATAAAACAAAATAAAAAGATTCGGAGTAGGAACAGTGATCTTCGTCCCCCTGTTTTCATTGGAGCGATTTTTTTTTGTCATTTCTATCTATACTTCCTTAAAGTCCGATCAATCCAACAAGAAGAATTTTAGTCTTCAAAGTTGAGGATCGAAGTGTATCTTAACATAAGGTTGCTTTATTGCTTTTGAAATGCGATTAAAATTAAAAGGAAAAAGCTTTCAAGTGACATATGTAAAAAGAGAGGAGAAGAATAAAAATTATTTACAATTATTTTTCTTGATATCAAGACTTGTACTATTGTTGACTTGTCATTACTCGTGGTCACTAGTCAAGAGTCGAGATTATCAAGGGAGCCTTCAAATTGTGCTCCACTTAACTTTCAAGCTGAAATATTTTTGTTATTAATATATATATATATATTTTTAAAAACCGGATTCTACTCCTAATGGTCTTTCTTGAAATCTTTTTATACCCGGCTTTGATGGCTCGATATGAAAGACGACCATCTCTACAACTTTTAGGGGGGTGTATTCAATTGAGAATTTTAAAATTTTTTATAGACTTTTATAAGTAGGTGACTTTTGTGGAATTCGTAAACTTTTAAGTGACTTTTATAGATTTGTTTGGAATTAATAAAAGTCTTTTTTAAACTTCTGTAGACTTTTATTAAAGACTTCTGTAAACTTCTATGTACTTACATTTTTTTTAAATATTAAGCTAAATTTATATATACTATAATATTATTTTATATGTCCAAATCATCCACAATACATATAATTAAGAACTCAAAATAATAAATTATATTTCTCATTGTTAGCCTGCCATTTTTATTGGCTGTGAAATTAATAAAGTAGGTTAACTTATGTTATTGTATATATACATAAGTATTGATCGATTCATTCTTTATTTTCAATAAAAAAAAAATTTCTCTAAAATAAAGAGAAATCATAAAAGATTGTATATTCTAAATTCATTTTTTTGGCACAAAATTATTTTAACAGTGTTTATAATAATATAAATAACAGACAAATAATGACACACCTATTTTGTTGACCTATTAGCCAAATTAATTCTTGGCTAATTTATATTAATAAAATAATCAAAGTAAAACAAAAGATTTTCAGTACAATAACAAACTATTACCATGGAATAATTTTTAATAATTAAGCGAAAAATTTGACTCTCTCTAACATTAATCAAAATAATATAAATTCATCACATAAAATATCCTCAAGTTTTGACACAAGACTACTGTGATATCAAAAAATTCTTACTTGAATGGAAGAGATACGAAAAAACCCTAGAAGTGAAAAAAAATGGACGTTCTTTAGTCTTCACAAATCTCACAGTAGATGAGAGACTTTTTTTTTTAAATTTGCTATATATACTTTTCACTAAAAAGTCTCCAAAAGTCTCTAGAAGTCTGGTAAATATAGAATCTCTAAAAGTCTTTCTCAATTTGAATACCCCGTAACTTATAGAGACTCATACAAAATTTTAATTGAATACCCCGTGACTTTTAAAGACTTTTTAAAAGTCTCAATTGAATACACCAATACTTTTAGAGATTCTTAAAAAGTCTACATTGAATACCTCTAAATTTTTAAATACTTAAAAGTCTTTAAAAGTCTCAATTTGAATACACCCCCCTTAGTGTCATATCTTCCACTTGGTTGACGGCTTCTTTGACTTTTTCATTATGTTTTTGCATCTTAATTGTAACTCTACTTTATTTTCGATAGTTCTTAATTGTTGTGAAGTATTTTACATTTTTTCTTTATGCTACTCGTATGTATATGCTATCTTATAGTCAAACAAAATTTATGACAAGAAAAAAAAAGAAAGAAAGAAAGAAAAAAAGAACGGAAGGGAATTTCTTTTTTAATCTCCTATGATGCCACATTTGTTGAAATTATAATCCTAATCAAAGATTACACATATTTCGAATCAAGATCTCGACATACAATATCTAAATTACTCTCGTATTATAAATGTTTTGGTAAGCATGTGACCTTTCTTACTACTATTTCTAATGACATTCTCGAGCAATAATAAAGATAACTTCATAGTTGTACTTTTATGTCGACGTATTGAAGAACTTTATGCATAGTCCAGTTTCACATCAAAGATATTGAAGTTTTGTTCTTCAATGGATTTTTTTCTACGCATAGTCCAGAAATTATTTTCTCGGTTTCTTCTTCCTCTACGCTTTTTGTCACATTCACTTAACTTGGTTCACATTCTTTGTTACTTTAAATCTTATCCAAGAGTGACAAATCCTCGTCCTCATATGGTTCATTACAACATTTCACTATCTCCGATGTAGATTGAGCAAGTTGCTCTATGACATGCAAATTCACAATAGATACTTTATCATGCTCGGTTATGTCATAAACAATTATTGATTTCCAAGTCTTGAGCCGAGTTGAATACTGAGCTCACCTAGTTCTAAAAGACTCAATGATGTTGTCAATTTTTGAGAATAATGATCTCAAAATCACACATATAGGCGCGACCTAGTAAATTTATCAGATAACTCGAGTAAAGAATACAATTAAAGGGTAAAAGTAAGGAAACCAAAACCAGAACTTGACAAAAGTGAAATTATCTTAAATCCCACTAGCTTAACAAGCAAACTACAACAAACAAATATCACAACCAAGAATGACAGCAAAATGAAAACGATATTTGACATATGATTAAGTTCATACTGGAACATATGTTTTCACAAAATGCAACTAAATTGAAAAGAAAGAAACATAAACAGACACTCACGTATGTAGTGTTACTATAGGCTTAGAGAACAACAATAGGCAGAAACGAACAAGGCTTAAGGCATACAAGAGTATAAAAACAGACATCAATTACTGCTCTGAGTAGCATTACGATTATGTAACGTGCATGCTTCCTTTATTCATTCGAAGTTATGTCACTAGCATTTTGCCGGATGAGGAAGTTTGCACTTTGCCGGCAGCTGCAATGCAAGATTTGGGTCAACTCCCAGGGAGGGCAATAATTTGGAGTTCTTGTAGGAGCAAAGGCAGTGCAAGTCTGCGTGCGAGAGCGCAGAACAACAGGCAGCCGAGGGAGGGGGTGGGGTCGGGGGTGTAGCCGCTGGCCTGCATGCCATCAGACCCTCCCCGGACATGTTGCATATGGTTTGGGCATTCGACACCTCGAGAACGTTACTGCTTATGGCTACAAACAGCAGCATCAGAATTGAAACCTTCTGATATGACTCCATATTAAAGGGTTTCTTGATCTCAACTGCTTTTGCTTACTTGGTGAGGTCAAATGAAATGCATGGGGTAGTTTATATAGAAAGAATATGAGGGTGGGATGAGTAGGATGGGGTAAAAGGGAGATGAAACAATAAGAATAGAAGCCCGTGAATGCACATTAGCATACCACTGTGTTGTCACGGGCTCTGCATATGTGGTGTAGGAGTCCCTTTCTGATTATGGGGTAGGTCATCTTCCAATATTATATAACACAATAAATTTCATGAATATTTCTGCCGAGTCCAGATCTGCTATCTCCACAATAAAAAAAAATTGCACATCAGCAAACAGAGAGACGGGCCTTTTAACTTCGGTTAACTAACAGAACAATAAATGCCGTTTAACTACATAGAAGAAACGTCCTTGAATGTTGGAAGTATTCCTCCATAATGACAAATATGCAGAACATATAACGACCTCTTTGATGCTACCTGATTTAGCAATGACAGTGCAATACGTTCTGCTTATTTGTCGTTATAGCGGTATACTTCCAACATTCAAAGACTTTCTTCTGTGTAGTTAACAACATTTCATTTTCTGTTAGTTAACTGAAGTTAAAGGCTCATCTCTCTGTTCGCTGATGTGTATATATTAGGTGATGGTTAATCAAACATGATCATTGTATAAAATTGAGATTGAATTAAAAAATTTCATTCTTTCCCGTGTTCAAATCAAAATGGTCTTTTGCTGAAATTTATATGGAAATTAGAAGGCTACAAACTCGACAGATTGAAGAGGCAAAGGAAAAACCTTACAGCTTCTTGGGCTGCTAAGATTTGCATTAGGCTTCAGAAATCTTCCACAGCTCTCATCAGATTCGAAACCATCAGACGAACACGACCTGCCACTTTGCAAGAGAACGAGAACTTTCAACACTCTTAACTGCTTTGGTAATTATAATTTGATCACTCGCAGAGGCACAATGAATTGCTTACCTTTGGACAACTCATTAAGGCAAATGACAAGAAGTTGAACCAGTAACATCCGTTTCAGATTTTGGAGTAATGCTATTTATCACAACTGGTGATGATCACCATGTTATGTGGCATTAAATGATATGGACAATAAATTAGGTCCCATATTCCTACGTTTCATTGTTCATATTATTTAATGCCACATAGACGGGTGATTATCACCAGTAATGATAAATTTTATTATTCTTTTAAGTAATATATTAGAAGCAGCTGATTTATGCAGATATACCCAAGATAACAAGTCTTCCAAAAGTCTATGGGATGAAAAGCTTTGAACAGCAATGAGGTAGGTGCAGTTTCTTGGGAAATTCTAGAGCTTAATAAAAAAACACTCTCCAGCTGTTTATGATAACAAGCTATTAACCTACTCTATTCCCGACTTGAAATCCATAAAAGACTTTGGGACAGAAATTAGGGGCCTATACAGTTAACCTGCTTCCTCGAGATGACTGCACAACTGTGCTTTTAATACAGATATTCTGTCTCTTTAACAAAACCTAGGTGGTTAAGTAGGTTAGCAAGCTGCTGCTTGTGCAATAAAGGAAGAGCACGCAGATGAGATTACTAGGTTTCTTCACATTGGCCTTCTCTACGCCATTGGAAGAACACAGATGAGATTACTAGGTATCTTCACATGGCCTTCCTCTACGCCATTGGTGAGATCCAATCACAATGTCATCCATCAAGGTTAACTTTTATAAATCCTCACAAGTATGTCCTCTCATCATCCTATCATAACAGGGAGGGAAGTTATATTTGAGGGCTGTATAAGAAGCAACTACTGTGAGTCCTCGACAGAAATATGCAGCAGTTAGAATGTCGTTACAGAAATTCCATCCTTGACAAAGATTCTTCAGAGTGTTTTCCCACAATAGTCATTATGTACATTCTGTGAAGGCAACACTCTTCACTCTCCCTGTAACCCCCTACCTATTCCCCACCAAACCACCACCACCGAGGAGGAGAAGAAGGAAACTTCATTTGAGAAAATGCCAGGTGGCAGGGGAAAGTAAACACTAGGTAAATAATTCTCATCAGTACCAGTTCCACATAATTTTCAAACAATCTCGATATGAACATACTTGTGCTTTTTCCTGGAATGCAAACACAGGCACAGATGTTCCTGTATAAAATTAACAAACAGCTATATTCATCCGAGAACAAAGTTATGAATTATCACATGCCCATAGCCAAGACATCACATATAGAAAATTCATTAATAGAGCAAAGCAAGTCACAGTGGCTACTTCCATGGAACAATCAAAATGGCAAGGATTGTGCTTGACAAACTAAATTAAGGAATCGATCAATTCAAAACATTAAAAATTATTCCTTCGCACCAAAAATTCCATGATTTCCATCAAATGATGGTACAATTCCTCAAAGCAACCCAACCTCACATTGTTCCAATCCAATCCAATCCAGGATAGTCAGCATTGCATCTAATCGTACATAACTAATCAGCCAACAACAATGTCAATGAGAAAACATTAAACAGAAGCAACGACTAAACCCGCTAGAAATAAATATCATGAGAAAAACTTACTACTCTCACAAAATACAACAAATCTAATGTTTGGATTCCTTGCTCATCAGATAATTTTTGAGAACATCCATGACCGACCCAAAATCCGCCTTCACTTGCACAGGTGGATTTGCAAAACGGCAGGCCATGTCTTTAATCTCCCCGGAATGGTAATCAACCTTGGATTGTGTGAACTTTAATCCATGAGCGGTACTTACCACAACAGTCCTATCTGTCGGACCAATAACCCCACTTTGCCTCAACTTAAACAATGCAGTTAATGCCACACCAGTGTGAGGGCATATAAACATCCCAGTTGAGTCTGCCTGAGCCATGGCATCCATCAACTCCTCCTCAGTAGCCTCCTCAACAATCCCATTTGAATTCTTCAATGCAAAAACTGCCCTATCAATTGAAACAGGATCGCCAATCTGAATTGCAGACGCGAAGGTAGTACCTGCCTTAACTGGCTTAAAGTCCTTCCACCCTGATTTGTAATGCAAGTAAAGTGGATTAGCATTAGATGCCTGAGCACAAACAAGCCTCGGAATCCTATCAACGAGTCCCAACTCTTTACACATATGGAAACCTTTGTAAAATGCATATATATTCCCCAAATTTCCACCAGGAACAATCACCCAATCGGGCACTTCCCAATCAAACTGCTGCAAAATCTCAATTGCTGCGGTTTTCTGCCCTTCTAGCCTCAAACTGTTCAACGAATTGGCCAAATAAATGGGTAGCTCAGACGTGACTTCGCGAATCAACTGCATACAACCATCGAAATCAGTATCTATACTCAATACAAAAGCCCCATTGGCTATTGGCTGAACCAACTGTGCAATGGATATCCTATTCGCGGGCAAAAACACAATTGACGGAATCCCAGCAGCTGCGCAATAAGCTGAAAGAGCCGCTGATGTATCACCCGTGGATGCACACCCAACTCCCACCACAGGCCGGTTCAATTTGCGCAACCGATTCACCTGGCTCACCAAAACAGTCATGCCCAAGTCTTTAAAACTGCCCGTATGACTAATCCCACAATGTTTCACCCACAAATCATTCATGCCCAGAAACTGTTTGCCAAAACGCTCTGCCCAAAAGAGGTTTGAGTTCCCCTCAAACGCACTAACAATATCATCGCCATCAATTTCCGGTAAAACCCACTCCTTCTTGGACCAGACTCCTGACCCATAAGGCCATGTGGTCTTGCCTACACGGGAATCGAAAAGGGATCGCCAGTATTGACCATCAAATTTCTTGAGAGCGTCCATGTCGTGCTGGACGTCGAGGAGGCCGCCAGAACGGCTTCGATAGACAATCTCATCGAGCGAATAGGACTCGGTCGAGGTGGGGTCGGCGTTAAAGGGCACGTACTTAGCGGAGAAGTTGTGAGCGGCGTTGTGGCGCCGGGCCTCGTCCCTGATGTTGTCTGCCGAGCGTCGGTGCTTGAGATGGTTAGATGATTGCGGTGCGGGCGAAGGGGGTGTGGTGGCGGGGTCGGAAGAGGTGGTGGCTTTTATTGGGGTAAAGTGGGCGGTGGAAGGGCTTTTGTCGGTGGTGGACGAGTGGTAGGGAAGGAGTTGGGGGGAGAGTAAGGAGGATCTGAAAATGGGAGAAGCCGCCATTGTTGAGAGGAAAAAAAATGGATGGGTCACGAGAGTGTGTTCTGAGGGGAGAACGGTGTAGGGTCGATCGTGTTTGGTTATACTTAAAATTAAATTAAATTTAGACATTGTTCTAATTAGTCAATTTTTTTACACACTTTTTTATGAGTCATGCAAAATGAGTGTTACCTTAGTACTAAACTAGTTTACATTTTGCGGTGAATTCGACGGTAAAAAAATAAAAATTGAGTGTGTTTTGCTCACGTTAAAGATAAAAATAATAGATATTGATAGAAATTGGTAAGTGATCGTTGCTAAATGATAATGAGGAACAGAGTTGAGATAGAGAGATTTGGAAAGATGAGAGATTGTTATCAAAAATAGTGAAGAGAGAGGTATAGTTATTTACTTATTTTTATCGTGAGTAATAGTAGAAACTTCTCTAAGATCGGTGATAAAATTTCAGGAAGAAATCCTCATTGTTGTGTTAATCAGATTGAACAAATAATTAGAAAAAAAAAATTCAAACATGGTGGAAATTGCGTCTCTACCAAAAATTAAAACAGATCTTGAGAGAATTGATTGATTATTGTCTAGAGAGAGAGAGAGAGAGAGAGAGAGAGAGAGAGAGAGAGAGAAGCCGCATAAGAATTGAATATAAAAATAAATTTTCTCTCACAACATATCATTGTTATTGTTGGGAAAAATAAATTTGTGGATGATGATTTTGGATTGTGGATGTGGATTTTGAATTTGTAGATTTTGGATTTTCAACAATTAGATGAGTTGAGGAATGGAGATTTTGGAGGATCGATTCTTTACCTTTGATGAATACAAGACAAACGTATATTAGGTTTTTAGGTGAGTAGCGGTGAAAACCAACGTAAGGTTGGTAATAAATAAAAAGAGGTTAAAATGTGGGCATTGTTCAAGTGATCTTCGAAAACGACGCCGTTTGGATGACGTTATTATGACATAATGTATATATTTTTGTTTGGTGGAAGATAGAACCTGTTTGGCGAAATCTCGCAAGCATACGGGTTCGTTGACAAGTAATAGTAAAATTGAGTAAAAGAGTATCGTTCCTACGAGGATTAGACTATAGCTTAATTTTCACCAATTTTATCTTAAATCGAATACACACAATAAATATTTGGATAAAGAAAGTATGAAATTCTCTAAACAAAAACTACGATTTAACTAAGTGCAAATATAATTTTTGGAGAAAAATCAAGTAAATGAGTTATATTAGGAATCCGACTCCACCATTAATATCTATCTTAATCCGCAAAATCTCACGTTCTAATCTAATTTATGTTCAAATTGACAATCGATAATCATAAGTTATCTAATAATCTATTTCGAGTAGAATTAAACATATTTTCATATAAGTTCCAAAATATTCTTATTTTGAATACGAATATACAAAAACGCTTTCAATATCAGAATTATCAAATTTGATTAGACCAAACATATGAAAATATTCCTAATCTCTATAGGACTTAGTGTTTAAAACCATAATGAGCTAATCTATTTTGAACCTTTCGGAAACGAAAATAAATCACAAATATGTTCAAACGGTGATCAATCATTCAAACGGGTATTAAAACTATGGTATAAATCAAACAAACACAAATTACAATAAAAAACAGGAATTCTTGAATTAAAAGTTCAACATATGGTTTACATTATCATCCTTAGTATAAAGAGTTTAGCCCATCATGTTTGATTTACAAAAACACATAATAAATAGAGAATTTATCACCCAGAATATTTGATTGCAAGAAGAACTTTGAAGATTAATTTGGCCCTCTTAAATATCTTCAATAAATTGTCCAAGAATCCCAACTTTCTCTTACTTGAAATTCCAATAATCTTGTCTGGATGAAGAAATTCTTGTAAAGATCTTGTGTTTTGCCTCTTTGTTCTCTCCAAAATTAGACTCTCCAATCGTTATATGAGTACTCCTATTTATATGGGTCTAATTAGGGTTGAATTTTGTGCCATAAATCCCCCAAAACATGCCAAAAATAGGATTTTAACTCAAATAAGGATTTTGCTGCGGCACCGTCGCTCGAGCGGACAGAAACGGCATTTTTGTTGCTGATGGCCCGCTCGAGCGGACAAAATTTTGTTCCTCCGGTGACTGATTTTCAAACGGCCATAACTTCTTGTAGGAAACTCCAAATTGCAATCCATAAAAAGTGTCGGAACACGTAATTCAATTATATTTCTAATAGTATATTATTTACCTTATGGAGATTTTTGTACCAAAGGTTGTGCTCTAATTTCTCTACATATTTCAGTTGTAGTGTCTCAATTCGCTTCTTCGGCTTTCGGGTGTTTGATCATTCAGTTCAACTCTTCATTTTGACTCCAACACACCTTAAATCTATTGATTTTATCTTCTTTCTCATCTTCTAATATTTGGCTCTTGATATTCACTTCAAAAACTCAATTTCTTCTTATTTACTCGCTGATTTCACCAATGTGACTTGAGTTCGGGGATTTTGTCTTACAATCACAAAAATGAACAAAAACTCAATAGATATCGACTCTAAAATACTTAAAATTATACAAAAACTCTTCATTAAATAATCAATAAAAATGCATAAATTACACATATAAGCACCCTGCCATTTTAAGCCTTGAGAGGTTAAAACGGTGTAGTTTTCGACTAAGGCCCAATTTTATTTCACCCTCAGACCTTACTGACACACGCAACATCTTCTAACACCCCCACAATCACCCACATCTTTCTCTATGTTAAGACTATTCTTCAAATTCCATCACCCTTTCCATGTTGTAGGTATTCATTTATGTTGTTTTCTTCTTTGTTTATAGCTGCACCGCCTTTGGCTTCGTCGCCGACCCTTGACACCACGGCCGATCTAATTAGATTCAGTGCTACCTAGGCGATACTATAAAAATGACAGCCCAATGCACAAGTTCCACCCCTCATTTAAGCCTGTGTATTGTATTCTTTCAAATGAACAACTTCAACTCATCAAATTTTGAACCCTAGATTCCATTGCCTAGGTTTCTTCTAAGCACTAGTGAGTTTTCCGCTTCAACATAAATCCCTAATTTTTCTTCTGCTCCTCTACCGAACTAAAGCACCACCAAAGGTACTGGCATTTAGTTTGGAGTTTACTTTTTGCCAATGGATTATATATGTTTGAGGTTTTAGGATTTTTGATTTCGGGTTTTTCATAAATTAGTTTAATTTTCTTGGTTTTATGCATGTTTGTTTGCCCAATACATTAGTCTCATTTCTCATATTCTGTGTGTTTTAATTTGTAATTTGTTTGGGGAATCATGCTGAATGTCTCATTTTTTTCTTTACTATTATAAGCTAACTTACTTTAACAATTCATCCGAGAAGATTTTAGGAGGTGTTTTTTTCTTCTTCTTAAGAGCAAAACTATTTAATCAACAAGAGAGGGTAGAGTTTAAGCCGCGAACATTATGTGTTTGAATTTAGAATAAGAATGCGATGGTTTGGCTGTCTTCTTATTCTGTCATTTGTTTGACATAGAAACCTCATATCTTGAGAGTCAATTAATTTAAATTTAACCATCAATTTAGCTTATAATTTGTATTTAGTAACTCAACTTTGGTCTTCATTTCATCTTATTCAATATCGCAAGCATGCCAGATCACCATGAATTGGTATTGAATAAGTTTATGGTCTTAATTGCATGTTTTGGTACCCCAGCCGAATGATTTGCATTGGTTACTTCTTTCGTCTTAGGCTCAGTGTTCTTAACTTCTGCACTTGCAAGTTGGTGACATGGTTTTCATGGCTTACTAAAACGAAAAATTCACATTTATTTGGAGCCATTTTGTGTTTCTTTTTATGTAGGAACTAATCTTGGTTTTCCAGTTCTATTGTTCCATTTTGCTTGCTTAGCATGGTGGTGTCAGGTCTTGGCATTATTTAGGAACTTGTTGGAAAAATGTGTCATATTTTTCAACTTTTTATATTGGCTATCTTAATTAATATAACTGCTTTTTGATGTTAAAAGAGCAGGTTAACGTTTTCGTTATGACTGGTTTGGATAACGCCATCTCTAACTGAATGCGTTGATAAGCATATTATTTTTTCAGATCAGTAAATCTGCGATTTTATTCCGTTCCATACACGATATATTCTGTTCATATGAATATTATTAACATATCTTTTTGTATGTTAAATGATCTTCCTTTATTATTTTAGATTTATTTAGGAATGAAATATTTAAGGATAATCTTGAGTTTCCTAAATGTTTCCCTTCTACAAATCTAGAATATCTTTCTATATATTCTTTCCTACTAATTGTCTTATCATTCTTGTTGCAGATTTTTAGGTAAGAAATAATTCCTAAATTGATTACTATTTTAACTATAAATAATAGTACAAATTAATAAGGAATTAAGCTTTGAACATATAATTTTAGTTCTTGTTTCTCCAAGCACAAAACCGGCCGGATTCATTGGTGGAAAAACAAGACTAGATGCTTCATTGATTTTAGTTTCAAAGCAAAAAAGTTTTTTTCAAACTCATTGAAGAATAAAAAACAAACTGGTGCTCAACGAATAATTCCATATCTTGATTAATCTACTTGGCGTGAAGTTAAGAATGGAGGTTCTTAATCCAAGTGGTGGTTGCGGTCAAATAACAATAGGAAAGTGGTGATAAAGTCAAGACCGATGAGTTTGATTCAACTTCATCAACAAGTCAGAAGAAGAAGTATCAAATGGAGTTGATATGTATTTTTTTATTGTTATCTTGTTAATTTTGCGAAATTACAAAAATCGGATACTATTGTATTTTTAATCAAGATTATTAGTAAATTGTTTTTACCCATGGCATGGGGGTCCGTGGATGTTTTTCTTCGGAGTTTACCACGTTACATCTTGTGTTCGTATTTAATTCTTTAAATTCCACACTTTACAAGATTAGGTAAACGAACACTGATGTGTGAGTCAGAACTGTTATCAATTCACTCGTTAGTTCTGACTGCGTTCTCTCTACTGTTAGTTTAATTAAGATTAAAATTATTATTAATTTAATTAATTTAAGTTTTAGAACTTTCAGAACTAATCTTATTTGACATTATTTTCATCCCTGTTTGTGCAGCTTAAGTTTATTTTCATCCCTGTTTGCCACTAATAACTAAAACATTCTCAAAATACATTTTCATTGTTGACAACATTGAATGAAGTTTATATGTAAATTTATCTCTGAGTGCGTGTGTTTCAATAGTGTTAAGAGTAGGACACTTGATCTATATTAAATTCCTTTGATTGGATCTTTTGGGCATTAGATATTTTGCTATGCTTGTCTTATTTGGTGCATGGTTTTTTATTTGGAGAATTGCAAGCCAAGTTGTAATGTTAACATGGGATACCCACACATTGTAAAAGGTTTTTACTCTAATTATTTGCACATTTGCATGTTGTTTTCATTTTCTTTTATCGTGTCTTGGAACTCCTCTTAACATGTGGTTATCAAATAGAAATTTGTTCTATTGTGAAAAGAGCTCCAAAGAAAGAAATTGACTAACCAAAAGAGTTTTTTGTGAAAAAATTGAAGACTGAGATGGGTGAATAGCTACTACAAGAAAGGTTGCCTATAACGGCGACAAAAGCTGTCGCTATAAATCAAAAAGTTGCCGCTATAAGTCGCTAAATATCGTCGCTATAGGTTAGTAGGTATAGTTTTATTGCGACAACTTTTTGTCGTCACTATAGGCACAGCTTTTTTAACGACGACTTTGTCGTCACTATAGGAGTCAAATTTTTAATAATTAAAAATTTTTAATTTCATATAATTGGTGGGCCTTTAACCCGATCTACCAAGTATGGGCTTGAAACTTGACCCACCAAAGGCCCAACCCAATCCACTAAGTTTTGTCAAGTATTTTTATTTTAGAATGATTGAAATGTGATTTAGAACCATTGACTTAAGGGTTGTGAAGTTACAACCAAACCATTGGAGATAAATAAATTCTTGTGATTATATTTGTTTTCATAATATATATTAGTTCAATAAACAACATTTTCTATAATTGCTTATAAAGTAAAAAATAAATATTAGTGAAAAATCAAATTCCACACCAAAGTTTTCCAAAAAAAATAAAAATCTCACATATAAGGGCGACATTGTCGTCACTATAGGTAGATTTTGTCGTCGCTATAGATAAAAAAAAGTGGCAAAACTTCTTCCCATCTTCTAAAATAAAAGCGACGACTAAATTGATTTATAAAGACGACAAATATCTTCGCTATATCGTTCACTACACTATAGCAAAGACATGAGTGTGTCATCGCTATATACGCTATCCTATAGCGACGACAGAAAAGTCACCACTATTTGTCGTTGCTGTTGCCTTTATTCCTTGTAGTGATATGGAAATGGGTGACATACATGTTGGCGATTATCTGGTGAGTTGTGATTATAACATAACTTGAAACGAGGTGCTTAATTAGAAATCTTATATCACTTCCAAGCCTTTCCATTACATTTTAGTCTTTTGCTACTTCCATTGAAGGACATGAAATAATAGTGAGGCACGACATACTAAATAACATGTATTGATTTAAAAACTACCGCATAACAGGCTTTGAGACATGTTCGTTGAACGGACAACAAAAAAGATCCGAAAGATAAACGATTTACAAAATTCAGTTGCTCAAGAAGACGAATATGTTGAGATTAAATATTAGAAAAGAGTCGGGCTGAAAAAGGGAAAACAATTCAAAACCTTTTGTTAGTATTGTGTATTTCTAAACAGTTTGTGATTGTTAAGTGGTTTAATTTTCTTATGAAAACACATTTGTTTCTCACATTTTCAATCATGTTTTAAATATTTTGACTAATTGTTACTACTCATTTTAATTCCTATATTAGCTGTTAAAATATGTTTTTTAGATTTGGATAAATGCTTCAATTCTTGTATTAGTTATTTATTTTGTAAATTTTGGGAATTCTTCAAAAAATTTACATTTGTACTTGTATGGTAGCTAGACATTAAAAATATTACATTGTATGTATGCTCTACTCAAAAAAATCAACTCAAGTAATATTATTATAAACACAATTTGAATTGCAACGCGTGCATCGCATTTGGCTTCGCTAGTTTTTATTAAAATGCTTTCTATGTAAAGTTATTGAGAAAGATTATAGTGTTTAAATGAACGAGAAATTCTGTCAATTTTGCGAGTTCGACGAAAATGTCTAGATACTTCGAAATTCAAGTTAAAGGAAGAAATGATTAGAAATTTTTGTCAACTTTTACCTTCTTTGATGAGAATATCTAGATGTTTCAAAATTCGTGTAAAAACAAAGAATGTGTCTAAGTGGACTTGAAATGTTCGATAAATTTGCATAGTTTAACCAAAACACCTAAATACTAAATATTTTGAAATCCATGAAAAAAGAAAGAAATTATATTTAATTTGAAAAGAAAATAATATAATTATAAGAAACTCAAAAAAAAAAAAAAAAATACAAACTATTAAAATACCCTTTACACATTCATTTTCTAACTCCTATAGAGAAAATTAATATTAATTTTAATGTTATTTTTTCTATTAACAAAATTTGACTATAATATTTCGGAATGAATTGGTTCATTCACAATATATGGGTTGTAGTAGTATGAGGATGATCTCTTTTTTTTTTTTTTTTTTTAGTCATTTTTAAAATTTAAAATTAAAATTATCCATTTATTTAAAGATTAGTCCAAAACATTTATATTTTGGTTGTAGGTTCAAGTTGATGTAATCCAAAAGTATTCAACGAAAATATAAATCGAAAATTTTCCTTTCTCAAAAGAAAACATATATTGTGTATCTCATATATGTAATAAAGAATAATACTATTTATAGTCGCTCACTATCGGTAGTCATACTACGTGGTATTACTTAATTGGATGAATTATTTACTCCAATTAAATAATGCATTTATAGTAATTAATTATAAAGAATTCATCTAATTGAGTAATACCATGTAGGTTGACTATTGGTAGTGGCGACTATGAATATCATTACTCATGTATAAAACATGATAGCATTCTTTCAAGGAACTTTTGTGCCAATGATTCTTAACTTTTTACAAGGACAAACATTACAAGGACAAAAATTACAAGGACTCAATCATTCTAACAATAGCAAAAAGTAGTGTTCTAAAAAACATAAAACGTGACTAGGTGTGAGGTCAAGTTTCATGCTTTTTGGACCTAGGCGAAACCTAGCTAGGCGATGGCGAGACAAGGGCGATGCAAGACCGATGCATGAAGCGTGACTAGGCGTCGAGGTAGAACTTCAAGCCTACGCGCCGCCTATGCGAGCTTTTTAAAGCATTGGCAAAAAGTCATTAAAAATGTCTCCTTTCCTTTTCTTTATTAAATTGTTTGTTTCCCCTCTTCCCGTTCATACATTGCACCTTTTTACATAAAATGTGAATGCACAAATATTCAACTTTGGCACCTTAAACTCCACACCACATGTATATTATATGAAAGAGAGAGCAAACTGAAGCATACAATCAATCTTCTTTCTAGTCACTAGATACAGATTACAATTTCGTTAATTATTCTCTGAACCCCTTCCTTCTCTGTCATCAATGGCCACTTCACAGCTGAAACACAAAAATCCCGTCTTTCTGAGTCCAGATTTCGAGGATTTCTGGTATCATGACATGAAGAACAAACAATTTGAAACCTTTCCTGTGCATGGAAGACTAATTCAATTTGCCGCCCTCGAAATCATAGGAAAATTTAACTACAACGATGAACAAGTACTTTATTTATTAGTAAAGAATCTTGAGGATTCAGTGTTGTTTTGCCAATCTAAAACTAGACAAGATTACAAGAAACTTTCCAACATGTTATTGTTATTATTGCAAGAGGTTGGGCTATTATTTGCAGTCCCAAAGCAACAATTGTCCAAGAGTACTACTACTTACAATCCTCCAGGTGAAATTGTTGAGCTCTTGACTTTCTCCTCCAAATTTTACATGAAATAATCTGTATTCAAGCAGATTTCATTGTTTCAGTCAAGGTTTCATTTGAAGTTCTTCTGAATAAGCTTCTTTTTCTTCTCAACTTTATAGGGGATACACCATTGCTGCAGCCCTCTGAAGTCAATCTATTGACACACATTGAAGCTGTGCTCAACGATGTTGGAAGTTTCTTATATTCATTCTTTTTCTTCAGGAATCAAGTCCTGGCACCTATAATGGATCTGGAACTTTCAGATCTGTTACGAAAATTTGAGTGTTAGAAATATAATCTATATTCTTTAATCATATACTAATAATTAAAGATTCAAGTATCATGCCAAATTACCAAGTACAATAATTAATTCAGAAGAATACCTGTCTCTATTGGTGTTGAAATTGAGAGGGTTGGATCTTCCGCAGTCTAATCACCTCAATAATGCTCAATGGAATCTCTGTCTATAATGGTGTAGAAGAGGAGAGCAAAAGTTGTGATTGACCCGGGGACCATAACCCTATTTATAATATTATGTATACCATAGTCCAATTAGAAGTCCATCAATCCTAATTAGATTATGATCCGGTCTCTACACATTACAAAGCCCATACTCAGTTTAGATGTTTCGAGGGCCCAATCAACAGATCACTTAATAGCCCTATTAATTAGATAGTCCATATAATTGTAATACAATATGTAGCACATTATAGAGATAAAAAATCCAACAATCTCCCACTTGGGCTACATATGTTATCCGAAACAATTATATTTTAAACCTTATGTGTACACTTAAATTGCTATCTTACTTGAAACATCTCCGTACAATCTGGTCCATCTACTATACCAGTATGAGATCAAAGCGGTCTTCGTCACATTAATCGGTAATTAAACCCATCAATGGTCATCATACCAACATATTCAATGACATAGATCGAGTATGGATGTGTAGCATGGAAATTGCATGAAATGTGATCTTAACACATGTCTATTTCCAACTGGTCCTACTTTATTCTTTAGTGAGATCATACTAAAACTTTCCAATCTTAATGTTAAACCACAAATAGAAAGACTAAATTCAGAGATTGGTAACAACCATTATATTTTATTCTGCAGAAAATAATCATAAAGTGTGTCTGTTACTGAAAAGCATCAAAATACAAACTCCCACTAAACTAGCACATCATCAAACGATTCAACACTCGTATGAGCTATATGCTCGTGAAACACCTTGGGCAATAAACCCTTGGTGAGCGGATCCGTAATTATGGAGTTTGTGCCAATATGCTCTATAGACACCTGATTACTCTGAACTCTTTCTTTAACAACAAGAAACTTGATGTCTATGTGCTACGACATCGTAGAGCTTTTATTGTTGTTGGAATATAGCACAGCCGATTTATTGTCACTATATGTCTTCAATGGTTTTTTCAATACCATCTACAACTCGCAGCCTAGTGACAAAGTTTCGCAGCCATATTTCATGATTATATGTCTCATAACAGGCTATGAACTTAACTGTCATGGTGGATGGAGATATGAGCGTCTGCTTAACACTCTTCCAAAATATAGCTCCTCCAGCCAGTAGATAAATATAACCCAATGTGGATCTCTTACTGTATTGGCATCCAGCAAAACCGGAATCAGAATACCTTATGATCTCCAAATGATCTGACTTCCGATAGGTGAGCATGAAATCTTTTGTTTTCTGTAAATTTTGCATAACCCTTTTGGCTGCTTTCCAATGATCCATCCTAGGGTTACACAAATATCTGCCTAATAATCCCACTATGAACGCTACATCTAGATGCGTACATACTTGAGCATACATAAGACTCTCAAAAGCTGACGCATAAAGAATCTTTTACATTTCTTTCACTTCAACCTCATTCTTGGGGCATTGACTGAGGCTGAACTTATCTCCTTTAGGAATGGGTGTATCTCCCGGTTTACAGTCTTTCATGTCAAATCTGCTAAGTACCTTTTTGATATAGCTCTTTTGTGATAACTCAATAATACCTCGAGAGTGATCTCGATGTATCTGTATACCTAATACAAAAGAGACGTCCCAAAGATCTTTCATTTTAAAATTCTTAGTTAGAAATCTCTTGGTTTCGTGCAATAAGCCTATATCACTGCTAGTTAGCAGTATATCATTGATATATAATACCAGGAAGATATATTTACTCCCACTGAACTTATGGTACACACAATCATCAATGTATTTACCTCAAATCCAAACGAGATAATGACTTGATGACATTTATAATACCATTAACGGGAAGCTTGTTTGAGACCATGGATTTCTTCAATTTGCAGACAATTCTCTTTGGATCACTTGATACAAAGTTTTCTGGCTGCACCATATGTATCGTTTCCTCAATATCACCATTGAGAAACGCAGTCTTTACATCCATCTGATGTAGCTCCAAATCAAAATGAGCTACTACTATCCTGAAAGAGTCTTTCGATAAAACTGGAGAGAAAGTCTCTTTTATAATCAATGCCTTCTTTCTTAGTAAAACCCTTAACAACAAGACGAGCATTATATCTCTCAACATTGCCTTTTGAATCCCTCTTGGTCTTAAATATTCATTTGCAACCAATGGGTTTCGCACATTAAGGCAATTTGACGAGATCCCAAACGTCATTGTCTTTCATGGTTTCATCTCATCTTCCATGGCATTAACCCACTTTTGAGAATTAGAACTTCGTTTGGCTTGATGGTAGTTGATTGAATCATTTTCCACCACTCCTATGTCAACCTCATGTTCTTGGAGAAAGACGATATAGTCATCCAGAAACGCCATTCTCCTTTCTCTAGTGGATCATCGCACTGGCATTTGTTCTTGAGGTTGTTGAGTTTGCTCATCAAGAGCAACAAATTTATTTTGGATAGGAAAGTTGTCGACATTGTCTTGATAATCCGAATTCACTTCTTGAACAATGTCAGTAATTTGATCATTGTCAATAGTGACAGCAGTAAGAGAAACGAGTTCCTCTTCAAAGACGATGTTCTTAACCTTATCTTTCCCTCCAAACTCAACATCCTTATAGAATTTTGCATTAATAGTCTGGAAAAAGGACCTAGTCAAGGGATCATGGAATTTATAACCCCTGAACCATTCTGGGTATCCAACAAAATAGCAGCTTACAGTTCTTGAGTCCAGTTTCTTTTCACTTAGCCTATAAAGCCTCGTTTCAGCTGGACATCCCCAAATGTGCAAGTGCCTTATACCAGGCTTCTTGCTGATCCAAAGTTTATAAGGGGTTTTAGTTACTGCTTTATTTGGAACCCTGTTAAGGATGTATACTACAGTTTTTAGTACCTCTCTATAGGGATTTTGGTAAAGAAGAATGACTAATCATTTTTCTCACCGTGTCTTTAATATTAACATAAAAGTCCCTATAGTCTCAACTGCAACTGCTTTGCTGTCGCCCACAAAGATGAATCTTTCAGCATCAATTGGCTGTTGGCTCCACAGGCAACCCTGTATAGACACACTTATGTGAGTGGTAGCACCAAAATCCATCCACCAAGTGTGTCTAGGTATAGAAGCTAAATAAATTAACTTCAAAACAAACCATAGCGAGAAGCATACATTTCTTAACACGCCATGCAGCGTAATTGGAGCATTATTTATTTCATGTGTCCACCATTCTTACTAAAGTAACAAGTGGACTCCTTATCCTGTTTCTTTTGTACTTTATGTCGTGGTGCCCCAATTGCAGCTTACTTTTCCTTTTTCTTTTCTTGTCTTGAGGAGTGGTTGATGAGTTAGTACTTTTAGTCCTCTCACGCTTAAGTCTTTCCTCTTCTTGCACACAATGAGATATGAGCTCATTAAGAGTCCATTTATCTTTTTTGGGTGTTGTAACTTACTTTAAATTGACCGTATTGTGCAGGAAGGGAAATCAAAACCAGATGCACGAGCAAGTCCTCAGACAACTCTAACTTTAGTGCATTTAGTTTGGAAGTGAGATTAGACATTTTCTTCCTCAGACATAGCGCCCCTAAATATTTCTAGAATGGAACTTTTCATGATCATAAGACTCATGCAGTTAGAACGATCCCAATTTTTCAAGTCCCTTTTATCCTCAGTAGAACTTTCATCAGTGATAGTAGGATGTCGTTCTGTTCGAAGTGCAAGGTCAAGATCCATGTGACCGAGAACAATCGTAACGTTCTCTTTCCAATTCTTGAAATTTGTGCTATTAAGCACAGGGATGAAATTAATGTTGGCAGATACTGTAGAAACAGAAGCAGAAGCAGAAATTGAAAACGAAAGAATATTTCAAGCTCACAATTAATGATTATGTCATATCATATGTATGAAAAATTATATATCGGTGGGCCCATTACAAGATACTTAGCACAATATTGATATTTAGTCTTTGGACAGAAACATCAACTTGTAAGTGGTACTCTCTGTGTAGTAATCAAATATTGACAATTAATCTGTCAAACAATAAGCCTTTCTTTGGACCGACTTATTATCCACATGAAAACTTTATAATTGTCACATATTTATTACCACAGGTATATCTGCCATTTGGCCAAACAGTAACCTTCCTTTGGGCCGGTCATTGTTCGCATAAACAACAGACACACACATCTTAATATTCCAAAATAAGTAAATCTACACGATAGAGGTTACTTTGGCAACATATCGTTTTAATTGATTTATTTTGAAATATAAGACGATTAATTCAAGGATCTGAAGATATTTTAATGATTAAATTCAAAAATTTCAAACTTTAAGGGCCTAATATTTTAAAATCTGAAAACTTGAAGGACTTAAGATTTTAAAATCCAAAATCTTAAGGACTAAATCTTAAAATCCAAAAGTATGTATTTTATTGGTAGGCCCATCACAAGATACCTAGAACAACATTGACATTTAGTCTTTGGACAGAAACATCAATTGTAAGTGGTACTCTCCGCGCGGCAATCAAATATAGATAATAAATCTGTCAAACAATAGGCCTTTCTTTGGACCGACTTATTGTCCACGTGAAATCTTTATAATTATCACATATTTACTGCCACATGTATATCTGTTATTTGGCCAAACAATAACCTTCATTTGGGCCGGTCATTATTCGCATAAGTAACATATATACTCATCTTTATATTGCAAAATAAACAAATCAACACAATAGAGGTTACTTTGGCAACGTATTGTATTGATATTATTTACTTAAAAATACAAGACATTTGAATTAAGAATTTGAGAATTTTCGGAGAAAAACTTTAAGATTTAAAACTTAGAGGACCTTAGAGTTGAAATTTTAATACTTTAGGGATTCAAAATTTAAGATTTATGAAGTTTTGGGATTGAATCCTAAATTTTAAAACTTTAATGGCCTTTCTTTGAAGAAATTTTAAAAACTTTAGGGTTAAAATTGCAAAATTTAAAATTTTAGTGGCCAACTTATGAAAAATTTCAACTTTAAGGGCTAAATTATTAAAATCCCATAACTATAGGGTTAGATGGCTTAATATTTAAAACTTTGGGACTTAGTTTTAAATTATCATAACCTGAGGGATTTTAATTAATTAAGTTTTACACTTTAGGGACTTAATGTGCAATATAACCTAAATCTCCAAAGTTGCACCCTAATCCTTGAATTTATCTAATTTCCATAGGAGGTCCCGTTCTTAAAAAATGCAGCAAGGGTTTGAAACCCTAGCCGCCAGCCACCGGCATCGGCCACCGCGGCCTCCACCGGCATCAGCCACCGCGATCAGACACCGACAGCAGCGCCGGCCGAGGGGCTGCTGTTCATTCTTCCTCGCGGCGCTTTCCTTCCCAGCAGAGCAACGCCTTCCGGTGCTGCATACAGAAGCAGCGCATCGGCGGCGCTGCTACTTCCTCAATTTTTTTTTTTTGTTTTTTTTTTTTTTTTGTTTTTTTTTTTTGTGTTCTTTAGGTCTTCAAATCCAATCCAATCCAATCCAACAAAGGGATGATTCATGCTCAACGATTCAAGATCCATGCTCAATGATTCAATAACATTCATAAAAAAAAAAAAAAAACTAAATCTATATGTTCAAAAAATCATAATCCCAGTTATATATATATATATATATATATATATATATATATATATACACCATAATATAACAGAGATGAATGTGAGAATTCCAAACATTAAGCTACAAAACAAGAATTCATTCGATTGAAATCACTCAAATGTCTCCAGAGAAAAAAAAATCAACCGACGTTGAAGTGGAATAAAATTGGCAAATTGTAACTACAGTAACAGTTATTTCAATTTTATGTATGCAGATTCTTTAGTTCTTTATTTTCCTCAATAAAACATCTCAAAAATTCATATACACACAATGATTTTTTACCATAAAAATCTTTTCTTCATGTATACAATTTGAGCATTTAATAAATTGATTAAAACAATTATCATACTGATAATTCAACATGATAATGGCTCTGATACCAATTGTTAGAAATATAATCTATATTCTTTAATCATATACTAATAATTAAAGATTCAAGTATCATGCCAAATTACCAAGTACAATAATTAATTCAGAAGAATACCTGTCTCTATTGGTGTTGAAATTGAGAGGGTTGGATCTTCCGCAGTCTAATCACCTCAATAATGCTCAATGGAATCTCTGTCTATAATGGTGTAGAAGAGGAGAGCAAAAGTTGTGATTGACCCGGGGACCATAACCCTATTTATAATATTCTGTATACCCTAGTCCAATTAGAAGTCCATCAATCCTAATTAGACTAGGATCCGGTCTCTACACATTACAAAGCCCACACTCAGTTTAGATGTTTCGAGGGCCCAATCAACAGATCACTTAATAGCCCTATTAATTAGATAGTCCATATAATTGTAATACAATATGTAGCACATTATAGAGATAAAAAATCCAACATTGAGCTCTTGGAAGCAAAGATCGAGGAGCACTGCATTGCAGTCTCGAAGATGCCAAGTTGTACAACTCGAAAGACTGCTGTGGTTTCACTCTTCATTGTTGATTCTCTCCTTTATGATCTCACTCACCTACTCAATCACAAGGCTGACAAGATTTTTGGTGTAAACAATCAAATTTTAACCCTCCATGAGGAGCTAATGTTGTTGCGATCCTCCTTCACAGATATTGTTAGAAATATTGTTTAAAATATATTGTGATTTTTTCTGAAAAACATCTGGGTTTTTGCTGGAGATATTAAAAAATTTTTTTTTTTTTTTGCCGCGGTCAACTCTTCCCTGTTTGCATTGGCCGTGGTCCAGCCGCGGAATGCATGCCGCAGTTGGACCGCGACAAATAGATAACAGCAGTTTGAGGCACCAAAAGGTGCCTCTTCGACCCAAGTGTTGTGTCCCTCAGTTTTTGGTGTCTTTACACTATAAAACCAAGTTGAATTTGATGAGAAAAACATAAGAAACACAAGAGATCATCCCCAAACAACAACAAAGTGTTTTAACATCAAATTCATTACGAAAAAATCTCAGATTTCTTATCATTCAAAGTTCCTTTTTTTTCCGGATTTCATTAGTGCTAGTGCAATCCGATTTGAGTCTTGAAATCCGCTAAAACTATTTGAGTGAAGACCCTTAGCATCTCATTCTTTAAAGAGAGGGTTCAAATATCGTGTTTTGGATAGTGTTCTACGCGATTCAAGTCTCGTATTTTTATTATTTTATTTGTGTTTCATTCTTCTCTTCAAGGTATTTTTTTCAACAATCTAAAAACGATAATCATGGCATCTGAGAATGAAACCACCATGGATACAATCAAATTGATGAATCAAGATTTGGTGAGGCTCGACCGGTTCGATGGAACAAACTTCACTTGTTGGCAAGACAAGTTGAAGTTTCTTCTGCTTTAAAATTTTTTTATGTTCTTGATCCAAATTTGGCGGCATTTCTGGATCCTGCAGACATAGATTCAGATGCAATAAAGGCATAACGGAAGAAGCGACAAGAAGATGAGTTGACATGTAGAGGCCACATTTTAAATACTCTTTCTGATCGTTTATATGATCTCTATATAAATACAACTTCGGCAAGAGAAATTTGGGAAGCACTTGGAAATAAATACAAAGCCGAGGAGGAAGGTACCAAGAAATTTTTAATTTCTAAATATTTTGACTTCAAATTTCTTGATAACATACCAATTTTGCAACAAGTGCAAAAGTTGCAAGTAATTGTCAACAAGATGAAAGCGGTGAAATAGAACTTCCTGAATCCTTCCAAGTTGTCGCTATTATTGCTAAATTACCAATGACTTGCAGATGATATAGGAAGAAGATTCTCAATAATTCTGAAGACTTTTCATTGGAGCAAGTTCAAAAACATCTCCGAATTGAGAAAGAGTCAAGGGCACGAGATGGGAATGAAAATTCTTATATTGGCATTTCAAAAGCCAATGTCGTGGAGAACACCAACAAATCCAACAAGACATTCAAGAGGAAATCTTACAGTAAGGACAATAACAAGTTCAAAAAGAAGCCTAAGGGGGATTGCTTTGTGTGTGGAAAACCCAGTCATTTTGCAAAAGATTTCCGGCATCCAAAACAAAGCAAAACCGATGGCAAAGTGAATTCCATTGACACCGAAGACATTGTTGCTACTGTAAGCGAAATTAATGCTGTCAAAGAAAAAGTTCCAGGATGGTAGTATGACACATGTGCTACTGTCCATGTTTTCTATGATAGGTCTCTTTTCAAAACCTATCAAGAGATCGGCGATGGACAACAAATCCAAATGGGAAATGAAGGTCGTTCAAGCGTTGTTGGCAATGGAAATATTGATTTATATTTCACATCCAGAAAGAAGAATTGTCAAATGTAATACATGTTGTGGATATGAATAGGAATCTTGTTAGTGGGGGATCTCTTGGAAAAACCGAATGTCAAATATGTATTTAATTCGGGAAAACTTGTATTATCCCGAAATGGGATTTTTGTTAGAAAAGGCTATTCTATTGAGGGAATTGTCAAACTTTGTACTATCGACAATAATATCAATAAAACTATAAATTCTGCTTACTTGCTTGTTTGTTCTAAATTATGGCATGATAGATTAGGTCATATAGGTTATTCTACTTTAAATAGAATGATAAAAAGTGGCATGATTTCTTGTGAATTAGACAAACACGATAAATGTGAATTATGTGTTAAATAAAAAATGATTAAGAAACCTTTTAATAGTGTTGATAGATCTTCTAGTCTACTTGAATTAATTCATTCGGATATTTGTGAATGAAATGGCATGAGAAATTTGATAATGCTATCATATCTTTTGGTTTTGTGCATAATACGGTAGATAAATATTTGTATAAAAAAACTTGTGATATATATGTTGTTTTTGTTTGTTTATATATAGACGACATGTTAATTATAAGTAATCACATGATTGGTGTTATACAAACAAAGAGGTTTCTATTTTCCACATTCAAAATGAAAGATCTTGGTCAAGTAGATACCATTTTAGGTATCAAAGTGATTAAAGATAGTGGGGGTTATACATTAACACAATCACATTATATTGAGAATGTGATAAACAAGTTCAAACATTTGAACATAAAAGAAGCAAATACCCCATTTGATCCTAGTATCAAACTTGTGAAGAATGATGGAAGGGCTATTGCACAACTTGAATATGCAAGTGCAATTGGTAGTCTAATGTACGCGACACAATGTACAAGACCGGGCATTGCATTTGCAATAAGTAAACTAAGTAGGTTTAGTTTACAAGTAAACCAAATACTGAACATTGGAAAGCTATTGGTAGGGTTCTTGATTATTTAAAGAGAACAAAAAACCTTGGAGTCCAATATTCTAAATTCTCGGCTATTTTAGAAGGATATACCGACTCTAGTTGGATATCAAATGTGGGTGAAAGTAAGTCCACTTCAGGTTGGATGTTTACTCTTGGAGGAGGTGCCGTTTCTTGGAGATCTAAGAAACAAACTTGTATAACACACTCAACTATGGATTCCGAGTTTGTTGCATTAGCAGAAACAAGAAAAGAAGTTGAGTGGCTCCGAGATCTTCTTTATGAAGTTCCATTAGATACGAAGAACGAATCTTCTATCTCAATACTATGTAATAGTCAAGCCACATTAGCTAGAGCATTTAGTGAAGTTTATAATAGAAAGTCTAGACATATGAGTCTTAGACATGATTATGTAAGGAAATTAATTAAAAGTGGAATAATTTCTCTTACATTTGTAAGATCAAGCGATAATATAGCTGATCCATTTACAAAGCGACTTACTAAAGAGTTAGTAAGATCAACATCGAATAGGATGGGGTTGAAACTCCTAAATTAAATTCACCAATAACGGCAACCCTTCTTGTAATTACGAAATGAGTAATTCACAAGTTCAAAGGGTAACAACAAGTTATTTGATAAGTGAATGATTAGCAGTACTTAAATAAATTTAACCGTATCCTAATAATGTAAGTGCTGGTGTTACAGTGGAGGGTTGAGTTAAAAACTCTTAATGAAATTCAGTAGATAGTACAAGTGTCTTCATTGTAACAAAGACACTGTAAGAATTTCACCTATATGAACTTTGAAGTAGTGCCGCTTCAAGGAAAGTTTGGAGTTACTTTCTGAAAAGTTCATGAAAACGGTTAGTGCATGGCCTTTAACGCGCTAAGAAAACTTGTGCGGAACAAATTGAATGAGAGTATTCATGTGTGTGACATTGTTGGTATTATCACAAAAAATAACGGGTTCAAAGCTAAGGCTACCCGTGATTTTGATACTACTTTGCAAAGGTTTATACTAAGTTAAAGTTCAAATCGAAAGATACTTTATTTTAGGCGTGAATACCGTTCTAAACAAAATCTGAGTTTAATATATTTTAAACAAATGGGGGATTGTTAGAAATATTGTTTAAAATATATTGCAATTTTTTCTAAAAAACATCTTGTGGGTTTTTGCTGGAGATAAATAAAAAAAAAAAAATTTGGCCGCGGTCCAGCTGCTGAATGCATGCTGCGGTTGGACTGCGGCAAATAGATAACAGCAGTTTGAGGCACCAAAAGGTGCCTCTTCGAAAGTGTTGTGTCCCTCGGTTTTGGTGTCTTTACACTATAAAACGAAGTTGAATTTGATGACAAATAATATAAGAAACACAAGAGATCATCCCCAAACAACAACAAAGTGTTTTAACATCAAATTCCTTACGAAAAAAATCTTAGATTTCTTATCATTCATAGTTCATTTTTTCCGGATTTTATTAGTGCTAGTGCAATCCGGTTTGAGGCTTGAAATCCGCTAAAACTATTTGAGTGAAGACCCTTAGCATCTCATTCTTTAAAGAAATGGTTCAAATATCATTTTTTGAACAGCATTCTACGTGATTCAAGTCCCGTGTTTTATTATTTTATTTGTGTTTCATTCTTCTCTTCAAGGTATTTTGTTTCAACAGATATAACGTTGCAGCAACACCCAGAACTTGAAGAACTTGTTATACAAACCACAGACATAGTATATGAAATTGAACATGTTATCAACTCATTTCCTCCTGTCTGGTATCTCACCCTCAGGCTCCCTCAATTCATGGACAAGATTAAGCATATTATGATGGGTATCAAAGAAACGAAGAACAATATTGACACTGGCATTGTACAAGTCGAAAACTGTCCAACTGAACAAGTATCGTCGCAAGAAAAAGGCTCTCTCATTTTAGAAGACATTGTTGTGGGGTTTGATAACAAGGAGACTGAAATTGCGGAACAACTTGTTACGGGACCACAACACCTACAAATTATTTCCATTTTTGGCATGCTTGGAGTTGGTAAGACAACTTTGGCAAAGAAACTATACAATAATCCATCTGTTGTCTATCGTTTTGACAAGCGTGCTTGGTGTGTTATTTCTCAAACATATAGTAAGAGAAATGTGTTTATTGACATTTTGAGGTCAGTAAATGACAGTGACAAAGAAACGATTATGGAAATGGATGATGAAAGCTTGGTTGAAGCGATCCACAAAAGTTTAATAAAATGGAGATATATCATTGTCGTGGATGATATATGGGATATAAATGCGTGGAATGTTTTTGGAAGATACTTTCCAGACGACACAATGGAAGCAGAATCTTATTCACCACTCGGCACAAAGAAGTTGGTTTGAAAGCTTCGCATCATAGTGTCGTCAATGAACTTCCTATCCTATTAGATGTTGAATGTTGGGAATTACTACAGAGAAAAGTGTTCCAGAGAGAACATTGCCCTCAAGAATTGGTGGACATTGGGAAGCAAATTGCAGCAAATTGTCACGGACTACCACTTGCAGTGGTTGTGATAGCTGCCGTTCTTGAAAAATGTGAGATGAAAGAACACATATGGCTCAAAGTTGCAAAAAGTTTGAGTTCAGTTATATCTGAAGACCCAAACAAGTTCGGCAACATACTAGAACTTAGCTTCAAGCATTTACCAATGCATTTGAAACCATGTTTTCTTTACTTTGGAGCATTCGAGGAAGACAAAAAAATGTCAGTGAAAGAGTTGATGAGGCTTTGGGTTGGTGGTGGATTTATAAAGAAAAAAGAGGGAAAAAGCTCAGAGGATGTGGCCTACGAATATCTTGTGGATCTACTTTATAGGACCTTGATACAAGTTTCCAAAAGAACATATCTCGGCAGAGTCAAGATTTGTAATGTTCACTATCTACTCCATGATATGTGCTTGAGGATAGGTGAACACCAAACTTTTTGAAAGAGGTTTAAAAGTAAGTTATCTGACTCTCCTCTATTCTCTTTCCATTTTTTCCATTTATTTTTAGCCTCTATTGACTGGCGGTACCTTGTGATGATCATATCAATGCTGCCGCTGTTGACAATGTTATTATGATATGATTCTGTTGTTACCACTGATGATGATCCACTGCGGTTCTTCAGATTATTTTCAATATATGAGCAACAACGTAGTCTACTACTCACTTTTACTCAAGTACTTTTGCCCTGTATTTAAGCTCCCTGTTAGGCCATTCTTTTGCTGACTGCAGATCCATCTTTTGCAGCTCCAAACGCCCGAAGGTCTTCAATTCTTCTATTGAAAATTTCAGCATTTCTGATCGACCTCAACTTGAACAACTGGTTCACTTGAGGTACTTGGTTATTCCATTTATAGTGCCACAAATGGAAAGGTTCCACAAACTAGAATTTCTTTATGTGGAAAATGATAGAGAAGTTGAAATACCTTATTTCCTTCTTGAAATGGTGAATTTGAGACTTATGATTTTCGCGGGATATTCACGGTTCAGTAAATATTGCAGTCAACGAGCAATTAACTGATTAAGGATGAGATCTTCCAGATAAATAACCTACAAAGTATTTCTTATCTTCATATTTCCAATGAAATGGAAGGGAAAATTTTGAGATGTTCACCCAATCTTCGCAAACTGCAATGCTTTCTCAACTTTGACACATTTGATTTGGGCTACCTCAATCGGCTCGAATCGCACAAATTATCAGGCCGTCGTGATTATATGACACATTTGATCAGTTTGCCACTGAATCTCATAAAATTGACTTTACGGCGCTTTTATATGTATTTGGAACAAATGAATATAATTGGGAGAATGCCGAACCTTGCCATTCTCAATTAAGAGTAGGTAGCTTTGAGGGAAACCAATGGAACACAACTGAAGGCGAGTTCCAACAACTGAAAGTCTTGGAACTATCATTGGTGAATAATACAGAATGGAATGCCCCGAGTGATCCTTTCCCCAGACTAGAGCGACCAGTGTTGAGTTATTGTTACTGTTTGGAGAAAGATCCCCTCCAGTTTCTGTGATATTCCAATGTTGCAAATGATTGAAGTACATTTGCAAGCAATCTGTTGTAGAATCTGCTATGAAAATTCAAGAAGAACAACAAGACATGGGAAATGAAGAGCTTCAAGTCATTATCTCATCTTGAACAGAGCATCAGTTGCTGCTGGTGTACATACTACAACTCTCAAAGTGTCCCCTTTATGTTTATTTAGTTTCATTTTGAACTTCTTTTTTCTTGCAGGAGACTCCTCTACGAATACCTTCATAGACATTTCAAATAGCAATAAGAGACATAATGTTATCCTTATTTTCATTTGATCAATCACTTGTTCATTTTTACTAGTTTGGCTTTGAGAATTTGTTTGGCTGTCTAATACTAAAACGAGAAATCAAAAAACTTGCTACTCTGATTTTGCCTTGGCCTGGTAGAGGGATGATAAACTCAAAGTTCTGTCAAATCTTTCCAAACGTTCACAAAAACATCTAAGATCGTACAATCTAGAGGGGGGTTGAACAGCAGTCAAAGTTCAAAAAGTGAAATTCTTTTAGAATGTCAACTTACAAGTGCCTCGACAGATATTTAACTTACAAACCAAAATAACACTTTAATCACCACATAATTCCGTAAACAGTTTGTTTTTTTTTTTTTTTTTCCATTTTTTTTTTTTTTTTGGATTAACACGATAATTCAACATAATTTTGTAACGGAATATCATACAATACAAATATTAATCTTCATCAAATACAGTAAGTATCAATTAGATTATTGTAAGAAAATCAAATAAATGCACAAGTATGACATTTTTAATGCAAATACAAGTAAAAAATGAAATTGTTGTGAAAGTAAAGTCTCTGGAACATCATACTAGTCAACTCATTTTTAAATGAACAGAAGTGGCATCTATAACGGCTACATGCACACATATATCACAATGCAGCTTTAGTAATTGAGGCAAGTTTAATTTACAGAGAAACTATGTCATGTTTGTCAGGTTGTAAACAATGACTATAGATGTGCACAGCATAAGAATAATAAAACCTCGTAGCAATTAAAAACTATAAACTCACCCCAATACCAACGGGCCTAACGGCGAGTTCAAAAAAATGAGTCAAAGATGGCTGCTCGAAATTACTTTAAAAATACTATTTTTTATCTTTAATTCTCGTTTTGATGTCACCTCTTCGGCTTATTTTTGGATTATGTTCTTCACTCGTCATGATAAATTCTTGAAATCGTTTCAAAGTATTCACAACAAACTTTGCAATGTATCTTTTGGATTGAAAACTGCTAAATAGTGAATTCAACATAACAAACCAAAGATGACTGCTAGAATGAATACAATAATTCGCTTTTTATCTTTTAATTGATATCACCTATTTCGGCTTCTTTTTGTATATGTTTTTTTCACTCGTAGAAGTAGGTTCTTGGTACCATTTGGAAGTATCAATGTCAAACATCATAATGCATTTTTCGGATTAAAAAAATGTTAAACAAAAAATTCTAAATATAAGTCATAGATGGCTACTAGAAATTGATTTAATAATCTAATTTTCACTTTTAATTTCTATTTTGGCGTAAATTGTTTCGGCTTGTTTTTGGTCTTTGTTTCTCACTTCATAACACATTTTTCGAATTGAAAACCAATAAATGACGAGTTCAAAATAATAGTCAAAGATAACTAGTATAATTAGATTTAATATTCTCATTACATTTTCGTTTTTAAATATCAATTTAATCAAAATTCAACTTGATGTCAATTTGATTCGACTAACTCATATAATTAAATACAAAAAATAAAGAAATTTTGAGGTGTTATACCAGTTGCTCATTACCAAAAATAAAAAATAGAGAAAAAAAAATTAAATTCTAAAAATTTGTGGGGGGCAGAGGAGCAGCTCCGCCATGCCATGCATCTGAGGTACAGCAGCCATGTTAGCTGGATAGTAGAAGGATGCCGATGCCCACCTTTTCTTTTGACTAGTAGAATAAATTATCAGCTTACATCCTAAGCTATCTTTTGGTAAAGATATGCCTTCCGTATTAAATGGAGAGAACTTTAAAGGCTTTAATCAATGTGATTGTGGAGTCCACAATTCTTTTTAGAGACACATACTCTCCGTCCCATAAAAATAGACTTATTTTATTTTTATTTTTATTGAGTATAGTTGATTTATTAATTTTGTAATATGTCTTATCCTGTTATCAAAAAATATGAACTATCAGTATTCAATGTAAAAGTATATTAAAAAAAGTATAAGTAAAATTTATTATTCTAATTATATTAATTAAGTTTTCTTAATCTGTGTCAATATGAAAGTAAATCTGTCTTTATGGGACGGATAGAGTATTATACAATATAATAATAAGGAAAATTTCCTCCATAAGACATTTTAGAGTTTTTGGATTTGTAAATTTTTTGAAATTTTAGCAAACATATATTTCTCTCTTTAAAAGTGTTACCAAATTCTTCTTATTTTATCGTGAATTTCAGACCATCTCGACATTATTTTTTGTTTTTTTGTTTTTTGCACTAATTTCAAACTATTTAAGAATTCTCGTCAAACTATGTAAAGTTGACTAAAGCTTCTAATCCATTTAGCCACTTTTGTTGTCCTTCTTTATCTACTTTTGCCAGCCTAAGTGAGAGACAAATTTCATATTTTCTAAAAGTAGTTCTTCTTCCAATAGTATGTAATAATAAAAGTTATTATGTCTTATAAGTTTAAATAGCTTTTCCATTCAAAACTTGCACTATTACTCCTCCACCTATTGAGCAGTAGCAATTTGGTCCCTAAGTTACTAGGCGGAGCAAATTTGTTTCAACCCGTCAAAATCGGTGGGTGAACCATCAATCCCAGTAAACATTTTCTATCAAATTTTATGTTAAGTTGGCATGTGCAAGTCATAGGAAAAAATGGATAAAACATAAATATTTTAACAAGGAATAAATAAAAAGTAAACTTTAATTTTGATGATTCTTTGATTATCCAATCCTTTCAAAAGGTCCATTTGTATACAATAATCATTCACTTTCGTTAATCCTTCTCTGTCATCAATGGCCACTTGGAAACTGAAACTCAAAAACACTCAATTACTTCTGCAAAATCCAGATTTCGAGGATTTCTGGTATCATGAACTCATGAAGAACAAAAATTTTGAAACCTTTCCTGGGCATGCCAGACTCATTCGATTTGCCGCCTTCAAAATCATCGCAAAATTTAGTTCCAACGATTACCAAGTAAATTATTTATTAGAGAATCTTGCGGTTTCAGCATTGCATTACCAATTGAAAAGTAGACAAGACTACAAGAAAATTTCAAAAATTTTATTGTTATTATTGCAAGAGATTGGAGTATTCTTCACAGTTCCAAAGCAGCAATTGTCAAAGAGTTCTACTTACAATCCTCCAGATGAAATTCTTGATATCTTTATTGACTTTCTCCTTCATATTTTACAAGAGATACACGATATTCACCCAGATTTCATTGTTACAGTCGAGGGTTCAATTGAAGTTCTTCGGAATAAGCTTGGTTTTCTTCTCAACTTTCTTGGGGATACACCGTGCCTTCACCCCTCTGAAGTCAATCCATTGACACACATCGAAGCTGTACTCAACGATTTTGGAAGTTTCTTGTATTCATTCTTTTTTGTCAGGAATCAAGTCCAGGCACCTAGAATGGATTTGGAACTTTCGAATCTGTTACGAAACTTTGAGCTCGTGGAAGCAAAGATCAAGGAGCATTGCATCGTAGTCTCGAACATGCCAAGTTGTACAACTCGAAAGACTGCTGTGGTTTCACTCTTCATTGTTGATTCTCTCCTTGATGATCTTACTCACCTACTCAATCACAAGGCTGACCAGATTGTTGGTGTGAACGACCAAATTGTAACCCTCCACGAGGAGCTAATCTTATTACGATCCTCACTCACAGATATAACGTTGGAGCAACACCCACAACTTGAAGAACTTTTGATACAAACCACAGACATAGCATATGAAATTGAATATATTATCAACTCATTTCCTCCTGTCTGGTATCTCACCCTCAGGATCCCTCAGTTCGTGGACAAGATTAAGCGTATTATGATGGGTATCAAAGAAACGAAGAAGAATATTGACACTGGCATTGTAGAAGTCGAAAACTATCCAACTGAACAAGTATCGTCGCAAGAAAAAGGCCCTCTCATTTTGGAAGACATTGTTGTGGGGATTGTTAACAAGGAGACCGAAATTGCAGAACAACTTGTTACAGGACCAGAACACCTACAAATTATTTCCATCTTTGGAATGCCTGGAGTTGGGAAGACAACTTTAGCAAAGAAACTATACAATAATCCCTCCGTTGTCCATCATTTTGACAAGCGTGCTTGGTGTGTTGTTTCTCAAACATATAATAAGAGAAATATATTTGCTGACATTTTGAGGTCAGTAAAGGACAATGACAAAGAAACGATTATGCAAATGGATGATGAAAGGTTGGTTGAAGCCCTCTACAAAGGTTTAATAAAACGGAGATTTCTCATTGTCGTCGATGATATATGGGATATGAATTCGTGGAATGATTTTGGAAGATACTTTCCAAACGACAAAAATGGAAGCAGAATCTTATTCACCACTCGGCACAAAGAAGTTGGTTTAAAAGCTTCGCATCGTAGTGTCGTCAATGAACTTCCTATCTTATCAGATGTTGAATGTTGGGAATTACTACAGAGGAAAGTGTTCCAGAAAGAACATTGCCCTCAAGAATTGGAAGACATTGGGAAGCAAATTGCAACGAATTGTCAAGGACTACCACTTGCAGTGGTTGTGATAGCTGCTGTTCTTGAAAAAATTGAGATGAAAGAACACCTATGGCACAAAGTTGCAATAAGTTTGAGTTCAGTTATATCTGAAGACCCGAACAAGTTCGGCAACATACTAGAACTTAGCTACAAGCATTTACCAATGCATTTGAAACCATGTTTTCTTTACTTTGGAGCATTCTATGAAGACGAAGAAATGTCAGTGAAAGAGTTGACGCATCGTTGGGTTGGTGAAGGATTTATAAAGAAAGAAGTGGGGAAAAGCTCAGAGGATGTGGCCTACGAATATCTTGTGGATCTAATTGATAGGAGCCTGATACAAGTTTCCGAAAGAACATCTCTCGGCAGAGTCAAGACTTGTAATGTTCACGATCTACTGCATGATATGTGCTTGAGGATAGGTGAACAACAAAACTTTCTGAAAGAGGTCGAAAGGTAAGTTCTCTGACTCTTATTTTCTCTTATCATTTTTCCCATTTCTGTTATAGCCTCTAATGATGGGCGGTACTCTGTGATGATCATATCAATGCTGCCGCTGTTGACAATTATAATATGATCTAATTCTGTTGTCATCACTGATAACGATCCACTACGGTTGTTCAGATTATTTTCTATATAGGAGCAACAACATAGTCTGGCTACTATGTACTTTTTCCCTGTATTTAAGCTCTCTGTTAGGCCATTCTTTTACTCAAGTACTTTTGCAGCTTCAAACGCCCGAAGATCTACCATCTGTCGGATGAAAACTTCAGCATTTCTGCTCTAACTCAACTTAAACGACTGGTTAATGTGAGGTACTTGATTATTCCATTTATAGTGCCACAAATGGAAAGGTTCCACAAACTAGAATTTCTTTATGTGAAAAATGATACAGAAGTTGAAATACCCTATTATCTTCTTGAAATGGTGAATTTGAGACACATGATTTTCAAGGGCTATTCACGGTTCAGTAAATATTGCATTCTACAAGCAACTGATGATGAGATCTTCCAGGTAAATAACCTACAAAGTATTTCTAATCTTAAAATTTCCAATGAAATGGAAGGGAAAATTTTGAGATGTTCACCCAATCTTCGGAAATTGAAATGCTCTCTCGAAGAATTTCAGGATCTGAGCTTCCTTAACCGGCTTGAATCGGTCAGATTAACATTTTCTCCTAATTATGTGACACATTTGATCAGTTTGCCATTGAATCTCAGAAAATTAACTCTGGTGAGCTTTTATATGTCTTGGGAACAAGGGAAGATGATTGGGAGATTGCCGAACCTTGTCGTTCTCAAATTACAAGAATTTAGCTTTGAGGGAAATCAATGGAACACAACTGAAGGCGAGTTCCAACAACTGAAAGTTTTGAAACTATCATCAGTAGATGATACAGAATGGAATGCCTCAAGTGATCCTTTCCCCAGACTAGAGCAACTAGTGTTGAAATATTGTAATTTGGAGAAGATCCCTTCCAGTTTCTGTGATATTCCAACGTTGAAGATGATTGGCGTACATTACTGCAAGCAATCTGTTGTAGAATCTGCTATGCAAATTCAAGAAGAACAACGAGACATGGGAAATGAAGAGCTTCAAGTCATTATCTCATCGTATACACGTAGAATTGGACCCAAGAAAATGTTGTTGAAAATATTGGATTTTATTCATAAAAGCTTACACTTTTACAATTAGTTTGGCTGACACACAACACACTTATTTATTTTAAACTCCAATGGAACACACACTCTGTAATTCCACTCACCTTTCAGCACTAACTCACTCTATCACTCATTCATTCCACAAATGCATGTAACTCATATATTTATAGGTTTCAATGTCGGTGATCTCTTGCATTCCAGATTTATCTAGCATGGCGGTGGACATAAAAAATTATAGGGAGCTTTCTAAGCCGGCAGGAATTCTCCAGATTCTTGTATTCTTCATGAGCCCAGCAAATTCTAGAGATTTCTTTTTTGTGTCGGTGTTGCTTCTTCAATACATAATACAACTCTCAAAGTGTCCTCTGGTACCCAGGAGGTGGATCAGAGCAGAGGAGAAGGAGCTCTTGACTCCCCGGTCCGCCAAGCTCAGCGAGGAAAAGAATGTATTTTTTTGAGAGATTGTCCTCGAGCCCTTTTTGTTTATTTAATTGCATTTTGGACTATTTTTATCTTGTTGCATACTCTTTTGAGAATACCTTCATAGACACTTCAAATTGCAATAAGAGACGTAATGTTGTCTTTGTTCTCTTTTGACTAATCACTTGTTCACTTTAAGCATTTGTTTGGCCTTGGTTTGATAGTTGAGAGTAGAAGCCATCTCTATTTATGTAGTATAGATTGTTTTGTATATTTTCTTGACAATGTTAACAATGGATGAAATTTCCTCCATAATTTTGGATTTGTAAATAATGTCTCTCTATTTTTTTTTTTCTTGAATTTTGCACCATCAGTGAGGGACAAATTTCATATTTTCTAAAAGTAGACCCCAATAGTATGTAATAATAAAAGTTATTATAAGTTAAAATTAAATCTCAAATTTTCTTTTTAGTATTTCCAATCAAAACTTGCACTATAAGTCCTCAACCTAATGAGAAGTAGCAATCTAGTCCCTAACTTTCTAAGCAGAGCAAGTTGATCTTCAATCCTTCAAATCGGTGGACCATCAGTCCAAGTGAACATTTTCTATCAAATTTTATGTTAAGTTGGCATGTGCAAGTAATAGCAGGCACACTTGTGTGAAAAAATGGGATAAAACATAAATATTTTAACAAGAAATAAATAAAAGAAGATGTAAAAGAAAAGAAAAGAAAGAATACAAAATTTTCATCTTCTCCAACTCCCACCCTTGCAGTCAATAGCAACACCACCATGATGTAGTGACAGTTTAAAGCGAATGAAGAACGACCGTAAAGCACATTGATTCTAAGAATACCTGTGAATTTAGGAAATAAAAAATTCGTTGATTTGCAATCATATATCAAATATTTGATTTTGATCAATAAACTCATTGATTCAAAATTAAATACGATGGATAAATTGGAAAAGTCCAATGTTTTATAAATTTCATTCAAAAGAATACTGTGACGACCTCTGAAATTTTTCTAATTTTTTCTGTCTCTTGGCTAAAAGCTACTAGTAGCCTTCAGTTGAACTGAAAACGCAGCTGCAGGTAGATACTGGTATCATCCTGTTGTGACAGAAATAGTTTCAAACTAAAACTTTTTGAAACTTTCTCAAATTTTATATCTTTCTCCATAATTACCCAAAAACATTTAGTAGAGATAATTTGAGCATTACACACAATTTATAAGAGCACAAGGATATACCAAATACTCAATGACTTTAAATACTTTGATTCCCACCTTACAAACCATTACACAATGATTCCTTTTCTTTCTTTTTTTTAATAGATTACATTTTCCTTTAAACAAAAATAGTATCCCTCCCTTCGGAATCAGGATTCGCCATTCCGATAGCAAAAAGGGTCAGAATGACAGACTTGGTTAGTCCATTACAAAAAAAAATGTTTCGACATTACAACTTCAAAAAGTTTACAAGTAACTAAGGGATACTAGAAATCCTTGAAACCACAAAAATAGCCATCAAAGAATCTTAGTTATTTAGTACATAAAAAGGAGAGTCCCCTTCGGCTCCAACATAATGGCATTGTAGGTATAAATCGTCTTATAAGATCTGTCCTTAATATACAAGCCCGGAAACTGCATAAAATGAACCTATACATCTTTCTTGGTGATGATATAGAAGTCCAATCTGTTTCTCGATGTCCTTTCATAAGTGTGTACTACATCAACGTAGTTCCGTTCCATTTCCTACATTAGTCATGAAAAGAGTATAAGCGATGAAGCTTAGTGTGCGAAGTAGCACATAAACATGAAATCACATAATTCATATCTTCAATTGAATGGAATTTTTCACTTTACCTTCTAACTTTGTTGTTCAATTCTAACATAAGTAAATAAGATCATAATCACACATTAACTTCCAAACAATTAATAACATATATGTTTCATGAAATGTCTTTGATGATCACTCACAAGCAATCAATACAATGTGCATAGTGTGGATGCTAAACATTGGAATGAAATGCATATACTAACCAAAAATGGTTCCATTCACATTTTCTTACTTTTCATTTCTTTTTAACTTTCTTTTCTTTTCTTCCTTCTTTTCATTTCTTTGTAACTCTCTCTTTGTTTCTTCTTCCTTTTCATTTTTTTAACTCTCTTTTCGGGCTCTTCCCATATTAGGGTTGTACACTGAGTGCTCATAATGTTTTGCTAAACACAAGGTCACCTCTTCTCTAGAGCTTATATGCTCTCAAGTACTTTCATTCTCTTTGACCACTTTTTCTCAAGTACTTTTATTCTCTCTTGGGCATTTCATCCCATGGACATCTCGAACTCCGTGACCTTCAAAATGGGACTTGCTTCCATAGTGTACAACCTAAATAGAGGATTCTTAATTATTCATGATCATTATGTAAACATAATTTTTTTCTTTAATGTTTGAGGATTATGAATTCTTTCTTGAATAATGTCATGGTGCAACACATGGAAACAAGAGATTTAATTGCTAAGCATCATTCAAAAATATTGCACATAAACCCTAAATCAAATTCTTCCTCAAAAATATATTACTTTAAATCTCAATCAACATGCAAGGGATTGGTCTAAAAGTCCTTGATCATGCTATTGTTTCTATTTCTTTCTTGAAATTACAGCAACATTTTGAGTCATTCTTGACTCAAATAAACACACTTTTACTATGGAATATTCAACATTAAACATTTTCTAACAAGTAACAATAATGATACATAGGATAAGGCTATATTTAAGCACAGAAAACTATATTAACCATCATTTCAATTTATCATAAGACTGCATATTCTAAGCTCATTAAAAATTGACTTAAATATAAATTTTAAAGACATGCAAGGCTATAAACATGAAGTTGAAGTTTCTGCAAATTTTATTACACATACTTCTCTTATATAAGCAATTAATTCTAAGATCTATGCATAACTAGATAGGAAATTTGATAGGTAACAGTAGTAAATCACAAGAGGGACTTCATTTAACATAACAACTCATGCTATACATTCTAGTCAAAATAAGAATAATCAAGATAAAAACATAAATACACATAAACTTTACTCACAGCTTAAGGAAAATTTTCTTGGTTTAAATGACCTAAAATGTACAAGTTTCTAGAGGATTAATAAATCAAGAATAAGGGGAAACAAAAATTTATATGTTAGTCTTGGCTAAGGAGGAAAAATATGTCCAAAAACTCATTATTTTATGCTGAAAACGGAACTACCAAAGAACAGGGCAGATTCAGAGCTACTAGAAGCCTTTCTGTGTTGTTTCTGAAGCTACCAGTAGCCTCGGATCTCTACTGTAATCTGGGTTTCGAGTTTCTGGACTGAAATTTCTTCTTTTCTAGCTTACCATGGGTGTAAATGTGATGAGTTTCTTGTGAGTTCAGGATTTCATCACATCCATCTCCCATAGAAACAAAGAAGAAGGAAAAAACTCATGGTTTTCTTTTAATTTTTCTTTCTTGCCTTCTTCTCTAAATTTTGGCAGAGTTTCTTTACTTTATTTCTGAATTAAAACACAACTAAATGGGGGTGTATTTATAGAGGATTGGATAAGACCATGTTTGATTTAACTTATTTTTGAAAATTCTTGCTTATTTCTATTTTATTCTATTATTTTATTAGTTTATCAGTTATTTATACGAATATAATTTGACACAAATTCTCATTTATGATAAGCGTTGCCAAACATCCCTTAAGGTAACAATCATTGCATATGACATGTGCCTCATTCATCTAACATTTTATTACAAAATTTCCAGATTTCTTATTTCAAGTAGACATGTTCGGGTCAACATTTGGAGGTCTAGACGTGCTCCAATTTTGTTAAAATTTATACCGTTGTAAAGTTCATACTTCAAGCTTTACAACGACTATACATGAAACAGAAACGGGTTAGGCGATAGCTCGTAGGATTAGCTCAAAAATGGCTGCCCGACTATCTTCCCATACTTGGCCAAATTTGGTGAAAATTTCTGCATTACTTAAAATCTGTTTACACCACTTTGGCTCGACTTTCAAGGCAATTCCCCCCTTGAAAAATGCCCAAACTTGATATCAAATTAAACATCTCAATAATAACTACGCGATGGTATAACATGCATAGGCTACGGGTCAACGCACGTTACACATGACGGTTGCAAAGGTGGTTCAAAACAATAGCAAAACTGTAAATAACTTGAAGTTTTCCAAAATTTTTAGCTTAGTCCTTATCTATGGGATTAAATTCGATCAAGCCCAAACATTTTTCACAACTTAATACTTTTCCTAAAAAGTCTCCAATACTTTAATCTAATGCAATTTATATACTTTTTCCATAAACTTATTGAAATTGGCATACCAAACTTAACAATTTTTTGGGGATCATTAGATTTTTCCTAAGAAAAATACGAATTTAGATTTTCTAAATTATAAAATTAAGATACGAACTTTTCGGGGCGTTGCAAAAACTAATTCCAAAATGATGATGTTGCTGCCATATAAAAGTAAGATTCCTATCCCAAGTTTTGAAATATGGTAACTTTTGAAAACATTTAACCAAATGGTCATTTTATTCAAAACGCGAACAAAATGTCATGGACAAATTTAGTAAATTTTTGTCAATATCTTAAACATTTTTCACATTCTCTCTCTTAAAATCCAATTGAAAAGAATAATAATATTTATAGTAAGCGACTACCGTAGTAAGTCTATATGATAATTATATGGTATTAATTAATATATTATCTTAAATATAAAGTTTTTAGTTTCATTCAAAATGGCATATCAATTAATGCTATATAATTACCACATAGACTGACTATGGTAGTCGTTCACTATGAATATCATTACTCAATTTTAAAATTCTTTCACTTCTAAATCTGCGCATGTGCGCGCGCGCGCACACACACACACACACACACACTCTCTCTCTCTCTTCAAAACTGCCGCATTAGTGAACGAAATTTTTTACACCGCGTTGAAAGCTGCACAAATAAAAAATGAAAACTCATTTCTCTCCTCTTACAACCTTTGTTCTCCATTGTAAAAATAAAATAAAACTTCTTGTCTGACTTTTTTTTAAATATTAATAAATTCAAACATTTATGAGAACAATTCATGATAAATTGTCTAAAACGAGAGTTAATTTCCATGAAATGTGTACGAACTATTGTTTTAACAATTGAACAATTGTTTTAATAGTTTATATAATCTGTCAATTGCGGTAGTTCAAAACTACGAATCTTCAATGTCCCGGTAGTACTATAACAAGCTTCAACTTTTTAATAAAAAAATTGCTAACATTTTATTACCTTCAAATAATAACTTCGATTATCAAGATTTCAAGTTCTCACTTTCAATTTTAATCAACAAGTAAAATGACATTCGGATTAAAACCTCGTATTCCTAAGTCACAGCAACAACCATTAACAAATGCTATGCAAATGAGATATATCTCGAAATTATGAACTAATTGAGATTTCTTGTGTATAATTGCAAAATCTAATTTGATAGCTTCTTTTGAACATTATTATATTGGCTTTTTTGCACAAATGGTCCCTGAGTTTTGCACTTACTGCGGATTGAAAACCTATCGTTAATTTTGGCGACAATGGTCATTTTCGTTAATTTCCGTCAATTCATTTGTTAAATTTGAACCTTGTAAAATTTTGGATTTAAAAAGTAAAAGAAAATTTACAGCAAAGTCCCTAATCTTTCAAAAAGTATCGAAAAATACCCAAACCTTTTTGATAATTTTACCCCTAACTTAAATAAATTAAAAATGACTCCTAAACATTTTTAAAAATACAAGTAAGTCTTAAATCTTTTTATTTATTTTTATAGATTTACACTTAAAATAATAAAAAATGTGTCATCAAGTCCTAAAACTTTTAATTTTGTTCACCAAAATAACATTTAAAATGTGTTTGATTAAAATCACATTTTTTAGTAAAAGTTGTTGAAATATGTGGTTGAAAAGTTGTAGGACCATAAAATGTGTGGTTAAAATTAATTGTTGATTTTGACTTTAGCTTTTTAGCAAAATCAAAATTGAAAACAAACGGGCTCTTAGAGTCTCTACAGATTTTGTCCAATTGTCCGTTAATTAATAAAAAAATTATACACATATCAAAATTTGACCAATTTAAAATTTTTAATTTGTTTTTCATACCAATTACTAAATAATAAATAAAAAAAGGTTCTTCACCATTCCAGTAATTGATAACCAATGAGATTGTAACATAGTGACACTAAAGTTTCATTGTTCACTAACATGTAAAACAACTTAAACGTTTTGATCTAATGGATAGATGACTTTGATATAATTCATGGCATGATAGAAATTAATTTATGCAGAGGATTCCTCATTTCTCACAAAAATTCAACTTAGCCCTATTAATATTAAAATTATATACAGTTAATGGAATCAATTCACCTCACATGCTTTCAATTTCCCACAAGTGAACTAAGTAGACCAAACATGCTTGTGATTCTATGTAAAGTTATGGAACCATCTGCCTCTTCTTCCCTTCCTTCCCTGTCATCAATGGGCATTCATAGGCCTGTCTTGACATTCTCGGCGAGTCCAGATGTCAAGACTGGCCACGTTTTATAAAATTTTCTAGAGATCTCTAGTATTATCAAACTCATCAAGAACGTTTTTATAACCATGCAATAAATAAATTAACACGATCTTAAACTAATAAAGTGTTGGGTAGTATGCCCATATAGTATAGTTTTTGCTGTAATAAAATAACAATTTTATGATAAATAAAAGTTTGTTCTTTTCATTTATTATTATTGCATTTGTTTAATATTGAGTATGTAAACAAAGTGCCAATGATCACTTGTGATAATATAAGTTGGATACTTGCGTTGAGAAGTATAATGTGACACAACTTATATTTTGATCATCAATAAAATTGTTCACAACTAATGTATAAGGGTTGACGCCTTGTACCGGAAGGTTGTAGTGTTGACTATTTAATCATTCGGGTTTGTGATTTGTCCTTATCGCAGAAATGGATAAATGGTGACACACTAAGAGTGTATTGAACGGACCACGTGTCGAATTTAATTATATAGCATGACCGTGCGAACAATTAAATTCCACTTGATCACCTAGTATTTCATCTAAATCCTTTGACAGGATTGTGTATAACTTTTTGTTAGTTTGATGGTTCTTTGATTCACCAATGGGTGAGATCAATTTAGTTGATCAAATATCTCGGTGAGTTGAGAACTTGAGAATAAGCGAAGTAGAGAATACGAATTCGTGTCGGGAACTGTCACCCTGAAAAATGGGTCGAGTGACAACTTAAGTATTTTCTGTTGAACGGTTATAAATCTGAGCTCAGTGTTTAGCGACGACTAAACTTCGACATATGTGAATTAGTTCACAGGACCGTTGAAGAAAATGTAACTCAAAGTTAGTGAGAATAATTAGAAGGGCAAAACGGTCATTTGTGCTCATACCTAATTATCGGATCTCAGACATGGATGAATTGTATATACAGTAGGTCAGAGGAAAGTATTACAGCTTCTGTAATTTTATATATTTCGAGAGTACAGTCTCTTGCCTTTAGTGGAAAAAGCAAAAGACTAATATTTAGATTGAGGGGTCTAGGGTCGACTAGACGGAATCTAATTATTGGAGCTTGGAAAATATATGTCCGATCAGGTCCTGTGGTGGCTCTATAAAGTTTTGGACTTAATCACAGTTACTGTAAAAGTTTTGGACTTAATTGTAATTGTGATGTAAATCAGATCACTTGCCGTTATTTATAACACATTGCTTGTGATGTAAATTCATTCCAATTGATTCAATCAAGAAAAGAGAAGAAATTTAGCTTCTCAGTTTTCTAGATTTGACCATTCCAGAAATTAGTTTTGTTTTTGATTAAAATTAAAAGGTGCCCACACGCCGGTGTAATCCAGACTTGGGAGAATACCATAGAAGGCTTGAACGTTTGAAGCAGCAAGTTCGTGAATCAAAAGCAGCAAGTTCGTGAATCAGATCCAGATCAATATCGATTATCGATTCAGGTATAATACTAATCCATTAGTATTTTAATTATAATAAATATGTGAACGCCAAGCAAAAATACTGGTTTTATTGAATTAAAGAAAATTTTTATTTTCTGACTAATTCTCGTGCCAGTTTCCAACATAAAAGATACCAAAAAACAAGAGATTTTTTTTAAAAAGTACTCTATATTAGAACATTGCTAGTTAATATTACATCTCAATTAATTTAAACTGTCTATAGATGATATCTTGTTCAAAATCGTGTTCATTTATCATCTTGATCGTGTTCATTTACCCAAAGGTCCATTTGTATACAATAATCATTCACTTTCGTTAATCTTTCTTCCCCTACAATTCGTCCGTCCCCCTTCCTTCTCTGTCATCATTGACCACTTGGCAGCTGAAACTCCAAAATCCTCAACTTTCGGATGACTCTGTCTGTGATTCAACGAAATCTGGTATCAAGAACTCATGAAGAACAAAAAATTTGAAACCTTTCCTGGGCATGCAAGCCTTGTTGAATTTGCCGTCCATATAATCAAAGCAAAATTTAGATCCAACGATGACCAAGTTATTTATTTATTAGAGAATCTTGAGGTTTCAGCATTGTATTGCCAATTTAAATGTAGGCAAGACTACAAGAAACTTTAAAATTTTTTTATTGTTATTATTGCAAGAGATTGGAGTATTCTTCACAGTTCCAGATGAAATTGATGACTTCTTTTTTGACTTTCTCCTCAAAATTTTACATGAAATACACCGTATTCATGCCAGATTTCATTGTTTCAGTAGAGGGTCAATTGAAGTTCTTTGGAATAAGCTTGGTTTTCTTCTCAACTTTCTTGGGGATACACCGTGCCTTCACCCCTCTGAAGTCAATCCATTGACACACATCGAAGCTGTGCTCAACGAGTTTGGAAGTTTCTTGTATTCATTCTTTTTCATCAGGAATCAAGTCCTGGCGCCTAGAATGGATGGAATATGGAGTCCCAATAGTTTCAGTGGATTCCATTCTATACAAACGAGATAAAAGATTTTCAAGATTTTCGAGAAACTATGAACCAGAAACTGTAAATGAACACATCAAAATAAGTAATGACAGGATTACCATTTAACTAAAAAAAGTAGTCTATGCTACGAACATTAAACCGAACATGGACAATGCCCGAAAGAACAAGTTGCATTTTTGCCATAGTTAATTGAAGTGTCAAAATTTTGTCATGAGCTCATTCGGAAAGTTGTATTCAAGGTGTTAAGGCAAATAGGTTTTAAGCTCCAAACAACGATATATGTCTAGCGATGAATTAGAGAAATTTGATAATTTGGTATGATATTTTGTTTACTGTATTTTAAAAATTATAGTAAAATGGATTTGTACGTGCCCAAGAAATTGCAATGACAAAAATAGAATCCATATTTTGTGAAAACCTGTTATTCGTTTAAAAAAACAATTTGATAAATATGTGTGAGTCAATTTCAACAATAGTCACTGAAAGGGTAATGATCTCCTCCCCATGTGGGGAGGAGTTTATAAAACCCCCCCCCCCCCCCCCCACGTGACACGTGTCACGTGGGTATTGGACAAGTGATTAAAAAAATATTTTTCACTTTTTCACTTGTCCAATACCCACGTGACACGTGTCACGTGGGTTTTATAAACTCCTCCCCACATGGGGAGGAGATCATTCCCCGTCACTGAAATGTTAGAATATAACACTAATATATAGGATTTTAGGTTAACGTTTCTAATTGAGTGACCATTGATATAACTATTATAAACTTTAGTGACTACTACTGTAAGAAAATAACTTCAATAACTATTTTGAAATTTTTAACAAACATCAGTAATCGTGGCTGAAATTAACCCAAATCTTGTAATTAAAGAAAGCCAATTTGATTGAAACTTATTATTTGGGTGGGGGGGGGGGGGGTGGGGGGCACAAAGTTGGTTTTTCCTTATAATAGTGTTACTAAATCCAATTCGTAGATGACGATCCCCACCATTTTATTAACTCATTGTTGCAGTTTAATCGTGAAAATAGATGAACGCGCTTAAAATCTTTTTAATTTAATAAATAAATAAGACACTAACACACAATGAATAGACAATAAGAACTAATCGATCAGATGACAAGGGCTGCCAGTTGTTCCTATCATCATCACTTATAATTAATTACCTAATCCAATAATAATAATGAATAACTCATTGAAGGACAGTGATTAATTGGAAATAAATTCATTCTTTTTATAATGCGACCAAACGAGGGTCATTTTTTTATATGGATTAGTCGCTATAAAGACTTCACCAATTTTGGCCTGTGAAAGAAATCAAACATTACAACAACTCAAATAATAAATGCACAATATTGCGACGAAGTAATATTGTTCCTACAAAGACCGTGTTACACAATATTGATATAAATTTGTCCTAATTAATTATTCCAACCATGACTTCGCCGTAGTTTTCCACTTTAATTGATGCACTCGTGGCCTCGAGCTGTGCAGCAGCAATCCATTCTTCTGTTTCTTCTATGGGACTCCTCGTTATATCTTTTGGCTCCCATCTCAATCCCCATTCTTCATTTACTTAGGAACTCGTTCACTCTCCATAGTTAATACTCTTTCCATCCTCATTTCCTCGATTTTCAGCAAACTCGTGTCGATCCTAAAACAAACAAAAACAAGACGAAATCAATAGCAACACGAAATAAACGACCCACAATTGGATAAATTCACGGCCTAAAATAAGTGTAAAAATTACACTTATCAGAAGTGAATAACAACATCTCATTTTCATTATTAAATTGTTGATTTCCCCTTTTAATATGGTACATGATAACGCGAGGGTCGCTATATTTATGTGAAAGCGTATAATGAGTGAGTCGCAAAATATTCAACTTTGGCACCTCAAACCCCACACGTACAAATAGAGCTAGAGACATGTAAAATAAACATCATAACCACCTTATTTTGTTCTTTTCATTTGGAAATGGTAGGTATATATAGTATCATATTATATAATTAATGAAACAATGAAGATTTGGTAGTTGAAGTAACTAGTATACCGTTTTTTTTTTTACGGTGGAATTCGACCGTAGAGAATTTTAATAGATTGAGTAGTTGAGAAGAATGAGAGAGAGAGAGTTTTGTTTGATGGGAGTTTGATTTTAATGAATATGGAGAAAATAGAGAAATTGAGAGAGAGATATATATATATGAATTTTGGTTTGAGATGATGAAGACGTAGTGACGGATAAATAAATACTTTTTTTGTGTTTGTAGCAGAGTAAACCTCTCTAGGTGATTAAAAAACGTATTTTTTTCTTTATTAAATTTTTTATCCCACGTTACACGTTAGACATAATGTCTACACATGTGAACGGACGTGATCACAAATATTCAACTTCATTGTCCACATGTATATTATATTAAAGAGAAACCGCGTAAACTAAGAGCATGCGCATTAGATGTGTTAATTTTAGACATTACACTAACACTCTAATTTCAATGATTCCTTGATTACGTTTATCTGAACCAAAGGTCCATTTGTATACAATTATCATTCACTTACATTAATCTTTCTCTGAACCCCTTCCTTCTGTCATCATGGCCTGTTCGCAGCTGAAACACAAATATCCTGTCTTTCTGAGTCCACTTCTGGAAAATCAAGATTTCCAGGATTTCTGGTATCATGAACTTATGAAGAACAAAAATTTTGAAGCCTTTCCTGGGCAAGGAATACTCATTCGATTTGCCGCCCTCGAACTCGTAGGAAAATTTAGCTCAAACTATCACCAAGTAAGTTATTTATTGAAGAATCTTGAGGGTTTATTGTGGTATTTCCAATCTAAAAGTATACAATATTACGAGGAACTTTCCAAAATTTTATTGTCATTATTGCAAGAGGTTAGAGTATTCTTCGCATTCCCAAAGCAGCAAGTGTCCAATAGTACTACATACAATCCTCCATATGAGATTGTTGGGCTCTTTATTGACTTTCTCCTCAAAATTTTAGAAGAAATACGCGTTATTCAGCCAGATTTCATTGTTTCAGTGGAGGGTTCAATTGAAGATCTTCGGAAAAAGCTTCTTCTTCTTCTCAACTTTATTATGGATACACAATTGCTGCAGCCCTCTGAAGTCAATCTATTGACACACATCCAAGCTGTGCTCAACGAGGTTGGAAGTTTCTTATATTCATTCTTTTTCGTCAGAAATCAAGTCTTGATGCCTAGAATGGATTTGGAACTTTCGGATATATTACGAAACTTTGAGCTCTTGGAAGCAAAGATTTACTCAAACATGCCAAGTTGTACAACTCGAAAGACTTCCGTGGTTTCACTCTTCATTGTTGATTCTCTCCTTGATGATATCACTGACCTACTCAATCACAAGGCTGACAAGATTGTTGGTGTGAACGATCAAATTGTAACTCTCTATGAGGAGCTAATGTTATTACGATCCTCCCTCACAGATATAACATTGCAGCAACATCCAGAATTTGAAGAACTTGTGATACAAACCACAGACATAGCATATGAAATTTTATATGTTATCAACTCATTTCCTCCTGTCTGGTATCTCACCCACAGGCTCCCTCAATTCATCAACAAGATTAGCCTTATCATGATGGGTATCAAAGAAACGAAGAACAATATTGAAACTGGCATTGTAGAAGTCAAAAACTATCCCACTGAACAAGTATCGTCGGAAGAAATTTTAGAAGCCGGTGTGGGGTTTGATTACAATGAGACAGAAATTGCAGAACAACTTGTTAGAGGACCACAAGTCAAAAACTATCCAACTGATCAACAAGTATCGTCGCAAGAAATTTTAGAAGACATTGTTGTGGGGTTTGATTACAAGGAGACTGAAATTGCAGAACAACTTGTAAGAGGACCAGAACACCTACAAATTATTTCCATCTTTGGAATGTCTGGAGTTGGTAAGACAACTTTAGCTAAGAAACTATACAATAATCCCTCCGTTGTCTATCATTTTTACAAGCGTGCTTGGTGTGTTGTTTCTCAAACATATAATAAGAGAAATGTGTATATTGACATTTTGAGGTCAGTAAATGACCTAGACAAAGAAATGATTATACAAATGGATGATGAAGGCTTGGTTCAAACGCTCTACCAAAGTTTAATAAAACAGAGATATCTCATTTTCGTGGACGATATATGGGATATAAATGCATGGGATGATTTTGGAAGATACTTTCCAGATGACAAAAATGGAAGCAGAATCTTATTCACCACTCGGCACAAAGAAGTTGGTTTGAAAGCTTTGCATCATAGTGTCGTCAATGAACTTCCTATCTTATCAAAAGTTAAATGTTGGGAATTATTACAGAGGAAAGTGTTCCAGAAAGAACATTGCCCTCACAAATTGGTAGACATTGGGAAGCAAATTGCAACAAATTGTCACGGACTACCACTTGCAGTGGTTGTGATAGCTGCCATTCTTGAAAAATTTGAGATGAAAGAACACCTATGGCAAAAAGTTGCAAGAAGTTTGAGTTCAGTTATATTTGAAGACCCGAACAAGTTCAGCAACATACTAGAACTTAGCTACAAGCATTTACCAATGCATTTGAAACCATGTTTTCTTTACTTTGGAGCATTCCGGAAAGACGAAAAAGTGTCAGTGGAAGAGTTGACGTGGCGTTGGGTTGGTGAAGGATTTATAAAGAAAGAAGAGGGAAAAAGCTCAGAGGATGTGGCCTACGAATATCTTGTGGATCTAATTGATAGAAGCCTAATACAAGTTGTCGAAAGATCATCTCTTGGCAGAGTGAAGACTTGTAATGTTCACGATCTACTCCATGATATGTGCTCGAGGATAGGTGAACAACAAAACTTTCTGAAAGAGGTCCAAAGGTAAGTTCTATGATTTTCTTCCTTTCTCTTTCCAATTTTTCCATTTCTATTATAGCCTCTAATACTGGCCGTGTTTTGTGATGATCGTATCAATGCTGCTGCTGTTGGCAACGATAATATATGATCCACTATGGTTTTTCAGATTGTTTTTAATAAATGAGCAACAACATAGTCTGACTACTAACTTTTACTCACGTCCTTTTGCCCTGTATTTAAGCTCTCTGTTAGGCCATTCTTTTGCTGACTGCAGATCCCTCTTGTGCAGCTTCGAACTTATGAAGGTCTTAGATTGGTCGAGCAAAAACTTCAGCATTCCTGATCTAACTCGACTTGAACAACTGGTTAACTTGAGGTACTTGGTTATTCCATTTATAGTGCCTCAAATGGAAAGGTTCCACAAACTAGAATTTCTTTATGTGAAAAATGATACGGAAGTTGAAATACCTGATTTCCTTCTTCACATGGAGAATTTGAGACATATGATTTTCAAGAGCTATTCACGGTTCAGCAAATCTCGCATTCGACAAGAAACTAAGAATAAGTTTGTCAGGATGAATAACCTACAAAGTATTTCTTATCTTAATATTTCCAATAAAAAAGAAGGGAAAATTTTGAGTTGTTCACCCAATCTTCGCAGACTGAAATGCTCTCTCACAGAATTTCAGGATTTTAGATTCCTTAACAGGCTTGAATCCCTCAGAGTTCGTCGTGTGACACAATTGATCATTTTGCCATTGAATCTCAGAAAATTGACTCTATTGTGCTTTCGTATGTCTTGGGAACAAGCGAAGATAATTGGGAGATTGCGGAACCTTGTAGTTCTCAAATTACGACTAGGTAGCTTTGAGGGAAGACAATGGAACACAACTGAAGGCGAGTTCCAACAACTGAAAGTCTTGAAACTATCATGGGTTGATAATACAAGATGGAATGCCAAAAGTGATCCTTTCCCCAGACTACAGCGACTAGTGTTGAGACATTGTAACTATTTGGAGAATATCCCTTCCAGTTTCTGTGATATTTCAACATTGCAGATGATTGAAGTACATGACTGTAAGCAATCCGTTGAAGCCTCTGCGAGACAAATTCAAGAAGAACAACGAGACATGGGAAATGAAGAGCTTCAAGTCATTATCACATCTTGAACAAAGCATTGGCTGCTGCTGGTATACATACTACATCTTTCAAAGTGTCCCCTTTTTGTTTATTGATTTGCATTTTGGACTCTATTTATTTCTTGCAGTAAGAGACATTAGTAATAATTCAGTCAAAATTGACTTTCTTGGTCAAAATCTCAAGCCAAGTTTAAAAACAAAAAAAAAAAACAAAAATATAGTGGATAATGATGGCTTAGGCTGGGATGGCTGTGGAAAGCAAATCTATTTTCTTTTTCAACTTATCCCTTTGGCAGAAAGAAACAGCAGCATCATTTTTTCTCTTGGTAGCATTCCCTTTCTCTCTCTTTTCCTTGCACTAAATTTGATACAACAAAATTTGGAATCAATGAGAAAATTAGAAAGTGGAAGAAGTAATAGGAAATATTAAGTTTGAAATATTTAATTTCCTGCTTTGGCGGCGATACGAGGTAAGAAAAGAAACTTTGATTTTAACAATTGGTTTACTTGTGTGTTTATAGTAGGTTAAGAATTAGTAGTTCAAACTTTAATTATTGAATTTTATAGAAGGAGAATTATAAGTGAATTTTGATTTGGATAATTTTATTGTCATCTCAGGAAGTGACTCAAACAGTCTATCAGCCGATTTAGTCTTTAATAGATAACTTTGTGAGTGGAAAATATATTTTAGAAAATTTAGATTTTAATTATAAGATATTATAACACTAAATGTTAAATTACGTGATTTCTTATAATTGTTTATTGAATTATGTTATCTTGTGAATTCTAAAGATTATGAAATTGCCTATTATGAAATTAAATGTGAATTGAGATGACGTTTAAATCTATAAAAAGTACTCGGTGAATTCATTGATTATTCTAGTATACTGAGGGGTCTTGGCTGTGTATTAGTATACTGAGGGGTCTTGGCCGTGTATTCGTACACTGAGGGGTTTTGACCGTGTATCATATACACTGAGGGGTCTTGGCCGTATACTAGAAAGCTTAGCCCTTTGAGGCAGTATGTGCACGCATGCTGAGATTATATAAAATGGGAACATTTTGATGAGATTTTTCATTATACTGTGATATGAGGATATGATGAAGTGATGATATATATTTTAACTCATGAATATTCTACGATTATGAGCTAATATTACTTGTTGAAGTTAATGTAAATTGTTAAGTGACGTGAGCTCGTTTTTGATAGTATCTATAAATGAAAAGAGTATAATTATTTTTGAAAATCCCCACTCACTGAGCCTATCTACTCATTTATTTTCTAATGATGATTTTTCTTATCAGGTAGCGGTTGAATTTCTGGGTAGCTTTTGGATATAAAGCTTTTGAGTTCAAAGTCGGAGCCACACGGCAGAGTTATTTAGTATGACTCACTTCATTAGCATGTAGTCATTATTTTGAGAATACATGTTCATTTTTTAATATCATTTTGCATCACTTGTAAATAGTTAGTGGGCTCACTATGTATTTTGTATCCGTATTTACAGTTTATGTTAACTAAATAGTAAAAGTTGTATGATTCGACTAGTCTCTACTATGTTATTTTGATGTGGATATTGGAAGGGTAAATGGTCCCATTTACTTATGAATATTGTTGTTGGGATATGTAGTATTTTATTTTAGATTGGTTAGTTCGAATTACAGAGGAGATAATGCCGAAATTTTCATAAAAATAAGTAATCATGAGTAGTAATTCTAGTAGTCTTGGTGGTGGGTCCAACCCTTAGTTGGTATCCACCATTGGCGCACGTCATGTCTCGGGTAGATGAATATTGCTTGGGACGGGTCGTGTCAATGTTATTCTTGAAAGTTATAAAACCAAGATTAATTAAATTAAAAATAATTTTAATGAGCAGAGGACAAAATGCAATTAGAACTGGTGCGTTGAATTGAGAAACAGTTCTGACTCGTACTTGCAGATTACTCGTTTACCTAATTTGTGTATTGCGGAATTTAAAGAATTAAATATGAACACAAGATGTAACGTGGTAAACCTCAAAGGGAAATATCCACGGGCTCCCATGCCATGGGTAAAAATAATCCACTAATAACCTTGATTAAAAATACAATACTATTTGGTTTTTGTAATTTCGCAAATTATCAAAATAATAATCAAAAGAATATAGATCAACTCCATTTGATATTTCTTCTTTTGACTTGTTGACGAAGTGGAATCAAACCAACCGGTCTTGACTTTATCGCCACTTCCATATTGTACTTAACCGCAACCACCACTTGGATTAAGAACCCTAGTTCTTAACTCCACGTCAAATAGATTAATCAAGATATGGAATAGTTCATTGAGCACCAATTTGTTTTTGATTTTTCAATGAGTTTGAAGAAAACATTTTTGCTTTGTAACTAAATCAATGAAGATTTGTGTCTTGTTCATCCACCAATAATTTGGCCAGCTTTGAGCTTGGAGAAATAAGAACCAAAATTATTTTTCAAAGTATAATTCCTTATTGATTTGGACTCTTACTTATAGGTAAAGTAGTAATCAAATTAAGAATTATTTCTTACCTAAAAATTTGCAACAAGAATGGTAAGACAATTAGTCAGAATTGAAAGCAACGTGACCAGTCAGAACAAAACCATTAACCTCCTCTTTTGACTTTAAAAATCAATAATATTAATTAAGTGAGCCAATATAAAAAGATGAAAAAATATGACACATATTTTTCCAATAATTCTTGTTCTCATTTGATTAATCACTAGTTCACTTTGAGAATTTGTTTGGCTGTGTAAAACTAAAACAAGTCATCAAAAGACTTGCTACTCTATTTTCTCCTTGGTTTGATAGTTGAAAGTAGAGGCCATCTTTATTTATGATGTATAGATTGTTTTCTATATTTTCTTGACAACAGTACTCAACCTACACTGGATGATAAACTTAAAATTCTGTCAAATCTTTCACAACGTTCACTAAAACATCTAAGATTGTACAATCTAGAAGGGAGGTTGAATAACAATCAAAGTTTAAACAATGAAATTTCTTTTAGAATGTCAAAATGTTACTTAGAAAGTTTTATTAACGAGCTGAAGTTGTTTTATAACAACAGAGACTGTAATTGTTTTGAATTCCTTTTGCTTGCTTTTCTTATCTAATTTTTTTTATTTATTTTTTGGTCATGGTAGATGCTGAATTGAACGAAATTAAGTTTCACGTAAGTAACTTTGTCTGTCCACTCATCATTTTCAATAGTTTGAACAAAAAATGATAATATTCGCTCTCATCGAGTCTAAACAATCTTTTTTCTTTTTTAACATAAAGATATAAAGAAGTCATTGCAATTGGTGAAAATCCTAGGCCAACTAAAGCACAAAAATAGAGGAAAATTGAAACTTGTCATAAAATAGGTATCTCGATTTACTATTTGTACATGTTATTATTAATTTTTCGTAAAAAAATATAACAATATATTATAATAATTATAATTAAGAAATAATTATTAACTAATTAAATATAAAATTCTTAGTATAGAAAAAAGTATCTAATATATCTAAGTGAACAAACGAATGGACCAACAAGGTTTACATTGTTAAAGTTTATGGTCCTTTTGCCGTGTGTAGTTTAGGAACCAACCATGTTTTTTAGATGCTCATGTGACGCCCCGAGTTCCATTGGACTCGAGAGTCACTAAATATTTTCTTTCTTAAAAATAATGTAGCAAAATATTTTCATAATAACTGAAAAATATGTGAACATCTAATTAATTCCATAAGCATTAAAAAGAATGAATATCCAAATGGTACTTCACAAAAGATACTAAAACTTCCAATAAAATCTTTAAAATAAGAAAAAAAAGGCTAAACTTGTAGGAGCTAATGTTTGAAAATTAATTTCAATTTCAAATAAGTAAAGAAAACCTCTATAAAATTTTGTAAGTTATTTGACAATCCATTGGCACGATAGTAGCTTCATCAATTTGCCAAGCATTTCACACAAGGTCTGGGTATTGTTGTAGCAATCGAATTTTTTTTTCTTCTTTCAATTTTCAAGAAAATAAAATTTTAGCTTTCGGCGTTTGATACGTGTGGTTTTACACTTATCTGTACTATCAAAAGAAGACGATTGTAAGTACTTTTAAATAATTTTCTACTTAATTGTGTGTCGATTTAAATATTTTAGGTCAAACCCAAGCTCGAATGGAATTGGAGAAAAACAAAGTAAAATAGGTGAAAAATGACTAAAAGTGTACGAAGACTTGATATGGGATCAACTTGAAAATATCCCAAAGTTGAAGAACTTGAGTTGCAAATAAAAGATGATTAAATTGAAATGAAAGAAGAAATAAGAGGACTAAAGAGGACAAAATCCAAAGTTGAAGGACTTGGACTGTAAATAAGAGGACTAAAGAGGACAAAATATGAACAAACATGAAGTGGGGACCAAATAAAATACACATCAAAACTTGGAGGACTAAAACTGGCAAATTATGATTGGAATCAAATTTGGCAACATTCTTTTATGTTTGACTGTGGTTGACCGCGACAATGCGCTATCGGCTCGTCTGGACTTTTTTTGACATATTTTCAGCTCTAGTCAAGGCCTTTTTTGTCTTTTCAAGTACACAAGTTTCAAAATTAGTAAAACACTATATAAAGACCTAACATATGTCAAAAGAAGGTTGTTGATTCATTGAGAAAGAGATAGAGAAAGAGACAAAGAATGACAACGAGATTGAAGATTGGAACTTGAAGATGAAGAATTCTTGGTGCATGATATTCAACGTCTTCTCATCTTTTATTCAAGATCCGGTTATGTATTCCAAACTTTCCATCTTGTTTTTCTACCGAATTATGAGTAGCTAATTATTTAATTTGGATGAACGATGTAACCTAGTTTAATTTTTTATTTTCGACTCCCAAGTTTTGCTTATAAATTATTTATGTTTTGAATTTACTTTTTTTCTTAATGCTTGGAATAATTGGCCATTATTTCATTAATTTTGTGGATTGTAATGAACTGAGAGGTAAATTCTAGACCACGTAGTAAAATCTGACAATTGGATAAAAGGTAGATATACATTTTTATTATTGTCGCGGTCTTGAATTGAATTCTTGGGCGATTTAATGCATCTAATTAAGGATCATTCTGACTTTATAAGTTGACTTAATTAGATAGGACTAATTTGAACTCGAGAGATGTAAATTATGTTAAATTCATGAATTCGACCGAATACAACATTAGGAATAAATTTTGAGAGGAGAAATTAGATATGGCAACTATGGTGAACTTGTGAATCCAAATTCTTCAACATAAATTCTTGATATTTGATTTCACATAAGTTATTATATTGTTTTCTTAAATCGATAGTTACGCGTTAATAGTTAAAATAAACAATTCCAAAGTGTTTTAAACAGATTAGGATTAAGATAAATTGAGATAAAGTCTAAATAAAATAGTCTTTATGGGAACGATAATCTAGTCTCAATATGTCTACTTTATTACTTGTTTGCGATATTGTACACTTACAATAATATATAATTTTTACAACAAATTTTTGGCGCTGTTGCCGGGGACTATTCTTATTTTATATTAGTTTAGATTAATTGTTAGTGTTAGTTTAAATTTTTATTTTTATTTTATTTTTATTATTATACTTTTTATTTGTCTTTTTTTTTTGTTTCCTTACTACAGAAAAAGTGTTCGTTACATGCTCCGTACACAAGGCGGCAATATTAAGACTTTCGATCATGAGATCGAACGTACTTTCAGACGAAAAAGTAAAGAACACAATCAAAAATAGAAAGATCAGCAACAAATTCAAATGGATGATGCACAAATAAGAAGAGAAACTGAACAAGCAGTCGCCCGATTGACAGCTCAACAAATTTAGCAACATTATGATGAAGAAGAAGATGATAATGGAAATATGCCAAAGGCTCAATTCTTAACTCCGGCAGCAGCTCCTAATCGTTCAAGCATAGCATAGTTTATCTTGCTTTTGGTTGGCATGACTTTCAATTGAGGGCCAATCTGATCAATCTCTTCAGCAATAATTTGCAATTCTATGGAAAGGCACATGAAAATTCGAATACTCATCTTTCCAGATTCCTACAGATGTGCCACAGCATTCAGTTTCAAGTGGTAATTGATAATGAATTAGACTGAGGTTATTCCCCTATACATTGAAGGATGGGCTCTAGAATGCCTGGACTCAGAACCACATGCTAGTATCACCACGCGGGATGACTAAGCTAGAGATTTCTGTTACAAATATTTTTTGCGAGCTAAAGTAGTCAAGATGAAGCTGGAAATCTCTACCTTTCAACAAATGGAGAGGGAGTATCATGGAGCTTGGGACATATTTAAGGAGTTGCTTAGAAAATGTCCCAACCATGGCATTAAAAAGGGGCAACAAGCTCAATATTTTTACTCTTGGCTATCTCCTCAATCTAAATCGACAGTGGACTCCTCTGCAAACGGGTCCATTGCAAATAAAAATATCAACGAAGCATGGGATCTATACGAGTTGATTGCAAATACACATACCATGTTCTCATCTGATCAGGCCACTCTAAGAAAAGTAGCAGGTATACATGAAATTGACAATCAATCAGCTACCAATGCACAACTTGCTGCATCAACAAAACAGGTGGAGCTATTGGTTAGAACACAAACGCAATGAGTGAATGCAATCCAAGCAACCATCATGTGCAAAAACTGTGGGCTAACCATCATGTCACATCAGATTGTATGTTATTGGCCTATCCAGAACAGGTCAATTTTATGTAGAATTACACACATCAGAAGTATAATCCATATTTACAAACATAAAATCTGGATTGGAAACAACACCCAAATTTTAGATGGTCTGAGAATCAAAAAAGTTGCAATGCCTATTATGCTCAGCAAGAAAGAAGACTAAGTTTGGAAGAGATGTTTCAATAGTATATGCAGAAAACTGATAAAGTATTGGAGCGGCTAGACACAAACTATCAAAATCAATAGGCGTCTATCAGAACAATAGAGACTTAGATTGGCCAGTTAGCCATGCAATTGTCAGATAGGAAATCAGGCACTTTACCCAGCAATATTGTGACAAATCCAAAGGAACAGGTAAATGCAATCACTACTAGGAGCGGGGTACAACTGCCAGAAATTCATGTAAAAAGACTAGAGAAAAATGACGAATAGTTAGTAATTGAGGAAGAAGAAACTGGACAACAACATGTGAAATCAAAAGAAGAAGTTTCAAAGAAATTCGCTAAATCATAAAAAATGAGGACGTCAATTCCTGTCAAAGCTTATGTGCCACCAATTCCATTTCCTTAGAGGTTGCAGAAGCACAAGCTCAACAAGAAATTCGAAAATTTTTTTGAAGTCTTAAAAAACTGCACATCAACATTCCTTACGCTGAAGCGTTAGCCCAGATGCCATTGTATTTAAAATTTATGAAGGAAATGTTGTCCAAAAAGAGAAAACCAGATGAATACGAAACAGTAGCTTTAACTGAAGAGTGTAGTGCTATTCTGTTAAATAAGTTACCTCCGAAGTTAAAAGATATATGGAGTTTTAAATTACCTTACACAATTGAAAAATACTATAATTTTAATGATTTATGTGATTTATGTGCAAGTGTTAATTTGATGCCTCTTTCTGTCTACATGAGATTAGGTTTGGGAAAGGTAAAAGCAACAACTGTGTATCTGCAGCTTGCTGATAGAACAATCAAGCACCCACAAGGTGTGGTTGAGGACGTGCTCATCAAGGTGGATAAATTTATCTTCCCAGTTGACTTTATTGTCCTTGATATCGAAGAGGACCGGGATATGCCAACCATTCTTAGCGACGAGTCGAGCCCTTATTGATGTTGAAAAGTGTGAGCTAATCTTGAGGGTACATGATGATGAACGAGCAATATTTAGTATGTACACCATACTCGAGCAACAAGTCGTCCTCGAAGAGTGTTTTGTAGTTGATGAAGTGGTAAAAATTGGCCAAGAAAACTGCAAATCGGATACATGTGGACTAGTTGTAATAATTAAAGATGAAAAGGGCCGATTTAAAATATGGAGAGCAAAGGATAAATCGTGCAAAGCTGGTAATTGCAATCAACGCAAGACTTCCAAAGCTCAATTCAAGCCTCCATAAATGATACTTGTAAATAATCGAGCTCTAGACTATAAATCGAGCACTTAATGGGAGACAACCATTTTCTATCTATTTGCATATAGAATTTTAGGATTGCAGTAGGAATTAGAGCACGTTTCCCAATTTTTTAATAATTAAGCAAATTAAAATTTTTAAACTTATGCTAAGCATCGTCGTCCTGGTTTGCACTAAAAAAAATTTAACAGATGACCGCGGTTGACCCGCGGCAAACAACAACTTGCTATTCAAAAAAAAAATTAATATTCATCGTAGTCAACCATGGTTTGCAATCCGTGGTTGTCCCGCAACAAACATTAAAATATTGTTTTCAAAAAAAAAATTATTTTTTTGTTTACACTTCATTTTATTTCCCAAACAAACAAAAAAAATTTATCCAACGTTTCACACTCATCCTCAATTGTGAGTTTTATCGTATAATGGTAACAATTCATAGTCCACTTCTTACATTTTCATCTTCTCTATTATGATTGCACAAAAGTAAAGGTGTCCTGAAGACTCAGCTCCCTATACTTACTGATTGAAAACCATTCCGATGGTTTCTCCACGCATATGACTCAGGTTAACTTTTTTCTTTTTTATTTATTTTGCTTTCTTTAGTCACATTTAAAAAAATTTATCCAACCGTTTCACACTTATCCTCAATTGTGAGTTTTATCGTATAATGGTAACAATTCATAGTCCACTTCTTACATTTTCATCTTCTCTATTATGATTCCACAAAAGTAAAGGTGTCCTGAAGACTCAACTCCCTACACTTACTGATCGAAAACCATTCTAATGGTTTCTCCACACATATGACTCGGGTTAACTCTTTTCTTTTTTATTTATTTTGCTTTCTTTAGTCACATTGAGGACAATGTGAACGTTAAGCTTGGGGGTGACTTTAATTATTTTGGTTATTGTTGTGTGTGCTGTGATTTAAAAAAAATTATTTGTGAGCTTGTATGTTGGATAGCCTTGCCGACTTATGATAATATCTATTTGAAACAGTTATCAATACATAAATTATGACTCGGTGATGCTACTTAAGCTATTTTTATAGACTATACTTATCCATGTGAGATATGATTAAGTGTGAGTGATGCTACTTAAGCTGTTTTTATAGACTATACTTATCCATGTGAGATATGATTAAGTGTGAGCACAATAATCATGAAATCTCTACCTTTGGTTGATATATTAAATAGAATACAATGAAAAAATAGGGAACCTAAGTTGTGAAAATCAAGAACACCAATTGACAACTCAATTGTCTAGCCAGTTGAAAGAATAGTTTGGGGTGGTTAAACCAATGCGGAAGGTATTTAGATAGGTGTTGATTCCGTGCGTTCGTAATATTTGTGTGGAGTGTATTTGGCTACCAAGTGGAATTTAGGTATTGACCGGATATTAGGAATCTAATCCCCGCTTATATATCTTGCACAAAAAAATTAAAGGCATTGCATTTGTATTATCTTATGCCTCTTTTCGTAGCCTAATTGATTTGAGTGATAAAACCCGTTGGGGTTCTCAAAACTCGGTGCCCTAAGGTCTATCAGACCTGGGAGTTATCGGCCAAAAGATCACTACAAGAGTCATCTAGAAAGTTTAAGAGAGTGAGGTCTTACACATAAGACCAACTTAGATATTTAGATAACTAGTGGGTTTGACTTGGATAATTAGATAACTAGTGGGTTTGACTTATCTAGTGGAAGTTTGATGGTTGAAGCATTCAATAAAGGGAGAATCTTCACAGATCTAGATAGTAACTGTATTGGCTAGACCTAACTAAAGTTTGAGTGGTAAAGGAATAAGTGTTTTGAGGACAACTTTAGAGTTAACACCTAGGGTGAAAAAATGAATATCAATATTATTACGAGAGAGAAAGAAAATATTTGACCATTGGGGGCGGAATATTACCAACCTAAAGGTTTATGTTGATTAGATTGATTACGCGCACGCACATATGTCTGTCGAGCATCGGATAAGTAAAAAATAATTGATTTTGGTAGCATGATTTTGAAGTTTTTAATGAATTGTTAAGTTTGGAGGTATTTGATAAGTGTGATTTTACACTTATCTGGACCGTTAAAAGTAGACGATTGTAAGTACTATTAAATCATTTTCTACTTAATTGTGTGTTGATTTAATTATTTTAGGTCAAAACCCAGGCTCGGATAGAATTGGAGAAAAACAAAATAAAATAGGCGAAAAATGACTGAAAGTGCACGAAGACTTGATATGGGATCAACTTGCAAATATCCAAAAGTTAAAGAACTTGGGTTGTAAATAAAAGAGGATTAAATTGAAATGAATGAAAAAATCAGAGGACTAAAGATGACAAAATCCAAAGTTGAAGGACTTGGACTGCAAATAAGAGGACTAAATAGGACAAAAGGACAAAATATGAACAAACATGAAGTGGGGACCAAATAAAATACACATCAAAACTTGGAGGACTAAAGCTTGCAAAGTATGATTGGAATCAAATTTGGCAACATTCTTTTCTGTTTGCCGCGGTCAAACTACAGTTAACGTGGCAATGCGCTGTCAGCTCGTCTAGACTTTTTTGGCTTATTTTCAACTCTAGTCAGGGTCTTTTTTGTCTTTTCACATACACGAGTTTCAAAATTAGTAAAACACTATAAAGACCTAACCTAGGTCAAAAGAAGGTTGTTGAATCATTGAGAAAGATATGAAGAATAACGGCGAGATTGAAGATTGGAACTTGAAGATGAAGAATTCTTGGTGCAAGATATTCAACGTCTTTTCATCTTTATTCAAGATCCGGTTATGTATTCCGAAATTTCCATCTTTTTTTTTCTACTGAATTATGAGTAGCTAATTATTTAATTTGGATGAACGATGTAACCTAGTTTAATTCTTTATTTTCGACTCTTAAGTTTTGCTTATAAATTATTTATGTTTTGAATTTGCTTCTTTTCTTAATGCTTGGAATAATTGGCCATTATTTTATTGATTTTGTGGATTGTAATGAACTGAGAGGTAAATTATTAATCTAGACCACGTAGTAAAATCTGGCAATTGGATAAAAAGTAGATATACACTTTTATTATTGTTGCGGTATGGTATTGAATTGAATTCTTAGGCGATTTAATGCATCTAATTAAGGACCATTCTGACTTTATAAGTTGACTTAATTAGATATGACTAATTTGAACTCGAAAGAGATAAATTAAGTTAAATTCGTGAATTCGACCGAATACAACATTAGGAATAAATCTTGAGAGGAGAAATTAGAGATGACAACTATGGCGAACTCGTGAATTCAAATTCTTCAAACATCATTCTTGATAAATTCTTGATATTTGCTTTCACATAAGTTATTATATTATTTTCTTAAATTGATAGTTACACGTTAATAGTTAAAATAAACAATTCTAAAGTGTTTTAAACAGATTATGATTAAGATAAATTGAGCTAATGTCTAAATAAGATAGTATTCGTGGAAACGATAATCCGGATTCAATAGGTATGCTTTATTACTTGTTTGCGATATTGTACACTTGCAATAATATATAATTTTCACAACAACGTCGCTACGAACTTCCTAGTATGATTTAAAAAATTTTAGTCGTGATAATTTTTGACCCCATTTCATGCCATTTATTCTTCCGTGTTTTAACCCAAAACCCGGTCTACTTAACTGCAAGAAAATATCCTCCCAAAAAATCCCTAATCCTAGCCATAATTTAGCTCACAAATAGTCCCTAAAACTCAAGATTAAACCACCCATGATCTCACGTCCTTTCAGCCCATTATCCACCCATTTTCCCTCACACTTTCAACATCTTTTTACCCATTTATTTTCATATTAAATCCTTTCCATTTAATCAACAAAAAACCATCCAACCTGCCCCCATATTGCTGAAGAAAAAAAAAATATAAATAAAAAATAAAACCTCCAGCAGCTCTATTTTTCAGCCCTACTATCTACCAATTCTCCCTCACATTTTCACCATCTTTTTACCCATTTTCTTTTTAGCTAATTTACCCCCAATTAATTTGTAGGAAACCACCACAACTTCCTCCCTAACAATGATGAAAATCGGTCCCTTAAGTCCCCTTTTTCCATTATTTTCTTTTAGCACAAAAAGATAATCAGAACTTCAGCCCCAACAGCTCTCTTTTTCTACCTTAAGCATTTGATTTCCTCCTCCCTTTCAACCACCAAAATACTCTAGATTCTAGCCCTCACATTCCTGTTATTTCTCTCCATCTCAAGCATCAAGAATCCTCTTGCAATCTGCCATATTTTTCACTCAGCAGTCAGTCTCCAATACTGTCTATGAATGCCATTCGCTGCCGGAATTTTCAACCAAAATACTCCCTTTTATTCTTTGAAGAATTTGGTTCTTAAGTTCCACTTTCCTTCCATTTTTTAGCCACCAAATCACAAAATTTCCCCCCAGATTCTACCCCATTTTTGGCCAACCCAAAACCTCTCATTTGCCTCTCAATTCTCGGCCTAAACAGCAAGAAGAAATGAATTTTTTCCTTCCCAGATTTTGGCCAATTTTCCTCTCTTGTTCCACTCCAATCTTTCTCCTAAATCACTCACTATTGTGTACAATAATATGTAAATAGAAAAGGGCAAGTGTGCGAGTTTTTTTCTTTGAGTAGTGCAGCAACTTTTTTTACCCACCATCAACTGCAAGTGAAAACTATTTTGAAGTAGTTTCTTTTGCTACCAAATTTTAAGTTTTATGATTTTAAATTGAGAAAATGATATGTAAATTGATTGCCATGCTTAAATGTTAAAATTGAAAATTTATTATTGTGATTGAAGGCAATCGCATATGTATGTTAGTGATTGAAGGTAATGACTTTTAAGTTCATGTGGTGCCGGTTACCGAAGATGTTGTTTTAAAGGATTGGCATGTCGCATATTAATTTTGTATATTTTCTCACATGATAGTATAATTTAATGCTGAGTGTTTCTTATGAAATACTCACTCCAAAATGATTAAATCCTCATATTGATGTGATCGGCATTAATGCAATGGTGTAGAGTAGTGATCTTGAAGAAAGTGACGTAGTTTGATATTAATTATGTTTTGACGTCAATATGATGGAGTCAATATGTTATTAAATTGCCGTTTTGGAATTTGAAGATAATGTTGCCTAGTTATATTTCTTGAAATTCACCTTTCTGCCCCCAAATTTGAAATATCATAACTTATTGTGTATTTTAAATTTTTGAGTCAAATCAGTAGAGTTTGATTGATATATAAGTGGTATAATAACACATTTAGGAATTACTCAAAAACCTTGTCATGTGAATTTATAACCTAATTCCTCATATTTTGGTTGAAATAACCTGGCTGCAACAAAGTCAATTTTAAGGAAAATGTAGACGAAGAAGGCCTCATTCTAGAGGGGCCCAAGCCATCAGTGAGATACCGATTTGGAAGAGCTAGTCTAGGTGTAGGTAGTCCGCATCTTTACACACATGTCTATTTCACCAAGCATCTCTCAGAGACAGTCAAGAGTCCCATCCCCTTTACTTGCTTGATAGGGCTCCTTAGTGGTCGGCTAATGCGAGAATTTCCGAGGACTAACGGTATCTAAGCGTAGTATAACACGGAATAATGTATGAACGTAAGTTTCTCGGGTCAGAGGCTAAAACTGGAAATTTCATCATTCAGTGGTGGGTTGTTCATAAAAAAGGAAAGCATTGCCCAACTTACCTGTTGGTCACTTTTGAAGGTATCTCCGGTGATCCGTTACCCTATTCATATGTTAGTTTTACCAGGCTACATCAGTTTACCCAAAACAGTTTTTCAAGTAAATTTGGCCATGTTTTTCACATATCAAATGACATGGTTAAGGTCTGAAATTTGAATATGTGGCGACACTAATACAGTTTTGGTAAAACCTTATAAATTTAGAAAATTAATTCATTGTTCCTTGCGTGCTTGTAACTTTCCGTAATAGTTAAATTTATAAAACCATTCAAGGGCACATGAATAGTTATTTGGAGTTGTCAAATGTTATTTAAAGATTTTTAAGTCATCCTCCGGGTTCAAAAAATCCAGGGCATTACAATTATGTTGTTTCAAATTTTTTTACATGTTGATTTGGAAACCCCCAACTCAAAATGTTTGGCTTCGCTACTTGGTGGGTGAGACAAGAAATTATGAATTGGAAGTCAAGGAAAGGCAAGTGCCACGACAGATATTTAACTTATAAACCAAAATAGAACTTTAATCACCACATAATTGATAATTCCACAAATCGTCTCTTTTTTGACCTTTTTGGGGAGGGGGGGATTAATACGAGATTTCCACAAATCTTAAACAGGATTAAATAAAGGATACAAAAAACAAGAGAGAAATTAAAAAAGTACTCCTATGTTAGAACATTAAGCGGAACATGGACAATGCACCGACATATAAGAGGATGTTAGCATAGCCTGAAAGAACAAATTGTATCTGGGTACACAAGAGCTCCCAGAGCCATTGGATATTTATCAGCTGCCTAACTCTTCCCAAAAATTGTTTCCAAGTACAACAGCACTTTGAAACATGCAACAGTAGTAAGAATTAAGAAAAGAGACAATAACGCATTAACTTACTCTAGGATATATATGTTGGCATGTACAAGACTTGCAATGGCTGCTGCCCGTACTACCCAATCATTCTCTGCATTAAGGGAGTCTTCCTGAAAGTCAAGATGGTATTACTAAGAGCCATCAATCATCATCACATTCACCTATACCTTGCCATCAATCTCTACCACCAGCATCTCGTCCTCTGCAACAACCACTAACACAACGTCATCTACTAGCTCGAGAACTACTCATCCTACACTCAAGACAATTGATAAATACTAGTACATTGCTATTAGATAGGTGCAGACACTAATAAAGAAGAGATTTCATTAACAATTAATGCTAAGTAGTTGAAATTTTAGATTTCACCATGTGTGAATGAAAGCTACATTCTGCATAATCCCAAATTATATCTGTTGACCACTGATCTGTTGATTCAGAATCCTAGCTGGATTCTCAACACCAAATTCTTTTCTTTCTGTCCAGTTGTCTTGATTCTGCACGCTCAACACTGTTAAATATATGTTTTATTTATATGTTTTATTTATTTACTAAGGGTAGAATAGTCTTTCTAGCTTAACCTATATATATGGTTATTTGTAATTAGGTTAATCACTTTTTCATTATTGATAATAAGATAAAACTCTAGCCTTCTCTCTCTTTTCTTTTTGGATTCTTCTTTTTGTGTGTTTTCAATTGTTTAACATGGTATCAGAGCGGGTTTAATGGGTGGAAGTTTAATCTCAAATACAGTTTTCGACCGAACCAAATTTTCGGCAGTTTTTCAGCAGTTTTTTCGGTTTTGGGCAGAGTCATTTTTCGGCAGAACCAATTTTTCGGCAGTTTCATTTTTTTTCGGCAATTTTTCAGTTTTGGGCAGAATAATTTTTCGGCAGTTTTTCGGATTTGGGAAGAATCATTTGTTCGGCAGTTTTTCAGTTTTGGGCAGAACTCATTTTTCGGCAGTTTCCACTCGTCGTTTGATGTTCTGCATTTGAGGTATTTGTTTTGCATTCGTTCATTTTGCGTATTTGATTATGGCTACTGAAAGAGATGATTCCCTTCAGTCTGTGAGTGTGAAGTTGGATGGAAAGAATTATTCGTATTGGAATTATGTAATGAGAAATTTTCTTAAGGGTAAAAAACTATGGGGATATGTTAGTGGCACTTATGTGAGACCTGTGAATACTGTTGAAAATTATGCTACCTTGATAGATACCTGGGACGCCAATAATGCAAAAATTATTACTTGGATTAACAATTCTGTTGAGCATTCCATAGGAGTCCAATTGGCTAAGTATGACACAGCAAAGGAGGTTTGGGATCATCTACAGAAGTTATACACTCAGTCCAATTTTGCAAAGCAATATCAATTGGAAAATGACATACGAGCTATTCAGCAGAATAATATGAGTATTCAGGAGTTCTATTCTGCTATGACAAATCTTTGGGATCAATTGGCTCTTACAGAAGATGATGAACTAAAAAATGTTAATGTCTACATTGTTCATAGAGAGCGGCAACGGTTGGTACAATTATTGATGGCCCTCCGCAGTGATTTTGAAGGACTTCGAGGCTCTATTCTTCATCGTTCTCCGCTTCCTTCAGTTGATTCGGTTGTCAGTGAATTGTTGGCTGAAGAAGTACGTCTAAAGTCTGGTGCCGAAAAGGGAAATCTTTCGACTCCGACTCCTTCTGTATTAGCAGTACCTCATCAGCCACCCTCTAATAATCAGAACAGGCCTTACACAAAGCCTGCCTTCGACGAGTGCAGTTTCTGTAAGAAGAAAGGTCATTGGAAGACTCAGTGTCCTAAGTTGAGACAGCAGAATCAACAACAGCAGCAATCTCAAACATGGAGGCCTGGCAACCAGTCACCATCTCATGGTTATAGAGCACCTCAGGGTTATAGAGCACCTCAGGGTTACAGACCACCACAGTCTAATGCTGCAGCAGTCGCCTCATCAGGTCCTTTCAATGATTCAAGTACTCTGGCTGAGCAATTTGAGCAATTTCAGAAGTTTCTCTCCCTTCAGCCACAAGCTATGTCTGCCTCCTCTTCCGTAGGTCATTCCCATCCTAGTGTGTCAGGTATGTCATCTTCTTTATGGGTCTTGGATTCTGGTGCTTCACATCACATGTCTCCAGACCCTTCGTCTTTTGCATCTGTATCCCCTTCGTCATCTATTCCTGTTATGACTGCTGATGGCACTCCTATGCCTTTAGCAGGTGTTGGTTCTGTTGTTACTCCTAACTTGTCTCTCCATAATGTTTATCATATTCCACAACTCACGCTAAATCTTGCTTCTGTAGGTCAGTTATGTGACTCTAATTGTTTTGTCGGTTTTTCCTCTTCTTCCTGTTTTGTGCAGGATCTGCAGTCTCAGAAGCTGATTGGGACAGGCCGTAGGCAGGGGGGACTCTATGTTCTAGATGAGTTAAAAGTACCAGTTGCTGCCACTACTAGTGTTGATTTGTCTTCCTTTCGTTTGAGTCATAGTTCTTCTAGTTTTTATTTATGGCATTCTCGTCTTGGTCATATTTCGTCTTCCCGTTTGAAATTTTTAGTGTCCACAGGGGCTTTAGGCAATTTGCAAACTTGTGATATTTCTGATTGTAGTGGATGTAAACTGGCTAAATTTTCATCTTTACCTTTTAATCGAAGTGTTTCTGTTTCTTCTTCTCCGTTTGATTTGATTCATTCTGATGTATGGGGACCTTCTCCTGTTCCCACTAAAGGAGGGTCTCGATATTATGTTTCTTTTATTGATGATCATACACGTTATTGTTGGGTTTACTTAATGAAACATCGTTCTGAATTCTTTGAGATATACACAGCTTTTCGAGCCCTTGTCAAAACTCAGCATTCTGCTGTTATCAAATGTTTTAGGTGTGATTTAGGTGGGGAATACACTTCTCATAAATTTTGTGAGTTACTTGCCTTAGATGGAACCATTCACCAAACTTCTTGTACAGATACTCCTCAACAAAACGGTGTTGCAGAAAGAAAACATAGACACATTGTTGAAACTGCTAGATCTCTCTTATTGTCTGCCTCTGTTCCTAGTGCGTTTTGGGGTGAAGCTGTTCTAACAGTAGTGACATTGATTAATACCATCCCATCTTCTCACAGTTCAGGTATCTCTCCTTTCGAAATGTTGTATAGGTATGCCCCGGATTACTCATTCTTTAGAGTTTTTGGTAGTACTTGCTTCGTTCTCCGCCCTCATGTAGAACGCAGCAAGTTGTCCTCTAAATCTGCTATTTGTGTCTTTCTTGGTTATGGTCAAGGTCAAAAGGGGTATCGGTGTTTCGATCCAATTACTCAGAAACTTTATGTGTCTCGTCATGTTGTTTTTCTTGAGCATATACCTTTCTTTTCTATTCCATCTACTACTCATGACTTGACTAAACCTGATCTTATTCGTATTGATCCCTTTTCTGAAGACTCTGATAGTTTTTCGTCACAGGTTCCTACTACATCAGAACCCCCTTATCGTGTCCTTCCTCCATTACCTTTGTACTATACTCGTCGAGTTCCTGCTAACGCTTCTACAGGTACTGAGGCTCCCTCTTTTCCTACGGTCCCTCAAGCTTCATCTGAGATTGTGGATCCACCTCTACGTCAGTCCACCCGCATACGTAAGTCTACAAAGTTACCAGATTTTGCTTATTCTTGTTACTCTTTATCTTTTACTTCCTTTTTAGCTTCTATTCATTGTCTCTCCGAGCCTTCTTCCTATAAAGAGGCAATTCTTGATCCACATTGGCAGCAAGCTATGGCTGAGGAACTTTCTGCTCTGCATAAGACAGATACTTGGGATTTGGTTCCTCTCCCTTCTGGTAAGACTGCTGTTGGTTGTCGCTGGGTATATAAGATCAAGACTCATTCTGATGGGTCTATTGAGAGATATAAAGCTCGGTTGGTTGCAAAAGGATATTCACAACAGTATGGTATGGATTATGAGGAGACTTTTGCTCCTGTTGCAAAAATGACTACTCTTCGTACTCTTATTGCTGTAGCTTCGGTTAGAAATTGGAGTATCTCTCAACTTGATGTTAAAAATGCCTTCTTGAATGGAGACCTACAAGAAGAAGTTTATATGGAACCCCCTCCTGGTGTTTCTCATGGTTTTGGGTATGTTTGCAAGCTCAAGAAGGCTCTATATGGTCTCAAACAAGCACCACGTGCTTGGTTTGAGAAATTTTCTGTTGTGATCTCTTCTCTTGGCTTTGCTTCTAGCAGTCATGATTCTGCACTCTTTGTTAAGTGTACTGATGTAGGTCGGATTATTATTTTGTTATATGTTGATGACATGATTATTACTGGTGATGATGTTGCTGGTATCTCAGTTTTGAAGACAGAGTTAGCTAGACAGTTTGAAATGAAGGATTTGGGCGCTCTCCGATATTTCTTAGGTATTGAGGTAGCCTACTCGCCCAAAGGTTATCTTCTTTCTCAGTCGAAGTATGTTGCAGATATTCTTGAGCGGGCTAGACTTACTGATAATAAGACCGTTGATACTCCCATTGAGGTTAACGCCAAGTATTCTTCTTCTGATAGTATATCTTTGTCAGATCCTACTTTATACCGTACTATTGTTGGGAGCTTGGTTTATCTCACTATTACTCGTCCTGATATTGCATATGCTGTTCATATTGTCAGTCAGTTTGTTGCTTCTCCCACTACAGCTCATTGGGCCGCTGTTCTTCGTATTTTAAGATATCTTCGAGGTACAGTCTTTCAGAGTCTTCTACTTCCATCCACCTCTTCCTTGGATTTGCGTGCATACTCTGACTCTGATCATGGCAGTGATCCTATAGATCGCAAGTCTGTTACTGGTTTTTGTATCTTTCTTGGTGATTCTCTCATTTCTTGGAAGAGCAAGAAACAATCTATTGTTTCTCAATCTTCCACTGAAGCAGAATATCGTGCTATGGCCTCTACTACCAAAGAGGTTGTTTGGTTACGTTGGTTACTTGCAGATATGGGAGTTTTTCTTTCTAGTCCCACTCCTATGTATTGTGACAATAAGAGTGCTATTCAGATCGCTCACAACTCGGTTTTCCATGAACGAACCAAGCACATCGAGATCGATTGTCACCTTACCCGTCATCATCTCAAGCATGGCTCCATCACTTTGCCTTTTGTTTCCTCTTCTTCGCAGATTGCAGACTTCTTTACCAAGTCGCATTCTATTTCCCGTTTTCGTTTTCTCGTTAGCAAACTCTCGATGCTTGTTGCTGCTGCATCATGAGTTTGAGGGGGGATGTTAAATATATGTTTTATTTATATGTTTTATTTATTTACTAAGGGTAGAATAGTCTTTCTAGCTTAACCTATATATATGGTTATTTGTAATTAGGTTAATCACTTTTTCATTATTGATAATAAGATAAAACTCTAGCCTTCTCTCTCTTTTCTTTTTGGATTCTTCTTTTTGTGTGTTTTCAATTGTTTAACAAACACCAAATGTCAGCACACATAGGCAGTTGGGGAGGCCTCCGACGCCCAAGTTAGAAATCGTCTTAGCCAGACTGGTTTGACTTGTAAAATATATCCAATTCTTTAATTGAGTTAGAAGAACTTACCTTATCACTGGCTTCCTCTCTCCTATTTATAGCTAGAACTTAAATGATCTTTGCGTGTCTGACTTCTACACGTGCATGATTGACCTACATCCATCTAGTAGTCACTGTCGCCGTTCCTTTATGCATCTGACTTTGGGTTTGCAGACAGTCACATCATCTCATTTATACTCTTCCTTTGTGTTAGTTTAACAGAGCCGCATTATTCCCGTCACTTCAATCAGTCATAATGGTACGGTATTTATTGAGCACCGAATTGTTTGACAGAGGCAGTCCGACCTAGATTAAAAGCATCCTCCAGGTGTCACCTGTGTGATTCGTCTTACATGGGGCTAAGTTACACACATGGTGCCATATGGATGCGTTATTAAGAGGCGTAACAATATTCACCTAAGCCCAGGACTTAATCATTCATGTAAGTTCATGGGCTTATTGAGTCCTATAACGAAGCCACGAGTCCTTTAGCGGTTAGACAGACTGGATATATGTGCCAGGGCACAAATGTAGTTCGTGGTGCGGCCATTGACTAGTCTGATCTATCATTATGCGTCGGAGCCAAGATAAAGATTCGAAGTTTGAAAACTTGTAGGATACCAATTTGATTTGTTCAGAGTTGACCGTTGAGGGTGGGTGATGAGTTGGCAGAACGTTTCGCGTTTCCAGGCTCACGAAATGGCCTGCAGTCATGGCTTGAAAGTGGAAATGCAATGATGAGAGCTGCGTTATTTAATGAGCCTTCAGACAATGCTATTACACGCACGCGAATTTAGGCCATTGGATTCTTGTGTATTTTCACACTCTGTCTTCAATGGTTAAGATTAAAAGACACGTAAAGGGCTCAGCCAAACAACCTCAAACGGGCAATGATGATTTAAGATAAATTTCATAGGCGTTACTGAAGATTGAAATTAAGAGAAAAAACGACACCACTTAGCGAATCCAATTATAGCTCGATCCAAAATTTAGCGGGCCATTTTGGAGCTATTTATCTTATAGTTGCTCAATGGTCCACTCTATTTATTAGGCTCAATTATAGTGTTGCATTAGTTTTTACTTTTATTAGGCTCAATTACTTAACCTATTGCTGGACCTTTGTTATTTTCATTCCAGCAATTCAAAATTGGTGAGTGCCTTGTGAGAAACAGAGAGAATGGTAGCCTTCCTTCTTCTTCACTGTGGCTGCCATTGTTGGTTGTTTTGGTTTCTCTCTTTGTGAGATAGATTAGTTTTTAGTGAGCTAAACTCATTTGGGTAAATATAATTATTCGGTTTAGTTTTTCTTGTGGTTTCTAGTGGTGTTTAGCTTCAAATCCGAGCCTAAACACTTGTCGTGATTTATATTTTTGACAAAGTCATTATCTCATCTTGAACAGAGCATCAGTTGCTACTGGTATACATACTACAACTCTCAAAGTGTCTCCTTTTTGTTAATTTAATTGCATTTTGGACTCTTTTTTTTCTTATTGCAGACACTTTTGAGAATACCTTCATAGACACTTCAAATTGCAATAAGAGACATAATGTTATCCTTGTTCTCATTTGATCAATCACTTGTTCACTTTGATAATTTGTTTGGCTGTGTAAAACTAAAACGAGACGTCAAAAGACTTGTTACTCTAATTTTGTCTTGGTTTGATAGTCGAGAGTAGAGGCCATCTCTATTTATGTATAGAATGTTTTCTATATTTTCTTGACCACGGTACTTGATAAGTGCAGATTTTATACTTATTTTAGCCTTTAAAAATGGATAATTGTGAGTTCTTTCAAGTAGTTTACTACTTATTTATGTTCTTTTGATTATTTATGTAAAAACACAAGCTTGGATGGTGATTGGAAGAGATCCACGCGAAAAATGAACAAAAAGGACTAAATTTGTGCAAATCAAAAATTTTGAAGACCAAATGATAAATATGTCTAAAGATGGAGGACCAAAGTTGCAATTTATGGAGGACCTATATGAAAGATTACAAAAAACTCAAAGACCAAAGTCAACATTTTAGATAGTTCAGGGACTAAAATTACAATTAATCGAAATCAAACCACAATAGCATGTTAGTATAAAAGTCTCGCGATAGCAACATGGAAAATTTTTTAGCAGAATGATTTTGTACATTACCTTGCAATCGCAAGGAATATAACCATGCGATAGCATGTTTCATTTTCTGGCAGTCCGCGTTTTTTTGTTCAAATTTTCAAGGGCTTTTTGGTCTTTCAACTTTTATCTCTTATAGGATTTTAAGTGGCCGTTTTCTTACATTTTTGGGGTCATTCTCTCATACTTCACACACATAGAAAGCTCTGCAAGAAGAAAGAAATGGAGGGTTCTTTGAAAACTCCATGAAAATGAGTTTTCTTTGATTGTTATACATCATTGTGATTATTTTGTAAAATAGAGGAATATGAATAGAGATTCATAGTGGGTAAATGAAGACAACCATGGGCTCAAGCTAAATCTTCAATTTCTCTTGACTTTATTAAATCCAGTGATGTATTTTGTATCTATTTTTATTTTGTCTTTGTAAATACTATGGGTTAATTTTATTTTATTATGAATGAGATGAATCCATTTATGAAACTTTAAAGTACTTTTTCTTGTTATTGATTCCCTATTCTGGCTTTTATGGTTGTTTATTATTGAGCTTTATTGTGTATTAAGATGGTTGATCAACATTGAAATATTTTTGTGACTTAGTTTGCTACCAGGAGGTTGAAATTAGGTTTAGCACATTTAATGACCAACATAATGTTTATGGAATGTAGGAATACATTTTCATACTTTGTGCAATTACTAATGAATGTTCTTAAGTTTTAAGGCATTTTAAAATAGGTTTAGCTTTACTTGGAAGAGATTGCTGGATATTTTAGGAGTATTGATTGCCATATTAACCTCGTTTTGGAATTGATAATGGAAAATGAAACTTTAAAGTGAAGTAATTGGTGAAGTCGAATTCCTAGTGTATTTCTCCATTTGATTTTATTTCCAAAAATTCTTTTTTAGTAATTTTATTGTTAGCTTATTTTCATCAACTTTTAATTCTTAGTTTATTCATCAAAACAACATGTTTAATTGTGTGTTTAAAATAGGGCGAGATTGAATTGGATTTTAACAAAAATTATCTACCCTCTTGGATTGGACACTCTCTCATCACTTTATTACTTGAACGCGACCCGTGCACTTGCGGTACATATTTTAGCGAACAAGTTTTTGGCGCCGTTGCCGGGGATAGATTTAATTAGTTAGATCCTTGTTATTTCTAGTTTTATCTCTTTAATTTTATTTTATTTTATTTTTCCATTTAAAATTTCAGTGCTACATTTGTTCTTTTCAGGCATATTATCTTTGGTGGATGCAAAATTTTGAAAATCTTGAGAATTTGGTGTTTAACCCCGAGATTGAAAGAGCTTTCAGACATCGAAGAAGAGAACAAAGAGAAGCACGACATAGAGTGAACACCATGGCAAAGGACGATGATCAAATGGTTGAGATAGATGAAGATGACTTGCTAGTTGGGGATATTATTACTCCGGCTGTAGTTCAAAGCCAATCCAGCATATCATATCCGGCTTATGGGAAGGATAATTTTCAATTGAGACTGGATGTCATCAACCTCTTCCAGAATACTCTTCAATTCTATGGGCGTTCAAATAAAAACCCTCATATGTATCTATCACGATTCTTGTAGACAGTGAGCAATTTTGAATATCAAGATGTCAACATGGAAGCTATCAAACTCAGATTATTTCCACATACTTTGAGAGATGGAGCAAGAGAGTGGTTGGATTCACATTCTTCGGGGAGTATTATACTTGGAATGATCTTGTTCAAAAATTCACGAACAAATACTTTCCTCCCGCCAAAGTTGCAAAGCTGAAGCATGACATTTCCATATTCAGGCAGCAAGACACATAAAATTTTCATGAAGCTTAGGAGAGGTTCAAAAAGATGCTTCAGAAGTGTCCTAATCATGGTATCAAAAAGGCTTTGCAAGTTCAATACTTCTATGCCGGACTACTTCCACATTGTCGTTCCATTATTGACTCATCCTCAAATGGGTCAATCAACACAAAGACAATCAAAGAGGCATGGGTATTATTTGAAAGAATGGCTGAGACAATTTCAAATTGGCCGGCTGATAGGAGAGTAACTAAAAGGCCAGCAGGGATGCATGAGGTTGATGTTATATCTGTTATTTACGCACAAATGGCCGCCATGGAGAAAAAGATGATGGATACTATAGCTCGTAATCAGACAGCTCATGCTATTCAGACGCCTACTCTTGAATGTGAAGGTTGTGGAACAATTCATTCAACTGAAAATTGCCCACTGTTGACCAGTTTTTCGACATCCACTGAGCAAGCATGTTATACTCAGAATCATCCTAGTCAGCAAGGTAATATCTACTCCAACATATATAATCCATCTTGGAAAAATCATCTGAATTTTTCATGGAGCAACAACCAACATCAACAAAGCTCTCCAATACAACAATCAAATTTTCAACAGAAATGATGTTGGGAAGAAGCTATGGCTCAATTGGCACACCAACAGTTAAAATTTCAAGAACGAACTGAGGAATCTATTCAGAGTATCAGAGCATCCGTGAAGTGCTTGGAGAATTAAATGGTTCAGATGGCAAAACCTTTTTCTGAAAGACAACAAGGACAATTACTGAGCAACACTGAAACCAACCCAAGAGAGCAGCTTAAAGCAATTACTACAAGAAGTGGGGCTCAGTTTCCTAAGATAGAAGTAAAGAGAAACGTTGCCACTCATGACAAGACAACCTCTATTGAGGATGAACAAGTGGACCAATCTAAAGCACAACAGGATTCTAGTCAAGAAAAAGAGCTGGATACTCCACATACTAAGGTAACTCCTCAAGTGAAGGCATATGTGCCTCCAATCCCATTTCTGCAAAGATTGAAAAAGCACAAGTTGGATAAGCAATTTGAGAAATTCTTGGAAGTCTTTAAGAAGTTGCAAATCAACATCTCTTTTGCCGATGCATTAGCTCAGATGCCTAGCTACGCAAAATTTATGAAAGAGATCTTATCTAACAAGAGGAAGCTAAAAGAGCACGAGACAGTGATGTTGACCGAAGAGTGCAGCGCTATCTTGCAGAATAAATTGCCACCTAAGCTTAACGATCCAGGGAGTTTTACTATTCATTGTACCATTAGTGATGTTGATTTTAATAAAGCTCTTTGTGATTTAGGTGCAAGCATTAACTTGATGCCATTTTCTGTCTACAGGAGATTAGGTTTGGGAGAGGCAAAAGCAACAACGGTTTCTCTATAGTTAGCCGACCGCTCAATCAAATATCCTAGGAGAATCATTGAAGATAGCTTGGTAAAAGTTGACAAATTTATTTTCCATGTCGACTTCATCATTCTGGACATGGAAGAAGACAAGGATATTCTTCTAATATTGGACAGACCATTTTTGGCTACTGGAAGAGCCTTGATTGATGTGCAAAAAGGCCAAATGATATTGAGGTTAAATGATGAAGAAGTGGTGTTCAATGTCTTCAAGGCAGTCAAATATGCAATGGATTTTGACAGTTGTTTCAGAATTGATGTGGTAGACGAAATGGTGGTTGAATCTTTTGCACTAAATCATCATCAAGATCTACTTGAGACGTGTTTGGTTTATTCTTTTATCGAGACATCTGATTCAGAAGAAACCAAACCCATGGTGTAGCAATTAGAGGCAATCCCAGCTTATAAATGGCAACCACCTTTCTAGGAGCTCAGGGAAAAATCAACAAGATTACCACCATCTATAGAAAAGCCTCCGCAGTTAGAACTCAAGCAATTGCCATCTCACTTGCATTATGCTTATTTGGGTGATAATTCCACACTTCCGATTATTATTGCAAATTGGAATAGGAAAAACTGCTACTAGTTCTTCAAGAGCACAAAACTGCAATAGGATGGTCTATCTCAGATATCAAGGGTATTAGTCCTACCATCTATCTGCACAAGATTCTCACGGAAGATGATTTTAAGCCATCAGTCCAGCGTCAAAGACGATTGAATCCAACACTGCAAGAGGTAGTCAAGGCTGAGGTGATAAAACTTTTAGATGCGGGGATCATCTATCCTATATCAGACAGAGCTTGGGTCAGTCCAATCCAAGTAGTGCCGAAGAAAGGAGGGATCACAGTGGTGACCAATGACAACAATGAGCTCATTCCAACCAGAACAGTTACGGAATGGCGAGTTTGCATAGATTAGCACAAACTAAATACTACAACTCGAAATGATCACTTTCCTTTGCCATTCATTGATCAAATGTTGGAAAGGTTAGCCGGACATTCATACTATTGCTTTTTGGATGGATATTCTGGATACAATCAGATTCCGATAGCCCCAGAAGATCAAGAAAAGACTACATTCACATGCCCCTATGGTACATTTGCTTATAGAAGGATGTCGTTTGGCCTATGCAATGCTCCAGCTACTTTCCAGCGTTGTATGATGTCCATATTTTTGGACATAGTAGAGAAATACATCGAGATCTTCTTGGATGATTTCTCAATTTTTGGAGCATCTTTCGATGAGTATCTTCATCATCTATCTTTGGTTTTGCAGCGATGTGAGGAAACCAATCTTGTCCTAAATTGGGAGAAGTGCCATTTCATGGTCTAGGAGAGAATTGTATTGGGGCATTTAATTTCAGCTAAGAGAATTGAGGTTGATAAGGCAAAAATTCAAGTAATTGAGAAATTGCCTCCTCCAATATCTGTAAAGGGAATTCGGAGTTTTCTTGGACATGCAGGCTTTTATCGACGCTTTATAAAGGATTTCTCAAAAATCACAAAGCCACTTTGTAACCTTTTGGAGAATGATACCCCTTTTCACTTTTCTGAAGAGTGTCTACATGCTTTCAACACTCTTAAAGAAAAGCTTGTGATAGCACTGATTTTGGTTACACCTGATTGGAGTCTATCATTTGAGCTAATGTGTGATGCTGTGATTTTGCAGTTGGGATAGCGTTGGGGCAACGCAAGGATAAATATTTTTATGTAATTCACTATGCCAGTCGGACCTTGAATGATGCTAAGCTAAACTACGCCACCACAGAAAAAGAGCTTCTTGCAGTGGTTTATGCTTTCGATAAAATTTCGGTCCTATCTTGTGGGATCGAAAGTAATTGTCCATACAGTTCATGCTGCTCTGAGGCATCTGTTTACAAAGAAGGATGCTAAGCCTCGACTTATCAGATATATACTTGTATTGCAGGAGTTTGACATATAGATCAGAGATAAAAAGGAGAGTGAAAATGTGGTCGTTGACCATCTATCTAGACTTGAGATTGGAGAAGAGTCGCGAAGTAGAGAGATAAATGAGGAATTTTCTGATGAGCAAATATTTGCAGTTGAGGAAGCACCGTGGTATGCAGATATTGTCAACTTCCTAGTCAGCAACATCATTCTACCAGATCTCTCTAGCCATCAAAAGAAAAGGTTGTTTACAGACATCAAGCACTATTTTTGGGATGATCCAATTCTTTACAGAAGAGGACCAGATCAGATAATCAAAAGATGTGTACCAGAAGGAGAGATAATGGATATCCTACAGCATTGTCATTCATCAGAATGTGCAAGGCATTTTGGGGCCTCTAAAACTGTTGCAAAGGTATTACAGTCCAGTTTCTACTAGCCTACCTTATTCAAGGATGCCTACAGAGTTGTGAAAACATGTTATCGGTGCCAGAGGACCGGAAATGTTTCAAGAAAGAATGAAATGCCTCTCAACAGTATTCTAGAAGTTGAAATTTTTGATGTTTGGGATATTGACTTTATGGGACCATTTCCACCATCATTCTCTAATCAATACATATTGGTGGACGTTGATTATGTCTCTAAGTGGGTGGAGGCAGTGGTATTACCCACCAATGATGGCCGGGTTGTGATTAACTTCTTGAGAAATCACATTTTTACTCGTTTTGGTACTCTACGAGCAATCATCAGTGATGGAGGTAAACATTTTTGCAATTGCCAATTTGAGTCATTGTTGGCTAAGTATGGTGTACGGTATCGAGATTCACTCCTTATCATCCTCAAACAAGTGGGCAAGTTGAAATCTCCAACCAGGAGCTGAATTTTTTTTTGGAGGTAACGATGAATGCTTCGAGGAAGGATTGGTCCAAAAAATTGGACGATGCACTTTGGACGTACCGTACTGCATTCAAAACTCCCATTGGCATGTCCCCATATCGTCTAGTATTTGGAAAAGCATGTCACCTACTCGTAGAGTTGGAGCACCGTGCTTATTGGGCAGTGAAAAAGCTCAATTTTGAGTGGAAGGAAGCCGGTGAGAAGAGACTTTTTCAATTAAATGAAATGGATGAGTTTCGACTGGAGGCATATGACAATTCCAAAATCTACAAGGAGCGAACAAAGAGATGGCACGACAACCACATACAACGAAAACAGTTTGAGGTTGGGCAACAAGTTCTACTATTTAGTTCTCGACTCAAGATTTTTCCAGAAAAATTACGCTCTAGGTGGTCGGGACTATTCACAATTAAAAGAGTGTATCCATTTGGAGCTGTGTAGGTTGAGGATGCAAGCAAGAGGGCATTTACAGTGAACAGTCAGATGTTGAAGTATTATTGGGGTGATGACTTTTTCAATGAAAAATCAATTGTCCATCTCACCAATCTCGCCTAATCATCTACTAAAAGTCTAGCTAGTGACTATAAAGAAGCGCTGAATGGGAGGCAACCTATTTTTCTTTTCTTTACTCTTTATTTTGCTTGTAGTTTTAAATTTATTTATTTTTCTTTTGGCATGATTCCATTCCTTGAAAATTAGGTGAATTTTGATTTTGTTGTCCTTGTTTGGCAGGCCTAATAGCAACGAGTCCACAAAAAAAATGTAGTATCCAACAATCTCAATTAGTCCAAATAAAGATTTCTGTCAACTTGAAGTTACCATCACTAACCAACTCAGCCCAGGAGAGTACATATTTCTCTTCTCTTTTGATTTTTAGTTTTACATTGAGGACAATGTACATTTTAAGTTTGGGAGTATGGATTTTGCTTGTGTCTTTGCATGTTAGAGAGCATTGCCGGCTAATATAGGTATTTTGCTTGTTTATTATGCTTGATAGAGAGCCTTGCCGGCTAATGTTGTGATTTTGTTGAAATTGTTGTGATTCATGGATTGTAGACATAAATGGTACTTGTGGTTTTTGATCAATATACTTATTCCATGCTAGATACCTTTTAAGCACTTTTATCATGATATTCATTGCATGCAAATGTTGAGTGCACTTGTTCTTCATAAGAGGTTTCTAGAACTTAAACGATGTTATCCATTACCTACATATCATCTCTTTAATTTGTCTAAATGGAATGATAGTTTGGGAATGGTTGAGCCGTGATTTATCCTTATGAGAGTGTTGATTCCATGCTTATTGAACATGTACGTGGAGTAGTTTGACTAACTAGCGGAAACTAGGTAATGACCATATGCTTGGAATATAATCCCCATATAAACTTTTGCGGGTTGTGCTCAAGATGGCTATACTTTTGCTCTATTTTTAAATTTTTCTTACCTTACTTCGTAGCCTATTTGACTTGAGTGATTAAGTCCATTAGAGTATCTCAAAACCTGGTACCCTTTGGTCTCTTTAAAACCAAGGAGTTACCGATCTAAAACTCGTTACATGGGTCAAATAGAAAGCTTAAGGAAGTAAGGTTGCAAAAAAAAAAAAGAAAGAAAAAAAAAGTGTCATGAAATATTCATAGCAAATACTGCAAGTTTGAGCCATTGTAACTACTTTTTAGGATATAGATGACTAGTGGGTTTGAATTACTTGGTGGAAGTTTGATTGTTGAACTACTCAAATTTTTGGAGAATCTTCACAAGCCTAAGTAGTTACAATCATTGGCTAAATCCAACCAAACTTGAGCGGGTAAGATTGAGTGATTTGAGAGAAACCATTGAATAGACACCCCGGGTTAGAGAGAAAATATCAAGTTTGGGGGAGTGCATCCAATGAGAAGGAAAGAAAATTTTGACCATTGAGGGTTGGGTATTCACCAATTTTTTTTTTTACAATGATTCAAAGTGACTATGCACACACATACATCTAACATGGATTAAGTTAAAAAGTTTCTTTTGTTTTTAGCATTTTTGTAGATTTTTCATGATATAAGCAAGTTTCAAAAGATCATGGTAAGGTGGCAAACTCCCTAACATTTCGCGTGTTTGTAGTCCTTTTATAGTTTGATTGTGCTTGTGTGCTTGCATGATATTTATAAATCATTTTGTTTGAGGACAAACAAAAATGCAAGTTTGGAGTGTGATAAGTGCGGATTTTGTACTTATTTTAGCCTTTAAAAATGGATAATTATGAGTTCTTTCAAGTAGTTTACTACTTATTTATGTTCTTTTGATTATTTAGGTAAAAACCTGAGCTTTTATGGTGATTGGAAGAGATCCACGCGAAAAATGAGCAAAAATGACTAAATTTGTGCAAATCAAAAATTTTGGAAACCAAATGATAAATATTTTTAAAGATGGAGGACCACAGTTGCAATTTATGAATGACCTATATGAAAGATAACCAAAAATTCAAGGACTAAAGTCAGCAATTCAATAGTTCAGAGACTAAAATTGCAATTAATCGAAATCAAAGCACAATAGCATGGTAGTTTTGCCCATGCGATAGCATAGGCAAAAAGTCTCACGATAGCAACATGGAAAATTTTTCAGCAGAATGATTTTGTACATTACCTTGCGATAGCATGGTTCATTTTCTGGCAGTCCGCGTTTTTTTGTTCAGATTTTCAAGGGCTTTGTGGTCTTTCAACTTTTATCTCTTATAGGGTTTTAAGTGGCCGTTTTCTTACAAATTTGGGGTCATTCTCTCATACTCCACACACATAGAAAGCTCTCCAAGAAGAAAGAAATGGAGGATTCTTTGAAAACTCCATGGAAATGGGTTTTCTTTGATTTTTGTACATCATTGTGATTATTTTGTAAAATAGAGGAAGATGAATGGAGATTCATAGTGGGTAAATGAAGACAACTGTGGGCTCAAACTAAATCTTCTATTTCTCTTGACTTTATTAAATCCGGTGATGTATTTTGTATCTATTTTCTATTTTGTCTTTGTAAACACTATGAGCTAATTTTATTTTACTAGATATGAGATAAATCCATTTATGAAACTTTAAAGTGCTTTTTGTTGTTATTGATTCCATATTCTTGGCTTTTATGGTTGTTTATTATTGGGCTTAATTGTGTATTAAGATGGTTGATCAACATTAAAATACTTTTGTGACTTAGTTTGCTACCGGGAGGTTGAAATTAGGTTTAGCACATTTAATGAATAACATAAAGTTTATGGAATGTAAGAATACATTTTCATACTTTGTGCAATCACTAATGAATGTTCTTAAGTTTTAAAGCATTTTTACATATGCGTTCTCTCAGTAGGAATGCTTGAGAGTCTTGTGTAAAAATATGTTTAGCTTTACTCGAGAGAGATTGCTAGATATTTTAGGAGTATTGATTGCCATATTAACCTCGTTTTGGAATTGATAATGGAAATGAAACTTTAAAGTGGAGTAATTGGTGATGTCGAATTCATAGTGTATTTCTCCATTTGATTTTATTTTCAAAAATTCTCTTTTAGTAATTTTATTGTTAGCTTATTTTCATCAACTTTTAATTCTTAGTTTATTCATCAAAACAACATGTTTAATTGTGTGTTTAAAATATGGCTAGATTGAATTGGATTTTAACAAAAATTATCTATCATTGTGGATTCGACACTCTTTCATTACTTTATTACTTGAACGCGACCCGTGCACTTGCCGTACATATTTTAGCGAACAAGTTTTTTGGTACTCAACCTACACTAGATGATAAATTTAAAATCCTGTCAAATCTTTCCAAACCGTCACAAAAACATGTAGGATAGTACAATCTAGAAGAAAGGTTGAATAGCAATCAAATTTTAAACAATGAAATTTTTTTAGAATGTCAAAATGTTGCTTAGAAAGTTTTATTAACAAACTTACATTGTTTGTAACAACAAAAACGTGTAATTCTTCTTTAATTTTATTTTTTACTTTTTGGTCGAGGTGAATGTTGAATTGAACGGAATTAACCTTCATATAAGTAACTCTGACTCTCCACTCATCATTTTCGATAATTTGAACAAAAAATGATAAGATTGGCTCTCATCGAATCTAAACAATCTTATTTTTTTAAGATAAAGAGATAAAGAAACCATTGCAATTGGTGAAAATCCTATGCCTGCTAAAGCACAAAAATAGAGAAAAAATTGAACCTTGTTAACAAAATATCTTATAATATTTATAATTAAGAAATAATTATTAATTAATTAAATATAAAATTATTAGTATAGAAAAAAGTAGCTAATATATCTAAGTGAACACACAAATAGTTTACATTGTTAAAGTTTAGGAGCCTTTTGTTGGAAATTGGTTAGAAAGATGTTGATTTTGACTAACTTTGACCAATTATGTAAGCAGGACCGTTAGTTGAGTACGAAAATTGTAAGGCCAAACGTGTTTTATTGCACGAGTAGATTAACATAGTATATTTAGTTGCTTGAACTAATTTTGGGTGAATGAGAAATTAAGGCACAGAGTGAATCGCTTAAATACACGAATATTATTGAAAAATGGGATTAGAATATTTCCAAATATTCTAGAATCTGTTTGGATAAAAAGTCTTGTCTTTTTGGACATATTATTTCTTAACAGTTATATCTTTTCATCTTAAAAGACATGTGCTTTTCTAACAAGACAAGTGTTTTAGAGGTACCTATTTATGAAGTTGTGTCTTTTGATACACAATTTTTTAGATATTATAAATATGTCCATTATGATTGTAAATTAAATCACTTCACTTTCAACCAAATCTACACTTTGGAACAAATCATTTTTAGTATAGAAATAATGTTTGTATAAAGTCCAAGTCCGTTTTTCATTTTAGAGAGTGAACGAAATGCTGTCTAGTTCGTTGTTCTCTGGAGTGCTCCTATTACGAGAACTGGTCGTTATATCTTGGGAGACGTGTGTCGACAAACCATAAGTACCTGCGCGGGGAAACTTCGTCATAACGAGAAAGAGTCAAACTCATACCTCGATCGAATCTAATTCTTCATGTTTCAGTATTTCTGTAAATCTTCATTTTGCTCATTTGCATGCACTGAATTAAAGTCAGACTATAATGTATCAATTTTACCAACACCTTTTTGCGCGCAAAGGGTATAATTCAGGACCAACCATATTTTTTATATTCTGATGTGACGTCCTGAATTCCATTTGAACTCAAGAGTCACTAAAAGTTTTCTTTCTTCAAAATAACTTAACGGAATATTTTTCGTAATAAGTGAAAAATACGTAAACATCTAAGAATATGTTTGGTAATAATTTTTGTAGATTATGAACAATGGGTTATTTTTGAAACTAATGTTTGAAAATTAATTTCAAATTCAAATCATTAAAGAAAATTCTTATAAATTTTTTTAAGTTACTTGACAATCCATTGGCATGGCAACAGCTCCACAACCTGCCACGCGTCCCGCGAGATCCAAGCTTATTTGAAACGTGTTAAATAATGAGATGGATATATATAATAAGTTTACCTAGTGGGGCTTGTGTAATAATCATACCAAATATGTAATTATATTAAGATTTCTCTTACCAAACATGACATGAGAATTATTACACCATGAAGACGATAATTTGTGCAACTCTACAATAACTAAGGCTAAATAAGATGGCGCCAAGGGTTAACATGAAATCCGAATAATTGTTTAACCTGGTTTATGATTTCTTATGAAAGAGCCGTAAATTAATAATTGAATTTAAATATAAACGACATGGAAAGAGTCTACAGTTATACCCACTTTAATCTTGCAGATAATTGCTTGATTGATATTTTCTGAGTTTCATTATATTCCTTCTACTGAAATTAGCCAAACATTAATAAAAGAAGTCAATAATTAATGTGAACGCACATGACAAGTGTTAAAAGAAGTCAATGAAAACTAATTCTTTTCTTTATTAAATTGTTTGTTCGCATGTTACACTTTTTACATAACGTGAACGCATGTGATCACAAATATTAAGCTTTACATTTATATTATAAGGAATAAATAAATAAATAATCCACAACATGGTTAGTAATTCATGCCTGGCAATTTCATTTAATACACCACCACCAAATAAGAATATTAAACTCCACGTTTATACTATATAATAACAGACAAACAACTTTGCTAACAATTCACGCCTGACGATTTCACTTAATACACCCCCACCAAATAGGCCTCAAATGATGTATATACTCTTATTTTAACTAGTATACCACTTATCTAGTAGAATCTGACTGTTGAAGCTTGCTTGCTTTGAAGAATAATAAAGAGAGACAATGTTGAGAATAGAGATTTGAAAAATGATGAAGTGAAATGAGAATGGGAGATTTAAAGAGAGGGAATTTTTTTTTTTCAAAATGAAAAGAAAGACGTGTATCGTATTTTTTTAGTGGGGTGAAAATTCCTTACTGTCGGTGATTATTATGCCAAAATAGACATATTTTATATGAAGAAGAAAAAAAGAATTCGGAATATTTTGACGAATATATTCGTTCTACTTTTGCATGCAATTTCAAATTAGCAAATGTGATTAAAATCTGCTTTTAATCAATTTTAGACAGAGCTCAATCTTCTTACTAGATACATATATATTACACTAATGTTAGTATTAGAGTAATTAATAAAGGGCGAAAAAAAACAATATGAAGATTTATACAGGTTCACCTCAACATAAGACTACGTCCTATCTTCAGCCGCTACAGTATTTTCACTATAATGAATTATAATTTTTGTTTACAAGAAATCAGTCATATATATAACAACCCAATGAAGGTTCCTTAACAATAATGAAATCCTAAGACAATCCAATTAAGGTTCTCTAACAATGATGAAATTCTAAGACAATTCAATTAAGGATTTCTACTTATAATAAAATTCTTGGATAACTTAATTACAAAGACAAAATCTCGAAAACAACATTACTTAAGCAAATACAAATATTGTAGACCTTTCGAGGGCACTGTCTCCAAGTCTTCGAGCCCTCAGGAGAGGGGCCGCCTGCCCTCTTCTAACCCCCACGACGACCTTACTGCGAAGATCGATGTGGTCAGCTCTATATATCGCAATAAATTAAGTTTCACTGCTTAACAATCTTCCACTTGAAAATTAATCTTTCATCAACTCCTTTCTCTGCAGTAACTAGTACACCTCCTTCAATCTTCAATGAAAAATGCCAATTGAAGTAAGAACATTTAGAATATATTTCTACCAACATTTGTGACTTCACCAGTTCTGATAGGCGGAAAAAGCCAAACATTAAAATAACTCAATAATGTGAAAGCACGTGACAAGTGTTAATAATAAATTGTTTATAGCAATAGCAAGAAGTCAATAAGTATTAAATTTTTTGTTTCCATTATTATGTCAAAATTGAATTATTTTACATGAAGGACAAAAAAGGAATTCAAAATATTGTGAAGTAATTTTTGCAATTTTAAATTAGCAAATTTGATAAAAAAAATTATATATATATATATATATGATCTCCTAAACATATATGCTTAACATGTCATGTAGCATATTAATAATTATTATGTTGATTACATTTGTTGGTAATAAATGTGCAATGTAATCAACATATTAATTAATATATCACATTACGAGTACTTAGAAGATATATATATATATATGCTTTTAATCAAAAACAGGACTCAATTGTCTTGGACATTACACTATAAACACTCTAATTTTGATGATTCTTTGATTAATCGATCCTATATATCTTGATCATGTTCATTTCATTTACTCAAAGGTCTATTTGTAAACAATAATCATTCACTTTTGTAAATCTTTCTTCCCCTACAATTCCCCTGACCCCATTCCTTCTCTGTCATCAATGGCCACTTCGCAGCTGAAACACCAAAATCCTGACATTCTGAGTCCACTTCTGAAAAATCAAGATTTCCAGGATTTCTGGTATCATGAACTCATGAAGAACAAAAATTTTGAAACGTTTCCTGGGCATGGAATACTCATTCGATTTGCCGCCCTTGAATTCATTGGAAAATTTAGCTCAAACTATCACCGAGTAAGTTATTTATTGAAGAATCTTGAGGGTTCATTGTGGTATTTTCAATCTAAAAGTATACAATATTACGAGGAACTTTCCAAAATTTTATTGTCATTATTGCAAGAGGTTAGAGTATTCTTCGTATTCCCAAAGCAGCAAGTGTCCAATAGTACTACATACAATCCTCCACATGAAATTATTGGGCTCTTTATTGACTTTCTCCTCAAAATTTTAGAAGAAATACTCGTTATTCAGCCAGATTTCATTGTTTCAGTCGAGGGTTCAATTGAAGATCTTCGGAAAAAGCTTCTTCTTCTTCTCGACTTTATTATGGATACACAATTGCTGCAGCCCTCTGAAGTCAATCTATTGACAAACATCGAAGCTGTGCTCAACGAGGTTGGAAGTTTCTTATATTCATTCTTTTTCGTCAGGAATCAAGTCCTGATGCCTAGAATGGATTTGGAACTTTCGGATATATTACGAAACTTTGAGCTCTTGGAAGCAAAGATTTACTCAAACATGCCAAGTTGTACAACTCGAAAGACTTCCGTGGTTTCACTCTTCATTGTTGATTCTCTCCTTGATGATATCACTGACCTACTCAATCACAAGGCTGACAAGATTGTTGGTGTGAACGATCAAATTGTAACACTCTATGAGGAGCTAATGTTATTACGATCCTCCCTCACAGATATAACATTGCAGCAACATCCAGAACTTGAAGAACTTGTGATACAAACCACAGACATAGCATATGAAATTGAATATGTTATCAACTCATTTCCTCCTGTCTGGTATCTCACCGTCATGCTCCCTCAATTCATCAACAAGATTAAGCTTATCATGATGGGTATGAAGAACAATATTGAAACTGGCATTGTAGATGTCAAAAACTATCCAACTGAACAAGTATTGTCGCAAGAAATTTTAGAAGACATTGTTGTGGGTTTTGAATACAAGGAGACCGAAATTGCAGAACAACTTGTTAGAGGACCAGAACACCTACAAATTATTTCCATCTTTGGAATGCCTGGAGTTGGTAAGACAACTTTAGCTAAGAAACTATACAATAATCCCTCTGTTGTCTATCATTTTGACAAGCGTGCTTGGTGTGTTGTTTCTCAAACATATAATAAGAGAAATGTGTTTATTGACATTTTGAGGTCAGTAAATGACCTAGAAAAAGAAATGATTATGCAAATGGATGATGAAGGCTTGGTTGAAACGATCTACAAAAGTCTAATAAAACGGAGATATCTCATTGTCGTGGACGATATATGGGATATAAATGCATGGAATGATTTTGGAAGACACTTTCCAGACGACAAAAATGGAAGTAGAATCTTATTCACCACTCGGCACAAAGAAGTTGGTTTGAAAGGTTTGCATCATAGTGTCGTCAATGAACTTCCTATCCTATCAGATGTTAAATGTTGGGAATTAGTACAGAGGAAAGTGTTCCAGAAAGAACATTGCCCTCACGAATTGGTGGACATTGGGAAGCAAATTGCAACAAAATGTCATGGACTACCACTCGCAGCGGTTTTGATAGCTGCCGTTCTTGAAAAAATTGAGATGAAAGAACACCTATGGCAAAAAGTTGCAAGAAGTTTGAGCTCATTTATATCTGAAGACCTGACCACGTTCAGCAACATACTAGAACTTAGCTACAAGCATTTACCAATGCATTTGAAACCATGTTTTCTTTACTTTGGAGCATTCCAGGAAGACGAAAAAGTGTCAGTGGAAGAGTTGACGCGACGTTGGGTTGGTGAAGGATTTATAAAGAAACAAGAGGGAAAAAGCTCGGAAGATGTGGCCTACGAATATCTTGTGGATCTAATTGATAGAAGCCTAATACAAGTTGTCGAAAGATCATCTCTTGGCAGAGTCAAGACTTGTAATGTTCACGATCTACTCCATGATATGTGCTCGAGGATAGGTGAACAAGAAAACTTTCTGAAAGAGGTCCAAAGGTAAGTTCTATGATTTTCTTCTTTTCTCTTTCCAATTTTTCCATTTATATTATAGCCTCTAATGCTGGCTGTATTTTGTGATGATTGGTATCAATGCTGCTGCTGTTGGCAATGATAATATATGATCCACTACGGTTTTTCAGATTGTTTTCAATAAATGAGCAACAACATAGTCTGACCACTAACTTTTACTCATGTACTTTTGCCCTGTATTTAAGCTCTCTGTTAGGCCATTCTTTTGCTGACTGCAGATCCATCTTGTGCAGCTTCAAACGCCTGAAGGTCTTCGATTGGTCGAGTAAAAACTTCAGCATTCCTGATCTAACTCGGCATGAACGACTGGTTAACTTGAGGTACTTGGTTGTTCCATTTATAGTGCCTCAAATGGAAAGGTTCCACAAACTAGAATTCCTTTATGTGAAAAATGATACGGAAGTTGAAATACCTGATTTCCTTCTTGAAATGGTGAATTTGAGACATATGATTTTCAAGGGCTATTCACGGTTCAGTAAATCTTGCATTCAACGAGCAACTAAGGATGAGATCTTCCAGATAAATAACCTACAAAGTATTTCTTATCTTCATATTTCCAATAAAATGGAAGGGCAAGTTTTGAGATGTTCACCCAATCTTCGCAGACTAAAATGCTCTCTCAAAGAATTTCAAGATTTTAGCTTCCTTAATAGGCTTGAATCCCTCAGATTAACATTTCGTCATAATTATGTGGCACATTTGATCAGTTTGTCATTGAATCTCAGAAAAATGACTCTATTGTGCTTTCGCATGTCTTGGGAACAAGTGGAGATAATTGGGAATTTGCCGAACCTTGTAGTTCTCAAATTACGAGTAGGTAGCTTTGAGGGAAGACAGTGGACCACAACTGAAGGTGAGTTCCAACAACTGAAAGTCTTGAAACTATCATGGGTAGATAATAGAGAATGGAATGCCCCAAGCAATCCTTTCCCCAGACTACAGCAACTAGTGTTGAGACATTGTAACTATTTGGAGAATATCCCTTCCAGTTTCTGTGATATTCCAACATTGCAGATGATTGAAGTACATGACTGTAAGCAATCCGTTGAAGAATCTGCGAGGCAAATTCAAGAAGAACAACGAGACATGGGAAATGAAGAGCTTCAAGTCATTATCACATCTTGAACAGAGCATTAGCTGCTGCTGGTATACATACTACAACTCTCAAAGTGTCCCCTTTTTGTTTATTTATTTGCATTTTGGACTATTTCTTTCACGCAATTAGAGACATAATGTTATTCTTGTTCTCATTTGATCAATCACTAGTTCGCTTTGAGAATTTTTTGGCTGTGTAAAAATAAAATGAGTGATCAAACGAGGCCATCTTTATTTATGATGTATAGATTGTTTCCTATATTTTCTTGACAACAGTACTCAACCCACACTGGATGATAAACTTAATGTGAGAATGTGGGTCACTAAATCCACTTGGCCCAATTCTATTAGGCAATATGGTGTGTCTTGTGTGGACCGTTAGATGTAATAGATGGTTGAGATCTTTTTTAGGGTTTTATATAAGTACCATCATTGTCTTTCACCTAGGTCAGAACATAGAGAGAAGAAAAGTGAGGAGCCGTCTTTTCATTCTGTTCTCAAAAGTGAGATTGGACTGAGTGTTTAAAATTCTTGGTCATCTCCAGTGGATTAGTTGGTGAACATCCGATTGCCGTTCCTTTGGTTGCATTGCAGTGTTCCTTGTGGCAAGAATCTGAGCCCACAAGTTTAACCAAGAACGAGGGAGCAACAAAGACTTATTTTTCTTGTATTTTTTCATGTTTAATCGAGATTGTAATACTTGTAATTGTTTTCAATCTCAACAAATGGTATCAGAGCCTAGAACATTGATCTAGGGGTGTGAAAAATCAAGAAAAGTTAGTGGGTCGAAAAGTGGAACCGGATTCGCGAAGATTCAAAATTACCCGAGACTTCAAATCAAGATTCCGGCCAAACCACTCATCGTCCGGAAATTCTGAGACCATATCTGGGTTCACGGCGACGAGGCGAACAAAGCCCACCGGCGCGTGCGGCGCGTGAAGACTCCGGCGGTGGCGCGTGAGGCGCGGAAAAATCCGGCTGGCAGCTTCTTCTTCTGGCGCGTGAGGGCGCGTGCGGGCTCCTTTCCGAGCGTGGTTTCCGACAGACGACTCCTCTGACTGTGGCGCACAACCTGGTGGTCAGACATCGGCGTTTGGACTCCGGCGACAGTGCGTGCAGTAACTTCAGGCGGCGCGTGGGAGCGCGGCCAGCGTTTTCCGGCGACTGTTTTTTGGAGCAGACTGTTTATTGGCTATTTATGACCTTCTGGTGGTATTGCTTTGTTGGTGGAGCAACGGTGCAATAGATTGGTTGTTCAAGCAGTGCCTTGGAACGCAAAGAAATTCGTTTCGTCTCTCCTATAAATACGGACAACAGATTTGTCCGCTGAGTTTGAATTTCTTGAACCCCCTCTTAGTTAATTTTATATTCTGTCAATTTTAATTGAGGTAAAAACAAACTAGGTGGTTAGAGCCTACAACTCCTTAGTATAATTTTTTGCTTTATTGTCTTGTGCGTTGATAATCTGTGTTTGCATGTCATCTTAGTTAGTAATTTGAAAAAAGGGTTGTGTTCTGTGTTTGCATCTGTGTGAGTAAGTTTTTTATAAAACTTTTTCAAAAAATTCTCATTCATGGATGATTTTCCATCCATGGGTTCTAGGGTTGAATTATCACAATTCGATGGAAGGGGTGATTATTCAATTTGGAAACAAAAAATGAGAGCTATTCTGGTTCAACAAAGGGTTTCTAAAGCCCTTGATGATCCAGAAAATTTTTCTGATGCATTAAAAGCTAAACCTGATCAAATTGAGGAGATGAATGAAATTGCATACAGTTCTATAATATTGCACTTATCTGATAATATTGTTAGACAAGTTGATGATGCTAAGACTGCTAGAGAATTGTGGGAAGCTCTTGACAAGTTATTTTTGACAAAAACTTTGCCAAATAGGATCTATTTGCTAGAAAAACTTTTTAGTTTTAAAATGGACTCGGGGAAGGATCTTGAATCCAATCTGAGTGATTTTAGCAAAATTGTCAAAAGCTTGGCCCACAATGATAAGAAATTTGATGATGAGGATCTAGCTGTTATACTTTTGAATTCTCTTCCTGATTCTTATAGAGAAGTTAGGAATGCAATTAAGTATGCTAGAGATGTTTTGACTCAAGCTATTGTGATAGATGCTTTGAGATCAAAGGACTTAGAAGTCAAAAAGGAGTCTAGGGGAAGCACTAGGGAGGAGAGTTTGTTTATTAGAGGGAGAAATGAAATGAGAGGAGAGAACAACTACCAGGGTAAGAAGGGAAGTAGAGGAAAGTCTAAGGGTAGGTCTAAGTCTAGGGATAAAGGCAATAAGAAATGTTACCATTGTGGAAAGTTAGGACATTTCAAGAAAGATTGCTATGAGCTTAAGAGAAAATCGAAGCAACAGCAGAATGAAGATCAAAATGTTGCTGCTGTTGGGGATGCCCTAGATGGTTTACATGTTATGACCGTGTCTGATGGTGAGATTGACCATGAGTGGATATTAGACTCAGGTGCCACCTTTCATTTGTGTCCTGTGAGGTCTTGGTTTTATAACTATAGAGAAATTGAACCTAGGAAAGTATACATGGGGGACAACAATTCTCAAACTGTTGAAGGAATAGGTGACATTGCTATTAGGATGCATGATGGCATTGTCCGACCACTTCTTGGTGTTAGGTATGTCCCAAACCTTAAGAGAAATCTAGTTTCCTTAGGTGTTCTTGAAGATGAGGGCTGTATGTTCAAATCTGATTTTGGTACTTTAAAGATTCTTAAAGGTTCTCTAGTAGTTATGAAAGGTCCCAAGAGGAATGGGTTGTATTACCTTCAAGGTGAAGCTTTACTTGCCAAAGATTCAGGATTGGTTTCAATCAATGATGATAGATCAGATCTATGGCATAGGAGGATGAGACACATTGGGAACAAGGGGCTAAAATATCTTAGTGACCAGAATTTACTAGGTAAAGACACTGTTGCACCTTTAAGCTTTTGTGAGACGTGTGTTCTAGGAAAGTCACACAGAGTCAGCTTTGAGATAGGTCAACACAGCACTGAGAGACCATTAGATTACATTCATGCAGATTTGTGGGGTCCAGAAAAACACCCTACTCATGGTGGGAACAGGTTTTTCCTATCCATTGTTGATGACTACTCTAGAAAAGTTTGGATTTTCCCACTTAAGTCAAAATCTGAAACTTTTAGCAAGTTTAAGTCCTGGCATACCTTAGTCAAAAATCAAGTGGGAAAAGGTGTAAAAACTCTTAGGACAGACAATGGTTTAGAGTTTTGCAACTTTGAATTTGATGAGTTTTGCAAAGAGAGAGGTATCACGAGGCATAGGACTGTGAGAAATACCCCCCAACAAAATGGGGTGGCTGAGAGGATGAATCGGACTTTAATGAATAAAGTCAGATGTATGTTGATTAGTTCAGGGTTGGCCAAAGGTTTTTGGGCTGAAGCCTTATGTACTGCGGCTTATTTGATAAATAGGTCACCTTCTAGTTCTGTTAACTTCAAAACGCCCCAGGAGTTGTGGTCTGGAAAATCTCCAGATTTGTCACACATTAGAGTGTTTGGGTGTGCTGCTTATGCACATCAGGTTGAGGGTAAGTTAGACCCTAGGGCTACTAAGTGTGTCATGTTAGGATACCCAGAGGGTGTCAAGGGGTATAGATTGTGGGTTTTAGGTGTTAAGGGTATTAAGATAATTAACAGTAGAGATGTGAAGTTTAATGAGCTTGATATGCCTTGCCTAAAAACTCCAGACAATCAGGTTAAACAAAGTGGAGAAGGGGAATCTTCTACTGGGAAGAAGATTCAGACTGAGGTGAAGAGATTAGATGTTAATCTAGAGGTTAGAGAACCTGAACAAATTGATCCTCAAGTTGAGACTGAACAAGAAGAAGTCTTAGAACAACCTGAACTAGAAATTCCTGAAACTGTGATCCCTAACCAAGAACAACTTGAAGATACTAATTTGAGAGATTATCAATTAGTGAGAGATAGGGAGAGAAGACAGGTAAGACCAAATTTGAAGTACACTTCTTCAAATTTGATGGAGTTTGTCCTAGTTTCAGGTGAAGCCTTAGAGTCAGTTGAACCTGTTTCTTATGAAGAAGCGGTTAACTGTAAAAATTCTGAAAATTGGAAGAAGGCTATGAGAGAGGAGATTCATTCCTTAGGCAAGAATGATACTTGGAAGTTGGTTGAAAGACCAAAGAATCAAAAGGTAGTCCATTGTAAATGGATCTACAAGTTGAAGGAAGGAGTAGAACCAAATGACCCCTTAAGATACAAAGCTAGGCTAGTAGCTAAGGGATTTACTCAGAGAGAGGGGATTGATTATAATGAGGTGTTTTCCCCAGTGATTAAGTATAAGACTATCAGGTTAGTATTGGCCTTAGTTGTCCAATTCAATTGGGAATTAGAGCAACTAGATGTTAAGACTGCTTTTCTTCATGGAGAGTTAGATGAGGTCATTTACATGTCTCAACCTCAAGGCTTTGAGGTAAAAGGGAAGTCTGAGCTTGTGTGCTTGCTTAACAAGTCCTTATATGGTCTTAAGCAGAGTCCTAGGCAATGGTATAAACGTTTTGATGCTTATGTGCTTAAAATTGGTTTCAAAAGGAGTGAATTTGATGCATGCTTATATTATAATAACACTAAAATAGGCTGTGTGGTTTATTTGTTGTTATATGTTGATGACATGTTGCTTGCTAGTAGTAGTAAAGCTGATATCATAAAAATGAAAAACCTTTTGAAATCTGAATTTGACATGAAAGACTTAGGATGTGCAAGAAAAATTCTTGGTATGGTTATTAAAAGGAATAGGGCTGAAAATAGGTTGACTATTAATCAAGAGTCTTATTTGGAAAAGGTAATAACCAAATTTGGTATGAAATTTGCTAAGTCTGTCAATATACCTTTAGCTGCACACATGATTTTATCATCTGCTCAATGCCCTAAAACTGAAGAAGAAAAACAGGAAATGAGTAGTGACCCCTATGCTAATGCTATTGGTTCTGTAATGTATTCGATGATTACCACTAGACCTGACCTAGCTTATGCTGTTAGTCTTTTGAGTAGGTTTATGTCTAACCCAGGTAAACATCATTGGATTGCTCTTAAATGGCTGTTGAGATACCTAGCTGGGACAGTTAAAAGAGGGTTAGTGTTCGAAAGGAAGAGTGATAAGCTTGAGCTTAAGGGTTATGTAGATTCTGACTTTGCAGGGGATAAAGATCAGAGGAAATCTACCACTTCTTACTTCTTCACGTTAGGTGATAATTGTATCACTTGGAAATCACAGTTGCAACCTTTAGTTACACTCTCCAGCACTGAAGCTGAATATGTTGCATTAACTGAAGCCTTTAAAGAATGCATGTGGCTGAAAGGCCTTTTATGTGAATTGAATTTCTTGAATGAAAATGCCATGATCTTTACTGATAGTCAAAGTGCTTTAATGCTATGTAAAAATCCTGTGTATCATGAAAGATCTAAGCATATTGAGGTGAAATACCATTTCATTAGGGAGAAGTTAGCTTCTGGTGAATTTAAATTGCTTAAAATTGCAACTGATGATAACCCTGCAGATGTTGGAACCAAAGTACTTGCTGCTGGTAAGTTTAACAAGTGCATATCAATGTTGAATATTGATACGGGTTAACTTATGTGACAGGTACTTGCTGCAGTGGAGGATTGGTGAAGCAGGTACCGGGCTGGAGTGGGCGATGATGATGAAATAAGACCACAAAAGGGATAGCACTTGTAGCCAGGGAACTTGGTAGTGGATTTGTGAACCAAGGTGAAGTTTGTGAGAATGTGGGTCACTAAATCCACTTGGCCCAATTCTATTAGGCAATATGGTGTGTCTTGTGTGGACCGTTAGATGTAATAGATGGTTGAGATCTTTTTTAGGGTTTTATATAAGTACCATCATTGTCTTTCACCTAGGTCAGAACATAGAGAGAAGAAAAGTGAGGAGCCGTCTTTTCATTCTGTTCTCAAAAGTGAGATTGGACTGAGTGTTTAAAATTCTTGGTCATCTCCAGTGGATTAGTTGGTGAACATCCGATTGCCGTTCCCTTGGTTGCATTGCAGTGTTCCTTGTGGCAAGAATCTGAGCCCACAAGTTTAACCAAGAACGAGGGAGCAACAAAGACTTATTTTTCTTGTATTTTTTCATGTTTAATCGAGATTGTAATACTTGTAATTGTTTTCAATCTCAACACTTAAAATTCTATCAAGTCTTTTAGAACGTTCACAAAAACATCTAGGATCATGCCATCTAGAAGGGATGTTGAATAACAGTCAAAGTTTAAACAATGGAATTTCTTTTAGAATGTCAAAATGTTTCTCAGATAGTTTTATTAAAGAGCTGAAGTTTTTTTGTAACAACTAACAACAGAGACTATAATGTTCCAGTTGGGTAGACAATTTCAGAAGTATTGAAAGCAGAAACAACCGGAGAGAGTACAATATCAGTCAATGCTTCCGATAAATGGAAAATAACTAGCGATGAGATAGTAATTCGATATGATTCAACTTCACAACATATGATAAAAGATTTTCAAGAAACTATGGGCCAGAAACTGTAAATCAACATAACAGAAGTATGTAACGACAGGATAACCACTTAACTAAATTCATGACCAGCATTGCAACAGAATACCAGTGCATTTGCATTTGTGGGTGGGACAAGAAATGTTTGAATTGGAAGTCAAGGAGTTATAAGTGCCTCAACAGATATTTAACTTAAAAACCAAAATAAAACTTTAATCACCACATAATTCCACAATTCGTCACTTTTTTTTCTTTTTTTCTTTTTGTTTGGGGGGGGGGGTTGATTAACACAATAATCCCACAAATCTTAAACTGGACTAAATAAAGGATACCAAGAACAAGATAGAAATTATAAAAGTAGACTATGTTAGAACATCAAGCAGAACATGGACAATGCACGGGCTTATAAGAGTATGTTACCATTGCTTGAAAGAACAAATTGTATCTGGGTACAGAAGGGCTCCTAGAGCCATTGGATATTTATCAACTGCTCGGCTCTTCCTAAAAATTGTTGCCAAGCAGAAATTTATTTCCTATTGATGATGACAGAACTGCTGAAAGTAGAGTTTGCCAAACAGTCTAAAAGTCTCTACCTTTGTACTGCATTTCCTTCAAAAAATAAATAAGATATAATTTGATTTCAATCCATTTTAGCATCCAGCATACTGAAGTAATGTTTCCTTGATATCAGACATAGATCTCATTTACATTATATCACGTATAATCAGGGGCGGATCCAAGGGGCTGCACTGGGCTTTGGCCCAAATGATAAATTTATGTGTAAAATTATTTTTGTTTTAAACAATAATTTGGCCCAAACAAAAAATAATGGCTAAAAAAATTTAAATCATTTACACATTAAAATTCATTACATTCCAAAAAAATAGCCCACTTTTTAAGTGGGCTAAATTAAAATTTAAATCATTTACACATTAAAATCCATCCAATCCCAAACAAAAAAAATAGCCCACTTTTTAAGTGGGCTAAATTAAAATTTAAATCATTTACACATTAAAATTCATCTCATCCCAAACAAAAAAATAGCTCGCTTCATTAAAATTTAAATCATTCACACATTCAAATATATCTCATCCCAAACAAAAAAAGCCCAATGGCCAATTCCAAAAGAGCCAAATCCAATTGAATTTATTTATCTTTTGTCCATTTTTTCTGTTTATTTTATAATCTATAAATTATAATTTTATATGAATTTTGATTTGTTATTGAGTGATAAATAATTATGTTTACTTGATTTTGAGAAATTATTTCAAATTTCGATAAGTAGGGAGAAAAAAAAGTGCTTAGAATTTTATATGTTTTCACATAACAATTTTTGTTGAGAGAGACTTTATTAATAAAATAAATATAGATTCTGTTGACGTTGGAAAATGATGATGCACTTTCCAAGCCAACTTAAAGATAAGTGTTGAGGTCGGTTATGACCGTAATGAGTGGCAGATAGGTAAGTATATGTAGGAAGACCTGATTGTATAATCTTTTGTACGAGCGTTTTTATTAAGCATTTCAATGTCCGACCTGGAGGACATTTATGTCTACTATTTATAGGAAAATATGTAATGATTCTTTCTATTTAATGCTGAGACAGGTATTAAATGGCCTATCTACACTAGGCATTTAATACTTACAAGATATTCCCTTTTTTAGGGCATTTAATGTGAAGGGACGTCTGACATAGGGACATGATAGACCATTATGATGACGTGAATATGACGTCGGACTTGAGGGTCCGAACTAGATTTCTCAGACGAGGTCCGACCTGGTTTCTTCTTCAGGATGGCCTTCAACCGATTTTGGGAAAAGTCTCCGAACTGAGAGCCACGAAATTTCAGCACGGGTCGGCCATCTCGCACTCAAATCGTTGGATAATTAATATTTATCGTGACAGAGCCAGATCGGAGATCAACAATTGCCCTCCAAGACCTGCTTTGACTTCGGGCAAAAGAGGTTTTCAAATCTTGTTGTGGTTCGGGTACGTGCTGATCTGGGTTCTGCCATGGTGGTGTAATATCTCTGACAGTTCATCTCGTTGTTTGACACGTGGGACAAGCTTAGTGGTCATGTCAGGTTTTCGCGTGGCTCGAGGGCACGCTTTGCTGGTGTCATCATTGTGGCATTGATGGTGCTGACTCTTTACCTTCCTTGTCTATAAATAGAGGGAAGGAGGGGGGGAGGGAAGGTTCATTCGGAGCTCTTACCTTAAGCGCTTTTCCCTTCTTCGAGTTTTATTTCTTCCGAGCTAAACGTCAGAGCGTTAGAGACCTTCCGACCTAGAAGTCACTGCGGTTTATTGGATCAGACCTGAGGGTTAGAACGGTCAGTACCCACTCCCTTTTCTCTCTTTCAATTCCTTTCCTTCTTTCTTTCGTTTCGTCCGATAGTATGTCTAGCGAGGTCGGCAGCGACAGTGGGGGAGAAGCCATTTCCTGGGGTAGGGGCCAGGAGGAAGAAGTGGAGGAGGTTAGCTCGGGTAGGATGGTAGAGGGGATAAATGAGGATGAAGTCCTCAGTCCGGATCCATTAACAGCTGTCCCTCCCCCGAATAGGTCGTCTCCACAAGCCGAGACGTGTGGTGGGGGAGAAGTTAGGTCAAGAGCATTAGGTCGGAGGGAGGCGGATGTCGAGGCGGGTATTAGAACGGCCCCGGTTTGGAAGTGCAGGTTCTTTCCCTCTGAAGTAAATGAGAAACAACTCTGGGATTGGCATAGGACTTATAGGGTCCCGGATGAGATAGAGTTCCTCGTCCCCGGTCCAGAGGACCGGGCTGACGATCCGCCGTTGGGCTGTGTGGCTCTGAACCAGGCCGTACTGGCCGCCGGACTTAGACTTCCATTCCCTAGGATCATTAGGAAGTTCCTGCACGAGTGGGGAATAGCTCCAACCCAGCTCTGTCCTAATGGTTGGAGGATCATGGTAGGCTTTCTCATCCTCTGGGATAAGCTCGGCTTTCCCCGCCCTTCAGTTAGGAAATTTAACAGCCTTTATTCTTTTAAGTCGGATGGGAAGAGGTCGGGCTGGTGGTATGCATCGGTGAAGGCTAGGACGGGAAGTAGCGTCATTACCCAGACCCCGGACTCAATAAAAAATTAGAAAAAGTTCTGGTTCTTCGCCCGAGGTCCATGGAAATTCTCTACGAACGATAGTAGGCCAGATGTGAACATCGCAGTTCGTTATCACGAACTAAGTAAGGGTATTTCTTTACTTGTTAAGCTCGGTTAACCGCATTCCGTTCTGACCTATTTTGTTTGTCTTGCTTCCCAGGGTATATTCCTCAAGACCCGACGCCTGAGTCCTCAGATAGAGCTCAGAGGTCCAGAGACATCAGCGAGGATCTCCGATCTAGCAGTGCGTTGATAACTGAGGAGAACTTAGTATCAGCTCGTCTCTCTCAGTCCAGTTCAGGTCATCCACAAGCTCGTAAGTTTTTCTGTGCTGGCTACTTGTCATCTTTTCATGTTAATAAGTTTAGTTTTGACTCCACGTTGTTCAGGTCAAACCGGCGAAGGAATGAAGGACATCTCAGCTCTTCTCAAGAAAAAGACTCAGGCCGGGAAGGGCAAGAGGAAGGCCCCGGCGGACGATCAGGTGCCTAATGTCCGACCTAGGCAGGAACCGATTCCGGTCCCTGAGCGTGTCTCCAGTCCGGCACGGAGCGTCGAGGAGATAACTTCTTTCCCAGCTCGTGCTGCGCCGTCCTCAAGTTACTGCCCCCGCCCTCCGTCACCGTCGCAGCTCCCGCCTGTGTATCTGGGGTCGACGCCGGATAATGACGAGGAGTATCTGAAGCTCCGTGGCTCGATTCCCAAACCAGTCCGTAACTTCTTCAGGTCCAACTCTCCCACCAGGGGTGATATCGTCGGCTTGCTCTCTTCTGCAAAGAGGGCGATAACAGTGATAGGGAAGAGCTGGACTCCGACCCAGCAGAAGTATTTGGACGGCATGGAGACGGTGGAGTCCATCATCGCGGCATCGGTCAATACTTCCAGGGAGGCAGTTCAGCTTACCTCGACCGCTGAGAAAATGGGAAGGTTGCTGGCCGACGTCCAGACGATGAGGGAGGAGGAGAAGAAAGTTCTGGCCGAGCTTAATGAGGAGAAGAAGCTCAGGGCAATCTCCGAGGACGTCCTTATGAGCAAGGACGAGGAGCTGAGGCGGAAGGAGGCTGAGCTGAATGCCTTGGCGGCGGAGCTGGAGGAGGAGAAGAAAAATAAGGCCGAGCTTGTGCGAGAGCTGGAGGCCGAGAAGAGGAGCCGGGCTGAACTTGTGGCTTCTTTGGATAAGGTTGTAGACCGAGATGAGGCCGTGGCCGATTTTAAATCCTCCGATGCCTATCTGGCCGAGCAAGAGATGGTCTACTTCCTCACGATGGAGGAGCTGATTGAGACGGCAGCTGAGAAGCGTCCGGACTGGGATGTTCAGTTCCTGAAGGATGAGCTTGTCGAACTGAAGAAGAATTCTACGCTCAATCCTCCATCTTCCGAAGAAGCAGATCAGCCCGGTGCTGAGGATTGAACCTCTGTACTTTTTGCTTGTACTGTTTTGAATTTTTTATTGTATTAGAGCAACCTTACTAATGAACTGGAGTTTATTGATAAAGTACCGCCCTGTTATTTTGACTTCGGATGCTTGATTTCTTCTGTAGTTTTGACTAGCTATTAATGCCGTTCTGTTGCCTTGTTGAAATCAACAACTTAATCAACTTCACAGATTTGACCTCGGACGACGTCTTCGACAAATTTAATCGAATAACTTCTAACTTCACAGATCTGACTTTGGACTTCTGACCTCGGAGGACTTCTTTGACAAATTAATCAATTAACTTCTAACTTCACAGATCTGACTTTGGACTTCTGATCTCGGAGGACGTCTTTGACAACTTAATCAATTAACTTCTAACTTCACAGATCTAACTTTGGACTTCTGATCTCGGAGGACGTCTTTGACAACTTAATCAATTAACTTCTAACTTCACAGATCTGACTTAGGTATGTAGGCGAGCTGAAACTTGAGAGACTTCATCGTCGGGGATGTGGTCCGGCCTGAAATATATTTTTGGTCAAGGAGATGCCCCCAAGTATTCAGATCGGTTTTATACCAAGTGTTCAGGTCGGTCATCTAGACGAACTCCTTTTTTTTTTTTTTTGGGAATGTAGTTCGGTATCTTGGCCGAACTGTATTCCTTGAAAAAATTGTGTCCTTGGGTTGAAAGGACTTTAGTTATGGTTGTTGGTGACGTAGCACTTACGTCATTCAACGCATGTTCTAGATTGGCAGGACTCTGTGCGCCAGATAGGTGTAGACTATGTCTAGACCCGTGGTTTTTAACGCAAGTACTTTCGCAAATGTCCTTTGATTCATACGTGAAAAGTTTACAAGGTGGAAGCCGGGGCTTCTTTTAACAAAAGTAGCACATGCCTATGGGCCTTTGTAGACAAGTGTTTATTGGTAGTATTTCTTGAGATGTTCAGCATTCCACGGGTGTGGGAGTGACAGACCTTCTGTATTTCGGAGCTCGTAAGCTCTGTTCTTGAGGGCTGCGGCAATTTTGTAAGGCCCTTCCCAATTTTGAGCAAACGTTCCTGCTTGACTTTCTTTTGTTGCCAAGAAAACCTTTCTCAAGACTAAATCCCCAGCTTTGAATTTTCGTTCCTTGACCTTGCTATTGTAATACCTTGCGCTTCTTTGTTTGTAAATTGTATTTTTCAATTCTGCCCCCAGCCTCTTTTCCTCTAGTAAGTCTAGTTCGGCGCTGATGGCATCACCGTTGCAATTCTCATCAAAAGTCCGAACTCTAAAGGATGGGAGTTCGAGCTCTACTAGGATGACAGCTTCGGTTCCAAAGGCTAACGAGAAAGGCGTTTTTCCCGTGCTTGACCGGCATGTTGTTCGGTAGGACCATAGTACGCTTGGGAGCTCTTCTGCCCAAGCTCCTTTTAGTTCATCCAAGCGTGCCTTCAAGGTATGCTTGATGATCTTGTTTACGGCCTCGACTTGACCGTTGGCCTGGAGGTGATTTGGAGTGGAGAAGTGTTTCCTGATATTCAGTTCTTCGCAGAATGACCTGAGTTTAGAATTGTCGAACTGCTTCCCGTTGTCCGTAATGATTGAGTATGGGACTCCAAATCTGCAGACGATCGATTTCCATATGAAATTCGTAGTTTTCTGTTCTGTTATCTTGGCTAACGATTATGCTTCCGCCCACTTAGTGAAGTAGTCGACAGCAACTATGGCGTATTTAGTTCCACCTCTTCCCGTCGGCATGGGTCCAATTAGATCGATCCCCCATTTTGAGAACGGCCACGGGCTAAGGATTGAGGTCAGCCCTTCCGGATGAGCTCTAATGGTGGGGCCAAACTTCTGGCATTTGTCGCATTTTTTGGCGAATTCGATGGAGTCTTTTTTTAGTGATGGCCAGAAGTACCCTTGCCTCAAGATTTTGTACGCCAGTGACTGCCATCCAGCATGATTGCCACATACTCCTTCGTGAACTTCACTGAGGGCGTACTTGGCTTCGTCTTCCTTTAGACATCTTAGTAGGGGAAGCGAAAAACCCTTCTTGTATAGGACATCGTCGATTATTATATATCTTGCTGCTCTGATCCTTAATTTTCTTGCTTCTGTGCTATCTGGGGGTACCCTACCATCCCTTAGGAATTGGATGATCTCGTCTGTCCAGCTAGAGCTCAGTTTGGACGTGGTAAGGTTGTGCTCGGGCTGACTAATTGCTGGACCGCTGATCCTTCCAATCGGGATATTTTCCAGCTCTTCTATGCCCCCGCTGGTAGCGAGTCTTGCTAGAGCGTCGGCAAGGCTGTTTTGAGTTCTTGGGATTTGTCGGACCTCGACGGTGTTAAATGATTTGAGTTCATTTTCTACTATCTGTGAATAAGACGCCATCCTTTCATCTTTCACTTGGTAGGACTTGTTGATTTGATTGACCACCAGCTGGGAGTCACTGTAAATGAGTAGTTTAAGCACACCCATGCCTCTTGCAAATCTTAAACCGGCGATTAAGGCCTCGTACTCGGCCATGTTGTTTGAGGCATGGAAATCAAATCGTAAGGACTGACACAGTGGCTCCATATCTGGGCTCATTAGCACAACTCCAGCTCCTGCACGAGTTTCAGTCGAGGATCCATCGACGAAGAGAGTCCAACATTCTTCTTGTTTGGTGCTTGGTTTGTGCTCCGGGCTGAACTCGGCAACGAAATCAACTAGAGCTTGACCTTTGATCGAAGTTCGAGGTCTGAAGTGGAGCTCAAACTGGCCGAGCTCTACTGCCCATTTTACAAGTCTTCCAGAGGTGTCGGGTTTTTGTAGGACTTGCCTCAGGGGGTAGTTTGATAGAACCTCTATTGGGTGTTGCAAGAAGTATGGTCTGAGTTTTCTTGCAGACATGATGAGGGCATATGCCAATTTCTCCATCGGGCTGTACCTGAGTGCGGCATCATGCAGTACCTGGTTGACGTAGTACACCGGGTGCTGGATACCTCCGTCCGTTCTAATTAGCACAGAGCTGACGGAGTGCTTTGAGACAGCTAGGTATAAGGTAAGTACTTCCTCAATCAGTGGTTTTGACAACAGCAGGGGCTGTGCTAGTTGCTTTTTCAGTTCTTCGAAGGCTAGCTGGCATGTCTCACTCCACTTGAACTCTTTGCCGCCTCGCAGAGCGTCGAAAAAGGGTTTGCACCTATCGGTTGACCTTGAAACAAAGCGACTGAGTGCGGCTATCTATCCAGTTAGGCTTTGTATCTCTTTAATTTTGGTGGGAGGCCTCATTTCTTGGAGAGCCCTGATTTTCTTGGGATTGGCCTCAATACCCCTTTGGTGAACCATGTAGCCCAAGAACTTTCCTGAGCCCACACCGAACGAACATTTGGTAGGATTGAGCTTCATTTTATACCTTCTCAGTATAGAGAACATCTCAGTAAGGTGTTGGAAGTGACTTGCTGCCTTGGTGCTTTTGACAAGCATATCGTCAACGTATACCTCCATGGTTCTTCCGATAAGCTTGGAAAACATTGAGTTGACTAGTCGTTGGTAAGTTGTTCCAGCATTTTTAAGTCCGAAAGGCATAACTCGATAGCAGTACAGACCTCAGTCAGTGATGAAAGAGGTATGCTCTTGGTCACTTTTGTGCATGGCTATTTGATTGTATCCGGAGTATGCATCCATAAAGCTCAGAAGTTCATGCCCGGTAGTGGCATCCACCATTTGATCTATTCGGGGGAGTGGAAAGCTGTCCTTAGGGCAAGCTTTGTTCAGATCGGTAAAGTCAATGCATACCCTCCAAGTTCCGTTGTTCTTTTTTACCAGGACAGGATTGGCCACCCATCGAGGATAACGTGATTCTCTGATGAAGCCGCACTTGAGCAGCTTGTCGACTTCTTTGGCTAGGGCTTCATACCTTTTTGGGTTAAGAGGACGCCGTCGCTGCTGCCTTGGTTTGATGTCCGGGCTCATATTCAGCCTGTGGCACGAGATTTTGGGATCTATTCCCTCCATGTCTGTATGTTCCCATGCAAAGACATCAGTGTTATTTTTTAGGAAGGTCGTGAGCTGAGATTTCATTGGCTCGTTGAGTTCTTTTTCGACACGTAGGACTTTCTTAGGATGATTGAGGTCGACATTAATCAGATCCAGTTCTTCCACTGGTTCGGCCTTTCGCTCGAATGATTCTGACCTCGGGTCGAGATGTCCCAGATCTTCCACGACGCTTTACGTCAGGTCATCCACGTTCGACCTGATTGTTGGGAGATCGGACTCTTCCCGAAGCATGCCTACTCCTACTCGGGTGAAGGTAACGTTGCAGCTTCTGGCCACTAGTTGACTTCCTCGTACTATGCCTACCCCATGGGAAGTGGGAAATTTGATAGCATAGTGATAGATGGAGGCAGCTGCTTTGAGCTCGTGTAGTATTGGTCGTCCCAGAATAGCATTGTAATTAGACGGGAGGTCTACAATTACGAAATCTGAGATGATCCTTCTGTGACAGGGAGGTAGTCTGAGCTCGACTACGAGTGCGATTTGTCCCTTCGGAGTCACGTAGTCCCCAGTGAATCCTTGTAGGGGCTTCGGGAAAGGCCGGACATGTCGGACGTCAATTTCCATTTGTTTGAACATTCTCAAATATAGAACATTCACAGAGCTCCCGTCATCTACTAGTGTTCGATGGATATCAATTCCAGACACCGACATGGTGATGACGAGCGCGTCCGAGTGTGGTTGCAGTACATGGGACGCGTCTTCTTCGGAGAAGGAGAACTTCTCTGCGTCTGGGATAGTTATGCCGCCTGACAGTACTTGGTAGCTGGTATGAGCTTCCCTAGTAAGCTTGCGGCGCTGTCTCCTGGATCCTTCCAAGTATTGACTTCCTTCTACTATCATGTGAATCTCACCTCGTCCTTGCTGAGGTGGAGGTGGAAGTTCTGCGCGGTCTTGCGGACGGGGTGGTTCACTTCCTCCAGATGGCCGTGCTAGGAACTCTTTTAGGTGGCCTCGCCTGATGAGGCTCTTTATTTTCCCTTTTAAGTCTCGGCAATCATCGGTGTCGTGCCCGGTGGACCGGTGATATCTGCAGTATTTCTTTTGGTTTAGCCCGGACGAGCTCGCCCTCAAGGGAGTTGGTGGTTTGAGGATGTCATTGCCTTTGGTTTTCATCAGGACGTTCTCAAGCGAGGTGTTCAGGATGTGGTATCCTTGGAACTTTGGTGGAGCAGGTCTAGTCCGACCTGGGTGATGGAATTCTGCTGCTTTCCTAGGGCTTTCCTTTTTTTCCGTTTTGGGGTCTTTCTCCTTACTTTTCACGCTGTCTTTTCGGTCGGATCTGTCATTCTCCTGGTCGGAGGTGGCTTCCTCAGCACTGATGTGTTTCTCAGCTCTAGCTAGGAATTCTTGATATGTCGCCGGTCCGTCCTCGTGGACTGACCACCAGAATCGAGTTTTGGTCCTTAATCCTGATAGGACTGCCATTAGAGCTGCGTCATCGGAAATTTTGTCCACTTCCACTATCCTCTTGCCGAATCGATCCATGTAGGACCTCAAAGATTCAGTTCGTCCTTGTTTGATGCTAACAAGGCGCTCTTTTGGAGTAGATCGAGTTCTGGCCCCCATGAAGGTGGAGACGAACTGACCTGAAAGGTCATTCCAACTCCGAATGGAACGTTGTGGTAATTTTTTGAACCACCTCATTGCTCTGTTCCCGAAGGTTAGGGGAAATGCTCGGCACATGATTGCGTCACTGGCTTCTTGGAGTTCCATCCAGGAGGTGTACCTATCGAGATGACCAACGGGATCGTGGCTGTCCTCATAGCTAGTCAGCTGTAGCATCTTTAGCTTTTCTGGCAGGGGCTTTGCTAAGATATCTTCCGTGAACGGAGAGTGTCTGTCTGTGGCGTATTCTTCCGGGGTGTTCTTTTGCTTTGCTTCCAGCTCAGCTAGGCGTTGTTTCATCAGTTCAAGTTCATCCGAGGTGTTTTGTACACTCGATGCTGTCATAGACAGAGCTCCTTCCTTTCTTTGTGCTTTCTGATCGTGCGGGATTTGGGAGGGTTGTCCTAGGCGGTCGAATACGCTGGCTGACCGCTGCGTGGCAGCCTTCCTGGGGGGACTAGGACGTATGCTTTTTCCTCATTTGCTTTTTGATGAGCTTTTATCATCAAACTCCAATATTCTTTTCACACGACGGTCTTTGAATTTGTCACGTGCTGGGGACTCTGCTTCTGAGTCAGAAACTTGTCTAGTGGTGGCTTGGTTCTTCTCAAGTCGTTCAATAGCATGAGTTAGATACTCGAGTTTTTGTAGAACTGTATCCCTTTTGGGGGCGTGGGTTTGAGCTGAAGTTTCTCCTTGTTGTCTGTGACGGAAGACCTGGGAAAGGTCAACATGTCGGCTTCCGGTTCTTCCTTGACTACGAGCCCTTGAGTCGTGACTGTGGCTCATGTTTGGAGGCTTTTATAGATGTGGTGTTTAGGTATGATGATCAAGAATTGGTCTTTTTGGTGAATTTCTGGAATACGGAGGTTCACCCCCTCCTTCTAGCACCAAACTGTTGACGTTGGAAAATGATGATGCACTTTCCAAGCCAACTTGAAGATAAGTGTTGAGGTCGGTTATGATCGTAATGAGTGGCAGATAGGTAAGTATATGTAGGAAGACCTGATTGTATAATCTTTTGTAGGAGCGTTTTTATTAAGCATTTCAATGTCCGACCTGTAGGACATTTATGTCTCCTATTTATAGGAAAATATGTAATGATTCTTTCTATTTAATGCTGAGACAGGTATTAAATGGCCTATCTACACTAGGCATTAAATGCCAAGGTAGGCATTTAATGCTTACAAGACATTCCCTTTTTGAGGGCATTTAATGTGAAGGGACGTCTGACATAGGGACATGATAGACCATTATGATGACGTGAATATGACGTCGGACTTGAGGGTCCGAACTAGATTTCTCGGACGAGGTCCGACCTGGTTTCTTCTTCAGGATGGCCTTCAACCGATTTTGGGAAAAGTCTCCGAACTGAGAGCCACAGAATTTCAGCACGGGTCGGCTATCTCGCACTCAAATCGTTGGATAATTAATATTTATCGTGACAGAGCCAGATCGGAGATCAACAGATTCTATTATAGAAGAATTTTCAGCCGTAAAAGATCGTCGGGCACAACTTTCTTTAGCTAGTTTTAAATCTTGAATATTTTTGTGTAATTGCTTTTTGTAAACTTTTTAAAGATGATGACTTATTCAAAAAATTAGATTCTTATACAAATGGGTTAAGTAATTGTGAATTTAGAAGAAAAAAAAATTCGGGGGCAGCTCCCGTAAACCAACCCACCCTTTTGTCATATCCTAGATCCGCCCCTGCATATAATTTGATTTCAATCCATGAGCATATTGAATTAACGTTGTGGAAGGGTGCACTTTTACGTTGTATTGAAAGTATTAAGGCATAGATTTTAAGCTCCAAATAAAGCATCGAATTAATTGAAAAAATTTGATCATTTGGTATGATACTTTGTTTGCTATTTTTCGAAATTATAGAAAAACGGATTTGTATATACAATGATTGCGGCCAATGAAATTGCAATGACAAAAATTGAACCCGTATGTGTTGTGAAAACGTGTTATTCTTATTTTTTTTTAAAAAAAATTAATAAAGATGTTGATGATGATTAGTGCTTCTAACACCATTCATTTATCTAGTAATTAATGAAATCTAATTTGATCTAAACTTATTATTTTAGAAAAAAAATATAGTTGCTTTTTCCTTATAATAGTATTACAAAATCCAATTCGTAGGCGACGAGCCCCACCCTTTTATTAACTTATTGTTGCAGTTTGGTCGTGAAAATAGGTAAACGACGCTTAAAATCTCTTTAATTTTATAAATAAATAAGACACTAATGTTAATAAATATTATTTTATTTATTTACTTATCAAGGGTAGAATAGTCTTTCCAGCTTAGTCTATATATAATTTATTTGTAATTAGATTTTATTATGATTTTGTATTACTTTTCATTATGCGCAAAGAACCCTAGCTTCCTCTTCTTCTTTTGATTCTTATTGTCCTTTGTATTTGGCTATTCTATATTGTTTAACATGGTATCAAAGATAGGTATAATGGGTAGAAGTTTAATCTAAAATACAGCTTTCGCGGATCTAAAAAAATTTTCCCGTCAGTTTGGCAGGTGATTTTTTTTCCGGCAGTTTTTTGAAGTTCGGCAGGCGATTTTTTTTTCGGCAGTTTGGCAATTTTTTTTTTTTTGAAGTTCGACAGGCGATTTTTTTTTCGGCAGTTTTTTTTTGAAGTTCGGCAGTCGCGCAGTTTCCGGCAGTTTCGCAGTTTCCGCCTATGGTTTGATGTTCTATATTTGAGGTATTTGTTTTGCATTCGTTCATTGCAATTTGGTATTTCGTTGCATTCCTATCTTGTGAATTTGATTATGGCTACTGAAAAAGATGATTCCCTTCAGTCTGTGAGTGTGAGGTTGGATGGAAAGAATTATTCGTATTGAAATTATGTAATGAGAAATTTCCTTAAAGGTAAAAAGTTGTGGGGATATGTTAGTGGCAATTGTGTGAGACCTGTGAATACTGCTGAAAATTATGCTAATTTGATAGATACCTGGGACGTCAATAATGCAAAAATAATTACTTGGATTAACAATTCTGTTGAGCATTCCATCGGTGTACAATTGGCTAAGTATGACACAGCAAAGGAGGTTTGGGATTATCTACAGAAGTTATACACTCAGTCAAATTTTGCAAAGCAGTATCAATTGGAAAATGACATACGAGCTATTCAGCAGAATAATATGAGTATTCAGGAGTTTTATTCGGCTATGACAAATCTTTGGGATCAACTGGCTCTTACAAAAGATGATGAACTAAAAACAGTTAATGTCTACATTGCCATAGAGAGCGTCAACGGTTGGTGCAGTTTTTGATGGCCCTTCGTAGTGATTTTGAAGGACTTCGAGGTTCTATTATACATCGTTCTCTACTTCCTTATGTTGATTCAGTTGTCAGTGAGTTGTTGGCTGAAGAAGTCCGTCTAAAGTCTGGTGCTGAAAAGGGAACTCTTTCGACTCCGACTCCTTCTGTGTTAGCAGTACCTTCTCAGTCACCCTCTAATAATCAGAATAGGCCTTACAACACAAGGCCTGCCTTCGACGAGTGCAGTTTCTATAAGAAGAAAGGTCATTAGAAGACTCAGTGTCCTAAGTTGAGACAGCAGAATCAACAACAGCAGCAGCAGCAATCTCAGACTTGGAGGCCTGGCTATCAGTCACCATCTCAGGGTTATAGAGCATCTCAGAGTTATGGACCACCTCAGGGTTATAGACCACCTCAAGGTTACAGACCACCTCAGTCTAATACTGCAGCAGTCGCCTCATCAGGTCCTTTCACTGATCCAAGTACTCTGGCTGAGCAATTTGAGCAATTTCAGAAGTTTCTCTCCCTTCAGCCACAAGCTATGTATGCCTCCTCTTCCGTAGGTCATTCCTCTCATAGTGTGTCAGGTATGTCATCTTCTTTATGGGTCTTGGATTCTGGTGCTTCACATCACATGTCTCCAGATTCTTCGTCTTTTGCATCTGTATCTCCTTCGTCATCTATCCCTGTTATGACTGCTGATGGCACTCCTATGCCTTTAGCAGGTGTTGGTTCTGTTGTTACTCCTAACTTGTCTCTCCATAATGTTTATCATATTCCACAACTCATATTAAATCTTACTTCTGTAGGTCAGTTATGTGACTCTAATTGTGTTGTTGGTTTTTCCTCTTCTTCCTGTTTTGTTCAGGAACTGCAGTCTCAGAAGCTGATTGGGACAGGCCGTAGGCAAGGGGGACTCTATGTTCTAGATGAGTTAAAAGTACCAGTTGCTGCCACTACTAGTGTTGATTTGTCTTCTTTTCGTTTGAGTCATAGCTCTTCTAGTTTTTATTTATAGCATTCTCGTCTTGGTCATGTTTCATCTTCTCGTTTGAGATTTTTAGTGTCCACAGGGACTTTAGGCAATTTGCAAACTTGTGATATTTCTGATTGTAGTAGATGTAAACTGGCAAAATTTTCAGCTTTACCTTTTAATCGAAGTGTTTCTGTTTCTTCTTCTCCATTTGATTTGATTCATTCTGATGTATGGGGACCTTCTCCTGTTCCCACTAAAGGAGGGTCTCAATATTATGTTTCTTTTATTGATGATCATACACGTTATTGTTGGAATTACTTAATGAAACATCGTTATGAATTTTTTGAGATATACACCGCTTTTCGAGCCCTTGTCAAAACTCAGCATTCTGCTGTTATCAAATGTTTTAGGTGTGATTTGGGTGGGGAATACACTTCTAACAAATTTTGTGAGTTGCTTGCCTTAGATGGAACTATTCACCAAACTTCTTGTACAGATACTCTTCAACAAAACGGTGTTGCAGAAAGAAAACATATTGTTGAAACCGCTCGATCTCTCTTATTGTCTGCCTTTGTTCCTAGTGCGTTTTGGGGTGAAGCTGTTCTGACAATAGTGACTTTGATTAATACCATCCCATTTTCTCATATTTCAGGTATTTCTCCTTTCGAAAAATTGTATAGGTATGCCCTAGATTACTCATTCTTAAGAGTTTTTGGTAGTACTTGCTTCGTTCTCCGCCCTCATGTGGAACGCAGCAAGTTGTCCTCTCGATCTGCTATTTGTGTCTTTCTTGGTTATGGTCAAGGTCAAAAGGGGTATCGGTGTTTCGATCCAATTACTCAAAAACTTTATGTGTCTCGTCATGTTGTTTTTGTTGAGCATATACCTTTCTTTTATATTCCGTCTGCTACTCATGACTTGACTAGACCTGATCTTATTCGTATTGATCATTTTTCTGAAGATTATGATAGTTTGTCGTCACAGGTTCCTACTACATCAGAACCCCCTTGTCGTGTCCTTCCTCCGTTACCTTTGTATTATACTCGTCGAGTGCGTACTAACACTTCTACAGGTACTGAAGCTCTCTCTTCTCCTACGGTCCCTCAAGCTTCGTCTGAGATTGTGGATCCACCTCTACGTCAGTCCACCCGCATTCGTAAGTCCACAAAGTTACCAGATTTTTCTTATTCTTGTTATTCGTCATCTTTTACTTCCTTTTTAGCTTCTATTCATTGTCTCTCCGAGCCTTCTTCCTACAAAGAGGCAATTCTTGATCCACATTGGCAGCAAACTATGGATGAGGAACTTTCTGCTCTGCATAAGACATGTACTTTGGATTTGGTTCCTCTTCCTTCGGGTAAGACTGTTGTTGGTTGTCGCTGGATGTATAAGATCAAGACTCATTCTGATGGGTCTATTGAGCGATACAAAGCTCGGTTGGTTGCAAAAGGATATTCGCAACAGTATGGTATGTATTATGAGGAGACTTTTGCTCCTGTTGCGAAAATGACTACTCTTCGTACTCTTATTGCTGTAGCTTCGGTTAGAAATTGGGGTATCTCTCAACTTGATGTTAAAAATGCCTTCTTGAATGGAGATCTTCAGGAAGAGTTTTATATGGAGCCCCTTCCTGGGGTTCCCCATGGTTTTGGATATGTTTGCATGCTCAAGAAGGCTTTATATGGTCTCAAACAAGCACCACGTGCTTGGTTTGAGAAATTTTCTGTTGTGATCTCTTCTCTTGGTTTTGCTTCTAGTAGTCATGATTCTGCACTCTTTGTTAAGCACATTGATGTAGGTCGTATTATTCTTCTGTTATATGTTGATGACATGATTATTACTGGTGATGATGTTGCTGGTATTTCAGTTTTGAAGACAGAGTTAGCTAGACAGTTTGAAATGAAGGATTTGGGCCCTCTCCAATATTTCTTGGGTATTGAGGTAGCCTACTCGCCCAAAGGTTATCTTCTTTGTCAGTCAAAGTATGTTGCAGATATTCTTGAGCGGGCTAGACTTACTGATAATAAGACTGTCGATACTCCCATTGAGGTTAACTCCAAGTATTCCTCTTCTGATGGTATATCTTTGTCAGATCCCACTTTATACCGTACTATTGTTGGAAGCTTGGTTTATCTCACTATTACTCGTCCTGATATTGCATATGATGGATGTCCATATTGTCAGTCAGTTTGTTGCTTCTCCCACTACAGTTCATTGGGCCGCTGTTCTTCGCATTTTGAGATATCTTCGAGGTACAGTTTTTCAGAGTCTTCTACTTCCATCAAATCTTAAACTGAATTAAATAAAGGATACCAAGAACAAGATAGAAATTAAAAAAGTAGTCTATGTTAGAACATTAAGCAGAACACAGACAATGCACCGACTTATAAGAGTCTATTACCATTGCCTGAAAGAACAAATTGTACCTGGCAGTGGCGGATATACTTGGGCCCAAGAGGGGGCCTAGGCCCCTGCTCAATTTAAAAAAGAAATATAATTAAATTTACACATATTGCTTATTTGTTTGATATGTTTGTATTTAACTAATTTATTTTCAGTTTTTGATAAGTTCAAATTGGTTCAACTTGTTAAGTTTTATCTCAACAACTTCTCTAATGTTCAATTTGTATTATTTGGTGATTAACTTGATAATTATAAAATAGATGCACGCTCCTAAATTTGGAATTTTCGAATTTGAAAAGAATCAGAGGCCAGTGGCCTTACACAAAAGCTGATTGAGACAAAAAAAAAAAAAAAAAAAAGACTAGATTCATTTTTTGATTTATTTGCTCATCAAATTGGTTTTTCTTTTATCAATTGTAAACTACTATAGTGGAAAGTACGTTTTGAGCTATCTATTTCATAAAATATCAATTGTGCAATCAGATTAGAGATGAATGGATAAATGATTGCATACATTGAAAAAAATATTTTTGATAATATTTGTAATGACAATGTTGTTAAACGATTAAGATTATAAAACTCGTCATAGACAATTTTATTGTATTAAAATTTTTAAGTGTTGCTTTATTGTATAATTCGTCTCAATATTTTTAGCTTATTACTTATATAGTACCTCTCCTTGATTGGAATTCTAAGATCCATTGGATATTTATCAACTGGTCGGCTCTTCCTAAAAATTGTTGCCAAGCAGAAATTTATTTCTCGATGATGGCAGAACTGCTGAAAATAGAGTTTGCTTTGGTCTAAAAGTCTCTTCCTTTGTACAGCATTTCCTGCAAATATAAAAAAGATATAATTTGATTTCAATCCATCAGCATTCAGCATAAATTGTTTCCTTGATATCAGACATGGATCTCATTTACATTATATCACATATAATTTGATTTCAATCCATCAGCATATTGAATTAATGTTGTGGAAGGGTGCGCTTTTACGTTGTATTTCAGATTTTTTTTTTTTATTTTTTCTTTTGAGTCTATATATTGCTGTCTTACGTTGCATTTTGAGGATAGGATAGCAAATGGAGTCCCAAGTTTCATTTCTGGGGTAGTTTTAATTGGTGTTGCTGAATAAGATTGCTCTAATCTTGTCACAAAATAAGGAGTATTCAATCACTTTTTTATTCATCTAAGTATTTACTTTATTTACCTAATTAATGTTAACATTTTTCTAGTACTATAGAGGAGAAAATTAATTAGATAAAAATTCAAATATTTTTGGGTAGAAAAGTGAAATGTAAATATATTGAGTTTAGAAACAAGGTTTGAGTTGTATAACAATGCCAGATAGAAATATTGAAAGCAGAAACACTGGAGAGGGTACAAATTTAGTCAATGCTCCCGACAAATGAAAAATAACTAAACTTGAAGTAACTCAATATGATTCAACTACACAACATAAATCAATTCAAGATAAAAGATCAAACGAATTAGATGGGTTCCATTCTTTACAAATGAGATAAAAGATTTTCAAGAAGCTGTGTAATAAGTACAATTTTGTACTTATCGGAGCTCACAAAAGGGATAATTATGAGTGCTCTTGCATGTTTTTAGTTTAATGGCGCATTGTTTTCTTATTATTTTAGGAAAAAGTCAAATTCAAGTGTCGATCTGACAAAAAGAGAGCAAATAGAAGAAAATGAGACTTAATTGCTAAGAAAATGAGACTTAATTGCTAAGAAAAAATACTTGAGAGGCTTGGCATGCAAATATCAAAGAAAGGAGTCCAAAAAATCATCCGAGATAACCATGCGATCACATGATTGTCTATGGTTGCAATTGCAAGTCCACCTGTTTAACTGCAGAACGTAAAATGATAGAACCATGCGATCGCAATGTTCTAAACCATACGATCGCATGGGCAAGATCGGCAGTTTCGTGATAGGATTGAAACACTACAACTCCAAAATAAAACAAAGATCTAAAACGCGTTTTGGGGGAGGGGGCCAGAGAATAGACAATTCACGGGAGGTGAATTTTGAGAACAAGATACAAAGGAATAATCGAATATCAAGAACCGGATTAAAGATTCTTGGGCCAGAATCACATGTTTTATTTACTTTTTCTTTTTCTTTCTCCGGAACATGATGAATTCAATTATTGTAATAATTAACAAAATCATGTCCGGTTAATTTACATATTGCTAGGATGAACGATGAAACCTCATACTTTTAATTAATTAAAAAAATTTCCGTTTTAGTAATTAATTGCTTTTAAGTTGATTATTCTTTATTCATTTTCTCTATTATTTTAATGCTTGATCACCATTAGAATATATTGTGATCTATATTGAAGTCGAGAGATTCAATATAGATTAAGTACATGATATTGAATAACACATGGTCCAATAATAGATAGAGATTACTATTATGCTTTATAATATCTGGTTAGGTGTTCTTGAGATTTTAATGCATATTTTTATGTTCGAAGCTTAATTTGAGATAATTAGGTTTGCATAACTTATAAAATTGATTGACTATCGAGAGAGATTTTTGATTATATTAGGATCACCGATTTTCAATCCAATGTAATTATAGGCTAAAGAAATTAAACGAATAATTGATTATAAAAAGTGTAGGTGGATTCGTGAATCCTAGTGTTAGTAAAATTTGAATTTGTTCTCACACATTTGCTTTGATTGTTTTATAATTTAGATTTAATTAAATATAATTGGAATGGTTTTAGAATCACAAATCATTAACGAATCTGTGTTCTTTTATTGTTAAAGCTTGAATTATAAATTGATGGGTTAAATTGATAACTAGTCCTCGTCGGTTCGACACTTTATACATTACTATATTACTTGTTAACGATCCGTCCACTTGTAGGATTGAAATCACACAACAAGTTTTTGACGTCATTGTCGGGGACTAGTTTTATTAATTACTACATTAATTGATAATTTAGTTTTTAACAATTTTTTATATATTTATTTATTTTTCTTTTATTTTATTTTCCTTTCAATTCATCATGATACTGCTGAATTCTAGACATTTTCTAAAGTTTCAGGTGTCAAGTGTGTATACGCCGTACAAAGGATCTTGATCTATTTGATTTAAATCCAGAAATCGAACGGACCTTTCACCAACGACAACGTGAACGAAAAAAAAAAGAAAAAACAACAAAAAGACACAATGAAAGACAACCGAATTCAGAATCCATTACTTGTAGATGCGAGACATAATCTTGCACCAATAGCTCAACCAGTTGAAGTTAATGAACGAGATATTCTGATGGGTGAGTATATGATGCCACAGATTGTTGAGAATCGGTTCAACATAATCTATCCGCCTTATGGACACGATAACTCCCAGTTGAGGCTAGATGTGATTAATTTATTCTAAAACAATCTGTCGTTCTATGGGATAACAAATGAAAACCCTCATTATCATATTTCTCAATTCGATGAATACTGTGGGAATTTCAAATACCATGGTGTTAATGAAGAAGCACTGAAGGATAAAGCTAGAGAATGGTTAGATTCTCTACCGCCTGGGAGCATCACTACTTGGGCAGATCTGATCCAGAAATTCACACTGAAATATTTTCTTCCGGCCAGAGTAAACAGACTGAAGTATAAAATTTCCAATTTCCAATAATCTGAATTGAAAAAAATTTCACCAGGCATGGAAAAGATTCAAGCAACTGCTCAGAAAGTGTCCGAGTCAAGGTTTTCCTTTAGCAGCTCAGAATCATTTTTTCTACTCTGGTTTAGTTCCAAGCAGTCGTTCTTCAGTAGATTCTACAGCAGATGGCTCTATCCAAAATAGATCTGCTGGCGACCTCCACAACTTGTATGAAACGATGAGTGAACAGTTTGTTATATGTCCAGACAAAGGGTTGCAGAAGAAAGCAACATGGATGCATATAGTAGACATCAATTTGCTTGTACTGGTGAAAATTGATGCATTGGCAAAGCAGATGGAAGTGATGAAATATTCCCACTCAGCCAATATGGTTCAAATGTCCCCACCAATCTGTGCAACATGTGAAGCAAACCATCAATCATCAGAATTCTCTTTAACCAAAGTTGATATGTCATCACCTGAACAAGCTGCATATGCTCAGAATTTTCAGCGACAGCAGAATAATCCATACTCACTAACCTACAATCCTGAATGGAGAAATCATCCAAATTTCTCATATGGCAATACCCAAAATATTCAAAATCTGCAAAATTAGGGAATACCCCAAGAAAGAGAATGAGGATTCAAAGAAACGGTTGTTAAATTGTCAAAACGGATGGAGATGAGACTCAAGGAAGTGCAGAAAAGACAAAATGTTGCAATAAAGAACATAGAAAATCAAATTGGGCAGTTGGCTAAACTGTTGACCGAGCGACAACAAGGCACATGACCGAGCAATACGTACCGAAGTCAATCCAAAAGAGCAAGTCAATACAATTACCATGAGAAGTGGAGTTGAATTGCCAGCAATTCATGTAAAGAGACCATGTGTAAAAAAGGAAACTGTGTCCAACAAAAAGAGAGAAAACAAATCAGATGCAGAAGTTGCACAAGAAAAATAGAACTCTCCACCATATTATATTCCACCGCCAACTTATGTCCTTCCAATTCCATTTTCTCAAAGGTTGCGAAAACATAAACTAGACCAGTAGTTCAAAAAATTCCTCGATGTATTCAAGAAACTCCATATCAACATACATTTTGCTGACACTTTAGCTCAAATGCCAAGCTATGCAAAATTTATGAAGAAAATTCTTGCAAATAAAAAGAAGTTAGAAGAGTATGAAACATTCATGCTTACTGATGAATGCAGTGCTATATTGCAAAACAAGCTACCTCCGAAATTAAAAGATCTAGGGAGTTTTACTATTCCTTGCACTGTTGGTAGTTTACTTTTTGACAAAGCTCTATGTGATTTGGGTGCTAGTGTGAATTTAATACCTTACTCTATTTTTAAGCAACTCAGTTTGAAAGGAGCAAAGCTAACAACAGTATCATTGCAGCTTGCAGATAGGTCCATCAAACATCTAAGAGAGATCGTTGAAGACATATTAGTGAAAGTGGACAAATTCATGTTCCCTGCTGATTTCATTATTCTGGATATGTTCGAAGACATGGATGTACCACTTATTTTGGATCGACCTTTCTTAGCTACTGGTCGGGCATTGATTGATGTGCAAAATGGGCAACTAAAGCTGAGGTTGAATGATGAAGATATCACATTCGAGGTGTTTAATGCAACTAAATTTCCAAGATCTTCAGATTCTTATTTCCAGATTGATGTCATTAACTAGAAGGCCGAAAATTTAGATGACAGAGCTATCACCCAACATCAGGATGCACCAATTAGAGAAGAAGAATATGTAGAGAAAGATAAATTTCACCTGTCTTCTACAATTGATTCTGTGATCAAAGCCGATAAGAAAACTGAAGTTTTCATAGTTGAGTTTGAGCAGGGTGGCAAAATAGAGGAAAAATCAAGCTCTAGAAAGTAAACAAACAATGGTACGAGGACAATCGATGTAATCAAATCAAATCCTCCAAAGATCTATTCAAAGTGTCTTGAGTGATCACTGCGACAAAGTCAAGCTAATGACTTTAAACAAGCGTTCAATGAGAGGCAACCCATTTTTTCTATCCTTTTATTTCAATTTACGTATCATTTAAGTTTTAGGAGATATATTCACGTTTTACACATTTCTATATTTTTAGGATTTAAAGTAGGCTTTTAATTTTTTAGTAAAGAGGCATACATCGTCATCTTGCATAATCACGTTTTCAATGCTTTTAAAGTCATGTTTAGAATAACATAAAAAAAAGAATTTGAAGCAAGGTGCATATTATGTGATCGCATGGTTAAATCCATTGCGATCGCATAGCCTGGACAGAAAACATTTTGCCCAGAATTTAGTGGTCCTGCGATCGCAGGATTTTCATTCCTTGAGATCGCAAGAACTACCAGAAGGTTTAAAAACTGGGAATGAGGCTCATTTTCAAAAACTAAAATTTTTAACTTCAAAAGGTTACTCTCTTCAATCCTCCAAACGAACTTCAACAAGATACCATTTCTTCCAAATCATTCATCCATATGCATCAAACTACACAAATTCAAAGGTAAGTTCATTTTTTTTTCAATTTTTATGGTGAAAATTTTCGGGTTTTGTTACTCTTTTACATAAAACTCGGTTTTGTGAGTTGTTTGGAGAAATGTGGGTTAGTTTAGGCTTGAATCGAAGGGAAAATATGTTATTAATTAGGTTTAGATGTTTAGTATTGGGTAAATTTTGGCTTTGGTTGAATTACCCTATCTACCCAATTCATTAAGAACATAACATTGCTTGCTAGGTGTTTGATGAAACGACCTAACCAAAATTTTTGTTAAATTTGGGGAAAATGTGACCTTGGGCTTGTCTATTAGACTAATGCTATCATGTAGAATCTTTCACTGAGGTTTAACACGCCAATATCACCAAATTCAACCCATGCTAAAAAATGAGACATCCGGCTGCCATGGTAGCCCACATCTAGCCACATTAGCCTGCCACCGTTAGCACTTTCGTCCCTCGTCCGTTTGGCCCAAATGACCTCGAAATCCTATGAAATTTGAACATGTAGTAGACAACAACATGCACTTCCATTCCATCCTTTTCCATTTCACTTTTGAACATTTTTGCGTAATTTTCTTGAAATCCGAAGTAACTTAGTCGAACACATTTTTTCGAGAAATCTTACCTAAAGTTCGGGATAGTTTGGGGGTGAAAACTTACACCATATATGTCATTTGTCATAGCTCACTTGTTTTCATACATTTTACAGGTTATGGCTCCAAGAAGACCCCCAACCGTCGCAGAAAAAAGAAAGAAAAATACAACCGGAAGCACGTCAAAGAGAACCCAATTGGAGACCACCGACTCCTTCCACTACCTATCTGAGGAGCATAAAATAGATATAAAAACCTTGTTATCCATTGGACCATTTGGGGAGATCAGAGGTTACAATTGGAAGATTTTCCTCACTCCGAGATGTACAATCTGATCGACGTGTGCGGCTGGTCAAAAGTTGCAGAAACACTGCACAAGATCTACTCCCAACTTGTCCATGAGTTCTACACCAACTTTAACCAAGAAATAAGCATACAAGGGACAGAACACTAAATGGTTTATGTTTACCACGAGGGTCATCAACCAATATTATGGGATCACGTCTGAAGATATTCACCCGCTGCCCACTATTCTCGATATGGGTGATGTGGCCCGATTTCTATATGGCCGAGACAATGCATGGTCACTACCCAGGAGAGACTTAGAGCACAGCAAATTGACAGACTCCCTACTTATCCTAAATGTGTTCGTGAGCCACAATATCGACCTGACCACGCATTGCACCACTATCAATGATGTGAGGGCTCGATTATTATACAATCTCTCTCACGGGAGGAAAATAGACTTGGAAAATTATATCTACACCCTGATCAGTACTCTGGGCTTTCAAACAGATGAGACATACTGCCATCTTCTCAGCTCTGATCAATAGCATTTGTGCAGGGGTTCAGATTTTACTAGTAGAGCTGGTATTGAAATCTAAGGGACCTATCAACCGCTATGCCTTGGAAAATGTAAGAAGGCACACTGCACGAGCTGTGGGGGCAGCCCCAGCTGTAGAAGAGCAGCATGAAGAAGAGCATGCAGCCGTATCCCAGCCATCCGCACCTCAACATGTCGCACACCCCGAAGACATAGCATCCATTCTCCGTCAACTACTAGAAGATCAGGCTGAGCAGACATGGCTCATTGTTGCTACATGGACTGAATTGTGCTTGGTGCAGTAGGAGTTGACTATACTGTGATCTCGAGTGGATGCAGTCTGACATACTATCAGTCAACAACAAGCTGGTCTAGAACAGAGTAGGATTCGATCCAACTACAACCAAGTCAAAAGACAGTTAGACAGAAGTACGAGGAAGCTATATGATATTCATGACCACATTCGCAGACCGACACCGAGCCAAGACCCTCTATCAGTAGATCCGTCCACACTTCTTCTTCCAACACCATCCAATCCACCTCCGGGAAGTCTCTAAATTTTTATGTGTTATATTTCTTTTGAATTCTTATATTGGGGACAATGTATATTTCAAGTTTGGGGGTGGTGGACTAAAATAAAAAATTTGCTTGATTCGATAATTGATTTTTAACTTGTGTTTGTTTGTCAAAAAAAAAAAGAAAAAAAATTATTATTTTTTTATGTTTGTTTGCATGTTTATGTGATATGAATAGCATTCCGGCTAATGATTGTACTTTTTATTTTAGTTTTAATCATGACTTGTGAACATATTATTGCTTTGTTTAAATGTGAGACTATTTAACCATGTCTGATATAATGTTGTGTCAGCTAGTTATGATGAATTTAGCTATGTTGGTGCACTTAAGTGTGATACTTAATGAAAAATTTGCTTGATTCGATAATTGATAATTGATTTTTGATTTTTAACTTGTGTTTGTTTGTCAAAAAAAAAATTATTATTTTTTATGTTTGTTTGCATATTTATGTGATGTGAATAGCCTTGCCGGTTAATGATTGGACTTTTTATTTTAGTTTTAATCATGACTTGTGAACATATTATTGCTTTGTTTAAATGTGAGACTATTTAACCATGTCTGATATAGTGTTGTATCAACTAGTTATGATGAATTTAGCTATGTTGGTGCACTTAAGTTGAAAACAATAGGATACCTTCTTGAAACTAATAATCATTTGTATCTCGACAAGTAACCAATAGAGTGAATAAGTGTGATGGTGGCTTTCTAGGTTGTGATTGATTCTATGTATGTTGAAAAAAAAATTGTATTGAGCACTTTAGACTAGTTAGAGGAAACTAAGTAATGACTGAATGTTAAGAATCTAATCTCCTAGCATGAACTTATTGCACGCAAGGGACAAGGTTATTATTATTATATAACTCTTTTCGTAGCTTTTTTGACTCGAGTGATAAAGTCCGTCGGCCTAAAGCTCATTACATGAGTCATCTAGAAAGCTTAATAGATTGAGTTTCGTACATTATTAATATCTTATAACTCTTTTCGTAGCTTTTTTTACTTGAGTGAAAAGGTCTGTAGGAGTCATAAGATATGGGAGTCATCGATCTAAAGCTCATTACATGAGTCATATAGAAAGCTTAAGAGATTGAGTTTTGTACATAAGATCTTAAAAAAAATATATATCATTTGCAAAGTAAACATGGGGATTAGATAACTAATGTGTTTCACTTACTTAGTAGAAATTTTCTGGTTGAGAGCGCTAAAAAATTGGAGAATCTTCATAAACCTAGGTTGTCTGATTATTAGCTTTCTCAACTAGCCTCGAGCAAGAAAATAATGTGAACCATAACCTTAGACCTAAATTCTTGGGAATTGAAAGAGAAAATCATTTTGAGGGAAAAGTGTACCTTACGAGAGGAAAATGAAAAATTGACCAAATGTTTGGGCTATCACCACCATAGAAATTAAGTGGATTGGATTAACTATTCTCACACACATATCAAGTATGGTTTAAGTAGGATCATGTTTGCAATAGTAATACCTAGATACTCGTCATGAATTATAAGTTGTTGCAAAAGACCGGTAAGCTATTTATATTATGACTATTTATACTGTTTTTATCATTGTGTGCATGATTGTCTTTAGCTAGTTTGTTCGAAGACGAATAAAAGTTCAAGTTTGGAGGTGTTTGATAAGTACAATTTTGTGCTTATCGGAGCTCACAAAAGGGACAATTTGGAGTACTCTTGTATGTTTTCAGTTTAATGGCGCGTTGTTTTCTTATTATTTTAGGAAAAAGTCAAATTCACGTGTTGATCTGACAAAAAAAGAGCAACCAGAAGAAAATGAGACTTAATTGCTAAAAAAAGATACTTGAGGGGCTTCACATGCAAATATCAAAGAAAGGATTCCAAAAAATCATTCGAGATAACCATGCGATCGCATGGTTGTCTATGGTTGCGATCGCAAGTCCACCTGTTTAACTGCAGAACGTAAAATGATAGAACCATGCGATCGCAAGGTTTTAAACTATGCGATCGCATGGGCAAGACTGGCAATTAAGTTGGCAGTTTCATGATAGGATTGAATCACTACAACTCCAAGATAAAACAAAGACCTAAAACACGTTTTGGGGGGGTTCGGAGAGCAGTATAAAAGCCAGGGAATAGACAACTCGCAGAAGGCAAATTTTGGGAACAAGATACAATGGAATAATCGAAGATCAAGAACCAGATTGAAGATTCTTGGGTCGGAATCACGGGTTTTATTTACTTTTACTTTTTTCTTTTTCTAGAACATGATGAATTCAATTATTGTAATAATTAACAAAATCATATCCGGCTAATTTACATATTGCTAGGATGAACGATGAAACATCATACTTTTAATTAATTAGAAATTTTTTGGTTTTAGTAATTAATTGCTTTTAGGTTGATTATTTTTTATTCATAATTTCTATTATTTTAATGATTGATCACTATTAGAATATATTGTGATCTATATTGAAGTTGAGAGATTCAATATAGATTAAGTACATGATATTGAATAACACATGGTTTAATAATAGATATAGATTACTATTATGCTTTATGAAATCTGGTTAGGTGTTCTTGAGATTTTAATGCATATTTTTATATTCGAAGATTAATTAGAGATAATTAGGTTTGCATAACGTATATAATTGATTGACCATCGAGAGAAGTTTTTGATTATATTAGGATCACCGATTTTCAATCCAAAATAATTATAGGTTAAAGCGATTAAACGGATAATTGATTATAAAAAGTGTAGGTGGATTCGTAAATCCTAGTGTTGGTAAAATTTGAATTTGTTCTCACACATTTACTTTGATTTTTTGATAATTTAGATTTAATTAAATATAATTAGAATAGTTTTTAGAATCACAAATCATTAACGAATCCGTGTTCTTTTATTGTTAAAGTTCGAATTGTAAATTAATTGGTTAAATTGATAACTAGTCATCGTGGGTTCTACACTCTACATATTACTGTATTACTTGTTAACAATTCGTCTACTTGCGGGATTGAAATCGTACAACACTATGAACGAGAAACTACAAATGAACACATCAAAAGTATGTAATGACTGGATGGATAATCACTTAACTAATTTCATGACCAGCATTTTTGCCATATTTAGTTAAAGTGTCAAAATGTTGTCACGAGATCAGTCGGAAAGTTGTATTGAAAGTATTGAGGCAAATAGATTTTAAGCTCCAAACAAAGGATCGAACTGGAGAAATTTGATCATTTGGTATTTTTCGAAAATTATAGAAAAATGGATTTGTACCTAACAATGATTTCAGCCAATGAAATAGCAATGACAAAAATTGAACCCATATGTTGACAAAAATAGAACCTATATCTCTTTAATTTTATAAATAAATAAGACACTAATACACAATGAATATAATAAACATTAAAAACTAATCGATCCCATGGACAAGGGTTGCCAGTTGTTCGTATCATCATCACTTATAATTAATTACCAAATCCAATAATAAGGCACAACTCATTCAATAATAATCCATTCTTTTTATAATGCGACCAATAATTCAATTTTGGCCTGTGAAGAAAAACCAAACATTTCAACAACTCAATAATTCAAGCAAGAGCAAGAAGTTGTTTGTCAATTATTCGACCAAACGAGAGTCTTCTTGTTCCCATTAGGACCGTGTTACACAATATTGATCTAAATTATTCGAACCATTATTAAAATGAACCCGAAATGGTAAATTCAAAATCAATGGCTGAATGTTGTGCAAATCTAATTGGGAATTAAATAGATGATATAAAGTGCTACAACTCCAAACTTCACCATAATTTTTCACTATAATTTCCCATATCGAGCATTGTCATTTGATAACCTCTCTCAAACAAAATCAATTTTTCACTATAATTGAAATCAAAGGTTCAAACTAGAGTACATCAATCATCCTAACTAGAAACTTAGCTTCGAATCATCTTTGAAAAATGCGAACAATAAATTTAAGTTATCACTGGGTTTTGAAAGTGAGAATTGTTATTTCGCCCCTTTTAACACGGGACATAATAATGTGGGGGTCACTATATTTATGTGAAAACGCATAATGAGTAGGCATGTAAAATGAACATATCATATCCACCTTACTCAAATTTGGCATCTCAAACCCCACACGTACATATAGAGAGACATGTAAAATGAACATCATATCCACCTTATTTTATTCTTCTTTTCTTTTGGAAATAGTAGGCATGGTATCATATTATATATAATTTTCGTGCACAATATTAATTAAATTATTGATTCATATTGCTTTTTAGACTAATAACATGGGAGACTTTTGGTATCCATTGATCACTTTCATCTTGAGCCAGAAATTTTAAATTCATTGTTTTAGAATACATTCATTGTTCTTTCTAAAAATCTACCTCTTCCACACCCTTCCTTCCCTGTCATCAATGGGAATTCATAGGCCCGTCTTGACATCCTTGGCGAGTCAGGTTCTGGAAAATCCAGATTTCCAGGATTTCTGGTATAATGAACTCATCAAGAACAAAAAGTTTGAAACGTTTCCTGGCCATGCAAGGCTCATTCAAATCGCCTTCGAAATCAGACTAAAATTTAGCTCCCGTGGCAAAGTAATTTATTTACTAAAGAATCTTGAGGATTCAGCTTTAAATTGCCTGTCCGACAGTAGACCAGATTACAAGAAACATTTCAAGCTTTTATTTGTATTGTTGCAAGAGTTTGGGGAAGAATTTGCAGCCCCAAAGCTGGTTATGTCCAAGAGTAGTCCTGCAATTTTTATTGACTTTCTCCGCCAAATTATAGAAGCAATACTAAATATTGAGCCAGATTTCATTTTTTCAGTCAAGGGTTCAATTGATACTCTTCGGAATAAGGTTGATTTTCTTATCACCTTTACCGGGGATACACTATCGCTGCAGCCCTCTGAAGTACGTTTTAATCTATTCACAAGCATCGAAGCTGTGCTCAAAGAGGTAGGAAGTTTCTTATATTCATTCTTTTTTGTCAGGGATCCAGTCCTGGCACCTAGAATGGATTTGGAACTTTCTTAGTTGTTACGAAAATTTGAGCTCATAGAAGCAAATATCAAGGAGCACTGCATCGCTGTCTCAAACATGCCAAGTCGTACAACTCGAAAGACTGCTGTGGTTTCATTCTTCATTGTTGATTCTCTCCTTGATGATCTCACTGACCTACTCAATCACAAGGCTGACAAGATTGTTGGTGTGAACGATCAAATATTAACGCTCCATGACGAGCTAATGTTCTTGCGATCCTCCCTCACAGTCACAGATATAACGTTGCAGCAACATGCGGAACTTGAAGAACTCGTGACACAAACCGCAAACATTGCATATGAAATTGAATACGTTATCAACTCATTTTCTCCTGTCTGGTATCTCACCCTCAGGCTCCCACAATTCATGTACGAGATCAAGCTTATCAGGATGGGTATCAAAAAAATGGAGAACAATATTGACACTGGAATTATACAAGTTGAAAATTATCCAACTGAACAAGTATTGTCGCAAGATAAAAGCCCTCTCAATTTAGAAGACATTGTTGTGGGGTTTGATAACAAGGCGACCGAAATTGCAGAACAACTTGTTAGAGGACCAGAACACCTACAAATTATTTCCATCTTTGGGATGCCTGGAGTTGGTAAGACCACTTTAGCAAAGAAACTATACTATGACCCCTCTGTTGTCCATCATTTTGACAAGCGTGCTTGGTGCGTTGTTTCTGAAACATATAATAAGAGAAATATGTTTATTGACATTTTGATGTCAGTAAAGGATCAAGACAAAGAATCGATTTTGCAAATGGATGATGAAAGCTTGGTTGAGGCGCTCCACAAAAGTCTAATAAAAAGGAAATATCTCGTTGTCTTTGATGATATATGGGATTTAGATGCATGGAATGATTTTGGAAGATATTTTCCAGACAACAAAAATGGAAGCAGAATCTTATTCACCACTCGGCACAAAGAAGTTGGTTTGGAAGCTTCGCATCATAGTGTCGTCAATGAACTTCCTATCCTATCAGAAGTTGAATGTTGGGAATTATTGCAGCAGAAAGTGTTCCACGGAGAGCATTGGCCTCAAGAATTGCTAAACATTGGGAAGCAAATTGCAAAATGTTGTCATGGACTACCACTTGCAGTGGTCGTCATAGCTGCGGTTCTTGAAAAAATGGATATGAAAGAACACCTATGGCACAAAGTTGCAAGAAGTTTGAGTTCAGGTATATCTGAAGACCCAAACAATTTCATGAACATATTAGAGCATAGCTACAAGCATTTACCAATGCATTTGAAACCATGTTTTCTTTACTTTGGAGCATTCAAAGAACACAAAGAAATATCAGTGAAAAGGTTAATATCGCTATGGGTTAGTGAAGGATTTATAAAGAAAGAAGAGAGAAAGAGCTCAGAGGATGTGGCCTATGAATACCTTATGGATCTAATTAATAGGAGCCTGATACAAGTTGCCAAAAGAACATCTCTCGATGGAGTCAAAAGTTGTAAAATTCACGATCTACTGCATGATATGTGCTTGAGGATAGGTAAACAACAAAACTTTCTGAAAGAGGTCCCAAAGTAAGTTCTCTGACTCTTCTTTTCTCTTTCCGTTTTTTCCATTTGTGTTATAGCCTCTAACGACTTTTGAAATTTTTTATGATAATATCAATGCTGCCTCTGTTGACAATGATCATTTGATCTGATTCTGCTGCTACCACTGATGACGATCCACTACAACGGTTCTTCAGTTCATTTTCAATAGATGTGCAACGATATTGTCTGACTACCAACGTCTACTCAAGTCCTTTTGCCCCGAATGTACGCTCTTTGTTAGGCCACTTTTATGCTCACTACAAATTCATCTTGTGCAGCTTCAAACTTCTGAGGGTCTTGGATATGTCTGGCAAAAACTTCAAATCTAATGATCTAACTGGAATTGAATTGCTGGTTCACTTGAGGTACCTGGCAGTTCCATGTATACTGCGATCAATAGAAAGGCTCCACAAACTAGAATTTCTATATGTGGACAATAGAGAAGAAGTTGAAATACCTGATTTCCTTCTTGATATGGTGAACTTGAGATATTTGCTATTCAGGAGCCACGCACGGTTCAGTAAATCTTCCAGTCAACGAGCAACTAAGGATGAGAGCTTCCAAGAAAATAACCTACAAAGTATTTCTTCTCTTTTTATTTCCAATAAAATGGATGAGAAAATTTTGAGATGTTCACCCAATCTTCGCAAACTGAAATGCTTTCTCACGGAAGTTCAGGATTTGGGCTTCCTTAATCGGCTCGAATCACTTAAATTATCAGTCCATCGTGATTATGTGAGACATTTGATCCGTTTGCCACTGAATCTCAAAAAATTGACTGTGAGTGGCTTTTATATGTCTCGGGAACAAATGAACATAATTGGGAGATTGCCGAACCTTGTAGTTCTCAAATTACGAGAAGGTAGCTTTCATAGAAGACAATGGAACACAACTGAAGGCGAGTTCCAACAACTGCAATTCTTGGAACTATTTTCGGTGCAGAATACAGAATGGAATGCATCAAGTGATCATTTCCCCAGATTACAGCGGCTAGTGTTGAGACATTGTAAGAGTTTGGAGAAGATCCCTTCCAGTTTCTGTGATATTCTCACGTTACTGATTATTGAAGTACATCACTGCCAGCAATCTGTTGCAGAATCTGCTATGCAAATTCAGGAAGAACAACGAGACATGGGAAATGATGAGCTTCAAGTCATTATCTCAACTTGAACAGAGCATCAGTTGCCTCTGGTATACATACTATTCCCTTTTTGTTAATTCAATTGCATTTTGGACTCTCTTTTTTCTTGCAGCAGACTCTTTTGAGAATACTTTCATAGACACTTCAAATTGCAGTAAGAGACATAATATTATCCTTGTTCTCATTTGATCGATCACTTGCTCACTATGAGAATTTGTTTGGCTGTGTAAAACTAAAACGAGACATCAAAAGACTTGCTACTCTATTTTTATCTCGGTTTCATAGTTGAGAGTAGAGGCCATCTCTATTTATGCTGTATAGATTGTTTTCTATATTTTCTTGACCACGGTACTCAACCTACACTATATGATAAATTTAAAATTCTGTCAAATCTTTCCGAACCATCACAAAAACGTCTAGGATAGTACAATCTAGAAGAAAGGTTGAATAGCAATCAAAGTTTAAACAATGAAATATTTTTTAGAATGTCAAAATGTTGCTCAAAAAGTTTTATTAACGAGCTGACATTGTTGTGTAAGAATAGAGATTGTAATCGTTTTGAATTCTATTTGTTTTCTTATCTAATTTTTATTTTAGTTTTTTTTGTCATGGTGGATGTTGAGTTGAACGGAATTAACTTTCATGTAAATAATTTCGTCTGTCCACTCATCATTTTCGGTAGTTTGGACAAAAAATGATAAGATTGGCTCTCATCGGATCTAAACAATCTTCTCTTTTTTAACATAAGGAGATAAATAATTCATTGCAATTGGTCAAAATCCTAGGCGTCTAAAGCACAAAAATAGAGGAAAATTTGAAACTTGTCATAAAATGGGTATCTCGATTTACTATTTGTACATGTTATTATTAATTTTTCGTTAAAAAAAAAAAAAAAAAAAAAAATTATAACGATATCTTATAATATTTATAATTAAGAAATAATTATTAATTAATTAAATATAAAATTCTTAATATAGAAAAAAGTATCTAATACATCTAAGTGAACAGACGAATGGACCAACAAGGTTGACATAGTTAAAGTTTAGGGACCTTTTGCAGTGTATAGTTTAGGGACCAACCGTGTTTTGTAGATGTTGATGTGACGCCTCGAATTACATTGGAACTCAAGAGTCACTAATTTTTCTTTCATACAAATAATGTAGCAGAATATTTTCGTAATAACAGAAAAATATGTAAACATCTAATTAATTTTATAAGCATTAAAAAGAATGAATATCCAAATGGTCTTTAACAAAAGATACTAAAATTTCCAATAAAATCTTTAAAAATAAAGCTAAACATGTAGAAACTAATGTTTGAAAATTAATTACAATTTCAAATAATTAAAGAAACCCTCTATAAAATTTTGTAAGTTATTAATTTGACAATCCATTGCACAGCAACAGCTCAACTCGCCACACGTCCCGCACAAGGTCCAGGTATTGTTATAGCGACCGAATTTTTTTTTTCGTCTTTAAGTTTTCAAGAAAATAAAAGTTTAGCTTTTGGCGTCGCTATGAACTTTCAAGTATGATTTAAAATAGTTTAGTCGCGATAATTTATGCACGAGTTTGCCTCTTATTTTCATATGACAAACATGAAATTTTTATTAATCACCGAGACAAATTAAATTTTCATAACTCGAATAATTTTTTTTTTCACGAATTAATTTTGGTTTAATTGTAGAACAATTGTTTAAGTTAAAAATCATTTTCTCAACCCACATTTTGCTATTTATGTAGCTTAACGTCGACCCCATTTCAGCCCATTTATTCTTCCGTGTTTTAACCCAAAACTCGATCTACCTAACTGCAAGAAAATATCCTCCCATACAGTCCATAAACCCAGCCATAATTTAGCTCACAAACAGTCCCTAAAACTCAAGATTAAACCACCCATGACCTCCCATCTTTTCAGCCCATTATCCACCCATTTTCCCTCACACTTTCAACACCTTTTTACCCATTTATTTTCAGATAAAATCCTTGCCATTTATTCTACAAAAAACTGTCCAACCTACCCCCATGTTGTAGAACTTAAAAATAAAAATGTAGTCGATGACAGGATATGATGATGAACAAGATCTTTTGCAACATTTTTTCTCTTCCACGAAAATATAACAAAATCCTGCTTCCGAAAATAACAGGATTAGAGGCTGCTCATCTTCCTAGATTGCCGAATTGGCCTGATAGATTTCTATTTAAACAAATAATACAAATTACTTTTGTTACTATTTTGCTCTGATATTTGAATATGTTGGTCCCTTTAGATCCCAACCAACACCAAACAAAAGTACAAGAGATTTGTTTTACCCACAAAAGGACTCGGATGTTCAGCCAAAAGGCCTAATCACCCACCTCTTTAAGGTTTTGGTTCTTGCGTTCAGAAATGCCATTTGATTGAGGTGAATATAGAGCCGTTGTTTCATGAATAATGCCAAATTTTGAACAAAAATCTTCAAATGATGCTCCATATTCTCCACCTCTATCACTATAAATAATTTTATTCGTTTGCTAAGTTGATTTTCAACCCCATTCTTGTAGTGTTTAAACACTTCCAAGGTCTCGTCTTTGCTTCTTAGCAAATATACATAACAGTATCTCGTGCAATCGTCAATAAAAGTAATAAAATACTTTTTTCCATCTCTAGTTTGCACAAATTTTAAGTCACAGATATTACTGTAAATTAATTCTAAAGATATTGTGTTCCTTTCAACCAAGTGAAACGGTGTTTTGGTTAACTTAGCATCTACACAAGTTTCACACTTGTGATTAGGATCAAAATATAAAGAAGGCAACAAAATTAAATTTATTAATTTGCGCACAGCTTTAATCTATAATGACATAAATAAGATGACTCAATCATATAAGCAGAAGAATTTATATTCTTATTATTATTGCTTGATTTGGGTACAATAGTAAGGACGTTCAACTTGAATAGACCACCACTCAAATAGCCATCTTTCACAACAAATTTTTAGTAAGTACAAACATATCAGCCATAAATACAAGTTTAAACCCATGTTTACTAAGTAAAGACCCAGAAACAAGATTTTTGCAATGTCGGGCACATGAAGTACATTGTTGAGGACGAGTTCTTTTGCTGTTTTCATGACACTATATACTCCATATAGTGTATTGTCTAGCCCATTCAGAATGTAGTTTTTGCAAAGAAAGTCAGAATGCTTCCATGCATCCAAGACAATGATCGACTCTCGATTATTATCTCATTCTTGTACAATAGGAGGATCTTCTGTTAGAAACCTAGCCAAATTTAGTGTAGTAAGATAGAACAACATTTTCTGTTGCCATCTCTTGAAATCAATCCCACTAAATTTCTCCGACTTCTCTCCACGAGGAACATGAATCGATTGGATGAGAATGTTCATTGATGGAACCGCATTGGGTGTCATTTGTAGGAGAAACAACTTTAGTCCCATTTGTATCTATTTCTGTATTTAAAATAAAAGATCAACACTTAAGATTGCATAATATAATTAGTATAACAAAACTAATTAAATTTTAGTACATGATTATTTAATAATTTCAATATATGACTTTTCAAAAGTCAGCATATGATCATTCAAAATTCAGTATGTATCAATTAAATTGAATTTGATTTAAGCATATGATTATTTAATAAATTAATTCAGAACAATAAGATCAGCAGATTTTTAAGTGGATGTTAAATCATATGACAAATAGTTTAAGTTTTAGATATTGAAAGCAATTGATTCAAAAAGTTATTTTACAGATACTTTGATGATATACACTTACTTAAAATATAAAACTGATGTAAAATTTTTATTCAAACCAGTAACAAATTGAAATTAGATTTAACGTATACTAATGTACAGAATAAAAATGCATGCAATAAATTTCCTGATATCGTACAAAATCAAATTACTAGAATATAAAATGCACGTAAACAAATTTTAGAATTAAGCTTGAATAATTGATCAAAAAATAAATTACACATCTTTAAAACATGGAACATTCAGAACATTAAATTCTACTTATATTATAGTATGAAGACCACTTTAAATTTGGACCATAAACTTATTTTTTCATTTTTCTATAATGCACACTGTTTTTTTTTTTTTTTTTTAATATTAATCAGAACATGCATATATGAATGAAAATTCGTTTCTTAAATTTCATCTTAAGAATGTTGGTTTAAATTAATAAGTGATGCAAAGTATATTCTAATTTATTAATGCACATAAATCATAAATGACTCACTTGAAACTAGAATAGTGCAGAAAATTAAAATAACAAAAGTGGTGGACCTAGGCAAGAGCTAAACTTTTTGACATTAAGACGAAATTGCCCCGTACAGGTGCTCACGATTGGATGGCAAACATCTTCCAAAATACAACAATCCCTTCTCGAGAAAACAGCAAACCGAGGAAATGTTTATACTTTCTCTTTTATGCAAGGACGGATGCAAGATATTTGAAAAATGCATAGTGCAGAATAATATATTTGATAGTTCAAATTTTTCTTGTACCAATTTGGAATCTGCAGGGACTAATTTATAGAATGCCAAAAGGCAACACTTGAAATATCAGTTCTGAAAAGTTGTTGTCTAAATTGATGTGTCTCTTAAGGAGACAGATTTCAGAATCTTCTAGAAAACAGGACATGTGTCCCATTCTAATGATAGATTTATATGAACCACGTGTCAACAAGTGATTGGAGATATAATAATTTATATGTCAATTAGAAAGATAATTAAATAAAATAAATAATTATTTAATTTATTTGTCCAAGAAGTTTATATTGGGCAAAGCCCAATCTCGATACCCGCCGAATCCAATAGGGTCTAGGTCTCTCCCCTTCCAAAGACTTGTGGTACCCATTGGATTATATAAATAGATAAAAAAAACATATCCATCTTCCGATGCGGGACAAGGTTTCCTCATTTCTCTCCAATTTACCTTTTTATATTTCAAGTTTAATGTGCCCACTTTTGGCTTAAATTTCTTATTCACCCAGAAATAGTTTTGCACAACGAAATATACAATAAACATCTACTCGTGGAGTAGATCGTGCTAAACCAATGTCGCACCTCAATTGGTTAATGGAACCCACTCAAATATTTGGTCAAAGTTGGTCAAATCCAACTTAATAATTTTTAATTTAAACACCATTTCCAACAAAAATCAAAATAAAACTTAAAAAAATTGCCTAAAAGTCACCTGCAAGTAACTTGTTTCAAATTAGGTCAAAACAAATTTCAAAATTGTCAATAACTCATACTCTTTATCAAATTTTTATATTAATCCCAAAATTATCCATATGATCCATATTTCTCACATATCGCCGCAGCCGCCACCACCACCACCACCACCACCACCACCGCCGCCGCCACCAAGTCAAGAGAACATTCCAAGATATTATTCAGATCCGAATCCATCATATCAGAATTTGGCTCGGTACCAAAACTTTCTTTCTTCGTGATGGACTACAGAAATCGTTGGAGACATGAAATTCTTGGAACCCATAGCCACTTGTCGGATTTTTTTAGCTTTTAAGTTGTGATCTTTTTCGTTGTTCTCTTTTTCTTCACAATCACTTCAAGCAATGATGTCATCTTTCTCCATTGAGCATCTTCTCGCAAAATCTGAAAATTCATAAGCACAATTCAAAACAAAAATTAGAACCCATTTACAAAAATTCATAAAAAATCTCAGAAGTACTTAAATCAAGAAACTAAATGAACAAACCTAAAGGGCTATTGGCAGAGGTACTGGGGTAAAAAAATATGGGAATTGTGTGTATGGGGGGTTTGGAAAAAGGGTTTCCACTGAAACTTCTTCTTGCTCAAGTATTAGATTATGAATTTCTAATATTTGGATTAACGGGTCTTGTGGAAAGTGGAGAAGGGGATCTATTCGAATAAGCTGCCATTGATGAAAGAAATTCTACACTAGACAGTAAAGACTGCGAGTGAACAAAATATTTTTGTGAGAAGAAAGAAATTCTTGAATAATTATGAATGTTTTGCGTAGATCAACTAATTTGATGAAGATAATGAATGTGGATTTGAGAGAATGGTAACGGGCAGTTTAGTAATCAAGAATGAGAAACAGTATCATAAACACATTTGTATATTGATATTGTATTATAGAAAACATTAAAAAAGATTTGTTTGATGAATTTTTGTAGAGTTGTCATGATTTGTTGTTGTAAATAGCAACTTGAATTTATGTAGGAATGAAAAAGTTCGATGTGGGCATTGCTATGACAAAAGTTGGCCATTAGATTATTCTTTGTGTTGATAATTAGTCATGTGTGTTGTTTGATACTGTATTATAGAAAAACAGTATCACACAAAACAGTATCATAATAGAAATAAGCATAGAATTTGCATATGTGCTCAGAATTTTTATCATAATATGTTTTCGGAATGGTCTTGATGAGCCGTTCAAGACCAGTGGCAAAGCCACCGTGTATGATGGATTTTAGCTGTTTAAAGTCGTCTCTTTAGCTTAAAATGACAATCTTTAATTTTTTTTTGTCAAAACAGTATCATACAAACTAAAACAGTATTACAGATAAATATACATTAGTATATTAGTATCAGACATGAAAATATCTTAATAAAACAGTATCACATATACAAACTACAACCTAATAAAATAACAGTATTATAAATTAAATAACAGTATCATAGGTTGAAACATTATCATAATAAAACAATATCAAAGATAAAAATATGGTATAAGTATACTGTTACCACCCAAATTTGATAAGACCTCCACGTCAGCAAAAGCCCAACGAGATTCCCATGTATAGGCCCAGTAAGGGCCCCGTAAATTTTGAAAGGGGCTTCGGAGGCCCACCAGACACCTTAGCCTTCTGTAGTTAGATTGCCGCATTCCATGCCGAACCATAGGGCCTCGCAGGGCTTCATATCAACCTTAACTGGCAGACAACACGATATTCTGGAATGACCAGAGAGATAATTGAAGACATATTGCATTGGTTTAGCGCACGGATCCTCACAAGAAAACAGAATCATAATCTTCTAAAATCATGCAACGTGATAAGCTCAAATAAGGCAGAGTCAATCTTGGAAATTACCTTAACAAGGAAAGATCCTTATCCCATAAGGAAAGAGGATCCGATTGAATAACTGATTGGTTGGTTACCTAAATCATTGAGGACTCTTGTGCTATAAATACGACGTCTCCGGTTGTTCCAAGGTACGCTCTTTTTGCACTTAAATCCTACCCTAAACTCTGTTCAAATCTCTGTCTGCTTGTCTCTCCCACACCCAATTACTTTGCCCCCCCCCCAACCACCACCACATGTATTATACTATATACCAGTAGTTGACTTGATCGTCGGAGTACCAACGATCGCCGGACCCTTTTTCTCTAGAGATTTTAATGCCTAACGATTGTCTGAGTGTGCAGGTAACACACAGGTTGGCAGAAGAGTGACTGGAGATCTGTTGGCACGTGGACGTTGGAGGTTCTGACGTCAACAGATTGGCGCCGTCTGTAGAAAACGAAAAACGTTACACAGCCTAAATCTTGTAGTAAAAACGTGTTTTCTACCCAGAAGAGCATGGCAACCGAACATTCCATGGATGAGAAAGTTGAATCCCACCACACTGATATGCGGCAGGAAAGCATTCAGGACCTACAAAACGTGACCCGTCGCAAAAGGAGAAGACAGCGATAGAAGCGAACGGTTGAACAGGAGAACCAAGACCTAAGGCTGGACAACGCCCAGATGAAGGCAGTGATTGAACTGTTGGAGAATGAATCCCTCCAACATGGACCCAAGGGCAATCGTGCTCGGAGAAGCCCTTCACGATCTGGTTCACTGGAAATCCACTGATCCCAAGGGAACCTACCTGTTTCTAACGACTAGAACCCTCGTAACTTCGCTTCGAAGCCCTCGTAGGGTGACCAAAGGAAAAGACCTCTCCCAGAGTGGGAAAGCTGCCCCCGTTCGTATTGCTAGTGTGTTCGACAGGTTGGGGGTGGGATCCTCCATAGCACTACCCCTCCATAGCACCACCCCTACCCGTACACAGCAGGAGCAGCGAGCACAGCGAGGCCCGAACGGAAAGGAAGAAAGACCCGAAGTAGAGTCATGAAAAAAATAAAGAGGAAAAAGAGAGGCTGGAATGTTACGAGGATGACAATGACGAGAATCTCCCGTTCACCAACTACATGAAGGCCATGGAGATACCCGCAAATTTTTGAATGCCTCCCATGGACAAATACAACGGGAGGGGCGACCCCATGGATCATATAAACACATATAAGACGAAGCTCCAAGGCTAATCCCCTGAGGTGAAATGTCGGAACTTCCATACCACGCTCGCATCTGACGCAAAGAGATGGTACAATAAGTTGAAACCGGGGAGCATCCGCAGCTGGCCTTAGCTGAAAATGACGATGATAGCTGACATTTCCCAGCTCAACAACATTCGACAGAAGGAAGGAGAAACCATCAAAACCAACTTCAAGAGGTTCAGCAACGTTATCAACAAGATCAAGATGGTGATCGATGAAAAAGCCTTGGATGCACTGGTGACTGGACTACACATGTGCACTCCCTTCTGGAGGAATGTACAGAATAGTCAACCAAAAACCTACAGTTAGCTGTTGGACTTGGCCCAGCATGAAATTCAATCAGAGAAGACGATCGAGAACAAAGAAAAGGCTGAGAGGGAGAGAGGAGATCGCTACAAAAGGGAAGGGCGACGCTCTCCCAAACCTCGTTTCTCTCACTTTCAGAGAATGCGCTCCCCTGGACCTCCAAACAACCATTACAAGAGGTTCAATCAAACAGAGGTGGCCCCCGTTTCCCACCCCAGAGCGCCTGTAGTGGCCTCCATGCCAGCCACGACACCACCCAAGTTCTATCGTATACACAGGACTAGGGTGCATAATACAGAAGATTGCTCGGATGTGAAGAAATTGATCAATTGCAGGACCCACGGATAGGGAGAAGGGAATCGACCCGTACGAGGACGTTGAGGACCGCCCACACAGGGACGAAGACCTCCTCTTCGGCACCAGAACCATGGACCCCAACGTGGGGGAGGTGGAAATGACAGAAATAGGAAACCGCCGAGGATGGAGGAACCCGCGAGAGCCTCCCCTGTTCGGAAGATAAACACGATAATAGGAGGGCCCTATGTCGGAGGGCACACGATAAACTCGCGGTGGAACTATGCAAAGGTGGCAAGAGAAGAACCCATAGAAAGTTTGCAAGTTCACGGACACCGACCAAGAGCACCGCAAATCTCGTTTACTGAAGAAGACGAGGCGGGCATACACTACCCACACTGCAATGTCTTGGTAGTCCGTGCCGTCGTTGCCAGAAACAGCTTGGGACGGATGCTGGTTGATGATGGACGCACCGTGAACATCTTGTTCAGAAGTGCCTTTGATCAAATGGACATGGATCATGAACCAACGGCCATTTCGGAACCACTATTCGATTTCACAGGAGATAGCCTCGTCCCGAGAGGAATGATCACCATTGCAGTAGACTTCGGAGAACCTCCATGCCACCTTAAGAAGTTCATAGAGTTCTTGATAGTGGACACTCGCTCTGCCTACCACGGAGTACTTAGAAGGTCGGTGTTGAAGGATTTACAGGCAGTCACGTCCATACACCACTTGGCAATGAAATTTTTGACACCCGAAGAGGTGGCCAAAATTTGCGGCAATCAAATGGAGGTGAGGGCCTGTTTTATGAATGCACTGCAGAAAGTTGCAAAATGCGAGGATATCACCCCAAGAGTAATGACCATACGGTCGAAACCAATGGAAGGTGATCGCGAGAGGATAGACGAGGAATTGATATTAGACGAGGGTCTGGACCCTCGGATCATAGGCTCAGACTCCCTTGCCTCCCCGGCCGAGGAGCTAGAAGCATTCCCAGTGAATCCCTCCAAACCAACCTAGATGTTGCAGGTGGGGAAGAAACTTGAAGAAAAAATAAAGGAGGAACTAAAACAGTTCCTCCGGGAGAACGTTGACATCTTCGCATGGAAGCACAACGATATGGTGGGGATTGACCCGTTTGTGGCGTGTCACGCCCTCAAGGTGGATCCGAAAGTCCGCCCCAAGATTCAGAAAATGAGACCTCTGAGTGCTGAAAGGTATAGTGCCTTGAAAGAGGAAGTTGACAAGTTGTTAGCCAACGGGTTCATCAGAGAAGCAGTTTACCCCCAATGGGTATCCAACCCAGTGCTAGTAAGGAAGAGTACCAAGAAGTAGAGGGTCTCGGATCTGAACCAAGCATGTCCTAAAGACAGCTTCCCATTACCGCGCATCGACCAGCTGGTTGATGCGACTGCTGGCCACAAGCTACTTAGCTTTATGGACGCATACTCGGACTACAACCAGATCTCGATGTTTGCAAGAGACGAGGATCACACTTCGTTTATCACGGACCAAGGGTTATACTGCTATAGGATGATGCCCTTTGGCCTGAAAAATGCAGGAGCCACATCGGTTAGTAAATTGCATATTCGCAGGACAGATTGGGAACACTATAGAGGTATACGTCGACGATATGCTTGTGAAAAGCGTGAACGCCAAAGACCACATAGGGCACTTAAGAGGGATGTTGAGAGGTCCTTCGTAAATATCGCATGAAGCTTAACCCCTTGAAGTGTGCGTTCGGAGTCGTATCCGGAAAGTTCCTCGGCTACATGGTCAACCAACGCGGGATAGAGGCTAATCCAGAAAAGATTAAGGCGCTCATTGAGATGCGATCACCGTCCTTCTCCAAGGAAGTCCAGAGCCAGACGGAAAGGTTAGCGGCCCTGAATCGATTTATATCCAAAGCGACCGACCGTTGTCAGCCCTTCTACCAGACCATCAAGGGAGGGAAGAGGTTTGAATGGACCGAGGAGTGTGAGAAGGCCTTCCAAGACCTCAAAGTCCTCATCGAAAAATCTCTGCTGCTGTCAAAACCAAAAAATGGAGAGACGCTGCACGTTTATCTCGCCGTATCCGATAAGGCAGTTAGCTCGGTCTTAATACGAGAAGAGGGCCCGGTGCAGCTTTCCATCTATTATGTAAGCAAAGCCATGCAAGACGCGGAAACAAGATAACCGAACGTGGAAAAGCTCGTCCTATCTTTGATCATTGCCTCCCAAAAACTCCAGTCGTACTTCCAGTCCCATAGCATAGACGTTTTGACGAACCTTCCTCTGAGACAGATACTCCAAAAGTCGGACACATCGAGAAGGTTGATGAAATGGTCAGTAGAACTCAGCTAGTTCGATATCAACTACAAACCAGGAGCTTCTATAAAAGGACAGGCTTTAGAAGATTTTGTAGCTGAATTCAGCCACATCTCCGAAGGTTCGCTCGAAGCCCGACCCCAGGACTTACCAACATGGAAGCTATATTTTTACGGATCCTCAGGCGAGGCAGGAGCTGGAGCCAGAATCTTGCTGGTTAGCCCTGATGGCCACAATCTCTACTGCGCGCTTCGCCTAGAGTTCAAAGCCTCCAACAATACTGCAGAATATGAGGCACTCCTAGCAAGCTTGAGGTTGGCACAAGAGATGAAAGTGGAGAAGCTCTAAATTCATAGCGATTCACAGCTGGTCGTCAGTCAAGTTATCAGAACCTTCGCGGCATACGAGCAATCCATGGTAGCATACCTGGCAAAGGCCAAAGACCTGTTATCCTACTTTGAGGCATACGAGCTCCTACAGATTCCACGGATGGAAAACGATTATGCCGACGCCCTCTCAAAATTGGCAAGCAGTAGAGACTCTGACTTGATGAAGGCTATCCCAGTTGAGAGACTCAACCGGCCCTCCATCGACGATATCTGATTCCCTAAGATGGATGAAGGAGATCATCGAATATCTGACCAACCAGGTACTACCTAACGACAAACAAAAAGCACAAAAACTCCGCAGAAGGGCAACGAAGTTCATGCTGCAAGACGAGATCTTCTATAAGAGGGGATTCGGCCACTCCCTTCTATGCTGTTTGACACAGGAAGAGGCAGTGAACGTAATGAAAGAGATACACGAGGAGATATTCAGTAACCATTCAGGAGGGATGGTCCTGGCACAAAAAGCCTTGAAACAAGGGTATTATTGGCCAACCATGAAGAAATATTCTCACAACCACGCAAGAAAATATGACAAATGCCAAAAATTCGCCACTATACCGAAGCTCCCAACTCAGAACCTTACCCCGGTCACCAGTCCCTGGCCTTTCGCTAAGTGGGTGATCGATTTCATTGGTCCCCTCCCTACAGGAATGTGTGGGGTCAAGTTCGCGATTGTAGCGGTGGATTACTTCACCAAGTGGTGTGAAGCCGAACCTTTGGCCAAGATCACGGAAGAAAATGCATGGAAATTCGTGTGGAAGAATATTGTCTGCCGCTTCGAGATTCTTCACTCTCTTGTCTCTGACAATGGCACACATTTCACAGGAATGAAGTTCAACTCGAATTACGAGAACCTTGGCAATTGAAGGGATTTTTCCACCCCCTACTACCCCCAGTCCAATGGCCAGGTAGAAGCCATGAACAAGATCATCAAGCATACCCTTAAACAGAAACTAGAGTCCGTGAAAGGAGGATGGGCTGAAGAACTACTCGAGACTCTATGGTCCTATCGGACCACCTCTTGGACAGTTACTGATGAAACTCCTTTCTCCATGGCGTACGGGACAGAGGCAATGATTCACATCGAAATAGGGATACCATCTCCCAGGCACCTGCACTTCGACGAGGTGACCAACGAGGATTTATGCAGAGCAAACCTGGATTTGCAAGATGAGAGACATATGGACTCGCAGCTGTGTCTCGCAGTTTACCAGCAGAATATGGCCCGATACTACAACTCCAAAGTCCGGGGCAGGGGTTTCCATATCAACGACTTCGTCTTGAAGAAGGTATTCCAAGTCAATAAAGAGGTAGGGGCCGGAACATGAGAAGGACCTTACAGAGTCATTGTAGAAATCCGCCCTGGAACTTACAGATTGAAAGATTCGGAAGGCAGGGAAACGAGGCACCCTTGGAACATCGCCCATTTGCGGTCGTATCATCAGTAGTTTTATTTTCCATTATTCAATTTTCTAGCATTTTGTCTGGTGCTTTGAGACTCCGCACCTTCTAATAAAGTTCGTCGTTCTGTGAATCAAAAGTGTTCTCCATGCAAAACAAGTAAAAGCAATTCAGCAGCGAGGAAGTGTGGTTCGCGGCCAACTCTTTCAACTCGCTGGATAAACATTCAACGCGTAATCAAGCAAGTAAAAGCAATTCGACAGCGAGGGAGTGTGGTTTGCGGCCAACTCTTTCAACTCGTTGGATAAACATTCAACGCGTAATCAAGCAAGTAAAAGCAATTCGACAGCGAGGGAGTGTGGTTCGCAGCCAACTCTTTCAACTCGCTAGATAAACATTCAACGCATAATCAAGCAAGTAAAATTAATTCGACAGCGAGAAAGTGTGGTTCGCGGCCAACTCTTTCAACTCGTTGGATAAACATTCAACGCGTAATCAAGCAAGTAAAAGCAATTCAACAGCGAGAGAGTGTGGTTCACGGCCAACTCTTTCAACTTGCTGGATAAACATTCAACGTGTAATCAAGCAAGTAAAAGCAATTCGGCAGTGAGAGAGTGTGGTTCGCGGTCAACTCTTTCAACTCGCGGGATAAACATTCAACGTGTATGTAAACAAATAAAAATGGTACATTTCTATCAGCCCGCATTATCAGATAAAACAATAAAAGATGAGGCGTATTCAATGGCCTACATTTACAAGTAAAAAAAAAAAAAGCAAGACAGGAAAAAAACATAGAGAGTCCTTAAATCTCAGTCGAGGACCACTGGTTTCGCGCGGCCAGAGGCCTCGAGTTTGGCCAGTAGACCCCGAGCCTTCGACAGCTCGGTCAGCGCTTTGTTCAATTCCTTGTCTTTGGCATAAACCATGTCTTGACAAGATTTTAGTTGTGACTCTGCTGTTTTTTGAGCATCGACACATGCCTTTTGGATCGTCTTGGCTTTAACGATATCGTACGTTGCGCGAGCCCTGGCCTCTTCGAAGAATGCGAGTTTCTTCCGAAGATCTTTGTTTTCTGCGCGCAACGCCTCAACATCTTCATCTTCCCCAGCGGTAGAGCGCAATTTGTCAATCTTCATCTCCAACAATTTATACATCTCGCAGTTAAGTACGTGACTGCAGGAGGTGTACATTTCAGCTAGTTTCAACAACTCAGTCAATTCCACGTCATCTACCACCCTCCCGAAGACAGAGGTCCAATACTTATGAACTGAGGCCGTAGCGTTGGCAACTGGGGGTGGGAGCTTCCCTAGAACCACTGGGTCCAGCTTGTCCCGACGGGACCTGACGTTGATAAACTCATACTTGCCAAGGGAGGAGGGAGGGGGGCCGGAATGCCTCCTCTCCACTATTGGCGCCTGCCTTTCTCTTACTCGATTGTCCAACATTTACCAACGAAGGCACGGGTCTCACAGGAGATGAGGCAGAAAGCGCTCTCGATGTCATCTCCGGCGCTAGAGGGATAACGGAAGGGCCATCCACCGTTACCTCTGGCGCTTGCAAAACAGTAACCCTGGGATCAGACGTCATGGAAGGTATTGAAGGGTGAGGGGGAATGTCATCCACAACCCTTCCACGTCTTATCTTGAACTTTGGGACACTGGAAAAATAAAAGCCCGACATGTCCAGCGGTAACCAAAACTTGAGTATGGTAGTAAGAAAGCAAAGATGAAAAGAATAGGGTGAAATCCTTCGAACATATATATAGGCGCGGTGGAATACTAACAGTCGAAATAAGCGCACACCAGATAAACCCTAGGAAGATATAAAGGGTGCGTGAGAGTACGTACTTCGTAAAATTGTGTGAACATCAACGCATGGTAATACCACCAACGCCTATCCCACATGAAATCGTCAAGGTTGATAACACCGTGAGGCAGATGAGGGCTGCCTAATGTCTTATGCCTCGCATCGCGAGATCACCAAAACTTCGACGAGGGGAAGGACATTCGGAAAGAGGCGAACACAAGTATTGTCTATTCTCTGCGAACCGCCGAAGACCAGCGATACGCAATTCACCGCAAAATGTCAACAAGATCCGAAGCCACGGTATCACAAGCAATCAACACAAATGAAACAACCATGGGAATTTCGATACACTCGTGTTTTATTCAACATAATTCGAAGTACAGGACATAAACAAATGCGCATGATAATTATCCTACTATCCTGCCGCCTCTTTGGATCGGCACATATTGGGATATTAGATCTAGTAAGCCTATTCCCTGGTTTTCGTCACCTTGAGCATCATCAGGAGTTGGGGATCTGATTCCACCATGATCGGTAGTCCCCCAGAACCAACATGAGTTGATTTGGTAACTAATTAGGCCACGTTGCTCAAAAAATGCCGTTGACACCTTTTGACAGTGGCCCCCAGCCCCATCACCCAAATCAGGGACCCCCCGTTCGGGAAATGGTCAGGCTAAGGCTGCTAGGCCCAAACCTCCAGTACGTTTGGTCCCCTAAACGTTGATTAGGTGGGCGTTTGGTCCTCTGAACGTTGATTTTCCAATCGGTAGACATTTTGAATGCCGTTTCTTTACCCATAATTCCATAACACGATCGGATCGGTAGGCCCAATAACACGACTTAAGAAATTTTGGGACGCCAGAGTCTAATTCACACAATTTACTATAGCTACGCATGCACAGGGGACACGATAGAAGGCTCTCAATATATTCTTTATATATATAGAGAGGTTGCATTGGAACTACACACAAAGCAATGAATATGAATATTCCAAGGGAATTTGGAATGCCACACATATACGCTGCCTCCCCAGGACGTTAAAGACACTAACTCTTCAGATTCTACCATTAATGTCCAAGGAAGGGATTCCTAGATTTTAGGAGCTACCACCCCTTTTGCACGGTAATCCATAAAAATTTAATGCTGGGCAGTAATGCATAAAGAAGAACAGGTTTGATAATCAGTTCTGAAACATACAAGAAAAAAATGACAAGGCCTAAAGTTCAGATGCCCCGCCGCCTCTCTAAGGGTCGGCACATTGCGGGCCTTCCTCCACAACCGGTGGGGAGTTTGTTCATTGGCTTCACCAGGTTCGGTTTCAGGCGCCAAAACCTCGGTGGGGGCCTGTCGAAAGAAAGATATGTCCCACTTCGGATGGATTTTCGAGATCCGCTCCACCAACTGCTCGCCCCCAATGGTCATCAGGCGATGGGCGAGGTCCCGATACTCAGGCGTGTCAACAAACGCATCTTGGTATGCCTCCACCGTCCTAGCCTCAGCACCCGCGCATTCAACGCAGACTCTATCCAACTCCAGTCTTGCCTTGGTCAGTAACTTCTCTTTTTCTGTGATGACGAGTTCCATCCTGCTGATCGAAGCGGCTAGCGCAGTCTCAGCTACAAAGGCCCGGTCTCCAGCCAATTTCTGAGCCTCCTCGGCATGCTTCTGAGAAGCTTCGGCAGCCCTCTTCTGATCTCGGGCTTGTTTCCAACTCTCTTTGGTGGCCTTCAACTAGATCTCATACTTTCTCTTCATGTATACCTCCTTCGTCACAACCAAGTCCAGCTTGAACTGGAGACCCCTTTTGTCAAATTCCAGCTGTGACTTTTCGACTCTTCGGCCAGCTTTTTAGATTTGGCCTCCTCCTTGCAGTACTGACCATCAAAGCCTTCCAAGGTGCTGAACAATTCCTTGGTCATAACCAATCCCCGTATTAAGTTCATCTCTGCCATTCGCAGCCGCTCGCGAACAGTGGCTTCCTCGATGGCCTTCTCCCACTTTTTGTTCCAGTATTTGTGAATGCTCGTTGCAATCATTGCAGGGTAAGCAGGGAGAATTTCCATGACGGAGGTTTCCAGTTTTCTCTTGCGTTGGAAAATGTGGACAGGACTCTCCTGCCCAGACGAGGAGCCAGATCTTCTTGCACCTGACTCGATTTGCGAGCATTCTTCATAAATCCTCCCACATGTGCGAGAGCCTTCCTCTTTCACGATATTGCGTCACCTGTGTCCTCGAAAATTCTTTTTCTCTTATCCTTGGATGGAACAGGGTCGGGTGGAGGGCAGGAGAACGTAGGCGGGGGCAGAGGAGGAACGTTCTGGCTAGAACCGGGGGGATGAGAAGCTGGCGGGGGGACGGACCCTGATGATATAACATCATGGACTTTCCACAACGGACCAGACGCCTCATTCACAGGCGCCTGGGCAGAAGAACCTTCTCCACTTGTAGGGTGGGCAAGACGGAGCGTAAGAATATTCGTGAACCTGAAAGTTGTTAGCACAAACAACAATTTACAACACGTTTAGGCAATTATTCACATCGATGCCGAGATATCAAAACTTATAGGACTCACCCATCAGTCCGCAGCTGGCCAATAAATTGTCGTCCTTCAACAAGTTGTCGAGGCTCCTGAAGTCGCTGCTTAGAGCTCGCACCTTGTTCCACTTTGATCTCAGCTCTCCTTGGCCCCTCTTCGGGATTGGTGGCTTCCCGCAATCTGCAAAAACAAGCAATACATTAAGTAAGGAACTATGATCAAAATTCCATATAAATACGGCAGTATATACCAAGATCCCCGAATTGACGAAGGATAGACACATGGAGAAGATGGTCCTCTGGCATAAACTCCCAGCCACCACCTACAAATATGAATATTTTCTTCCAGTTATGTACTTTGTTGGGACTGTCGGTGGCCGTCCTCTATTTCTGGCCCGGCCAAGGAGAAATGTTATACCAACCCGCAGAACTGCAGGGTCGGTATATTGACTCAAACTTCCTTGGGGTTAGGTTCCCTCCCGCCTCGGCAATACCCCCACAAAATGTACGAAGCCACCATCTACCTCCAACCATTCGGTGTTATCTAGCAGGGGGCCAGATTCCAATCCTTCAGAACTTCGCGAAAGAAATGGTGCATAGGCAGGCGAAGGCCCTGCTGCATCGCAGGTTCGCAGATCCCGACAAATCCTTCAGGAGGGTCGTTAGCGCATTCCTCTGGGCCCAGAGCCCTGAGAATTACAGACACAGAAATATCATAGGATAGCCGTATATCCTCCAATTCTCCCTCGGTGATCCTCGAGCACGCCATGGACGCCTCGGTGGCCGACCGCCTGAGCTCCTCGTCAAGCGTCTTGGTTGCTGGGGCATCCCTCTTATTAAGCGACCCCCTCATCTCGGGCACCCCCGCATCCAGTTCCCTCTTTTCGATGGTCTCTTTAGACAGGCCAAAGGAACGAACCTCCATGCCACTTGTGGACGAAGCCGACTGGACTCCGGCTAAAGGCACCTGGTTGACTTCTCCTATGACTTTAGAGTAGGAAGATGATGAGGTAGATGTTGATGTTTCACCCTGAATACTAGGGTTCGTCCGAGCATCTGATTGATTCTGGGAATCGTCGTTTCCAGACGACATTTTAAACCCTTCTCTACCCAAGAAGCTGAGACCCCTAATGTCGTCGGAACGCGCAACAAGATGTTACCCCCACACTACAAAACCAAGAAATAACCGCAAAAGCAACCAACAAAACAAATCACTGCAACTCTCGGCACGCTTACCTTGAAAATGCAGTTGGAACGACGCCCACACTTGAATTTTCTTGATTACTGGCAAGACTTCTGCAACATTCACAGTGAGCACTAAAGAAAGAAGAAGTTGTAGGGAAAGAAGACGCCAAGCTTTATAAGTTAAGGCATCCCAATCCCTACCGTCCAACTTTCAAGCGTCATATCTGAACCGTCGGATAGTGGATGCGTGTTTCAAATTGGGCAATAGGCGGGAAACAGAACCCCAAGCGTTTTGTAAAACGACAGCGCACGCGTCTCATGTGCTCCCCCGTTGTCTGCCACGCGCCATTACATTAAATGTATACATCCTCTCACTCATGATTACCTGGCCATGGATTGACAGCCTTAATTGACAGTATCCCACCAACCGCGGCCACGTCACCTAAGGCATGATCTCTGAAGCCCTCACCCATCATAAATGTTTGGCCTCGAACTTGGGGGACTATACCAGATAAGAACCCAATTTACGAGGACCATACCCGATAACCACAAGCATTTTCTGCCTAAATTCAAAATTTTCTTTGTCAAAAATCCCCCTCCCCTCCCCTCCCCTCCCCTCCCCTTCCCTTCACTCTCAAAGTCCCATGCCTATAAATAATAATAGACTTGGATTTGGGGGACTATTGTTACCACCCGATTTTGATAAGGCCTCCACCTCAGCAAAAGTCCAACGAGATTCCCATGTATAGGCCCAGTAAGGGCCCTGTAAATTCTGAAAGGGGCTTCGGAGGCCCACCAGACACCTTAGCCTCCTGCAGTTAGATTGTCGCGAGGCCCATTAAGGGCCTCGGCATTCCATGTCGAACCATAGGACCTCGTAGGGCTTCGTATCAACCTTAACTGGCAAACAACACGATATTTTAGAATGACCAGAGAGATAATTGAAGACAGATTGCATTGGTTTGGCGCACGGATTCTCACAAGGAAACATAATCATAATCTCCTAAAATCATGCAACGTGATAAGCTCAAATAAGGCAGAGTCAATCTTGGAGATTGCCTTAACAATGAAGGATCCTTATCCCATAAGGAAGAAGGATCTGATTGGTTGGTTACCTAAATTAGTGAGGACTCTTGCACTATAAATACGACGTCTCCGGTTGTTCCAAAGTAGTCTCCGGTTGTTCCAAAGTACGCTCTTTTTGCACTTAAATTCCACCCTAAACTCTGCTCAAATCTCTGCCTGCTTGTCTATCCTACATCCAATTACTTTCGCCCCCCCTCCCCTCCCCCCCCCCATGTATTATTCTATATACCAGTAGTTGACTTGATCGTCGGAGTACCAACGATCGTCAAACCCTTTTTTTCTGGAGATCTTGGTGCCTAACGATTATCCAAGTGTGCAAGTAACATATAGGTTGACAGAGGAGTGACTGGAGATCTGTTGGTACGTGGACGTTGCAGGTTCCGACATCAAGCGTCTTGGCTGCTGGGGCATCCTTCTTATCAAGCGACCCCCTCATCTCGGGCACCCCCGTATCCAGTCTCCTCTTTTCGATGGTCTCTTCAGACAGGCCAAAGGGACGGACCTCCATGCCACTTGTGGACGGAGTCGACTGGACTCCAGCTAAAGGCACCTGGTTGACTTCTCCCATGACTTCAGAGTAGGAAGATGATGAGGTAGATGTTGATGTTTCACCTCGAATACTAGGGTTCGTCCGAACATCTGATTGATTCTGGGAATCGTCTTTTCCAGACGACATTTTAAACCCTTCTCTACCCAGGAAGCTGAGACCCCTAATGTCGCTGGAACGTGCAACAAGATGTTACCCCCACACTATGAAACCAAGAAATAACCGCAAAAGCAACCAACAAAACAAATCACTGCAACTCTCGGCACGCTTACCTCGGAAATGCAGTTGGAACGACGCCCACACTTGAATTTTCTCGATTACCGACAAGACTTCTGCAACATTCACAGTGAGCACTAAAGCAAGAAGAAGTTGTAGGGAAGGAAGACGCCAAGCTTTATAAGTTAAGGCATCCCAATCCCCACCGTCCAACTTCCAAGCGTCATATCTGAACCGTCGGATGGTGGACGCGTGTTTCAAATTGGGCAATAGGCGGAAAACAGAACCCCAAACGTTTTGTAAAACGACAACTCACGCATCTCACGCGTGCCCCCGTTGTCTGCCACGCGCCATTGCATTAAATGCATACATCCTCTCACTCGTGATTGCCTGGCCATGGATTGACAGTATCCCACCAACCGCGGCCACGTCACCTAAGGCATGATCTCTGAAGTCCTCACCCGTCATAAATTTTTGGCCTCGGACTTGGAGGACTATACCAGATAAGAACCCAATTTGCGAGGACCATACCTGATAACCACACACGTTTTCCGCCTAAATTCAAATTTTTCTTTGTCAAAAATTCACCCCCCACCCCCCCACTCTCAAAGTCCCACGCCTATTATGAATAATAAACTTGGACTTGGGGGACTATTGTTACCACTCGATTTTGATAAGGCTTCCACGTCAGCAAAAGCCCAACGAGATTTCCATGTATAGGCCCAGTAAGGGCCCCGTAAATTCTGAAAGGGGCTTCGGAGGCCCACCAGACACCTTAGCCTTCTGTAGTTAGATTGCCTCGAGGCCCATTGAGGGCCTCGGCATTCCATGTCGAACCATAGGGCCTCGCAGGGCTTCGTATCAACCTTAACTGGTAGACAACATGATATTCTGGAATGACTAGAGAGATAATTGAAGACAGATTGCATTGGTTTGGCGCACGGATCCTCACAAGAAAATAGAATCATAATCTCCTAAAATCATGCAACGTGATAAGCTCAAATAAGGCAAAGTCAATCTTGGAGATTGCCTTAACAAGGAATGATCTTTATCCCATAAGGAAGGAGGATCCGATTGAATAACTGATTGGTTGGTTACCTAAATCAGTGAGGACTCTTGCGCTATAAATACGACGTCTCCGGTTATTCCAAGGTACGCTCTTTTTGCACTTTAATCCCACCCTAAACTCTGCTCAAATCTTTGTCTGCTTGTCTCTCCCACACCCAATTACTTTCTCCGCCCGTGTATTATACTATATACCGGCAGTTGACTTGATCGTCGGAGTACCAACGATCGCCAGACCCTTTTTCTCCGGAGATCTTGGTGCTTAATGATTGTTCGAGTGCGCAGGTAACATACAGGTTGGCAGATGAGTGACTGAAGATCTGTTGGCACGTAGACGTTGCAGGTTCCGACGTCAATATATACCATATCACTTTATCTAAATAAAATAGTATTATATATCTATTTTACTAGTTGAAGTAATTATATTGTTCTTAAAATGCACCATTAGTAGCACAAGACTATTGATACTGTTTGGATTCAATAACATTATTATAAATTAAAACAGTATCATAGATGTTTTACTAGTTAAAGTAATCATATTGTTCTTAGTATATGATCATTGATACTGTTTGCATTCAATAACATTATCATAGATTAAAACAGTATCATATGTTGAAAAATTATCATAATTAAAATAATATCATTAAATTAGCCTTTTTTTTATAATTAAGGGTATGTTGGTCTTTTAGTTCTAAAATGTGACTTTAATTGAATTAAGTTTTGACCATATGACTTTAGAGTCCATAAGCGCCAAAAACCTTGAATTTATCCATAAAACTTTAATCACCACATAATTACACAAGTCGTCCCTTTCTTTACGCTTATAAGAGTATGTTACAATTGCCTGAAAGAACAAATTGTATCTGGGTACAGAAGGGCTCCCAGAGCCATTGGATATTTATCAACTGCTCAGCTCTTCCTAAAAATTGTTGCCATGCAGAAATTTATTTCCTATCGATGATGGCCAGAACTGCTGAAAATAGAGCTTGCCAAACAGTCTGAAAGTCTCTTCCTTTGTACTGCATTTCCTGCAAAAATAAATAAGATATAATTTGATTTCAATCCATCAGCATTCAGCATACTGAAGTAACGTAAAATTTTTCACTCTTTTGCATTTTGAGGATAGGATAGCATATGGAGTCCCAAGTTTGAGGTAGTTTTAATTGGTGTTGCTGAATAAGATTGCTCTATTCTTGTCACAAAATAAGGAGTATTCAATCACTTTTTTATTTATCCAAGTATTTATTTTATTTACCTAATTGATGTTAACATTTTTTCTACTATATAAGAGAAGAAAATTAATTAGATAAATTCAAATATTTACGGGTAGAAAAGTGAAATGTAAATATCTTGAGTTTAGAAACAAGGTTTGAGTTGTATATACTTATTTTACATTTCTAGGATTTCAATAATGAGTATCAAGAAATTTGGTGCATAAGAACGCCGGGTAGAAATATTGAAAGCATAAGCTATGAACTTTCAAGTATGTAAAGAAGGTAATAAATTTAAATTTATTAAATTGCGCACAGATTTAAAATTTGTATGTCCTAATCTATAATGCCATAAGTAGGATGACTCAATTATATAAGCAGAAGAATTATTATTTTTATTTGATTTTGGTACAATAGTAAGGACATTCATATTGAATAGTCCATCACTCAAATATCCATTTCCCACATACAAATCATTTTTAGTAAGTACAAACTTATGAGCCACAAATACCAGTTTAAACCCATGTTTGCTATGTAAAGACCCAGAAACAAGATTCTTGCGAATGTCGGGCACATGCAATACATTGTTGAGGACGAGTTCTTCGCCAGAAGTTATTTTCAGGACCACTTTTCCTTGTCCTTCAACCTTTGAGCTTGAAGAATTTCTCATGAAGAGCTGTTCTCCATTAACAGTATTATAAGTAGAGAACATATTTTTGTCAGGACAATTATGTCAAGTAGCTCCAGTATCTATCCACCATTCTCTTGGATTTCCAACATGGTTGCATTCAGATACAACTGCCGACAAGTTCAACTCTTGCACATCATCAGATAGTGCATCTACTTCAGTCACATTGACTTGGGCATTCTTCTTTTTTGGAATTTTGTTGCTACGACATTCACTTTTGCGATGTCCCAGTTTTCCACAATTGTAACAATTGCCCTTGAACCTTTTTGTGTTCTTCACATCCTTTTTGGGAGCATCTCCAGAATGTTTTCTTTTCTTATTTGTCTTAGAACCAGATTCCACCATATTGGCCTTTTCTTGTATAGATTGTCCTCCAAATTTTCTGTCGGACTTTCTATTATCTTCTTTAATCCTCAACCGGACAATTAATTCCTCCAAGTTCATCTCCATGCGTTTGTGCTTGAGATAGTTCATGAATTTTCTCCATAATGGAGAGAGTTTCTCAATAATTGCAACCACTTGGAATTATTCACTAAGGGTCATGTTTTCACTATGGATGTCGTGAAAAACTTGCAATTCTTGAACATGACAGTTTTGGAATCCACCATCTTATAATCAAGAAATTTGCCAACAATAAATTTCTTTGTACCAGCGTCCTCAGTTTTGTATTTATTCTCCAATGATTCTCAAAGTTCTTTTGCCGATTTCATAGCACTATAGACACCGTATAGTGTATTGTCCAACCCATTTAGGATATAGTTTTTGCACAAGAAGTCTGAGTGTTTCCACGCATCCAAAACAATAAGTGATTCCCTATTGTTTGTTCCCTCTTGCACTGCCGGAGGATCTTCGCTAAGAAATTTTGCCAAATTTAAAGTGGTCAAGTAGAATACCATCTTTTGTTGCCATCTTTTGAAGTCCACACCACTGAATTTTTCCGGCTTCTCTCCATGTGGAACCGAAGTGGTTTGAACCGGAATAGCCATAAGTGGTACCACATTGGTTGTACCATTAATAGGGGGAATAACGTTACTCTCATTTATATCCATTTCTATTTCCATAAATAAATAATGTAATAATGACAGTATGCAATTATTACAGATTAATTTAATGCTTAACAGATTAATGTAATTAAAGCGATCTATACGAGAAGCATGCAACTTTTAGTTTTAACGTGCATGCATTTAATAAATGTAAACAGAACAGAATAATTTAAATGGCCTGGGATGCTTTGAATCAATTAAAAAACACGTTCAGCAGAATACTTTAAACAACACGTTAAAGCAGAATATAATAGTTTTTTCCGTATTGCACACTGTTCCAAAATAACCAATAATTAATGCACTGTTTCGTTTCAGAAAAAGCCAAAAGATAATGCACAAATTCCAAAATTTATTGTTTCAGAATAAATAATAAACAAGTTGAAATTTATGCACTCTGTTTCAGAAATTTTATACACACTTATTGGCAAATGACAAAATAAAAGTACACTATTTCAAAATAATGCAGTATTTAAATTTGCATGCATTGAAATTGTTAACAGAAACTTTTAATATGAATGCAATTTTAAATTGTTAACAGAACTTTAAAATGCTTGCACGGATTATATTATAACAGTAAAGAACAACTAATTTCTACGCACAGAATATAATAATTAATATTGGAACCAAAACAAATAAATTTCGTCTTAAGATTATTGGATAAAATTGTGTAAATTATATTCTATATATGAACGCACATAAATTACTTATTTGAATTAAAGTGTAGAAAATTAAAATGACAGAAACGGTGAATGAGACAAGAGGTAAACTCTTTGTCTTTAAGACGAAATTGTCCTGCACAGGTGCTTACGATTGGATGGCAAACGTCTCCCAAGATACAACGATTCTTTCTCGCGGTAGTAGCACTTCAAACCTCGAGAAACAACGAACCGAAAAAAGTTATGTCTTTTGAGACAAAATCTGGAAACATCTAAGACTTGGAGATATTATTGGAAGGGTAATTAAATAACATAAATAATTATTTAATTTATTTATCCAAAAAATTTAAATTGGACTAAGTCCAAAAAGTTTAGACTTGGAGATACTTTATTTGTTAGTTTCGTGTTTCTCGTTAATATAATAATATACATGTGGATGTGGAGTTGAACAAAAAATTTAATACTTATTTTGTTGCTATTACTATAAACAATTTATTATTTTAATACTTGTCATGTGCTTTCACATTAATGAGTTATTTTAATGTTTGGCTTTTAGAACATGTTTGAACAAAGTTGGGCCACAAATAAGAAAATAATTAACGACAAATATAAGTTTTGATACAAGAGAATTATTCTCATTCTCAAGAATCTTATTTCAAAATTATCCATGAGTCTTTGTATCTTCAGCATGACCCTTTAGGAGGCACATAAAATCTCATCTCACATTGTGTTTTAACCTTTCAGTATGCCACACTCTGGGTCAACCTTAGCTAGTGGTACGTGAACATCTTTGGTTGTGGCACGGTTATGCTTGAGCTATTCTAACCACGATAATGATATTGAGATTGATAGCTACAAGTGCCACCTTTGTTTTGGTTTATATCCTCGTCTTTTATGTTATTTATTATTTGAGTATAGTCGCGTATCCATCTAATTATTCTCACTATCTTCGTCTTATGAAAATTTTGCCCTTTAATAGCTTAATTGCCTAACACTTACAACCAGTGGCGGAGCCACTGGTATGCTTTGGAGGGCACGTGCCTTCCAAAAAAAAAATTCCATCTCCATCTCCATTTTTTTTTAAAGTTTAAACCAAAATTGAAATGTATTTACCAAAAAATCAGGAATTGAAATGTATCTTGAACTGAATTTTAGAGAATCATGCTTGTCCCCATCAGTTGATGAGAAATCGTTGGCTCTGTTTATTAGTTATTCTGATAATGTCGGCGAGAGGTGGGATATGTGGTTAATGAATGAATATGGAAAGGTGGAGTCTTGGACGAAGAAATATATTATTGTACAAAATCATATGGTTCCCTTAAAGTCTGTGAATAATGGGGAAGATTTACTTGTAGTGAGCAACGAGAATTTGGTTTTGATCGACCTCGAAAAGGAGGAGACCAAGAATCTTGAAGTTTCTGGTTTGCCGTTTTCCTTCTATACTGCTGGTTTTGTGCCAAGTTTGGCATTGCTTGATGATAAACAGCGTTGTGACTAGAATTTTTAAAAGTTATGGGTATATCTCTTGCGTTTTTAAAGACTATGGGTATATTTTTTGCGTTTTTAAAGGCTGTTGGCCAAATATACTATTATCCCTTTTTTATTAAAAAATTTGCCGATTCCTTTTTATATTTTCTTCACTATTTTATTTGTATAGTTGATTATTTTTATGTTGTTTTAATGAAGTTTCTGCATAAAATGTAGTTTTACTTTTATTGTTTTCTTCAAAAGTCGCTTTCTTTATCGACCAATATAGTGCCCCCAATGACAAAAGTCCTAGCTCCGCCACTGCTTTCTATCATCTATAGTACATATAAAAGTCCCAATATGGGAGAAATATTTACGGACGATATTGTCCTCGCAAATAACTTATAATTTCTAAAATCGTCTTTGAATTAACATTATTTATTTTGACTTTAATTTAAACTATTTAATACTATGTAAATATTGCATTTTGATCATTGAAAGTGATTTGTCCTTTGAAATTCCATTATACATTGTAATTAATGAAAATAAATAAAATTATAATGCTAATAATATTTTTAATATATTGAAATTCTTATCTTTAATGGTAAACAATCAAAGAGTCAATCTTATTATGTACAAGAATTAAGCAAATTCATTCATCTGCATAACAAAACATGAGGAATTTGGCTTTGCATTTCGACTTTCTTATTATTGATTCATACTTTCTTCATCTATTGTTCTTCTTTGTTTTTTTTATTATGCCAAGAAATTTTTTTTCTTCGCTAGGAGAGTTTTTAATTTTTGACAATTAGTTTAATAGTAATGTGGTAATAATGGATGTGTTAATTTTTTATGAAAGATTCACTAATTTTAAGAATATATATGATGGTAATATTCATTTAAATTTTTATTTCTATATCTTTTTTTCTTTTTCTTGATTTAGAATATTTGTTCGAGGTAAAAATATTAATTATTGTGGTAGTCTTGATAGCAACGAGATTTAAGCTCAAATGATGTTTTATGTCATTTTGTAAGCAATTAAACATATATTTATTGAAAACGAACGAGATAGAACAAATAGAATTGGTGTTACGCTAGCTTTTTCAAGCGCGCAGCTGTGGAAGAGTTATTAACATGTACTACATAACTTGAATAAACTGAGTCATGCCATGCATAAGGTGAAGGTAAATCTTGCATAATAAGTGGGATTTATGTGATAAGTTAAAATCATGAATTTTTATTAAGAAAGAGATTGTCTAAGTATCTGGTTGTTATGAATTTTCTTGAAATTTATTAATATTTCAGATAAAATTGCGGGAAAGAATGCATGAAGAGAACAAAAAAAAAAACCTTAGTTTATTGGTGCATTAAAATTGAATGGATATTGCAAGAGAAAAATCTTCTTTTTTCTAAGAAATAATTACCTAAAAAAGGCTAAATATTTTGTTTTTATGTAGTTTTTATAATGATATAAATACAGAAAATCAATAAAAATTTGTATTCTACCTACTATTTTCATGTAATTTAGAATTTGATACTAATTTTCATAAAAGAAAGTTGTCTTTTCTTGATATGCAATTAGATATATACTTTAAAATATAATTAAAGTGTATTAATAATCTTTCAAATTTAATATTCACGTAGGTCGTGTACTTTTTAATGAATCACCTGTTTTACTAAGGAAGCTTGAATGTTATTCCTTAGTTGGTCATAATCATTGATGAACTTATGATTGAAAATGAGTTTTATTTATGTGTTTTATTTATCGATGATTTAAAATTAAAAAAATCATAATATTATTTCAAAATAACATGCAACGTGCGTTATTCTTAACTAGTAAGTATAAAAGGGTTAAATGGAAGATGATGATTGTGAGTGATATTTTATGTAAAATGATTTAAATTGATATTTATTTTGATGTAAAAATTATGAATTTGATTCATTTAGTATTCATTTAAAACGTGGCAAGTTAGTTGACATAATTAAAATAGAGTCAGACATCTCACTAGCAAAGTACCATTCACTTAGCAAAGAATCATGTCTATGACAAATTATATAAAGATTCGATGTCATTTTATAAGATAGGTTTTGGAGGATGAAATCTTAACGTTTGAAAAAATTCAAAGGAGTCAAAATCCCGTTGATATATATGTTGACAAAGACTATTACAATTGAGAAACTGAAGTTGTGTACGCAACTTCAGTTGGTCTTCTCCATTGAAAATTGGAGGAGGTGTATCGGCCGCTGCAGAAGAAGGAATTGATAATAGATTAGTCTCAAAGTGGGAGATTGTTAAGACGTGGGCCTAATTTGTTGCGCTATGTAGAACTGAGCGCGGATTGACCTTCACAGTAAGGTCGCCGTGGGGGTTGGAAGGGGCAGGCGGCCCTTTCCCAAGGGACTCGGGGATAGGATTCACGAATGGCCTACGGTATTTGTATTTACTTAAGTAATAGTGTTTTCGAGATTTTACCTTATAATTAAGTTGTTCTATAATTTTATAATTACTAGGAAACATTAATTAGATTGTCTTTGAATTTTATTATTGATAGAAAACTTTTATTGCATTATCTTAGAATTTTATTATTGCTAGAGTACCTTCATTGAAAACAAAAATCATCATTCATTATAGTTAAAATACTACTGCGGCTGAAGATAGGATATTGTCTCATATTAAGACGAACTTGTATAAATCTTTGTATTATTTATTTTTCGTCATTTATTTATTGTTCTAATTCTAACATTAGTGTAACCTGTATCTAGTAATTAAGAAGATTGAGGTCTCTCTGAAATTGATTAAAAGAATATTTTAATCACATTTGCTAATTTGAAATTGCAAAAGTAGAACGAATGTATCCTTCAAATATTCTGAATTCTTTTTTTCTTCTTCATAGTTAAAATAAGGGTATGTACATCATTTGAATCCTATTTTTTTTGGGGGGGGGGGGGGGGGGGGGGGGGGGGGGGGGGGGGGGGGGGGGAATATAAATGGAATCGTCTAGCGTGAATTGTTAGCAAAGTTGTTTGTCTGTCATATAATTATAGGAGTTTAATATTTATGATCACGTGCATTCACACGTTGTGTAAAAGGTGTAACATGCGAACAAACAATTTAATAAAGGCACTTGTCTTGTGCGTTCACATTAATTATTGAGTTCTTTTATTAATGTCTGGCTAATGAAACTCAGATTAAAGTGAGGGTGTAACAGTAGACTCCTTCCATTTTCGCTTCTTATACGTATTTATATTTAAATTCAATTACTAATTTTTACGGTCCTTTAGGGAGAAATTGTAAACCAGTTTAAACAAATATTCGAGTTTCATGTTATTGTAGAGCTGTACAAATTATCATCTTCTTAGACCATGGTGTAGTAATTCTCATATCATGTTTGGTTAGTTAAACCCTAATATAATCAATTTGTGCAGAATTTGTTGCAGAAGCCCCACTATGTAAAACATATTATATATACCCATTCCGTTATTTAACACATTTCGGATTATCCGATCCTACCTAAAGGTCCATTTGTATTCAATAATCATTCACTTTCGTTAATCTTTCTTCCCCTACAATTCATCCGCCACACTTCATTCTCTGTCATCAATGGGCAATAAGACGCCGAAACTCAAAAATCCTCAACTTCTGGATGACTCTGAATTGTCTGCGAGTCAATCACTTCTGGCAAATCCAGATTTCGAGGATTTCTGGTATCATGAAATCATGAAGAACGAAAATTTTGAAACCTTTCCCAGGCATGCAAGCCTCATTGAATTTGCCGCCATCATAATCAAAGGAAAATTTAGCTCCAACGATGACCAAGTAATTTATTTATTAGAGAATCTTGAGGTTTCAGCATTGTCTTGCCAATTTAAAAGTAGGCAACACTACAAGAAACTTTCAAAAATTTTATTGTTATTATTGCAAGAGATTGGAGTATTCTTCGCAGTTCCAAAGCAGCAAGTGTCAAAGAGTACTACTTACAATCCTCCAGATGAAATTGTTGACTTCTTTATTGACTTTCTCCTCCATATTTTACATCAAATACTTATAATACAGCCAGATTTCATTGTTTCAATAGAGGGTTCAATTGAAGTTCTTCGGAATAAGCTTGGTTTTCTTCTCAACGTTCTTGGGGATACACCGTGCCTTCACCCCTCTGAAGTCAATCCATTGACACACATCGAAGCTGTGCTCAACGAGTTTGGAAGTTTCTTGTATTCATTCTTTTTCACCAGGAATCAAGTCCTGGCGCCTAGAATGGATTTGGAACTTTCGGATCTGTTACGAAACTTTGAGCTCGTGGAAGCAAAGATCAAGGAGCACTGCATCGTAGTCTCGAACATGCCAAGTTGTACGACTCAAAAGAATGCTGTGGTTTCACTCTCCATTGTTGATTCTCTCCTTGATGATCTCACTCACGTACTCAATCACAAGGCTGACAGATTGTTGGTGTGAACGATCAAATTGTAACCCTCCACGAGGAGCTAATCTTATTGCGATCCTCCCTCACAGATATAACGTTGCAGCAACACCCACAACTTGAAGAACTTTTGATACAAACCACAGACATAGCACATGAAATTGAATATGTCATCAACTCATTTCCTCCTGTCTGGTATCTCACCCTCAGGCTCCCTCAGTTCATGGACAAGATTAAGTGTATTATGATGGGTATCAAAGAAACGCAGAAGAATATTGTCACTGGCATTGTAGAAGTCGAAAACTATCCAACTGAACAAGTCTCGTCGCAAGAAAAAGGCCCTCTCATTTTGGAAGACATTGTTGTGGGGTTTGATAACAAGGAAACCGAAATTGCAGAACAACTTGTTACAGGACGAGAACATCTACAAATTATTTCTATCTTTGGAATGCCTGGAGTTGGGAAGACAACTTTAGCTAAGAAACTATACAATAATCCCTCTGTTCCATCATTTTGACAAGCGTGCTTGGTGTGTTGTTTCTCAAACATATAATAAGAGAAATATATTTGCTGACATTTTGAGGTCAGTAAAGGACCATGACAAAGAAACGATTATGCAAATGGATGATGAAAGCTTGGTTGAAGCCCTCTACAAAAGTTTAATAAAATGGAGATATCTCATTGTCGTCGATGATATATGGGATACAAATGCGTGGAATGATTTTGGAAGATACTTTCCAGACGACAAAAATGGAAGCAGAATCTTATTCACCACTCGGCACAAAGAAGTTGGTTTAAAAGCTTGGCATCATAGTGTTGTCAATGAACTTCCTATACTATCAGATGTTGAATGTTGGGAATTACTTCAGAGGAAAGTGTTCCAGAAAGAACATTGCCCTCAAGAATTGGTAGACATTGGGAAGCAAATTGCAACGAATTGTCAAGGACTACCACTTGCAGTGGTTGTGATTGCTGCCGTTCTTGAAAAAATTGAGATGAAAGAACACCTATGGCACATAGTTGCTAGAAGTTTGAGTTCAGTTATATCTGAAGACTGATACAATCTCTGACTTTCGCAGGTCAATTGGCCGTGGATTATGGCTACGTTGCGGATGGACGGAACTCAGTTACTGAATTTGTTCAACAATTGACATATTAAACTGTTGTGTATTGTTCTGGGATGTAATTACAGAAGAATAAGGGAAGAATGTAAACTTTGTATTTATTTGAATTGCGTAATGAAAAGTTGGCAGAATTTCGAGAGCCTGCCTCTCTCCCAATTGTGTTTGCACAAATGAAATATTCCATGAATGTTTTCTCCCCCCTGTACTTCCCTTTTATACCCCTCACTAACTCCCCCTTATTACAATTACAACAGATAACACGGCTAAAGAAAAATACTGAACAAACAATTAACATTCCACTGCTCAATTGTTGGTTCCACTGGTTCCGCCTGCTGGCTTGGCCTGCTTCTTCCTTGCGTACGTGAAACGGACTTCCGGTCTTTGCCCCTGCATCCTATCAATACCCCCGCCTAACAGAACCACCTTGTCCTCAAGGTGAAACGAGGGAAATTGCTCGGCGATCATATCAAATGGTTCCCACGAAGCCTCCAGTGCAGGCCTACCCTTCCACTTAATAAGAACATCCCTGGACTGAGGATTCGCTGGTTGCCCTTCCCGGACCCCCAAGACCACCTCCGGTTCTAACAAAAACACCATGTCCTCCCCTAACTGTGATGGCAGGGTTCTAGTGATATGATTGTCGCCAATTGCCTTCCTCAATTGGGAAATGTGAAACACTGGATGAATAGACGTCGAGTCCGGCAACAGTAGTCGATAAGCCACCTTTCCCACCCGTCCTAGCACCTCAAAAGGACCATAATATCTCGGAGCTAACTTCTGATTTGCTCGCGCAGCCACGGTACTCTGGCGGTAGGGACGGAGTTTAAGATACACCTTTTCGCCCACTGACAACTCCAACTCCCTACGATGTTTATCTGCCTCTGTTTTCATCCGTTGCTGGGCTCGATGTAGCTGGGTCCTAAGCACTTCCAACATTAAATCCCGCTCCACCAACTGCTGCTCCAAGGATGACACCACTGTCGACCCCCTCTCGAAGGGAATCAAGGGAGGAGGGTCACGGCCATACACAATGCGGAAAGGAGTAGTATGGGCTGAGCTGTGAAACGAGGTGTTATACCAATATTCGGCCCAATGTAAGAATTTAAACCATACCTTGGGACGATCCGATGCAAAGCAACGCAAATAAGTCTCCAGGCATCGGTTCACCACCTCCGTCTGACCGTCCGATTGGGGATGATAAGCCGTGCTCCTCTTCAAAACCGTACCTTGCAGCCTGAAGAGTTCCGTCCAAAATGTGCTCATAAAAATTTTGTCCCGATCCGACACAATAGAACGAGGAACACCATGAAGACGGATGACTTCCTTGGTAAACACGGCTGCTACTGTCAAGGCAGTAAAAGGGTGTTTCAACCCGATGAAATGGCTGTACTTACTTAGACGATCCACTACCACCAAAATCGAGTCAACCCCTTCGGATTTGGGCAATCCTTCCACAAAATCCATAGTGATATCGTTCCACACCTCATTGGGCACTGGTAATGGCTGTAACAATCCAGCTGGGGCAAGAGATAAGTACTTATTTTGTTGGCAAATGGAGCACGCCCCAACATACCGGTGTATATCTCTCCGCATTCCTTCCCAATAAAACGTCCCAGCCACTCGTTTATATGTTTTTAGAAACCCCGCATGTCCCCATATATAGCTGCTGTGCCCTTCTTGTAAAATCAGGTCCACCAATGGAGACCCTTTCGGCAGAACCAGTCTGCTCTTATACAGCAAAGACCCGCCTGCCACTGAGTACCCAGGCCGAGATAGGGGATTTGCAGTAATATCTTCCCATACCTGATTCAGCACCTCATCCCTCCTAATAGCTTCATTAATCTCAACTAACTGGATCGGGGATGGAATAGTGATAGCCATCAGCGCTGCCACTGAATCTCTGCGTGATAAGGCATCGGCCGCTTTATTTTCCAAACCCGGTTTATACTGGATGTCAAAGTCGAACCCCAATAATTTGGTCAGCCATTTTTGATGTTCCATTGACACTAAACGCTGCTCCAACAGAAACTTCAAACTTCTTTGGTCAGTACGCACCACAAACTTCCTTCCCAACAAATAGTGCCTCCATTTTTGGACCGCAAACACAATCGCCATAAGCTCCCGCTCATATATGGACTTATTCTTGGCCCGGGCTGACAGAACTTGGCTAAAGTACGCTACCGGCCGCTGTTGCTGCATCAACACCGCGCCCAACCCATGGCCGGAGGCATCAGTTTCCACAATAAAAGGTTGCGAAAAATCAGGGAGGACAAGCACAGGTACCGTCATCATGGCTGATTTTAAATATTGGAATGCTTCCTCAGCCTCCTGATTCCACCCAAATTTATCCTTACGTAATTGTTGTGTCAATGGCCAAGCAATTTTGCCATAGTCTTGTACAAACCTGCGATAATATCCCGTCAATCCCAGAAACCCACGTAGCTCTCTAATGGTGTGGGGACGCGGCCAATTTTTCATTGCCTCCAGTTTGGACCCGTCTGCAGCAACCCCTTCAGCAGAGATAATGTGGCCCAAGTATTCCAAGCGTTGTTGACCAAACAAACACTTCTTCTCATTGGCGAACAACTGGTTACTCTCCAACAATTCCAACACTCGTGCCAAGTGCTCCCTGTGTTCATTTACGGTCCGGCTGTAAACTAATATGTCATCAAAAAAACCAACACACACTTCCGTAAATACTCCTTGAATACGGTATTCATCAGGGACTGGAATGTTGCGGGTGCATTCGTCAATCCGAACGGCATGACCAAAAATTCATAATGGCCTTCGTGAGAACGAAAGGCTGTTTTTGGAACCTCTTCAGGCCGGACTCGAATCTGGTGATATCCGGACCGTAAATCCAATTTTGAAAATATTGCCGCACCGTGTAACTCGTCCAACAGCTCATCAATTACTGGGATGGGAAATTTATCCAGCACCGTCACCTTATTGAGGGCACGATAATCCACACAAAACCGCCAACTCCCATCTTTTTTTTTAACCAACAATATTGGACTGGAGAAAGGGCTGGTGCTATTCTGGATGATTCCCGCCGCTAACATTTCCCGGACCAGCCTTTCTATCTCATTTTTTTGAAAATGGGGATAACGATAAGGCCGAATACTAACCGGGGGGGCTCCTTCCTGTAATATTATAGCATGATCATGCTCTCGACGGGGCGGCAACTGCCTGGGTTCATCGAACACCCCGCTAAACTGTTGAAGCAACTGAGCTATCACTTCAGGTGGCCTCGGCTGGGGCCTATCCTCTCCCACTACCATATTTCCCAACTCTAATAACAGTCCCTCCCCCTGCTCCTTGAAAGCCCTTATCATTGCCTTCAGGGATACGGCTGATTTACTTAAGCTGGGATCACCCCTCAGGGTCACGGTAACCCCGGCCATCATAAATTTCATAGTTAATCTTCCCCAGTCCACCTGCATCGATCCAAGCTTTCCCAACCACTGCATTCCCAGAATCACATCGGAACTCCCCAATTCTAGTGGTAAAAAATCCTTCACCACTTCAAAATTCTGCAATCTTAATACTACATCTCTACACATTCCCTCTCCTTTTACCGTCAAACCCGTGCCCATCAACACTCCATATCCTGCGGTATCTGTACAATTTATTCCCAATTGCCGAACTATCTCCGCGGAAATGAAATTGTGGGTGGCTCCCGAGTCGATCAATACCACTACCTCCTTTTGGGCGAGGTGTCCTATTAACTTCATAGTGCGTGGTTCCGTCAACCCCACGACAGAATTTATGGATAATTCCACCGAGCTTCTTACCTCTTCCCGCGCGCCACCTTCTTCCTCACTGATTTCCTCAATTTCGTCGCTGATTAAGAGCACCTGCAACTCCTTGTTCTTGCAACGGTGTCCAATCGTATATTTATCATCGCACCTAAAGCAAAGCCCCTTCTCTCTCTTAGCTTGGACTTCTGCCTCAGATAATCGCCTGAAGGTGTTCGAAGCTTTCGAAGGAGCCACTGGACGTGTCTGAAGAAGTGAAGTAGGCTTATTTATATTTACCAATGTTTGGGTTGTAGAACAATTAGGCCCAATATAATGATTTTTATTCTTGGTTGGGCCAACTCCTCCTTGGGCCATATTAAGCATTGTATTCCTATCCTCCACCCTCTGGGCCACATCCATGAGTTGATCCAATCCAACAGGCCTCAATAACTTGACTTCAGCCCGTATTTCAGTCTTCAGCCCATTTACAAAGTTCCCTTCTAACATCTCTTCAGAGACATTCTGCAACGGAAGAGCCAGCATTTCAAACTGCCGCCGGTAATCCTTCACGGTGGTATCTTGTCGGAGAGCTAAAAATTTTTCATACAAGGAGCCTTCTTGCGATACTCGAAATCTCTCCAACAAAGCCGTTTTCATCTCGGTCCATCGCCGCATTGGCCTCCTGCGCTCCTCCCACTGATACCACGCCAACGCGTCCCCGTCGAAACACAAAGCTGCCGCCTCCAACCTTTCTGCCTCAGTTAACAAATTCACGTTGAAATAGCGTTCGGCTCGATAGATCCAGCTATCTGGATCTTCTCCGACGAACAGCAGCATTTCTAGCCTTCTCGATCGGAGTGTTCCTCTCGGCTGCTCCGGAGATAAGTCCCGGCGATGATGCTCGCCCGAGTTCCTCGGATGGACTTGAGGTGGTGTATGGCTTGACTCGGCCTGAATTCCCTTCCCCCGACTCCGAAACTCGACGTTGTTATTTGCCCCCAATTTTTCTATCAATTGTTCCATTTTCTCAATTATGGTCAATTTTCCCAATACTTGCCCTAAATCATCCTTGATCGACTCCATCTCGCCTTGCATGCCGCCGTACATCTCCTCGATGCGTGCCTCTACTACGCCCACGCGATCTTCGAGTTGTTTCTTGGATGTTGCCATTACGGAGGAATCGGTTCTCTGATACCAATTTGATACAATCTCTGACTTTCGCAGGTCAATTGGCCGTGGATTATGGCTACGTTGCGGATGGACGGAACTCAGTTACTGAATTTGTTCAACAATTGACATATTAAACTGTTGTGTATTGTTCTGGGATGTAATTACAGAAGAATAAGGGAAGAATGTAAACTTTGTATTTATTTGAATTGCGTAATGAAAAGTTGGCAGAATTTCGAGAGCCTGCCTCTCTCCCAATTGTGTTTGCACAAATGAAATATTCCATGAATGTTTTCTCCCCCCTGTACTTCCCTTTTATACCCCTCACTAACTCCCCCTTATTACAATTACAACAGATAACACGGCTAAAGAAAAATACTGAACAAACAATTAACATTCCACTGCTCAATTGTTGGTTCCACTGGTTCCGCCTGCTGGCTTGGCCTGCTTCTTCCTTGCGTACGTGAAACGGACTTCCGGTCTTTGCCCCTGCATCCTATCAAAGACCCAAACAAGTTCGGCAACATACTAGAACTTAGCTACAACCATTTACCAATGCATTTGAAACCTTGTTTTCTATACTTTGGAGCATTCAAGGAAGACGGAGAAATGTCAGTGAAAGAGTTGACGCGTTGTTGGGTAGGTGAAGGATTTATAAAGAAAGAAGAGGGAAAAAGCTCAGAAGATGTGGCCTACGAATATCTTTTGGATTTAATTGATAGGAGCTTGATACAAGTTTCCAAAAGAACATCTCTCGGCAGAGTCAAGACTTGTAATGTTCACGATCTACTCCATGATATGTGCTTGACGATAGGTGAACAACAAAACTTTCTGAAAGAGGTCAAAAGGTAGGTTCTCTGACTCTCTTGTTTTCTCTTTCCATTTTTCCATTTCTGTTATAGCCTCAAATGACGGGCGGTACTTTGTGATGATCATATCAATGCTGCTGCTGTTGGCAATGATAATATATGATCCACTACAGTTTTTCAGATTGTTTTCAATAAATTAGCAACAACATATATAGTCTGACTATTAACTTTTACTCAAGTACTTTTGCCCTGTATTTTAGCTCTTTGTTAGGCCATTCTTTTGCTGACTGCAGATCCATCTTGTGCAGCTTCAAACGCCTGAAGGTCTTCGATTGGTCGAGCAAAAAGTTTAGCATTCCTGATCTAACTCGACATGAACGACTGGTTAACTTGAGGTACTTGGTTGTTCCATTTATAGTGCCTCAAATGGAAAGGTTCCACAAACTAGAATTCCTTTATGTGAAAAATGATACGGAAGTTGAAATTCCTGATTTCCTTCTTGAAATGGTGAATTTGAGACATATGATTTTCAAGGGCTATTCACGGTTCAGTAAATCTTGCATTCAACGAGCAACTAAGGATGAGATCTTTCAGATAAATAACCTACAAAGTATTTCTTATCTTCATATTTTCAATAAAATGGAAGGGAAAATTTTGAGTTGTTCACCCAATCTTCGCAGACTGAAATGCTCTCTTAGAGAATTTCAGGATTTTAGCTTCCTTAACAGGCTTGATTCCCTCAGATTAACATTTCATCATAATTATCATTTGATCAATTTGTCATTGAATCTCAGAAAATTGACTTTATTGTGCTTTCGTATGTCTTGGAAACAAGTGAAGATAATTGGGAGATTGCCGAACCTTATAGTTCTCAAATTACGAGTAGGTAGCTTTGAGGGAAGACAATGGAACACAACTGAAGGTGAGTTCCAACAACTGAGAGTCTTGAAACTATCATGGGTAGATAATAGAGAATGGAATGCCCCAAGCGACACTTTTCCCAGACTACAGCAACTAGTGTTGAGACATTGTAACTATTTGGAGAATATCCCTTCCAGTTTCTGTGATATTCCAACATTGCAGATGATTGAAGTACATGACTGTAAGCAATCCGTTGAAGAATCTGCGAGGAAAATTCAAGAAGAACAACGAGACATGGGAAATGAAGAGTTTCAAGTCATTATCACCAATGTTCTAAAAAGTGTATAGCGTGGCTAGGCTTGGAGGTCGAGCTTCAAATTTTTCGAGCTTAAGCGAGGCCTAGGCGAGAGCAAGACAAGGGAAAGGCGAGGGCAAAGCGTGAGGCGTGGCTAAGGGTGGAGGTCGAGCTTCAAGCCTAGGCGAAGTTTAGGCGGGCTTTTTATAACAGTGATTATCACATCTTGAAGAGAGCATTAGCTGCTGCTGGTATACATACTACAACTCTCAAAGTGTCCCCTTTTTGTTTATATAATTGCATTTTGGACTATTTCTTTCTTGCAATAAGAGACATAATGTTATTCTTGTTCTCATTCAATCATTAGTTCGCTTTGAGAATTTGTTTGGCTGTGTAAAAATAAAATGAGTCATCAAACGAGGCCATCTCTATTTATGATGTATAGATTGTTTCCTATATTTTCTTGACAACAGTACTCAACCCACACTGGATGATAAACTTAAAATTCTGTCAAATCTTTCAGAACGTTCACAAAAACATCTAGGATCATACAATCTCGAAGGGAGGTTGAATAACAGTCAAAGTTTAAACAATGAAATTTCTTTTAGAATGTCAAAATGTTGCTCAGAAAGTTTTTATGTGCTGAAGTTGTTTTGTAACAACAAAGGCTATAATGTTCCAGTTCTGTAGACAATTTCAAAAATATTGAAAGCGGAAACAACCGGAGAGAGTACAATATCAGTAAGTGCTCCCAACAAATGGAAAATAACTAGTGATGAGGTAGTAACTCGATATGATTCAACTCCACAACATATGATAAAAGATTTTCAAGAAACTATGGGCCAAAAACTGCAAATCAACACATCAAAAGTATGTAACTACAGGAAAACCACTTAACTAAATTCATGACCAGCATTGCAACAGAATACCAGTGCATTTGCATTTGGGCGTGGGACAAGAAATGTTTGAATTGGAAGTCAAGGAGTTATAAGTGCCTCAACAGATATTAAACTTAAAAACCAAAATAAAACTTTAATCACCATATAATTCCACAAATTGTCTCTTTCTTTACGTTTTTTTTTGTGGTGGTGGGGGGGGGGGGGGGGGGTTAACACGATAATCCCACAAATCTTAAACTGGATTAAATAAAGGATACCAAGAACAAGATAGAAATTAAAAAAGTAGTCTATGTTAGAACATTAAGCAGAACATGGACAATGCACCGGCTTATAAGAGTATGTTACCATTGCCTGAAAGAACAAATTGTATCTGGGTACAGAAGGGCTCCTATAACCATTGGATATTTATCCACTACTCTGCTCTTCCTAAAAATTGTTGCCAAGCAGAAATTTATTTCCTATTGATGATGGCAGAACTGCTGAAAGTAGAGTTTGCCAAACAGTCTAAAAGTTTCTACCTTTGTACTGCATTTCCTTCAAAAATAAATAAGATATAATTTGATTTCAATCCAATAGCATTCAGCATACTGAAGTAACGTAAAATTGTTTCCTTGATATCAGACATAGATCCCATTTACATTATATCACATATAATCGAAGAAATTACACCAATTACTATGTATATACAATATATTCTTAAATTTACTTTTTCTAATGTAAATATTTTAAAAATACTGGGTATTATTTATATATTAATATTTATTTTTATATATTATAATATGTACAAAAAGAAAATACAATATATTTTCTCCATTAATTCTGCGGAGAGAGAGAAACATTAGTCATCTGTTACAAAATCAGTTTACACTGTCTCTGTTACTAATCTGGTGCAAACGATGTTACAAAAATCTGTTTCATTGTCTCTATTATTAATCTGTTGCAAACAATGTTACAAAAATCTGTTTCGTTGTCTATGTTATTAATATGTTGCAAACGATGTTACAAAAATCTGTTTCGGTTATAAATATGGAGATGTTATCATCGGACACGATTTTGCATGAAGAAGACGCTTTGCTATTGGCCAAGACGAGTTGCAGTTTATTGTAATGTTGGTGAGATGTTGAGATGATTATGATTGTAAATGATGAAAGAGAGACAAATAGGAGAGAGATTAGATTGATGAAAGAGAATATCTTAATTAGTTATATATAAAATCTTAATCAAAATAGTAAAAATGATAATTAAGAATTCTGTTACAATATTTAATCAATTAAAAATTAGATGAAACTCAGTATTTTTGGAATAAAAAACATGTTACAGTTTTTTTTATAAATAATAACATAAGATGGCTTACTTGTGAAAATTTCCCCATATAATCTGGGGCGGGTCCAAGGGGGGCTACACTGGGCTTTGGCCCAAATGATAAATTTATGTGTAAAATTATTTTTGTTTTAAACAATAGTTTGGCCCAAAGAAAAAATAAAGTGGGCTAAAAAAATTTAAATCACTTATACATGAAAATCCATTACATTACAAACAAAAAAATAGCCTACTTTTTAAGTGGGTTAAATTAAAATTTAAATCATTTACACATTAAAATCCATCCAATCCCAAACAAAAAAAATAGCCCACTTTTTAAGTGGGCTAAATTAAAATTTATATCATTTACACATTAAAATTCAACTCATCCCAAACAAAAAAATAGCCCACTTCATTAAAATTTAGATCATTCATACATTCAAATCCATCCCATCCAAAAAAAAAAAAAAAACCCACTTCTTAAATGATCAATTCCAAAAAGCCAAATCCAATTGGATTTATTTATCTTTTGTCTATTTTTTCTGTTTATTTTATAATCCATAAATTATAATTTTGTATGAATTTTGATTTGTTATTGAGTGATAAATAATGATGTTTACTTGATTTTGAGAAATTATTTCAAATTTCAACAAGTAGGGGGAAAAAAGTGCTTAAAATTTTATATATTTTACATAACAATTTTTGTTGAGAGATACCTTATTAATAAAATAGATATAGATTCTATTATAGAAGAATTCGCTTTAGATCTTGAATATTTTTGTGTAATGACTTTTTGTAAACTTTTTAAAGATTATGACTTATACAAAAAATTAGATTATTATAAAAATGGGTTAAGTAATTGTGAATTTAGAAAAAAAAAAAAATTCGGGGGTAGCTCTCGTAAACCAGCCCACCCCTTTGTCATATCCTAGATTTGCCCCAGCATATAATTTGATTTGATTTCAATCCATCAGCATATTGAATTAACATTATGGAAGGGTGCGCTTTTACGTTGTATTTCAGATTTTTTTATTTTTATTTTCCTTTTGAGTCTATATATTGCTGTTTTACGTTGCATTTTGAGGATAGGATAGCATATGGAGTCCCAAGTTTCATTTCTGGGGTAGTTTTAATTGGTGTTGCTGAATAAGATTGCTATATTCTTGTCACAAAATAAGGAGTATTCAATCACTTTTTTTATTCATCTAAGTATTTATTTTATTTACCTAATTACTGTTAACATTTTTTCTAGTACTATAGAAGAGAAAAAATTAATTAGATAAAAATTCAGATATTTTCGGGTAGAAAAGTGAAATGTAAATATCTTGAGTTTAGAAACAAGGTTTGAGTTGTATAAGAATGCCAGATAGAAATATTGAAAGCAGAAACACTAGAGAGAGTACAAATTTAGTCAATGCTCCCGACAAATGAAAAAAAAAAAATAAACTTGAAGTAACTCAATATGATTCAACTACACAACATAAATCGATTAGAGATAAAAGGTCGAACCAATTAGATGGGTTCTATTCTTTACAAACGAGATAAAAGATTTTCAAGAAGCTATGAACCAGAAACTGCAAATGAACACATCAAAAGTATGTAATGACTGGATGGATAATCACTTAACTAATTTCATGACCAGCATTTTTGCCATATTTAGTTAAAAGTGTCAAAATGTTGTCACGAGATCAGTAGGAAAGTTGTATTGAAAGTATTAAAGCAAGTAGATTTTAAGCTCCAAACAAAGCATCGAATTAATTGAAGAAATTTGATCATTTGGTATGATATTTTGTTTGCTATTTTTCGAAATTATAGAAAAACGGATTTGTACATACAAGATTGCAGCCAATGAAATTGCAATGACAAAAATAAATCCAATTTGATAAAGATGATGATGATGATGATTAGTGTTTCTAACACCATTCATTTATCTAGTAATTAAATAAATCCAATTCGTAGGCGACGAGCCCCACCCTTTTATTAACTTATCGTTGCAGTTTGATCGTGAAAATAGGTAAACGACGCTTAAAATCTCTTTAATTTTATAAATAAATAAGACACTAATACACAATGAATAGACAATAAAAATTAATGAATCAGGTGGACAAGGCTTGCCAGTTGTTCCTGTCATCATCATCAGTTATAATTAATTACCTAATCCAATAATAATGCATAACTCATTTGAGGACATTGATTAGTTGGAAAGAAATTCATTCTTTTTATAATGCGACCAAACGAGGGTCATTTTTTTATATGGATTAGTCGCTATAAAGACTTCACCAATTTTGGCTCGTGAAGGAATCAAACATTACAACAACTCAATAATTCAAGCAAATAATAAATGCACAAGTCGAGTATCGTTCCTACAAAGACCGTGTTACGCAATAATGATATAAATTAGTCCTAATTAATTATTCCAACAAGTACTAGAATGAACAGGGAAATACTATTTTAACTAAAGCCTAAACCATTTCAAAAGCAGTGACTGATTGTTGAGAAAATTTAATTGGAATTAAATATATGAGTTAAAGTGCTAGGACTCATGACTTCGCCGTAGTTTTCCACTTTAATTGATGCACTCGTGGCCTCGAGCTGTGCAGCAGAAATCCGTTCTTCTGTTTCTTATCTTTTGGCTCCTATCTCAATCCCCATTCTTCATTTACTTAGCAACTCGTTCACTCTTCATAGTTAATACTCTTTCCATCCTCATTTCCTCGATTTTTAGCAAACTTGTGTCGATCCTAAAACAAACAAAAACAAGACGAAATTAATAGCAACATGAGATAAACGACCCACAATTGGATATATTCGCGGCCTAAAGTAAGTGTAAAAATTACACTTATCAGAAGTCAATAAAAACGTCTCATTTTCATTATTAAGTTGTTGATTTTCCCTTTTAATATGTCACATGATAACGCGAGGGTCGCTATATTTATGTGAAAGCGCGTGATGAGTGAGTCGCAAAATATTCAACTTTGGCACCTCAAACCCCACACGTACAAATAGAGAGACATGTAAAATAAACATCATAACCACCTTATTTTGTTCTTTTCGTTTGGAACAAGGAAGATTTGGTATATATAGTATCATATTATATAATTAATGAAACAAGGAAGATTTGGTAGTTGAAGTATGCGATCAATTTTCGTACTATAAGAAATACATACACATAATACAACAAATCGAAAGGGTAGAGAGAGAGAGAGAGAGTACAAAATCTCTCATAAGATGAACATGTGAGAATAAGGATATTCATATGGATACGTGATTATAGTGAAATCATAAATACATAAAAGACGAGGATATACACCAAAACAAAGGTGACATCAATCTCATCATTATCGGAGTTAGGATTGCTCAAGCAAAACTGTGCCACAGCCAAAGATGTCACGCACCACAGCTAAGGTTGACCCAGAGCGTGACATACTGGAAGGTAAAAATGCAATGTGAGATGAGAACTTTATGCCTCCTAAGAGGTGATGCCGAAGATATAAATCACACTCCAAAGGTTTTGTAATAACCATTTAACTGATTGAAGCAAATATCTAAAGTCCCTAGATTTGGTTCAAGTAGTCAAATTTTTTTACAGTTTAGGGTTCTAATTTTAGAATATATTTCTACCAAATCAGATTTTAGTTTCTTAATTTGATTCATGCAAGAACTTATCAAAAGCATATTGTTATTTCTCAAGTGTACGGATCGCACAAGTAATATAATAGATTTAGAGCCCAAGTATTGTACCCAGATAAATTTAGATAGCTCTACACAATTAAATTAATTAATCTTAACCGAATCAATTTAATTTTTGAAGTTTGGTTGTCTAAGAACTAATTAAAGTACTAACTAAAAAATAATTAACTAATTATATTTTAAACAAATAAAAGATTGAGTTTATACCAAATTAATTTGAATATGAAAAAGAAAAGTGTACTTGGATATTGGATCTACTTATACCAATCCCCTTTAACCCGAACCGTTGAATTTAATAACATAAGTTAATTATAAAGATCAATATTCCTAATTTGTTTAACAATCTCTTTCGAGTAGAATTTAACATATCCCTATATATGACCCGACTATTTCTCTATGACGGATACGAACAAACAAGAATGCATTAAAATTTATGAATATTTATAGATCACATAATGCATAGCGGTATATCTCTATCATTCATCGGACTCTACAATAATTGACACTATGTTTAATTTATTTCCAATCTCTCGATAGTAAGATAAGCCACAAAACTCATACAACTATTGCGCATATAGTTATAGAGAAAAAGAAATCATTATTAATTATTCAAAATTAAAAACGTTCTTGAATATCAAAACTACGTTCAAAGAATTAAAGATTCATGATATAAGTTTTATCATGATCCTAGCACAAAATAATCTAGCATAACATACTAAGAAGAAGAAAGCAAAAAAAAAAATATAAAAGCCATCACCCGAATAGGAAGAAAACTTGAAATACTTGATCTTGATCTTGTTCAATCCTTGAAAAAATGAATCTTGATATTCCTTCAATCTTCGTGTCTTGTTTCGTCTCTTTTTTCTCTCAAAATTCGGCTCTCCGATTATGAGTTAAAAGCTCATATTTATAGTTCCATATTAGTGCCCAAAAGGATTCCAAAAATTCAGTAAAATCACGTCCCAAAATGTTTCCTAATTAAAGTCAAACACAAAAAAGAACAAAAAATCCGCGCGAAATTTTACACTAGGTGATCGCCCAATGCATTCCCAGGCGATCGCCCAGGGATGATTATTCTTCTTTGCTATTTGTTTGAGGTGCTGGGCGATCGTCTCCAGCTTTAAGCTTTGGCGATCGCCCAGCTTAAGTTTTTCAAATTTGTACTTTTAGTCCTCCAACTTTATATTTTGATCATTTTAGTTTCAAACCTTCCAGTAACTTCCAAAATGGTCCTTCAAGTTTCAATTAAGTACAATTTGATCTTGTTACTTCTTAAACATCTTCCAATTTATTGCTCTTTCATCCATTCTTCTCTAATTTCTTGTAGACAGGTCGAACACTGAAATAGAAAGAATAACACACTAAATTAAGTAGAAAATTCACAAAATGATGGGATCAAAACTTAGTTTAAATACCCGAATAAGTGCACAAAATGCACTTATCAAATGCCCCCAAACTAAATATTTGTTCGTCCTCGAACAAAAATAAAATGAAACTACAAATTTAAATTAAGCTAAGAGAATTACTACAAAAAGGTTAGGGTCCCAATTAAAAATTTTCTATTGTATTTTATTTTTCTAACATTTTAATTTATTTAAGTCAGGGGGAAAATGTCAAAAAAATCATTTGGGGACTACGAATAAATATTGAAAGGATGAGGACGATATCTACGAATAAAATTGAATGAGGATGATATTGTTACAAACATGAAAGAATATGGACGATTAATGTAATTAATCCTTTAATTAAAGAGTCAAAATTTTGCCATGAGCTCATTCGGAAAGTTGTATTGAAAGTGTTATGGCAAATAGGTTTTAAGCTCCAAACAAAGGTATTTGTCTAGCGATGAATTAGAGAAATCTGATAATTTGGTATGATATTTTGTTTGCTGTTTTTGTTTTTTCTAATTATAGAAAAATGGATTTGTACATGCAATGACAAAAATAGAACCCATATTTTGTGAAAACCTATTATTCGTTTAAAAAAACAATGTGTGGGTTAATTTCAACAATAGTCACATAATTGTTAAAATATAAAAGTAATATTTAAGATTTTAGATTAACGTTTCAAACAGATTGATCATTGATATAATCATTGTAAACTTTAATGACTATTTTGAAATTATTTTAATAACTATTTTTAAATTTTTAACAAACTTCAGTGATCGTCATTGAAATTAACCCAAAATCTTGTAATTAAAGAAATCCAATTTCATTGAAACTTATTATTTTTTTTTTTTTTTTTTGGGGGGGTGGGGGGGGGGGGTTGGTTTTTCCTTATAATAGTGTTACTAAATCCAATTAGTAGACAACCAGCTCCACCATTTTATTAACTTATTGTTGCAGTTTGATCGTGAAAATAAATGAACGCGCTTAAAATCTCTTTAATTTTATAAAGAAATAAGACACTAATCCACAATGAATAGACAATAAAAACTAATCAATCAGATGACAAGGCTTGCCAATTGTTCCTACTATCATCACTTATAATTAATTACCTAATCCAATATAATAATGAATTAACTCATTTAAGGACAGTGATTAGTTGGAAATAAATTCATTCTTTTTATAATGCGACCAAACGAGGGTCATTTTTTATATGTATTAGTCACTATAATGACTTCGCCAATTTTGGCCCGTGAAGGAATCAAACATTACAACAACTCAATAATTCAAGCAAAAGCAAAAAGTTGTTTGTCTAATAATAAATGCACGATATTACAACAAATAATTTAGTTATAAGTCGAGTATCGTTCTTACAAGAACCGTGTTACGCAATATTGATATAAATTGGTCCTAATTAATTATTCGAACCAATACTAGAATGAACAGGGAAATACTATTTTACTAAAGCCTAAACCATTTCAAAAGCAGTGACTGAATGTTGAGAAGATTTAATTGGAATTAAATATATGGTTTAAAGTGTTAGGCCTCACGACTTCGCCGTGTTTTTCCACTTTAATTGATGCACTCGTGGCCTTGAGCTGTGCAGCAGAAATCCTTGTCATGTGCGTTCATATTAATTATTGAGTTCTTTTATTAATGTTTGGATAACGAAACTAAGAAAATTTCAATCAAGCAATTATATTCTCAAGATTAAAGCGAGGCTGTAACAATAGACTCTTTTCATATCGTTTCTTATATGTATTTATATTTAAATTCAATTATTAATTTTTACGACTCTTTTAGGAGAAATCATAAACTAGTTTAAACAAATATTCGAGTTTCATGTTATTAACTCTTGGTGCCATGTTATTGTAGAGCTGTACGAATTATCATCTTCATGGTGTAGTATTTCTCTTGGTAAGATAAACCCTACTATAATTATATATTTAGTATGATTATGCAGGATTTGTTGCAGAAGCCCCACTATGTAAATCTTATTATATATACCCATTCCATTATTTAACACATTTCGGATTAAAATTCATGTTAAGTTGGCATGTGCAAGTCATAGGAGGCACTATTCTGAGGGGAAAAAATGGATAAAACATAAATATTTTAACAAGAAATAAATAAAAGAAGATGTAAAAAGAAAATAAAAAGAAAAAGAAAAAGAAAGAACACATGACCTTCATCTTCTCCAACACCACCAAGAAAATAAAGAGAAAAAAGAAGAAGATGCAAGTCTTAATTTTATTATTTTTTTTTTAAATAAATTTTTTATACAATTTAATATATTGCATCAAATACAATCTTAAATAAATTTAGACAATATATATTTTGAGATTTTTAAAGAGATTAATTTATAAAATTAGAAGTATTATGTATTAGTCAATATATAAACATCAATTATCTTTCAAAATAATAATGTTTTTTTGGTTAATTGAAAATTATTTCTTGACACATTTTTTTTAAAAACATAAATAGTAAAAGCATGCTAGTCTTATTGCTTTGAGATATAAGCATGTTTGGCTTAAATTAAAAAGTTTACTTATAAGTAAATTTAAAATAAATAATTTACTTGTGCACAATAATACATAAATAGAAAAGGGAAAGCGTGCAGGTTTTTTTCTTTGAAAACTACAGCAACCTTTTTTTTCCACCATCAATTGCAATCGAAAATCCTTTTGAGGTAGTTTCTTATGCTACCAAATTTTAAGTTGTGTGATTTTAAATTGAGAAAATGATATGTAAATTGATTGCCATGTTAAATTTTAAAATTGGAACTTTATGATTGTGATTGAAGGTAATCGCATATGTATGTTAGTGATTGAAGGTAATCAATCACTTTTAAATTCATGTGGTGACGGTTACCGGAGATGTTGTTCCTATGTATGTTTTAAATAATTGCAATGTCGTATATTAATTTTGTATATTTTCTCACATGATAGTATAATTTACTATTGAGTGTTTCTTATGAAATACTTACTCCAAAATGATTAAATCCTCATATTGATGTGATTGGCATTGGTGTGATGGTGTAGCATAGTGGCCTTGAAGAAAATGGCGTGGTTTGATATTAATTATGTTTTGGCGTCGTTATAATCGAGCCATTTATGATGTAAATTTTAATATATTATTAAACATGTTTTTAATTGTAAAGTTGAGGGAAACTGAATTTGTTATTAAATTGCCATTTTGAAATTTGAAGATGAGGTTGCCTATCTAGTTATATTTCTTGAAATTCAGCTTTCTTCCCACAAATTTGAAATATCACAACTTATTGTACTTTGAAATTTTGAGTCAAATCAGTGGAGTTTGATAGATATATAAGTGGTATAATAACACAATTTAGAATCACTCAAAAACCTTGTCATATGAATTTATTATGTTAGTTTTACCGGTCTACATCAGTGCACCCATAACAGTTTCTCAAGCAATTTTGGCCACATTTTTCACATATCCAATGACATGGTCAAGTTCTGAAATTTTAATATGTTGTAGTCCTTGTCTCAAGTATTTACAGTTCAAACATCATAATTTTTAGAGTATGTTTAGATAGTCAAATAATTTGTGGCAACACCTAATGCTGTTTTGATAAAACTAGGGCACATGAAATGTTATTTGGAGTGGTCAAATATTATTTAAAGATTTTTAAATGATACTTCGAGTTCAGAAAATCCAGAGCGTTATAATTATATTGTTTCAAATTTTTTTGCATGTTAATTTGGAAACCCCCCAACTCAAATCTTACTCTGCTACTGGGTGGGGTGGGACAAGAAATGTTAATCAGCTGCTCTGCTCTTCCCAAAAATTGTTTCCAAGCTTTATTTCCTATCAATGATGGCTGAACTGCTGAAAATATAGTTTGCCAAACAGTCTACAAGTATTTCTGCGAAGTTTTCTCGTGAATTATTAAAACAGTTCCACAAGTCCTCAAAAATAATATCTACCATAACACAATAATGTTAGCAATAACAAAGATAAAATGGGATGTGTCGCACACTATTGTTGTAACAGCACCAATCTGAAACATGCAACAGTAGTAAGAAAATGATAAATTGTCTAAAATGACAGTTCATGGAAATAAATTGTGTACGAACTATTGTTTTAACAGTTCATCTCAACTGTCGATTGCGACAGTTAAAAGTACGAATCTTCAACGTCCCAAATTAATACTATAATAAGCTTCAAGTTCTTAATAAAAAAAATGTTAACATTTTCTTACCTTCAAATTATAACTTCGATTATCAAGATTTCAAATTCTCACTTCCAATTTTAATCAACAAGTTAAATGCTAATCGGATTAAAACCTCGTGTTTTTAAGTCACATTAACAGCCATGAAAAAATGTTATGAAAGTGAGATATATCTCAAAATTATGAGCTAATTGTTATATCAAATCTAATTTGATAGCTTTTTTTGGAACTTATTATATTAGTCCAAAATATGATGAAATCTTAACCACAAAAAGTGACCATTTTTATGAAAAGTATAATTGACATTTCGCATCTAAAAGAGTTCTTTTTGGTAAGGGGTAATTATATTCACACCACATTTTTTATTTGTTGCACCACATTTTAATTGTATTTAAAATTATCAATTTTTTCTCATTATAGCACTCATGTCTTCAACATTTTTTGTTGCATTCTTATCCTCAAATTTCCATTAGTTAGCAATATTTGGCTCTATAATTTTCTTTCAAAAATTTTGTTGGGAGAGTGTAAAACGACTTATTTCTCCATCATATTTTTTTTTTTTAAAAACAAATAATAAACACAAAAGTGCCACAAAATATTTTTTTTCTTCCTTTCAAAACAGCATATTTTGACAAAAACCATCATTAAAGATGAGATGTGTTAATTAATGAGAGTTGAAGATAAGAATTTAATGAAAAAAAATTAAGGATATTAATACTATAATAAACAAAGGTCAAGGTCTTTAAATGCAATAAAAATATAATGCGACAAATAAAAACTATAATACAAATATAACCACTCTTTTGTAAATGTTTTCAAAGTTAGCCATTTCAATTCCACCCCTCACTTTTAACCACATTTCGAAATTCCCCTAAAACTAATTACCAAACATAATCAAAATTGCACTCCTGGTACCTGCACTGTTAACAAATTATAAAATTAACCCTAATTAATTAAAATGACGTCTTAAAGAAATAATATTTTAAGCTTATACCCTTTTTGGATCTTGGACTGCAACAAGCCGACACGACAAACAAACAAAAAGCCACCTCCATCACATACTTCCAAGATCTCCCTTCCTTCCCTGTCATCAATGGGCATTTTTAGGCCCATCTTGACATTCTCGTCGACTCCAAATGTCAAGACGGGCCACGTTTTCTAAGATTTCTAAAGATCTATAATATTATAATCAACTCATCAACAACATTTTATGACAATGCAAGAGAAAGTAACACGATATTTCCACAAATATTAAACTAGATTAAATAATGACGTTTTTGATCTAATGTCCCCGATTGTTATTGTTATAATGAATAACAAAAGCAAGATAAAAATTAAAATTTGAAAAAAAAAATCACTTTTTGACCATTTGTAAAATTTACATATCAATTCAACTTTGGGCTCCATCCCTGACAATGTTCATGTCATTGTTGACCATGTGAAAGTTCAGAAATTGTGTGGGAATGATTAATGACCTTGAAACTTGGTGAATGCAATTACAATGGTGGAACCTAAGAATTTATTTTTGTTGACATTGTCGGTTCCAAATTCTAACAGAATAAATTTTAATAATATGTGAACGCACAAATATTCAACTTTGGGACCTTAAATTCCACAACCACGTGTATATCATATTCAACCATCTGTTAGACCCAGGGCAGGGGTGGTGGTAGTGGTGTCAATCCGGGTTAGGCGGGCCGGGTCGACCCGCCTCCGATGAGGCCCGGTAACGGCCCGCGTTCGAAAAAGCCCGCGCCACTGCGGATTGCGGGCCGGGTCGGCCCAGCCCACGAAATTTTTTCAAAAGCCCGGCCCACCCCATTGGCCCATACGGGTCGAGCCCATATGGATCGCGGTTCGATCCGGTTCGGCTCGTATGAATAAAAAATTAATTTTTTTTTAAATTACTAAAAAATTTTAGTTACTTATTGTAATTAAAAAATATATATATTTACATATATAACAAAATATGTGTTAAATTACTAAATAACAATGATAAATTCACATTTGTTAATTTTTTAATTCAATTTCTATTTTTTATTTATATATTTAAAGACTAAAACGTGAATGCATCTATCACATCTTTCACTTTAAACGGCTCTTTGCCATTTGTTTTTTTTTAAATATCATTTCAAATATGAAAGTTTGAATTTTCTGCCCATTTTTTTTTTTTTAAAAAATCAAAGCGGTTCACGGGTCAGCCCGCGGGTTGGCCTCTTCGGCCCGTGAACGGCCCGCGGGTTGGCCTTCTCGGCCCGTGAACAGCCCGCCCGGTTCACGGGCCGGCCCGCAGTTCCGGGTCGAGGCGGGTGGGCCGATGCCGGTTCGGTCGGCCCGCCCGTCTTGACACCTCTAGGTGGTGGGGAATTGGGTTCAACCTTTATTTTTTATAATATTAAAGAGAAAAAGCAAACTGTAGCATACAATCAATCTTCTTACAAGATATATCCGATCCTGCTTCACACCACATGTATATTGTATTCAACTTTGATGATTCTTTGATTATCCGATCCTACCCAAAGGTCCATTTGTATACAATAATCATTCACTTTCGTTAATCTTTCTTCCCCTACAATTCGTCCGTCCCCCTTCCTTCTCTGTCATCAATGGCCACTTTGATGCCGAAACTCAAAAAACCTCAACAATTGTCTGAGAGTCCATTTTTTCTGGGAGATCCAGATTTCGAGGATTTCTGGTATCATGAACTCATGAAGAACAAAAATTTTGAAACCTTTCCTGGGCATGGAATACTCATTCGATTTGCCGCCAACAAAATCGTAGAAAAATTTAGCTCCAACGATGACCAAGTAATTTATTTATTAGAGAATCTTAAGGTTTCAGCATCGTATTGCCAATTTAAAAGTAGGCAAGACTACAAGAAACTTTCAAAAATTTTATTGTTATTATTGCAAGAGATTGGAGTATTCTTCACAGTTCCAAAGCAGCAATTGTCAAAGAGTTCTACTTACAATCCTCCAGGCGAAATTGTTGATTTCTTTATTGATTTTCTCCTCCTTATTTTACAAAAGATAAAACGTATTCACCCAGATTTCGTTGTTTCAGTATGGGGTTCAATTGAAGTTCTTCGGGATAAGCTTGGTTTTCTTCTCAACTTTCTTGGGGATACACCGTGCCTTCACCCCTCTGAAGTCAATCCATTGACACACATCGAAGCTGTGCTCAACGAGTTTGGAAGTTTCTTGTATTCATTCTTTTTCGTCAGGAATCAAGTCCTGGCGCCTAGAATGGATTTGGAACTTTCGGATCTGTTACGAAACTTTGAGCTCGTGGAAGCCAAGATCAATGAGCACTGCATCGTAGTCTCGAACATGCCAAGTTGTACGACTCGAAAGACTGCTGTGGTTGCACCCTTCATTGTTGATTCTCTCCTTGATGATCTCAATCACAAGGCTGACAAGATTGTTGATGTGAACGATCAAATTGTAACCCTCCACGAGGAGCTAATCTTATTGCGATCCTCCCTCACAGATATAACGTTGCAGCAACACCCACAACTTGAAGAACTTTTGATACAAACCACAGACATAGCATATGAAATTGAATATATTATCAACTCATTTCCTCCTGTCTGGTATCTCACCCTCAGGCTCCCTCAGTTCATGGACAAGATTAAGGGTATTATGATGGGTATCAAAGAAACAAAGAAGAATATTGACACTGGCATTGTAGAAGTTGAAAACTATCCAACTGAACAAGTATCGTCGCAAGAAAAAGGCCCTCTCATTTTGGAAGACATTGTCGTGGGGTTTGGTAACAAGGAGATCGAAATTGCAGAACAACTTGTTAGAGGACCAGAACACCTACAAATTATTTCGATCTTTGGAATGCCTGGAGTTGGGAAGACAACTTTAGCAAAGAAACTATACAATAATCACTCCGTTGTCTATCATTTTGACAAGCTTGCTTGGTGTGTTGTTTCTCAAACATATAATAAGAGAAATATATTTGCTGACATTTTGAGATCATTGAAGGACCATGACAAAGAAACGATTATGCAAATGGATGATGAAAGCTTGGTTGAAGCCCTCTACAAAAGTTTAATAAAACGGAGATATCTCATTGTTGTCGATGATATATGGGATATGAATTCGTGGAATGATTTTGGAAGATACTTGCCAGACGACAAAAATGGAAGCAGAATCTTATTCACCACTCGGCACAAAGAAGTTGGTTTAAAAGCTTCGCATCATAGTGTCGTCAATGAACTTCCTATCTTATCAGATGTTGAATGTTGGGAATTACTACAGAGGAAAGTGTTCCAGAAAGAACATTGCCCTCAAGAATTGGAAGACATTGGGAAGCAAATTGCAACGAATTGTCAAGGACTACCACTTGCAGTGGTTGTGATAGCTGCCGTTCTTGAAAAAATTGAGATGAAAGAACACCTATGGCACAAAGTTGCAATAAGTTTGAGTTCAGTTATATCTGAAGACCCGAACAAGTTCAGCAACATACTAGAACTTAGCTACAAGCATTTACCAATGCATTTGAAACCATGTTTTCTTTACTTTGGAGCATTCGAGGAAGACGAAGAAATGTCAGTGAAAGAGTTGACGCATCGTTGGGTTGGTGAAGGATTTATAAAGAAAGAAGAGGGGAAAAGCTCAGAGGATGTGGCCTACGAATATCTTGTGGATCTAATTGATAGGAGCCTGATACAAGTTTCCAAAAGAACATCTCTCGGCAGAGTCAAGACTTGTAATGTTCATGATCTACTGCATGATATGTGCTTGAGGATAGGTGAACAACAAAACTTTCTGAAAGAGGTCGAAAGGTAAGTTCTCTGACTCTTCTTTTCTCTTACCATTTTTCCCATATCTGTTATAGCCTCTAATGATGGGCGGTACTTTGTGATGATCGTATCAATGCTGCCGCTGTTGACAATGATAATATGATCTAATTCTGTTGTTACCTTGATGATGATCCACTAACTCTTAGGAGCAACAAAATAGTCTGGCTACTAACTTTTACTCAAGTACTTTTGCCCTGTATTTAAGCTCTCTGTTAGACCATTCGTTTACTCAAGTACTTGTGCAGCTTCAAACGCCTGAAGATCTACATTTGGCCAGACAAAAACTCCAGCATTTCTGCTCTACATCTTAAACGACTGGTTAATGTGAGGTACTTGGTTATTCCATATATAGTGCCACAAATGGAAAAGTTCCACAAACTAGAATTTCTTTATGTGCAAAATCGTAAAGAAGTTGAAATACCCGACTTCCTTCTTGAAATGGTGAATTTGAGACATATGATTTTCAAGGGCAATTCACGGTTCAGTAAATCTTGCATTCGACAAGTTACTGAGGAAGAGATCTTCCAGAGAAATAACCTACAAAGTATTTCTAATCTTAAAATTTCCAATAAAATGGAAGGAAAAATCTTGAGATGTTCACCCAATCTTCTGAAATTGAAATGCTCTCTTCAAGAATTTCAGGATTTGAGCTTCCTTAACTTGCTTGAATCGCTCAGTTTAGCATATCCTCATAATGATGGGACACATTTGATCAGTTTGCCATTGAATCTCAGAAAATTAACTCTGGTGAGCTTTTATATGTCTTGGGAACAAGCGAAGATAATTGGGAGATTGCCGAACCTTGTCGTTCTCAAATTGCAAGAATGTAGCTTTGAGGGAAATCAATGGAACACAACTGAAGGCGAGTTCCAACAACTGAAAGTCTTAAAACTATCATCAGTACATGATACAGAATGGAATGCCTCATGTGATCCTTTCCCCAGACTAGAGCAACTAGTGTTGAAATATTGTTATTTGGAGAAGATCCCTTCCAGTTTCTGTGATATTCCAACGTTGAAGATGATTGGCATACATTACTGCAGGCAATCTGTCGTAGAATCTGCTATGCAAATTGAAGAAGAACAACGAGACATGGGAAATGAAGAGCTTCAAGTCATTATCTCATCGTATACATAATACAACTCTCAAAGTGTCCTCTGGTACCCAGGAGGTGGATCAGAGCAGAGGAGAAGGAGCTCTTGACTCCCCGGGTCCACCAAGCTCAGCGAGGAAAAGAAAAACATGTGAACAACATCTTAATGTAATTTTTTGAGAGATTGTCCTCGAGCCCTTTTTGTTTATTTAATTGCATTTTGGACTATTTTTATCTTGTAGCATACTCTTTTGAGAATACCTTCATAGACACTTCAAATTGCAATAAGAGACGTAATAACAGTCTTTGTTCTCTTTTGACTAATCACTTGTTCACTTTGAGCATTTGTTTGGCCTTGGTTTGATAGTTGAGAGTAGAAGCCATCTCTATTTATGTTGTATAGATTGTTTTGTATATTTTCTTGACAATGTTAATAATGGATGAAATTTCCTCCATAAGACATTTTATAGTGACAACTTCTTTGGATTTGTAAATAATGTTTCTCTATTTTTTTCTTGAATTTTGCACCATCACTGAGGGACAAATTTCATATTTTCTAAAAGTAGACCCTAATAATAAAAGTTAATATGTCTTATAAGTAAAAATTAAATCTCAAATTTTCTATTAGTATTTCCAATAAAAACTTGCACTATAAGTCCTCAACCTAATGAAGTAGCAATCTACTCTCTAACTTTCTAAGCAGAGCAAGTTGATCTTCAATCCTTCAAATTGGTGGACCATCAGTCCAAGTGAACATTTTCTATCAAATTTTATGTTAAGTTGGCATGTGCAAGTAATAGCAGGCACACTAGCTAGGGAAAATGGATAAAACATAAATATTTTAACAAGAAATAAATAAAAGAAGATGTAAAAGAAAAGAAAAGAAAGAATACAAAATTTTTGTCTTCTCCAACTCCCACCCTTGTAGTCAATAGCAACACTACCATTATCCACTGGCAACCATGATGTAGTGACAGTTTAAAGCCAATGAAGAACGACCGTAAAGCACATTGATTCTAAGAAAACTTGTGAATTTAGAAAATAAAAAATTCGTTGACTCGCAATCATATATCAAATAATTGATTTTGGTCAATAAACTCATCGATTCAAAGTTAAATTCAATGGATAAATTGGAAAAGTCCAATGATTTATAAATTTCATTCAAAAGAAAACTAATTCCAAAATGATGATGTGGCTGCCATATAAAACTAAGATTCCTATCCCAAGATTTGAAATATGGTAACTTTTGAAAATATTTAACCAAATGACCATTTTATTCAAAACGCGAACAAAATGCCATCGACAAAATTTGTAAATTTTTGTCAATATCTTAAACATTTTTCACATTCTCTTTGTTAAAACCCAATTGAAAAGAATATTCATAGTAAGCGACTACCTAAGTCAGTCTATGTGACAATTATGTGGTATTAATTGATATGCTATCTTAAATGTAAAGTTTTTGGTCTCATTCAAAATAGCATATCAATTAATGTCATATAATTACCACATAGACTTACTATGGTAGTCGCTCACTATAAATAGCATTACTCAATTTTAAAATTCTTTCACTTCTAAATCTACGCGCATGCACGCACGCGCGCACACACTCTCTCTAAAACCGCCGCATTAGTGAATGAAAAATTTCACACCTTATCGAAAGCTGCACATATAAAAAATGAAAACTCATTTTCCTCCTCTTACAACCTTTGTTCTCCATTGTAAAAATAAAATAAAACTTTTTATCTGACTTTTTTTTCTCAAAAAAAAATATTAATAAATTCAAACATTTATGAGAACAATTCATGATAAATTATCTAAACATATGTTTGGTAGTGCTGAAATTATTTTTTAAGTGCTTCTATTAAAAGTTGTTGATAAATGTGTGAATAAAAAATAAGTTGTAGGTTGTGGGTCTTATAAAATGTATAAATAAAAAATATGTTTGACTAGTTTGACCAGCTGAAATTATAATTTAAATAACGACAAACATGTGCTAAAACGACAGTTCATTTTCATGAAATGTGTACGAACTATTGTTTTAACAACTGAACAATCGTTTTAATAGTTCATGTGATTTGTCAATTGCAGCAGTTCAAAACTACGAATCTTCAACGTCCCAGATTAGTACTATAACAAGCTTCAAATTTTTTAATAAAAAGTGTTACATTTTCTTACATTCGAATAATAACTTCGACTATCAAGATTTCAAGTTCTCACTTTCAATTTTAATCAACAAGTTGAATGCTAATTGGATTAAAACCTCGTATTCCTAAGTCATAGTAACAACCACTAAAAAATGTTATGAAAATGAGATATATCTTGAAATTATGAGCTAATTGAGATTTCTTGTGTATAATTGCAAAATCTAATTTGATAGCTTCTTTTGGAAATTATTATATTAGTCTAAAATATGATGAAATCTTAACCACAAAAAGTGACAGTAAATTTTTCAGTTAAACTGAAAACTCAGCTGCAGGTGGATACTAGTATCCTCCTGCTGTGACAGTAAATTTTTCAACCTAATTCTTTTTAAACTTCTCCAAGTTTTTGTACATCACTCCAATATTACTCAAAATACTTAGAAGAGATATTAAAAGCATTACAAACCATTTGTAAATAAAAGTACAAAGATACACCATATACTCTATTACTTAATGTACTTTAAATCTCCACCATATATGCTATTACACAAGGATTTCTCTTACAAGTTCCACTTTCTTCAAAACAAGTATAGTATCCCTCCCTTTCAAAATATGATCCGTCATTCCGATAACAAAAATGTTGAAATGACACTCATCATAAACCTATTGCTCAAAAACGTTTCAACACTAACAACTTAAAATGTTTACAATTAACTAAGGGATACTAAAAATCCTTGAAACTACAAAAACAACCATCAAGGACTCTCGGTTATCTAGTACATGAAAAAGAGAGTCCCCTTCCGTTTTGTAAGATCTTTTCTTTATGTAAAAGCCCAGCCATTGCAGAAAACGAACCCATACATCTTTCTTCGTGATGATATAGAAGTCCACCCCATTTCCCGATGTCCTTTCATAAGTATGCGTTACTTCAAAGTAGTTTCGTTCCATTTCCTACATTAGTCATTAAACGACTATAAGCAATGACGCTTAGTGAGCAAAGTAACACATAAACGTGAAAGCACATAATTCATACCTTCAATTGAATGGAATTTTTCACTTTACCTTCTAACCTTATTGCTCAATTCTCATATAAGTGAGTAAGATAATAATCACATATTAACTTCCAAACAATTGACAACATATATGGTTCATGAAATGCCTTTAATGATTACTCACAAGCAATCAATACAATATGTATAGTATGGAAGCTACACATTGAAATGCTATGCATGTACTAACCACAAATGGTTTCATTCTTCTTTTCTTACTTTTCATTTTTTTCTTTCTTTTCTTTTATTTTCTGTTCTTCTTTGTTCTCATTTCTTTCTCTTTTCATTTCTACTTTCTTTTCATTTCTTTTCTCTTTTCATTTCTTTGGGCCCTTCCCATATTATGGTCGTACACCGAGCGCTCATAGTGTTTTGCTAAACACAAGGTCACAACATTATTAGAATTTCTATGCTCAAAGTACTTTCATTCTCTTAGAGCACTTTGCTCAAGTACTTTCATTTCATCCCATGGGCATCTCGTAGCCCGTGACCTTCAAATTGGGACTTGCTCCTATGGTGTACAACCTAAATAGGGTATTCTTTAATTGTTCATGATCATTATGTAAACATAACTTTTGACTTTAATGTTTAAAGATCATGAATTCTTTCTTGAATGATACCATGATGCAACACATGGAAACACAAGATTTAATTGCTAAACATAATTCAAAATCTTGCACATAAACATTCATTCAAGTTCTTCCTCAAAGAACATATTACTGTAATTCCCAATCAACATGCAAGGGATTGATCTAAAAGTCATTCATCTTCCTATTCATCATGCTATTACAGTAACATTTTAAGTCATCCTTGACTCAAATAAGCACAACTTGAATATAGAATATTCAACATTAAACATTTCCTAACAAGCCACAATAATAATACATAATATAAGGCTCCATTTAGGTATAACCAATTATTTTAACCATAACTTCAAAGTCATCATATACTGCAGATTCTAAACTCATCAAAAATCGATTTAAACATAAGTTTATGAGACATGCAAGGTCGTAAACATGAAGTTGAATTTTTGCAGATCTTATTACTCATAATTCCTCATATATAAGCAATTAATTTCAATACCTATGATCACTTAGATAGGAAAATTAATGGGTAACAGTAAGTCATAGAAGGGGATTCATTTAACATAAAACTCATGCTACATATTCTGATCCTAATAAGCATAATCAATATAAAAACAACAAAACACATAAACTTTACTCACAGTACAAAAGAAATCTTTTTCTTGGACTAGTGACTTGAAATTTTACAAGTTTATGGAGAGTTAATATATCAAAAATAAGGAAAAATGAAAATTTATGTTTTAGACTTGGCTAAGGGGGAATTTCTGTCCAAAAACTCATTATATTAAAATGGAAATGAACTACCAGACATCAGTGCAGATTCGGGGCTACCAGAATATAAACTGTGTTGTTTCTGAGGCTACTAGTAGCCTCGGATCACTGCTGTAATCTGGGTTTTGAATTTTTGGATGGAAATTTCTACCTTTCTGGCTTATCTTGGAATAGATGTGATGAACTTTTGTCAGTTTAGTGTTTCATCACACTATTTCTCATAAACACAAAGAAGAAAGAAAAAGTTCTTAGTTTCCTTTCAAATTTTCTTTTCATTCTTACCTTTCTTTTCTCTCTGAATTCCAGCAAAGTTTCTTTACTAATTTTCTGGTTTAAAAAGGCAAGAAAACAAGGTATATTTATAGAGTGTTGGGAAGGCCATGTTTGGTTTAGCTTATCCATGAAAAGTCTTACTTATTCTTACTTTATCTTATTATTTTATTAGTTTATCAGTTATTTATACGAATATAAATCGGCATTGATCCTTAAGTATAATAAGCGTTGCCAAACAAGCCCTAAGGTGATATTCATTAAAAATGTCATGTGTCTTAATCAACTAATATTTTATTACAAAAATTCTCAGATTTCTTATTTCAAGTAGCCATGTTCGGGACAACATTTGGGGATCGAGTCAAGCTCTGTTTTGGGCAAACTTTATACCGTTGTAAAGTTCATGCTTCAAGCTTCACAACGAGTATACATGCAAAAGAAATGGGTCAGTCGATAGTTCGTAAGATTAGCTCAAAAATAATTGCCCGACTGACTTTTCATACTTAGCCAAATTTAGTGAAATTTCTGCATTACATAAATTCTGACTACACCACTTTAGCTCGACTTTCAAGGCAAGTCCCAACTTAAAAAATATCCAAACTTGATATCAATTTAAACATCTCGATAAGAACTACGCGATTGTATAACATGCATAGGCTACGGATCAACGCACGTTACACACGATGATTGCAAAGTTGGTTCGAAACAATGGCAAAACTGTAATTATCTTGAAGTTTTCTAGAATTTTCAGCTTATTCCCTATCTATGGGACTAAATTCGATTAAGCCCAAACATTACAACTTAATATCTTTCTTAAAAAGTCGTCAATACTTTAATCCAATGCAATTTATACACTTTCTCCATAAACTTATTGAAATTGTCATACCAAACTTAACACTTTTTTTTTTAGGATCATTGGATTTTTCCTAAGAATATACAAATTTAGATTTTCTAAATTATAAAATTAAGATACGAAATTTTCGGGGCGTTACATTTATCCTCAAATTTCCATTAGTTAGCAATCTTTGGCTCTAATAGCAATTTTCTTTCAAAAATTTTGTGGGAGAGCGGAAAACAACTTATTTGTTCATCATATTTTTAAAAAAAAATAATAAATATAAAAGTGTGACAAAATATTTTTTTCTCATTTCAAACAACATATTTTGACAAAAATCATTATTAAGGATGAGATGTGTTAATTAATGGATTTTCAAAGATAAGAATTTGACGAAAAAAATTAGAGACATAAATACTATAATAAATAAAGGTCAAGTCTTTAAGTACCAATAAAAATTGTACTGCAAATATAACCATTTTCAAAATTAGCCATTTCAAATCCTCCCCTCACTTTTAACCACATTAAAAAATTCCCTTAAAACTAATTACTAAACATAATCAAAATTACACTCCTGGTACCTGCATTGTCAACAAATTATAAATTTAACCCTAATTAATTAAAATGTCATCTTAAAGAAATAATGTTTCAAGCTTATACCCTTTTTGGATCCTGGACCCAATCAAGCCGCCATGACAAACAAACAAAAAGCCACCTCCATCACACACTTCCAAGATCTATAAAATTGGTTCACACACCAGCCAAGGATGGTTCGTGATCTTCCACTATCAATATCTGATCGAAAAAGTGAAGCCAAACGTGATTCACAAATCACTAGGCAAGGTTTTTATTTGCGACTTTGAAAAATTCCCACGGTCAAGGAAAAGCAAGGTTGCAAATTAGAGGATGGAAAATAAAAATCGGTATTTCCAGCTTCAATTGGAAGATGGAATGAAATATTGTGATGAGAACATTTTTCATAATAAATTAGCTACCAAGTGGAGAATTTATACAAGATTGAAAATGCTCGCACATCAGTCTATGCAAATTCTTATATTCTTAGTTAAGATTTCCGGTAATTGATCACCAATGAGATTGTAACATAGTGACACTAAAGTTTCATTGTTCACTAACATGTAAAACTACTTAAATGTTTTGATCTAATGGATTGATGACTTTAATTCATGGCACGATAGAAATTTGTTATGATTTTGTCACTTGTGATTACAGATTCTTTCAACCACGATTAGTAAAACAAGTATAAAGAAATATGCAGTAAAGTAAAAGAACAACATAAGATATGAGTGTTCCGTTTTAGGGGACAGGCAGTTCAGCACATAAGTGCCTACATTTGCCTTTGAGGCTTTACAAACATAGATCCGGCCTTTTAATGCACTATTAGAAACCACAATAGCTCAAGAACCAAGTTTACAGACGTAACCCACTCAGAATTGCCCTAAGATATCCCTCATTATAGACTCCTTTTCACACAGAATCAAGTTAACATCATCACACAACAGATTCGAGGATAAATCACAGAAATTAAGTAATCCAAAAGTGATTACTTTAGCAACAACCTTTCTACACAATAATGGAGAACCAAATGTTCACCCAATAGAAAGGGAGAAGAAAATGAGTAGAAGAAGATCGGATGAAAAAGAAAGCTGCGCACCCACAGACCATTAACCCTAAAGTGAATGAAGGGGCCTTTATATACTCCACTTCAATGGCTGAGATCAAGTGTAGAAATCCAACGGATGGCAATCATCATATCACTCAGCATCAAAGTCGTATTATCAGCAAAGGCATAAAACGTGCTTCATCAACTTTGGGCTAAACCAATCTGGGCAAAATCAGCTGGGCCGATTTCATCATAGTGGGCTTTCATAATTTGGACACAAAGATACAACAAAATTAATTTATGCAGAGGATTCCTCATTTCTCAGAAAAATTCAACTTGGCCCTATTAATATTAAAATTATATATAGTTAATAGAATCATCTAACCTCACACACTTTCAATTTCCCACAAGTAAACTATGTAGACCAAGCATGCTTGTGATTCTATGTAAAGTTATGGAACCATCTACCTCTTCTTCCATTCCTTCCTTGTCATCAATGGGCATTGATAGGCCTGTCTTAACATTCTTGGCGAGTCCAGATGTCAAGACATGCCATGTTTTATAAGATTTTTTAGAGATCTCTAATATTATCAAACTCATCAAGAACGTTTTTATAACCACGCAATAAATAAATTCACACGATAATTCCAAAAATCTTAAACTATATTAAATAAAGGATACCAAAAACAAGAGAATTTTTTTTAAAAAGTACTCTATATTAGAACATTACTAATTAATGTTACATCCCAATTAATTTAAACTGTCCATAGATGATATCTTGTTCAAAATCGTGTTCATTTATCAGCTTGATCGTGTTTATTTACCCAAAGGTCCGTTTGTATACAACTAGTATGTAAAACGTGTGTTGCACGTGATTTAGTAATGGTATTCTGAGATATATGTTTTTCAAATATTTAAATAATTATAACTTTATTTAATACTACATTAAAATATAAAAATCTGACATTAGAAAATACGATAAAATATAATATTTGTTGTTGTATTCAAACAAAGTATTTTTTAAAGTCTGTAATATAGTCAAATAATGTCAATTAAAGAATACAAACAAAAAGAATAAAAAAATAGTGTACATAAGTTCTTAAATATATCGAGCACTCAAACCCATTGAATTTTCTTGCTTTATGAGATGACAAATGACTTATAACAAATCTTTATAATTTAATATAGCTCTCCAACTATAAAAATGTTTTAACCCAAAATATCACGTGTAATTTGGATTCGTAGCATCTTAAGTTAGGTAGATTTATCAATCAGTATATAAAAGAACATTTACATTAGAAATTGACAAAATTAAACATTCTCATTTGCACAATTTAGTGCGAGATATCTTCATGTGGACTTATCTAAAATGTAATGGAGAAATAAAGTAATATTACCAAAACTAAATATTCTAGCAATTCAAGCGTCTTTTTAACGTTGAAGCATAAATAGTTAAGAAAAATTAGTTTAACCAAAATAGATAATTCAAAAGCATAAAAAATAATAATAGAAATGATACGTATTAATAGTAGATTGAAACAATTATTGAAGTTAGCTTACAAGTTTTTTTTCATCTAGAAAATTTGAAGCCGCAAGTCAATTATATATGTAAACAATATACAAATATGCATGAGCATGCACAATAATTAAAAAAAAAAAATACACCGTAACCTTTATAGTCTAATGCAAATTATTATTTTTTTGAAAAAAGAAGAACATTAAGAGAAGATTATTCACAACCATAATCACAAATACAAATCTTCAAATGAAGTCTTTATGGACATCACAAACTACATAATTACCTTCAAATAAAACAATCTTAAACTTCAAATTAGACCTTAAATAAGCTGAATAAATTGTTGGTGGAATGTCAATTACTATCAATCTTGTAACTGACCAAATCTGTTTTCACAATTCAAAGAAAATATTTTCAAAATTGAGTAATTCAATATAATAAATGGAGATTTATCATTTTTAACTTCTAAGGACTATATGTGATTATAAATGTTAAATTAGGAGTTCAATTATATTATTAACTCAAGACAATTTAAGAAATATAAAATATTAATGAAGACATATTTGTCTAAAAATGTTTCTCCCTCTAAGCCCCTTGTTAATTTTTCTTCCCCTACAATTCGTCCGTCCCCCTTCCTTCTCTGTCATCATTGACCACTTGGTAGCTGAAACTCCAAAATCCTCAACTTTCGGATGACTCTGAATTGTCTGTGATGCAAAAACGAAATCTGGAAAATCCAGATTTCGAGGATTTCTGGTAACATGAACTCATGAAGAACAAAAAATTTGAAACCTTTCCTGGGCATGCAAGCTCATTGAATTTACCGTCCATATAATCAAAGAAAAATTTAGATCCAACGATGACCAAGTAATTTATTTATTAGAGAATCTTGAGGTTTCAGCATTGTATTGCCAATTTAAATGTAGGAAAGACTACAAGAAACTTCAAAAAATTTTATTGTTATCATTGCAAGAGATTGGAGTATTCTTCACAGTTCCAAAGCAGCAATTGTCCAAGAGTACTACTTACAATCCTCCAGATGAAATTGATGACTTCCTTACTGACTTTCTCCTCCAAATTTTACATGAAATACTCCTTATTCGGCCAGATTTCATTGTTTCAGTAGAGGGTCAATTGAAATTCTTTGGAATAAGCTTGGTTAATTTTCTGCTCAACTTTCTTGGGGATACACCATGCCTGCACCCCTCTGAAGTCAATCCATTAACACACGTCGAAGCTGTGCCCAACGAGTTCGGAAGTTTCTTGTATTCTTTCTTTTTCGTCAGGAATCAAGTCCTGGCGCCTAGAATGGATGGAATATGGAGTCCCAAGTTTCAGTGGATTCCATTCTATACAAACGAGATAAAATATTTTCAAGAAACTATGAACCGGAAATCGTAAATGAACACATCAAAAGTACGTAATGACAGGATTACCATTTAACTAAAAAAAGTAGTCTATGTTATGAACATTAAACGGAACGTGGACAATGCCCGAAAGAACAAGTTGCATTTTTTCCATATTTAATTGAAGTGTCAAAATTTTTGTCATGAGCTCATTCGGAAAGTTGTATTCAAGGTGTCAAGGCAAATCCAAATAAATATATATGTCTAGCGATGAATTAGAGAAATTTTTGTTTGCTGTTTTTAAAAAATTATAGAAAAATGGATTTGTACGTGCCCAAGAAATTGCAATGACAAAAATAGAATCCATATTTTGTGAAAACCTTTTATTCGTTCAAAAAAACAATTTGACAAAAATGTGTGGGTTAATTTCAACAAGAGTCACTGCAATGTTAGAATATAACACTTACTATAGGATTTTAAGTTAACGTTTCCAATTGAGTGACCATTGATATAACCATTATAAACTTTAGTGACTACTACTGCAAGCAAATTACTTCAATAACAATTTTGAAATTTTTAACAAACTTAAGTAATCGTTGCTGAAATTGACCCAAATCTTGTAATTAAAGAAAGCCAATTTGATTGAAACTTATTATTTTAGAAAAAAAAAAAAAAAAAAACGGAGTTGGTTTTTCCTTATAATAGTGTTACTAAATCCAATTCGTAGACGACGAACCTCTCTAATTTATTAACTTATTGTTGCAGTTTAATCGTGAAGATAGATGAACGCGCTTAAAATCTCTTTAATTTTATAAAGAAATAAGACACTAATCCATAATGAATAGACAATAAAAACTAATCAATCAGATGGCAAGGGTTGCTAGTTGTTCCTATTATCATCACTTATAATTAATTACCTAATCCAATATAATAATGAATAACTCATTTAAGGACAGTGATTAGTTAGAAAGAAATTCTAATGGATTAGTCGCTATAATGACTTCACCAATTTTGGCCCGTGAAGGAAATGCTTCCAACCAGTAATATTGATATAAATTAGTCCTAATTAATTATTCCAACTAGTACTAGAATGAACAAGGAAATGCTATTTTACTAAAGCCTAAACCATTAATTCAAAAGCAGTGACTGAATGTTGAGAAAATTTAATTGGAAGGACTCATGACTTTGCCGTAGTTTTCCACTTTAATTGATGCACTCGTGGCCTTGAGCTGTGCAGCAGAAATCCGTTCTTCTGTTTCTTCTATGGGACTCCTCGTTGTATCTATTGGCTCCTATCTCAATCCCCATTCTTCATTTACTTTGCAACTCGTTCACTCTCCGTAGTTAATACTTTTTCCATCCTCATTTCCTCGATATTCAGCAAACTCGTGTCGATCCTAAAACAAACAAAAACAAGACGAAATCAATAGCGACACGAAATAAATGACCCACAATTGGATAAATTCACGGCCTAAAATAAGTGTAAAAATTACACTTATCAGAAGTCAATAAAAACGTCTCATTGTCGTTACTAAATTATTGATTTCCCCTTTTAATATGGCACATGATGATGCGAGGGTCGCTATATTTATGTGAAAGCGTATAATGAGTGAGTCGCAAAATATTCAACTTTGGCACCTCAAACCCCACACGTACATATAGAGAGACATGTAAAATAAACATCATAACCACCTTATTTTGTTCTTTTCATTTGGAAATAGTAGGTATATATAGTATCATATTATATAATTAATGAAACAATGAAGATTTGGTAGTTGAAGTAATTAAAAAATGTAACGTTACACGTTTGACATAATGTGTACACATGTGAACGGACGTGATCACAAATATTCAACTTCATGTCCACATGTATATTATATTAAAGAGAAACCGCGTAAACTAAGAGCATGTGCATTAGATGTGTTAATTTTAGTTACACATTACACTAACAATCTAATTTTGATGATTCTTTGATTATGTTTATCTGAACCAAAGGTCCATTTGAATACAATTATCATTCACTTACGTTAATCTTTCTCTGAACCCCTTCCTTCTGTCATCATGGCCTGTTCGCAGCTGAAACACAAATATCCTGTCTTTCTGAGTCCACTTCTGGAAAATCAAGATTTCCAGGATTTCTGGTATCATGAACTTATGAAGAACAAAAATTTTGAAGCCTTTCCTGGGCAAGGAATACTCATTCGATTTGCCGCCCTCGAACTCATAGGAAAATTTAGCTCAAACTATCACCAAGTAAGTTATTTATTGAAGAATCTTGAGGGTTTATTGTGGTATTTCCAATCTAAAAGTATACAATATTACGAGGAACTTTCCAAAATTTTATTGTCATTATTGCAAGAGGTTAGAGTATTCTTCGCATTCCCAAAGCAGCAAGTGTCCAATAGTACTACATACAATCCTCCATATGAGATTGTTGGGCTCTTTATTGACTTTCTCCTCAAAATTTTAGAACAAATACGCGTTATTCAGCCAGATTTCATTGTTTCAGTGGAGGGTTCAATTGAAGATCTTCGGAAAAAGCTTCTTCTTCTTCTCAACTTTATTATGGATACACAATTGCTGCAGCCCTCTGAAGTCAATCTATTGACACACATCCAAGCTGTGCTCAACGAGGTTGGAAGTTTCTTATATTCATTCTTTTTCGTCAGGAATCAAGTCCTTATGCCTAGAATGGATTTGGAACTTTCGGATATATTACGAAACTTTGAGCTCTTGGAAGCAAAGATTTACTCAAACATGCCAAGTTGTACAACTCGAAAGACTTCCGTGGTTTCACTCTTCATTGTTGATTCTCTCCTTGATGATATCACTGACCTACTCAATCACAAGGCTGACAAGATTGTTGGTGTGAACGATCAAATTGTAACTCTCTATGAGGAGCTAATGTTATTACGATCCTCCCTCACAGATATAACTGTTTCGCGCAGAAAGTGTATCCTTCGCTAACAATTAAAGGATTCAGACGATGTGTAAGGGACGCCAAACCTTTTGAGACAAAGTCCCAACAAGGGGTGTTTGATTTATGAAGATTACAATAGTGACAAAGGATGAAAAAGCAAAACAAAATGCCTCCAAGGGGCACAAGCACACTGGAATTCACTGTAAAGAAATATTTAAGACTAAATGGAATGAAATTACATTTCTCTGTTTTTCGAGAGTTCTCTTCTTATTGCCTTTTCATTCAATCCCCTTTCTTTTATACCTTGCCAAACGGTTTTTTTTTTCCACACGTCTTCCTTCGATCTTGCATAAAACTTCTCATCGCCCAGTTTCTTCCTCATCGCCCAGCAACCGCCTCGTCGCCCAATAACTGCCCATTTCTTCCATAATGATTCTAACTGTTTGTAACTTCCCCATGATGATCCAAAATGATTCTAACTGTTTGTAACTTCCTGTAACTCTTCCATGATAATCCAAGTTTGTAACTCCTCCACGATAACTCAAGTTTATAACTCCTGACAACGTGGAAACAATGATGAGACAAGTTTGTAACTCCTCCACGATAACTCAAGTTTATAACTCCTGACAACGTGGGAACAATGATGAGAAAAACTACTTATGGACAATTACTCTTATGCGGTGATTGATCGTTCTAATCGCCCAACGCCCTGGGCGTTTCTGATCTGGGCGATGTTCATTTTGGGCACTACCTGGCTTGGACAATTTTCATTGGGCTTATATACAAATTTATTTGGGCATCTATTGGGCTAGGCCGACATATTCTCTAGGCCCATATGCTTGGGTACTTCTTTATGGGCCTATATAATTTCTCTTAAGTCTCTTTTTAGGCCCTTGTTATTTCATACGTCAACACTTACCCCCCAGTATGGCTTAATTAATATAATTGCTTATTAATTAGCCATATTCACTTGGTGGCGTTTCATCTTCTGAAAAAGTGTTTGGCGCCTTAATTCCGAAATCCCAAGAGCACGATTTCTATAAACCCCAAAAAAGGCGCCATTACCAATGACCACGTCCAGCCCCATCACATCGTTGTCCCTCTTCTCCCTCTATAAAAGGGCACTATTCATACATCTTTCCTTTAACTCTCGCTTACCTCCTCACACTGATCATCTCTCTTGCAACCCCATTCACTGAGATCATGTCGACGTCCAAAGCTTCTTTGAGTGATAGCATTTCCTTCGAGGATTTCCAGGAACTCCTAACTAAACCTTATATAAACCCATCGAATCTTCTCCCCTCTAGGCCTGATAAGAACGAGTTTTATTTGGGCCCGTCGTTCAAGGATGCAGACTCCATTGGGCGATTGGCCACGGCCCAATTATTCCCTTGCACCCAAGAACCTCCTTTCTTGGACCCATTCTCTTTGAAGCCAATCCGCGAGAAAAGCATTCGCACCTGGCCTAAATCGGATACCACTTTCCGTCTTTGGCATGCGCGTATGATGAAGCATGCTCCCACGAAGGCTCTTTTTGATCGTGCTAAGATTTCTGATCTTTTAGAACTTGTCACACGCCCCCCCCCCCTCTATGACTCAGTTCTTTTCCCAATCGCTCTAAGCTTCTGGTCTTCCGAGTATAATACCCTTGGCCCAATGTCAGTTACTCTGAAGGACGTTGGTGCTTTGGTTAATCTTCCTCCTCTGGGCGATACCATTTCCCCTGCCATGTTGATATCCTCCCTAGCCCCAAAGTTTGAAAAGAGGTATACGGACTCCTATTCAGGCATGCAAGAACTTTATGACAATACGGGCAAAGATCCCACTCATGCAGAGCGTGTAGCCTTCCTTCAAGTATGGCTGTGTAGGTACATTCTTTGTGTTCCCAGTCTTAAACCTTCCATGGCCTATCTGCCCATCGCTCATGAGTTGGCTCTTGGTAGGTCTTTAAACCTCTGTTCTTTGTTCCTGGCCGCCTTTTATAGAGGTATGGCCTACCTTCAATATCAACTTAGGACCAATGCTTCTCCTACTGGAAGTGGGCCTCTTTGGCTCGCTCAATTGTGGTTGAGAGCATATTTTCCACAACTTGGTGTTCCTTCACTTTCTCCTAGGTCTGTGAGTTGCTACGGGCTAGTTATTAACCAATTGGCTCCCGTTGATATGTCTAATCGAGACGTCTTTACATTTTTTTACAATTTAAACTCAATTCCCTCATTCTTTTCTTTTTCCATACATCAAGTCCCAGTCTACGTCCAACCCCCTCTTACTTTGAACGAGGTGAGTACTGTCTTGCCCGTTTGGGTCCAATACTTGACTGGGCGAGAATTGTTTCATGACAATCTCACGGGCATCAATGCCAAGGCTGGGGTTGAGGTCTATGCTCCCCAATTCTTTGCCCGACAGCTTGGTTTTGGCCAAACTTGGCCTCTTCCTCCTTGTTACTCAAAGAATTTTCAAGAACGCTTCCATACCATCACAAAAGTAGAAGCCCAGGCTATAGATGAGCGTAATGCTTCCCTGATGAATGGGTTCTCTTTGGCTCCTTTCAATCCCACTTTAGCAGTTCATCCTCTTTTTGAACAGTTTTGGCCCTCGGTGAAACGTAGATTCTTCACTACTAATGTCAATCATGCATTCCACATACTTGAGGGGTCAGGGTCTTCTAGAACTTCCATATATTCTACTCCAATTCCTATTCCTGCTGTGCCCATATCTATTAAACAACCTGCTCCTTCATCTTCTCCTACAAAGCCTTCAACAGTGCGTACTAGACGTTCAACTGCCCTTTCTATCCAATCTAGTTCTCTTCCCGCCCAAACTGGAGTTGCGAGAAGTGCATCCAGCCGTAAACGGCCTGCGTCGGACCCATCAGATTAGCCCGTTGATGAAAGTGATGATGATGATGATGCTCCTCCTATAACTAGGAGAAAGGTAATATGATTTCCCCTCATTTGAAGAACACTTTGGTATAAATATTAATTTCTCTTTGTATTCTGAATCAGAAGGGGGTCCCTTCTCCTTTGAAAGATTCTACGCCACCCGACCCTTCAATTCTTCGATCCTCCGAGCCATCCATAGAAGTGGACTTGCCTGAACAGGGATTTGGAGACCCAGCTGTTTCAATCGCCCAGTCAGTCGAAGAATCTCCATCATTCCAGGGCGTTTCCCCTCCAGGTGTAGAACCGGATGGTAAGATGTGCTTATAATTATAACACTTTCCCAATTCTACCGTTTGACATGGCTAAACACTTATCATTCGTCCTTTTGCAGAAAGACCAATTGACTTGCCGGTTGTACAAGAGCCAGCACGTTTGGATAAGGGTGAATCCTCACAGGCAGTCAAATCGCCCAGTGGCACACTTCCCCCTTCTTCCTCCAAGACCACTGATGAGGTAATCTTTCTTTCGATTTCCTTTACTTTGCTTATTTCCAAAAAGACACTAAGTAATCGTTTTTTACCTTTACAGGATGCTGATACCATCTTGCGCTCTATTCAGGACCTGTTTACTTCATGGGAACAAGTGAAGGCTAGTCAGGCCGCTCGTTCGTCTTCGGCCAGTCGCCCTTCTTCTGCCTCCGGTGCTTTCTCCATGGAAAACATGAACATCCTAAAGCAGGCAGTACTTGAATACACTTCCTTCATGGACATGGATATCTCACATGCCAGTGTTGCCAACCATCGGGATAAATTTGAGCATTTAAGCCACCAAATGGCTCAAGCACTTGAGCTTCCTTCGCTCAAACTTTCCACAGATCTCAAATTATCTTTGAAAGTCATTCATCAGGAGATAAGTGCGTTGCTGGCCAAGAATGTGGAGCTCAAAGCCAAGAAGACTCAGTATGTCGCAGCTATGACCGAAAAGGACTCCCTTCACCAGGAAATCGATCAAGCCAAGAACAATTTGAACGAGATTTCTTCCGAGGTCATGGTTGAAGACTCCTTGATGATGAGTTTGGCTGCTCAAATGAGAGAAATCCAAGAAAGGATGGACGACTGTAAGGCCAGGCTGGCAGCCAAAAAGCGCGCTGCTTCACAGGAAATTGAACGGACTAAATCCTTACTTGAGCGTTATTCAGGTTTAGAAGTGGACGATGGGATTATGGATGAACTATCCGCCGCTTCTGTTCAACAGCGCGATGAGTGGGAGAAACTTAGAGAGCAAATGAGCTCTATTTGGGGTAGGATGTAGTTAGGATTTTAAGGTTTTAAGGACAACTTTTGTTTTATCCAATTTCCTTTTGTAATGGTAGCCACTTATGGCAACCAAATTATCTGATGAAATGAATGGCTTTATTCGTTTATAAAATTGCGTCCCTTAATATTTAAACCTCTAATCGTTCAAAGTCCCAAACTGACGGAACGTATTTCTTTAAATATTTGCCATTAATAGATCTTATGTGTCTAGTACCATCCAAATTTTCTAAATGATATGCTCCATTTGGCAACACCTCTTTAACTCTGTATGGCCCTTCCCAATTTGGCGACCATTTCCCAAACTTTGGATCACTACTATCCAATGGGAGTATTGTTTTCCATACCAAATCCTTCGTGCTAAAACATTTGGCTATAACCCTTTTATTATAATATGAAGCCACTTGCCTTTTTTGAATTTGCAACCTATCCAAAACGCTCAACTTTAGTTCATCCAATTCTAATAAATTCTGCACGAGTAGTTCAGTATGCTCGTTTTCATCTATGCTATTTTGCAAACGTACTCTGATCGATTGCACATTAATTTCCATGGGCAGCACAGCTTCTTGCCCATAAGTTAACTGAAAAGGAGTTACTTTAGTGCTAGATCGCGGAGAAGTTCTATAGGCCCATAACGCTCTATTCAAGCATTCATGCCAATTTCTAGCATTTTCGCCTATCATTTTTCTTATGATACTCTTTAAAACCTTATTCGACGATTCAGCTTGGCCGTTGGATTGGGCATAATAAGGTGTAGAGTTTGCCAACTTGATTCCAAACTCGCTCAGAAATTCTTTCACTTGACTCCCATTCAAAGAAGTTCCATGATCCATCACTACAGTTTGAGGTATCCCAAATCTATATACAATGTGATCACGAATGAACTCTATGACACTTCCTTGGGAAATTTCTTTTAAAGGTATCGCTTCTACCCATTTAGTGAAAAAATCCGTAGCGACTATTACAAAAGTGTGTTGTTTGGACGATGGTGGGTAAATCTTTCCTATCAGGTCTATCGCCCAACACTTGAAAGGCTATGGTTTAATAATAGGTACCATTTCCCTTGCTGGCACTCTTTGGACTGGGCCATGTTTTTGACACTCCAAGCAACTTTTAGCATACTGCACACATAATTCGCCCATTTTAGGCCAGTAATACCCATTCCTGATGATCAACCATCTCATCTTTTGGCCGGCTTGATGTGCTCCACACACTCCTTCATGCACTTCGGCCATAACCACTTTAGCTTCTTGCAAATTTATGCACTTCAAAAGTATACCATCTGAACGTTTCTTAAATAATTCTCCTTCGACCAGCAAATAATTCAGTGAACGTAATTTTAACTTCCTATCGCTCTTCTTATTGGGTTTTTCCAGGAATTTTTGTATTTCTTCTCTCCAATCCAATGCGTCTCCATTTTGTATACAATGCACATTAAATTCCTTCGCCCTTCGTTGAATTACGGGCAATATCGTTCCATACTCGCATGCAGAATCGTCTTCTAACGTTTTTGAATAGCCCGATGCCATTTGGGCCAACTCATTTGCCAAATCGTTATACATCCTATTAACGTGTTGAAGCTCTACTTGGTCGAACTCGTCCAAGAGCTCTTGAGCGATGTCATATTGACTTATGACAGAATCACTTTGGCATTTGAAATCGCCAATCAATTGATAAATTATTAGTTGAGAATCACCTCTGATAATCACATTTTTTATCCCTAAATCTAATAATAATTCTAAACCGACAATCAAAGCTTCGTATTCGGCTTGATTATTAGTGCACATTTCAGTCAGGGCGAAAGCAAACTTGTAACGAACCCCTAGTGGGTTTATTAGCATTACCCCTACTCCTGCACCTCTAGCCGTTTTTGAACCGTCAAAGTATAAAATCCAGGATTTTAGCTCGAGTGAATTGACTTCTAGTTCAATTTCTTTAGGAACGTCCAAGCATGGATGATCGGCCAAAAAGTTAGCCAATGCTTGATTTTTGACCGCCTTTTGTGGTGTGAACTGAATTTCAAATTCTGATAGTGCCAAAGTCCAGAGACCAATCCTTTGATGTAAAACAGGACGAGAGAACATGTACTTAACTAAATTTACTTTAGAAATTAAGTAGATAGTTACAGGCCGCAAGTAAGCCCTTAATTTAGTACATGTAAAATACAAAGCAAGACATAATTTTTCAATAGCAGAATAATTACATTCACATGCAGTTAATCGTCTACTAAGATAATATATCGCCCTTTCCTCTCCATATTGGTCGTCCTGGGCGACTAGTCCAGCTATTGATTCCTGCTCGGCCGATATATAAACTTTCATTGGCCACCCTTGGATAGGTGAGACTAACACTGGTGGATTTGATAGATATGTCTTCAGGCTATGAAAAGCCTCTTGATGCTCTTCCTTCCAGACGAAGTCGTCCTGATTTTTCAACTTCAAAAGAGGCGAGAAAGTTTTCGTTCGCCCTGCACAATTAGAGATAAAACGTCGTAAGAAGTTCACTTGCCCAAGGAATCTTTGCAATTCCTTTTTGTTCTTAGGTGGTTTAGCCTCTAAAATGGCTTTTGCTTTATTTTTGTCGAGTTCAATTCCTCTTTCATGCACTATGAATCCTAAGAAATTTCCTGCATTAACGCCAAACGCACACTTCAACGGATTCAATTTTAAATTATACTGTCTCATCCGTTCAAATGAACGTTTCAATTGTTGGAAATGGTTTTCTTCTTTCAATGATATAACCACTATATCATCAACATAAACTTCGACGAATTCTCCTATCATGTCATGGAAAATTAGATTCATTGCCCTTTGATAAGTGGCTCCTGCATTTTTCAAACCAAAAGGCATGACCACCCACTCAAAACATCCTAGAGCACCTGGGCATCTGAATGCAGTTTTATGTATATCTTCTTCAGCTATATAAATTTGGTTGTATCCTGAATATCCATCCATAAAGGAGTACATTACATGTCCGGCAGTAGAATCTACTAAGGAATCTACTGTTGGCATTGGATATTCATCTTTGGGTGTTGCCAAGTTCAAATTTCTGAAATCTATGCAAACCCTAATACTACCATTTTTCTTTGATACATGCACAATATTAGACAACCATTCAACATATCTGGCCGTCCTGATAAAACCTGCCTTTAACAGTCGTTCTATTTCTTTCTTTACTTCAGGCAATACATTAGGAGCAAAACGTCTGGGGGGCTGCTTATGCGGTTTGAAGTGTGACTTAGTTGGCAACCTATGTTCTACCAAATTTTTATCTAAACCCAGCATGTGTTCATATTCCCAAGCGAAACAATCTCTATATTCTTTTAACAAAGCAATTAATTGGTCACTTACCTCTTTGCTAAGCATCTGACTTATAAACGTTGGGCGGTCTTCTCGTTCATCTCCAATGTTTACTTTCACCAAAGGGTCTTGTGCTTGAGCGTGCCTGGTCTTCATAACGCCTATCACATCATCGTCCAAGTTCCTTGCAGCGATGTCTTCTGCGTCCAAACAATCCACCTTATTCACTTCTCGGCCAATATTCTGTTCTAACTTGAACACTGCTAACTTGTCTCTTAAGATTTTCAAAGCCGTTTCCTTTTTTACTTCTCCTTCGCACCTTTTCTCGAAAGCCATCGACTTGGCTTCGACATCTTGAAGGCTATACACTTTCTTCATCATTTATTGAATGTCTTTTTTGTCAATCATTGGCTCTTCAAGGGCTACTATGTTTGGCCTCATTTGATCGAACATTTCAGTAAATGCATCTACTGATAATGGCTCATCACTCTGCGCGATGATTCGAGTTTCTTCACCATCTTGGACTACTCTCACAGGCCCATAATTCTCCTCATACATAAACTTCTCGATCGAGTTTGCTTCTGCAACAAAAGGTCTATGATCTGCTTGCACCACTTCGGCCTCACCTTTATCATTCCAAAAAACTAGACATTGATGGAGTGACGAAGGTATACAACGATTCCCATGAATCCAATCTCTTCCTAACAACACATTGTAGCTAGTCGGCCCGTCTATTACAAAGAATACTGTGGTTTTGGTAATAGTTCCTACCGTGACGTCCAAAGGCATTACCCCTTTGGCTGAAGTCGCCCCACCATTGATCTCGTAAGAATAACTTCACTAGGGATTAAATCGCTCTCCGTCTTTGCAAATTTCTTTATCATTCTGGATGGAATGGTGTTAATAGCGGCCCCATTATCGATGAGAACTTTGGCTACAGGGATGCCATTGACTAGAGCCTTTACATATAATGGTCTCAAATGTTTGGTTAAATTGGCCGTTGGCTTCTTAAAGATGACCTTTTCGGTTGCCTCTATCTCCACTTCTTGTCTCCCATCATCCTCTGGATCAAATTGCTGTGTCAGGTTTACGTGCAACATTTCGTACTGATCTTCCGTGCCGGGCTCTTGAGTTTCTATGTCGCTCACTTCCTCCCAACCTGTAGGGGGTGGCAATATCATCGGGGGTGGTCCATACTTTTCAGAGCGTGGTACCCTCATTTTTCTCTTGGGCGTCCCGTATAACACGTAATAATCAAAAGATCGCCCAGATGGTTCGCCCAACAAATCTACTTCTCGGACACCTTCTTGATACAGCTGTTTTAGCAATTGTTATATGAAACTCCTCTCTTTTTTCTCTCTGATTCTAAATCAATCTCTTCTTCCACATCGATCAAGCCATCATCTTCTTCTTCTCCTCCACAGATATCTCCAGAGGTCTGCCCGATTTCTCCCTTACATTCCAACGTGCATGCTTCCTCCCCCTCATCGTCCTGTGGCCCCTCATCCCCTTTACTTTTAAACTCATTGGCAAGCAGATAATTGTTGGCCAATATTGGAGGTAAAGAACCAAACTGAATGGTGATAGATTGTCCAGGATCATCTTCATCTTCGTCTTTGTTGCGTCTCTCAAATTTCGACCTACCAGAAGAATCTTCTGGCAATTCTTCTGTTGAATCGTTCACATTATGTTCTTTCTCATCTTCGAGATTTTCTTTAGCAACAGTGTTGGATAAATTGGGCAATTTGGGACGTATCACTTCTTGTTGCTGCCTCATCATTCGCCCATAATTTCTCTGATGACGTCTTTGATGTGTCCTAGTCATTTGATCAAAGGGTATCACCCTTCCCGCACTGTATTGGAATGAGTGCCATACATTCGATCGATGTGGCTGCGACCTGAACGTTCTATTGTTGAGCATCGGCCTGCCGTTGTACATCGGCCTGCCATTATACGTCGGTCTGACCTGTCTTTCAAAAGGAGGCCGTGATACCTTTCGTCCTTGAATAGGTTGGAAATTTTGGGTTGCATTTGGATAATTGTGACGCCCCCATACTTCCATTTTTTCCTCATCTTCATCCATTTCTCTGCTACATCTAGCACACAACACTTTTTTGTTCCTACCAACTTCTTTACCTTTGAGACGTTCAAACACGCTGGGATGCTGTTCAAGATCCTCGTCTCCATTATCGACTACCAATTTGAATTTAGGTAAACCACTTTTGAAACCTACTGACATCATATTGACTCCTAGTGGCCGCGGAAAAGGATTCTCATCCACTGCCATCTTCTTTTTAGCTTCAAAAGTGATTCGCCCTGATTCGATGGCATCCTGTAATACATGATGAAAAACCAAACAATTATTAGTTGTATGAGACCATGCATTATGCCACTTACAATATTTTTTATCCTTGACTTGCTCAGGATTTGGCAATTTGTGCTTATCGCTCAGTTTTATTTGCTTGTCTTTATACAATCTATCAAATATAGTATCTGCTTTGGTTATATCGAACGAAAACGTTCTAGCCTTCTTGCTTGTATCTCTTAGAGGCTCGTTTTTCGCCGTCACCCCTGAACTAATTATTAACGGACATTCATAAGCATCTCCTTTAATCAATTCGGCCAGACATATTTCGGTTTGATCATAATACTCATCTACAATATGAACGTCGAAGTTTGGATCTCTATAGTAAGTCCCTTTACTAGAATTTTTCATTTGTTCTTCTTCCCTTATTAAACGCTCATACCTAATTACGTTGGCCGTTAATTGGAAGAGGTCAGGAAATTCCCTATCCTGAAATTTCTTTTTCAAGTCGAAACTTAAACAACTCTGAGCGATCTTAACAAACTCTTTTTCAGGTAAGGGCACGAAGCACTTACTCCTAGCAGTCTTAAATTTTTGAAGGAAAACTTCCGCCCATTCAGTTGGCATTTGACGTAAATTCGCCAAATCGGCCAAGGTGACTTCAGATTCAGTTTTATAGAATTGGGCATGGAACAACTGCTCTAATTGTTGCCATGTATGAACAGAGCTTGCTAGTAAATTAATGAACCATGAAAAGGCTACCCCTGTTAGCGAACTAGGAAACAACCTTATTTTATGATAATCACTTACTTCACCACATTGTAGTGTAAATCGCCCTACATGTTCCAATGTTGATACCTTTCCTAACCCTGTGAATAGTGAAAATTCTGGCACTTTATATCCCCTAGGCCACGGATAGGCTTGGTCTATCCAATCGGGATATGGCTTCCTATAAGTCGGCCTAATGAAAGGACGCATTCCAAAAGCCATCTGATCTTGCATTATCTCGGTGATTTGGTTTCTTAAGGCCATATTTGGATCGTACGGGACTCCTATAGGTTGATTCACAGGTGGAATCATCTGAGGTCTATTGTTTAGCCCTGGATTGGTGGCCAAATTACCATTATTCGTGGTATTATTGCCATTTATTTGGACATTTGCCCCTTCGCTAACACGTGTTGTGTTTTGTCCTATATTTGGCAAATTTTCTCTTGTATTCGGGCTACCCCCCAAGTTGGACGATCAGACATTATGACCACTCAAATTGGCCATGCCGCCTCCACCTACGTTTGACGTCGACGGTATAAAAGGCATTTCTATTCCCTGACTAGGATTCATAGGGTTCATTGTCGGTGAATTGTGCCCCACAACCGTCCTAGCTTGGAAATGATTCCCTATATTTGGCAAATTTGATTGACATGTCTGGCCTACTAACCTAGTTATAAGTTCATTTAAAGTGCTTAATTGTTTGGCCATGTTGTCATAATGTACATTTTCAGTTTGAACAAATTTTTCCATATCATAAACATTTTGCAAGCTTACCTGTCCCACGACATCTTGTGTGAGTTCACCAAGTAATGCGCGCATGGTTCGTGGACTCAATTTCGTCATTGGCTCATAACGGCTTTGATTTTGTCCCTCCGTTGCTGGTGTATTTTGCTGCTCCTCATATCGCTCGATCACGGATTGAATTCGCTGGCTTGCTGGTTCCTTATCTGGGTTCTTATGAGGCATATTGTTCCACCCTCTTGTATCTTCTAACACCAAAAGGGTCCCACTGGGCGTGCCAAATTGTTTCGCGCAGAAAGTGTATCATTCGCTAACAATTAAAGGATTCAGACGATGTGTAAGGGACGCCAAACCTTTTGAGACAAAGTCCCAACAAGGGGTGTTTGATTTATGAAGATTACAATAGTGACAAAGGATGAAAAAGCAAAACAAAATGCCTCCAAGGGGCACAAGCACACTGGAATTCACTGTAAAGAAATATTTAAGACTAAATGGAATGAAATTACATTTCTCTGTTTTTCGAGAGTTCTCTTCTTATTGCCTTTTCATTCAATCCCCTTTCTTTTATACCTTGCCAAACGGTTTTTTTTTTCACACGTCTTCCTTCGATCTTGCATAAAACTTCTCATCGCCCAGTTTCTTCCTCATCGCCCAGCAACCGCCTCGTCGCCCAATAACTGCCCATTTCTTCCATAATGATTCTAACTGTTTGTAACTTCCCCATGATGATCCAAAATGATTCTAACTGTTTGTAACTTCCTGTAACTCTTCCATGATAATCCAAGTTTGTAACTCCTCCACGATAACTCAAGTTTATAACTCCTGACAACGTGGGAACAATGATGAGACAAGTTTGTACCTCCTCCACGATAACTCAAGTTTATAACTCATGACAACGTGGGAACAATGATGAGAAAAACTACTTATGGACAATTACTCTTATGCGGTGATTGATCGTTCTAATCGCCCAACACCCTGGGCGTTTCTGATCTGGGCGATGTTCATTTTGGGCCCTACCTGGCTTGGACAATTTCCATTGGGCTTATATACAAATTTATTTGGGCATCTATTGGGCTAGGCCGACATATTCTCTAGGCCCATATGCTTGGGTACTTCTTTATGGGCCTATATAATTTCTCTTAAGTCTCTTTTTAGGCCCTTGTTATTTCATACGTCAACAATAACATTGCAGCAACATCCAGAATTTGAAGAACTTGTGATACAAACCACAGACATAGCATATGAAATTTTATATGTTATCAACTCATTTCCTCCTGTCTGGTATCTCACCCACAGGCTCCCTCAATTCATCAACAAGATTAGCCTTATCATGATGGGTATCAAAGAAACGAAGAACAATATTGAAACTGGCATTGTAGAAGTTAAAAACTATCCCACTGAACAAGTATCGTCGCAAGAAATTTTAGAAGACATTTTTGTGGGGTTTGATTACAAGGAGACCAAAATTGCAAAACAACTTGTTAGAGGACCACAAGTCAAAAACTATCCCACTGAACAAGTATCGTCACAAGAAATTTTAGAAGACATTGTTGTGGGGTTGGATTACAAGGAGACCGAAATTGCAGAACAACTTGATAGAGGACCACAAGTCAAAAACTATCCAATTGAACAAGTATCGTCGCAAGAAATTTTAGAAGACGGTGTGGGGTTTGATTACAAGGAGACAGAAATTGCAGAACAACTTGTTAGAGGACCACAAGTCAAAAACTATCCAACTGAACAAGTATCGTCGCAAGAAATTTTAGAAGACATTGTTGTGGGGTTTGATTACAAGGAGACCGAAATTGCAGAACAACTTGTAAGAGGACCAGAACACCTACAAATTATTTCCATCTTTGGAATGTCTGGAGTTGGTAAGACAACTTTAGCTAAGAAACTATACAATAATCCCTCCGTTGTCTATCATTTTTACAAGCGTGCTTGGTGTGTTGTTTCTCAAACATATAATAAGAGAAATGTGTATATTGACATTTTGAGGTCAGTAAATGACCTAGACGAAGAAATGATTATACAAATGGATGATGAAGGCTTGGTTCAAACGCTCTACCAAAGTTTAATAAAACAGAGATATCTCATTGTCGTGGACGATATATGGGATATAAATGCATGGGATGATTTTGGAAGATACTTTCCAGACGACAAAAATGGAAGCAGAATCTTATTCACCACTCGGCACAAAGAAGTTGGTTTGAAAGCTTTGCATCATAGTGTCGTCAATGAACTTCCTATCTTATCAAAAGTTAAATGTTGGGAATTATTACAGAGGAAAGTGTTCCAGAAAGAACATTGCCCTCACAAATTGGTAGACATTGGGAAGCAAATTGCAACAAATTGTCACGGACTACCACTTGCAGTGGTTGTGATAGCTGCCATTCTTGAAAAATTTGAGATGAAAGAACACCTATGGCAAAAAGTTGCAAGAAGTTTGAGTTCAGTTATATCGGAAGACCCGAACAAGTTCAGCAACATACTAGAACTTAGCTACAAGCATTTACCAATGCATTTGAAACCATGTTTTCTTTACTTTGGAGCATTCCGGAAAGACGAAAAAGTGTCAGTGGAAGAGTTGACGTGGCGTTGGGTTGGTGAAGGATTTATAAAGAAAGAAGAGGGAAAAAGCTCAGAGGATGTGGCCTACGAATATCTTGTGGATCTAATTGATAGAAGCCTAATACAAGTTGTCGAAAGATCATCTCTTGGCAGAGTCAAGACTTGTAATGTTCACGATCTACTCCATGATATGTGCTCGAGGATAGGTGAACAACAAAACTTTCTGAAAGAGGTCCAAAGGTAAGTTCTATGATTTTCTTCCTTTCTCTTTCCAATTTTTCCATTTCTATTATAGCCTCTAATGCTGGCCGTGTTTTGTGATGATCGTATCAATGCTGCTGCTGTTGGCAATGGTAATATATGATCCACTATGGTTTTTCAGATTGTTTTTAATAAATGAGCAACAACATAGTCTGACTACTAACTTTTACTCACGTACTTTTGCCCTGTATTTAAGCTCTCTGTTAGGCCATTCTTTTGCTGACTGCAGATCCCTCTTGTGCAGCTTCGAACTTATGAAGGTCTTAGATTGGTCGAGCAAAAACTTCAGCATTCCTGATCTAACTCGACTTGAACAACTGGTTAACTTGAGGTACTTGGTTATTCCATTTATAGTGCCTCAAATGGAAAGGTTCCACAAACTAGAATTTCTTTATGTGAAAAATGATACGGAAGTTGAAATACCTGATTTCCTTCTTCACATGGAGAATTTGAGACATATGATTTTCAAGAGCTATTCACGGTTCAGCAAATCTCGCATTCGACAAGAAACTAAGAATAAGTTTGTCAGGATGAATAACCTACAAAGTATTTCTTATCTTAATATTTCCAATAAAATAGAATTGAAAATTTTGAGTTGTTCACCCAATCTTCGCAGACTGAAATGCTCTCTCAAAGAATTTCAGGATTTTAGATTCCTTAACAGGCTTGAATCCCTCAGAGTAACATTTCGTCCTAATTATGTGACACAATTGATCATTTTGCCATTGAATCTCAGAAAATTGACTCTATTGTGCTTTCGTATGTCTTGGGAACAAGCGAAGATAATTGGGAGATTGCGGAACCTTGTAGTTCTCAAATTACGACTAGGTAGCTTTGAGGGAAGACAATGGAACACAACTGAAGGCGAGTTCCAACAACTGAAAGTCTTGAAACTATCATGGGTTGATAATACAAAATGGAATGCCAAAAGTGATCCTTTCCCCAGACTACAGCGACTAGTGTTGAGACATTGTAACTATTTGGAGAATATCCCTTCCAGTTTCTGTGATATTTCAACATTGCAGATGATTGAAGTACATGACTGTAAGCAATCCGTTGAAGCCTCTGCGAGACAAATTCAAGAAGAACAACGAGACATGGGAAATGAAGAGCTTCAAGTCATTATCACATCTTGAACAAAGCATTGGATGCTGCTGGTATACATACTACATCTTTCAAAGTGTCCCCTTTTTGTTTATTGATTTGCATTTTGGACTATTTATTTCTTGCAGTAAGAGACATTAGTAATAATTCAGTCAAAATTGACTTTCTTGGTCAAAATCTCAAGCCAAGTTTAAAAACAAAAAAAAACAAAAATATAGTGGATAATGATGGCTTAGGCTGGGATGGCTGTGGAAAGCAAATCTATTTTCTTTTTCAACTTATCCCTTCGGCAGAAAGAAACAGCAGCATCATTTTTCTCTTGGTAGCATTCCCTTTCTCTCTCTTTTCCTTGCACTAAATTTGATACAACAAAATTTGGAATCAATGAGAAAATTAGAAAGTGGAAGAAGTAATAGGAAATATTAAGTTTGAAATATTTAATTTCCTGCTTTGGCGGCGATATGAGGTAAGAAAAGAAACTTTGATTTTAACAATTGGTTTACTTGTGTGTTTATAGTAGGTTAAGAATTAGTAGTTCAAACTTTAATTATTGAGTTTTATAGAAGGAGAATTATAGGTGAATTTTGATTTGGATAATTCTATTGTCATCTCAGGAAGTGACTCAAACAGTCTATCAGCCGATTTAGTCTTCAATAGATAACTTTGTGAGTGGAAAATATATTTTAGAAAATTTAGATTTCAATTATAAGATATTATAACACTAAATGTTAAATTACGTGATTTCTTATAATTGTTTATTGAATTATGTTATCTTGTGAATTCTAAAGATTGTGAAATTGCCTATTATGAAATTAAATGTGAATTGAGATGACGTTTAAATCTATAAAAAATACTCGGTGAATTCATTGATTATTCTAGTATACTGAGGGGTCTTGGCTGTGTATTAGTATACTGAGGGGTCTTGGCCGTGTATTCGTACACTGAGGGGTTTTGACCGTGTATCATATACACTGAAGGGTCTTGGCCGTATACTAGAAAGCTTAGCCCTTTGAGGCAGTATGTGCACGCATGCTGAGATTATATAAAATGGGAACATTTTGATGAGATTTTTCATTATACTGTGATATGAGGATATGATGAAGTGATGATATATATTTTAACTGATGAATATTCTACGATTATGAGCTGATATTACTTGTTGAAGTTAATGTAAATTGTTAAGTGACGTGAGCTCGTTTTCGATAGTATCTATAAATGAAAAAAGTATAATTATTTTTGAAAATCCCCACTCACTGAGCCTATCTACTCATTTATTTTCTAATGATGATTTTTCTTATCAGGTAGCGGTTGAATTTCTGGATAGCTTTTGGATATAAAGCTTTTGAGTTCAAAGTCGGAGCCACACGGCAGAGTTATTTAGTATGACTCACTTCATAGAGCATGTAGTCATTATTTTGAGAATACATGTTCATTTTTTAATATCATTTTGCATCACTTGTAAATAGTTAGGTGGGCTCACTATGTATTTTGTATCCGTATGTACAGTTTATGTTAACTAAATAGTAAAAGTTGTATGATTCGACTAGTCTCTACTATGTTGTTTTGATGTGGATATTGGAAGGGTAAATGGTCCCATTTACTTATGAATATTGTTGTTGGGATATGTAGTATTTTATTTTAGATTGGTTAGTTCGAATTACAGAGGAGATAATGCCGAAATTTTCATAAAAATAAGTAATCATGAGTAGTAATTCTAGTAGTCTTGGTGGTGGGTCCAACCCTTAGTTGGTATCCACCATCGGCACACGTCATGTCTCGGGTAGATGAATATTGCTTGGGACGGGTTGTGTCAATGTTATTCTTGAAAGTTATAAAACCAAGATTAATTAAATTAAAAATAATTTTAATGAGCAGAGGACAAAATGCAATCAGAACTGGTGCGTTGAATTGAGAAACAGTTGTGACTCGTACTTGCAGATTACTCGTTTACCTAATTTGTGTATTGCGGAATTTAAAGAATTAAATATGAACACAAGATGTAACGTGGTAAACCTCAAAGGGAAATATCCACGGGCTCCCATGCTATGGGTAAAAATAATCCACTAATAACCTTGATTAAAAATACAATCCTATTTGGTTTTTGTAATTTCGCAAATTAACAAAATAATAATCAAAAGAATATAGATCAACTCCATTTGATACTTCTTCTTTTGACTTGTTGACGAAGTGGAATCAAACCCACCGGTCTTGACTTTATCGCCACTTCCATATTGTACTTAACTGCAACCACCACTTGGATTAAGAACCCTAGTTCTTAACTCCACGTCAAGTAGATTAATCAAGATATGGAATAGTTCATTGAGCACCAATTTGTTTTTGATTTTTCAATGAGTTTGAAGAAAACATTTTTGCTTTGTAACTAAATCAATGAAGATTTATGTCTTGTTCATCCACCAATAATTTGGCCAGCTTTGAGCTTGGAGAAATAAGAACCAAAATTATTTTTCAAAGTATAATTCCTTATTGATTTGGACTCTTACTTATAGGTAAAGTAGTAATCAAATTAAGAATTATTTCTTACCTAAAAATCTGCAACAAGAATGGTAAGACAATTAGTCAGAATTGAAAGCAACGTGACCAGTCAGAACAAAACCATTAACCTCCTCTTTTGACGTTAAAAATCAATAATATTAATTAAGTGAGCCAATATAAAAAGATGAAAAAATATGACACATATTTTTCCAATAATTCTTGTTCTCATTTGATTAATCACTAGTTCACTTTGAGAATTTGTTTGGCTGTGTAAAACTAAAACGAGTCATCAAAAGACTTGCTACTCTATTTTCGCCTTGGTTTGATAGTTGAAAGTAGAGGCCATCTTTATTTATGATGTATAGATTGTTTTCTATATTTTCTTGACAACAGTACTCAACCTACACTGGATGATAAACTTAAAATTCTGTCAAATCTTTCACAACGTTCACTAAAACATCTAAGATTGTACAATCTAGAAGGGAGGTTGAATAACAATCAAAGTTTAAACAATGAAATTTCTTTTAGAATGTCAAAATGTTACTTAGAAAGTTTTATTAACGAGCTGAAGTTGTTTTATAACAACAGAGACTGTAATTGTTTTGAATTCCTTTTGCTTGCTTTTCTTATCTAATTTTTTTTTTATTTTTTGGTCATGGTAGATGCTGAATTGAACGAAATTAAGTTTCACGTAAGTAACTTTGTCTGTCCACTCATCATTTTCAATAGTTCGAACAAAAAATGATAATATTCGCTCTCATCGAGTCTAAACAATATATATATATTTTTAACATAAAGATATAAAGAAGTCATTGCAATTGGTGAAAATCCTAGGCCAACTAAAGCACAAAAATAGAGGAAAATTGAAACTTGTCATAAAATAGGTATCTCGATTTACTATTTGTACATGTTATTATTAATTTTTCGTAAAAAAATATAACAATATATTATAATAATTATAATTAAGAAATAATTATTAACTAATTAAATATAAAATTCTTAGTATAGAAAAAAGTATCTAATATATCTAAGTGAACAAACGAATGGACCAACAAGGTTTACATTGTTAAAGTTTATGGTCCTTTTGCCATGTGTAGTTTAGGAACCAACCATGTTTTTTAGATGCTCATGTAACGCCCCGAGTTCCATTGGACTCGAGAGTCACTAAATATTTTCTTTCTTAAAAATAATGTAGCAAAATATTTTCGTAATAACTGAAAAATATGTGAACATCTAATTAATTCCATAAGCATTAAAAAGAATGAATATCCAAATGGTACTTCACAAAAGATACTAAAACTTCCAATAAAATCTTTAAAATAAGAAAAAAAGGCTAAACTTGTAGAAGCTAATGTTTGAAAATTAATTTCAATTTCAAATAAGTAAAGAAAACCTCTATAAAATTTTGTAAGTTATTTGACAATCCATTGGCACGATAGTAGCTTCATCAATTTGCCAAGCATTTCACACAAGGTCTGGGTATTGTTGTAGCAACCGAATTTTTTTTCTTCTTTCAATTTTCAAGAAAATAAAATTTTAGCTTTCGGCGTTTGATACGTGTGGTTTTACACTTATCTGTACTATCAAAAGAAGACGATTGTAAGTACTCTTAAATAATTTTCTACTTAATTGTGTGTCGATTTAAATATTTTAGGTCAAACCCAAGCTCGAATGGAATTGGAGAAAAACAAAGTAAAATAGGTGAAAAATGACTAAAAGTGTACGAAGACTTGATATGGGATCAACTTGAAAATATCCCAAAGTTGAAGAACTTGAGTTGCAAATAAAAGAGGATTAAATTGAAATGAAAGAAGAAATCAGAGGACTAAAGAGGACAAAATCCAAAGTTGAAGGACTTGGACTGTAAATAGGAGGACTAAAGAGGACAAAATATGAACAAACATGAAGTGGGGACCAAATAAAATACACATCAAAACTTGGAGGACTAAAACTGGCAAATTATGATTGGAATCAAATTTGGCAACGTTCTTTTATGTTTGACTGTGGTTGACCGCGACAATGCGCTATCGGCTCGTCTGGACTTTTTTTGACATATTTTCAGCTCTAGTCAGGGCCTTTTTTGTCTTTTCATGTACACAAGTTTCAAAATTAGTAAAACACTATATAAAGACCTAACATATGTCAAAAGAAGGTTGTTGATTCATTGAGAAAGAGATAGAGAAAGAGACAAAGAATGACAGCGAGATTGAAGATTGGAACTTGAAGATGAAGAATTCTTGGTGCAAGATATTCAACGTCTTCTCATCTTTTATTCAAGATCCGGTTATGTATTCCAAACTTTCCATCTTGTTTTTCTACCGAATTATGAGTAGCTAATTATTTAATTTGGATGAACGATGTAACCTAGTTTAATTTTTTATTTTCGACTCCCAAGTTTTGCTTATAAATTATTTATGTTTTGAATTTACTTTTTTTCTTAATGCTTGGAATAATTGGCTATTATTTCATTAATTTTGTGGATTGTAATGAACTGAGAGGTAAATTCTAGACCACGTAGTAAAATCTGACAATTGGATAAAAGGTAGATATACGTTTTTATTATTGTCGCGGTCTTGAATTGAATTCTTGGGCGATTTAATGCATCTAATTAAGGATCATTCTGACTTTATAAGTTGACTTAATTATATAGGACTAATTTGAACTCGAGAGATGTAAATTATGTTAAATTCGTGAATTCGACCGAATACAATATTAGGAATAAATTTTGAGAGGAGAAATTAGAGATGGCAACTATGGTGAACTTGTGAATCCAAATTCTTCAACATAAATTCTTGATATTTGATTTCACGTAAGTTATTATATTGTTTTCTTAAATCGATAGTTACGCGTTAATAGTTAAAATAAACAATTCCAAAGTGTTTTAAACAGATTAGGATTAAGATAAATTGAGCTAAAGTCTAAATAAAATAGTCTTCATGGGAACGATAATCCAGTCTCAATATGCCTATTTTATTACTTGTTTGCGATATTGTACACTTACAATAATATATAATTTTTACAACAAATTTTTGGCGCTGTTGCCGGGGACTATTCTTATTTTATATTAGTTTAGATTAATTGTTAGTGTTAGTTTAAATTTTTATTTTTATTTTATTTTATTTTTATTATTATACTTTTTATTTGTCTTTTTATTTATTTCCTTACTACAGAAAAAGTGTTCATTGCATGCTCCGTACACAAGGCGACAATATTAAGACTTTCGATCATGAGATCGAACGTACTTTCAGACGAAAAAGTAAAGAACACAATCAAAAATAGAAAGATCAGCAACAAATTCAAATGGATGATGCACAAATAAGAAGAGAAACTGAACAAGCAGTCGCCCGATTGACAGCTCAACAAATTTAGCAACATTATGATGAAGAAGAAGATGATAATGGAAATATGCCAAAGGCTCAATTCTTAACTCCGGCGGCAGCTCCTAATCGTTCAAGCATAGCATAGTTTATCTTGCTTTTGGTCGGCATGACTTTCAATTGAGGGCCAATCTGATCAATCTCTTCAGCAATAATTTGCAATTCTATGGAAAGGCACATGAAAATTCGAATACTCATCTTTCCAGATTCCTACAGATGTGCCACATCATTCAGTTTCAAGTGGTAATTGATAATGAATTAGACTAAGGTTATTCCCCTATACATTGAAGGATGGGCTCTAGAATGCCTGGACTCAGAACCACATGCTAGTATCACCACGCGGGATGACTAAGCTAGAAATTTCTGTTACAAATATTTTTTGCGAGCTAAAGTAGCCAAGATGAAACTGGAAATCTCTACCTTTCAACAAATGGAGAGGGAGTATCATGGAGCTTGGGACATATTTAAGGAGTTGCTTAGAAAATGTCCCAACCATGGCATTAAAAAGGGGCAACAAGCTCAATATTTTTACTCTGGGCTATCTCCTCAATCTAAATCGACAGTGGACTCCTCTGCAAACGGGTCCATTGCGAATAAAAATATCAACGAAGCATGGGATCTATACGAGTTGATTGCAAATACACATACCATGTTCTCATCTGATCAGGCCACTTTAAGAAAAGTAGCAGGTATACATGAAATTGACAATCAATCAGCTACTAAAGCACAACTTGCTGCATCAACAAAACAGGTGGAGCTATTGGTTAGAACACAAACGCAATGAGTGAATGCAATCCAAGCAACCATCATGTACAAACATAAAATCTGGATTGGAAGCAACACCCAAATTTTAGATGGTCTGAGAATCAAAAAAGTTGCAATGCCTATTATGCTCAGCAAGAAAGAAGACTAAGTTTGGAAGAGATGTTTCAATAGTATATGCAGAAAACTGATAAAGTATTGGAGCGGCTGGACACAAACTATCAAAATCAATAGGCGTCTATCAGAACAATAGAGACTTAGATAGGAAATCAGGCACTTTACCCAGCAATATTGTGACAAATCCAAAGGAACAGGTAAATGCAATCACTACTAGGAGCGGGGTACAACTGCCAGAAATTCATGTAAAAAGATCAGAGAAAAATGACGAATAGTTAGTAATTGAGGAAGAAGAAACTGGACAACAACATGCGAAATCAAAAGAAGAAGTTTCAAAGAAATTCGCTGAATCATAAAAAATGAGGACGTCAATTCCTGTCAAAGCTTATGTGCCACCAATTCCATTTCCTTAGAGGTTGCAGAAGCACAAGCTCAACAAGAAATTCGAAAAATTTCTTGAAGTCTTAAAAAACTGCACATCAACATTCCTTACGCTGAAGCGTTAGCCCAGATGCCATTGTATTTAAAATTTATGAAGGAAATGTTGTCCAAAAAGAGAAACCAGATGAATACGAAACAGTAGCTTTAACTGAAGAGTGTAGTGCTATTTTGTTAAATGAGTTACCTCCGAAGTTAAAAGATATATGGAGTTTTAAATTACCTTACACAATTGAAAAATACTATAATTTTAATGATTTATGTGATTTATGTGCAAGTGTTAATTTGATGCCTCTTTCTGTCTACATGAGATTAGGTTTGGGAAAGGTAAAAGCAACAACTGTGTATCTGCAGCTTGCTGATAGAACAATCAAGCACCCACAAGGTGTGGTTGAGGACGTGCTCATCAAGGTGGATAAATTTATCTTCCCGGTTGACTTTATTGTCCTTGATATCGAAGAGGACCGGGATATACCAGTCATATTGGGCCGACCATTCTTAGCGACGAGTCGAGCCTTTATTGATGTTGAAAAGTGTGAGCTAATCTTGAGGGTACATGATGATGAACGAGCAATATTTAGTATGTACACCATACTCGAGCAACAAGTCGACCTCGAAGAGTGTTTTGTAGTTGATGAAGTGGTAAAAATTGGCCAAGAAAACTGCAAATCGGATACATGTGGACTAGTTGTAATAATTAAAGATGAAAAGGGCTGATTTAAAATATGGAGAGCAAAGGATAAATCGTGCAAAGCTGGTAATTGCAATCAACGCAAGACTTCCAAAGCTCAATTCAAGCCTCCATAAATGATACTTGTAAATAATCGAGCTCTAGACTATAAATCGAGCACTTAATGGGAGACAACTATTTTCTATCTATTTGCATATAGAATTTTAGGATTGTAGTAGGAATTAGAGCACGTTTCCCAATTTTTTAATAATTAAGCAAATTTAAATTTTTAAACTTATGCTAAGCATCGTCGTCCTGGTTTGCAAAAAAAAAATCTTACAGATGACCGCGGTTGACCCGCGGCAAACAGCAACTTGCTATTCAAAAAAAAATTAATATTCATCGCGGTCAACCATGGTTTGCAATCCGTGGTTGTCCCGCAACAAACATTAAAATACTGTTTTCAAAAAAAAAATTATTTTTTTGTTTACACTTCATTTTATTTCCCAAACAAACAAAAAAAATTTATCCAACGTTTCACACTCATCCTCAATTGTGAGTTTTATCGTATAATGGTAACAATTCATAGTCCACTTCTTACATTTTCATCTTCTCTATTATGATTGCACAAAAGTAAAGGTGTCCTGAAGACTCAGCTCCCTACACTTACTGATTGAAAACCATTCCGATGGTTTCTCCACGCATATGACTCAGGTTAACTTTTTTCTTTTTTTATTTATTTTGCTTTCTTTAGTCACATTTAAAAAAATTTATCCAACCGTTTCACACTTATCCTCAATTGTGAGTTTTATCGTATAATGGTAACAATTCATAGTCCACTTCTTACATTTTCATCTTCTCTATTATGATTCCACAAAAGTAAAGGTGTCCTGAAGACTCAACTCCCTACACTTACTGATCGAAAACCATTCTGATGGTTTCTCCACACATATGACTCGGGTTAACTCTTTTCTTTTTTATTTATTTTGCTTTCTTTAGTCACATTGAGGACAATGTGAACGTTAAGCGTGGGGGTGACTTTAATTATTTTGGTTATTGTTGTGTGTGCTGTGATTTAAAAAAAATTATTTGTGAGCTTGTATGTTGGATAGCCTTGCCGACTTATGATAATATCTATTTGAAACAGTTATCAATACATAAATTATGATTCGGTGATGCTACTTAAGCTATTTTTATAGACTATACTTATCCATGTGAGATATGATTAAGTGTGAGTGATGCTACTTAAGCTGTTTTTATAGACTATACTTATCCATGTGATATATGATTAAGTGTGAGCACAATAATCATGAAATCTCTACCTTTGGTTGATATATTAAATAGAATACAATGAAAAAATAGGGAACCTAAGTTGTGAAAATCAAGAACACCAATTGACAACTCAATTGTCTAGCCAGTTGAAAGAATAGTTTGGGGTGGTTAAACCAATGCGGAAGGTATTTAGATAGGTGTTGATTCCGTGCTTTCGTAATATTTGTGTGGAGTGTATTTGGCTACCAAGTGGAATTTAGGTATTGATCGGATATTAGGAATCTAATCCCCGCTTATATATCTTGCACAAAAAAATTAAAGGCATTGTATTTGTATTATCTTATGCCTCTTTTCGTAGCCTAATTGATTTGAGTGATAAAGCCTGTTGGGGTTCTCAAAACTCGGTGCCCTAAGGTCTATCAGACCTGGGAGTTATCGACCAAAAGATCACTACAAGAGTCATCTAGAAAGTTTAAGAGAGTGAGGTCTTACACATAAGACCAACTTGGATATTTAGATAACTAGTGGGTTTGACTTGGATAATTAGATAACTAGTGGGTTTGACTTATCTAGTGGAAGTTTGATGGTTGAAGCATTCAATAAAGGGAGAATCTTCACATATCTAGATAGTAACTGTATTGGCTAGACCTAACTAAAGTTTGAGTGGTAAAGGAATAAGTGTTTTGAGGACAACTTTAGAGTTAACACCTAGGGTGAAAAAATGAATATCAATATTATTATGAGAGAGAAAGAAAATATTTGACCATTGGGGACGGAATATTACCAACCTAAAGGTTTATGTTGATTAGATTCATTACGCGCACGCACATATGTCTGTCGAGCATCGGATAAGTAAAAAATAATTGATTTTGGTAGCATGATTTAGTGTGATTTTACACTTATCTGGACCGTTAAAAGTAGACGATTGTAAGTACTATTAAATCATTTTCTACTTAATTGTGTGTTGATTTAATTATTTTAGGTCAAAACCCAATCTCGGATAGAATTGGAGAAAAACAAAATAAAATAGGCGAAAAATGACTGAAAGTGCACGAAGACTTGATATGGGATCAACTTGCAAACATCCAAAAGTTAAAGAACTTGGGTTGTAAATAAAAGAGGATTAAATTGAAATGAATGAAAAAATCAGAGGACTAAAGATGACAAAATCCAAAGTTGAAGGACTTGGACTGCAAATAAGAGGACTAAATAGGACAAAAGGACAAAATATGAACAAACATGAAGTGGGGACCAAATAAAATACACATCAAAACTTGGAGGACTAAAGCTTGCAAAGTATGATTGGAATCAAATTTGGCAACATTCTTTTCTGTTTGCCGCGGTCAAACTACAGTTAACTGTGGCAATGCGCTGTCAACTCGTCTAGACTTTTTTGGCTTATTTTCAACTCTAGTCAGGGTCTTTTTTGTCTTTTCACGTACACGAGTTTCAAAATTAGTAAAACACTATAAAAACCTAACCTAGGTCAAAAGAAGGTTGTTGAATCATTGAGAAAGATATGAAGAATAATGGCGAGATTCAAGATTGGAACTTGAAGATGAAGAATTCTTGGTGCAAGATATTCAACGTCTTTTCATCTTTATTCAAGATCCGGTTATGTATTCCGAAATTTCCATCTTTTTTTTTCTACTGAATTATGAGTAGCTAATTATTTAATTTGGATGAACGATGTAACCTAGTTTAATTCTTTATTTTCGACTCTTAAGTTTTGCTTATAAATTATTTATGTTTTGAATTTGCTTCTTTTCTTAATGCTTGGAATAATTGGCCATTATTTTATTAATTTTGTGGATTGTAATGAACTGAGAGGTAAATTATTAATCTAGACCACGTAGTAAAATCTGGCAATTGGATAAAAAGTAGATATACACTTTTATTATTGTTGCGGTATGGTATTGAATTGAATTCTTAGGCGATTTAATGTATCTAATTAAGGACCATTCTGACTTTATAAGTTGACTTAATTAGATATGACTAATTTGAACTCGAAAGAGATAAATTAAGTTAAATTCGTGAATTCGACCGAATACAACATTAGGAATAAATCTTGAGAGGAGAAATTAGAGATGACAACTATGGCGAACTCGTGAATTCAAATTCTTCAAACATCATTCTTGATAAATTCTTGATATTTGCTTTCACATAAGTTATTATATTATTTTCTTAAATTGATAGTTACACGTTAATAGTTAAAATAAACAATTCTAAAGTGTTTTAAACAGATTATGATTAAGATAAATTGAGCTAATGTCTAAATAAGATAGTATTCGTGGAAACGATAATCCGGACTCAATAGGTATGCTTTATTACTTGTTTGCGATATTGTACACTTGCAATAATATATAATTTTCACAACAACGTCGCTACGAACTTCCTAGTATGATTTAAAATATTTTAGTTGTGATAATTTTTACACGAGCTTGTCTTTTATTTTCATATGACGAACATGAAATTTTTGTTAATCTCCGTGACTAATTAAATTTTCATAACCCGAATAATTTTTTTTTTCGCGAATTAATTTTGATTTAATTGTAGAACAATTGTTTAAGTTAAAAATCATCTTCTCAACCCACTTTTGGTCATTTATGTAGCTTATAAGTGTTGACCCCATTTCATGCCATTTATTCTTCCGTGTTTTAACCCAAAACCCGGTCTACTTAACTGCAAGAAAATATCCTCCCAAAAAATCCCTAATCCTAGCCATAATTTAGCTCACAAATAGTCCCTAAAACTCAAGATTAAACCACCCATGATCTCACGTCCTTTCAGCCCATTATCCACCCATTTTCCCTCACACTTTCAACATCTTTTTACCCATTTATTTTCATATTAAATCCTTTCCATTTAATCAACAAAAAACCATCCAACCTGCCCCCATATTGCTGAAGAAAAAAAAAATATAAATAAAAAATAAAACCTCCAGCAGCTCTATTTTTCAGCCCTACTATCTACCAATTCTCCCTCACATTTTCACCATCTTTTTACCCATTTTCTTTTTAGCTAATTTACCCCCAATTAATTTGTAGGAAACCACCACAACTTCCTCCCTAACAATGATGAAAATCGGTCCCTTAAGTCCCCTTTTTCCATTATTTTCTTTTAGCACAAAAAGATAATCAGAACTTCAGCCCCAACAGCTCTCTTTTTCTACCTTAAGCATTTGATTTCCTCCTCCCTTTCAATCACCAAAATACTCTAGATTCTAGCCCTCACATTCCTGTTATTTCTCTCCATCTCAAGCATCAAGAATCCTCTTGCAATCTGCCATATTTTTCACTCAGCAGTCAGTCTCCAATACTGTCTATGAATGCCATTCGCTGCCGGAATTTTCAACCAAAATACTCCCTTTTATTCTTTGAAGAATTTGGTTCTTAAGTTCCACTTTCCTTCCATTCTTTAGCCACCAAATCACAAAATTTCCCCCCAGATTCTACCCCATTTTTGGCCAACCCAAAACCCCTCATTTGCCTCTCAATTCTCGGCCTAAACAGCAAGAAGAAATGAATTTTTTCCTTCCCAGATTTCGGCCAATTTTCCTCTCTTGTTCCACTCCAATCTTTCTCCTAAATCACTCACTATTGTGTACAATAATACGTAAATAGAAAAGGGCAAGTGTGCGAGTTTTTTTCTTTGAGTAGTGCAGCAACTTTTTTTACCCACCATCAACTGCAAGTGAAAACTATTTTGAAGTAGTTTCTTTTGCTACCAAATTTTAAGTTTTATGATTTTAAATTGAGAAAATGATATGTAAATTGATTGCCATGCTTAAATGTTAAAATTGAAAATTTATTATTGTGATTGAAGGTAATCGCATATGTATGTTAGTGTTTGAAGGTAATGACTTTTAAGTTCATGTGGTGCTGGTTACCGAAGATGTTGTTTTAAAGGATTGGCATGTCGCATATTAATTTTGTATATTTTCTCACATGATAGTATAATTTAATGCTGAGTGTTTCTTATGAAATACTCACTCCAAAATGATTAAATCCTCATATTGATGTGATCGGCATTAATGCAATGGTGTAGAGTAGTGATCTTGAAGAAAGTGACGTAGTTTGATATTAATTATGTTTTGACGTCAATATAATGGAGTCAATATGTTATTAAATTGCCGTTTTGGAATTTGAAGATAATGTTGCCTAGTTATATTTCTTAAAATTCAGCTTTCTGCCCCCAAATTTGAAATATCCTAACTTATTGTGTATTTTAAATTTTTGAGTCAAATCAGTAGAGTTTGATTGATATATAAGTGGTATAATAACACATTTAGGAATTACTCAAAAACCTTGTCATGTGAATTTATAACCTAATTCCTCATATTTTGGTTGAAATAACCTGGCTGCAACAAAGTCAATTTTAAGGAAAATGTAGGCGAAGAAGGCCTCATTCTAGAGGGGCCCAAGCCATCAGTGAGATACCGATTTGGAAGAGCTAGTCCAGGTGTAGGTAGTCCGCATCTTTACACACATGTCTATTTCACCAAGCATCTCTCAGAGACAGTCAAGAGTCCCATCCCCTTTACTTGCTTGATAGGGCTCCTTAGTGGTCGGCTAATGCGAGAATTTCCGAGGACTAACGGTATCTAAGCGTAGTATAACACGGAATAATGTATGAACGTAAGTTTCTCGGGTCAGAGGCTAAAACTGGAAATTTCATCATTCAGTGGTGGGTTGTTCATAAAAAAGGAAAGCATTGCCCAACTTACCTGTTGGTCACTTTTGAAGGTATCTCCGGTGATCCGTTACCCTATTCATATGTTAGTTTTACCAGGCTACATTAGTTCACCCAAAACAGTTTTTCAAGTAAATTTGGCCATGTTTTTCACATATCAAATGACATGGTTAAGGTCTGAAATTTGAATATGTGGCGACACTAATACAGTTTTGGCAAAACCATATAAATTTAGAAAATTAATTCATTGTTCCTTGCGTGCTTGTAATTTTCCGTAATAGTTAAATTTATAAAACTATTCAAAGGCACATGAATAGTTATTTGGAGTCGTCAAATGTTATTTAAAGATTTTGAAGTAATCCTCCGGGTTCAAAAAATCTAGGGCATTACAATTATGTTGTTTCAAATTTTTTTACATGTTAATTTGGAAACTCCCAACTCAAAATGTTTGGCTCCGCCACTTGGTGGGTGAGACAAGAAATTATGAATTGGAAGTCAAGGAAATAAAAGTGCCACGACAAATATTTAACTTATAAACCAAAATAGAACTTTAATCACCACATAATTGATAATTCCTCAAATCGTCTCTTTTTTTACCTTTTTTTTTTTTTTGGGGGGGGGGGGGGGGGGGTGGGGTTAATACGAGATTTCCACAAATCTTAAACAGGATTAAATAAAGGATACAAAAAACAAGAGAGAAATTAAAAAAGTACTCATATGTTAGAACATTAAGCGGAACATGACAATGCACCGACATATATAAGAGTATGTTAGCATAGCCTGAAAGAACAAATTGTATCTGGGTACACAAGGGCTCCCAGAGCCATTGGATATTTATCAGCTGCCTAACTCTTCCCAAAAATTGTTTCCAAGTACAACAGCACTTTGAAACATGCAACAGTAGTAAGAATTAAGAAAAGAGACAATAACGCATTAACTTACTCTAGGATATATATGTTGGCATGTACAAGACTTGCATTGGCTGCTGCCCGTACTACCCAATCATTCTCTGCATTAAGGGAGTCTTCCTGAAAGTCAAGATGGTATTACTAAGAGCCATCAATCATCATCACATTCACCTATTACCTATACCTTGCCATCAATCTCTACCACCAGCATCTCGTCCTCTGCAACAACCACTAACACAACGTCATCTACTAGCTCGAGAACTACTCATCCTACACTCAAGAAAATTGATAAATACTAGTACATTGCTATTAGATAGGTGCAGACACTAATAAAGAAGATATTTCATTAACAATTATATTAGGGTTTCTCTTACCAAACATGACATGAGAATTATTACACCACGAATATGATAATTCGTGCAGCTCTACAATAACTAAGGCTAAATAAGATTGCGCCAAGGGTTAACATGAAATCTGAATATTTGTTTAACCTGATTTATGATTTCTCATGAAAGAGCCGTAAATTAATAATTGAATTTAAATATAAACGACATGGAAAGAGTCTACAGTTATGCCCATTTTAATCTTGAGATAATTGCTTGATTGATATTTTCTGTTCCTTCTGCTGAAATTAGCCAAACATTAATAAAAGAAGTCAATAATTAATGTGAACGCACATGACAAGTGTTAAAAGAAGTCAATGAAAACTTATTCTTTTCTTTATTAAATTGTTTGTTCCCATGTTACACCTTTTACATGACGTGAACGCCGCATGTGATCATAAATATTAAACTTTACATTTATATTATATGAAAAACAAAAAACAAATCGACGACATTGTTAGTAATTCATGCCTGGCAATTTCATTTAATACACCACTACCAAAAAAGCATATTAAACTCCACGTTTATAATTATTGACAGACAAACAACTTTGCTAACAATTCACGCCAGACAATTTCATTTAATACACCCCCGACAAAAAGTAATGGTTTCCTACCCACGGTGGGTACGAGATCATTACTCTCCCACAAATAGGCCTCAAATAATATATATACCACTTACATGGTAGAATCTGAATGTAGAAGCTTGCTTGCTTTGAAGAATAATAAGGAGAAACAAGATTGAGAATAGAAATTTGAAAAATGATGAAGAGAAATGAGAATGAGAAAGATAAAGAGAGAGATTTTTTCAAAATGAAAGAAAGACGTGTATCATTTTTTTTTTTAGTGGAGGTGAAAATTCTTTACGGACGTCGGTGATTATTATACCAAAATATACATATTTTATATGAAGAAGAAAAAAAGAATTCGGAATATTTTGACGAATATATTCGTTCTACTTTTGCAATTTCAAATTAGCAAATGTGATTAAAATCTGCTTTTAATCAATTTTAGACAGAGCTCAATCTTCTTACTAGATACATATATATTACACTAATGTTAGTATTAGAGTAATTAATAAAGGGCGAAAAATAAACAATACGAAGATTTATACAGGTTCACCTCAACATGAGACTACGTCCTATCTTCAGCCGCTACAGTATTTTCACTATAATGAATTATAATTTTTGTTTACAAGAAATTAGTCATATATATAACAACCCAATGAAGGTTTCTTAACAATAATGAAATCCTAAGACAATCCAATTAAGGTTCTCTAACAATGATGAAATTCTAAGACAATCCAATTAAGGATTTCTACTTATAATAAAATTCTTGGATAACTTAATTACAAAGACAAAATCTCGAAAACAACATTACTTAAGCAAATACAAATATTGTAGACCTTTCGAGGGCACTGTCTCCAAGTCTTCGAGCCCTCGGGAGAGGGGCCGCCTGCCCTCTTCTAACCCCCACGACGACCTTAATGCGAAGATCGAACTGGTCAGCTCTATATTTCGCAACAAATTAACTTCACTGCTTAACAATCTTCCACTTGGAAACTAATCTTTCATCAACTCCTTTCTCTACAGTAACCCGTACGCCTCCTTCAATCTTCAATGAAAAATGCCAATTGAAGTAAGAACATTTAGAATATATTTCTACCAACATTTGTGACTTCACCAGTTCTGATAGGCGGAAAAAGCCAAACATTAAAATAACTCAATAATGTGAAAGCACGTGACAAGTGTTAATAATAAATTGTTTATAGCAATAGCAAGAAGTCAATAAGTATTAAATTTTTTGTTTCCATTATTATGTCAAAATTGAATTATTTTACATGAAGGACAAAAAAGGAATTCAAAATATTGTGAAGTAATTTTTGCAATTTTAAATTAGCAAATTTGATAAAAAAAATTATATATATATATATGATCTCCTAAACATATATGCTTAACATGCCATGTAGCATATTAATTATTATGTTGATTATATTTGTTGGTAATAAATGTGCAATGTAATCAACATATTAATTAATATATCACATCACCAGTACTTAGAAGATATATATATATATGCTTTTAATCAAAGACAGGACTCAATTGTCTTGGACATTACACTATAAACACTCTAATTTTGATGATTCTTTGATTAATCGATCCTATATATCTTGATCATGTTCATTTCATTTACTCAAAGGTCTATTTGTAAACAATAATCATTCACTTTTGTAAATCTTTCTTCCCCTACAATTCCCCTGACCCCATTCCTTCTCTGTCATCAATGGCCACTTCGCAGCTGAAACACCAAAATCCTGACATTCTGAGTCCACTTCTGAAAAATCAAGATTTCCAGGATTTCTGGTATCATGAACTCATGAAGAACAAAAATTTTGAAACGTTTCCTGGGCATGGAATACTCATTCGATTTGCCGCCCTTGAATTCATTGGAAAATTTAGCTCAAACTATCACCGAGTAAGTTATTTATTGAAGAATCTTGAGGGTTCATTGTGGTATTTCCAATCTAAAAGTATACAATTTTACGAGGAACTTTCCAAAATTTTATTGTCATTATTGCAAGAGGTTAGAGTATTCTTCGTATTCCCAAAGCAGCAAGTGTCCAATAGTACTACATACAATCCTCCACATGAAATTATTGGGATCTTTATTGACTTTCTCCTCAAAATTTTAGAAGAAATACTCGTTATTCAGCCAGATTTCATTGTTTCAGTCGAGGGTTCAATTGAAGATCTTCGGAAAAAGCTTCTTCTTCTTCTCGACTTTATTATGGATACACAATTGCTGCAGCCCTCTGAAGTCAATCTATTGGCAAACATCGAAGCTGTGCTCAACGAGGTTGGAAGTTTCTTATATTCATTCTTTTTCGTCAGGAATCAAGTCCTGATGCCTAGAATGGATTTGGAACTTTCGGATATATTACGAAACTTTGAGCTCTTGGAAGCAAAGATTTACTCAAACATGCCAAGTTGTACAACTCGAAAGACTTCCGTGGTTTCACTCTTCATTGTTGATTCTCTCCTTGATGATATCACTGACCTACTCAATCACAAGGCTGACAAGATTGTTGGTGTGAACGATCAAATTGTAACACTCTATGAGGAGCTAATGTTATTACGATCCTCCCTCACAGATATAACATTGCAGCAACATCCAGAACTTGAAGAACTTGTGATACAAACCACAGACATAGCATATGAAATTGAATATGTTATCAACTCATTTCCTCCTGTCTGGTATCTCACCGTCATGCTCCCTCAATTCATCAACAAGATTAAGCTTATCATGATGGGTATGAAGAACAATATTGAAACTGGCATTGTAGATGTCAAAAACTATCCAACTGAACAAGTATCGTCGCAAGAAATTTTAGAAGACATTGTTGTGGGTTTTGAATACAAGGAGACCGAAATTGCAGAACAACTTGTTAGAGGACCAGAACACCTACAAATTATTTCCATCTTTGGAATGCCTGGAGTTGGTAAGACAACTTTAGCTAAGAAACTATACAATAATCCCTCTGTTGTCTATCATTTTGACAAGCGTGCTTGGTGTGTTGTTTCTCAAACATATAATAAGAGAAATGTGTTTATTGACATTTTGAGGTCAGTAAATGACCTAGAAAAAGAAATGATTATGCAAATGGATGATGAAGGCTTGGTTGAAACGATCTACAAAAGTCTAATAAAACGGAGATATCTCATTGTCGTGGACGATATATGGGATATAAATGCATGGAATGATTTTGGAAGACACTTTCCAGACGACAAAAATGGAAGTAGAATCTTATTCACCACTCGGCACAAAGAAGTTGGTTTGAAAGGTTTGCATCATAGTGTCGTCAATGAACTTCCTATCCTATCAGATGTTAAATGTTGGGAATTAGTACAGAGGAAAGTGTTCCAGAAAGAACATTGCCCTCACGAATTGGTGGACATTGGGAAGCAAATTGCAACAAAATGTCATGGACTACCACTTGCAGCGGTTTTGATAGCTGCCGTTCTTGAAAAAATTGAGATGAAAGAACACCTATGGCAAAAAGTTGCAAGAAGTTTGAGCTCATTTATATCTGAAGACCTGACCACGTTCAGCAACATACAAGAACTTAGCTACAAGCATTTACCAATGCATTTGAAACCATGTTTTCTTTACTTTGGAGCATTCCAGGAAGACGAAAAAGTGTCAGTGGAAGAGTTGACACGACGTTGGGTTGGTGAAGGATTTATAAAGAAACAAGAGGGAAAAAGCTCGGAAGATGTGGCCTACGAATATCTTGTGGATCTAATTGATAGAAGCCTAATACAAGTTGTCGAAAGATCATCTCTTGGCAGAGTCAAGACTTGTAATGTTCACGATCTACTCCATGATATGTGCTCGAGGATAGGTGAACAAGAAAACTTTCTGAAAGAGGTCCAAAGGTAAGTTCTATGATTTTCTTCTTTTCTCTTTCCAATTTTTCCATTTATATTATAGCCTCTAATGCTGGCTGTATTTTGTGATGATTGGTATCAATGCTGCTGCTGTTGGCAATGATAATATATGATCCACTACGGTTTTTCAGATTGTTTTCAATAAATGAGCAACAACATAGTCTGACCACTAACTTTTACTCATGTACTTTTGCCCTGTATTTAAGCTCTCTGTTAGGCCATTCTTTTACTGACTGCAGATCCATCTTGTGCAGCTTCAAACGCCTGAAGGTCTTCGATTGGTCGAGTAAAAACTTCAGCATTCCTGATCTAACTCGGCATGAACGACTGGTTAACTTGAGGTACTTGGTTGTTCCATTTATAGTGCCTCAAATGGAAAGGTTCCACAAACTAGAATTCCTTTATGTGAAAAATGATACGGAAGTTGAAATACCTGATTTCCTTCTTGAAATGGTGAATTTGAGACATATGATTTTCAAGGGCTATTCACGGTTCAGTAAATCTTGCATTCAACGAGCAACTAAGGATGAGATCTTCCAGATAAATAACCTACAAAGTATTTCTTATCTTCATATTTCCAATAAAATGGAAGGGCAAGTTTTGAGATGTTCACCCAATCTTCGCAGACTAAAATGCTCTCTCAGAGAATTTCAAGATTTTAGCTTCCTTAATAGGCTTGAATCCCTCAGATTAACATTTCGTCATAATTATGTGGCACATTTGATCAGTTTGTCATTGAATCTCAGAAAATTGACTCTATTGTGCTTTCGCATGTCTTGGGAACAAGTGGAGATAATTGGGAATTTGCCGAACCTTGTAGTTCTCAAATTACGAGTAGGTAGCTTTGAGGGAAGACAGTGGACCACAACTGAAGGTGAGTTCCAACAACTGAAAGTCTTGAAACTATCATGGGTAGATAATAGAGAATGGAATGCCCCAAGCAATCCTTTCCCCAGACTACAGCAACTAGTGTTGAGACATTGTAACTATTTGGAGAATATCCCTTCCAGTTTCTGTGATATTCCAACATTGCAGATGATTGAAGTACATGACTGTAAGCAATCCGTTGAAGAATCTGCGAGGCAAATTCAAGAAGAACAACGAGACATGGGAAATGAAGAGCTTCAAGTCATTATCACATCTTGAACAGAGCATTAGCTGCTGCTGGTATACATACTACAACTCTCAAAGTGTCCCCTTTTTGTTTATTTATTTGCATTTTGGACTATTTCTTTCTCGCAATTAGAGACATAATGTTATTCTTGTTCTCATTTGATCAATCACTAGTTCGCTTTGAGAATTTTTTGGCTGTGTAAAAATAAAATGAGTCATCAAACAAGGCCATCTTTATTTATGATGTATAGATTGTTTCCTATATTTTCTTGACAACAGTACTCAACCCACACTGGATGATAAACTTAAAATTCTGTCAAGTCTTTTAGAACGTTCACAAAAACATCTAGGATCATGCCATCTAGAAGGGATGTTGAATAACAGTCAAAGTTTAAACAATGGAATTTCTTTTAGAATGTCAAAATGTTTCTCAGATAGTTTTATTAAAGAGCTGAAGTTTTTTTGTAACAACTAACAACAGAGACTATAATGTTCCAGTTGGGTAGACAATTTCAGAAGTATTGAAAGCAGAAACAACCGGAGAGAGTACAATATCAGTCAATGCTTCCAATAAATGGAAAATAACTAGCGATGAGATAGTAACTCGATATGATTCAACTTCACAACATATGATAAAAGATTTTCAAGAAACTATGGGCCAGAAACTGTAAATCAACATAACAGAAGTATGTAACGACAGGATAACCACTTAACTAAATTCATGACCAGCATTGCAACAGAATACCAGTGCATTTGCATTTGTGGGTGGGACAAGAAATGTTTGAATTGGAAGTCAAGGAGTTATAAGTGCCTCAACAGATATTTAACTTAAAAACCAAAATAAAACTTTAATCACCACATAATTCCACAATTCGTCACTTTTTTTTCTTTTTTTCTTTTTTTCTTTTTGTTTGGGGGGGGGGGGGGGGGTGGTTGATTAACACAATAATCCCACAAATCTTAAACTGGATTAAATAAAGGATACCAAGAACAAGATAGAAATTATAAAAGTAGACTATGTTAGAACATTAAGCAGAACATGGACAATGCACGGGCTTATAAGAGTATGTTACCATTGCTTGAAAGAACAAATTGTATCTGGGTACAGAAGGGCTCCTAGAGCCATTGGATATTTATCAACTGCTCGGCTCTTCCTAAAAATTGTTGCCAAGCAGAAATTTATTTCCTATTGATGATGACAGAACTGCTGAAAGTAGAGTTTGCCAAACAGTCTAAAAGTCTCTACCTTTGTACTGCATTTCCTTCAAAAAATAAATAAGATATAATTTGATTTCAATCCATTTTAGCATCCAGCATACTGAAGTAACGTAAAATTGTTTCCTTGATATCAGACATAGATCTCATTTACATTATATCACGTATAATCAGGGGCGGATCCAAGGGGCTGCACTGGGCTTTGGCCCAAATGATAAATTTATGTGTAAAATTATTTTTGTTTTAAACAATAATTTGGCCCAAACAAAAAATAATGGCTAAAAAAATTTAAATCATTTACACATTAAAATTCATTACATTCCAAAAAAAATAGCCCATTTTTTAAGTGGGCTAAATTAAAATTTAAATCATTTACACATTAAAATCCATCCAATCCCAAACAAAAAAAATAGCCCACTTTTTAAGTTGGCTAAATTAAAATTTAAATCAGTTACACATTAAAATTCATCTCATCCCAAACAAAAAAATAGCTCACTTCATTAAAATTTAAATCATTCACACATTCAAATCCATCTCATCCCAAACAAAAAAAGCCTAATGACCAATTCCAAAAGAGCCAAATCCAATTGAATTTATTTATCTTTTGTCCATTTTTTCTGTTTATTTTATAATCTATAAATTATAATTTTATATGAATTTTGATTTGTTATTGAGTGATAAATAATTATGTTTACTTGATTTTGAGAAATTATTTCAAATTTCGATAAGTAGGGAGAAAAAAAAGTGCTTAGAATTTTATATGTTTTTACATAACAATTTTTGTTGAGAGAGACTTTATTAATAAAATAAATATAGATTCTATTATAGAAGAATTCGCAGCCGTAAAAGATCGTCGGGTACAACTTTCTTTAGCTAGTTTTAAATCTTGAATATTTTTGTGTAATGGCTTTTTGTAAACTTTTTAAAGATTACGACTTATACAAAAAAATTAGATTCTTATAAAAATTGGTTAAGTAATTGTGAATTTAGAAAAAAAAATTCGGGGGCAGCTCCTGTAAACCAGCCCACCCCTTTGTCATATCCTAAATCCGCCCCTACATATAATTTGATTTCAATCGATCAGCATATTGAATTAACGTTGTGGAAGGGTGCGCTTTTACGTTGTATTTCAGAAATTTCTTTTTTCCCTTTTGAGTCTATATAATGCTGTTTTACGTTGCATTTTGAGGATAGGATAGCATGTGGAGTCCCAAGTTTCATTTCTGGGGTAGTTTTAATTGGTGTTGCTGAATAAGATTGCTATATTCTTGTCACAAAATAAGGAGTATTCAATCACTTTTTTATTCATCTAAGTATTTATTTTATTTACCTAATTAATGTTAACATTTTTTCTAGTACTATAGAAGAGAAAAAATTAATTAGATAAAAATTCAAATATTTTCGGGTAGAAAAGTGAAATGTAAATATCTTGAGTTTAGAAACAAGGTTTGAGTTGTATAGGAATGCCAAATAGAAATATTGAAAGCAAAAACACTGGAGAGAGTACAAATTTAGTCAATGCTCCCGACAAATGAAAAATAACTAAACTTGAAGTAACTCGATATGATTCAACTACACAACATAAATCGATTCGAGATAAAAGGTCGAACCAATTAGATGGGTTCCATTCTTTACAAACGAGATAAAACATTTTCAAGAAGCTATGAACCAGAAACTGCAAATGAATACATCAATAGTTGATTCATATGAATACCGAATTAAATTAATTATGGTGGAGAAACTCCAAGAACAATATTCTTATTCAACAACAACTATTTTAATTATTGAAAAATGATTCTTAAATACTAAAATCCTAGTTGAAATAAAACCCTAATTGATAAGTAAATGCAAAAAGACGAAAATAGACATGGCAATCTAAAGATTGCCGTTTAAGCTAACAACACGACTTCAAACGGCTATAGTCTATCGTCAGTAGTGGCAAAACGATTAATTTTGACCGACTCGTCGAGACAATTTCAAAAACATATTATAATAGAAATTCTGAGTTTGTATGCGAAATTCATGCCGATTTCTTTGAGAAATCACGATTACAATGAATTACGTTCAAATAAGCCAAAGTTAGATCTTGTACGCCATCACTCAAAAAGGCAGAATTTTTGTGTTTCAGCTGCAAAGTGGCCATTGATGACAGAGAAGGAAGGGGTTCAGAGGAATTGTAGGGGAAGAAAGATTGAGGAAAGTGAATGATTATTGTATACAAATGGACCTTTGGGTAAATGAACACGATCAAGATAGGATAGGATAATCAAACAATCATCAAAACATTGAGTCCTGTCTAAAATTGATTAAAACCATCTTTTTTTTTTTAATTAGATTTGCTAATTTAAAATTGCAAAAATTACTTCACAAAGTTTTGAATTCCTTTTTTATTTCCCTTCAAGTAAAATGTCAATTTTGACATAATAATGGAAACAGGAGTATGTACGTCATTTGATGCCTATTTGGTGGGAGTGCATAAAGAGTATATTTGTGTGTACTTATAAGCACTTTATAAATTGATCAAACATCATTTTCATCAGTGGCAGAGCCAGAGAGTTTAAGTTGGGGATCCTCAAATAGGATCTGAGCTAGAATTTGGCAAAGGGTGGGATGGGGGCTGGGGGAGGAGGAACCCTGTCACGGGGCTGTCCCTAGATTTTTTTTTTTCTCAAACCACAATTACTGAGCCTATTTTTATGAAAATCTAATATTTTTTTTATAAGTCATAATATTTAAAAGGATTACAATATATCGAACAATGCAGTTAGACGTATTCGATACTCAATTCGTGTTTTTTCTGATTGCTTGAAAATTCTAGTCTTAATACTTTCTTCTCGATTATTGATTCATTGAATAATTCAAACTTAATATGAGCTAGGTTGTGTGCACTACTACCAAGCCTCCCTCCTCCCCTGATTTTCATCTACACATTTCATAAGATCTATTACTTATAATCTATAAAAAAATTTATCAAATATAGTCTAAATGAAATTGTAAATTTCTTGTTTCTCGTTAATATAATAACATACATGTGGATGTGGAGTTGAATATTTGTAATCACGTGCATACACATGCTTTCGCATTATGTATTCACGTGCTTTCACATATATATATATATATATATATATATATATATAAAAACAGAAGAGTCGTCAAAAATTTATTTTCCCGCCTAAATACTTTCCTATTTAGAATTTCTATTGTTTTTAGAGTTTCCATAAATGAATTTTCTAATAGCATTAAATATTCATTCTTAATACTGTATTTAATAGTCGTCTGATTTTGTAGTTTTTCAATTAGAGTCTCTCAATCTACCTTCTAATTTTGTTATCCTTACAAAAACTAATTTATTTTTGTTATCATTACAAAATTAATTATCTAATGCGTTTTAATTTAATTATCTATATTTAAAATATTTAATTAATTAATCTTATCTTTGTTTTAGTACAAAAAAAAAATGCATGGATTTTTCAATACTAATTAAGATTTAAGATATCGTATTTTCAAGATTATTTTCAAGATTATTATGAAAACAATCAATGCACATTGAAAGAAAAATAAGTCCAAGTCGATATTTTTAAAGTTTTGTTATTATTGCAAAAAATAATTTTCTAATGTATTTTAATTTAATTATCCATATTTTAAATACTTAAATAATTTAATTTAATTATTTAATAATTAATTAATCTTATCTTCATTTTGGTCAAAATATACATGAGTTTTTCAATGCTAATTAAAATTTAAGAAATCACATTTAAACTATTACATTTAAACTTTTGTCATAGTTTAAATGTGTTATTCAATTTTCATTAATCCTTACTTTATAACTTTTCAAAAAAACAAAAAAAAAAAAAATCAACAAAAAGTAACATACATAAGAAAATAGCTAGCCAAACATGTTTCGAATAGATTGAATGGTTATAGGACTATTAAAAAAGTTGTACTCAACTAAAACACTATTATGACACGATTTAAGATATCACATTTAAAATATTGCATTTTCAATATTATTATAGAAGACATAAATGCAAAGTGAAAGAAAAATAAGTCAAAATTCATATTTTTAAAGTTTTGTTATCATTGTAAAAATTAATTTTTCAATACGTTTTAAATTTAATTATCTATATTTTAAATATCTAATTAATTTAATTTAATTAATTAATTATCTTCGTTTTGGTCAACGTATGCATGAGTTTAAAACTAATTAAAATTTAGTGTTTGGTCAACTTGAAATGAATAAATAATAATTTTATTGAATTAATAATGGGTTGAAAATTATATAAAATACTTAATTTGAATTTTCTACAAAGTAAAAATAAAAATTTTCAGAGTCCTCTTTCTAATTGACAAATTCTGTTAAATGAATAATAAATAAATAAATAAATAGTCAAATGACTTTTGATGTTAGTTGTTATTCTTATTCATTTTAATTTGGAATTTTTAGTTTTTTATTATTTTTTAATTTAAAAAAAGTTCAAGAATGAATGTGTTTCATTGGTTTTTGTTGTGGATGGTCTTTTATTTTTATGGGAGAAAGTTTTGTAGAAAAAGAAATTGAATATAAATATTGGGTAAAAATATATAATTTTGTGTAATAAGAAAATAGAATAAATAAAATTGTATTAGTAGTGTAGTCAATAGATTTCTAGAAAGTTTATTTACGGACAAGTTAGATGAAAGATAAATTATTTTTTCGAATGTAGAAGTAATAGTAATTAAAATTTAAAAAAAAAAATGCATGGATTTTTTAGAATTGCCGTCAAAATTTTATTTTCCCATTTAAATACTTTTATATTTAGAATTTCTATTTTTTTTTTCAGTTTCCATAAATAGATTTTTTTAATAGTATTAAATGTTCATTCTTAATACTGCGTTTAATAGTCGTCTGATTTTGTAGTCCCTCAATCTTCCTTCTAATTTAGTTATCATTACAAAAACTAATTTAGTTTTGTTATCATTACAAAATTAATTATCCAATACGTTTTAATTTAATTATCTATATTTAAAATATTTAATTAATTTAATTAATTAATCTTATCTTTATTTTAGTACAAAAAATGCATGGATTTTTCAATACTAATTAAGATTTAAGATATTGCATTTTCAAGATTATTTTATTATAACTAATTAATTTTCATAGATAATTATAGAAATTATTTTTTTTGTGATTACACATCTCGTGCATTGCACGGGTGCAACACTAGTTATGTAAAAGGTGCAGGAACAAAAAATTTAATACTTATTTTCTTGCTATTGATATTAACAATTTATTATTTTAATACTTGTCATGTGCTTTCACATTATTGAGTTATTTTAATGTTTGGCTTTTACTGCCTATTAAAAAACCTTCCGCGTGAGATTTAGAACATGTTTGACCAAAGCTGGCCTTTTTAGTTTTAGGGCAGCGCCTGGCAGCAGTATTCAGCCGTTTTCTTTTTTTAATTAATTTAATCAGGTTGGGTTGAGTTGGGTCGCGTTTACTGACCCAACCCACAATCTGACCCGATGTTATTTTGGAATTCTGAACGTAACTCAATCCAACCTAATTAAACTCAAAAATCTATCCAAAGCGCTCGGGTCGATCGAGTTAACCAGTTTGGATCGATTTTTGCTCAGCTCTAGTTATATATATGACTGATTTGTTGTAAACAAAAATCATTATTCATTATAATAAAAATAGTACTGTTGCAGCTAAAGATAGGATATTGTCTCACATTAAGACGAACTTGTATAAATCTTCGTGTTGTTTATTTTTCGTCATTTATTTATTGTTCTTAGTCCTAACATTAGTGCAATATGTGACTGTATCTAGTAAGAAGATTGAGCTCTGTCTGAAATTGATTAAAAATATATTTTAATCACATTCGCTAATTTGAAATTGCAAAAGTAGAATGAATATATTCTTCAAAACATTTTGAATTCTTTTTTTCTTCTTTCATAATTGAAATAAGGGTATATACATCATTTGAGGCCTATTTGGTTTGGTGGGGGGTGTATTGTATATATTAAATGAAATCGTCATGCGTGAATTGTTAGCAAAGTTGTTTGTCTGTCATATAATATAAACTTCTTTTTGGTAGTGGTGTATTAAATGAAATTGCCAGGCACGAATTACTAACAATGTCGTTGATTAACATGTTTTTTGTTTTTCATATAATATAAATGTAAAGTTTAATGTTTATGATCACATGCGTTCTGTAACATGCGAACAAACAATTTAATAAAGACACTTGTCATGTTCATTCACATTAATTATTGAGTTCTTTTATTAATGTTTGGCTAACGAAACTCAGAAAATTTCAATCAAGCAATTATATTCTCAAGATTAAAGCAAGGGTGTAACAGTAGACTCTTTCCATATCGATTCTTATTTGTATTTATATTTAAATTCAATTACTTATTTTTACGGCTCTTTAAAGAGAAATCATAAACCAGTTTAAACAAATATTCGAGTTTCATGTTAACTCTTGGCTCCATGTTATTGTAGAGCTGTACGAATTATAATCTTCATGGTATAGTAATTCTCATGTCATGTTTGGTAAGATAAACCCTAATATAATTACATATTTGGTATGATTATGTAGGATTTGTTGCAGAAGCCGCACTATGTAAAACTTATTATATATACCCATTCCATTATTTAACACATTTCGGATTAAAATTCATGTTAAGTTGGCATGTGCAAGTCATAGGAGGCACTATTGTGAGGGAAAAAATGGATAAAACATAAATATTTTAACAAGAAATAAATAAAAGAAGATGTAAAAAGAAAATAAAAAGAAAAAGAAAGAATACATGACCTTCATCTTCTCCAACACCACCAAGAAAAAAAAAAAGAAAAAAAAGAAGAAGATGCAAGTCTTAATTTTATTATTATTTTTTTAAATAAATTTTTTATACAATCTAATATATTGCATCAAATACAATCTTAGATAAATTTTTACAATATATATTTTGAGATTTTTAAAAAAATTAATTTATAAAATTGAGGCTCTTATGTATTAGTCAATAGATAAACACCAATTTTTTTTCAAAATAATAATATTTTTTGGTTAATTGTAAACTATTTCATGACACATTTTTCTAAAACATAAATAGTAAAAACACACTAGTCTTATTGCTTTGAGATATAAGCATGTTTGAATTAAATTAAAAAATTTACTTATAAGTAAATTTAAAATAAATAATTTACTTGTCATACCAAACTTAATTTGGATTGAAACTTAAATTAAACTAAATTTTAATTAAGTCTAAACAATTTTATGTTGGATATTGGGATTCTTGGACTAATGTTTAAAAAAAGAAGACAATTTAAATTGGAGACATGAGCTTATGCCATTAATATTATTTGGATGATGTATTATGGCTATTCACAGAATGAGTTATTAGGGTCAAGGAGGAAAAAAAATTATTAAAAAAAAAACAATAAAAATAATAATGAATTTGCGGGCTAGATGGGTCGGGCCATATAGGCCCAGTTTTGTTTGGGTCAGGGTCAGCCCAACCCAAAATCAGGGTTATATGGGGCTGTTCGCAGGCCGGGCCGATTTTGCCAACTCTAAATGTAATGCAATTCAATTTCATTTGTATTCCAATAATAACTTAATTAGCATTTAAATTTATTAGATTCATGAATAACTAATATTAAATGAGAATATAATAGAAAAAGTGTGTAAAAATTTTATAATTTCAATTATATTAAATGAGATTTCTTAATCTGTATAAAAAAAATGAGTCTATTTTTAAAGTAATGTTATTTGCAGTCGCTCACTATCGATAGTCATTCTACGTGTCATTACTCAATTGGATGAATTATTCATAACTAATGGTTATAAATACATTACTTAATTAGAGTAAATAATTCATCCAATTGAGTAATGTCACGTAGAATGACTATCGGTAGTGAGCGACTGCAAATAACATTATTCTATTTTTTGAGACAGGGAAAGTATTAGACAATATAATAATGGAGGAAATTTTCCCATAAGACATTTTATAGTGAGAAAATGAATTTTACCCACCACTTTTTGGATTTGTAAATAATGTTATTTTTTTGAAAGTTTTAGCAAATATCCTTTTTTTCTCTTTAAAAGTGTTACCAAATTCTTCCTCTTATTACTATTTTTTTTTTACGAAGTTCGACCTTCTAGACATTAATCTCGTCAAATTAAACAAAGTTGGCGAGTTTTTTTAGATACATTTTCTCATTATTTTTTTGGGCACGAATTTCGAACCTTCTAAGGATGTTCTCTAATCCATTTAAACACTCTTGTTGCCTTGTCAACTTTGTCTAAATGTGCCTAGAGGGAATTGTAATAAAATGGCACTACTGAATGACTGTCTTTAACAAAAAATTTATTGAGAGACAAATATCATATTTTCTAAAAGTAGAACCCATTAGTATGTAATAATAGAAGTTAATGTGTTAAATTAAATCTCAAACTTTTCTTTAGTATTTCCAATCAAAACTTTCATTATTAGTCCTCAACATATTGAGTAGTAGCAATGTGATCCCCCAACTTACTGAGTAGAACAAGTTGGTCTTTAACTCTTCAAAATTGATGGACCATTAGTCCCAATAAACATTTTCTATCAAATTTATGTTTAAGTTGGCATGTGCAAGTCATAGGAGGCACTATTGTGAGGGAAAAAACTAATTACCAAACCTCTGTTAACAAATTATAATTTGACCCTAATTAATTAAAACGACGTCTTAAAGAAGTAATGTTTCAAGCTTGTACTCTTTTTGGATCTTGGACTGCATCAAGCCGCCTCCACAAACAAACATAAAGCCACCACCATCACACACTTCCAAGATCTATAAAATTGGTTCACACACCAGCCAAGAATGGTCCGTGATCTCCCACTGATGATAAATATTTTTTTCTTTCTCCGAACACAGCGGTGACAGTGGTGAAGACCTGCAAAAGGTGGCAGGACTTTTTTTCCCCATTTCCACTCCGGTGTAATAATTAGTATATGATTAAAACATATATACAGAATAGCAATATAGAGTGTATAAGAATTGTATGTTATCTATTTATCAGGGGGATTGGCCTTTATTTATAGAGATGGTCTGCAATTATTGATGACGGGTGTCCCTTCAACTCCCTCATTATTAAGAGTTAATGAGGGATGTTTCATCTTCTTAATTATTGGTGTTTCATTTTTCCAATTATCGATGGTAATTGTCATTTTATAGGTTGCCTGTCTGGCTTGCCTAATGGTAGTTGGATCATTGTTATCTATCTGTCAGAGACAAGCTTATGATACCAACGATGCGGGTGAATCGGTGAGACGGACGTGCCACTATTGGCAGACAACATATAACAACTGTTACTATTTCTATCATCATAAGCCCTTCTACTTTTCATAAATTGTCGTCAATGAAAAGTAGAAATAATCTATCACGCCCGATTCTCTCTAAATTTTTCAGACAGAAACTCATCGCCTTAATTTTCGGACAGAAGCTCATCGTCTTGATTTATAAACAAAGGCTCATCGCCTTGTTTTTCAGACGGAGGCTCATTGCCTTGATTTTTAAACAGATGCTCGTCGCCTTGTTTTTCAGACAGATGCTCGTCGTCTTGTTTTTTAGACAGATGCTCATTGCCTTGAGTTTTAAACATAGGCTCATCGCCTTGTTTTTCATATAGAAGCTCATCGCCTTGATGATAAATATAGGCTCATCGCCTTAATTTTTAAAGAGACTATCGCCTTGATTTTTAAATATAGGCTCATTGCCTTGTTTTTCAATAGAGGCTACCGCCTTAATTTTTAAACATAGGTTTATCGCCTTGTTTTTTAATAGAGGTTACTGCCTTGTTTTTCAATAGAGGCTACCGCCTTGATTTTTAAACATAGGATCATTGCCTTGTTTTTCAATAAAAGCTACCGCCTTGATTTTTAGACATAGGCTTATCGTCTAGTCTTGTTTTTCAATAATAGCAACTGACTTTGTTTTTCAGACTGTAGCAATTGTCATTATTTTTTACCTTGTTTTTCAGACACTAGAAGTTGTCATTATTTCTGGCCTTGTTTTTCATACAGTAGCAACTGCCATTGTTTTTCAAATAGTAGCATCTGTCATTATTTATAGCCTTATTTTTCAGACAGTAGCAGCTGTCGATATTTCTGTTTCAGATAGTAGCAGCTGGCCGTGTTTTTCAGACAATATCAGCTGTCATTATTTCTGGCCTTGTTTTTTAGACAGTAGCATCTGTCATTATTTTTCAGACAGTAGCAGATAGATGACAAAGAGAGAGAAAATTTTGATATACTACGATGGTGGAGATAACATCAACGTAGTTACTCAATTCTTTCAAAAATGGCACGTAGTCTACTAACACATCTGGTCTCAACGTAGCATCGAAGGCTACATTTAGTACAAGTGGTAGGGTTTTGTCTAATATCAGGTCAAGACTCAAAGCCGACATTTTAGAAAGTTTACTATGTCTAAATAATTTGGATGACGCCGAACTTCGAATCCAAGACAAAGTGGACAGGATAATGTCCGAAGAACTTGAAGATTTGAATATGGATTATTCAGATTTGTAGTAAGTATTATTTTGCATTAGTATTTGATATTTTTTTTCTTATTTTAATAAAAAATTGTACACGTAACAGCTTGTTCGTGTACAATTTTAATTCCGCTTACTTTCAAAGTAGCCGATCCTAAGACCGAAAAAATGAGGAGGGTTTTCAATCTTTAATTTTTAACATAAATGATTCTCGATATTGTATTTTTTTTTCAATTTTTTTAAAAATAAAAAAATAAAAAAAATTTTGAGAGCCGAACCGAGCTCGTGGGTAGCTCGGCTCGGCCCGTTTAGCCCACGAGCTTGTGGGCTGAATCGAGCGCCCTTTTTGGGGACAAGTCGAGCTCGATTTTTATGGACCGAGCCAAGCATGCATGCCTAGCTGTTCTGAAAATTGTGTGGGAATGTCAACGATTATTAATGGAGTAATGCTACATGAACCAACACTTGGACCAAAAGTTGGACAATCATAAGTAAAATATCTATAGTGTCCTTTGAAAAGATACCTTTGAAAATTTGAATTGTGTCTTTTCGAAGGACATTTTTGATATTTTACCCATGATTGTCAAACTTTTGGTCCAAGTTTTGGTTCATTTAGCATTTTTCTTATTAATGACTTTGACAGTTGGTGTACGCAATTACAATGGTGGTCATTAATAATCACCATGCCTAGAATTTTTTTTTTCTTTTTTTTTTTATACAGAATGAGTTTTCCACATTGCACCTTTTAATAATGTGAACGCACAAATATTAAACTTTGGCACCTTAAACTCCACACCACATGTATATTATATGAAAGAGAAAAAGCAAACTGAAGCATACAATCAATCTTTTTACTTGTCACTAGATATATAATAGATTACATTGATGATTCTTTGATTATTCGATCCTACCCAAAGGTCCATTTGTATTCAATAATCATTCACTTTCGTTAATCTTTCTTCCCCCACAATTCATCCGCCACACTTCATTCTCTGTCATCAATGGGCAATAAGACGCCGAAACTCAAATTTCCTCTACTTCGGGATGACTCTGAATTGTCTACGAGTCAATCACGTCTGGCAAATCCAGATTTCGAGGATTTCTGGTATCATGAAATCATGAAGAACGAAAATTTTGAAACCTTTCCCAGGCATGCAAGCCTCATTGAATTTGCCGCCATCATAATCAAACGAAAATTTAACTCCTACGATGACCAAGTAATTTATTTATTAGAGAATCTTAAGGTTTCAGCATTGTCTTGCCAATTTAAAAGTAGACAAGACTACAAGAAAATTTCAAAAATTTTATTGTTATTATTGCAAGAGATTGGAGTATTCTTCACAGTTCCAAAGCAGCAATTGTCAAAGAGTTCTACTTACAATCCTCCAGATGAAATTGTTGATATTTTTATTGACTTTCTCCTTCATATTTTACAAGAGATACACGATATTCACCCAGATTTCATTGTTACAGTCGAGGGTTCAATTGAAGTTCTTCAGAATAAGCTTGGTTTTCTTCTCAACTTTCTTAAGGATACACCGTGCCTTCGCCCCTCTGAAGTCAATCCATTGACACACATCGAAGCTGTGCTCAACGAGTTTGGAAGTTTCTTGTATTCATTCTTTTTCATCAGGAATCAAGTCCTGGCGCCTAGAATGGATTTGGAACTTTCGGATCTGTTACGAAACTTTGAGCTCGTGGAAGCAAAGATCAAGGAGCACTGCATCGTAGTCTCGAACATGCCAAGTTGTACGACTCAAAAGACTGCTGTGGTTTCACTCTCCATTGTTGATTCTCTCCTTGATGATCTCACTCACGTACTCAATCACAAGGCTGACAAGATTGTTGGTGTGAACGATCAAATTTTAACCTTCCACGAGGAGCTAATCTTATTGCGATCCTCCCTCACAGATATAACGTTGCAGCAACACCCACAACTTGAAGAACTTTTGATACAAACCACAGACATAGCATATGAAATTGAATATGTCATCAACTCATTTCCTCCTGTCTGGTATCTCACCCTCAGGCTCCCTCAGTTCATGGACACGATTAAGTGTATTATGATGGGTATCAAAGAAACGAAGAAGAATATTGACACTAGCATTGTAGAAGTCGAAAACTATCCAACTGAACAAGTCTCGTCGCAAGAAAAAGGCCCTCTCATTTTGGAAGACATTGTTGTGGGGTTTGATAACAAGGAGACCGAAATTGCAGAACAACTTGTTACAGGACAAGAACATCTACAAATTATTTCTATCTTTGGAATGCCTGGAGTTGGGAAGACAACTTTAGCTAAGAAACTATACAATAATCCCTCTGTTGTCCATCATTTTGACAAGCGTGCTTGGTGTGTTGTATCTCAAACATATAATAAGAGAAATATATTTGCTGACATTTTGAGGTCAGTAAAGGACCATGACAAAGAAACGATTATGCAAATGGATGATGAAAGCTTGGTTGAAGCCCTCTACAAAAGTTTAATAAAATGGAGATATCTCATTGTCGTCGATGATATATGGGATACAAATGCGTGGAATGATTTTGGAAGATACTTTCCAGACGACAAAAATGGAAGCAGAATCTTATTCACCACTCGGCACAAAGAAGTTGGTTTAAAAGCTTCGCATCATAGTGTTGTCAATGAACTTCCTATACTATCAGATGTTGAATGTTGGGGATTACTACAGAGGAAAGTGTTCCAGGAAGAACATTGCCCACAAGAATTGGCAGACATTGGGAAGCAAATTGCAACGAACTGTCAAGGACTACCACTTGCAGTGGTTGTGATAGCTGCCGTTCTTGAAAAATTTGAGATGAAAGAACACCTATGGCACAAAGTTGCAAGAAGTTTGAGTTCAGTTATATCTGAAGACCCAAACAAGTTCAGCAACATACTAGAACTTAGCTACAAGCATTTACCAATGCATTTGAAACCATGTTTTCTTTACTTTGGAGCATTCGAGGAAGACAAAGAAATGTCAGTGAAAGAGTTGACGCGTCGTTGGGTTGGTGAAGGATTTATAAAGAAAGAAGAGGGAAAAAGCTCAGAGGATGTGGCCTACGAATATCTTGTGGATCTAATTGATAGGAGCCTGATACAAGTTTCCAAAAGAACATCTCTTGGCAGAGTCAAGACTTGTAATATTCACGATCTACTCCTTGATATGTCCTTGAGGATGGGTGAACAACAAAACTTTCTGAAAGAGGTCCAAAGGTAAGTTCTCTTACAATTTTTCCCATTTCTGTTATAGCCTCTAATGACTGGCGGTACTTTGTGATGATCATATCAATGATGCCACTGTTGACAATGATAATATGATCTAATTCTGTTGTCACCACTGATGACGATCCACTACGGTTCTTCAGATTATTTCAATATAGGAGCAACAACATAGTCTGGCTACTAACTTTTACTCAAGTAATTTTGCCCTGTATTTAAGCTCTCTGTTAGTCCACTCTTTTACTCAAGTACTTGTGCAGCTTCAAACGCCCGAAGATCTACAATTGGTCTGACAAAAACTTCAGCATTTCTGCTCTAACTCAACTTAAACGACTGGTTAATGTGAGGTACTTGGTTATTCCATTTATAGTGCCACTAATGGAAAGGTTCCACAAACTAGAATTTCTTTACGTGCAAAATTTTTCAGAAGTTGAAATACCTGATTTCCTTCTTGAAATGGTGAATTTGAGACATTTGATTTTCTGGGGCTCTTCACGGTTCAGTAAATCTTGCATTCAACGAGCAACTAAGGATGAGACCTTCCAGATAAATAACCTACAAAGTATTTATAATCTTAAAATTTCCAATAAAATGGAATGGGAAATTTTGAGATGTTCACCCAATCTTCTCAAACTGAAATGCGCTCCGGAAGAATTTCAGGATTTGAGCTTCCCTAACCAGCTCGAATCGCTCAGATTAAATTTTCCTCCTAATTATGTGACACATTTGATCAGTTTGCCATTGAATCTCAGAAAATTGACTCTGGCGAGCTTTTATATGTCTTGGGAACAAACGAAGATAATTGGGAGATTGCCGAACCTTGTCGTTCTCAAATTACAAAAATGTCGCTTTGAGGGAAAACAATGGAACACAACTGAAGGCGAGTTCCAACAACTGAAAGTCTTGGAAATATCTTCAGTACGTGATACAGAATGGAACGCCTCAAGTGATCCTTTCCCAAGACTAGAGCAACTAGTGTTGAAATATTGTTATGTGGAGAAGATCCCTTCCAGTTTCTGTGATATTCCAACGTTGAAGATGATTCGCGTACATTACTGCCGGAAATCTGTTGTAGAATCTGCTATGCAAATTCAAGAAGAACAACGAGACATGGGAAATGAAGAGCTTCAAGTCATTGTCTCATCTTGAACAGAGCATCTGTTATTTCTGGTATACATACTACAGCTCTCAGAGTCCCAATTTCGTTTATTTAATTGCATTGTGAACTATTTTTTTCTTGCAGGAGACTGTACCTTCAGAGACATTTCAATGAGACAAAGAGAGACAATGAGAGACTTTATCTTCAACATAATATTTGTTGAAGATTGCAATGAGAGACAGATTATGTTATCCTTTTTCTCGTTTGATCAATCACTGGTTAATTTTTACTAGTATGGCTTTGAGACTTTGTTTGGTTGTGTAAATCTAAAACCAGATATCAAAAGACATGCTACTCTATTTTTGCCTTGGTTTGATAGTTGAAATTAGGGACCATCTCTATTTATGATGTATAGATTGTTTTCTATATTTTCTGACAACATTACTCAACCTACACTGGATTATAATCTTAAAATTCTGTCAAATATTTCCGAACGTTCTCAAAAACGTCTAGGATCATACAATCTAGAAGAGAGATTGAATAGCAATCAATCAATGAAATTTTGTTTAGAATGTCAAAATATTGTTTAGAAAGTTTTATTAAAGAGATGACATTGTCAGAGAATGTAATGTTACAGGAAGGTAGACAATTTCATTTGTTAAAATATCAAAAGCAAAAACAACCAAAGTGAGTACAATATCAGTCAATGCTTCCAATAAATGGAAAATAACTACTAATTAGATAGAGTCAAACTTGAAGTAACTTGATACGATTCAACTACACAAAATATGATAAAGCAATTCGGGAAAAAAGATTAAATCTTCATTCTATACGAACGAGATAAAACTTGAAGTAACTTTTCTTACCGTTTTTATTTATTTATTTGGATTAACACGATAATCGCACAAATCCTAAACTGGATTAAATAAAGGATACAAAAAACAAGAGAAAAATTAAAAAAGTAGTCTATGTTAGAGCATTAAGCGGAACATGGACAATGCACCGGCTTATAAGAGTATGTTACCATTGCCTGAAAGAACAATTTATGCAGCGCCACTAATTCCGTAAATTGTGGAGAAACCTGAGGTCCATTTGGATGAAAATATGGCTGTGGCATCTGTGTAGCCTGTGGATTGAACATAATGGGCTGTTGGGCAGCAAATGAGGGTCCAATCTAAAAATAAAGTGGTTAGCTACCACTTGTAAAACTTAAAAAGAAAAAAGTAGTTCGATTACTGGATATGATAATGAACAAGATCTTTTACATTTTTTCTCTTCCAGGAAAATATAATAAAATCCCAATTCTGAAAATAACAGGATTAGAGGCTGCTCATCTTCCTAGATTGCTGAATTGGCCTGATATATTTCTATTTAAACAAATAATACAAATTAATTTATACAGAGTTTGGAGAAGTGAAGTTAAACCTTATAGATGATAAAGTTAATTAAAAGACAAGTATACTTAAGGATACATCAAGTATGCCAGCAACAATCATGGTCCAACAAACAAATGAGTCGTCAAGAAAGAATGTGCAAAATTTTTTGTTAGGACAACGTATCTTTTGGATTGAAAAATGTCAAATCGCAAGTTCAAAAAAAGGAGCCAAAGATTTGAAATGACTTTAAAAATCCTATTTTTTATCTTGTAATTCTCATTTTGACGTCACTCGTCGGGATACGTTCTTGTTATCGTTTCAAAGTATTGACGGCAAATTTCACAATGCATCTTTTGGATTGAAAATTGTTAAACATTGAATTCAAAATAACAAGTCAAAATGACTGCTAGAATGAATATAATAATTCGATTTTTATCATTTTTTTCACTTGTCAAAGTAGATTCTTGGTACATTTGAAAGTATCCATGGCAAACTTCATAACATATTTTTTGGATTAAAAAGCGTTACTGCAAATTCAAAATAAAAGCCAAAGATGATTGCTAGAATAATCCAATTTTTTACTTTTATTTTCCATTTTGGTGTCACCTATTTTGGCTTATTTTCGGGCTTTGTTTCTTCACTCATTACCGTAGGTTCTTGGTACTGTTTCAAAATATTCATGGCAAACTTCGCAACAAATCTTTCGAATTGAAAAACCGTTAAATAACGAGTTCAAAATAATAAGCCAAAGATAACTAATATAATTGGATTTAATACTCTCATTTTGTTTCTGTTTTTAAATGTCAATTTAATTTAAATTCAACTTGACGTCAATTTGTCTCGTCTATCTCCTATAACTAAATACAAAAATAAAAATTGAGGTGTTATAATGAGGGGCCGGGAGCCCCTAGCCACCGCCCACCCCCCGGTGCCATACATCTGAGATACAGCAGCCATGTTAGCTGGATAGTAGAAGGAACCATCAGCAGCAGCAGCAAGAGAAGCAGGTGTTAAAGGTGTCTGAGATGGTATGAAGCTCTTTGCATGGGGTTTAATTTAAATTCCTATGGAATAATCAAGAGCAGCAAAAGAATGTAGCAATATCAGTCACATGGCAGAAATATAACCAAAAAGAGAATTTAAATTGTGTGTAAAGCCTAGTGTGTCCAAATTGTGCCTTAGGGGCCAAACTTAGCTTGGCTCTCCTGGGTAAAATCAGAGCTCGTGCAAAAATGAGCGGAGCCGTCCATGGTCCAAGCTCTCACGAGCTGACGAGCAGACCACCCTATAAGAGATTTGAGAACCTTGCAAGTTTGGAAATAAACTTGTGTAATTGTACGATAAATTGTCTTAATTAAACTAGTGTTTAGATGAGTTTAAGTTTATCATAGTTCATTCATCAAACAAGAATTGAATCTTCTAAGATGTTGTAGAATTTTCAAATGATTTTAATTGAATTGAGTAGTAATGTTTCCTTTTCTATTTTAAATGAAGCCATGGATAGTACTGCATATGGGAATTCGTTCCATCAGTTGTAAGACATGTAAACACAATATCGAGTATCTTTTTCACTAAATCAAGCCAACAATCACAGAGGTTTAGAAAAGACCAAAGTTGATGCTGAATCTTGTAGAGGATTTGATATAAGAACATAGAGAGGTACTCAGGTAAGAGCTAATGTTATTGAGAAGATCACAATTTTGGAATGTATTTTTGATGAGAAGTATAACTTGATCAACATTTTAAAAAGCAAACAAGCCAAGCTAGTTAAGCAGCCTCAATAAATACTGTCAAAAGAATGCTGACTGAAAGACTTTCGTAGACTGTGTAATTCGGCTTTTCAAAAGAAAAAGTCTCACTTATTTTAATTTTTGGACTAATAAACATATACGTGTCATGGTGAAATCCACAATGCATTTAGTGACAGAGATTGGTTAAAAGGTAATTATTGAAGATTAAAACAAATCCTTTCTTTTTATATTTAATTAGTGTGATTGCAAATCCACAATGCAATTAGGGACAGGGAATAGGTGGAAAGGAAAATTATATGTTAGAAAATATAATGAAGGAAGAAATTTCCTTTTTATCTTTTTTTAAAAAAATTTTTTTTTTTTTGAATAATAGATATAAGAAATTATTTTGTCCTTGTTAAATTAGTCAAATTTAGATCGCGAGTATAATTTTTTTGTTAATTAACAGACCACTAGACAAAATCTGTAGAGACTCCAAATGTCTTTTTGGTGAACATAATTAAAAGTTGTGAGACTTAATGACACATTTTTTTATTATTTTATGTGAAAATCTATAAAAAAAAAAAAAAAATTATGATTTATTTGTACTTTTGAAAAGGTTAGGATCCCCAATTGCAATTTTTCTATTGTATTTTATTTTTCTAACATTTTAATTTATTTAGGTCAGGGGCAAAAATATCAAAAAAGTCATTTGGGGACTACGAATAAATGAAAGGATGAGGACGATATCTACGAATAAAATTGAATGAGGATGATATTATTACAAACTTGAAAGAATGAAAACGATTAATGTAATTAACCCTTTAATTAAAGAGTCAAAATTTTGCCATGAGCTCATTCGGAAAGTTGTATTGAAAGTGTTAAGGCATATAGGTTTTAAGCTCCAAACAAAGGTATATGTCTAGCGATGAATTAAAGAAATTTGATAATTTGGTATGATCTTTTGTTTGCTGTTTTTGTTTTTTTTTAATTATAGAAAAATGGATTTGTACGTGCAATGACAAAAATAGAACCCATATTTTGTGAAAACCTATTATTCGTTTAAAAAAAACAATGTGTGGGTTAATTTCAACAATAGTCACATAATTGTAGATGAACGTCGCTTAAAATCTCTTTAATTTTATAAAGAAATAAGACACTAATCCACAATGAATAGACAATAAAAACTAATCAATCATATGGCAAGGGTTGCCAGTTGTTCCTATCATCAGCACTTATAATTAATTACCTAATCCAATATAATAATGAATAACTCATTTAAGGACAGTGATTAGTTGGAAAGAAATTCATTCTTTTTATAATGCGACCAAACGAGGGTCATTTTTTATATGTATTAGTCACTATAATGACTTCACCAATTTTGGCCCGTGAAGGAAATCGAACATTACAACAACTCAATAATTCAAGCAAAGGCAAAAAGTTGTTTGTCGAATAATAAATGCACAATAATGCGACAAGTAATTTAGTGATAAATCGAGTATCGTTCTTACAAGAATCGTGTTACGCAATATTGATATAAATTGGTCCTAATTAATTATTCGAACCAATACTAGAATGAACAGGGAAATACTATTTTACTAAAGCCTAAACCATTTCAAAAGCAGTGACTGAATGTTGAGAAGATTTAATTGGAATTAAATATATGGTTTAAAGTGTTAGGCCTCATGACTTCGCCGTGTTTTTCCACTTTAATTGATGCACTCGTGGCCTTGAGCTGTGCAGCAAAAATCCTTGTCATGTGCGTTCATATTAATTATTGAGTTCTTTTATTAATGTTTGGCCAACGAAACTCGGGAAATTTCAATCAAGCAATTATATTCTCAAGATTAAAGTGAGGGTGTAACAATAAACTCTTTTCATATCGTTTCTTATATGTATTTATATTTAAATTCAATTACTAATTTTTACGACTCTTTCAGGAGAAATCATAAACTAGTTTAAACAAATATTCGAGTTTCATGTTAATTACGGGAATCCGAAGACAAGAGGAAATGGAACTATCCCCGAAGACAGATTCACTCGATCTTTGATCTGCGGAATAAGGCCTAGGAGCTTTCTCGCATGAAAGAGACCCATGTCATTCTTGTGACGTCATCAATGAAGAGGATAAATTACCTGCTTTGATCAAGGGATGGCGTCCTCATTGGTCCACAGACCTCAGTGTGCACTAGCTCCAATACTGTCTTAGTAAACTCTTGGCTTATGAGAAACGGCTATCCCGATAATAGAATGAATGTTCTAAAGAAGAAAGAATAGAAAGAGAAAGACCTCCTATTGGATTTGTTCGAATTGAGTTACGCGGTGCTTGTCAAATAAAAAACTATCCCTTAAAAGTGAGTTAGAAAGGTAAGAGTCTTGTACCTACCTAGTAGAACTTCTAATAACTAATAAGAATAATAAGAATTTTCTCAGAAGTGAGAGCGCACCTCAAGAAACTAGTCTCAGGAAGTGAGTTTTTTATAGTATTACAGGAGCTAATAGCTTTAGAGAAATAAGCACAGGAAATATTGGTGGGAATCTCACCTCCAAGCCTTTCATGGGCCCCAATGATGGCGTTGAAATACCCAACAAAAATCCAAAGATCATTGATAGCAGAATGAAGAAACTGAAGATCCTGCTATAAAGATTCCTCATAATGTAATTAAATTATTAGAAGCATACAAAAAAATGAAAGCGCAGCTAACATTATCCAGGAACAAGGAAGAGGTGATGGATTGAGCAGTAAGAAAGGTAATGGTTGAAAGCTGATGGATGGCCGAGTAAAGAAGCCAGATAGACAAAGGGATATTGGAAAAATGAGTCATGGAAAAAGCAAGACAAAGAGTTCCCGCCCGTGTCTTCCTACAACCACATTGCTTATTTATTGCTGAACTTGCATAAAGCATGTATTTGGTGGGAATTCACATGGAACCCAAGTGCTTGTTTAAGTATAGAATGAGGACCGTAGATGTAGTTTCCCAATACTAAATATTAATTGTTAAGCAAGAATTGTATGGGAGTCGTCCTCGGAGGGACTTCCCAAATGACCATACCGAGGAATTCTACCGTACTCCGTGCAGCTATTGTTGTTGATCCTGCGGAGTCTACCCAAAGGTTCAGGCCGGATTGTAAGAAGTGGTTGATACGTTTTTGTATTTCTATTAGAAGCTCTACGGCACCCACAATTCCCAGTAGTAAGTCGTCGGCATATCTCGCGTAACAAATCCTTATTAAATAATGGGTTTTTAAGGGGGCCAGCTTACGGGCCAGGCTTCTCTCTGACCTGATAACTAGTATCGCCTCCCCGCCCAGCTCTATCAGCAGGCCCTTTCTTTTGCAAGACTTAAAAAATTATCTCATGGACAAATTATTATTACAGCATTCTCTACCATAGCATTCGGCCTTCGGGGTCAACAAAAGATAAAGAACACTATGCCAAACAGGAATCGGTTAATGTAGCATACAAAAGAAAGTGGCTTGGAACTCGCTGATAGGAAAGGAGAGAAAAACAAAGCAATTTCTTTCGTATCAAGAGTTTCAAAAATACTGGGACATTCACATCATCTGATGTCTCACATCCATCGGGATGAGTGTTGCGTCTGTCTTATCTTCCCCTAAGGTCTATTGTATTGAAAGGTCATCTCTCGAATTCGAGCAACGAAAGGAGGAGGTTGGTGAACCATATAGATATTCAATAATGAATACGATGTGGATCCGTTCCAAAGCCCCTAATTCAAAATATAGTGTGAGGGGGACAGAGCTTGCATTTCCAGGTACAATCATTCGCCTCAAGGAGTTCTTTTTTCCAGAAATCTGTCAATCGAAGGAGTGCAACCAAGTTTAAAACCTCAAAGCCCTGAAAGGGATGTGAAGCCTTTATCAATGTCTTCCACTCGCCCAGTGAATCCAGGAGGCAAGGGGAATCCGTTGATTGAATCCATTCCTAATGATGTGCTGCTAACAAGGCCTACCTATTCTCCCAATGCAATCCGTCTTTTTAGGGGCATGGCATTCAATCCTATCTCAATATATGCTCCTCCAAGGCCTGAGCGGTTAGAGTTCACTCATCTGGTAGCGAGGGGATGATGAACAATGATGTTATAGCTGCTCACCTTTCCGCTATCTGCCTTGTTGTGATAGGGGACTGTTAAGCCCACCAACCAATCTTTCTTTCTATCTCGAATTCTTGATCTTTGGTGCCAATGGAGCAAAGGAAATGGGGGACGAACTCCTCTATATACCCTATAAATAGGGACCTTAGGTATTGGGCATACCTTTCACAGCTATATTCAAATCCGTGGTCGCTTAGGTCACGAACTCTTCAACACAGAGGAAAAGAAGCTTCAATTAGTCCAATACACGGGACAAGCTTCGATTCGAGCTATAGTAAAGAGATTTCGTCGATGATGAGATAAATTTCATATAATAGGATCTCTCGTTGACATAGATAGAAAAATCGATCTTGAGGAAAGAGTCATTCATTCATGCCTTTCCTTTGCCACAAAATGACAAGGAAGACCTTGGTGATGCGGTTGCGGGACAAAGAAAATCTTCTTGATCGTTTTCTTTTCTTTTTCTCGTCGATCTTTGTAAATGAGAAATACAAGTTTCATATTTCCATAGGAATCAATGGAAGAATGGAAAATTGCTCAAGTGGGATGTTGGGCGTAATCATAAGAATCACTTTTCATTTCATCCATCTAGTTCCGCTTCTTGCTCTAAAAATGAAGAAAGACTTGTCGAAAATGGCCAGTTGGGTTGGTCCAACCAAGAAAGGCATCTCCATCATCCTTTTTGTACTTTACATTGAGTTCCGTCGAAGTTTTCTCAGGCTGTGACAAATCAAAAACATTAAGATAATAAATAGAGGATGTGGGTGGTCTTCTCTTCCACTTTGGCCAATATGAGTTCACCTGGTACTAGCAGCTTTATTGGAGAATTTCTCATCTTAGTAGGAGCTTCCCAAAGAAATAGCTTAGTAGTGACATTAGCAGTGCTTGGGATGATTTTAGGAGCGGCCTATTCCCTTTGGCTATATAATCGTGCGGTTTCTAGGAATTTAAAACCTGATTTCCTCCATAAATTCTCTGATCCAAATGGCAGAGAAGTTTCCATATTTATACCTTTTCTTGTTGGAGGGGCGACCATCCATTATGGACCTGGGCTTACTATCGCCAAGTAGCCTATGAAGTCTCAAATTGAGTACTAAAGTCAAACTACTAGTCCTCCCCAAAAGAGCAGCTGAAATCAACCCATGGCAAAGCAGCATACTCATTTAAGCATAGTCGCTCGTCTAAGGTTTCGGGACAAAAAGAGAGGTGGTTTCGAGTGCTTATGTGCCAATTTCGGGTGAGGTAATGCTAATTGATCCTCCGTGGTTGATGAACCTCTTTCTACTCAATGGGTAAAGAGTGTGAGTAAGCCAGTACACCAATTAAGTAATCCAGGAAAGTTTGACTGAGAGCAAAAAAGTAAGCCGGTTGACTTTCCTTTCTTCGCGAATCCGCATTAGTGAAATCCCATCTTTTCTGGGCAAGGAATTGCGTATATTGAGTACCGGGCCTATCCGCTGTCAGAAGGCCAAGTTGCTTTTATCTCAGTCCAATAAGGGTTTGCTTCCCACGTGTTCGCGACCGGCTTGGTTGCTTCTTTCTCAGTTCAAGTTCCAGGTTTCGTATTAGTAAACCAGTCTCACTCACTCACTCACTCAAGTAATGACTTTCACTTCCTAAATAGAAAGGAATGAGGGGAAGAGATAACTCACCAACAGGAGGAAGAGAAGAAATAGAGCATCAACAACCGTTCCACTCGAGCTGAACTTATAACTGAAGCTGCTCACTTTAGCAGTGTCTGGGCTACGGGGTCCTTTTAACCCCTCTCTTATGCGTTCGGGAATGGCCCCTCAGGGATGCTATCTATTCTAACTTGTTGGATGCCAACTCGGCCCTTCGACTTAGTGCGTCCATTTGTTGGATTATTTATCTCTATAATAGGCTATATATTGTATTGCAATTATATAGACTATCTAATTAATAGAGCTGTTAATTAATATGTTGATTGGGCCCTCGAAACATTTGAACTGAGTACAAACTTTGTAATGTGTAGAGACCGAATCATAGTCCAATTAGGATTTATGGACTTCTAATTGAACTAGGATATACAAAATATAATAAATAGAGTTATGGTACCTGTGTCAATCACAACTTTTGTTCTTCTCTTCTACACCATTATAGACAGAGATTCCATTTAGCACTATTGAGATGATTAGATTGCGGAAGATCTAACTCTCTCAATTTCAACACCAATGGAGACTGGTATTCTTCTGAATTAATCATACATGGTATTTTTGGCATGATGTATTGATTCTTTAATTATGTATGTATAATTAAAGAATATAGATTATATTTCTAACAATTGGTATCAGAGCCAATATCATGTTGAATTATCAGTATGATAATTATTTTGGTTAATTTATTAAATGCTCATCATACACATAAAAAAAATGTATGTCAGATCTAGCTTCTTCTTTTTTCCCGGCCGAAATTGATATGAAGATAGTATGGTGTATATATATAACTTGAATATATATCATTGGCTGGAACTGTGATTTTAGATCATATGAATTTTGATTTTTTTTTCTTTTTTCCTACTGAATATCCTTGAATCGTATGTGAATTGTTTTTTAGCATGAATCATCTCATTTGGTGTTGTTGAAGAAAAATCCAGATTAAAGAATTAAAGAAATATAGAATAAAAAAGGGAGGGAGATGAGGGGATTAACAACAGCGCCGCTGCCGCCGCTGCGGGTAGGAAGAAAACAGCAGCTTCGGCGGAGGCGCTGCTATAAGGAAACAATAGCGCCAGGCTAGCGCTGCTACAGCTGAAGAGCCGTCGCCCATCAGATCTATAGGACGGCGGCGTAGGTTGGTGGAGCTAGGGTTAGGGTTTGAAAACCCTAGCTGCTGCATTTTGTTTTTTGGAAACGGGACCTCCAATGTAAATTTGATTAATTCAAGGATTAGGGTACAATTTTGGAGATTTGGGTTATATTGAACATGAAGTCCCTAAAGTTTAAAACTTAATTAATTTAAATCCCTCATGTTATGATAATTTAAAACTAAGCCCCAAAGTTTTAAATATTAAGTAATCTAACCCTACAGTTATGGGATTTTAATAATTTAGCCCTTAAAGTTGAAAATTGTTATAAGTTGGCCACTAAAATTTTAAATTTTGCAATTTTAACCCTAAAATTTTAAAATTTCTTCAATTTTAAGGCCATTAAAGTTTCAAAATTTAGGATTCAACTCAAAACTTCATAAATCCTAAATTTTAAATCTCCAAAGTATTAAAATTTCAACTTTAAGGTCCTCTAAGTTTTAAATCTTAAAGATTTTCTCTGAAAATTCTCAAATTCATGATTCAAATGTCTTATATTTCGAAGTGAATAATATTAATGCAATATGTTGCCAAAGTAACATCTATTGTATTGATTTGTTTATTTTGCAATATAAAGATGAGGATATATGTTACTTATGCGAATAACGACCAGCCCAAAGGAAAGTTATTGTTTGGCTAAATAGCAGACATACATGTGGCAGTGAATATATGATAATTATAAAAATTGCACGTGGACAATAAGTCTGTCCAAAGAAAGGCCGACTGTTTGACAGATTTATTATCTATATTTGATTGTCGCGCGGAGAATACCACTCACAATTGATGTTTCTGTCCAAAGACTAAATATCAATGTTGTACTAGGTATCTTATGAAGGGCCTACCAATAAAATACATGCTTTTTTGGATTTTAAGATTTAGTCCTTAAGGTTTTGGATTTTAAATCTTAGGTTATTCAAGTTTTCAGATTTTAAAATCTTAGGCCCTTAAAGTTTGGAATTTTTGAATTTAATCCCTAATATATCGTCAGTTCCTTGAATTATTCGTCTTTTATTTCAAAATAAATCAATTGAAACAATACGTTGCCAAAATAACCTCTATCTTGTAGATTTGCTTATTTTAGAATATTAAAATGTGTGTGTCTGTTATTTATGCGAACAATGATCGGCCCAAAGGAAGGTTATTGTTTGGCCAAATAGCAAATATACCTGTGGTAATAAATATGTGGCAATTATAAAATTTTCATGTGGACAATAAGTTGGTCAAAAGAAAGGCTTATTGTTTGACAGATTAATTATCAATATTTGATTACTACACAGAGAGTACCACTTACAAGTTGATATTCTGTCCAAAGACTAAATATCAATATTGTGCTAGGTATCTTGTAATGGGTCCACTGTTATATAATTTGTCATACATATGTTATGACATAATCATTAATTGTGAGCTTGAAATATTCTCTCGTTTTTAGTTTTTGCTCCTGCTTTTACAATATCTGTCAACATTAATTTTATCTATATGTTTAATAGCACAAATTTCAAGAATTGGAAAGAGAACGTTACGATTGTTCTCGCTCACATGGATATTGACCTTGCGCTTCGGACAGAACGACATCATACTCTCACTGATGAAAGTTCCACTCAAGATAAAAGAGATTGAAAAAATTGGGATCGTTCTAACCACACGAGTCTTATAATCATGAAACGTTCCATTCCAGAAACATTTAGGGACGCTATGTCTAAGGAGGAAAATGCTAAGACATTCCTTAAAGAAATTGAAAAGTGTTTTCCCAAAAACGAAAAGGCTGAAACAAGTCCTCTTTTGGATCACTTTGTTTCAATGAGGTATGAAAGAAAAATGAACGTAATGGAGTACATTATAGAAATGTCTAACCTCACTTTCAAACTACAGGCACTAAAGTTAGAGCAGTCTGAGGACTTGCTCATGCATCTGATTTTGATTTCACTTCCTACACATTACGGTCAATTTACAGTGAGTTACAACACCCAAAAGGATAAATGGACTCTTAATGTGAAAGAAGAGAAAAGACTTAAGCGTGAAATGACTGAAGTACTAACTCATTAACCACTCTTTAAGACAAGAAATAGAAAAGGAAAAAGTAAGCTGCAATTGGGGCACCACAACATAAAGTGCAAAAGAAACAGGATAAGGAGTTCACTTGTTACTTTTGCAAAAATGGTGGACACATAAATAAAGAATGCCCCAGTTATGCTGCACGTCGTGTTAAGAAATGTATGCTTCTCGCTATGGTTTGTTCTGAAGTTAATTTATTTAGCTTCTGTACCTAGACACACTTGGTGGATGGATTCTGGTGCTATCACTCACATAAGTGTGTCTATACAGGTTTGCATGTGGAGCTGACAGCTAATTGATGCTGAAAGATTCATCTTTGTGGGCGATAGCAAAGTAATTGCAGTTGAGGCTATAGGGACTTTTAAGTTATTATTAAGGACACCGTGAGAAGAATGATTAGTCATTATTCTTTACCAAAATCCCTATAGATAGAAGCACTAAAGACTGCAGCATACATCTTTAACATGGTTCTAAGTAAAGCAGTAACTAAAACCCCTTATGAACTTTGGATCAGCAAGAAGCCTGGTATAAGGCACTTGCACATTTGGGGATGTCCAGCTGAAACGAGGCCTTACAGGCCAAATGAAAAGAAACTGGACTCAAGAAATGTAAGCTGCTATTTTGTTGCATACCCTGAACGGTCCAGGGGTTATAAATTCTATGATCTCTCGACTAGATCCTTTTTCGAGATGGGAAATGCAAAGTTTTTTGAGGATGTTGAGTTTGGAGGAAAAGATAAGGTTAAAACGTCATCTTTGAAGAGGAACTTGTTTCTCTTCCTGCTGTCGCTATTGACAACTGACATTGTTCAAGATGCGAATCTGGATTATTAAGACAATGTTGACAACTTTTCTATCCAAAATGAAGTTGTTGCTCTTGATGAGCAAACTCAACAACCTCAAGAACAAATGTCATGGAAGATAAGATGAAATCCATGAAAGATAATACGTTTGGGATCTCGTCAAATTGCCTAAAGGTGTGAAGCCCATTGGTTGCAAATGGATATTTAAGACCAATATGGATTCAAAAGGCAATGTTGAGATATATAAGGCTTGTCTTGTTGTTATGGGGTTTACTCAGAAAGAAAGCATTGACTATAAAGAGACTTTCTCTCCGATTTTATCGAAAGACTCTTTCAGGATAACAATGGCATTAGTAGCTCATTTTGATTTGGAGCTACATCAGATGAATATAAAGAATGTGTTTCTCAATGGTGATATTGAGAAAACGATATATATGGTGCAGCCAGAAAACTTTGTATCAGGTGATCCAAAAAGAATGATCTGCAAATTGAAGAAATCCATCTATAGTCTCAAGCAAGCTTCCTGTCAACGGTATCGTAAATTCCATCAAGTCATTATCTCATTTGGATTTAAGGTAAATACAGTTGATGATTGTGTGTACCATAAATTCAATGGGAGTAAATATATCTTTCTAGTATTATATGTTGATAGTATACTGCTAATTAGCAACGATATATGCTTATTTCACGAAACCAAGAGATTTCTAACTAAAAATTTTGAAATGAAAGATCTTGGGGACGTCTCTTTTGTATTAGCCATACAGATACATCGAGATCACTCTCAGGGTATCATTGGGTTATCACAAAAGAGCTATATCGAAAGAGTACTTAGCATATTCGACATGAAAGATTGTAAATCGGGATATACACCCATTGCTAAAGGAGATAGCTTCAGCCTCAGTCAATGCCCTAAGAATGAGGTTGAGGTTAAAAAAATGCAAAAGATTCATTATGCATCGGCTATAGAGAATCTTATGTATGCTCAAGTATGTAGGTATCCAGATATAGCGTTCATTGTAGCATTATTAGGCAGATATTTAAGTAACCCTAGGATGGATCATTGGAAATCATGCTCTATTTACAGAAAACAAAATATTTCATGCTCACCTATCGGAAGTCAAATCATTAGGAGATCATTGGGTATTCTGACTCCAATTTTGCTGGATGCCAATACAGTAAGAGATCCACATCAGGCTATATTTATGTGCTAGTTGGTGGAGCTATATCTTGGAAGAGTGTTAAGTAGACGCTCATAGCTTGATCCACAGCTGAGTTCATAGCCTGTTATGAGGCATCTAATCATGGGATATGGCTGCGAAATTTTGTCACTGGCCTACGTGTTGTGGATGGTATTGAAAGACCATTGACGATATATTGTGACAATAAATCGGTTGTGCTATATTCAAAAAACAATAGAAACTCTACGAAGTCGAAGCACATAGACATCAAGTTTCTTCTTGTTAAAGAGAGAGTTCAGAGTAGTCAGGTGTCTATAGGACATATTGGCACAAACTCTATAATTGCGAATCGGCTCACCAAGGGTTTACCGCCCAAGGTATTTCACGAGCATATAGCTCATACGGATGTTGTATCGTTTGATGATGTGCTGGTTTGGTGGGAGTTTGTATTTTGATACTTTTCAGTAATAGACACATTTATGATTATTTTCTGCAGAATAAAGTATAATGGTTGTTACCAATCTCTGAATTTGATCTTTCCATTTATAGTTTAACATTAAGATTAGAAAGCTTTGGCATGATCTCACTAAAGAATAAAGTAAGACCAGTTGGAAATAGACATAGGTTAAGATCACATTGCGTGTAATTTCCATGCTACACATCCATACTCGATCTATGTCATTGAATATGTTGGTATGATGACCATTGATGGGTTTAGTTATCGATTAATGTGACGAAGGCCGCTTTGATCTCATGCTGATATAGTAGATGGACCAGATTGTACGGAGATGTTTCAAGAAAGATAGCAATTTAAGTGTACACATAAAGTTTAAGATATAATTGTTTCGGATAACATATGTAGCTCAAGTGGGATTGTTGGATTATTTATCTCTATAATGGGCTACATATTGTATTGTAATTATATGGACTATCTAATTAACTGGGCTATTAAGGGATCTATTGATTGGACCCTCGAAACATCTGAACTAAGTACGAACTTTGTAGTGTGTAGAGACCAAATCATAGTTCAATTAGGATTAATGGACTTCTAATTGAATACAGAATATAATAAATAGGGTTATGGTCCCCTGGTCAATCACAACTTTTGCTCTTCTCTTCTACACCATTATAGACAGAGATTCCATTTAGCACTATTGAGGTGATTAGACTGCGGAAGATCCAACCTTCTCAATTTCAACACCAATGGAGACAGGTATTCTTCTGAATTAATCATACATGGTAATTTTGGCATGATGTATTGATTCTTTAATTATGTATGTATAATTAAAGAATATAGATTATATTTCTAACACCATGTTATTCTAGAGCTATACGAATTATCATCTTCATGGTGTAGTATTTCTCATGTCATGTTTGGTAAGATAAACTCTAATATAATTATATATTTAGTATGATTATGCAGGATTTGTTGCAGAAGCCCCACTATGTAAATCTTATTATATATATACCCATTCCATTATTTAACACATTTCGGATTAAAATTCATGTTAAGTTGGCATGTGCAAGTCATAGGAGGCACTATTGTGAGGGAAAAAATGGATAAAACATAAATATTTAACAAGAAATAAATAAAAGAAGATGTAAAAAGAAAATAAAAAGAAAAAGAAAGAATACATGACCTTCATCTTCTCCAACACCACCAAAAAATTAAAGAGAAAAAAAGAAGAAGATGCAAGTCTTAATTTTATTATTATTATTTTAAATAAATTTTTTATACAATCTAATATATTGTATCAAATACAATCTTAAATAAACTTAGACAATATATATTTTGAGATTTTTAAATAGATTAATTTATAAAATTGAGACTCTAATGTATTAGTCAATAGATAAACATCAATTTTCTTTTAAAATAATAATGTTTGTTGGTTAATTGTAAACTATTTCTTAACACATTTTTCTAAAACATAAATAGTAAAAGTATGCTAGTCTTATTGCTTTAAGATATAAGCATATTTGGCTTAAATTAAAAATTTTAGTTATAAGTAAATTTAAAATAAATAATTTACTTGTGCACAATAATACGTAAATAGAAAAGGGAAAGCGTGTAGGCTTTTTTTCTTTGAAATGTGCAGCAACCTTTTTTTTTTCCACCATCAATTGCAACCGAAAAATCTTTTTGAGGTAGTTTCTTATGCTACCAAATTTTAAGTTGTATGATTTTAAATTGAGAAATGATATGTAAATTGATTGCCATGTTAAATTTTAAAATTGGAACTTTATGATTGTGATTGAAGGTAATTGCATATGTAATCATTTTTAAGTTCATGTAGTGCCGGTTACCGGAGATGTTGTTCCTATGTATGTTTTAAACGATTGCAATGTCGCATATTAATTTTGTATATTTTCTCACATGATAGTATAATTTACTACTGAGTGTTTATTATGAAATACTTACTCGAAAATGATTAAATCCTCATATTGATGTGATTGGCGTTGGTGTTATGGTGTAGAGTAGTGACCTTGAATAAAATAGCGTGGTTTGATATTAATTAGGTTTTGGCGTCGATATAATTGAGCCATTTATGATGTAAATTTTAATACATTATTGAACATGTTTTTAATTGTAAAGTTGAGGAGACTTGAATTTGTTATTAAATTGCCGTTTTGGAATTTGAAGATGAGATTGCCTAGTTATATTTCTTGAAATTCAGCTTTCTTCTCACAAATTTGAAATATCATAATTTATTGTGTACTTTGAAATTTTGAGTCATATCAGTGGAGTTTGATAGATATATAATTGGTATAATAACATAATTTGGAATCACTCAAAAATTTTGTCATATGAATTTATTATGTTAGTTTTACCGAGCTACATTATTGCACCCATAACGGTTTCTCAAGCAATTTTGGCCACGTTTTTCACATATTCAATGACATGGTCAAGTTCTAAAATTTTAATATGTTGTAGTCTCAGGTCTCAAGTATTTACCGTTCAAACATCATAATCATCCTTCCATTTATTCAATTTTTTTATCAGATATCATCATCATCCTTCCATTTATTCGTAGAGATGGTTCTCAAATGACTTTTTTAACAATTTTGCCAATAACTAAATAAATTGAAATAGTCAAAAAAAGAAAATACAATGAAAAAATTGTAATTAGGATCATAACTTTTTCAAAACTACAGATAAATCCTAAATTTTTTATTTTTTTTAATGCTAAAGTCAATTGAACTGTGTAATAAATAGTACCACAATAAAAGCATCCATGTGCATATATTGTAGGGTAAATTATGATGCAGGTTCCAAATCTTTTCACATTGTCACAATTAAAGGTGGAAAATGGGCCGACGGCCCAGCCCAACTCGAAATTAGATGGGCCACACAAAAAATTAGGTTGGACTGACCCTGACCCAATTTTATACGAACATGTATTATTGGGCCAACCCAATCCTATTTTGGCTACATGGCTACTGGGCCAGCCCAATTTTAAATTTTAATTTATTTTTCCATAACAATTACTAAATTAAATTTTAAAAAAAATACAAACGTCTTCACCACCCCTACCTTCGCGCAAGTCAACCAAATTCCAGGGGAGAGAAATCCCCCCTAATTTGGTTGAAACCAAGGAGAAAAAATCGCTAACTCTGATTTTCCCGAAACCAACAAGATTTGGGAGAAATTCCCTCCTGTTTCTGGCATAGGGTGTGGGGTGATTTGGGTTAAAATATTTTTTATAAGGCTAGTCCAAAATAATTGGGTCATCCCGGCTTCAGTCCGATTGGCCCAACGGGTTAATTATACCGGGCAAGCCCAATTTTTACTTAAATTTTTTTTATTGGGCTAGCCCGGCCCAGAGTCCAGGTTATCTGGACTAGCCCATAGTCCAACCCATTTTTGCCACCTCTAGTTACAATTTCATCATTATTTAATTTATTTGTAAACTTCTGTTAAAGTGATACAAAAAGTCAATCTTACCCTTAAACCCCAAAAAAAATGACCAAAAATAAAAAAGTTTATGATTTTTTTGTATTTTTGAAAATGTTAGGGTCTCAATTGCAATTTTTCTATTATTTTTTTCTATCATTTTAATTTATGTAAGTCATGGGTAAAATTGTCAAAAAAGTTATTTGTAGACCATCTGTACGAATAAATAGAAGGATGAGTATGATATTTGTTAAAAAAATTGAATGAAAATGATATTGTTACAAATTTAAAAGAATGAGACCATTAGTGTAATTAATTCTAAAATTTATATTTCAATTCAGCTTTTGGCCTTCATCACTGACAAAGTTCATGTCATTGTTGACCATGTAAAAGTTCAGAATTACCAAACTTCCCATAGTGGGTTTAAATAGGTTGCAATTTCAAAAAAAAGAAAGAAAAATCAATTCATGGAAAATATAATTGTGTTATATTATCAAATAATTTGATTTATTGATTAAAAATGATAAGTTGATTAAACTAATAAACTAGATATGATAATTTCAAATTAAATTCATACGATTCAAAGCCCACCTCAGATTTTAGCTCTTCAAAAGGGTTATAGATAAAGGCAAAAGAGTTATAGATAAAGGATAGGCTGAGAAAGTTAAATAATCAACGTTAACTACAAAGTTTTAATTACAAGAGTGAGTTTAACTCTGTCGGATCCAAGATTGCCTTTTAAGTTCAAACGAATACAATATCTATTAATTGTCTCATACGCTATTACTATCAATAAGAGTCAGGGACAATCTCTCTCTCACGTGGGATTATATCTGAAAAAACCATTTTTTAGTCAATAGATAACTATATCTTGCATTGTCTAGAGTTACAAATTGTACGGAATTGAAGATGTTGATTCGTGATAGGAATAGAGTACCGACCAATTCAATCACAAATGTGGTTTTCAAAGAGGTGTTTTAAAATCTGGATTAGCTATGTAATTTTTTTTTCAATATCAATGAGTAATTAAATGTTATTTATATTATACTTTTTTTTATTTAAATGTAATAAATAAACAACATACTCTTAAAATATTTTAAAATCAATATCATAAAAAACAATTGTCGTGCATCGCACGAGTGATATATACTAGTTGTTTTTAATTCTAAGTAAGACCAAATTTCTAAAAAATTTCAAGTAAACACATTTTCGAGTTTTCTGTTTTTAGAAACAATTTTTGAACTTTCCAAAAATAACTCATTTTCAAAAATTTCAAACCAAGCATTCAAAACACAAAACACAAAACACTAAGGGTGTATTCTCTTGGGTGTTTTGAACCCATTTTCCATTTTGTGTTTTTGAAAATAGTGAAAACACGTTCTCTTTACCATTTTTGAAAATGCATTTTCCAAAACATCTCAAAAATTTTTAAAAGAAATGAAAAATGGAGTTTTTATTGTTTTTGCGTTTTGTGTACAACATTTGGCTGTTTTCCAAAACGGTTGAAAACGCGCGTTTTCAATGAGGAGGTCCACGTTTCGATTCCAGCAGTCGGCATTTTATATTTTTTTCCATTTTACGCTAGACAAAACAATTATAATTTAATCAATGTCAGCGTTGTCTTCAACAAAACAGGATTTCTTACCAAAATGTTTAGCGCGCGCTAATTCCAACAAGGAGGTCAGGGGTTCGAGTCTCCAAATGCGCGGCTCCATTGTTATTGTTTTGAATTATTATAATTGTTTTAAATTGTTTATAATTCCAAATATAATTATTTTTAATTTCAAATATAATTTTTTTAATTAATAATTATTTGTAATTCCAAATAATTAATAATTCCAAGTTTTTAAATTGTTATTAATTATTTTTAAATATTTTTAATTCCAACAATAATTTTTTTTAAATGTTTTTAATTTTTTTAAATATTGTTAATTGAACTTAAATATTTTTAATTCCAACAATAATTTTTTTAAATGTTTTTAATTGTGTAAAACAATGTTTTTAATTGTTTTTAATTCTAAATAATTGTTTTTAATGCCAAATAATTGTTTTTAATTATTTTGAATTGTTTTGAATTGTTTTTAATTAAAAATAATTTTTAATTCCAAATTTTTTCAATGTTTTTAATTCCAACAATAATTATTTTGAATCGTTTTTAATCGTTTTTAATTGTTTTTAATTGTTTTTAATTCCAAATAAATCCAAATTTCTAAAAAAATTCAAGGAAACGCATTTTCAAGTTTTTTGTTTTCAAAAACAATTTTCAAAAATTTCAAAAACAACGCATTTTCAAAAATCTCAAAACAAGCACTCAAAACACAAAACACAAAACACAAAATGAATTCAAAACTCAAAACACAAAACAGAAATGCAAAGATAACACCACCTAAATGAATTCGAAACTTAAAACACAAAACAGAAACGCAAAGAGAACACCACCTAATAAACCATATCCATATCGTGGTTGCCAAGTTTAAACAAGCAAAACAATTAGAGAACCATTAGAAAAAATGGCCTGCATTTTTTTTTTAATCTTTGAGTCGACTTGACTCCCCATCAATCTATTTGTACAGAAAGTTTTACAGATTGACATTATATCACGATAAAATATTAATATCAAAATATCATGATATTTTGAATCAAAAATAAAAAATTACAAAGTCACATTTTACCCATTTTTTTCAGCCATTTCTTCTTCTCCGGCAACATTTCTCAACCACCGGCGACATTTCTTATCCACCACATCCATCGTCGCCGGCGAGAATGAGGTTTTTAGACATTGAGTCATATCCATTTCAGATTTCACCCATTTTTTTGTCTACCATTTCTTCTCCACCGGCGAAATTTCTCAACCACCGGCGACATTTCTTATCCACCGAATCCATTACCGCCGGCGAAATTTCTCAACCATCCAATGGCTTTCATTACTGCTAAAATCTTGCTCTTATTTTCTGTTCTTTCTCTTCTTCAGTTTAACTTGTGTTTAGGACAAAATGTTAAAAGAGGCTATTAGTGTTGAAACTGAAGTTAAGTAATATGTTTGTAGCTCTTAAGCTTAATTATTCATCTTCTCAAATGAGGCTTTTATAAAGCTTAGAAAATATTGATATCATAACTCGTGCATAAGTTTAAGGAAGAATAAATCAAAGTCTAAATTACACCCTACAAACCAGGGCTTATTTGACAGAAAATAACAAACACATAATCAAGTAAATATTAAGACTTAGTCAACTAGTAACCAAGTTTCCCAATAACTCCTCCCTTAAACTGAGCTATATTCTTACGGTCAGTTTAATCCTTGAATACTGCACACACCGAGCTGCTCTCTCATCTTCAAGAACAATTTTAACTTCAAATGTTTTGTCATAATTTCAGCCAGCTGATCCTTTGAGCCACAATGCACCAGCTCCACTACTTCATTGTTAACTAAATCTCGAATAAAATGAAATCGGACATCAATATGCTTACTTCTACCATGCATAACAGGATTCTTCGAGAGTTTAATGGCTGAATTGTTGTCACAAAATATAGTACACCTACATAGCTTAAGCTCAAGTTTCCCAAGAACTCGTTGCATATACACACTTTGGCAAGCGCAAGCAGCAGCAGCAGCAATGAACTCTGCTTCGGTGGTGGAAAGTGACACTACTGGTTGCTTCTTGGAGCTCCATGCTACAACTCTTGAACTCATTTTAAAGACATAACCCGAGGTGTTTTTGCGGCCATCAAGATCACCTGCATAGTCACTGTCCGAATAAGCAATCAAGCTTTCTTTTTCTCCTTTCTTGTAGAATATTCCTAGCTCAGTTGTTCCCTTCAAGTATCGAAACACTCTCTTCACTGCTTGTTGATGTAGCATAGTAAGTGTCTCCATAAAACGAGCTATCAAGCTCACTACATACATGAGATCAGGTGGCAGTCAAGTACATAAGACTGCCTACCATTTGCTTGTAAGTGGTGGAATCAATTTTTGTTCTTCCTTCATCTTTAGCATGTCTACTTCCATGAACAATAAGATTTCTTACTGGTCTACAATGCTCTATCTTGAATCTTTCTAGTACCTCATTGGCATACTTCTTTTGACTCATGAAAATCCCAGCTGAGCTTTACACCACATCTACTCCAAGAAAATACTTCATGCACCCAAGATTAGACATGTCAAACTTTTCTTTCATTGAATTCTTTAACTTCCCGAACATTTGCTCATTGTTTCCTGAGAAAATAAGATCATCTACATATAAACTTACTATAAGAATACATCCATCTTCACTCCTTTTTGTGAAAAGTGTGTAATCACTCAAGCATCTTTCAAATCCTTCATTGATGAAATAGGATTCGATCTTGCTGAATGAGGCTCGTGGGGCTTGTTTAAGCCCATAAAGTGCTTTCTTCAACTTGTATACTTTGCTTTCTTCACCTTTCACCTCATAACCTTGTGGCTGTTCCACAAATACCTCCTCACTTATCTCACCGTGCAAGAATGCACTTTTGACATCGAGTTGGTATACTTTCCAACCTCGATTAGCTGCAAGTAAAAGTATTAGACGAATAGTGTCCCAACGAGCTACAGGAGCAAATACCTCAGTGTAGTCGATGCCGGCTTGTTGTGCATATCCCTTCGCTATGAGCCAGGCCTTGCATTTATCTACTTCTCTCTTCTCGTTTAGCTTAGTTTTGAAGACCCATTTAACACCTATCTTCTTTGCTCCTTTTGCAATTCCGTTAGTTCCCATATACCATTCTTCTCAATAGCTTGAACTTGACGATCCATAGCTTCTCTCCAAGTTTGACTTTTAGCAGCCTCATCAAAAGTTGTTGGATCATTTGATGCGAACATTGCAAGTTGTTGCATCTCTATAGCTAGTTGTTGCACTTCATCTTCTTCTTCGGATAAGCCTTCCCCGCTCACATAGTCCTCCATCCATACTGGTTTCTTTTTTATCCTCCATTGAACTGAACTTGTCACATTAGTTGTTGTAGGTGGATCTGTCCTTCCTTGAACTGAACTCGTCACATCAATTGGTATAGGTGGAGCTGAACTATTTGTTCCATTCTCTTCTTCTTCCTCAATTTCCTCTTCGTCGTCTTCTTCTTCATTTCCCCATTTAATAACATCGCAGCCAGCTTCATTACTTGTTCTACCCCAGTTCCATTTTTCTTCCTCTTCAAAAACCACGTCTCAGCTTAAGACAATCTTTTTGGACACTGGATCATACATTCGAAAGGCTTTAGATTCTTCGCTCACCCCCAAAAACACACACTTAAAGCTCTTATCATCAAGTTTTTTTTCTTTTGACTTCATATATGTGAACGTGCCCTATGCACCCAAACACTTTGAAGTACTCCACCGAAGGCTTGATTCCATTCCATGCTTCCTCAGGCGTTTTATCTTGTATTGCTGATGTGGGACATCTATTGAGCACATAAACTGCCCAATTTACCGCTTTTGGCCAATACTCTTTTGAAACCCCTTTTGCAGTCAACATACACCGCACCATGTTCATTAGGGTTCGATTTCTTCTCTCTACGACTCCATTTTGTTGTGGAGAGTAGGCCGCAGTGAATTGTCTACCTATCCCATTTGAATTACAAAAATTTTTGAATTCAGATGAAGTGAACTCCCCATCTCGGTCAGTATGCAAACAACAAATAAAATTCCCAGTCTCATTTTTCTACCATGCTTTTGAACTTTTTAAACACAATGAATGCTTCTAACTTCTCATGCAAAAGATACTTCCACATTTTACGACTGTGATCATCAATAAACGTAATTATGTACCTTTTATGGCTATTAGATTCTGGAATAATTAGACCGCATATGTCCGAGTGCACAAGTTGCAACGATTGAGAAGATCTCCATGAACTTTTCTTGGGAAAAGGATCCCAGTGTTGCTTCCCCACTACACAATCAGTACATAACTTGGAGCTGGCTTTCAAGATTGGTAAGCCTCTGACCATCTTTCTATATGCCAATGTCCATAGCCCTTTCATGTTAAGATGGCCAAACCTCCGGTGCCATAGGTTTGTTGTCAAGTCATCTGATGATGTTTGAAAGCAAGTTGGTCCTGGAGCATGAGTAGGCATAGAAGCAAACAACACAAACATTCGATTTGCAGACATATTTGTTTGCATAATCAACCCCTTCATTGGATGGTAGATTTTACAAACATTATATTGAATCAAAATAGTCAAATTTTTTTCTTGAAGTTGCCCAATGCTAAGCAAATTATTCTTGAGCTCGAGAATGTAAAATACCTCAGTAATCACATGAGTTCTACCTTCAGCATGTATTCTGACATTTCCTTTCCCCATGACAGCCATTTTTTAGTCGTTTCCAAGCTTTACTTAGTGCCTGAAAGACTGATCGAGCTCAATGAACCATTTCTTGTCTCCACTTATGTGGTTGCTACATCCTGAGTCTAAGAACCACATTTCTTCTCTTTTGGAATTGTGTGTCTCAACATAAGACATGAGTAACATCTCTTGATCTTCGTCTAGCTCAGCATACTCAGCATAATAGGCATAGCTAGGACATTCGTACTGAAAATGTCCCAACTTGTGGCATCTGTAGCACTCCACCATAGCTTTGTTGAAAGTTCTTCCTCGACCCCTTCCTCTTCCTCTTGAATTTCCATGACCTCTACCTCTTTCACCGAATCTGTCTTCTTCTTTTGCTCCAGACCTTTCACCTCTTGTGACCTTCAAAGCTTGGTCTTCTACACTGCTTTTTCGAAACTTTTGTTCATGGACCAGTAATGAGCTCTGCAACTCGTCCACCAAAAGACTATCAATGTCTTTCGACTCCTCTATTGAACACACAATGTAGTTGAACCTTTCTGTAAGTGTGCGCAAGATTTTTTCAACTATTTTCCCATCATGCATGTCTTCTCCTGCATTTCTCATATCATTTGCTACCAGCATCACTCTAAAGAAGTAATCATTCACAGACTCACCAATTTTCATTTCCAAGACTTCAAATTCTCTGCGGAGTGTCTGAAGTTGAGCTCGTTGAACTCGAACACTACCCTGATATTTTCTCTTCATGGAGTCCCATAGCTGCTTGGAGGTATCTTTCTGAATGATGATCTTCATAATGGTTTTGTCAATCGACTGGAATACGTAGTTTTTTGTCCTTAAATTCTTTAGCTTCAGGTCCTCAAAGGTTTTTCGTTGTGCAGCTATTAGCACTTCTTCGGCAGCAAGCTCGGTGTAATCATTCTCGATGATGCTCCATTACTCTTTTGATCTCAACAAGTTTTCCATTAACATTGACCAATGATCGTAGTCCCCATCAAATTTAGGAATGCTGAAGAAATTGTTTCCTTCAGCCATCTCTCTTCTCTTAGTGTTTCACTCAAATACTTTGTCTCTCAGTATTTCACTTGCTCACTACTTCTCAAATCAGGCCCCGTTATATGGCTCTGATACCACTGTTGAAACTGAAGTAGAGTAATATGTTTGTAGCTCTTAAGCTTAATTATTCATCTTCTCAAATGAGGCTTTTATAAAGCCATTACAAAATAGAAAATACTGATATCATAGCTCGTGGCTAAGTTTAAGGAAGAATAAATCAAAGTCTAAATTACACCCTACAAACCAGGGCTTATTTGACATAAAATAACAAACACATAATCAAGTAAATATTAAGACTTGGTCAACTAGTAACCAAGTTTCCCAACAACTAGTTCCCAGAAAGTGGATTTGCAGCCTCAGACATAGATTCCAACCTTTTTACACATTTATTTTGTGCATTTGCAAATCTTGATCCCCAAACCTATCAACTCACATTTCCTCCACAAACAATGCCTCTTTTGCCCAATTAACAAAAACTATCCAACTTAAGAACCCCTCGGTCAAAACCCTTTTGTCCATTGGTGGTGGAAGTGCTAACAAGACTGTTTTTGCTTCAATGGCTGCTCAGTCCACTTCTCGAAAAGCATTCATTGATTCTTCAATAAAATTAGCAAGATCTTATGGGTTTTCGGGGTTTGGATTTGGATTGGGAATACCTACAAGCAACTTCGGATATGGTTAATCTGGGTTTTTTGCTAAAGGAATGGCGCACGGCAGTGGCTATCGAGGTTTACTTGAGTTGTTGAGTGAGTTGTGCTGTCGGAGGTGGCTCATGTGATGCAGAAGCAGCGGCGGCAATTGAAGCGGCGCCAGCGGAATATACCTCCGGCGGCAACCAACAGACGTAACCCTAATCAAATTTGATTTTGTAAATTGAAAAGGAAATAAATTCTCTCTCCACGGTTGAGTCCAGCTTAAACAAGTAAAGGGTACAATGGTCATTAAAGAATATCGCCACATCAGCATATGTACATGGATCTGTAATGTGTGATGTACACATAACATTTTCCAGTTCAAAATTACCAAACTGCCCACATAAGACTACTGATGTGTAATTCGTGTGATTAGAGGACAGTTCTGAAAATTGTGTGGGAATGAGTAATGACCTTGACAATTGGTGTATGCAATTTTATAATATTGGGACCTAATAATATTTTTTTCTTTTTTGGACATTGTCGGGCCCAAATTCTATCATAATCAGTCATGAGTAATGCTACCATGAGGCATTATGTGTTGCCCGAATTCGGGCAACACATGAATTGCCGACTGCCCGTGGACAGTCCCCTTTTCAACGATATGTCAGCACCCACCCAGCCTAGTCTCTTCATTCCCTTTAAACCCCCCCTCCTCCCCTCAAATTTTTTTTTCAAGAATTGCGGCTCGGTTCACCACCCTAACCCATTAATTTCTTTTTTAATTCCATACCTCCTATTTTATGAACTGTGGTTACTTCTACCTAAGTCTTTTTAAATTTATAACCTTTTTATTGCGGATGACCCTCTAATTGTTGATTGAAAATAATAATAATGTATATTAATTTATTCCTCATTAGTTATTTAAACATAAATATACATGAACTAAATTCAAATATAGTATTTTACGATATTTCAAATATATTAAACTTGTATAAAACGAAAATGCAAATAATCTTAAATCATAAATTACAAAGCAAACTTAATCTAAGGAAACGTGTACTAGTTGTAGAAAAACCCAAGAGCAGCTCCAAAGTTGCTACTGCCAATGCTCGTATCGTATGAGTACTTTGGGTTCGGCACATCGTACGAATAGTGTGAGTCTAGCATAGAGTACTGTGGGTTCGGCACAATAATATATGGTTTTAGATTATTTGTATTATCGTTTTGTATAAGTTTAATATATTTAAAATATTGTAGAATACTATGCTTGAATTTAATTCATGTATATTTATGGTTGGTTGAATAAATAATGAAGAATAAATTAATATACATTATTATTAATTTCAAACAACAATTGGGGGTCATCTACAATAAAAAATGTGAAAGATTTAAAAAGATATGGATGAAAGTAATCGCAATTCATAAAATAAAATAAAAGGTTATTGAATTAAAAAAGAAATTAAGGTGTGGGAGGTGGTTCACAGCCGCAATTCTTGAAAAATTTTGTGTTGGGTGGGAGTGGGGATGGGGATGGGGATGGGGATGGGGATGGGGGTGGGGGTGGGTGTTGGGCCTGACATATTGTTCAAAAGGGGAGGGGGTAGTTTGAATTGGGCAGTCACGTGTGGCAGTCGGCCATTCATGTGTTGCCCGACTTAATGCCTCATGCTACCATTTGTATACAATAATCATGCACTTTCGTTAATCTTTCTTCCCCTACAATTCGTCCGTCCCCCTTCCTTCTCTGTCATCAATGGCCACTTTGATGCCGAAACTCAAAAAACCTCAACAATCGTCTGAGTGTCCATTACTTCTGGAAGATCCATATTTCGAGGATTTCTGGTATCATGAACTCATGAAGAACAAAAATTTTGAAACCTTTCCTGGGCATGCAAGCCTCATTCGATTTGCCGCCGTCAAAATCGAAGAAAAATATATCTCCAACGATGACCAAGTAATTTATTTATTAGAGAATCTTGAGGTTTCAGAATTGTATTGCCAATATAAAAGTAGGCAAGACTACAAGAAACTTTCAAAAATTTTATTGTTATTATTGCAAGAGATTGGAGAATACTTCACAGTTCCAAAGCATCAATTGTCAAAGAGTTCTACTTACAATCCTCCAGATGAAATTGTTGATTTCTATATTGATTTTCTCCTCCTTATTTTACAAGAGATACACCGTATTCACCCAGATTTCATTGTTTCAGTAGATGGTTCAATTGAAGTTCTTCGGAATAAGCTTGGTTTTCTTCTCAACTTTCTTGGGGATACACCGTGCCTGCACCCCTCTGAAGTCAATCCATTGACACACATCGAATATGTGCTCAACAAGTTTGGAAGTTTCTTGTATTCATTCTTTTTCGTCAGGAATCAAGTCCTGGCACCTAGAATGGATTGGGAACTTTCGGATCTGTTACGAAACTTTGAGCTCGTGGAAGCAAAAATCAAGGAGCACTGCATCTTAGTCTCGAACATGCCAAGTTGTACAACTAGAAAGACTGCTGTGGTTTCACTCTTCATTGTTGATTCTCTCCTTGATGATCTCACTCACCTACTCAATCACAAGGCTGACAAGATTGTTGGCGTGACTGATCAAATTGTAACCCTCCACGAGCAGCTAATCTTATTGCGATCCTCCCTCACAGATATAACGTTGCAGCAACGCCCACAACTTGAAGAACTTTTGATACAAGCCACAGATTTAGCATATGAAATTGAATATATTATCAACACATTTCCTCCTGTCTGGTATCTCACCCTCAGGATCCCTCAGTTCATGGACACGATTAAGCATATTATGATGGGTATCAAAGAAACGAAGAAGAATATTGACACTGGCATTGTAGAAGTCGAAAACTATCCAACTAAAAAAGTATCGTCGCAAGAAGAAGGCCCTCTCATTTTGGAAGACATTGTTGTGGGGTTTGATAACAAGGAGACCGAAATTGCAGAACAACTGGTCAGAGGACCAGAACACCTACAAATTATTTCCATCTTTGGAATGCCTGGAGTTGGGAAGACAACTTTAGCAAAGAAACTATACAATAATCCCTCCGTTGTCTATCATTTTGACAAGCGTGCTTGGTGTGTTGTTTCTCAAACATATAATAAGAGAAATATATTTGCTGACATTTTGAGATCCGTAAAGTACCAAGACAAAGAAACGGCAATGCAAATGGATGATGAAAGCTTGGTTGAAGCCCTCTACAAAAGTTTAATAAAACGGAGATATCTCATTGTCGTCGATGATATATGGGATGTAAATGCATGGAATGATTTTGGAAGATACTTTCCAGACGACAAAAATGGAAGCAGAATCTTATTCACCACTCGGCACAAAGAAGTGGGTTTAAAAGCTTCGCATCATAGTGTCGTCAATGAACTTCCTATACTATCAGATGTTGAATGTTGGGAATTACTACAGAGGAAAGCGTTCCAGAAAGAACATTGCCCTCAAGAATTGGTAGGCATTGGGAAGCAAATTGCAGCAAATTGTCACGGACTACCACTTGCAGTGGTTGTGATAGCTGCCGTTCTTGAAAAAAGTGAAATGAAAGAACACCTATGGCATAAAGTTGCAAGAAGTTTGAGTTTAATTATATCTGAAGACCCGGACAAGTTCAGCAACATACTAGAACTTAGTTACAAGCATTTACCATTGCAATTGAAGCCATGTTTTCTTTACTTTGGATTATTCGAGGAAGACAAAGAAATGTCAGTGAAAGAGTTAACTCATCGTTGGGTTAGTGAAGGATTTATAAAGAAAGAAGAGGGAAAAAGCTCAGAGGATGTGGCCTACGAATATATTGTGCATCTAATTGATAGGAGCCTGATGCAAGTTGCCAAAAGAACATCTCTCGGCAGAGTCAAGACTTGTTATGTTCACGATCTACTCCATGATATGTGCTTGAGGATAGGTGAACAACAAAACTTTCTGAAAGAGGTCAAAAGGTAAGTTCTCTGACTCTCTTCTTTTCTCTTTCCATTTTTCCCATTTCTGTTATAGCCTCTAATGACGGGCAGTACTTTGTGATGATCATATCAATGCTGCCGCTGTTGACAATGATAATATGATCTGATTCTGTTGTTACCACTGATGACGATCCACTATGATTCTTCAGATTATTTTCAATATAGGAGCTGGCTACTAATTTTTAGTCAAGTACTTTTTCCCTGTATTTAAGCTCTCTATTAGGCCATTCATTTACTCAAGTACTTGTGCAGCTTCAAACGCCCAAAGATCTACTACGAAAACTTCAGCTTTTCTGATCTAACTCAACTTAAACGACTGGTTAACGTGAGGTACTTGGTTATTCCATATATAGTGCCACGAATGGAAAGGTTCCACAAACTAGAATTTCTTTATGTGCAAAATGATACAGAAGTTGAAATACCTGATTTCCTTCTTGAAATGGTGAATTTGAGACATATGATTTTCAAGGGCTATTCACGGTTCAGTAAATCTTGCAGTCGACGAGCAACTAAGGATGGGATCTTCCAGATACAAAGTATTTCTAATCTTAAAATTTCCAATAAAATGGAAGTGGAAATTTTGAGATGTTCACCCAATCTTAGCAAACTCAAATGCTTTCTCAACGTTGACACATTTGATTTGGGCTACCTTAATCAGCTTGAATCGCTCAAATTATCAGGCGGTCCTATTTATATGACACGTTTGATCAGTTTGCCACTGAATCTCAGAAAATTGACATTACGGAACTATTATATGTATTTGGAAGAAAAGAAGATAATTGGGAGATTGCCGAACCTTGTAGTTCTCAAATTACGAATGGGTCGCTTTGAGGGAAACCAATGGAACACAACTGAAGGCGAGTTCCAACAACTGAAATTCTTGGAACTATCATCATTACATGATTTTGAATGGAATACCTCAAGTGATTCTTTTCCCAGACTAGAGCAACTAGTGTTGAACTATTGTAATTTGGAGAAGATCCCTTCCAATTTCTGTGATATTCAAACGTTGAAGATGATTGGCGTACATTACTGCAAGCAATCTGTTGTAGAATCTGCTATGCAAATTCAAGAAGAACAACGAGACATGGGAAATGAAGAGCTTCAAGTCATTATCTCGAGCAGAATCAGATCTTGAACAGAGCATCTGTTATTTTTGGTATACATACTACAACTCTCAAAAGAGTCCCAATTTCGTTTATTTAATTGCATTGTGAACTACTTTTTTTCTTGAAGGAGACTATACCTTCAGAGACATTTGAGATTACAATAAGAGACAGATTGCATTACCCCTTTTCTCGTTTGATCAATCACTTGTTAATTTTTACCAGTATGGCTTTGAGAATTTGTTTGGTTGTGTACAACTAAAACCAGATATCAAAAGACATGCTACTCTATTTTCGCCTTGGTTTGATAGTTGAAATTAGGGACCATCTCTATTTATGATGTATAGATTGTTTTCTATATTTTCTGAGGTTACTCAACCTACATTGGATCAAAAACTTAAAATTCTGTCAAATATTTCTGAACGTTCACAAAAATTCGTACTATCTCGAAGAGAGATTGAATAGCAATCAATCAATGAAATTTTGTTTAGAATGTCAAAATGTTGTCTAGAAAGTTTTATTAATGAGCTGACCTTGTCAGAGGCTGTAATGTTACAGGAAGGTAGACAATTGCATTTGTTAAAATATCAAAAGCAAAAAAAAATCAGATAGAGTACAATATTAGTCAGTGTTCCAGCAAATGGAATATAACTATTAATTTAATAGTCAACTTTGAAGTATCTCGATATGATTCAACTACACTACATATGATAAAACGATTCACGAAAAAAGATCGAATCTTCATTCTATACAAACGAGATAAAAGTATTTTCAAGATACTATAAGTCAAAAACTGTAAATCAGAAGTACTATCAAACAAGAATTGAATCTTTTAAATAAGTATGAAATTTGGAGATCTCTTAAGTATAAAATGTAATGAGAATTGAATCTGTTGATTTGTAATTCAATATCTAAAATAAAGTTTTAAGATGATGTAGAATTTTCAAATGATTTTAATAGAATTGAGTAGTATTGTTTCCTTTCTATTTTAAATGAAGCAATGGATTGTACTGCATATGGGAATTCGTTCCATCAGTTGTAGTCCTCAACCTACTGAGAAGTAGCAATCTAGTCCCTAACTTTCTAAGCAGGGCAAGTTGATCTCCAATCCTTCAAATTGGTGGACCATCAATCCCAGTAAACATTTTCTATCAAATTTTATGTTAAGTTGGCATGTGCAAGTAATAGGAGGCACACTTGTGAGGGAAAAATGGACAAAATATAAATATTTTAACAAGAAATAAATCAAAGAAGATGTAAAAGAAAACAAACAAAATTTTCTTCTTCTCCAACTCCAACCCTTGTAGTCAATAGCAACACCACCACGATACACTAGCAACCATGATGTAGTGACAGTTTAACGCGAATGAAGAACGACCTTAAAACACATTGATTCTATGAATACCTATGAATTTGGAAATAAAAAATTCGTTGATTCACAATTGTATATTGAATAATTGATTTTGATCAATAAACTCGTTGATTGAAAATTAAATACAATCGATAAATTGGAAAAGTCCAATGTGTTTGTTACGCCTCAGTCCAACGTAGAGTTCCATGTGGTCCAGTCAAAGTCAAATGTCTGCCTAGGCAGACTCAACAGTCGACCTCGGCCAAGCCTCAGTCTTATTGCTCCAGCCATTCCAAAAAGCATAGAGGCCTCTTCACCAAGTCCAGCACCTCACATAAATGACTCAGGTCCTGAACTTGGGGGACTATTGTTACGCCTCAGTTGCACGTGGTGCTCCATGTGGCCCATTCAAAGTCAAATGCTTGCCTTGTGGGCATTTTCTCTTATTCGAGGCTATTAGTTGGTCGTTCCCTCCTATTCGAGGAGGTTGGAGAGCATTCTACGTGACCTAAAATCCTTTCCATATTATCCAAGGAGGTAGGAAGAGGAGATGGAGAAGAAGAGATGGGTCATTTAGGCCAAAGATGTTTGGGAAGGAGACAGTCAAGGACCGACCCGATTGCATGTCAATGAAGCCTCTCCTAACACTGCAAGTCAGATCTGAAAAGACTGATAGGACGGCCTGCCAATGTGGCTTGTCATAACCATAACTCCCTAGCGTGCGGCTAAAAGCGACCTCTTCATTAAACCATTGATATAACACCTAGGATGTGATAGATGTGACGCAGAGACCATTAGGATTGCAGCACCTGTCGCACATTGAAGGGAGGTCGGCCTATTAGTATTTGCCTATAAATACCAAAGCCACTCCCACTGGAAAGGGATAGTGAAAATCTGCTAAGAGACAATATCCTAGACCAAAGTCATCTATGCTAATTAAGTGTTCTTCACACCACTTAGAGAATCGGTGATTAGGGGCTCTCAAGCCTCTACCACAACGTCTCTCTCTCTCACACCCAAACATCTTATCAACTCATTTCTAAGTGCATCGTACTAACTCACAGGCCCACCTGTCGCACTTAATAATAACTTATTTGATTTGGAACGTTAGAGATTTGAGCTGATAACGTTTTATAAAACTAGAGAAAGAAGACATAAGAATAAAAGAGATGCGAAATGAATTATGTATTTTATTATAACTATAGACCTATATTTATAGGATTCCAAAGTAAGTTACAAAGTGATTTGGATACACTCAAACAAGACTTATCTAAATATAATGATAAGACTAAGTATCCTGATAAGTCTAAATAGTCGTCAATAATTATCCCATAATTTTACAACATATTTGACATTTTTTATTATCTAAAACTAGTCATTTTTTTGCCAATGTAACACTAAAGTTCCCTGTAATTGATCACCAATGAGATTGGAACATGGTCAAGGGCGGATTTAAGGGGGCAGGACTACACTATAGGAAAAAAATCATTTTTTATAGAGTAAAAAAATTGTTTTTTAGTAAAAGTCTGATCTTGGAGTGCTAATTTTTTCTTCTAACAGCTTGTTCTAAAAAAATTTCTATTTCCGCCTCTAAAATAGTGACGCTAAATTTTCATTGTAACATGTAAAAACCACTTAAATGTCTTGATCTAATGGATTGATGACTTTGATATAATTCTTGGCACAATGGAAATTAATTTATGTAGAGGATTCCTCATTTCTCACAAAAATTCAACTTAGTCCTATATATCCTTACAATTATATAAGAGCCTTAAATTTTTTATTGTAGCTTTTTTCGTCCAATACGCCACCGTTTTGACAATGAAGACAGCCGCAATTTTTTTACTTTGTCCAGCATTTCACCTCAAAAAAATATCCTCTCTCACATCAAAAAAGGCCCTAAGCACAGCTCAACCTTGGTTTCTGTCGTTGGTCCTCCATGTTTGTCGCCATTTTTTGTGTTAATTTCTTTTTCTTTGAACATAAACCACTGAGTTACCATTGTTTTCTGTTTCCATAAAAGCTTCAACACTAAAATTGTTTGTTTTTTATTCGATTGTAAAAGATTTAAAATTCTCGCAGATTCTTTCCAACCTTTCAATTTCTTGCCCGTTCTGTTGAATTGGGGATATTTTTGGACTTAATGGAAGCTGATGTATAAATCAATGGAAATAGAAACTTGAGATTCAATCCCATTAGTTTAGTTAATCTCTCTCCATAAAGCATCAAAATACATTTGATTAGTCAAAAATATTGAAGGAAAAGCTAAAAATAAGAATATGAAATCAGACAATTTGGATAGTTCATACAATACAATTTGATGGTTAATACGACAGCATTATCATTTGAAATGGCAAACCCATTTATTTTATGGGCTATATAGTACAACTCGGAATAAATCAAACAAAACAACGAAACTTCACTAAATGTGGATCAAGATAATTGATGGTTAATACCATGTCAAGTTTGCTGGTAACAAAGGCAGAGCTCCTCTTCCATCCATGCAATGGCCAGAGGCTGATGATTTCATTAAAGACCACCAAGAAATCATTTGTGTGTGTTGTAGCATAGTTTCCGGAGATATTTACCACATGTAGAATAGTATGTGAATCCACTTTAAAGAGCTGGGTGAAGAACAATTTAAGGGCAGAAAATTGTTTATAAGATTACTAATGGCTACGGTTGTCGAGTTGGCTCGGCAACCAACTCCATATCCTAAAAAATCAAAAGAAAAAAGAATTATCCCAAAATTCATTTCCCAAACAAGAACAAAAATAAAAAGATCAATTTAAATTTCTTACCTCCAGATGGAGAACTGCTTTTCTGCTGAGAAAATGACATTTCCATGATTAAAGCGCATCTTGTTTTCATTAAAAAACTGACCTTTAACTCCTAAATCAAAGCTCGTATAATGAAGAATGGCTGATATATATAACACAATACAATATACACCTTCCTACACTCCTTTATGTGTAAGCTGAATTCTACCTCATTACACAGTATTAACAGCACTAATTACTACAAATGAAAAAAGAAAAAAGAAAAAACCAACTTATATATTGAAAGAAATTATTGAAAGGTTAAGAAATATTCGGGCATACACAAAAAAAAACAATTTTGCTCGGCAACCGTGCTAGTTGCCGAGTAGCTCGACAATCATGTTGGTTGTCGATCCAACTCGGCAACCAACTCCATATCCTAAAAAATCAAAAGAAAAAAGAATTATTCCAAAATTCATTTCCCAAACAAGAACAAAAATAAAAAGATCAATTTAAATTTCTTACCTATGGAGAACTGCTTTTCTGCTGAGAAAATGACATTTCCATGAATAAAGCGCCTCTTGTTTTGATTAAAAAACTGACATTAACTCCTCAATCAAAGCTCATATAATGGAGAATGGCTAATATATATAACACTATACAATATACACCTTCCTACACTCTTTTATGTGTAACCTGAATTCTACCTCATTACACAATATTAACAGCACTAATTACTACAAATGAAAAAAGAAAAAAAAACCAACTTATATATTGAAAGAAATTATTGAAAGGTTAAGAGATATTTGGGCATACAAAAAAAAATTTTGCTCGGCAACCGTGCTGGTTGCCGAGTAGCTCGACAACCAACTCCATATCCTAAAAAATCAAAAGAAAAAAGAATTATCCCAAAATTCATTTCCTAAACAAGAACAAAAATAAAAAGATCAATTTAAATTTCTTACCTTCAGATGGAGAACTGCTTTTCTGCTGAGAAAATGACCTTTCCATGATTAAGGCGCCTCTTGTTTTGATTAAAAAACTGATCTTTAACTCCTCAATTAAAGCTCATATAATGGAGAATGGCTAATATATATAACATAATACAACATACACCTTCTACACTTCTTTATGTGTAAGTTGAATTCTATCTCATTACACAGTATTAACAGCACTAATTACTACAAATGAAAAAAGAAAAAAGAAAAAACCAACTTATATATTGAACGAAATTATTGAAAGGTTAAGAGATATTCGGGCACACACAAAAAAAACAAGAAAAAAATCTTGTCAGGTGAAAAAAAATTTAGAAAAAACTAAAGGAAATGGAAAAGCCCACCAAAAAAAAAAAATTTGGGTACTGTTTATCACCGAGCATCGCCCCGAGCAACTCGGCGATGAACAGTACCCAAATTTTTTTTTTTTTTTTTGTCTTTTTCAAATCTTTTTGACAAATTTTTTTCTTTAGTTTATTTTTCCTTGTTTGTTTTTATTTTACACATTTTCATTCAATTTTTTCATTAATAAAAGTACCATTTTTTCTGTTTCTCCGAGTCATTTGATCCTTTTTTGGCAGAACCATTTGGCGAAGTGGCTGCCAATTTGCCTTGAAGGAGTTTTAAACAGAACAAGAAGTACAAAAAGAGAAAATCTTTATTTGTCACTGGGACAGTTGTATGAAGTTTATGGAGGAATTTCAAATCATTTTCCGTTTGTGATTGTGGGATAATTGTCATTACAAGGGGCATACTCTTTATTTCATTAGAAATGTGTTCTTCCAGACTACTTTTTAGATTATTTTTCAGCTCTAAATTCGCTAATCTAACCGGAATTTGAGAGCAATTGGTTAGAGAAATCTCCATTCCTCTCAAGATTCTTTCAAGATCTTGTAGTCTTTCTGCGAGATTTATGCAATATGATTTGAAGAACATAACTAGAAACCTCTCCCACTGCATGCTTTCCTGTTCATGAACATTTGCAGATGAGGTTTTAATACTTAATTCACTTCTTAATAAACAGAAACTGAATGAATAATAACACGTTTGGTAAGTTATAAGAGATTGGACAATATTAGGCAATACTAAGAAAGAAGAAGATGTTCAAATCTTTTTTTTTTTTTTTTTTTACACAGTGTTGCTGAGTAACTCGGTAACATTGTGTTTGGAAATTTTTTTTATTTATTTTTACACAAAAAAAAAAATTGTTTTACACAATGTTGCCGAGTAACTCGGCAACATTGTGCTTAAAAAAAAAAATTTTGGTGTGTTTGGAAAAAAAAAAATTTAACACAATGTTGTCGAGTAACTCAACAACACTGTGTTAGGAATTTTTTTTTTTTTTTTTTAACATGTTGGGCATTGTCATTTTTAATTTTATTTTAGGAATAATTGCAGAAAGGTCCCTATTGTTTTAAAATCGTTGAGATATGCCAATAACCTAAAAAAAAATTCTTTAATTTTTTTTTCTTATTTTTTTTCTTTTACACTTAATTTTCATTCAATTTTTTACTAATCTTGTTTTTTTATTTTACCTTTTAAGTTTACAAATTATTCTAAATAAATGCTATTATTTTTTCCTTAATTTTTTTCCTTTTACTTTTCGTTCAATTTTTCACCAATTTTTTTTTTTTTTTGTTTGATGATATAAACAAATTGTACACAATTCTTTAATATTTGGCTTTTGAGTCATTAGTAAAAAAGCTGAAAAAGTTGTAGCCGAGAGTTTGGTCCAATTCAAATTCTCGAAGTGGTGCAATTCAATAAAAATATAAAAATGGTCACTTTACCAAGGTCGTTTACGAATCTTAATTATTTAATTTTTTTATACGAATTATGTGCTTATTTGGTTCTGCTTTTCTTATTATAATTTCAATATTTTACTTAATTAATTGTATTAAATGGTATGTGCTTTTCATATTTATTATTTACGTATTATATATTTAATATTTTTTATACGTCTATATTCAAGCAATACCTACAGCTTAAACATAAAATTTATCCCTACATTTTTCACGGATGTGCAACGCACATAGAAAAAACTAGTATATATATATATATATATAGGATTTTTTATAACCCAACCCCCCCCCACCCCCCCACCCCCACTGGACACGTGTCTAGTGGGGGTTGAACAAGTGCTTGACTTTTTTGTCAAGCACTTTTTCATTGGCCAACCTCTACTAGACACGTGTCCAGTGGGAGTTATAAAAACTCTCCATCATGGGGAGTAGAACAATTCCAATATATATATATACTAGTTTTTCACCCGTGCGATGCACGAATTTGTTTTATGTGATAATCATATCGATAAAAATATATAAAAGTAAATTGGTTATAATAAGATCAAATGCAAAAGTATTATATAAATAACAATACATTACATAATGTTATTTCAATTGAAGTTTAATATTCAACATAGCTAATTCAAATTTTGAAAAACTTCTTTGAAGACAACATTTGTGGTTGAATTGGATGATACTCCATCTCTATCACAAATTAGTATTTTCAATCCTGCACAGTTTGTAACTCTCGAGACTGCAACATAAAATTGTCCATGACTAAAAAGTGGTCTTTTCAGATAAAGTCCTACATGTGATAGCGATTAACCTTGACTCTTATTAATAGTCACAGTATAATAAATATTATATTTAACCAACTACGTCTGAATAATTAACTATTAGATAAAACAAATAACACATCAAACCAACCATTGAATTTTTTTTGCACGACACATCTAAAGTAACATAATTATTGGTTCTGAATTATCATATTCCAAAATATTATTATTATTATCTTCATCAGCATAATCATCCTCACAAATTATGCATATAAAAAAATTGAACGGTCACATTTTAATAAATATACGCTAATAAATTACATTTTCATTCCACACATAATAAATATTAAAATTAATTTGTAAAGTCGTACTATAAATCCTTGAGCACAATGTCAATCAGTTTGGTAGTTCTTCCAGACATGTCTTTAGACCAAGCGTTGTCCTTAGCAACAACCTCACCAATTATATCTTAACAAAAAATTTAACAAAAGAAAATACATAAAACATGGACCAAAATAATTGTAGGTTATCAATTATTCGACAAATAAAAAAACGTGTAAATATGAAATATTATTCAATTGTTACCAAACAACTCAATCTCATCAACATTTGGTGCCAACAAGAATTCACCGAAAATCCTAAATACATAAATTTGCGATGGAAAACTATCATCTCCAACTCCTATAATTTGCGTCTTCGACATAAAATTAAGCTCATACTTGTGGATTGTGGTCTTGAACTTCATAATGTTGTACCCAATCACAAAATTTCTCATCACGTGTAGTAGTCCTTCGCAGATCAATGACTTAAATGTCATTACCAAACTGCGTTTCACACTTGCATGAATTCTTCCATTATAGAAAATATTTTAAAAGCATTTTGTATAAGAAGTTGTGATTACTACTCCACAAAGAAAGTATTTTTAAAATTTAAATGCTAATTAATAGACAAAATAAAAACACCAAAAAAAATATCTACCAATGTAAAATACAAAGTGACAACAGATTTTAAACTTCTTTTTTATTTTAAAAGTTGCAGTAATATTGAGCTTACAAAATAAAGGTATTAAAATATATGATGATGTTGTCCTGTAAAATATTTTACATATACTGCATGAATCGAGTAGTTAATATACTGTATGAATCAAGCTCAAAGTTTTTTTTTTTTTGCGAAAAATCTAGATATTTTGTATTTTTTTTTTTTTTGTTATATTCAATTCTTTATTTATATCATAATAACTTCACAGACTTTTGCCCTGTATTAAGATCTCTGTTAGGCCATTCTTTTACTCTAGTACTTGTGCAGCTTCAAACGCCCGAAGATCTACATTTGGTCAGGCGAAAACTTTAGCATTTCTGCTCTAACTCAACTTAAACGACTGGTTAATGTCGGGTACTTGGTTATTCCATTTCAAACTAGAATTTCTTTATGTGCAAAATGGTACAGAAGTTGAAATACCCGATTTCCTTCTTGAAATGGTGAATTTGAGACATTTGATTTTCAATGGCTATTCACAGTTTAGTAAATCTTGCATACGACGAGCTACTAAGGATGAGATCTTCCAGATAAATAACCTACAAAGAATTTCTATTCTTAAAATTTCCAATAAAATGGAAGGGGAAATTTTGAGATGTTCACCCAATCTTTGCAAACTGAAATGCTCTCTCAAAGAATTTCAGGATTTGAACTTCCTTAACCGGCTTGAATCACTCAGATTAACATTTCTTCCTAATTATGTGACACATGTGATCAGTTTGCCATTGAATCTCAGGATTTTGACGCAGATGGTCCCTAACGTATGCACTTAGTATGGTTTTGGTCCCTAACCTTTCATTTTTGGCTAGGAGGTCCCTAATCTATGCATTTGGTTACAAATCTGGTCCCTATGGACGGAATCCGTCCAATTGTGCCGTTAGCCATTAATTTGTTTTGGGATTTTGGCACAAATGGTCCCTAACCTTTACCCTTATTGTGGAATTGGTCCCTAACGTTTATTTTTGAGATTTTGGCACAAATTGTCCCTAACGTATGCACTTAGTGTAGTTTTGGTCCCTAACATTTTATTTTTGGCTAGGAGATCCCTAACCTATGCATTTGGTTGCAAAACTGGTCCCTGTGGACAGAATCCGTCCAATTGTGCCGTTAGCCATTAATTTTTTTTAGAATTTTGGTGCAAATTGTCCCTAACCTTTACCCTTATTGTGGATTTGGTTCCTAACGTTTATTTTTGGTATACATGTCCCTAACCTATGTGTTTTGGTGTGAGATTGTCTTTATGGGATGAAAAAGATAAATATGCCATTAGTTAATTAGAAGAAATTGTATGTGGATTCCTAATCATTACAAAATGTGCAAATAGGTTCAATACTTTTATTTTTTATAAAAAAATTAAAGAAAACTAATGAGTTTTTTATTTTTTTAATTAACACTTTAGTAATAAACATGTCAAAAATTATTTTTTTTATTATTAAGTAATTATATTATTTAAAATTTAAACTTTTATTTTATTGTTATATAAAAAAATAACTTTGTCACAAATTTGATGTACAAATACTTTTATTTAATTGAGTTATATGTTTATTAACTACAAATATTAGAGATCCAACTATATTCTTCATATTTTAATTTATCGTTTTATTTTCGTTCAAAAATAAAATACATAATGTGTAAATTAACTTTTATTAGTATTTTTATGTTAAATACTAATAAAATAAAATCTGGTCAATAAAAATACTAATTTTTATCAGTCACTACCACCTGTCATCATGCCGCTGCCAAACTATTAAATATGGTAAATAAAATAATTTGAAACGTGAACATTCAAAAAGGAAAAAAAAAATACTCAATAGTACGTAAACACTCCATTGAGAAAATTATATACCCACAATCACGCAACATGTCAAATAAAAATTATACACATGTCAAATAAAAATAAAAATTTTATTACATTTTTATTAAATAAAGGGTTAATTACACTAATGGTCCCCATTCTTTCAGGTTTGTAACGATTTCATCCTCATTCTTTTTTTTTTTTTTTTTGCAGATACCATCCCCATTCTTCCATTTATTCTCACATAGGGTCCCCAAATCACTATTTTTCACTATTCTGAAAATTCTATGACAATTTTACCCTTTGACTTAAATAAATTAAAATAATAAGAAAAAAATACAATGAAATTGGGCCCTTAACTTTTACAAAAGTACAAATAAATCCTAAACAATTTTATTTTATTCAAATTAGTATTCTTCCCCCACCCCACCCCCACCCCACCCCACCCCACCCCACCCTCTTCGTTTTCATCCCCAGACTCTTTGCTATTTTCAGTCTCACCCCACATATACATACACCACCATATCTCTATTTCACATCTCTCTCTATGAAATAGAGATATGGCTCAACTAGGTTTCCCACTCCCTTTTTGCCAAAACTTACAGACACCTTCGCTAGAGAGATAGAGATGCCGACCAGATTTGAAGACTGACCATTTCCATAAGTTTCTATCTAGTTCCATGGAGAAGCTCCACTTGCTCCAACAGTATCAGCTGCAGTGATAGTAAATAGATGTCCGTCATGATCCAAACGTCTTTCTACATTGACTGTTAACCTGCCATTAGCTCTAATGGAGAAGCTCCACTAGAGTTTATGCTGCAGAATTGGTGTTGGCATTGGAATATCTTAATGGGTTATGCATTGTTTACATAGATTTGAAGCCAGAAAATGTGATGATTCAAGAAAATGGCCATTTAATAGATTTCGATTTATCAACAAAACTCTCTCCAAAATCTCCAGAAATTCGTTTTTCCATGAAATCTATGCCCAAAATTGAGCCCAGGAAGAAAAAGAAATTTGTCCATTTCTTCAAGTGTTGTGACTCTGGGATTTCGCCGGAGGACTCGGTTAATCCAGTAGAACTCGGAGGTGACTAGTGACTCATGAGTCTGACTTGGTGCAAAAATCCAACCAGTTTTTTGGGACAGAGGAGTTCATGGCACCGGAGATCATATTAGGCGTCGGCCATGATTTTTTCGTCGACTGTTGGTGCTTAGGTGTCATGTTGTACGAATTTTATACGGCAAGACACCGTTTTGTATGAAATGTCATCGCCCATGTGGTGCTTAGCACTGGTGCAGCTTTTTTGTTGGGAAGAATACCTATTTATATAAAATAAAATAGTTTAGGATTTATTTGTACTTTTGTAAAAGTTAAGGGCCCAATTTCATTGTATTTTTTCTTATTATTTTAATTTATTTAAGTCAAAGAGTAAAATTGTCATAGAATTTTCAAAATAGTGAAAAATAATGATTTGGGGACTCTATGTGAGAATAAATAGAAGAATGGAGATGATATCTGCTAAAAAAAAGAATGTGGATGAAATCGTTACAAACCTGAAAGAATGGGGATCATTAGTGTAATTAACCATTAAATAAAAATTATTACATAACTTGACTAATCTTATTACATTTTTATTTAATAAAAATACTAATAAAATTTAATTTACATATTATATGTTTTATTTTTGAACGAAAATAAATCGATAAATTAAAATATGAAGAATATAGTTGGATCTCTAATATTTGTAGTTAATAAACATATAACTCAATTAAATAAAAGTATTTGTACATCAAGTTTGTGATAAAGTTATTTTTTTATACAACAATAAAATAAAAGTTTAAATTTTAAATAATATAATTATTTAATAATAAAAATAATAATTCTATTTGACATGTTTATTACTAAAGTGCTAATTCCAAAAAAAAAAAAAAAAAACTCATTAATTTTCTTTAATTTTTTATAAAAAAATAAAAGTATTTGACCTATTTGCACATTTTGTAATGATTAGGAATCCACATACAATTTCTTCTAATTAACTAATGGCATATTTGTCTTTTTCATCCCATAAGGACCAATTTCGCACCAAAACACATAGATTATGGACATGTATGCCAAAAATAAACGTTATGGACCAATTCCACACTAAGAGTAAAGGTTATGGACCATTTGCACCAAAATTCCAAAACAATCAATGGCTAACGGCACAATTGGACAGATTCCGTCCATAGGTATTTTGCAACCAAATGCATAGGTTAGAGACCTCCTAGCCAAAAATAAAAGGTTAGGGATCAAAACCGCACTAAGTGCATACGTTAGGGACCACTTGCGCCAAAATCCCTTGAATCTCAGAAAATTGACTCTGGCGAGCTTTTATATGTCTTGGGAACAAGCAAAGATAACTGGGAGATTGTCGAACCTTGTTGTTCTCAAATTACAAGAAGGTGGCTTTGAGGGAAATCAATGGAACACAACTGAAGGCTGATAACAAATGTGCACTTCAATAGGGACAAGCTGCTGCTGGGAGCTTTCTTTGAATGAAGAAAAAGCTGCTGCTTTAACTAAAACATAAGGAGACAAAGCCAGGAATTGAATGGAAATCTGATGCACTAAATACGATTACAAAGTAGGCTATTTATAGCCATTGGACCAACTAAATGTACTGAAGAAATCTGCCACCATCACTAGAAAATAGGAATATCCCAATTGACTAGGTAAAAATAGCTAGCAGCCTAAAAACTAGATAACAACTTTATTCACTGCAAAACAAACCCAAGACTAAGTATTCTAACTTAAAATAATAAATAATAAATTCTTAACATTCCCTCCCTTAAACTAATGTGTAAAACATTAGTTTAATGAATACTAGCTATTAAGCACCTTCCCTCAATTTAGACTTGTCATAGACACCAAGTAGCTTCCTGAGCTTTTGAAATGTTGCCAGTTTGAGGGGCTTCGTGAATATGTCTGCAACTTGTTCTTCACTTTTGCAGAAAACAAGATCAATTGAACCATTGTTGGCGAGTTCCCGTAGAAAGTGATATTTCACGTCTATATGCTTGCTTCTTCCATGTAGAACAGGATTTTTCGAGAGTTAAATTGCAAAACTGCTATCGCAATAAATCTGAGTTGGTTGGTGTTGCTTGAAATGAAGTTCTTAAAGAATATTTCTCAACCAAATAGCTTGACAAGCACAAGCCGATGCAGCAACAAATTCAGCTTCGGTAGTTGATAAAGTGACAATTGCTTGCTTTTTTTATGACCATGAAATAGCTCCCGAGCCCAGTTTAAAGACATATCCAGATGTACTCTTCTGATCGTCTGTATCTCCAGCATAATCACTATCTGTAAATCCAATTAAATCTGACATTGCTCCCTGCTTGTAGAACATCCCATAATCACTAGTACCTTGCAAATATCGAAAAATTCTCTTGGCTTCTAGTAGATGAATCTCTTTTGGGTGCTCCATGTACCTACTGATAAGACTTACTGCATGCATTATATCAGGCCTTGTTGCAGTTAAATACATTAAACTTCCCACAATTTGCTTGTGAAGAGTGTTGTCTACATTTCTTCCTTCAGGATTTTTAACAAGCTTCAAACCTGTTTCCATGGGTGTGCCCAATTGCAACTTTTCATCTCAAACCTATCTAAAATTTCTCTTACATATTTCTTTTGAGAAATAAAAATTCCAGCAGTGAATTGTTTTACTTCAATACCAAGAAAATAATGCATCATTCCAAGATCAGACATATCAAACTCAACCATCATGGATTTTTTAAGTTTTTCAAACATGGCACTATCATTTCCAGTGTAGATTAAATCATCCACATATAAACAAACAATGATCATTTTTCCTCCATCACCAATCTTGACAAAAAGTGTATGCTCATATGGACATTTTAGAAAACCTTCTCTCAAAAAATAAGCCTCGATGCGACTATACCAAGCTCGTGGGGCTTGTTTTAATCCATAAAGAGCTTTCTTTAATCTATATACTTTATGTTTATTTCCAAGTTTCACATATCCAGGAGGTTGATCAATATATACCTGCTCTTTCAAGTCTCTATGTAAGAATGCAGATTTCACGTCTAACTGAAAAATAGGCCATGAGTGTTGTGCTGCTAATGCAATCACCAATCTGATTGTGTCATGCCTTGCCACAGGAGCAAATACTTCTTTATAGTCAACACCAAATTGTTGCTTATAGCCTTTAGCAACAAGGCATGCCTTGTATTTGTCAACTTCGCCATTTTCTTTCAACTTTGTCTTGTACACCCACTTGACACCAATTGTCTTATGTCCTTTTGGAAGATCAGTCAACTCCCATGTGTTATTTTTTTCAATTGCTGCAATTTCATCATTCATTGCCTCTTGCCACTTTGATTCTTCGACAGCTTCTTCAAAATCTACAGGATCACAATCCAAAAATAGAGCAAAATGTGTAAGCATATCTGCAGATTCATCAAGTCCAGTTACCTCATAATCAGACATCCATGTGGGTTTTTTTCTGTTGCGTTGAGATCGTTCACTATGTGCTTCTTGAACAACTTCTGAAGCTAGTTCTTCATCATTTATGGCCTGCTGCTTTTCCTCTTCATCTTTACTGTCAAAATCTACTGGAATATTTTGTTCAACATCATTATTGCTCCATGACCACGTGCTTTCTTCGTCAAAGACAACATCACGACTGACAACAATTTTCTTGGTGATTGGATTGTACAGTTTATAAGCTTTTGACTGTTCGCTTACCCCGAGAAAAATGCATTTTTCTCCTTTGTCATCTAGTTTTTTTCTTTTCTGATCTGGAATATGGGCATATCCAATACACCCAAATACTCGAAGATGATCAACAGCTGGTTTCTGCCCGCTCCATGCTTCTTCAGGAGTTATATTTCGAACAGCAAATGTGGGACTTCGGTTCTAAATATAGATGCTCCAATTCACTGCTTCATGCCAAAAATTCTTGGAAATGCCACTCCTTTGTAGCAGGCTTCTCGCCATATTGAGAATAGTACAATTTTTCCTCTCACTTACCCCATTCTGTTGAGGTGTATAAGCTGCGGTCAATTGTCTTTTAATTCCATGCTTGTCACAAAAATTTTCAAATTCCTATGAGTTGTACTCTCCACCTCTGTCAGTACGCAAAATCTTGATTGAGCTACCAAATTCTTTTTCAACTGATGACTTGAACCTTTGAAAGGCTGTAAAAGCTTCTGATTTTTCCTGCAGAAGGTATATCCAGGTTTTTCGACTAAAATCATCAATAAACGATATAAAATACCGTTTGACATTGGATTAATTGGCCCACATAAGTCAGAATGCACAAGTTCCAATACCTTTCTTGCCTCCAAGACTTCCCTTTTGGGAAAGCATCATGATGTTGTTTGCTAATAACACATTCTTCACAAATCTCTGAAGGAGACTCAAAATCTGGTAGACCTGCGACCATATTTTTCTGCTGCAAGGTTTTCAATCCACCAAAACTAAGATGGCCATAGCGGAAATGCCATAGCCATGCAATATGCTTTAATTTTGCCGAGAAGCAAGAATGAGTAGAGTTGTGAAGATGTAATGGAAACAACTGATTCGCCGTCATATCAACTTTAGCAATTAAACCCAATTTTTCATCTCGAATTTGACAAACTCCATTTTTCATAAAGATTTCATATCCTTTTTCTAGAAGCTGACCAGAACTGAGTAAATTAGTTTTTAAACTTGGTGCAAATAAAACGTTAGAAATAGAGTGTGTAGTATTTCCTTTAGCTTGGATTGACACATCCCCTTTCCCCAGAACAAAAAATTTAGAGTTGTCTCCAAACTTTACAGTAGTTTTGAAAGATTCATCCAAGTAAGAAAAAGCGGACTTATCTCCACACATATGGTTGCTGCAGCCAGATTCCAAATACTACATTTTTGAATGAGTTTGTTCTTTTGTATGGCACGCCATGAGCTGTGAGATTTCTTCTTCTTCTTCTTTATCTGCAAAATTTGCTTTCTCCCCATTTCCTTTAGACAAATCAGTCTTACATTCAGATTGATAATGATCATATTTGTGGCATCTGTAACATTCAACATTAGACTTGTATGGTGGCTTTGGTCTATAAGTAGTCGATTGATGGCCTCCTCGTTCTCTTCCTCTTCCTTGAAAGTCATGGGTGTGATTATCTTGATTTTGAAATTGTTGTTGATTTCTACTATTCCAGTTTACTCTGCCTCTACCTCTTCCTCTGACACCTCGACTTGGTGCTGAAAAGTGGTTGACAATTGAAGCCTTTAATGCTTGCTCCTCTTTTTCTTGTTTATTAATTTTCTGCTCATGAACCATTAAAGAACTCTGCAATTCATCAATTGAAAGTTCATCAATATCCTCATATTCTTCTATAGAGCAGACAACAAAATTAAATTTTGGTGTAATGGATCGAAGAATCTTCTCCACAATGGTGACGTCCTCTGTCTTGTCACCATGGATTCGCATCTTGTTGACAATTGTCATTATTCTGGAGAAATAATCTGAAACCAACTCTCCTGATTTCATCCGAAGTGTTTCGAACTCCGAACGAAGTGCTTGAAGTTGCTGTCTCTTTGCTCTTGTTGAACCTTGATACTTCTTCATCATGAAATCCCAAATTTGGTTGGAGGTATCTTTGCTAAGAATTGTCTCCAAAATTGAACGATCAATTGCTTGGAAGATATAGTTCTTTGCCTTCAGGTCTTTTAATTTCTGTCCTTCCAGTTCTGTTCTTTGCACTTGTGTCAACACAACACCTTCTGCTGGTTGTGCTATGCCAGAATCAACAACCTGCCAATACTCTTTGGACCGCAAGAAATTTTCCATCAGCATACTCCAATGGTCATAATGACCATCAAAGCGAGGTATGGCTGCTTGAACAAAATTTTCAGACGCCATCTAATTTGCTACGAAGTATTTATAAGTGATCGAAATAAAAGGTTAAATTGGATTTTCTACTACTGCAATAACTGGATTTTCACCACAAATGTATGGAAGTGGTGGACGGATTTTAAGAGAATGGCAGACAGATTTTAAAATGAAATGGCTCTGATACCAATGATAACAAATGTGCACTTCAATAGAGACAAGCTGCTGCTGGGAGCTTTCTTTGAATGAAGAAAAAGCTGCTGCTTTAACTAAAACATAAGGAGACACAGCCAATAATTGAATGGAAATCTGATGCACTAAATACGATTACAAAGTAGGCTATTTATAGCCATTGGACCAACTGAATGTACTGAAGAAATCTGCCACCATCACTAGAAAATAGGAATATCCCAATTGACTAGGTAAAAATAGCTAGCAAAACTAGATAACAACTTTATTCACTGCAAAACAAACCCAAGACTAAGTCTTCTAACTTAAAATAATAAATAATAAATTCTTAACAAAGGCGAGTTCCAACAACTGAAAGTCTTGAAACTATCATTTGTAGATAATACAGAATGGAATGCCCCAACTGATCCTTTCCCCAGACTAGAGCGACTAGTGTTGAGTTATTGTAACTATTTGGAGAAGATCCCCTCCAGTTTCGGTGATATTCCAATGTTGCAAATGATTGAAGTACATTACTGCAATCAATCTGTTGTAGAATCTGCTATGCAAATTCAAGCAGAACAACAAGACTTGGGAAATGAAGAGCTTCAAGTCATTATCTCATCGTATACATAATACAACTCTCAAAGTGTCCTCTGGTACCCAGGAGGTGGATCAAAGCAGAGGAGGCAGCCCTCGCCCCTCTTGGGAAGGAGCTCTTGACTCCCCGGGTCCGCCAAGCTCAGCGAAGAAAAGAAAAACCGGTCAACAACATCTTAATGTATTTTTTTGAGAGATTGTCCTGAGGCCCTTTTTGTTTATTTAATTGCATTTTGGACTATTTTCTCTTGCAGCAGACTCTTTTGAGAATACCTTCGTAGACACTTCAAATTGCAATAAGAGACGTAATGTTATCTTTATTCTCATTTGATCAATCACTTGTTCACTTTTGAGAATTTGTTTGGCTGATTAAAACTAAAACGAGACATCAAAAGACTTGCTACTCTTTCTCCTTGATTTGATAGTTGAGAGTAGAGGCTGTTAAACAATATAGAATATCCGAACAAAGAACAATAAGAATCAAAAGAAAAAGGAAGAAGAAGAAGCTAGGGTTTCTTACGCATAATAAAACGTAATACAAAGTCTTAATAAAACCTAATAACAAATAAACTATATATAGGCTAAGCTGAAAAGACTATTCTACCCTTAATAAATAAATAAATAAAACAATATTAATTAACATCCCCCCTCAAACTCATGATGCAGCAGCGACAAGCATCGAGAGTTTGCCAACTAGAAAACGAAAACGAGAAATAGAATGCGACTTGGTAAAGAAATCTGCAATCTGCGAAGAAGAGGAAACAAAAGGCAAAGTGATGGAGTCATGCTTGAGATGATGACGGGTAAGATGACAATCGATCTCGATGTACTTGGTTCGTTCATGGAAAACCGAGTTGTGAGCAATCTGAATAGCACTCTTATTGTCACAATACATAGGAGTGGGACGAGAAAGAAAAACTCCCATATCTGCAAGTAACCAACGTAACCAAACAACCTCTTTGGTAGTAGAGGCCATAGCACGATATTCTGCTTCGGTGGAAGATTGAGAAACAATAGATTGTTTCTTGCTCTTCCATGAAATGAGAGAATCACCCAGAAAGATACAGAAACCAGTAACAGACTTACGATCTGTAGGATCGCTACCATGATCAGAGTCAGAGTATGCACACAGATCCAAAGAAGAAGTGGATGGAAGTAGAAGACTCTGAAAGACTGTGCCTCGAAGATATCGCAAAATCCGAAGAACAGCGGCCCAATGAACTGTAGTGGGAGAAGCAACAAACTGACTAACAATATGAACAGCATATGCAATATCAGGACGAGTAATAGTGAGATAAACCAAGCTCCCAACAATAGTGCGATATAAAGTAGGATCTGACAAAGATATACCATCAGAAGAAGAATACTTGGCGTTAACCTCAATGGGAGTGCCGACAGTCTTATTATCAGTAAGTCTAGCCCGCTCAAGAATATCTGCAACATACTTCGACTGAGAAAGAAGATAACCTTTGGGCGAGTAGGCTACCTCAATACCTAAGAAATATCTGAAAGGGCCCAAATCCTTCATTTCAAACTGTCTAGCTAACTCTGTCTTCAAAAACGAAATACCAGCAACATCATCACCAGTAATAATCATGTCATCAACATATAACAAAAGAATAATACTTCCTACATCAGTGCACTTAACAAAGAGTGCAGAACCATGACTGCTAGAAGCAAAACCAAGAGAAGAGATCACAACAAAAAATTTCTCAAACCAAGCACGTGGTGCTTGTTTGAGACCATATAAAGCCTTCTTGAGCCTGCAAACATACCCAACACCATGGGGAATCCCAGGAGGGGGCTCCATATAAACCTCTTCCTGAAGATCTCCATTCAAGAATGCATTTTTAACATCAAGTTGAGAGATACCCCAATTTCTAATCGAAGCTACAGCAATAAGAGTACGAAGAGTAGTCATTTTCGCAACAGGAGCAAAAGTCTCCTCATAATCCATACCATACTGTTGCGAATATCCTTTTGCAACCAACCGAGCTTTGTATCGCTCAATAGATCCATCAGAATGAGTCTTGATCTTATACACCTAGCGACAACCAACAACAGTCTTACCCGAAGGGAGAGGAACCAAATCCCAAGTACCAGTCTTATGCAGAGCAGAAAGTTCCTCATCCATAGCTTGCTGCCAATGTGGATCAAGAATTGCCTCTTTGTAGGAAGAAGGCTCGGAGAGACAATGAATAGAAGCTAAAAAGGAAGTAAAAGATGACGAATAACAAGAATAAGAAAAATTTGGTAACTTTGTGGACTTACGAATGCGGGTGGACTGACGTAGAGGTGGATCCACAATCTCAGAAGAAGCTTGAGGAACCGTAGGAGAAGAGGGAGCTTCAGTACCTGTAGAAGTGTTAGTACGCACTCGACGAGTATAATACAAAGGTAATGGAGGAAGGACACGATAAGGGGATTCTGACGTAGTAGAAACCTGTGACGACAAACTATCAGAATCTTCAAAAAAAGGATCAATACGAATAAGATCAGGTCTAGTCAAGTCATGAGTAGCAGACGGAATAGAAAAGAAAGGTATATGCTCAAGAAAAACAACATGACGAGACACATAAAGTTTTTGAGTAATTGGATCAAAACATCGATACCTTTTTTGACCTTGACCATAACCAAGAAAGACACAAAGAGCAGACCGAGAGGACAATTTGCTGCGTTCCACATGAGGGCGGAGAACGAAGCAAGTACTACCAAAAACTCTAAAGAATGAGTAATCCGGAGAATACCCATACAATTTCTCAAAAGGAGCGATACCTAAAATATGAGAAGATGGGATGGTATTAATCAAAGTTACTGCTGTCAAAACAGCTTCACCCCAAAACACACTAGGAACAGAGGCAGACAATAAGAGAGATCGAGCAGTTTCAACAATATGTCTATGTTTTCTTTCTGCAACACCGTTTTGTTGAGGAGTATCTGTACAAGAAGTTTGGTGAATAGTTCCATCTAAGGCAAGCAACTCACAAAATTTGTTAGAAGTATATTCCCCACCCAAATCACACCTAAAACATTTGATAACAGCAGAATGCTGAGTTTTGACAAGGGCTCGAAAAGCGGTGTATATCTCAAAGAATTCAGAACGATGTTTCACTAAGTAAACCCAACAATAACGTGTATAAACATCAATGAAAGAAACATAATATCGAGACCCTCCTTTAGTGGGAACAGGAGAAGGTCCCCATACATCAGAATGGATCAAATCAAACGGAGAAGAAGAAACAGAAATACTTCGATTAAAAGGTAAAGCTGAAAATTTTGCCAGTTTACATCCACTACAATCAGAAATATCACAAGTTTGCAAATTGCCTAAAGCCCCTGTGGACACTAAAAATCTCAAACGAGAAGATGAAATATGACCAAGACGAGAATGCCATAAATAAAAACTAGAAGACTTATGACTCAAACGAAAAGAAGACAAATCAACACTAGTAGTGGCAGCAACTGGTACTTTTAACTCATCTAGAACATAGAGTCCTCCCTGCCTACGGCCTGTCCCAATCAGCTTCTGAGACTGCAGATCCTGCACAAAACAGGAAGAAGAGGAAAAACCAACAAAACAATTTAGAGTCACATAACTGACCTACAGAAGCAAGATTTAATGTGAGTTGTGGAATATGATAAACATTATGGAGAGACAAGTTAGGAGTAACAACAGAACCAACACCTGCTAAAGGCATAGGAGTGCCATCAGCAGTCATAACAGGGATAGATGACGAAGGAGACACAGATGCAAAAGACGAAGAATCTGGAGACATGTGATGTGAAGCACCAGAATCTAAGACCCATAAAGAAGATGACATACCTGACACACTAGGAGAGTAATGACCTACGGAAGAAGAGGCAGACATATCTTGTGGCTGAAGGGAGAGGAACTTCTGAAATTGCTCAAATTGCTCAGCCAGAGTATGTGGATCAGTGAAGGGACCTGATGAGGTGACTGCTGTAGTATTAGACTGTGGTGGTCTGTAACCCTGAGGTGGTCTGTAACCTTGAGGTGCTCTATAACCCTGCGATGCTGACTGGTTGCCATGCCTCCAAGTCTGAGGTTGCTGCTGCTGGTGTTGATTCTGCTGTCTCAACTTAGGACACTGAGTCTTCCAATGACCTTTCTTCTTACAAAAACTGCACTCGTCGAAGGCAGGCCTTGTGTAAAGCCTATTCTGATTATTAGAGGGTAGCTGAGAAGGTACTGCTAACACAGAAGGAGTCGGAGTCGAAAGAGTTCCTTTTTCGACACCAGACTTTAGACGTACTTCTTCAGCCAACAGCTCACTGACAACTGAATCAACTGAAGGAAGCGGAGAACGGTGTAGAATAGAACCTCGAAGTCCTTCAAAATCACTGCGAAGGACCATCAAAAATTGCACCAACCGTTGCCGCTCTCTATGAGCAATGTAGACATTAACTGTTTTTAGTTCATCATCTTCTGTAAGGGCCAGTTGATCCCATAGATTTGTCATAGCCGAATAAAACTCCTGAATGCTCATAGTATTCTACTGAATAGCTCGTATGTCATTTTCCAATTGATACTGCTTTGCAAAATTTGACTGAGTATATAACTTCTGTAGATGATCCCAAACCTCTTTTGTTGTGTCATACTTAGCCAATTGTACACCTATAGAATGCTCAACAGAATTGTTAATCCAAGTAATAATTTTTGCATTATTGGCGTCCCAGGTATCTATCAAAGTAGCATAATTTTCAGCAGTATTCACGGGTCTCACACAATTGCCACTAACATATCCCCATAGCTTTTTACCTTTAAGGAAATTTCTCATTACATAATTCCAATACGAATAATTTTTTCCATCCAACCTCACACTGACAGACTGAAGGGAATCATCTCTTTCGGTAGCCATAATCAAATACACAAAAAAAATAGGAACACAACGAAATACCAAATTGGAGGTACAGAATACCTCAAACGCAGAATATCAAACCAACGCCGAAAATTGCCAAAATACCGAAAACTACCGAAATAAATTGAAACTGGCGAAAGCTGTCGAAATTGCAGAAAAAAAAAACGGCCGGAAAACTGCCGAAAAATAACTGCCGAGGAATGACCTACCGGAAAACTGCCGAACAACTGCCGAGGAAGACCTACCGAAAAACTGCCGAGGAAAACTGTATTTGAGATTAAACTTCTACCCATTATTCCTAGCTCTGATACCATGTTAAACAATATAGAATATCCGAACAAAGAACAATAAGAATCAAAAGAAAAAGGAAGAAGAAGAAGCTAGGGTTTCTTACGCATAATAAAACGTAATACAAAGTCTTAATAAAACCTAATAACAAATAAACTATATATAGGCTAAGCTGAAAAGACTATTATACCCTTAATAAATAAATAAATAAAACAATATTAATTAACAGAGGCCATCTCTATTTATGATGTATAGATTGTTTTTTATATTTTCTTGACAACGTTACTCAACCTAAACTGGATGATAAACGTAAAATTCTGTCAAATCTTTCCGAATGTTCACAAAAACATCTAGGATCGTACAATCTAGAAGGTAGGTTGAATAGCAGTCAAAGTTTTACACAATGAACTTTTGTTTAAAATGTCAAAATTTTGCTCAGAAAGTTTTATTAATGAGCTGACATTGTTTTGTTACAACATGGACATTGTTTTGTTCCAGGAAGGTAGACAATTTTATTTGTTGATAGAAATATCGAAAGCAGAAACAACCGGAGAGAGTACAATATTTGTCAATGCTCCCTACAAATGGAAAATAATGATATAGAGTCAAATTTGAAGTAACTTGATATGATTCAACTACACGACATGTATTATAAATCGATTTGGGATAAAAGATCGAACCAATTAGGTGGGTTCCATACCATACAAAAGAGATAAAAGATTTGCAAGAAACTGTGACCAGCAAGGCAACAGAATACCAGTGCATTCGTGTATGTGGTGGGGTGGGACAAGAGTTGTTTGAATTGGAAGTCAAGGAGTTACAAATGTCTCGATAGATATTTAACTTACAAACTAAAATAGAACTTTAATCACCACATAATTCCACAAATCGTCTCTTTTTTAACCTTTTTTTTTTTGGATTAACACGATAATTCCACAAATCTTAAACAGGATTTAATACCAAAAACAAGAGAGATTAAAAAAGTAGTCTATGTTAGAACATTAAGCGAAACAAGGACAATGCACCAGCTTATAAGAGTATGATACCATTGCCTGAAAGAACAAATTGTGTCGCGGTACAGAAGGGCTCCCAGAGCCATTGGATATTTATCAACTGCTCGGCTCTACCTAAAAATTGTTGTCTAGCAGTTCACCCTCAGAAATTTATTTCCCATCGATGATGGCAGAACTGCTGAAAATAGAGTTTGACAAACAGTCTAGAAGTGATGATCGCTTCGTTATTGTCAATTTTTTCCACTGTTATGATTGCTTCGTTGGCACCACATGAATTGGGTTGATCTATGGACTATTTGAGATGGCACCAATAATTTCAACACATTAGCCTTCACCACATCCTTCAACTTGGGATTTAATTAGCCTGTGCTAGTTTTGAACTGATGGCTTATATTTATCCTCTACATTAGGATTTTGTGCAAGCACAGAGAAGGGCTAATACTCCTGATATCAACAATAGACCACTTGGTAGTTGTCTTCTGATCCTTAAGTACTCTAAGCAGCTTTTCTTTTTCGACGGGCATGATGAATCTGATATGATCACCAGAGAGTTGATGATAAACCAAATATGCATTTCGCATGTGCGATGATAGTGGCTTGAGCTCAAGTGTAGGAGGCTGCTGGATAGACGGTAGAGGCCGAGAGGGGCCTTTTCTCAGTTCTTCGAAATATGGCCTTCGTTTTGGATAAATATGCAATAAAGCCTCCAAGTACTGTGTACACACTTCAATTTTTTGAATTTTTTGACTTGTGCATAATGCAGGCTTCGAGTGGTTCTGTAGGATGCTCAATTGGAAAAGATTCTACAGCCATTTTGTCAATATTATCTATCTGAAAGTATCTAACTGAAATATATATATATAGCCAATAAGATCTTCAATTGTTCAAGTGAAAACTTGAGCATTTCTGATCTAACTCGACTTGAAGGACTGATTAACTTGAGGTACTTGGTTATTCCATGTATAGTGCCAACAATGGAAAAGTTCCACAAACTAGAATTTCTTTATGTGAACAATAGTACAGAAGTTGAAATACCTGCTTTCCTTCTTGAAATAGTAAATTTGAGAAATATGATTTTCGAGAGCTATTCATGGTTCAGTAAATCTTGCAGTCAACGAGCAACTAAGGATGAGATCTTCAGGATAAATAACCTACAAAGTATTTGGAAGGGAAAAATTTAAGATGTTCACCCAATCTTCGCAAAGTGAAATGATCTCTCACAGAATTTCAGGATTTGAGCTTCCTTAACCGGCTTGAATAGCTCAGATTGACATTTTCCCCTAATTATGTGACATATTTGATGAATCTCAGAAAATTGAATCTGTGGCACTTTTATTTGTATTGGGAACGAGCAAAGATAATTGGGAGATTGCCGAACCTTGTCGTTCTCAACTTTCTTTCATGAACACTTGGAGCATCTCCAATGCTACACCTTCTAAAAAAATTTATGTGGCAAAAGAGAGAAAATAAATTAAGAGAGAGTGTGTAGAAAGAGGAAAGAGAAAGAAAAATAGATGAGAGAGAGATACAAGTTAATGAAAAAATAGGTGTAATGTGTCTAACATGATGTCTAAAATTAGACGACTTGTTAGACAACCTTCTACAATAAATACTTCCACATCAGTTTTGTCCCCTCCACCTCATTGTCATATGAGCTAGACATTGTTGCATTAGTGGTTCAATCAAAAAGCCAAACCAATAGAAAAAAATGAAGCCCACTGTCCAAAAGAGGAAAAACCTTGTATCAGATGGATCGAAATGTCTCTGCAACCTCAGGTCCTCAACAATGAAATATCGTTTGGTTTTGGAATTGCAAGTTTAATTTACTGGGCCGTTGCAGAAATCCCACAGATTAGTACCAACTTCAGACACAAATCTGCAGATGGTGTCTCTTTCGCATTTCTTTGCACTTGGATTGTTCAGTACGTTTATTAATTCTTGTTTGAAGTTTCTTCATAAAAGCCGCATTGTCATTATTATCTGATAGACAGCCTTAATTATTTTTCGTTTTATATCTCATGCAGTTACGTGTTCAATCTTGTAGGCTGCATACTCGAACCAGCTACAGTTAAAAATCTCTCTGTTCATGCGTGCACGTTGTTCCTTTTTTTGTAAAGTAACTCGATATGATTCAACTACACAACATATGATAAAAGATCGAATCTTCATTCTATACAAACGAGATAAAAGATTTTCAAGTATAACCACTAAACTAAATTCATGACCAGCATTGCAACAGAATACCAGTGCATTTGTGTTTGTGGGTTGGGTGAAGGGGGATGATGGGGATGGGGATGGGGTGGGACAAGAAATGTTTGAATTGAAAATCAAGGAGTTATAAGTGCCTCAACAGATATTTAACTTACAAACCAAAATAAAACTTTAATCACCACATAATTCCACAAATCGTCTCTTTTTTTACCTTTTTTTTTTTTTTTTGGGATTAACATGATAATCCCACAAATCTTAAACTGGATTAAATAAAGGATTACAAAAAACAAGAGAGAAATTAAAAAAGTAGTCTATGTTAGAACATTAAGCGGAACATGGACAATGCACCGACTTATAAGAGTATGTTACCACTGCCATAAAGAACAAATTGTATCTGGGTACAGTAGGGCTCCCAGAGCCATTGGATATTTATCAGCTGCTCGGCTCTTCCCAAAAATTGTTTCCAAGCAGTTCACCCTCAGAAATTTATTTCCTATCGATGATGGCAGGACTGCTGAAAATAGAGTTTGCCAAACAGTTTAAAAGTCTCTTCCTTTGTATTGCATTTCCTGCTAAAATAAATAAATGAATAAACAATGGAGTAGATATAATTTGATTTCATCCATAAGCATTCGGCATACTGAAGTAAGTACAATTGTTTTACTTGATATCAGACATAGATCTCATTTAAATTATATCAATAAATTGTTTTCTAGCCCATAAGCTCAAAAACGAGCACAATCAAGTGCTCGTTTTTTAGCACAATCAAGATTGTGCTCGTTTTTGAGATTATATATAGCTAATAAAGTGGGCCAACAAAATATGCTACCGAAAACCCTATTAGTATAGTCATTCAGTCAAATAACATAGGATTTCTAAATTGAAGATAGATGTAATCTTAATAGCATAAAAACGTTATAAAACATGCATTTGTCATGTGCGTGTTTTATTTCTGCAAAGTTTTCCCCTGAAATGTTAAAACAGTTCCACAAGTCCTTACAAATAATAGAGTGCATATCTGCCATAACATAATAATGCTAGCAATAGAAAGAACAGTAACAAAGATAAAATGGGATGTGTCGCACACTATAGTTTCACTATTGTTGTAACACCACCACTCCGAAACATGCAACAGTAGTAAGAAAAGAGACAATAACGCAATTAACTTACTGGGGGATATGTTGGCATGTACAAGACTTGCCGAGGCTGCCCAATTATCATCTGCTGCCCGTACTGTACCAAATATAAGTAGAACATCCATATAATTAGACACCAAAAAGGGTAGAACAATTTATGCAGAGCCACTAATTCTGCAAAATGTGGACAAACCTGAGGTCCATTTGGATGAAAATATGGCTGTGGCATCTGTGTAGCCTGTGGATTGAACATAATGGGCTGTTGGGCAGTAAATGATGGTCCAATCTGAAAATAAAGTGATTAGCTACCACTCGTAAAACTTAAAAAGAAAATTATAGTCAATGACAAGATATGATGATGAACAAGATCTTTTGCAACATTTTTTCTCTTCCAGGAAAATATAACAAAATTCCACTTCCAAAAATAACCGGATTAGAGGCTGCTCATCTTCCTAGATTGCCGAATTGGCCTGATAGATTTTTCTTTAAACAAATAATACAAATTACTTTATACAGAGTTGGAGAAGTGAAGTTAAGCCTTATAGATAAAGTCAAAAGAAAAATCTACTTAAGGAAACACCAAGTATGCCAGCAACAATCATGGTCCAACTATCAAATGACTCATCAAGAAAGAGTGTGCAATTTTGTAAATGAACTTCATCAAATACAGTAAAACCTTCAACCCCAATTTCTACAGCTCTCTTGCAAAGCAAAATCAGTTCAATTAGATTATTGTAAGAAAAACAAACACATGTTTTTTCCTTGATATATGCACAAGTATGACATTTGCTATGCAAATACAAGTAAAAAATGAAATTGTTGTGAAAGTAAAGTCTCTGGAACATCATACTAGTCAACTCACTTTTTAAATGAACAAAATATAATGGATACATGCATACATATATCACAATGCAGAATTAGTAATTAAGGCGAGTTTAATTTACAGAGAAACTGTGTCATGTTTGTCAGGTTGTAAACAATGACTATATATATGCAAAGCATAAGAATAATAAAACCTCGTAGCAATTAAAAATTATAAACTTACCCCAATACCAACAGGCATGCCATGCATCTGAGGTACAGCAGCCACGTTAGCTGGATAGTAGAAGGAACCATCAGCAGCAGCAGGAGAAGCAGGTCTTAAAGGTGTCTGAGATGGTATGAAGCTCTTTGCATTGGGGTTTAATTTGAATTCCTGTGGAATAATCAAGAGCAGCAATATCAGTCACATGGCAGAAATATAACCGAAAAGAGAATTTAAATTGTGCGTAAAGCCAAGAGTGTCCAAAAGCCCCCCTTGTTTGTGGCTTGGATGGGGAGAAGGCGATCAGTTTAATTGCAACAGCCATTATTGAAAAAGGAAAATATTGCAACTGTGCCATCCCACCTTAGCATATGGATTCAGTGTTGACTTCTCCGAGGACAATGAACACACGGATGAACTTGGTGATAATCCACGACCAGCAGTTGATGTGGCACCTCCACGATCAGAAGTTGAAGATGCAGAGCTACTGGGCCGGGCGTGTGAAGTTACAGTCCCTTGTGTTTTGGAAGGCACTGCACCCTGTTTCAACTCATTGGGTGAACTTGCCTTTTCCTGACCCTTGGATGGAGCACGCGACGGATCATACGCAGTAGCATTTGGAGACAATCCACCCTTATCAGAGCTTTCTTTCTTATGTCTCAATGACGACTGCATATCTGCAAGAATTATCGATGATAAATGAATCCAGTGCTGTGTGATAGAAAATGAATAATATGGCCCCAGGGGAAACAAATTCTAGATAACTCGTGTCCTTGTTTAGCATCCCCAACATAATAAAAAGAGGGGGGGTGCAGACTTTGGCCTCTATCTTAAAATCATCTTACTAGATGCTAACTGATCTGGAACAACAGAACAAATGTAAACAGCACCATAAGGATCACTCACCCTCAGCTTTTGATGCTTCAGTTTGATCAGGTAGCTGCATGGAATAAAAGATGATAAGTATTTGCCAGCTATCAATTAAATAGCTGGTCAATGGAAACGAAAAAAATATTTTAAAGCATTCAACAGATTATCACCGTCGGCTTTAGTATATTCTCCTTACTGCAAATACTATCAGTCCGTTCAGTTGACTGGTCGTCTTGAAGCCTAAAATCAATTAGAGACTTATTATAACTTCATCAAGAATAGAGCTTCCTGACTAAAATTTAACTCACACTACATAAATGTTCTGCCATTTTTAGAATTAAGTTCAACATAAAAGAATCCAACCACAAACATTGAATATCAGGTGATAGAACAGGAACCTGCTAGCATCAATAGCTGAGGAATTTTTAGATAGCAGTTCAGTTGAAAGCAGTCGAGCATTATCCTCCAGACCAGAATAACACAACTCCCTGCTGGTACTAGTCTGAGAAGATTGTACTTCGTCCTGGAGACAATGAAACAAAATTTAACAGAACTAGATCTTGAATAGAGTTGCAAAGAAAAGCTGAAAAAGGACCCGGCAACTGATTGTCCAAAAGCCAGACATGTAGCTTGATGGATCACATAACCAGATTCCTTACTTGCAATAAGCTGTAAATGTTTCCCGCAATTGATAGCCCGCGAGCCAGACATGTGGCTTGATGGATCACATAATCAGATACCTTATTAATTTTAGTCATTTAACTACAGTTATTGCACTCACATCAGACTCCAATCATTTAATGGTCTAATAAGCAGGAAGTTAAAAGATGGAGCTTCTCTTTACACGGAAGAAAGGCGGGTAGAGTGCCCCCATAGGTGGATGCAGAAAAGTTTGGTAAAAAAATTTCCTTTAAGAGGGGAAAAAATCTAATGAACAAGAAAAGACTTAAAAGTATTATACAATTAATTGTTCATTCAATTAATATGCAAGCAGAAAAGTTTAGTAAAAAATTTTCCTTTAAGAGGGGAAAAAATCTAATGAACAAGAAAAGACTTAAAAGTATAATACAATTAATTGTTCATTCAATTAATAGTAAACATATATCATTGACCCATCGTTACATCATAGATGCAAGCTAAGGGAATATTACCGCGAGAAAGAAAACGTCATTATAAAAATCTGAATACAAGTTTTGCAAATATAAATTACATAGGTGTCTTATTGTAATCCTTGAGCCTTAATTTCAAGTGAACCAAATGTTAGTATTTCGTCAAAATGATGATGACATTCAATTATTACCCCAAAATTTACGGAACAGTGTAAATCATGGCATGACAGAAAATAAAAAATTTCAAAACCAATAATCAAGCACAGGCTCATTGTTGCTAGCAAGACGGAAAATCTGTAGCCAACTATCTGAGGAGAGACTTTATTCCCTTTTGACAAGGTAGATGGGCAGGCAGGAGGGGATGGGGGGAGTCAAAGGAGGAAGATCGTGTACCCTGAAAGAACGAACAATGTCGCAGAACAGTTCGCTAAACCTCAGCACATTCACAAATTAGATGCAGGCTGCCAATTCCCATTTTGCAGGATTAATTGTGTAGCTCACAGGTTGTCCCTCTCTTTCACTCTTTAAGCCTTATCCCATTTTGTCTTTAGGCACACAGACCCAGAGGCAGGAAAGTAGAGTTGGCCACAAAAGATATGACAAAAAGCATGGATACCGGAAGTAGGATAATAATTGTGCAAGTAAACACAGAACACACACAGACCAAGAAACATAGAATGATAAAAAAAATAAAAATAAAGGTCCAAAACTACATATGAAGAGAGGCAACAATACAGAAAAAATATACTTATTTTAATTACCATCAAAGAAGTTCTAGAAGACATTTGAACATCACAATTGATTTTCCCAGTGCCCAAGTCTGTGAAAGGTTTGCCCGTGACAGAACCAGAGACATCTCCAAATGTTTCATCATTTCGTGAATCCAACAATATGTCCTCAATCTCATCATACCCACTGTCATCAATTCCCCTATAGACAGACGAGAATCTGGTTTCCTCGTCAATTTCCAAATTTCCACTGAGCTGAATACCTCTTTCCTATTAAAAGAAATGTGTAAGAGATAAATGAAGAAAAAAACAGATCAAGTGACCAACAGAGAGACAAAAACCAAATTATCACCAAAATCTACCAAAGCTTCTATCTAACCTCTGCTAGATGGAGATCATGGGTGTCCTCGCTCTCAATCTCTCGAGCTAATCTTTTGGCTTCTCTTTCCAACTCCCTCATCCGAGGGCCTCTGTCAAGCTTTGTTGTGTAAAGTTCCTCGTTGAAAGTGCTTTTCACTCCAAATAAGGTTTCATTTGCTTCAAATTGATCCCAGCCTCTGGTGGACAGATAAAACAAACATTGCATCAGCGAAAACAGCATAAGGAAAAACAGGACACCCTGATGGAACATTGTCTTGGATGATTAATAGTTCATAAGTTCGTACAAAATATATATTTATGATAGGAGAAGCAAAAACAAACAGCAATATCAACAATTAACAGGACTGTATAAACTTCTCTTTTAGTTTTTGAAAGGTTATTGCCACAACAACTAGTGTCTGATTATCTTGGTCTGGAATTGTGGTAAAAGGCACTTGTGTCAGACACAGATATATTGTTCTTCAGAAAGTTAAGCGACAAAGGAGTTTCAGGAGTTATCCTAACTAGTTACAAATTTTAAAGAGATACATTTATCTAAAAGTCAAAGAAGAGAATAATTCAACAACCTATTCCAAGGGCCATCAAATGTATTCTCCAAATCAGGACATCCTGGATCATCTGAATCGGGGACCCAGGGCTCCAATTCTCTGCCCAACTCAACATGCCGGGACTGTGATATGCAGGAATCTGTCATAAGCTCCTGTTGCTCGTCATGCTGTAGCTCAGTTGTTAACCCATCCCTAGTTACAGGCACACCCTGTTCCAGTTAACAACATCATCAGTTTACCATATAACCTAGACACGGCCACCATGAACAGACAATGTCGCACACCGTGCATAACTGACAAAATAAGGCCTTGCATAAGGATGCAATCACTAGCACCATCTCATTTGAGGTTGACAACATGGATGTTTAGCAATAAACAGTTTCATTTTGCTATGTTGAGATTTAGTGACCAAATATGGATTTAGGCAATAAATAAATAGTGGAGAACGCATTGAACCTTTGCTATCACTTGCACCAGCTCCTTAGCCGATATGATCAAAGTCCTCGAAGGAGTCTTATTAACAGAGTCAAAAATATTATTCTGCCCTCGAGAACCATCTTTTATTAAGTGTGCCATTTTCAGAATAATTCCTGCACCAAGAGCAAGAAGGCAAGTGTCAAAGACATTTTCTTCTATTTATTGAAGGGGGGTTTTAGACTTTACGACCCATAAGGTACTCTTGTTATTAAAGTTGAGCAACTATATTTGGACGCACCAAAATCCTTGTCAGCATTTGTTGCATGACATATTCCAGAAAACACAGATCCGTCCGACACCTGGACTTCCACTTGATGCCCAATTAGGCATGTAGTTAAATATATCAGTCGATCGCGTGAAGATGATTCAAAACCTCCTCCTTTACCTGAAATTAAATGAGTTTACAAAAACCGAAAATGTAACTTTATAAACAATATTGATTGACAAACTCTTACCTGCAATGGTGAACCTGCTAGAATTTGTTTTCCCAGCCTGGAACTTACTATCAAACTTTGTCGCAACATCTCTTTCACTTTTACGACGGCCATATCCATTGGAAGATCTGGGTTGCACAACTGGTTGCATATTCGTCTTCAAAAGTTGAACTCTTGTATATACGGAAAAATCAACCCCAGGTTTACCCGTTCAGCAAAACTGCATGCGTGATTAACTGTATAAATAAATTATGACAAGCAAAATTATATTACTAGGGAAATAGAGAAACCAATGGTGCGTCTATAGCAGGAGAATTCCAATAAGACAAAGTTCTTATGGTTATACTGAATCTAACATTACAATGCATCAGTCCGGGTCTAGCCATAAAGACAGAAGTCTAGATATCAAACTCCTCCCCTTCGCCCCCCAACCCTCACTGCGAATTAGACAAGATAGCATATATAATGAAGATGGTCCATAAGCCGAATTCTACATGGAACAACTAAGATTACAGCAGAGAACCCAGTAAATACAAGCAATCTATCTTGGTGAAAAGAAATAAAATAAAATATAATTTTTTTTATTTGGTGAAGGCCGCTCCTCTCAACCAGCTTAATGCAAACAATAAGGGGCCGTTCACTTTGCTGTTTTCACTTTTCAGTTTTACAAAACACCCAAAACTTGTTTACTATGTTGTTTTTGAAAATTCATTTTCAAAAACAAAGTTTTTGACGTTTTGAGTGTAAACATGGAAAACACCCAAAACAAGGAAAACAAAATTTATATAAACAAAATTTCTAAAAATATAAAATTATTTTTAAAAAATTCTAAAAAATAAAATTCTAAATTCTTAAAAAATAAAAAATAAAAATTCTAAAAAAGTAAAAATTCTAAAAATTTTAAAACAAAATTTATTTAAATAAAAATATATATAAACAAAAAATCTAAAAATATAAAATTCTAAAAAAATAAAATTCTAAATTCTTAAAAGATAAATCTAAAAACAATTCTAAAAAATAAAAATTCTAAAAAAAAATAAAATTCTAAAAAAGTAAAATTCTAAAGAAATTTAAAATTCTATAAAAATGAAAATTATAAATACTAAAAAATCATGCAAGCCCTTATTGGTTATTTAAATAAAAAAAATTAAAAAACTAATTTAAATGAAAATTGATTAAAATTCTCAATCCACGTCATTAATTTTTATTTTTTTATTTTTTATTTTGTTAATTTATTATTTATTTGTGTTTTATTTTTGTAAAAAAAATTATAAGATCTACTAACTTTAAAATATATATATTATTTTATCATACATTAGCATAAAATTATTCTATTTTACTGAATAATTAAATTCATTAAATAAAATAATATAAAACGATTTCTCAAAATTCCAGTATTCTATATTCTATTTTCAGAAATAGTTTTTCAGAATACAAACCAAACACGTTTTCAGCAATCTCAAAATAGACTCTCAAAACAGAAAAGTGAAAATGAATTCAAAACTCAAAACTGAAAACTAAAACGCAAAGACAACAGCTCCTAAATTACCTGAAAACATTTGAATTTTTCATGAAAACCATTCCTAACAGAAATTGTCTATTGAAACAACTATCGTTCTCACTTTATAGATTTACATATCTCTTGAAAGATCAACGAGGCTGTATTTATATCATCTAAACAACATTTCATGAGCATGGAAGTAAAGCTCAACTTCCCAAAGATGCTCAAATCTGGAATTCACAAAACAAACACACACTTGGCATAACAGCAGACCACACACGTGGCACCAATTTTTCCATGAAAAGGAGGGGATGTGTAAATTCAATCAAAGTTAAAGACTAGGAACCATGTTTAGAAGAGCTCAACACTTATGGCACTGAGGCGATTTACCTCACCTCAAAACAAGACACTAAAAATTTAAATTTAAAATAAATCAAAAATAAAAAAATACAAAAGCGTGCTCATCATAAACCATAACCCCAAAGTTAGTAATCTACTACTTATACTATAAATGGCTCGAGATCATCTCAATATCATCGTCTACTAGGATCTTCAAAAGAATCATCTACATATTTGATTCCCCAATCATACTCCTCATCAGGGTTAGTTTCTTCCTATTCTTTTTCATCACCATGCTCCACTTGCCATAGTACCTCCAGTTCCCTTCAGAAAAAAGGAACAACACTATAGAGTAACAAGCGAAACAGAAAAGATGTATGACAAAAGTCTCTTGTCACTGACTGCCTGCCATTGAAAAGTTGCAACTTCACTTGGAAAAAGGGTTCATCACACATCAGTTGTAGGAAACTAGGGAGCGTTCGCTTCACTTTCTCTTTTTTCTCTTTCCTAATTCTTTTTTCTAGTTTGTAGGGTTGGATCCAAAACCTTTAAACATTCTAGGTTATCAGAATATTCCAAAACACTGAAACCAATAATAAAAAACCCAGAAAGGCAACACAAATGAGTGCATACCTCCGCAGCCCACAGGCTAATGCCTTGAAGCATGTGCCTTGGTAAATCGAGTTGTAACCTTAACAAATGGGACTCAAGTATAAACTTGACAGACACTTGATGAAGCCTTAGGTGAGGCGCTTCAAAACATAATCCTCGGGCAGTTTTTAGAACAATGAGTAGGACAAGTATAATTATTAAGGGTTGGAGGACTCGAACATTCACATTCGAGCATAAACATAAAGTGGAAGCAATGAACCAGATACTTCTTATCTTAAAATAAGATGGCGTATAAGAGTGTAAAATGTCACATAAGAATGCTTCTGAAGATGTATAAAATAGTAAAAGAACAATGGTCTGACGAATCATTAACCTAGTCCCCATTTAAAAATAAAGGCCCAAACTTCCTAGAAGTTCCATTAGCTTTCTTTTAAAGTTTACGCCCAATCAATACGCATTTCCAGCTAAACCCCCCTGTCCAAGCTGACACAAGTTTGCACAATCAATTTTCGAACATGAAATTGCCCTCATAAGTAATAAAATTCTAAAGACTATTGACTAGTTCTCTACATGTCAATCTGGAAAATAACACCAACATCCATGAAGATCACTGCTTATGGTGAATACATCCAGACGTAAAAATTGCCAAAAACTAGCAAATAGGTCATGTAATGTGAATGAAAGTAGCAGCAGGTTATGTCAACCATTTTGGAAAACACAATCATCAGATGACAGCAAACACCCTAATAATACTGATCAATCATATGGGCATTCTTGAAGCCTGCCCCCAACTTGCAAAACAAACCACACTCTTAGCAATAATTCCCAGCTATAACTGGAAAAAATTGCTAATACTTGAATAGGCCTATATGTGCTTTCCAGAACTAAAGACACAGTATGCTGGCAACATAAAACACCAACGAGATGGGGGGAGGGGATATTTAACACGCATGTATGTAATCTTGTTTCTGAATAATAGCAAAACTTCTATGAGTAAATATAACTGCAGTGAGTATCATCACAGTACAACATAAAGTAGAACAAAAATCTATTCGTTCAACAGAATTTGCAACTTCACCACCACAGAATCACCCAAGTCCCAATTGGAAGCAATCAAAAAAACAAGCACTAAAAACATAAGTTTCCTAGGCACGACCAAAATTCAAGTAAATAATCAAGCAATAACATAGGCAAAATGCTCAACTACCCCCCGAATCATTCACACACATAAAAAATATAGAAAATATATTGTTTTACAATGCTTAATAAAAAAAACCCTAGAAAAATCTCAGTTCAAATCCATACGATCTAACAATAAATTAAATATATAAACCTATAAAATATAGATATAGACTCAAATCTATGTATGTTTATAGAGAGAGAGAGAAAGAGATGCTTACGCGAGAAAGAGAGAGAAAGAGAGTCCGATCTGGGTCCGATCAGAAAAACCAAGTCGTGAGTGTATGTATTTGTTTTTGTGGGGGATTACCGCCACGGAGCCTGACCCGAACCGAAAGGATGTATCAACTATGATATATGAATTTAGAGGAGTTTATTCGGGTTCTATAATGTTAAGACCCTAAACCCCGGACCCGAATTACCTATTTGTATTTTTTTTACAGACGTAAATGATTTTAAATATAAATACTAGATAATTAGGAATATAATTGATTATTTGATACTTATTTCATATTTTAAAGATAAAACGTCAATTATCAATATTGTGTAAAGATTTATATTTAGTTACAATTTCAAATTTCACACCTGCGTTCAAAAAGTTTTATGCACGCATGCAAAATACGAGTATACAACTTTTTTACGGTGGAATTCGACTATAAACTATATTATGATGATGGATGGAGGCGATGAATAGATTTTAAAGATGATCGATGGATGTATATGATCGATTGAGGAGATGAGCAGATTTTGGAGATGATCGGTTGAGGGTGATGATCGAATTAGGGAGATAGATTAAAGTGGTCAACAAATTTTGGAGGAGATGGTTTTGTAAGTGTTGACGTCAGAACCTGCAACGTCCACGTGTCAACAGATCTCCAATCACTCCTCTGTCAACTCATATGTTACCTACACACTAGGATAATCGTTAGGCACCAAAATCTCCGGAGAAAAAAGATCCGGCGATCGTTGGCACTCCGACGATCAAGTCAACTGCCGGTATATGGATGATACACGGGGGATGAAAATAATTGGACGTGGGAGCGACAAGCAGGCAGGGATTTGAGCAGAGTTTAGGGTGGGATTTTAAGCGTAAAAAATAACGTACATTGGAACAACCGGAGACATTGTATTTATAACCCATGAGTCCTGATTAATTTAGGAAACAAATCAATCAGATACCCGATCGGATCCTCCTTCCTTACGGGATAGGGATCATTCATTACCCAGGCAATCTCCAATATTATCTTCCTTCTTTGAGTTTATCACGTTGCATGATTCTAGGAGATCATGATTCAGTTTCCTTGTAAGGATCCGTGCGCCAATCTGTCCTTAATTACCTCTCTGGTCATTCCAGAATATCCGGCTGCCTGTTAATTGTGGTAAATACGAGGCCCACAAGGTCCTATAGGTCGGCTGCAAATGTCGAGGCCCTCTCTGAGCCTCGCGATATTATGGCTCGAGAGTGTTAAGACGTCTGATGGGCCTCCGACTCCTTTTTTAGGGTTTGATAAAACCTCCTGGGGCCTCTATGGGACTCCCGTTGGACCTTTGCTGACATGGGAGCCCTATCAAAATCGGGTGATAACAGTAAGGGGAAAAACTGAAGACGTAGTGACACATGGACGTTTATGTACTTTTTTCTTTCTGTAACGAAGAAAACTCCATACAATCGTGATTAATAAAAAAAAAAATTAGCACCAATCTAATTATACATCTAACTAAGAAAATATTGATATAATTTAAGTTGTGAAGAAATTTGTTGGAATATTTTTTTAATGGATCACTAAAATGTAAGGAATTGACGCATACATGCATAGCGGCAATTAAATCTGCAATTCTTATAAGTCGGATCAACCTTGTATTTAGATAGAATTCGTGATCGAAGTTTACTTCGATGAACACCGTGAAATCTGATTATCTGATTAGCTAGAAGTACGATCTTCAATACCACATCTATCCAATTGTCCAGCCTCCAATGGTAATCCACACAATAAGAATAGATATGGATTTCTACGATCAAGAACAGATGAAAGTGGAACTTTGGGAGTAATTGTATTGAGTTCTGTCTATTGCTTGTGCTATCAAGTAATGATGACAGATTCACTTGATTGATTATATAACTATTGTGGACCTAGTATTTATATGCGGCACTAACCTTAATTACAGTCATACTAGAATTGTGGGTTCTAGTTTGACTAGAACTTTATTAGCTCACAACTAACAAAACTTAATTAATTAATCTAGTTAATTAGTCTGGTCTAATAAGTAATTAAGTCTGGCCTAATTAATTAGATCTTGGACATTAATTCTTACAATCTCTCACTTGGACAAGGTCCAACTCCAGATACCCAATTATCGCCTTTGTGTGTGACCCATTAAGTTCTCATTCACGATGGCAAATATAGTGATATTTTTATCGATTTACCTAAATCGATTAATTTACATCGCCGTCCAAGATTAACATCTAGCAATATGTTAAAACAATCCATGTGAATGAAATATCATGTGGTATGACAAAACCAATATATATGTGCGGTTACTATAGAAATATAATATCTTCATCAATATAGCCAATTGGTTAAGAGATATGAATGAGCATCAATCTCATTTCAACCAATTATATTATTCACATCAACTCTTGATTGATCTAATCCAGCTATGATTGAAACATTTTTTACTCATAACTCCACCCCGTCTAAGGAAATTTATATCAACTTAAGCGGACAAAATTCAGGTCATAATCTCCTACTTTTCAAGAATGACAAATCTTCATATTGGATATTCACAACATTCATATGATTCTTACTATACATGCACGACGTCGTCCTTGTGACTCACAATCTTAAAGCCTCATAAAGCGCTCGCCAAAGTATAGCGGTCATCACATAAGATTCTATGATGTCTTCAAGTCAGCAGACCAAATTCACTACCGCACATTAGAGATTTACTACTGACACTTGAATAGTTGTCCATGTGAAATCTCTAAGTGGGTCATCAATGTCATGTTCTTATAACAATACATTCATGTGTTCATTTAGATATCTCTCTACATCTAAGCTCGTGAGATCAGCTACTTCTTTTTAAAAAAATGCAATACATGCTAGTCTATCCGCAATAATAATATTCATATCTCATTATTACTATGACTATGGATATTTCAAAAATAAGTTATTTATAACTTGTATCTCATAATCAAGCATCTTGTGATTAACAAGTTATTATGAACTTTTTTTCGAACTCTATTATTTTAAATAATAAAATTTAAGAATAACATATTTGCTATTAAAATGTAGACAACTATTTAATTAATCAATTTTTCCATACACATCAATGTCTAATAAAGAGTATATTAAAAAATATTATATACAAACTAAATCCAATCACTTAGATATCTTTATACCATCAGATTTAGCATGGCCGTCATGCTTATGCTGGGACAACAACTTCGTCAAAGGATCTACTATATTATCGTCTGTCGAGACCTGTTCTACTTTATGTTATTTATTAAGATCAACTCATTGATGTGATGATATTTCCTCAATATATATGTGGATCATTGATGAGACCTAGGTTTCTTTGCTTGTGTGATGGTTCCATTGTTATCACAATACAAGGTATTGGATCAAACAATGCTAGAAACTACTCTAAATTCAGTAATAAACTTCTTAATCCAAACCGCTTCATTTGCTACTTCTGAAACAGCTATATATTCGACTTTTGTAGTTGAATCAATAGTCGTATCTTGTTTAGAATTTTTCCAACTGACCTCACTACCATTTAGAGTAAATACATATCTAGATTGGAAATTGCTATCATCTTTATCAAACTGAAAGCTGGTATCGGCATTATCTTTGAACTCTAAGTTCATTTTATCCATACACCAAGAACATGTATTTAGTCCTTCTTAAGTAATTAAAAATGTTATTGACCGTGATCCAATGTTTATCGCCAGAGTTCGCTTAGAACCTGCTTGTGACACTCAAAGCATATGAAACATCTGGTCGAGTACATAACATGGCATACATGATAGATCTTATTGCTGTGCATAAGGAATCCTATCCATACAATCTTTCATAATCTGTGTTTTCGGACACTCTTTTGATAGATAGATCTCATGCCCAATAGGATATAGTTATCTCTTGGATTATTCCATACTAAATCTTCTTAAAATTTCGTCTATGTACGTAGATTGAGATATGTCAAGCATTCTTTTAGATCTATCTCTATAGATCTTTATCCCGAAAATATATGTTGTCTTTCCTATATTCTTTATGGAGAAATTTTGGATAACCACAATTTTATTGATTTTAGTATGGGGACATTGTTTCCTTATAATTAACGAGACATCACGTGCATTGCACGTGCTTACACTAATATACTAAAAATGTGGATATTTGGTATACTATTCAAATGGTCGACCAAAATTGTTTTCTACCTATTTTGGTTTTAAAAAAATTGCAAAATGATTATAAGACATCAAAGATGAAATCATCAAAATTAAATATGATATTTGTTCACATTTCTAAAATAATGATATGTAAATTGTAATTTTAAAAATTATGTTTATGTGAATAAATTCAGTATTTTAATGTTTTTTATTATTGTTATAGAGACTTAATGGAACATGAAATACATATGTAATTCTTGAAATTATGGCATGTAAAGTGTAATTTACACTCTTTATACGAAGAACTATGAAGTGTTTCATAAGTTTGCACGTGTAATATTCTCCAAAGTAACGTCAATGAATAGAATTTAAAATACATTTTGAAATCCAAACCAACTTATATAAAATGAAATCATAGAGGAACTTCATATGCATCGTTACGCTTGATACAAGTTGTATGATACTTTTTTACACTTTTGTAACTTATTTTTTTACCACAATCTCTGACTTGTATCAAATACATACAATTTTACTAGCATACTTCGTTAACAACTACAAAGTGATTTATTTACTTTTAGAAATTATGTTGTTTTAAGAGTTTTAATTCGACTATGAAACAACTTGATTCATTAACTTATTGATTATCTCCAAAGTTTCATCTAAAGCAAGAAAAAAGATTTTTATGAACTTTTTATTCTATCACTAAACATTGTGATAATCGAATTGGTGCACTTAACGAATAAGCCAAATTTGTCGTTCTTGAAAACCCAAATATTTGATAATGTAAGCTCAATTCAACCACCTCTTTATCTTTTATTTAAGTTAATTCAAAAAAAAAAAAATTGAAATTAATGTGCAGATGTTGTTGTAGATATTTATGTCTATAGTCTTATTTTAGAATAAATATGAAATTTCTTAATACAAAAGTATTCAGCTTTCTCTACGTGATTAAAATATTATAAAAAAATGAACTCATGCTTCGAAGAGGAATGCAAATTCAGGGAAAATGGTATTTAAGAATAGTGGCTTTTATGAAATAAATTGAATTCAATTTATTCATGTGTTGAGTCATCTACTGTAATAAATTTTAATAAACCAAGTTTTAAGTTATAAGCATGATATTTAAGTTTTAATTGCCTTATTTGTGGGTCCGTTTGATTGGCAAAGATAGAAAAGAAACAATTTTTTATGTAAGTTAGAAAATAAAACCACCATCCCCTATAAGAAAATATTTTCCATGTAATTGACCAAAAACAAGCTTAAAGTTATTGTACGCTAGAATTCATTTTCTTTTTCCACATTTTATCAAACAATCAAAATAGGAAAATATTTTACTCGAATGTGATATTTTCCATGAAAAATAAAGCAATCAAACGGAATATTTAATTTTTTTTCCACTTAGATTACCAATATCAAACTAATTTGTAAAAAAAAAATATATATAATAAACACTATTACATTCTTAATTATTGTTATATCACGTGCGTTGCATGTGATCAATATCTTATTACTTAACAGTAAATCCAAAACAATGAAAACAGTACAAGAAAACAAAATATGAACAACAACCATAATATTTTCACTTTTATGTGCTCCTAAGAAACAACAGTTGCTACAACATATTGCCAAGGCCAATCAATTACAACCAAACTGTTTCAAGTTGAGGTGGTAAATTACACAAACAATTTAGCTGATTTTCAATGATTTACAGGCGATCATTGTTCCTGTTTCTCTTCTCTTCTTTTTTTTTTTTTCCTTTCCCCGGTGCCAGGTGTAGGCGGGTCGGTTTTGGTAGGGTTCAAGATCAGAAAAAAAATTACATTAGGTGCTACTCCCCTTACTCTCCACCCACAGCCCTTCAGTTCTTGGCAAAAGCTGCTATGTGCATGACAAGGTGCTATATCAGACTGTAATACTGCAACAATCACCTCTGCCCCTGCATAACGTTATTGTCGATAAGATCCATGAAGGCGGAAGCCCCTAGAAAAAGCAGCATAGTGAAATTACACATTACTCTTAACCAACCAGCCAGCCAGCCAAACTTTGATATAATTCCTCGTGTTGCATCCCCCCCCCCCCCCCCCCCCCCCCCAAAAAAAAAATATAGAAATGTCTGTACAATCCAGAACCCCGTCTCAAGTTATAAAGGTAACTCAATCTTCTCAGACCATTTGAAGATGTCCGAGTACACAAGATCGCCTCCCAACTCTTCTCCCTTAGCACCAGCAGCAATTCGCATAATGTCCTCAATTAGTGCAAAATTTCCCATTATATCAACATGGGCTCCGCTCTGAGTGCCACGACCTTCAAGAAGACTAGATGGAGGAGCATGATCGTACTCCCTTATGTACGTTGGAATTCCCGAAGGATTGAATCTTGTTTTTCCACGCCACCCTTTTGCACTCATAAAGCCTGCACTTAAAACAGGCACTGTCTCATCCCCTTCGATAGTAAAAACACCATCTTTTAAACACCTGTCTTCATCATTTTCGCCTGCTGATGTATCAATCTGAAATGGAATGTAGCAGTCTGCTGCAGGAGTCAGCCTGTAAACATAAGCTCTTTCTGTTGGGATGCCAACTCCATACATTGAGAAGATCTCCATCTCAGGAGCATTTGGTAACCTGCAAGATCACATATTTCTAAATAAAATAAGTCTTATGACCTGTTATGATAGTAGCAAAACAGTGCAATAACAGCAACGTGCCACTGAAATAAATCCTTAATGAGTTGATGTTATAGTTAACTAGTATACCGCTTATTGGTGAAATCTGACCTTAGAAAAAAAAAAAAATTGGGTAGGTAGGTAGGGAGGAGAATAACTTGGTCGCTTTGAAGATGAAAAAATGGAGATTGATAGAAGTTGGTAAGTGACGGGTGATGAATAACGAGGAGGAACAAGGTTGAGGAGAATAAATTTGAAAAGCAATGGTGAATGGTGAGAACAAACAAAATTGAGAATGAGAGATTTGAGGAAATTGAGATATTGTTTTCTAAAATGAAAAACTCCCGATAGTCATTGATTAGCTTTCAAAATATAACGACATTCTTCAATTACTACACATAAAATAAGATCCCATCCTTGCATAAGATGAAGAAATAAAATGCAAAATGTCTTACTTTGTTTCCAGTGGATTAGACCAGTATTTGTAGTGCCGATACTTCGGGTCTTCCAAATTGTCAGCTATCCCATATGAAAAATGAGCACTGCCACGTTCCATCATTTTCGGGGCAACAAACTGTAGCAGATCTATGATATCTCCGGCTGTATAAGCTTTATATTCTGCAACAGCTTTGATGCCACCAAAACCCATGTCATGATACTCTGTCCATACATCACGACATGTGTGATTAGCAACATTGCTACCCTTTACAGCATCCTGCAGGGGGGAACCACTTCATCACATAAGTTCTGACAGGACTTGAGCAAATTAAGACTTTTAAGATCTTAACCTTGAAGTATCTAGAAGGCAAGTAAAGAAATATGCTGAAAGCAAAAATGTTTCTTTTAGGATAAGAATATCTTCATTTCTCAATTACTGTCATAATAATATGAAGTAGAACATATTGTTCCAGTTGTATTCTGTTCTCAATATTGTTAAGTAAATTAACAGACGCACTTGGACATAGCAAATATCCAGCGAAGTGCAATAAAATTTCTCTATATGGCCAGTTTTGCAAACCTAACTTATAGCATGTTTGGCAAAGCTTAAATTATAATTTAATTAGTCAGTCATACTTTTTATCCACATATTTTGTAAGACTCACGACTTACTACTTATTATCCACACATTCAATAAGACTCACAACTTATAAACACTTAAACAATAATTTCAGCACTATCAAACATGTGCTTATACGCATAACTGTTTCAATTTGATCAGTATTAAACTATTCCAGAAACTAGAAACGGTTAGGTAGCAATTTCAAAGAAACATCCACCACATCAAACAATACAGCGTGAAATGGAAGCCAATGGCATTAAACATTGACAAACTACCAACTCAATTAACACTTTGTAGTGGAATCTGATTTCTAATTAAACAATTACCCGAAAGTCGATCCTCTCAATCTCTGAAGAATGCGCCTCTGCCACATCTTTTCCAAATGATATCATTCTTCCATAATTGACGCGTTTGGCTTTAGATTCAGTGTTCTCGTCCTCATTAGTACCATTGTTTCTCTGCCTCCTTTTGCTAGGAACATAGCCTTCCTCAGGTGCCCAATCAAGACCACCCCAAATAGTGTCTCCACCTTTCGGTATCATTGACATGGTTGAATCCCATGTCCTGGTCATCTTCATCATGTGCTGTAAAGTTTGAATGTGAAATAAATCCTTGTCCAGAACTCCTGGAGCTATAGCCCTGCAATTCAGTGCTAGAAAGTAAGCCTGCAGAATTGACTTGAGAAGACATGGCTTTTTACCATTATTATTTTTCGAAAAGAATAAAATTATTTCAGAATTTACCTGGCAACAGCAATATCTCTTGCTTCGGCAGAGAAAAGACCAGAGATTGCTTTTGGAACGCCTAAAAACGGACCCCCAATGTTCACAACAGTCTTTATATGCTTAGCACACCAATCTGAACCTCCGCCTCCACCCATAGGAGCAGGGGCCTCCACCCACTTCATGAAATGCAAAAAGTACAAAACACCCATTGAATGTGGAATTATAACTGCCTTGTTGCCACCATTTGTAGCAACCATTAGTTCTATATTACTTTTAATCCTGCTCAGTGACTGGTCACGCACCTACAAAGCAGATAGAAATGTCGAAAAATTGCTTATCAGAAAGACCTCGCATGCACATGAAGATGTGAGCTACTGTTTTAGACATGTACCTCCGTATTCTGGAATGAAAGTCTCCAATCATATGAAGCCATATACATAGTTTTTTCCTCGTATCCAATCCGAGCCAGATTAGCAATTAGAACTGCCCAGACAAAATATCCAGGAGCAAAGTAATCTGCAGCAACAAGACCCGTGACAGGCCTGACTCTTATACCAGGAGGATCCAAACCAGTTTCATTGTCTAGTGACATATGCTCCACCCAACATAAAGGCCTGTACAAAGTAAAAGTTACTTTTAAGTTTCTTTTTTGCCACACATAATTTTGAAAGTTTACTCTATGACTAACAAAACATACTTTTCTAGAAAGTAAGTCTTACTTTTAAGCTTAGCCAAACATGCTCAATATCCTGCCAAAGGCATGATAGAGCCTTGAGGAGCTTAAGAATATTTTAAAGAAAGGGAAGAATAGCTGACTAATTAACTCCACAAAGAAGTAAAAGCAACCAAATTTGCATAACTCCTTTTCTTCTGACAACTAATAAAATTGATTTAAGAACTCTTAGGGGAGATCCCTATAAGGCTATAAGCACGATCTAAGAGTGCAAACTGCTCGAGAGTTAATTATATTTTAGTAATGGAAGTTATAAATATAAAGTAAGTCAAAAACTTTAGAACTGAAGGGGCTGCCCTTTTTCTATATGGGAATATCCACATCCTACAGCACACACTTACATGGTCAAACGAAGAAGTTATAATGAGAAAAATATGCTAGCAACCTTGGTGAAGAAATTCAACACAACTAACATGATTACTCGATCAGCAAATCTCTCTGTCATTCAGAAAGACTTTAAGATGCTACTTGGTTTCTTCACAATTGCATATTGCTTGAAGTTTCAGCAATAAGAATGCAAATGGAGAAAACAAAGGAATCAAACGAAAATAAATAAAGGGAAGACATAGACGTCAAAGACATAAAGGTTATATATTAGAATATCTGGTTAACTTGAAGCAGGTATGATCTTTGGAGTAAACCAAGCCTCAGGTTTATAAGTGCAGAATAGAGATGATAGGTTGAAGAGAGTGTGCGCCTTTTCCACCCAACACATCAGTTCCTCACAATTAGGGCAGGAATCTCACTGCATCGGTAGCCCTATTTAGTAACATACTAGTGGAAGGCAAATAGTTCAATAAAGTAAACCTGTTTTAATAATTTGATTTGGGCCTTCAGCCTTGCTTGTGAGTGTTTTAATGGTGAGTAGAATGAAAAACAATGTATTGGAACCACCTTAAAACTCGGTCAACAAAATCTCTTACCGCAGTACCAAGTCAGTGTATTTAACGAAAATTTTCCTTAATTACTATAACCATGTACATTGGCCTTCGCGTCACTAAAAAGGTCCTAATTTACATCTAAGAAACAAAGAACAGGTGAGAAAAATAGCTCATTTGCAAGACATATATGCCCTTGACTTCTATTTCTTGATCTTCCATCCATCTAACAGGATATTCCAAAGAAATTAAACAGACCAAGAATCAAAAACTACTTACCATTATAATGGAAATCATTGCTGCATTTTGTATGAAAACACAATTTTCTCTAAACCCTAAATAATCTATCAGTAAACAAAACCTCGTGGAAGAAAAGGTAAAGATCCTAGTTATCACGACCATAGGGAATTTTCTCCGCTACTGGAATATATACGTCCGTGTGTCTCTTTGTCTCAATCTCCCTTTCAAACAAAACTCTTATTCAAACAATCTTCTCCCTACTCTACTATCTCAATCCTAAAACTATGACCATCGCAACTTATATCGTCATCCTCGCCTATCAAGAGTCCATAAAAACGAGTTGAAATCTCAATGACTTATTCTCATATAGTTGAATTCCACCGCGGGAAGCAGTATACTACTATAATATATATACCAAGTAAAAACTAATGTGAATTGATCAAAGAATACATCGATATAGCAAATGAAAAATGGATTGCTTTGGATGCTCAACAATTACCAAATCCACATGAAAAAGTCTAACTTGCATATATGTAACCTTAATCTAGAAATAGACATATTTCCTTAACTTTGCATCTTTAATCCGATATTCATATACACAATAAAATCTAAAAAACTCAACAGCAATCAATCAGCAAATGAGTGATTAAACCCATAAAAGAACACATAAATACCTCTTGTAAACTTCCCCGAATGTCCCGCCCCAAAGCCTTTTCCGGAACAAGCCATCAGCACATTGGTGTCCCTCCCAGAGCTCAAGGCCACCAGTAACAATCCCAGGCACAAAAACCACCGGATGCTTGGCCTTCAATCCCTCCTTCTGCAACTTCACGCCTGGTGGGTCCGGCATCGGCCCCGATATCACCTCCGCCACGTACTGCGGGAACGAAGAAGGCATCATGTTGTACAGAAACAATAGCACCCACCATGCCACGCATATGCACCCAATAAACCAACAGCAACTGTCAACACAATTCCATTTGGTCTGCTTCTTCTGGGATTTTCGAATCTCGTTTTTCTTGTCAATTATATCTTTTTCCTTCTCATTCCCATCCGGGTTCGGATCGGGAACTTGAGTTATTTCATTTTCTGGGATTTTCCTCCTTCGAAGCAGAGACATTGATGTTTTTTATATTCTTAATATTTTCAGACACTTACAGCTATTTTTCGTTCTTTTCGTTATGAGATTGTAGCGGTAGCGGTGGTGGTGGTGGTGGTGGTGGAGTGGAGGAGGAGGAAGGAGCGCGGTGGTGCAAATAGGAGGAGGAACAGGGGGATTTACAATAGGCTTGGGATTGGATGGTCAACAGTAGCACGTGGGACCCAAGAATGGACTGTAATAAATCTTGTAACGTGGCTGCAGCTTAATGGTGGCGTTTGTGCATTATCTTGATATATCTTCCAATGGACGGTTATAGAAACTTCATTTATGGAAATAAAGTAATTCTTCTACCTTGTTTGGTTGGTGCAATTTATAAATTATTTTTTCAACTAAAATAATTTATTTGATAAAAAAAATTATCAAAAATGGAATGTTATAAAGACAAAATTTTAATTAAATAAACTATTTTTTGTTTAAAAAATAGTTTATAAACTACACTCAACAAGTTCTTTATTTTGATTTCTGATTAATAAATGTTTATAGTTTGTCAAACGATGAATGCTACGTTCCTAAAATGTATTGAATTTTTAAAAGTGTGTGGCATATGTAATTCACTTTTGAAAGTTCAATGACATTTCTAAAATATTTTAAAATACAATGATATTTCAGCAACGTTTAACAAAATATAGTAGCATTGGGATTATTTAACTCATATTTAAACATTCTTTTTTACTATTTGTTATATTTCTTGAACCAATCCAAGAATTCACATTTGTACATTATCTTGACCAAACAAAATGGTTTCGGTTTAATTTTGTTTGGTTGTATTACAAAAATTTTGGCTTAAACTATTGAAAAAATTAGTGAAAGAACCAAATCATCGAATAAATAATTTGGAATTTGATGTTGGAGAGAATTTTTTTAGTGGCACCAAATAAAAGAGTTGTACGTTTTAGCATAGAGAAATAACTATAACAAAAAATTTTATCTCTATGAAATTTTGGAAAATAAAAAATGAGAAATGTAACTTATCAACTAACTAGTCCTCTAAAATTAGTGACGGTACATGATTTTTGTCGCATCTCTATGCTTAAAAGGTGCTCATTGGATACAAGTTACGTGATTAGCTCGCAACCATTACACGTTCAACCTGACGTGGTTTATGAAGAACCTCCAACAATTATATTAGATCAAAAGATACAAGTCTTATGAATTAAGAAAATTCATTCAGTTTAAGATTCAATAGAGAAGTCATATTGTTCAGGAGGTTATACGAAAACGAGATTAGGGCATTGTTGCTTAGTACCCACGTGCACATCCGTGCAATGACAACACATTGCCTTACTTTTGTCCCATACCATGTGTGCACATCACCCACATATCCGTCGAAAGCATTTGCATGAGGCAAGAGAGCGCTCATGTCAGAGCCATTTCAATCAACACGGGCTAACAAATTGCATCCACCAAAAGAACCCAATGCCATTTTATAGCTAAAAAAATTCGATGAGGATGAGGATTGTAATACCCCCGAATCTTTACTGATGACAACATGGGTCACTTTAGAATGGGAAAGCAGTTTGGGACTTAATTGTAATTTTTGAAAAGTTTTGAACCAAATTATAATTTAGAAAAAAATGTACGTTTATAATTTTTTTGATTTGATGTATTGTTTTGAGGATGGTAACAAGTTATTATTCGAGGTTTATAGGCATTATTTCAAATTTGGGGACCAATTTGCAATTTTACAAACTTCAGCGACTAAAGTACAATTTTAAAACATATTATGTATTAAGGATTTTGTTTTTGATATTCAAATTGAGTATAATAACATATTTGGATTGATTTGATCATTTTTGAAGGTTGCTTGGAATTTTTTAAGATTTTAGACAATGTCAATCCAGATCGATTGAATTTTCCACACATCAAATTATGAAATATGGTAGAGAAAAATATAGAATTTGAACGGTATCAATTTCGTAAATTTTTTATCATGGGAATATAATGAAATTATCATTTTTCAATTACAGATATTTTGAGATGTACGAGATTTTATGATTTTTGAATTAAGTCAGAGATTGTTTGGATTTAGCTGCCGATGATTTAAGGCCATTATTTCTCATTTTAATACCACTATTATACAATAACTTCTATATTTAAATTTAAAATGAGTTACAAAACATTTTATTTGCACTCTCCATAATGACCAATAGTAAAAACTTTCACTACATGGTCTCAAACCCCCCCCCCCCCCCCCCATCTGCTCATATTTCATTTTATTGTTCATTATCAAATTTTAAAATTTAAATTTAAGTTAACTTTTAGAAATGAAAAAGAAAAATGTCAAAATTTGCAAAACAAGAGTAATTTCTTCCCAATCAAATAATTATATAGTGGAGTTTGTTCTTTTCTTGCAAATAAAGCTATGGCTGCGCAAAAAAATCGAAAAATCGACTAACCAATCCGAACCGACGGGCCCAGTCGGGCCAGTTTCGGCACCCAACCCGAAACCGACTCGGTTTTAAAAAAAAAAAAAAAATTTTTTTGTTCTTTAACCGGGCCAAAACAGAAAACTCGAACCGACCCGAATCTGTTCGGGTCGGTTTCGGGTTGATTTTCAGAAATTTTTTTTTTCGGTTTGGGTTTGTCCCAACCGATTTTAAATCGGTTCGAGTCGAGTTGGGTCCAAAACCGACCCGACCTGACCCACGCCCACCCCCACCCCCACCCCCACCCCCACCCCCACCCCCAAATAAAACTATCAATAAAAAAGTTAAGGTAAGACACATTGCTCAAGTTGCTTATTATGTTAAAATAAAATATTGAGTAATGTGAATTAATGACGCTAAAATTGAGGTTAAGATTGGGTTAGGAGTTCTAAATTAGAGGTTGAGATGAACTCGAAATGTCAAGAAGTTGTTTTCCCACTTGAATCAAAATACGTTGATTGGATCTTTGCACGATTAAATCTCTTGGCCTTCTGTCTCTACTATTTTTCTTTTTTTTTAGAAAAAAGTGATGTACATTCATATTTCAAAAGTAAGATACATCTTGATTAAGAACTAAAAGAATAAATCCAGGAGGCTCCTTGGCCCATAATACAAACATCTTCCACATTCTGAGTATATAGTACTACAACTTGGGCATTGATCTAAATTTGAGAACAAGATGATCACGTTGTTATAATGTATGAACATGGTTTGTAAGTATGTTTATATTATTACATTTAGCATTAAAACTTGAAATCAATCTAGTGTCTTGTGGAATATTTTTATACTCACTCAAATTACTAAAATTTTGTAGGTGCATGATTGATGGCGGGGGTGTTTGGTTGATGCACTTGAAAATGTTGGTCATATTTTAAAGACCAACAAGCTTATGTTTTAAATTATGCAAAATAATGCTGTATTTTTTCGCGTTGCAACATATTTTTTTTTTTCGTATTATAATATAACGTACTATATTTTAAAGATATGTTATATTCTATGTTACACATTACATATTACAATTACCGTGTTAAATTATCATGTTATAATAACATATTTTTTGTGTTACAACATTTTGTTTTAATTTATTTTGTATCTACATGTTACAAAAATTGAGATATATTACACAATTGATGTATTAATATAGAATTTGAGTTTATATCATCTCTTTATTTTATTTTAAGCAATTATACTATGTTGGAACATTCAAATTTATTAATAAACGGAAGTCCTGTTAAAGCAGGAGGTACTACTACCAGTCAGAACTCTCGCTAATAAGGTGTAAAAAGACTTTCCGTTCGATAGAATCTCGTCATTCCTTTTAGAGAAAAGAAAGCGATTTGGGATTCCCTTCCAGTGCTTTCTAGTAAACTCTTTCGTACTTTTCTGAGAAGTATTTGTTAAGCAAATCTGTAAGCAAGGAAAAGTTCTCGATTGAAGGAGTGTTAAGTTGTGAAAAACTATATGGCTTGACCGTGACATGGAGCCACTTAAATTCGATAAGCGGCATTTCCTATTCCTCGCCCCGTAGGAATTTTCGAGAGACGAGATGAAGATAAAAGTATCCTCATTTTCTGTGCCAGTCATTTATTTATTTATTTTTTATACAATTTCTATTTTAAATCTTTTTATTAGAAAATAAAACCAAATTCGAGTTATGTTCATGCATTAGTTTTTTTTTTTTTTTTTTAGTAAATCACGATTTAGGTTATATTTATGTGAGAAAGAGCATATAAATATTTATGTATTCCTATGCATTTTGTAGAAGCTAATTCCATAATTCATGGAAGGGTTATTTGTGAACGGATAATGATTTATATATGTGCGTTCAATGTGAGATTAATAAATCACTCCTCGCAAGAAATCGCAAGAAAGCCTCAATAAAGTTGCTTATTTCAAATAGAATATTTATGGTAGCACATGTTTCATTGTTTGATGAATCAAATAATTTTAATTGGATGTACTATTTTATAACACTCCGAAGACCAAAAAAAAATGCATCGCTTATTTATTTAGTTTTTAATCACGTTGGCTATGATTTAATCTAACTTATTGATTTTGTTAATATATAGCGTGAGACGAAAGAGAAGTGCAAATATTATGAAAATCTGAGGATGACAACGAGGTGGGGCAGTGACCATATTCCTCATCCTTGTCTTGATTTCTGACTTACCTGGGAATTTTGCAGACCAATTCGGGGTGGGCGAGAAACGTGGGGTGGGACAAGACGGGGGCATTTTGGCCATCCTCGTAAAAATCTTGTGTTGTGGCAAGACAAATAATATATTTTTCTGGACAAGATTGACAAAAAAGTGAAGGAGACCGAACAAGAAAGCATATAATCGCATAAGAAATCCAAAAATATGAACTTCCAGAGACATCAAATGCTCATATTGAAGACAATGATCATAATGAGAAGAAACTGATGATAAAAAATGAGATAACTATCTATTAACTTGTCATTTGATTGTTTCATATATCTCTAATTTTTTTCCTGCTTATGATTAATTACACATCTCTTATTATTGAAAAAAATAATTTATAATGCAATATTATATTTAAAAATGTCAACAAAATAAAATAAAATCACAACATTATTACAAAATTGCATGCAATACACATGTTCCTAACTAATTATTTTAAATGTCTAAAACTAATTTAGGTCTACATGGCACTCAAATAACATAACTTAAACCACCAATATGATTTTTCTACAATATTATTCAAATAAATACAACAATTAACAACTACCCATAAATAATGTATAATTTTAATATAAATTTACAAATAAATTCAAAATTGAAATGATAGAGGATTGGAAGAAACAATCAATTCCCTACATTGGAAGATTAGACTATTCTATAAAAAGTAAGGGGGAGAGGATCGGTTTAACAAAATTAACATAATACTGAGTGATTCAACCATTGAAAGTGCATGTCTTCCTATCTTTCTCCATGAATGCCAATTATATCTGCAATTGACATTGCATGCAACAAGTAATCAAAAATCGGGTTCTTGGAATTTTTGTGTAGAACTCCAAATTCGATGCGAACATTTGAACTCTGAAGTTGCACTAATTCTTCTTCCGTTGCCCACTTGCCCCATATTTGCTTGAATTTGTCTTTGCAATTTATTTTCGCTAAGATATTTCAACATCTATCTTTCAAGTCTTGTCCTCGACGTGTAAGTCACAATAACGGCAATTGATTTGAGTATTCGTTAGCAATAAATGCCAGCATTCTTTAGACTTCAATATTTACTTATAAAAATATAGAAATGTAGCTTGCACAGAAATATTAGAAGTCATAAATTCGCTAATACTAGAATACAAATCATTAGTGTTGTATTTATTGAGTTGAATGTGGAATGAAATGGAGAAAAATAATTGATTCTTATTCATCTGGTTTTCTTCTTCTGTAATACAGCTGAGGTGAAATATAAATACAATGAAGAATGAGTTTGTTACATCGCAAGAACAATTCAGTTATAACAGTCCAAACTAACTAACTACCTATCTAACTAACTAATAACAACTCTATATACAAGTTCTAATACTTCTCCTCAAAATGGATTGTGGATGTCTTTTACAGCCATCTTGGATAAGAGAGGAAACAAAGTAGATGAAGGTAGAGCTTTAGTGAATACGTCCGCGAGCTGATGTTGTGATCGAATGGGCATAAGTATGATAAAGCCTTCTGTAATTTTATCACGAATGAAGTGACAATCGATCTCGATATGTTTGGTCCTTTTATGGAAGGTTGGGTTAGATGCAATGTGAATAGTAGCCTCGTTGTCACAAAATAAAAGAGCAGGAGATGACACGTGAATTTGGAAATCCTTCAACAATTGATGTATCCAGACCAACTCACTGGCTATTGAAGCTAAGGCTCTATATTCTGCTTCAGCTCAAGAACGAGAGATACTGTTTTTCTTTTTAGCTTTCCAAGAAACTAAAGAATCACCAACAAAAATGCAAAAACCAGTGACAGATTTTCTGGTGTCCAAACAAGATCCCCAATCAGCATCTGCAAAAGCCTTCAGTTGGAGTGAGGATGAAGATGAAGATGAAAAGAAAAGTCCTTAACCAGGATTGGATTTTAGATATCTGAGAAGATGATGAACAGCTGTTAAGTGAGGTATCCGATGCTGAGACAAAAACTGACTTAGTTTATGGACAGCAAAAGTGATATCAGGGCGAGATAGAGTGAGGATAAAGAAGATGACCAATTAATTGTTTATAAAGAGAAGCATCTGGTAGGAGATTACCATAAGAGGCACTAAGATGCAACTTAGGATCCATAGGAACTAAAGTGGATTTGCAAGCTAAGTATCATGTGTCTTCAAGAAGTTGGAGAGTGTAATGTCTTTGAGATAGAACCAGACCTTTGGTTGAATGAGCAATTTCAAGTCCAAGAAAATATTTCAAATTTTCCAAATCTTTCAGCTTGAATTGGCTATGAAGGAAGAGCTTTAAAGACTGAATAACATGTAGATTAGGACCAGTGATGATAATATCATCAACATAAACCAATAGAGCAACAAATGAAGATCCGGAGCCTTTGGTAAACAGAGAGTAATCAGATTTGGATTGAGTAAATCCAAATTGAATAAGAGCATGAAAGAATTTTGAATACCATTGTCTTGAAGCTTGCTTGAGGCCATATAAAGATTTATGTAATCTACAAACCATCTTTTCCTTTTCACGAACATTGTCCATTCTTCTATCATAACCAAGAGGAAGATCTATGTACACTTCTTCAAACAAGTCACCAATAAAGAAGGCATTATTTACATCAAGTTGAACTAAATGCCATTGTTGACTAGTAGCAAGGGCCAACAAAATTTTAACTGTAACTAATTTTGCCACAGGAGAAAATGTTTTAATGAAATCCAATCCTTTTTGTTGAGTATACCCATTTGCAACTAAATGAGCTTTGTATCTTTCAATAGAACCATCGGACTTGTGCTTAATTTTGTTTATCCATTTGCAACCAATAAAGTGTTTTTCTATGGGTAAAGGACAACTGACCATGTGTGATTAAGTTCCATAGCATCCAACTCGGCTTGCATAGCAGTTCTCCAATGAGGAAATTTAACTGCTTGATGGTAGAATTGAGGCTCAAACTGAGATGAGATATTAAGAACAAAGTTCTTGTGGGAAGTGGATAAAGAACTATAGGATATATATTTTGATAAAGGGTATGAAGTATCACAGGTGGGAAATGTTTTATGAGACATTAAATGACAATGAAAGTCTCTGAGATAGGTAGGAGTTTTTGGAATTATGTTTGATCTTCTTGGAGGAATTTCAGTAAGAGAATGGACTAAAACATTTTCAGCATTATTATGAGTTTCTGTATGGTGATCAAATGTTGGAGATTTATCATTATAAACTTGGGACGGAATAGGGTATGTCATATAAGAAGCTTCAAGTGATGAAACTGGTAACACAAAATCAGGAAATGGATCAATTAACTCGTTTGAAGGAACCACTGTATGAAAAGGAAAGATTTCCTCATGAAACACAACATCTCTAGAGATAAAGATTTGTTTAGACTGAATGTCATAAAGTTTGTAACCTTTCATTCCAGAGGGATATCCAAGAAATACACATGTTCGAGATCGAGGTTGAAATTTTGTTCTATGTGCTGTGAGTGTTGAAGCAAAAGCTAGACAGCCAAATACCCTGAAGGAAGAGTAACTAATAAGATTATTATAAAGAACTTCATAAGGTGACATGTGACGAAGCAATTGTGATGGAATTCTGTTAATTAGAAAGGTGGCAGTAAGGACACGTTCATTCCAAAATTGGAAAAGAACTCTAGATTGAAAATATAGAGCTCTAGTAACATTGAGCAAGTGTTGATGTTTTCTTTCCACTACTGAGTTCTGTTGAGGTCTTTCTACACATGAGAATTGGTGCAAGACTCCCTTAGTATTAAAGAAATCAGTGAATGCTAGCTCAGGAGCATTATCAGACCTAAAAACTTTAATCTTAGCATTGAACTGAGTGGATATCATGTGGAAGAATTTTGGAATAACATCACTAACATCAGATTTTTGTCTGAGTAAAAAGGTCCAAGTGAACCGAGAGCAATCATCCACTAAAGTTAGAAAATATCTATGTCCAATATGAGAAGGAAAATGAAAAGGTCCCCAGATATCATAGTGAATCAATTCAAAGGGAAATTCGCATCTGTGATTATGAGATTCAAAAGATAACTTCATTTGTTTAGCTAATGGACATATATAACAAGAAGCAGCTTTATTGAGTTTGGAAATATCACAAGACAATTGGTTTTTCAAACTATCTAGTCGTTTGAATGATTGGTGACCAAGACTATTGTGTCAAATGGATGCAGATATATTATTTACAAATGCTATAGAAACGTAAGTAGTTGCATCAAGAACATAAAGGTCTTCAAATTTTTCACCCTTGCCAATCATCCTCTTGTTGCTGATTTCCTGAATAGTGAAGTAATCAGGGAGAAAGTTAACTATGAGTTGAGAATCGGATGTAAGACAACTCACAGAAATCAAGTTAAATTTGAATTGTGGCACAAACAAAACATGATTGAGAATGCGTATAGGACTTAGTTTAACATCACTACTGAAGTTAACTTGAATCTGTGAATGGTTAGGCAAAGCGACATTGCAATTCTGTATAGATCTCATAGAAAGAAAAGCAGCAGCACTTGAGCATATATGTTTTGTAGCTCCTGTTTCTATTATCCACGATTGATTTGAAGAAAATATGGGATTCCGAGATACTGAAAAGCAGATACCTGTAGTGTAAGATGTATCTGAAGTTTCATGTTGATCAGTAGCTGTCTTAGTTGATGAAGTTAGATGGCTGGAAAGCATGGACATAAGTTGTTGACATTGATTTGAGTTGAGGCTTTGAAAGAAATTCCCAACACCATTTTGCTGATCAGACACTTGATTTACAGCAGTATAGTTGATGTTTGAAGAAGAATTGTCCATTTGTTTGTGTTTGTAACCAGGTGGATAACCATGCAATTTGTAGCATCTTTCAATAGTGTAACCATGGAAGTTGCAGTGAGTACAGAAATGCCTCTCTTTCTTCTGCCTTTTATAAGTTATAGCATTCGAGTTATTGTGATTATTGTTACTGGTACAATTTCCATGGCCATGATTTCCTGTATTATCTCCTGATCTCTTAGAATGATCACTCTTAACAGCAAATGCCATATTGTTAGTAGAATCAGAAGTAGGATTAATCTGAACACCTACTTTCCTTTGATGTTCTTCTTGAGAAATTAAGGCAAACACTTTATTTATGGGTGGTAAAAGATCAATGAGATGTAATTGTCCCCTAACTTGAGAAAAAGAGTCATGTAATCCCACGAGAAAAGACATGATGTATTCCATTTGATAATGTGAATTGAGATTTTTAACTCCACCACAAGTGCATTTTTCACAACTGCAGACTGGGTCTGCAATTGCTTAATTCTTCCCATATAGTCTTCAGTTTAGTGAAATAAACACTAATGAAATCCTGACCTTGAATTAAATTCATCAATTCACGACGTAATTGGAAAATTCTAGGGCCATTACTATGTTGGAATCGATCCTTAAGATCTAACCAGATTTCATATGCAGATTCAGCAAATATCACACTTGCTGATATATCCTTAGAAACAGAATTCAATATCCAAGAAATAACAATATTGTTATTCCTAATCCAAGAATTAAGGAGTTCCAGATCACTACCTTGAGGTTTGATGATTGAACCATCAATGAATCCCAATTTGTTCTTTATAGACACTGCAATCAACATCGATCTGCTCCAGGAGGCATAGTTATCTCCAGTTAGCAGCTGTGACACGAGAACAATTCTTGGACTATCTGAATGATGCAAGAAGAAAGGAATGGAAGGATCATCAATGACGAATTTGTTTGAAGAAGAGTTAAATGCAACAACATTTGTAGATTGTGGAGATTCCATGACAATTGAAGATGATAATACTCAATCTGATGTTTTGCTGATTTATTTGTCTGAAGTTTTGATGATTTACACCAGTGGAATTGCAGCAGATTTGAGCTTAGTGCTCTGATACTATATTGAGCTGAATGTAGTATGAAATGGAGAAAAAGAATTGATTCTTATTCATCTGGTTTTCTTCTTATGTAATACAGCTGAGGTGAAATATAAATACAATGAAGAATGAGTTTGTTACATTGCAAGAACAATTCAGTTATAACAGTCCAAACTAACTAACTAACTAAAACAACTCTATATACAAGTTCTAATAGTATTCATTCGAACTCATGAGTTATAGTTATAGTCTTGTTGCCAATGTTAAAAGTATTAAAAATATGTATAAAAGGAATGAAGTAATCTAACGAACAAAAGAATTCTCGCACACAATTAAAATTTATACTATTGGGTAATTTTAAATCGGCAATGCACCAATAATAACTTAGAACATACATAATTGAAAAATAAATTGAATCCTAGCTAACATTCACGCTCTTAATATGCAAAACCTATTAACCCAAAATTAGCCACAAATCTTAACAAATAAAGCTCCTATATTTCAAGTCCTCGTAAACCTTAATTATTATAAATTTGAAAATTTGGTCAACAGCATTAATTTTGATGTACTCATTGGGTTTAATATAGCACTCTTCTCCCCTATATAATGTTTTTCTTTGAATATCCCATACTTGGATAACATACGAGTGAATAAAAGGAAATAAATCTCAATTCTTGTTTTGTTTTTGTTAGCAATAATAAGGTCAACGGGAAGTAATGTAGTGGTTGGTGAAAAATGTTAAAAAAAGTTAAAGTTGGTGGATGTGATCAGATTAAATTCAATGTAGAAGTGGCAAGTGAGTATTGAAAAACGTTAGAAAAAGAATAGAGTTTTGTGAATGCGATTCAACATAGGAGGCAAGACGACAAATGTAGATCTTGTCATTTTGCGCAATTTAAAAATATATTGAATAGTTAAAAAATGTGCTTCATCTTGTTAGGCCACGACGAACAAAAATAGCATGAATAATTAATATCATATTATTAAAAGTGAGATTCTCTTAAGCATGTATGTTCTCATATAATAAATTCAATCGAATATTTATACATGAACGAGCAAAAAAATGTTCACTTCGTCATGTACCCATTCTTCTAAATCAAAGACACGTTAATTTGACTTTTGATACATATCGATTATATTTTACAAATTTTATTATTGGGATAATTTTCAAGGGGTTGGAGGTAGATAAAGGTCTTTGACAACAAATTTTTTTTTTTTTTTTGGTATGAAAAGAAACTGATAAAACTATTGTTTTGTATATTTAATGTTGATTGCGTGTCATGATAACATGATTAACAATCAAAATGAAACTAATTAATCACTTAGTAATCAACCTCATCATCAAGGATACTATAGTCAATTCACACAACTCATTAATTTCCCCCAATTGTAAATCAAAATTTAATTTAAAGAAGTTAAATTCCATTGATAAAACCTAAATTCCTATTCAAAACCCTCGCTCCCAAACATCTCCAGCCGTTCTTCGCTGCCGAATGAAAAACCCCATTCATTTTGAAACCCTAGTTCTTCATCTATTCTCTGACTGCATGATCTAGGGTTTCATTACCCTAGAAAAAGATATACGCTATATTAAAATACTATATATACACATTTGTTTCTGTCATTGTTGTGTTGGTTAAATATAATTTGGAGATGGTATCGGGTTCAAGAATCGACGGCGGGCCTCAAGTTCTATCGGCGGGTGTGCGGAAGACCATACAGTCAATTAAAGAAATTGTGGGGAATCACTCTGATGCCGATATATACGTTGCCCTCAAAGAAACCAACATGGATCCTAATGAAACCACTCAAAAATTGCTCAGTCAAGGTCCCTTTTTCCAACTGTATTCGCTGTTTTGACCCTTTTTAGCTATGGCAATTTTCATACGATTCTTAAATTTTCTTGGTATGTGGGTGGCGGAATGTTACTTTTTGATGGGTTTAATTCTACTGCAGTGATAGGTACTAGTGTGCATTATCGAGTATTTAGGTTTAGGGTGAGAATTATGAATGCAGCACGGATTGAGGCCATTTGCCTTATAATGCAATGTATTAACGAGATGGAATGTGTGCTTGATACTTGAACTATGTACTTCAAGATTGTTCTTGGCAGGTGTTGTTGAGTTGCCAGGCTTTAGTGCACGACAAAAAGCAGTTCACAAGTTCACTTAATCAGAGCCTGACGTACGTTTTAGAGAGAGGTTTGGGTAGTGTTGCAACTTGTCAGACATAACTTCTTTTGCCCAATATGCATTACTAGTTATGCAAATTTCACTAATATAAGTAGCAGTCTGATAAATTTTTTTTAGAGTGTATGTCAATTATGTCTTTTCCTCTAATGCAATGTCTTTTATGCTTTTAGGTGCTGACTTTTTTCATTTACTTTTACTTTTCCAAATAAAAATGGAAAGACCGTGAAAAATCTTGATGGAGTATGCTTTATAATGAATTACTGTACCACTTGAACAGAATTAAAAGATATAAAGCTAGTGGCGTACTGGTCCCAAGTATGTCGAAGTGGTGAAGGAAGTTTTTCTCATTGTAGACTCAATATTGTTAAAATAGGATTAGTCATGTGCATTGCCAGGTTGACTAAAGAGGAATATACAATCCAGGTGAGGGAAATGGAAGCACGTTGTATAGGGTATATATTATTGGCAATCATCAAATACGATAGTGCTGGATTGAGTTTCACATATGCTGACCAGTGTTAGTATTGTGTCCTTGGTAGTCTCAGATATGCAGTTGAATTTGATCTAGTCTATGGAAATTTCGGACTGATATCCATCTTACAAATCAATTCTACATGTGGCTGGTGAAAAGTGCATGTTTTGCGTGCTTTGAGATTGTAAATTCTCTGAAGGCTGTTAAATTAGACATGCCTAATGTTTTGGGTAAGTTTGATGATGGACTTTTATGTTATGCTTGTGATGGTTGTTCTAGCCTTTTAACTATCTAGATATCACATATATGTATGGAAGAATCATAGTACATTCTAAACTGTTGAACCTGGCTAGTTTTTACCTGATTTAATGGGGAGTTTGATGTAGAGGTTTTTTGTTTACGTGAAATATGCAAGGGAAGAAGAAGGAATGGCATGGTAATTGTGAGTTAAAGAAATGGAAAATGCTGATGAAAGGGAATCTTTGATGGGAATTGCTGATAAAAGGGAATAGTTGCCTTGATTTTCGAGCTAGGTTTATTTACATGGTTTTCTAAAAATTTAGTTCTGATAGAGGAATACAGTTACCTTATTATTGGGAAGTGGCCAGTGAGCTACAATTAGCTAAATGATTGGTTCTGATTTGTTTCAGTTCACGAGGCTCAAGCTTATGATAGATGTTCCCATTTAATTTGACAATATGCTGTTAGATACTTTTTACATTTTAGATTTATACTCAAAAAGCTGCTCATTCTGTTAAGGGTTACGCATAGTTTCATATCTTTTATTCATCATCTGTGATATTATTATGTCATATGCTCTCTCTTCTTTTATTTTCATTGCAAAAAATTTCTCATGCATCTCACTTGTTTCTACTCAGATCCATTTCATGAGGTGAAGAGAAAAAGAGACAGAAAAAAAGAGGTATCATGTTTGCCGTGTATTCTTCTTATCAAAGTTTATCAGGATCACTTGTGACCTATTTCGGGAATTAACTTCAAACCTTGTTTTCTGCTCAACTACTCATTGCTTTCTAATTCTTAATCATTTAGTTTCATTAATTGCAAGGCTTGTTTGCCTGAGATTTTAAATTTATTTATCCATTCATTTGTTTATTTCGTGCCTTAAAAATTATAGCAGTTCAAAATTAAGATGTGCGAGCAGTTCTGCTGTGTTTCTCAACTTCTATAATAAGCTAATTTCTGGAAATCTGCCTCAGGTTTCAGAATATAAGAATTCTGTTGCTGCTGACCCCAGAATAAACTCTGAGAATGTACATTCACCAGTGAAATCAAATGCTCATTTTGATCAAAATGCTCGAAGAGGTGGATCTACTCGAAATGTATTACCTGGTAATGCATTCTCATGTTCAGGTTTCTTGGTTTCTTTACATGTATGAAGCTTTGAGCCATATTTGAGTCTGAAAGGAAATTAAAGCATCAGTGCCACTAGCTATATGTTCCATGTGGTGTTGTTAGGTATATTCCTTTTTAATGCTTGTGGGCATTTGTGGAATTTTCCTCAGAGAATGTACATTCATCAGTGAAATCAAATGCCTATTTTGATCAAAATGCTTGAAGAGGTGGATATACTCGAAATGTATTACCTGGTCATGCATTCTCATGTTCAGGTTTCTTTACATGTATGACGCTTTGAGCCATTTTTGAGTCTGAAAGGAAATTAAAGCATCTGTTCCACTAGCTATATGTTTGTTAGGTATTTTCCTTTTTAATGCTTGTGGGCATTTGTGGAATTGTATTAGTGGTCGCTTTTGATATGCTTACAGACCTAGATACTTAGTTTTTCAAAGCTTTTACTATCTACATTTAAATGCGACTTCAGAAAACATTGTTTATACTTGTGAATGGCAAATTCTATGTTGCTTACATCACTATCTATTAGTTATTCATTTCATTCATAGTTGTGTTCTTAGGTGGTCCTTACTTTATATTATTAAGCATTTAATGTTAGAACACATTGAGAGTCTTATAATGTTATTTACTACGTTGAGTAGGTAACGGTGTGCTAGTTGTTGAGCGATCGCACAGAAGTAGCTAAGAGTTTGAGAATTTGGCGATGATATTATGATTATTCATGCTTTCAACCACCCAAGTATATGTTTCAGTTCAACCCTGCTTACCATGAGCTCTGTAATTCACCCGCATTTGCAATTTGGTTTGCACAACCCGTACTCGTGAAAGTCCTGTCATTTTTTTTTGCTCACGTTATGCATCTGGTGTTTTTAGATATTGGATTTTCACAGGCATCTGTTGTGGTGAACATTCACTTACCATTCTTCTTTTCAATTCTTATTTGTTGATCATGGACTATAATTTTCTTACCCTTAATTACTTGAGTGAATAAAAATTCCTAGCCTATGTATAGTCCCCCCATCCCGGTTTTGTTTTCATCATGCATCTTGTGTCTCTAGATAATGGATTGCGGTGACCATTAGTTTGTCATTCTTCTTCTCAAGTCTTCTTTGTTGGTCATGAACTGTAGGTTTCTCGCCCTTCATTGCTTGAAGGAATAAAACCTGGTCGCCTTTGTATATAACCCCTCTCTCTCTGCGCGTGCACACACACACATGCATGTGAATTGCTATTTATGTGTGTGTGTATATATATTTCGCTTAATTTTTTTAAAATATCGGTATTAACTTAGTTTTAAATTTGAATCTATTATAGTACAAAACATCTTTAACCTGGAATGGGGAGAACTTTTGAAATGAATGTATCTTAAGTTTCAAGAACTCTTCAGTTTGGGCCTCCTGTTGTTTCTCATTCTCCGTCTCGTGGATTTAATGGGACCTGCAAACTTCATTCCAATTTAGACTTGGTCATTAACTACATACTGTAGAATTGTGTGCTGTTTGGCATATGGTATACAACTATTTGGCATTGAATGATTGCACCTCTCACTTTTGGGCAATTGATCGGTGTGGTATCTATGCACTACAATGGCATTTAATTGTTATGCGTTTTTGCCGTTCTCTATGCTATTTGAAATGGTTAATACACTATAACTTAACATATACCGAGTATTTCATGTACATATTTTTTGTGCAGAATCATTTTCTTTTATGGTTTACTCAATTCACGTCATAACAACTTGTGGTTGTACCTTGAGGCTTGTCTACACTCTGTTCTTTGACAGATTAAATCTCACTAGATGCAGGTGCTAGCAAAGAGTTCCGTGTCGTTCGAGACAATAGAGCTAATCAAAATGCCAGTAAAGATTTGAAGCACGTACAGAGTTCAACTTCCACCAATGAACGTGCTCCCTCCAATCATGTCATAAAGAGGTAGACAATCAAATTATACAGTACACTTTTGTGCGGTTGGTCGATTTTTAGTGTAGGCTTTGTTGAGAATGCTTTTTTGCTAAGGTGGTAACATGCTCTGTGCTTTTAATTCATTTCAAGTAGAATTTAATGTGAGATTGCCCGGCAGACATGCATTAAGCCATCTAATGTGCAGTTGGTGTAAGAATAAGTAAGGAAGTTCTATTAAACCTGTGTGATAATTTTTCGAGCTTTAGGTACTTACTATATGTCCAGTTTTGCAGTTAGCCCTTCTGGCATTCTGATAAGTTAATTTGCTGTTTAATTATTGAGTGGCTCTCCAATTCCCCCACCCTCCCACCTACCTACACAAAATTCTCTCTTATGCATAATAGGTATATTAACATGTTTACTGTTACAGAAATTCAGTGGGGACTCCTGGTCATCAAAAGCCACCAGTTGCTCATCATTCATCGCAAGCTTTAAATGGGCCTGCTGATTTGCAGCCTAGGCAATCTAGGGATGCAAATTTAGGTGGTAATGATAGGAAGGATTTGCTTGGGGAGAAGCGGTTGCCAGTTTCACATGCTGCATCACGAATGCAAATAAGGGTGAATGACTCTCAACCACGCTCTACAACTTCATCTACTAGTTCTGTGGTTGGGGTTTATTCATCCTCTTTGGATCCTGTTCATGTACCATCACTTAATTCTAGATCAGCTGCTAATATTGGGGCAATCAAGCGTGAGGTTGGAGTTGTTGGACCTCGTCGCCAGTCTTCTGAGAATTCTGGTAAGCCCCCGTCTTCACAAAGCTCATCCTTTCCAATTTCACAATCAGGACGAGAAGGCCACTCAAGGGAATCGACTCGACCATTTAGTGCCATTTCTAAAGGTGACCAACCCAGTCAAAATATGGCTCCTGAATCTGCCATCCCAGGCCCTTCTGTAAGCAGATCTTTTTCAAGTAACCAGCATGGTAGCAGATCTCATCAACTTGTGGGTCGTCAGAAAGGTATACGGTTCCCATAGTAGAATAATGATTTAGATCGTTTGAACTTTTATAACAGGCCAATCTCTAAATTTGTTGTGGTTTTAATCTGATTGAGTTGCTAGTTATTCTTTTTGGATGTATTTGTGCCTTGTTTCAAATATATTCTGCTTTTAATATATATTGAGTCGTAATAGTACTTTTGCCCAGAAGATTAGTGTTACTTTTTACCAGTGTCGAAAAATTGTGGACATCTAAACACCTCTGGATGTGAATATATATATCTATATGCACTTTAGGAATCTTGTAAAAGAGATTAAATGAGAAAGGAACGGGGTAGTTTCTACTGGATGCTTATTTTTGGCTTTATATCAAGACTGTTGTTACCTCCTAGTACAGCAAGTGGTTTCCTAGTATTGTATCCTTTAATGCTTTCAGGCACCCGTGTTTATAATTATTTGGCACAATACTTACTGGAGTCTTTTTTTGTGTAGCACCTCAGCCTAACAAGGAGTGGAAACCAAAATCAACCTTGAAACCAAGAGCCAATGGACCTGGGGTTATTGGAACTCCTCCAAAAAATGTTTCTCCTCCTGCTGACAATTCTGAAGACTTGAAAACAGAAGCAGCTCAGATGCAAGATAGTATGTCCCAATTAAACATCTCTGAGAGTCAGAATGTGATCATAGCTGCACATATCCGTGTCTCTGAAGCAGACCGATGTCGGCTGACCTTTGGCAGCTTGGGCACTGAATTTGAATCTTCAATGGATCCAGTTTTCCACACGGTTGAGGGTGCAGAAGAATCGTGTACTGAACCTTCTCGAAGGTTTGTTTGGTAACTAATTTGATTTAATTGCAATGTGCTCATAGTTGGAAGACATTACATTTTCCCTTTATGTTGTTTTGAAATTAATCTTCACAAGTGCTCTGTCTATCTCGTTTAAGTATCCTTTTTTGGGAATATTAAAGTTAGCACTTAGCTATAAGGGCGCGCCATTCTTGCTTGGGAGAGTAATAACTTCCAGTCTTCCACTGCTCCTTCGTGCATAAATTTTCTAATGCAACTACATAACTTTGGAAGAGTTAATATCAAATAAAAATGAAACACTCTGGGACTTACAGAAAAAGATGACCCTTGAATTTTAATGTGAGTGTCTCCAGTTGGGAAATGCCACAGGTGGCTTCCTTTTAAGATTCTAGGTACTTGTAAAGCCGAAGCTGGTTATGATTGCTTGGGTTAGAGTTGCATCACATTTGAATTATTTTCTAGATCTTGGACAACTTAGATCTCATTTTGTTTCATCTGCACCTGCAATAAATAATGGGTGTGATTTACTAGCAGTCATAGGTGAAATGATAAGTGATTTCAATGGCAGTGTGTCAGCCTCAGCACTAGAATCTTCTACCGAGGAGCCTGCTGTTGGCAAACAGTTAGAGTTGATGGATGACCATTTCCACAAGTCTGGATCCAACTCTCCTGCATCAGGTACAGTGTCTGATCATCAATCGTCTGAGAAGAGAGAGTCTTCAAGTCCTGAGAACTTGGACAACTATGCTGATGTTGGGTTGGTTCGGAACAACAGCCCTTCTTATTCTCCGGAGTTGCTACAAACGCAAGATACATCTGAATTGCCGAGCTTCTCTGTGAGTCCAGTGTTTATTACTCATGACCAAACTGGTTATGTTAGAGATTTTACTTTTGTATCTGGTTTGATCGGTTGTTCTTAATTATTCTAGGAGGGAAACACAATTATTCCTGCTAGTTTCCCTTGTCCAGATCGCTATCCTTATTATTTTTTTGTAATGATTTTCCACGCATGCAGTCGTACGAAAACCAGATAGGATATGATATGCCATACTTTCGGCCACTGGTTGATGAAACAGTTCGGGGGCCTGGTTTACCGTCTCCGCAGGAGGTAGAACTATTATATGGTCCATTCTGTCTCTCTCTCTCTCTCTCATCCACTGGTCCCATCTGTATAGTCTTGTAGTTGAGTTCTGTTTATCTAATCAATAGTTAAAAGAATCGTACAGGAATATGCATTTTTATTTTCTTAATTAAGTGTATTTCAATTCATTTTTTCTTTGGCTTCCACATATCATACTATGTACTGCTTCAGAGAGCTTATTTAGGTATTCTTTTGATTGCTGTCGTTCTCAGGTATTGGCGCATACAGCAAACAGCGTCCCTGCATCCACTATTGCCATGGTACAACAGCAACAACAGCTGGTACAACAGCAACAGCAGCAGCAGCAACAGCTTGCCCAGATGTATCCCCAAGTTCACGTCTCTCATTTTGCCAATCTTATGCCATATCGTCAGTTCCTCTCTCCTGTCTATGTTCCTCCAATGCCCGTGCCTGGTTACTCTAATACTTCTGCCTACCCCCATCCGTCAAATGGAAGCAGTTACTTGGTGATGCCCGGAAATAGCTCTCATCTAACTGCAAGCGGTCTTAAGTATGGTGTCCAGCAATTCAAGCCTGTTCCCACTGGTAGTCCTTCTGGGTTTGGGAATTTCACTAGCCCATCTGGTTATGCTATAAACACTCCTGGTGTTGTTGGAAGTGCAACAGGGCATGAAGACTCATCTCGGCTTAAGTACAAAGATAGCAATCTTTATGTTCCAAACGCTCAGGTGAATATGACTTCCTCAAAAGTTTTTTCTGTTTTCTTTTTCCATTATGGGGGATATACTATAATTATGAGTTATATGCATATATTAGTAGTTTGTTCCACTACAATGTGATTACAGCAAGGTCGATGGCGAGCATGAGTTCTTATTGTCTTTGAGGGATTGGTACACAATATCCTTGTGATTGTTGATGCCTCATGCTTCTGTAGTAATTAAAATCAGTCAAACTGAAAAATAGATAAAGAAAAGTTGAAGGCGTTATTTCATGGCACACAAATGGATTGTTATCTATTATTTCCCATCTCATCGTAAGGCATATGACATAGGAACCCCAAAATAAACAAGAATATGCTATTGAAACTTCTGGTTTTTATGGGTTGCTAACATCAATTCATTCAAATAAGAAGCTTATAGCTGTGTAACATGCTTTAGATTCTTCTTTCTCCCTATTAAAGTATGGCCATGGTTTTGAACCCCAAACATCCTTTCTTTGTTATCATCTGAGTTGGAAATGCACAAGAAGGCCTTCTTGTTTTCTCTTATTTCATATTTTTTGAAATTCAGTCTTCTTTTCCTTGGCTACTCAGTGGTCCATTGGTGATGGATGGTGAAATTTATTCAATTTAGAACATGTTTTGACATTCTGATTGTTTTCTTTTTTGTTTGGTTACAAGATTCATTTTTATGTTTTTGATGTTTCAGGCAGAGACATCTGAAATGTGGATAAACCCACGGGATCTTTCTAGTCTGCAGCCAACATCTTATTACAACATGCCTGGGCAAACACCTCATGGTGCTTATTTGCCATCTCACAGTGGCCATGCTTCGTTCAATGCAGCTGGTGCTGCACAATCTTCTCACATGCAGTTTCCAGGCATGTACCATCCTCCTACTCAGGCAACTGCAATGGCCAGTCCTCATCATTTAGGGGCGGCCATTGGCGGTAATGTTGGGGTTGGTGTGGCGGCTGCAGCTCCCGGAGCACAACCGGCTGCCTATCAGCAACAACCTCAACTGGGTCATCTGAATTGGCCAGGGAACTTCTGAGGAGTTGAGTTGGGCCCTTGGATCCTAGGGATTGGCATTGGATATAAGATTTTAAATTTTGTTATCAAATGTGAAGAACACTCGTCTTTTCTAATCAAACGCTATCTTTCTAATCAATGCATCAAGTTGTGTTGAAATTTTCTCCAGCAAATGATGATATCAAGGTCAGTAACCTTGGCAAGAAATGCCGGCATACATTGCCCAAAAACCAAGCTTACAGTTTCTCCATGCCATGCCTCGTCATTTTAACAGGTGTCTCATTCTAGGTTTGAATTCTATTCCGGTTAGCTTTAAATTTGAAAAGAAAGGATTAATATATCCATTATCGTCTTTACAGCTTGAAGCATTGCAAATAAAAGTAAAGGGCTAAGGGTAATGGAAAATTGGGTCTCTTGGATCTGAAGATTCGTTTTGAAAATTGGGAGTGTTCTACTTTTGGTTGTCTTGTACGTGTGAACAAGAAAATGGTGATGTTTTGATCTGCCTTTTGTCAGAGAGGAAAAGTTAAAGGGGTGGGGGGTGGGGGGGCAATTAGGGATGTTCGAATTCGTCCTTGGGATCGCCAACACACCTCCCTTCCTCACTCTTTTATCATTGTCCCCACCCTCTTCTTTATATCCCACCCCTATGTGGGTTGGTGTGAGTCATGACAAAAGTGTTCACTTCTTATATATTTGTAATGAAAACTTGACGAAAGTGTGTTTGGTATATTGAATTGGAAGAACTATGTGTGTATTAATGAACAAAAGAAATTTAAAAAATAAGATCCAAATAGAGTAGTTGAACAATTAACACATTGATTACAACTCGACTTGTTTTACACTTGTTAGTATTCAAGACTGGTAATCAAGATCGTTGATATTTACCTGCAGCATGAGCAGGTGGCAGGGTCCCTGACAGTTGGGGGTGGTAAATAGCAAGTTGTCACGTCACACGTGGTGGCTGGTTATGGTCCAGCCCACGCGCCACCTGTGAATTGTATGTAATTAGACCATTAATTATTGCCGTTCGTGCAGACTGTGACTGAATCTTAAGAAAGAGCCTATTTTTTTGGCCCACTTAAGAAGCCAACATCCGTACACCGTTTTCAGTTTCTTACATGGTTAATTAATAATATAATTTATTGAATAATATATAAATATGAGGAAATAAATAATTAATCTAAAACATAATTTGATAAAGTAGTGACATAAGTTAATAATATCGATTTATGTCTCACGAAAACACCGACTTCACGAAGTGTGTATGTGTGTTAGCATGAACGAAAAGTGAAAAAAGTATTGATTGTAAGACGGGATTAGAGGCGTAAAATGGATTAGTGGGAGCTACCTATAGGCCTGACACATTGATTTTCTTTTTTTGTTATTTTTCCAAAAAAGCAAAGAAAAATAAAAAGTTACGCATGAATCGGGCCAATAGAAATATGGGCACCACGACCTAACTCGATTTACACTACTAGTTGGGATTACTAGGAAACACATGAGCTAAAATAGTTGATGCTTCTAAACTCTATAAAGAAGTAAAAATTCTTATAAACCCTTCGAAAAATTTAAAATCGTCTCAATTCAATCGGTCATTAAACCTAATTTGTTACCTATCAACATCATGTTGTCGCGTTCTATTTGCATCCAAAGAAAAGTCGAATAATTTACATGGTACAAATTGCTTAGAGCAACATTAGTTCCATAATAGAGCAAGGCATTGCCATAGTGCACTTTAGCCTATCTAACATCAACATGTCAATTCTAATAGTATGGTGGAGACTTGAGTCTAAATCCACCAAGAATATTATGTCACACATGCATGTGTGCGGTGCGGGGGCGGGCATTGAAAAAATGATTATAGTTGAAGATGTTTCTTCTTTAGTTAAATTGAAACGAAGATGGAGTATTTATTAATATCGAAAAGTAAAGAATCCAATACAATTTTAGGAAGAAGATATGTGGTCTAACCTCTAGTCACATCTAATTTTATATATGTTACTTTCTCGTAACTATCATTATTATCTTCTTGAAAAATGTAAATATCTATCTTGAATATATTCAATATCTTATCAATATTTCGATAGAACACAGAGCCAGGAAAATTTTTCATTGCATGCGGGGGCAAAGGTGGGAAGTTCGCCTAGTGGAGGCAAGTTTTTTTTTCTTGGGGCGGCAACGCTTTGACGGTTGATAAAACAGTGGCAATCAATAAAGACAGTGAAAATAATTTATAAATGGTGTATAGAAAAGACATTGAATTATTGCAAACATTTGCAACATAAAAATTAAGAGTCATTACGATTGTTGCCTTGGTCTCAAAATTTGCAATACGAGACTTAGTGCTTCGAAAAAAAATTAAAGTAAAAATTCGAAAATCAATGATATATATTCAATTCAACAAAAGTCTCAACCAAATATACACTCCCATAAAGAGAATTACTTTGGATAATTTTATTTTTTTAGACATTACAAATTCCTGAGAAAGAGAATTGGTCAAGAATGCAGTGATTCATCAATTAAAAAATCCATACAAATTGCAAAATGAGACCTATAAATGCTTTTTCATTTATAGTGGATACGCCTTCTTCCTTGTTCATTCTCTACAACTAGAAAACATTGGAGTTGTCTAACTCAATCCAAATTCCAGCGTAGGCAAAAATAAATCATTAAAGGACAACTCAAAATTCAGTGTAGACGTCCACCCGCACACACCATCGTGTGACTCCACCCCTTATAGAACATAGAAAAATGCTACTTATACACCCAAAACTTACGCACTCATTTACACTTTCATATGTGTCAAGTAATAACTGTGTCACTTTATTTATTTAGCCAAATAAATAATGATTTGAACCAACTAGTATTTAACACATGTGAGAATGTAAATGAGGGTATAAAAGAATGTGTACAACTAGCATGGTCTATAGAACATATTACAAAAAGAACTTTTTCTTCCGTGGATTTGGCATGTCAAATTCACATCTAATCTGTATCGTTCATTCCATGATCTGAATGGAATAATTTTGTGTACCCAATATAATGCACCCATGATCTGAAAGGAATCTTAAAGGTGTCTTCTCAATATTGATTTTATTTCGTACGTGTGAAATGTTACAACTAGGTATATATTGATCATATTTCACTTTATTCCTTGTGATTTTGTCTCTATTGTTCAAGTAATATGATCACTTCAAGCAAACAATATTGGGGAATTTTGTAAATTTGATTTTTGTTTTTTTGAGCTCTTCTTATATTCATTTGACTTTAAAACATGCTCAATTTAATCGGTGTTTAAAATTATTACTTGATCAAATACTTTAACGTCATAAATTATTAGAATTAAGTAATTTACAATTGTGCAACTTTTAAGTACGTTAAATTTTCCAACCCGTTACTTAGGAGTAGTAATAGACCGAACCGATTCAATTTGTGTGGAGATGAGCCGTGCGTGAGCCACCCACTAGGGAGTTCGGTTCGGCTACTGTTTTTTTTTAAAGCAAAAAATTTTAATTTTGTAAATAAATTTTTAAACGTGTAAAGTTCACTAACTTTCTTCGAACAAAATAAAGTTTAGTCGTAAATATAAAATTTCGCTAAAAATTCAATAACTACCAATGTTTTTAACCCTATTCCTTCTCAACTTTATTCTTTTTCTTATCCCATCAAATCTTTAATTAATTCTCCATCATTTCAACCCTCCATCCAAATAATCCTAAACTCCCCACTCCACCCCACCCCACCCCACCCCATGGAAATGTTAAGAGCCACGAGTGCAATCATTGTGCATATAACTATAAGCATCAAACTCTCGTCCGTCTCTCTCACACACCTACACACGCGTGCACATATAAAATAATTGTTAACGTATATTCATAATTACTTCTTTTTTTTTTTCTTTTTCTAACAACTTGTTCGATTTTACTTAAAATTTTGTTAAAAAATTAAAATTAAAGTCAAACAATTAATTTTAACCATTCATTTTGTAGATTCACAACAACCACATATTTTATAAACTTTTACAAAACATCTGATTTTAATCAAAATCAATACTTTGAACTAGGGACATAGTTGTTTTTCGACTCAGATATTATCATTTTACAATTCCACGATTTCAAAATAATAAAATGATTTAAATTGCATAATAGATCTTAAAAATAAATTGAAATTGAAATATACTTCAATTTCGAATTTTAGTTCAACAATTGTTGATGCAGATTTTATTTGACTTTTATTGTATTGTAGAAATCAATTATGGACCTTTATAAAGTATTGTTTAATTTTAACGAAAATTTAATGTTTATTTATATTTTAATATTTTAATTATTAATATTTAATAAAATATTACGATCTGTAAGATCAGATCACTAAAAACTACGATAGTGACAATCTTGATAAGTGATAGATATCATCTGAAAGAGATAAAGATTAGATGGGTTTGAAGCATATCCAATTGCTATATTATTGTTGAGATTGGACTTTAGCATAATTAATTTGATTATTATATTAATTAATATGATTAATTGTTTAGCCTAAATTGTACATGCATCACTAGAGGTAGCAAAATTGATTCGGTCCGCAGGTCGGCCCATGTAGCCCACCTTCTTGAATTGGGTTGGCCCTAGCCCAAATAAAATCGGGTCAATATGGCTCGGCCCATCTAGCCCGCGGGCTAGTTGGACCGGCCCGATTTTGATTTTGATTTTTTTTTTTTTTTTGATTTTTTTTTTTTGCTCCTTAATGCTAATTAACTCATTTTGTGAATAGCCCCAATACATAATTCAAATAATATCAATCTAAAATAATCTAAGCCAAAGTCACCAATAAACATTAGTCCAAAAATCTTAAGATCCAACATAAAATTGTTTAAATTTAATTAAACTTTAGTTTAATTTAAGTTTCAATCCAAAATATATTTGGTGTGACAAGTAAATTATTTATTTTAAATTTACTTATAAGTAAACTTTTTAATTTAAGCAAAACATGCTTATATCTTAAAACAATAAGACTATCATGCTTTTAATATTTTTTTTTTTAAAAAGTGTCTACAAATATTTTACAATTAACAAAAAAATTTATTATTTTGAAAGAAAATTGACGTTTATTTATTAACTAATACATGAGATCCCCAATTTTATAAATTAATCTTTTTAAAAATATCTATATAGTCTAAATTTATCTAAGATTATATTTGATGTAATTTATTAGATTGCATAAAAAATTTATTTAAAAAAAAGAAAAAAAAAAGAAAATTAAGATAAGTTGGGCCAATGGGCTGGACTGGGCTAGCATATTTCTGGCCCATACAAAACTGAGTTGGGTCAGCCCAGTCCAGTTTCATGTGTGGCCCTGTTCTGGCGGGTTGGGTTGGCCCAACCCAACCCATTTGCCAGCTCTATGCATCACACACGCTCGGGGAATATATATATATATATATATGGGGAATCATCTAAGTTGAAAAACTTCAAGAATAAGTAATATTGATTTACAAGGAATCTCTTGCTAGCTAGTTGATGTATAACTAAGCTACATAATAGTAATATAATTATGAAAAAAGTTTTAAATTGTTATGAATTAAGCGTTTAATTTTGTAATATCGAGAGTAATGTTAATATAAAACTGAAAATTAAAAGTAATTAGAAGATACAAGATCTAGAGTGATTCATTTTCAATCGAAAATTACGCCCGTTGAAGAAAAATGTAATTATGATATATTTTTAAACTTATGTCTCTCTTTGTACTCTTTGCTAAAAAAGAAATATGTCCTAATATTTTTCAAATAAAAAAATATATTTGAACAACCTGATATATATGTGGACTAGAGAGGGACTTATTGCAAAGGCCGATCAAACAAATAAAGAAAAAAGTGACTCTTTGTATATTTGCTTGGCCTTTCATAGAAAAAATTATCCGTTCGTAAATTTGAAGATGGATTGAATTTGCTATCGAGCTTAGATCTGTAGTCATTGCTATCTTCTAATACATATTTGACACATTGACATATCATCTTGTTGGACAAAAACACGTTGCCACCAAAGAATTGTTGAAGACGCATTTGGATGTCTTGCGCCTTTAATAAGTCGAGCCTTTGCTCCTGATGATGGCATCTGGCTCTCTCTTGGCTGTTGGATGCAATGACGCTTCTTATTCCCTTTTGATAAAGCAGACGCGTATTCATTTTTTCACTCTCTAGAAGTGTGTGGTAGAACAGTTCATCTTCTTCTTCACTCTCTGGTCGAAAATTCAAGCTCTTCTCTCAAGAACTTATTCTTCTTCTTTTTTCTGGTTTTGGTTAGGGATAAAGGGCTGAGTGTTCTTTGCTCCATTTTTGGGTTATCAGATTGAGATTAGAGAATGTTTTGTTTCGTTCTCGATGAACAATATTTTAAGGGCATGTTTGGCATGTATTCTTTGAGTTTAAGTCTTTGAGGCTTATGGGCTTGTAAATCTGACAATTTTGTAAACTTTAGTTGCCGTTTGGTTGGTTATTGGTGATCTTGGAGCTTAATCCACTTTAGTGGATGCTCAATAGGAGAAGTAAGTGTTGGATCCGGTCATCGAACTTTTGGGGCTTCGGCCAAAACAACTCTCCATGTTTTTTCTTGCTTTCTTGTTTTTATTTACTTAGATCTATCAAAATATTGTTAGTTCTGAAAAAGTCTAACCATTTCTTGGACTTAACAGTGGTATCGAAGCTTGGGTCTGACGTTTTACGGCTGGATATATGTGAAAAATATCAAAGTTCTGTACATAATAATATACACTCTTGGTGAGATCTTTCCTATCTAATATTTTTTTTTTTTTGTTATTCTTGATAGGTTAATCTTCCTGTTTTGCTTTCTAGTTGTTTCTCCTTCAATTTTCGTTCACAAAGAATTCCATAGAGACTAATCTTTGTCCAAAGGCTCTGGGAATATGAGATAAATCCAGTACGAGTTGTGTTCTTGGAGGATTCTTGTTGGAGACAAATTGAGGAAATAGTTAATACTCATTATATATATTACTCTGTGCATATTGTGTTATAAGTCATACTTTCTGAGTTTACACTAGGTGAAGTTGATTTATTTCTTGTGATCTAAAATCAGTGTTAACAATTTTTTTTTTTTTTATAAAAATGGCTGCAATAAGATTTGTACTTAATATTTTCAATGGAAAAGAGGATAAAAAATGTGTGGTCAAAAGCTAAAGGCAATTTTGATGCAACAAAAATGTGCTAAAGCTCTAGATGATTCTTAGTCTGATGATATTACTCTTTCAAAGAAATATGAGTTTGAAGAAATTGTTTGGAGTACTATTTGCTTGCATTTGTCTGAAAATGTTATTAGAACTATAAGTGAGACTAATAATGGTGTTGAACTTTTGGCCAAACTTCAGTCTCAGTATGTGACTAAGACTATTCCAAATAAATGTTACTTTCTAAAACCGTTTTCTCTTATAAAAAAGATTCTTCTTTAGATTTGGATGAAAACTTGAACAAATTTACTAAACTGACCCAAGATCTTGCCAATTGTGATGAAAATCTTTCATATGATCAATTGGTAGTATTTCTACTAAACTCCATAAGTGACAGGCACAAGGCCTTAAAAAAAATACTCTAGAATATGGTAGGGATAATTTAACTACTGAGATAATCATTAGTGCCCTAAGAAATAAGGATCTAAAGTTAAGAGCTGAGTCAAAGGAAAACTTGGGTGATGAAGGTTTAGCAATAAAAGGAAAAAATAATAGAAAATCTAACTATCTCTCTAAGAAAGATTATAGTGACAACAAGAAGAAATATCAAGATATATCCAAGTTTAAAAATAAAGCAAAAGGAAAAAAAAGTTTTATTTTTGTGGAAAAACATGCAATTTTATTAAAGATTACTATAAAAGGTAAAATGAATTAAAAGGAAAAGAAACTAAAGAAGGAACTGTTGTCTTAGCTTACAATGAGGGAGAAACTGAAAATGGGGTTATGCTTGTTAATTCTGAAAGATATCTAAGTCAAGAATGAATTCTTGATTCATGTTGTATTTTTGACATGTGTCCTAATAAAAGCTGGTTTTTAAATTTTGAGAAAATTAATGAGGGGCATGTGATTATGAGAAATAACATGACTTGCAAAATTAAAGGAATAATGGTTCCATCTTTGTTCTTAATAAAACAAGATTTGTGCCTGAACTTGAAACAAATCTAATTTCCTTGGCTTTTTTGAATGATATAGAGTTTGACATATAAATTGGTAAGGGTCATATTAAGATCTTTAGAGATTGTGACTTGCTCATCAATTCCCAAAAGAAACATGGTCTATATTTTCTAAAATCAAAACCTATTCTTGGTGTTTCACTAGCAATTTCAAATGACAAAAATTCTTTAGCCAAATTGTGGCATGAAAGGTTAAGTCACATTGGAACTAAAGGGCTCAGAATTTTTCAAATTCAGGGTGTTTTTGAAAAATTAAATCTTAGTGATATGGAAGGAATGTATTATGGGAAAACAAGTCAAAATCTTCATTTTTTGCCTGGAATTCATAAATCTGAACATTTACTTGATTACTTGCATGCTAACTTGTGGAGACTTGCTTCTGTTTCAACACAATCACGTTTTAAATATTACTTGTTGATCATTGATGACTTTTCAAGAAAAACTCGGGTTTTTTTTTTGGTTAAAAACAAAAGATGAAACATTTTATGTGTTCAATGATTGGAAGACTAAAATTGAAAATCAAATTGATCATAAGATTAAAGTGTTGAGAACAGACAATGTTATGGAATGAATTTTGTAAAGTTCATGGTATTTTATGACATAGAACTGTGACTTATACTCCTCAGCAAAATGACATTGCTGAGAGAATGAACAAATCCCTTCTAAATAAATTTAGATGCATGCTTTTGAGCTCTGGTTTGCCATTTTTTTTTTTTTTTGGAAGAAGTAGTAAAAACTTCTGCTTACCTGGTAAACAGAAGTCTCTCAAGTGCAATTAGCTTTAAAGTCCCACAGGTTCTCTAGACCAAGAAATCTGTATATTATTCCCACTTAAAATTTTTTGGGTGTGCTGCTTATGCACATCAAAACATTGGGAAACTTGAACCCAGGTCTTTAAAATGTGTTTTCTTAAGCTATGGAGAGGATGTAAAGGTCTACATATTATGGGTTAAGAAGAAAGGGGATATAAAGTAACAATTAGAATATATGTTATGTTCAACGAGTCTTTAATGCCTTATCATAAAGAAAACAACTTAAGTTTGCAACAAATGGATGTCGGAATTAAGGTAGAGTCCTCATACCTTGGAAACAAAGGTATAATCTGAATCTGCCTGATAATCCTTCTGAAATTTTGGAGGAAAGGGATGAAAATTCCACTGATTATGCAACTTTGCCTCTTAATTAGTATCAACTCACAAGAAATAGGCAGAGAAGGCAAATCAAACCTCCTGCCAGGTATGCTGATGAAAATTTTGTTTCTTTACTTATGATGAAGTTATTTCAAATGAACAATGTACTTATGAAGAAGCTTTAAATAGTAAAAACTCAAGAAATTGGAGAATTGCAATGAATGGAGAGATGAATTCTCTTCTCAAAAATAATACTTGGGTATTAGTTGAAAAACTAAAGGATAAAAAATTGATAGACTGCAAATGGAGTTTCAAAATAAAATAAAGTGAAGGGGTAGATACGATTAGGTATAAGGCCAGATTAATGGCTAAGGGGTTTGCTCAAAAGGAAGGAGTGAACTATAATGAAATATTTTCTCCTGTAATTAAATATACCATCATTAGGATTATTTTAGCTTCCGTAACTCATTTTGGGTGGGAATTGGATCATTTGGATGTTAAAACTACTTTCCTTTATGGTGACTGAGATGAAATAATCTATATGTGTCAGCCTCCAGGTTATCAGAAGAAAGGAAAGTCTGATTTAATTTGTTTACTCAAAAAAATCTTTGTATGGGCTAAAGCAAACCATAAGACAGTAGTACAAAAGATTTGATGCTTTTGTTCTTAATCTTGGTTCCCAAAGAAGTAAGTATGATTTTTGTCTCTACTGCAAAAGTAATTGTTGCTTTAACTTTCTTTATTTGCTATTGTATATTGATGATATGTTGTTAGTTAGCCATAACAAGATGATATTCAAGATATAAAACACAAGTTAAATTCTGAATTTAAAATGAAAGACTTAGGGCTTGCAAAAAGAATTTTAGAAATGAAAATTCAAAGAGATAAAGAAAATAACTTGCTGTTTTTAAATCAACATAGGTATATTGAGAAAATTCTTAAGAAATTTGCTATGTCTGAAAGTAGACCTATAAGTTTACCTCTTGCAAATTATTATCTTCTGATCTTTGTCCTAAAACACAGCATGAGATTGATAGGATGTATATGATTCCTTATGCAAATATGGTTGGATCTGTTATGTATCTTATGATTTGTACTAGGCTTGATTTAGCTCATAGCATCAGTGTGTTTAGTATATTCATGGCTAATCCTGGTGAGAGTCATTGTAAAGCCCTCAAGTGGTTACTCAAGTATTTAAATAGCTCCTCTAATCTTGGAATAATTTTTAAAAAATGTAAAGAAGGTGTCACTTTGAAAGGTTATACTAATTCTTACTTTGCTGAGGATATGGATAATAGGAGATATACTTCTACTTATTTCTTTACCTTGTTTGGAATTGTTATAAGCTGGAAATCCCAGCTCCAAAAAGTTGTTGATCTCTTATGTACTGAGGCAGAGTATATAGCTGCAAGTGCTGGTATAAAAGAAGCTATTTGGTTGAGTGGCCTTCTAAAAGAGTTTGGCTTTGTTGATGAAAATGCTGTTCTTTTTTTTTTTTTTTTTATAATCAGAGTGCTATTCATTTGATCAAAATCCCATGTTCCATGATAGAACTAAGCATATTGATGTCAAATATCATATCTAAAGATATTCTAAAACTGGAGAAAATTACTATTCAATTCAACCCATCTAATATGGGTACCAAAGTCATTCCTTTAACTAAATTTAAAAATTGTTTAAAGTTGTTATTGTTGATTGTCTTTAATTTTGAAATTGCAGGTACTTAGAGTACATGAAACATAAAGCTGGATTAAGTTTCCATTGTCACATATGATCAACCATTCTTGGTAGCAATGTGAAGATTGTTGGACAAAAATGTGTTGCCACCAAAGAATTGTTGAAGACACATTTGGATGTTGTAATATCCTATGACATGCTTCTACCGAATACGAAATTGGTAGAACTTACTTGAAAATCCAAGATCGAAAAAATTGAATCACTTGCCTTATACACTTGTTTGCTATATGTTCAAAATACTTCTCTTTGGTTCGAAATTCAATCACAATGAAAGAGTTTTAATACCACAATCCAAGAACCGATTTTTGAGTTATTTGTCAAAATCACCAACTTTATGATTCTTCACTGTCTCCTCTTACTTCATGCATGAAAATCACTTACATGTGCTGAGAATATGTAGAGGTATGGAGTTGTAGTTGAAAGTTACATGTAGTGGAGAGTTAAGATTCAAATCAAGTCTCAACTCCTCCCTCCAAAATATTTACATGCAACTTGGTTCGAGTCAACCCACATGGACGACCCGTGACCCGTTTATTCCAACAGATGTCTTGTGCCTTTAGTAAGTGGAGCCCTTGCTCCTAATGATGCCACCTGGCTCTCTCTTGGCCGTTGGATGCAACGACGCTTCTAATGTCCTTTTGATAAAGCAGATGCATATTCATTTCTTCACTATCTAAAAGTGTGTGGTGAAACAGTTCATCTTCATCTTCACTCTCTGGCCGAAAATTTAAGCTCTTCTCTCAAGAACTTCTTCTTATTCTTTCTTCTGGTTTTGGTTATGCATAAAATGTTGAGTGTTCTTTGCTCCATTTTTCGGTTATCACATTAAGATTAGAGAATGTTTTCTTTGTTCTTGGTGAACAGTGTTTTAGGGGCATGTTTGGCCCTTATTCTTTGAGTTTAAGTCTTGGTGGTTTATGGGCTTGTAAATTTGACAATCTTGTAAACTTTGATTGCTGTTTGGTTGGTTATTAGTGATCTTGGAGTTTAATCCACTTTAGTGGATGCTCAACAAGGAAAGTAGGTGTTGGATTCGGTCACCAAACGTCTGGAGCTTCGGCTGAAACAACACTCCGTGTTATTTCTTGCTTGCTTGTTTTTATTTACTTAAAATTGTCAAAATATTGTTAGTTCTCAAAACGTCTAATCATCTTTGTTATGGGAAGACATCAACACATTTTTTGATATCTCGATACAACGTTTTCCGTCTTTCATTTACTATGAAGTGGTAATATGCCGATGTGTCAAATATGTATTGAGGAGAGGACAGTGACAACAAATCTCAATTCTTTCTAAACATACCCGAAAACTAGAAAATAATTGAATATTTGGAAAAAAAAAAAAAAAAACACGTCATCAATATCTCCAGCCTGGACAAAGCATCCATAACCTAGAAAGTCCAATATAAAGCACAATTGAGAGAGAAAAACACAACTCTCTCTCTTTCTCTCTCTCTCTCTCTCCACATCAATGAGTGTTGTCTCAAGTGTTGCTATTTCACTCATGGCAAAGAGACATGGAATCACACTCCAACAGCAAAAGTCTCTGTTTCTGCTGTTAAATTCAACTGTGTAATCTGTATAGGGTTCTTATTAATTGTTCTTCACATGATAGTGTTTGCCTCCATTAATCTCTTTTCTTGCAGCTTTTGACTCTTCCAAAGCAGACAATAAAGAGAGTTTATTATCATTCCCAATCCCTTCTACTGTGTTCCTCAATACTCCAATTCCTTTTACTATAAAAAACTCATGGAGGGTTATGCAGGCTACAGAAGAGAGAGAGAAATTAATTCATATTCACACTCACATTCTAACTCAAACCCTTCTTTTTCTTCCACACTTCTTGATGCAATTTATCGTTCTATCGACGAAGGTGAAGAGGAATTACTAGTGTATAGAGAAACCATGAAGAAGAAACAGAATAATGTTGTGGGCTTTCAGAGTGAGGAAGAAATGGCGAATTTTCAAAGGGCTTGCATGATAGAGAAATGGATGGAGAAAAAGGTTAGTGAAAAAGTGGTTGTTAGGAGAAAATCCATGGCGGATTTAGAAAGAAAATCAAGAAAAGATAGTCCCACTATTGGAAATTCTTCTTTGTTCTTGAATTCGAGTTCGAGTTCTTCTGATTCAAGTTCTGGAGGTGGATTTTCATCATCAGAAGCTGAATCTGTTCATGTGGTTTCATCAAGAACATCTTGTTACGGTTTGCAAATGCCTAAACCTATTCGAACAAGCGTTTCGAATAAGCATGCAGACAAAGTGTTTGATGATATTACTGGTAATCAGAAACAGAAGAATGAAGGAGGATTCATGAAAACAAAATCAAAGGCTTTGAAAATTTATGGGGATTTGAAAAAAGTGAAGCAGCCAAATTCACCAGGAGGTCGACTTGCTAGCTTTTTGAATTCACTTTTTACTGCAGGAAATGCTAAGAAATCAAAGATTTCATCATCAAATGGAGCCTATGATGATCATTCTTCGACCTTAAAGTCTGCGAATGCATCGACATGTTCATCAGCCTCTTCGTTTTCAAGATCATGTTTAAGCAAGACTCCATCTTCCCGGGGAAAATTGAGTAATGGCATGAAAAGATCGGTTAGATTTTATCCTGTTAGTGTCATAGTTGATGAAGATTGTCAGCCATGTGGGCACAAATCTTTGCATGAAGATAAACAAAATTTGGAGCCTATGAAAAGTAGAATCACAAGTTCCATTGATGATGAGCTCATGGTGCATGTTATGGAGAAGAATCGTCGAGTCGAGGAGGCTGCAAGGGATTTATTGAGGAATTATCAAAAGAAGGTTGAGACTGAATTTGATCTGAGAAAAACCCACATAAAAAATCAAGTTTTTGATAATCAAGACGAAGATTTAGAGGAAGATGAAGACGACGACGATGATGCAAGTTGTGCAAGTTCGGATCTTTTCGAGCTCGATAATCTTTCTGCCATTGGAATGGAGAGGTATAGAGAAGAATTACCTGTGTATGAAACTACTCATCTTGATACAAATCGAGCTATTGCAAATGGTTTGATACTGTAATCACAAAAAAAAAAAAAAAAAAAAAAAAAAAAAAATTATAATAAGTCTAGGAGTAATTTGTACTTCATTATTATGCTATTGGTTTGGGGGTTTACTAATTAAATCAAGAGAAATTTCATTTCTTGTTGTAATATAATTATTAATCTTTGAGTCCGTTTTCTCCTTCTTTTTTTAAAATTAAGGGTATCTTTGTATTTTCTGTAAATTATTATTTGGATATGACTAAAGAAAAGATGCATACGAGATGTTTGTTTGCTCTTCAGTCTAATACTGTTGAGCCGAACGTACTAAATATGTACAAAGTCGAAGAAAGTGAAGAATATGAGATAGCTTTCACACCCAAGATGATGAGAAGTGAAAACAAAGCAAAGGTAGATCTTCTTTACATCTCAATCCACATTATTTTTTGTGTGTGTGTGTGTGTGAGAGAGAGAGAGTTTAGGCTTTTACTTTTTCTTGAATTGTGGGGTCTATTTTGCTTCAAGTTCAAGATGTAACCATAAATATCTGGTGCAAGAATTGATGAAATTAATGTTGTTTTGAATTCGAAATTCAATTTTGTAAAATATATAATTTATTTTTAGTAATTAGTTTCACCTTTTGGGTGGTGGTATAGCAAAAGGTCAAATGAGGAATTATGTTATGAAGATAAAGAAGAATAAATCAAAGATGGATTGCTGGTCTCCAAAAGATTGGGACACCAAAATCTATCTTTAGATCTTTGTTGGGTGGGCAAATTAGTCTTTTACCAATTAGCATGAAACCATTAATTACAACTTCGTCTTATATGCGACTTATACCTCGTTTCTATATATTGATATATAAAAGTTGAATAGTGTGTTAATTACTCGAATAAGTGTTTATGATAAATAAAATAAGTCAAAAACTTAATAAATGGTTGAATTAGAATATAAGTTACTCGTAAATTGAAATCATTACATGCTTGTGTAATATACAAAATAAGTAAAAAAAAAAAAAAACCCAATGAAGGGAAACATTGTATCTCCATGACCATGTGGTCCATAAAAATAATTAGTTGGTGGTTGTTTGTTCAATGATGTGTTTGTCTTATTTTTTTCTTGTGCTTTATGTTAATTTGAGTCGACGCGAACAACATAACTAATTTTCTTTTACCAATTTCGTTCTTACAAATGAAATATTCTTCACTATTTTATTAAAAATAGAATAAAATGATCGATATTATAAGACAGTGTTCTAAAAAGCGTATAACGTAGCTAGACGTGGAGATCGAGTTTCAAAATTTTCAGGCCTAGGCGAGGGCAACGCAAGGGCGAAGCATGAGTCGTGTCTAGACGAGGAGGGCGCGCTTCACAATTAGACGGAGCTTGAGCGCCATCTAGATCAATTTTTTAAAACAGTGACGACACCAATATATACATCTTGTAACTCTAATATTTCACTAAGAAAATCAAGAGAAAAAACACGAAATTGTAGAGCTTTAGAAGAACCTTGCCCATTAATTAAGTTAACTAATTATGATTTGTTTGGTAAAACTAGATTAATATTGTAAATTTTAATGAATGAAAAATCTAAAAATCTTGTATGGTTGTATTGTTGAGTCATGTCAAATTCAATACGTCGATAAAATAGTTTAAACAATACTAGATATATTAAAAAATAAAAATCAATTAAACTTTTTTTTGTTCATAATACTAACTAAGTCGATTCTAAATATCAAACTAGTCTTTAACATAAATAAATATAAAGGCATGTACCTTCCAAGTCTTGAATTAAAGGAAAAGAAAAGGCTATCCTACGCAATTGGAATGTGTTATAGGGCTTAGGATGGTCCAAAAATGGAGGAATCAAATGAAGTGGCTAGGGTGCAACGTAGGTGTCAAAGTACGACGTTTTCATTAAAAATCAAAGCACTCTTAATTAATCATAATTAATTATCCATTAAAAGTTCACATTTTGTTATAGATAGGTATAATGTTCTTCTTTTATTATCTTAATTAATTTGTGTTGGCCCTAATGCCAAAATACTTTACGCATGCAACCTAAATGGCTTATATATTTATATATACACACACACACCAAAGTTCTTTGTTAGGTCATCAATTGTTTAAAGTGAAACAATTGCATGCTAAGCTTGTTCTTCAGTTCACACCTTGTTTCACGTGTTTTCTGGTTATTTATTTTCAATAAATATCGAAAAATATAGAGGATATTTTAATAAGTTTAAGCTACATTCAAATTTTATCTTCAACAGTCTCTCTCACGTATTGATGAGACTCATATTTTCGTTAAAGTCTTACAGGTGCATATTTTTTAATAAATGGGTGGCCGAGACTCAAATTCAGGACCTCTGTCTATTGTGATACTACGTTAAACTACTTAGTCTAAAAAAACTTAAGCTATTAGATAAGACTACATGTATCTCACTTAAATACATCCCGTGAACACTCTGCATCTTGATTTCAAGACCTTTATTTGTTGTTACATATTATGTGTTAAACAATTTCATCTGAAAATTCAAGTTGTTACAAAGTAGATAAATTTTATTTGTTTGTCACTGGAACTGGTCTAGACTAGCTGAGTAGTGGCATCGTGGCTCATTGTGCTAATCTCAAAGTGTTTTTGAGACATTAGAAGCACATTGAGCTCTCGAGTGGCTTAATTAACTTCGACGAGATTTTTGTATCATCAATTTCGAGATATATATCGACTTTCAAAACTTGCTCTACTACTGACAGATAGACTGAACAATCGTCATTATTATAAATATTCTCTAATAGTTAATTTTCTCTTTTATATACAAATTTGGTGGGTGGGGGAACTTAATAGCAATAATGAAACAATGGGATTACAGAAATGAAACCACTTTGACTAATGGTTTAATTAGCATAAACATATCCCTAATCATTAGGAAAATCTTCTCCTTATTATAAAATTAGGGCACTTAATGAGTGCTTTGTGTGCATTGTCAAAAGTTAATGAAATTAATTAATAGTAATGTGAGGCATGCAATGCAGCCCTAATTGAGTTCAAAATAGATGACAAATTAATTAATTAATAAATAAATAAATAATAATAATAATGCTTTCAATATATATAACATATAGTATAATTATTAATATGTACTTTATTTATATGTCTTAAGTGTCTACATAATCTAGTATAGTATGCATCATTATAACATAATTATACAAGTAATTAAATAAAGTAGAATAAGTAATTGGTGTTTATTTATGAGCCAATTTCTTTTTGCCTGAAAAGTTTGACTATTATTAATGATAATGTTTGACGGTATTGAAATTATTTTTTAAATATTTATAAGTTGTAAATTTGACTAATTTGACCATCTTAAATTATAATTTAAGCTTTGTCATATATATTTTTTATTTACATATTTTGTAGGATCCACAACATACTATTCACTTATTCATTTAAGACTCGTAACTTATAAGTACTTAAAAATAATTCAAGTCCAACCACTAATGTTATATGTGTGTATATATATATATTAAATGGCTCCACTAGTAATTCAGTAGCTGTTGATAATGCAAAATGAGTTGTTACAATCAAGAATTTGATAGGATTGTTACATACCAACCATGCATAATTCACTGGCAAAATTTCATTCAGTTTTTGAGGTTATATATATATATATATATTGCATTGTAGGGTCTTGAATATTTTTTTTTTTAAAATTAAATTACTCAAGATAGTAAGTGTCACTAATAATGAATAAAAATAATACAAACTTTGAAGGTGGCTCGATTTGATCTCTAGCTAAAGATGCAAAAAAATATAATTATACCATTTTCGGACGGGAAGAACAATGTAAAAAATTAAAAACTATATTTTATGTGATCTAATTATACTCCGAGTAATCATACGTCGAGTATAGCGTCTTTCTGAATCCTAATTCATTTTTTTTTTTTTTTTTGGTGGTGCAATAAATTATAGGTTCAATCTTCTTCTGATTTTGTCCTTGTACAAGGGTACAACAGAGGTCAAATACCAGACAATAATCTATTATATACAGTTTTTTGTCTCTAAACATTCAAGGCTGCAGCAGTCTTGTATCTGTCTGTACTGTCTATTTTACATCTAATTGTTGGCTAAATTAATAAAATCTCTTTTTTGGCTTTTTTTTTTCTTCTTTTCTATCATCATATTTTGTCATTTTTTCATTTATATTGGAAAACACAAAAGCATATTTGAAATGGACATGGGCTTTAATGTTTCTGGTTGCTATTTTTGCCTTTTCTTTTAGGCCACTTGGATAATGGCTCACTTGGTTTAATAATTCATTGAATTATTTTTAATTATAGAACCCACGCGTTACACGATTAACTTTGTGCACTAACAACCCTCCCTCTTCCTCGTTTGGGGTGAATTGTTACATATACTTAAGGTTGAATTCTAACTTTGAGGGCCTCCACCGTTCCTGCCCTGGAGCCTTTGTGGGAGATGTAAATCGCAGGATGTGCCTTAGTAGAGCATGATTGAGAGCTACGTTTTAACTGCGCTTACAAAGGGGCCAAATCCATACCAAAGGTAGGATTCGAACCCCCACATTGCAGCTGCCAGCGAAGTTGAGACTATCTCACTCTTGTCCTTTCAACCATTGAGCTATGCTCTGAGGGTAAATTGTTACATATACTTGTTTATAACTCAAATTACACGGTTAGCTTAGTTTACTATGAATTCTCTTTCTCGCTTAAGAATGAATTGTGCTCTTTCTTATCCGAGATGATTTATTATTATACACACTCGATTATCTTTCACATGTTTCTCATTAAAGGTGAATTTTTAAAGACTCGTTGATATCTATCACTAACAACCCTCTTTTCCATTAGTGGAGTATGGGTTACGTACAATGTTCAACACAATTTGAAATGTTTCTCGTTTTTATATTTAAAATGTTTTGGTAAGGTAAATTCGATAATATTGGATAGTATTAAAGAAAAAATTTGTCCAATAATGTATAGTAACGGATACTGAACACGACCCACGTGTATTAAATACGTAGATTCAAAAGATAAAAATATTTTGAAAAAGAAATTGGAGGGGAAATCAAGAAATTAAATTCTCTACAAGATGTGGCTCAGTTATAACTTGGTCCCAATATGATCTAGCACTTTCAACTAAAACACTATTGGAAGCCCATTGCACGTGATGGGCTGGCCCATCATGTCCAAGCCCTGTGGTGCATGTACACGTGGGTTCCCTTCAACAAATCTTAATAAATTATATGTTCACCAATCATATAATTTCAGTTGGGCCCCAGTCCCCCTTGATTAACCCTGCCTCCAATTTGCCTTGCAACCCATCCCCCACCATGGACATGACACTTGTAGTAGTCACACGTGTGCTAGTGTCAATAATACATCATCATCGTTGTATTGCACTTTGATTAAGTGGTGTCAAACAAGTCGAGTCGACCTAGCTTTACTCTTGCTAACAGAGACTGAAACTAAGCCTTGCCCAGTCCATGTTTGGAAGAGATGAAGTGCCAATAATATTACCATTTCATGAACGTAATAATTTTTAAAAGTGAAATCTTTAAAACGATAAATATATATTATCTTCAAAAAAGAATTGTGTCAAAACAATTTGGCAATTTATGTGGATAAGGATAAGAAAAAAGTAGCAAATAATGAGTAACGAATGAATAAGAACATATTTGATACGTAATACTAAACAATATTAAAAGTGATAGTGCACAAAAATTGAACTATTTTTCTTCTTTAATCTTGTTCGATAACGTAGTTGGACCCAATAGACATATCATGAATTTACAATACAAGTGAGACACAGAGAGTAGGGTGCTTTAGTTAAAAGTAAATAAAGTGAGTAAAGGAGAAGAAAAAGAGAAAGGTGGAGAGAATATTTGGTGATCCCAAGAAGATTGTAATGCAACCGTATTAACATGAGCAGCTTTTGTTTTTGTTAGAAAAGAAGAGATCATGTGCTAACGGGAATAAAATCTTTTAGCAGTTGAATTGTCAAATTATATTTCTTTTTAATTTATATCAACTGGATTTTGCTTAAATAACTCAAGAGCTAGCATGAATTCACTTTACTTTGCCTCGTTATGGCCGTGTGACGAGTATAATTCAACATAGCATGATACACTTCAAAAATAGTCCGAAACTTTAAAAACTGTTCATCGCCTAACATAGCACAAGCTGTATCCAATGACAACTAAAACTCATTGAAAAATAAGGTCGTAATATCACAAACACACCACCACCACCACAACTACCGCGTTTTTCTCGACAAATATTTTTTATGTCACTAAGTTTGAATCAATAGTATTGTCGAATCTACAGGAAGACCTATAGCTCTTAGCCATTTTGCCTCACATTGTACTAGATCAAGAAAATATAGGTCTTGCATAAAGAAAATGAGTGAAAGCAACAAAAATTACAGGTGAAATTGGAGCTGCAGCAAACAATTAACTCATTCTAGTTTTTTGACCAGTTATATGGATATAAATCACATTAAACCTTACAAAATCTTGTTGATTTTTGTTTTACAAACTAAAGAAATCAAACACGATCAATTTCCAATGCTTCCCTATGTCAACTCCGGAGTATAAATTATAAATAACTACTCAAATTTGAGGGGAAACATCTATTCGGATGAGTGAACGACTGTCAAAATCTTTAGCTGTTCCCACACAACGTAGTTCATCCAGATATTGAATATAATCTTTTGTGGAATGGACCAAAGCATTTCCCCGAGGTAGCATCCCCATTCAACATTACGTTTTCAAAGGAGCCTTCTTCACTCTGTCAGATATTCGAGCAGGAGCATTCGAATGTGATTTAAACCGTCCTCTACCTTCCCCATCATCCTTCTCCTGCAAATAGCAAGTCACTGGTTAATACTTTCTCGAGGATTTTCATTCCATGCAGTGGTTAAAAAATAGACAACTTCAGTGTCTTTGCACCATAATACTTCATGTATATCAGATAGATACGTTGCAGCCGAATATTAACACACACACACACACACATATATATAGTGCTGAAATATTGATTGCACAATTAAAAAAATAACATGTACAAAAGTAAATATATTTAATTAGGCTCACAAGCACGCAAACCCAGTATTCTTGAGCTTGAGCTTAATTCACGTGATATTCGAGTGGCTCCAGCTCAAGTAGCTCCCATATAACCTTACCTCATTCCTAACCAGCACAACCCCAACTAAAATCTTACAGGTACAGTCCAAAACCATACATAAAATTCATACCAGACAAAAAAGAATATTTAATGAGAGAAAAATAAAATCACAACGTTTGTGCAAAAATCTCGTCAATGTGAAAAAAATCTCAATCTTCATCCAACTACAATCAATTGAAATGAGATTGAAAACAAGAAATTATTTGGAAAGTTGTTACAAGGGAAATCATTGTCTTCTATTTTAATTTAGTCCTTACATTAAGGCTGACAGCAGACTTCATAGTAAAATGTTACCATGAATCCCGGCTCTTGATATTAACATATTTTGAAGTAGATTGGAAACATCAAGGTTTTTCATAATTCCAAGAAAATTGGAAAGGGACATTTAAATGCAAACTTGCATTTCCCTTATCATTGTGTCGAGCTACTCTCCTATTGTAAATAGGTTGTGCGAGTTATAAAACTCAGAACAGCCCAAGCAGTGTGATAGGAAATGGTGACCCATCAGTGCAAACCATTATGGGAGAGTCAACTTGACTGGATTACAAGTGAACTGGTCAAAAGACGGCTAGCCCCGCCAGGTTTTAAATAAGCCAATTACCCAGTTTTGTTAAACAGGACTGTTCCTGAATTACTCCAGATATTCTGCTGCTAGGTCTCTTTCTTGAGACGTTTAGTTTATCCTCACACAACGTTGCCATTGACGCTCTGATCAAACTATTAATATAGTGTATGAAAATTACAATGACAGAAAAAATCTATTACCATCTTCTCATTATTTTCAAATATTTTTCAATGTATACTCATATAAAATTAAAGAGTTCCTACATTTGGCCCGTAATGTATGAATTTAATAACCAAACAAGGATGCTTTAAGGAAAGTTTTTGCTAACGTTTCCATTAATCAACATAATCATCTTATGAATTTGTTATGTATAGAGAGACGAATTTTTAGCAAACATGAACCTAATTTCTCAAAGGAAAAAAGTCTTTACATGAGAAAATTGAGAATACATACAACGTAAGAAGAATAAATTCATTATTATTGTGTTCCATGATAAACCACTAAAAACGTGTACTGTCTCATAAAGAAAGTCTTAAGAAAAACAATACAGCTAAATAATTCAAAGAGATCAGACAGTAAAATTTGAACATACTTGTACAATTCTCTAGCAGGTGACCCACCGTTCAAAGAAAAACTATGGTTTGCTTATAAATCTTCTGTATCAAGTCCCCAACTAGCTTAGCCGTTCAACTTACCTTCCCAATTGGAACCCCCCTCCCCCACCCCCACCCCCACCCCCACCCCCACCCCCACCCCCCTCTCCCTTTTCATGAAATAAATTGTAATATAAACTTGGCTAATTCCTTTAAAATATTGGGATCTTTTTTTCTTGAGCTCTTCTCCATGAACATTTCCCCCCATATATTCAACCCCCCATATCTCAATTGATATACACACACACACGAGACTCTATCATGCTTCCAATTTGTGAAACAATTTCTATTTTCAACTCATTTCAATCAACATAAAGGATAATTTCTGAAACAGTCGAAACACAGGAAGGACTCACAGCCAGATGGACCAAAAAAGCTTAATTTTTAGCTCCTGTTTTATCTCAAACATGTGCTCATTATGAGACAAGAAAAAAGTGTATTCAAGAGAGAAAATGCCTAGCGTACCTTTTTCTTAACAATCTGTACTACATCCTCGTCCAGGAGACCATGACTAAGGCCACAGTGTTGTGGGTAGTGCCTTGCACTTGTGCCCCAAACCAACACGTACTTCACATCCTTTATGAGGCTCCGATGAATGTGGTTACAAAAATCTTCAACTGTGCAGCCACCTCTACCCTAAAATAAAATCCAAATTTTTAACTCAAAAAAATATATCAATTAAAATAAAGAAAGGAAACAGAATTCTGCCATCCTAACATCAAAAACCAAAATTTATGCCATCAATATATGTCAATGGGGAAGCAGAAGGAACATAAATTCTTATAAAAACAGCTCCCAAACAAATTTGCCTTCACACAGATATGCATGCACAAGTATTGTATGACTCAGAAACATACAGCAGAGAGGACCACAGGGTCACCAAAGTCTGGTTGCTGGCCCTGAGGTTTGGTATAAACTCTGACAAGACCCATCTCCTCCCACATTTTTGCTAGCAGCCGGTCCAGATTCAGCTGTTCAAGCAACATAATGACACAACATCAACTTAGTTGGAAAATTTGTATCTACAAATGCAATTAAGTCGTATCAATCTCCTAATTAATGTTTGAGTGAGCACTAGAAAAATATGGAAATAAACTTTTCAACAATAAGCAACAAATAGTAAGTTACAACTCAGGTACTTTAAGACATGGAAGTGTGTTTAAAAATGTCAAACTTACCCTTAAGTTGCAACTAATGACAATTGAATTTGGCTGTCGTGCTAATCTGTCCACATCATCAATACCAACGACATCTATTTTGTTGTAGACATAGATACACTTCATGTATTTACGATTTCCCTCAATTACATCAATAAGATCATCCACTGTGGCATCTTCACGAAATAAAACCTGACAATTTATTGTGGATAACAAAGTTGCTCAGAGAAATCTTGGCTGGGCAATATGAAGTCTTCATATGCAATAACTTACCCTAGTAGAAATAAGCTACCAGCAGAATCAGAGCATTATAAGAGCTAAAACATTACAGAGAGACTCCTAGCATTTTCTTGTTTGTCTGAGCTTAAACAAGTTAATTGTAAATAACTTTATTGTTTTACATATAAATATTACTTTTTTGAACAGTTGGGTAAACTGTACTTAGAAATAGTTTCATATTTGACAAACTAGTTACTTACAAGTAGAGTTAAAATATCAAATAACCAGAAAAGACAACATGATGTCATAGGTAATAAAGTAGCTAATACCATTTTCCGTCAAATTTTATTGAAATTATATTTTAAGAGATTAAAAGTATTTATCACTTTAAAAAGTTCATTTTTTAAATAACAAAATTCCAAAACATATAATATCCTAACCTATACTAAAAGAACCAAAAATAGAGTACTATCCATCAATATTTCGTCCAAAACGATGCCGTTTTGACAGCAACTGTTCATTCTTTTTTCGTTTGCTCCTGTCAATGCAAAATGACGTTGTTTGGTGTTTCCTGTTTTTCTTTTTCTTTTCTCTGCCACTTCTCTCCCCCCAACTGGCTCTCCATTTCTCTCTCCCAACTTGCTCTCCCCAATTTCCTGGAAGAACCCTACCCTCCCCAAATCTTCCCCATCCAAATCTCTAACCAAATTTCGCTAATCTATAGAACCTCCGGGGATTGCAATGTAGATGTCGATCGCTGATCTGGCTGCCGTGTTCTCTCCTTTCTTAGGTAATTGTTTCTCTCTCCATGCATTCTCTCTCATGTGTGTCTCTATTTCGCGTGAAAGATGTCCAAGACCCAATTTCCAAACCCTAAGTCCAGCGATTACAATCTAGATGTTGATCGACAATCTGGTCGCCGTTTTTCTCTCCTTTCTTAGGTAATCATTTCTCTCTCCACGCCTTCATTTTTTTTTTTGTTGGTTTCTTTATATTGAGCATTTGCTTAACATTGTGATCACGTTTTGTTTTAGATGGGAAGTCTGTTCTGGAAAGGAACACTGCTGAACATGAACTAACGATTTTCAGCTCGGTAGCAATTGTAATAACACTATTCATAATACAGGACCATAAAGTTTTCTTGTAAAATCCTTTATTTGGCAACATATTTGGGCTATATGAGAAGTTTCTTCTACATTCAATATATGCTATTCATGGCAAAACTTGGTTGCTCCGTGCTAATTATGTTTTCCTCATGAACTGTTCTTTTTACAAGCACAAAAAATTCAAATAAAGGTGAGCTTTAGGATTTTGAACTTATTTCATGATCTGCCAATGTAGTCTTATTTCATGAATTGCAGACTTCTAGAACAAACACCCATTGCACAGAAGAAATGAAAAGCTATTAGCAATATTCTGCATTCTGAAAGAGTTTTTAATCTTCTGTTAAGAGAAGAAAAATTATGTAAGGCCCCGGAGAATGAAAAAGCTAGTGGTTGGATTAGTATATCACTCGCTGACATTATGAAGTTGGTAAGTCCATTTCTGTGATTGTATTCAATCCTTACTCAAAACTATGTGACTAAAGATTCTAGTAGTTTGGATTTTTTGACATTTAGAAAGATTTTTTTTTTCACAAGAAAAATGATGAAATTGATGTATCTTTTCGTGTAAAATTGAGCACTATAAAATAAAAAGATAAATCACACACATTCTTTATTGTTAGTTCGTTAGCGCAATTATATAGCATCACATATATGTGTAGTTCATGTAGAATATTTTGCCGCAGTGAACTGCATATACATGATCATGGAGCATAATGAAATTGACTAGGAAAATTCCCCAAAACTTTCTTCTATTAATTCTTATCTTACCCTCTACAGATAAGACTTATATATTAATTTCTTTTATGTAACTACTGAAAAAAATTCAATTCCTGTACACCAGCATATGCTGTGCTTTTGTAAATTTCAGGACCTACTACAACAAAAGAAAGCACTATTCTTCCATACTTCTTTTCAGCCACTGGCACCATTATGTACTTTTTTAGGTAATGCCACAAGTTTTCTAATTTTTTTTTATAGACTTAAGCTTAAGAGATGCAGCAAAGTATATCTTTTACATTTTCTCCCTCCATTCCAAGTACTATATGCCACGTAATAAACTTTTTGACTATCTGTGTATGCTTTATTTTCAGAATTATTGTATAGATCGAGAGACTTCTCTTTTGCTCTTTTTATAAATAATTTAACCTACAACTTCAAAAAAAAAAAAAAAAAAAAAAAAATTACCTACAATCACCAATGCATACCATACTTCCCTAAATTTCAGGGCCAACCTCAAGAAAACCATATTGCAACCCATACCTTTTATCAGTCACTGTTACTATTCTTTCTTTTCTCTATTATTAAGTACAGTACAAATGTCCCATCTTTTTATCCTTTCTGTACTTAACTCTAAAAGGTACAGAAATATATCTTTTACTGATTAATTACTTTTTTGCCTATCTGTATATACTTGCAATTTGGTTCTTAATTCTTTGAATATGTCGATAAATTTTACTTCCCCGTGATATGTGTTTTTGCTTGTGTTTCTTCATATTAATCAGTTGTAGTTAGTTACTTCATTTGAGCTCGCGATCTATTCCTCCATTAAGTATATCTTATATTGCTTATATGTGCTCTCAATGTATATTTATTGGATTTCAATCAGCACTTCAGTTTTTTAATTTTTTGTTTCGTAAATTTTGTAACGCTATTATATACCCAACTACAGCTGCAACATGTGCATTTCACAAGCCTCAACTAGTTTGAAATTAAAGTCACGGTTTAAGGTTACTTAGAGAAAATTAAGAAATAATGGAGTGCCTTAGAGCAGAAATACAGCACCAAGATCCCCTGGAGTGAACCCCTTGCCAGACGAGCATGGTGGATGGTAAATTGTGGGACCTAGTTCTAAGTTCTAAGTCTAACCACACAGGGACTAGAAGATTTAAAATTCACTATAGAAGCTCACTCAATATCATATTTGCTGACAGATAATTTAGTATGAGTGGAACATGAAATACTATGTGTTGCCTGCAAAATTGATATACCTTGACTCTGTCCGCAAATATTTCCAAAGTTTTCAAAATAATTATAGAACCTCATATATACCTCGTGAATGTAGGGGTGTAAATATTATGTATTGCTGCATACAGCAATATTGATGTTGATGCCAAATGTGTCATTACTAACATTTGCAACACAAAAAGCAAACTTTTCCTTGTCTGTGAAAGAGTATTCCATTTCTTTATTTTACTTTGTGTTATGATGAATTCGAAGATCATATCTCAGAAGCAGACACTTAAAGATGGGAACTGGACATCACCACACTTGAATGAATTGTGAAATTATGCGGAGAGAAAGAGAGTACCTCTGCATTGTGAATCTTGTATTCATGTAATATCTGATAGCAAAGCTTCTCATCCACATGAGTTAATTGTAAGGTGCTGTTGAAAGAAATTCCCCCAGTTTTTTTCTTCTTAAAGTATATCTGTTGGGAAACAACATTACAAATCATGATGCAAAAGATCCAGAAATCAAAGTTTAGTTCCAGATTTTGGTAAGGAGAACAAAAACTATATGCCCTCCTTTTCAAACTGAATGCCATTCTTTCAATTTTGAGTTTTCTCAAATAATGTTCACTTCTCAAATTGTATGCAAAAATAAAATTTACTACTATGCAAGCTTATATTTAAATCATGGTGCTACTAAGCAAACAAGAATGTGGAAAAAATACAAGAAAACAAAAATACTCATACAGGCAATGATCTATGGAAGAATACATTACCTGAGGTGGTCTTTTGTTTAGTCGCAAGCCCACAGCTTCAAGCTCCTTTGTCAATATTTGTCGATGTCCTTCACTCTGAAATTTTCCTCAGTTGGTCAACAGCCCAAGGGAAAATATTTAACTACACTCAACATAACCACAAACTTGGATATAGCATAATCATCTCGGTGCAAATTGCTAATAGCAAATGATGGTAACAAATGCTGAAATTGTACCACCAAGTTCCTAAAATTTATGAAACGTTATTATCAATTTTTTTCTTTTTTTCTTTTTTGTTTGTTTTTGTGCTTTATTTAATAGGATGTTACATAACAGATTACTGTAATTGAGCCTGAACAGGACATAATTGCATCAGCATAATCAAACAGCCAAGGGAATGTAAATAACTTCTTTCTGAATAGGTGAACTTTAACAGCCAAATAAGATACCATGCTGAAATTATAATAGTCAACGTCCATAGTGTTGCTTATCACTTATCAGAATAAGCATTGTGTGTTATAGATATGCTTTTATGGGAACAAACATGCAGATTATAGACAGCTGTAGAAAGATTATCAGTGTCTGATTCTTCCTTGCTCATCACTGCATGTCGACACACCCATTGAGGTATACACAGGTAAGAATAGTCTGTATGTGTGAGTTTACCAATTCTAAACAATGTGATGTGTGAATTCAAAACTAGGAACAATGGAAATTTTTTTGAAGAAGCACAAAACAACTGTAAACATGGAAAAACAGAGACCATTATTTGCTAAAAAAGCCACTGAACTACAAGTTCCTACAATTACAGCTGAAAGAGTAACACATACTTTTGAAGCATCCAGAACCATCAACACAATATCCGAAGATTTGGAAACAGCAATCACCTGAGAATAAAATTGAAAGGTTCCTATCAGTTTTTTATCCCATCTTCACATTGTCCAAACTCACCAGGCAAGTGGTAGCTTAAGAGGTTATTACAGTTCAAATGCTTTACCTGCCTACCACGCCCCTTGCCTTCAGATGCACCTTCGATGATTCCAGGAAGATCAAGCAACTGGATTTTAGTATCATTATAATGAATAATACCAGGGATGCAGGTAAGCGTGGTGAACTCATATGATGCAGCTTCTGAGTGCGTTCCAGTTAACATTGTCAAAAGTGTCGATTTTCCAACGCTGTAAAAGATTAAAAAAAAAGACCACAAGTTTTTCCTTGGATACAATATTCATAACACAGACAAAGGAGAAGATGCAGGTGAATAACACAGCCTTCCTTTTGGAAGTTCAGATGCATTATAAAGATCAGCATGCTGCATTTTACACTTGCAACATGGAAGCATCATATCTAGTTTGCAAAATATAGCCTATCACTTCTCCCGGTAGAAAATAAATGCAATGGATGGAGTGGATTGCGTCCCCGTTAATGTTGTCAATGCCTCACACATGAGCTAGAAACAAGTGCAAGTTCATATCAAGTTACTAGCTAAGGCCCACCTAAACCCACCATCATGTTAAGATTCAAAATCCATTCCCACTTGCTCAAGAAAATCTCCCTTAACCATCCCATCTATTTTCTCGGTGATAAATATTACTGGATATGCATAGTCTAAAGTAATAAAATGGCAAACCTGGGAAATCCTATTAGTGCAACACGTCCATGGCCAAATTTTGTAACTTCAAACCCCTCTCCAGCTCCACTAGAACCCTAATGCAGCAGTGAAGAATGATCAAGATACAACAATACTTATGCAGAAATACGAAATAGTCATTGCAATCAAATATGAGATTGCAATTGGGGTTAACAGGAGGAAAATTAAAGGGTTCAAACTTCAAAGTCCCAACAAGTAACATGACCGTGCATTAAAAAAGTTCATAATCCTGAGAAACAAGGACTACTAAAAACACCAACATCAATACGAGTTATCAGATCAACCACAAAAGGAATCTAAAAGTTGCGTACTTTGGGGGGCTCCAATAATTGTGTCCTCAACTTTGCTATCTTTGCCTTGAGCTGACCCAGATGATATTCTGTTTCGACAGGAAGCAGATACAAATTAATACTGTGAACAGACCTAAAGAAGCAAAATTCTTCAACCAGGTAAATAATATAAAGAACACAGTGCATCAGAAACTCTGAAATATTAGGGGAAAGGAAGCCAAGCAGGGTATCTACAAAGCTGAGCTAAGTTTACTACATAGAATAGAAATATGATCTACATACATAGTTAATAAAAAAAAGTAATTATCGACAAGAGAAATTTCTACCACTAAGTTTGCCACCATAAGATCGAGGCTATGACATCAGAATTGGTGAACAGTTATATGGTCCTAACTCCTTGTTGCTAAATGCTGCCTAAGCATTCTCATCCTAAGTCCGGGTAAAGTAGAAAATGTAATTACTACTGCTCTAGATGAAAAAGAAAAATGCAACCAATAATGATCAACAGAAAAAAGAGAAAAACTTGCACAAGACATAGTGATTAAAGTGCATCTTACCAGTGGCTTTATTTTTCTGGGTCCGAGCCATCTCGGCTTCAATTTCTTTGATCTTTTCTATAATCCCCATGGTTCCTTAAAATTTATCTGAAATTATTTAGAACAAGATATATTATTTCAAATAGGAATAACAAATAACTGCCCCGATTAATGAACTGGCATGTCGAAAAAGAAATCACCCAAACACTCGTTGATTATATTGACGAAAGCTAAATGGTTTGAATCAATGGTCGACAAGCAACAATTTTTTTCTCTTAAATAAAGCTAAATTTGTTTGTTCTATGCAAATTCAAGTAAAAAATTATGAAAAAAATTATACATAGCATTATGCATATATCCTTATGTGTATGTGTTTGGAGACAGAGGGGCGGGGGGAGGAGGGTAAGAGAGAGAGAGAGAGAGAGAGGTTTGCTGATTACTCGATGAAGTATCCAGATGCTACTGTGAACTAGATGGGAGAAAGTGGAAGGAACGTCTCTATATTCACATATGTAGGGCTGCAGAGGAGAGTGTGTGTTTCTGCCAGAAAGGGCAAAAAAGGGAGTAAAAGCGTGTTCTAAAATGGTGTATTGTGCAGGGTAGGATATTGGTGGTTCGATTCAAGTTTCTTAAAAATCGGTTGTCATTTGAAATTGAGAAAATGAAACCATTGGTTATATGAGAAGAAAAAGAACAGAACCGATGCTATTGTGAGCTAGACAGAAATATAGTAGGACGGTAAAAGAACAAAACCAATGCTATTGTGAACTAGACAGAAATATAGTAGGACGGTTAAAAAAAAGATAACGCGAACAATTTGTATATATTTTTTAATAAAATTAAATTATACATTTTACAAACATTGCTTTTCAAACATTAGGGAGATATTATGATGTCACATTATCCACTTTGTTAAAAATTATTGGTTCGCAAAGAACAAAATATATTTTATTTTTAATAATGAGATCGACTATGTAAATTAATTTTTATGTCATCCGTTAAAAATGGACATACGCGTAGAAAAGCATTTGAGCATGTCGTATATTTTTATCCATCCTCTTTGCTGATTAGCTCAATTCATATTTTTATCAATCAATTGTAATAATCTAATATATCAAATTTTAGATAATTTTGCACACTATAGGAGATAGGGGTGTCGAAACGAAACCAGACGGGCATGTGAAAACAGAGCCCAGGCACGACTCATTTCTACAAACAGGCCCAAGGCCAAGGGAGATGGTCAAGGGGCAAGTTTATTTCCATGAATGAACAGTCAAGCTATGAAACCAAAACAAATGGCAACTTGATATAACTCCAGCCTAAAAACAACACAAGTTATCGTAGTCCACAAACTATTATTCGTCCACAAAACGCCCAGCAATCAACAAGATAATAGACAGTTACACAACTCATGACAGTACTACCATCCTTGTTCCTAAATTAGACAACTAAAATCTGGTATGTACAGTACTACGAGAAGCCTGAACTTATTCATGTACACTACTTCTATCGCTACCAGTGTGTCCAGCAAACTTGCTTGCACTGAAGCTCGGAGGAACCTGTGATTGCATTTCAGCCAGTTCTCTCACTCGTAACAGAATTGGAGCAGGGATGGGGATTGAAGCATGCTTACGGGAACTCTGCACCTGCATCTGTAATCAAAGTGATAAACTCCACTTAATGGAACACTAAAAAAATGATGTTCTAAAGAAGCGAAATTAAGATTTGAGGCATGGTTGCAGGACATTATCCAGCAAAGCAAGGAACTGTAAATCTGAAATGATAACAGTACATAAAAACTAAAATGAGAATGTTTTGCAGTATACGGGTGAAAAAGAGTTCCAAGTAATTATATCTTTAGAAATTTAACAAAGAATCTGTGTTGTGGTATAAAACGTGAATGTACATGACAAATCCCCCCCACCCCCCCACCCCCCACCTCTCCCTCCCCTTTCCAGAAAAAATAATGACAATAATCTTTCTTTCTCACTCCTGCAACAAAATTTAAGCTTCAAAAATAGAAATCTGAATTAACAGGAAACCCAAATGACAGAGAAAAACACATGGCAACTACGACATATATACCACTTCAAGGGAACATGATCAGAAATCAACACTACTAGCACCGTGAAAAATCCGTAATGGACTGTCACTACCAAGACCAGTCCAGACTTGAAAAGCGCATTAACACTGGGTAAAAATTAACTCCTCCAAGCGTTTTCATGCTATGATGATCTATGTCTACCTATTGCACGATTTACTTGTGTGATGTGAAATGACAAAGTCAATTCATAAAAGAGTCCTTGGTGACTGAACTTCAAACCTCCCACCGAATATTAAGAAAGAATAAGCAAAGAAGCATACAGTGTTCATGCATATTAGCAGCATAATCATACTTCAAATTAGCAAATATCTTCTTTCCATCAACTTCAAGCCCAGGGTTTCATGTATTGGGGTGTGTGCGTGCATATTGGGGGGTGGAGAGGAACTAAAAGCATAAGGTGACTGTAAAAGGAATATTTTGCTCACCCCCTTTTCAGCTGGCAACTGAACAAAACTAGCTCTTAGCAGATTCCTCCACTTGTCCTGCAAAATCATAATATGTTTTCAACTCTTATAGAAAATTACTAAGTTTAATGGCATACCTAAACTTCCAGTGGAGTCTAAGCCTGCTTTGACTTGATTAATTATACAATACTTGAATACCTACCTTGAGGTCAACTGAAGTTCGATAAGAATACGATGCGAAGGCAAGGCGTTTAATCTCAGACCATCTCCCAGCACCATATTTGGCCACCCCTTCAACTAGCTTAACAACCTCACTTAGAGTCCAAGGTCGGTGATGTTTCCTCCTCATTCTTCCACTTGCAGCAGGCATAGTTACCACGTCATCATCTGAATTATTCTCATACGACTCCAAGTTTTTCAGCTCCTTCTCCAGCTCAACTTTCCTTTCATTATACAGCTTATCGGATGAAGTAACAGGCTAGGCACATAAAAGCTTCCATCAGCAATGGAGAACGTGTCTTCATTTCTTTTGAACTCTTGTTATTAAAAACTTGAAATGAAGATGCGATGCTACCCTCGACAGAGAGACTCACAATCATATTAAAAAAACTAAACCCCTTCAAGAAGAAACCCTTCTACAAGATAAATTTTATGATCATTCAACATGCAACTCAACTCATCGTGTAGTTCTTTAGTTTAGAAACCTAGGAGCTACAATTAAAGTAGTATGGATTAAAGATGTGTTGACTAGTGTCAGGTAGCAACTACCGTCAAACTTCTACATACTATATGTTTATATCTAAAAGAATGTCAACCACAATATAACATGTTCAGTGCCAGTACATATCCCTATGTTCCATCAAGAGTATTTCGAAATAGAATAACACCTTACATTAGTTACATTTTGGCTTAACAACAGATCATTCTTCAACACTAAATAAATTATAATGCTAATGAAGACAGGAAATGCCTTCATGTTTCAACAGATTCCAAATGGAGAGTTAAAAGGGAGCAGAAGCCGAAGCAGCATTTAAAACGAATTTGTGCCCTTGGCAAAAGAAGGGAAAGAACTCACTCAACTTGCTCCACCCACAACAGGAATAAATGCAAAAACAAAGAGAGGTTAACTACCAAAAATAATTATAACCAAGAAGAAAAAGGAAAGGGGTTCTGCTCATAGTGTCAATTGACTTTATGAACTAGGGGTGTTCTTTGTTCAAATTAATGCGATTCAAAAGTATTTAAATAGACCACAGAAAACGTAGTTAATATTCCATATTGTCAAACGCACACGCGTATAACTAAGAAGGTACTATTTCATGTTACCACGAGGGTCATAAAGTTTTCCCTTGGACGGCTCCGCCGAATCCGAGAAACATATGGAACCTGAACTCCAGAACCTCCAAACGAGTCTCGCCTTATGAGCCATCTTCTATCTAATCCAACTTTTTGAACAGGTGTTACACAAACATTAGTGGATGGCTGACCATACACATGGTGTCCAACTGAGGATATTAACTTTGCACATGAATCCCTTGATTCTCCTTCTGAAAGTTCTTCAATATATCGTCTGGTAGGCTTCCTGACTCTTTTTGTTGCTCTTTGCTCCGTGTTAGCATCTTCACTTCCATAATTATCCACCATTGAATAATTCTGCGATCCCATGCCAGTAGCATTTGAGTGGTTTTCCGTTTGGTTATCATGGCAATTTGGTGGACTTTCAAGGTTCTCGCTCCTAGATCCAACTTCAGGATCCATCGAAATATTGTGTTCTGCTCTATTACAGGTTTCTTCTTTACCTTTCTTTACCACACCATTGTCTTTGATCACCAAAGTTGTGGTTGAGAAATCACTTGAATTGGTCAATCCCATTACTATCCTCCTCTTGAGCCATTGCTTGTCCTTGACAGAAGTTTCCCTTCCAAAAGTTGCTTTGAAAGTCTCCTGAAGTTCTTTAACTGTAAGATTATCCAGGTGTATCTCACCTTTCAACATAGAAAAGTCAGGCTTTGAACTAGTACCAACGGCAGAAGTGGAGGTTCCATTCTCGACCAATCCATTGGAAGGTTTTGAGGATCCCTCAAGTTGGATACTGCCATAATCTGCAGTTGGAGCCAACAGAGAAATGCTTTGCTGCACAGTACATTCGAAGTAGATCTTCTCATCAGTGAAAAAAGTGGAGACAATCTTCCAATTCAATGTGGAACAGGATCTCTTATATAAAATAATGTTTTAACGAGCGGGAGGGATAAAAAAAACTAAATTGTAGTATTTTAAAACATCACATAAAAGACCAAATGAAATACCTCAGGTTGAACATTTACTTTCTCAAAATCAGCTACAGGGTTGGGTGGCACATTTGGGTTTTCCGCATCAAGTTTTACAATATCAAGTGGTAAACCTGTCATACAACAAGTCTAAGAAAGACAGAAAGCGACAAAAAAACAAATAAAAGCGTGATATGTTTTAGTGTTGAAGGAAGAGAGGAACCAAATTAAGAAGAGGTCCAAAACTGAAGCATCAAATGAAGGATTTTTGTTCTTTTGGAACATAGAAAGCATTCAAAGATGAAATTTTTCAAAGGATACAAATCTGAAAACCAAGGAAAAATAAAGCAAAAAGAAGCTGAGAATTTTCACTCAGAGACAAGGTAGCATGGTAAAATATAAGTATATGACTCAGCGAGAATGAATTACAGTAAATGACCTGCTGAGTCGTTTAAGTGATTTTAATTAAAGAACATGCATCGTTTATGCTACAATAATCACGATTTCAATGTTACATAGTAAAACACATAAACATAAATAAAAACAAGACAAATTTTCTACTAGTGACCTTCTGATGCTTTGAACTGAAGTTCATCCAGATCATGTCCGCAATTTGTATTGCATTCCACAGTTTGTCCAGAGTTTGAAACAAATCTATTTTCGCTCTTGTTATCTTCAAGCAAGTCCTCTACTGCCATAACTTCATCCTCAGTCGCAGGCACTAATCTCCCATTACCATCAACCTAAATAGTAGGTGATGATCACAATAAATTTTTACTCAAGAAACAAGAAACAAGAAACAGTCAAATTTCCATCCCCAAAAAAGCAAGAGTTATCATATCTCCTCATACTGTCCATGACAATTCATCGTGATTTTTGCTCACAAGGACTCCTAACTTAAAGAGCTCTATTTGCATCTACTAGTAGATCAACTCAAATATTAATTTAAGTTTCTTCTATACTTTAGTAGTATGAGATTACTAAATGCAGACTGTAAAATCTCATTATATTCATTCTCTCACTACCACTACGATAGTCCAATCTACTTTCTCACAGATATACACAAAAAACAGGATGAAGAGTTGCTTGATCAACACAAAAGCATGGTTAGCAACCAAAAGAAAACCAACATACTCAACCTTCCATATTACAATCAATCAAGCGATCACTGATTTCTTAAAGAATTACAGTAACAAAACCTGCAGTTTATAGGTTAGGATATTGCATAGCCATGTTTATCTTCTTTAATCTCAGCAAATTCAAAATTATCCCAATCTCTTATCCTTGTCGAAAGCAAGGTAGGGGAGAAGAAACAGAAAAGAAGCATGCACAACCATCTAATATATGCATATTCCAGATAACAATTATAATCCATGTTTTATTTATTAGGGTATTTCAATAAATAATCAGTACCACACCACTGGTCATCGCCTACTGATATTGGATACCATCTGTCCATATATAGAAATTACCTCCTCGTGTACAAGTGTATTTATGGAGATACTCATGCGTAGATTGACTTTGTTTATTTAATCATTTCCTTATAGAGAAGAGTCACGCACTCCTACCTAGTACATATGTCAACACGCAACTATTGGTTCACTCAGAAAAAAATTCAAAGGTAATTTAGCAAGTCTAACAACTTAGAAGCATGTTCAACAACCAAGCACATAAAAATTCGGGCATCAAAGGATCCTAAAGAAATAGCCGTAACCTTACCAAATAAAATTGAATTACTACATTAGCATTCATTCAGAGTATCAAAGTTCAATTTCACCACTAAAAAGTAATAAAATTATCTTACAAAATATGTGGATTATAAATGTCAATTATAATCTGAATTTGCGCAAAGTGGTATACCCGAACAAGCTGGTATACAACAGGATCAGAAATCTTTTGCAGGGAGGTTGGAGTGGGCTTATTTATTGCGGCCCCACTATCTTCAACTTTAGCTTCCTCATTTCCCACAACATCAACTAATGTTTCCATTTCAAAATCCAGCACATGCAACTCATGAACACTAACTGAAAACCAAAAACAGAAAAAAAAAAAAAAAAAAAAAAAAAAAAAAAAAAAAAAAGCCACAAATTTGTCTCCAATGACGTCAATTTTTACAGTTCAAAATCCCACAAACGAAAATTCATTCAAAACATGCATTAAAAATTTCCAATAAATAAAATTAATCAGTTCCAATCGTGACTGAACACCAAAATACAATTAAATTGAAGGGTAAAACAGTAATTTACCTCACCACGGCATGCAATTGAAATCGTGATTTGCCAAAAACTGATGGGTAGTGGAATACTCCGGTCCGGTGCGAAAATTAAAATTTTGAAAGTGGGAAATCCTAAATTTGAATACTCTTTAATTGATTTAAAGATGCGATTCGAATATATGAGGGCAATTGATAAATTGCGATTGAGATAAACTGGGATGGGAGGATTTTGAATTTAATTTTGCGTTTGGGGATTTCGGTTTTTGAGTTCAGTCTGTCAGTGTGTGTTTTGTTTGCTTTACCAGCACGCTGGGTGTAGTGTACTTTAGTCACGGATTCGAAATATCGAATCAACTTGATTTGAGATTTAGGGAGGAATCCGGTATGCTTCGGGTACGGGAACGAGTAGCGGGTTTATTGGCTCTAAAATGACGGAACTGACCCCGTACAAAATCAATTTTCCTCTTATGACCTATATGCTCTTACATTTGAGTAATGCTACGTGAACCAATACTTGGACCAAAAATTGAATAATCATAAGTAAAATATCTATAGTGTTATTTGAAAAGACACATTTGAAAATTTAAATTGTGTCTTTTCAAAGGACATTTTTGATATTTTTTACCTATGGTTGTCAAATTTTTAGTCCAAGTTTTGGTTCATATAGCATTTTCCATTACATTTTAGGGGTGGAACTTTAATCAGCAAAATCGACCACTCCAAATCGAACCGAATCCTGTTGGATCGGTTTTTATAATATTTTGTTTTGGTTCAATTTTTCTTTAGAGGAACCAAGTCGAGTTGGGTAGCAAAGTGGTTTATTGAAAAATCCAACCAAATCGAGAAAAATAAAAAATATTTAATTTTAATTATAAACTAAGGCTTTGTTTAATTTTGTTTAAAATTTGTTAAAAAACTAAAGTCACAGTCAACAATTAATTTTAAGTACACATTTTATAGAATACAAATAATCTGATTTTAATCAAAATCAAACACACCCTAACCAAAACAAAAAATGTTGCCTCAGCTAAACAAAGGGAATGGAGTTGAATCTATTTCAATTTTTGAGATGTTGAGGAGTTCTTGCTTCTACGGTTTTGTAGAAATGACCAATAGGAGAAAGACTAAATGTCGTAGGCTGCTAGAGACCAGAATAATTGGTGGAAAAATGGAGGAGATTTTTGGAGTTTTATCTAGTGTTTGGTGGAGTTCAAAAGTAGTTTTTAGGAGATTTTAATTAAAAAATGATAAAATATGTGGTTGAAAATGAGTGTGAGAAGAAAAACTATACCAAACATGTGCTTATATTACAAACGATGGAAAGTGATAGTTAAACAAGGGGAGAAGTAGAATTTCTTTTGATTTTTGAAATGTTGAGGAGTTCTTGTATCTAGGGTTATATACAAATGACATATAAGAGAAAGATTAGACGTGGAAACACTCGGAATTGGTAGGAAAAATAGTGAAAATTTTTAGAATAATACTTACATCACAAACAGTAAAAAGATGAACGATATAAGAGAATTGTAGTTTTACATGAAGGAGACACGATTGCCTTCATTTGTCGAAATATATTGGAGATTTTTGGAGTTTATCGTTTTTCAAAAATATTGGTAGAGTAAAGAGTGATACAAGAGAGATTTTAGGTAGAGAAATTTTGATTACTAAGACAATTGAAATTTAACTATTTTGTAGATGTAATTTTGTCAAGTCTTGATAAAGTGACATTTTACCAAGTACATTTGAAAGAGTACATATGTCAATGGCAAGTAGAAAAGGGGCATTTACTCTCATTTTCTCAAAATATACTTATTGACCCAACTATCATACGAACAACGTATCAAACATATCACATGACATCCGTAGTTACTGAAATTTGAAAGCTTATTCTTAGTCGATAAGCTTTTTTCAAGATTTCTTCATTATAAAGAGTAGAATCGGTCAATATTATTCAAGTAATCCCACCTTATACAGACTTGTAGCTTGAGGCCGACACAAATGAAATACATCACAAATCCATTAGAAAAAATTTGGGGCACAACATATTATTATTATACAACATTATGATTCCATTGGAATAGGATTGCTACACATTGACATAATATGACCACTAGATGTGGACAAGAACTTTACTGTTATGATGTAGTATTGAACATAATGATCGTGAACAAAAACAACACCACTCAACAAAATCTGATAGGCAAAAACATAATTTTTCACATCACATATCTACACTAGTTGTATCCTGGCAGCTGACGAGAATTTATGCTACTGCAACCTCTATGTCGGTTGCAGTTAGAGCCGGAGGGATGTATACCTCCTCTTCCTTGGGTGGATGGATCGTGACAAGGTCAGGTAAGGGTGTAACTGGACCCTGCTTGCCTTTTGGGTCCCATTCAAGCATGATCTTCACTTTGATACCAAGAACACCCTGCACCATGTATATAACCAATCAAACTGATAGTTCGGGCGTAGATCAACACTGGGACAGAATTCTCTGGACAACAAAATGATCGACTAAAGGAAGAACAACAAATGAAAAGAAATTCATTTGAACTTGCCTGTCTAAGAAGAACATGCCTCACTGCAGAGTCGATGTACTCTTTCACAGGCTGGCCCGAGGATATCATGTAGCCATCCTTGAACTTCATTGATTTTGCACGTTGAGCTCTAAGCTTTCCGCTAACAATAACCTGAAATTGATAAATAATTATAGTAATCAAGGTTGATGAGTAAACCCTCTAGTGATGAAGGGATGCAAAACAACTATTTCATACCTCACACCCCTTTGCGCCATTCTCCAAACAAATCGTAAAACACCATAGCAGGCCCTGAAGAAGAAAAAGAATTAGTAAATCAAAAAAGTAAATTTCAATTGCAAATGATCTGACCAATTTCTGTATTAGAAATAATTATTTGTGGCATAAATACATTTTATTCTTAGATTTTTTCCCCATGGAGTTTTAATATTTTCACATTTTGTGGGTATTGTTCATCTTTCCCCATTTTTGAGCAGATTAGACTGGACCAGTAAGTAGCAGAAAATATGGAGATCCTCACAGTGAAATCAGGATTCTTTACATAATTTCACATCAACTTTTACCAACTGTTGAGTACCTCCCAGTCCCATCATTAAATAGACCAAGAACATAAACTGAAGACACGTTAAAACACAATTAAAATATACAATAGTTTTCAATAAGCTCTAAGATGAAAAAATCTGTAGGAGAATATTCCAAACTCCATTAACATAAAAGCAGATCATGAAGCCTGACAAACTCCAAATTGTTCAATATTAGCATTGAAGAAAGCCACTTCGATCCATGCTTAATGGGAAAGGATTATCAACGATAAATGCCATCCCTGAGATGATGATCATACAACAAATTGGATATTATTCCAAATATAAAAAATACATAATAGAAGGATCCAGAAAATGATAGAACAAAGAAGAACCAAAATACATGGAAAATTGACACAAATGGTCTCTAACCTATGGCCTATATGTGATTGGTCCCTAACGTTTTGTCTTGGCACAGATGTCCTCAACGGCTCAACCTATGGTTTATGTGTGCAAATGGTACTTTTTTTCACGATTTCCGTCCATTTGACCGTTAAAAAGTCAATTTTTTTTTTTTATCAAAAGTCTTCAATGCCATTACTATTAATTAAATAAATAAAATAAAAACAAAAGAAGACAAAAAGATAAGAAATAACACATCCTACCAAACCAATCCCCACAAGCGTGTTATAAAATATATGGATAAAAAGCGTGTTTGATCATTTGACTATTTAAACAGCTGAAATTATAATTTAAGCACCACCAAACATGTGCTTATACTTATACTGGAGCAAAACACACTTTACACATTTTAGTGTGCATCTGGTCACTCTCCCTTGTGAAGCACACCAATAGCCAATTAAACAATGGGGCGCTTTTTAAAGAATGACGAGGTACACCCTAAAAGGTGTACTTTCTATTTTACTTTAATTCAATACTTGGAGATCTGATTTTATCCCAATCTAAGAAAGGCAGTGGATAGCTACTCTTAAAGAATCGGAAACGATGGTTCACCTTGGTGTCAACCTTTAGAAGAATCAAAAAAGAAGAAATCACACTACAACAGGTAATCTAATTTATAGCATTAATAGATTCACATGGTACTAAAAGAATTGATCTTCTCTTTATGCTCTTATTGAGTGAAAATCAGAATTTGATTTTTAAAACCCTCATTCCATTGCAATTTGATTTTCGGTTTGAAGAACGAATTTGGTTTTCAAACCAACATGCATTTCTAGAAGCTTTGTAAATTGTAATGCTAAACTAAAGAGATATTAAGGTTTTCAAGCACAAAAGTGCGTGGATGAAGTTGTACCTGCATCTTATCTAGGGTTTTGATGTTAATTGGGCAGTGAGTTCAGGTAAAAATATAAAGGATAAGCCTTGAGGCTTTACTCTCTTATTCTAAACTTGCATAAATACTCATCTTTTCAGTATAAATACAGGATTGCTCGGTTATTTGGTTGACATGGTTTCATATGTTGACCTATTTCAGACCCAAACCCAATAAAGGTCAATTCTAAACCAAAAAATAGTAGGTTTCATATCACACTATCAAGTCATCTCAGATGCAGCCTGTCTGGATTTCACTGTTTTTCTGACGCAAAATGTTGCAAAAGAATAATAAAAGGAGAAAAAAATTTCAATATTTGGAAAATTTTCTGAACTCCAAATCTTCCATCTGCAGCATTACTTTGAGAGGAAAGATTTGGGACAATTTCTTTGTATAATATATAAACACATTCCAGCCCAAAAGACTGCCAATAAAATCAGAGAAGCCATCTGGCACAATAGTTAATAACAATCAAAGTTAAAAAATGAGAACATATAGTGACTATGTAGGAGCAATTTGAAAACCCCATTACGTTGGAGCAAGTAAAGGGGCCAACCTCACTCACTAAATTGATTTAAGCATTGATTGGGGTCCCCTTTAATAACAAATCTTTAAGAGGAAAATAAGAATATTAATCAATGCTGCTTCATGTGTATTTGTTATACCTGTAATTTACAGGAATAACTTTTGGGCAACAGGCTGCATTTTGCTACTTGCTAAATAAAAAAGCTGATATATGGTTTGAGTTTCAAGACAATTCAAAGAAACCATCATTTGCATGCCCATACATATGTTAGATATCACACACATTACAGTTAGAGAAAAAAAAATAAAATCTAAATTGAAATATACGCACATTATGTTATCAAACAAAAAGAAATAAGTAGAAAACCTCCGAACGGCAAGCCCTCCAAGAAGCTTGTAGCGTAGCGACTCAGCCTGGGCAATAGCACATAAGCCCCTGTTGTTAACTCTTTCGGCATAAAGCTCAACACTGTTCTCTGGAAACTTGAACCTCTTCTGAACAACAGAGGTCAGTTCTCTAATTCTTCTCCCCTTCTCACCTAACAGAGTCCCCACATTAAACCATCAAATGATTGTTGCAGGTATATTATCCATCAAAATCACGTGAATATATATGCAAACAAATCATTGAACCAACAATTTTTCATCTACTGAGAAGGCCGTGCGTAGGTAATATCACTTATGTAGTTAAATCTATATCATACGAGAATTTCAACTCCATTGTGAGAAATACCGAAGGGGTGTTGTTTCATTTCCTTTCTTGCTTGTGATTTTCTCTACAGCTAAACAACCATGATTCAACTTTCCACATAAAGTATTGTCATCAAAAACATAAAAATTGTTGTTCCCTCTAGTTTCGATATTAAGAGGATGTTCGGTAGAGTTTTTTTTCCCAAAAAATTCATTTTTTGCCTACAATTTTTTATTTTTCAACTTTTTTTACACTACCAAAAAAGTCAAAAAGTAACCAAAAAAAACCCATTTTTTCCCAAAAAAAAAACTCTACCGAACAAGCCCTAATTCTTCCCTCAAATTTTAGAATAACAGTGTCCATGAACCAGGTGATGAATTGAAAATTCCAACCCTTCAGATAAATAAGTACGCAAATAAACAATCAGAAATGTGCATGCATTACTTGAGATTAAGATTTACCAAGAACATTTTGAGTTCGAGTGGCCCTTATGATGATCTCAGTACGCATGGGAGTGACCCTCACCTCTACCCCTGAGTAACCATCTTCCGCCAGCTCTCTCGTCAGCACCTCGTTCAGCTCAGCGAAAAACACTCCATCTGCCACAAACTGCTCCCAAAAAAAAAAGAGAGAAAAGAAAATCACATGTCACTTCCACATTAACATATATTCTTACTGCAAACCCATACATATAACTCTATATACAAAGTACAAACACACAGCATGTGTATATATGTAGAGAGAGGGAGATGAACAGACCTTTCGTTTTTTGCTTATTTGAGTGGCCATCTTTGAAGGGCTATTCTCTGCAATGGGTTATTAGCCTTATCCGGTGGCTGTGGGAAAGATTGGGAATGACGAGGAGATTTTCGAGGTTTTGAGGAGAAAGCAGCGATGATACGCATATATATGGACAGCAGCGATGAGACGCATATATATGGACGTGGTTTGATTAGGGTTTCATCGTATGGGCTAGAATGTTGCGCGGGCCTATGGTTGAAAATGTAGTCCGAACTGACCCATGATGGCCCGGCATCGGCTTGGACCGAGTCTGGATGTCCAATTCCATGACCCATATATACTCAGCCTTTGAATGCCTCTATTTAGAAAAGAAAAAAAAAAAAAGAGAGAGGGGGGACAGACATTGCAGTATTTAGGAGAGAAGACACTGATTAATCTTCTTGACCCAGAATAACAACGAAAATTTTCAGACGAACTAAAAACTTTGATTTGTACTCTTCTTGATCAGAATAATAGCGAACTTTGAAAGTTCAAAATTTTGAACACTGATTACTCGAAGATGTTTGAACTACAGATAGAATTTAAGAGAGAAAAGAGAAGAAGAAATCAAAAAAATTTCTAAATTGATTTGGGAAAGGAATTAGTTGATTGAGAGTCCTATTTATAGGTTTTCTGGTCTCTTTTTTTAAATGTGTTGTTTTTTGGCACGAATCAACCGTTAAGCCAGGAATTCAGATTGAGACGGGATGTAGCATTCCATATCATACCCTTCTGCAGCGATGGTCTACTGGTCTATGACCTTTCAATGTACACAATTGCACTAGAAGTCTAGGACGATCGAATCAATGTCATCGTGCCTAGTCAGTGATTCTACCTAATCACGCACATTCATTTGTTTCGAGTCGTCGATTCTAACCAATCACGGTCATTCAACAACCCATTAGACTATAAACACGTCATGTAGACCTATGTGTATATAGACTACCACTTTACACTCTATTAAGCATTGACCATCCACGTTACACCCTACACTGGTCCACGATCTTTCAATATACACACTCGCACAATTGAGTAAAAAACCGCGTCTCATCAACAATTCTACCCAATCAAATCAATCATCGATTCTGACAAGTCACAATCATTTGACAACTAATTAGACTATTTTAACCCGAGATGTAGACGACACGCCACGTGTACACATAATGCCACTCGAGATGTCCATCCTCCATATTAGACGGTGAACACCTTCCAACCCTTCCTTATTTATCAACCGCGCAATACCCTCCCCACCAAACAAACAATCCAACTTCGTTGCCCCAGTTGCTAGCGGTTCATCCTGGCTCCCAACACGGGAACATCCTTCTTTGTTTAGTGGTAACTTCAAGCAAAGTTTGGATAATTCAATAGGAACTATAGTGCAGCGTTATAGAAGAGAAATGAATATAAGAAAAAAAGAAACGAAACTCTACTAACGACCTACCCTAGTCGTTAAAAAAGTCGGCTTGATATGATAAACCCATAAGATGAGAAAACCCTTCCCTAAAAACCCGGAGCATTTACATGCAAAAATTGCATGTAAATGAATACTCCATTCATGTTTATCATTTAGAAACGAAATGTCTATAATATGTACATAAATTAGTGTTCATCGTGTTTTTCTTTTTATTTTTGGTTTTAAGATTTACTTTCAGACCTTTTTCATTTTCCTTGTTATCTTTTATTTGTAATGCCGTGTGTATGTATTTTTTTGCCAACACGTTGTGGCGCCAGTCCCAGAACTCGAAATTAGTAGGAGCTGAATTTAATAAAAATAAAAAATAAAAAATTCATACTACACTGTTACATCATCACATGTGTTAGTTCAATTAACAAATATAAATAAGGTAATAGAATTACAACAAAAGCTTAAATTCACTGCTTGTATTTGTTGTAGCGGGAGTTATCCTATGATGATGTGCTCGAATTCTAGAACACGGAATACTGAGTAAATATAAGATTGTTCTCTTCTATTTACCCTAAAGTCTAAACAAATGTCCAACATTTCGTACAAACGACAATCTTTCTCGATTTGTTAAACGTTCTTGAAATGTTAGTCCACTTTAAAACGTTATTAGATTGCTATTGAACTTTCAAATTTGAATTTCATATTTTATTATACTTTGTCAAACGCTCATAAAATACCTTAAAATGAAGTTGCATATAAAATTCACTTTTAAAAGTTTGATGATATTCAAAGAACATTTTATAGTACATTGACATTAATATCAAGCTTCTATATTTTCTGCTTCGTATTAATTCCTCTTTATCTTGTGAATTGACATGTGTGTTTCTTAAAACCTCAAAATTAGCATTTTTTCCAAGATTCTTTTCTTAACTATTCTGTCTACAAAGTAACAAAGAGACAATCACAAAACAGTGGGACAAAACAGTGGTCAAAACTCTAATAATTTTGCATTAGAATCTAGTTCTGTGGTGAGTAAGATAAAAAGCCATTGCTTAAATCATAATTTAAACGGGTTAAAGTGATTAAATATATTTTTTATCTACACATTTCATAGAATGCAAAACTTACTATCCACATATTTCGTAGGATCCATAACTTATAAGTATTTAAAAAATAATCTTAGCACCGCCAAACACGCACTAATTCCTTAAGCATCATTTGGTCAAGACAATTCCATAGAGGGCACAACAAATAGCAGTCACTGAGGAATATCTTTAGACAAAGATGGAAAAAGAATAAAGAGGGCTGTTGAAACTTCCAGTCAATGGTAAACGCTGTACTCGATTGAACCACGTGATTTTAACGTATTTTTCTTTCTCGATACTGTCTAACCATGACGGGAAGATGATAGTTATCCAAGACAATGGAAAAACGTAGGGTCCAACATGAGACAGAGAAATCAAACTTGAAGATAATGCTATTGTTTTCATGAACAAGTTAAATAAATTACAAAAAGTAGGTGTATCAATTATTTTCTTGTGTAAGAAAATGCTCACTATGAAGGTTAAGATTAAGAAAATTTCACTGCTATCGAGTTACACTATCGGCATACCCGTCTATCCAAATTGAAAATCGTATCAATTGCTGGATCGGTTCCTCTTTTGTCCACCTCTTCCATCGGATTTACTAGTTCCCGCTGATTCTCCTTCTGATGAAGCCTCCATAGACTTGGCAAAAGAGTTGGAGAGATTCGCGTAGAGTTCAGCTACCGTTCTAATGTTGTTGTTGAGCTCTCTAATTAGACCTGCATTTCGACTCAAATTATCCGGGATCTTGGACACATGATTGTGGTTGATCTCGTTGATTAACACTCTGTTCTGGTCCAAAATATCCTGAACTTGAACAAAATTTTTCTGGAATGTCTCAAGAACCTTGCCCTCAATTTGTATCCCATTACCAATGCCTGAAAATAAGTTGTCTTCCATACCTTTTCGTTTCGAATGTAATTAGAACCACTGCAATTTAGGAAAAAACTGCAAAATGTCACAATTAAGCCTAATCCCAATCACGAGAGCTATATTAAGCAAATACACAGGTTTATACTCATTCACCCCCAATACGAGAGCTATTCCTACTCATCACTACACATAAGTATGAAGAAGAAAGAGGATTACAACGGTGAATCCCACGCATCTTAATCTATATTGCGATAAATCAACCCCCTAAATGAATACTATCTTGATTCGTGATTGATGGTGTAAGTATACAATACGATGAGGCTCCAGAGACGAGAGTCGAACCCCCCTTTTAATTTTTTAGACATGGCATTTGAAAGGAACAAAAAACAGACAAGTACTTCTGTTCCATAATACAGAAAAAGCTGACTTCTTTTATTGATCAAGTGACTTCTTTTATTGATCAAGGAACCTTTTTCCCTTTATGTCCTCTTATAACTAAACAAAACTCTGATATTCTGGATGTTATATCTCCATTACTCCAAAATAATCCTATTATTAGTCCTTTCCCAAATAAAAAATTACAAAAAACTTCAATTTTCCCAAGAGAAAAATAACAATTATTTCAAAATACTGCAAATCGCTTTTATTCTTGAAAAAAAAAAAGAAAAAAAAAGAAAGTGAGCCCAGTATAATCAAGATCAACTACTTGCAGAAAATAAGAATTATATTAATACCCAGATAATGAAATTGCAGTTTGAACATCAAGCAGCTGTAAACAGAGAGATCCAAACCTTCAAATGGAAAAATATTAATTAAGGAGTACTTGAAAATAATTAATGAAATCAAAAGTAGAAGAATTCAGAAAATTCTACATGCATTGGAGAAAGGTAAAATAAATTATATTATACATGTAGACAAAAGAATAGCAGAATTTCCAAGAATTTTGTTGTGGGTTTACCTTGAAATTCAAGAACATTATTTATATATTTCCAACAAAGTATGGAGAAACGTCAACGGTGGAATCAGACACTAGCCTTTACTGGGATTGAACAGATGCTCTGAAATCATGAGCAGAGCGCTTAGAGAGAGAAAGATATATATATAGAGAGAGAGATAGAAAGAGAGCGAATGTTGTTAGAGATTTGACAGTACATATAAACTCGCACGGAGGAGGACCCGCCGCGGCTGCGGTGGACCTGGAGGGGGAGGTGAATTTTCTCTCTCTAGAATAGAGTGTGGTGACAGGTGTCACAGATATTCTCTCTCCTGGTTTACTTCGCCTCCTGCGGGATTCTCCCTTCATTCATTGCTTGCCTTTTTTATAGGATGATGGAAAATTATTCCTCCGAAATTAAAGAGTTTCTATTACACTACGCTCATGTGGCCGTCACATAATAAGTGTTGTTTGATGAAGCTTAAAATAATTTTTTAGAATTTTTTTCTTAAAAAAAATTCTGAAATATGTGATTAAAAATTTAATAAAATTTGTAGATCTTTCAAAATATATGATTAAAAATAAATTTGAACAAAAAAAAAAACCAAATAATTAGAGCATTAATTTTTATTTATTTATTTATTTATTGGTACTTTGATTAAGATATAAATAGTTTGTACTTTGTGACTATTCAATAAATGCGGGCAGTCAACCTAGAATAAGTAGGAAGCGTTCACAACTCTCCTGTAATGATAGGACGGCCAGTTCGACATTCGAATATTCAGAAACAGTTGTTTGATATGATAAGGATGAACCTCGTACCTAACATGATCAATAATAGGAGGCGCGTAGATATTGGGCAAGAGTTGTACTGTGCCAGAGGAATTACACTCATCAAGTCAGTCATGCACTTTTTCAGTTGTTTCACAGTCTCGATAGCAGCAACTAAAGTCGTCTAACATTTTCTCTTTGTATAATAAGTACTACGACAAACTCTTTTTCATTGTACACGATTTCATAAATTCTACGCAAGAAAATATTGACGTAACTCTCAAGTCATTGAATTATTTATCCTTCAAGCTTTTAAGCATGAAATAGGTCTCAATTCAAACATGTTGATTCCATATCGTATGATTTTACTTACATTTGGTATTTTTTTTCATGTTATTTTTGTTATTGTTATTACGAGATCGAGTGTCTAATTCATAATAAAGTGAATTGTTCAATATTCTGTGACTTATGCCATCGTGTTAGGTCTTGCATTATTTGCACGTGTCAGACCGCTCAATAAAAGAAAGATACATGTGTTGTGCTAAAAATTGATGTGCACCAATCCATTTCTAATTGAACTTGTTTGGTAGAATTTAAAAATGTGTTAAAAAGTTAAAGTCAAAGTCAACAATTAATTTTAATTATATATTTTATAGAACTCGTAATTTTTATTAACTTTTCAATCACACATTTTATCAACTTTTTATCAAAATTTGCTAAAAAATTTCACAAAACAAACGCTTCATTTAAAAAATATATTCTAACAATTATTAAATTATCATCGACCGTATGGAGATTTACTCCGTTACAACAACAAAAAAGTAGTTTATTTGTCCGTCATTATGTCTTCGTCCTCTCAAACCAAAATGCATATATTTATCTCAATTCCTCTATTTATCCATGTTCATCAAAATCAAACTCCTCTCAAACAAGACTCTCACTTTCTCTCTCTCTCTTCTCAACTACTCAATCCATTAAAATCATCTACGGTCGAATTCCATTGCGAAATAAAAAACAGTATACTAGTTAATGAGAGCCCAAATCTGCTGTCTTAATTTTGTGTCACATTTGTTGTCCCACTAATAGAAAATATACAAATATTTATTTAATTACTTGTATATTTTATATTGGTGAATTGTAGAGGTGGCAAAATGGGCTGAAACCAATAAAAAATTGATCAAATAAAAATTGGGCTAATCAGCCCGGTACAACTAACCCACCGGGCCAATTGGGCTGAAACCGGGCTGGGCCGGTAAAAAAAATTTTGAACCCAAATCACCCATCCCCATCCCAACCCCAACACCCCACCCCTATCCCTACCCCTACCCCTACCCCTACCCCTACCCCTACCACTACCCCTCTCTCTCTCTCTTTCCCTCTCTCCCTCCCTCTCTGAAACAGCAACATGGGGGATTTTCCTCTATTGTTTCCGGCACCGACGGACGCACCGGTGCCGGAAACAATGGGAGAAAACCCCTTCCCCCTCGGTTTCGCGAAACACCAGGGGTCGTGATCTCTGGTTTAGCGAAAAACCAAAGATCGCGAACCCTAGTTTCGCGAGGGAATTTCTTCCCCTACCCCTCTCCCTACCCCTACCCCTACCCCTAGGGTTCACGATCCCTGATTTCGTGAAAAACCAGGGGTCGCGAAACCGTGTCGCTGGGAAATCCTGGTGACAATGGAGGGAGATCCCCCTTCCCCGATTTGGTGGGGTGGGGTGGGATGGGATGGGGTGGGGTGGGGTGGGGAAGATGGTGAAGTTTTTAAGTTTTTTTTTAAAATAAATTAAATAATTTGTTGGGCTGGCCCGGTAGATCTGTACACAAAAACGGGCTGGGTTGGCCCAACAAATATGAGCCCGTATAAAATTGGACCAGGACTAACTCAACCCAATTTTTTGTTGGCCTGTCAAATTTTGGGCTGGGCTGACGCATCTGGCCCATTTGCCACTGAATTAGAACAAACTGATCTGTGCCCAGTTAATGATTGGTCATGTTAAAAACTCCCGTAATTTGTTTATGGGATAATTGCATCAAAGGTCTCCAACGTTTCAAAATCGTTGGGAATATGCCCATAACCTAAAAAAATAGCACCACACATCCCCAACGTATGAAAACCTTGGCGTGGTAGGTCCTTTATGACCAAATTGCCTTCTCTTTAAAATAAACAAAAAAACAAAAACAAGAAAAAAGAAAAACAAGATTGAAAACTAACCAAATTTACCAAAAAAAATAAAAATTAAAAAATATACCAAAAAAAATAAAAATTAAGAAAATGTCATTTCTTCAAAAAACCCAAAATCCATTTGTAGGTACCAAAATCTTTCTCCAACAGCCCGTTGCAGCCGGCTCTGTGGTGACCCTTCACGGCCAGTTTAAAATTTTATCCCTTTCTGGTTCCTTCCTACCGCCATCGGCGCCTCCAAGCACCACCAGTTTGACAATATATTTAGCGGGTGGACAAGGCCAAGTTGTCAGAGGAAATGTTGTGGGTGCCTTGATTGCCTCCGGACCAGTTATCGTCATCGCAGCTTCCTTCACCAACGTGGCTTATGAGAGGCTACATTTGGACGAAGAAAAAACACTTCAGATGCAGCCACTGGTGTTGCATCCTTCAGGTAGCGGCGGCGGCGGCGGCGGCGGCGGTATGAGCAGCCAATTCCCTGATCCATTATTGGAACTTCCTTTCTTGAATTTGCCATTGAATATGCCTAATGGGCAGCTGCCAATGGATGGTGCATGGGCCGGAAACTCAGCCGGCCGGTCACAATATTAGGTCAAAATTAAGGTGAGATAATCAGTGTATCATTATTATAATAAATCCTCCATCTTGTACATTGATCCATTTCTCTATTATTGTTTTGGCCCTTCTGATTTGTGATAAATCCTTTTAATTACTTGTTGTTTCTCTTAATCAATTGTGGAACTTGAGTTAATTAGAAATATTTTGAGGATTTCTTTCTTTATTGCAAGTTGTTCACTTGTTCTAAAATAATTTAACTTGTTAAAAATTTATGCTGAATTCAATATAAGATTGGAGAAAGATTTTGGTACCTACAAATGGATTTTGAGTTTTTGGAAGAAATGACATTTTCTTACTTTTTATTTTTTTGGGATATATTTTTTACTTTTTATTTTTTTTGGGTACATTTGGTTAGTTTTCAATCTTGTTTTTCTTTTTTCTTGTTTTTATTTTTTTGTTTATTTAAAGAGAGGGGCAATTTGGTCACAAAGGACCTACCACGCCAAGGTTTTCATACGTTAGAAATATGTGGTGCTATTTTTTTAGATTATGGGCATATCCCCAACGATTTGAAACGTTGGAAATCTTTGATGCAATTATTCCTTTGCTTATTTTGCCGTACGAAATACAATATTTTCGGCATCACGACAACAGGAAAACCATGGCAAGACGATTCGAACCCTTAACCTAACCGTGCAAATCCGATCTCTCCCTCTCTCTCTCTCACGCGCACAGAATCTCAATTGCCCGCCAAAACAACCGTTCAACCACCAATTTCGCCACCATCACATGCCCAACTCCTCCGCCGCATGGATACCTTTGTCCACTCAGCGCTAGAAGAAATCTGCTCTGAAGGCGCTAATGGGCTTCCCATTCAGAACCTATGGCCCAAACTCGGCCCGTCACTCTCTTCCCGCGGCCTATCCCTCTGCCCCGACGTGAAGCGGGCCCTATGGGTCAACCTCCTGGACATTCCGGGCCTGAAGTTCGAAACCGGAGTCAGATTTTCTTGTAATTCCAAGGAGGATTTGATGAAGTACTCGGTGGAAGAATGGGAACAGATGAATTTAAAAGTTGTAGCTCCGGAAAGTCTGAGGAATAATTTTATTGGAATTTATGATATTAAGGCCTCAGATTCTGGTATTTCTCAGCCCCAGCGTCGAGCACTTGAACGCCTAGCAATTGCGCGGTTTGCTTCAGTTTCTCTCTTTACATAGTCACTGTACTCAATACAGTCACATATATGTTAGATTAAATTACTTTTTTGCTTTTAATTTGATGAACTATCTAATTTGAGTTCGCCAGTTTGATGTTTGATATACTTGCGTTCTTAAACTTCATTAGTATTATCTGGAATCTAGTTTAAATTAGTAATGAATTTAGTTTAATCACAATGTTAATTGGTTCCGTACAGAGAATACGACCAGAGAAAAACCACTGTTTTGTCTGGAGAACGAGCTTGAAAGATTTAGCTGAAGACAGTTTAATTTTACTTGATTGAAAATCAGAAACTTAAATATTAATGTGTGTTTCATTTATTCCTTTTCCAGAACAAATGGGATTACACAAAGTGAGCTTGCTAAGGAACTTGGCATGAAAGGGAACAACATATTCTACGTACTAAAGAAACTCGAAACTCAGGGATTGATTGTGAGACAGTCAACTGTTATTAGGACCAAAGAGTCAAGCAATGAAGGGGAGCCAAAAAGTGGTTCCACTGTGACCACAAATATGCTCCACTTATACCGTTATGCGAAGCATTTGGGTAGTCAACAGAGGCTCGAAATCATTAAAGAGGATAAACCCTTGTTGGATGGTGGTGAGGTTGCAGATGGGAATGCTGCAACTGGCGATGGCTTCGGCGTAGGAACTGCGAAAGAGGTTGTGCATGTAAAGGATTTTCTACCAGCACTAAAAGATATATGTGATAAACTTGAAAATGCAGAGGGAAAGGTGAGTCATATGTGACAGCTCCATTGTCAAACCTAGTTTTATACGTACCATCTGGCTAAGCCTTTTTTTTTTTTTTTCTGCCCAAGGTTCTGGTTGTCTCAGATATTAAGAAGGATCTTGGATATCGAGGGACTCGGGGCCACAGAGCTTGGAGAAATGTAAAAATTTTATTTTTTTCATTGTGTCTTCGTTTTTAATTTCAAAGTAAAATAATCTTCTCTTATACAGCTTTTGTATTGGTTCTAACTGTGAAATTCACCTTGCAATCTGTTGTTAGATCTGTCACAGGTTAAAAGATGCTTGTGTCGTAGAGGAGTGTTGTGTTATAGTGAACAAGAAGGTATGCTTGTGACTTTTGACTTGGATAGGTTGGATCTTCTATTCTGTCTTTTGACCTTAATACCTTATTTGAACCCTGCGGCCTTTCCCAATATAATAGTGGTGGGAGCCTTTTGCGTTTAGCAATCCTTCCCACCCACCCAATATTAATACCGTAGCAGCAAGTGTCTCAGATAGTCTTTGGTATGGTACAGACCATTACAGCTGTATCTTGTATACCATACCAGATTTGCTGTTGTGATTAATATAGTTTATCTCATTGTTGTTAGCTTTGCAAGTGTGTACCTGTTGATGCATGTAAGAGAAACGCTTGTAATTTGCAATCATAAACTAAGAGCATGTTTGGTAGGGTTTAAAATAAATTCTTTTTTTTCCAAACTCATTTTCAACCACGTATTTCATAGGACCCACAACCTTTATCAACTTTTCAACCACACAATTGAATTTCATCAACTTTTATCAAAATCTCCTAAAAAACTACTTTTAAATTCTACCAAACAAACACTAGTAAAAATATAATTTTCAGTAGAAAAAAATGTGTCACAGTAAGAAACCGAAAAATTGAACCAACTACATGTAAAATTTGTAAACTTATAAATTATTTCTGGTAGGATCCAGATCCTGCCAGTACTCAGTACGGTTGGTACCTTCCTGCCAGCCAAGATTGACCAAAATTTAACCCAGTATATCATTTTTTTTTATTGGTATCCTGTCATATGAGACTAGATTTATATGATCTGTGTTGGATTTTTATTTGGTATTGGTTTACGAAAAGTTTTGACTAATGTGAAAATCATGGTTCTTTCGTCTCATATGTATTGATTTGGAACTTCAAAATGGAAGTCATAACTAGATAGGCCTTTGTCAAGCCCTAACATCACAAAAGAAAATCTCACTCCCCGTGTTCCCACCTGTCTTATTGTAGCTTTGCCTATGTTTATGCAAGTAGAAGGAATATTCATGCATGGTTTATTACTTATATTTTTCATTTCACAGGAAGTCAATTGTTTGCGTTTGCTCAAAAAGTTCTCACCATCATACTTTGAGCCAAAATCTCATGGACGTGGGCATGATGGTATTGACACGGAACAGCCAATAAATTCAGGAAAGAGAGGTCAAGCTACAGAACAGCTTGTAGAGCTTCCCATTTTGCGCCAAGTATACGATATTATTGATGCTGAGGGATCAAAAGGGTTGACAATTAAAGAAGTAAGTGCATTACTTTCTTTTGCAGCCAAAAGAATGCAATTTCTTTTTTTGGCTCCTAACAAGATGTACTCTTCTAATATCTTCTTCTAACTTTTATTTTCCTTCACACTCTTTTTCATTTTTTAATTCCTCATGTCTAAACTTATCAAAACTCCGATTTATTGCTTACTGGACTTATATTGTATAGTGACATGCAGCGATGCACAAGTTTCCAGCATGTATAGAAAAGTTCGGCTGTCAGAGGCATTATCACCGTTGAAGTTATTGCTTAGATAATTTTTGATGAACTGGGACTCTGGCAGTCAACTTCAGTTATAGATGAAAGTACATAAATAGCTATTTATCTGTTTTGGACCTGCAATTTCCCTCTTCTTCTCTGCTTCTTGGTACGCATAAAACAAAGTGAAGATCCGTTCTAGTTTCGTTTTGGAGTTCTCTGTTGTTTCAGGTTTATGAGCTTAACGACTTGTAAAATTTCACTTTCTTCTGGTTTATCTTTGAGGTAAAGATAGATATAGAGATTGATTCTCAAGTTACTATGTTCAAGTGTATTTTTTCTCTACATTTTGGAAGAGAACTATAATTGAGGAAAATAAACATATGATTATTGCCATGGATATTGGTAGTTACATTTCAGTCATATAGTGCAAATACTTTTATCTTGGTGGAAGCTTAGTGTGTATCATGTATATATATACTAGATTTTCTTGAGATGTCTTCTAGTGGTTCGTCATTGAGTGATATTTTCCTAGGGAGCATCAATAACCCAGTGCAAAGTGCTAATGTTCTTGTATATTTTTATGTGTGAGCAGGTGTGTAAAAGGCTTGGAATACGCAATAAGCCGTACTATAATCGACTTCTTAATATGTTCTCCAGATTTGGAATGCATCTACAAGCAGAAAGCCATAACAGAGGTGTGGGCTACCGAGTTTGGACAGCTGGTAACTTCAATCCTGAAGCATCTAACGTAGTTCCCAGTGAACCGGAAATAGCACCACCGGAAAGCACGGAATCTAATCAACGTGCTGTGGATCTCAAGTCCCACGAAAATTCAGCTCAATCTATCCAGGTGGTAGGTGCTTCAACTTCAAATAATGATGTTAGAGGCATTCACGAAAATGAAAGGACTACAGTCGAACCAGAATTTTCTAACTGCCCAAAAGTGGATGCTGAAAGCCAGAATATGTTGCTTTGTCCAAGTAATTCGCAGAATTCTGAAACTGAGCCAAGCAACAGAGTTCCTGAGAAGGAATTACACATAGTGAGTAAAGAAGTAACAAACACTGCTCCTGTTGAAATGTGTCCTCCTGCTGTTTCAACGCCTCCTAGGCGTCGATCATATCCGAGGTATCCTTGTCTTACCATGGGTGCTACGAGCTCACAGAGGGAGCAGCGGATACTCAAAATGCTGCAGGTTTGTCTGGTCATCCTCTAATATTATTCTTCTGTCTTCTGGTCTGTTGGTTGTCCCTTGAACTGGCTGAAGTTTTTTCCCTTTGAACAGGAGGAGAAGTTCCTTATAAAACCTGAGTTACACAGACGCCTTGAGAGTCTCGAGAAGGAGAAGAATACAATGATGGACAGGAAGACCCTAGAACGTAGTTTGAACAAACTTCAGCAAGAAGGACATTGTAAATGCATCCATGTTAGTGTTCCTGTTGTGACGAATTGTGGTCGCAGCAGGACAACAGAAGTGGTTCTCCACCCGTCTGTTTATAATATATCACCTGAATTAGTGGGTCAAATTCACAATAGAATGAGGTCTTTTGAATGGCAAGTGCGCAGTCAATCTTATTCTCAACAGAAGAAGAGGCAACCAATTCCCATAGTGGACAGCGTACAGAGAATTCCAGATAGTGTAAAATTGGATGACCAAGCGGAGCGAGCAGAAGTGATGCGTGCTAATGGATTTGTACTAGCAAAAATGGTTCGGACAAAGCTTCTTCACATTTTTCTCTGGGGTTGTGCCAGCAGTTCCCCTGGTTGGGACGATGCTTTATTGTCTAGTAAGCATGCTAATGAATTGAAAAATCCCCACAGCACCTGTAGGTTGTTTGAATTAGACAAGGCCATTAAGTTCATGCCACTGGAGTTGTTCCTACAAGTTGTAGGCTCTAACGAAAAGTTTGAGGACATGATTGAGAAATGTAGGAGTGGTCTGCTACTTTCTGATCTTCCCATGCAGGAGTGCAAGCGTCTAATGGATACTCGAGCAATTGGACGATTGTCATGGCTAATTGACATATTACGTCGTTTAAAGGTATGACACATAATCACTCTCCAATAAAGTGTGAGCTGTGATTTATTTTAACATGTGCACTGTTATATTCCTTGACTCTCTGACTCTAACTGCATTGCCATATGCTTCTTTGGCTTAATTAAGTACTTGTCACTGCCGGCATAGAAGCATTTCAAGTGAGAGATTTTAGTTTGGTGGACCTTGTTTTGAAACATCCAATCAGTAAAGAAAGCCGTTTAATATGGAACATAGCAAGTAATTCCTAAATTGATTTATTTTATGTGTTTATGTTTTTTTTTTCACCCAGGGCTTAATTTTTTTGGTGATGTGTTAAGATGTACTTCTAATTTACAAGGCACCGCGTAATAGATTCTTTGTCTATGCACTATGCAGTCTAGGAATTTAAACTTTCTGAATGATATACTTAGTTTTGAACTATTTGTGTATTAGGTTAGTGAACTTCCATGTTCTGATCATTCACTAAGATGAATTATTTTTATAAACCTTAGCTAGAAGGAAACAAATAAAAGAATCTGCTGGAGATATTAAAGAAGCTTTCATAATGCCCACCACTCTAAAGGCACTCCAACTCGCATTAATGATCAACATATTCAAGTTATTTTTCTCTCTATATTTTTTTCCCTCATGGAAGAAGTGACTAATTCTCAAGTTTTTGGTTTTAAATTTGTCTTATATCTCCATTGTAGTAATGCTGTATCAATTGTGAATTCTGGACAGTTGATTCGTCTTGTGAGTAAGGGAAATGAAGAAGATGCATCCAGCGGCTCACATACTACTCTTACTCATGCATTGGAACTTAAACCTTACATCGAAGAACCTGTCTCAACTGTTGCATTATCATCCGATTTCCTTTTTCCTGATCTTCGCCCCCAAGTCAGACACGATTTTGTTCTTTCCAGCAGAAAAGCTGTTGATGAATACTGGAATACACTAGAGTATTGTTATGCTACCGCTAAATCACGAGCTGCTTTGCATGCATTTCCTGGATCTGCAGTTCATGAGGTGCAATGGCAATGTCCAATTTAGAATAACCGTCTTTAGAATTTGATTTGAATTGCTAATTTGATTAAGAGTTGTGTGTGTGTGTGTTATAAGCCATTATTTGTTGATGCTTATGGTGGAATCCCCCCCCCCCCCTCCCCCTCCCCCTCCCCCTCCCCCTCATTGTCAATGTAATTGAGACAATTTTATGCTGATGATATCTTGGATTTTGCTTCCTTATCCTCTCTCTTTAAGCAGCTGATGCATTCTCTTTGATAGCGGAAATAAAAAAAAATTTCCGTCAATCTCTGGTAAGTCGGAAGGATGAGAAGTCCGAAATGTTAGTTGTCATGTGGGAATATACACGTGAACAGTCCCTTCTTTATAAATTCAGTTCTGGTACAATAATAGTATCCACAATTCCTTGATTTTTTTCCTCTTCTAAAAATCATTGTCGAAAGGAGTTGAATTTCAGATTGGTTTCATGCGGTTTAATTCACTTTTAATGGCAAGTGGATACGTCCTTTATTTCTGACGAAAGTTTATTTCTATAGTGACGGAAATTGATATATTCATTAATTAAAAGAATGAAAATAGCTTCCCTTTGTAAGTTGATGAAGTACTCTATTTCTGTTCTCATGCACTATTAAGACAAAAATTGTTCTTCCATTTTATTTTGTTTCTTATTCTTTTGGCACCCATAAATATACATGTTTGGCAACTGTAATGAATTATATATGTAACTATGTACACCTCTATTGCATATAGAGGTTATGGGATTATGCTTAATTATATAGATTTCTGGTCTCCACCAGAATCATGATTGGCTGGTAGGAGCCCTGGTTCTCTTTTGCCTTGTAGATGGGTTGTTAGTCCATGGGGCATTCTAGGATCCATTATCTTAATTTGAATAGTAAATGTTCAAATTTGATCTATGAGTTCCACAATATTAAGTTGATTTGGAATCTTTATTTTCTGTTTTATTGTTGGTTGTATCCTTGATTGCACTCTGTTTAGCCAAGTGGATAACATAATTCTTTTAGGTATTTCATTCCCGGTCATGGGCTTCAGTCCGTGTAATGACAGCTGAGCAGCGAGCTGAGCTTCTCAAGCGCGTGGCAAGAGATGAACCCAATAAAAAGCTTTCATACAGGGAGTGTGAGAAGATCGCGAAGGATCTTAATTTGACCCTGGAGCAGGTTTGTTTACTTTCCAAATGCTTAATATTTTTATAGCTTTTTGGCTAGCTACAGGGGTGGTCCATGGGATATATAAGATGTTAGAGCAGCCAATCTGTTAAAAATAATATTCTGATTTGGTCAAACACTATTTAACTGTTCTCCCTGGGTCCTAATGAGCCAAGCTGAGTCAAATACTTGAGAAATAATCAATCTTGAGGTCGAGGATGAGTAAAAATATGTTAAGCTCAAGTACATAAATACATATTCAAGCTTGAGTGATAGCCTGATTTGAGGCTAATTGATCTGAGCTAGAGTTTTATGTTTCCTATAAAAAAAAATGTATATTATATGTTACTATATTTATGGAAATAAATTTGTTATTTGAATTTCAATCAATATTATTCATTCAGTATGTTAATTAAAACGGAAAAATAGTCCCAGAGGGAACTAAATGAGCAATTGAATCCCGAACCAATTTTACTTTGCATTTGGCTCCTCAACCTTCACTCTCTGTTCCTCTTGTATCCCTATTGACAGATTCTGTTCAAGACGTCTGTTAACTAATCACATGATTGGCATGTGAAACACTGCTTCAAGAGTAAAATGGTTTTAAAAATATAATATTAATGAAAAAAATAAATTAGGAAAGGGAAAGGAAAAAAAGAGGAAATGAATACATGAAAGAAAAGAAAAAACATCATCTTCTGCCCTGCCCCCTCGGCCCCTCCTGAGTCCCTCACCCTCGTTGGTTGCCCTTCCTCCCTCACCCCAGTAATACTTTTCATCTGAAGTGCTAAGTTAAACAATTAAGATATGATTTTTGTGAACAAATTGAGTGATTGGATCCCATGAATTGATAGAGTTTTACCCCAACATTTTGTTTCTCTTGCTATCAGATTTAGGAAAATGTAGTCTTTTGTTATGACAAACTAATTCTCTTTTGGAAGCATACTCATAATTGTCAGCTATAGCCGGCTTATAATGCGTGCATTGGAAACTTGACTGACAATATTTTGCTTTGCCAGTGATGTTGCCGGAAAGTTAATGGTTAAATGAGAGTCTTGACTTTTTCTAGCATTCAGGAGTATTTGTTCCATTGATTGCATTACTAAGTTCATGAGAACAAATGTAGCTTTGGGTTAATGACAATGATTTGATTTTATATAGGCTTGAGTACTAATTGTTTGTTATCAAACCCTTTATTTTGCTTATCCTGTTGGACTTGGAGGGGCAGGAGGAGGGGGTGGAGGTCGGGGCTGGACTGGGGAGGGGGTGGGGAAGAAAATATTTGTTGTTTTCTTTAGTTAAATGTTAGGGTATACTTGTCTTTTTATCAAAAGAGTATTTCATATGCCTATGACTTCACGTTTTAACGAATTATTGGATGTAATCTTTCGTGGGGACCCAACAAGAAAAATTGTCAGGGATCAAGTGCTCATTTATGTAAAGAATAGCAACCTTTGGTATTATTTTCCCCGATTAAAAATTAATAAAAACTCATTAGGCTTGCGAACTTGCCATCTCTAGGTTGAAGCTCAACTTTAAATGATAAATTTGAGCTTGAGAAAATTGAGCTAAAATGAAGTTTGGCTCTTGCCAAGCCCAAATAGATCACAAACCTGGTGGCCTGCACACATCCCCTGCTAGATTTGTTTGCATAAATGAAATATACTGTACCAATTGAAAACTCATTGCAACTCAGTAATTTTGATCCACCGTTTTCAGTAATGATTTCCTATTGATTGAGCTATATGCTTGTGGTTAAAGTTCAATTTTATTGTAACTAAGTAATTTTGATCCACCGTTTTCAGTAATGATTTCCTATTGATTGAGCTATATGCTTGTGGTTAAAGTTCAATTTTAATGCGAACTGAATCACATGCCTTATTCATGGCAGAGAATTTCTAATCCTACAGATCTGCAACTGCAAGAAATCAATTTTATGACTGTCCTTTTTCTTTTTATCGAATGCTCCACTTAAAAAAAGGTTACTGTTATAGAATAGGCGTTCTTGGATAAGATTGCGCAACCTAAAAATTTTATGGTAGAGCAATAAGACTCTTCTAGACTTCTTAGTACTCTATATTATAAGATGGGCTATGGATGTTACCCATCTCAAACAACCGTTAAATGGCCCAAGTTCCATTAGCCTGTAAAATATAAGATTGTCAAAATTCCAAAATCCAAATACTTACTCAAATAAAATATTATAATATTTTAGGCTATACATATCAATACTTGCTCTAAATTCGATTCTTTATAGAGTTTCCTTTGTTCTTGCTCATACATTTACATTACTCTCCTTGTATTCGTATCATAAACAGAATTAAAAGTTAACTAAACATCCATTTTTAATTCAGATGAAGTGCTAACCATCTTTCTCTTTAAATATCTTCAACAATAAAATATGATTGAATTGTCTTCTTTTAGTAGCTGGCCATATAAATTACTTTTGAGTATAATCCATGGTCATTGTTGGAGAGGAAAAGCTCCATTGTCTTCATCTAGCTTTTAGTATTCCTCGCTTTCCATTTAATTAAATAATTGAGACAAACTTTTCTGATTATGTCAATCAATTATGGAATCGTAGAGGGATGGTTATAAAAATGAGTTGGCTTTTTTTTTTTTTTTTTTTTTTTTTTTTAGAAAAATATCAAAATGGTCACTTCCCTCTGCTCTCTTTTTGAGCCTCATGCCAGCGCGTCTTGCAGGTGCTTCGTGTCTCTTATGATAAGAGACAACATCGTCTTTCTAGATTGCAGGGAGTTTCCAATGCTGAAGTAGAGGATATTCATTCAATTAAAAGCAAAGGCATTTCATCTTCTCGGAAAAGAAAAAAATATTCGGAAAGAAAATCCTCAGAATTTGTAAAGGCTAATGTCATGGATGGGCAGTCCAGTGCTGAGAGGATCACCACACCATTAGATTTGGATGACCTATTTACTGAGGAACAAAACTCTGTTTTAACCTCCTCTGAAGATTATGACCATTTGCGGAGATATCACAGTGGTGATAACATAGAGAGCAGAGAAGAGACGGAATTAAATGAAGTAGATGAGGGAGCCTGTTCTTTTATTCACAAGTGTGCTTTGTCAAGGTTGAAACCAGCACGTCGAAGAAAGTTCTCATGGACAGAAGAGGCAGATAGGTAATACAAAAAACTCGTAAATTGTCTAGAGAGATTACCTGTTAATAGCAGCAACTCATCATTTACCAACTTCTTGTCGAAGCAGAAACCTTATGGATTTGCTAATAGATTTATTTGTTCTGAATATTTGATGGCAATGACCTGATGATATCCTCGTTTTATGCTTAATTGCACCATTTCAGATAGTTAATTATATTTATGCACTATATTTGGTGTTCATTTGGTTTCTTATCATTTGGAAATCTTTTGATACATCTGTCTCATAACAATGTTTTCATATGGTTTAACTTACTTTTAGGCAATTGGTGATTGAATATGCAAGATACCGAGCTGCTCTTGGGGCAAAGTTTCACCGTGTAGATTGGGCATCAATTTCAAGTCTTCCAGCACCTCCTGATTCCTGCAGACGAAGAATGGCCTTATTGAACAGTTATATCCCTTTCAGAAAAGCTGTAATGAAGTTATGCAACATTCTTGCAGAAAGGTATACAAAATACCTCGAACAAGTCCAGGGCAAAATGTTGAATCATGCTGATTCTGAAATGATGGATCAGGATTATGCATTTGAAGAAGAAAATATGTGCTCTTCCGCATCTAAATTTGGAACATGCTGGGATAGCTTTGATGACAATAGTATCAAGCTAGCACTAGACGATGTTCTGCAATACAAACGATTGGCTAAATTAGATGCCTCCAAACATATGTGTTCAGATCAAGAAAACGAGGAAGAAAAAGTAAGTCAAGATTCCCTACTATCTTTATTTATGTTCCATTGGAATATAGTTTTTCTGTAATTGTCCACATATGTCTATTAAGATACATGGATCATGAACCTGTGTTAAGAGTCGCGAGCTCAGATGTGTACTCCCTCTGTTATTCCCAACAACTAAGGAAAAAATAAACACAGAAAGAAATATAGATATTTGAAATGTGAGTAGTGTTTTCCAGTTAAATGTGTTGTTCACGTGAATAACAAGTGTCTATTTTCTTCCAAAGCTATTGTGCTGTGTCCATCTTGGTTGCTGAAGACAATTATAATCTACAGAGTGCTTTGTCCTTAACCTCTTTTCCTCTTGTGTACAGTATCCACGTGGCACTGGATTCACTTCATCAGCTCCTCGTACCCAGGAATTTGAGAATTGGGAAGAGAGGAGTAAACCTCGTGCTCAAGGAACGAGCTCTAGGCTGCTTCCTAGAAAGTATGTGAAGCTTTTAAGTGAAGGTGCAAGTTTTAGTAGACGAGCGCATGAATCTGTTGCAGTTGCAAATGCTGCCGAGCTATTTAAGCAAATCTTTTTAAGCACATCGTCAGCTCCTGAAGTTCCAACTCTGCTAGCTGAAACATTACGACGTTATTCTGAGCATGATCTTTTTGCCGCTTTTAACTACCTAAGAGAGGAGAAAATTATGGTAAATAATGTTCCTGCAATACATATGGTCCTTTGATCACTGCAATATGGATAAAATGCATATATCTAGCATTTCTCCATGGTCAAATTAAAAGCTATATCTTGGAATGGCACTGGAATCCAAAATAAAATAATCACAATGTAGGGTGCAAGTATTTGATCTAATGTTAAATAATCACTGTAAAAATATAATTATTAACACGTCAATACAGCAGAAATACAAATATACCATGTACCCTTGCTTGATTTTATCATATATTATGAGATGTTTGTTTACATACTCATTTCACTGACAGATGGATCTTTTTATCTCACTAGTTCTTTTTTCCTTTTATTGGCTTAATAAGCAAGCAAACTTTTCTTCCTTTGGCAGATTGGTGGTAGTTGTAATAGCCCATTTGTCCTTTCACAGCACTTTCTGCAAAGTATTTCTTTGTCTCCATTTCCCATGGACACTGGAAAGAGAGCTGCTAACTTTGCTAGCTGGCTCCAGGAAAGAGAAACGGATCTAATGGAAGAAGGGATTGATCTTCCTGCGGATTTGCAGTGTGGTGAAATTTTCCATTTGTGTTCTCTAGTTTTTTCAGGAGAACTATCAATTATCCCTTGCTTACCCGAAGCGGGAGTAGGAGAGGCTGAAGATACCAGAACCTCTAAACGTAAACACGATAGTAGTGAGATTTATGGCGATGACACGCCTAAGAAATCAAGAACTTCATTGGCTGGTGAGGGTGAGATTATCTCTCGCCGAGAAAAAGGTTTCCCTGGTATTAAGTTGCAGTTGCATCATGCAACAATCTCAAGAATACATGTTATTGAGTCGTATAAAGATGAGGACTTTAATTTTGTCACACTTGGCAAAAACACTCAAATCAATACTTCCAGTTTGGAGGTTGACTGCATTGTATCACATTCTGATGTAGCCGATCATGCGAGAGAAATCCTAGATTCTGGGAGAACAATCCTTCCTGCATATGATGTGAGTAAATCACCATGGGAAGCCATGACAAGCTATGCAGAACATCTGAAATCTTCGTGTTCTTATCAAGAAAAAAGTTTCTCCCTTCAACCCGAGGTATTTAAAACTCTTTATTCAGCCATTCAGAAGTCTGGTGACCAAGGTTTGAGCATGAAGGAAATTTCCAAGGTCTTGAGCGTGCAGGGTATACAGTGGTTACTCTTTTTTGTATTTTGCATGTCTCCATTCTTATTTTATGAATGCACAATTTCTTCCATATTAACATCTAGTTCCTTTTCAGGTAAGACGTTGGAAATTATGGTTGAGGTGCTTGAAGCGTTTACACGAGCTATAAAGGTTTGTTTTATTGATTGATCTATATTTAGAACTATTACATAGAAGCTTTTCTTCATGTTTTCAGTACAGGATGTATGAATTATTGTTGGTAAGATCCTTCAGTTTACCACAGGATAAGATTTTCTTTCTTTCTTTCTTTTGGCTGGGGTGGGGATTGAGGGGTGGATGGGGGCTAATAAGCTGGTCCAGATTTATATGTGTGACTGCCTTGAATACAGGTCAATGCTTATGACGATATTCGCGTGGTTGATTCTTTATATCGGTCCAAGTACTTTTTGACCCCTGTAGCTGCTATTCGTCATGATCACGGTAGGACTCCTCTTAGGGATCAAAAAAGGAAAATGGATGAGGAGCTTATGTCTATTGGTTTTAATAACCATATAGATGATGTTGCCTCTAGAAACGAGATTAACATGAATGCCAATGAAGAGCATAGAGTCACAATTTTAAATCTACCTGAAGATGTTGCCGATCCCTCTACTGAAGATAAGATTACAGGTTATGAGCATTCTGAAGTTATGTCTCCCAAAATGGATGGAGGAGTTGAAATGTGCAGACTCCTTTCTGTTGATTCTCAGATATGTAGGCCAATACTGCCGTGGATAAATGGAGATGGTACGATAAATGAACTTGTTTACAAGGGTCTTGTACGCCGTGTTCTCGGTATCGTGATGCAAAATCCAGGGATATTGGAGGTATTTATTTTAAAACTAGCTTTTGGTGTGCACTAATGTCTTGGCTGCAGAACCTTTGATCTAAATTTTGGGTTTATTTGTTTAGAAAGTGTGATGTGATTTCAACTTGCTGCAGTTAAAACTGAGTTTGAACTGCCTCAATTTTAATGGACCAATTCTAGTTTATGGTTATGCACTACTTGTGGCTTGCAAATTCTTTTAGATGCTTTTCCTGTGGAACTTTTCTTCTTTTTGTGTTTATCATGCTATTAGCTTCTGACGTTAATCTTCAAATTTTTATTGAATAATGCTTTCTTTGTTGTTGTAATTAAATATTGATATTTAAACTTTCTGGCTGCGGTAAAGCTTTAAATATAAGTTTACTTGCTCTATCTTTGCAGTTAATCATCAGATTGGTCTATTTGTTGCGGTCAATTGGTTTAACTCAATCAGCTTATAATCTGTTTTGTATAAAAAAGTTGTAATCTATTTCTCAATTTGATGTGTCTTGTCTATTGTTCCAGGATGATATCATAAACAAGATGCGAGCTCTGAATCCTCAGGTATGTTATGAGCTTCGTGTTGAGGAATGTATAAAAAATCTTCGTTTTGAGGGTTAAAAAGTTTCCTATTTGGGAACTTAATCTTTGTAGATTTAAGACCATGGACTCCTAGAGAGATCATCTAGGTGGGGTGCATAATTTTCCACAAATTATGATAAATTTATACTGCACCTAAAGCTTATGAAGTATTATCATAGTACGCAGCAAGAAAGTGCAGAAACAATTCCAAAATTAGTCATATATGTCAAGGAGAAGTTTATGATTTTAGTCTGACATGCTATTGTTCAAGTAACTGCAGAAATCATATTTTGGAAAGCTCTTTCTTCAGCTGCTTAAGTTATATTTGAAAATGTTGAACAAGAACAAATGCATTTTTGTTTTTGTCAACACTTGTTAAGAGTTTTGAAAGGTTTAATCAAGTGCCAAGTGTTAATCAATGCAACTTGCAATAACTAGTAATATAATAATGAAGTGTTAAACAAACCTGCAAATAGGGTAATGAGAGGAATAATAATAATAAAACTCAATGTAGATGGCGGCTAAGAGATAAGAGATGGGGAAGAATGTTGAAGCGTTAAATTTAACATCTCTGACACGCGGCCTGATTTTGGGTTAGTCTAGAAAAGGTGCAAGTAAAGATGAGATTTTGGTTATGGTTTTACATATTACTTTTGTACATTAAAGTAACAGAAAAGTGGATGATTTTAGATATTTAACTTGCAAAATTTTGGCTATGCAGCTTATACTTGTGACTAATTTTACCATTTCATTGCCTTGCATGATATAAACAATACTAATTTTGTCAAACTAAATGCCTTTCAGAGCTGCCGAAAATTGTTAGAGATAATGATTATGGATAATCACATCATCACGCGCAAGATGCATCAGATGACATCGGCTCACCCCCCTGCCATTCTGAGCGACCTTCTTGGACGTCGCTTTAAAAGACCGAAGTCAATCTGTAGAGAACATTTCTATGCAAATCCCTCGAGTACAAGTTTGTTGTAAGAAAGATGTGTATATGTAGAGTCTTTTGGATTATAATCTGGGGATTTCTTTGAGAGGCTTTCCAAGTTCAAGAAAATCGTGGTGGCATGGCATTAGCCAAATGAGCTTATTGTATCCAATTGTGGAGAAGAATGTATAGTTATAATCATACTAGGTTTTTTTCTACCATTTCATGTACAAATTCTTGGTTTTCATGTTTCTTACTAAGATCGATCGGTTTAGGACTAAGTCAATCGATGGAGAAATCCCTAGATTCGAATGGGCATGCATGTATGTATAGTCTTTTGTAATGTAATCTGGATCTCCTTTAGGGAAGCTTTGCAATTTTAAGAAAATTATGTTGACATTGCCATTCAGAGTGGGCTAAATTTATGTATTCATGGAGGAACAACGCATGGTTATGATCATGTAATTTCTGTACCATTTCATGTACATGTTTTCTTTTCATGTTCTAAGCAAAAGATTGGATTGGAACTAAATCCATCAAAATATAGAATCATTAAGTTTGCACCTAAGCTTGATGAGCACACACACTTGCCCATAAGAAAATTTGATTTTTCTCCAACACCACATGTCTGAATCGAACCAATTCAGGCATGAATCTATTTGTCTATTAATTGCGTCAACATTTTCATATATTATAGGTATTGCAAGAGGTAAACAACCTGATCACCAATTAAAGCTCTTAAATAATAATCCAATTAATGTGATCGTGGCTTCAAGGATATCCATATTTGGCTTAAACTAGGTAATTTATGTAATAAATGTAATATGCTTGTGAATGTATATCGTGTTTAATTAATTTTTTTTTTTTTTTTTTTTTTTGAGTTTGAGTGATATTTAATTTCATTTGTGTACCGAGTCTTCCTATTTTAGAGGATAATTTTGTAGAAGGCAACGTGAACAATAAGAATTTGATATTTGTTTCTTTTGTGGTATTATTTTAGACATTGCAAATTAGTAGTTTAAGTTATATGTTTAGAAGAAAAATCAACATATTGTGCAAAATTAGGTTAAACAATAGTGCGAGTAAGTTTGTTTATCTGTTTGTATATAGTATAGTGTATAAATAAAATAAAGTATGAAACTTTGGTTAAAAAAAAAAAAAAAAAATCATCACTTATATTGTTTCAAATTTTTTGCTTGTTAATTTGGAGACCTCCAAACTCAAATTGACTGACTCTGCTAACTTATATCTTACATCTTTCTTCACTAATTGTTTGGGTGTAGACATTTGCTCTAATTGTTTGGGGTTGGCGATTTTAATCACTTCTTTATTTTGGGTAAATAGCACTAGGGGTCCCTAACCTTTGGACCTTGTAACGATGGGGTCCCTAGCCTTCTATTTTGAACTCTCGGGTCCTTAACCTATGAAACGTTAGCACCTGAAGTCCTTTTTTGACCAAAATCGTTAGTTTGACTGTTAAATGGTCAAAATTTTGTTAAATAGACCATTTTACCCTTTTCAAATTAAAAAAAAGAAAAGAAAATAAATAAAAAATTGCAATTAAGCCCCTCACTCACTTCTTCTTCTCCAAACAACCCACCATCTCTCTCTTCCCACATCCGGCTCCGGCTCCAGCTCCGACACCAACCGCAAGGCCTTGCACGCACTCTTGCACGCGACGCCATGGGTCCGGCTCCCATTCTCACGGAACACGCTGAGCTCCTTCGGACAGGCGCCGTGCTGGAGACGACACACCAACGCGCCTGTACAGATCTTGGATCTGTGCGGTCAGAGACGACACACCAACTAAACCCCCAACACTAACAACACCTACCTAGACCTTGAAGTCAAAAATCACCACCACCACTGTTACTACTCATCACCTTGAAGTACATGGGCTCTAATGGAACTGTTAAAAGGGAATTTTTCGGGATGGGTTGTGGGGCAAATTTTGGGTAGATACAGGAAGAGCCGGGAAAGAGAAGCTTCTTTGTGTTGTGTTTTAAGGTAGAGGTGATTACATTGGTTTGGATTTGGATGCTGATGGTAATGAAGTCGCCAAGGTAGGTGTTGTTGGCGTGGATGTCGCCAACCTTGGGGCCGGAGAGGATGACATATATAGGCTTGTGGGTGGTGAAATGGTGAGATCGAGCTTGGAATGTGTGCGCGGAGGAGGAGGTTGGTGTAGCCCAGGGACTGGAGTTTGGTCACCAAGGCGGAGCCCACCAAACCACCATGGCCGGCGACGAAAACTGGAGTAGATTTTTCTACTGAAATTGGATCCATAAGCACACTTTGGCAAGGGGTCGGCGTTAACAATTGTATTTCACCACCTTGAAGTACATGGGTGATCACTAACTTCAAGGCTCGCCCCGGCCGAAAATGGTGAAAATGATTTTTTCGGTGGATGGTGACGAGCGGCGATTTGGAGGAAAAGATGAGGTTGGATGGGGGTTAAGTTGCAATTTTTCTTTTTTGTTGGTTGGAGTTTTGCTGTAATTTTTGTTTTTTATGTTCTTTTTCTGTTCTTTTTGTTTTAATTTATAAAGGGTAAATTGGTCATTTTAAGTAAATTTTGACCATTTAACAGTCAAACTAACGATTTTGGTCAAAAAAGGACTTCAGGTGCTAACGTTTCATAGGTTAAGGACCTAGGAGTTCAAAATAGAAGGTTAGGGACCCCATCGTTACAAGGTCCAAAGGTTAGAGACCCCTAGTGCTATTTACCCCTTTATTTTCTATTTATGGACATATAGAGCTGCAAAATGCTATATGGTTATTGCTTCAATCTATGTATAATGACATCATGCATTTTATTAAGCTCATTGATTTGTTTCTTTGGTTTGAATCTATAATTGTTAAAAATGATGTAATTATCGATGTAATGTGTGATTTTAAAAATTGAACGTGGACATTTTGATTTCTTTGATTCTTCGACTTTAATGTCATTAGATATATATATTGTTATGATATTTTGACATCTTAATGTTCTTTTTCTCATTCTTACCTTTCAAAATGACGGTATATATACTATAAACATAGAATGTGATAACGGGGTGCCATTATTTTTTGCCCTTTTTTTTTTTTTTTTTTTTTTTTGCCCTTTTTCACTATTAGACATAAATGAAGGATATAATATAATATTTAGAGGTGTCAATCTGGTCCGACCCACCTCCGATAAAATCTGGTGACGGCCCGCATTAGAAAAAACTCGCGCCATAGCGGTTTGCGGGCCGGGTCAACCCAGCGCACAAAAAATGAACACGAGCCTGGCCCATCAGTCGACCCATCCGGATCGAGCCCATGTGGGCCGCTGTTCAACCCAGTTCGGTCCGTATTAATAAAAAAGATTTTTTTTTTGAAATTACTAAAAAAATTAGTTACCTATTGTAATTATATAAAAAATATTTACATATATAGCAACAAATGTGTTAAATTACTAAATAAAAATAAATAATAATGATAAATTCATATTTTTTAATTTTTTAATTCAATTTTTATTTTTTAAATATATTTAAAGACTAAAATATCACGCATCTGTCACATCTTTTACTTTAAACGACTCTATGCTATTTATTAAAAAAAAAATATCAAAATAGGCTAGCAGTTAAAGGCTGAACCTTCCGAGGTAGTGAACAGCCCGCCCGATTCACGGGCCGGCTTGCAGTTCGGCCTCCTCAGCCAGTGAACGGGTCGGCCCGCAGTTCCGAGTCGAGATAGGTGGACTGATGCGAGTTCGACTTACCCGCCTGTCTTGACACCTCTAATAATATTTATAAATATTATGTGTTAGCTTTGTTCTTCTAAAAAAAGTTATTAAAATTAAATTAACATTATTAAGTACTTAATTATAAATACAGATGCATGTGCTATTCCTATTATTCAGAAAAAGATTCACAAACAAAAAGAAAAAACCAGCAAAAATAGTTTTGATTTTAAAATATTCCAAGTAAATTGAGAGAATGAAAATCTTAAAAGAGAAACTTGATTTAAATAGAGAAAAAAATAATAATTGTACTTGAACGAGTTAATTTCATTAATGGTCATTCAAGTTCAAGAAAAAAATTAAATTGGTCATAAAGTTTTTTTTGTTACTTATTTAGTCTCTAAAGTTAAATAGCATTACATAATTAGTCACTCTATTAGTTTGATCAATGCCATAACTAGCGTAGTATTTGTTAAACCTTCATGTAGACTAACTATTGTTAAAGCGATCGATTTCGTCCTGCTGGCCTCTTGTTTTAGTTATGTTCCGATTTTTTTATTATTTATTAATGATGAAAATTTGAGGCGGAGCAAATGGTCTCAAACATTTGCCATCAGTGTGGAAATGGTCTAATATTTGTTTATGGCACACAAGTCCATAATCTATGTGTTTTGGTGCGTAACTAGTCATTATTTGATAAAAAAGATAAAAATATCCCTAGTTTTAATTGCGAAAAAAAATTGTAATTAGATTTTTAACCTTTGTAAAAAGTAAAATAGGCCCAATACTTTTATTTTTTTTAATAAAAAATTAATAAAAACTAACTAGTTCTTTTTTTTTTTTTTGAATTAACACTTTATTGACAAAATTGATAACATACTAAATAGTTTTGTATATTTTATGAACTATTATAAAATAACTAAAATTTAAGCTCGTAATTATTAACAAATATGTTAAATAAATTTATTTATTTATTATTAAGTAATTATATTATTTAAAATTTAAACTTTTATTTTATCGTTACAACGTAAAAAAAAAATAACTTTGTTACAAACTTGATGTTCAAATACTTTTATTTAATTGAGTTATTCATTTATTAACTACAAGTATTAGAGCTCCAATTGTATTCTTCATATTTTAATTTATCATTTTATTATCGTTCAAAAAAAAAATACATAATGTGTAAATTACTTTTTATTTGTATTTTTATGTTTAAAAAAAAAGATTAGTTCAATGTCATAAAATTATATACGTCATTTTGTAATGTATTTAACTTAATTTTTATTCAAGTTTTTCACATCACATAGCAATTACATATATTTAAAATACAATATTTTTATAATTTTCTCTTATAAAATTTTATATTGACACGATTATAATGATATATTTAATATGTTAAATTAAATATTATTTAATAAATGTACAAAACTCATTTGTACCTTTTGCAAATGTTAAGAATTCTATTGGAATTTTTTCTAATTAAAACTAAGGACGTATTTATCTTTTTATCAAATAATGACCAATTACGCACCAAAATACATAGGTTATGGACTCATGTACTAAAATACAAATGTTAAAGATCATTTCCACACTTTGGACAAAATTTAGGGACCATTTGCGCCAATTTCCTGTACTGCAACTTATTTATGTTTGCTAGTGAGTTAACTTTACAAACGATTTGTGAAAATTTCAAATTGGGTTTAAAGTATTTTTGACATATTTAGTCACTGAACTTGTTTAGTATACACAAATTATCACTTGATTTGTGAAAGTTGTTGACATTCAATCTGATCTGTCATAATCATCTAAGGACGTTATCTCCAAAAGAGAGAGGTCCTACCTGACCCCCAAGAGGGAGGTCCTACTTAATCTCCAAGAAGAGGGACACTATTGTCCAGGAGATCATACCTCAATATATCAGGTTCTATCTCAATACTACATAACACCTACGAAGAAGGACACTATCGTCCAGGTGATTCTACCTCGATATCTCAGGTCCTACCTAACTTCTATGAAGAGGGATACTATCGTCTAAGAGGTCCTACCTCAATATATCATGTCTTACCTCGATATCTCAGGTCCTAGGAGGTCTTACCTATACACCTCAGGTCCTACATCAATATATCAGGTCATATATCGATATATCATGTCCTATGAATCATATGAATGAGGTCCTACCTAAGTTCTATGGAGAGGGGGTTCCCTCGTCAGGAAGGTCCTACCTGCCTACTTCAGGTCGGATATCTTACCACATTCGTTTACGGCTAAGTTTACATCATTAATGGCACGTCTTTCCACGTGTCAGACATCAGACCAGCTGCCTATCAGTCGTAATTAATTATAGATGGCAAATAAATTCGCCACCCCGGACCTGCCCCACGCCCCGCCCAACCCCGCCGCGCCGCACCCTGCCGAGTAATATAGGTGGGTTTGTGGCAGAATTTTTCAGGGCGGGTTGCCCTAAAAAAAAAAAATTTTTTTTGAAAAATTATAAAATATAGTAGAAATTATAATTTTCACTAAAAATAAACTAAAAAAAAAAATCGAACCCGGGTTGAAACTTATAAACTACCAATCTTAACCACTACACCACAACCCAAATCTTATAATTTTTTTTGTTTTTGTTTGGTACAAATATTTAAAAAAATTTGTATATATTTTTTTAATTATTTTTCAGTTTAATAAAAAAAAAATTTGCGTGACGGTTGGCGAGTCAAACGGAACTCATAGCCATGACTCAAGAACTCACAGCTACGGAAGAATATATAGTCAACATATTGATCTCCTACCAGGCTCCCGGAGAAGCCTCAACTCCAGCACGTGCCCTGTAAAGGAAGCAATCCTACAAAAGATGGAATACCTAACTCACGTTATTGAATGACTTGAAAAGAATCAAGCTACCTCTAGATGCATCTCAAACTCACAAACATTCGCCAGCCCGGTCGACCTAAAGGTTGCCAGGCTAAACAACGCCTAGTCGAGTTGGTGGCTAAGCAAAAGAAAATCTCGAGGACACAAAATAGTCTCGTTGACGCCATAGCTCCACTCGCTACCAATGAAAGAATAGAAGAACTAGAGAACATCCCGATCAGAAGAATCAACAATGCAACCATTACTCAACTTGAGCCCAACTGGATGGACAAATTTGTCCAATTTTTGAAGGATGGTAAGGTGCTCCCAAACAATGTGGAGGCTAGGAAATTATCGACAATATCCTATTTAAAAGAAGCTTTTCACTTCCACTACTCAAGTTTTTAAGGGAAGACAAAGTGAAAATACGCTCTCAGCAAAGTTCATGAAGGAGTGTGTGGCAATCACGCCGAGGGGCAATCACTAGCACACAAAACTTTGAGGTATGGATACTTCTGGCCATCACTAAACAAGGACTATCGAGTTTATCCAAAAATACGACAAGTGTAGAGGTTTGCCCCCATCATCAGAACTCTTCTAGAAGAGCTGACCTCAGTCCTCAGCTTATGGACTTTTTCAAAATGGAAGATTGATCTAATCGGTCCTGTGCCCATGGAGAAAGATGGGACCAAATTCACCATAGTTGATGTTGACTACTTCACCAAATGAATAGAAGCAGAACCAATGGCCAAAGAAAACAAAACAGAAGACCAACGACTTCATCTGGAAATTTATCATATGCAAATTCAGAATCCCTTACTCGATCATTACAGTTAATAATAAGCAATTTGACACGCCAGGTTGAGGTCGTTCTATGAAGAACTGAAAATCATCAAAAACACCATGAAGACGCAATTGCATGAACTCAAAGGTGCATAGACAAAAGAACTTCTGAATATACTTTGGTCTTATTGCACAACATGCCACTCTAACACGGGAGAGATGCCTTTCTTACTAGCCATCGAAAGTAGAGCCAAAAATTGAGAAGGTCCTTAAAAAATTACCACAGTCGTGAACAAATGAGCTTACTAGCTCCAGAACATAGAGAGCTTCTCATTTCCGCACTCTTGGAATAGCTACAAAGTCAGTAAATCTAACCAACGTCCGAACTGAGGATGTGACTAAAGTCACAAACCTCTAGACACAAAGGTCCTATAGATCTCGGACCTACGTCGATCAGCGTAAGTGATGCACTGTCGACATCAGCTCAAGAAGCCAACGTCCGAACTAAGGATGTGACCAAAGTCACAAACCTTTGGACACAAAGGTCCTACTAAGCTCGGACCCAAGTCGGACAGCGTAAGTGATGCGCTAACGATATCAACTCAAAAAGCCAATGTCTGAACTGAGGATGTGACCAAGGTCACGAACCTCTAGACACGAAGGTCTCACACAGCTCGGACCTATGCCTGATAGCGTAAGTGTTGTACTGCCAACATTAGTTCAAAAAGCCAATGTTCGAACTGAAGATGTGACCAAGGTCACGAACCTATGGACACAAAGGTTCCATACAGCTCGGATCCAAGCCGGATAGCGTAAGTGATGCACTGTTAACATCAACTCAAAAAGTCAACGTCCGAATTGAGGATGTGACCAATATCACGAACCTCTGGACATAAAAGTCCTACACAGCTCAAACCCACGCCGGACAGCGTAAGTGCTGCATTGCCAACATCAGCTCAAAAAGTCAATGTTCGAACTGAGGTTGTGACCTGGACACACATGTTCAGCACAAACTCGGACTTACTCTGGACAACATAAGTGATGTGGTGCTAACGCAAGTCTAAAAAGTCATCCATCTAAAGTAGGTGTAAAGAGCCTAGCCTTGAAGCCAACCAAAATTATGAAACAAGTCTGATGCACACCTTTAGTGAACAGCTCAGTATTGAACAAGTTGGGAGCTTTAAGAAAGTAAGATCATCAAAAGTTGGGTCAGAACCGCCGAAGTCTGAGGTCAGTTATGAGGTCAAACGAATCATTCAAATATATCGAAAAAATAAAGGACAAAGCTATAAGAAAATAAATTTTCATTAATAAAGTAGTTTACTACACTACGAAGGAAAGTTCTGAAATGCCAAAAGATTACATGATCATCTAAGCTAAAAGAAGCCAACTCAGTCCTGACATTTAGGCTGATCTTACTCTCTAGAAGAAGGAGGATTAAACTTGGAGTTTTTCTTGAGCTCGTCCAGCTCGTCCTTCAAGAACTGGACATCCCAATCCGAATGCTTCTCCTTAAGTATGCATTTGAGGACCTAAACTCGGCCACGACTTCTTCGTTGTCCAACAACCTCTCTAGGGCAACTCGGAGGTCCGCTTGGCTTCTTTCCAATGAAGTCTCTAGCTCGGACTTCCCCTTCTTCTCTTCTTCCACTTGGTGTGCCAAAGTAGAGCTCAGATTCCTTCGTGGCGAGTTTTTCTTCTTTCTTCTCCAGTTCCTCCACGGCCTTAGAGCGAAGCCTTCTTTCTTCATCCAAGTCAGCCATAGCCTTTCGACCTTCTTCCTTCATCCTCCAGAAATCTGCCAAGTAATGTCATATAAGCCACGTGAGATTCTTCAGAACATATCAGAGCAATAATACGAACTAAAGACCACCCCTGACCGAAGTCAAGAGCAGGCCTTGGGAGGAAATTGTTGACATCCAATCTGACTTGTCACGATCACCTAAAAACCCCATTCCTAAAGGAAAGATGTCTTACCCAACCTCCAAGTGGGAGGTCTTACCTAACCTCCATGAAGAGGGACACTATCGTCCAGGAGGTTCTACCTCAATATATCAAGTCCTACATCGATATCTCAAGTCCTACCTCAATATATCAAGTCTTATTTTGATATCTCAAGTCATACCTAACCTCCACGAAGAGGGACACTATCATCCAAGAAGTCTTATCTCAATATATCAGGTTCTACCTAACCTCTACGAAGATGGACACTATTACCTAGGAGGTCCTACCTCAATATATAAGGTCCTACCTAACCTCCACGAAGAGGGACACTATCGTCCAGGAGGTCCTACCTCAATATATCAGGTTCTACCTCGATATCTCAAGTCTTACCTAACTCCCACAAAGAGGGACATTATTGTCTAGGAGGTCCTACCTCAATATATCATGTCCTATCTCTATATCTAAAGTTCTACCTAACCTCCACGAAGAGGGACATTATCTTCAAGAGGTTCTACCTCAATATATCTGGTCCTACATCAATATCTCAGGTCTTACCTAAACTCCACAAAAAGGGACACTATCGTCGAGGAGATCCTACCTCAATATATCAGGTCCTATCTAACCTCTACGAAGAGGGACACTATTGTCCAATAGGTCATACATCAATATATCAGGTCTTACCTTGATATCTCAGGTCCATGAGGTCTTACATATACACCTCAGGTCCTATCTCAATATATCGTATCCTACATTGATATCTCATGTCCTATCAAATCATACGAAGAAGGTCCTACCTAAGTTCTATGGAGAAAGAGTTCTCTAATTAGAAAGGTCCTACCCCTTCATGTCCTACCTGCCTACTTCAAGTCGGATATCTTACCACATTCGCCTATTGCTAAGTTCATGTCATCAATGGCATGTCTTTCCAAGTGTCAGATCTGAGACGACCCAGAAAGCACTTGATTATATCACATAACCACCGAACAACCAATCCCCGTACTGAGTTCTCTGAATATTCAGACAATAAAAAGAAAAGGGAAAAAAAAAGACGTCAGACTAGCTGCCTATCAATCGTAATTAATGCAGATGTCTATTACATTTAATACCCTAAAAAAGAAGGTCTTGTAAGTAGAGGTGGCAAATATTGGCTAGCCCAGATAACCCAGACTTTGGGCCCATTAAAAAATTGATAAAATAAAAATTTGGCCAATTTAGTCCGGTACTACTAAACCATTTGGCCAATCGTGCTGAAGTTGGGCTGGCCCGATAAATTTTTTTGGCCCACCACTTCATCCAATCCACCGCCAAGCTTCGTAGTAAATAGGGAAATTTCTCCCCCCTGTTTTTGGCCGGCATCGACCGAAAACAATGGGGAGAAATCCCCCACCTCCCAATTCGCGGCGAGAAATCTCCCTGGTTTTCACGACCAAAGGAGCTCATCCTCATCTGGTCGCGTTCTGGAATTCAAGGAGTGGATGAAGATAGAGGAGTTTGTTTGTTTTTTTTTTTAAATTATAAATAATTGTTTAAAAAATAAATTAAAAATTGAAATTGGGCTAGCCTACTAGTCCTGTGGTCCAATTCGGGCTGGGTTGACCCATCAATTACCAGCTCATGTAAAATTAGGTCAGTGCTAGTCCAGATCAACTTTTTTGTGTGGTCCATCCCAATTTTGAGTTGGACTGTTCCGTCTGACATATTTGATAACTCTACTTGTAAGTATTTAATACCTAGTTTGGCATTAAATGCAAAGAATCACCACATATTTTCTATAACTATGAGACTTAAATATTAACTAGATGACATTCAATGGTTGATAATAAACAACATATTTGAAAAAATCTTACAAACACGTCTTCTATTACAATTCCCATATTTAGTTTAATTTGACCACGTCTAACCTAAATTTTTAATATTAAGTTAACTTGGGAATTGCTGTGTCATTTTTCAACGTCAATAAAAGTAATGTCAAATCTTTTGTGGCACTCACTCAATAGTAAGATGGTCCTTTACATACGTTGTTGAGATTTCTTGAATAAAATATGCGAATTATTTCTTTCACCAAGGTCGAAAGTTAACATTTGCTCGCTACTTTTGTTTATCCGATTAATGGAGGGCTAGTGTTAGAATTAAAAATAAGATGGATTTGAGAAATTTTAATAACAATCTAGCTTTATAGCCATTAATTGTAATTAACAAATTAAATTCACCTTGACATTTATTAGGTCCCACGTAAGAATAAACATTAATTTCAATATTTGAGTGACTATTTGTACAATTTTAAATAATTTTAATGACTAAATGTGTTAGAATTTAGTGTGCGTTTAAATAATTTTAATGACTAAATGTGTTAGAATTTAGTGTGCGTTTAATTTTGATTAAAATTAGATATTTTTTGATAAAAATTGATAAAAATTGATGAAATACATTGTTGAAAAGTTGTAAAAAATTATGAATCCTATAAAATATGTGGTAAAAATTAATTGTTGAGTTTGACTTTAGATTTTTAGCAAAATTTAAATCATAATCGTATGAAGTTTTCTCTACTGAAAGAAAAAAAGAATATATACATTCGTATGTCACTACGTCTTCAAAATTCCTCTCAAACGAAACTTTCTCTCAAACAATCTTCTTCTTACTCTAATAACTGTTTTAATCCTAAAACCATAACCGGTACAATTCATATCGTCCATCAAAACTTCGTCACAAACAAAAGAATTTAATTTTCAGTAACGTGGGGCAGATTTTTTTTTTTTTTTTTTTTTTGGGAAGGGGGGTGGGACTGGATTATAGCCTGGTCTCATTTCGGAAAAAAAAATCGTTTTTTATAGTGTAATTTTTTTTAATAACAATTTGATTTTGAATTGTAAAATTTTTTTAATAGCAGCCCAACTCAAAAAACTCCTAGATCTGTATATGTAGTAACCTATTCTTGTATTAGGGTGTGTTTGATTTCCCTCATTTTCCATGGAAAATAAAAGTTTTCCACCCATTTTCCATCTTTGGTCTGTTTGATTGGCAAAATTTTCCATGGAAAATGTATTTTTTCACCTATTTTCCATCTTTTGTTTGATTGGAACTTTTGATTTTCCATGGAAAATTTTTTCCATGTTTTCCACTTTTGGCCATATTTTTCTTGTTTTCAAGGAAAATATTTTCTTGGTGGGATAGGAGAATTTATTTTCCATGGAAAATTTGTTAACCTTTTCCAACCCAATTATTTTCCATGGAAAATTTGTTAACATTTTCCAATCCAAATTTTCTTGGTAATTCATTTTCATGGAAAATATTTTCTTTCCACCCAAATTTTCCACTTGCAATCAAACACAACCTTAGTGTCAAATTCAACACGAAGAAGCGTTACTGGTTAAAATCAAACAAATCCTTAAACACGAACATAAAATTTCGCATAAACTGAAATTAATTCGTTAACCAGCACCAGCTGTCACTCTGTGAAATATTTGAGTTTATACTTTATTATACACCCACCTCGTCTTCTCAAAAGTCTTGTCCCCTCCGGTTTTCTACAGTTTCAACTAAACTGAAAACTCGCCCTGAGATTCCAGTATACCTACATGGGTTGATAGATCAAACTCAAAAAATTTACCCATTAATTCAATTCCCAGAAATCCAAAAAGAATCAAAGAAATCGAGGGTGAATTAAAGCTCTCGATTTCATCCAAAAATGGCAGAAAATTCAACTCCATCGTCGTCTCCCCCAAAACCCACCATGCAGCAAACAACAAATCAGATGAACATGATAATTGAACCCTCAAATTCGCAACATTTACAAGCCTTGCCACCCTCCTCGTCCAGTCTCACCATCACCTCCCCTTCTCTTGAACAGCAGAATCAGCAACAAATGGTGCAATCCCAGCAGCAGCAACAGATGGTGCAAACCCAGCAGCAGTTGGTACAACCCCAGCAGCAGTTGGTACAAGCCCAGCCGCAACAGCAACAACAATTGCAGCAGCAGCAACAATTGCAGCAACTTCAGCAACAATTACAGCAACAACAACAGCAGCAGCAGAATAATAATAACAGCAATAATGGCGGTGTTAATAATAGTAGTAATAATAATTTAATTGGGGTGTCGAATTTCCAGATGCAGCAGGGTTTACAGAGGACTCCTTCGACATCGAGGCTGAATCAAATGCAACAGCAGCAGCAATTTGGAATGATGAGGCAACAGCAGCAACAACAGGCTGGGATTTATGGGCAGATGAATTTTGGGGCCGGGAATGCGCTTCAGCAACACCAACAATTGCAACAGCAGCAACAACAGAGTAGTAATATTAGTAACAACAACAATCAGCAACAGCAACAACAGCAGCAGAATCAGTTGCAACAACAACTGGGGCAGATGGGCAGCAATAATTTGACGCGTTCCGCATTGATGGGGCAAACAGGGCACCTGCCCATGTTATCTGGTCAACCTGCAGCGGCTGCAGCCCAGTTTAATTTGCAGAGTCAGTTTTTAACTTCGGTGAGTAGTCTTGATAATTACACAATCTTGGGATTTACTTGTACAAAAAGTGATTTTTGCAATGCTTACAATGTGTTATGTGTTTTCTTGCTTTGAATTTATGGTGTCAAGTGCACTATTGTGTTTCAATTGGCGTGAAAATTAGATTTGGATGTTGGTAATATCTTTGTATGTTTACATCTGTCTGTGTATGGATTTGAGATGAACGGAGTTTTGGGCGTACAAGCAGAGAAACTGGGTAATGCAGGTCCCTGCTGCATTGCAATTACATAGGTTTTACTTGTAAAAAAATGTATTTGGCTTTACAAAATTTTCATGCATTTAAATTAGTAGTTATCTAGTTACTATCCTGTTTTAGACCTTCTAAATTTATGCTTGTTAATTGGGGTGTTGATCGGTTGAGAACTGTTGATTTGGCTGCTCCAGTGTACAAATACTTTAAAAATCCTTAATGGTATATTTTTATTTAGTGAGGATTGTTTTTTTTTTTTTTTTTTTTTTTGTATAATTGTATGTGTTTCTAAGACAAGTGTGATTATGGGTTCAGCCGCGACAGAAGGCAGGGTTGATGCAGGGGTCTCAATTCCATCCCGGTAATTCTCCTGGGCAGTCTTTGCAGGGAATGCAGGCAATGGGAATGATGGGGTCGCTCAATTTAAGTTCTCAACTTAGAGCAAATGGGACACTTGCTTATGCCCAGCAAAGGATTAACCCGGGGCAATTGAGGCAGCAATTATCACAGCAAAGTGCACTCACAAATAGTCAGGTATAAGTTTTATTGTTTTTCATCTCATATGTTGAAATCTTCATTTAAATATGTTCTTCATTTCGTGTTCTTATTGAGTGAAACAGGCATGGACTGGTCATTGCTTAGTTATTAGGTTCACATCTGAGTGTATCTTGTGGTATTGTATGTAACAGACTTATACTTATATGGCTCTACCATGGCAACAGCCTTGATCAAAATTCAAATGCCACACTAGGAAGATCTTGAGCAATAATTTCCAAGAATCGTCTTCATGAAGGGATGCATGAATAATTTTAAGCTTTATCAAAAAATTTAGCCTTTGAGTGATATTCAGTTTTATCTGTTTTGATGGCAATAGTTGTGATTATGGATTAAAACACTACTGCATTGGGTTAATACCCAGACTTGCATGAAATGTCTGGTATTTGTTGTCCGTCTCTTTCACTTTTCTTATTATCTTGCATAATCCACTATATGCTTTGTGCTGCTTCTAGGAATAACAATATCACGAGTGCAAGTCGTAAATCCAAAACTAATATTTGTGTTTGTTCGAGGGATCATAATGTCTTTTCCTTTTGCTGGTGTTACATTTCTTTTAGCATCAAAGCAACCTAGTACAATCCTTTTTCTCCCTTAGTAATGGAAAGTAATGGTTAAAGAATATTTATTTCCAATTGGGATTTACATAGGTTTGCTTCCTCACTCGTCGTAGTCATGTTTCGAGATCTTATTTAATAATTTCTGAAAATTGAAAGGAAAGAACAGAGTCAAATATTTAACTAAAGTAAAACTGGACCACACTGGACATCTTCACCTTCAGTAACATATTTGAGCTCCTTATGGCAATGGTTATTGAACTTTCAATCCAATGGGGATGTTTCAGAAAGGTGGGTGGTTTGAAGCCAATAATATCATGTTAGAAAAGGAAACAACTGTTTTAAGTTATTGCTATCAATATGTTGATCAAAGGTTGAGTGGAGTAATCAAAATTATTGTTAGCACTAGCTTAGTGGGATATGTGGATTCAAAAGAAACACTTATCTGAGGGGATTTTGTTGATAATATGGATGCATGTGTTAGAACTCGTTATATGATCCACTTTTTCCACCTTGACATCACTGTGAGGGATACTGCAACTGCACTTCGTCATAAACAGTTATTTTTTATTTTTTTATTTTTAATGTCATTTTGTTTTAATTTGAGCTGATGACTTGATTTCATGTTAGTGTCAAGTAATAACTTGAATGGACAAGCAAGGATTACCACCCACAATGGTTGAACTATGTGAGTGACCTGGGTGATCAACCAGAAATTAATGAACCTCTTTAAGGAATATGGTCTAAAAATGCTTGTATCATGGAAAGAGTGTTTAGAAATTTTATTTACGCTGACAGTAGCACCGGCAAGGGATAAGAAGACACTGTTCAATCATGTCCAATTTATGTAATTTTGATTTTGCTGATACATGTTGTAATATCAGTCGTTGATCCTCTGGAAACTTTAGCCTTTGTCCCATTGAATGAGCAATCAATTTTTTCAAGTAATGTTATATGTGAAATAATATCGGAGACTTGCTTCATCTTCAGTGATAGGTATACCTGGTTGTTCTGTTCAGCGATTTATTATTGCACCATGAGTATCTCTTTAAGGCTCCGTTTCCATGGAAATACGTGGAAAAAATATGAATTTCCTGGATTACTACTCTGTAAATTGAATTTTTTCCTTTTTCTTCTATGTTTTTGGTAATATCTCAATATCGTCTTAAAAAGACTCCTCCCATTTGCTATGGTTTTCCAAGGTTCGATATGATTTTCCCTATCATTTTTTAGAATTTTAGTTCAACCAAACAACGGGTAAAAGGTCCGATGGGTCACTGAACTTATAGGCGGGTTTCAATTTGGCCACAAACCTTTAATTTGTTCCAAATTAATTATCCAACTTTAAGATTTGTTTTATGTTGGTCACTGAGCTTTAATTTGTTCCACATTAGTCGCCCAACTATAAAATTTGTTTCGTGTTGGTCACTGTGTTAGTCTCCTTGCAACTCAGAAATAGACTATCTATTTTAGCATCAATCCAAGTTTCCAAAGGAGTCCTCTCTCCAATATGGAAAATATATGGCCGTTTGACACATTAAATTTAGCATTAATGTTTTAAATGGAGACAAATGTAGTGACCAATGTGAAACAAAACTTAAAAGATTAGTGACTTATTTGGAACAAATTAAAGTTCAGTGACTTATTTGGAACAAATTAAAGTTCAGTGACCAATTGAGCTTTTTACCCACCAAACAGCTAAATTATTTTCCTATTTTTTCTTTTCCCTTGTTGTCCCTAAAAAAACATACGGAGGAGGCTAAGATAAAAACTCTACAATTGAAAATTTTGTAAAACACGGAAGTTTCTCTTAATGCGTGTAATGTGGTTTGGCTGGCATGCATGATGGATCGATGGGTTACTCTGAGTCAGAACTTCTAGATGATTACACTATTACCATCAAGTATGAGATTTTTGCAAATACTTTCGTACTTATTGATGATGTATTGATCTTCTGGTTTGTTTAATTTATAGTGTTGGAGCATAACATCGTACTAAGTTATTGCTTTATTTAGTGTCATAAACCTGGAGGAATTTTAGAGCCAATAGCTTAGTGTCTTGGGAAATTAGAGTTATTGTATTAGAAGGATGTGGGGGATTTAACACGCATATTATGTTCGATCATGTTTCTTCTAGGATTCTATATATTCAACTCGTTGGTTTTGCAAGCCATCACATAAAATTTGTTGTGTTTTTATCCCACTTAACATCACCACAAAGTAAGGCACAACCACAATTCAAATTCTATAGTGAGCCTACTCAAGGGTGGGTTGATCCAGCGTTCGTGTGAGGCAGTAAAAAAGTGGAAATATGATTAAAAAACCACTGACATGATGGTTAAAATTATATGTGATTAGTGGGGCAAAGCTTTTAGAATCATTGAAAGAAAAAATATTTAAAAACACATTCTGCCGAGAAGATTGGTATTAGATATTTAATTGCAAGTTTAATGGGTAGAGGAGAAGGCATCTTCATTCTACTCCTTGAGGCCCCTTCACACACAATGTCGGTATTTCCAATGGATCTCGTGCTTTTAGATTCTCCACTCTGCTTTAAACGACCCACACTTGGTTTCTAGAACAAACAATGTTATATGAAAAAATTCCAAGTAAGGTATTGTTCTACTTTTTTTTTAAGGTGTGTTTATAATAAAATTGTAAAATAAAATGTGAATTTTGCAAAATAAATATAGTCACCTTTCACATTTTCTAGATGAGTCATCATTGAGCATTTTTGCATGTAATATAAATACGCCAGCTGCATAGCTGGAATCCTTCAAGGCTTTCCTTCGGTTCATGAATTTCCCCAGCAGCATTTATTGTTATTGTTCGTCACCGAGTAATGGATCGGTTGGGATTTAATGCGTAATCAGTATAATGTGTCGGTTTCTCTTTTATGCTGTTCCACAATTTGTTTTTATTTGCCTGCATTAAATTGTAGTTTTTATTTTTATTTTTATTTTTTCCTTTAGAAACTACAGGTACAGAATTTAGCTAGGACGTCGTTTATGAATCCTCAATTATCCGGACTGGCTCAGAATGGACAACCAGCTATGATACAGAACACCTTGTCCCAACAGCAGTGGTTAAAACAAATGCCTGCTATATCTTCTCCCAATTCTCCTTCGCACCGTCTTCAACAACAAAGGCAGCAACAAATGCAGCAACAAATGCAGCAGCAACTAGCTTCTTCTTCTTCTCAGCTGCATCAAAATTCAATGGGATTGAACCCACAACAGTTGTCCCAAATGGTACAACAGCAACAACAAATGGGCCATTCCCAGATGAACCAGCAGCAACAACAGCAACAGCAGCAGCAGCCATTACAGCAACCGCAGCAGCCACAACCACTTTTGCAGCAGCAGCAGTCTCCAAGAATGGTGGCTCCCGGAGGCCAGAAATCTGTAAGTTTGACTGGATCTCAGCCAGATGCTACTGCATCTGGAAATACTACACCGGGGGGGAGTTCAAGCCAAGGGACTGAAGCAAGCAATCAACTACTGGGGAAGAGAAAGATACAAGATTTAGTTTCACAGGTTGTTCCTGCATTTCAGTAATTTACTTCTCTTTTTTTCTTTTTGAAATTCACTAAATTATGTAAAATTTCATAACAAAATTCAGGATTTGGACTTAAATCGCAGATCTAATCGATTTTGAAATAAGAGGAATGTTTAATTCATTTAATATGTTTTCTTTTTCTGGATACGGTAAAGGGATTAAATTAATCGTTATTTTAATGTCATAGTTGGATTTACATGCAAAGCTGGATCCGGAAGTTGAAGATTTTCTTTTGGAGATGGCCGATGACTTTATTGATTCGGTAAGGCTCACAAATTCTGGATTAATAATAATATTAGTAAAAGTAATAACCATTATCATCGTCTTCTTTTAAGATGGACGGTCTTTAACTGTTATTAGTAGTAATGACCATGTGAGTTTGTGATCTTGCTCTTAAAATACAGTGTCACGCGATGGACAGTTGAATTATTGAGGTGTAAATAATTTGTCGGGTTTGTTACTTAGCAAGTTTTTTTTTTTTTGGTGTGGGGGTAACAGTCCAACGTCAGCTGTTTCAAGTGGTAGTAGAGCTGGTACCACCCAAAAGTGTGGTGCCCTACACCATGTAGTTCGACCGTAGAGTGTGGATCCTGGGTCACTGTGGCTAGGGATGTGATAGGGCTAGACTATATGGGATCTGTCTGGAAATTAGTTGTGACGTAGGAACAGTCCTATATTGTGTAGTTTTCCAATATATTTATTTGTTGGGATGGGGGTTGGGGTGTGTGGAGGTGGAGGAGTTGGTAATCTGCATGCTTAAACATTAGTTATTTAAGTTCCTTTGAAGATTCATCTGGTCATATCTTGTTGTAGGTTACGTCATTTGCATGCACCTTGGCAAAGCATCGGAAGTCTTCTACTCTGGAAACCAAAGATTTACAGCTGCATCTAGGTTTGTGTTTCAGGGCTTCTTTGAATAGCATCTTCACCTTGCAAAATAAAAACAATGCAATTCACCACAAAAGTTTGAGACACCAATCTACATTATATAATTTGTTGACACTTTTGATCCTATTCTTTTGACACCACACTTTACCATTGTATCCTAACACAAAAGGACAATTTGAACTATTTTCTTTTTCATTGCGTCAATATGTTCAAAAATTAAACAAAGATTGCATGTTCTCTTAGTTTGTTGCATTGGGCTAAAGAAGGAACTTTTGCAGAGAAAAACTGGAAATTGAACATTCCAGGGTATTCTAGCGAAGATGGGAAACACCACCCTGAGCGTGTAAGCATTGTTCTCTATTCAAAAATTTACCTAATGCAGCATGGACATGGTGTTTGTTATATTCATGAATGATATTAGGTCTTCCTATGTTCAATTGCCAATCCATGAAGTATGTGATACTTGGATAATGTCAGGAAGCATTTATTCAAGATTTTGCATTGATAATACGTTTATGAGGTCTATCGAGGATATTACTTTTTTATTCTGTAACTTTTTCAACTTAATTTGGATGCCCATATATGAAGTACTTTCACTTGGATAAGGTCAGGAAACATTTACTCAATATTTTGCATTGCTAATATGTTTATGAAGTATATAAAGAATATTACTTTTCTATTCTATAACTTTTTCAACTTAATTTGGATGCCCATCTATGAAATACTGTGGCACTTGGATAAGGTAAGGAGGCATTTACTATTGTTTTTCAACTTAATTTGGATGCCCATCTCTAGAGGTGTTAAGACGGGCCGGCCGAACCCGCATCGGCCTACCCGTAACCGCAGACCGGTCATGGGCCGAGGACGCTGAACTGCCACCCAGGCAGTTCAGCATCAACCGCTGGCCTGTTTGATAAAAAAAAAATATGAATTTCATGTAAACATTTTTTGTTATAAATAGAAAATGTGAATTTATCATTGTTATTTATTTTTTATTTAGTAATTTAACACATTTTTTGTTTAAGTACAATTAGTAAATTTTTTTAGTAATTTCAAAAAAAATTAATTTTTTATTTATATGGGCTCGACCCGGATGAGCCGACGGGTGGGCTGGGTTCATATTCAATTTTCATGGGCTAGGTTAACCCGGCCCGCAACCAGCCGTGGCGCGGACTTTTTCTAACGTGGGCTGTCACTGGGCTTCGTAGGATGCGGGCCGACCCAACCCGCCTGACCCGGATTGACACCTCTACCCATCTCAAACAGTTTAAAATGCATTGGAAGTTTTGCAAAAATTAAAGAAAAAGTTTAAACATTGGTTGTCCATGTCCAGACTTCCATACGAGTCCCAGTAATATAGTAGTTTGCAGTAATAAATTTTTGAGAAAGTTAAATCACATCAGATGCAAAAAATATTCTCAGTTACTTGAATCAGCTATTACTGCATGCTTATATATTGATGTTGAATTTGGAATGTCTTGCAGTCACCAAGTGAAGTCCACAAAAAGCGTCTGGATGTGGTAAGTTATTTTGTTCAAACTGAAATTTGACCTGGATTGTTCCCTTGAGGAATATATGACCCGTTCCTTTACAAAACTCTTACTCAGATACGTACATCAATGGAGCCTGTCCCATCTGAGACAAATACAAATAATGCTAAGCTGATGGGCAGACAGGCCCCTGGCAACCCAGCTGGTCCAAGTCACATGATAAGACCTTCTCCAAGTTCGGAGCAGTTGGCTTCACAGTCTAATGTGCCCCAAATGCTGCAGCCGGCAAACAGGTTTTGATGGCCATCAGTTCCCAGGTCTCTTGCCCAGTAAGAACAGATTCTTAGTAAGATATCAATTTCATTGTAATGAACTTAATGCCATGATGCATGGATATATCATTTCATACTCTTTCTTATGGACAGAGTGCCATCATACTTTGGCTCATAATGGACGAAATGCAAAGCTACTGACTTTCATACCTTAAATGTTGTTTTGGTTTTTTTGCTGCGTTCTCTTTTCCATTTCTCTGCCACCAGTCTCCTGCTCTCTGTCCTTGTGCTTGTGCCCCTTCACACAAAAAGAAAAAGAATAAGAAAGACTCCTGTGCGTCGATTCTTTTTTTTTTTTTTTCCTTCCCCCCTTACCGTTTCTCTCTTTTCTTGAAAGCTAGTACAAGTGTTTGCCCATTATTTTCTCCTGTCTTTTTCGCTTAACAAAAAATGCATTGGCACCCCATAATTCGCAATCTTATTGCAGTGTATGTACTTATTTTGCTCCTTTTTCTTCTCTGGTTCTTTTTTTAATTGGACATCATCTGTTTTCTTGTAATCAACGATATATCTGTGTATGAACTTTATATTTCAGTTCTCTCTCTTAATTTAATATCTTGATAGACCTATATGTATATTAGTAAATATAAATTTACTCGTGTCTTTTTCAGTTAACAAAAAATGCATTGGCACCCCATAATTCACAATCTTATTGCAGTATATGTACTTATTTTGCTCCTTTTTCTTCTCTGGTTCTTTTGTTAATTAAACATCATCTCTGTTGTAGTAATCTAAAATATATCTGTATATGAACTTTATATTTCAGTTCTCTCTTTTAATTTAATAGCTTGAGAGACCTATATGTATGTTAGTAGATATAAATTTTAACTATGTCATGTACACAGTAATGTTACCGAGTCCTTTTTACTAATTTATTAAGTCACTTTATCCATCTACACGAAATAAATAAGTCCTTGTACTACAACCTACAAATAACTATATGGAGTCAAATATAATACGATCAAATTTGGTATAAAAAATTGCACCCATGTTGATTTCACGGTATAAATATTGTTATATAAGACTAAGTCCTCACTAGATTGGCCATGAAGTCCTTATCAATCTTCATCTGATTTTATCCAGTTTTACTACATTCCCAAGGTGGCATGTTGTATATTTTGGCTGCAGATTCTGGGAAAACCTTGTTTTCACCATTAAACTATGAATCTCCACATATTTTTTCTAGCATGTACCTTGCAGGCTTACAGCGTACGTGAATTTTCTGTCAAGCTGCAGAAATCTAAGCAATTTATTCCTATCACAGGTTAAATTGAGAATATTGTAGCTGTTCACCGGTTTGAAGGCCTAGGAACTTGCATCACTTGGAGAAAGGTTTAATGGAAATACTGTGCCATACACATCCTTGTTGGATGAATAAGTTGGAGTGTTTTTTACATGTTTCTTTACATTTTAGTTAAAATCAACCAGAATTAAGTTGGATTTTTCTTTACATGTTTCTCTTGTGAATGTTTTTGACCTGCAATGGGATTTTTATATCCCCACCCTAGTATGTTTTATTTTCTGATAATTATTCAATGAGTTTCTGTGCATTTTAAATAGCCAACACTGTGCTTGGAAGTTCATTATAGGAGCTTTTGAAGCCAATTTTTGAAACATTGACTTTGACAATGAGGGCTGTGTGCTAGCATAGAGGTGTGAATGGGGTTGGTTCACGTGGGCCATGGGCCTCTACAGCTGAGTCTGGCCCGACCCGACCAGCTGTAGAAATATGCCGGCCAACGACTTGGCATGGATCCCCACCCTCTTCTAGTATATTTTATTTGCTGATAATTATTCAATGAATTTCTATGCAATTTAAATGCCAGCACTGTGCAGGGAAATTTGTTTTAAAGAGTATCAATCTGGGCTGCTTGTGCACAAGTTCTGCATATTTTTTCTTTTCTTTAAATTTTTAGGCATACGTAGATTGGTCCATATGAGTCATGGACCTCTCCAGGTGAGTCTGGCCTAGCCCAACCCATCTGTAGAGGCAGGTTGGCTCACGAATTGACACGGTCTGGCCGGACTCAGCTGTAGAGGCTGACTGGATCACGATCAGCTGCATAAAATTGGATTCCATTGTTAATTACTCATATCGAAATAAGATTTGACTAATAATTTCTAAAGAACGTAATATTTTTTTTTTTCTATTTCCATATTTAAGAGTTCTTATGTAGTTTCACGTGGTTTGAGACCCCAACAACCGAAATGTAAAAAAGTGTTAAGAATGGAATTTAATAAAAGCTTTTCATGAAAAGTAACATTAATACAATAGATCGCAGTGTCAAATTTTAATTTTACAAGCTTTTGCACCCTTTAAGAGACCTTTCTTTTACCCATCATTGCAAACCTTTTTTTGGTCAATATGCATTGTAAAAGGCTGCTTGTGGTGTGTGAATGGATAAGCTTGTACCTACTTTCAGTCTGTAGAATGGGACACATCAAATTTTTTGAGGACAAAAAATATAATTAATACAAGGAGAAAGATATAATTAGAAACGTACGTTTGAGTTTAAAATTTTGCCATGTGAAAGACTTGTCACCTTACATTTGGTAGGGTTAGAGATGCACTAAAAGCATTTTTAATGTACTTCGTTTATTGTTTTTTAGACATGTTACATAAATACAGATAGACTGAGTAATAAAAAATTATCTTCAATGCATACTGATAAGGATTTGTCTAGCTGATGTGACACACTAAAAAATAGATTCCGTCTAAATTTAGATGAACTTCTAGACGGAATGGCCAGCAAATTTAAATAAAACTCAGCATTTTATTTAAAAAAAAAAGTCAAACGAGGGAAATAAAAATTAAAAATCCGTAGACAAGATTTAGTTTTAGACAGAATTCATTGGAGATGATTTTATAGTTTGACCGTTTATTCAATAGACGTAGTGTTACATAGAATAAAAGTTGGTCTATTTTACATACTACGTAGACTACAATAGTAGAGATACTCTTACTAGATAGAATTGTAGAATAGATAGGATTTTAAATATATATTGTTTAATATTGTGTAGTCTGTATTACTGAACAAGCCAGTTATATAGTATAATTCATTTTTAATCTATTGTTCAAGCACTGTCAATGAAATCTCACACTCTGGTTATGAAGATATGATGTAGTCTGCAGGTATCTGCTTATTTATTTTTGAACAAAAACCTGTATTTCAGAGAAGCAGTAAATTAGTACGATGTGTTTTAGAGTATATTTGGTAACACTCTCATTCTAATGTTCACAATGGGCATTGTTATAATGCCCACCGACAGACTTGTTCAACATTCATTGGATGAGTATAAAGTAGACCATTAAACTCATCTAATAAGTGTTGGATAAGTGTCATGGTGGGCATTAAAACAATACCTATTATGGACATTAGAACAAAACCGTATTTGGTAAACGAGCTTTCTCTAATTTAAAGTAATTTTGATGTCGTAAACAACTTCAATTAAATTCTCAGGACAATGCTTATTTTTGCAAGTTTTGTCTACGTTAGAATATACATGACATCAGACAAAAATCTCTCATACTTGCTAGAGTTGGTGTATCAAACTCAAACATGCCATCTTTATGCAATTCATTCAACGAGTTGAGAAAAGTCCTCTCATTTATATTTGACCGTGTCGGATACATGAAATCTTTTTTTGTCACTAAGATTCACATTACAATGGTTGTTGACCTACCGCAACACTCATCTACTCGAATTAGAGATTTACTATAAAATTTCACGACGTGTAATAAGCAAAAATGAAAGAAAAGGCAATAGTTTATACATCGTTTGAGTAACTAAAAAGTGGCTATTACATATTTGTCCATGACATACAAGCAAAATCAACTTGATATTTTGGTCAACCCTTGCAAAGATCTATGATTTGGGATTATGAACACAAATCAACAAATTTGCTTACCCATTCTAAAGTTGAGGGATTCTCATTGGAGAAATCAAAAAAGTCATCCAAATCAAAGCTGATTTTTGAGTCCTCAGAACCAGTAACATTTGATTTGAATGTGTTAATCTTTTCTCCTATTGGCTCCTCTTCACTCTTGGAATATGAAATCCCTCCATTTGATTTCTCAATTTTCTTGCTCAAATGGGATTTCCAGTAATTCTTGATCTCATTGTCTGTTCGACCCGGCAATCTTCCGGCAATCAATGACCATCTGCGACCAACATAAACAACGAAAAACTAAGTCTTATTCTCAATAGATTTAAATTTAAAGTCGGGTTTTAGAAATCCCTTTGTGTCACTTTTTTACCTGTTTCCTAGGAGTTTGTGAAGTCTGATGATCAAATCTTCCTCTTGGTCAGACATACTTCCTCTCTTGATGTTTGGTCTCAGATAATTCATCCATCTTAGCCTGCAACTCTTGCCACACCGATTCAGTCCTGCATATACACATATATACATACATACATATATATACATATATATATTGAAAACTTAATTGTTCAAGATAATATGTATAAAGACTAAAGTAGTTGATGATATCATTTTGCCTGTGGTGGTGGCAATGGTCTTCCACCGCTTTGGACCGTGGATTTCGACGGCTTCCGCCAGTTTCCGGTCCTCCTCCGCCGTCCATGCTTCCCTGTTGATTTCCTTCTTGGTTGGCCTTAATTTCTCGACTTTTCTGAGAGCCATGGACACTTTCAGGCCTCAGTACACGCACATATATGCGCACACCGGGGGAATGAGATTATATATTTGATGAAGAAGACTAATTGTGGGGTGGGTGGTGGGTTCAGGTGGGGCCTTATTCGGTACACGATTTTTAAATATTTATAAATTGTAAATCATAGAAAATATGTCCGTAAAAAAAAAAATATTTGATATGCTTATATGAAATTCTCCACTACAAGTCTTGATCAATATAAGTTGAAGAAAAAGTTGATTATTTTTAGAAAACTTATTTATAAAATACATATTAATTAGTTAGTTCAAATTAATTAATTAATTAATTGTTGAAAGTGATGATTGAAGCCCTTGTGGCCTATAAAGTTAAGACATACAACGTAGTACTCACATCAAAGGCTACTAAAGAATTTGTAATGTTTTAATAATGCATGTGCGATTACACCTGCTACTGGACCACCAAATATATGATTTATATATATATATATATAATTCAACGGATTAAAATGATCGACACTCCTATAAAGAAATACTTATAATAATCGAACTTCTCATCATATTACAACAAGAATATTGGACATGTTAACATTGTCACAACGTCTATGAAAAAGATTACATATAGTCGTATACTTTCTAGTGTTATCACGACTTTTAGATATCTAAATCGAGTTACACATACACAATCTGTGTGTGCTTATAATGTTTTTGCTACTAATTTGTTGTTTTTCTTTTTTTCTGTGAAGGGAAAAGTCTCGAAGGCGAAATCCCCCACCTGTGTCAAAGGCCCCTTAATCAGGCGGGTTGTAAATAGAGGGATGTGCACGAATAGCAGGGACCTGAGGGAGAGAGCCAACAGGCCAACCTCCAGGACAGACTCCCACAATATTTCAGTGAAAATCTGTTCCACATGGAAATCGAACCTGCGTTATTGAAAGATTTCTCCCCACGTCACCTCAAGCTTTACCAATTTGTCTATGCCACTGAGGATTTGTTATTTTTCTTTTCTTACTTGAGTGAGTTGTTGATTAATTCATAATATTTGAAAGTATTAGATGTCATTAAATCAAATCGTGTTTATTGCATTTGGACTTTAACAAAAGTCCATACACAAATGATAGTCAAAAGTTCTCATCATTTTTTTTTTTTTTTTGGCCTTTTATTTTTCCTTTTTTGTCGGTTGCCTTTTACGAATTAAATAATTGGTCGATAAATTTTTTTAAGGTATTTTTTCACAGTCAATCTTATCTTTTAATATGTGTTCTTAAAACGAACAATCATCAACCTCAAAAATCGATATGAAAATGAAATTTGAAAAACGATATTAAGGAGAATAATGAACTATGGCTTGAAGATATGGACGAAGTTGGCGGCTGCCACCTTTACAAAAAAAAATTTGTCCCGAGTAGGGTGGGGGGTAGTGGTCCTTTGGAGCTTAGCCAGCATAGTTTGACATATAAATTGTTATTTATTATTATAAAGTTGGATAACGTGAAAATTCTAATAATAATAATATAAATTAAATTGAGAAGAGAAGAATAAAGAGAGAGAGAGAGAAAGAAGAATCAATTTTATTAAGTAAACGAGATAATAAAATAATAGATACAACTCGTATTTGTACTAATGCAAATTCTAACATATATAAGATAAAACACTCTATTATTAATGCTAATACAATTCTATTATATATAATATACTATTAGTATAACTTTAACAGAGAACACCTCATATATTAATAAATATATTTTTATCTGTGATTTATTATTATAGACAATCAATTTCATATTTCACACTTGCAATCTCAAATATTTGGATGCACCATTTCACGTGTAAGAAGGAATTAAATTATGTCGAAAAATATTAATTATAATGTATAATATTATTAAGAAAATTTGCCTTACACTTAGATCTCCACCTTTTATTTGTTAGGTATTTGCATTGTCAATTTTCAAGGGCGTGTAGGGACTACGAGCCTTCTTGTGTTGTACGTATTTGGTGAGCGCCCCCCCCCCCCCCCCCCCCCCCACCCCACCACCACAATTTTTATATAAGAATGTTCAAACCAAGATTAGTTTAAGAGTACTTGAAAGTTGACATACTACAAGAAAAACCTTTATGTTCAAATCTACTCGGACAATCTTTATCTCCTTGAATATAGAATTTGCCTTTATATGTTAAATTGAGAAAATAAAAATAAAATATGAGTGCTCCAAATGTGTTTATGATCCAATTTAGCGCTACTTGTGTAGTTTCCCTTTCAGTAAACAAATCTTACAATCTTCAAGCCCACTAATCTGTGCACTCCCTTTACACAACTCATAGTCCTCTAGACAATGTAAAAGCTCACATAGAGTTAATTTATGGGAAAATTGCACTAATTACCCGGTTTAGTTTTGAAATTCCAAATTTACCCTTCTCCCCCCTCCCCTCCCCTCAAAATACTGTTTTTACTTATTTTAAAATCAAAATCACAAAAAACAATGTCCAAATCAAATTCACACTTCAACTATATAAATAATATCTATCACCACCACCATCATAGTCGCCCCTGCATCCACCACCACCACCACCACCATATCTAATCTTTTACACGCAAACAATTAAGCTAATTAATCATTTGAGATAAATTTATGAGTTTGATTTTGTTGTTGGAGTGAGGATTTGACTACTATCATTAATGGTGGGGGATTGGTGGTGATGGTGGCATGAAAATGGTTCTGATGGTGGCAGGATGTTGGTGGTGCCGCAATGGTTGTGATAGTGCATATCTGGTGGTGCAATGATGGTGATTGTGGTGATGGTGATCTACCGGTAGTAATGGTGGTGGTGATAACATGATACTAGTACAGATGATGGTGATGGTGACGATGACGGTATAACATTGTATGTTACAAGTGCTACACTTTGTGGCGTTTATAATGGTGAGGGCAATAGCACAATAGAGTTTGTTACAAGTATTACATGCGTCAACAATGGTGGTCTTGACGGCGGTGCAACACATCTTATTACAACTGTTATACCAATGTAATGTTGTTGATACTGTTGGTGGTAGTGGCGGAAGTAGCCGCGACAGCATTACATAAGTGTAATACTTTTGTTACAAAAAAGTGAAATAATAGTTTGGTAAAAAAAAAAAAAAAAAAAATTGAACAGTATTTTGAGAAATAGTTTAATTTTTTAGGTTATATATAAAACTTGAGATAATTATGTTTAACATTATTCTTAATTATTTGTTTTGACAAATAATGCTATTAATTTTTTTTTTATTTTTATTTTTTTTTTGTAAAATCAGGTCTTTTCCAAATTAATGAATTAAAATTTTAATATAATCAGTCACACCACAATTTTAACATAGTCACACAGAGTTATCAAATGCAGATAACAGTCTTCACAAAACGTATAACATCTGGATGATAGTCGTCTCAAAAAATTATAGCATATAGTATACGATAGTCACATTAATTATTCTTTTTGATTACATTGGTTGCAAAATATCTACACATTATTGGTCACAATAGTCGAAACCAAGCCACAAGATATTTTCATTATAGATTCATTGTCACCTATTATTAGTTGTCACATAACCAATTAATAATGTTGGTCACAATAATACAAAATAAAATTACACATGTTACAACTCAAATAAGTGACAAAAGCTAGGCCACAACTAATATTTTCCATTTCGAAATTAAATTAATATATACAATACTAATTATTTTTAAACATATTGAACATATTCAAGAAAGATATTCTTATTTTCATAAGTCACAGATAATTATAGCATTCGAATTTTAGTAGTCACACTAAATACTTTTTCATGATCACATTTGGTACATATCTATTATTGGTCAAAGTTGTGTAATTCATACCACGCGATATTTTTATGATAACTTAAATAAATTGTAACATAACACGATAGCAAAGTCACAACCACATAACAGCAATCACAACATACACTTATTGTTGTAACAACAATCACAATAATATAAAAATACAATTATTCATACTACAACTCAAAAAAGTCTCAACCTAGGTCACAACTAATTTTATTTCATTTTGAAGTTAATTTAAATCAATATATACAACAATAATTTTTAAAAACGTGTTGGATAACATTCAAAAAAATATTCTTATTCCTAGACATACATGTAAGTCACAAAATTTGTGTTCTATTTTATACATGTAGTCGGTCGCGAAGCAGTCTCAATTCACATAATGTTATGCTTACACGTCATAATATTAAAACACAGGCCACGATGTCATTCTCTAGTCACATACATATTATCCTTATTTTTTGCTAATAAACATTTTATTTCATTGTAAAACAAGATACTAACTAATTCGAAATTTTAGAGATATACAATAGTGAGAGACAATATAAGTATATACATATTTCACATGTTTAACTTGAGCCACGTTACATAATCTTATCTTTTATAATTATAATTTTTAAATAAATTCTAGAGAATTTTTAGGGCACAAGAAACCTGATTTTCTTAATTTTTACATGATTTTTTGAATTTGTTCAAAATTTTGTTAGTTATCAAAAGATAACCTTAAATAGTCAAAGTTATCAATTTTCCCCATAAAACTTTTCTTGAATTTATTGTAAAAGCCCACATAGAGTGGACCCATTAAGAAGAATCTGAAGCATTATTAAATCATAATCCATATCTTCAATTTCAAACAAAAGAAAAAAAGCTTTGAAGTTCTAACCGTTCATCCAGGTTGCTTCTCTCTTTTTTCTTTTTTTTTTTTATTGACTCCACATCGAGAGTTAAAGATGGTTCGGGATGTTTAGGCCAAACCCTTTTTGATTTGAGATGAGTCGTGTTGTGAGCCAACTAGTCTAGCGAAACAACTCGGGCATGGCTTTTTTAGGCTCGTGCGCATGTGGACGTTTTTAAATATCTTTATTTCTCCTAAAAAAATTAAAAAGAAATTACAAATTTATTGGGGTTGGTAGGTTCAACTGTTCAAGGCTATCTAGGGCGACAATACTAGCATAATTGTGCACAAAACCCAAGTCATTATCCCGATTGACTTTTACTTCAGACTTAACTTAATTTATTATTTTTTAAATCCAAAAAGTAGATATTAGGACAGAGCATCTTCGATCTACGAGGAAGCTTGAAGATTCCTAATTTATTTATTTATTTTTCTTTACCTTATTGTTTAATTGATAATTAACTAGTTGCATTATTGACGAGTTTTCCTATTCAAGAACAGAACATGATAATATGAAAATTACAAATTAATATGTAAAACTAACGGATTTAATAGATTGTAATTCGATATTTTTATTCGAGTCGTGTGACAAAGAATAGATACAAGAGATTTTCATTCTGTATGAATTAATTTTTATTTTTTATTTTTTATTTTAAGACGAACTCTCTTTATTACTCGTGAAAACTCATTGTATGTCTCATTCGATGAGTCCAAACCTCTACAATGAAATAGACACGAGAAAAGAGTAATAGACTAGAATAGTCTATAAAAACGAAATGGTCTCTTTGTAACCAATCATCCATAATATCAAATAAATTATTTCCGTCTTTGGTAAATTTATCAAGGGGTATAGTCATAGTGATCCTCCATTCCTCCTATTAAACTAAATCGACCATTTCTGAGCACTTAATAGTATTTTCAAGGAGTTCAAAGATTTGATCATTTCTCTATAATTTCTCTTGCATACATAAGAATTAAAGAAATAGAATGATGAGTTAATTATATCATTTTATTTATGACTATTTTAATAAATAAGAAAAAATATTTAAAAACGTAGTGGAACAAACAAATTTCATGGTGACAGTATAACCACCATATTTAATATTCATTATGGACCAAAAAGAAAGAAAAAGATAAAAATATTAATAGGCAATGCATAATAAAGGTGGCAAAAGATCGAGCCAAGCTGATCCATTGGCCTGCCATAATTTAAAGCACAATATATGGAGTTAAAAAATTAAAAAATTTAACGTAATTAAATAGAAAAATAAGGATGCCCACAAGTCATCCCTTGCAAAATTCACGTACTTTACTTGTCGAACTCATCTTAACTCACCAAGTCAAAATTTGAGCTCGACTCAATTCATAGATTCGTAGTGGAACGAGCCGAGTCGGCCTATGCCCATTTTTCACCCTTAACGGATAGCATTTTCTAGGCATGTTGAGGCTGGAGATGATTATTAGTGGTTTAGTTTGGATATTTAATTTTGTAGATATGAGTTGGAGAGGGATGGACTGTGTCAGTAAGATGCTCATGCGTCTAGTTGTCACAAATTCTTCTGTCGGAATGCACTTTTTATTATTATTTTTTATATAAAAAAATATGAATAATTCATGCCAATAATTTTCTTTTAACTTATTTTTTCAAAAAGCTCCTAAAATTATTATTCTTAGAGATCATTTGTATGTTAGCTTAATCAAGGGCCAAGCTTTAGAGTAGCCGACAGCGTTCAAAAAGTTCAAACGAACAATTTGATAATTAAACAAATTTCATTTTCAAACGAATTTTTATTATGAAATGTCAAAATTCAATAAATTTTAGATTTTTTAATCATGACGTCTCATTATAGCTCGATATGAGTTACGTACATTAGTATTCATTGCTTTACCATGAAATATTTCGAGTTTTATTGTTAATTTGGTGCAGGGCTAGTTGAGATTTGGGTAGCCTTAGACGAAAATTTAAATGAGACTCTTAATAAATTGAGATTTTTTAAAAAGGTAAAATTTTTGATAGACTCACAAACCAAAAAAGATACATTCTTCTTCTTCATTGAATGACAAATTGTTGGAATTTGTGTTAAACTGTATAGCCTAATTTGTTGCGCTACGCGGGTGTTTTTTGAGATTTTGCCTTCGTAATTAGATTGTCCTAATATTTTATTATAACTAAAAAAATCTTCATTGTGTTGCCTTAGATTTTCATTATAATTACGGAATCTTCATTGGCAGCGCCCCCTTTATTTATTGCTCAAATCCTAACAATTTAGAAAATCGTTTTGATTCTAGATAAAGATTTCTAAAATGAGGTTTAAGGAGAAAATTACACCGTCTACAATTTAAAGACTAGATTAAAGTAGATAAGAGCATCTCCAATGCATTATGTCTATTGCAGTCTACGTGAAAAATAAAATAGACAGACTTCTAGTCCATGTGCACTACGTCTATAGAATAGACGATCAAATTAAAATTCATCTCCAATGGGTTGCGTCTAAAATTAATATTACCGCTTATGTGGCATTAAATTTTTTTTAAAATTGACAAGTCTTCAATTTATATTTTCCTTGTTTAGCTTTTTTTTAAATAAAATCTTTAGATTAATTTAAATTTGATGAGTTATTCCGTCTACAAGTCCGTCTAAACTTAGACGGACTTGTAGACGGAATAACTCTGCAAATTTAAATCAATCTAAAGATAGACGGAGTCTATTTTTGGTACGCCAAATCAGCTAGACGAAGTCCTCGTTAGCATGCATTTGAGAGAGTTTTTTATAACTCCGTCTATATATGCTTATATGGCACATCTAAAAAGTAATAGACGGAGTGCATTGGAGATGTTCTAATATATGTTAGATTTGAACTTGTTTTTTATTTAGGCTCATTTATAAGTAAGCGGTTGCTAGAGCCAGAGCGGACCCTGATTTGGTGATAAGAATCGTTCGGAACTTGAATTTTTATTATTTTTATAAATTAAGAAAGGGGGTTAAAAATCATTTTATTTTTAAAATCTTGTGAATAGATATTAACTTATGATTGATTGATATATTGCACCTGCCACACCTACCTTGCAATAAAAAAGAAATGTTTCACAAACTAGCAATTATAATTAAAATCGAAACGAACTATTTAATTTTGATTAGTTGCTCAATTGTTATACCGATTTGAAAATTGCAACCGATTCCATTGTTAAATATATTTTGACATTTCAAGATTTATTTGTAAGTAAACTTCTTGAAATTTGTTTCGACAAATTTAGACTATAATAAATTATATTATTTAACTCTCAATTTTCTGTAGCATTTTTTTTTAGCAAAAGAAAAAACATAAAGAAACACTTCTCCACTCATTACCTCATTGGAAAAATCGGTGAACAATGTTTTATACAAGTTAGTTGTGGGCATTTTAACCAGAATTGAATCTCCCAAACCGAAACCATATCGGAATCGGAGGTTCCGGTCCGATTCCAAAAAAAGGGAACCGGGAACCGAGAACCGAGAACCAAGAACCAACCGGATTCGAGTCATTTCTTGGTTCTTGAACTAGAACCGTGAGTACCCGATTGGAACTGAATTTATCATTTTTTATAAATTTTTTATTTTTTACAATTTATTCACCATAACCCAACGACCCATAATCCAACACCACAGTATCAAAGACAAGAGTCCAACTGTCTAAGATCCAAACAAAAGTACAAATCTCATCACTCTTAAACTCAAACTCAATTGACCCAATTCTAATTACCCAAATCTCAACTTTTCAATTGCTATTTGTTCAGATACTCAATGAAAATATTGTCATTTGTCTCGCACTTTCGCTCAACACACAACGAGACGGCGAATACGAAACTCCTTTGTAACCGAAACAAATCCTTATTTTTAAGATGTAATTTTCTTTTTTTAACCCTAGTTTATGAGTTTGTAATTTTTGTGTGTATTCTTCCAATTAATGTTTATATCTTTCATAAATTGTTTTTGTTAACGTCGGAATTTAAATTGTCCACGAGTCAACAGATCTCCAATCACTCCTCTGCCAACCTGTATGTTACTTGCACACTAACTACCGTTATGCACCAAGACTGGGGAACGATCAAGTCAACTGCCGGTACACAGAATAATATACGGGGAATGAAAACAATTGGGTCTGGGAGAGACAAGCATGCAGAGATTTGAACAAAGTTAAGGAGTGAATAATGCATAAAAGTATGTCCCTTAGAATAACAGAAGACGTTGTATTTATAGTACAAGAGTTCTAATTGATTTAGGGAAACAATTAATTAGAAATCTGATTGGACTTTCTTTTCTTATGTGATAGAGATGATTAGTTGTCAATATAATCTCCCAGATTTCGGCCCTTCTTTGAATAAATTATGTTGCCTAATCTTTAGGGGATTGAGATTTAGTTTCCTTGTGAGAATCCTTATGACAATCAAATAAAATCTTTCTTTAATTATTTCTCTGGTTATCCCAAAATATCAAATTACGAGAATGCGAATACCAGTGAAGCGCTCCAGATTGGCCAAGAATATCGAGGCCCTTCATGGGTTTCACTATGATGGATTCAAGAGTGCTAAGATATTCGATGGGCCTCTGAGGCCTTTTGAGAATTTACGATGCCCTTGTTGGGCCCCCGAGGCCTTCGCCGGGTCTATGAGACTTTTGCTGGGCTTTTGATGACGTGGAGACCTTACCAAAATCGGGTGGTAACAATAGTCCCACAAGTTCAAACCTATTATTTATATCAGGCATGAGACTTTAAGAATGAGTCCTAAATGAGGACGAATTCCTTTAGAAAGCGAACATCCAATGGAATCCGTGGGATCACCTCTCCTGTTATATTTCTACATAGGAAGCCTTTTGAACCTTGTGTAGAGTTCTCTAGCCTTCAACTCTTTGGAGAATAGGAGGTCGGCGTGGGACTTTAAGAAAGAGTCCTAAATGAGGACGAAGGCCTTTAAAAAGCGAATTTCCAATGGAATATGTAGGATCACCTCTACCGTTATATTTCTCCATAGGAGGCCTTTTGAACCTTGAGGAGAGTTCTCTAGCCTTCAACTCTTTGGAGAATAAGAGGTCTGCGTGGGACTTTAAGAAGGAGTCCTAAATGAGGACGAAATAAAACGGGAGAGGTGATCTCTCGGATTCCATTGGAGGTTCACTTTCTAAAAGCCTTCGTCCTCATTTAGGACTCATTTTTAAAGTCCCATGCCTGATATAAATAATAAGCTTGGACTTGGGAGACTATTGTTACCACTCGATTTTGGTAAAGCCTCCACATCATCAAAGGCCCAACAAAAGCCCCATAGACCCGACGAAGGCTTCTGGGCCCAGCAAGGGCTTGTAAATTCTCAAAAGGCCTCGAAGGCCCATCGAACATCTTAGCACTCTTGAATTCATTACAGCGAAGCCCATGAAGGGCCTCGATATTCCTGGCCAATTTGGAGCGCTTCGCTGGTCTTCGCACTCTCGTAATCTGATATTTTGGGATAACCAAAGAAGTAATTAAAGAAAGATTGTGTTTGATTACCTTAAGGATTCTCACAAGAAACCAAATCTCAATCCCCTAAAGATTAGGCAACACGATCTACTCAAAGAATGGCTGAAATCTAGGAGATTATATTAACAACTAATCATCCATATCCCATAAGAAAAGAGAGTCCAATCAGATTTCTAATTGATTGTTTTCCTAAATCAATTAGACTTATTGTGCTATAAATACAATGTCTCCGGTTATTCTAAAGGACACACTTTTACGCATTATTCATTCATAAACTCTGCTCAAATCTATGTCTGCTTGTCTCTCCTACACCCAATTGTTTTCGTTCTCCGTATATTATTGTGTACCAGCAGTGACTTGATCGTCGGAGTACCAACGATCACTGGACTCTTTTTTCCCGGTGATCTTAGTGCATAACGGTCGTTCTAGTGTGCATGTAATATACAGGTTGGCAGATAAGTGACTGTAGATCTATTGACGTGTGGACAGTGCAGATTCCGACGTCAACAGTTTTAATATCTAACATACTTTAATGTTAATGAGTTTGTAATTTTAAATTTTTTTCAAAATATGTTGTCAACTAACGATTTAACCAAAAAAAAAAAGTATGGGTAGAACCAAACCCGAACCGGAACAGTTCCAATTCGGGTTTGGTTCCAATAATTTCGTGGAACCGAATGGTTCTATTTACAAAATACCCGAACTATAACGGGTGGTTCCGGGTATTGAAATACCCAGACCGATTCACCCGACGTCTAGACCTAGTGCAGGATGACAAGGTCAATGCCTTTGGTCAACATGGAATGTTCTTTATTTTTATTTTTATTTTCATCTTAAGACAAAACAACCAAAAACATAGGTACAATCAAATTCAGACAACCTAAATTACTGCTAAAGTTGTGTATTGACCCCAAAATCAAATCAACAAACCCAAAATTAGAGCAACCGTTGAATCCATTCCCGCCTGTTCTTTCCTCCCCATTTCCCATTTCCCATTTACATCTATCTCTACCTTCTCTTCCTTGTCCCCCTTTTCGCTTTCTCCCTCTCTAGTTTTCTCTCTCTAATTTCATTTTTACTGAGAATTGGGGGATCAGGAAGGAGAAGAAATTATAAATTTAACCAGCCCTGAATTCATTATTAAATATGAATATTGTTTCGCATTTTTGTTCCAGATTCAAGAATCCAATGTAATGTCTTATACCTAATTTCTTGTATCCTGGGGACCTTTCTGTGAATTCTTTTCTATTTGAAGAAGAAATCAAGATTTTTGGGGCCAGCCCAGTTGGTACTTTTTGTTGATTATTGTAAATAACAAGAAATTTACAGGCCCAGGATCCAAAAGCATTGCCAGTAATTGGATTTTAGATCTTGAAAGAAATTGCCACGTTTATGAAGATTTGGTTTTTGTTGAATTAGAAGAGGAATTTGAAGCGAACCCAGATGCGAGGAGGTTGCAAAGAAGAAGATTTTTCCTGAATAATCGATTTGTGCGATGAATATGAATTCGCCATTGTCGACTATGGTCAATGCTTGTTTGGGGATTTTCTTTGTTTTCTTTGCTCTCATTGTTGAGTCTCAACAAAATGTAAATCCTCCACCACCCGGAATTTCTCCTCCTCCTCCTCCTCCTCCGCTGAGCTCGCCTCCGCCACCGAAATCTCCGCCTTTCACCCCACCACCACCACCACCACTCGCTTCGCCCCCTCCATTCGTTCCCCCACCGCCTTCTCCTCCACCTCCATCTCCACCACCGCCTCCTCCTCCACCTCCACCTCCAACTCAATCACCACCGCCTCCCCCGCCCTCGCCTCTCAGCCCTCCCCCGCCATCTCCAAGAAAACGTCTCTTCCCTCCCCCTCCAAACGAGTCTCCTCCAAATTTGAGCCCCCCACCAAAGAAAGATAAGCTCAACAAGGGGAAGAAAATTGGACTGATGTTCGCGGGAGTAGCCGGGATCTTGCAAGTGTGTGTGGTGGCATTCTTGTTGATCAGGAGAAGGCAAATTTTAAAGGAAGTAGGTGGTTATTAAACCAAAACAACAACAATTTATTTGGATATAAATCACATCACATCATTTCAATATTTTCTGTTCAATTCTTTTTTCTTGGTGGATCCTCCTACATTGAAGATATGGTTCCACTGGATTGAGATTCTTTAATTGCGGCTTCCGATTGAGGCGATGCAACAATGGATTCGAGGACTTATCGGAATTCCGGGGTCTGCATCTGGGTTCTAGCTCTTGTATATTGGTAATTCTTATTTTTGTTAATAGGTTTTCATTTCTTTGTTCTTTAACACAGGTTGCTCGATAACTTTTAGGATTTGATGTGCAAATCTTTGTCAGGATGTTAAATTTATGTTGTCTTCTGATTCTGTATGGCTAATATTTATGACTGTATTGAGGAAGATTGAGTTCATAACTCTGTATCTCTGGATATGTTACTGAAACTATGTGTTTTGGATCCTATAGTAGATCTGGCAATGAATTGAGCACAAAAGGATTCACGTAGTCAAACCTAAATTTTTTTGGGAACAAAACTTAGTTTTGTTATCATTGTGTTACAATTCGAAGCGGATTAACTTGGAATAACAAATACAGAAGCCATCACCTGTGGAGTTTTTTTCTTGTCACGGTAAATGTCACCACTTCAGATTGTCTAAATTGAAGTCATTAACCAATAGGATTGAAGTTCACTAAATGATGAGGGTCAATTTTTTTCGTGTTCTTGTGCTTCATCGTAATCGGATCCATAAATTTTTCCCTTATTTGTCCGGTTAAATTTGCTGTTGATGGGTAGTTATCTAAAATGCATTCTTTACAAGTTTAATAAAACGGTACAATCTTCTAAACTGGATTTTGTTGGTTAGAATATGACATCGGTGTAATTGATCTGTTCAGAGTGCTTTGCACAAGTGAATTTGTATTTTTGGGGGATAGTATCTCTTCCTATTCTGGTTAACAAGATGGATGCTCGACAATACTAAAATGGATAAAATAAGAAATGAGAATATACAAAACCAGTGGAGGTGAGAAGTGGGTTGTGGATAGACTAAGGAAGGGTAGACTAGGACATGTTTGTGTAGACTTAAAGAGGCTCCTTTTTATAAGAGTGACACGATCTTGGTAGAACGTGGGGTGTCCTAAATATACCGTGATTTGTCGTAGTTGCTAAGGAGCTGTTGCTTTATATCTTCTAGATCTACCAACGAATCAAACTTATCTGTTGCCTCTCGTTTATTGTTGTTAGGTAGACTTGTTCACCTACGTATGTGATTATTCATTTGTGGATGTCAGCGTTAAGGAGAAAACTGAAATCTAGAATTAGAAGTTCTTAAAGAAGAAATTCTTTGGAAGCCAATCTGAAATTTCAGCTCCATTTCGATATGAACAACTTCTTAGATCGTCAATGCGTTGTGCTTACAGGTATTGTTACAACTTTAGGCATGCCAACTAAAGGAATTTTTTTTTTTTTTTGATGTTGTAGGTGATTGTGAAAGAAGAGGATTGACTTGTAGAAGAAGCATTTTCTGTTTGTCAATTGTAAGGAACTGACTTGGAATTACTTCTGGATTGCAACAAATACACTAATAGCTCATTTGTTCAAGGAAAATTGTAATTTAGGAAACCCGAATTATCGATTTAAATTCCAACTTTTAATCACCGTAACTGTAATATACTAATATTTGATTTATTTCGATAATTTATTTAGTAATACTATGTCTTTTTATGTATGGAAATCCAATCTGCCCTCATTTCAAGATACCTTCAAATACATCATGTGACAGGGACTTTTGCAGCATTTTAAGGGACTAAATTTGTTAAATTTTGTATACTTCACCAACCAGTTGGTGCAGTTGATGGTTGTGGAGTTTAATAAAACATTGTAGACTTGTCATGTTTTCTTGGACACCTGGTTAACTATTGTGTGAAAGTTGCTTCAGCTTTAGGCTCTTTGTCTGTCTATTCTTTTTCATCTATTATTTTCCCCATCTTTTAGAAGTCACAACGAACAAATGACGAAATAAAGAGCTGAATACTATATCTCCAGTTGCGCGCAACTAGGGGAATAGTAGCATAGGAAGCAACTTCGATGGCCACTCTGTTCCTATCTACTGGAACTAATCGATAAGAGTTGACACAGAGATGGCATACTCGCGGACCGGCTCTAGTACACTACATAACCATGATTTGACCCTCACTTTTCACCAACCCGATTAGACCAGACAAAGCTTCGGTACACAAGAAAAACAGGTAAGGCAAAAGAAGACACCCCTGGTGAAGTCCTATTTTTGCATAAATCCTATTCCATCCATCACCTTGAGCACAAAACTCCACTCTACCCTGTCATAAGCTTCAATTGTATTGTTTACCCATCGAATATAGGAGTTTGAAAGCGGTTATTACATTATCTGCGATTAAGCGAGGCATCTGGTTTCCCGAGATAAGGCCTAGGAGTACTTTCTTGAGGATGGGACGATAATCTGACACTCTCTCTGGCTTTGCAATTTTTGTAATAAGCACATTTGTCTCGTCTATTGATGCCAAAGACTAAGCATTATTCAACACTGCCAAACTCGCATTGCTAACTGAGCTGACTGTCCAACCAACTCCCAATGGTGATGAAAAAAGGCAGCATAAAAGCTCTCACGCCGAGGGGCTTTAGTCGGGCACACGAATTTCAGTGCATCAGCTACTGTAACAAGGAGTTCGAGGGCGTCAAATCACAAATGTGAGAGAACACCCCGAGACCCTGCTTCAAACTCATATTGATTCAGCCCCAAGCTCCGATAGATATCCCCAGAGTACTCATCAATGGTGCTTACAATCTGTTCACTCTCATCGCTCCAAAAAGGTTCATAGCTCTACCCCTTGATCGCGATGCAAATATGCCATTCTTCTAAGACAACAATAGTAAAAGCGGACTATGATATGAGAAATCTAGGTGTCGAATATAATATCCTAAAATTTTATAGGAGAAATTGCCTATAAGTCACCTGTACGTGATTTGTTTCAAATTAGGTCAAATTTGTTTTCAAAATTGTGATTAAGTCATACTTTTCAACAATATTTTAAATTAATTCTAAAATCACCCATGTGAACCATATTTTCTATCAGTACCTTCTTTCACCTCCATAAACCTCCGGCGACCTCTAGCGAGTGCTTCTTCTAGGATGCGGTGTGACTTTTTATTTCCCTATAGTAAAATATGATGTTGCAGGCTTGTCATGATATTTTTTTGGTGGTTGTGGTTGTTTTATCTAAATCTCTTCATTTACTTATTGGAAATTGATGATCAAAGTTTTCGTGTAAAGATAGTGACTGGATATTAGTATGATTCTCTCGTAGTTTAAACAGTAATTTTGTTTCTCGTCTTTCGTCAAAGACTTGAATGCTATCTGTTAATTATTGGTTTCGTTCATTATAATGTACATGGCCGAAATTGCAGATTTTTATTCCCCTCGTGGATTTCTGTATATTCTTGTTTATGTTTGTTGACTTAAATTTTGTTCTAAATCTTTATTTGAATGCTACTAATTATTTGGTAATAATACATGTAGTAAATTAAAAGAGTTGTTGTGTGTCCACAACTTGTATAATAATTTTCACGTAAAAGGGTATTACTTGAAAAAACAAGAAGAGAAGAAGCAACAGCGACAGCGGCAGTAAAGAAGATAAGTGGAGTGGAGTGATGTCTATCAATTGATTGTAAAGTAATGATACGTAGAGTAGAGTTGCCATGATTTGTTGATATAAATAACAGCTTGAATTTCTATAGATATGATTTGTTTGATGAATTTTTATAGAATAATCATGATTTGTTGATGTAAATAGCAACTTGAATTTATGTACGGATGATACTGTATTATAAAAAACAGTATCATAGTATCATAGAAAATAATATCATTATATTAGTTGTGGACATGATTTGCTGCTATAAATAGCAGCTTGATATTGTATTATAGAAAACAGCTTGATACTGTACTATAGAATAGCAGCTTGATATTGTATTAAGTTGGCCATTAGATTATTCTTTGTGTTGTTAGTCATGTGTGTTGTTTGATACTGTATTATAGAAAATAGTATCATAAAAGAAATGGACATGGAATTCGCATACGTGCTCAGAATTTTTATTATAATATGTTTTCAGAATCGTCTCAACGAGTCGATCCAGACCAGTGGATTTACCACTGCTAACGATGGATTTTAACTATTTGAAGTGGTCTCTTTAGCTTAAAATGACAATTTTTAATATTTCTTGTCTAAACAGTATCATACATACTAAAACAGTATCATAAATAAATGTATATTAATATATCAGTATCATACATGATCTTAATAAAACAGTATTACATACACAAACTACAATCCAATAAAATAATATTATCATAGATTAAATAACAGTATCATAAGTTGAAACATTATCATAATAAAATAGTATCAAAGATAAAAGTATAGTATAAGTATACCATATCACTTTATCTAGATATAACTAAGTAGAGATATTTTACTACTTGAAGTAATGATATTGTTCTTAAAATGATCCATTAGTAGTACAAAACCATTGATACGGTATGCATTCAATAACAATATCATAAATTGAAACTGTATCATATGTTGAAAAATTATAAAAATAAAACAGTATCAAATATAAAAGCATAAATAAAACAGTATTATAAATAAAACTAAGTACAAGATGTTTTTAATGGTTGAAGTAATGATACAATATCATAGATATAACTAAGTACAAGATATTTTTAATGGCTGAAGTAATGATATTGTTCTTAAAATGCTCCATTAGTAGCACAAGACCATTGATACTGTATGCATTCAATAACAATATCATATATTAAAACAGTATTATAGGTTGAAAATTTATCAAAGATAAAAGTATAAATAAAGCAGTATCATAGAAAATAGTATCATACTAAAACAGTATCACTGAATTAATATTTTTTTATAATTGTAAGGATATGTTGGTCTTTTAGTGTTAAAATGTGACTTTAATTGAATTAAGTTTTAATTTTATGACTTTAGAGTCCAAAGAACAACAACAGTGACTAGCCTCGAATTTACCCAATTTTATAAGGAAAAATTGTCTAAAAGTCATCTACAAGCGACTTGTTTCAAATTAGGTCAAAACAAATATCAAAATTGTTAATAAGTCATACATTCATCAAATTTTTATATTAATTCCAAAATTATCCCTATAATCCATATTTCCCACACACTGTCGCAGCCACCACTATTCCCACCACCACCATCGCCACCGCTGCCACCGCCAAGTCAAGAGAATATTCCAAAATCTTATTCAGATCTGAATCCATCATATCAGAATTTGGCTCGGCACCAAAACTTTCTTTCTTGGTGATGGAGTGAACTTGGAAGCTGTAGAAATCGTTGGAGATCTTTTTCATTGAACACATAGCCACCTGCTGGATTTTTTCTGTTTTTATGTTGTGATCTTTTTCAGTAGATTTCAGCAACTGTTATATCGTGTTCGTTTTCAATAACCTTAAGGATGATTTTGCCCTTCAAAATTTCTGTTGGAGACTGTTGCTCACTTGAATTCTGAACTGTCCTGGATGAAAAAATTTCTGTTGGTTTTTCCTTATTTTTCTTTGTTTTTTCTTGGGGGAAGGTGATAGAGGTTAAATAAACCTCTTATTTTTCCTTTTGTAATTCCTGCTTCCACATAGGAAAGCTTCGTTGGTTTATGCTGTTTGCAGCTAGCATGCATTTTCACTTCTTTGTTGAAGGTTTAGTTTGTAATAGGTAGTTTTGTAATCAAGAATGAGAAACATTATCATAAACACATTTGTATCATAATACTGTATTATAGAAAATATTAAGGAAGATTTGTTTGATGAATTTCTGTAGAGTTGCCATGATTTGTTATTGTAAATAGCAGCTTAAATTTCTATAGGAATGAAAAAGTTCGATGTGTGATACTGTTTGAATGTTTTAGTTTTGTCTACGTCTTAGTTTTAATCCATGATATTGTTTTGTTTAGGTAATGTGCATTAGTATATTTTGATACTGTTTTAATCTATGATACTGTTTGAATCTATGTGGAATAGATTTTATTTATGATACCGTGCTTTTATCTTTGATACTGTTTAATTATGGCAATGTTTGAACCCGTGATACTGTTTGAATGTCTTAGTTTTGTCTATGATAATGTTTTGTTTAGGTAATGTGCATTAATATAATTTGATACTGTTTTAATCCATGTTTTAATCTATGATAATGTATTGCATAATACAGTATCAAACAAAACACATGACTAAATAAACAGTATCAAAGATAAAAGCATGATATCAAAGTCATGTTTGTTGTTTGATACTGTATTATATATAACAGTATCACAAAAATTAGTATCACAATAGAAATGAATATAGAATTCGCACACATGCTCATAATTTTTATTATAATATGTTCTCGGAATGGTCTCGACGAGACGGTCAAGACCAGTAGCTTTGCTACTGCGTATGATGGATTTTACCCGTTTGAAGTCGTCTCTTTAGTTTAAAATGACAATCTTTAATTTTTTTTTTCAAAACAGTATCACAAATCCTCTAAAACAGTATCACGGATAAATGTACATCATTTTGCTGCAAATTAAAGCTCTTCCAAGGTATCTGGGTCTCTTAAAAGCAAACACATACTTCAGAGCAATGCCAAGATGAAGAAAGAAGAACTGCCAATCATTCTCAAGTTAATGGAAAGTCATGCAAATAGTTCTCATCTAAAACTATGAACAATGTTTCTAATTCTTCCCTTGAATTAGAACATGTTTGAGATTCAATTAGGACATAGATTCTCATTGGATAGATAAGTATAAATATATAAGGTGTTTAATGATAGGTAGACGAATTAATCAGTAGAGAATAAACAAGAGAATAATATTGTTCTTAAAATGTTTCATTAGTAGTACAAAATAATAGATTTAACAATATCACAAAAAAACAGTATCACAACAAAACAGTATCACCACAAAACAGTATCACAATTAGCGTTTTTTTACAATTAATGATATGTTAGTATTTTAGCTCTAAAATGTGACTTTAATTTAATTAAATTTTAAGCATATGATTTTAAATTCTATAAGTACTCAAACAATGATCGGCTCTGAATTTGCCCATTTTATAATGTTTGTAAGCCTAGTCTCGTCAATAAACGAGCCAGTGTAATCCAAAACATAAGAGTCCAAGGTTTTAGCCCAAATGTAAAATCATTTCAAGCGTCATGAATAATTTTATTTCCATATTCTAACATTTAATTTGAAGGGTTTGACACATAAATAACCCATATTCAAATCATTATGTAGATTTTTTTTTTCAAAGAGATTTGCCAAATAACTTTAACTTATTCAATTTAAGTCATTTGAGAGTTAATTCCCATAAAATTAACGTTAATTCTTACAATAACGTTTTTGTCATTTATGTTTACGAGGAAGAGATAACCAAAAACTAGTGCAATTTCAATCCCGTAAGTGGATGGATCATTAACAAGTAATACAGTAATGAATAGAGTGTCAAACCTACGATGACTAAATATTAATTTAACCTATTAACTTATAATTTAAATTTTAACAATAAAAAGAAACACAGATTTGTTTAAGTTTGTGATTCTAAAACTATTTTAACTATTGTAATTAAATCTAAATTATCAAACAATGAAATTAAATTTATGAGAACAAATTAGAATTATACCAACATTAGGATTCGCGAATCCACCTACACGTTCTTTAATTAATTATCCGTTTAATCGTTTTAGCTTATAATTACTTTGGACTGAAAATCGATGATCCTAAAATAATTAAAAGCCTCTCTCGATGATCAATCAATTTTATACGATATGCGAACCTAATTATCTCTAATTAAACTTCGAACATAAACATATGCATTAAAATCTCAAGAACACCTAAATGGATTTCATAAAGCATAATAGTAATCTCTATCTATTATTGAACTCTATGTTATTCAATACCACGTGCTTAATCTATATTGAATATCTCGACTTCAATCTAAATCACAATATATTCTAATGGTGATCAGACATTAAAATAATAAAAATAATAAATAAAGAATAATCAACCCAAAAGCAATTAATTACTAAAACGAAAAACTTCTAATTAATTAAACATGAGGTTTCATCGTTCATCCTAGAAATAAGTAAATTAGTCAGACATGATTATGTAAAATAATACAAGAATTGTATTAATTATGTTCCGGCGAAAGAAAAAGAAGAAAAAATAAATAAAACATGTGACTCTAGCTAAAGAATCTTCAATCCTGTGTCTTGATCTTCGATTCTCCTCTTATATCTTCTTCCCAAAAATTCGTCTCCCTTTGTTCTGGCTATTATCTGCCTTTTATACTGTTCTCCAAACTCTAAGACGTGTATTAGGTAGTTAAATTCGATTTGGAGTTGTAGAATTCTAATCCCATCAGGAAACTGCCAAAACTACTACCTGTTATGTCCTTGCGATCGCATACAATGTTAACTATGCGATCGCATGGTTAACTTGGACGCTGAACTTGAATTTCTACCTTTAATATTTGCTTACCAAACCCTTCAAGTATCTTTGCATGTTCAATTGAGTTCTCTTTTCTTCTGTTTGCTCTCTTTTTCGTCTTTTCGTCAGATTGACATTTAAATTTGATTATTTCTTAAAATAATAAGAAAACAACATGCAATTAAACTGAAAACAATTAAGAGTACTCATAATCATCTCTTTTTGTGAGCTCAAATAAGTACAAAATTGTACTTATCAGGAAGCTCTATGAAAAATATCAAATGTTATACTAAGTATTATTTTCAAACATAACTAATAGAAATTAATACCCCAATTTCAAGTGAGTTTTTAAATTTTACTTATTATATAACTAGATTATTTGATTTTATTTTTGTTTCAATTGATTCATCTCTTAAACTCCATTAATTTGTCAAACGGAAAATAGTACGAATATATGTAAATATGTCATGGACACAAAATATTAACTACCGCACTACCTTTTTTGTTGTCAAGTTAACGAATTTGCCCAGAATATTTTGATTGAGACTAGGAGTGTAAGTTGTTCGATTTGGATGATTTTTGATATATTTTCGAACTAAGCATATCTGGAATCTATCCCTCAACCACTTGATCAAGAAACATTGTGGATGATCCAAATCAAGTGACAGTCTTTAGGGACAACTTCCTTTGAAGAATTGCATAATTGGATCATAAAAATCTTGAAGAAACTCTGTAACCATGCAGAGTAGCAAAGTCAAGTGAGTGATTCTGCACTCTGTAAACTATCTGGTAATGGAGGTTAGCGGCGTATGTGACTGTAGATGGAACTGTCCCAACTATCTGGACTTGTATTTTCAGAGCCGACAGAAGCTGTGGATCTGTAATTTACATGTTAAAATTTGGGAATATACTTACAAGAATTGTTCAAGCATTAAGGGTTGTTTGCACCGTGCCAATACAAGCATGCCGATAATCAGCAAACCTAGTGTCCAAGAGTGCGACTCTAGATACTGCAAAAGTCCTTTTCCGCCATGAAAGGTTAGGATGCTTTATTATGAGTGGAAAATACATTATTAAATTTTTGAATTTGTTATTATTATTATTTTTAATTTTAAAATATGAGGAGCAAATGAATTCTAATTTATGTCAACGACATCTTTTTTCAAAATTGTTTTTGTTTAAATATTATGTCAATGACATTTTTTTTGGGGGTAGTGTATTGACACCCTCGCATTGGGTTACTATGCAAGTTTTACGGGAGGGTGTCGACACCTTTGTTTCATGGTGTCAACACTGACCCTCATTTTTTAACATGTACCCTATTTTTGATATTTTTGGCTCAGGTTGACCCATAAGTTGATTCCGCTATGCGTTATAGACATGTTTAACTTAAGAGTACTTGAATTTTGGGAGTTTTATCACAACTGTGACATTAATTTACTTGATATTCTATATGATTTATTTGTTACAATGTTTGCCTCAGAAGTACAATGTTGCACTACATATCGTGGATGTATATGTCATAGCATGGTTCAAGTGATTATATGGCATGCATTGGTTGTGGAACACTCTTTGGTGTACTGTGATACGTATTTATTGAACGGACCATTAACTGCGTGATTGTACGTTAACTATACATATGTCGAGCACGCATGTACACTACCTTACTTATTGAACAATGTGGTCACGGTTGTATTCTGCATTGTTGAGTAATTTAAGAGTACTAAATGAAATAAGACGTGAATTGTTGCAATCACAAATTTTAATGTGATTGGGTCAAAATTAAGATTGGTACTTCCTCCGTTCTATTTATATAAGCTGGTTTTTCTTATTTTTCCGTTCTAAATTATAATCCACTTATTTTGTTGAGGATGTATTTGATTTTTTTTATTTTTTAATATACCAATATTGAATGTACTTTATTATCAACACAAATAAATTTGTACTATTTCAAATGTAGTGGGAATTGATAGTATTTAAATAAGAATAAACTATGAAAATTATCTGCAAGATTTACTTTTTCAATAACATTAATTAAAAAATTTAATCCGTATGAAAAACGAAATCAACCTTTATAAATGTGAGACGGGAGTAAATAATAAATGCCATCAATGTTAGTTTGAATAAAATCTATTGCAAGGTAACTATAAATAAATGACTATCAATTACATCACGCGATGAAAAGAAAGTAGAATAATGATGATATAATGCGTTATAAATGTCAAAGAGAAGAGTAGTGCTATCCATAACAATTGTTAATAGTCAGCTATCTAGGTGTGACATTAATTGATATGTCAAAATAGCATATTAATTAATGCCACCTAATCGCCAACTAGACTGCTGACTAATATATTAATTAATGCCACCTAAGTGCCAACAAAACCACTGACCATAACCAGTTGTGATATACTATCAATTGCGTCCCATGTTAAAAAGAAAGAAGAATAATGACTAGGACATATAAATGTGAAAGAGAAAATGAATCTCAACCTAGCAACTTTAGAAACAATTTATAATATGTTGTTAAGGTAATTAATATAGTTTTATTACACAATTTTTTCACTTTTTCTTTTGAAAATCTAACATGTTAAAATAAGTACTTACACTCTAAATAAACATACCATATAATTTTTTTTTTTTTTAAAAATCAAAGTTTTAGCTTACCCATTGATGAGGGATTTGGCATATGATGATGTAATAAGTTTGTCATGCTGATACAAATAAATATTCACATAATATAACAAGTATTTATTGTAAAAAAATATTTATTAACTTCCTAAGTTGTCATGTGGTCTTGCATTTGGTAAACATGAACTGGAACCACATAACATTTGGTGTTTTACCATTCATTAGCATACTAAGGGTCCGTTTGACAGAGATTATAAACTAGTTTATAAACCAATTTTTGGTTTATTTGATCAATATTGGTTTATTTAAGTTGAAATTGTTGACTTTTCATGTTAAAAGTGAGTTAAAAAGTCAAAAATTACGGCTGAAAAAAACCAAAATAGATTTTTAATCTGTATCAAACAAGGCCTAATCTAATAATATTCCCATTCATTTGGTCTTTATACATTTTTCTCGCAAAAGTTACACCTTTTGTTTCCAAAACATTTATAATTATATGTCACTCTCTTCTCTATATTCCTACTCATTATACTCTAATATTAGTCTCTTGAATAGAGTTTTTATTAACATGTGTCTCATCTTTCTTTCTCTTCATTCAATTCTCTTCGTGCTCATTACTATCTAATTAATACAGTATTGCATTATAATATCATGTGACTTTGGCCAAATGATGGTCGAAACACTTCAATGGCTTCATATCATGCAGTGATGCGTAAGCTTCATGTCTTGCTAGTGGATCATGATTCTGATTGTTCGATTTCTACAACAAAAAAGTTGGAGCTTTGCTCTTACAAAGGTATGAAATACTAATTTAATGAACTTTCATAAAACAAAAGATCAAGACTTCTAGATCTCCTATGTTTGATTTGATTTTTTTGCACAAATGTTGTGACCAAAATGTTTTGAAACTTCATATATATATATATGGAGACTTGGTTTCTTCCTATTTACTTTTCCCTTTTCTTTTGTTCTCAAATCTTATTAGAATTGTTCCATTGATATAGCAAAGTTGTGAAAGGATAATTGAAATATTTTGTTATTACGATGTTCGAGTAATTTTTTACTGCAAATTTTCGATCTCCTTTTTGTGAATGGCCATAAAATTTATTTCACATAATGCAACACATAATAGTAACCTTGCCCGTTTTATGTATTAAAAATGTTTTCCTTTTCTTGTCCGACCCATTAATGTTTAAGAGTATCGCTTTTTATACTCGTTGACAATTATTTTTTATCCCTCTATGCCTCTGAAAATTGCTGACTAGTTAGTTGCCAAAAATGGATTTGTTTCAGTTACATATGTTGAACTTGCTTCGACCGCTTTATCACTACTTTCAAGCGGACAGTCACATTTCGATCTTGTCATGGAAAATATAAACTCACCTGACATGCAAGGATATAAACTTCTCCAACACGCAGTCAACGTGGACATACCAGTAATTCGTAAGTATTTCTTTTCGTTTCACAAAAATAATAAGGGTGGGTTTTTTTTCTGAATAAATTTGGAGTCGACTGTATAAATTCTTTTTCTTGTGAATATTGTGTTGAATTCAGTAATGTCAATTGATGATGATGCATTCCTTGCAATGGGAGCTCTGAAAAAGGGAGCTTTGCTCTTTATCAAGAAACCAGTTACAATGGACATGTTGAAGTGCATTTGGCAACATGTAGTAAGAGAGAAAATGAGAATTCAAAAAGAAAATGACAGAATTATGGGAATGGCTGCAACTAATATTCATTCAATGAATGGGATTGAATTTAGAGGTGAAGTTGAGGAGGAAAACAACAACAATTACAAAGGGAAGAAGAAAAAACGCGGACCAAAGAGTTTGATTGGGGTCGACGAAGAATGTGAATTCGAACATCAAATAATCAACAAGAAATTTAAGAGAAAAGAATGCATTCAGTGGACTCAACTACTTCATGGAAAATTTATGGATGCTGTAGGACAACTTGGTGAAGGAAGTACGTTTTTTTATGTATTATGTGTTTTTAGTGTGTGCCTAAAAAATATATATAATCTAATGTACGTACTTGATTTGTGTTTGACAATGTATAGGGTGTTTCCCTAAAGAGATCCTAGAGCTAATGAATGAGCCTGGCCTAACAAGATTGCAAGTAGCAAGCCATCTTCAGGTTTGTTTTCTATACATACTTGGTATGATGGGCGTGATTAATGAAGAAAGACTCGTGTCAATATTCGTTTTTTGTCTTGTTGAATCTAGTCTAGTACATGTTTGGTTTTTCCTCGCGCAGAAATGCCGGAATGACAATTGGCAAGCTCTTGAAGAGCGAAAATCTCAACAAAACAATGTTCCTGCAGAATCTTCAGACGCTGATTGTTCGGGCCAAAACAAGCCAAGAATATTCGGTTCAATGCCTCGCTTAAACAATAATGGTTTGCTATTTCAAGAGCATCGCGAAGCCAGTGAAGGTTCTTCTAAACACGGAATTCCCAATGATGGTGGACATGAAAATATAACTACTAGATATCCATCTGATGTTTTCTTTAATTTTCCCGACATGGACAATTTGATTCATAGTTATTCTGGTATACAACATGAATCAAACAACTTTCCCAGAAGTAGTTCATGATTCTGACCAAGTTTACCAGCCTGATCAGCAGGTGTAAGGTTCCTAATTCCTTGTAATGACATTCTGAAATTTACATTAGATCGTAACTAATTATCCTATGATAAATGTTTATGATTTTCTCTGGATTGAACTAGACAGCATAAACGAAGAAAAAAGCTAAGATATATACACATACTCGTATTTACAAACACACAAAGAACATCAAACTAAATAAGACCTATGTAATAGTAATATGATTTGCCATTCTGTCCAAGTCTGAGAATAATGCCAAGCTTCGATCTTTCTTTGTTACAATCAATGTTATAAGTGATAAGTGTGATTTTACACTTATCTAGACTATCAAAAGTGGACAATTGTAAGTGCTCATAAGTACTTTTCTACTTAATTGTGTGTTGATTTAATTAATTCAGGTCAAAACCCAAGATTGGATGGAATTGGAGAAAAACAAAGCAAAATTGGCGAAAAGGACTGAAAGTGTACGAAAACTTGGAGATGGGGGTCAACTTGCAAACATCCAAAAGTTGAAGGACTTGGAGTGCAAATAAAAGAGGACTGAATTGAAATATAAGAAGAAATCAGAGGATTAAAATGACTACAATCAAAAGTTGAAGGACTACAAGCGCAAATTGGACAGAAATTTCAACTGGGCAAACGCCCCAGATCAAAGCTGGGCGTGCGCCCAGCTGAAGAAGTAAACATCAGAGCCAAAAACCTATGCCTGGGCGTGCGCCCTCATCATGCCTGGGCGTGCGCCCAGGCCATTTTTGGCACGCGAATTTTATTTTATTTTATTTCCTTTTTTTGAGTTCAAAAACAATTAGGAAACTTGTAGTGCACGATTTTGATGATTTTGAGGGATCTTTTAGGTCATCTTGAGAGACCTATAAATAGGACATATACTCTCATAACAAGGGTGGTTGAAATTCTTGCGAAAATCATATTGAGAGAGGGAGATATCAAGAGACGAAGAACAAGGCGGAATTGAAGATTGGAGCTTGAAGACAGAAATTTCTTGGTGCAAGATATTCAACGTCTCTTCCTCTATTATTTTCAAGATCCGGTTATGTTTTCAATTCTTTTCATCTTTTCTTTCTCCCGAGTCATGAATAGCTAGATTTTATGTTTGGATGAACGATGTTTGGATGAACGATGTAGCCTAAGTTAACTTCTTTAATTTCGAATCTCAAGTTTTGATTTATATATTGATTAAGTATTTGATTTTACTTCTTGTCTTAATGCTTTGAATGATTGGCCATTATTTCATTGATTTTATGGATTGTAATGAACTGAGAAGTGAATTATTGATCTAGATCACGTAGTAAAATCTAGCAATTGGATGAAAGGTAGAGATACGCTTTTATTATTGCTACGGTCTAAAGTGAATTCCTAGGAAATTTCATGCATCTAATTAAGGACCATTCTGACTGCCTAAGTTGACTTAATTAGATAGGACTGATTTGAACTCGAGAGAGGTAAATTAGGTTAAATTGGTGAATTCGACCGAATACAACTTTAGAAAACGAATCTTGAGAGGATGAATTAGAGATGACAACTAGGTGAATTCGTTCGTCCAAACGCTTTAACCATCTTATTTTATTAATTCTTGATTTTGTCTTTATTATTACTTTTGAAAAATCCGAAGCTTTAGCTTAAATATTCTAATTCAATTGATTTTAACTTGTTTTCAATAGATTAGCGCGTTGATTAATTTAACTAGTATCTAAATTAGATAGTCTTCGTGGGAACGATAATCCGGACTTAAAAAGTCCACTTTATTACTTGTTAACGATATTGTGCACTTGCAATCACATTATTTTCTCAACAATAAGTAAATCTGTTACGCACACAAAATATTAAGCACGACGCCCCTACTTCGGCTGTCAAGCTAACAAATTTTCACCGAGTATTTTGATTGAAGCACTGTAAATTCAACCATACAAAGATGAATCACTTGAAATTGAAATACAAGTCTAGTAACCCTTTTTATCCAAGAGAACAAAATGGCCAGATAAAACAGGTAAAACAAACTTAATGAAATAAAACCAAATATTGATGCCTAATTCTTAATTACAACAAACTTCTTGGATAAGTTCAGAATAATAAATAAAGTAAAGCATGATTAGTTGAATCACAAACTTCAATGTCATCAATGTCAGTTTGATGCATGGATAAGCGAGATGAAAACAAGGCCAGTCTTGTTGATTCTAAATGAATATTGTGATACGACCAACTTTCTAGTTTCTACAAATTCATAAGAATACCACAAACCAAGGTATCAAAGACTCGTTGATTCATGCACGAATACTGAGAAGTTGGACCTGTTGATTTGAAATATCAAATACTAAGAATTGAACAAACTTGGAGAACTCTGTAACTTTTATTCTGTCACCAATGTTAGTTTAAATAAAAATCTTTTACAAGGTAACTAGAATATGACTAATTATGTCACATGTTAAAAAACAGTGGAATAATGACTATGACTTATATACTATGCTTTTAAATGTCAAAAGAGAAAATAAATTTGAGCCTAGCAACTTTAGAAACAATAAGCCATTGGCTTTGTAGATAGTTCTTTCCTCCATTCACTTTGGCTTGCAAATGATTCGAGCCCTCGTTTATTCTCTCTTTCTTAAAGAAAAAGAACGGAAAAAATCTAATAAGACTTGTGATTCTATCTTAAAAGATCAACTTCCAATCTTGGAATTCGAATGCTACTTTGAGTTTTTAAAGGGTCTGAATTGCTCGTATAAACTTAATGAGATCTAATAACATATTAACACTTAGAGTGCTATCTTAAAATGTCAATCTTGTTAAGAATAGTAGCTCAAACTTTTTAATGTTGATCATATTTTCGATATTTAATCGATGTGAGATTTATCTTGTAACAACTTAATAAAGTAAATTTGTTGTGTAAACAAAACATTAACGGCCATGCCACTATTGTTGTTGTCCATGGGAATTAAAACGACCATACAATGTTAAGAAATTTTTTTTTAAATAAATTAAGAATAATAAAGGAAATAAAACATGATTTGTTGCAATCACAATCTTCGTGTGAGTGAGTCAAGAAAACAAAATGATTACCAATTCTTTAACAAGGTAACTATAAAACGACAATCAATTGCGTCCCATGTTAAAAGGAAAGTAGAATAATGACTAGGACCTATAAATATTAAAGAGAAAATGGATACGAGCCTAGCAAATTTAGTATGTCATTAAGGTAATTAATATAGTTTTATTAGAAAATTTTCACATTTTCTTTTGAAAATCTAATATGTTAAAATAAGTACTCACACTCTAAATAAGTATACAATTGTATTTTTTTATAACAAAAAGTATAATGTTCATAGTCAACGATTACCTTAGTAGTTTATGTGACATTAATTGATATGTCATTTTGAATGAGACCCAAAACTCTACATTTAAAATGGCAAATCAATTAATATTACATAATTATTACAGTTAATACGATAGTCGCTGACTATGAATAACATTATTCTAAAAACAATCCATCTAAGTTTTAGCTTAAGTTTTTAGGCTCCCGCTTAACCATTGATGAGGGGTTTGACATATAACGATAAGTTCGTCATGTTGATATAAAAAAATATATTCATGTATTTATTGGGAAAAAAAACATTTATTAACTTCCTAAGTTGTCATGTGGTCTTGCAACAGGTCAACATGAATGGGGCCACATAACTTTAGTGTTTTACCATTGTCTTTGACTCTTTATATGTTACAAATAAAATTCAATTTTAAATATCCACTTTGACTCGAGCTCTATGAGATAGAAATTCGTCCCACGTAAGATTCGGAGGCCAAGCCCCACCCCAGCAATCAAAGTGCGGCTTAGGTCAACTAACACAAAATAGATACATTTGACTCAACGATCGCTTTTAATAGAAAAAAAACAAAAATTGTAGCAAAATTTACACCTTTTGGTACCAAAACATTTATAGTTATTACTCTCTTTATCTGGATTCCTACTCATTATACTCTTATATCAGTCTCTTGAATAGAGTTTTTATTAACATTTGCCTCTTCATTCAATTCTCTTCATCCTCATTACTATCTAATTAATACAGTACTGCATTATTAACATCAATTGGCTTTGGCAAATGATGGCAAAACATTTCAATGGCTTCATATCAGACAGTGATGCATAAGCTTCATGTCTTGCTAGTGGATCATGATTCGGATTGTTTGATTTCTACAACAAAAAAGTTAGAACTTTGTTCTTACAAAGGTACGAAATATTAACTTTCATAAAACATGCACAAGAACAAGACTATATGTTCAAGACTTTGTTTGATTTGATTTTTTTGCACATATGTTGTTTAAATGATATAAAATTGTGACCAAAAATGTTTTGAAACTTCATATATATGTATGGAGACTTGATTTCTCCCTCTTTACTTTTTTCCTTTTCTTTTGTGGCAAAGTTGTTAAAGGATAAATAGACAATATACATTGGAAGATTTTTGCTTTGAAATATTTTGTTATTGCGTTTGGGTAATTTTTAAGATCGCCTTTTTGTGAATATATATACCCATAAAATTTATTTTGACACGATGTAACACGTAATAATAACCTTGCACCTTTTGTGTATTAATAATGTTTACCTTTTCTTGTCCGACCCATTAATTTTTGTTTAAGTCGCTATTTTATACCCGTTGTTAGTTTTTTTTTCCCCCCTCTATTCTATGCCTCTGAAAATGACAATTTTTATTTTTATTTTTGGGGGTTTTCACTAAACCTCGTCTAGTGGATGATAAAAAATATCATGAACTTTTTGGACATATCTTGAGAAAAAGTAAAATGTGTTTTTAAACTTTGCCCAAAATGGATTTGTTTCAGTTACATATGTTGAACTTGCTTCGACTGCTTTATCACTACTTTCAAGCGGACAGTCACATTTCGATCTTGTCATGGTAAATATAAACTCACCTGACATGCAAGGATATAAACTTCTCCAACACGCAGTCAACGTGGACATACCAGTAATTGGTAAGTATTTCTTTTCCTTTCACGGTTTTTTTTGTTTTTTTTTTTTTTTTTGAATAAATTTGGAGTCGACTGCATAAATTCTTTTTCTTGTGAATATTGTGCTGAATTCAGTAATGTCAATTGATGACAATGCATTCCTGGCAATGGGAGCTCTGAAAAATGGAGCTTTTCTCTTTATCAAGAAACCAGTTACAACGGATATGTTGAAGTGCCTTTGGCAACATGTAGTAAGAGAGAAAATGAGAATTCAAAAAGAAAATGACAGAATTATGGGAATGGCTGCAACTAATAATCATTCAATGAGTGGGGTTGAGTTCAGAGGAGAGGTCGAGGAGGAAAACAACATTATAGTAGGCAACAACAATTACAAAGGGAAGAAGAAAAAACGCGCAAGAAAGAGTTCGATTAATGGGGTTGACGAAGAATGTGAATCAGAACCTCAATTAATCAACAATAAGGTTAAGAGAAAAGAATGCATTCAGTGGACTCAATTACTTCATAGTAAATTTATGGATGCTGTCGAACAGCTTGGAGAAGGAAGTATGTTTTTGTTCCCTTTTAATGTTTTTTAGTATTATAATTCTATGTTAATTTGCAGCCCTTATGATACTGATACACTTGGTGTTTGGAAATAAATATAGGGTGTTTCCCTAAAGAGATCTTGGAGCTAATGGACGTGCCTGGTCTGACTAGAATGCAAGTATCGAGCCATCTTCAGGTTTGTTTTATTTGTCATGACGTCCAGTCTTGTCTAGTAATTAAAATATATTGTGCTTTCCTATTTGTACCTCGTATTTTTTTCTTGGCAGAAATTCCGGAATGACAATTGGAGAGCTCCTGAAGAGCGGAAATCTAAACAAAACAATGCACCAGCAGCATCTACAGACACTAACATATCAGGCCAAAGTAAGCCTAGAAGATTCGGGTCGATGCCTTGCTTAAAGAAGAACAGTTTGCCAATTAATGAGCGTCGCGAAACCCATGAAGGTTCTGAAGTCCATACAGAAAATGATGAAATACCAAATGATGGATATGAAAGTATAACTATTGAACCAATTATCATGAATTCCAACCAGCAAAATCATGAACAGCTTGTGTCTGGTCCTAATAATTCAAGACCTGGTGCAAATTCTTCATCAAACCCTAGATTTCCATATGATGATTTCTTTAATTTTCCAGAAAATATAGATTGTCTGTTCCAGAATTTTTCTGGGATGCAACAAGGATTTGACATTGGCATGAACATGAATGAAAGCTCTGATCCTGAGCAGGTACAAGTTTCCTAGTTCCTTACTATAATATTCCGACCTTAATTCTATTTCGACCTTAACCAATTTGTATGGTAGATTGGACAGGACAATATAAATGAAGAAAAAAACTAAAACTGATTTAGTTTCGACTCGTGGTGCAGAATTCAGAGTTGCCAAGTGTGAAGACTAGGAGCCAGTGGAGTTCAGAGACATCAAACTTTGCAAGCAATTCATCAGAAACCAGAGGCCAAGAAATTGAATAAATATCCAAGTTCTGGATATTGAATAAAGTATTGAAACATTTTGCATACAATATTAGTTTATCAAACTTGCTATGTGTTTGTTTTTCTTTAAACACTTCTAATGATGATTAGAAAGAAAGCTAAGTGCATGTTTGCCATTGCTTTTTTTTTTTTTTTAATAAACTGTTCAAACTTTATTTTTATCCACACATTCTATAGAGTGATCAATAATTTATAATTTACAAAAAGTTTAACCAAACATACACCAGCAGCCCCCCGTCATGGAAAGTCAATTCCCATGACGACTTCTAGTATACTGTACCAAACGTGGAAATGATGGTTAATATTGCAACTATATATCATTTAATTTGGTTTTCTATTAATGACGAATTAAAAAATAAAAGTATTATATCACAATTGTATTTGATCATTATCATTTCATAGTATAATCTTTCAATTTTCCATAACAATTATATTCGTGATTAATATCTAAACTCAATATTACACGATTTCACTAATCAATATCTATAACAGTAATTATATCAAAATCAAGGTCACTTAATTATTCATTATATCAAAGAAGGTTTCCGTATATACACAGTGACACTATTGTTTTTTATTTGTTACACTACATTTTAATTAAAATGAATGTTATTAAATTTTGTTCATTATTGAACTTATGTTCAAACTTTTTTTTCGTTGCAATCTTAGCATCAATCTTCCATTAATTAGCACATTTTGTCCTTGATGGCTATTTGTGTTAGAAGGACATATAATGACTTATTTTCTTATCATATTTTTAAATATGTAAAAAAATAATAAATACAAAAGTTCGATAAAATATTTACCTCTCATTTCAAAGCATGCTAACATAAGAATAGAAATCGCCATCAGGACAAGATCGTGCTAATTAATTGAACGTTAAAGATAAGAATATAAGAAGGAAAAAATTGAGAACATAAGTGTTATAATAAACAAAAGTTGGAGACCTTGGTAATTTCAACGTCAACAAAACATGTGATCTATAGCGTCATAGTATGCTTGAATATCTCATTTTGATTGATTGTTGAAACCATTTTTTGATCACGAAGATCCAATTAGAGTGCATTCTCCTTCTAAAGGCATGAACTAAAGAAGTGTAAATTTATTCTTACTCATTTTAAGTTCGAAGTACCATTTATACAAATAAGAATCTCATTTGTTAAATGATTTCTTCTTCATATAGATATATATAGGACCTATGAGACAATTTATAAATCAATTTTGTACTACACCTGCATACTATTTTGACTGGTTTGAGTGAGTTATTTAAATGATAATCTCCAAAATTGTTCATTTTTGAATAAATTCATTAGATACTTTTCATCTATTAAGTTTGACTTACGATCTTGTACTGAATTATTTAGAAAACAATGCAGCTATCAATCTTCTTATAAATATATATATGGCATTGCTCAATACCACCCAAGATTTCAGTATTTGTTTGGAGATTGGCACAGATGAGATTTTAATGGAAAATTTTGGATCACCATGGCCTCAATGTGTCAATGCATCATGTAGAGAAGTGAAACAATTGAGATGCTCAAAATTTTAGCTAGTAATTGTACTGCAGAAATTTCATTTCCTTGAAATCTCTTAGCGGCCTAAGGGAAGTACTTCTCCATCACCTTCTCCTTAAACTGCGCCTAAGTTAGATTTTGTTGTTGATATTCTGTTTTAGTTCGTGAGACAGACTCCCACCAGTGGGCCGTTGCTCTCCAATTAACATGAATTCTGTGCATTGAACCTTCTTATGCATCCACGCGTGCTATGTGCCTCAATTTGCACTCTAAGCCTCACAAACATTCCTCGACCACTATCGTTGGAACTGGGGCCAGTATCGTTGGAACTGCTCGATTACTGTGTTAGGCCTTCTTCTTAGTCCTAAGTACTGGAACCCTAAGCTTCTCCATAACTCTCCTCCAATACTGTGGATGTGTCCTAACACAGAATATATAGAGAGATATAGAAAGATACAAGGATGGTGTGCACCTCACCTTGTTCTCCATCATTTGGTTTGAAAAGATAACACATAAACAAAATGCGGCATCTTTGCTTCTACTATATTCCAACCAATCAGGAATGAACCTGCAGCTTCTTGATTTTCTTCGAGGCTAACGCGGAGCTCTTTGCAAGTATTGTCTTCTAATTTGATCTCAAAAATTAACATTGTAAGAGTTCTTAGTATGAGATGAGAAGGAAGTTGTGCAATATCAATTTGCTCAATACTTGCTTTCTTTGCTACATCATTTTCTTCAATAGAAAATAGAGATTTTTGTTTAAAATATCTCTCTCCATATCTTCGTATAAATCAAACAAGACTTGCATAAACAATCAATCTCTTAAGAACGCAAGTATTTGATAAGTGTGATTTTACACTTATCTAGACTATCAAAAGTGGACAATTGTAAGTGCTCATAAGTACTTTTCTACTTAATTGTGTGTTGATTTAATTATTTCAGGTCAAAACCCAAGATTGGTTTTTTTTTTTTTTTTTTTTTTTTTTTTTTTTTTTTTTATATCTTATGTGTAAGACCTCACTCCCTTAAGCTTTCTAGATGACCCTTGTAGCAAGCTTTAGGCCGATGGCTCCCAGGTCTGTTAAACCTTAGGGCACCGAGTTTTGAGAACTCCACTGGACTTTATCACTCGAGTCAACTAGGCTACGAAGAGAGGTATAAGAATTAGCAAGTGCCATTTTTTTTTGCAGGATAAACACGCGGGGATTAGATTTCTAGCATCCGGTCAATACCTAGATTCCACTTGGTAGCCAAAATACACTCCACACAACTATTATTCAAACACGGAATCAACACCTATCTAAACAGCTTCTGCACTGGTTTAACCACCCCCAAACTAGCCTTTCACCCGGTTAGGTAATTGAGTTGTCAATTGGTTTTCAACTAAGATTCACTACTCCTTCACTGTATTCTATTCAATATACCAACCCAGCGTAGTGAAATTCATGACCATAAATCACACTTAATCATATCTCACATGGATAAGTAAAGTTTATAAAACAAGCACAAGTAGCATAACCTAGTCATAAGTCATGAATTGACATCAGTTTCAAATAATATCCTCATAGGCCGGCAAGGCTATCCAACATACAAGCACACAAATGTTTTTTTTTTTTGTTTTGTTTTTTTTTTTTAAAAAAAATAACACACAAAAATAGCAAAAATACTCAAAGTCACCCCCAAGTTTAAAATTCACATTAACCTCAATGTAAGAAAAACATAGAGTAAAAGTAAAAACGAGGAAAGGATCAGGAACTTCCCGGGGGTAAATGTGGAGAAGATGCATCCGACTGGTGGAGTGGTCCCGCTGAAGTAGAGGGTCGGAAAGAAGCAAGCTGCTGTGAAAAGCCAGAGACAGTCTCCGATATGCGCGCGACATTCTCATCGAGAGTTTCCATACGGCTCCCAATACGACTCACCTGATCGTGCATAGCATGGTACTGGTAATCCAGGGTACGCTGATTGGATCGAGTCCGAGCGTCAGTTTGCTGCCAATCCCTCACCTGACTGGTCACATAGCGCAAGTCACCAAGCATAGCCTCCTGATTCTGATGTATGTGTATGATCGCATTCTCAATGGCGCTAACAGCTCTACCCATCTCTGTCTGAGCTGCCATAAGCTGCGCGAACTGAACGCTGAAGTCGGAACCGGCAGCTGTCGGCGGTGGGGGATGTGCCTCATCTTGAAAATCCTCATCTGCAATCTCGGCCCTAGCAGGGTGTGCTCTAGTACCTCCGGCTGCCAACTTGGTCTCCGAGTTCTCAACAATCCGGGCATTTAATAAGGGGGCAGGGGGGTCGGCTTCCTCGCTGGAGAAAATGGGAACTCCCTGAGTGATACAGATCCCGCTGATAAGACAAGAAAAATGAATGGCACGCTGGGAGTCCACCTCAGTAGCTAAATCTTTGATGAACTCAAAGATGTGAGTCCCCAAGTCGAACTTACGGAGCCTGGCTAGATGATATAACAGGATGGCCCGGTGCTCATTAATCTTCGTCCTCTGTCTGGTGGGGCTAATGTTGGAACTGACAAAAATATGTAAGACGCGCAATTCCCTGGTAAACTGATCATGCATGAACCGAGGGGTATCCAAAGGCCAAGCATCATCTCGACCATATATATAACGGGCCACCAACGCCATGTCAAGGTCGTGCGGAGTCGGGAGAGGGTCAAGCTCAGTGCTTGTGAGGCCATAATATCTGTCGATCATAGTGGGGATGAAACGTATCCACTGACCTCTCACCCAGGTTCTGTGTCGGTGGGGAGACTCCAGGACATCAATGTCTGGGTTGAAATTCTTGTGAAAAATCATATTGAGAGAGGGAGATATCAAGAGACGAAGAACAAGGCGGAATTGAAGATTGGAGCTTGAAGACATAGATTTCTTGGTGCAAGATATTCAACGTCTCTTCCTCTATTATTTTCAAGATCCGGTTATGTTTTCAATTCTTTTCATCTTTTCTTTCTCCCGAGTCATGAATAGCTAGATTTTATGTTTGGATGAACGATGTAGCCTAAGTTAACTTCTTTAATTTCGAATCTCAAGTTTTGATTTATAAATTGATTAAGTATTTGATTTTACTTCTTGTCTTAATGCTTTGAATGATTGGCCATTATTTCATTGATTGTATGGATTGTAATGAACTGAGGAGTGAATTATTGATCTAGATCACGTAGTAAAATCTAGCAATTTGATGAAAGGTAGAGATACGCTTTTATTATTGCTGCGGTCTAAATTGAATTCCTAGGAGATTTCATGCATCTAATTAAGGACCATTCTGACTGCCTAAGTTGACTTAATTAGATATGACTAATTTGAACTCGAGAGAGGTAAATTAGATTAAATTTGTGAATTCGATCGAATACAACTTTAGAAAACAAATCTTGAGAGGAGGAATTAGAGATGACAACTAGGTGAATTCGTTCGTCCAAACGCTTTAACCATCATATTTTATTAATTCTTGATTTTGTCTTTATTATTACTTTCGAAAAATCCAAAGTTTTAGCTTAAATCTTTCAACTCAATTTATTTTAAATTATTTGCAATGAATTAGCGCTTTGATTAATTGAACTAGTATCTAAATAAGATAGTCTTCGTGGGAACGATAATCCGGACTCAAAAAGTCCACTTTATTACTTGTTAACGATATTGTGCACTTGCAATCACGTTATTTTCACAACAAGTTTTTGACGCAGGGACAAAAATCTACATGTCATTTACTATGCAAGCAGGACATTAACGGATGCACAGATCAACTATGCAACAACTGAAAAAGAGATGCTTGCTGTAGTTTTTGCCTTTGACAAATTCCGCTCCTATCTCATTGGGTCAAAGGTACTTGTCTACACCGACCATGCAGCTCTTAAGTATTTGTTTGGGAAGAAAGATGCCAAGCCGAGATTAATTCGGTGGATTTTGTTGTTACAAGAGTTTGACATTGAAATATGTGATAAAAAGGGGACAGAAAATCAGGTGGCAGATCACTTATCTAGACTAAAGCGGAGAGAGTCCACTGATAATGTTGACATAAATGAAGTGTTTCCAGACGAACAAATCTTGCAGATTGGGAATGCACCGTGGTATGCTGACTTAGTCAATTATTTGGTCAGTCAAATTCTCCCACCAAAATTTTCTTATCAGCAGAAGAAAAAACTTGTCCATGAGGCTAAATTCTACTTTTGGGAGGAACCTATCTATACAGGAGGGGCCCAGATCAGATTATCAGAAGATGCGTTCCAGAAGAGGAAATGAAACCGATACTTGTATGTGTACACTCTTCGGCTTATGGGGGTCATTTTGGTCCTACCAAAACCGCTGCTAAGGTTTTACAGTGTGGTTTCTACTGGCCCACATTATTCAAAGATGTGCACAGTTTTTGTAGATCCTGTGATCGATGCCAACGAACAGGTAACATATCCGCCCGTCACGAAATGCCGTTAAACAATATCCTTGAAGTGGAATTATTTGATGTTTGGGGCATAGACTTCATGGGACCATTTCCACCGTCCTATTCCAACAAGTACATTATTGTAGCGGTTGATTATGTGTCCAAGTGGGTGGAAGCTAAAGCATTACCAACTAATGATGCAACAGTGGTGGTTGGGTTCATCAAGAAATATATTTTCAACAGATATGGAGCTCCTCGAGCTATTATAAGTGATGGAGGTTCTCATTTTTGCAACCGCTTATTTAAATCGGTCCTCCACAAATATGGGGTGCAGCATCGGGTTGCCACAGCTTATCACCCACAAACTAGTGGGCAAGTGGAGACATCCAACAGACAGTTGAAACGAATCCACGAGCTCACTGTTAATTCAACTCGAAAAGATTGGTCCAAGAAGCTTGATGATGCACTATGGGCGTACCGCACAACTTTCAAAACCCCTATTGGCATGTCTCCTTATCGTTTGGTGTTTGGAAAAGCTTGCCATCTACCAGTCGAATTCGAGCACAATGCCTATTTGGCACTAAAACAGTTAAACATGGATTTGGACAAGGCCGGAGAAACTAGACTGCTGCAGTTGAATGAGCTGAATGAATTCAGAATGGATGCCTATGAAAACTCGGTGATTTATAAAGAAAGGACTAAGAACTGGCATGATAAACACATTCGGCACCGGGTATTCCAGGTTGGGGATCAAGTTCTGTTGTACAACTCGCGACTCAAACTGTTCCCTGGAAAATTGAAATCAAAGTGGTCCGGACCATTCACAATCACCAAGGTTTTTCCATATGGTACGGTTGAATTAACTCATCCAACCAAAGGAAATTTCAAAGTTAATGGCCAGAGAGTAAAACACTATGTGGAGGATTTCCCGACGGCAAAATCCACCATTGACATTGTAGTGCCAGAGTGAATGCAGCCAAACAGTCGAGCCCAAGACTCTAAATTGAGCGCTTAATGGGAGGCAACCCATTCTCTATCCCTTTTCTAGTATTTATTTTTGCATATAGAATTTTAGGATTGTTGTTTTCCCCGTTTTTATCATGATTCACTGCATTTATTTTGTTCTTATTTCAGGCCGAACGTTTTAAAAAAAAAAAAAAAAAAATTGGCTTAGGCGAACGCCCTGGACAATAATCCAGGCGTTCGCCCCTATGGCTGCAGGCGTACCTGCAGCCAATTTCGTGCAATGGACGAACGCCCTGGTTCAAACCAGGCGTTCGCCCGGTTTTAAAAAAAAAAATTTGGTTTTAAGAAACAAACCGTCCGCCTCCCCCCCTCATATGCTCACACACGGTTCTCTTCCATTCTTCTTCTCCATCATCCGCCCACACACATTCATGCTTATTTAACTGCATTACATTAGCATCATCTCTTGTTTGACCCTCCGTTCATCGTCTTCACGTTGCCTAAGTTCAATTGCAAGGTATGACTTTCAGTTTCTCTCTCCATCTTCCATTCGGGTTTGGCTTCATTTTGTGTGATTTTTTTTGCTTAATTGGAGGAGTTTGGGGTTAGGTAGTTGATGGGTTTGTGATTGTGCACTTTGGTTTATCAATTTTGGGCGGATTTCATGATCTCTAATAAATCAGAATTCAAGAAATCCCACATCAAGAACTGCAATTTTTTAAAATAGAATTCAAGATTGTAGACACTTTATGATTGCTGCTACTCATTCATGTAGTGGACTAGCTTCAAATTTGTTAAAATAAAATGCAGATTTCTGGAATAGATCAGGTGAGTTTGGAGTTTGGGAGAGTTTATAAGTACTTATAAGCTGATCAAATATTACTGTTGAGAAAATAACGTGATTGCAAGTGTACAATATCGTTAACAAGTAATAAAGTGGACTTTTTGAGTTCGGATTATCGTTCCCACGAAGACTATCTTATTTAGATACTAGTTAAATTAATCAAAGTGCTAATCTATTGAAAACAATTTAAAATCAATTGAATTTGATTATTTAAGCTAGAACTTTGGATTTTTCGAAAATAATAATAAAGCAGAAATCAAGAATTAATAAAATATGATGGTTGAAGCGTTTGGACGAACGAATTCACCTAGTTGTCATCTCTAATTCCTCCTCTCAAAATTCGTTTTCTAAAGTTGTATTCGGTCGAATTCACAAATTTAACCTAATTTACCTCTCTCGAGTTCAAATTAGTCCTATCTAATTAAGTCAACTTAGGCAGTCAGAATGGTCCTTAATTAGATGCATTAAATCTCCCAAGAATTCAATTCAAGACCGTGACAATAACAAAAGTGTATCTCTACCTTTTATCCAATTGTCAGATTTTACTACGTGGTCTAGATTAATAATTTACCTCTCGGTTCATTACAATCCACAAATCAATGACAAATAATGGCCAATTATCTCAAGCATTAAGAAAAGAAGTAAAATCAAATACTTAATCAATTTATAAATCAAAACTTGAGATTCGAAATTAAAGAATTAAACTTAGGCTACATCGTTCATCCAAACATTAAATCTAGCTATTCATGACTCGGGAGAAAGAAAAGATGAAGAGAAGGAAAGACATAACCGGATCTTGAAAATAATAGAGGAAGAAACGCTGAATATCTTGCTCCAAGAAATCCTTGTCTTCAAGCTTCAATCTTCAATTCCGCCTTTGTTCTTCGTCTCTTGGTATCTCTCTCTCTCAATATGATTTTTACAAGATTTTTCGACTCCCTATTATGAGTGTATAACTCATATTTATAGTTCCCCCAATAAGCCCTAAAAGATCCCTAAAAATCGTGGGTTACAAGTTTCCAAATTGCTTTAGGACTCAAAAAGGAAATAAAATTTGGCAGAAAATTTCGCTGCCAGAATTTGGCCTGGGCGCACGCCCAGGCATAATCTGGGTGAACGCCCAGTCAAAAGAATTAGCCTCAGCCACTTCAATTTGAAGTTGGGTGTTCGCCCAGCTTTGAGTTGGGCGTTCACCCAACTATAATTTCTTCATATTTGCACCCGTGATCCTTCAACTTTTCATTGTAGTCATTTTAGTCCTCTGATTTCTTCTTATATTTCAATTTAGTCCTCTTTTATTTGCAACCCAGGTCCTTCAACTTTTGGAGGTTTGCAAGTTGATCCCCATCTCCAAGTTTTCGTACACTTTCAGTCCTTTTCGCCTATTTTGCTTTGTTTTTCTCCAATTTCATCCAATCTTGGGTTTTGACCTGAAATAATTAAATCAACACACAATTAAGTAGAAAAGTACTTATGAGCACTTACAATTGTCCACTTTTGATAGTCTAAATAAGTGTAAAATCACACTTATCAATTACTTATCTACATATTTTGTAATAATCACTACTTTGATCCACATATTCTGTAAGACCCATGTCTTATAATCAAAAAAAATATTTACCAAGCACTAAGATATATGTACATGTTTTGTGTTTGAAAATATTGGGTGTTACCCTAAAGAGATTTTGGAGCTAATGAAAGGCTGTATATAAAGTTGGGTGAATAAAGTTGGATTTGCAATACCCTGAATCTTTATGAGTGGTTTAAATGAAAAGTTTAAGAAACTTGAGGACTAAATTTGATTTTTTTCGATTAAAGTAAAAAATTTGAGATATAAGATTTAAATGAACGAATGATGAAATTAAGATTGCTAGTGACAATACGAGTCATTTAAGGTCGCAATTTGGGACTTTATGACAATATTTGAAAATTTTAGGGACCAAAATGTAATTTAGGAGAAGTTGCATGTTTATGATTTTCAAACTTAAGGTATTTTTTGATGATGATAATAAAATAATATTTGAGATTTAGAGGTATTGATGTAATTTTGGTAAGTTTGAGGACTATTTTGAAATTATTCAAACATCAAGGACTACAGAAAAATAGGAAAAATATTCTAAAATCTAATATATATTTGTAAAAATTGAGGTTAAAATCATTTTTTCTTCATCTCTCCTCCTTCAAATATATTCTTTTCAAATCAAGTGCTTCTTCTTCTACATTAGTTTATCATCTTTGGAGAACATTTTCAAAGCGACTTTATCACCTTTAGAAATTCAGTTCCAAATTTGTTTTCAAACTGTTGTCTCATACATCAGTTTATTGCAGCCGGAAGACGGAACGAAACTCCAATCGCCATTCTTCAATCTCACTCCAAACCCAAACACTTCCGCCTCTTCCATCCGAAACACTCCATACCCGCGGCCCGCCTTCGGCGATTTCTTTCTGCGGCTCTGCCTCCAGGCTCCAGCCGATCATTCGAGGTAAATCGTATTTGATTTTTTTTTTTTTTTTGCTGCAATTTCAATAATTAATTAAGTATGAATGATGAATCTTTACAATTTTTTGCTGCCTCAATCTTAATTTTTTTTATTGTTTAATAAGTAATTAAGTGTGAATGCTGCACTTTGGATCTCTTTGCATACTTGAAAGTTGAAAATTAGTTTAGTGATTAGGGTTTAACTTTGAAATTTGAAACAAGAACAACTCGTTGAAAACACAGTGAAACTTAGATAATCTCACCAAGCACTAATTAAACATAACTATATCCTTTTGACTCATTAATTATTAAATAAAGTACCTAATCTTAAGCTAAAGTATATAAACTTCATTACCATGGACTAGCTGATCGAATTATGAATATTGAGCTTTGTAATTATGTTTACTTTTAATCACCAAGAAAAACTTCTACTCTAGAAAAGAAAAAAACAATAAAATGAAAAAATTTGCTCACCTCAATAAAACTTTGGTGTTCTTTTTCATTTGTCTTCTGTACATTGTCATGTAATGTGCTTTGATGTTTACGTTATAAGCTGGAACTCATTATCATGACAAAAACGCCCTTCACCAGGTTAAAAAAGAAATGTTTTCATTGGTCTGATTGCTTAAAAAAGAAATGTTCTTTGGATTTTTATCATTATTTTTTAATTTCGGTTCTTTCAGTTTTTGATAGATGATTTTATTTTTATTTTTTTGGAAAATTACTTCGAAATAGTTTGGGTATCTTAATCTTATGTTCTTCAAGGCTTGGGAAGTGAGTCTATAATCTTTGGTAAGCTTATTCAAAGAAAACACATTGGACAAGTGATTATATTGCTGATTATATTAATGTTCTATGTAAATTTCAATAATGCTGGAGTTTTATACTTCATTAAACATTTAAAGTTGTTTATTTGTAGTCTGTTTATGCTTGCTGCTCAAGTGCTAGAAAACAAAGTAATGTAAGACACTTTTGCACCTGGTAAAGGCTTACAACATTCAAGATTGTGGGCTGGTTAGCTTTGTGTAAATTTGTGATAAAATAGTAAAATACTGTAATCCTTTAGTCTTTTCTTTTGTGGCCCATTTCGGGCACAACCTGAGTAGATAATGTCATAGTTTGATTGTTTCTGTGATAAATAAATTTTGTTTGTACATTAACTTATTTTAAATTTCAGCATCCCCTAACGTATTGTACTAGTTTCTCACCTGCTCAGAATAGCTCCTTTTTTCCTCCGGAAGAGCTAGTGATGAAGAGAGAGAGGGAGAGAGAGATTTCAAATATTGCCTGTGTTTCAACTGTGTTATTTTCTTTTTCTCTCTCTTTGGAACAGACGTTGCATTCTTGGGTCATATTGCTGGGATACAAATTCTGTCTTTCTACTGCTCTAAATTCTCTCAAAGCTTTTAGTCCAAAAGATAAATTATGTTGGAAATTTGTTTCAGTAGGGAGCAAGTGTGGAGGAGATGGCAGAGAGAGGAGAAGATGACATACCAAGAGATGCAAAAGTTGTAAAGACGCTTCTTAAATCCATGAATGTTGACGACTACGAGCCTCGTGTTGTGCATCAATTTTTAGAACTGTGGTATCGATATGTTGTTGACGTCCTAACAGATGCACAGGTCTACTCGGAACATGCTGGGAAGTCTACAATTGACTCTGATGATATTAAGCTCGCTATTCAGTCTAAAGTCAATTTTAGTTTCTCGCAACCTCCACCTCGAGAGGTAATCATACTATACCTTTCAATGATATTTTAATTATTCTTGTTTATACTGGATTATGTACAATGTGAGTTATATGTTAGGTTTAAATGTGTAAACAATATTTGGAAGTGTGATCAATTTCAAGTCTAGATTGTACTGATTTGATTATAGGAGCTCCATCATATCTCATCACTGGGACCATATTCTATACAAGTTAAAGGAATGTATTTTGCTTTACACTTCTCTCCCATGAAGCCTTAATTGCATATGGTATAATCTTCTGACAAAGTTTGAGAAGTTTTTAAATGCTTTGGAAATATAATTTTATCTACTTCTCATGCTACTTTTCCAAAAGTGTTGACTCAATCTACATTTGTTTCATGTTTAAATGCGTGAAAGCATGATTTCAATTATTGAATGATCTATAAAATTTTCAATACCATTACTCATCAGGTGCTACTCGAGTTGGCAAGGAATAGAAATAAGATCCCATTGCCAAAATCAATACTAGGGCCTGGAATTCCTCTTCCTCCAGAACAGGATACCTTGATCAGTCCAAATTACCAACTTGCTATTACAAAGAAGCGAAGCCAGCCAATTGAAGAAACAGAGGACGACGACGAAGGTGTTGATCCTACACCCACTCCCACTCCCAATCCCAACCTTTCCCAAGACCGCAGAGATTTGCCCCAAGGCACCCCACAGCGAGTATCTTTTCCCCTTGGAGCTAAACGTCCAAGATAATTCTGTTTTCGTACATCATGTTACTAGGATGAGATCTCAGCAATGATCTCCCTACTGAGAAGTACTTTCAGATATGCATTCCTCTAGTTAACTCAATGATGTATTATTGCACTTAATACAATGTTTCTTATTTGAAATTGAGCTACCTTGCCATAGAACAATGTCTAAGAAGATTTTCTCTCTCTCTCTCTCTCTCTCTGCATGTGTGCATAAAAAGCAGCTTGTAAATCTGAGATGGCAGACAGAATTAATCTGCTGTGTATGTTCTTTGTTGGGCTTAAGATCTTGTATGACGGCCTCTTTGCTTCGATGTGCTTTAAGAATTGATAAGTCTTCTAATATGCGGCCGATTGAACTTGTTCATTTGCCTCCTGCTATATGGTAAGACTGAGGCCCTCTTCATTTTTGCCAGTGACTAGTGTTACAAACTTACAATTTGGCTTTTGGTTTCAGTTGGTGTTCCTAATTCAACTACTAAGTACTAGTCTTCCAGACATGCAAATGTAAATTTAACAAATATTTGTCAATTCAAGTCGATGCATCGGTTGAATTCATCCACTGATTGGATGTATATAGAAACATATATTCTGCTCATTATGTTCTTTCAATAAGTTGGCACCAAGTTGTCAGCCAAATCCCCCATGAACAGAGAGATTTGTTTAGCTCATATTGAGATTAATAAACTTGGTAGGAACCAATACGGCAATACCTGCACTACACTTCATTTATTAAAAAAGAGAATTGATAATTGTTCTTGATTTTGTCATTTTCTTTAAAACAGCGGATTCACCACCGTGCAAGATCTGTTTAAAGATGAAATCACCTTAGTACCAGTTGGCCATTTATCTTCATAAACATAAACAATAAGATGTTCTGTACAAGTGATTATTGTTTATATACACGAATAAAAAGTTGTTTATCAATATCACACAATCGAAGAAACCGAGGGGTCAACTTCTTAACCTAGCAACAGTATTAGCAGCAGGCACCGTGCTTGATATGGTAAGACCCCTATCGTACATGCGTTGAATCTCCTCCCTGTATTCTATTAGTGACTTGTCTGGGATGGCCGGAGTTAATTCAACCACATCCCCCATTTTTAGCTTGCAGGTGGGATCACTAACTGGCTCGTGGTTCAGCCGTGGCCTCAACTCTTCCTTCACGGGAAATCCATAGGCAGTCCATCTAGAACTACCTCGACCAGCTCTTTCCAACAGATCCATAACTGATGAGTTTGCTGGAAACTCCTGCACCGACATCTGCAAGATACAAACACCACCACAAGTCATATTCAAGCATTACAAATCCATTGAACAAATGCTTGAATTTAAAAAGTCTAAAGTCTGAAGAACACAAATTCCTTGGAACTCCAGAAATATTCTGTTTGAAAAGTATGACGCCCTCAAGTTCCAAGCAGAAGTAACATGAAGGTGGGATTAGAATAAGACCCCTTGAACACCAAAAAAAAAAATCCCTTACAGGAAACCTACAATTAATAGTCCCCCTCCACCCCCACATCATGATATGGCATACAAGCAGTAATAAATACAATAACAAGATTTCTGAACTAACCTTATCATTTTCAATCATGATAACAAAGACAGGTCCATCCGAGCCACAATGAGGTTTGCAAAAAAAGGGGCAATCCACAGAATGAGTAGGGAATGTGCAAGGCAGCTTCATGGAGTCAACAAAGCCAATGGATGGCCTGTCTTTGCTCATAGCCTCACACTGCCAGGTGACGACCCAGCGCGCCCATTCAACCATCTGAAGCACAAAAGAAGAATGTTTACAATCACCTTCCTTGTACCTCCAATGAGCAGCAAATCCATACTCGGCTTGCAAATGCATCTCTTTTGTTCGAATTTGAACTTCGAGAGGAACCATACCCTCACCTATCACTACTGTATGTAGAGATTGGTACCTGAAAATTTTAGATTTTGTATTGAGAATAATAACAAATGACAAGACATCGTCACTTTTAGTCATAGGCTCATAGCATACCCATTAAACTTGGGATGAACTATGTAATCCTTGAACCTCCCAGGTATTTCACCCCATAGCTGGTGTACAATTCTCAGAGCCTTATAACAGTCTTCCTCGGTTTCAACAATCAATCTCAAACCATGGATATCATGAATTTCATCCATATTCAGCTTCTTCCTGCAGAAGGTAAAATTACACCACCGTATGAGTTAAATTAACACGATTTGTTTTTGGAATAGGAAAGCAATATAACTAGTATACCGCTTCGTTGCGGTGGGATCTGCTCTATTATGATGATGGATTGAAGCAGATTTTGGAAGTGATTGATTGAAAAGGTGAGCATATTTTGGAGATGATCGATTGAAGGAGAACGATTGAAGCGGTCAGCAAATTTTGAAGGAGATGATTTTGTGGGGGACGTTTAAGTATTTTTTTCTTCCCGTAGCGGAGAAAACTCCCTACTGTCGTGATTAATTTAATAATTCACAAATTATATATTGAAGACTTCCGGCACCTCAAGAACAAAACAAATTGCAACATCATGTTATGCCAGAAAAATATTTTTCAGCGCGACACTATCCATGCGTTAACAGGGTTCAATCTAACTATTACGGGAATTGAGTCCAATGTTAAGTCATTCATACAAATAATCAACCTCCAAAGTCAGTAAACCAGAAAAATGTGTTTTGCACGACTTAGATAGGGTTTAAGAGGATGCCTCAAGGGTCTCTTCAGAATGGCTGGGGGCAACACTAATGGATTGGACGGAAAAAGTAGCAAATATATCTTAAGGGTCAAAAAATTGCATGAGAAGGGATTGGTTTGTTTCATTTTGTATGTGAGCCTGCTCACTCTGTGTGTGGGTGTGTGAGAGAGATAAAGAGCATACTTCAACATCTTGGAATAGATGCTATACAAGCTCTTATGGCGCCCAGACAGACAGTGATAAGAAATGGATTCATCCTTCAGAGCTAGCTCTAGTTTGTCTACTGCAGAACTAATCATAGCCTCGTCAAAGGACTTCACAAGTTTGGATGACAATTCTTGGTGCTGATCTGGATTGAGATACCTAAAACAGAGATTTTCAAGTTGCTCTTTCCAAGTAGAGATTCCTAATCGGTTGGCTAGTGGAGCAAATATTTCCAAAGTTTCCTTTGCAAATCTTTGTTGCTTGATTAAAGGCAATGCATCCAAAGTCATCATGTTATGCAATCGATCCGCCAATTTTATGAGGACAGCCCTGGCATCTGCCATTGCAAGGAACATTGTATGCAATCGGTCTGCCTCAACAGTTTTACTGGCTGTGTTATTCTCGCGTGCAAGCTTGCTCAAATGGCTCAATTTAGACACCTGGAAGAAACTCAATATATCATTCTACATTAATGCCAATCAGCTTCTCAATTAAAATTGAAAAGAAAAGTACGTCACAGAAATTGAACAAGTCCCTATAGACCAATTGACAAGCCAGAGCCTCTCATATAATCACATAATGCTTTAACATCCTAAGTTGCAGTCATGACTAAATTCCCTATCAACATTGAGATCACTGACATTATGAACAATTCTTCATCAATGTGTCATTATCATGATAGCACCCCTTTCATTGACCGTGTGAAAACCCAGGCACCTATCAGTAAATAAAGAAAGAATCACAATACCCCCTTCTCTGACCGCACCCTAGAAGGAGAGGGTGTGACTTCACAATGGCAAACAAATCAAAAACAACTAGACAAAGTTAGGTAATAACTAATGTAAACGTACAATCACAGATCATAAAGATTTAAAGAACATATCCTCGTACCATTAGCTTAAATGGAAGTTCATTCAACAGGCATCAGATGTATTACATACCAAAACCAATCTGTAAAAGAGATTATAAAAATTGATGGAATCAATTTATCTTACCCCTTCTACCAACTCAACAACCCCAGCTCCAAATGTCTTGAAAATATAGTCATAAGACACAAATGAATCATCAACTGTATCATGCAAAAGCCCTGCAGCAACAACTGTAGCATTAGCCCCAATCGTTGCCAGCAAAACTGCAGTCTCCACGCAGTGCTGCAAATAAGGATGTCCACTTGCCCGCATCTACAAAATCAGCACAGCCACAATCCCAATTTTAATCAATATCAGTTTTCCTTGCGAAAAGCCAAAAATTAGAGAGGTAATTGTTAAGTACCTGGCCTCTATGGGCTTTTTCAGCTTCATAAAATGCCTTGATGACAAAATCATCCCGGAAAATTAAATGCCTAGATTGCGCTTCTGAAAGCAAGTCTCTTGCATATGGAGGCATTTCCAACTCCGTGAAATTGTCTTCCATGTTAAAGGTGAGCTCATCGCCGAAAACAGTCTGTGAAGAGACGGGATCGAAACCCTTCACTTGAAAACCCGGTGAAGAATCATAGTCCACGCATGAACCCATGGCGTGCCTGACAAACCCATTGAACAATCCTCCACTCCCCGACCGTATTGAATTCAAATCCCCAGAAATTCTCAAATCTCCACTAATAGATCTCACAGGTGGGCTTCTGGAGCTCGACCCAATCGAACTACTCGGGCGCTGGAGCACAGAAACCGGGCTCTGATGGCCCTGATCTCGCTTCAAAGAGGAGTACCGAAAAGAGGACCCCAATTCTTCGTTTCTTTCGTGCCATAATGACCCCAATTCTTCGGCTCCACTTGAATAACTCGAGGGTTTCACTGATGGAGAAGAAAGCAAGGCCGAGAGCCCGCCTACGACGGGTTTCTGCGACGGCGACGCTGAAGCCGACGACGTTGTCCGACCATTGAAATCAAAATCGTACGACCCATGAGAATTGATTTGGCACGGGTGCGGCGCGGAGCACACGCTGCTCGGTGGACTTGCGTACAGAGCTATCGTTGGAACCGGCATAATTCCAATCTCAATTAATTAAATTTCAAAGCTTTCCCTACGATTATAATAATTATAACAATGTCAAACCCTAATTCCTGTTTGTAATTTGTAGTAAACACACACAAACACAAACACAAAAGAATCGTCAATCTAAATATGAATTGAAGCAAAACAAACAAACAAACAAAAAGTAAAGATTTTTTGAGTAATTTTGAAGCTAATACAAATATATAAAGATGTGGGTGGAATTTTTGTGAGGAAGAATTGAAGATAGTGATTAGTGAAATGTAAAATTTGTAGAAAAATTAAGGAATTTGTCAGATGCTGGTTTTCTATTGGAGAATTTTAGGGTTTTTTCTTTCTTCCTCTTTCTCTGCTCCAGATTTGATTGTGATTTCGTGGTAAGAGGAAATAGATCCAAACGTAGTACTGAAGATGGATTACAAAGACATAAATACCCTTGATATGTACCTGAAATAACGGACTTCATGCAGGATTATGGATTAACTCTAGATTTTGATTAATCATTATCTAAGTAAGATTATGATTCTGGTTAAGATTTAGGAATCAAGAAATATTATAATTCATTTCGATTATACCAAAAGAGATAATATTATACAGATAAAGATTTCAATTCATGTTTATCTTATTAATTTTAGTAAAACACGTTTCGTAATTTTAAGATAAGATTCAGAACATGTTAAAAAGTGTTTATAAACACTTATAAACAAAATAAAATATTATTTTTATTCATATATTTTTTGTATATTTGTTAGTGTTAAAATTATTTTTTAAATATTTATATTATAAATTATAAGTAAATGTATAGATAAAAATGTGAATTGTAAATTATAAGTCTTACAAAATGTATGAATAAAATTTATGTTTTATTCGTATATTCTGTTGTGCTGCGTGTATGGATTGGATATAATCTCCTTTATAGTGGGCCCGTGCCTGGATATTTTTGTTTGATTATTCTATATTCCATTATAAAACAACACTTTAAACAAGTTATCTTTAGTGTGTGTACAACTGTACATATATCAATGTTTTAAAAATTTATCTGAATATCGATTTAGAAAAGAAAAAGGATCAAGGGTTAAAATGTCTAACCGAAATTGACTCGATAATTTTTAAAAAAATTATAAAAAAAATGAAAAACAATTTTTTGAAAATCACAAAAATTGATCAAATAAGGATAGCAATGGAGTGGGTCGGGGCTGGACCGTCCTACGACCCTCCAATTCGCTAGGCGGGGCACCATCTTGACCTGCCAACTGCCTTGGTTAATTTTTTTAAAATTGAAAATAAACAATTAAATAAATCTGAGTGGAAAATTTGTTATTGTATTTGTAGTAAACAAAAAATTAAATATTAAGATTGTGGTGTAGTGGTTAAGTTTTAATTTAACCCTTCCAACTCAAGTTCAAATCTCATTTAGCCAATTCCAAACAAAAATTATGATTTGTAGTTGTATTTTATGATTTGTAAAAATAATAAATTGAGGGTACGAGACGGGCTGCTCGCTTGCTCTTTACCTGCCCCTATTACTCGAATAATCGAGATGGGACAGTCTAGAGCGACGGGTCAAATTGACATTCCCATGTTTAAAAGTAATTTTTTTTATTTTTTATTCTTTTGATCCATTTCATGTAGAAAGATAGATGAATTTCAATAGTCAATTATAATTAATTGTGGAAATAAATAATTTTTAAAATCGGTGAAACTGATAACGGTTCAACGGACTACTCAAAACTGGATAGATCAACGAGTTTTTTGGAGAATTTTTCTGTATAACAAGTCCAATTTTTTGCCCAATTCTTGATTTTACTGTACGGGTCGGCCTATTCTAATCACACTAGTATGTATGTGTGTGTGTATTGATATCAATTCTCTTATTTATTTTTATTGATTTTTAAATCTTCAATCTTTGTCATGTATAAGATTTAAGATTTTTCTAGTCAAATGTCTATTAAATTAAAAGTGATTTATTAATTTAGTGATTCGTTTTGTTATGCTATTTTAAATTTATAAGTTAATTAAATATTGTTTTTATAAATAATTTATATTTTTTATTTATATTTTATCTAAACATTATGTAAAATCCGATAATCTTATAAAAAAAAGTTTTATCAAACGTACAAATGTAGCACAAGGACAAAAAATTTAGGGTATGTTTGGTGTAGTTTTTTGGGGAAAAAATAGATTTTTTTGGTTACTTTATTGACTTTTTAAACTTTTTTGTAATGTAAAAAAGTTGAAAAGTCAAAAATTGTAGACAAAAAATGGATTTTTTGAAGAAAAAATGGCTACCAAACATGTTCTAAGGGAGAATTGTAGGGGTACTTTGGATATTTTGTTTGCAATATTTAGAGAAGAGAGAATGTAATTGTAGGGGTACTTTGGATATTTTGTTTGCAATATTTAGAGAAGAGAGAATGTGGAGTAGACATGATTGCCAGCTGGTCAATTCAAAATACTTCACTCTGTACGTCAATTTTGAACTGGTAGTCTATTTAAAAACATTTAAAATAAATATAAATATAAATATAAATTTTCACTTTATTGTTTTAAGTACATGTTTGATTAGATTTAAAATAAATTATAATTTTAAATTTATTTTTAACTATATATTTTATAGTATTTTTATCATCGCATCTATATTATTATTCAATCTTTCGTTTTTTATAATTTTCCGTAAGATTTTATTCATTATAATTTTAGATTTGATCTTAAATAATTTGACTACTAGACAATATAATTACATAAATTGTTATATAACATTTTTTTTAACACTTAAAATATGCATTTCTTCCGTAACCAAATAAGATGAATTTTTCTTTGATAACGAGTTACGACTTATCTTAATACGTGTTACTCGTGTAAAGTACGATATTATCAACCAAATTATTTGAGTTTGATTATGCGTCAACTGTTAACGAAGTAAATTTTGTATCGATAACTATCTTTCGACTGATTTGACTTCTGTTTATCTCTAACTCCAATAAACATATACATTTATGCCATTGAGTCTAGACCCCAAAAAAAAAAAAAAAAAAAGAAGGCAAATACTAGAAGAAAGATAGGTGTATTTAATTGTCCAAACAACCATTGAAACTGTTTTTATACCTTATTTGATTTAAAACCCACAATTCTGGGAAATGTCTCACTCTATGTGCATGTGGGTTGTTTTATGCAAAGGTTCTGTCTCCCCTTTCAAAGAGAGGTGTCTCTGTCTGCCATTGGGGTTGGGGGGTGTCATTTTGTGTTTGGTGGCGGTGTGGTAGATTTGGTCGAGTGGTGTACATATGGTCTACGGTTGCAACTTTGATGACGACTCAATCCAAGTCAAAATTAAGTACCGTTTTTTAGGTATCATTTCAACGCGTGCAAAGCCACTGAGCACGTGCTAATAAAGTCATTAAAGAGAGAAATAACTTTAAATTCTTATTTCTAGTTGTCACTTACGAAACAGGGGTAAATAAGTCTTTTTTGTCCACATGTTGGGTTCGCGTGCCTACAAAATGTTTGGACAACAATTTTAAGGCGGGGAAAAAAAGAAAGGGAAAGAACACCATACTCATTGGTACAAATGTGCTCGATTCGGACAACATAAATACTCTACTCATTGCTAAGAGATATTTCAAGTAAAATGATTGTGCTAGAAATTCATATTCCACATTCATCTTATTTAATCATTTCAATCAATTCAAGGGTAATGTACTTTTATTAAATAATTATAAAAGAACAAACAAAAGTATTATTTAATAATTTAAAACTGGTATGGAAATTAATTTGAAAAAAATTATTAGGCCCATTTGATTTTAATTATAATTTTAATAAAAAATTGAAGTCAAAGTTAATAATTAATTTGAATTACACATTCGATCCATAACTTTTTACAACTTTTCAACACATTCCATCAACTTTTACAAAAAATCTGATTTTAATCAAAATCAAACACACTCTTTTCCTTAAAGAGTTAAAAGTCAAAAGATCGAATTGCTGGTGAAAAAAGTAAATAAATAAAAAAATAATTTTTTAATTTTTTTTAAAATGAAAGTAGAGCTAGAAAAATCAATTCTTGTGATTTTGGGTGAATTAGTAGTTCCTTATATTTTCTAAAAGATTTTTAAATTTTTAGTTTTACCATATAATCGGTCGATTTCATCCGGGTCTTACTAAATTATTTAAAGGAATTAAACATGTTATTACACACAAATAGATAAGTTTCTTGTTTAGGGTACGTATCATGGAGGATTGAAATTGAACAGTCTCGTCTGAAAATTAATAAGTGTTCAATGAGAGAACTAAATATTTTTATAGCATTCGACCACCATTATTTGAACAATCCCGCCCGTCCCAACATAGTCAATAAAAGAAATTGGTAGGACAATTTGTGTTCAATTATGTCACTAATAGAATATTTCATAGATAGAATAAATACACTTTCATAAAATTATGAGTTCTAAAGTAAGATTAGTATTATTTTTTTTTAATCTTATGTAATAATAAAGTATTTCAACTCCTAGACAATTTAACATAGGTCATTACACTAAATAACACATATTAAAATCAAGTCGTAACACAGTTTAGATTAACTATAATTTGATCTTTTACTTTCATTCATACTACAAAAATTGATGTATTAACGTTGTTCGTTGTTCGAATAACACATATTAAGATCAAAAGGTAACACGTTTTAGATCAACTATATTTGATCTTATTTGATTGTTTGTTTCATTCATATTCTCCCATCTCATTTATATAAGCTGGTTTTCTTTATTTGTTCGTCCCAAAGTATAGTTTATTTACCTTGTTGAAGATGTATTTGATTTTTTTTATTTTCTAATATACCCTATTAACTGTACTTTGTTATCAACACAAATAAACTTGTACTTTTTCAAATATAATGGGAATTAATAGTACTTAAATACGGGTAAACTAAGAAAATTCTTTGTAAAATTTGATTTTTTTAATAACATTAATTAAAAATTTTAATCCGTATGAAAAACAAAATCAGAAGGAGAGAGTTCTACAAAATTGATGTATTCCATGAATTTTAATCTCTTTGTTGAAATTAGATGGATTTTGTAAATCAAGATTTAATATATGAAGTTGTGTAAACTCTTGCCACTATATCAATAACATATTATAAAAATTCAATCTTTAAGAATTTAATTTCTTAAAGGTTCAAATGTTAAGGACTTGCGAGTTGCGAGGAATGAAATTGTTTACCATAACTCAATAATTGCGAAACTATTATTAAAATACGACTGTGAATATTATTGAAATTTATAAGTTTTGTTATAAAATATCAATTTTATTAAAAAATTAATCTAAATCTTTACATATTAATTATTGTTTTCATATTTATACGACGTGTAAATTTTCCGCTAGCATGCCAAGATGTAGACTCATTCGAAAACATCAATATTGGAATTCGACCATTCATACCTTAGTAATGGGAAATAGGAGTTTCCAAATTTTATATATTCATTATTGTTTCCGTGAATATTTCACCATTAACAAATACATTGCCCGTTCTATATTTCTTTGTTAGAGATGATAACGAGGTTGGGAGGGACTAGGGCGGCCCTCCCCATTCTCCGCCCTGTTGGGATTCCGCCCCCGTATCCCCATTTATTTATTTATTTATATATTTTTTATCTTATTAAAATATAATTTAACTTTAGAAACATAAAATAAAATTAAAAACAAGAGTCAGGTGAGACTATCTTTCTTGTCCCCGTTCTGATTTACGAACGAGACAGAAATGGACCGGGACATTTTTCCATTCCTATTTATTGTATCACAGTTGTACCTAAGAATAGCTTTTGTCCAAACTGCCAATGATGGTTATTAACATAACTCTGATTCAAACTATATGCGTGATTTTATGCACGCATTCAGTCTTCAATTTCGAACAAAGGTCTCTATCCGCAATTGACGGAGTTGTTTTGTGTTGTGAGGTGGGCAGTGTGTGACTTTCTAGTGTAGTAGGCTTGGACCAACGGTGTACATAAGGTAGTAGCCTACAGTTGCAAATTTGATGACAATTCTGATCCAAGTAAAAAGTAAGTACTGTTTTCGAGTAGCTTTCAACATGTGCAAAGCATTTTAGCACATACGAACAAGTCATTAAATTGGGAGAAAGATTTACAGCTCTAAATAAAACACTGGTCGTTACACTTTAAGATAGAAACAATTTGAAGTTTTAAATGATTCAAACATTGTACAAAAGACTAAAACATTGGTCGACGCACAAGCATCTCATAGTAACAGTCTAATTTCTTGCAACAAACTAAACTTTGTTGCAAAATCAATTCACTTTAGCATTTGAATTACTGATCCCTTGTTAGGTAACTGAACAACTGATCTGCTGATAACATCGACCCTAAAGATGCACCAAACGCTATTTTCAGGTTTAATTTCACATAAATCTCCGGAATGAACAAAGTTTTCCTCACAAAATTGTTTCCATCCATCTAGAAATAATGCTGCAACACCAAATGTGGCAGTGTAGAGAACTGGCCAGAGTCTGTTGGCTGAATCTCTAAGGAAGACTACCTGGCTGTGCCTTCCCTCCATTTTTCCTTCCATCAGTGGAAGAATTTTCGGCAACTCCTACACAAGCATGACAAAGATTCAAAAAGCTTCCACGAGAGGACGATTTCATATGTTACATTTCATACAAACTCTAAGTGTGATTAAAGATAGGAATTTTAGTAGCAACTCCTACACAAGCATGACAAAGATTCAAAAAACTTCAACGAGAGGACGATTTCATATGTTACATTTCATACAAACTCTAAGTGTGATTGAAGACAGAAATTTTAGTAGCAACTCCTACACAAGCATGACAAAGATTCAAAAAGCTTCAACGAGAGGACAATTTCATATGTTACATTTCATACAAACTCTAAGTGTGATTAAAGACAGGAATTTTAGTAGCAACTCCTACACAAGTATGACAGAGATTCAAAAAGCTTCCATGAGAAGACGATTTCATATGTTACATTTCATACAAACTCTAAGTGTGATTAAAGATAGGAACTTTAGCAGCATTAACAGAAAAAGGGTATTTGCACACTTTTCGCCTTTCTGTACGTTGAAAACTAAAATGATTTGTCGGTTTTCTATTAATTTTCTGGGTCGTTAGTTTTGCGTAACCTTTATGAGTAATTGGTTTTTAGATTGAAATATGAGATGCAGAATTTCTGAATTTAATAGGCTACAGTCTACACAAATAGTAACTATGTCTACATTGATATTATAATTCAAATATATGCAAATACTAATCGTATGAGATTTTAGCGTTTAATAAAATATAATGAGGTATCAATTCCATTATTCCATCACCAAAATCTCGATGTCACTGTCAATATATTTGCATTTGAAGACCAAGATCAGATATTTGATATATATTACAAATATTGGATAAACCGACCTTAAACGTGATAGAGAGTGCAAACAAATAGGTATGAAATCCTCGAGTATGAGAACTTTACGCTATTCAAGTTTATCAATTATAAATTCAATTGACAAAGAAAAAGATAAAGAGTACGTGCATAATTATTAACAAATAGAATAAGAATTCAAACTTCAACAACATACCAGGTACGATTGGCATTTCACTTCCACCAAAAAGGGACTGGCCGGAACAAACACATCAGGTTCAGATTTTACAATGCTGCCAATATCTTTCACAGTTCGTAAACACGTCTGAGCAAATTTCATTGCCTTGTTTGGATCTTGTCCTGTATCGTGTCAAAGAATTTCCACGTTGAATTAATAAGCTTCAATTGTACTTGTTCATGAGAATTTGCTGCAAAATATTTGTATAAACATGCCTATATGCAAGTTTAAAAATAAAAAATAAATTTCACTAGAGATCAAAATGATGAAGACAGAGCAAACATAAGACTCACCGCTGGATGTTTGATGAAGACTAAAAGCTACCTCTCTCATCTCAACTAGCTCTTCCTTAACACTTATTATAACACCCCACACCCGAATTTGAACCTAATTATAAGAGTTGATAGTTAGAGGACCAAATTAAGTGTTAACACAATTCTTTTGGAGACCTTGCTGCAATTCTAGATGTGTGATTACATTTTTCAACATGATTTTAGAAAGTTATTGAATTATTGACATATCTTCCATATTTTTTAGATCCTTAACAGTGGAAGAATATATATTCTTGCATTTAATGTGTGTGAATGCATGTAAAAATAGGAACTCTTATTTAAATGCCACCATTCACGATTTTGAACAATTAATGTGTGTGAATGCATGTAAAAATGAAAACTCTTATTTTAATGCCACCATTCACGATTTTGAACAAAAAAATATTGGCTTTCAATTTAAATTACATGTGCCATTAATATGAGTGAATGAATATAAAAATGGAAACTCTAATTTTAATAACACCATTCACGATTTTGAACAAAAATCTTGACTTTCAATTAAATTACATGGATTTTAAGGGAGAAATGACCTCATTTTAGTACAAAAATGAGTAATTACTTCTCTCTCTCTCTCTCTCTCTCTCTCACACACACACACACACACACACACTTTCCATAAATAAAGGGCATGCACATAGTTTTAGCCTACTCTATTTAAGACCCATTCCACCACCCTTACAAGTACTTTCCACTATTGAAATTATACGAAACTTTATTCTCACACGCGCACACACTGAAGGTAGCATAAGAAAATTAAAAAAATGGTCTTACAAGGAAAGAAACGACTATTATCTGCATAAGAAAATAAAAAAGTGGTCTTAGAAGGGAAGAGACGACTATTATCTGCCCTTGTTATTCTTTCTTTACTATTTCTAAATGTACGTACATTACACTATGTTATTAAAATTCTAGATCTTTGAAAGTTATGATTATGGGTCCCATATGAGTATAATATGATTATGAATATGATAAAGAGACAGGAGTTCATAACACTACACACAATGAATTTTACCATGAAGTTCGGTAAAATTCTTGTGTCTTCATTATGTTATGAATTTAAGACTTCAAATTTATTGTGTATTTATTGGGATTTAGAAATGTCAAACTATTATGTTTTATCCCTTTTTCAGGAAACTAGGGTTCGTGGAAGTTGAGACGCGAGCATGGCTTGTGGTAAAAACTACTTATGAATGTCAAATTGAAAATTATTTCTTTTAAGACTACTTAAATTTCATCTTTATTGTTTTTAAGTTTAAGTTTTGAATAATATCTTGCGATCAAATAAATATGCATAATAATTATGTCACAAAAATTTTGTTTTGTTATATTATGGTTATTGTTACTAAACTTTCGTGGCATCCAATCAAATAAGTTTTGGGGTGTCACACTTATTGTTCGTCCACTTGTTTAATTTGAAAACAAATAAATAAATAAAGAACAAAGTACGTAACCAAAAAGAAACACAAACAAGAAGGATCCTTGAGCATGGGAATGGAGAATGAACCCTTACGATATGTGGGTATCACAGCACACTCCCGCCCAGCAAGCTTACTACAGCCCATAGAGGGAACTTCTTTATCTGATGAAAAGAACCGATCACCGCCAAATTTAAAGAAGTAAACAATAGGATAACACTTAAAACAGTGACAATAGTCAAATACAAGAAACAAGTACCTAGAACTGCATTGTTCTTCTTGTCATTCTGAAAATTAGAGAAATAATTAGACGAGCCCTTAATCATGTGAGTATTTTCAGCAGGCTCTGCAGGAGAAAGAACATCATTAAAGTGGCCATTAATATGATATTCCTGATTTTCAGCCATTTGGGTGTCATTAGCCTTTGATTCAGTCTGCTTTCTCATCTGGGAATGATATAGGACTATTTCTCCACCTAGAGATTTCTTAGTTTCATCGGCATTGGATTCATTTTTCCCCATTTCAAAGTTCGACAAATCACATAAATAGGTTCTGTCTTCCCCTTGATTGCATCCAGCATTTCTGTTGAGCATAAGAGCTGGATCATCCATGCTTATATCAGTGGGAATAAATTGCTGCCTTCCGAAGTCACTGCCAGAATCTGAAGCAATTCTTTCCATCGGAAGGCTTTCACCACGCTGAACTGAAGTGCTTGGACTGGCTTTCACCATTGAATTTATATCAACTGTCTGAATCGGTTCACCTTGGACAACTTTTTCTTTACCTTCCCTAGACCTTTTCTTTGGTCTGCCACTTCTACGATTAAAGTTCAATCTTTCACTTGCACTTGTTCCATATATTTGAACAACAAAGTGACAATCCTTGATGTAGGAGAATACCAAAAGTTGTCCTACTTCCAGACCATGGTCTAGTGAAAATTTGTGCCATCCCTTCTGGAATGCCAGGGAATCATCAATATTGGATATTGTTACAGGCCACTGTCGCCCAGTTGAGTCCTCCAGATGAGTTTGTTGACCAATCGAGCTTTGCACTTTTCGAACGAAACTAGGGGGAAGGAACTACAAGTGAATTACAAATTTTAGAAAATGTGTATACTTCCAAAGCAAAGATATGATGGAATGAAGTTTGCATGGAAAAGTTAGCATACCACACATCTTAGAAAGCATCCAATTTTATACCAACATATCAATGACAGTGTGAATTTTTGACATAGAACCAGCAGAAAACTTGTGTCTTAATGGAGCAAGGTAGCCATGAAATGTATCGATCAACAAACCATTTTTTTAATCATTTAGAAAAGCATAGAGTATCAAGTAATGAGCCTGCACAGACATCTTCCCTTAGGTAATGAACTTATCAAACATGAACAATTATAGAGTAACAAAGATTAATCATATTCTGTATTAGGGATTAAAACAGGAGCAGCAACATAAATATCATTTAAAGTTTGCAGTCCTTGACATAACTCATGCAGTCCTTAAATCAACATTTCCAATACATCAGACTGTAACAATTCAACTTCTGGAGAAAGCATAACCAAAACAAAATTGACAGACTTAGGGTACAGGCTGTGCTGCCACGAGAAGAAACATTGGACTAGTTACATGGTACATCACAATCTTTCCTGTGGAAGAACTTCAATTAGATCTCCCAATTTAGAAGGTAATGCTGACATGAAAGAGAAAATGAAGGATTGTGATACATAAGTTTGATTAACGTTTTGAAATAACAAATGTCTAATATATATGTTGAACCATCTCACCAAATATATTTAGAGAGGACACATTATATTTAAATCTGGTCTCCCACCAGACCCTCATATGCACGCTGGGTTCATTTTTTATTAAAAACACGACACATGCACAATTTTCATAAATGAATGGTTACGAAACTTGATCCTAGGACACCTGCTTGCACTGATACTAATTACTAATAAGATCACAGCAGGCATAGGTCCTCAGATCAAACCATGTCACGGCCCATTTATAAAAATTGTACTCGAGTCAGTCTTTAATGAAATAAGGTCTTTGATGAAATAATGAATAGCTAGGAATATAGAGACAAGAGTGAAGGAAACTGATGATTCCATAAATAAAATTTGTCATATAGAAAGCTAAAAATATAGACAACAATAACATGATAAATTACATAAGGAGATAAAAAATGAGAGAAATCGTATAGTACCAAAACTTTTGAATAGTCCTCGCCGATCATGATTTTGAAGAAGCGAGTGACAACAGGCGATGGATTTTTCTGCTTTCGATGCATCAACACACAGTTTTGAGCACACTCCTGACATGCGAAACCATTGGAAACCATCTTTTTTCGTCTTGCGATAAATTTGTTTCACAAATCACCTTATGTATATGCATACGATAACGATGAGTACAATGAATGCAAAGAGAAAATAAAACAAAAAAAATGTCAAGCTTGAAGCCTGAACATGCATAGAAATAATCAAATCAAAATATAGTTTTTTTGAGTTAAGTAATTCCTATAGACCCTATATAGGATATCTACACCCATCCAAAAAATCACTTTAAATGAACAAAAAATTACCATTTTACAAAACAGCCAATAACTCAAAATCGAATAGGGAAAAATAGAAAAGGAGAATTTGATATCAGACAGCATGAAAAACTATTCTTACCCAAATGCCAAAGCAGCCCTTCAGCTGCCTGGATCATCAAACAACATCAGCCTCTTCATGAAAAGATAGAGAAACAAATACACTTATTATGTAACAAAAAAAAATCCACAAACAAAACCCCCAAAAGAGAGATTTACAGAGACCCTGTTGTGATTAAAATACCAAAATTCAAAACATAGAAACACCATGCAAACACTCAGATATGAAAAAACCCACCGTAGGAACAAAAGAGATTCATAAAATCATTGAGAAATAACAATATAGAAAAGAAGAAATAACCTTTAGAGAGAGAGTGGAGAGAAGAAAAGGTTTTACGATTGAATCGAGGATTATTGGGAGAAGAAACCTCTGAGGTTTCAGGTTTCTGCTTTTGTGTGCTATTTCCAAGCGCCGTATTTGAGTAAAAGCTCGAGTTGGTAACGTCGGAGTTTTTTAACAGTGTTTTTATTTGGGTAAATTTAATTAATATACCGTTTTTCTTTGCGACATCTTTGACGTAGATAATTTTAATAGACTGAAGGTTGAGAAGAATGAGAGAAATAGAGTTTTGTTTAAAAGGAGTTTGATTTTGATGAATATGGAAAACTATATGAAGAAATAAAGGAATTGAGAGAGAGATATGTGTTTTGGTTTGTGAGGATGAAGACATAACAGATAAATAAGTACTTTTTTTATACTTGTAGCAGAGTAAATCTTTCTACGGTCGATAATAAATGGCCACCAAACAAATTAAGGTTACTACTTGTTCACTCAACTTGAAAAAGTATCCAATCGCTCACTCAATTTTTCAAATAATTTACTATTCATCACTTATTGAAAAAATGTTAAAGTGGGCGTACAAAAATTACCATATGGTGAATAAAAAGTTGATGTCATAATTAAATTGTTAAAATCGTCTACATAACAAAATTCATAATAGCCAAACATGCATTTAGATTGCTTTAAAAAAACGTTTTTCCAATTTGGAAAAAATGTCTTTTAACTTTGAGAAACTTTTTTTTTTAAAACAAGTTAAATGTGTGTTTGCTTATTACAATTTAGTTACGTAGATGATTTTAACAATTTAATTATGCCACATCAGTTTTGGGTTCATCATAAGGCAATTTTCGTCTGCTCAGTCAAACGTTTTCGCAATGGGTGATAGATAGTAAACTATATGAAAAGTTGAGTGAGTAATTGGAAATCTTTTCAAGTTGAGTGAGCAAGTAGTAACCCTAAATTAGCTCAGTGGCTATTTATTAAATATGCCCGTTTTTATTTGGTGGGGATAAGGATTGTACTCTGTCCAAAATATTTTTATTATTTTATTTTCATATTTTAAGATAGAGGTGGGCATTTTATCCGGAACCGATAGTTCCGATCCGGTTCCTATCACTAAATAACTGGATCCGTTTCTAAAGAACCAAGAACCAGCGGTTCTGGACCTGTTCCGGTTCTTAGGAACCGGTTCTGGATACCCGGTTAAGAACCAAAAAATAGAATTTTTTTAAAAATTTTCATATTTGCATTTTTTTTTACTTTTCATATTATTTTTTACCAAATTAACTCCATTATATAATATTATGTAATCTTGTTGATTTTTAGTTTTTGGTTCACGTTTTGGATGCTATTTAGATGTAATATTGTTGGATTAATGGATGTTTTTCATGCTATTAGATGTAGTTTTGGTACCGTAGATTTTCTTAATTATTAACATGGAGTATGATTGGATTATTTGATATTTTTCATGTTGTTTTTTGGTACCTATAATTTACAAAATTTGTTTATTTGTGCATTTAGTTTGAAATGACAATTATTAGAGAAAAAAAAACAGGCAGAACCGGAACCAATGGTTCTGGATCCGGTTGAAATTGGATGGTTCCGGTTTTTTTTACAAAATACCCGAACATGAACGGGTGGTTCCGATTCTTCCACTAACCGAACCGAACCGAACCACCCGACGCCCACCCTTATTTTAAGACTTAAATTATATTTAAAATAATTAATAATTAAATGGCAATAATCCCCTATCTCTATCCCGTCTCTCAAAAATCTCCAACATGTGGGAATAGTAAGTAAATGTGGCAAATATGGGTCGGCCCAGTGAGCTAGCCCAGATAACCCGGATTCTAAATCGGACCTCCCCTAATAAAAAATTGGTTAAGTAAAAATTAAGCCTATGTGGTCCGGTAAAACAAACCCAATAGGCCAACCAGATTGAGCGGGACTAGCCAATTACTTTAAGCTGGTCCGGTAAAATTTCTTAATCCAAGTCATCCACCCCCACTCCTGACGGCGTAATTTACTGCAAACAGGGAGAATTTTTCCCCTTGTTTCCAGCACTGATCGCGAAACCAGGGAAGACTAGAGGAATGGGGGATTTCTCCCATCTAGTTGCAGCTCTCGAATTGCGTGGGGGTGGGGTGGTGAATTTTTTTTCAAATAATTATTACAAAAAAATAAATTACAATTTAAGTTGAGCTGGCCCAGTAGTCTTGTAACCCAAAATTGGGTTGGGTTGGCCCATTAAATACGAATCTGTGTAAAATTAGGCCAGAGTTAGTCTAGTCCAATTTTTTGTGTGGTCTATCTAATTTTGTGTTGGGTCAGTCCGTCTTGTCTATTTGCCATATCTAATAGTAAGGATCGCTATGTCCTATTGTCATACCTAAATAAGGATCGCTATGTCCTATTGTCATCCCTAAATTTAAAAATCACTCCATATTGACCCAAAAAAGATGAAAGATTAGAGTTAACATGTTGGATTAACTGTACACCAAAATTCAATAATAAATCAATTAAAAAGATTCAACCAGATCGAAACAGAGGTATATAATAAATTAAACATATATATTACACTCTATAAAAAAATTATAACAACAATATCATAAAAATTTGATTGATAACTTAACTTTAAGGGCTTATTTGGTCAACTGAGAGTAGGAAATCAATTTTCTTGATGTATAGTCAATTAATAAATATAACGAATAAAATTTATTTTAAGCTAATTATATTTATACTACGTTTTTTGTTTACCCCATTATATTTTAATTGTAATGAAGGTCTTCAATTATTGCTCATTTTCACATTTATTTCTCCAACTATTTTTTATTATATTATTATCATCAATTTATTAATTTGCACATCTTATCATTGTCTTTGATAATCATTTTTGTTTATAAAATTAATTAGCGTAAAATGTATTTTTAAATAAACAAAATAAATAACAAATATAAAAGTTTGACAAAATATTTGTCCCTCATTTCAATGCACATTAAGTAGAATATTTTGACAAAAATCGTCATAAAAGACAATATATGAAAATTAATGATAAAAATGAGACGAAAAAAGTTGAGGACATATATGTTAAAATGTCAAAGATTGATAGATATCTATTGCAATTAAAACGTAGTGTAGTTAACAAAAATTGTAATGTGAATATAATTACCCTTTTTTTTTATCTTGTTTTGCCAGAATTGATGTCCATTTACACTTTTATTCGGATAACAATTTAAGCAAAAAATAAGAATAAGTTTTATCTTCGAAAGGAAGAGGACAAATTTTTTTATCTAGATAAAAGTTCACACATATATTTAAAAGATGAACGAACCCTTTATAATAGAAAAGTAAAACAAAAGGATTTTGGCATAAATTGTCCTTAATCTTTGCCCTTAGTGTGAAATTGATCACTAACGTTTATTTTTTGACAAACAAGTCCCTCACATATGTATTTTGGTGCGAAATTAGTTCTTATGGGATGAAAAGACAAATATACTATTAATTTTAATTAGAAGAAATTGTATGTAGATTTCTAATCATTACAAAATGTGCAAATATGTCCAATACTTTTATTTTTTTATAAAAAATTAAAGAAAACTAATGAGTTTTTTTTTTTTTGGGAATTAACACTTTAGTAATAAATATGTCAAATAAAATTATTATTTTTATTATTAAGTAATTATATTATTTAAAATTTAAACAATTATTTTATTGTTGTATAAAAAAATAACTTTGTCACAAACTTGATGTTCAAATACTTTTATTTAATTGAGTTATATGTTTATTAACTACAAATATTAGAAATCCAACTATATTCTTCTTATTTTAATTTATCGTTTTATTTTCGTTCAAAAATAAAACACATAATGTGTAAATTATTTTTTATTAGTATTTTTATGATAAATAAAAATGTAATAAAATTAGTTCAATGTCATAAAATTATATACATCATTTTGTTATTTATTTAACTTAATTTTTAAAATAAAGAGGGAGAAAAAAATTTATAGGTAAAGAGGGAGAAAAATGACAAGCATGGGCTGGGCTGGGCTGGGCGATGTGGGGCGGGTTCGGGGCGGCGGGTTTTTTTGCCATCCCTATGTGTGCCCACATAATATTAATTTTCCCTTTTTTGTTTTTTCATTATCAATATCAATATTCAATATTATCATCACTATATATTATATTATATTAAAAGAGGTACTGAATTTGGGGAGTGTCATTGGGAATGAGTACATAACTACTTTTAATTTTTTTAAAACTTTTTTCCTTGTTCCTGCCGTTTATTTCCTTTTATTTTTTTTCCAATAAGATATTTTTTCAACGCCATTTTTTTCCCAACATTCGCTATGCCTAGCTAATGTATTTTTTTTTTTTTTTTTTTTACTTTTCCCTATTTCCATATCATTTCTTTCATTTTAATTTTTTTCCAATTGTAGATCTTTTTCAACCCTAATTTTTTTCCAACGTTTCGCCATTTTCTCATATTTCTTTAGTCATCTTGTTCGTCTTCCTTCCTACTTTAGTCATGTCTTTCAAAAAAATGCCCAAAAATTTTGCAGATATATTGATTATTTTAGATACCCAATTAAATATTATTTTTGTTTTTCTCCAAATAGAAGTTATCCAAATACTTAATAATTTAAACCCCCACCCCTATATTAAGCTCTAAAGGCTGAACCATAGTAACATATACCAAGCAATCAACTTTAAGAGGTCGAGTCTTAGTAATATATACCAAGCAACCCACTTTGAACTTCAAAATCATTTGCAATCGAAACAACTTTCCTTCAATTAATTATTTATATTAAGTTACCAACACAATTATCAAAATTATAAGAAATACATAGTTTTCAGTCATTTTTTCTAGCGATTACTGAATCAAAATATCAAATTACAATTAAGTCCAAGAAGATTTACCCACAAGCGCAAAATCTTGCACTATGCAAGAAAAAAGAAAAAGAATATACTACTCTCAAGGTAGAAAGTTAAGAAGTAAAATATATCCATGAGTATAACCATGTCCAATATACCAAGAAAATAAAATCACTAATTAACAACTTATGCTAATCTATAATAAGCATTTTTACTACTTATTATCACGAGTTCACAAGAAATCTTATGTATATCTCACGACAGTTGTGCAATTAAACTCTTTTGAATATTTGATATATTAGAATGAACAAAATTAAATTAAAAAATTGAAATAATTTACAAAAGTCGGATTATAATGAGGAGAAATATGAAATAAGTTTAAACTTTAAATCAATAGAATAATATTGTAAGATCATAATTGAAGTATTCAATTCTAGGATTTGTATTAATCAATTATGTTAATGAACTACATATCATTCATTACATTATATAAAAATGAAGAACGTTCTTGTTAAAAATCAATTGAAGCTACATCGTCCATCTTTAAATAATACGTACTTTTCTCAATAATTTTTAATGCATATTTTACTTAGTCCTTTATAAGTGAGAAAATAATTAAGAAATTTATTAACAATAACCACACTATTAAATACTTAATTAAAATACAACACGTGAAGTTCACTAGTGTTGTACAAAAATCAATTAAATTTGAATTTAAATTATTTGTGGAGATGCATTATAATTAGAATTCTAATAAATATGTGATATAAAAGAAATTACTTTAATTAATTAAGGTAAAAATTTGTATTTTAATAATAAATAGATAGAAAAGCTAAAAGCATAATCTGAAAAATTACATTTTTAGAATCACTTTTTTAAAATTTATTAAATACCTAAAACAACTTTTAATTATTTAACAATTAAAAATTAAGTTCCAAAATCAATCTCAAACTGCCCTAGTTCTAAAACATAAATTTATACATAAAACGTATTGCACACGTACCCTAAACCTGTAACTAATAGATTAAGCATGAAGTTGTTACTATTTAATGTCTCTCACTCCTCATAGCTTTTCTCACAAGCAAATTCTTAATACATCACTAAATTATTTCCTAATAAATTAAATTATCAAGGACACGTATCATTTTTCTATGCTTAGACAGAAATTACCCGTAGTAATAGAGACTAATGGTGCAGGTGAAAGGCTAGGGACGTAGATACATTTTGTAAAAGTTTAAGGATTAAAGTGCAATATGGATCTAAGATTGAGACCTCCATTACTATTTTTTCCCCTAGTAACCAAAGTCCAAAGAGTAAAAAGAGCATGTTTGGCTTAGCTTATAAGCTTGTGTTTGGTTTAAATTAAAAACCGTTTTTGGTTTTTTTTAGCCGTAATTTTTGACTTTTCAACATATTTTTAACATGAAAAGTCAATAATTTCAACTCAAATAAACTACTTTTAGTTTATAAACTATTTATAATCTCTATCAAACGCACTCTAAGTAAGTTTTGCTGTTGATGAATAGCAGCCACAATCAATCTGTGAATACATGTCCAAGTATGTCACGAATGAATTCTACCATAATAATTCCTTGTAAGTTACAACTTCACATGGTAGGTATTTATTTTTCTTATAAAATCTGTCACTTTTTAAGATTTTTTATGGAATTGAGATTCTTATACTCGACTAGTCATGGCAATGGACCAGGTTGGACCGACCCTTGCCATTGCTCAGCCCATCCAAAAACATGGGCTCGAGCCACGTGAATTTTGTTGAAAATTGGTTTAAGAATTCGAGAAATTGACTAAGTGTTTAAAACAACTAAATTGACTTCGTGTCAACTTCGGCCAAAATATTCACACCCGATCCAATTCGTTTAGGCAAATTAGTTTGCTACTTCGCTGCTTCAGGGCGTCGAAATGGGGAATTCAGATTTCCATGCATGTGTTGAAGGGTATTTTTGACATCTCGAAATCAATATCGGATGAATGAGGAATTACAGAAAATGACGAAGTTGGGTCAAATTTTTGACCATGTGATCGCATGGGTATGTTATCCTACAATCGCAATTGGCTGAATTTTTCAGCAGAATGTTTTTTTTGTCCTATCATGCGATCGCATAGTTAGACTTGATTAAGTTCTGTTTTCAAAAATGTACATTGCGATCGTATAGGTTTACGCGCGAACATGTATGTTATTTTGAAGTGTTGCACGATTTGGCTCCACACCTCTTCATTTCCAACACTTCATCAACGATAAAAAGGACACTTGGACGTCCTTTTGACATAGAATTGATATGCAAAAACAATCAAATCATATTTTCATCATTTGAACCAAAATTCTTGCAATAGTTGCATAATTTCTGGTTTTCATTCTTTCATAATTCATTTTGGAGTACAAAATCGTTTCTGGTTTGTTGTGCTTGTGTTTTGAAGTACTACAAACACAAATAGAAGTCGTTGTATCTTTAGAGTTGATTGCCATAAACCGTAAGCACCATTGCAGAATAAATTCGACTTAAGGACAAAATATTCAATACTTACCTCAACTTTGCTGTTATTCAAATTTTCTTTTTCTTGTTTTCAGTCACTTTACATAAAATTCACCAACAAATTTATATATATATATATATATATATTTTGAGTTTTAGCAGTTTAAAAAATAAAATTTTTTATTCACCAATTCAAGCTTGGCCCTTTTTTTTTTTTTTATCGTAAAAAGGTTGATAACCCCCAACCCTAAGGGGCCCCCCCACCACCCCTGCCCTGGAGCCACATGGGGGAGGTAAATCGCAGGATGTGCCTCCCAGCAGCCAGGGTGGAGGGAATTATGTAAGCATGAGAAATCTCAATAACTCTCGCTTTCCACAAAGAACAAATCCAGTATTTCAGGATTCGAATCCTGCACCCAGACGCGCTGAGCACTTACCATCCCTTCCCTTTGCCACTGGGGATATGCCCTGGGGGCAAGCTTGGCCCTTTTTTAATTTGACTGGCCGAACTTTCAAAGGGCGGACCGATGGGCTGAAGGGCAGTTCGACCTTTTTGTTATCCCTATACTTGGCCTCAAGTTGTGACTAAGGCTATCTCGAATTGTCTTATCAAATAGATGTCCAGATCTTGTCACTATCGAGTGGAGTCAATCATTGAATAATTTATTTACTTCTCCATCAAGTACTTACAGATTCTAAACGCAACAATCAATGATCCTTTGGTTCAAAGTGCAGCGTTACGTGTCCACTTGATTTTTGTCGTGTGGTTTGACAAAGATGGATACCTTCTTCAAACTTTGTTGTAATTGATTGGGACGAAGACCATCTTCAATAATTAAGTGTCTCAAGTGTCTATTTGCTTTAGACGGAATTGATCTAACTTCTACAGTAAAGAAATTTTACAATTTTTATTGGACACGTGTTTAATAGAGGTTGGCCAATGCAAAAGCGTTTGACAAAAAAGTCAAGCACTTGTCCAACTCTCACTGAATACGTGTCCAGTGAGAGTTGTAAAAACTTCTCACCGTGAGAGTTAGATCAATACTGTTGCTTTAGATTTAAAATATAGTTAAGAAATTATATTCAAAGTCAATAATTATTTTTAACTATATGTTTTATGAAATTTATAATTTTTATTAAATTTTTAATGATTTTTTGCACAAATGATTCCTATTTTTTGTATTTATTACGGGTTGAGGACCTATTTTTTCATTATTGACAGTATAGTCTCTATTTTAAACTTTGTTGGCGATAATGGTCCTTTCTGTCCAATCCCGTCAAATTATCCATTAGTTCTGATTTTTTTTTTTGCACAAATGATCCTCACGTGCATTCCACACTCTTCATTTCATAAGGACATTTTTAATATTTTATTGTTTATAAATAAAAATTTGACACAGAAAAAAAATAATTAAAACAAATGCTCCCCCACCCCACCCCAGAGAATGCACTCCAAAATATGTCCAACGTTTTTGTCTAATCAAGAGTCCAATTCCAGAGAATTAAAACAAGGAAATGGCTCTTAAATTCTAAAGGGTTGTTAGATTTTCTTGCAAAAAAATGATTCTTCTTAGATTTTTTTGGAAAACGTTGGACTCTGGAATTGGACAAAATCAAATTATTTTCAGATAATACACTCCAAAATCTGCTGGAACTTGTCGGAAAACTCAAGAATCTTCAAGTTCTTAATCTTTCCGACAATGTTATCGTTGGAAACATGCCGAAAAATCTAACAACCCTTCATAATTTAAGAGTCATTTCTTTGAGGAATAATTACTTTTTTGGTTCACTTCCTAGTGGGTCAATTCAGTTCAAGTTTTAGATGTGTCTTCCAACTTGATCAATGGATCATTACCTCCAGAATTTGGAGGCAATAATCTTAGTTACTTTATCGTGTCATTTAACAGACTCTCCGGTGAAATCCCACCAAAATTTGCCACCAAAATTCCTTCAAATGCAACAATAGATCTTTCATTCAACAATTTGACCGGTCCAATTCCAGAGTCCAACGTTTTCTCTAATCAAAACACAGAATCATACTCTGATAATTCTGAATTATGTGGGAAGCCACTAAAGAATTTATGTCCAATTCCATCTTCAATTGTGACTCTGCCAAATTTTGGAGTGCAATCTCTTGCGTGGGGTGGGGAAGGGAAGAAGAGCATTTGTTTTAATTATCTTTTTTCTATTTTTTTGTTTTAAGTTTAGGATCCATATTGCAAATTTTTATTTATTAACAATAAAATGTCGAAAATGTCATTGAAATGATGAGTGTGGAATGCACGCACAGAATATTTGTGCAAAAAAAATCGGAACTAACGAATAATTTGATAAAATTAGACGGAAAAGACCATGGTCGTCAACAAAGTTTGAAATAAGGAGCTACACTGCCAAAAATAAAAAGATAGATCCTCAAACTGCAATAAATACAAAAGATAAGAACCATTTGTGCAAAAAAAACATTTCTCAATCACACATTTTGTCGATTTTTTATCAAAGCCTACTAAAAAATTTTCGTCTCGCATATTGTATTATTATTATATGGGTCTATTCGGTATCCCATGTATGTATGTATAAGATCACCATAATATTCTTATGATATATTAGGATACAAGTCCGTAATAGGAAAATCAAACAATGACAATCACACACCGTTCTCATTTTGAGAGTGAACTCGTTTTTCTTCGTTCGAGTTATTATCGATCCATTAAGGCTCAATCCGAACATAGGGCAATAACATAGAGATTACATATAGAAATCATTGAGAATAAAGATCCAATGAAAGCCTAGGCTCAACTACAGCAATGAGTGGGAACTTTCTTGGAGCGGAGAGCCCAAAAATTTCCTCCATGTTCAAATCTTGATGCCTCATATTTTCAGGCAAACTCCAATTGAATCCATGCAATAGATTAGCCAAACTAGATTCAATCACCTTCAGTCCAAGACTGTATCCAGGGCACATCCTTCTCCCAGAACCAAATGGCAACAACTCAAAATCTTGCCCCTTCACATCAATATTTTTCCCAACAAATCTTTCGGGACTGAATTCGTTCGGATTTTCCCAAATCTCGGGGTCTCGTCCGATAGTCCATACATTTACTAGAACTCGTGTTTCTTTCTGAATGTCGTATCCAGCTACCTTACAGTCTTCGCGTGCTAGCCGGGGTACCAGCAATGGTGCCACGGGGTGTAGCCTCATAGTTTCTTTAACTATGCATTCGATATAAGGGAGACTCGAGATATCTTTCTCTTGTACCCATCTATCTCGGCCTATTACGCGATCAAGCTCCTCCGTTGCTTTCTTGAATATTTCCGGCTTCTTTAGGAGCTCGGAAATCGCCCAATCCACTGTCACGGCAGAGCTTTCAGTTCCACCCGCGAGCAAGTCCTAAATGTCATAGCCAACTCAATTACTATAAATGGAGATCATAGACATAAGTACTATATTAAAGTTTAAAGTTCGACTCAAGGTCGGCCCTGTAAGAATCGATACCTGTGTAAATGCCTTGACTCCATGCCTCTCCAACTTGACCTCTAAATTAGGATCCTCTGCAAGTTCCAAAAGCACATCCACCATGTCTTTGCTTGTATAATTTTGTGTTGCATTCCTCCTAGCATTATGTTCATCAAGAACACACTCCAAAAACCCATCAAATTTCTTGCTCACAATCTTCATTCTCTTAATATATCCTTGCAAATCAAGAAAATCGACGTAAGGGATTGAATCCCCAATGTTAAGAACCCCATTAAGCAAGAAAAGTTCATCCAACATCTTCTTGAATTCTTCAGGCGACACAATTGAATTCTCAGATTCATCCAAATACTTTTTCCCCAAAACCATTCGACTAATCACATTCAAACTCACCGTTGAAAGATAATCTTTCAACAAAATGGGTTTTCCGGCTGAATTGAAAAGTTCCCTGATAAGGGAATTCATTTCTTCAACCCTAATGTATTCGTATGAATCCAGTCTTTTGGCGCTAAATACTTCCGTAAGGAACATTTTCCGGGCCTGGCGCCAGTACGGGCCGTAAGGGGACCAGGTCATGTCGGAGTAGTTATATGTGGTGTATTTTCCGGCGGCGGTTTTAGGCCGTGACGCGAAAGTGACATCCATGGTCTTGAGGATAGTCTTGGCCATCTCCACGGAGGAGCCGACCACCACCGGGAAGGAGCCAAAGCGAAGGTGCATTAAGGGGCCATATTTTTGGGATAGTTCGTGTAAAGATCGGTGGGGGAGGGTTCCTATGAGATTTAGATTTCCAATTATAGGCCATGGTTTCGGGCCGGGTGGTAAATTTAGTTTCTTCCGGCGAAGAAATCTTGTGAAAATGAAGAGAGCCAAAATGGTAAACCATGCTGCTACAAATGGAGTCCAAGTTGAGGCTTCCATTATTGTGCTAGTGGTGCACTTGAGGTGGTTGAAGGTAATTGTTAGTAGCAAAATTTATAGTGAAAGAATCAACTATTCCACGGTTAAAGTTGGGAGTCGACTTTAATGGTCAATTTAGAATATGTTGGTTCGGAGTTTATAATTCTTTATAAACACATTTTATAAGATTCATAATTTTTATCTGTTTTTTACTTTTTTATTCATATATTCTGTAAAACATACTGTTTATAATTTACTAAAAGCTTGTTCGGTACAATTTTTTCCAAAAAAAAAAATCTATTTTTTGTCTATTTTTGTGGACTATTCGAAATTTTTTACACAATTACATAATTTGAATATTCAAAAAAGTGGGGGAAAAAAATCCATTTTTTAAGAGAAAACCTGGACCGAACATGCTATAAAATATTTATCAAACATACTCTTATAAGTACGAACTCGACTTTAATGCAAAGTATTTTCTATTTATACTCAAAATTCAACCAAATATAATATTTATGCTCAAATAATACTATTAAGTAATTTACCTAAGTCAATAAGTCGTTAAAATTATTTTCATTGCAAACTAAAGTCGTTATCTCTAAATAAACGATGTCTTTTTCTTTTCTTTTTTTCCAATTACTTGACTTGCATAGCCCTATTTTTGTACTTTTCGTAAATTCAAAATTGAAAAATACATGATTGACTTTATTAACATTGTTTTCATTGCAAATTAAAGTCGTTATCTTTAAATAAATTTTTTTTTTCAATTACATTGAATTTGCATAGCCCTATTTTTATACTTCTCATAAATTCAAAATTGAAAAATACATGATTTTACATATCAATTTTGTCACTAATCAAAGATTACAAATTAACAAATTAGACAATATCACCTATTTCTCAAATGCACTTGATAAACTTGCCTACAAATAAGTAAGTATGCAACGGTTCTTAAGCAATGTTAAGCGTAAATCGTGGTTACATGTAAAAGTCGAGTTCAAACTTTTCGAGTCTAGACGAAGTCTAGGCGAGAACGAGACAAAGATAAGACTAGAACGAGGTAAAACTTATACGAACTTTTTAAAACAGTGTTATTAGGAGATTGAAATTTTTCTTTTTATTTTTACAATAGAAAATCTTATTTTATACTTTTTTGAAATGCAAATAACATTTTTTTATATGAGTCGTGAAAAATTATTTCTATAAGCATCACGAAATTAACAAGGTGTTAGACTCTTTAAAATAAAAATTAAAAAAGACCAAATTTTCTCTTGATTAAGTTGATAGAGTTACTTTAAAACATTTAAAATTTTCTTCGAAATTAAATAATTAATTTAAAAAATGTTTAAAAAAGAAAAAGAAAAAATAGAGTCAAGTTGCATATAATTTAGTCCATGAGTGCATATGTAATTGTGGCCTGTCTTTCCAAAAGTTGTTAATCAAGGAAGTTTCTTATACATTTTTTTAAAGCAAATTGTCACTTCGGTTGATATTTTCAAAACACTCCTCATTTTCTTCCTTTCCCACTTGCGTCACGTTCCCATTTTCCTCCATTTCATTCTAGTTGCGTCCTCTCACATCCCCACTACTCGATGTTTCAGAGGTCTCCTCGGTTGCTCTCCAATAGGAAGCTTAAGGCAACGGAGAACACATGAAAGACAGAGAGAGGAAACACAGTAACAGGGACGAGCCTTTTTCGAGTTGTCTTTCTATGAAAACGACCACAAGAAAATAAAGAACGAGGCTTTTTCGAGTTGTCAAAACTATAAAAAAGATAATAAAAATATAGAGATAATGCTTTTCAAGATGTATCTAAAGTCTAAACAATGAAAATTCTCATTCTTTTGATGAAAGTTCCTATCATTCAAATATGAATTAAAATTTGAAATTAAAGGGTTGGATTTAATAATTCTGAAATTGAATTATATGACCAAAACTGAAAAAGAAATAAACCAAATTAATTTCGAAAGTTGCGTGTTTGAAGATGATTAAATTATAATTTCAATTAGTCAAATATATTTTTTATTCACAAATTTCATAGTACTCACTCTCCATAATCCACGGATAATGAAGAGTGCAATTTTTCAGACGATTAAATTAAAAAATGATTTATATAATGACCAACTATTTTTTTATTAAGTAATAATCGCCTGGTCAAAATATCGTATTTCGTGTGTGAATAAACATTTATTTTAAATACTTAATTAATTTGTACCTAGTAAGTAATGGCTTACGTTGAAGATTTCAATGTAAGAAGACTTAATGAAATAATTAATAAAATAATAATGACCTAGAAAATCGTTTAATATCTTTAGTCTTTACGATTTCAACAACTTTGCCATTAGCAAATAAAAAATTAAAAGGAAGAGTTTACTTTTCCTCTATTATGATTTACGATTAATTAATTAAATATTGTCATGTCACTTATGACTTACCTAGATTTTTCTTAACTTTTTTAATTAATTGTCATATGAGTCTTGTTTTGTTGTATAATATTATAGACAACTACTTGTTTGCAAGGAAAACAACAAAAGAAAGGTTGTTGCGTATCTTTATCGAATCCTTTCTAATTTATACAAAAACAAAAGTTGAGATACAAAATATTAAAATATAATAAATCTTGAAATATGACTTAAATTAAAAGGTTTATATGGACATATGTCAATTAAAATTTAAACCGGGTTAGGTATAAATTATATATATTTATAAAAATTATGTTCTTCAGTTTAGGTCAAATTTATTTTTTTATTAAAGACGTGATCTGTTTCTAATATAAATTGACAACGACAATTGTTTGAACTTGAAATGTTTACTTAATTTTATATTGAAATTATCTCGAAATTAGGGTCATCGGAAGTGCTACTATGATTACCATAAATATATCTCAGATGCTCTAGTAACTTTAAAAGAAGATGGGGAACGCTTTCTCGTTTTCCTTCGATGTGATAATTAATGTTTTTCAATAGAAAGAAATATTACGATCATTTAAGCGGTGGAAATAAAAATGAAAATTTAAGGAAAATACATTTGAATAATCGCTTATTTATAAGAGATGATCTTGATGACGTGGTTTAAATATTTTTCAGACACGTGTCATTTTTTTGGTTAATAGATCTAGGATTGATCTGTCTTAGTATTATAGCATAAGGATCTTCGATACTTGTCACATTTTCAAACATTAAAATTTAGTGTTGATCTATTTCAATACTATAGCATGCAATTTTAGGACAAATTTCACGTTGTCTCGGATTAGTATTCTAGACACCGAAAGAATTACTTCTAATTTACTTCTACAAAGAAAACTCTACCAAGATTGCGACATAGTCAAGGTCTTACCACTCGACAACGCTTTATTAGGTAAAACCCGACTACGTACCCCCATTTTGTGGAAAATGCTACCCTATCTGACCAACTCATTGTGGGATAGACCCCATCGACCGAATAAGATGCACCTTGCCATATTTGGCCGGCCATGGTGGCCAAGAAGGGTGCTGCCCTACCCTATCCTATTGGTCAAGCCATGGGGGTCTGAGTAGGGTGCTAACCTACCTTACGAGTCCACTGCTTGTGGAGCCCTAGCTAGGGGATGGGTATTACCTAGCCATCCATTGTGTTGATGGGTGTTTAGTCGGGTTCGAGTTGTGCAAGATCGGCCGCGGTGATTTTTGGTACAAATTATTTTATGTATTATCTTAATAATATCGTATATCAAATTAAAACGTATCATTTCTCAAACAGATGCAAAAGAAACAGAAAAATGGAAAAAAATGTCATTCAACTTGACAATTGGGATTGCTACAACATTAATCCATTTTAAGTAACTTTTTTTCACGGTAATTAATTTTTTTCCCTTGTGAATTGATAACAAAGAAGAAATAAGAAATTATAGTGGCAATTTCTTCGTATAATTGAGTGGCAATTAACAAGTGAGATTCATGATGTCACCAGGATGACATCATGCATCCAACGCAAAATTCCATAAAAATGAAATTATTTATTTTAGAGAAATTGACTTAAATGGTATTATTGTGCAAATGGTCCATAACCTTTGTTTTTTGGTACAACAGTCTCTAACCTATATATTTTGGTGTACAATTGATCCTTATTTGATAAAAAGAACAAAAATACTCTTAATTTTATAATTTATGTTAAAAAAAATTATAATTGAATTTATAACATTTGTAAAATGTGCAAATAAGTCTCATACATTTATTAAATAATATTTAATTTAGCATATTAAACATAACACTATAGTCTTGTCAATTAAATTTTTCATAAGAGAAAAATATAAAATTATAGCGCTTTAGGTATATGTAATTGTTATGTGATGTGAAAACTTGAATAAAAATTGAGTGAAAGAAATAACAAAATGACGTATATAATTTTATTATACTAAGCCAATCTTATTATATTTTTTAACATAAAAATATTAACAAAAATTAATTTACACATTTTGTATTCTTTAACGATAATAAAACGAAAAATTAAATATGAAGAATACAATTTGAGCTCTAATATTTGTAGTTAATAAACAAATAGTTCAATTAAATAATAATATTTGAGCATCGAGTTTATGACAAAATTATTTTTCTTTTTATATTGTAATGATAAAATTAAAACTTAAATTTTAATAATTACTTAATAATAATAAAATAATTTTAATTAACACGTTTGTTAATAATTATGAGCTTAAAATTTAGTTATTTTATAATATGTTGACGCTGAACCTGCACCAGTCCACGTGCCAACAGATCTCCAGTCACTCCTCTGCCAGCTCGTATGTTACCTGCACACTAGGACGACCGTTAGGCGCCAAGATCACCGGAGAAAAGGGGTCCGGCGATCGTTGGCACTCCGACGATCAAGTCAACAGCCGGTATATAAAGAATACGCAGGGGCGGGAACAAAATAAGAGTGTGGGAGAGACAAGCAAGCAGAAGTTTGAACAGAGTTTAGGGTGGGATTCGTAAGCGTAAAAAAGTGCGTACCTTGGAACAATCGGAGGCGCTGTTTTTATAGCGCAAGAATTCTAATTGATTTGGAAGACGAAATCAATTAGGTCCCCAATCGGGTTCTCCTTCCTTATGTGATAAAGATACCCGAGATTGCCTTCCTTCCTTGAGTTTATCACATTGCATGATTTTAAGAGATCATGATTGTGTTTCCTTGTGGAGGTTCGTACGCCCAATCCAACGCAATCTTTCTTTAATTACTTCTCAGGTTGCCCCGGCATACCGAGCTGCTTCTCGGTTACGAGTGATGCGAGGCCTGACGAGGCCCTATAGTTCGCATGCGGGCGCCAAGACCCTCCACATAACTCGCAGATTTTCTGACCGAAGGCCTAAGCGCGTGACGGGCTTTTCCCTGGCCCTAGCAGGGCCCCGATAAGGTTCTTGATGGATTACGAATTGGGCCCTTACTGGGCTTAGCTGGGGCCTGTGCTGACGTGGCGGCCGTATCGTAATCGTGTGGTAACAATAGTCCCCCAAGTCCAAGCCTACTATTTATGCTAAGCGAGGGACTTGTGAGGATAAGCAGAGTGTTCATGTGCCTCGCATGAAGTGTTTCTTAAGGTGGTTCGGCAGGGAGTAATGTGTCTCGCGGAAAGTGTACTACTCAGTATAGTCCCCCAAGTCCGAGGCCGAACATTCATGACGGGTGAGGGCTTACAGGGGACAGGCCAACGCTGACGTGTTTTCTGATGGCGTGATTCTGTCCATCAAGACTGTTACCCTCTGGTCAGGCAATCATGAGTGAGGGAGTGCGTGCAATAAATGCTACCGCGTGATAGGGGTATATGGGGGGCGCATTTAAATTCGGGAATCATTACCCGAGCATTAATTGCGCAGACACTCAGGGGAACCCGAAAAGTTTGCCGTTGTCAATGCCTTAGGGAGGTAGAACGTCCGTGCGTCGTTCTAGGTTCCCGGTCATGCCCGTATTCATTGTATTACTTCTCTTTCCGATGTGGCCCTTTATAAATGGGATGCAGGCGTGACAATATTCTTCTATCGTGATTCCTTCGTAATCAACCTGTCATGACCGTGTGATCAAGATAAAAATAGAGGACGTGTGATGGTGGTGTGGCTGAGGGGCTGGCAGTCGAGATACCAAAGGATGTGCCAATCAACGTTCAAGGGACCAAATGTCCAGGGAGGGAATCTAGGTTTAGCAGCCTTGGCCCGGCCCTCCCCTGAACTATGGATGAGGCGGTGGGGGTGTTCTCCTGTTGCCAAGAAAGGCATCAACGGCCTTTTTTGAGCAGCATGGTCTAATTAGTCACCAAATCAATTCAGGTTGGCTCAGGGGACCCCCTATCAAAATGGAGTCAGGCTCCCTAACCTGGACGATGCCAGAGGAAACTAGGGGGTAGGTTTAGTAGATCTAGCTACCCCAGTTATGTGCTGACCCGGAGAGGCGGCGGGGGTTCTTAGGATGTTCTGCCATTAGACATTCTCTAGTATTGTGTATTGTATGAAATAAAAAAGGATGCCGAGTTGCCTTCGTCTCTGTATGCTTGTATCCCTATCGTGTGTATGATGTTCATGCTGTTAATACTTGTTCCGGGTCTTCACCAATGCGTTGCTTTGCGAAGTTATTAGTACAAGACCGGGGTAGCGAACCACGTCTCCGGCGGTGCGGAGTGGTACGTACGTCATGATCGATACCCCGCCGCTGCGTAGGAATTATGATGGGGTTGGGGCGAACGTCTAACAAACTTGACTTGCCGTGGGTGGGCGGTGGCGATAGTTTCATCATGCCTTAGTGTTCGCGCAGGCACGCTTCCCGCTCCCCCCAATGTTTTGATACATCTCCTTAGGGTTTATCACACGTGTTTCGAATTGCTGCTATGTGTCGGTTAACCTGACTATTGGTATCCCGTTGAACTTATATAATGTGACAAGGAATTCCCAAATCAGCATTCTCCTGTCGTTTCACTGTCCTGCCTAGACCTTTGCTCTTTGTTGACCATGTCGGGCTTCCATTTTTCTAAGGTCCCTAAATTCAAAATTAGGCGTGGGGGCATAGTGGAGGATGCTTCCCATCCACATGGGGCGTCACCTGGGGTGCCTGGGTCCGGGCCTGCAGGGATGCAGGATCCGGAGACGGTGGCGGGTCAACCGTCCGCTTCCTCCGTGCCGGGAGTGAGAGTAGGCGTTCTAGATTTTGCTAGTCGCGGGTCTCCTGTTTGGTCGCCAGCAAGTAAGAGACCAAAGGTCGAGAGTGGGGAACAGGCGTCCCGAATGCCTGTATCTCCCCCTCCTGGCCGGCGTGAGTATATCAACATTGGGGCCCGTCAGGATGATCTGGATCCGTCAGCCGTTGAGAAGCTGCCCCCAGCGGTTGCACTTGCGGCTACCTCAGTCCATAAGTACTGGACATCCCCCTTTGGGAAGGCGGTTGATGCCGCGGAGGTGACGGAGTTGATGAAGCTTGCCGAAATGTATACCTCTCGTAGCCATGTCTTAAATTGTGAGTTGTATAAAATGCTGGAGATGAGGGTTGCTGAGATACGGTCTGCTCTTGGAGAGGATGAGAATGCCGAGGCAATGAGGGCCGAGGTCAAACGCCTTCGGGCAAGACTCGCGTTTTCGGAAGACGCGCGCAGTCGCGCCTTGTATGACGTAACGAAAGCCCAGACAATCCAAAAGGCGTGTGTCGTTGCCCAGAAGAAGGCTGAGTCCCAGTTGAAATCGTGCCAGAACATGATACAAGCCAAAGATAAGGAGCTGATAGAATTGTCAAACGAACTGGCGAAGGCTAAAGGCCTCCTGGCGAAACTGGGGGTACCGGGTTATATCAAAACGTAGTGTTGCATGTGTAGGTCAAAATTTTTTGTCGTGCTGTCGCATTGGTCATTGTGTAATCGAGTAACGAGCTTGTAGTAGAAGTTTTTGTGTTTTGTTTCAGATGTACTTGAAACCTTGTTTGTCAGGCTTAGGGTTTTACGAGCGTAATGCCCATCCTGTGAATCAAAAGGCTCCGAACCCTAATCCTTTGCTGTCGATTTAAATGCATTTGATTAATAACGCGTTAAATATTTATCCAGCGAGTTAATGGAGTCGGCCGAGAACCACACTCCCTCGCTGCCGTGTACTCTGTAATTGCCTGATTACGCGTAAAATATTTACCCAGCGAGTTAACGGAGTTGGCCGCGATCCACACTCCCTCGCTGCCGCGTACCTTGTAATTGCCTGATTACGCGTAAAATATTTACCCAACGAGTTAATGGAGTTGGCCGCGAACCACACTTCCTCGCTGCCGTGTACTTTGTAATTGCCTGATTACGCGTAAAATATTTACCCAGCGAGTTAATGGAGTTGGCCGCGAACCACACTCCCTCACTGCCGTGGACTTTGTAATTGCTTGATTACGCGTAAAATATTTACCCAGCGAGTTAATGGAGTTGGCCGCGAACCACACTCCCTCGCTGCCGTGTACTTTGTAATTGCCTGATTACGCGTAAAATATTTACCCAGCGAGTTAATGGAGTTGGCCGCGAACCACACTCCCTCGCTGCCGTGTACTTTGTAATTGCCTGATTACGCGTAAAATATTTACCCAGCGAGTTAATGGAGTTGGCCGCGAACCACACTCCCTCGCTGCCGTGTCAGCACTCGTTGTATGTGGGATACTGTGAATTCATAAAGGGCAAGCATTTTTAATCGGCGCCGGGTTTCGCGACGTCCGCCAACAAGAAAAATCGCAAGGAAACCAACAGAAGAAAGTTACTAAAAAACAGTATTACTGGTGATATGGCCTCAGGTGGGCGATATTCCAAAGATGCCTCGTCTCTTGTCCATCGGAATCTTCTAGTCTATAAGTTCCGGGGCGGACCTCTTCGATGACCTTGTATGGCCCTTCCCAGGTGGGCCACAGGGTTCCGGCCCCTACTTCCTTATTAGCTTGGAATATTTTCTTTAGAACGAAGTCATTGACACGAAAGTTCCTGCCCCTGACCTTGGAGTTATAATATCGGGTCATCTTCCGTTGGTAAACCGCGAGGCGTAGTTGTGACTCCGTGTGTTTCTCATCTAGCAGGTCGAGGCTTGCTTTTTGTAAATCATTGTTGACCACTTCATTGAAGTGCAGATGTCTTGGCGAGGGTATACCTATCTTGACGGGGATCATAGCTTCTGCCCCATATGCCATGGAGAACGGGGTTTCGCCGGTGGCCGTGCGAGAGGTGGTTCGGTAGGACCACAAGGTCTCGGGTAATTCTTCGGCCCATCCTCCCTTCGCGGACTCCAGCTTCCGCTTAAGAGTGTGTTTAATGATTTTATTTACGGCTTCCACCTGGCCGTTGGACTGCGGATAATAAGGAGTGGAGAAATCCCTTCGGATGCCAAGGTTCTCACAGTTCGCGTTGAACTTCATGCCATCGAATTGTGTGCCGTTGTCGGAGACGAGGGAATGGGGAACACCGAAGCGGCAGATAATGTTTTTCCATACAAATTTCCAGGCGTTTTCCTCCGTAATTTTGGCCAGAGGTTCGGCCTCACACCACTTGGTGAAGTAATCTACAGATACAATTGCGAACTTGACCCCACCTCTCCCTGTCGGGAGGGGGCCGATGAAGTCGATTCTCCATTTGGCGAAGGGCCAGGGGCTAGTGACCGGAGTAAGGTTCTGAGCGGGGAGCTTCGGGACCGTCGCAAATCTCTGGCATCTGTCGCATTTCTTCGCGAAATTGTGGGAATCTTTTTTCATGGTCGGCCAATAGTACCCTTGTTTCAAGGCTTTCTGTGCCAAGGCCATCCCCCCTGAATGATTGCTGCAGATCCCTTCGTGTATCTCTTTCATCACGTATACTGCTTCCTCTTGTGTCAGGCAGCGCAAGAGGGGGGTGGCTGAATCCTCTTTTATATAGAATTCCGTCCTGTAATACGAATTTTGCGGCCCTTCTACGGAGCTTATGTGCCTCTAGTTTGTCTTCGGGCGCCACCTGGTTAGCTAGATACTCGGTAATCTCCTTCATCCATTTCGGAGAATCATGGATGGTTAGGACGGAAGGTGTGATTGCGCCTTCGGTTGAAGGTTGGGTAAGCTTTTCAACTGGGATGGCCTTCATCAGGTCGGAGTCCCTACTGCTTGCTAGTTTTGAGAGGGCGTCCGCGTAGCCATTTTCCGTTCGTGGGATCTGGAGGAGTTCGTATCCTTCAAAGCGGGACAACTGTTCTTTAGCTTTGGACAAGTAGGACACCATGGATTGTTCACGTGCTGCGAAGGTCCCATTAACTTGACTTACGACAAGCTGCGAATCGCTGTGGATTTGGAGCTTCCTTGCCTTCATCTCGTGCGCTAGTCTCAAGCCTGCTAGCAGTGCCTCGTATTCTGCTGCGTTGTTGGAGGCTTTGAATTCCAGGCGAAGCGCGCAATTGAGATTATGGCCATCTGGGCTGATTAGCAGGATCCCGGCTCCTGCTCCAGCCTCTCCTGAGGATCCATCGACATATAATTTCCATGTCGGTACCTCCAAGGGTCGGGCTTCAAGCGGACCATCGGGGATGTGGGCGAACTCAGCCACAAAATCTGCTAAAGCTTGTCCTTTTATCGAAGGCCGTGGTTTATAACTGATGTCGAACTGGCTAAGTTCCACCGACCACTTCATCAATCGCCCTGAAGTATCTGGCTTCTGGAGTATCTGCCGCAAGGGGAGGTTCGTCAGGACATCTATGCTGTGGGACTGGAAGTATGGCCGAAGTTTCCTGGAGGCGACGATTAACGATAGAGCGAGTTTCTCCATGTCTGGATATCTCGTTTCCGCGTCCTGCAGGGCTTGGCTTACGTAATAGACGGGGAATTGCGCCGGACCTTCCTCACGGATGAGCACTGAGCTGACCGCCTTTTCCGAGACGGCGAGGTATACGAGTAACGTTTCCCCGTTCTTGGGTTTGGATAGCAGTGGAGATTTCTCGAGAAGGATCTTGAGGTCTTGGAAGGATTTTTCGCACTCGTCGGTCCACTCAAATCGTTTTCCCCCCTTTATGGTTTGAAAGAAAGGTTGGCAACGATCGGTCGCCTTGGATATAAACCGATTCAGAGCCGCTAACCTCCCTGTCAGACTTTGGACTTCTTTGGAGGAGGAGGGGGACCGCATTTCAATGAGCGCTTTGATCTTTTCGGGATTGGCTTCTATCTTCCGCTGGTTGACCATGTAGCCGAGGAACTTTTCGGATGCGACCCCGAACGCGCACTTCAAGGGGTTAAGCTTCATGCGATATCTGCGAAGGGTTTCGAACATCCCTCTCAGGTGATCTATGTGGTCTTCTGTGTTGACGCTTTTTACCAGCATGTCGTCGACGTATACTTCCATCGTGTTCCCAATTCGTCCGACGAACATGCGATTTACCAGCCGCTGATAGGTGGCTCCCGCGTTCTTTAAGCCGAATGGCATCATCTTATAGCAGTATAGCCCTCAGTCCGTAATAAACGACGTGTGGTCCTCGTCTCCAGCGAACATCGGAATTTGGTTGTAGCCTGAGTAGGCGTCCATGAAGCTAAGTAACTTGTGGCCGGCGGTTGCGTCGACCAGTTGGTCGATGCGCGGTAATGGGAAACTATCTTTGGGACATGCCTGGTTCAGATCTGAGAAGTCGGTGCATACCTTCCATTTTCGGGGATTTTTTCGAACCAACACTGGGTTGGATACCCACTGGGGGTAAATCGCTTCCCTGATGAACCCGCTGGCCAGCAGTTTGTCCACATCCTCTTTCAAGGCCTGGTACCTCTCGGCGCTTAGAGGTCTTCTTTTCTGAATCCTGGGGCACACATTTGGGTCTGTTTTCAAAACGTGGCATGCGATCGATGGGTCGATCCCGACCATGTCGCTGTGTTTCCATGCGAAGATGTCTGCGTTTTCTCGCAGGAATTGTTTTAACTCTTCTTTCATCTTTCCTTCGAGTTTTTCTCCCACCTGCAGCATCTGGGTTGGCTCCGAGGGGCTTACCGGAAAGGTTTCGAGCTCCTCCGCTGGGGAGGTGAGGGAATCCGAGGCTATGATCCGAGGATCTAGACCTTCGTCTAGTACCAATTCTTCATCCACTCCTTCGTCGCTAACTTCCGTTGATTCTGAATGTATGTCCATTACCTGTGGTTTGTCTATGTTATGGGAGCTGTGGTAGTCCGAAGAACCAAGCTGTGAAGGGCTTCTCCGGGTACGACTGCGCTTGGGTCCCTGCTGGAGGGGCTGGTCATCCAGCAGCCCTAGCGCGGTCTCCATCCGGGCGTCATCCGACTCCAGGTCCTGATCCTCTTGTCCCACCACCCGTTTCTGTCGATATTACGGCGTCATGCTCTTTGGGTAGAAGACGCGTTTTTTTACCAAAAGCACTGGGTCGTGTTAGGCTTCTCGATTCCCACAGACGGCGCCAATCTGTTGACGTCTGAACCTGCACCAGTCCACGTGCCAACAGATCTCCAGTCACTCCTCTGCCAGCTCGTATGTTACCTGCACACTAGGACGACCGTTAGGCGCCAAGATCACCGGAGAAAAGGGGTCCGGCGATCGTTGGCACTCCGACGATCAAGTCAACAGCCGGTATATAAAGAATACGCGGGGACGGGAACAAAATAGGAGTGTGGGAGAGACAAGCAGGCAGAAGTTTGAACAGAGTTTAGGGTGGGATTCGTAAGCGTAAAAAAGTGCGTACCTTGGAACAATCGGAGGCGCTGTTTTTATAGCGCAAGAATTCTAATTGATTTGGAAGACGAAATCAATTAGGTCCCCAATCGGGTTCTCCTTCCTTATGTGATAAAGATACCCGAGATTGCCTTCCTTCCTTGAGTTTATCACGTTGCATGATTTTAGGAGATCATGATTGTGTTTCCTTGTGGAGGTTCGTGCGCCCAATCCAACGCAATCTTTCTTTAATTACTTCTCAGGTTGCCCCGGCATACCGAGCTGCTTCTCGGTTACGAGTGATGCGAGGCCTGACGAGGCCCTATAGTTCGCATGCGGGCGCCAAGACCCTCCACATGACTCGCAGATTTTCTGACCGAAGGCCTAAGCGCGTGACGGGCCTTTCCCTGGCCCTAGCAGGGCCCCGATAAGGTTCTTGATGGATTACGAATTGGGCCCTTACTGGGCTTAACTAGGGCCTGTGCTGACGTGGCGGCCGTATCGTAATCGTGTGGTAACATAATAGTTAATAAAATATATAAAATAATTTAGTATATTATTAATTTGTTAGTTTCTTTTAATTTTTTATAAAAAAAATAAAAGTATCAGACTTATTTATACTTTTTATAAAGGCGAAGAATCCAATTAAAATTTTTTCTAAATAAAAAATAAGTGTATATTTGTATTTTTTTATCAAATAAGGACCAACTGCGCACTAAAACACATAGATTAGAGATTGTTGTGTTAAAAAAAGGCTAGGGACTATTTACACAATAAGGGAAAATATTACGGACCATTTGCCAATTTCCTTTATTTTATATTGGAAAGTTTAGAGGCACATTTCCTTGATCATTTACATAATTACAAAAGACATGTCGGGTGTGGGTCCAAAACTCCATATAAACTCACACGTCACTGGTACGATTTCAACATTGTTTGAATAAAAGTAAAAGTGATCATAATTTTTAAAAAAAAAATTCATATAATTCATGATCCATGCTTCTCGTCGTCATATAGTGTGTCAAATGTCTGGTTTTCAAACCTGGTTGATCAGGGACCAAGTCGAAGCACTGGGTCGGGTCGGTGGACTAATAATTTAGCTGGTGGGTCACTGATGAAACCCGTGAGTGTCAATTCAAGAGTCCAAATTTTTATTTTTACTACATAAAGAGAGAGAATAATATAGTAAGCTTAAAATATGCTTGTTATGAAAAAATGAATTTCATAAAATAAAATAGCATAAGAACTAATAAATAATAATTCTAGGATTGATCAATGATCATGTATTAATGGACTCAAAAGTTATAAGACCCAATCTTATTTCAATTAAAGTCATATTTCAGTGGTAAAAAACTAACGTGTTTCTGTAATTGCAAAACTATTAATTCAAATATTAAATTATTTACTGTGATACTGTTTTATTAAGATATTGTTTTCTATGATATTATTTTATTAACATATTATTGATACTGTTTTATTATAATACTGTTTTATAGAAAATGTTTGATATTGTACACTAATTTTCGTTACATTACACATATTCAAAATTAAATGTTTTATGGTTAAAGTAACAATTCTTTAATTCAAAATTCTCAATTAATAGTAAAAGATTATTGATGCCGTTTTCATTCAAAATGTTTGATATTGTTATTTTATTAGGTTGTAGTATGTGTGTATGATACTGTTTTATTAAAATAATACCATCTATAATACTGATATATTAATATACTTTTATTTATGATACTATTTTTTACTATTTTATTAATATACTGTTTTATTTTGATACTGTGCTATGATTTTTTGTTAAAATATAATATATGTGCTCACTTAAGCATTCACTTGATAATAATGTGATTCTCATACTATTATATTGGTCATAGTTATCAGACTCGGCCTGAACATTAACCTGGACAAGGAGGTGAGTCACCGGATTGTAGGTTCAACCGGTGATTCGATGGTTCAACCAATTGGTCAATTCATGTTGAACTGATAAATATATTTTTGTTAAATATAACATAAAATCATGATTATTACACTTTAATAAATAAATATTATATTAATTTTATTACTAAATATCACCCTACAAGTAGAAATCAAACAAAAAACTATATATATAATAGAAAATCATCACCATCACGAATGTGTTTAGTAAAATAAGTACGAGACTACTAATATTATCAACTAATTATTGTAAAAAATAACATAAATTATTATACTTCATTACATTAACATCTTATTAATAGAGTGGAGAAAAAATTGGTGCATTTTTTAGGTAGAATAGGGTAATAAGAAAAATAAAAAATTTCATTATGCAATGACTCGGACGGGTCACCGGGTTAGTTAAAAAACCGGCGATTTTTCTGAGTTATAAATCATTCGATTGTTGGGCGGTCCAATTAAGAGAACCGGACCGATTGGGGTACCAGGTCGCCGATTTTTCGGTCGGACCGGCCAGGCGGGTCTGGTCCAGGTTTGATAACTATGATATTGACTTAACTTGTTTGCTATCTTTAACCATAAGATATTATTATCTATTATACTGTTATTATAACACTGATACAAATGTAATTCTAATACTGTTTTATTAAAATAATTTTATTGATATTGTTCTTTTGTTGAGTTGGAAATTTTTATTTTTATTGTGTGTAATATTGTCCTTGTTTACAAAGATGTTGATACTAATATGCTTGTTATATTAATAATGTAATTTTGATACTGGCATATTAAGATACTTTTGTCACGACCGTGAGAAGTTTTTCTTCTACTGAATTAAAAAAATTACTTTCGTCTGTCTTCACCTTCTCCAAATTTTTTTTTTTTCAATTTTTTCAATTATCTTTCTCTTCACCATCCTTCTCAACATTGTTCTTCTTATCAATCTTCATTTATTTTTCTACGATCTAATTCCATCAATAAGCGGTATACTAGTATGTGATACTATTATTATAAAATGTTGAAATACTGTTTTTAGTAAAATATTGTTCGTGATACTATTGTTACCACCTGATTTTAGTAAGGCTTTTACGTCATCAAAAGTCCAGCGAAAGCATTGGGGGCCCAACAAGAGTCTCGTAAATTCTCAGAATGCCTTGGAGGCCCATCGAACATCTTAGCACTCTTGAATCTATCACAGCGAAGCCCATGAAGGGCCTCGACATTCTTGGCCAATCTGGAGCGCTTCACTGGTAATTGCATTCTCGTAATCTAGAGGCAATCTGATATTTTGGGATAACCAGAAAAGTAATTAAAGAAAGATTGTGTTTGATTGCCATTAGAATTCTCACAAGGAAAACGAATACCAATTTTCCAATAATTAGACAACACAATATTGAAAATCCAATAAGATAATGACCGAAATCTAGGAGATTGTGTCCATGTACAATTACCTTTTATCCTATAAGGAAAGAGAATTCAATCAGAGTTCTAATTGATTACTCACATAGAATAATTAGGACTCTGCAGCTATAAATACAAGGACTCCGATTATTCCAAAGTGCGCACTTTTACACATTATTCTCACCCCTAAACTATATTCAAATCTCTGCCTGCATGTCCCTCCCACACCCTATTGTTTTTTATTTTCCGTATATTGTCCTATATACAAGTAATTGACTTGATCGTTGGAATACCAACGATCACTGGACCCTTTTCCTTGGTGATATTGGTGCTTAACGGTCGTCCTAGTGTGCATGTAACATACAAGTTGACAGAAGATTGACTAAAAATCTGTTAACATATAATTGGTGCACAATTCGATGTTAACAACTATGTTGCGATAAAAAAAATTAGAATATACAAATTTCAATTATGTGATGATATACATGTTTTAAAAAATATAACTAATTAAGCAGTGTGAAATTCAATATTGGTACAATTATTTTTACATGGGTTATAGATACACGATAATGAGAATAGAAACAAGAGCAGACAACTGTACAGCCAAACTGCAATTAACCTATGAAGATTTTGATACAGAAAATTAAATAAATGAGGCAAGCATTAACATATTCAAGAAATCACAGTAAAATTGCAAGAAAAATATCAAAAATCATAAAATACCGAGTTCAATTTTTGTACAGAAAAAACTAATTAGCATAAACTTCGTGAAGAGAAACTCAGGTGGGCAGCCAATAAATTGATAGATCGAGAAGATGGCGGTGACATGTGTTGCTACTGAAATTTTAATCGTGTTTAATTCAAATTAATTTGAGTTGTAGGACTAATTATGAAAATAATTGAAATATATCTTAATTAGTATGACTTAATGAAAATTTTGAAAAGTATTTGGATCTAATTTAAAAAATGTCACATGTTAGAGGGTTGGGTAAAGCAAACTCTCTCCTTGGAGGAGTATGGGCCTAGTCAAGTATAACTGGGTTGCGCTGCTTGATGCTCTGATCGCAGCACTTTCTATCATAAATAGAAAATTGGATATGAAGATTCTGCGCTGTCAGAAATTAATACAGACACAAAAGTTTTCAACAGGAAAGTTGTTTCGTCCAATCCATTCTTGAGGTCAAATAAAAAAGGATACTATTTGAATCGGAGGACAACCGAACCCTTGGGACCTTCTTCAACCCCAAGATGTGAGTCACTTAAAGGCAATTTGTCCATTAAAAATCTAAGGGTTCAATTGGGTGTTGTGCAGGCCGGTCCAACTATTTCGTCCCTTTGGTCGGATCGGCCTGGCCGAATTTTAAAACCAAGTTTCTCTCCAATCACCACCACCCGAGAGAGAAACTAGAATTCGGATTTTTCAGAATTAGTTGATGATTACATACTCTTTTCTTTGTGTGGCTGCTGTTAATTTCCAGATTCATGGGCCAGCAGGAGCATCGTTGAAAGTGGGTTTTTTTTCAAAAATAACCACAATAAATAAAATACTTTTTAAAATACTGTCATATTTTTTTATTTTAAAAATACTATTTTATTTATTTATTTTTGTAACACTTATTATTATATTTGTTATTTTAGTTATAACAAATATGCAAGTGTTACAAAAATTAAAAAAAACAGTATTTTTAAAATAAAAAAAGTTAAATATTATTTTTTAAATTATTTATATTTTGTAGTATATGGTGAAATTATTACTTGAATGTGGTCTTATTGAGTACAGGGGTTGGCCCTCAAATTAATAGTGTTGCGGTGGATTTTCGAGTATAATTATGAACAATAAAGACTCGATTGTACATTTCCTTTCACTTATAGTTTTTATTTTTAGGTTGAACAATCAAACTGTCAAATTGAACCGAACGAAATAGTTAATTTAAATCCACATAAATCCGTCAACCTTTTTTTTTTTTTTTTAAACCGAGTCATTCCACTTTGAAGTAGTTCGATTTAGGTTTCAATTTTTTTCCAAACCGTTTCAAATAGTCAAACCGTTCACTAATAAAAATTAAAAATTAAAATTAATTTTTTTTTTTTAATCCAACTCAATTAAAAGTTTAAAACTAAACACGTCCAATTAAAAAACAAATCCATATTAGACCCAACCCAATTGTACTCAATACCCAAAAAGGCAATTAACCATCCTAATTAATTAATTAATTCATACCAAGTGGTTACCCGTAGATCTTCACAATTGAGAATGCAAATTCTTCAAATTGGCTCAAGTATTGAACCATATTCATCGGCCGCCCATGACAATCAATTAAATCTAGATTTTACTTCAAACTCAAACCATTTCTTTTCTTTCTACTAATAAATTGGTAGTTGTCAAACCGTGACAAAGTTGATTGCAAAAAAATTATGTGGAAATAACAACTATCAAATATGTTGAATAAGATAGTTGGATTAATGACATTTTGTCATATGTCATAGAATCCTCTAGAATTATGAATTTTCAAATAAGAGAGCGACACCTGATAGAAAAATGGAAAAAAGATCAAAATGTCCAAAAACTTGTAACATCTATATGTAGTGCAAACTAAATCAAAGAAAAGTGAAGATTATAAACGTTAGCCAAATTTTTGCTCATTGAATTCTCAATCCTTGAGACGGTAATTGAGATTTGGTTTGGAATCAATTAAAATTTTACTAAAAAGTTAAAGTCAAAGTCAACAATCAATTTTAACCGCACATTTTATTGACACACAATTTTTTACAACTTTTCAACCATACATTTCATCAACTTTTACAAAAAATCTAATTTTAATCAAAATCAAACACACCCTAAAGAGGGTTAAGTTATTCTTCCAATCAAGGAGATGAATAAGGATTTGTTGGTTTCAATTTTAGTGGTCAACATTAGTATTAAATATTAATGAAAAGTACATCAGTATCAACATTTTCATTTTTCATTTGAAAACAACATTTTTACATGGACAATATATTATATTACTCTATATTGCTTTTATTTAAAAGTCAATGTTTTATATGACTAATATGTTGTGTTGCCACATAATACTTTTTACTAAAAAATCAATGTTTATTAAAAAAAAAAAAAAAAAAGTCAACGTTCTGCATGGCTAACATACTGTGCTACCACATGTTATTTTTTATTAAAAAATCAAAGTTTTGCATAAGTAGTGTTACACTACGTTACATCTATTTTAAAAGGTCGGTTTTCATTTGAAAATACTCTATTTTTATTTAAAATTAATATTTAAATATTTCATTTGAAAATAATATTTTTTCATGGGTAACATTGTGTTATTGGATTTTGTTCTCCTCCTTCACTTTTTCTCCTCCAACCTTACTAAGACAAGTGTCAGGGAAAAATAACCTAGTGGGGAGGAGAACAGCCTTGTTGTGTTATCACGAGTTACTTTTATTAAAAAAATATTGTTTTGCACGAGTAACATGTTATGTTACCATATGTTATTTATTTAAAAAAATCAATGTTTTATACAAGCAATATATTATTTTACCTTTTGTTACTTTTTATTAAAAATTCAACATTTTACATGGACACGTTATATTACAAGATGTTACTTTTATTTAAAAAATTCACGTTTTACATGGAGTAACACATGTTTTACCTTCTTACTCTCACTTCAAATTCTAACACCATCTTCCACCATCACTGGCACTTTCCACCACCAATCAATCGAATTTCTTCAATCTAAACCTTTATCTTGTTTTTTCCCCACCACAGCTCCATCACCACAATCAACATTGTTGCAGCACCACCACCAACATCGCGTAGCTCTGTGCAATGTCGTCGGAGTAGTACAGATATGCGAGACGCTCCAACCCAACCTAGACATCTACCAAACCAAACCTTAATTCCACCAACCTGCTGTTATAAACTATTGGAAATTGGTTTAAGAATTCGAAAAATTGTCTGAGCGTTTAAAACAACTAAAGTGACTTCGTGTCAACTTCGGCCAAAATATTCAGACCCGACCCAATCCGTTTAGGCAAACTAATTTGTCACTTTGCCGTTTCGGAGCATTGAAACGGGCAGAGCCCCTCGTGGAGGCTCGGGGCAACGCCCCCGAAAAGAGAATTCAGATTTCTCTGTATGTGTTGAAGGGTATATTTGGCATCTCGAAACCAATATCGGATGAATGAGAAATTACGAAAAATAACAAAATTGAGTCAATTTTTGACCATACGATCACATGAGTATATTATTCTGCGATCGCAACTAGCTGAATTTTTCAGCAGAATGTTTTTAGGTCATACCATACGATCGCATGGGACAAAGCCTTGCGATTGCATAGTTAGCCTTGATTAAATTCTGTATTTAAAAGTGTACCTTGCGATCGCATGGGTCTAAGTGCGAACAAGCATGTCCTTTTGAAGTGTTGCACGATTTGGCTCCACACCACTTCATTCCTAACTCTTCATCTTCTATAAAAAGGACCATCTGGACGTCCTATAATGTACAGAATTGATATACAAACACATTCAAATCATATTTTCATAATTTGAACCAAAGTTCTTGCATTTGTTGCATAAATTCTGGTTTTTCCATTTCATATTCATCTTTTGGAGTACAAAACCGTTTCTAGTTCGTTGTGCTTGTGTTTTGAAGTGATACAAATACAAGTAGAAGTCGTTGTATCTTAGTAGTTGATTACCATAAATTGTAGGCACCATTACGGGGCAAAATCGACTCAAGGACAGAGTGTTCAACACTTGCCTCGACTTTGCATTTCATATATTTTCAGTTTTCTTGTTTCTGCACTTCTTTGGAGTCATTTTATACAAAAATCCACCAACATAAATGTTGTCAGCTATAGTCTCCACTCAGCACCACTACCACCAGTAACCATGATAACACTGATAACCTTCACCATTTTTCTGCTCATCTGCTATTGCCACCATCGAATCATCTCCACCACCATTTTAAACACCAAACACCACTGCTCACATCATCAAACTAATCACCGCAATAAATTCAAATAAAAAGGTAGAATAAGTGATGCAATATTTTCAATAAAAAAAATTACAAAAAGAAAGCAAAAATCAAGAACAAATTCAAATCTGGATCTTCGTCTATTTATTTATTTCACTTGAAAATATGAGGCGACTCCATTTAAGAGGGGATATTGTAGGTGGTGGTAGCGTTGGTTGGTGGCGGCTAAAAATTTTTGGATGGAAATTTATTTATTTTCGCCAATAATCGAGAAGGTTGAAATTTCAAATCAGAAACTCGGCAGCAGTTTTGAAGGCGGAGGTAGAGTTTATGATGGCGACGATGATTAGTTGCGGTATAAATGAAAATGAGAGAATAGTATATTTAGTCTTCAACATTTCAAAAACGTAAGTGTTATATGCTTAATCTTTAAAAATAGCACTGAACTTCCTCAACGTTTGAATAATGACGAAATTGCTCTCTTTTTTAAATAAACAAAAAAAAAATGAAAAACAAGAAAAAAGAAATAGAAAAATAGAAAAATAATCAAATGTACTCCTAAAAAAATAAAAATTAACAAAGATGTCACCTTATTTATCAAACCCCAAAACCTAAAATTCACCACCACCAAAAAATCTAAAAAAAATCCCAAAATCCACTATACCAAACCCAAAAAGAGGATTGTTTAAACTAATTATGGGTGTTCTTGCTCATGATCTTCAAATTGAAGTACAAAAGAGGCACGATGATATGAAAGGCTTGCTTGAAAATTACTGTTCTTGAGAGACCAACATCAATAACCGTGGACTACCATTTTCTTCGGGGAAAATCATGAATGTCAGTGCAAGAACATTGATGCGTTGGGAGAGAGAGAAGTCAGAGTTTTTTATGCAGAAGATGGATAAGTCAAGTGGACATAAGAATGTCCTCAAATGTGCAACAAATTTTTTGGAAGTAATTTTCGAAGGACTTCTGTGGGATAAAAAAGACCATATTCAACACCTAGCTCAATTGATCAAATTAGGTTTTACTGTAGATTTTGATGATATAGCTATTTGGTTCTTGATAAAGACTAAAAATCTACAGATATTTTTGGAAGATAAAGAATTTTTCTTTTCTGTCTTCCCTTCTTGTTAGGTATGTGTTGAATTTTCTACGCTTTTTTATATATTGGAAATAAAGAGTCCTGATCTACTCTCCCCAGTGGGGAGTAGATATAACCCCCACAGCTGATGTGGGGGTTGAGTTGGACAAAAAAATGACAACTGGACTCTAAATTTTTTCAGCTCCAAACACACTCCATCTTTCCAACACCCACTCTGCTCATTGGTCATTCACAAACTCTCTCTCTATCTATACAGTTTAGACCCAAAATCACCTTTGCCCTAGCTCCTCCACTCCATCACCGTTTTACTACCACATTGATCACCATTGACCACCACGTTCCCAACCTTCTGTCGCGCGATGTGAACTGCGAACGGTATTTGTCATTTCGCTGTTGACCGCTGTTCGTCCTGCGCGTTACCTCCCACCACCACCATCACCACCTCTCTCTCGCCGTGCTCCACCTTCTGCATTGTGAACCACCCTCTCTGCACCGTAAAACACCCTCTACGGTACCTTTGTCGCGCATTGACTAACCATCTACGCCTGGTAAAAAACGTCTCATTTGTCTGCTCGGTGACCAACCATTTTCAATTCCTAGTATTGATAATTTTTTTAACTTGTTCTAAGGGTATAGTGACCCAATGATTTGCCAAAATGTTAGGGTTTCGCCCTTTTGTTGGAATATGAAATCTGAAATTGAATGCGTGAGAATTGGGACCTTTGAATGCTTAGTTTTTAATCATGACAAGGATGATGAATTGTGAAGAATTTACATCTCCATTTGTGATGAGTTGCCTGATTTGTCATGATTTGTATTATTTATCCATCTCCATTCGAACCCAGTGATTAAGATTGACAAGTATGAGGGAAGAGGGAGATAGGGTATGTGATGATAATGTGGGCAGGAGATGTGGACTATAATTCGGTAACGGGCTGTGATGATCAATGTTATTGATTTGTTGTGATTATTGAAATTCGGCAACTACACAATCAGTCACGTATCTTGGCTTAGCAGCCCGGATGGCATAAGAATGGGGGTGCAGCCCGTACTTTCATGCAATCGGTGATTTAGAGCCATGGCGGTGCTAGTCAATGTAGTTCGAAACACGATCTGAGCCTCCAATGTATTTGTCAATTCGTAATATATTATATGTTGTATGGAATTTATTGCCTTTAATGTCATATAGGTTTAACTTTCGAATAATAGATAGGTAAGGATCGATGTCTTCTTCTGGTGGAAATGTTCTCCTGGCACGACTTAGATGTAGATGTGGTTCCAGAGACGGAACTGTGGGAGGGGGGACTGGCCCCAGATCCAATAGGTAGAAGGTTTTTTTTTTTAAATTATAGTCCGGCCCAATTATATTTGTAGTTCGGTCTAAAATAAAAAACTCCAATAATAATAACTCAATACACATTTATCATATGTTGAAGCCCAATCAAAATCCAATTAATTCAATCCATTAACCCATCAAATGAACAATCAAAAAGCAGATTTCAAAACCCATTTACAATCAAAATTCAGATTTCACAATAAGATTGTGAGAAGAAACAAAACCTAGAAAAGAAACGAGTCACGACCGACGGGAACGGAGTCACGGACTGCTATTTTCCAAATCCAATCCATTAATCTGCAATCTGTTGAGGAAACCCGAAAAAAAAGGCCGACGAAAGAGAAGAAGAGGCTGAACAGTTGAAGGAAGAAAGAACCCTAGGAGGTGCTGCCGGCTACCGATGAACTGAAGTGAAAACTGATTTCAACATAAATATTTTTTTTACTTTTTTTGTCCGTTCTCAGCTTCTGCCTTCTTAGTTTTGATTATTTGATAGTTTGACTTTGATACTATAATGATGTGGCATGTGTGCGCATTACTTAATTGTTGTTTTGGACCTTTTGGTTAGAAACTTAGATAATTAGATTAATATTTAATAGGTTAATTAGTTAATTAAATTATTATCAGTTATTTAAAATGGTTAATTAAATTAGGTTAAATGATTAATTAAATTAGTCATTACTTATTACTTATTAGCTTAAATCATAGATGGTTAATTACATTATTAGTTATTAGTTAATTAATTATTAGTTATTAGGTTAATTAATTATTACCTGATTGATGATTCCCTGTGATTATTACTTATTAGTTATTAAGTTAAATGGTTAATTAAATTAGTTATTTGTTAATTAATTATTAGTTATTAGATTAATTAACTTATTGTTGATATTGATTATCGCTAATAAAGTTATTTGAACAATTGACTTCATTTTTATTTATTATATTGTTGCATTGTCGGCTAATTATTATATTTTCATTGCTAGTTAGTAGTTGCTATTGATTATATTGTTGCCTTGTCGGCCAATTATTATATTTTCGTTGCTAGTTAGTAGTTGTAATTGATTATATTGTTACCTTGCCGGCTAATTATTACATTGCTAGTTAGTAGTTGCTATTAATTTTATTATTGCCTTGCTGACTAATTATTACATTGCTAGTTAGTAGTTGTAATTGATTATATTGTTGCCTCGCCGGCTAATTATTACATGGTTGTTGTTAGTTGTTATTGATTATATTGTTGCCTTGTCAGCTTAGTACATTTTATGTTGGTATTAAATGTTGTCTTGTTTTTGTGGTTTTTAGAATTTGAAAAATAGAAGGTCGACCTCCTGTAAAGAGGGGAAAAACTTTGTTCTCATTCTTTAAAAAGAGTGATCAAACAAGTGAAAGTACACTTTCCGGCGAGGTGAATGAGGATGTACCTTTAACTTCTATTGTGGATCATCTTCCTATTTCATGTCCCGAAATCAACCACCCTTCATCATCGAATCTTGAATTACAATAGTCTAATAACATTGAACAAGATCCAGGAAAAAAACAGCAAATGTATGAAATGTCGATTAATTTGTGGGATGAGATTAGACAGTTATATCTAACTGTTGAGCCTTATCAACCACAACTTGCGGAGTATAGAGGCACAAAAGGCAAAACCCAATCTCGTCGATTTCAAAAAAGATGGTATAATCAATTCCATTGATTAGAGTATTCGCCTACAACAAATAGAGCATATTGTTTTTATTGCTTTCTATTTCTCAATCACAGCAATCCGTATACTTGTTCGGCACTAGTCACTCATGGATACGACAACTGGAAGAGGGTTAATGATGGAGCAAAGTGTGCATTTCTTGTTCATGCTGCATCATCTACACATATCATGAATGTAAGAAAAGCTAAAGATTTAATGAAACCGTCTCAGCATATTGACAAGGTGATAACATCAATGTCGAATGAGGAATATAAAAAACATCGATTGTGTGTGACAACCACAGTTAAAAGTATTCGGTGGCTAGCACTTCAAGGTTGTGCTTTCAGAGGTCATGATGAATCCTCGAGCTCATTGAATCGTGGGAATTTTATTGAAATGGTAGATGCTTTTGGACAACTAAATACAGAAATTGGAAATGTTGTGCTGGATAATGCACCAAAAAATGCAACATATACTTCTCCAAAAATTCAAAAGGAAATTTTGAATATTATGGCTAATAGGGTACGAAAGATAATTCGTGATGAAGTTGGGGATGCAAAGTTCTATATTCTTGTTGACAAAGCACAAGATCAAGCTAAACGAGAGCAAATGACTATTATCTTGCGATTTGTGAATAGTGATGGTATTCTAACAGAGTGCTTCTTTGCAATCAAATCTGTTAGTAATACTACTTCATTGAATCTATTCAATAAGATGTCCGAAGTATTTGTTCGCAACAACCTTCAGATTAAAAATCTTCGAGGCCAAATGTATGATGGTGCTAGCAATATGCGCGGTACTTGGAATGGACTTCAGGTATTATTTCTAAAACATTTTCTATATGCTTATTATATCCATTGTTTTGCTCATCGATTATAGTTGATATTAGTTTCTGCGGCTAAAGATGTCAGTGTTGTTTGGCAATTCTTTTCTCATGTTGACAATATTGTTAACATCATTCATTCTTCACCAAAGCGCATTACTGAGTTGCAAACTGTCTAAAGAAAAGATATTGAGCATTTATTGGCTATTGGAGAACGCGAGTCAGGAAGTGGGGTTGATCAGATTGGTAACTTGCAACTAGCTGGAGCTACTCGTTGGAGTTCTCATTACGAATCGATAAAGAGCTTGATAGATATGTATACTGCAACATGTAAAGTGCTTGAAGGTCTAAATGATCATTCTCCAAATACAAGAAGTAGGAGTGAAGCTATTGGTGCATATAAAAAATTTACAAGCTTTAAATTTATATTTGTCTTGCATTTATTGCGTAATATTTTAGCAATCGCAGATATTCTTTGTAAAGTCCTTCAACGAAAAACTCAAGACATCGTAAATGCAATTAGATGTGTCTCTAGTACAAGAAAAGTTTTTCAAGAATTGAGAGACGACAGATGAGAAGAATTTCTTCAGGAAGTCAACACTTTTTGCTCAAACAAAGGTATTGATATACTCGTTCTTGATAGTTCATATAAGACTGATCGTTCCCATGAACATACTACAGTTGAGCATATTATCATTTTGATGTTTTTAACGAAGTAATAGATTCTCTTTTGATGGAGTTAAATACGAGATTTAATGAACAATTAGTTGAACTCCTTTATCTTAGTGCAGCTTTAGATCCTAGAAATTCATTTGAATTATTTAACAAAGATCATATTTTGGAGCTTGCAAAGAAGTTTTATCCTGAAGATTTCAAACCGGATGAGATTTTTGCGATGGGTGTAGAGTTACAACATTACAAGCACGATGTGATATCGGATTCTCAATTTCAAGTACCTACACTTTCTGAGTTATGCTGGCAATTGATTATAACTAAGAGGTGCTTGAATTATCAACAGTTGACTAGATTGATTTATATGGTATTGACTTTGCCTGTTTCTACTGCAACTACTGAACGAGCATTTTCAGCGATGAAAATTCTGAAGACGGAACTTCGTAACAAAATAGAAGATGATTTTCTTGCTGATTGTATGACAATCTATATTGAAAGAGATTTTGCTGCGAATATAGATGTAGAATCAATTGTAGAAGAATTTTATGATGTAGGACATCGTCGAATACCACATCAATAACTATTGTAATTTTTTGTTTCATTTATAAATTTTTTTTGTACATTGATTTTTATCAAAATTTAAGTCCCACCCACATTAATTCCTAGTTCCGCCCTTGTGCGGTTCATATATGAAGATTCATATTTCGCACTCTGAAAGAAACCCACATCGTCAATATTGGAGATGTCATAGTGTCGAGGTAAATAGCTTTTTAATATGTAGTTGTTGGATGTTTCAATTGAATTGACTTAAATTATATTATGCTATTACAGGATGGTGTCATGTGCGGAGGCTTTAGTTGGGCTGACGAGGTTGAATCTAATTTTGGATCGCAATCAGAAGGACGTGAACATACAAGTACAGATTTGGATGAATTGAAGTGTATTGTGCAGAATTTAATGGAGAAGGTATATAAGCTAGAAGACACAATTCGTGTACTTCGGCATCTTAGAAGTAGGAAATACAATTTCGCTGATGTTTTTAGAATTTCATGTATCACCCTATTTGTGTTTTTTGGAATGAATTTGTTGGTGTACTAGAACTTTGATTATGAATAAATGTTGTTGAAGAGCTTATGAAATTTGTTAACAAACAGAATAGTGCAGGATGGTGTCATATAATTTGCTTTTGTTCTTAACATTTATTAGAATTCATGATGTTTATTTTTTGTCCATTTTATTCCATTTCAGTATTTTTCTTGGTTTGAGATCTCTTTGATAAATGATAGGTTAGTGATGGTTTTCTTTTTTACTTGCTTGGGAACACAGATAAATACCAATCTTTGTGATAAGTTCTCTGTCGGACACTATCCTATGCTTCTTTAGGGCCCACCTTCTAAGTTTGAGCCAAAGCAAGAAAATAAGGAAATACATTCTATTGATGATGGACGGACTGATGATAAAAAAGCAAATGGGGTCCAAACAGGATTAATAATGGGGTCAATAACATGATTAATAACAAATGGGGACCAAAATTACACGATCAGAAAAGTTGTCCAAAAATACGTTGAATACAAGCTTGTGATATCTTACAAATCATGAAATTTCAACATCCAGGCTACATATTATGGCCAAAAATCTGTAAAATGAACTGTTCGACATCCAGGCATTCAAAAATACACATTAATTGACCATTGGGTAATAAAATACATAAAGATGCATTGTTTCAAATTCATAAGGTAAAAATATCCAAAAGATTTACTACAACCCAAATGTAAAATTCATTCCGTCCCTATTCGAACTACAAGCAATTGAAGTGAAAGTAGCGTCCTCTCTCCAGCTATCTTGCGGGTCATCATAGTCATATTGGTTTTCATGTATGTTCGGAACATCTGACCTACAAAATGAAAGATATTAATACTAATTTGTTCGTTTTATAAATGAATGTAAAATAAAAAAAATTAACCCAAACGTACATATCATTTAATCTTGAACAGGTTCTTTTGTCATGTCCATTTGCTCCACAAACCGAACATTGTCTATTATATCTAGAGACTGCTTTCTCTTTTGAAGACTTCAAACTTTTTCCACATCCCTTTGCCCGAACTGCAGTTGGATCTTGTATAACTTGTAGGACCTCCCGCGACTTTTGGATGTAGACTTGCTTTTGTCGAAATTCCCACAATTGTCAAGTTCATTGACTCTCAAATTCATCATTTCGAACTCACCAAGTAGTAACGTACTGCGGGCATCTGTTAAGGCCGCCTCATCCACTAACATAGTTGCCTTTTGTGATAATAGCGCATGTCTTGCCATTAATGATTGGATACATGAGTCGTCCATATTGGTACTTGCATTAGTGTCACGTACAATACCAATTTTGGCATTTTTTGTCCAACGTCGCACTATATATTGTTCTGGAAGTAGAAGAACTTGTTTTTTCTTCAAAAAACAAACCATATGGCGACATGGATAACCTTCAAATTCAAAAGTTTGACAACTGCATGAAACAAAGTCCTTTTCTGTGTAATACGTAAACTCTCGTGGTCGATCAAAATTTTTCCCATCTTCATATCTCCGCACACTATATATTTTCCCACCGATGAATGTTGATCTCTTCGAGCAAATGTAAACATTACTCTTATCAACTTCGGTTTGAAACAACATAAACACCTTCTTTGTGTAGGTTTCAACCATCTGATGTTCTATCATAAGACTGGACATCAAGGGTGGTTGTTCATTCAGATCAACATGGTTAGCTACTAGTTCCTCGTGGCGTTGATGATTCAGTACCCTGTTAAACCTAATTATGAATCCCATCAGTGAGTTCTTTCTATTCACGTACTTCTTCAAAAATGAATGCCCACTCTCGGATCGTTGGCTGCTAGACATTCCTGCACTGAATATATGTTTAACGTATGATGGCACCCAACGATCCCAGATATCGTACATGGATTGTAGCTATTCATTACAATGTAAACCTATATTGACCATTGCTTCATTCCAACGTTCCTCAAATTCAGCAGGCGTTTCTGAATTTTTGATAATATTCACTAACCTATGATACTGCTCATTGTACACTATCGCGTTAATTTTTTCTGAAAACTTGTTTAAAATGTGCCAGATACAATACCTATGGAATGTGAGTGGCATGACTATTGATATGGCCTTCGCAATTACAGCGTCTTGATCAGTTATAATCAACGGAGAGAGTTCGATTCCATGAACTTCGTCAACAACCACACAAATGACTCTGTTTTTTCGTCGCTCAGAAATCCGGCCCCAAACAAAATAGGCTGACCATGGTGATTTAAGCCTACGAAGAGGGCGAATATCATTGAGTACCTATTCATGTTGTAGGTTGTGTTGAATACCACAGCATCGCCAAAACAACTATATGACCGTATAGATTCAGCATCAGCCCAATAACATCGAATGAACTTATTTGCCTCGTCTACCTCGTACTCAAAATAGAAGTTTGGATTTCTCTTTTTCAAATGTGAAATGCTCTATTAGTATTTCAGCGTCATGACCCTTTTGCTCTTCTCGAATGTTTCTTTCATGGTTCCTAATATCTCTCTCTACACACCCAATCGATGATGGACCACTTGAATCTATCTACATAAGCCGTAATTGCTGGCACGTTGGTTTATTAGCGTCAGCAAATTGTTGAGTTAGTGTTTTTTTTGAAGTCGACACAGTCCGGTGAGATCTTAATAAATGCACTCGACTAGGAGTAGTAAGGGCATGATTGTGTTCCTCGACAAAGTTGTTCACTATCCACATTTGTCCCGTTTGTTGCTTCACCACGGTTAATCTAGCAAAACATCCAACTCGTGTCTGCCCACGCTTTCTTTTCCCAGCACGCGGAACAGATTCTTTATGTTTCCTCTGATATGTGTCACATGTTTTTCATTCCTTCGAACATACAAACAATTTCCAATATATCTCACCAGTAACCTTATTCTTTTTACTGTTCTCAATTCGTGCACTAAATCCAACCTCCCGAGCATAATTATTGTAAAAAATGTAGGCCCCTCATGTGAATCAAATTCTTGTCCAGTTTCAGGGATACGATGCACAGAAACTTGAGGAACATACACATTGTCTGTACTTTGTGATTCCATTCTTATCATATATGAAACAATGAACAAAAAACGAACATTATCAATACAAATTTATTGCTTACATACCAAACTACAATTTCCACAATGATGGTTTTCAATTTTTTTTTATATACATATACGTTCACTCCCCATTGCAGATAATTTTGATACAAAATAAATAACAATCATTTCCAATTTTGCAATTTATCCCCATTGCAGCTAGAGATGGCAAACGGACTGGGCCGCCCGTCGACCCGGTGGCCCGGTCCGCAAAATGACGGACCCGGGCCGGCCCGAGCCCGTCGAAAGAAGGGCCCGGACCCGGACCGGGCCTAAAAAAATTTCACGGGCTGGCCCGTGGATTCGGCCTGTGGACCTGTCCGTGGACCACGGACCAGGCCCGGTCCGTGGTTCACACATCTTCAGGGACCAAATTGGTCCCCAGCAAAAGCTGGGGACCAATTATTGCAATTTGCAACGGTCATATTTATGACCGTTGCATACAACGGTCATAAATATGATCGTTGCCAATTTGGTCCCCAGATTTTTTTTTTTTTCAAACGGCTATTTTTTTTTCCTATAAATATCCCATAAATTAACTCTATTCTCTTCACAAATCTCTCAATTCTCATATTACAATCTTACATTCATACTTCCATTATCCAAAACAATTATATTCATATATTGTGCAATTTATATAATTTCTAGCTTTATAATCTTATTCTTCTTATCTTCTACACCCCTACATTCTAATTTCCATATATATTTTTTGTACTTCTAGTCTTCTACATTTCTATTATCTACATTCTACAACCAATTTCATGGATCAATACAATTTTCAAAGAAGTGCCGAATCTGTCGAAAATCAAATTCAAGATGATTTTAGTGGTTTAAATAATGTTCCAATTCCAGAATTTGGTGATGATTTTAGAGTTGGGAACACTGCTCCAATTTTTGATTTAGATGATATTGACGAAGAGTTGGAAACGACCAACACTACTCAATCGACTACTAAACGAAGAGCCACAAAACAAAAGGCTCAGTGTTGGGATCATTTCAATAGAGTGCAGATGGGCAACCAATTTTTAAGGCAGTTTGCAAATATTGTAAGCAACAGTTTGCATGGCAAAAGGGCGGTGGAACGAGCCATCTTAATCGACATTTTTTGAAGTGTATGCAAAAGCACGGAGGAGTTGATACCAACCAAGCACAGCTACATTTCGGATCTCCGGGTAGATCTAGTAGTTCTTCTCCCAATCTTAACAATTGGGTTTATTCACTAGAATCTATGCGCCGAGAAGGAATGTGTCAGTTGGTAGCTAGTGGTGAGTTCCCGCATAGCATAGTGGAAAGCCCTCATTTCACACGGTTTGTACAAAGGTATCTTCAACCAAGGTATTTACCCTTTGCTAGAAACACTCTTCGTTCTGATACTATTGCTGCATATAATAAAAGAAAATAAAATATAAAAAATGATTTAAGTAAATATGCTGGTGTTGTATCATTCACTTCGGACTTATGGTCCGGTCTAAATCATAAATGATATATTGCAGCTACTTTACATTATATTGATAAACTATGGATTATGCATAAAAGAATAATTGCTTTTAAAGTAATTGATTACCCGCATAATGGCCTACAAATTTTTAATTATTTAATTGCAATTATTAAAGAATTTAATTGTGAATCTAGAATTCGCAGTATGACGTTTGATAATGCTGCGCCTAATAATATTGTAATAGAAAAATTAATTGAGGAATTACAACCGAATTTCGGTGGAATTTTGTTTCATGTTAGATGTGTATGCCATATTTTTAATTTAATTGTTCAAGATGGTTTAAAGTATATAGGCCCACAATTAGAAAAAATTAGGTATGCCTTGAACTATATTACTGTTTCACCTGCTAGAAAACAAGTATTTGATGAATTATGTGTAGAAAATTCTCTTCCTACTAAAACTATATGTACAGACATACGTAATAGGTGGAATTCTACTTATTTAATGCTTGAATCATGTGAAGGATATGAACATTGTGTAACTGGTTATTATAATGGTCGACATTCACACGGTCCATAATACGATTTGCAACCATATGATCGACAAATTGCATTTCATGTTCGAAAATTTTTAAAAGTATTTTACGACGCTACAAATACATGTGGTGGTGTATATTACCCTACTAGTCCATTAGTTTTAAATCATTTTTATTTTATTGCAAATAATTTTAATAGATATAAGTCGTATGCAATTTTTTCTGATATTGTTGAAACAATGGAAATGAAGTTTAGAAAATATTGGGAAGACTTGCCTATGTTGTTCCCGTTAGCGTCAATTATGGACCCTAGAGTAAATTTACAAGGTACTAAACATACTATTTCCAAAATTTCTAATAATTTGAGTTACGGTAATCCATTGACTTATGGTAATTTAGAAAAAACATTATGTGAAATGTACGAATTTTATGCCGAAAAAATCGGTAGGAATGTTAGAAGACCTCCTGCGCCTAACCCTTCTTCTTCTTCTTCAAATAACCCTAATCCTAATGATTATTGGAGTTTCCTTATTTATAAGGGAACTCAAAATCCTAGTTCTTCTTCTTCATCTTCTTCGCTTACCCGTGCCACAAATGTTGAAACTAATATTAGAGATATACCATTAGAGTTGGCTAGATATTTTGGTCACGACATGCTTAATTTGTTAGATGAAGAGGAGATGAATAATTTTTATATACTTAGGTGGTGGAGACAAAACGAGCGCCAATACCCAATTGTTTCTATTATAGCACGTGATCTACTAACACTTCCGGTATCAACTGTAGCATCGGAGTCTGCTTTTAGTACAGGTGGTAGGATTCTTAATGATTTGAGGTCAAGACTTAAACCAGATATATTAGAGAGTTTAATGTGTTTGAAAGATTGGGAGGATGCAGAACATCGAATCCGAGATAAAGTAAGCATGATATTGGCCGAAGAGATGGACGAACTGAATACGTAGTAAGTAAAATGTAAGTATATTTATTATTTTGTATAAATTCATTCTATTTTTTATTCATTTTAACTTGTAAGTTTTGATATTTAACTTTTAAAAAAATTGTACACGTAACAACTTGTTCGTGTACAATTTTAACTCTGCCTACGCTAATAGTAGTCGGTCCCAAGCCCGGAAAAAAGAGGAGGGTTTGAATTTAAAATTTTTTCATTCACTTATTTCTTATAATTTGTTTTTAACTTTTTAAAGTTTAAAAACAAAATATATATATATATATATATATATAGATTTCACGTGGGTCCGGGGACCGGCCCGTGGATCGCGGACCACGGGCCGGTCCACGGACTGGCCCGTGGATCACGGACTACGGGCCGGTCTACAGATTGGCCTGTGGATCGGCCCGTTGGCCCGCGGACCGCGGGCCGGTCCGGGCCATGTTTTTGGCGATGGGCCGAGCTAAAGCTCGGCATGTATCTTCAGGGGCTGAACTCGGCCCGTACTAAGGGCCGAGCTGGCCCGGCTCGGCCCATTGCCATCTCTAATTGCAGCAATGTGTACACATTTCATCTTTCCTCTCATAATCAGTACCTATTATTGATAATGGTGGGAAATGTCAGCGGGTAGGGCAGAGAGGGCTACGCCAATGGTGGGAGATGCCCAACCGGGATGTCTGTTTCACGGTGATGGTGGGAGGTCACGCGCAAAGGGTCGTACTTCAATGGTGGTACCAGGCGCAAAGGGTCGTACGCCAATGGTGGGTCAGTGAGCGACAAAGGTACCGCAGAGGGTGGTTCACGGCGCAGAGATGGTGGTTCACGGCGCAGAGGGTGGAGCACGGCAAGGGAGCGGTGGTTCACGGCGGTGGTGAGAGGTAACGCGCAGGGCGAACAGCGGTCAACGGCGAAATGACAAATACCGTTCGCAGTTCACATCGCACGACAGAAGGTTGGAAACGTAGTGGTCAACGGCGATCAACGTGGTGGTGAAACGGCGATGGAGTGGGGGAGCGAGGGCACAGGTGATTTTGGGTTTGAATCGTATAGATAGAGAGAGAGTTTGTGAATGACCAATGAGCGGGGTGGGTGTTGGGAGGATGGGGTGTGTTTGGAGCTGAAAAAATTTAGAGTCCAATTGGCATTTTTTTGTCCAACTCAACCCCCACATTAGCTGTAGGGGTTATATCTACTCCCTCAGTAGATCAGGACTCTGGAAATAAGTTAGTATTTTAATTGTATCAATTCATCAATCCAGGCATGTATTTTTGGAATTTGAAGTGGTGGTAGATTTTGAATTTTGAGTTTGATAAAGAAGATGACCTATTGGTTATTTTTTATTTTTTAGGGATACATTTGATTATTTCTATTTTTTCTTTTTCGTTTTTATCTAAAAGGGGAGGACAATTTCGTCACAAAAGGACCTACCATACCTATTTCTTCAAACATTGAAGATTGTCCGATGCTATTTTTAAAGATTATGAGTATATTTTTTATATTTTTGAAAATTTAGAACCCAAATACGTTATTTTCCCATGAAATTATGGGTATAGAATTTGGAAAGAAATAGAGTCGAATATTGATGGAAGGAATCCCAACACTTCTCCCAATTGGATGGAAGTTATCTGTCGTTAACCACTGATTAACTGATGGACCATGCTATATGTACCACCTCCTTTACCAACACACTTACCACATTTGAGGTGTCAAAAATTAGTTAGTTGAAATTATTATTTACTTGGTCAAATAAATAAAGTGGTCCAATCATTATTTGACAAGTGGGATGAGGTAAAGGAGAGTGTAAGATTTGTGGATACAAGTATCATTTTCCTTAACTGATAGTACTGTTGCATGTCTATAATTAATACTACAAGTTTGTAGTTTATTTTATTAATAAATTTTATGATTATATCATAACGTCAAGAAGATAAATAAATAATTCGGAATAGTTATAAGATATAATATTTTCAAATTTCTGAATTCATTAATTTTTAATAATAGTTTATTAAAGAGTACATGCAGTGTTTTAAAAACTATAAAGTGTGATTAGACGTGGAAATCAATTTTTAAATTTTTTGAGTCTAGGCGAGAGTGTTTTAAAAACTATAAAGTGTGATTAGACGTGGAAATCAATTTTTAAATTTTTTGAGTCTAGGCGAGAGTGAGGCGTGATAAAATATTTTTTTATTTTTAATATTATTTTAAATATTAAAAAAAATCATTCAAACAAAAAAAGTGCTTATTTAAAAATACAGTTGACCACTTAATTTCTTGCCTAGGACTTAAATGAAGCGTGGAGACCACGTTTTATGCCTATGCACCCCTTTTAAAATATTGACTACTAGCAAGATTAAATATTATGGTTTTTTTTTTGATGTACAAGTTTATCAGTTAATTTGATATTTAGCATATGTGCTTAGTACTTGTTTGCGTGATCGTAAAGTTTATTTTTAATTATTTATTAATAAAGTTTGAATGCATTTTAATTCGTTAGATAATAAAAAATGAACATATATTGCCACTTAGACGAGTAAAAGTAGATAGTATCATTAATCTTGTTTATATAATAACAATAATTTTATGTATCACCTCTTTTAATTATTATCAATGCAGTTTGTCTTAATTAGACCACGTGAATGCACATTCTTCGAAGTACACTTAATGTTAACTATTTTTATTGTGCATCGGGTTTTTAATCAAAGTGATAATAGTATCCCTATCTCACACAAAGATAGACTTATTTCTTCTTTTATACAGATTAAGAAATAAATTTAAATACTCATTAAATTACAATTGTAATACAAATAAAATTGAATTGTATTACATTGAAACAATAATGAAATCAATTGTTGATTTATTATTGGAGGATGAGTATTTCTAGGAAAGGTGTGACTGCCTACTTGAGTAAATGTATGAATAAATTTATGTAATTTCTCATTATAATTGAAATATGCTAAATTTATTTGGGTTGATAACAATATAAATTAAATAAAGTTGTATTAGAAAAAAGAAAATTTAATATACTTTCTATAAAGTAAGTGGCTTATAATTTGAGACAGATGAATAAGAAAAACGAGTCTATCTTTTTGAGACGGAGTGAGTATAATTTATATTATAATCATAAAAAATAATGAACTCACATGTTTGTGAGACAAATTAACATAATTATTGGTTTATTAATGTAACTTAAATTTGAAATTTTAGAAAGTTTTTGAAAACACAGTGCACCCATATAAATAAAGAACGAGATGAATATAGAGATTCAACGAACGTCCCACACCCAAAAGGTGCCCCCACATTAATATCTCATTCCCTTTGATATTTACTTGTTCTTGAGCCTAAATCTATATCTACTAGAAGTGAATTACCAGACCTATATAATATCTCCTTTCACTTTATGACTTTTTAAATGACATAATTGACATTTTAACAAATATAATTCAACTTTTGATTCAACAAGCATTTTCCCTAGAACAAAATGTTCATTCATAGCTTCGATAATCATGACATCTTATGTTGTTTTTATTTGAATATGCATGCAGTTAATATTTCATTTTCTATTACCGACCACTCATCCTGCCTACCCTATTTCATTAAATTATAAAAATAGTCACACTCATGTAAATTTACATTTTTAATAATTATCTTTGCAAATGTGTACACATATTTATATACACATAAATAAAAGTTTACAATGGGTGTTGATTGAAATTTCAGCAAAATTATAAAACGATTACTAAAGTTATAAAGTTTCAATACCAATTATTGAAGTATACTAATACATTCACTAACAATCACTTTGTTAAATTTTCGGTGTGAATTGATGACGTGTCACTGTTAGGAGTACACGTGACACACAATAGGTCGATATTTGACAAAAAATGATGCCAGGTGATTTAATTTACTGAAAACAATAAATTTAGACCACAAATGATGCACTTAAAATATTAGAATATAGCTACAATTTTTGAACAGTATCTAAATAAAATTCTCAAACCATTTGCACAACCGATTTTTCCCTCAAAACAATCATAAATCCAAGTTTTGTCCCAATTAGTTAAATCGAGTTATGCAAATTGTTTGGAGATCTGATTTAAATATTGTCTAAAAATTGCAATTAGGTCCTCATATTTTGGGTGCATCTTTTGTGGTTCGAATTTATTGTTATTAGTACATTAAGTCTTACATTGAGTCAATTTTTATTAAATGTTGATCAATTGTGTGTTACGTGAATACTTAATGGTAACACGTCATCAGTTTACACTAAAAATTTAATAGAGTGGCCGTCGGTGAACGCGTTAGTATATTTTAGTGACCGGGACTAAAAATTTATAACTTCAGTGACCGTTTTGTATTTTCACTGAAACTTCAGTGGCTGCCAATGAAATTAACTCAAAAACAATTATAAAAAAGGAAAAAGAAAAAGAAGGAAAAAACAAAAAAAATAAAATAAAATAAAAAACTCCCTCCATGGTCCATCCTAATGACCATGGACCCCACCTACCATCTACCACCGGCCTCCCACCGGCCACCACCCGCATCCAAATAATAATACCATCTTTGTGAGGAACGTGCATGCAACTGCTTAAAAGAAAGAAATATTTTTTTTATTTAATTTAATGAATTTATCCACATTCTTACATTTTCTGCAGTGAGAAAAAAGATTAAGAAACAACCTTAAAAATTGTTTGGATACGAATTGAAGGAAAGTCCCATGACAGGAATGGCAAAAGATGTCTCCAAAAGCAACCTCTGCTGGAACGATTCGGTTGTACAACTCCCAACAACAATGTCATTCATCAACGAACGATAGTATTCTTTGAGTTTTTTAAGCTTGCGTGACTGCTTCAGCTTCAGCTTCATCCACCGCATCTTCACTCGCCGGAAAACTCTCATCAGCGAGAATTTGCCGCGGGGCTTCTTTCCACCAAGGCGGATTGTGGGCACTCTCCGCTGCCGGAACGATATTTTGCGACGACTTGGCCATCGGAATGTGGTGGTGTGATGGTGGTGGGCGAGTTGTTTGATCAAGGGATCACAATCTGAAGACATTGGTGGAGGTGGAGTGGGGTGGGAAGAGAGTTGACTGAGAGAGAAGAGGCAGATTGTTCTGTGCATTTATAATTTGTACATGGGTATAAAGGTTCCTTGAACCTCAATTTAAACACCCTTTTCAAGATTTTCAATGTTTTGACATCAGAGCCAATCTGTACCGTTGATATTATCTTGTTTATTTAATACCATCATTTGTTAAACCAACCTCTTTAAAATCGATATTCTAACTTATTAGTTATTAGAGAAAATAAAAAATAATTTCCTTAAATAATTGAAGTTGTAAATAAATCAAGTCGTGTTTTAACTAATTGTATAATATTTAGAGCATCTGCAATGGAGTGTTAATTTAAGTGCTAATGTCAGATGTTAGGTAATAATCAAGTTTATTTTTTTAGTGAATGTGTTAGTGTAATAGCTAAGAACATTTATGTGTATCATTAACTAACTATGTTAGCTAAATTTATTTGAGTAGTTAAATTTGATCAATGTTTTAAAAAGTGTAAAGTGTGGCAAGATTCGAAAGACAAGTTCTAAGTTTTTTGGACCTATGTGAAGACAAGGATGCAGCACAAAGCGTGGAGACCGTGCTTCACGTATAAGTTCCGCCTATACAGATTTTTTAGAACAATAAATTTGACTGGTACAATATAATAGTCAAACACTAACTAAACTTAATATATAGATGTGTCCATTAATATTTACTTTATTATTTATGTGACAATGTTTAACTAACTAAAATTAACACATCCAACGCGAATGCCCTTAATCTTATCATTATCTTGATTTCACAAACATTTTATTCAATCATTATATTTTTTGACGTCAAAATCCTCTTCGAACCCTTTGGCCAAAAACATTGCCTATCAATGTAATAACATTCAAAATGATTAATACTTCTTTATTTCTAATATGAATTATCAAAAAAATACTATTTGTTCATGTTGACCTTAAAATCTGGTAGAATTAAGATGTTAACATATATTTGCCACTTGTTTGTCCACTTGATGTAGAACGTGCACATGTAGCACCGTTAGCATGTAAGGGTAGTCGTCCAAAAGGGTGGGTGGACGATCGTTTGCACTCTGAAGATCAAGTTCTTTATTAGTAAATAGAACACATATGCAAGAGAAACAAAATTGATAGAGATTTGACCAGATGCTTGATTTTTCATACTTCTTTCTTCATAGAGTATTTACTGGATAACTAAGATTATGGGTATTTTGAGCCTTTTAACTTGTCCAGACATTCGTCGCTTTCTCATTGGCAAAATGGCTATATGTCAACTATTTTGTATTTGATTATATTTGCACTTTTTAACAGTTTTAGCACATGTGGCACATGGCCTCCTACCATGTAGCATAAATGATATTTGGTTGTTCATTTACTTTAGACAAAAGATATGAAGTCACATCTTCCATGCTTTGCTAGCTCTCTTAGCTTTGTATGAGACTTCAGTGATTCTATAAGGTAGCTAGAATTGTCACTTATCTTGTCTTTGAGAATGTCAAAGTTAAGATTTGACTTGTCTCACTTAGTCAAGAGCTTCAACAAGACGCAAACCACCAATTGCTCTCCCTTCCTAGTTGGCAAACTATATTGTTGGCTTTGCCTCATCGAAGCGACTTTGACGAGGCACATGGAGGTTCACATAACTCTTTGGGTAATTTTGTATGATGTGGCCAATGTATGACACGTGACTTCTATATTCGACATGGCTCGCACATGACATCCATGCGGGACGAGATAGTAACAATAGACTTCTAAGTCTAAGTCTAATAGTTATGCTAGGTTTAGGACTTAAAAAATGAATTTCAAGTTTGATTGATTTTTGGTAGAGCTTCGTCTTTTGCAAACTTGTTACACTCCGAGCTTAGTAGTTTTGTTAGGGCTATGATTTCTGGGTTCGCTTGATTCTCCGGTAAGACCAAGTATAACTGGTGAACCTTCTTATTTGGAACAGTTCCTGAGACATTATGATGTTATTCTACTTCCTCGTACAATGAAGTAGTAACAATAGTTTCACGATTTGAGCTTAATTTTTATGTTAGGTTTAAGACTTCGGGTTTTCATATAATAGGAAAAACACGGAGTAGGGCACATGGCTACTTCCATGGGTGCTATAGTTATAGGTGCAATGAGGTAAAGGGACGTTGGTATCGTTGCTTCTGCCATGATTGCAACTGTTATTTCACTACCTCATATTTAATGCCACGTGGCCCCCACACGCATGTGTGACATTTGGTTAATATGGGTCTTCTATTTCAATTCAATTGTTGGTGCTCTTTCAGTTTCAAGGGCTTAGATGACAAGCCATAAATAAATTGGGTAAATAGTACTATGGGTCTCAAATCTTTGAACCTTGTGACGATGGGGTTCTGAACCTTTTATTTGTAACTCCCAAGTCCTTAACCTTTAAAAAAATTAGTGAGCAAAGTCATTCTGTTAAAAAAATCGTTAGTTTGACTGTTAAATGGTCAAAATTTACTTAAAATGACCAATTTACCCTAAAATAGCAAGACGAAGGAAGTTGCGGCTCCAGTCGCTGTTCTTGTCTCCCGAGTGGCTGCTTACCATCTTTTCCTGCTTCTTCTTGAATTTCATTCTCCTTCTTCTCGAGAAGGGTAAAGTTTGTCTCTTTGGGGTCGTGGTGGTGGTGACGGACACTCTAGAGAGGAGCAAAAACAACCAGATCATCACATCTGCCAACAAATTTGATGTTTGATTTGCATCTTTTTTCTATTTATGTTTAATGGGTTGTTAGTGATTTGACCTATATTTTGGGTTAATTGATCTTGGATTTGTGGTTTTTGGCTACTTGCATAGAAGTTGTGAAGAGTTCTTCTTCTATTAGAGCTTTGCTTTGGTTTTTCTTTTTTTAAGTTTGGTTAATTGATCATTGATTTGTTTTCTTTGCTCACTGGATTGGGTTTGGAATATTACCCAAAAAAAGCATAAATTTACTGATGTACTCAAATTTGCCCTAAAATCTGCATAGAATTGTTAGGGCCCAAATCAAAAAACCTAGAAGGCGAGGAAAAACTCAGCAATGGAAGACCCAACCAGCGCGCCGAAAAATTGCAAATTACAGATTTTAAATTGCAGATTAATGGCGGACCCAACCACCCCATTGCACCTTTATCTATAGATTTAAAAAAAAAGCTTAGCAATGACAGACTCAACCATCTGTATCTATAGATTTTAAAAACTTAGCAATGGTGGACCCAACCACCCCACCGCTCCTCCGCCTCCATTGATCCTGTTGTCCCTCCGTCCTGCGGCACCTCCCCCCGCCATAGCCACTCCTCAATTCACGCCAGTGTCGACCGCCAATTATCAAACACCGGAGGGGGTTGGTTTTGGAGAAGAAGAAAAAGTAAATGAGGATTTTCTTTTTTTGTTTGTTTTAACAATTCGAGAAATTGACTAAGCTTTTGTCAACTTCGACCAAAATATACAGACCCGATCCAATTCGTTTAGCCAAATTAATTTGCCACTTCGCTGCTTCGGGGCGTCGAAATGGGAATCGACCTGCCCGACCAGGTCGTGGGGGTCGAGGGGGCAGCACCCATCGTGGGGGTTCCGGGGCAACGCCCCCAAAAGAAAATTCAAATTTCTTTGCATGTATTAAAGAGTATATTTGGCATCTCGAAACCAATATCGAATGAATGAGAAATTACGGAAAAGGACAGATTTGGGTCAAGTTTTGACCATGCGATCGCATTGGTATTTTATCCTACGATCGCAACTTGCCTAAATTTTAAGCAAAACGTTTTTTGGTCTTACCATGCGATCGTAGGAGACAAAGCCATGCGATCGAATGGTTAAACTGAATTAAGTTCTGTTTTAAAAAATGTACATTACGATCGCATAGGTTTATGCGAACAGACACGTCCTTTTAATTTGTTGCACGATTTGACTCCACACTATTTCGTTTTCAACTGTTCATCAACGTTAAATAGGCCACCTTGGACGTCCTTTTTAACAGAAAACTGATATGCAAACACTTTAACCTTATATTTTCATCATTTTAACCAAATTCATTGCATTTGTTGCATGATTTATGGTGTTTCTATTTCATTTTCATCTTTGGAGTACAAAAACGAATTCTGGTTCGTTGTGCTTGTGTTTTAAAGTGCTACAAACACAAATAGAAGTCGTTGTATCTTGGGAGTCGATTGTCATAAACCGTGGGCACCATTGCGGGACAAATTTGACTTAAGAACAAAGTGTTTAACACTTGCCTTGACGTTGCATCCATTTTTCATCTGGTTTCTTGTTTATGCAATTTTGAAGTCACTTTACACAAAATCTGCCAACAAATTTAAATGGGATTTTTAATAAATTGAGATATTTTAAAATATAAATTTTTGATCGATTTACAAGCCAAAAAATGGTATCATTTTTTTCTTCTTCACTGAATGAAAAAATGTTAAATTGTGGATCCTAATTTGTTGCGCTACGTGGAGCTGAGCTGTACGGTATTTATATTTGCTTAAGTAATGGTGTTTTCCGATATTTTACTTTTGTAATTAGATTGTCCTATTATTTAATTATAATTAGGGAACCTACATTGGGTTGCTTTAGAATTTCATTATAATTATAGAACTTTAATTGGATTGTTATATATTAGGATTAATCTCTAGTAAACAAATAGCATCATTCATTATAGTGAAAATACTGCAACGGCTAAAGACATGACGTAGTCACACATTGAGGCGAACTTGTATAAATCTTTGTGTTATTTATCTTTTTCCCTTTTATTTATTACTCTAATCTTAACAATTTGAAAAATCGTTTTGAATTATGACAAAGATTCATAAAATGAGATTTAAAGGGAAATTTGAACTGTTTACAATTTAAAGACTAGATTAATGTTGAAAATATAAGTTAGATTTAGACTTGTTTTTTATTTATGCTCATTTTACATGTAAGTATGCTGATTTTTTTTTTTTATTAAAAAAGACTAATATATTTGGAATTTAAATAGTTGGAAGTCCTAGGTGGTTCCCTAATCGTCTAGCTATGAATTCCATAAGTATGGGAATTACCATGTCCACGAGAAGGTAACTCGATGGTAGGAGAGACTCAAAAAGTTATTTTTTGCTATTGTGTGTTTCATATGCTATGCCGTAAAATTTCTGAGATGGGCTAACCCGAGATGGATTTCAAATCTCGCTCGACTGGAACATTGAGTAGCTAAAAATGGAAATTAACCACCAATTACTGATTATCAGTACCAGCACTGTGTCAAAGGGACCACAATCATTACAAGGGTTAAAAACATCTAGTACCCAACTGGCATGGTTTCTATTTAGTCACTCAACTTCTCTCTCTTTATTTTTGTTTCAATTTAGGTACTCGACTATCATCATCATCCGAGAATTGAGACATAAATTGCCACATAAAGTGAAAAGGGCTAGGCCATGTTCATAGCTGGCACATTCCCTTAAGTCCATTTTGAACGCATATTTCATTATTCAACTTTTTTATCTTGGCAATGAGCTAACGTTTGACTAAGAAACAAAGGTATTCCTTGTGATGATGGCATCGAAAGTCATTTGAGGAAATTGCCTGGAATGGCCATGTTAGGAGAAACTTCACATGACATAATGTCAATAAGTTGATTGCTTTAACTGTATCATCTAAAAATTAATTGGTGTCCATTAATGACTTTTATGACATTCGATTACCCTAATTTGAGTGATCCGATCCATGGACTAAAGAGTGGCATTGTTACTCTCCGACAATCCCTCCTTCAACATGACCCTTTAATATGATGTTCTTGTCGCTCGAACACATTATTCTAGCTCAGTGAAAGAAGACTAAGCATTTTATGACATTCAATCACCATTAAGAGCGGCATTGTTGTTCCTCCAATATATTTAATCCCAATCGGGCTTGATTTGAACTAAAAGCTCAAAGCATTTTCAAGAATACGAGAGAGATGGGGGCTATAGAGACTTCAAAAATGTGCGTGCTTTCGCAAAATAAAAAAGTAGATAGACAATCCAAATATTTTTAAACTAGAAGAAACTAGAAGAAAACCATTATGACATAAGGCATTAAATTTTTACATCAAGTCCTCTTGGCATGTAAAATAAACCGATGCCACAAGTGCATAAAGACTAAAGCATTTCAAATATGTATACAAAGCAAGCAAATAACTAAACATTGCAATTTAGAAGTATATTATTGCTTGAATGAGCTTCTTCCCCAGTCCCCAATTCAGAAGAACTCTTGTAAATCTGCAGCGGATGATCAATTCAAGCACAATACACATTCTTGATGCCCTGTTCATTTTATCCTTATTTTACAAACAGAGTGAAAGAAAGAGAATGAACAAGCAAAGTTTAAACATTCAAGATCACATGGACACCGCCGAACTCAAGCGCCACGACACCGCGATTGGGCTCCTGACGCGGTGGACACCATCGGACCACTCAATTGATCCAAATGCCGCCTTTGTACCGCTGCCAACTTCCTCGACTCCAACACCACTCGTAAATGTAACCTCGTAAGTTAGTGTACCCTTATGCTCACTGAACACCAACTTACTCGGTGAAACGCTCACATCCACATTCGGTGGAGCATTCACTTCCACCTCGTACACAGCATTCGCTTGTTTCCCGACATTCTTAACCACTCTCTTGTACTTAACCACGCTGTTTTCACCATGGAAGACCACTGAAAATGAAGGATAATTCAGATTTCCAGGAGTTCCCAAGCTATGTGCATCACAATCCACTGAAGCAGCTGTGAAAACAGAAATCCTTTTTGAATCATACCCAATGGAGCACAAGAATCCAATATAATCACTCAAACCCATGTCGTAAATCAAGCCGGGATCCAATGCCAGGTTAGGATCCACGTGACCCGACCCGTGAATAAACGGCGTCGACTCTTTTCCGGTTGCAAGGTCAGTAATATTGCCACCCGAGTTATCCAAGTTGTAAGCCGTCGTCATTAAAGCCGATTTGATAGCAGCCGGTGACCACTTGGGATAGGCCTTTCGGAGCAGGGCGGCTAAGCCACTAACGTGAGGACACGACATTGAAGTGCCGGAAATGATATTGAATTCAACCTTCCTTGTGTCAGTTTCCAAGTCTGTCGGGCCAACGTACTCGGTCCATCCAGCAAGAATGTTCACCCCCGGTGCAATTACGTCCGGTTTCAGAATTTCCGCTGTCCGGTAGTTCGGGCCACGGCTGGAGAACGAAGCCACACGAGGCGCGGGCGGTGAGCGACCGATAACGGTCCCCCTGAACTTAATAGTGGCAGTTGGCGATGGATCAGAGCGTGCATAAGCTCGGATTTTGTCACCGGCGATTTGACCAACCATAGTTGCCGGGACAAAATGCGCATCCGCCAGAAGTTCTTCTCCAGAATCAGCTAAATTGGCCAATATTATTCCGGCTCCACCGGCGACGTGAACAGCGTTCCCTTTCTCAACTCTCGCGTTGCCTCCCCGATCGCAGATCACGATTTTTCCGGCAACTTTTGCAGAATCGAGCCTGCCAGAATAGCAATATCTACTCCCACAATCCGCAGCATAAACCAAAGGCAGTAACTCATCGCCTAGTTCCTTGCCGGAGTACAACGAAACGCCACCATAAATCCTCCCATCGCCAAGAACCACATCCGCCGGAAACTCTCGGTCCAGAGTGGAAGCACCGACGGTCAAAATCCATGGAGCAATATTCACCGCAGTGTACGGATCAGGGCCGGAATTTCCTGCAGAGCAGGAAACGACAATACCGTGTTCGGCTGCACCAAAAGCTCCAATCGCAATGGAATCATAATCGTACGGTGGTGGATACCCACTAGCACCAACTGAAAGTGAAATCACATGAACACCATCTTCAATAGCTTGATCCATTGCTGCTAAAATATCCGAATCGTAACACCCAAATGTCCAGCAAATTTTATACACAGCTATTCTCGCCTTTCTAGCCATTCCTCTAGCTTCCCCTTTCGCGTATCCGAAAAGGCTAGCGTTTGCCACTCTAGATCCAGCTGCTGTTGATGCAGTATGAGTTCCATGGCCTTCCGTATCCCTCGGAGACTTCGACTCATTAGACTCCTCCATTGTTTTAGCTCGTGAAGCTTGATAGCCTAAATAAAAGGCTCGGGCTCCAATAATTTTCTTGTTACAAGCTGTTGCTGGGAAATCAGGGGTAACCACACAAGTACCTTTCCATTTGGACGGAACTGGAGAAAGCCCTTCATCGGAAAAACTCTCCCGCTCCGGCCAAATCCCAGTATCAAGCATACCAACAATCACATCTTCAGCATAATCAGCGTTGGGCCAGAGGCCGAAAGAATCTTCCAGTCCAAGAAATCGAGGAGTATGAGTAGTATGTAAATACCGGGGCTGGTCAGGAATTACAGAGAGAACTCCACGCACATGGCGGATCTTGGCGGCTTGGTCAACGGTGAGCCGAGCCGAGAATCCATGCACGGCGCGTCTGTAGGTGTAAAGAATCTTGGAAGGGTGGTGGCTGGAATCAACGGATCGGACGATGGACGAGTACCAGTGGTGGTGCGTGGAGAAAATATGGGGCTTGGCTGATTTCGACACGTGGATGATGAACGTCTCTTGGACGTCCGATGAGAGTGCACAGGGGAGGAGAATTAGAGAGAGAAGGAAGAGAGAAGGAAACGCCATTAATGGAGAGAAGAGGAAGCAGAGAGCTTCCAGAGAGAGAGAGAGAGAGAGAGTGGAGTGGGGAAGGGGACAAAATAGTGAATATTCTGTCACATAAATATAGATAATGAAGTTGGAGTTTGTGGGTCTCTATTGGGCCACGTTTCTCGTTTTTATTGGCTGGTGGGTCTGTGGAAATGTCACTAGAGGTCACTCTAGCTTTACTTTATTTCATTTTAACCACGCAGCTTATATTCTTGTTGAATTTGATCACCTATTTAATTCTTGATCTCGTTTCTCGAGAACTCAAAGTGAATACTTTCTTCTGTTTAGGGGAAAGTTCCGAAGGCGAAACCTTCCACTTGTGTCAGAGGCCTTTTGACCAGGCAAGTTGTAAATCGAAGAATCTGCACTAATGGTAGAGACATGAGGGAGAGAGCCAACATGTCAACCCCCAGGACAGACCCCCACAATATTTCAGTAAAAATCTGTCCCACACGAGAATTGAACCTGCATTGCCGGAGGATTTCTCCCCACGTCACCTCAAGCCTTACCAACTCGCATATGCTCCTGGAGACAAAGTGAATACTTTCTTAGTTATAAAATCATTGCATCAAATCAGTCAGACGATGCAAAATTGAGTACCATATATTTTTGGGATGAAAACTCAATCGATTTTGTCAAAAAGAAATAGCAAAAAGAAAAAAAGAAGTCGTGTTATGAAAATGAGGTCAATCTATTTTTCACATTTTTTTATCTGTTTGACTATTTTTATTTCAATTTGACTACAATATCTATATGTGTTACTAGTAGACAGTATTTATTTCATGACTAATGAAACTAGTAAAGGAACTCATGAAAATTTGTGACGTAACAAATGGGATGTAGCTATTATTTATATAGGCTGTGTTTGATTGCAAGTGAAAAATTTGGATAGAAAGAAAATATTTTCATAGAAATGAATTACCAAGAAATTATGGGTTGGAAAAGGGTAACAAATTTTCCATAGAAAATAAATTCTCCTATCCCATAAAGAAAATATTTTCTTTGAAAATAAGGAAAATGTGGCAAAAAGTGGAAAAATGAGAAAAAAAATTTCAATGGAAAACAAAAGTTTGCAATCAAACAAAATAAGGAAAATAGGTTGGAAAATTCTTTTTCCATGGAAAATTTTTTACAATCAAACGAACAAGTTGGAAAATAGACAAAAAAAAGACATTTTCCATGAAAAATAAATGCCAATCAAACACATTCATACTTATATCATTTACCATTACAGAGATTTAATATTTGAAAAATTAAAAAATGTAAAATTTGTATTTATCTGCACCCAAAACATATGTTTTGCAAAAAAAAAAAAAAAAAAAAGGATATATTGAGCCACAAATTTTGTAATTTGTTAGGGAAGGGATAGTGAAATTGAAACAAAAATACAGGCTTAGGAGCAAATTAAAACAAATTGAAGTTGAGTCACCAACGTGTAAAAAGTTAGAAGTTGAGTGACCCATGAAATTTATCCTAAGGGTCACGTTTATCATGGTTATTGGTTGATGGACTTTTGGTGATTTTTTGTTGGTTTGAATAGTTTATTACTTTATCATGTCGCATTGGCCCAAAAATATCAATAATTTGGATTTTTTATTTTATTTTTTCCTGTCTTGCTCCATAATTTTGAGTTGTTATGCGCATATAACGGCGATAATATCTAGGCAAGGTTGTATTTGGACGGTATTCAGCAAGTTGTTCAGTGTAATTTATAGTTAAAAATAATACATTATTTATTTATTTTTTCTTTTTGAACATGCATCATCTTCTCTAATGTCCATTTATAATTGTACAATTTTATGTGGAAAATGTCACAATCTGAAAAAAAAAAAATGTCACATCAGAGAAAAATATTTTTCTACTTTGACTATTTAATGCGTAGTGGAAAAGGAAAATGAATTCTAAGGTACAATTACTTAAAACATGAATTTGACCATTTTGGTAGAAAATATTTTCTTACTATTTTGGTAGTTTTTATTTTATTTTTACATGAAATTTTTTTTCTTTTCCACCCTTTCGTGTGTTTGATTTGATTCCATGGAAAAGAAAAAAATTTCCATGTAAGAAGGGGAAAAAAACCATCAGATTGGTGAGAAAACATTTTCCAACATTTTGGCCAAATTTATGCTTTAAGGGTGTGTTTGATTGGTTTCCATGGAAAATGGTGAAAAATGAAAACATTTTCTATATAAGGTAGAAAAAAAAAATCCACTAAATAGGTGAGAAAATATTTTCCAAGAAAGAGGTCAAAAGTGTGCTTCAGATGATTGTACTTTGAAAATCATTTTCATTTTCCATGGACAATCAAACAAAAAAAGATGGAAAATATTTTTCATAGATGTGACAACATTTTCCATGGAAAAACACACCTATAATTGTACTTTAGAATTCATTTTCATTTTCCACTTTCAATCAAATAGTCAAAGTTGGAAAACATTTTCTTTTGATGTGATATTATTTTCCATGAATGTGATATTTTCCATGGAAAATTGGTCAATCAAACACACCCAATAGACTTCAAATTTCTACCCTCGCCTAACATATCTCAAAGAAAAATTTCATTGTGTATAAGATTTGATGTAAATTAAAAAGAGTCGAGCAATTTTTTCTATCTGAAACCCGATTTGATTAATTGATGGGGAATTGTTATATGTATGGAATCGTTTATGTAGAAGTGTAAATACGTGATATTTGAACATATATTTGATAGTGTTGAAATTATTTTTTAAATGTTTATATTATAAGTTGTGGATGAATGTGTTGATAAAAAAGTGAGTTTTAGCATATGTTTGGTAGTGATGAAATTATTTTTTAAGTGCTTATATTATAAGTTGTTGGTGAATGTGTAGATAAAAAGTGAGTTGTAAGTTATGGGTCCTATAAAATATGTGGATAAAAATTATGTTTGATCGATTTGACCAGCTGAAATTATAATTTAAGTGATGACAAACATATGCTTAGTTGGTTTAAATAATATGAGTAAATTAAATATAAGATTTTTGAACTGTCTCAAATTTGTAATTGTTTAATTTTATTCTTAACTTTTTAATAATTCACATGGTTATTTTTGATAATTTTTTCACTCGACTTAAATAAATTAAAATAGAAAAAAATATAAAGAAATATTTAAACAGAGATCCCAAACTTTTTAAAAATGTATCTCAAGATACTAAAACTTTATAATCTTAACACATAAGTTTCAAAAAAAAGAAAAAAAAAAAACAAGTAAATAAATAATAAAAAATATTCTTATTCTTCTCCCAATTTCCCTTCCCCCAACCCTCGCAACCGAAAACCAAGGAGAAGACCCCAGATTTTGCGACAACCAGAGAGATGTTTTCCGTAGTTCTAAGTCCAGCCTGGGGAGAGAAATCCCTCCCAATTGGTGACAATGCGGTGGTAATTGAAATATTACCTTGAAGGGGATGGTTCGAAGCGTTTCAACAGTCAAGTTCTTTGGCTGCTCCGATACTTGAAAAGGAGACGGGGAACTCTCCCCCGATTTGTCCTCCGATGTGAGAGTTAGATATTGAAAGGGAAAGAGTGACCGGAATTAAGTGAAAAACGAGAGTAGCAAATATATGATTTTTTGTCATTGTTTACCTGGTTCACCTTCTGAGGTATTTATAGGTGGGCGATTTCTCTCCACGTGCCAGGCGGTTTTCTCCAGACTGCTCGGCAGTTGTTGCCCACGTTCTGACGGTTATCGTCACGTAGTAGCGGTTTCAATAGTGCGCTAGTTTAGGGGTGGCAAAACGGCTCGTCGGCTCGGCTCGTAAAAGCTCGGCCCAGCTCGGACTCGGACTCGGGCTCGTCGAACCACGAACACGAGCTAGGGCCGAGCTGGAGAAAAAAAAACGAGCCGAGCTCGCTCGTCTCGTCAAAAAAACGAGCCGGCTTGTTGGGCTAGTGGAAATGAGCCCACGAGCCGGGCTCGTGGGCTCGTTGGGCTCGTGAACACGAGCCCACGAGCTGGCTCGCCGAGCTGGCTCGTGGGCACGAGCCCACGAGCCAGGACAAGCCACGAGTCGGCTCGGTTCGTGGCTCGTCCCCAACGGTCACGAAATCGTGACCGTTGGATGATCATCCAACGGTCACGATTTAGTAACCGTTGGCTTCTTTATTTATTTTTTATTTTTTTTGTTTTTTCCTTTCTTGATTTTCCTATAAATACCCTATTTCTAAACTCATTTTTTCACACCTCAATCTTTTATCTCTCATTCAATTACATACTCAATCTATTATAAATTCTCAAATCTCAATATTAGTGTTCTAAGTAATTAGTATCTAGTATCTTATTATCTAGATATTACGCTATAATTTTCTACTTCTACTAATTTTCTACATTTCTATTTTCTAATTTCTACGTTCTACTAAATCTTCATCTTCTCCTATTTTATTTCTCTATTATTCCAAATGGCATACAACCGAAGTGATGATGATTTCAGTGGTCTTAATGACATTCCAATTCCAGAAGACATTATTGATCAGTTTGGTGGTAGTACTGATCCAATTGATTTGGAAGATATTCATGACGATACCAATACACATGAAACTACCATTGGCTCTAGCACTAAACGAAAAGCCACCAAACAAAAGGCTAAATGTTGTGAGCATTTTGAGTTGGTGCCGACTGGTAAACTAGTGAACGGAGTCCCTGAGTTCAAAGCACAGTGTAAACACTGTCAGGAGAAGTTTGCTTGGCAGAAGGGGATTGGCACGACCCATCTAAACAGACACTTCAAAAAGTGTCAATACAAACATGGAGGTGTGGATACAAATCAGGCACATCTCCAGTTTGGATCTCTCGGGGCCGGGTCTAGTAGTCCTACTCTCAACAACTGGATATACTCACAAGAACGTATGCGACACGAAGGACTACCGGAATTGATAGCAAATGTCGAGTTTCCACTATGCTTGGTGGACAATCCTCATTGGACTACATTCATCCAAAAATATCTACAACCTAGGTACGTTAGTATTTCTAGAAATACACTTCGTAAAGATACTATTGTTAGATATAATACTAAAAAAGAAGCTATTATTAATGATATTAATAATTACAATGGTGTTGTATCTTTTACATCAGACTTATGGACAGGTTGTAACAAAAAAGGATACATGGTAGCAACTGCACACTACATTGATAATAATTGGTTAATGCATAAAAAAGTAATAGCATTTAAACAAATAGACTATCCTCATTATGGAAATAATATTTATCAAGTTTTATTAAGTGTGTTACATGAATTTAAATGTGATTCTAAAGCTCGTAGTTTTACATTTGATAATGCAGGCCCAAATAATATAGTAATTGAAAAATTAATGCAACATTGTAATCCACAATTTGATGGTATTTTATTTCATATTCGTTGTGTGTGCCATGTGTTTAATTTAATTGTACAAGATGGATTACAATTTATACGCCCACAATTAGAAAAAATTAGATTTGCTATTAATTATATTTCGGTTTCACCATCAAGAAAACAAGTTTTTGCTGCTTTATGTATAGAAAATGGGCTGCAATCAAAATATTTTGCAACTGATGTTGGCAATAGGTGGAATTCAACATATCTTATGCTTGAATCGTGTGAAGGTTATGAAGATTGCATTACTGTATATTATAATGGCCGACACTCACACGGCTCAGAATATGATTTAGAATTACATGATTGGGAAATATGTGGTCATGTTAGAAAATTTTTAAAAGTTTTTTACGACGCAACAAATGCATGTTCTGGTGTTTATTACCCAACTACTCCACTTGTTTTAAATCATTTCTATTATATTGCTAACAATTTTCATAAGTATAAGAATTTTGCTCTTTTTACTAGTATTATACATGTCATGGAAGCTAAATTTAGAAAATATTAGGAATAATTACCTATGTTATTTCCATTAGCATGTATCATGGATCCTCGACTTAACTTAGAGAGTACAAAAGTAACAATAATGGCAATTTCAGATAAATTAACTTTTGGAAATCCAGTCACGTGTTCTAATTTAGAACAAACTTTATGTTCTATGTATGAGATTTATGCTGAAAAGGCCGGTACAAACGTTGTACGACCCCCTAATCCAACATATACTTCGTCATCAACTGATGACATTGACTTATGGAGTTACGTTAGTACACATAGGACCACTCAAAGTCAACAATTAGTTGGTTCTTCTTCTAGTTCTTCCCTTCCCTATTCTAATGATACACCTGTAGAGTTAGGTAGGTATTTTGGACATGATGTGCTTAGTATGTTAGATGAAGAAGAGAGAAAAAATTTTGATATACTTAAATGGTGGAGACAACATCAACGTAGTTACCCAATTCTTTCCAAAATGGCACGTGATCTACTAACACCTCCGGTGTCAACTGTAGCATCGGAGGCTGCATTTAGTATAAGTGGTAGGGTTTTATCTGATATCAGGTCATGACTCAAAGTCGACATTTTAGAAAGTTTACTGTGTCTAAAGGATTGAGATGATGCCGAACTTCGAATTCAAGACAAAGTGGACAGAATAATGTCTGAAGAACTTGAAGATTTGAATATGGATTAATCATATTCGTAGAATCGTAGTAAGTATTATTTTGCATTAATATTTCTGTATTTGAAGAATTTTTCTTATTTTAATAAAAAATTGTACACGTAACATCTTGTTCGTGTACAATTTTAAAGTAGTCGGTCCCAAGCCCGGAAAAAGGAGGAGGGTTTTTAATTTTACATTTTTAATATAAACGATTTTCGATTATGTATTCTTTTTTATTTTCAAATTTAAAAAAATGTAAAACACAAAAAAATAGAAGTGGATTTTAAATCTTTAATTTTTAACATAAATGATTTTTTATTTCTACTTTCTTTTTTATTTTCAAATTTCTTTGTTATTTTCAAATTTAAAACAAAAACTTAATCAAATATGAGTATTTTAAAAAACATAATCAAGATGATTCAATAAAAATTTTAACATAAAGATAACTATTTAATCTTTAACATAAAGATAAAGATAAATAAATGATTCATTTTAAATATTTACATTTTGTTCTTTAATAAAATAAATAGAAATTAGAATATAATGATTTATTTTCAAATTTTAAACCAAAAAAAAAAATTAAAAAAACAGGGCCGAGCCGGCTCGTTCGGCCCATGAGCCGTGGGCCAAACCGAGCCAGCTCGGCTCGGCCCATTGCCATGGCTAGCGGCTAGTTGGCTTCGGGACGTGGGGCGGTTAGTTTATCATTCACATAACCGTTATGTGACATCAGCGAGTCGTCCATTGATGTTGTCGACTGACTGTCCTTCTCAGTGGCTGGTTGTCCACTAGTCCGATGTCATAATCAGTTGACTACCATTCGTTGTAATGATCGATCGACTGCTTGCTGCCTAAGGCAGTCAACTGACTGCCACTCACATAGAGCGATGTTGTCGACTGACTACCCTTCTCAGTGACTGGTGGTCCACTGGTCCGATGCCTTAATCAGTCGACTATCATTCGTTATAATGACCGGTCGACTGCCTGCCGCCTAGGGCAATCAACTGACTACCACTCACATAAAGCGCCTACTAAGTCTGGCACACTTTGACTCTAGTCTATTTCTAATATAGCATCATTAGCCCCTCTACCTCTTAAAGATTCTTGTCATTAAGATGTAGCGAAACTTTCTTCAAATCTTCGAATAATTTTGATTACTCGAATTTAAATTTTCTTTTTTTTTTTTTTTTCACTTGAGTCGAATGGATCTCACTTAAGCATCGACCGCCCATTTGTAATGGTCGGCCATCCTATTAGGAGTAGTCGGTCGATTGCTCATCTGGGAGCGGTCGTTGGCTACTTGCCTAGGAGCAGTCAACCGCTCGCCTAGGGGCAGTCGACTGCTCCCGGAGAGCAGTCAGTCGATTGCTTCCTTTGGCTGACCGTCATATTTGTGATAATGTTGAAATCGAGAGAAGCCCGGCTGGTAATATAGTTGCACTTGAGATTTTCAAAGCATGTAATCTTTGTTTTTTTTTGTTTTTATTTTTTTTATTTTATGATGTAGCCCCTAGCCCTTGAACGACTTCATTTTGTTCTTATATGATTATGTTTATGCTATCAAGTTGTGCAATAAGCAGAAATGATTATATGTTTTGAAGTGTTGAAATTATAATTTAAGTGCTTATATTATAAGTTGTTGGTGAATGTGTGGATAAAAAGTAGTTGTAAGTTGTGTGTCCCATGAAATGTGTGGATAAAAATTATGTTTGACCAGTTTGACCTGCTGAAATTATAATTTAAGCTTTGCCAAACATATGCTAAATTGTCATTTTTTCTAGCAACAATTTATCTTTTTAATTAGTCGATATTGTGACACAATCGACTACCGATGTGCGAAGTAATATGGTTGACAACCTATCGTATAATTTTGGGCAATCTAAATTATGTAAAGCGATTTGGAGATTTAACCAAATTTTGGTTTTATTGCTCATTGCTAAGCTTTTTGGGCGTTTTTTGTGTAGTAGATCACTTCGTAGTTACCACCTTAACTGCAAGGCGGTTTAGAGACTTAACCAAATTTTGGTTTTATTGTTCACCACCAAACTTTTTAGACACCTTTTTTTTTATATATATAGTAGACCACTTTGTAGTTACCATCTTAGCTGCAAGGAGATTTAGAGACTTAACCAAATTTTGGTTTAATTACTCACCACCAAACTTTTTAGGCACTTTTTTGTATAGTAGACCACTTTGTGGTACCACCTTAGCTGCAAGGCAATTTAGAGAATTAACCAAATTTTAGTTTTATTGTTCACCATCAAGCCTTTTGGGCACTTTTTTGTATAGTAGACCACTTTGTGGTTACCACCTTAGCTACAAGACAATTTAGAGACTTAACAAAATTTTGGTTTTATTGCTCACCACTAAGCTTTTTGGGCGCCTTTTTGTGGTTACCACCTTAGCTGCAAGGAGATTTAGAGACTTAACCAAATTTTAGTTTTATTGCTCACCACCAAACTTTTTGGGCGCCTTTTTGTATAGTAGACCACTTTGTGGTTACTGTCTAGCTGTAAAGAGATTTAGAAACTTAACCAAATTTTGGTTTTATTGCTCACCACCAAGTTTTTTGGGCGCTTTTTTGTATAGTTGACCACTTTGTGGTTACCACCTTAGCTGCAAGGCAATTTAGAGACTTAACCAAATTTTGGTTTTATTACTTACCACCAAGTTTTTTGGGCGCCTTTTTGTGGTTACCACCTTAGCTGCAATGAGATTTAGAGACTTAACCAAATTTTGGTTTTATTGCTCACCACCAAGCTTTTTGGGCGCCTTTTTGTATAATAGACCACTTTGTGGTACCACCTTAGCTGCAAGACAATTTAGAGACTTAACCAAATTTTAGTTTTATTGCTCACCATCAAGCCTTTTGGGCATTTTTTTGTATAGTAGACCACTTTGTGGTTACCACCTTAGCTGCAAGGCAATTTAGAGACTTAACCAAAATTTGATTTTATTGCTCAGCACCAAGCTTTTTGGGCTCCTTTTTGTGGTTACCACCTTAGCTGCAAGGAGATTTAGAGGTAGAGGGGCTAATGATGCTATACTAGAAATAGACTAGAGTCAAAGTGTGCCAGACTTAGTAGGCGCTCTATGTGAGTGGTAGTCAGTTGATTGGCCTAGGCGGCAGGCAGTCGACGGGTCATTATAACGAATGATAGTCGACTGATTAAGGCATCGGACCAATGGACCACCAGTCACTGAGAAGGGCAATCAGTCGACAACATCGCTCTATGTGAGTGGCAGTCAATTGACTGTCCTAGGCAGCAAGCAGTCGATCGGTCATTACAACGAATGGTAGTCAACTGATTATGACATCGGACTAGTGGACAACTAGCCACTGAGAAGGACAGTCAGTCGACAACATCAATGGACGACTCGCTGATGTCACATAACGGTTATGTGAATGATAAACTAACCACCCCGCGTCCCGAAGCCAACTAGCGCACTATTGAAACCGCTACTACGTGACGATAACCGTCAGAACGTGGGCAACAACTGCCGAGCAGTCTGGAAAAAACCGCCTGGCGCATGGAGAGAAATTGCCCACCTATAAATACCTCAGAAGGTGAACCAGGTAAACAATGACAAAAAATCATATATTTGCTACTCTCGTTTTTCACTTAATTCCGGTCACTCTTTTCCTTTCAATATCTAACTCTCACATCGGAAGACAAATCGAGGGAGAGTTCCCCGTCTCCTTTTCAGGTATCGGAGCAGCCAAAGAACTTGACTGTTGAAATGCTTCGAAATCTCCCCAAGTCAACTGAAATCAGTAAATACTCCATTGGTGGGTTTTGGAGAAGCTACTGTAGTCCCAGAAGGAACCGTAGAGTTACCAGTGACATTAGGGACTTATCCGACAAGCGTGGTTATTATGGCAAGCTTCTTGGTAGTCAAAGCTTCCATGTCTTACAATGCAACATATGGACAACCTATCTTGAATGCTGCTCGAGCAGTCGCTTCTACTTATCACCAGGTGTTAATATTTCCTACCAGTAGAGGGATTGGATGTATAAGGGGAGACCAGAACGCCTCCCGAAGGTGCTATGTTGAAAATTTTCAAATCAGAAATACTTCAGCGATTTTGATGTTGGACTTCGAGCCACCAATAAGAAGGATTGAACCACTGGATATGACCGAGAAAATCCAAGCGACGGATGGAAGAGAGTTTAACATTGGGACAGATTTACCACCAGAGCAAATGGCGGATTTGATAAAGTGTCTGATGGACAACATAGATGTATTCGCCTGGAATCCTAGTGATATTCCTGGGATCAGTTCGTCAGTCGCTCAGCACCGATTGGGTACCTTGCCAGAAGCCAAACCAGTTAATCAAAAGAAAAGAAACTTCGCTCCGGACAGACAAGCCGCCGCAAAAGAAGAGGTCAAAAAGTTGCTAAAGGCAGGCTTCATTCGAGAGGTTCAGTACCCTAAGTGGCCAGCAAATGTAGTCTTGGTAAAAAAGTCGAATGGAAAGTAGCGTATGTGTGTGGACTACACTGGGTTGAACAAGGCCTGTCCAAAAGATTCCTATCCACTACCCCGTATTGATCACCTGGTGGACACCACATCCGGCCACGAGCGACTCAGATTTCTTGACGCATTCTCAGGATATCATCAAATCTCTATGGCAAAATCGGATCAGGAAAAAACATCATTCATTACCGATTTCGGCACGTACTGCTACACAGCTATGCCATTCGAGCTGAAAAATGCGGGGGCGACTTACCAGAGGATGGTAAATAAAGTTTTTGGTAATTTGATAGGAAACATAATCGAAGCTATGTTGATGATATGGTAGTCAAAAGTGCTAAGACACGCGATCATGTATCTGACTCACAGCTAGTTGTTGGACAAATAACCGGTGATTTCGAAGCAAAAGATAGTAAAATGGCCGCGTATTTAATGAGGGTGAGAGATTTACAGAGAAAGTTCTCCAACTTCAAAATAACCAAAGTCCCAAGAAAAGATAATTCACGAGCAGACGCACTATCAAAGTTAGCGTCGGCAAATACGAGAAACCTGCCTAGCACAACAAGCGTACAAACAATGAAGCAGCCGAGCATACTGAATATGATAGAAATTGCAGACATTGAATTTGAAACAAGTTGGGTTGATCCGATAATGAATTATCTTATCAAAGACACATTGCCAGAAAACCCGATCGAAGCAAAGAGAATTAAGGTTAGAGTAGCCATGTTCACCATGATTGACGGACAGTTATATAAGCGGGGCTTTACTACGCCTTATTTGAAATGCTTGCGGCCCACCGAAGCCAAGGAAGTGTTGTTCGAAATACATGCTGGAATTTGCGGTAATCACCAGGGGGCCGCGACTCTTGCGTTCAAGGCCTTGCGGCAAGGATATTATTGGCCTACCATGAAAGAAGATGCTAGAGACTTGGTGAAAAAATGTGATGCTTGTCAACACTATGGAAACTTAATTCATGTACCCGCTGAGCAGCAGTGTGCTATTTTCGGAGTTTGTCCTTTTTTCCAATGGAGAATGGATATCCTGGGACCTTTTCCAATCACCAGGGGTCAAAGGAAATTCTTGCTAGTCTCCATTGACTACTTCACCAAATGGGTGGAAGCGGAGCCTTTGGCAACGATAACCACTGCTAAAATCCAAGGTTTTGTATGGAAAAGTATAATTTGCAGATTTGGGATACCGAGGGTGATCGTGACCGACAATGGCAGACAATTTGACAATCATAGTTTCAAAGCTTTTTGTGAAAGTTATAACATCAATCACCGTTTGACTTCGGTGGCGCACCCGCAATCAAATGGGCAGGCTGAAGTAATGAATCGGACAATACTTTGGGATCTAAAAACAAGACTAGATAAAGAAAAGAGATTATGGGCAGACGGCGCCAATGAAATATTACCTTGAAGGGGATGGTTCGAAGCGTTTCAACAGTCAAGTTCTTTGGCTGCTCCGATACCTGAAAAAGAGACGAGGAACTCTCTCCCGATTTGTCCTCCGATGTAATTTACCTGGTTCACCTTCTGAGGTATTTATAGGTGGGCGATTTCTCTCCACGCGCCAGGCGGTTTTCTCCAGACTGCTCGACAGTTGTTGCCCACGTTCTGACGGTTATCGTCGCGTAGTAGCGGTTTCAATAGTGCGCTAGTTGGCTTCGGTACGCGGGGCGGTTAGTTTATCATTCACATAACCGTTATGTGACATCAGTGAGTCGTCTATTGATGTTGTCGACTGACTGTCCTTCTCAGTGGCTGGTTGTCCACTAGTCCGATGTCATAATCAGTTGACTACCATTCGTTGTAATGACCGATCGACTGCTTGCTGCCTAGGACAGTCAACTGACTGCCACTCACATAGAGCGATGTTGTCGACTGACTGCCCTTCTTAGTGACTGGTGGTCCACTGGTCCGATGCCTTAATCAGTCGACTATCATTCGTTATAATGACCGGTCGACTGCCTGTCGCCTAGGGCAATCAACTTACTACCACTCACATAAAGCGCCTACTAAGTCTGGCACACTTTGACTTTAGTCTATTTCTAATATAGCATCATTAGCCCCTCTACCTCTTAAAGATTCTTGTCATTAAGAGGTAGCGAAACTTTCTTCAAATCTTCGAATAATTTTGATTACTCGAATTTAAATTTATTTTTTTTTCACTTGAGTCGAATGGATCTCACTTAAGTGTCGACCGCCCATTTGGAATGCTATACTAGAAATAGACTAGACTCAAATTGTGCCAGACTCAATATGCGCTCTGTGTGAGTGGCAGTCAAGTTGATTACCTTGGGCGGCAGGCAGTCAGGCTGTCTACCTTGGGCGGCAGGCAGTCGATCAGTATTATAACAAATAGTAGTCGACTGATTATGGCATCGAACTAGTGGACCGCCAACCACTGAGAAGGGCAGTCAGTTGACAACATCAATGGACGATTCGTTGATATTACATAACGGTTATGTGAATGATAAACTAACCGCCCCACGTCCCGAAGCCAATTAGCGCATTATCGGAACCGCTGCCACGTGATGATAACCGTCCGAACGTGGGCAACAACTGCCGAACAGTCTGGAGAAAACCGTCTGGTGCGTGGAGGGAAAGCGCCCACTTATAAATACCTCAGAAGGTAAACCAGGTAAAGGATGACAAAAAATCATAAATTTGCTATTATCGTATTTCACTCTATTCCGTCCACTCTTTTCCCCTCAATATCTAACTTTCACGCCAGAGGATAAATCGGGGGAGAGTTCCCCGCCTCCTTTTCAGGTATCGGAGCAACCAAAGAACGTGACTGTCGAAACACCTCGAACCATCCTCCACCAGGTATTATTTCATTGTTTACCAGGTTCACCTTCTGGGGTATTTATAGGTGGGCGATTTCCCTCCACGCGCCAGGCAGTTTCTCCAGACTGTTCGACAGTTGTTGCCCACGTTCTGACGGTTATCATCACGTGATAGCGGTTTCAATAGTGCGCTAGTTGGCTTCGGGACACGGGGCGGTTAGTTTATCATTCACATAACCGTTATGTGACATCAGCGAGTCGTCCATTGATATTGTCTACTGACTGCCCTTCTCAGTGGTTGGCGGTCCACTAGTTCGATGCCATAATCAGTCGACTACTATTTGTTATAATACTGATCGACTGCCTGCCGCCCAAGGTAGACAGCCTGACTGCCTGCCGCCCAAGGTAATCAACTTGACTGCCACTCACACAGAGCGCAGGAGCGGTCGACCGTCCCAAAGGAAGTAGCCGGTAGGTTTCTTCCAATGGGGCGGCCGACCACCCCAAATGGGCGGTCGACACCTCCACTCGATTCAGGCGAAAAATTTGAATAAGGTGAGGAATTTTCTTGACTAATAGATGAACTTATAACTCTAGGCATTCTCTAAAAAAGAAAGGTTAGGGAGGATTACCTTTGATTTGCTCAAGGAAAGTGAGAGACCTATGACATGGGAAAAGAGGAAAATGAAGTAAATGGTCTTTACACCTCTTTATATAGAGGTGATTTTTGGAGGGATTTTTGCCTCCAAAAAATTTTGAAATCCAATACGTGAATTCAATTCCAAATGCGATCAAAACTCGTTAAAACAACTGAAAAAAAAAAGAGAAAGAAAGATGAGAGATTAAAAAAAAAAACGAGTATTCAGATTCTTTCGAAGAGTGGAAGAAAATTTCGCTACCTCTTAATGACAAAAATCTTTAAGAGGTAGAGGGGCTAATGATGCTATACTAGAAATAGACTAGACTCAAATTGTGCCAGACTCAATACGCTCTCTGTGTGAGTGGCAGTCAAGTTGATTACCTTGGGCGGCAGGCAGTCAGGCTGTCTACCTTGGGTAGCAGGCAGTCGATCAGTGTTATAACAAATAGTAGTCGACTGGTTATGGCATCGAACTAGTGGACCGCCAACCACTGAGTAGACCTTTTTGTCTTTATTAAAATTGGTCAAATTAAAGTTAAGCAACTTCTAGTCAACTGATGGTCATCTCGAGCTACAGACTCCGATTCTGCCGTAGTTGCTGTAATTCGTGTTCCACTTCTAATTTGTCTACTCGTAATAGCTTTTATGTCAAATCCTTCCCACAGACGGCGCCAATGAAATATTACCTTGAAGGGGATGGTTCGAAGCGTTTCAACAGTCAAGTTCTTTGGCTACTCCGATACCTGAAAAGGAGACGGGGAACTCTCCCCCGATTTGTCCTTCGATGTGAGAGTTAGATATTGAAAGGGAAAGAGTGACCGGAATTAAGTGAAAAACGAGAGTAGCAAATATATGATTTTTTGTCATTGTTTACCTGGTTCATCTTTTGAGGTATTTATAGGTGGGCGATTTCTCTCCACGCGCTAGGCGGTTTTCTCCAGACTGCTCGGCAGTTGTTGCCCACGTTCTGACGGTTATCGTCACGTAGTAGCGGTTTCAATAGTGCGCTAGTTGGCTTCGGGACGCGGGGCGGTTAGTTTATCATTCACATAACCGTTATGTGACATCAGCGAGTCGTCCATTGATGTTGTCGACTGACTGTCCTTCTCAGTGGCTGGTTGTCCACTAGTCCGATGTCATAATCAGTTGACTACCATTCGTTGTAATGACCAATCGACTGCTTGCTGCCTAGGGCAGTCAGTTGACTGCCACTCACATAGAGCGATGTTGTCGACTGACTGTCCTTCTCAGTGACTGGTGGTCCACTGGTCCGACGCCTTAATCAGTCGACTATCATTCGTTATAATGACCAGTCGACTGCCTGCCGCCTAGGGCAATCAACTGACTACCACTCACATAAAGTGCTTACTAAGTATGGCACACTTTGACTCTAGTCTATTTCTAATATAGCATCAGTAATGTAAGAAATATTTTGCGGCTCTTTCCTTACCTATTGCTGTCAGCGATTTTGATCTCCTACTAAACCTCAGTAAAAAACTAGATTTGGATCTAATCGCTAGCTCCGAACTAAATAATCTGACGGTCCCATCTAGTTTGAGAGTTGTTGAAATTCATTGAAATTTTGTTGGAAGTTTTTGAAGCTGTAATTGGGTTCCCTGTATATGCTCATATAGCGCACCGGCCAAATATTCATCTTCTCCATCCTCTCAAATTATAGAAAAAGATTTAGTTAATGCAAAACTAAGATATATTTTATTTTAAATTATTTCTTCTTCGAGTCTATGGAATTAATTTGAAAAATGCACAATCAAAATTGTTAAATACACACATACTGGCAGCAGCGGAGGTGGAGCTTGGAATTAACTTGATGATGTTAGCATTTTTTAATGGTGGGACAGCTAAAGAAACACACAATTAACAGCAGATTTGGGTTCGTTTTGAGTCAATGAGGTTGTGGTGATTTCGTTGAACAAGAAAGATGGGATGAGTGGGAAAATGAGAAAAATAAGATTTTTTTTTTCTGTTTTTGATTATTTAAGTTGGAGGGCAAAATTGTCAGAAAAGACCGCACGAATTACTGGAATATTGGGATCATAAATGCGAATAAAATTGAATAAGAAAGAAATGGAAATAATTTTCGAAGGTTGAGGACCTCAATGTAACTTACTCTAATAAAAAAGGAATACAAAGCCTGAAATAAAAGCAATAGATTTTTTTTTTCTGTTTTTGATTGTTTAAGTTGGAGGATAAAATTGTCAGAAAAGACCTCACGAATTACTGGAATATTGGGATCATAGATGCGAATAAAATTGAATAAGAAAGAAATTGAAATAATTTTCAAAGGTTGAGGACCTCAATGTAACTTACTCTAATAAAAAAGGAATACAAAGCCTGAAATAAGAGCAATAATAATCAATTCTATCATTGTACTTATGTAGTCTGTACACATATTTTGAGAAATTTGTACTAATATTTTAATTCCAATTGTAGTACAATATAATGTATGTGGATTTTCCAACAAGGGAGTACACAAGTGTACTACTATGTATCCACAAAGTACATACATGCAAAACAAACAGTTATACTATAAAATGGATAGCATGAATGACCTGTATCATCAATTAAAAATTCAAATTATCTTGAACCATAAAGAAAGAGTAAAAACTGATAATATGTAGCAGTAAATATTGCTTGTTCACTAATTGATCAACGTACAACGAGCGATAAAAATTGTGAAAAAATTATTAGAGATATAGAAGTGTAAAAATGTGTCGTTTCGAGCTGTGATGTAAAGTATTTTTAACATATTCATAATCATCAATCTCAATACAAATACTCTTGGCATAAGCATAACAAGTATAATGATGTCTAATCCCACAGCGTAGAATGTAGGAGGTCTGTCTTCTACAATACCAGATAGCTCAGTGAAAGCATTACATGCATTTAAGAAAGTATAGAGAGATGCATAACAGCAGAGGCATGTCAAAAGGCAGTTTATTCAGTATATGGATTTTATCAGTTAAATTGACAAGGAAAGCTTTCTTTAGTATACATAAGTATACAATGCTCACAATTACAAGTTCCAAATCGAAAAAATCAGATTGCAAAGAAGATTCTTCTCATGATGTCAGTTTTAGCACCAAAAATTCATTCATGGCCAATAGATACTTTATCTTTAATCTTCCCAAAAAAAAGAAGAAGACTGGATAATATGCAAAGCAAGACAACCGGAGAAATTCAAGAAAATGACAGTGTGAGTAGACTACAATATACAAACAAAAAACGGTAGAATACTAGCAAAGTCGATGAAGAAACATTATGACATGATGGTAATGATGAGAGTATATTGGTTTTACCAATCAACCCCATTTAGTAAGAGAAGAATTGACAACAATGTCCACATTTTTCTCTATAAATTGTTGTGGATAGAAGGTGTGGATTAAGAGGTTCCATATACAAAAATACAGGGTTCCAAAACATCAATGAACATATGGTACATATGAATGACAGTACCTTTTAAGGGAAAAGCTTACTACGTTGCAGGACACCCACCACTGTGACTCCAAAATATATAAAAAAGAAATGCCATTTCTTCACTCAGAATCCTGTGCATCAGAGGTCGCCACAAAATCTTGTAGCTCCGGCAAAAGTGAATACAGCCCATACAGATGAAAAAATGGCAATTTCCTGCACCGATTAGCTTGTTGATAGCTTGTTGAAGAATTGAAACGAAATAAGATGCATGCTGCACAACAGAACTAAGAAGTGCAACTCCCCATTAACGACGAGGGAGATCTTTCTATCCACATCCAACAAGTTTAATGATCTATAGGATTTGCAGAAGTAACGATTGATGAAAATGATTAAATGATTAACTACAAAGAACGGAAGCATTAGCTACAATATGTCCGGACAGACAAAAACTAGTGCAAAAATGAATTCAAACATCATACCACATCATCAAAATTGACATGCCAAAATTAGCCTCGTAGAGAAAATCAAACTGCACAACACACTAAAAGGTAAAAACTAACATGCCAGCATTAACCTCATGTCATAATACTCCACTGTTGCACTTATAAATTATAGACATTACCCTGGCAAACCCACGTAAAAAATGATAATATGAGAAGATTGTAAGGCAGTGAACAAACCACGCATATTGGGAATTAAATAATTAGGTAAAAAAATGAATAAAAAACTCAGTTTAAATCAATAAGAACAAAAAGCTAGGTAATGCACCCACTTTATCATTTCTCCAGATGACCTGTCATCTCCAAACACAACAATTTATAATACTAAATACAACTAGCTCTTAACCACCAGAGGTGCTCAAATAAATACAGGCACATCAATCTAGACAATTCCAATTTTCGTGGGTAAAGTAAACTCTAAATTTACATTCTAACAGTACATGAAATCAGCTAAGGCCAGCTAATGAAAACATTCCCATAGCAGAGCCCACCCTGAATGAGAGAAATATCAAATATATGGCAAGTAAGCCTGCTCCAAGCATCCTGCTAGGTCGCATATTATTTCTGGGTAAAACAATGAGCGCCCAAATAATTCCTGAAATGAGAAATCCCAAGGTGTAGTACAAGCTTGTATCTCGTGGGAGCACAAAGGGAACAGGTTTCTCAGACCAGGCTCCCAGCAGCATTGAGATGCCCAATCCAATAAGTGTGTTGAACATGGGACCTGCATAGCATCCAGACATTGCAATCTGCACGCCATCCCCACCATTCATCGACAAAGCAATGTTCGAAACCAAATCACCCATGGAGTTGCCCCAAGCCAATACAGTTAACCCAAGGATGGAAGGGTTGACACCTAGAAACACACCTAATCCCACAAGTAGAGCAACAAGCTCATTTGCAATCATGTAAAACCAAACGATACTCATCACAAATCCTCCTAAAACCCATGGAAGCAAGAATTTCCGAGGTGGATGATCTGGCCTTGTGTGCTTATAAGTAAGGACACAAAGGGTGCATCCAACTGAGACACCGATGAAATACGCAACTATTCTGCTTTGAGAACTCACATTGACTTGTGAGCTCCACAGACAAGCAAGAAGAATTGGAGCCAATAGAGCACTGCCCATAGCATATGACTTTGACCAAGTTTCCTCCTCCACTAAGGGAATCGTGAGCCGCCTTGGTACAGTCAGAGGCAACTCCAGAAGGGAAAATAGCTTTGAACAGGAGAATGATGGCCGTTCAATTTCTATGTCTTCATCATTCCATCCCCACAAAGACTTGTCACCATCAGGGATCTTCAGCACCTGGTTTGAATAAATTGCCACATTAGAAGCCCACATCCACTGAGGTAAGGAACTATGCGAATGGGCTCCAACACTTTCAGTCTCAATGTCAAGCAACGAGCTGTACATGGATTCGTCCTCTTGAGTTCCATGAGAAAACAAACTTCCTCTTACAGGAAGCAAAGGAGTAACAGCATCCAGTTTCAACCTCTGCACTTGTTCCCTCAAAATCTCATTGGCAGCCACTGCAAAGGCATACAGAACATAAATCGCTACAAATGCAATGGCAGCGCCAACCGTCACTTCACCGACAATCAAGATCCAAAACAGAGCGACAAGGGCGAGCATAAAAAATACAATATCCCTAATAAAGCACTTCTTGTCAATCTGAATGTCCTGATCTGCTATACAAAGGGAAACAGCCCCAACAACAATGCAAGTAACAAACACTGCCCCTCCTAATACACTATTAAGGCCCACCTCTCCCGTGCCAGTACCTATAAAAGAAGCAATACTCGCAAACACGTCTGGAGCACCGTTTCCAAGTGGAAGCAGAGTTACACCGGCAACAGTAGGAGAGAGCTTCAGAAGAGTCGAAAGCTTCTCCAAAGAACAACAAAAGTAATCGGCCGCAGTGTTACCTAAAAGATAGAACAATGCAGCAAGCCAAGCCCCCAACACCAGAAATGACCATGCGCTCCCACCACAAACACAATAATAAAACTTCAAGTAATTAAAAAACCCACCTGACGTGCACTGCGGATGAGATATCAGGAACTCACAGCTACTACCATATCCATTGTGATCAGACAATCCCACACAAAATTCAGGCTTCTTTACATCCAAACTATTAGGATCTGAGCCATTTACAGTGGAGGAATTTGCAATTAATTCAACCATTTCTCTACGAATCACAAATTGGCTCCCCAAACCGGAATAAAAACCCCTACCCGAGTTCCATTTAGGATTAGATACTGAATACGATTGCTTTAAAAGTGGGTTTCTCACAATATCATCGCGATTGTAAAAAAAGAAAATTAAAACTAGGGCACATAACCCATTGAAAATCCCGCGAAGCTGGGGACTTCTGTTACTATAAAATCTATTTAACTGCCTCATTTTTCCCGATAATTCACCTGAATATCTCTTGTAGCAATATCATTAACAGCAAACAAATGTTCAAACCTAATCCGAAATCAAGCCAATCAGAATCTAGTCAAAGGTTTCAATTCACGTGCAGAGAAACCCTAGTTATGAAAAATGAAAATTCTTCCAGAATCGTACTAACCTCAATTTTGGCACGAATATAATGAGAAATGAGAGATTAGGGTTCACAAATGGTACCGAAAACCCAGAATAATTGAAAATTGAATCATAGGTTGACTATAATTTTGTTGTGATGCTTTTCTTGATAAGCTTCTTTCTTCTTCAACAATTACCCCCTTTGACCCTTTGCAGGAATTTTTTCTATTTTTATCCTCTTTATATTTTGTGCTGGAAATTAAGGGATAGCAAATTAAGGTTTTATCGTTTGGTCTCTGTGTAAAGTGTCCCTTTGAATTTTCGTATCTGAATCCCCAAATATATGTTTTTTTTTTTTTTCAAGAAAATATCGCTTCTGTCCATATCCATAAACAATTGTTATTAACTTTATCAAAAGAGTTAATCAACACAAATAAATCTAAACGATATAGATAATTTGTACAAAAAAAATAAACGATAATAATATATTGCACATATAAAAGTTTAAAACCAGATTTTAGATCTTTTTCTTCCAACAATTATAAACGTCTACACAAATAGATAAAATCACATACATTGTAATATTACACTTAAATATAGTTAATAAATTACAAGAAATTAACACATCCAAACTAATGTATGCCGCCATATGCGCATTATTGCATAGCATATTTTGCAAATGATAGAGACAAAGTGTGTCACAATTGAGATTGTACCTGATTTGCTTAGATCCATGAATGTGTATAGAGAACAATTATTGAATTTGAAGAAAGAGAAGAAGTTGTTCAATTTTAGAACATGATATTTAGCTTTTGTATGTGGGTTGGTTGTAATGTGGCTTATTGAAGTGTTTGAACGTGTCATGTTCTTGTAATGTATATGAGTTTCATTTACTATGTTTAAATGCAATATTACAATATATGTGATTTTATCTGTTTGTATTGAATTTTATAGTTGTTGGGAGACAAATACTCAAAATCTTAATTTAAATGTTTGTGTTTGAAAAACGTCATTATCATTTACTGTTTTTTGCACAAATTATCCTTACCATTTAAATTTATTTGCAGTAATTAACCATTTTGATAATTTTTAACGGCAAATGTTGACAGATATGAACGACAGTGACATTTTCTGCAAAAAAAAAAAACGTTTATTTAGGGGTCCAGATGCAAAAATCAAAACAATAGAAATACTTTGCACAATGAGAACAAATATTAAAGATGAAATGTGTTAATTACACATAAATTAACTCGAATATCTTAATAAACTAATAATAATACATTGACAAGTTAACTTAGTAATTTAGATTTCATTGTGGATGAGTAATTTATGCACAAAAATATTATAGTCGTAACGAAGGGAAAAAATTAGGAGTATCAAATGGCTCGGTTCGGTTGAGGCTAGTCCTGTGCCTTATATCTTGGGCCGACCTATCACGACCGTGTTAAATAGTGTTACCACACATTGCCCATAATATATTGTTATTTATTATTATTATTTGTATTTATTTTTGAAATTTTTTTATAAGAAAGTTATATAGTCGATTCAATTTGGTATTGATGAAGCCTTTGTGTCACTATTGACACTCAAGCCATACTTAGAGATGACAATTGGGCTGAGCTGTATGTGATCCGACGACTCGATATATTATGAGCTCGAGTCGACCTGTTGGACCGATTTGTGGATTGGTCCACGAGCCGACTTGTATAAAGGCTCGTATAAAGGTTCGTAATTTTTTAAAACCCCAACAAAATACTTCTTTTAAAAATATATATTTAACGAGCCGAGCTAGTGAGTTGTCTCGACTCAGCTCATGAGGCCCCACGAGCCACGAATCAATCCGGACTCAACTTTTAGAGACCGCTCGGCTTGCCCTTATAAAGATCGAGCTCGGCCCGTCTCGTAGGCCAAGCTCGGTCCTTATTGGCATGGGTCGAGGTGGCCCAAACCAGTCCATTGCATAGACAGACTACAAAAATTATTAATATAATAGTACGTTAGAAATTGTATTTCGTACTACGATTACTAAACAAAGTACAATATTTATACTCGTGTTGAGTATAACTGCGGTATAACTACAAAGTACAATGCAAAAAAACTTTGCATGACTTTTTTTTGGTGTGATACACCATTTAGCATGAAATTATTTTGAGTAAAAGTGTAAAATAGATGGGTACCACTTCCAAACCCAATCACTCATACATCGAGTTTGTGTCGCATTCGTGCATTGTCGATAGGGTTCATGAGCATTCTTGCAATGAGTCAAATCGAAAATGTAGAGAAAGTTAATAAAACAAAATATATTTAACAATTTTGAAATTTGACGAAATCATAATATATCTTGGATCAAATTTATTACTTAAACAGATAATTTGGACATTACAAAACTTTACAAGAGTATAGAATTTCTCTCGTTTACTTTGCTTTGCTTACCGAAACGATACATTTGTATTTTATAGACAATTTTAAAAAAAAAAATTCTCAAACTTGATGACTTGTCACAATAATTATATTGCTTCTGAAAATTTTTCCTCCATTATTCTTGAATTTGTGTCTTTGAGGTGAATTATTTCATTGATACTATAATGCTGTATTATTGAAAGTCTTGTCCATTTTTTTTTAAATAGAAAATGCAGTGATAGTGAATAAAACAAAATATATTAAACAATTTTGAAATTTGACAAAATGTAACATATCTTCGATCAAATTTCCTTTAAATGGTACAAATACATTATAGTATCAATTTATTGTAATAGGAAAATTACTTTCTTTAGGCCCATTTTTATTTTCTTCAATGAAGTGCTTTAATAAAATAAAATAATCACGACCGTAGAAAATTTTTTCTACTACAAAAATAAAAGAGATAATTGCATTAAAGGTCCCCAACCTTTCAAAATCGTTGGGGATATGATATGCCCCTAACCTAAAAAAATAGCACAACACATCTCCAACGTATGAAAATCTTGGCATGGTAGGTCATTTATGACAAAATTGCCCTTCCCTTTAAATAAACAAAAAAATAAAAAACAAGAAACATAATTGAAAACTAACTAAATGTACCCAAAAAATAAAAAGTAAGAAATCTACCCTCAAAAAATAAAAATTAAGAAAGAGGTCATCTTCTCCAAAAACCCAAAATCCAAAAAAATAAAAAAATAAAATCCAACTTATACTATGAAAACAATCTCTCTCTCCATCTTTTCCTCAAATGGCCACAGCAGCTCCTTCTCGCACCGGAAAAAGCTCATTCGTCACAAAATCACAGCCACGATTCTCACTCTCTCCATAGTCATTCACTTCGCCATTACTTTTCAATATATCGAAACTGAAGAAAAGATTCGAACATGAATCCTCGTTGTCGCGTTGGAGCTTCTACATTGACAATAGAGGAATTAGAACTGCCGGAATTCTCCATTTGTCCTCCGCCCAGTTTGATTTGCTCATCCAAAACTATTTCATAGTATAAGTTGGATTTTTCTCCAATTTCTTGATCGAAAGTCCTGTAATGGCAGATTTAAGTCCCGTCAAGGGGTTGGAATCATCACCATCCGCCGTGTCACCTCCTCATCCGCTGCTGGCACAGTCATTATCCCTTGTCCAACCTTCCACCAAGAAAAAATGCAAAGCCGTCAAAGTATTCCTACTTTTTCGATCAGTTTTTCGGTCATTCCCCATCATGACGCCGGCTGCTTGTAAGTTCCCTTCTCTTCTCGGCGGAAACTTGCCCGACACCCTTTCCGCCGTTGACAATCGTATCACCGGTAAGCTCTTTGGATACCGGAAAGGCCACGTGAGCCTCTCCATACAGGAAACCTCCGGGACCTGCTGGCGTTGGTGGTGGAGCTGTCAATGCTAACCATTTGAGGAAAAGATGGAGAGAGAGATTGTTTTCATAGCATAAGTTGGGATTTTTTTTTTTTTTTGGATTTTGGGTTTTTGGAAAAGATGACCTCTTTCTTAATTTTTATTTTTTTGGGTTACTTTTTATTTTTTTTGAGTACATTTAGTTAGTTTTCAATTATGTTTCTTGTTTTTTATTTTTTTGTTTATTTAAAAGGAATGGCAATTTTGTCATAAAGGACCTAACATGCCAATATTTTCATATGTTGGGATGTGTGGTGCTATTTTTTTAGGTTAGGGGCATATTTCCAACGATTTTGAAAGATTGGAGACCTTTGATGCAATTATCCTAAAATAAAAAAGAACGTCTGTCACGATGGTACTACGTCTTCAATTTTATCTTTCCCAAAATTTACTTTTTAATCATCTTTTTCAACAAATCATCTCTAAAATCTACTCATTTTTTCAATTCATCCTTTTCGATCGATCATCTCAATCCATCGATTATCTCCAAAATCTAATCATTGTGTTAATTTATTATCACGGATTATGGATGGCAACGGGGCGGGTCGGGGCAGGGGCAGCCTTCCCCGTCCCTGCCCCGTGGGGGATTTTTGACCCCCATACCCGCCCCGTTCCCCGTTTAAATCGGGGCGGGGTGGCTTACCCGCCCCGTTTGCTTATTTTTTTTAATTTTTTTTTTGTAACCATTATTTTCAAAATTAAAAATATTAAAAAAAAAAAAGTATTTCGGAGTGGGGCTACTCCGCTCCGAACCCGCCCTGGGGCAATTTTCTCCGCTCCGTACCCGCCCCGAATACCCGATTGTCCGGGGCGGGGGACGGGGCGCGGGTAAATTGCCATCCCTATCACGGATTCCAACACTACACTACTAAAAACAAAAATATTGCTTGGAAAAAAAAAAATTGTTGGAAAAGACTAAAGAGTACCATTTCGCCATCTTCACCCAGGAATTCTCAGTTCACACGACTCTCTCTCTCATTGCCATCGTTATCAATATCAACATTTATACACACAGTTCACTGTAAGTATCTTGAACGCATTCTCTATGTCTGAATCCAGTACTACTTCTCCTTCATATGGTACAATCAACTCATCACTATTCAATTTTCATATATATGTTTTGCATTACTAATTTGATGTCTGAAATTGGATTATTGAAGTGGCCTGGTTGTGATTTGATGTAGGAATGACTTCTACGAAGAGGGAATATGACTTCCTTAAGGAGATCGGGCTCGGTTCGCGAAACCTTGGTTGTTATATCAACGGCGTATGGCAGGGTAATGGTCCCATGGTTTCCTCTGTGAATCCGGCCAACAATCAGGTTTGATTGTTGAATTCAATTTTAGCAATTTTTTTTTTACTGTTTTAAGAAGCTGAGATTGAGGTGATAAAGGCGATCGAATTTTCCTTTAAGCACGTGCGGTGCATAATGAGAATTATTTGAATGGCGTAAAAATCTTAAATTCGATTGACGTGAACAGAGAGTCATCTTGCTAATAACTTTGATGCTGTGTAAATCCTATTCCGATGAAAAGTTTTTTGACACTTTTAGCTTCTTTTGACTTCTGGACTGCTTTGTAGACAATTTCTGAAGTGGCCGAAGCATCTATTCAAGACTATGAGGAAGGCATGCAGGCTTGTGCTGAGGCTGCAAAGATATGGATGCAGGTATATATACTTTTCGAAATTAACAGTGATGCTCTCTGATTGAAGGTCTGTTTGCATTACTTGTTTTATATTAATATTCTAATTGGAGAAATGGAATCATCTTTAGATGGTGCTTCCTTCTTTTGTGTAAAACATGCCACACCACTGAACTTTTGTTTCCTTACTTGGAATTGTTATTGCCTCTACAACACTCGTTGACTGTTCATCTTGTCTCAGATTCCTGCGCCAAAGAGAGGTGAGATTGTTAGGCAGATTGGTGATGCTCTGAGAGCCAAACTCCATCACCTTGGTCGGCTGGTTTCTCTTGAAATGGGAAAAATACTAGCTGAAGGAATTGGGGAAGTTCAGGTACATGATCATACTTGCCACATGGCTTACGTAGGAGCATATTTTGTATTTCTAAAATTATTTCGAAGATTCAGTATAGAAAATGGAGACAGAAAACAAAAGCAAGTTAAATTTTTTAGGTGTGTAGTACGAATTCCTTTAGAATAATATAGCAGCATCTATATTAGCATCAGTTCTGAATTCTGATTTTTGTAGTGATTGGTTATCAGTCTGATACAAATTCGTTCTATAACCATGACCAATAGTTGATAACAAAACAACTAAATGGATATACTAGTTTTGAGAATTGCATGTTGAGTGGTATGCAGCTGTAAAGACTGAAAAGGAGAAGGTTAAAAAATTTACTGCCATGTCAGGACGGTTTGCAGCTTATCAATGAGTAGAAATTTCCCATTAGTTCTGTCTTTCTCATCCTATCTGCCACCCCTGTATAAGTCTTATCACCATCATACGTTAGGCAGAACAAAGAAGTAAAGATTGACTAGATAGAAGAGGAGAAATGTCCCTCTTTGGGTGCTAAAAATCCGTACAAAATGCAAAGTACATTTTTGGCTGAAAACTTTGTTTTTTCATTTGGAAATTCTCATGTTATGGGAAGTGCCGTTTTTTCAATTGATATACATGCGGCTCAGACTTAAGTTTTTAGATCAGCAAAGGTCTTAGGTTCAAGACTCTCTCCCACCCATTTAATTGATAGTCTTGTGACCCTCTCTAACAGCTTAAGCTTTTAGATCAAGCGGTTCAACATTTCATTTGTTATAAATGGACTCACAAATAATGCATTCGTCACAACTATTACCATTCTACACGGCTTTTGTTTTAGATTGACTAATATTTTCTTAATTGTAGAATTTATATGCTGTTCCACCATCTTATACATCATAAAATTTGGCCAAAGCACATTGCATTAAGTTTGCAATTAGGATGCAGAATGTTTTGGACTGTAAATTTTGTTTTTTCTAGTATTACCCATACTTTATTGGTATCTAATCAATCAAATTATTAAAACTGACATTTTGGAATATGTGAAGATCACATTTATATTTGAAAGCTGATCTTGAAAGATGACGTGGTATCGCCCGTACCGGTGGGGTTCCACTTCTTTCTTTTTTTTTTTTTCTTTTAAATGTTCCACTATGCCCTTTTTTTCCCCTCACATGTGAATCAGAAAATTAACTAATTTGTAGGTCCATGGTTTGAAGTTTCGTTTCCATGGTGAGTTATTGAAGAACACGAAATGGGTACTTTACAGAAGGTTTTCGAAAAGTTTCAGAGATGCAGTGGAAAGCTTGTAAATTTAAAAACTAAAATAATTAATTGCTGCTAAAAGAATGGTTCAGTCTCAGCGTATTGAAAATAAATTATGTTTCTCTAGTGTTGATGGTCTTATAAGGAAACAGTCTAAATAAAAACATTTTTATGAAAAATATTATAAATACAAATTTATTATTTCTTTTCCATATCTTCTCAAAGGGAGGTGTTATGGAAGTCTTGACAGAAACATGTCGAAACTGTGTACCACGGTTAGTTCATTCATAGAAAACTAACTGTTGTGTGTTTGTTTCAGGAAATAATTGATATGTGTGACTTTGCTGTGGGATTGAGCCGTCAGCTAAATGGATCAGTCATACCTTCTGAACGTAAGTTAATCACTGACACTTTGTTTCTGCATTTAACAGTAAAGTTTGCTACCTTTTTTGTTTGTTGTTGTAGAATATAGATAGCCAGCTCTTCTTTGTCAAGTACGGCCCCAGTTGTGCTAATTTTCTTCAGCAGTTTAAATATTTGATTCTATTCCATAAATGACGAAATACGTGTAATCATTTTTATGAGTAGAACTATTCACTTCTAGTAACTCTGGTTATTTTATCAACAGGTCCAAATCATATGATGTTGGAGGTATGTTAGATGGTACTTTGAATTTTGAGATCCCAATTTTCCACCTATTATATGGAACCACTCTATATCTTGATACATACTCATTGAACAGATGTGGAATCCTCTAGGAATAGTAGGTGTGATCACGGCTTTCAATTTCCCTTGCGCTGTTCTAGGTATGAAAATACAGCAAACTTGATTGGTTTATTTACTTTTGCTGGGCCAAGCCTTGTTCTTTTTCCACATCATATTTTAATATGTAATGAATCTCTGTAAGTCTTCTCATGGTGTTTCAAGTGTTAAAACTATCACTATGTGTATATATAGGATGGAATGCATGCATTGCGCTAGTCTGTGGAAATTGTGTGGTCTGGTGAGTTATTTTCCGTACATTTTCTACAGTCTCATTTTGGTAAGTGAATGTTGAACATGATTCCAAACTCTTCCCATAATGGAGCACTGAATTTCACAAAAGCAATATTTTCTTGTGAATATATTGGCATACACCTCCATTTTTAATTTTATTAGAAATGGCTGTTTTCCTCTATTTGCTTGGACATTCCTGATTATTAATTTTGGTGACTTCTTTGTAACCTTTTCTAACAGATAAGAATCTAGGAATAAAGAAAAATGAAACAAACCAAAAATTGGATAAAAACTGGGAAATATCATCTTCATGATGTATAATTATCATTGTCTACTTACTACTCTAACCACCAATCTCACTCCACTACATGCTGACATGATTAAAGCTTTTAGCTTATCTGTGAGTCAGAAAGTTGCTCCTTAGTGTTCTTATGTTGCTATAATTTCAGGAAGGGTGCTCCAACCACACCTTTAATTACCATAGCCATGACAAAGATTGTTGCTGGGGTTTTAGAGAAGAACAATTTACCCGGTGCAATACTCACAACATTTTGTGGCGGTGCTGAAATTGGTCAAGCTATGGCAAAAGATACTCGCATTTCTCTAGTTTCATTCACTGGAAGTTCAAAGGTACTGTTTTCTGGTGCTTGTTTAGTAAAATTGTTACTTGCTGTGGAGGATAAAAAGTGTAATCTTTTAATAACAAAATCCGAGCACGAGCACTTTGGTGGTTGATACACAGTGTCAGTGTCACAGTCTACTAGGTTTATTAAAGCCTCTAATGTCTTTACCTCTTTTCTCACTTCCTTTGCTTTTAAATTCCATTAGATTGCCTACTTTTTTCCTAACACTTTCCTCTATACCTTTCTTTCGATACTTGATACATACATCTTTAGAGGATGGCCATTCTTTTTCTTCTGTGATGGAACATGGAACAAATATTATTAATGAAGTATAGAAATGATAAAGAACCCCCCATCCCTCTCTCCCCTGCTGGGCCATTGTAATACGTATAATATTCATGTCATACTTCAAAACTGAAAATGATCAAAACATGTTTAATTGAAATACTGAATAAATTCTGTTGCTGTTCTGCAATTATCTGTGTCTCTATAACTATAGTCTGATTGATTCATTACTTCTTTTGTTTTGTTGGTATTAATTTCTATGTTTGGGAATATACATTTATTTAGTTGCAAAACAAATGTTTGCTCGTCAGTCAAGTTATATTTAACTAGACAGAGTTCAGTTGACTTCCTTTGCAAGTGCACTCGTACATCTGTCTATTTACTGTTCCAGGAAGGTGGATGGAATCAGCTAGAATCTCATTTTTTGGAAGTTGGAAAATATTTGACATAATTACCGCAAAATATAAAGATTTCAATATTGTAATTAAGTAATGTATACTAGTAATCTATAGAATTGCGTTCAATACAAATATTGCCATGCTTCAGGTTCTTATAACTCACACGCAAAAGAAAATTTTGAGTTCACGGTAGAGAGAAATTCTCCCAAGGAAAACATGTCCAAGATCTTCTTATGTCAACCAGTTCCTTCCTACATTTGCAACTGGGAGAAGAGTAGCTGCTATCTGTTACTTTATCTGATGGTGTCCTATCACATTTCCTCATTTGTTTAATGTCTGCCCATCGCAGGTGGGTCTACTGGTTCAACAAATGGTAAATCAAAGATTTGGAAAATGCCTGCTTGAATTGAGTGGAAATAATGCCATAATTGTCATGGATGATGCTGACACTGAACTTGCCGTTCGCTCGGTTTTGTTTGCCGCTGTGGGTACAGCTGGTCAGAGATGTACAACCTGCCGCAGACTGGTAATGTGAAATATTTGACATTATCTTGTGCATTTTTAGTAGTAGAAACGTAGGTCTTCAAATCTAACAACTCTTTTTCATCTTGTTGTTCTGGAAATGAAGCTTCTTCATGAGAGTATTTATCACAAAGTGCTTGACCGATTACTTGATGTATACAAACAAGTCAAGATAGGAAATCCTTTGGAGAAAGGTACGTTACTTGGGCCACTGCATACTCGTGCTTCAAGGGAAAATTTTGAGAAGGGAATACAGAAAATCAAATCTCAGGTTTGTGCTGTTGCTTGGCCAGTGTTTCACCAAATCATTTTCAGTTTGACATACATCTGTAACCCTGGATCTGCAATCAAGGGTGATGTTTTGCTGGCTAGTGTTTCTGCTTCTTTTGTTCTTTGACTCAGTGATTGAGAAGGAAAGGACGATTCCTGTTGGACATTATTTATTAGCAGAAAATACAAACATTTGCACAAAAATATAACCATTTCTTAATCATCCTCACAACAGTGTTTTTGCACTCCTTTTCTTGGGTTTGTTTTTTAACCTATCGTAGAAGCACAATTTTTTTATTATTCATGCTCTTCCAGTTGCACAAGAATCACTTGAAATCACAAGTTTGTGAAGTTTGTCTGAGTGAGCTCCGAAGAGTAATAACCAATATGCTTTGTCCATTTCTTTTTTTAAACAAGTTTTGGTGTATGTGTGATGCCCATGTATATTAATGATGCTGGGAACTGTTACTTTTACTATTCATTTGCAATTGGTAATAGTAATAATTAATAACTGCTATGCAGTTGATGATTAGTGCAGACTATCAAAAGAATTACATTTAGATCTCCAGTGGTCATATGAACTTCAAAATATAAAATAAACTTGAATTTTAATTATTAAAAGACTACACTGAAGTGAGAATGCTGTACACAAAATATAATGCTAATTCATTTCTAGAAGAAAAATATACCAATCCTTTCCTAAAGTAGTATAAAGATGTCTCCAATGATTGCCTCATAAATGAAGTCACACAAAAGCAGTGAAACTGTTTTCCTTTAGCCTTCTATTGTGTACACGACTTTTACAAATATTGCCTACTAATGTGTTCCAGGGAGGAAAGATACTCACAGGTGGCAATGTTATAGAGTCCGAAGGAAATTTTGTGCAACCAACCATAGTTGAAATTTCCTCAAATGCTGATGTTGTTAAGGAAGAATTGTTTGGTCCAGTTCTTTATGTTATGAAGTTTCAGGTAGCCTCTAGTTTTCAATTCAGAGTTGTCGTCTGAGTTTTCCAATTATGAACTCTTCCTGAAGTTCCAGCGCCCAATAATTTTTGCAGAGTCTGAAGGAAGCAATTGAAATAAACAACTCTGTACCTCAAGGTTTAAGCAGTTCTATCTTCACCCACAAGCCTGAAATTATATTCAAATGGATTGGGTAAGATGTTAAACCAAGTTTATGGACATTCTCTTTTTTATTTGTTTCTTTTGTAAGAACCAAACAGAGTGACAAATACTAGAGTCGAGAAAAGTGATATTTGTTATTGAGCTTTGTGCTCACGATTTTATTTCTGATTACATGCACTGAATATCTGGTGGATTTTTGTAATTACAATAGAAGATCACCATCACATCTTTTTGGCTGGACTATCGTATCTGTATATCTCCTCCTTGCTTCTCACACGCATAGATCTTATGCAGGCCTCAAGGAAGTGATTGTGGAATTGTAAATGTCAATATTCCAACAAATGGAGCTGAAATTGGCGGAGCTTTTGGGGGTGAAAAAGCTACAGGAGGTGGCCGTGAAGCTGGAAGTGATTCTTGGAAACAGTACATGAGGCGCTCAACTTGGTAAATTCATCATCTTATTCAAAGAAGTTTCCATTTCTGATTCTTATGGCTTACATGATATTTTTATGTCTGTTAAGATACCTTCTGTGCACTGCTATTGCAAGTTAATTATTCAGATTAGTGCTTTGATAACAACATACGTAGTTAAAACTGAAATGACTTAGAATATGCATAACTTTTCTACTCTGAACTCAAATTATGCTCATTGGCCTGCTATTTTGAAAATTTATACCATTGTAGACACTACCTTAGATGTAAAACTGATTTCAAGGCAGCTTTGAACTCGCTCTTCTCTTCTTGTCCTCATCTTTCTCCATGTGTCAGCTCACACAATTATCAAACAGGCTAATTCAGTTCAGTGCTTAAATTCGGATGTGTATGAAAAAAAATTCTTGAGCACTTAGATTTCTATAGCCTAACGAGTTTAACGGTTTAAAATTCTTTCAGTTTCACTGTTCAGATTTTAGTTTTAGCAAACACTCCCTATGTTTTAATAGCTGTTTAGATGTTGAAGCAATTTCTGATTCGGACATTTTTTGTGCACTCTGCAGTACAATCAATTATGGGAGTGAATTACCTTTGGCACAAGGAATTAACTTTGGGTAGTGAATTCTCTTTTTGCTCAGAGAATAATCTACTGTGGCAGGTGAGATTCCTTTGTAATTTTTCATGACATGTTAAATTGTGATTATAGTGCTTTTGACCGATTTTTGTTTCTGCTCAGAATTAACAGCTCTTCAACAATCTTGTACAATCAGATTGTCTGCTGTACAACTCTGCCATAAGTTTTGGAATAGCTTCTCGTCTGGGGTTCGTAACTTGTCCTGGAAATATTTTAATTTTGTTCTCTGCTACAGAATATAATGAATAAATAATAAACATCTTGATTTTCAATACTCTGTACTCTTGAATGAAACGCAGATCTTCTGCATCTCTATAGTTTATTATTTTCATTATGATGGTCAATGCTGTTTTTTAAGCCAAAAAGAAAAGAAGGAAATTTTTTTCCTAACTATGAGGGCTAAAAGGTTTCTGCTCCAGTACCCACATAATCTTGATCTTGCAGAATGCACAAGTTCGGCGTACCCTTGTCTGTTTTACAATATTTTCTGTAATACTGTCAATATGCTGTTTATGATCTCGTTTGAAGTGCTTCATTATTGTTGAAACTCTCTTTAAAGTTTCAGACTTATTCGTGGTTCGGTCCCCAACAATATTATCTGTTTCTTTTGCATTTACAATGCTTCCTTTCAATCCTATTGCATATAAATGGCTACACTTTTTGAAGTAGCAAATGAGCATATTATGTAGTATTACATTCATGATGTCTCGCATTTCCTTCTACCGCAATGTTTTAAGTCTAAGAAACTTATCTACGAAAGGATGAATGAACATGTAATACATACACTAGTGGGATTGAACTTTATTTTTAGGATGACCTTGGCTCCATAAGAATAGTCTAGTTTCTTCCATCCTACATCATCCTTCCAGTATAATTGAAATGGTCGTTCTAAGGCGTGCACGGATAATAAGCCTTTGGTGTCAAATATATAGGCTTTTTTATTAGGTCACCAACTTTCTTGACCTTATGGCTGTCTGTTTGCATTCTGTCGCACTAAAATAAGTAGCTAAAGAGAGTGTTCTCGTCAATTCAGACTGAAGAAACAATGTCACTTGATCATTATCAAAGTGACTGCAAAGTTGAAAGCGAAGCTCTTTTCTGTAGCCCTGCAGCTGCAGTGGAACCTCTCTCGGCTAGAGCCTCCTTCGCTCTCTTTTAGAAACACTGACACAATATTTACTCTTTTCACCCAAAATTAGTGATGGCAACCTCTCTCGGCTACAGCCTCCTTCGCTCTCTTTTAGAAACCCTGACACAATATTTACTCTTTTCACCCAAAATTAGTGATGGCAACGTGGTGGATCGACCTGATCCAAATCCGTCCCGCGATCCGTCATTTTTCGGGGCGGATCGGGACGGATCAGAGTCCTGATCCGTATACTAATCCGTTTTTTTTTTTTTTTTTTTTTTTTTTTTTTGGCATTTAAAAAATTTAAAATATATTGACACAAGCTTTACTACTATATTATAGAGTTTAAACAAAATTCTAAAATACATTAACTACTTAATTAAATGTCCAAAAGAAAAAAACGACATCAATTACTTAATTAAAAATTGAATACTCCAAAATTGAATTTTTTTTTTTAATTCTGGTCGGGGCGGGGCGGGGCGGGGCGGGGCGGGGCGGATCGGGGCAGCCCCGATCCGATCCGATCCGATCCGCCCCAAGATCCGTGGCGGATCACGGATATCTGCCCCGATTTGCTCCACCGATCCGTGGATCAGGTATTTTTCGCTCCATTCGGATCGGGTATCCATCGGGTTCGGGACGGATCGGATATTTTTGCAATCTCTACTCAAAATTGTGTACTGCTCTGAAAAAATTGACAGTATGGTACACTGGAGTGAATTTTTGAAATGGCCGTGTCAAACGTGATGAATCGCAGAAGAGCCTAACTTATATCAAATAAGTTTTAAAGGCCTCTTTTAAATAGAATAGACTAAAATACCCTTATTTTATAACATTAGTTAACAGATCATCGGTTAACAGACCATCTGTTAATAGGTCGGTTAAGAGATGGTCTGTTAACCGATCATTAACAAGTCGGTTAACAGATGGTCTGGTCGGTTAACAGACCCCAATGGTCTGTTAAGGCCAAAATTGGCCTTAACAGACCTGGGGTCTGTTAACAAGGTCTGTTAACAGACCCCAATGGTCTGTTAAGGCCAATTTGGCCTTAACAGGCAATGGGCCTGTTAACAGGTGTGTTAACAGACTATGTCTGCTAACGCAGATTTATACGATTAGACTTGGTTTTTTCAATTAATCCATATCAAATCAACTCAGAATTGTAGGAATTTAAAGTAAAAATCATAATTCATACTCAGGTTTATACATTTTTTCATGATTTATATTACAAAATCCACAATTTCTACCGTGAATTAAAAGAAAAAGATGAAGAATGATGAATTTCTACTTTGAAATAAAATTTCTTACATAAATGAAATGAATTGGATTCTTACATTGAAATGGGTTAGATTCTAACCTTGAAATCTTCTCCTTTTTACAGACAAATGAATTTGAAATCATTTGAAATGGTTATAAGCGGGGAAGAAGGCAGGGTTATATTTGATAATTTACACACCAAAATTGGTCAACGGCCATTTTAGAAAATTGGTCGGGTCACCCGTCCATTCAGCACCATTCCCACTGGTACACTGGCTGATTGCATTGAACTTTCTCATCATCCTTCATTGGTTATTGGTTCTGGTCACCAAGATTCTAGGTGCTTGTCTAGTAAATTTATTTAGTTATTTTTTTTTTTTTTGTAAATTATAAGCAGTGATCTTATAGAATGTGTGGATAAAATTAACGTTTGACTAGTTTATAAGTGTTTATAAGTACTCTTAAACATGTACTAGACAATCATTTACTTAGGCATCGATCTGACTGATTTAAAACACATTTCAGGGGTATTTAGATTACACCACTTTTATGAACACGTGCTTCTTAAAGTTTATGCAAAACATATCGTAACAAATTAAATCATCTAGTTAAATCATCATTTTCTTAATGTATTTTCAATCAATGCCACTTTTATTTCTTGATGTATATTCTCATTTCATATTTAAACATTTTAGTATGACCGCATATGTGACACCCGATCCTAAAACCCAAGGCCATAATAACATATTAGCAAAAGACAATGCTTAATAAAATTTGAAAATTTATGATTAAAAGATAATCAAATATTATCTTATTTAAAATGCAATTAATTCGTGAAACGTATACTTAAAACTATTAATTAAATAAACTCATAAATTAATTGTTCCACCACGGATTTAGTTCATAAATCGATCTCTACAAGTCCTAGCTATCTAAAAGAGGGGAAAATGAAAGGGTGAAAAAAATCTCAATATGTATATATATGTTAATATATTAACAAATCTTGAAACTTGGAACTTCAAACATGAAACATGAAGGAGACATAAAATTTATATCGAACTTGGATGGTAATAGTTATTCGTGCGTAGCGCTACTAAAATTTTGGTTCGATTTTATAACATGCATGTGTACCCATGATAATATTCTAAAAGTGTAACATAAAAACATGTGTATACCTTGCTTGAATGATTGAAGAAAATTGATATGCTAGACTTTCAACTCAATATTTCTTGAATCGTGTGCTTATTATATATATAAATATATATATAAATCTACGTGTGTAATATAATATATGTTGTGGAATAAAATGACGGACGTAAGGATTCTATTTATAGGTTTACCAAGAAACCTCATTGAATCTAACTGATTGTCTTTAAAAGATAAATATAATCTTGGACTCTTTATCTAAAAAAAAACCAACCACATCTTAAGTGATAATATTTATCGCAGATAACCCAATCTCATTAGAACTTTATTTTAGCAATCCATTCAAATTTTAAACGATGTAAACTATTCTAATTATTACAAATAAATAAATTAATTAAATGATATGCAAGATTATATCTAATTATCTAATTAAAACAAAATTTGTAAAACGTGAAAAATAAAGTAAATTACGCTCTGGTCTCAAACTATTGGTTACATCCAAATCAATCATTAATCTTTCAAATAATAAATCTTACTCATAGATTCAAATTTAACGACTACCTATGTTGGTTCTGGGTCTTATAGCATAGCTTTCTTATCATCAATATTTTTGTATTTTTTATAGAATTAACTTCTTAACCTTACAGAATTTTTTTCTACTAAACAAATTCTTATATCACATCTCCATTTTGTTCAACATGCTAATCATATGCGTTATATGCTCTTCATTTTATTTTTCTTCGTTAATAATCAAACTTAAATACCTACAACTAATTGTCTTGGTTTTAGACCTAAAAATTATAAAGGTAACAAAGATGTCTCTTACAATATAAAGAGAGAAGGAAAAGAGGGGGGTGGGGGTTGAATTAGGCTCCAAAGATGGGGGATTTTCTACCTGCTTGGCAGATAGATAATATATAGTTGTTAACTAAACTGTCATTTTCTCCTAACTTTATGATTAATTTTCCTAATCATAAACAAATCAAAGAAAGCATCTCCAAATGCAACAAAAGTCCACCCCAATCATATTGATTCCATTCTCTTCTTTCTTCTAAAAGTTGTTAACCGAATCAATTAATTAATAAAATGTATCATTGCCCGGGCTTATTTTCTAGCGCGCTAAAATATACACCATCTATTCTATCTTATATTGTTGTTTTGTTTGTTTATGTGCATTACCTGGTTGAAACTCTATATTTTTCACTGTATTTTTAAGGATGTGTTTGATTGCAAGCATTTTTTTTTATGGAAAAAGCTTTTTTTTTTCAGGTAAAACATTTTCTTATTTCTCATAAATAATCGCAGTTTTCTTGAAAAGCCGGAAAACATTTTCTTAGAGAAGGTGGAGGTTTTATTTTCTAAGTAAAATTTGCATTCTAAGGCTACGTTTATTTTCTTGGCAATTCAATTATCTGGAATTCATTTTTTTTTCCACCCAAATTCAATACTTGCAATCAAACGCACCAACAATAACTCTAATCCCGAATCAACCCGAGCTCTTATTGAATTTGGAGCTTTTGTCGCTCCAAATTCCGGACTACATGAAGTCTGGGAGATAGAAAGTCAATCTCTTCTGTATAAGCACGAAACTGTAGCAATCCTCGTGCCTAATGTGCCTTAATTGACCAACTACCAATCCTACTCTTATCACAATTATTTGGTTTTGGAATAACAATAGGGTAAAAATTCTAGTCAATTATATAGGGGGTAGGGGGGAGAGGGATAGGAGAGGCCAGAATCAATTCTTTACCCGAAAACCAAATACAGACAATAGCATTATTGAGTTTGGTTGTCCACCAATACTAATTATTGATGTTAGGTGCAAGAAGGAAGAAGAACTGGGTGGGACCAACACGCAATTCACGTGACCAGCCCAGTTTCATGGGGCCCTGCATGTCATGGGCATCCATTCACTATGAAGGATACACTTTCTGTTAGTCCCTCTTTATCCAGGCATACTGAACTGTCAGTTGTGCTGAGTTTCTGTATGGCAAATGGCAATCCGTTTATGGAGTCTCAGTGGTATTGTCCCACATGTAACCTGCCAGTATAGATTTAGGGCATGTTGGTTGCAGGTTTTTTTTTTTTTTTTTTTTTTTTTTTTTTTTTTTTTTTTTTTTGACTTTTTAAATTTTATTGTAGTGTAAAAAATTTGAAAAGTCAAAAATTATAAGTAAAAAAATAATTTTTCTTAAAAAAAAATAATTAACGAACGTGTCTTTAGTTCATACTGAGTGCAACATCTGACACAAAAATGCTATGATCCTCTACATTCCCAATCAATGATTGCTTATTGTCCTTGGGATTCTTCTAATATGTTGTATGTGCATAGATATAGCATTCATATTGAGCACTAATTATAGTGTCTACTGTACATGTGACATCACTACATTAGGTGCTATTAAAAAAATTGTTGACAACTTTTTGAACTTTTTAAAAAATACCTAATTTGATGATGTCACGTGGATAGTAGGCGCCATAATTGGTGCTCATTGTGAGTTAATTGGTGCTCATTGTGAGTGTTATATCACTACTCTATGTTGTATAAAGCTAGCAAAGCCAAGTTGCTTTTTAAGAGATCTTCAATTTCAAGATGGAAATAGGCTCAAAAGGATACAATAACTCCACACAGTTGAATTAGCATAAACGACTACCAAAATACCTATTTACAAGCGTTCGGAACCTAGTATGATGTCAAAGCTGAACATTATACATTCCCTAGGAATCCCTTCGAATACAAGAGTGGTATCAATGGATTTCAAGAAATAATAAAACAGTAATTAAGGTTTTTAAAGTTGAGTCGGCTACATAAATCTTTTTTTATCAATATGATATCTGAGATATACTACAGTTACATTGCACTTCATAACAAGATTTTTCTGTTTACACTTGCTGAGGATCATAATTAAGCACTAGATTATGTGTTTTTCCTTATCATCTTCTTCAGTGGTCCTAATCAGAATGAAGGTTCAAATTTACCATACTAGCCTCGCTTTCATCTTTCACAAATCACAACCTTCTCCCAAATCACACAACACCGGCGAGTCAACCAGGGACAAACTCGGAATACAACTCTCCGAGCGAGTCAACCCCATCCCCTTCATGTTACCATCACCTCTGTTCTTCAACGGACTACTCGGCATCGACCTTAAAGACTTGGGACTCTCCAAACTTTTCCTCAAAATCTGTCTCATGGCCGTAATCAAACGGACCGTCGGGTCCTCCGGCGGGCCCGACGACCGGAATTTGTTGCAGAAGTTGAAATGTCGGGCCATCGCCTCGTCCGGGCTTATCAATTTCTGACATCGCAAAATCTCATCCTTTACAGCTTCAGCACAAAGCCCACAAATCCATTTTCCCTGGTAGCGTTCCCGAATTGTTTCTATGTAAGACAGAGTGCATTCCTCTGTCAGCCCGCAACAATCGCATTTCGCGAAATCCACCTCAATTTGGCCCGCAATTTTTGAACTCAAAGGCCCGTCAGGAGCACTCATCACCATTGAATCACTAATAATACTTGTTGACATCCCTGGCAAAAGAACAAATCAAATTAAACACAAAATTCTACACAGAAAACAATTAATTAAACATATTATGAAAAAAAAATTCAATTACCAGTTGAAAAAGCAGATCAAAATCTACGCCTTGTGGCAAATTACACTAACATCTAATTTTTATTTTTTTTATCTTTCTTTTTCCCACTCGCCTTCTTCTTCAACCTTGGATTCAGGAATGAAGAATCTATTCATGGCAGACATTTCAGAAAAAAAAACCCAAGAAAATAGCTCTAAAAATTCACTCTCTCTCGAGAGAAACAGTAATCAAATATTATTTCTTTTTTTTTTTGGCTTCTCCTCCACATAAATTCTTGTTTAGCCTTGGAGAGAGAGAGAGAGAGAGAGAGAGAGATTTACATAGAGACGGAAAAAATTTCTTGGGTTTTTATTGTATGAAAACAGGGGTGGGGTGGGGTGGGGTGGGGTGGCGTGGGGTGCGCAGGGGGACACGTCATCAACTATACTGTCTAGAAAATGATTTTTTTTTATTCCACAAATCGTCCCTATCTTTTGCACTTGCTGCGAGTTGAAGACCTATCTTTTTATTTTTAGTAGTGTAACCTCTATTTCAAACGTTTTTTTTTTTTTTTTGCGACAATGATTCTTTCCGTCAGATTTTAACGGAAGTTCTCGCTTTTTTGCACAAATGGTCCATGTATGCATTCCACATTCTTTATTTCATAAAGATATTTTCGGCATTCTACTGTTCATAAATAAAATTTTGCAGTAGAGATCTTAAACTTAAGAGAAAAAAAAAGAGGGAAAATAATTTAAAAAATACTCTTCTTCTCCACTTCAACCCACCCCACCCCAAAAAAATCCATTTTTTTTCCCGAAATCCACCAAACACTCGCGGTGCAAGTGTCTGGCTCGGCACCTTCAGTACTTCAGTGGAGGCCGTGCGTGCTTATGATGATACAGCCAAAAATCTATATGGAAGTTGGGCGAAACTCAATTTGCCTGATGGTCATGGCCACCAGTTTTCTTCTCCTTCGTCCAGCAATTTCACTCCCAGTGATTTATTGTACTGGATTATTATGAAAGTGTGAATGCAAATGAAAATTCAATACTGGATGAAGCTTGCATATTTAGAGACATTAATGGAAAATATATGCCGTGGGATACTCCGGCGCTGACTCTGTTTGATGAGAAACATAATTTGAATTGGTCGGAATTTTATGTGGAGAATGATTTTCACTGCTCTTATGGTGGAGAGTTCAACACTAGTTGGGACGAACTTCAGGTTCCATAGACTTTCTAAACTCGAGAAGAAGAGTATAAAATTGGGGTGGGGTGAAAAAGAAGAGTCTTTTTTTTTTCCTCTTAAATTTATGACTTCTATTGCAAATTTTTATTTATAAACAATAGAATGTCGAAAATATCTTTATGAAATGAAGAATGTGAAATGCACGCGGGGACCATTTGTATAAAAAATTTAGAACTATTGTTAAAATCTGATAGAATTAGACAGAAAATACCATTGTCGCAAAAAATATTTGAAATAGAGGTTATCCTATAAAAAAATGAAAAGATAGATCCTTAATATGCAATAAATGCATAAGATAAGCACAATTTGTACAAAAAAAGCGTCTAGAAAATTGTGACCGTATAGTATTAGATGTGCCAGCTCTAATGTAGATGTAGATGTCAAATTTTTCTCTGCGAATATTTAAAGATTTTTTTCTTTTTTTAATGCCATTCTATCCAATGGTTGGTCGCCACGTGTTTTCCACGACGTCGGTTGAACTATTTGTATTATTAGAGTATTAATTAAGATAATTAGTGGTTTGAATAAATTTGTGGAAATTAGATTAGACCAACCATGTAGTATTTCTTAACGTCCACGTTTTTGTTTGTTTAATGTTAATTTGATATAAATGCAAGAATAAACTAGGAAGATCCAAATTATATAATTAATTAAATAAGGAGATAAATTATACTAGAAAATTTTGAAACGGCTTTATTATTTTATTATTGTCAACTTGTTCTTGGAAAAAGAAAGAAAATGATTTCAAAATTCTATTAATTATTTATTAAATGGGATATTCCGTGTGATTTCCCTATTAAAAGATAAACCTAATCATCTACTTTCTTTTTGGTTTTTATATAAAAACATTTTTGTCACATAAGTGTCATCAATCTTTTTTTGGTTTATTCAATTTGGACAAGAAAACTATACATGCGCAATACTCGATAATTTGTCATATTTTTTTACCCTAATGGTCTTATTTAAATTTGGCTACGCAATGGATAATTTGAAAGTACATTGTAACGAGGTCAAAATTAATGGTGCCTTACGAGATGTACCTTAACCAAACTTGATGTGATTGAACCCTCTAACCAATATTTAAAGTTTGTTTAGTGTATATTATAAATTAGTTTATTTGACAAAAAATTTTGACTTTGTAGTATGATATTTTTTACTATTCTTGATCAAATAAACTATTTTAGTCAAATAAACTAATTTATAATCTACACGAAACAGGTTCTTAGGTTATCAAGCTCTAAAAGTTTCAGTTTAAGAAATCTTCATGAGCACCATAATTAAATCTTCATTTTGATATCCAACATGATCTCCAAAAGCAAGTTACCTCGACTATTTTTATAAGAATCGTATCAATCTCATCGTTTGATTATTGCCTTTTTGTCTTACACTTTTTTAAAAAAAAATTTAAAACTAGAAGTTTATAGAATCTAAGAAAGTCTCAATTTAACTACATGCTTCGACTAGAAAGTTACGTTTGAATTCGAAGTGGTCATAAAGGTCAATTTGGCCCCTTGAATTATTAGTTTGAGGCCACAAATGAAAAGTGTGGTGAGTACGTGGCTGTAAAGTAGTGATTGGTTTTGTTAATAAATGGCCAATGGACCAAATCCTATAATGTGTGTTATATAACTACTACAATGTATGATTGTGAAAGTGACATCCAATAGAATTTTCTTTTTAAAAAAACAACCCTTTTGCTCAATTTCGTGTGTGGTTTATCAGCACGTGTCATTAGACATTAAGGGTGTTTATTTCCCTTTTCACACGTGCTTGTTACTTTTTGACACCAGAAGATCACGTGACATATTAAAACGCTCAAAAAGTACATAAAAATATAAAGTAATACTGTTGTATTAGTAGTAGTAGTTTATTGAATAAAGTAGAATGTACGATCGCATTTTTTGTATTTTACAATTCTATTTTGTCTAGTCGCTAATATTGCATGTCTAATATATATATACTAAATCAAAACAAATCGTTGTGTTTGTAATTATCATAAAGACGTGAATAATTGTAGGAAAGTACGTCTATTGATTCGTTGTCTCGTGCAAAATTGTTGACCTAAAAATTGCAAAGAACAAGAGACAATAATTCGAATCCCATACCTAACAAAAGCTTTACTTGAAAAGAACTAGACAATACTTGGAAGTATCAAATGTTTGACAAAACTTGGCTTACATGTGAATGTTCACACAATTATTTGGGGAAATAGTAAGAATAATTGGAGTTACATGTCGAATAGTCATGTTGGCACTACTTGATATAGCATATACTCTTCCAATCAATCAAGCCAAAGTAAAATGCATTTTTATGTCAATTATTATTCTTTGTTAGTACCATTTTAGAAAGCTTTTTGTTCTAATACTCTCCACTTTATCAACTTTCCACCTTCCTTTTCCAAATTTTACTCTATGATGCAATCAAGACAAGACAAAACGTGTAGATGAGTAGGGACGAATTCAGATGAAAGTTAAAAAAAAATCGAGTTCCTATACCACAAAAAAAAAGGGAGAGGGTTAAGAAAAACTCAAACATAGGAGAGCCATATGTATCTGTCATGTAAACAAGGTTAAATTAATTATTTTATTAATTACTTTGGGTATTTTTATATATCTTAAATAATGTTTTAGTTACGGCTATTTTTGTTATTTAATTGTGAAGATTTTGCTAATAGGATTTGCCATTTAAGTTAGAGTAGAGCTTTTGTTGTTTCTTACAAATATCCCTCCAAGCTTTTCTTTCATGTAAACATATCGACAACTTTACAATTTTGTAACAATTTGCTTTGTATTGGACTATTTTCATCATACTGCCTTTGAACAGATCTTTGAGAGTCCGTTTGGCATATTTGTTGTAAGTAAAACTTTTTATTCACTGAATTCAAAAAGTAATGCGAATATTAAACTAAGTGTTTAGTTGCATAAATATAAAAATATTTTTGTATAAATTTTATATTTATTTGATTAAACAGTAATTAATTATTATATATTTCATACTATTTTCTTTTATAAAAAAATATTCTTTCATATCCTATAATAACTGTTAGAATTAATATATCAACTAAATTATGATAACACAATTATTCGGGGATGTTCTCCTACCCATTACTGAGGTGACAGACTCTAATTGTCAATTCATAGTCCCATAGGCATGGCAATGGGCCGAGCCGACCATAAAAGACGAGTTCAGCTCGTCCCCCAAAGTGGGTAGCTCGGCTCGGCCCTTAATTTTTTTAAAATTTGTTTTGGTTTTTTAAAATTTGAAAATAAAAAAGAAATACAATATCGAAAATCCTTTATGTTAAAAATTAAAGATTGAAAACCCTTATCCTTTCCTGGGCTTGGGACCGGCTATTTTGAAAGTATGCGGAGTTAAAATTGTACACGAACAAGATGTTATGTGTACAATTTTTTATTAAAATAAAAAAATATCAAATACTAATGCAAAATAATACTTACTACGAATCTGATTAATTCATATTCAAATCTTCAAGTTCTTCGGATATTATTCTGTCCATTTTATCTTGCATTCGAAGTTCGGCGTCATCACAATCTTTTAGACACAGTAAACTTTCTAAAATGTCGGTTTTAATTTTTGACCTGAAATCAGACATAATCCTGCTACTTGTACTAAATGCAGCACCCAATGATATAGTTGAGATCGGAGGTGTTGGTAGATCACGTGCTATTTTTGAAAGAATGGGATAACTACGTTGATATTGTCTCTACCATCGTAGTATATCAAAAAAATTTCTCTCTTCGTAATCTAACATACTAAGCATATCATGCGCAAAATACATAACTAACTTTACAGGTGTATCATTATAACGGAGAAATGAAGAATTAGAAGAAGAACCAACTGATTGTTGATATTGATCACTCCTATGTGTACTGACGTAACACTATAAGTCAATGTTATCAGTTGATGACGAAGTATATATTGGATTAGGGGGTCGTACAACGTTCGTACTGACCTTTTCAGCATAGACCTCATACATAGAACATAAATTTGTTCTAAATTAGCACACGTTACTGGATTTTCGTAAGTTAATTTTTCTGAAATTGTTATTATTGTTACTTTCGTACACTCTAAGTTAAGTCTATGATCAACAATGTTGCATAAATTTTTCAATTACTATATTATTTGGGCCTGCACTATCAAATGTAAAATTACGAACCTTAGAATCACATTTAAATTCATATAACACACCTAATAAAATATGATAAATATTATTTTCATTATGAGGATAGTCTATTTGTTTAAATGCAATTACTTTTTTATGCATTATCCAATTATTATCAATATAATGTGCAATTGCAATCATGTATCATTTTTTGTCACATCATGTCCATAAGTCTGATGTAAAAGATATAACACCGTTGTAATTATTAATATCATTAATAATAACTTCTTTTTTTGTATTATATCTAACAATAGTGTCTTTACGAAGTGTATTTCTAGAAATATTAACGTACCTTGGTTGGAGATATTTTTGGATGAATTTCGTCCAATGAGGATTGTCCGCCAAGCATAGTGGAAACTCGATATTTGCTATCAATTCCGACGGTCCTTCATGGCGCATGAGTTTTTGTGAATATATCCAGTTGTTGAGAGTGAGACTACTGAACCCGGCTCCTGTAGATCCAAACTAGAGTTGTGCCTGATTTGTATCCAAACCCCCATATTTGTATTAACACTTTTTGAAGTGTTTGTTTAGATGGGTCGTGCCTATCTCCTTTTGCCAAGCTAACTTCTAGTGACAGTGTTTACACTGTGCTTTGAACTCAGGGATTCCGTCCACTAGTTTACCAGTCGGCACTAACTCAAAATAATGCCAGCACTTAGCCTTTTGTTAGATGGCTTTTTGTTTAGTGCTAGAGCCGATGGTAGTTTTCTATCGGCAACTTCTTGAACGTCTTCCAAATGAATTGGATCAGTGCTACCACCAAATTGATCAATAATATTGTCTAGAATTGAAATGTCATTAAGACTACTGAAATCATTATCACTTTGATTGTATGCCATTTGGAATAATATAATAAAGAAAATAGGAGAAAATGAAAATGTAGTAGAAACTATAAAATAGAAATGTAGATAATTAGTAAAAGTAGAAAATTACAATTTGAAATTGTAGAGTAATATATAGATAATGAGATATTAGATACTAATTATAACACTAATATTGATATTTGAGAGAATGAAATTTGAGAATTGTTAATGGATTGAGTTTATAATTGAATGAGAGATAAAAAATTGAAGTGTGAAAAAATGAGTTTAGAATAGGGGTATTTATAGAAAAATAATAAATTTAAAAAAAATTATGTTGACCGTTGGAAGTTCATCCAACGGTCACGATTGGGTGACCGTTGGGCTTGTGGGCGCGTGTCCATGTGCCCAAAACGAGCCCGGCTCATTGGGCGAGCCCACGAGCCGGCTCATTTTTTGACTGAGCTCATTCTTTTTTTTTGACTCAGCCCTAGCTCATGCTCGTCCCTTGACAAGCCTGAGCCCGAGCTGGACCAAACTTTTATGGGTCGAGCCGACGAGTTTTTTGCCACTCCTATAATCCCGTACTCATTATTTTTTTCATGAATTACCAATTAGAGACTGCCACCTCAGCAGTGGGTAGAATAACTCCTACTAACCATGAGTATGAGAACATCCCCCCACAATTATTATAGTATATAACATATTACTTAAAATTAATTAATTTATATCAAAACATATTATGTGTAATAATATTATTTAACACGTCAACATATATTTTTCATTTTATATAAATATATGAAGTGACAATTTAATATAAGTAACTAATGTGGTAAATAAATTAGTATCTTTTTTTTGATGTATTAATAAATGTTATAGTAATGCTATTTGCAGTCGCTCACTATTGGTAGTCGTCATACGTGTCATTACTCAATTAGATAAATTATTCATAATTAATAGCTATAAATACATTATTTAATTAAAGTAAATAATTCATCCAATTAAATAATGCCGCGTATGATGACTATCGATAGTGAGTGACTGCAAATAGTATTATTCTAAATGTTAGGGAAATAATCTCCTCCCTACCATAGTTATAAAGGCCACATGACACGTGTCATATGGCCATTTGACATGTGATTGATTTGTATGTCAATAACTTTTTCTTTATCCAATGATTACAGGACACGTGTCCTGTGGCCTTTATAATTCCTCCCCACCATGAGGAGGAGATCATTACTCATAAATGTTAATTGCAGTTTCTAGCAAAAGTTTAGAACTTTTTAAAGAAATTCGAATTTTAAATTTCTCAAGAATAGTTTTTTTTATTTAAAATTATTAAATTACTTGTTTACTTTAGTCAAATAACTATAAATATAACTACAAATATTTTTACTCTTTAAAAAGTAATTTTTTTAAAAACTCTTCCAAACACACTAACTCTCACGTGACTTGCTATTTGACTTGTAAAAATTAAAATAGGAAATTATTTAATTTTAAAGAACAACTAAAGAAAATAAAAAAGATAAAAGCAAACCACATGCCAAGGTGGCCAAGGTGCTCCACTCCACACTATGCCATTCTCCGTATCCCCCATCTTTCTCATTCACTTACCCCACTACAAGTTCTCTAAAATTTGAATTAATTGGTGATAGAGATTTTTTTTATTTAATTAAAAATAAAATTATAATTCTCTTTTTAATAAAAAAATTGGCGTTGTGAGTAAAGACATATCCTTGTAACAATAGGTTGCTTGGTTGGAAACCTAACACACACACACATCATGGTGGCAAAAATGTTAGTGTCCAACATGTATCAGATACTTAAATACTTGTACTCGTCAAGCACTTCCAAACACGTCTCACATGTCATGTGGTATGTTTCTTTTTAAACATAATAGAATTCTAAGGCCCCGTTTGGGATTGATTTTGGAGCCCAACTTTTGATTCTCAAACAATCAGAAGTTGATTTAGGCGTTTGGCAAACTTTTTAAAAGTGATTATAAAATAATTTGACTCACCTGGCAGCAAATTTTGAGAAGCAGCAAAAGGGCAGCTTTTCAGATTCTGCTTTTAGCTTTTACATTTATATATTATTGAAATACCCATTGTATCCCTAATTAATTAAATTAATTTTTTTAATACCCATTAGAGAAACCGAATTGAAGCGAGTTGGATGCATAAAAAATAATATAAATGTAATTAATTTTTGCACTATATGACTATACTTTTATTTTGTAATTTTTATAAAATTTAAAATTTATTAGGTATTTATTATTTTTATTTTAAAATAATAATAATGAATGTATTGTCTTGTTAAAAAATATATGACTAGAAAAAAAATGAATTTTACCACTCGAGATAATAATAATAATAATACAAAATAACATTATTATATTCAATGTCCTCTTTAGTAATTTAATACCGTTACAGCAATAAATCACTTTAGTTTATCAAACGCTCAAATGCTGATTTTGAAACATACAGCAATTTTGAAACAAGAGTTTACTAAACACTTATCTGATTTTTCTTACAGATGATTCTTTCTGCAGCACAGCAGAAGCTGATTCTCTTAAAAGCACAGCAATACCAAACCAAGCCTAAGACGGCACCAACATTAAAAACACACATTTTTTAATATTAATTTGTATTCAGATGACCAAACTTGAGAAATTATAAGAATGCATTCATAATATTTTATTTTTTCTTTAAAAACTTCGTAGAAGATAAGACAAATATAAATATTGTGAATCAAAAAATATATTTTTTGTTAAGAATTAAAAAAAAAATTCCTAGCTAGCTCTCAACAAATTCAATTTCATTTTATGTTTATTTTATTTTCAAAAGACTCGACAAAAAGTTAATTTATGAAAAAAATAGATGAAAGATAGATGAAAAAGAAAGGAAAATTGGCGCAAATGGTCCATAATCTTTCATTTTTGGCGCAATGGTCCCTAACCTATCCATTTAGGTGCGCAAATGGTCTGTTTGGACGGATTCCGTTTAATACTGCCGTTAGTTGCGCGAGTGAGATCAATTCTCTTATTTTTTTGTCTTTAATGGAGGGGTAAAAATGTCAAGGCATATTTCATTTCTTCTTTTTCATCAACCTCCCTTCCTCCTGCCAACACTACGTACACTTACTCGCCAATATATATACGGAACTTGGAAAGGAAAATGGACAACAACATTTGTCGTTGTGAGCTACCTTTGGAGCTAAAGACTTCATGGACAGATCTGAACCCTGGTAGACGTTTTCTTGCTTGCCAACGAAGACAGGTGAGCTGGTGTTTGAGATTTGTTTATGGTAAAGGATTATCCTCAAAATTTCCTGATCTTTGAAAATAGTTGATTTATTTTTGTGATATGTACATGAAATATGTGGTTGTGGGTTGTTTGTGTAGTGTGACCCACCCATTTGTCCTAGATGTAAGGATATAATGCCTGAATTGTTGAACTTCAACAGCATGCTGCGAGAAGAAAACATGTTCCTAAAGAGCAAAAACAAAGAATTTCATTTGAAGATTTGGTTTTTGGGTTTTATTTGCAGAGTTGTTGTTATGTGGATGAAGGGTTAAGGGTCTGTAATGTATTGTAATCTGTATGTGCACCTATGTTATGAATGAATAGAAATATTTTCATAATCTGTTTTTGAAATCGACCTAGAGTACAGCAAAATGAGTCTAATTCTAGGTCTGATATTGGCGCAAATGGTCCGAAACCTTTGTCAGTAGTGGCGCAAATAATTCAAAACGTTTGCCATTGGTTGCGTAAATGGTCCTTAACTTGTTAGTAACTGGTGTGAAATTGGTCCCTAACGTATTGGTAAAAGTCGCAGTAATGGTCCCTAACCTATTGATTAAGGTGCGTAAATAGTCCCTAACGTATTGAAATGAATCACGCATGGAACATCTAGTCACACCTAGTCCTGCGACTCAAACAACCATGCCAACAATCAGAAAACTAAACATTCTACATCCAAAACATGGAAAAAAAAAACACAACATCAACAGCACATGAATAACCATAACTTGGCAATGTAGCAATGTACACTTGTACAACAAAAACAAGTTAAACATCAAGGTGTTCATTGTCAATCAAAAAACTATATAAAATGTCCAGTTTATCCAAACAACTGCATCATCAGTTCATTCTCCTCCTTGTGGTTCTTTACATGCTTTTTTGTTGTGTCTCTCTTTGCTATCGAGAACATTGCGTTGTTTCCATCTATCCCAATGCACTAAAAAGTTGTCCACCGTACTCTGACTTCAAAAAACAGCCGTCTAACCCTATAAATTTTCTACAAGCCCCTAAGTATCCTAGCTTGCACGCGGCCAAGCATACATAAAGTCGCTTGAATTCCTGCCCATTCCTCTCCAACACCACAGTATTGTCCGCGTTTATTGCCTTCAGTTCTTCACAATAATCATGAAGCAACTTATATTGATCTAGGATGCTCCCTCTAATTTGATCCAAGCACTTGCTTCTCGTCCGGTAAAAGGTCCACATTGCAATCTTGCTTAACTATATCTCAAAAGCCGCTCATTCGTAAATCAGGGTCACTTTTGAATGACGAGGCATACTTTTTGGTCATATACGTCGAACTTACCCTCTTATTGTTGAACGCGGTTGGGCAAGTATGATCATCAGTGAAATTTTTTATTTCAAAACTTATTTGTCACTCCGAACTGTTGCGTACAACACAAAAGGACACCCCGAATGCTTGCAAATAGCTCTAAATCTCTTCTTGTCATTCTTTTCCATCTTAGTGCTCTATTGTTGATAATAGAATAGTTTTTAACTACCTCGATCAATGTCCGCTTCGTTTCGAAGACAAGACCTGCAAGGAATGAGCAAATGTTTTTAACAAATTTTACAACTATGCTTTACCTGTTTTGAATTGTGGATTGTTCATATCGACGTTAGCATTGAATTCAAACTCCCTAGATCTCTTGGTACTATGTAATTCTCCATCGCTTTCCAGACTTTCGAGATCATCGAAATCACCATAATCCGTATCAGTTTCTTCTAATGCTTCGTCATGCAAGTCGCTTAAACCTATGTCGATATTCACATTCGAAGCTGCAGTGGGCTGACTTTCATGTTCGTTACCCTCGTTGGTCTCGTAGTCCGAGTCCACGAGATTGTCATTTTCATTTGCAGCAATGTGGTTTGAAGGTTCTGATCCTCCACTCACATTGCCATCATCACATTTCAGCCTCAACTCTTTGTGTCTTAATCGGTGAACAAATGAATCTATCAAGTCTTCATCCCATTGCCCTCTGCAAACTCCATCAATTAATTCTTCCCAATTTACACTAGCCCATTCCAGCTCTTCACTTTGTGGCACATAAGCGTCTTGACTTTCTTGATCAATTGGAGGCTCTTCACCACTAAGGGGCTGACTTTTAGGTTGCGTAATCTTTTCCAAATCAGGCTCCCTAATACTATCCAGCTCTAAAATCTCTCCAATTACTACATTGGTCTTCTATTGCATGTTTGGTGACTCCCAAGACAACACAAACGTTCGAGCAGGATGAACCAAGTACACTTCCAACAACTTAGAGCTGCCTATCCCATCCAACATTTTCTTCACATTCTCCAAACTCTTAATTCTAACCAACCCATTTAATAGGGACATCTTTTCCCTCATATACAAAACTCCAACGGGTAATTTGTAGCCAAAATACATCATAAACCTAGCAACCCTATCCACAGTCAACTTTTTAAAGTCATCAACCTCAACAAAGTCCATATATTCCATCTTACCATGCTCATATTTCATATTATTAGGCTTCACAAAAAATTTGCCGCCATAATGCCACGCAATGGTGAACTGGTTGGTGTTTTCTCCTACAAGCATAAACACAATATTGTCAGTTTCTTAGTCAAGTTACACACAATATAAAGCACGTCATGCAGTATATGACTCAGTATCATTATACAACTCTAATCTGACCCCACACTATATAAACAATATTTATAACTGTTGGAGTGGAGTGCAAGCATATGCAAAGCAAATAATTTTTTTTTGTATTCCATAGCGAAGAGTCACTTTTAAACCATAATTTTTGAATTCCAAACAAATGATTTCATCTGGGCAATATACTTACCATACACTGGTGCCGGATGTTGTCCTCTTAGTCCTGCAACCATTTTGTCCCAACTTACAATACCCTTATTTCTCGAAATTTTTTTTGCTTTACACCCTTCAAATCACGTTCATATGGCGTTTTCTTCACATTTCGCAACGACACAAACAAAAAATTGCGATTGGATCACTACATAGACAGTTTATCGTAGTAGTTCTTCAGATTCACAACAATGAAGAACTTTTTCCCTCTATTTTCACTCACTTTCTATTGGTTTCTTTTGAGTGACTTTTCGTTTATGAAGAGAGTGGTTGATGAAAGAGAAGAAATAAAATGTACCTTGACATTTTTATCCCCCTATTAAAGACAAAAAAAATGAGAGAATTGATCTCACTCGACTAACGGCAGTATTAAACCGAATCCGTCCAAAAAGACCATTTTCTCACCTAAATGGATAGGTTAGAGACTATTGCGCCAAAAATGAAAGGTTAAGGACTATTTGCGCATTAATGTGATACGTTAAGGACTATTTGAGCCAATTTTCCAAAAAGAAACAATATTAACAATTTTGAAGAATTTTAAAATAGTTATAAAAAGTAGTATATATGCTTTGATTTGTTATTTTTAATTAGGCGTGTTTGTATATCCTTATATTTTTGTAATGGAGATAATACTTTCAAATTATTTTTTCTATTAAAGTATCCTCTTCTTTCTTTTAAGGACGGATTTAGATGAAATCTGGAAAAAAAAACAAAAACAAAAAAGATCGAGCTAATATGAAAAAAATAATAAAAATTTTAAAATTTAAGCCAAGAGAGCTCCTATATATATCCATTCCCGCTCCTTGGAGTAATTTTGGAGTTATGTTGACCTTAAATAAATAAATAAAATAGAAAAAATAAAGTGGATATTGAGCAACTAGGAGTAAAAGGAGATGGAAACAATTGGATTGTTGGACAACCAATGGCCCACACTGATAATCACTCTTGACAATTTTTTAGGGCATGATGGCAACCTCCCAATTCATTTTCGGAGTATTATTTTAATTTTCGACAAATAATAATAATTGTTGTCTTCTTTTTTATCAAAGAAAATGATAAAATGTAGTGGGTTGACTAATTGCATAGTAAAAAAATGTATATATTATATTAACTTTTTATTAGACAAAAAAAAAAAAAAAGTGATTATATGTTATTAGTCCTCGTGGACATATTTATATCTTGTCCCTATCGTGTATGCTTCTTAATTGAGAACTATAATATAAATGTTTGATAATGTTGAAAATATTTTTTAAACAAATATAGAAGATTTCTTAATGATGTATCGAATAGTGGAAATTAGACATATACTTTATTTTCTTTAAAAAGTTAAAATATAATTTAATTTTTTAATTTTGAATTTTTTTCCTACATCTAAATAATATCTTTAAAAAATACATCTATTTTTTTTAATGTATTAAATTTTTAAAAAATAACTATTTAACATTCCAAATACGAAATACAAAAGATTAAGATTAGTGTCTAATTCTCTAATTATTTCAAACCCTAGCACCAAACACCTTTGGTGCGATCGATCGCACCTTTAGATCTTCGCGATGGGTTGTGTGGCAGTAGCACCTTGGTGGTGGTGTTGTCGTGCGACAGTCACTAGAAGATCTCGATCAGTGCAAATGAATGGCTTTGATATGCACATTCATTGATTGAAGAATCCATTTTCAGATCTAAAATTTCAGATTTGATTCAGATCCGAAATTTTAGATCTCAAAAGGTTGCCGACATTGTTCGTGCTTTTAGGTAGAGGTGGCAAAATTGGCTCAACCCACGGGCGACTTATATAACACGGCCTTTTGGGTTGGACTGACCTGGCCCAAATAAAACTAGGTCATAATCTAGCCCGATTTTAATTTTTTTTTTTTCCTCCTTAACACTAATAACTTATTTTGTGAATAGTCTCGATACATAATCCAAATAATATCAATCTAAAATAATCTAAGCCTAAGTCACTAATAAATATTAATCCAAAAATTCTTCTGTATTTATTTAATTAAAAATGTTATATAAAAAAAAAATTCATTTCTTAGTCGAGTAGCCTACTTTTCAGAGGATTTGAAAACCTTAAAAATAAAAAGCCTCCAGATTATATATAGTTTTCTCTTGGGCTTTGTCTGCAATTAAGATAAATATCTTATTAACTATACACGGCTTTGACTGCAATTAAAATAAATGCAAAATATTGATTTTTTTTGAAAAATATATATTTTTTCAAAAATTTAAAAAAATAAAGGTATTTTGTTTTAGCTTTCAAAAAAATAAATAAATAGAACAAGTGTCAAAATTGCCGATTCAATATATAAATATAGTAAAAAATGATATATTGCTATCACACGTATAATGTAGTTTAAAAATTGTTGGAGGTATCTATGGTTACTTAGATCATTTAAAATTTATGAAGATATAATCTTAAATATATTAAATAATTATTTTCGGTCGCCATTTTATATTCTCATTGTTGGTAAAACAATGCATAGATAATATTGACTTTTAAAATAGTTGCCAACAAAAATCTCACGCCTCCTATTCTTACGTGTAATTCTCCTACGTACTTGGACTTCCATGAGGTTTTGTAGCCACACAGATACACCTAAAATCGAGTAGATAATGTTTGTGGGGGAGTCACACATTATAGTAGAGGTGGTGGCATGAGAGCCCCTAACTAATAATTCCTCTAAGTGATTTTGAAGCACTTAAAAGTTCATTAGCATAGAGGACTAGTATTTTCTCTGTGTGAATTTATATTTTTTCCATCCCTTTCTTGTGGGAATGATCTTAGTATTTATAGACAAATTCTAATTGGTTGACCCCTTTTTGATGTGCGACAAGTGGCTCAATCTGAGGGGTCTCCACATTATATCTTGAGCATCACATCAATGACTTTAATGAAATTGTCTCTTTTAACCGCATGCTAGGAAGTTAGGATGTGACAAGCCATATTGGCAGGTCGTCCCATCATTCACTGGATATGATGTGGTGTCAGAGGAGGCTTCATACACGCGCAATCGCGAACGCCCTCCTTGACATAAAATAACTTCTTCTTCCCAACCTCTTTGGAAAAGAAGATGATTGTCTACTAGGCAAGTTTAATTTTGACTAGGCCATATAGGACACTATATGGACACTATATGGGATTGAGACGTAACAAATAATATTCTATTTTGTGAAATAATAAGTACGTGTCTATCTATTTACCAAAGCAAATAAATATTCATAAAACGATTTTGAATTGTCAAATTTACCAGGACATCTAATCAAGGGGTAAATTTTATGGGAAGTCAACTAACTCTGATCAAAATATCAATTGAGTCACTCAACTTCAAAAAGTCTCAAACAAGTTATCAAACTTTAGTTTTATTTCAAATTCAATCATTCCGTTAGATGCCATTAATGTAATTGACAGGATGTGCTAGTGTGGACATTAAAATTAGACAGAATACCACTTAAGACCTATGCGGACCACAAAAATGACAAGTCGTTGAAATTTTTACATTAAACAAATTTTGTATTTTTGAAAAAGCAATTTTTTCAATCCAATTTTTTTTTTTAATCGTCATTCACGTGTTTAGAATATATGTTTGCCTTCCTGCTAGTTGAGCTATGTCCTATGTGACATTCCATCTAATTTTAACGTCTACATAGTCAAATCCCGCTAGTTTCATTAACGACATAAATGGATGATTGAATTTGAAATAAAATTAAAGTTTGATTACTTGATCAAGACTTTTTAAATTTAGGTGATCCAATTGATGTCTCATTTGAAGTTGGGTTATCCAATATCTTCTTTCAACTTTATTTCACAATATTAAAAAAAAAAAATCGTACTAGTTCCCCATAGATGTACAAGCTAAGAATGCAAGGGTACAACCACAAAACAAGACATAAAAGATAAAAGAGAGAGAACCATTTTTATTGTATTTTTACAATTAGAAGGGGTAATTATTTATTAAGTAATGTTATTAATAGTCGTTCACTACCGGTAATCATTCTATGTGGCATTACACAATTTGATAAATTATTTATAATTAATGGCTATAAATATATTACTTAATTGAAGTAAATAATTTATTCAATTATATAATACCACGTAAGATGATTACCGATAGTGAACAACTATAAATAACATTATTTTTATTTTTTAATTTAGTTTATATGAGTGGAATAAATAGAAGACAACAGGTGGGGCCGACGTATAGGACATTTGTGTCATGGTCCTCCACTTGTTATACATAGTTTTGTTATGTAAAATGGTTGTTTTTTTTGTTAGTCTGTTGTTGAGACAGGTCCAAGAATGCAGTGCCACGACCACAAACAAATAGTCATAAATTATAAGGAACGGGTCCCATATAATGTATAGATTAAAAATAGATAAAATTTATAAATTTTACGAAATATGTGAATAAAAATAATATTTGACCAGCTTCTAACATCTCCAACACAATAATGTAGATTGTTGTACATGTGACAAATAAAATGGAGACGAAAAAAAGAATATTTCCAATGGAGTTGTGGATTGAAAAAATTGTGGTTCACATGTACAAGAGGGAGTGATGGATAAATTATAAAAAATTAAATAAATGATGATTAACGCACATTCTAATAGAGATAAATTATAAAAAATTAAATAAAATAGACTTAGCATAGTAGATGATGTATTAGGCATTCTCCACTTTTGTTTTATCATGTAAGTAATTTGAAGTGATGTGACACAATTTTTAATACAATCTACAGTAAATTAAATAAAATAGACTTAGCATAGTAGATGATGCATTAGGCATTCTCTTCTTTTGTTTTGTCATTTAAGTAATTTGAAGTGACGTGCGTGACACAATTTTTAATACAATCTACAGTTGCATTGGAGATATTTTTACAAGTGCGGACAAGTCTACACAAACAAGTAGTAGGTAGAGTTCGTTATCTCGATTGAAAAATCTAACAAAGACATTAATGTAAAGATTTTAACTCGATTAATGTTTATCATGTGTAAACTTGTTAAAGCAAGTTATAGTTTTCTATTGTTTTTAATTTTTCTTTGCTCACGCGATTATGTCCTATGGTCCACATATTTCAAAACTTTTTATATTTATTAGGAAACAAAAAATTAAGAAAAAATATATTTTTTAATAATTTTGCAATATGTCAAAAAATGAAAATATTAGACCTTCGAGAGGCTTCCTTGTTCATAGCTATCTATACACAATTATTATGTAATTTGTCTTTGTAAATGTTAATCAAAACTAATGAGGTGGTGAGACCATTTAATATTTAATGTTGTGATTAATGCCATAATTTTCTAGGATAGGTCTCAAATCAAAATCAGTGGGGGAAAATTCAGATCACATTATGAGTTTTCAGTTTTTAATTAATTTTATATAAATATATAATACTATCTTCTTGTCTAGTCGACAACAATGTGTAAGAAAGATGGTAATTGTTGAACTGTACATCGTGGGACTCTTGAAATGAAGTGGAGCCAATGATTTATCTGTGCATATATGAATAAGTTTCATTGATTCGTGAAGTTGCACAACTTGTGACGAATCTATTTAAACATGGTAGATATCAGTATATTGAGTTGTCTTATTACTTTTTCAACAAAAATATTTTAAAAAGGGATTTTGGCGCAAATGGTCCCTAACGTATGCACTCAGTGTGGTTTTGGTCCCTAACCTTTCATTTTTGGCTAGGAGGTCCCTAACGTATGCATTTGGTTGCAAAACTGGTCCCTGTGGACGGAATCCGTCCAATTGCGCCGTTAGTCATTAATTTGTTTTGGGATTTTGGCGCAAATGGTCCCTAACCTATGTGTTTTGGTGCGAAATTGGTCCTTATGAGGTAAAAAGACAAATATGCCCTTAGTTAATTGAAGAAATTATATGTAGATTCCTAATCATTACAAAATGTGCAAATAGGTCCAATACTTTTATTTTTCATAAAGAATTAAAGAAAATTAATGATTTTTTTATTTGGAATTAACACTTTAGTAATAAACATGTCAAATAAAATTATTATTTTTATTATTAAGTAATTATATTATATAAAATTTAAACTTTTATTTTATTGTTGTATAAAAAGATAATTTTATCACAAACTTGATGTACAAATACTTTTATTTGATTGAGTTATATGTTTATTAACTACAAATATTAGAGATCCAACTATATTTTTCATATTTTAATTTATCGTTTTATTTTCGTTTCAAAAATAAAACACATAATGTGTAAATTAACTTTTATTAGTATTTTTATGTTAAATAATAATAAAATAAAATCTGGTAAATAAAAATACTAATTTTTATCAGTCACTACAACATGCCATCATGCTGCTGCCAAACTATTAAATCTGGTAAATAAAATAATTTGGAACGTGAGCATTCAAAAAAAAAATATTCAATAGTATGTACACACTCCATTGAGAAAATTATATACCCACAATCACACGACATGTCAAATAAAAATTATACACGACATGTCAAATAAAAATAAAATTTTTATTAAATAAAAATTATTACATAACTTGAACTAATCTTATTATTATTTTATTTAATATAAAAATACTAATAAAAGTTAATTTACACGTTATGTCTTTTATTTTTGAACGAAAAGAAAACGATAAATTAAAATATGAAGAATATAGTTGAATCTCTAATATTTGTAGTTAATAAACATATAACTCATTTAAATAAAAGTATTTGTACATCAAATTTGTGACAAAGTTATTTTTTTTTATACAATAATAAAATAAAAGTTTAAATTTTATATAATATAATTACTTAATAATAAAAATAATAATTTTATTTGACATGTTTATTACTAAAGTGTTAATTCCAAATAAAAAAATCATTAATTTTCTTTAATTCTTTATGAAAAATAAAAGTATTGGACCTATTTGCACATTTTGTAATGATTAGGAATCTACATATAATTTCTTCAATTAACTAAGGGCATATTTGTCTTTTTACCTCATAAGGACCAATTTTGCACCAAAACACATAGGTTAGGGACCATTTGCGCCAAAATCTCAAAACAATTTAATGACTAACGGCGCAATTGGACGGATTCCGTCCACAGGGACCAGTTTTGCAACCAAATGCATACGTTAGGGACCTCCTAGCCAAAAATGAAAGGTTAGGGACCAAAACCACACTGAGTGCATACGTTAGGGACCATTTGCGCCAAAATCCCTTTTAAAAATGAAAAGATTGTCATATTCAAAAGATGAGCTATTACATCTTTTCTCTCCAATTTTATTGGCCATCAATTACGTCCGATCCAATATAGTCGTGGCCGGTTTTGGGCTGAGGTGGATGAGACAATCGCTTCGAGCCCAAAACTGAAAGGCCCCATTTTCATTTAAAAAATTATTTGTAATTATTGAAGTTGCTAAAAAAAATATATATTTGTGCAAAAGTTTAAAACTCAGTAAAACAAATTAAATGACAATTCAAATATGAAGAATGTGGATTTGAGAATTTGATTTGAGGAGAAGGAATTTGAATATGGAGAAAAATCAATTTTGAGAATGAAGATGAAGACAGACGTATATGCCCCTACTATCATCATTAGTGTTGGGCTCATTTGGACTGAACTTTTTGGTTTCCAGATGGGGTTCAAGATTAATTAAAAGCTATAAATATATGGTACGAAAATTGTTAGCACAAGAAAGCAAACTCCTAAATCTCTCTCTCTCAACCCACCGCCGGCCAACTTGGTTGCTGGTTAGAATTCCATTTTTATTCTTCTTGTGTGGATTTTTATTAGAAGCTGGACATCTTGACAATTGTGATGACAAAAAGATTGAAGCTCTTGCAGTTTAGATTCATTCAGAAGCTTGGAAATTCATTAAAAGTATATTTGTATCACATATTTTACCTAAACACAGATTATCTGGTGAAGGGAATCGAAACTAATTTTAAATTATGTTGTGCATGCTTAAGTAGATTCCCGACAGTTACTTCCGCTACATTTTACACTATTTTATCAGAAATCCCTCTTAAATTGTATCGATAGAGTGCAACATGTTATCAACTTGTGATACAGATTCACAAATCATCAGCTATGGTGGATTTTCGACATCTGTAATGGAATATAATCCATTTGTTTTGAGAAACTCAAAACTAATAAATTGGAAAGATAAAGTAGAGAATGCTATTACTGAACAATTTTAGTAGTATGAAGGATTACAAAGCAGAAAGATGAGCAACAAGCAAGCTATACTAGAATTTTACTAGATTCGGACCTTCGGGATGTGGGATATACTGATCCAATGCTCCCCAGTTTCCTTCTTATATCGCTGCTGAATGATCGGACAATTCTGGATATGCAACTTCCTTATTGGTGTCGTCTGGAAGAGAGGATGCGGTAGTGCCTTCAGATTGCTGCAATTGTATAGTTTCAAACAGAGGAGACAAGGCATGATCTTGATATTTTCCCCTTTAACTCTGAGGATGTTCCATTCTTCCCAACTTCTCATGTTTGAAACTTTCAGTTTCTTCAGCTTTGGGAATGCAATATTCTCAGCCGATGATAATGCCAATGATCTGTCTTTGCTATCTTCTGTGATACGATCATTCACATTGATTGTTGCACCCAAAAATTCAAGCCCGAGAGATTTCAGATTATGTAGGCCATCTATGTAGAGCGTTACTAGGGACGGAAGTCTTCCAAGTGGAGGCAAAATTGTGCAGTTTTGGCACTCTTGAAGCGAAAGCTTTCGCAGGTTGGTTAAACTTACCATCCAATTGGGGAATCGAGTACCTCCATATGAACTTATAACCAAAGATTGCAACCCAGTGTGCAACTGAAGAGCTTCTATCACTTCGCCTTCACTGCCAGTTTGAGCCATAGGTTTGAAGTCCAGGTGTAAATCAGAAAGATGTTTCTTTTCACTCAACTTGGCTCTCTTGGCCTCATCTGCATTTGTTGCGTAACCCAATCCTTCGATTTTCAGACATCCTCGAAGGTTCTTCAAGTATTTCAAATCCTCTAGCGTGCATGTCACTTCTTCACCATCACTACCACGAACAATGACAAATTTGCTCAATGTCTGAAGTGAGCTCAAGTTGCCAATCCCTTTCGGCAATGTTTTAAGACTGTCAGTGCAATCTATCTCAAGGTGCCTCAAATTTACTAATTTCCCTATTCCTTGAGGCAATTTTCTGAGATGGTCACAGGCAGAAAGCTTCAAGGTTTGTAAATTATACAAATCACACAATGTTGAAGGCAACTCCCAGAATGGGTTATGGGATAAGTTCAGGTATCTCAAGCTAATCAACTTCCCAACTTCTTTTGGAAGTTCACCCAACCTGTTACGACTTAAATCTAATGCCTTGAGACATGCCAACCGATGGAATAAATCCGGCCCAATTCTGTCCAATTCACTTATAATTGGAGGTGTATCATAGAAGGACTGAACCCAAAACGAGTGTAGTTTTTCTACATTAGCAATGGAAGTAGGAAAACGGACATCTTCTGCACGTACCAGGGTCAAATGACGTTTCATTTTATAAGACGATCCCATATTTACTGCTAACTCACTGTCAACCTCCACCACAGAACATTCACTCTTTGTAAGATATTGCGCAAAATCATGAACCATGTCATGCATCTTAAATCTTAAAATCCTTTTACCATCTTTATCTTTTTCTAAATCTTGAAAGAAAGACCTCATGACCAAATTTTGCAAGTATTCCTCACCTAATACTTCCATTTCTACGTTTTGCATTGAGTGGAGATAGCCTTGCGCCATCCAGAGTTTGATCAAATTGCTTGCTTCGATGATGTGATCTTTTGGAAAGAGAGCACAAAATGAAAAGCACCTTTTCATCGTCGAGGGCAAATCGAAGTAGCTCAACATCAGAGGAGGAAAAAGACCACCTTCTGCTTCTTCTAACTCCCAGAATTCACTATTCAGAACATTCTGCCAATCTTGTACAGAGTTCTTGAAGCGCATAAGACTGCCAATAGTCTTTACAGTAAGAGGTAAGCCTCGACACTTGTCAGCTATTTTCCTACCGATATCTTCCAGTTCTTCGCAATCCTCTTTGCTTCTTTCGAAAAATGCTATCTGACTGAATAGCGACCAACTGTCCTCGTCTGATAACTGCCCCAAATGAAGCTCATAGCTACTTCTCATCATTTTTGCAACTCTCTCATTTCTCGTAGTCACTAGAATTTTACTTCCAGCTGCACCAGTTCTGAGAGAGTTGAACAATTGTTCCCATTTCCTGTAGTCCTCAGTCCACACATCATCTAGCACAAGAAGGAACTTCTTTCCTGATATAGCGTTCCTAAGATGGCGCAATACAGTTTCAAGTTCAAATAAATGTGGAGCATTACCTTCAAGGTCTTCAACGATCGCTTTTGCAACTCGAACATCATCAAAAGGCTCCGAGACACATACCCACATTTTTCTCTCAAAATCTTGCTCTACAGCAGCACAATTGTAGACCATTTGTGCTAGAGTTGTTTTTCCAATTCCTCCCATGCCCACTAAAGAAACAACATGGAATCCGTGACTTTGTCTACTCTCAGACAATAACTTGCTTACAAGAATATTCTTATCCACATCTCGACCTCGTACTTCAGATATATCAATGTAAGAGGTAGTTTTCAGTCTCTCAGGACCACCACTCTCCACTAACATATTAAAATTATACCTATCCTTCTCGGTGGCAATAACGTCAAGTCTTTCGTTTATGTCCTTAATCTTGAGGGCTATGTCACGACGTTGGACAACTCGTCTAAATCCAAGGCAAGGTAACGAGATGAAAGACCATACCTTTTTCTTGGAAAAGGATGAATCTTCAATGCCTTCAGCTTTCGCCTTTCTGGTTGCAGTTATCCATTCAGACAGTACATCATCCATGTCATAGGCAACATCCTTGAGCTTTTCTAACCAATCTTTGACTGATTCATCCTTCACTTGTCTCTTTTCAGCATCGACAAGCACGGCCTGGATGGCTTTGAATCCACTGGTGAGTTTTTCGATATCTTTTTTTACTCCTGCCACTAATCTCACCTCCTGGCGAATCTGTTCTTCCATGATTGCAGCCAATTGTGTTAGGATTACAGTTATGATTGCATCAGACATGGTTGAAGATGACAACAGCTGAATATAAGAGAGTGAAATTGGATCAATAGATCACACAAACAGGTATGGCTTTTTTGGTGACTTCAAAGAAAACTGAAACATAAAAAAATTGCTTTTGGTACTAATGAATTCTACCATTAATTTCCTGGTAGTGTTAGGATTTAGGAAATTTCGTAAAGTTTGGTGGCAAAATTTCCTTGTGGGTCCTGAACCTAAATATGAAAGAAGGAAGACTTTAATTGCTTCGTTTGATAGGAAACTTCTATGTAAGTAATAAGAGATCTTGGAAAATACTAAATCAAAAATGAAGAAAATCAGAGAAACTTCAAGGTCTATTTCCAATTTTCTTATCTAGTATTTTGCATTTTGGCTGCAAAAATACAACCAGAATGTAAGAAAACAAGAAACCCAGCCTAATCTTAATTAAATAGTAAAAATAAACAAATTAATTAGCAGTCTGTTTGGCTAATCTTAAAAAGTTCACCTATAAGCAAATAAATATCAATATTTTTTCTATGGTTCAATGACAATAAGGTAAAAGTTACTTTCAAAAGAAGTAATATTTGTACTTAAAAGTAAAAAAGAAGGAAGCAACTTGTACATTACTTAAAAGTAAATTTTACTTATATTTATTATTTAAGCTTGGCCAAACAGATACTTTGAGAGAGATGGATTCAAAATGGCAATTGCTGCACGAGTTTTAGGTTTGGGAAGCCAAGGCAATGACTTTCCATTGAATATGTGGGGGTATTTATACACAAAAATCTATAAGTGATAACCTCAAAGAGACAAACTCCTAAGTCCTAACCTAGTATATGCACTGCCCTGTAGGGTAGATAGAGGTTACAGGGAAATTTAGATATTTGTATCTAGCCAAGTTGATAGATAACACAAAATCTGGTACTATGGGTTCCATACTTCCAGCACGAACACCATGAACACTAATCTTGTATTGTTGTTGAAGGAATGATTGACGAGCTAACAGATGGTGAGGTAGTCCGCAACATGGTCGGTAGTGTGAAGATAAGACACTCGAGCGACGCCACTATCACATTGTTGAAACAGGTTAAACTCGACTTTCCCAGCTGCATCAAGAAAATGTTTGTGTCATGATAAGTGTCGATTTACGCTTATCTGTAGTGTTAAAACTGGATAATTGTATGTAATCTTGAATGAATATTTACTTAATTGTGTATTAATTTGATTGTTTTAGGTTGAAACCTGAGTTCCAATGGAATTGGAGAGAAACAAAGAAAAATTGGCTAAAAAGGACTAAATACGTACGAAAAATTGGATATGGAGATCAACATGAAAACATTCAAAAGTTTAAGTACTTGGGTTGTAAATAAAAGATGACTAAATTGAAATGAATGAAGAAATTAGAGGACTAAAGAGGATAAAATCTAAAGTTGAAGAACTTAAGCTACAAATAAAAAGTCTACAGATAAAAAAAGACAAATTATGAAAAAAAGACCAAATCGTATATATGTTGAAGTTTGGAGGACCAAGTGTATAAATATGGATAAAAATTGAATTTGGAATCAATTTCTGGAATTTCACTATTTGCCGCGGTGCGATTGCGGTTTGCAAACAGCAAATCGCGGCAATGCGCAGCAGTGCGTCTGAATTGTTTTTAACTTATTTTCAACTTTAGTCAGAGTTTTTTTCGTCTTTTCACGTACATGAGTTTTAAAACTAGTAAAACACTATATAAAGACTTAACCTAGGTCAAAAGGATGGAAATTAATTTTTTAGAGAAGACAAGAGAAAACGGAGAAAATAACGGCGAAGAAAACGAAGAACGACCAAGATCAAAAAAATTGGAATGTGAAGATTAAGATATCTTGGTACAAGATAATCAATATCTTTTAATCAACCCGGTTATGTATTCAAATCTTCTAATGTTTTATTCTTCTCGAACCATGAGTAGCTAAATTCATAGTTTGGATAAACGATGTAGCTTAGCTTAATTCTTTAATTTTGAATATCAAATTTTGGCTTATAAATTGTCTAAGTATTTGATTTTGTTTCTTTTCTTAATGTTTGGAATAACTGGCCATTATTTCATTGATTTTGTGGATGGTAATGAATTGAGAAGTAAATTATTAATCTAAACCACGTAGTAAAATTTAGCAATTGGTTAAAAGGTAGAGATACACTTTTATTATTACTGCGGTTCGAATTGAATTCTTAGGAGAATTAATGCATCTAATTAAAGATCATTCTGACTGTCTAAGTTAACTTAATTAGATAGGACTAATTTGAACTCGAGAGAGGTAAATTAGGTTAAATTCGTGAATTCGAACGAGTACAGCTTTAGGAACAAATCTTGAGAGGAGGAATTAGAAATGACAGTTAAGTGAATTCGTTTGTCCAAATGCTTTAACCATCATTTTTCTCTAAATTGTTGATTTTTTGCTTTTACATAAGTTATTGCATTGTTTTTCTTATTTTGAAAAATCTAAGTTCTAGTTTAAAATCTTTCAAAGCAGTTTATTTCGTAGTGTATTTTACAGATTAATCACTAAAGATTAATTGAACTAATACATAAATAAGATAGTTTTCGTGAGAACAATAATCCAGATCCAATAGGTCAACTTTATTATTTTTGTACGATATTATACATTTGCAATCACAATATTTTTACAACTTGCCACCTCTTAAACAATAATTTCGTTTTACGAAAACAAATCATTTGAAACCAAAGTCTCAAGATCCTCAACTGAATGCTTTACAATTAATTTCTGAAAGCGTTTCATCTGTACTTCATTGTGCTTCTCAATCTTGATATGACTCCTGAACTTGTGCAGGAATTCCTTGTATGCTGGAACCAACCTGTCAACCATGGACACACGAAGCTCGTCCTGGAGCTCCAAATCGAGTACTGTCCAGTGTGAGTGAAGTACCCTTATCTCTTCAAACACTGAATCAAAGTCCTTCAATCTTTTCTTCAACTTACGTTTCGACACCTGAGAGGAAAAGCACCAAGTAGTGTAAAGCCCTTCATCTTGAAAACAAGACAAGAACTTGTCACAAGTTGAAACCTGGTAGCTAGTCATTGCTAGCTTAACATTCCAATTCAATTTCTTCATATAATCATCGCCAATCATCTCGCGCAACTCTTGGGATCCTTCGATCTTTTGTACAATGTAACGAACATTGTTCATCACGAACAAATGCCTCAAAGGGACATGATCATATTGCTCCGATTTGCCCTTCAAATTTAGTTGTAAAACCACAATGATCAAAATCAAATGAAGTGCCAAATGACTTCTGCCTTTAAGATCTCCCAAATCCCCTTCCGGGATTACAACATCCCCAAAATTCAATGGTGGCATTGATTTGATCAAGTTTGTGAGGAGCTCCTTGTGACCTACAATGAGATTGATATAATTCATGACATATTCTGTCAACTGATGAATGGCTCCTCTATCGTCTGATATCGTCGAAAGCTCTTGAAAAACGGCTTTCTCAAAATCAGATAACATCCTTCTCACATCATCCTCGAGTCGAGCAACTGTAACCTTTGATCCACTTCGAATGGCCTCTGCTGATGCGGAGCCGAAAAGGGCATTGATTTTTGGTACAAGAGACAACAATGTATCATACAGGCCTAAAATTGATCCCATCCTCTCTGAGGGCTGATTACTGATACTCACTGCTTCTGCAAAATTAAGTAGATTATTTGCAGAATCTTTAACAATTTCCACAAAACATTCTTCACCAGCCCCAATTCCAAAACCTTCAAATATTTTTTCACAAATTTGTTTCTCCCTATCAAATAGGATAAAAATACACACCTTAGCAGCTGGAATCCACAGTTCAATTTTCATCTTCAACTCATCCCACAAAAACCTCTTTGCATCCCCACCTATACTCAATTCCACCAAACGAAGTCGTTTTAGCACAGTATGAAGAAAGTTTTTCCTCACACTCTTGTAAACTCTGATGCAATCTCCAAGTTTACCGCCAGAATTCATTCTCTCTGCTACATTTCTGAGATATTCAATCACTTCCTTACTCGGAGAATCGTATACTGAATAATCCTCGTATCGTATAACATATCCAGTACTATCGGTTACAGAACTCCACTCGGTGGTGGAATTCGGGCCAATCAGACTATCAGTTTGTCTTACCAATACAGTCTGAAACTCGCGCTTGAGCCGAACCATGGCCATGGATTTCAGTTCAACGGATTCTCTTCCGTTCGCCGGATATTGGTGGATTTTGTCGACGGCTTCCAGGTATCGACTTATTTCGCGGTGACCATGATCGAAGATTAGCTGTTCAGCTTGGTTTGAATGCCAATGGTAGATTGTCTCCGCAGCTGATTGGTGTGATATTGATGATCCCATTGGAATGATGGACCCTCAGTCAAACTATTACAGCATCAAATCAATTTGGCAAAAGAATTTCTGGTTCAATTTGTTTGATAAGATTCATTGTGTTTTCCAAATAGTTTTTGCATGACTTAAAAGTCTTAAACACAGCAGTCAATAATTATTAAGAAGCAATGTTTTAAAAATCGGTTTCATCGAAAAATGTCAAGAATTAAAGATTAAAGAGTCGAACTTTGTTCGAAATTGTAGTAAAAATAAATAAATAAATAAAAGTTTAAAGATGTACAGGCAATATGGCACATTTACGGATTTTAAATAGTTAAATAAATTTGTGGATTTTAAACATTTCAAAAATTGAAAAGTCGGGTTTTTATGTGAAACGCGTAGGGGGAGTGTTTTTGGGTAGTTGAGGCCGTGACAGGAAATTAAACACGTCTATGGAGAGAAAGCGACAGTGGAAGGGAATCGGAAACATCTATATTTTATTTTAGAAGTACTAAGGAATCATTCAATTCAACAAAAATGTGCTGTTATGGTATTTTTTAATGAAGATGTTTTAATAATTTGTTAAAATGGGAATTAAGCTTTATTGACCTACATAAAGACTTTTTAATATAAAGACTCGAATTAGCAAAAATATTGTTAGGAATTATAAAGCAAAACCTAATACAAATCTATCAAGAATCTAAAACAATGAATTCTAAAGAGATTACAACCGAAATAAACCACCGAAGTTAGGACTCAGATTTACTCAACCGGTATCGGATCACCGCACATGCCGTCCAAAGGATAGGCACAAGTTTCACCCCGATCACTAGAACGATTTTATACTACAGACCTAAGACAAATACTACCTCTGTAACTCCGATCTATCCCAACGAAGTTACTGTTCATCGACAATAATGAACAACCAGATCTTAGTTCTAAAGTTACTGTTCACTCAAGGTAAACCCATTCAACCTTCCTTAATCAACCCTGATTCTCATCCAAGAAAGAAAACCCAAAAGAAGAAGAAGGAAAAATCAGACGGAAAATCGCCAAGAAGAAGAGAGAGTTTTCAAAGACAACCAACAGACCGAATAAGGGAAAATGACTAACCAGATACTTTATCCATCCGTAGATCAATGTCAGCCATTGGATTTAATCCAATGGCTTATAGTCCTCCAAAAGAAGCACAATCTTTCCCACACCAGGTAAGCCAATGCCAAGGGTCCACGTGGCACAACTTAACAATCAGAAGATGGACTTTTGCCTTAGTTGGAAATAGAGATGGCAAAAATATCCGATCTGCCCCGAACCCGATGGATACCCGATCCGAATGGAGCGAAAAATACCTGATCCGCGGATCGGCGGGGCGGATCGAGACAGATATCCGTGATCCGCCATGGATCTCGGGGCGGATCGGATCAGGGCTGCCCCGATCCGCCCCGCCCCGCCCCGAATTAAAAAAAAAAAAATTCAATTTTGGAGTTTTCAATTTTTAATTAAGTAATTGATGTCGTTTTTTTCTTTTGGACATTTAATTAAATAGTAATAGTTAATGTATTTTAGAATTTTGTTTAAACTCTATAGTATAGTAGTAAAGCTTGTTTCAATATATTTTAAATTTTTTGAATGCCAAAAAAAAAAAAAAAAAAAAACAAATATGGATCAGTATACGGATCAAGACTCTGATCCGCCCCGATCCGTATCCGATCCGCCCCGAAAAATGGCGGATCGCAGGGCGGATTTGGATTAGGCTGATCCGCCCCGTTGCCATCACTAGTTGGAAAACGCGTTTGTGAAACACACTTTCAACATTCTTCACATTGGTTCACTAACTTATACCACTATCCTTGGTTGCATTGTTTGTGCTATCCATTTATTACTGGTTGAGTCTGTTTTCATCACTTCCCTGTGGTTGCCAATCTTCAAGTGCCTGCATAGATCAAATTCAACCATTGTCAATTAACAATTTAGATAAACAATAATTAAATTTTCTTGCTGAAAGTATCTTAGTACCCATATCTGCTGGATTTTCAGATGTAGGAATTTTTAACAAAACTATTTCACCATGAGATAGTTGTTCTCGTAAAAAATGGTACTTCACCTCAATGTGCTTTGATCGTTCATGATAAACAGGATTTTTACAAAGCATTAAGGCACTTTGGCTGTCAGTAAACAAGCTTACCACATTGTTACTTATGTTTAGTTCATTAAGTAACCCCTTAAGCCATAACCCTTCTTTTACAGCCTCAGTTATGGCTACATACTCAGCCTCAGTACTTGATAATGCAACCAAGGACTGAAGCTGAGATTTCCAAGATATGCAATTCTTACCAAGAGTAAAGAAGAAAGCAGTAGTAGACTTTCTTTGATCCCTGTCACCAGCAAAGTCAGAATCCACATATCCAGTTAAAGAGATCATGTCATCAGTTTTTTCATACACAAGGCCAGTATTTAATGTACCACATATATATCTGAGAATCCATTTTAATCTAGCCCAATGAGGCTTACCAGGGTTGGACATAAATCTGCTTAACAAACTAATAGAATATGCAAGATCAGGCCTTGTTGTTATCATGGAATACATTACTGATCCTATGGCATTAGCATAAGGAATATGTTCCATTTCATTCATTTCCTCTTGATTCTTTGGTGATTGAGCAGAGGAGAAAAACATGTGACCAGCAAGAGGGACATTCACACATTTAGCATCTTTCATACCAAACTTAGTTACAACCTTTTCAAGATAAGATTATTGAGTAATGGTGAATCTATTTTCAGACCTATCAATTTTTATTACCATGCCAAGGATCTTACTTGCATTTCCCAGATATTTCATTTCAAATTCAGATTGTATAAAGAGTTTTCAGATTCTCTATTTCTTTCTTACTATTGCTAGCAAGAAGCATATCATCAACATAAAGAAGAAAATAAATCACACAGTTATTTTTCATGCTGTTATAATAGAGACAAGTATCAAAATCACTTCTTTTATAACCTATTTTCAACACAAAAGTATCAAACTTTTTGTACCATTGCCTCGGGGATTGCTTGAGGCCATAGAGAGACTTTTTAAGGAGGCAGACATGATCAGACTTCCCTTTTGATTCAAAACCTAAGGGCTGGGACATTTAGATTACTTCTTCTAACTCACCATGAAGGAAAGCTGTTTTCACATCTAATTGTTCTAATTCCCAATTAAATTGGACAACTAGAACAAGAACAATTCTTATAGTCTTGTACTTAATGACAGGGGAAAAGACCTCATTGTAATATATCCCTTCTCTTTGAGTGAACCCCTTAGCAACTAGCCTAGCCTTATAACTAGGAGGATCACTAACACTACTACCTTCCTTAAGCTTGTATAACCACTTACACTGAATTATTCTCTACTTAGGAGGACAGGGAACTAATTTCCAAGTTTCATTCTTCACTAAAGAAAGCATCTCATCTCTCATAGCCTCTTTCCACTCCTTAGACTTAGGGCAACTAACAGCTTTTTCATAAGTGAATGGTTCATGACAATCAATAGCTTCACCTGAAACTAAAGCATGCTCAGTTAGGTTGAGGGACTGATACTTAGGATTTGGTCTTACATGTCTTCTCTCTCTATCCCTAAATAACTTATAATCATGACTAACCCCTGATTCAACTACTTCAGTCTGATGTTCAATAGTTGGGGTTTGAGGAGCTTCTGTAGTGCCTTCTAAGTTCTGATTACCAGACTCACTGGGCTGAACTTGATCCTGATTATTAACAGTGGAGTTTTGATCAGGTTGTTTGTATTTTATCTCAGTAATTTGCTTATCAGCTTAAGACCTACTAGGACTAGCATCAACCTGATCCATAGTCTTTAAACTTGGCATTTCAAGTTCATTAAAGACAACATCCCTACTGTTAATGATCTTTATACCCCTTTCATCTCTCACCCAAAGCCTATAACCCTTTACCCCCAAAGGGTAACCTAACATAACACATTTAGATGCCCTAGCATCTAATTTTCCTTCACTTTGGTGTGCATATGTTGCACAACCAAAGACCCTAAGATGAGATAGATTAGGGGGCTTTCCACTCCAAAGCTCTTTAGGAGTTTTGAAGTTGATAGCATTGGAAGGGGATCTATTTATCAGATAAACTGCAGTGCAAGCAGCTTTACCCCAGAACCCTTTGGAGAGGTCAGAACTTATCAGCATACATCTAACCTTGTCCATAATGGTTCTATTTAGCCTTTCAGCAACCCCATTCTGCTGAGGAGTATGTCTCACAGTTTTATGCCTTTGTATTCCCCTTTTCTTACAGTAAGTATCAAACTCCAGGTTACAAAACTCAAACCCATTGTCAGTTCTTAAGGATTTGACTTTAGTTTCTTTCTAATTTTCAACTAAAGTTACCCAATTTCTAAAGTTCCTAAAGGCTTCATCCTTTGTTCTTAAGAGAAAAATCCACACTTTCCTAGAATGGTCATCAACTAGGGAAATGAAGTATCTGTTTCCTCCAGACGTGGGGTGCTTTTCAGGCCCCTAAAGGTCAGCATGGATGTAAGCAAGGGGACTAACAGAATTGTGAACTCCTTTACCAAAACTAAGTCTGTGGGATTTACCTAAGATACAAGTTTCACAAAAGGACTGGGTGGACACATGATCTTTTCCTAACAACTGCTGATCACTAAGGAATTTCAGCCCCTTGTTTCCCATATGCCCAAGTCTTTTATGCCACAATTCTGTCCTATCTTCATTAACAGAGAAAGAGCCAGAATTGTCAGCAACCTGAGCTTTCCCTTGAAGGTAATATAGGCCATTTTTCTTTGGCCCTTTCATGACAACCATAGTCCCTTTGATAATTTTCAATACACTACCCTCAGATTTGAACTAGTACCCCTCATCCTCTAACACTCCTAGAGAAATTAGGTTTATCTTCAGATTGGGGACATACCTAACATTGTGTATGATCCTAATCATCCCATCATGCATTTTAATGGCTATATCTCCTAATCCCTCAACTACCTGAGTGTTATTGTCTCCCATATAGACTTTTCTAGGTTCAATATCTCTATAATCACTGAACCAGGCTCTAACAGGGCTCATATGGAAGGTACAGCCAGAGTCAAGAATCCATTCTTGGCTCTGGGTTTGATCAGAAACATTCATGACATACAAGCTATCCATTTCATTTTCAAGGGCTGCATTGTTTTGATGTTCAACAGGCTGGTCCTTTTGTTTTCTTTTAAAATCATAACAGTCCCTTTTGAAATGGCCTAGCTTGCCACAGTGGTAACATTTCTTGTTACTCTTATCCCTAGACTTTGACCTACCTCTAGACTTACTTTTACCCTTCTTATGATTGCTATTCCCGTCCCTTTTATTAGTCATACCTCTCACAAAGTGACTCTCCTCTCTTGCCCCACTCCTAAACTCCTTTCTTACCTCAAGATCCCTAGACATTAAGGCATCTATCACAATAGACTGAGTTAGGGTATCTCTAGCATATTTAATAGCATTTTTAACTTCTTTATAAGAATCAGACAGGGAATTAAGCAAAATCACAGCAAGATCCTCATCAGAGAAATCTTTCCCATTATGGGACAAACTTTTTACCATTATACTCAAATCACTCAAATTTGCTTCCAAATCTTTATTAGTATCCATTTTAAAACTAAACAACTTCTCAAGCAAATAAATCTTGTTAGGCAAGGTTTTAGTCAAAAATAGAGCATCTAAAGCAGACCAAAGATCTCTAGCAGTTTTAGAACCATCAACTTGCCTAACTATGTTATCAGATAAATGCAGGATAATAGAAATATAAGCAATTTCATTCATATCAACAATTTCAGTGGGTTTTTCTTTTAACTCATCAGGATAAGTATCTCGATCATCAAGAGCCATTGAGACTCTTTGTTGAACAAGAATTGTCCTCATTTTTTGTTTCCATATAGAATAATCACCATTTCCATCGAATATTGACAATTCGACCCTCGAACCCATACCAGATTCTGTAAAATGAGTGATTTCTCTGGACAACATTGACTGATCTTTCCAAGATCAGAGAATGTTTAAACAAAAAAGGTTTTAAAGAAACAGAGATCACAGTTTTCAGTTGACAGTGTATTTAACACACACAAAAAATTGCAGATTGTACAAAAAATTTCTCAAAAGAAATACAGTACGGTTTTCATGCTCTCTAACATAATCAGCAAATACGAATTCCTTAGTACACTTATTATTTGCAACTACGCATGTCAAGTATAGGTTCATACAAGTCACAGACATCATTTATTCATACAGGGAGCAATTTCAGTCAAAGGAACCAGGGTATTTACGATCTGAGTAGGGATAATGAGTCTTACCAAAATACTGTTGTTAAAATAGTATTAAAGGTCTTCGGAACTTGACTACTCACCAGAGATTATTTATTTACACCTTCTTCTGCCGGCAATGATCTTGATCTTGGTAATTTTTTCAAGATCCATAGAAAAAATGTTTTAGGTTTCGTAACTGAATCAACAGATCTATCATTAGATTGATAGACCTGTAGCAGTCTACCCAAAAAACTACCCTCAAAACTTCAATAGTGGCTCTGATACCACTTTGTTAGGAATTACAAAGCAAAACCTGATACAAATCTATCAAGAATCTAAAACAATGAATTCTAAAGAGATTAAAACTGAAATAAACCACCGAAGTTAGGGCTCAGATTTACTCAACCGGTATCGAATCACCGCATATGCTGTCCAAAGAATAGGCACAAGTTTCATCCCGATCACTAGAACAATTTTATACTACAGACCTAAGGCAAATACCACATCTGTAACTCCGATCTATCCCAACGGAGTTACTGTTCATCGACAGTAATGAACAACCAGATCTTAGTCCTAAAGTTACTGTTCACTCAAGGTAAACCCATTCAACCTTCCTTAATCAACCCTGAATCTCATCCAAGAAAGAAAACCCAGAAGAAGAAGAAGGAAAAACCAGACAGAAAATCGCCAAGAAGAAGAGAGAGTTTTCAGAGAACCAACAGACCGAATAAGGGAAAATGACTAACCACATACTTCATCCATCTGTAGATCAATGTCAGCCATTGGATTTAATCCAATGGCTTATAATCCTCCGGAAGAAGCACAATCTTTTCCACACCAGGTAAGCCAATGCCAAGGGTCCACATGGCACAACTTAACAATTAGAAGATGAACTTTTGCCTTAGTCTGAAAACGCGTTTGTGAAACACACTTTCAACAAATATTATAATAAAGTTTATCAATGATATTATCGTGATTGTCCATATTACGTGTAACACTAATAAAAAAAAGTAGTGAACTAAGCCTTGGTTAAATTTAGTGAAGTAGGTTGATAAAGAGTTTATTAGTGCCCGTTTGGTAGAGATTATAAACTAGTTTATTTTATCAAAATGGTTTATTTGACCAAGAATGGTAAAAAATGACGGCTACCAAGGCAAATTTTTGGTCAAATAAACTATTTTGGTCAAATAAACTAGTTTATAAATTCTATCAAACGAGCTCTTAATAATGATATTCGAGTATATACTTGTTTTGAGTTGAAAGTTGGATAAGATTGTTGAAAGTAGAGCTGACAAATGGATCAGGTCGGTTGGGCACGGCCTGCTAGAGCTGGGCCATACTTGACACTGGCCCAAGTCGGCCCAGTCCAGTTTTGTACGAGCCAGTATATTTTATTCAGACCAACAATAAACTGGTTCAACCTAGTCTATCAGGCCAATGGGTCAACTCGGCCTTAATTTTATTATTATTATTTTTTTTTAAAATAATAATTTTATGTCTGAAGAATATTTTTTTAATGTCGGAAAACCCGATCAAATATATCATCTTTTAATAGTGTCGACTTTTGTGTACTAAATTAGTTCTAAATAGTATTGTAAAAATTTTCAGGCTTAGCTCATTTTATTTGAAACTGACGTCTGCATGTGGTCTATATATGTCTTACAGAAACATACTCTCGATTGGGAGATTCTCAAGAACCTTTGTCCTGGGCATTGGTGTTGTAGATAACTTGATTTTTAGGTAAAATATTTGCATGGTCTTTACTTCAAATTAAAAATCACATGTCAACAGTTAATATTAAAGTTGAAGCAATTTACTCAAATGTTCACGCAAAATGGTGGCAGCCATTCATATGGCAAACAACTTCAAATACAGGCACCTGTGCAATAAGTTAACACAAAGCGGCACAAAGATTCATCGTTTTACCAGAGTTAACAATATCAAGCAGTAATAATTGGTGACAACTGTATCAATCAAGAGGTTGTGGCTGGAGCTGATAAAGGGCCAATCCAATCCTCAAAGCAGGTCATACATGAAATTGGAATGAATCAGCCCAGTCCAATATTGTTGGGTTAGAAATATGTTAGTCCAATTCAGCTTATTAGCCAACTTGGTCTTAATTTTTTTTTAAATAAATTTTTTATACAATCTAATACATTACATTAAATACAATCTTAGATAAATTTAGGTAATATATAGGGAAAATTGTCAATAAGTCATCTCCACAAGACTTGTTTCAAATCAGGTCAAAACTTTTTTTTAAATTGTGATTAAGTCATATTTCACATCAATATTTTATATTAATTTCAAAACCACCCCTTTTAACCATATTTTTCATTGACACAATCTTCCAACTCCACAAACCTCCTCCACCTCCGGCGACCTCTGGCGACCATCGTCTCCACTTCCGACGACCTTCGACGACCACCGCCTCCACCTCCGGCAACCTCCGGCGACCACTGTTTCAACCTCCGGCAACCTCCGGCGATAACCGCTTCCACCTCCGGCAACCTCCGACGAGTGCTTCTACGGCGCAGTGTCACTTTTTAGGCAATTTTTTGGAGAAGATTTTGGATCAATTTCCAGTTGGGAATATTGTTATTAATTTCTATGTTTTAATCTTAATTCTTGTATTTGATTATTTTTTTAGGCTAATGATCTAACAGCTAGCATTGATATATCCGTGCTGCAAGAGAGGCTGGCCAATATGATTAACCTGTGTTGATTTTAGCAGTTATGTAAACAATGAGCATTTTCCAAATATGTAAACAATGAGATAACATCTATTGTTGATACTGTATTATAGAATAGCAACTTGATATTGTATTAAGTTGGTCATTAGATTATTTCTTTGTGTTGTTAATTAGTTGTGAAAGTTGTTTGATATTGTATTATACAAAACAGTATCACAACAGAAATGGACATAGAATGCTGTAAATATGAGTTTGAATGCTGTAAACATGAACTTGAATACTCCACTATCTTATGTAAATAGGAGCTTGAATGCTCCACCATCTAATTGCTGTAAATAAGAGTTTGAATGTTCCATCATCTAATGTTTAGTCATGGTATGTTATTTTATACTGTATTATACAAAACAATATCACAATATAAATGGACATAGAATTGTTGTAAATAGGAGCTTGAATGTTCAATCATCTAATGTTTCAATGTCTTAGTTTTAATCCATGATACTGTTTTAATTATGGCAAGATTTAATAGATTGAAACTTTGTCATAATATTTCACTATCATTTGAAACATGTTTTAATCCTGTGATACTGTTTAAATATATGTGATCTTTGATACTGTTTAATTATGGCAAGGTTTGATACTGTTTGAATCTATGTGATCTTTGATATTGTTTAATTATGGCAATGTTTGAATAAGTGATACTGTTTGAATGTCTTAGTTTTAATCTATGATAATGTTTTGTTTAGGTAATGTGCATTAATATAAATTGATATTATTTCAATCCATGTTTTAATCTATGATATTGTTTTGTATAATACAGTATCAAACAAAACATATGACTAATTAAACAGTATTAAAGATTAAAGCATGATATCATAGTCATGTGTGTTGTTTGATACTGTATTATGCAAAACAGTATCACAAAAAACAGTATCACAATAGAAATGATCATAGAATTTGCACACGTGCTCAGAATTTTTATTATAATATATTTTCGGAATGGTCTCGACGAGACGGTCAAGACCAGCCGTTGCCTATGATGGATTTTACCCATTTGAAGTCGTCTCTTTAGCTTAAAATGGCAATCTTTAATTTTTTTTTTCAAAACAGTATCACAAATTCTTTAAAACAGTATCAGGGATAAATGTGCATCATTTTGTTGCAAATTAAAGCTCTTCCAAGGTATCTGAGTCTTTTAAAAGCAAACACATACTTCAGAGCAATACTAAAATGAAGAAAGAAGAACTCACAATCATTCTCAAGTTAATGGGAAGTCATGCAAAGGGTTCTTATCTAAAACTATAAACAATGTTTCTAATTTTTTCCTTGAATTTGAATATGTTTGAGATTCAATTAGGACATAGATTCTCATTGGATAGATAAGTATAAATTTATAAGGTGTTTAATGGTAGGTAGAAAAATTAATCAGTAGAGAATAAACAAGAGAATACTATTGTTCTTAAAATGTCTCATTAATAGTACAAAATCATAGATTTAACAGTATCACAACAAAACAGTATCATAACAAAACAGTATCACCGCAAAACAGTATCACCACTCAAAATCTGCGTTTTTTACAATTAAGGGTATGTTGGTCTTTTAGCTCTAAAATATGACTTTAATTGAATTAAGTTTTGAGCATATGACTTTAGAGTCCATAAGTGTCCAAACAGTGACTGGCCCTGAATTTACCCTAATATATATTTTGGTATTTTTAAAGAGATTAATTTATAAAATTGGACCGTCATGTATTAGTCAATATATAAACATCAATTTTCTTTCAAAATAATAAATTTTTTTGGTTAATTGTAAACTATTTGTACACTTTAAAAAAAATATATAAATATTAAAAGCATGCTAGTCTTATTGGTTTACGATATAAGCATGTTTGGCTTAAATTAAAAAAATTTACTTATAAGTAAATTTAAAATAAATAATTTACTTGTCACACCAAATATATTTTGGATTGAAACTTAAATTAAACAAAATTTAATTAAATTTAAACAATTTTATGTTGGAGTTTAAGATTTTTGGACTAATGTTTATTGGAGATTTGAGCTTAGATCATTTTAGATTGATATTATTTGGATTATGTATTTGGGTTATTCACAAAATGAGTAATTAATGTTAAGGAGCAAAAAATAATAAGAAAAAAAATCAAAAAGAAAAAGAAAAGAAAAATCAAAATCGGGCCGACCCAACTAGCCTGCAGGCTAGATGGGTCGGGTCAGGTCGTATTGGCTCAGTTTTATTTGGTCTAGGGCCAACCAACCCAAAAAACCTGGTTATATGCCACCTCCATGTGTGGCCCAACATTTGAACACCAATTTAATGAGACGTGAAAATAATGACATTGCCTTGTTGAATAAAATAAGGGATAATTGCATCAAATGTTTTCAACGTTTTCAAATCATTGAGAATATGCCCATAACCTAAAAAAATAGCACCACACGTCCCCAACGTATGAAGAAATATGCATCATAGGTCCCTCTTCACATTTTCCGTCAATTTTCTCCGTTAAAACCCAAAATTGGACTGCACACGCTATAATTCTCCAAAAAAATACGATTGAGAATGGCAGGGTTGAAAATGTAACTCCACTTTCACTTTCTTCTTCATTTCATATCTTTACTACTCAACTCCCTTCAAAACCCACTTTAGACTTGGCTTGATTTCCTGCAAACATAGTTATTCCATAAGATTTAAACGCAGAAAGTGCAGTTCATTTTCGTGCTTAGTCAAAACCCTTTTTCATGGATCTGTTTTAAGGCTTCGGTTTTCTAACATAGCTTTAGGTTCTTGTTTAGTGAAGAAAAATGGCCACTGAAAAATCTAGTTCCAAAGGCCAAGCATGGTGACTAAAAATCCTACTTTTTTTGAATTTTTTCTAGACACAGATTTGGAGTTTTGATCATTTTTACAATTTTCTTTTTTAAAGTTTTGCACTGCAGGATTACCAGGTTATGTCAAAATTGAAGTAGATGACATAACTTTGCACATAACTTTGCACTACAAGATTACAAAGTTATGTCAAAATCAAAGTAGATGACATGACTTTCCACCAGAAGTGGCTAAACTGCTTCCCAATAATCGTTTTCTCTCTAAAAATGAATGGTGTGCTATTGGGGTTCAGTAGAGTTTTGGGTGGGTCTATTATGCAGTTCACTGTCCGGAGCCTCACATCATGCTCTTTAGGAGGCCATTGAACTATCATCAACAACAGGAGAATCAAGCTCTGAAAAATAGGCCAAGATCCAAGAAAAGGAAAGCATACCGCAAGACCAGCATTGGCTTATTTTTGCCGAAAAATAGTTAGAGGACGACAGAACCCTAGCCAACTACAACATTCAGAAGGAGTCTACTCTCCACTTCGTCTTCCATCTCCGCTGCGATGGAACTTGGAGGATTCCTTTTGTGGCCAATCATTTGTTGAAAAAAGGTTTGCATCTTAACCAAAAAGCGGAGAAGGAATTGATAAAAACTTGATCCCATGGTTCTACTATTATTCCTGAAATGGTGGGTCATAGAATTGCTGTCTACAATGGTAGAAACACGATCCCTTTTCGTATATTGGAGCAAATGGTTGGCCATAAATTGAGAGAACTTCACACAGCCCATAAAATTGGCCTTAAAAATTAGTTTGTTGAATTCCTCTTAATGGGATTGAAAAGAGCACATCCCATAAATTTGGCCTTAAAAAATCTTCAAGAAGTTTGCAAACTCCATAGATTCAGAATCAGAGCTAAGAAAAAAGTGGATTTGGATCAAGAAAAAGTGTATTCAGAGGTGGGTTTAATGTTGAAATAGGTGGTGGTGTTTACAGTGTTACATATAGGAGTGTTTATCCATATATAAGGGTTTGCAATTTCAGTTGCCTTTTTTAGGGAATTATAGCGCGTGCAGTCCAATTTTATGTTTTAACGGAGAAAACTGACGAAAAGTGTGAAGAGGGACCCACGATGTCTATTTCTTCATATGTTGGGAACGTGTGGTACTATTTTTTTTAGGTTAGGGGTATATCCCCCAACGATTTTGAAACGTTGGAGACTTTTGATACAATTATCCCATAAAATAAATATGGTTACTCCGAATTGCGAAAAAAAAAAAAAAAAAAAAATTGTGGGCCAACCAGGGCCATATGGGCTCGGTTTTGTTCGGGCCAATTTTTAATCGGGCTAGCCCAACCCAAATTTGGGTTATACGGGCCGATCCGTCGACCCAGACTTGTTTTGCTACCTCTAGTTGAAAGGATATTTTTGTTTTATATACCACTTTGTCTCTAAAACTTAGATCTGGACATTGGGTGGTTCGATTCGGGTAATTAAAGAACCGGATCCACCCACTTTTCAACTGGAACCAAAACTGTCGATTCTGGTTCTACCAAAAAAAAAAAATTACTAGCTTGTAGTCAATTCAAGTTAACCATATGTACATATAAGTAAATTTGCGTTAGAAATATAAGTTATAAATTTGGAATAATTTTTTTTCTTAAATCTATTAGTATAAGTTAAAAATTTAGAATAAATATTTTTCTTAATGCATAAATCGGATAATGAAAAGGTAAAAATTAATAATTAATTAATTAATTAAAAATTAAAAAAAAATAAGAATTTCCAATTTTGAACCAAGTACTAGTTCCTTAGAACTGAGAATCGGTCCAGAACAGCTAATTCTCGATTTTTTAGAATTGGAATCAAATTTTTTGTGTTAAAAATCGGACCAAAACTGCCGGTTCTAAATAAAATTCCCAGGACTACTAAAACCTGTTATACCAAACATGTTCTAAATGGGCAGAACTCACTTACCCGATCCAAATCCAATTTGGATGCATGACGTCAAAGAAATAAGTTACCGATATTCCTTTTTTAATTTTTTTCTCTTTTCGCCCTTTTTTTTTTTTTTTTTTAGATTTGTATTTTATATATAACTTTAACAAAAGTTTTGAACGGAAAATATTGGTAGGGATGCACCCTGCTAATTATTGAAAGATTATGAATAATAAGTGCAATAAAAATTTAACAGATACAAAATTTGATAATAGAAACGTAGGAAACATACATTGTAATTAATCCAGGAAATTAAGAAACTTTGTTCTTGACCAAAGTAGGTAAGTGTAACAGTGACAATGGACCGAGTTGAATCGGGCTTGACTCATTGATCAAGGGGCCAAGCTCAGCAAATGATCCCTGCTCGAATCCAAGCAGGCACGTGAGCTATTCGATTTTTCATTTTTATTAGACGGGATTTAAAGAAAATATTTAAAAACTTATATGCGTGATAAGAAAAAAAGGAAAATTTAACATAATTAAATAAGAAAATAAAGAAAATAGGGCGGACTCGTGGGCGGGGCTTTACTTGCCAAGCTCGAATCAGTCCATGGGCGTATTGTGGAACGAGTGAGCCGCCCATGGGCCATACTATCACGGCAGACGGCTCGGCCCATTGCCACGCCTAGTAAAGCAGAGAGATTATCATTAATCGCGAGTTTAGTTGAAATTGTTTAAAGATTTTCCATAGCTGCCAGTCATTAGTGGGCTTAATAGCGATTTTGGACAGCTCTTCTGAAGCTAGGGTTTGACACGCAGCAACAGCGGTAGAAGAAGAATGGGTCACTCCAACATTTGGAATTCGCATCCCAAGACATACGGCCCGGGATCCCGTACCTGGTAATATTGATTAAGACCCTTTTTTTCCATCAAAAATCATGTTTTCTTTTAGGATTAACTAACCAGATTTTTTCTAATCTATTTTGAATTCTATCTTGCTTTTGTTTTACAGCCGTGTGTGTGGAAATCCGCATGGGTTGATTAGGAAGTACGGATTGATGTGTTGCAGACAGTGCTTCCGCAGCAATGCCAAGGAGATTGGCTTCATCAAGGTCCGATTTCCTTTATCAATTTATATGAACATGCAATTCCATTTTATGAGTGTTTTTTAACTTATATGATAATGAACATATCTTCGTATGCGTAACAGTGGGAATTATATTAAAAATATATGAAGATATAAATCAAGTCTAGGAAATATTTATGATGGCTGTGTAGTTAGCAAATTAATTGTGTATTTACATTTATTTGATTTATTTAATTCAAATTAGATATTATTAAGATATTAAAAATTATCTCTGTCATAAGAATATAATTAGGAAATTTATGTACATCTCATACCTATATGTTTGTATAATTTTATGCCATTTTTTAAGCTTTGTGGCGCTTTCTGATGTTATATTTCTTACAAATTATTACTTCTTTTCCTTGAGAAAAGGCAAAAACTTGCGATTCTTAATGCCATTTGTGTTCCAAGTTTGTGGAGTCCTCTAGGACTAAATAGAAGTAGATATTTCAGTGATCATAAGAGTGTTTTTATTGTAATATTTTATTTTATTTTATTTTAATTTGGAGTTGTGTATCTATATTGTTGTCATATGTTTATACCTTGACATATAAATTTGTCGGGCTTGATTAGGAAGGTTAAAATGAATTTTTTCTCATGTTAAAAACAAAAAAGAAAGTATGCTTATTTTGATGCTCGTATCTAAGGCATTGAACTTTAAGTATTAGCTACACGCTGCATGTTCATTATAGTAATTAGGAAAAACAAAACAAAGAGAGGATATTTTGTTTGTTCATGTTTTAATGACTTGAACGGAATGGTTCTGAGTTTTGTTATTAGCTATGGTCGACAATACTCTAGATAAAAAGAAATGATTTACAAGTTTTCTATGATTTTTATCAGCTCTACGCGTGCCACCCTGTTTTCAAGTATTAATAAACCAATGAACATGATTTTCTTTCTCCGTCGCCACCCCCACTAAAAAGTAATAACTAATACATAATTATGTTTACTCTTGTTATGCCAAAGTTGAATCCTTGCAGATCATTTTATGCAATTCTGTATATCTTTAGTTAGTTTAACAACTGAATGTCATTTTTTGTATCTTATAAATTGCAGTATCGTTAAGGAGATGTTGTAGGTGCAGTCTTCCGTGAAAGGACTAAAAAATCAAGACTGGATCATCTTTTTTCCTGCGAGTTATTTTGTTACAATTCTAGGGAAGTTATTTATGGTAAATTAACCCTTTTGAATTGAAAACAATTGTTTAAATTTTTTTTATTATCGTGCAAATGCATTCAATGTACCCCCCATCTTGACCGATACTTATCTCGTGCTTTTGTCATTTTTAACAAGTTATCATTATCATATGGTTGTTATATTAGCATTGATGTCTGATTTTTGTCATAATTCTGCGGGAACATCTACTACTTGTTTCCACGAGCACGATATGTTAAGTAGATTGATTGAGAGCTTTGATGCTACTCAAGTGTACTTGAAGTAGGGATTCGTTTTTACTTTTTTGTGGAAGGTATGTGACAGTTCTGTTCAAGTCGTGTGTCAAATCTGAATGGGTAGGCCTTTTTGTTGAAACTTGACCATGGAGAGCTTCACAAACTGCCCACTCTTTGATCGCAAAATCTGCGAGCTTAGTTGTTCTTCTCCTGATACGCACCTTGTCACCCCCACAAGGATAGGAAAAAAGAAGAATAAATGTTTTGTTTGAATCGTTTGAATAGTTTTAGGACAATGATGTCTACAAACATTTTGTGTGAAGTTAAGGCTTTGACTATTAGTCTTGTCCAGTGATTTAATCATGAACTTGTTAGCTAGTGTTGACCTTAGACTCCCTCTTTTATATATCTTAAAGTCAGTTCTAATATGGCTCCTGGACCATCTTTGAGTTAGAAAGATGCAGGTGGGGACAGATGAACACATTTCGGTTCGGCCGATTTTGGCCTATGCTCAAACCAAATTAAAATGATTTTGAATTTTTTTTTTCTCCAATTTGGTGAATGGTTTGGTTTGGTTTCAAGTAGTTTTTAACTATCAAAATTTAAACTGAATCATTTATAAACGGTTTGGTTCGGTTCGGTTTGGTTCAAAACAAAAATGTTTACGGTTATATGTGAATGAAATTCAATAGTTTTAATTTGATTTTGCTGTTTGATGATTTTTTTTTTTTTTTTTTTTTTTTGTTTACTCCTAAATGCCAGTGGATAATTCTATGGTATCGTTGTAAGTACCCTTGGGGCCTTGGTAGACTTGAAATATTGCCCCCTAAATTGTATATACTGAAAATGTATAATTTGTTTGGGAAGGCAATAAATTGTATTGTAAAGTTCTATTTAATACCCTGTACTAATCTTTCCTTTGAGCGTGCCAAGTTATGCAATTAGTGAAAATAATTTATCATATTCAGTTAACTTTTATTAGATCCAATTGCATGTATATGTCAACTGTATAATTAGAATCCCAGTTAATCTATGTCATACTTCATTCTATGCACGTTATTGATTTCTTGTAACTCAATATTTAATTTTTTTTAAATTTCATTCACATAATATTCAACTTCCTAATAATTTAATTGTTTTGTATGTATTCTTACTACACCTAATGCTTTTGTTAAAGAGTTGTTCACTTTATTTTTCATGATAAAATATTGTAATGACTTAAATATGTTGTTTTGACATTTCATAACATAAAATTGAAGTCCTTGAAGTCCATTGTAAATATATTTTATGCTTGTCAATTTTATTTCTCGACCTATTATATTAAGCTTTTGTTCGGTTTTATTCAAAAAGTTGATAAAATTCTGAATCAAAGTTAACAATTAATTTTAACTGCACATTTAATAGGACTTACAATTTTTATCAACTTTTCAATTACACATTTCATCAATTTTTATCAAAATCTGTTAAAAATTTGATTTGATAAAATTTTGAATCAAAGTTAACAATTAATTTTAACCGCACATTTAATAGGACTTACAATTTTTATCAACTTTTCAATTACACATTTTATCAATTTTTATCAAAATTTGTTAAAAAAATGATTTTTAACAAAATCAAACAAATACAAATACATAAAGGAGACCGTTCATCTTACTAATAAATTTTACAAATAAATTTGACAAATAATTATGATCCTTAATTTAAGCTAATCTAATATCTTAGATTTATTAGAATTTTTAGAATTCTTATACCTATATTCAAACACATTCCAATAAAAGTTTTAATACATTTAGATAATTAGATTATTTGAAATTAAAGACTGTGATAATTCGTCAAATTTATTTGTGAAATATATTGGTAAGTGAAACGGTCTTCATACATAAATAACTTGGGAAAGAGACAACCTAATACTACATTCTTCTAGTTAAAATTAATTATTAATTTATAACACAAATAGTTAGTGTAGATTCTTAAAATCTTTTTATGCTAAAGTGTATTTGAATCTTGATGGCTTCTCTTTGTCACCTTGTAAATCCTTGACATTAATATTATTTGAGTGTCAATTCAACTTTGAAGCTAAGTTCACATATTATTTAATTTGAGAGAGAAAGAGAGAGAGAGAGTATATGTGTGTTGTTTTTGCGAGTTATATTTATATAACGTGTCTTACAGTATATACATATTCATCATTATTATTTACTATTCTAAAAAATTTGTTTAAGCGGTACCTAGACTCCGTCTAAGTATGAAGCGTGGTATTTACGCTTCGCCTTCATTTAAATTTGAAAATTTTAAAATTTGACCACTATATCTAATCGGGTATTATACTATTTTATATTTAAAAGTAACTTTAGACTATCAAGTGCACTAGAAATTGTAGTACAAATTGAAATCATTTGCTCCAAAAAAATATATAAGTAATATATTCAAGATCCAATGAAATGCTAGCTAGTCAACCATTGATGACTTCCACTTTATGGATGGTAGAAGTCCACATCATATAGTATTTTTCTTTATTTGAGCAAGGTGCATAACATTCCACATTTGGCAAATTTCATCTTTCCATGCACACTTTTGGTTTGTGATTTGTAAACCCTAGAAATCTACTACTTGATTCAATCACATGGCTTCTCCTAATTTCTTAATGTTAATAAAAAGGGCCTATTTTCTTGGTGAGAGTGATTTTCTTAGACTTTCTTTCACTTTCTTCTTACATGCATCTCGAGGAACATGTAATGTACAAAATTCAGGCAAATTTTGTAAGAAATTTGGTGACGAGATGAGTGACGTTTTTCTCTTATTAACTCGAGTGTTAAGTTTTTCTCGTCAAATATTTCCATTGCTAATGTGTAAAATGTATTTTCCTTCGTCAATTGTGTAGCTTTAGGATCTAAAATAAATTTTAAATAACAATTTTCGTTCTTATAATTTGAAAATTTTCAGACGTTCAAGTATTTTTGGTCATTATTAGAGTTTTCGTTTGACAATCTATATTTATGTTAAAAGAAGTATTGTATATGAGTACATATATCTATTATTTTTTTACCACTACTTCATTGAGTGAATTCTGTATGTAGAATATTTGTTACGTGCATAATTTATTTATTTTAATTCATAATTATTTATTCTCTTCTCAAGTAAATTAATTTTTTTTTTTTTGTATGGCATTGGGTTAGATTTTATTGAGATTAATCAACTTTGGAAACATCTTTCATAGACAAGAATAAACATATGATAAGTACATTCTAGTTTCAAAATACTATTAATGAACTTTGGAAACAACTTTTATAGACAAGAATAAACATATGATAAATACATTCTAATTTCAAAATACTATACGTGTTTTCTCTTTATATTTCTTGTAATATTTTTTGTTGTTTAATTTTATATTCTATAAGATTTGTGTATGTGATTTCATCTCTATTGACTAATAACATTTGTTTAAAAAAATTTGGGTAAATAGTACTGGAGTCTCGAACATTTGAACTTTATAATGATAGGATCCCGATCCTTTAATGACTAGCACTTGGAGTCCTTAATCTTTAAAAAACTCACGATCAAAGTTCTTCTTTTAAAAAAATCGTTAGTAAATCATTAGTTTGACTGTTAAATGATAAAAAATTTCTTAAAATGACCAAATTACCCTTTTTGGAATTAAAACAAACAAAATAGAAAAACAAACAAAAACAAAACTAATTTTTTCTCTCTCTCTCTCACACATACGCACGTACAAATCAATTATTGCAACCACCCTAGCCTAGCCCAGCCCAGCCCAGCCCAGCCCAGCCCAACCCAGTTGAAGACATTACTTATAGATGGTTGTGAAGTGATGTAGGATTGTCCCAATTGGGCAAGGGTTGAACGAATTCTCTTGTTTTCTTGTCAATGAGAGGGTGTAAAAGACTTACAGACATATGCATTTCTTCTCTGTTTGACGGCTCTTGTAACAAGGAAATAAGAGAACTAGACCTATCAAATCTTCCCAACATCTTAGATGTTGGTGTGCTTCTGCTCGCAAAAACTCGTATTCTAATATTTGAGCTTCGAATGAGACGAGCCTCTCTTAGGTGATACTTATGTCATGGCATTAGCCTCTATGCAGGTTGACAAGACAGTGTGGCACGGCAGTCGCTTGAGGTTGTTGGATCTTTTTAACTATGGGGCTTGCATTTCGATGGTTTAAGAAGCCTTATTTCCCAAGATTGAGATGGTTGGGTATAACTTGATCTGTGAATAGAGATATGGTGGACGCTTTAGCAAGAAGTCGACCATTCTTGCACGTTGCTTGTCGTGGTGAAAAGCTTGGAACAGACCAATGGGATCATTTGGATGATGTTTACATGCAAGATTTAGGTTCGAAGATCAAAACCAGGCCTTGATGAGAGATTTAAGTTTGTGAATAAATCTGACCATTAGAAACGAAAATATTAATATAATTAAACTTTGTGAATAAACTTTGTCCTCTCCAAATCTTGTCAGATTTAAGTCCCATAACCATTTGTGAATAAATCTTGAAAGTCCCAGAATTATTTGTGAATAAATCTGTCCTCTTTAGATTTGGTGCTGGCTGGTTTTTTCCGATGGGTGTGGGTGCAGTGGGCGACATCTATTTTAGAATAGAAGAAGTTTTAAGATGGGTAGTTGATTGCAAATTTTTTTAGTTGGTTGGGAGTTGGTAGAAGATGAAGTTGTTGGGTGAGAGGGAGGAGGGGTTTGTTGTAATTTTTGGGTTTTTTTTGGTTGTTTGTTTTAGTTCTAAAAAGGGTAATTTGGTCATTTTAAATTTTTTTTGACAATTTAATAGTCACACTAACATTTTTTTTTTAATAGAAGGGCTTTGATCGCGAGTTTTTAAAGGTTAAGGACTCAGAGTACTAGTAATTGAAGGTTCGAGACCCTATCGTTATAAAGTTCAAAAGTTCAAGATCTCTAATACTATTTGCCTAAAAAAATTTGGAAATTATGCTTATGGTAGTGAGGTATTCATCAAATGTATTATCAAAATCGTCGCTTGAAAATGATCGTGCACATTTATTATACAAATCACAGATGTACATGTACTTATTGTGATGGAAAATAAGTATAGGATGGAAAATAAGTATAGGAGCAACCTAAATTGTTAAAGAAACCTTTAAATTTAAAAAAAAAAAAAAAAAAATAGTAGAGGACAATTTATTTTGAGATTAAATTAACTTTTTTTCAATATTAGTAATTACTCGCTTAATTTTGAAATATTTAGTTAAATATGTTTACCTATTCATTTCAAACTATTTCTCATCTATTATTAGTTATGGTTGAATATTGATAGGTGAGCAATAGATAATAATATAGATGAATATTTCTTTCCATTTCAACATTCAAAATTCAAGCTATTCACAACTTCCTCGTTTCAAATCTACAAAGTTGTGGTGGAGAAAATTATGAGTTATCGTTAATGAAGCCAGGACCAAGGAAATCTAACAATCAGATGGCGAAGTAGTGTGGTACGGAGCTGCCAGTTTCTTTAGACTTTTCTTCTCGTAATTGTAGATAATTTGAATTGTAGGGTTTTCGAGGTTTAAGAGAGTTACTCTTTAATTATTGTGTTTGTGTGTGGCATTTTGTTCTTGTAATTTTCCTACGATTCTGAGCTAATCAATCAAATCGTTTTATTTCCCTGTTCTTCAATTATTTATTGTGTGAGATATTTTCTATCGTTTAGTGGTGATTAAGGCCTTAATGCAAGTGATTATCGTGTCAATTAGGTGACCTTCTGATAGTTCCTGTTTTCGAGATTGACATTAAAATTTGGTACATAAACGATGCCTCAAAATTAGCATTCTTAATCTCATGGATTAAACCAGTGCCACGACTACTCATTTAACATTTGTCACCCAAATACGCCACCATATTCCTCACCCATGTGTGTAACTATTGTTTGAATTCGGGTGGAATTGTTTATAGGAGTACCGGGTTAGATTCACAATCTTTACATGTATAATATCATGTGATAGTCTCACGATACTGATGATCTCGTTTCCGTTTTGATGCTCACCATGAATAAATGTTCAAAAAACTACGAATAACTACTACTCTAGAACTCTCACGGTATATTGGGTGGAATTGTCTATAGCTGTAGTGGGTCGGATATACAACCTTCACACGTCTAATATCCTTAGATAGCCCTACCATATTGATGATCTCATCTCCATTATGATGCTCACCATATATAAATGCTAGTCGAAAAACTACGAATATCTACAGCTCTAGAACTCTCTTTTGGAACACGAAAATAAAATGACGTGCGGGCGGCCCAATGGTGTACTAAGTTCAAGACAAAGGTTAATATAAAAGAGAATGTTTTTTAAGCAATGGGATATTTATTGAAAGTGAGCTGTATACAAGGTCGATGGAGATGAGTCAAGTGGAAGTGTAAGGGGGTCCTAATTGTCTAATAGAGCTCTATTTAGGAACTTGAACCAATAGAAAAGCTGCTCAGCTTGGCCATGGTTTTCATAACATTTTAATCTTTATTTATTAGTTCCAATGCTAAAATCTTATTGGCTTCTAGGATCTGCTTTTTGAGCACCATACTTTGTCCGATTAGATTACACCACACCACACCACACCACACCACCATTAATTCCCACAGCCCTTCCTAAAGTTTCTAGCAATTGTGAAGAGAATTTTAACTCCCGTTCTTTGGAAATGAAGGTGAGAGACTGTGAGAAATATGTCTTGTTTTCTTAGGAAACATTATGCACCTTTTTTTACAAGTGGTTTTGATTTGTTTGGCTGCAGTTCTTCAACTGGATGCAAAATAAGTTGAATGGAGGACCAGGGAATAAGAAGCCAAGTGCGGTTCCTGCTACAGGTACGTTCTCTTCTTTCTTCTTTCTTCTTTTGTATATCCTTCTTTTTCCTAGTTTTGAATGCAAGTGAGTCTTCTGTTGCAGTGTTGGTTAGTAATGGTGGAAGCATATTTTAGGGAGAAACTTGCTAGTAACATATTCCTTTTCCTTCGTCCGTGGAGGATTTATCAGTTAATTCAGAGGTGGGGGAGGGGGCGCTGTGAGGGGACCAGGGAAGAGACTTGAGGACTAGATAATTGTAATTCAATTCTATACACATGCACTTTCTGAATCTGATTAAGATGAAAGTTTGATATTTTTTACTATATTGAGCTTCTTTACAAACATTGTTCATGGATCCAAGGATGCTCAAGATTCACTCTTAAAGTTGGCATGAAGATGTAAACTGTGCATGAGACTTTCATCTCACATGGCTCCTAAGTGATAAAAGAAAGAGCTTGTCTTTTTTCCATTTTTATTTGTTCTATAGCCTTGTAGTGCTATTAATAATTACAAATAATTGTTTCATATCAATGCAATCATATAAAACATCGCTTAGTATGATTAGTGTTTAAAAAACAGTAAAAATCGAAGAGCCCATCACGAAGTCATCTGGTTCAATACTTAGAATATCTCCTTTAGACGTTAGTGTAGAATATATTCCTTGATGATCCATTATCAACCAAGATCCTAAGTGAGAAGTGAGAACTCTCAAAGTGACAGACACAAATACTTCCATGATATTTTCAGCTACGAACCAATGCAACTGCAAATTAAACAAGCTTTCTTGATAAGTAGAATATTGATTTAGAGGATCAAATTCATCTGCTTCCCCTTGGAAGCATTAAGTCAATGAGTTTATTTTCAGCAAAGAACCGATGCAACTAATACTATTTGTGAACAGAAATATACAAAATATTCTTGTTTTTTCCATGATAGCCTTCTCACACGGGGAAAAATCTAGAAGGCTTCTTCATATGCATTCTGCTACACAAGTGTGCCTCTCCAGAGGTTATAGCAATTCAAATAGGTTATTACATGGAAATTTGGTTCTTTTCTTTTTATTTTATTTTTTGAAGGTGAAATTTAGTTCTTATGTATTGATCTCAAATTTTAATTTCCTTCATGCAGATCATACAAAGAAAGAACCTCCCAAGGAAGAATTCAGTGACTGGCCTCATGGCTTGCTGGCAATTGGAACTTTGGGCAACACAGATCTTAGAGAAAATCAAGAGAGCCAAGTTGCACAAAATCCAGACAACGAAATCCTTCCAGACGAGCAATGTTCCTCTCCAGATTTTTCAGAATTCACTGCTGAAGAAGTAGGAAAGTTACAAAAGGAGTTGACAAAACTTTTAACTCGAAAACCAAAAGCTGAAGAGCCAACTAATGATCTACCATTAGATAGATTCCTCAACTGCCCTTCAAGTTTGGAAGTAGATCGTACAATTTCTAATAGATACAGCATCAGCACTATTTCGGATGAGAAAGATGAAGAAGAAATAGATCGAACCATTAGAATAATCCTCGGAAGATGCAAAGATGTTTGCGAAAAGAAGAAGAAAGCAATTGGCAAGAAATCAGTAACTTTCCTTCTCAAGAAAATGTTTGCTTGCAGAAGTGGCTTTGCACCATCTCCCAGTCTTCGAGATCCATTTCCCGAATCACAGATGGAGAAGGTAACCACATCTATCTTCTTGATGCATGAATCATACAAATCATGCTCAAAGTTTATACTCGATGGAAAAAAAAAATGTGCGACTAATTGTACCTAGGAATGTCTAGTCCCCTGTTTTTCACAATCTAAGATGAAAATATCTGGCCTTAAACCATTACTTTATAAGAAAATGTTCACTAATATTTGATTTTTACACTAGGATAATACTTTATGAAGCCTAATTGAGTAAACGATTAAGTAAACCGTGGACAAGTTGACATATTATGCACATTTAAATGTAGTTTACCTAGAATCCTTGCAAAGAGCTTAGATTTGTGTTTAGGTTTTAGTCATAGTATTGTAACAATTTGTTTTTCATTATGATTCACAGCTTTTGAGGACTATGCTCGCTAAGAAGATGTACCCTCAAACTTCTCGAGCATCGTCAACAAAGAAGTATCTAAAGGATAACAGACATACATCAAATGCAGAAAATCAAGATGAAGAGCGGGAGAAAAGGCGCGGGGGATCTAAATGGGACAAAACTGATTCGGAATGTAAGTTCATATTATGCAATTTAGCATATCTGATTCACAGTTTCAATAGCACTTATCATGGCATTGACAAAAAAATAAATTCGGATTTGCAGATATTGTTCTAGAGATTTAAAAAAGCCTCGAGGTTGTTAACATTCGATTTGCAGTGCCTAAGTACACTTATTGGATCATGGCCGAGTTGAATTCTTTAAGCAGAGGTATCAACAAATAGAGTGGCTCATGAAGTGATCATAAATTGTACAAAAAAAAAAAAAACCTACTTTTTTTGTGGGAAGGACACTCCCTCTTTTTTCATGGTTGTATCTATGATAGAAGATAGATACAACACATGTTATGTAATATTCTGATACTACTCTGAAGATATACTTCGGGGCAATACATTTTCCTCTACATTCTTAGTGAGAATGGTGATAATGGCCGGGTGACTCGGCCAATTTTTCAAAATGGTGGTTCATCATGTCTTCTTCTCTGCTTATAACTATTTCAAACGATTTCAAATTCATTTGTATATGAAAAAGAGAAGATTGCAAGGTTATAATCTAAATCAAGATTAAAATCTAACCCATTTCAATGTCAGAATCCAACACATTTCATTTATGTAAGAAATTTCATTTCAAAGTAGAAATTCTTCATTCTCCATCTTCTTATTTTAATTCACATTAGAAATTGTGGATTTTGTAGTATAAATCATGAAAATATGTATAAATCTGATTGTGAATTATGATTTTTACTTTAAATTTCTGCAAATCTGAGTTGATTTGAGATGGATTAATTGAAAAAATCAATTATAATTGTATAAATCCCCGTTAACAGATCCATAGCTTGTTAACATGTGGTGATAATTTCATCATATACTACAAAATATAAAATAATTTTAAAAATACTATTTTTTTTTATTCTAAAAATACTGTTTTTTATTTTTGTAACATTTATTGTTACATTTGTTATGTTTGTTAATAACAAATGTAACACGTTTATTATAACTAAAATAACAAGTATGACAAATTATAAAAATAAAAAAAACAGTATTTTTTGAATAAAAAAAATATGACGGTATTTTTAAAAAATATTTTATTTATTGTAGTTATTTCTGAAACACTTGCATGTTAAGCCAAAATTGGCCTTAATAGACCCGACTAGCAGGCATGTTAATAGATTCGGGGTTCGTTAATGATCGATCAACAGATAGTTTGTTAACTGATGTTATAAAATAAGAGCATTTTAGTTTATTCTATTTAGAAGAGCCTTTAAAACTTATTTGATATAAGCTAGATTCTTATGCAATTTTGAGAGTTTGACAAGGTCATTTAGTCAAAGCGGCCATATTCTTTTTCTAGATAGAGTTTCTATATTCAATTATTCCTTATTGTTGAATATCTCGTTAGTAAACACTTTTTCTTTGATGGAGTTTAAAAGGTCATTAGACATTGCCTACGTCATTCAATTTACTAAAATGTTCTACAATCTATGTTCGAGGAATTATCTGTCAAACACTTTTCATTTTCAATGTCTACTGAATAAGTGTTCAATAAGCACTTTTTATTTGATCCACTAGGAACATTAGATCATCCCTCGAACGGCATTAGATCATCCCTCATCTATGTTCTTCCATCTTGCTAAAATGTAGAGACAATTAAATTGTAACGGTCTCTTATTTTGTGGAAAATCAAATAAATGTGTTATTGTTAGTAAAATTAAAATTATATAACAAAATATTAAAACATAGCTAGAAAATGTACACGTAAACAAGTAGAATGAAGGACTGATATGTTGCTTTTCTAATGAGATTTAGATTGTTTGACAAAGTTTTTTATATAAGTTTTAGTAGATATTGAAAAAAGTCGATGAAATGTATGATAGAAAATTTGAAAAAAGTTGCGGGTCTCATATGTTGTGTGATTAAAATTAATTGTTGACTTTGACTTTTAACTTTTTAACAACTTCTTAAACTAAACTCAATAATTAAGTGGTTGGTAAAATCATAACTTGTTATTAATTTTTCACCCTTTTAAATTACTGTTACCTTCATTATAATACCCCAATTAAATTATGCATTTCTTACTATTGATTTTTCATTTATTAATATGATATAACTCTATAAATCTTCAGGCTTCTTTAAATGAATACTTTTGAAGCTCATAAGCAACTTAATCGAAGAATGGAAGAAGGGAACTGTGACTCATTGCCTGTAGAAAAAGCCTTCTTTTGTTTGGTGTGTTGATATTTTTCAAGAAGAAAAGAAGAATACTGTCACAACCCTGTCGTGACACAAAGCTAGTTATGTAAAAGTAGCTTAAACATGCACCTAAAAATGCGTAAAGGGCTGATGGCTGGGTGACGAGGCAGCAACAGGCAAGGAGCCGAAGCCTATGTGCGGCAGCGCCAAGACAAGGGGCCGAGGGCAGGATAGAAGCAAGGCTTGCGAAAAAGTACAAGGCAGAGGTAGGCTTAGACGAAGGTTACACAAGGGATGCAACCAGACATAATAGTTGTCCAAAAGTGTAGGCTGACAACCTACATGTTTTGAGGGACTTCAAGGAGGTTTGTTGAAAAATCTAAAACATTGCATAACATTGTGGAGTAGACGAAGTCTTTAGCCTTCCATGAAAAGAATTTGGTGGAACATTCTATAGAGAAGTCTAGAATGATTCGTGGTAGTGTAGAAAACTCGTAGAACATCTATAGAATGTATTCTATAATGTAAAAAAAAAATTCGGAACATCTATAAAATGTTGTACATCGTAGAAAATTCTATAATGTAAATAAAAAATTCGGATTTCAATAAGAATCATATATTCTCCTATGGAAGACGTCGAAGATTCAATCGCGCCCTAAACTTCATCTGGCCTGACAAGAAATTCGTCAAAATTTCTGCCAATTTTTCAAGGAAACTCATGCACAATAGTCTAACTGTAAGGGCCCCATCATTAAGGTTATTTTTCTGTACAATATAACCCTAATCTGAAAATTGTAGTATTGTGTGACTCGAAGACAAAATTTAAAACTCTATTGCAAAATGTGCAGTCAACACATATTTGGTGGTGTTTAAATTATAATTTTAGTTGATCAAATATATTTTTTATCTACACATTTTATATGAATCACAACTTACAATCTACTTTTTATCCACACATTAACCCACAACTTATAATATAAGCACTTAAAAAATAATTTTACCACTACAAACATACACTAAGACGAAATTCATGACATTTTATGTTTATGAAATCAATTGTATTATTGTATTGTTACTTTAAAGTGTCTGACAAGATCAAATCCTTATTCATGTTATTGGATCAACGTGATGAAACTTAGGATCGGAACCTTGGACCGCTAATACGTTGAGGTTTTTAATTTTGGATTTCAAAATAGAAGGATTTATGCGATAAGATGTTTCCAAACGAAATGGGTGAATTGCTTTCACTAAGGTAATATTCCAGACCACTTAAATCTGCAATTTTAAATTTCTAAGTATAGAAATTGTCAATATAGATATCAAAGTTGCACGCGATTTTTATGTGTTTCAGAAGTAGATGTTAAATAATTTGAATATTTTATCCTTCAATTTTAAGTCATATGAAAATAATGGATGCGGTTTAGCATTCATGTTAACTATTTCTATTATTTTAAAAAAAATTACATATTTAAATATATTGAAGACTTATACATTCAATTCTAAAGATTTGGGACTGAAAACTACGCTACTTAATAAGGTCAAGGAAGCCAAACTTTAATTTTCCAAAAAAAAAAAAAAATTGCCTGCTACTGTGCTACAGCTATACAAAACCTCATTCATAAACTTGCATATTTGTAATTTGTGCCTTCACGGTCCTCTCCGATTGCGGATAGGCCTATGCCATACCAGAGTTTAGGGTTTTCAGATCTGAACGTTGACAAAAAGTCAGAACAAACTCCCTGCCTTGCAAAAGTTTCCCTTATTCCTTTTTCTTGAATTGGGGTTTTATACTAAATAATATCACTTTTTAAATTTTTTTTTTTCTTGAACAAGAAGTGAAGTGGGGTATTGGAGAAATCTGAGCTGCCAATGCAATTTGATTCGTTGAAATTGTTGGGTGTTTCTGTGGGTTTCTTGGGAAACCGAAAAAGTTGAAGTCTTGTTTTGAGCTCAGCAATGTCTTGGGCAGGCCCGGAAGATATTTACCTCTCTACTTCTCTTGCCAGCTACCTTGACAGTAAGTTTCTTTTATTCACTATTTTTTTCTTTTGCTATTATGTTGTAAATTTGTAGTGGTAATTGGATATTTTCTTGATATTTGAATAAATATTTTGATCTTTTTATGTTCTTGAATTTTTAATTTTATTGGTGAACTGTGCCAATGGTTCTTGAAGTCGGTGGGTTGTTTGTGGGTTCGATAATTCGCCCAGATTTATGTTATGGAATTGAATTTTAGTTTTTCATTTTTCCTAATTTGGGGTGAGGGGTGGTGTACTGCTGTTGTGTTCTTAATGGAGATTTTGACATGAAGAGCCTATGCGAATTTCAATTGTGTGTTTGTGTAAGCCTATATGTAAATGGTAATATATTCATGTTCTGGATTAGTTGTTTACAGGGTTTTGTTGAACTTTTAAGGAAGATGGATGAAGAACAAAACAAGAAAAAACTTTAAACACCAAAAGAAGGGTTTAAACACAATTATGAATCGCTGTCCTCAAACGATATTTGCCGCCACTGGGATAAAGTGCTTGAAGGCTTTAAAAGCAAATAGTTTGTAGGAGTACTCAAACCTTTAATTCTAGTTCAAAATCAAGCAAAAATGAACTTGAATGAAGCTTGAAGAACACTTTTGAAAAAAGAGGTTTAATCTTTGATTTGGATGTAGATGATTGAATTTGTTGTTAATCTTACATTTTTCAACTTGAAAATTATCTATATACTATATATATAGATATTCAAGTATAATACACGAAAATGTGCCAGAACCACTCCAAAAGGTGCCAAAAGATCTTTTAAACGCTGCTAGAAATTTGAATCCAACGGGCAGAAAAAATGTACTGAGCGAACACCCAGGCCAATGTTTTGGCCTCAGTCACCTGATGAGGAGGCTGGGTTTTCTCCCAGCTTAAAATTTTATTTTGAATTTTTGTTTTCCTCTTTCGTTTTCCGGGTTTTGTTTTCACCTAATTGTTATTCTCTTGATTCCAAATCACTTCCTATTATGTAATTGAACAATATTACAGCATATTTTCTCTTTTGAAGAGGTTTCTTGTCTTAAATGATCTTTTGGCAAGAAGTTTGGCTGGCCTTTTATGCTTTATCGTTTTAGATATAAAGCCATTTCAGGAAAAAAGTTATAAGATACTGTTCCTACTTAGTCGATGTTCATCAGTATGATGCATTATATTTGAGTCTTGAATAGTAGATCCCGAAGGATTGGTTTATTTCAAACACCAAATTTTGTTTGTGAGATAAAGTTGGTTGCCTTATGAGGTAAAAGAAGGATATGCTTCATGTCATGAGCAGAAAACCATCAAAATATAAACTTTACCTTGTGAATGTGTACTGATTACGTATTGTTTTGGAAATTTTAACGACCCTATTATGAATTGACATTAACAATTATCTTCATTCAGAATTGATGTCATAAGTCCGTTACTGATTACAGTTCAAGAAATGAAACCTGCATTAGTACCTGCCATTGTCTTTGGTGTATATGCTTGAATATTGTTTATTGTAGTGCTTCTAAGGCACTTCAATGTTTTATAAAGAAAATAATTTAATACTTGAGCAGGTTATTATATTTATGCAAAATATTTTATGGTCATCTTAGCTTTATTAGTTTGTGCTGAACGATGTTAAGCATGGTCGGTATAAAACATTCTTTTTTTTTTTTTTTTTTTTTGCATTGAAACATCTGTTTTCTTCCCCAGAGAAACTCCTTGTATTGCTACGTGATGGAAGGAAATTATTGGGAACTCTGCGTTCTTTTGATCAATTTGGTAATATTTTTACATTTATGTGTAATTTATCTTTTGCCTGCTTATACAATTCATTATTGTCTGACTAACAAAAGTTTAATTATCTCATTCATAGCCAATGCTGTTCTAGAAGGTGCATGTGAGCGTGTTATTGTTGGTGATCTTTACTGTGACATCTTATTAGGTCTATACGTAATCCGTGGGGAAAATGTTGTCTTGATTGGGGAACTGGTATGTATTGTTTTATTTTTGCAGTATTTATCTTACTTCTTCTTGGCTTACATGAATTGGTTGTGATTGATTAGGACTTGGAGAAAGAGGAACTTCCTTCACATATGACTCGGGTATCAGAAGCAGAGATAAAAAGGGTAATTTTTATGGTGTTCTACTATGGCATTTTCATTGTGTTAAGAAGGTGCCATGGTGAATCACTTATTTTTCCAATTTTCTCTCCTCCTTTCTTTTCTTCCTAGGTCCCTGGGGGAGATATGGGATCTATTAGAAACTAGGGCCCCTTCTTGATCTGCATGATTTTGATTTGTGTGTTGACTCCTACAATTTTCATCTTAGACCAAGCCTTTCTAAATACTAGAGCGTGCAGGTGTACCAAATTGTTTAGCAATTTTGTTAAGAGAAATATGATATACTAAGAACTTATCAATGCTAACGAAATGTTTGGTGGTAATGAAATATATTTTTTCAAGTCAATTCTTTAGTTTAGGGTTGAAACTTCAAGTAATTTCTATTCAGAAGAGAAGTCATGTAGCCTTGATAAGTTGACTCTTGCATGTATTATGCTCCACTTTTAAAATTCTCACGCTTCTTTAGCCTCACCTTATCTTATGTTTTTATCAACTTCTTTTCTGTATATGCACTTACGCGTGTTGCTGAGATATTGTTTGATTTTGTGCTTTTTGAGATGATGGGAGCATATCCGTTAATGGATGGAACCTGGTGATTTTAGTGTATTCTTGGCATGATTCATCTAAGAACTTTTCCTTTTTCTAGTCTGATTTTTCCTCTCCAAATTTCTACTCAAGAATGAGAAAACCCATCAATAAGGCTTATATTTTGAGGGTTCTTATTTTGTGACCTTCTCTTTGGAAGCCATTGTGTAGTAGGTGAATATTTGATCTTAAAAGGGCAATATGAGTATTCTGAATTATTGATGTTTTCTTTAAATTCCAGACATCTGCTGTGCATTTGCATTTATATAGTTGTTTATCCAAACACTATTCTTCTTAGCTACGTTTATTCTATACTTTGATCAGGCACAGAAGGCAGAAAGGGAAGCTTCTGAACTCATGGGTACTATGAATAAGAGGATGGATTTCCTCGATATGGATTGATGTACAAGTATGTGACATCCATTTCTGCAGTTTGCTTAAAGCGCCAAGAATTCCGCAAATATTATCACGGCCTGTTAGAAATATTGCTGAGCTCGAGGGTCATTTCACTTCCATCTCTTGTTTTTCAACATTCACAGTTCTCTATAGCATTCAAAAGTTTAGCTAAAATGATTAGTTCTCTCTTTTAGTTGTTTCAAGCATGATGTGTGCCTATCTTCATCTCAGTGATTTGTTTGGTGAAGGTGCCCATATCATACAAAGAAACTGTGGTATGAAAGGTCCAAATATATCGGGTTCTTCCATATTATTTTGTTTTGGAAGGACTTGGGATTTTGTTTGCGTTGACTGATTGTATAAACCGGGTAGGGCTTGGCATTTAATTGTTTTGAAGTAACATCTAAAGTTCGTCTATTCATTTTTATTCCTGTTGTATGCTTGCTTAAAGATATCGTGTTGGATTGCAATGCAGGATAAGTAGCTAATGAGAAAGTTTTGGCTGTAATTTTTTTCCGTTTCTTGACGATGTTTTTGTGCACACTCGCTAGTGAAAATGGAGATAATGATCAAAATACTTCTTTGGATGGGAGAAGGGTCTAGAGTTCAAATGTATGGCTTGGCAAAGCATTGTGTGATATGTACTATAGTTTGTGTTTCCATAGACAAGTGAATGCATCCACTTCAAGTTGTGGAAGAAAAACTGTAGTATCCCTGCAGAAGCAAATTTTGATGTTCGTGAATTTTCAAGTTTCCCGTCCCACAGTGACATGGTGTGCGTGTTAAGTTATCCATTCAGAATGCCTTTACAATTCCTTCGATTTTTGTTACAATTGAGTTAACCCTGTAGAGATTCATTTGTAATATAGTTTCTGGTATTATGTGAACAAGCTCGTGTGCATGTATGTGACGAGTAGGGACGGCAAAAATATCCGATTTGTTTCAAACTCGATGGATATCTGCTCCGAGTGGAGCGAAAATTTCTCGATCTGCGGGTTAGTGGGGCGGATTGGGGCAGTTTTTGGTGATTCATTGCAGATCACGGGTGAGATTGGATCATGTGTGCCTAATTTGATCCGCCCTGTTTGTGAAAAATAATTGAATTTTATTATATAAAAAACATTCCACACGCTCTAATTGAAATTCAATGTTTGTTTAATTTTTTGAGTGACAACTGACCAAAATAAAAAAAAAAACAAAAACAAAGAAACTGTGGATCAGCTACAGGATTACTGCTTTGATCCGCTTCGACTCGGGTCCGCTCCGCTTCAATAAATGGCGGATCAATTTATGGATTTGGATCTCTTTGAATTATTGCAGGTCGATCCGATCCGAATCTGCTCCGTTGAAAAGTGACTTTATGGCATGTTTATTGTGTTGAATTAGATCATATTGTAATAAAAATGAGTTAAATTTTACCTATTGTACTATGCGGTGCTCGACAGTAATACTCTTATCAAACACACTCTTGTTGGATTCGGTAGCTATAGCCTGTGGCGTGCTTGTTTGAATTCATAGAAACTTATTTTTATATATTTAATGTTACAAATTAATGGTATCTTACAAGAAATAGCTTATCAACTTATAGTATTAATTAATCAAATATGATATCAACTTATTTTCACAGTGGCACTTATCTTGATTCCTGCAATCTGATCGAATTTGCGCAATAATGATTTGATCAATCAACGGTTCAGAAAGCTAGCCGACAGCACCGACTTGTTTTTTAACATGCTATTACAAAATCAACTGGACCGGGTTCGTAGCCATCTTATAGAGTCACAATCAGCTGCAACCGGTAGTACAAGTTGCACCACATGAATCACAAGTCAAATACTTGACTAGGAAATTCCATGTATTAATGTGAATTTTACGAACTAATGTTTATATGCACGTTGTACAATCATAGAATTGGATCGGACGGGAATCGATCAATTCTAATTTCGAATGAACTTCTTAAGCTTAAGAAGAAAATTGTATATAGTAAATTCTTTTGTATATTTTTAGTTTTAATAAGTACGTTCTTCTTTTCGATTGCTATCTACAAATATGTCCAATTTTAAATGTAATCGATAATATGACAAATTTTCAAAAAAAATTAACAAAATTATCTCGACCAAATAGCCTAAATTCTAATATTGTAACGACATCAAATTTTGTCTCATCTGAACATATTTTCTTCTCTATATCTTCATTTGTAAAAAAACGTTAAAACCCCAAAAGCTGTACTATATTCCTGCCAAATTTGGCGTCTCCAACATAGCGAAATTTTTGTCTAGTTCTTTATTCTAAGACCTTGAATTGTTTAAATTTTAATTAATTTGGTTTGATTTAAAAGAAGATATTGCCAATTGCACCTTAATTGGACAAATATTTTTCAATTGGGTGCATATGTAGCATAACCTACGCGCGTCACAGAGAAGCATTTTACGCCTCTTCTTTGATGAATGATGAGTCAATAAATCAGTTTAACCAGAGTTAACACACTTGACCGCACTCACTACTCTAGTCTTTTGCCACTCCCTCTCTCTTTCTAGTTTCTCCATTGTTGTACGTTGTACTGCAGTGCAGATCGAGACTCACTGAGTTGAAGTGAGCACACAACAACAATGTTGAGGTTGAATTACCGAGTTATATTTCTATTACTTGCGGTGGTGCTACTCTCAGTGAGCATTGAAGCTTCGATACATGAATATTTTGGGGAGAGTTTCGTGAGCAAGGGCAATGCCTTCGTGCTCCATGGCGGTAGCGAGGGAATTTACTCTTCTGCCCCTAGCCGCAACGAGTCTTCCTCCGGTGACTCTTTCATACGGTGAATTGGGATTTTATTGTACTGAATTTGTTTAGTTTTTCATTTTTTTTTCCTTTCTGGAATTGCATGATTATTGAATGAATCTAAGTAGTTTAACTTGAACTTTCTTAATTAGGAGTAAATTTAATAAATGATCACCCAACATTACCACTTGATATAGCGATCTGTCTCAAACCATTCCCATCCATCACCCATTGCTCACTCATTACCCATGGTTCAATATAAATGTTTCAAAGTTGAGTGAGCAAGCGCTAATGGTGGGTAAATTTGGATGAGCATTTGTTAAATTTACTCGCTTGGTTAGTGTACCGTGTCAAGATCTTCTTGGAATTGATTTTCTAAAATTGATGTTTATAATTTTAGTGAAGAGTAGTTTTTGGCGGAGGATTAGATCGTGCCAATGATCGATATTGCTTATGAGTGGAAGGATTGTTTATTGAGCGGGCAAAAGTTGAAGCATTTCTACTTATATAGATTTGCATTGAAAGTCAACTTAGCTTTCATAGTTGAATCCTACTTAATCACATTAAATCTTCATGGAGATATGCAGGTTTGAAAATGCTGTGTACCGGCAGTGCTCTAATTATGGCCCGGGGTGTCCAAATTGTTGCAGTTAGCTCAGAAAATGTATTTCATTTTAAAAGCTAATTGTCCATTTTTGTGGTGATTAAGTGGGTTGCAACTTAAAGCATGTTTGGTGTAGTTTAATTTAAAGTATGTTTTTCTCAAACTCATTTTCAACCACATCTCATGGATCCACAATTTTTATTAACTTTTCAACAACAAATTTCACCAACTTTTTTTAAAATATACTAAAAAAATACTTTTAAACTCTACCAAACATACTCTTAAGAGGAAACCATTTTCTTAATCCCTTTCTTTCAGTGTATGCCTATAGGGAGAATTTTAAGAGCTTCAATAACACTAATGGAATAGAATCATATGTTGATCAATCAGTCTAAGGTTATGAGAAGATAAATTCTCAGATTAAGAAACTATTTTGAAAGTAATATTTTGATTTAGCCAACATTCTGATATGTTCTTAGTCCTTAGCAATGAACATTTATCTGTGAATTTCTCTAGCGGTGAATTTTAATTAGAAAATCAGAACAATAAACAAGTGACTTTTGTCGCAAGATGAACAAGTTTAAAGTGGCAAGCTGAGAGCAAGAGATCTCCATAACATTAGTTTATTCTTGCTATTGATATTTTGGTTTCCATTTGGGATAATCTGCTTTGGGATAGTTATTGTTTGAGTTGATATTTTAAAGTCCAAAGACACAATTGACCTTTTTTTTTTTTTTGTTCAAAACCAGTTTAGAAAAGATCATCTTTAGGAGGCCAGAAGAGCTTTCAAATTTCAGCTCAGGGCCAATTCATGCAATTTTATTTGAGGTCGACGACAGAGAAATGATTGGGGGCTCAGCCTATGGGGGTCAAAGAGCTGTATGCTGCACAGCAGATCTTGCAAAACTTGGCTTCTGTAAGCAAGGCCAAATCATTTGCCGCCCATCTATTAATAGTCCTGGTTGGCCTCAAGTATATGATACATCATTTGATGTTGATAAGGCAGAGACTATTCTGCAGCCAAGATCGATACAAATCACGAAAACTGGAATGTACAATTTATATTTTATTCATTGTGATCCAAATCTTAAAGAGGTTGGTCTCGAGGGGGAAACCATCTGGAAGAATCCTACTGGTTACCTACCCGGTAGAATGGCACCACTTATGAACTTTTATGGGTTCATGTCTCTTGCATTTGTGGTGCTTGGAATCTTCTGGTTTTCACAGTATGCAAGATTCTGGAGAGAAGTTCTTCCCTTGCAAAACTGTATTACACTTGTAATAACATTGGGAATGTTTGAGATGGCCTTGTGGTACTTTGATTATGCCAAGTTCAATGGAACCAGGGTCAGACCAACTGGGATCACTGTATGGGCAGTCTCCTTTGGAACTGTGAAACGTACTATTTCAAGATTGATCATCCTGATTGTTTCAATGGGTTATGGTGTTGTCAGACCTACTTTAGGTGGCCTTACATCAAAGGTTCTAATGCTTGGAGCAACCTTCTTTGTTGCATCTGAAGTGCTTGAACTGGTTGAAAATGTTGGTGCTGTAAGTGATCTCTCAGGAAAGGCTATACTTTTCTTTGTTCTTCCTGTGGCAATTTTGGATGCTTTCTTCATTCTATGGATATTTAACTCCCTCTCTTCAACTTTGAATAAGCTTCAGGTACTTGGTTCTCAATTGATCTTGGTGTTCTCTTTTGTCTTCTCATAGAACAGTAGTAACCAAGCTGAAATCTATCAATGTTACAAATTAGTATTTTTACATTTGCATTTGATCGTAGAATATGCTGCTATTGACTCCTTGTTGCATCGCTAAAAGAAGACTATAAAAGATCTATGTTTGATTGGAGTCCTTAAAATGCAGAAGCTCTTTAGGAAGTCGTCTATACAATGTTTGGACTGAAGCAAGAAAGATTAGGTTCCTGAAGAGGTTATGGGAAAAGTAATTCTACATGATAAAGGTGTAAAGGCTGGCATTTGACCCTCGGATTCTCATTAATTGAGAGAGATGTGGTTGGCTTCATAAAAGTAGAATATAAATTATTTGTAAGGCACCTTGATTGCATATTCTGCCCTGGAAAAGAGAATTCAGCTTTTTCTGTACCTTCATACTAGATGAATGGGCTGGCAATCAATTTCTTCTCATTTTCAACTTCTCACTCTCTTCCCCCATGCACCTGTACCCTTTGCAAATTGGAATTACTATGTTTTTAACCTCTGTGTTCCAAGTAGTATTATAAATTAACATTGACTCAACTGAAACTTTCGTCTTCGTTTTGTTCACGTGACAGGCTAGAAGGATGACTGCGAAACTAGATATCTACAGGAAGTTTACAAATGCATTAGCTGTTACTGTTATTGTGTCTGTTGGGTGGACTTGCTACGAGGTAATGTTGCTAGTCCAGAAAATAAGAGGTTTATAATCTGATCTATCTTTCCATGTTTTCATTTTTATGTGTGGATTCTGGGTGCATCTATTGAAATGTGGAAAAATGATGTGAAATTTGGATGAAAAACAAAATTGTACTTGACAAATTAGATGACAAACCATGTCCACCTAGATAAGATGATATATAATTACTTCATGGCATTTCCATTTTGATAATATACTGCATGACTTGGTTTTACAGCTTTATTTCAAGTCAAAAGATGTGTACAACGAGCAATGGCAGAATGCATGGATCATCCCAGCCTTCTGGCAAGTCCTGTCTTTCTCTCTCCTGTGCGTCATCTGTGCTCTTTGGGCGCCGTCTCAAAACTCAATGCGGTAAATATCTGGCTTTCACTTTTAGAATACATATATTTACACTCCAGTGATCAGTGCATCAAGTCAGGCAGCAGCGCTTGCCACTTAGGCATAGATGGTTGGGATCGCAAACATTTAGATAGTAAGACTTGTTGATTCCTGTTGCCTTCCATTGACAACTTTTATGTTTCTACATTGTGTATTGGCATCCCAAAATCTTTTATCTTGGATGAGAGTGGAGGGAATATTGAGCAAGAGATAATAGGATCTTTTGGCCCTATTTTATTTACCAGTTTTATATCTGGACCTAATTCTACTATCATTTGCATAATAATACTGGCTTATACTGTTATTCTTTATTCTCTGAGTTTAGAAATATAGAAACTTTTTAAGATTATATTCTCTTGGAGTGAACTCGTTATTATAATTACTGTTATAATGGTCCTTTGACCTAAAACCACGCTGGACACTTTTTGAGTGATAATTTCTGCTTATAATATAAACTTAGGAATCTTTTACGTTCTGAATGAGGTTGTTTGTTTGGTTTTGAATACGTTTTGGGATGACCTCGTCAAATATCCTAAGTGGTTGTGACGTTGTACGTAAGTCTTTGATTTTGTTCAACAGATATGCTTACTCTTCTGAGGATGCCAGTGAAGACTTTGATGGGGAAGATACTTTGACACTCATAAAACCATTGTCTCTACCCTCAAAGGATGTAAGGAGTCCTTCTGAACTCAGAACAGTGGAAAGCGGCAATGGTCTATCCCATGGTGATAACGAAGAGGACAAGACTGAATGAAGAAAAGCTTATGGTACCTTTAAGGTTGATTAGACTGCATGGGACGATCTAGTAATGCATATCAAACATATCGTTGTGTTTTAACTGGATTCACAAAAACAGGCTCACAATGGCTAGAATGATCGTCAGAATATTTGAGTTGCCACCAATATCTTGTAGAAATTACCGAGAGTGAAAAGGAAAAGACAATTTACAGTATACAATAGAAGGGTTATTTCTGTATTCTTTATTATTTGGTCTCATCTGTCCTGCCTCTATATATTTGTTGATTGATATTTATGACCTCCATCAAGATTTGTCGCATAGGAGCAAAACATTTGGTCCATGTTCTCATGCATAACAAAGTAATCTCTCCCTGTGTTGAATTTATTGTACGCTGGTGCAGTTCACTTGGTCCTGGAACATGTAGTTAGGCGACTGTTATTGATAGCGACTCTGTGCTAAAATGTCTGGACAATGGGTCGGGAATCGTGATCCCGCAAGGGTGAGCTAATCCGAGAAACCTACCCTCAGTTCAGATTTCATTGAGGTATTCAATTTTATTAAATAAGGTTTCTCCTGTTCTTATTATTGTTCTTTTATTTTTATTATTTTGCTTTGTTCAGTGTGGTTAATTTGATATTCTTGATTTGTCCATTTCACTATCTAATCCCGTCTAGTATTGTGTTCTTGCTCTGCTTTGTATATGCAATGTTTGCAAATTAAACTCGATCCTAGTTGATTTCTCCTTTCATCCTAGCCAATTTTTCAATTTTGTAGAAAATGAGATTCTTCTCAAACTATAATAAACAACATGCTCCATTTCCCTTTCCTAAGTTCAAATTCTAGTACCGCTGGATTTTTTTTTTTTATTTTTTTATTTTTTGACTATTTTGCTAATTACTCCCTCTAGTTTACAAAAACTTTATTTATTACCTCATTATTTGGGGGTGGTTTACATGATTCTCAAAACAAAAAGGTGGTCAAGCCTGAGAATCCACCCAAACACTATTCGTTTAGACATTACTTCAAAAATAGCTTACAAGATAGTTTATCAAGTGTGGTAATTTTATATTACCTATGATGTCCTATAAAAAAAACAAAACCGGGCAGTGCTGCTGTGCACGGAATTGTTAAATCATTGATTGGGTTCTTTTGAACCAGATGGATCTATGAGTCCCGTTCTCCTGTCCATAGGAGAAATTGTGCCCACTGCTGACGTGGCACTGCCACATCAGCAGTGAATCAGAACAAAATTTAAATGTCAAAAAATGTGTATACATTCTCACTCATCTTCCCTCGACACCCAGCCCCCCATGCCTCACCCCACTCCCCATTTCCTCCCCCAATCTCTCACGCGCCCAATTTATCTCGTCCCCAAACTCCCAGCCTTCCATTTCTCTTTCTCCTATTTGTGCCCTAAATATCTTCCCATTTTTACCTTCAATTTAAGTAGCGTGAGGATACAGAGATGAAAACAAATATGGAAGATAAGCAATGGGTGGGCGGACATTGATAAATTTGGAAGATAAGCAAAGGAAAATGGGTAAGTTCGCGGGAGTTGGTTCGCTGCGTGGGGGATGATGGTGGGTTGTTTGCGTCGCGGAGGAGGAGGTTGAGACACCAGCAGAACTAGGATGAGGGGTTGGGAAAGCTTGGTGGAGAAGGAGACACCAACAGAACAAGAAGTAGAAATGGAGGCGGGGAAACGGAAGCGTAGATAAGCAGTTGGTGGCCGGACATTGATAAATTTGGAAGATAAGTAGAGGTAAATGGGTGATTCGCTGGTGTTGGTTCGCTTCGTGGGTTTGCTGTGAGGATGGCGGTGGATTGTCTGCGTCGCGGAGGTCGCGGAGGAGGAGGAGACACCGGCGGTGGATTTAAAAAAACCAAAACTTGCAAATGGAGGAAATGGAGGAAGGAAACGGAAGCGGCGGCCGGCGGTGAATTTAAAAAAACCAGCGCATGTAAATGGGAAAAAAATCAACTCGCAGAGCATCAGAAGGTCACTGAGGTTGTAGCCAAGTACTTTGCGTTTGTTGTTGTTGTTGTTGTCGTGGTGGTGGTGGCGGCGGCGACGGCGGTGGCGGTGGCGGTGGCGGTGGCGACAGCACCGTGAGGAGTAGTGGTGCATCGGTAGTTGTGAGAGTAGATGAGAGTGGGACTGGGATGATAGATGGGATATGACAGTGGGGGTGGTGTGGGGTGGGGTATTGGGGGGAGATGAGTGAGAATGAATATACACATTTTTTGGCATTTAAATTTTGTTATGATGTGACACTGCCACATCAGCAGTGGGCACAATTTCTCCTGCCCACTGTGGGCAAGAGAACGGAACTCATGGATCTATCATTTTGAACAAGAAATAAGAAATACGACATCGTACTAATAAAAAATTCCTCAAGTGGGGCTAGAAGTAGAATAATTGAACACAATTATATTCTTTGATGTATTACAAACCGAAATTCTTGTGGCATTATATTTATTTATTTTTTATGCAGGTAGGCCATATTTTTATATATTTTTCTTCGTGTTTATTTAAAGTCAAATTCCATTGATAATTGATCTATAAATAAATATAGAAATAAATAATGTCGGAGCTCCAGTAGCTGACTCTTATGTTTTATTTTAATAATTTATTAAAGATGTAGTTGTATAGTTTTTTTATATATAAAAAAAAGAGTTAATTGCAATTTATTATGACGTTATTTTAGTTCCTATTTAGTATTTACTATCTTATCATTTGAAAACAATATGACAACCGCCCATGTTTTTTGAAAACCATCTTTCAAAATCAAGAAAATTTTGTGCCAAACGACAATTCTACAATTTGAATATTTTCATTGTGCATTCAATTTGTTTTCAGTATTTTAATTGAGAAGGGTTTCAAACTTTTCGAATAAGTCAAGGTTGAGGTACCAAAAAAAATTTTTTTTTTTTATTTTTAATATTATTTTATATATTAAAAAATAATAAAGTGTGTCCACCTAAGCACATACTTTTTAGTTAAAAATACATTCAACCATTTAATTGTGCACTTATATTTTAAGTGAGGTGTGAAGGCTGCGTCTAAACCCATTTCTTGGAACATTGATTTTTCTAACCTTCAATTTGTTTAATAAATGTGTCTCAAAACATTGCATCAACGCTTAAAAACTCGTATTCTTCCTTCATAAATATAGATTCATAGATGCAATTGGAATCTACTCATCATTTCAATCTCCTTTTAGAAAGTGGACAAAGATAAAGGTTCCTTTCCTTCCAGATATATTTGGATTGGTCCAATTCATATTGTTGATGAAACATCACTTTTATATATTTTATAAAATAAAAAGAAAATGGACTGATAGATAGGAGAAATTGACCTAAATATCATTTCAAATCAACTATTTATCGATTTATCACCTTTTTCTTTTCTTTTTTTGGATCCGTCAATTTTTAGAATAGTTGGGCTAGCGATCTTTTAGGCTTGAAGCCCATTAATTTATATCAAACTCAATGAAGTTTCCTACTCTCACAAGCTCAGTTCTTAATTCGATAGCTATAAGAGACAATATAAGATGGAGTGATAACTACAACCCATAAACCAGATCGGCATGGATTTGACCCTTCAAGCCTATGCTTAACTATCATCCTGAAGGTCAATTAGGAGAGTCAAATAATCAAATACTGTACGCCAAATTTTCTTTGACTTCAGACAAGTCTTTTGCTTTGACAAAGAAAATTCTTCTGGTCTAATCTAACAGGTCAATTTTGGGTATTAGGCAATATGACCAGTGCTTCAACCAAATAGTTGTATCATATTCTTGTAATATTATTCAAAACCACTCCCTCGTTTCAGCAATTCAATAAACATTTTTCAAGAAATCATTTCGAGTTTCGCTTTCTACTTCTAGTTATATTGAACTACAGAGAATTATAATGTACCTAATTTGGACTGAGCACTCCGCAAGAAGCCTTGATGTCATTGTTTCCAAGCTTCATCTTGCCTCTGTAGACTCGCACCCCAGTAGGATGACATCTAAGAGGATAAGCAAAAGTAGTATGGAAAATCCAAACTCAAAACAATTAGTATAGAAAATTCATCTTCTAATTGGGTTTCAACTTTGTGACAGTGTTCAGATGGTTAGTTCTCATGACAAAAGTTCCATTTAAGCAGACCAGGGGAAGTACTCTCGATGGAAGCATGAAAACTACAAATTGCGCATTCTAGGTTACAGATATAGCTAAGATTTTGCTAGTCAAATGAGCTCTATTGTTTCTATTCTTCTCAAAAGTAACACCAAAGAGTTAACAATGATTATTTGATTCGATGAAATACATTTTTCAAGCATGGGAGAACGGCCATAGACTGGTCCTTTCTTGTGCGACAAAATCCATAACTATTGAAACTGAAGTTCTATAGAACTGCTCAAGAATAAGGAAAAAAACAGAACACTAAAATGAATTCTCTCGCAGAAATTTACATCCCGATAACAAAGTCCTAAATATTTTATATTGTTCCCTATGATCTGGAGTAGTTAGAAGCTAGATACAGTTGGCATCTGCAACAATTCTATTCAAGTGCCAATAAGCAACTGATGAAGTATATTTAAGAAACTATTCCAGAACAACCAATACATTTCACTGGCCATCGTGTAAAACAAGGTATTCAATTAGAGGTCCAGTACCATATCTGAGACTGGAAATGTTTACTGCATAGATTAAGGAAGTACAAGTAAGACAGCAATTTCATTAATTCTAAAATCACAGTGATTGCGTTTATTGTTATTTCCTTTCAATGAACTTGTGGATGCGTAAACGAAAAAGAACACCTGATCAATGGAACCACACGAGATAATTAATTTCTTCAGATCAAACATTTTCAAGCACTCTGGGGTTGGTTAAAATCGTCAATACTTATCTAAATTCTATTCTATCCTGACAAAAAATAATTGACTGTGGAGATTTAAGAAGTAACATAAATACAAGGATACTCGTATAAACAAATGAAACAAAACCTAAACTGAGAAAGTACAAACAAGACATGCTTACAGGGAGAAGCATTCAGGAAGATAGGCAATGGCTACCCCCAAAGAGTTAGAATTGGTTATACCATTGCATGATATCCACTGTCAATAGAAATTTATATGCTGATCTCGTAAAGGAATCACAACCTCAGCTAATCTTGGAGAAACCAGAACCTCGTCCCAAACGCTCCACAAAGAATTTCAAAGAATGATGTCCTACACCGTAAGTGGAAAAACTCAATTCCATTCCGCTTACTCAGATCCCCTCCTTAATTGAAGGGACACCGGGTGTCCCACAAAGAAATCCAAGACCGCATTCTCAAGGTCCTCAACCGAGTACTTTATGTAATTCTCTGGGTGCCTTCCACTCTCGATATGGCCTCTGAACCGTCCAAGAAAAGATCTATAAGCGGGAATAACCCTGTGGGATATGGAAATCCTAAGCTCCTCACAGAGCTCAGGGTCGGGTACCAACCAAGTGGCTTGAGTCTTGTGCACCTCCTCAAACATAGCATTGAATGCCTTAAACCTCTCTCTCAAAGCACTCCTGGACACACCAGATGAAAAACTCCCACTCACATGCAATCCCTCGTCTCTCAAGCAATACAATACCTTCACTAAGGTCGACCGCTGGTAACTAGTCGCAGCAAGCCGGTATTTCCCTGTTAACTTTTTCAGATACTCATCCCCAATCATCTCCCTCAACTCAGGCGACCCTTTTATCTTTTGAACAATATAATGAACATTATTCATGATAAACAAATGAGACAAGGAAGCATCCTTATAATGCTTAGATTTGTCCTCCAAATTAAACTGCAAAATCACAATTATCCAAATCAAATGAAGAGACAATGGGGTTACCTCTCCCTCGAACTCCAAGAAATCCATATCTGGCATATTCAGATCACCTGAGTATCTCGACCCGGTCGAGGGCTTAGATACAATCAAGCCAAGCAAAGTCTGCTTATAATCCGATATCAAACTAATATAATTCATCACATATCTAGTCAAGGGATGAAGAGTTCCTCCTGGAACCTGAACTCTTGATGGCTCCTGAAGAACCCTATTCTCAAATTCCGATAGTATCCCTCTCGAGGCCTCGGCCAACCTAGACAATATTTCTACCGCCTCGACCCTAATCGATTCAGTAGATTTTGACTCAAAAACAACCTCGATATCAGGCAATAAATCCGACAAAGCATCATGAAGATCCAACATCTTGAACAATTTCTCGGGTGATCGCCTACTGATACTAATTGCTTCTGCAAAATTAAATAATTGAACAGCAGGACCTTTAATGGTTTCCATAAAACAAGCATCTTCGGTGGAGGTTCCCAAACCTTCAAATATTTGCTGGCACAGCGTCTTCTCACTAGCGAAAAGAACCCGCACACAGATTTTCGAAGCCCGAACCCACCTCCGGATCTTCGTCTCCAGAATCTCCCACTCGAGCCTCTGGATATCCCCGATGCTCAATTTCTCGATCCCCAGCTTCCTGAAGCTCGCGTCCACCACAGACTTTCGTACGCTGCCATACACCTGAATACACTCCCTCAAGTACCCGGCAGCAAACATACGCTCCGCTATACACCGCAGATCGTAAATTGCTTCACTCGGTACGAGATCTACCTCCCGAATACTACTCGTAGAGTTATAACAAGAGCTTGTACTGCTACTATTGCTCTCCAGATGCTCCAACTGTTTAACAAGACTCCCCTCAATATCGTCCTTAAATTCCACTTCTTCCGAGTTTGAGCTAATCAACTCACTGATATCCCCAGTAGAACTTATAGAGGGGTGCGTGGACAAATTACTGAACTCGGTAAGCGACTCATTTTCAATAGGATGAGTATGGGAAAGGAGGATGTTGCGAAACTCGTCTTCAAGGCGAGCCATGGCGATCTGAAGGGCGGAGGAAGAGTTCGAATCAGAGAGGGTGGTGGAGTTCATGGACTCCTGGAGCTCGTCTACGGCGTGGAGGTAACGGTCGATCTCGTGGCGGTCACTATCAAAGATCATTTTCTCACGGGCTTCATCCGCCGCCATAGAGTTCCACCGGAGGATTATCTGCTCCGGGGACTCGGCGGAGGCGCTAACTTCCGGCGGTTCCATGGAAAATGAAAGGGTTAAGCTGAAAAGATTAAAGATATTTTTTTTGGTCTTTGAGGAAAAAAGGAGGATAGATGATTGATTATGATGACTCAGAATTGAAAATGGTGGGTAGTGTGGAAGTCTATACTTAAGAAATTTGTAATTTTTGTTTTTTTGAATAATAATTCTATTTATCAGATTAACATCCCTCTACGTAGTAATTATATAAATAAATTTTTTTTTTTAAATTATTATTTAATGTCATATATTATTAATAGTGATAAATATTACTATTATTATTTTTTACAATAAATTCTAACGTTGTTTAATCAAGTACGACTATTGACCCTTTTGATTTTTCAAAAGCGTCATCCCAAGAACAATTATAATCTCAACAATAGCTAATTTAGCTAATGTCTTACTTGCTTCTCACGTGATAAAACAATATAAAGTATATGTAAAAAAGTATATTAATAGGTGGGAATTTACGGCTTGATTTTATTCAGTATATAGCAATCATTTTGAGAGTGATTTTTTGTGCGTAAAAGTGTACAGTCGGATGAGGAGAACCTGTGAGTCAGTTGAGACATAACTCGCAATTTACTTTTTCCAAGGTTCTAGGGATAAAGATTTTGGGGGTCCATGATTTAGTCTAGAGAAATTAGAATACCTGAGTACAAAAAAAAAAGTATATTAATTATGTAATACGATTGAAAATTGCATATTCTGGTCTGCGCACATGTAGATGTCATATCAAAGTCACCAAAATACTGTTATACATACATCAATTGAAAAACGTTAAACAACATATTATAATTAAAATGAACAATAAACAAATGGATTAAGAATAATTGCAGAATTAAAATGAAGAGAAATGCAAATCGATGTCTGTACAAGTACAGTTTCCTTAAAACAGATTCGTCCTCTACCGTAGGTTATGAACGTCTGTTTCCCAGGATACAACGGTATAACTGGTTGTACCAGCGAATCGACCTACTGCCCGTACAATATCACCACGAGAAAATTCGAATGCCAAAGAGGAAAACGAATACTAAAGAACTTAAGGAGGAAAAGTTGAATTGTTGTGTTTCGAATGATGAAAATAGATATTCTTATATAGGCCTTAGAGTGGCCTTTCAATTCCAAATCCAAATCCACCATTAACAAGAGATTTACAAAAGTTACAAAATATGAAAGGTTGAGAAGATGGAAAGTCTCAAACAAATGAAGAGCTTAAACTTTTCATTCACTTATTTTCCAACAATCCCCCACATGAATGAAAAATTGAAAGAGACAGGGAAGACTTGGTGATAAAGTTCAACGTCTGAATCCTGCATAGGATAGGTAGGTGTTACCCTTTGAACCTTCCCTTATGAAAGTATATTTACTTTACTAGCTGATGAGTAGACGCGATATCCTTGAATTGTTCTGTTGTTTGTGTAAATGATAATATACCTCACACAGAATTCATCCTGACATAGTTCAGTTCTCATTGTTATGTTCATTTATGGCTATGAACATATGTCTAGTTCTGCGAGGGTTTTTAAAAATTGCGCCTCACACAATTCTCTTAGAAGCGGCCCCACTTCTCTCTCACATAGGTGATTTCTTAATTAAGAGTAGCCTGCTCTACTACGAGCGTAAGAATTATTAAAAGCCTATTGCTTATCCTTTCCTCTACGGGTATCACTGTTTCATCATAGGAATGGATAGGAGAGAACCCCCACAGTGATCTAATTAAGTATTTACAATTAGGTTGTCCCTTTAAACCTAGATATTGGGATCTCCAGTTAACTAGGTTGGGTTTCCATTGTATTAACTTATTCTTCCAAAGGCTTAAGTCACATTCCTTTCGACGACTTTTCAACTAACTCTCTATTCAAACCTTTAGTTAGTGGATCCGCAATATTATCCTTTGACTTCACAAAGTCAATAGAGATAACTCCAGTTGAGAGTAGTTATCTTATGGTATTATGTCTACGACGTATATGTCTAGACTTACCATTATACATGTTACTATGTGCCCTACCAATTGCAGATTAGCTATCATAATGTATGCAAATTGTCGGCACAGGCTTTGGCCATCTAGGAATATCCTCTAGGAAGTGACGTAATCACTCAGCTTCTTCACCACACTTGTCCAAGGCTATAAACTCATATTCCATAGTGGATCTGGCTATAACCGTCTGTTTAGAGGATTTTCATGATATAGCTGTACCTCCCAATGTGAACACAAATCTACTTGTAGACTTTGAGTCTTTTATATCAAATATTCAGTTGTGTCACTGTATCCTTCAATAACTGTCGGATATCTGGTATAGTGCAGCCCATAATCACGAGTATATCTCAAATACCTTAGTATTCTTATTATTTCTTTCCAGTGGTCAGCTCCTGGATTACTCGTGTATCTACTCAGTTTGCTAACTGTGTAGGCTATGTTTGATCTTGTACAACTCATTAAGTTCATCAGACTTCCAATAATTCTAGAGTATTCTATTTGAGAGATACTTTCGCCTCTATTCTTTGATAGATGCTGACTGGTATCTATCGGTGTTCTAGCTATGCTAGAACCATCCTTGTTAAATTTATCAAGAATTTTATTCACATACTGTGATTGACTTAGGACAATTCCCTCTGATGTTTTTGAAATTTTAATTCCAAGTATCACATCTGCTAAGTCCATATCCTTCATGTCAAAATTTGAATTTAACATGTCTTTAGTAGATTTAATCATCTTATTGTTGCTTCCAACAATAAGCATGTTATCAACGTAAAGACATAAAATGATATAGCCATTTTCAGTGTCTTTGATATAAACACATTTATCGCACTCATTGATTTTAAATCCACATTCCATCATGACATGATCAAACTTTTCATGCCATTGTTTTAGATCTTGTTTTAAGCCATACAATGACTTCACCAATTTACAGACTTTGTTTTCTTGCCCTGGAGCAGAAAAACCCTCAAGTTGTTCCATATAGATTTCTTCATCTAAATCTCCATTTAGAAATGCAGTTTTCACATCCATTTGATGTACTTCGAGATTTCGCAAAGCTACAATTGCAAGTATCATCCTGATGGATGTTATTCTCATTACTGGATAATATGTATCAAAGTAATCAAGGCCTTTTCGTTGTCTGTATCCTTTTATAACAAGCATTGCCTTATACTTTTCGATTGTTCCATCTGCTTTCATTTTCTTCTTAAAAAATCCATTTGTAACCTAGTGGTTTGCATCCCAGAGGAAGATACACTAGCTCCTATGTATGGTTTTACAGAATAGAATCTATCTCACTTTTAAAATAAATAGAATAAACAAATCTGTTTTTCAGTTTAGTTACACTTGCAATTATGAAATTAACCCATTTCTTTTCGTCATGTTGATTTGAATAACACGCAACTAAAAGGCTTCCAAGTGAGGAGGAGGGTCAAAAGTGGACCACTTAAATCCCAAGCTCTACTTAGACAGTTTAAGTCCTTTTGACAAAGCCTTCCAATTTTGCGAATACACAAATCAAGAAAACTCCAACCAAACTAGTTTCACTGTTTTTCATTTTTTATGTAATATGAGTTTAATACGAATCTGTTTTAAGATTGTTATACATACGTCAATTGAAAAACGTTAAACAACATATTATAATTAAAATGAACAGTAAACAAATGGATTAAGAATAATTGCAGAATTAAAATTGAAGAGAAATGCAAACCGAGGCCTGTACAAGTACAGTTTCCTTAAAACATATTCGTCCTCTACCCAGGCCCGGTTTTGGGCCGAGGCGAGTGAGGCGACCGCCTCGGGCCCAAAACCGGAGGGGGCCCATTTTCGTAAAAAACAAAAAAAAAATATTTTTTTTTTTTTTAACTAAAGTTGCCCAATAAAAAATATTTGTACAAAAGTTTGAAGTCTAACAAAGCAAAGCAAGCCGTATTCTATATTATTAAGTAATGACCCAAAATTAAAAAAAATTTGAAGTCCAGCCCACCAACACCCAACTATGACTTCTTGATTTGGGGGCCTAAATTTTGGACCTCGCCTCGAGCTCCGAAAATGTCAAAACCGGCCCTGCCTCTATCGTAGGTTATGAATGTCTGTTCCCAGGATACAACTGTAAAACTAGTTGTACCAGCGAACCGACCTACTGCCCGTACAATATCACCACGAGGAAATTCGAATGCCAAAGAGGAAAACGAATGTTAAATAACCAAAGGAGGAAAAGTTGAATTGCTGTGTTTCGAATGATGAAAATGAACATCTTTATATATACTTTAGAGTGACCTTCTAATTCCAAATCTACCATTAACAAGAGAGTTACAAAAATTACAAAATATAAAAGGTTAAAAAGATGAAAGATTTCAAACAAATGAAGAGTTTAAACTTTTCGTTCACTTATTTTCAAACAAATACAATAGTCTGATTTTACAAATAAAATAGCTAGATTATGTGTTGTTGCATATCATAACCCCTCGAGTATGGTAATGTATTGATTAATAAACAAAAATAAATTTTGACATGGTTGCTACCATCTGTCCCTTGTCGTTCCGACAAATAACCCTGATTCCACATAACTTGTGTCCCAAACATTTCTTGATTTCTCTTTTAATATTAGCACTAAATTGTTTTGGCTTCATACGAATTTATATAGTTTAATTTATGGAATTTGACATAAATTGTTATAAAAATAAATAGTAATAATATTGAATGGAGGATTTTTTTTCTTGAACAACTTAGTCTAAAAATTCTAATGCTAGAAAAGAAACACATTAATTCATTTTCAACAAATTTGTCCTAATACTACACCGGTTAATATTTTGTATGTTGAATTGAATAAATTATACATGATAAATTTATAATACACGAATGGGTTAAAAAATCGATGGGCACTGAATTTTTCGTGGAATCTCACGTCAATACTTTATTTTGTTTTAAAATATTTGTTGACATCCAGCCTGACTTGTCAAGATCACATAAGGACCCTCTCTCCAAAGGAGGGAGATCTTACCCAACCTACAAGAGGAGGGTCATATCTAACCTCCACGAAAAGAGACACCCTCGTCAAAAAGGTCTTATCTAACCTCCACGAAGGACACCCTCGTCCAAGTTGTCCTACTTCAATAAATCAGGTCTTACCTCGATATCTCAGGTCACTCCAACGAAGTAGGACGCCTTCGTCCAAAAGGTCCTACCTATATACCTCAAGTCGTATCGCATTTGTCTACGTTCATTAGAAGATCACATTTGTCAGGTGTTAGAGCATCTACAATGCAACAATGTCTAATATGTACATGTGGCAAAAGACATTAACCTTATATTAAATAACTTCTCCAATGCAATAATGTTCGTTGTGTAAATGTAGCAAATTATTATTAGCTTTTTAAAAAAAAGAAAGAGAGAGAAATGTATTGATTGGATATAGATTTTGAAATTAATGGTGGATATTGTCAAAGACAATGTCTAGAATTAGACATTGTGCTAGACACTTTCTAGCATTAATTGTGCCACATAAGCATTTTTTGGCCATTTGTCAAAAAAAATGCTAGACATTGTACCTTGACACTATTGCATTGGAGATGCTCTTAGAGCATCTCCAATGCAACAATGTCTAATATGTACATGTGGCAAAAGACATTGACCTTATATTAAAAAACTTCTCCAATGCAACAATGTTCATTGTGCAAATGTGGCAAATTATTATTAGCTTTTTAAAAAAAAGAAAGAGAGAGAAATGTATTGATTGGATATAGATTTTGAAATTAATGATGGACATTGTCAAGGACAATATCTAGAATTAGACATTGTGCTAGACACTTTCTAGCATTAATTGTGCCACATAAGCACTTTTTGGCCATTTGTCAAAAAAAGTGCTAGACATTGTACCTTGACATTATTGCATTAGAAATGCTCTTAGAGCATCTCCAATGCAACAATGTCAAGCATTGTAATTGTAAAATGATTGTAATTATTGTAATTGTCACCTCATATTTATAATATATAATACCCTAAAAAAGGAATATCTTATAAGCATTTAATGCACATTAAATGTAGATCATCATCATAAATTTTCTATAAATATGAGACTTAAATTTCTTAACAAGAAGACATAAAAATGCTGATAATATATTGCACACTCGAAAAAAATTTTATAACACATCTTCTATTACAATTTTCTATATCTAGTTCAGTTCAATCACGTCCGACTTAAATTTTTAACATTAAGTTGGCTTGGAAAGTGCCACGTCATTTTTCAACGGGAACAATATTTATTACAAATTGGTCATTATGTCCACTAGATAGTTTAACAACTGGAAAATTGACGCTAAAGTTTAGTTGGCAAACTACTAGACTTTGTTGTCGCATTGCTTATTAGTTAAATTAATGGATACGGACAAAGTGACTTACTTAAAATGAACTTTAAGTTAAATGCCTAACTTCACTACAATAAAATTTAGTGACTAACATGAATTTTTTATAAAAGTTTATAACTAACATAAAATTTCGTAAAAGTTTAGTGACTGCCAATATATTTAACCCATACATAAATTTAAATTTTTTTTTTTAACAAAATTGATAAGATAGTATATAAATTTTCATTCTTTTTATCAATTTTATTTTACTGAGACAAATATAACGTATCAAACATGTGTAATAAACTGTTAAAAGTAAAAAAAAAAAAAAAAAAAATTGGTTCTCCAAATTTTCTTAGGTCGGAAGAAAGAGAAGACTTTTGCAACTATTAGATGGAAAATTGAAAGTAAAACGACGTAGTAACATACATTGATAAGACTTTTGCAGGCGTAAAAAATTATTCCGAATTATGGGGTCGGGTGTCATTTTTGATTTGTCAGAGCATATAATTACAAAATTAATGGACTTAAGAACAATTCTAATTTTGTCAATTCACCCATTTATGTTTTCCAATTTCTCTTTAGCATATGTTTGGAGGTGCTGAAATTATAATTTAAGTGCTTATATTATAAGTTGTTGGTGAATGTGTGGATAAAAAGTGGTTGTAAGATGTGGGTTCCATGAAATGTGTGAATGAAAATAATATTTGACCAGTTTGACCAGCTGAAATTATAATTTAAGTGGAGCCAAACATATGCTTAGAATAAAATGTGGAGAATGGTCTACCAAAACAAATTGAGGGTTTGTTTAGTTGGGAGAATAAAAAATTAGAAACGAAAATGTTCTAAGTTTTTGTGCTTGATTTTCTAGGATAGGAATACTTATTTTTTTCTAATCGTGTCGAGTATTTGTTCGTTTACTTCTCATCTTGAACGATCAATTTTTTTTTTATTTTGTTATTTTTATTTTAGGGTGTGTTTAGACGTTTAGTAATTAGTACTAAATAAAATTACGAACAAAATACTTTTTTAATTTAAAATTGTTCGTTCATGTCCACTACTATGTATCATGTGTATATTGTTCAATCAAGTTTATGTGCTTGATTTTCTATGAATAATTATTTTTTTAATCTTGTCTAGTACTTCTGATAAAGGGAAAGTTTCGAAGGCGAAGCCCCACCACCTGTGTCAGAGGCCCCTTGACCAGGCAAGTTGTAAATCGAGGAATGTGCACGAGTGACAGGGACCTGAGGGAGAGAGCCAACAGGCCAACCCCAGGACAGACCATCACAATATTTCAGTGAAAATCTGCCCCACACAGAAATCGAACCTGTGTTGTCGGAGGATTTCTCTCTACGTCACCTCAGGCCTTACCAAATCTTGTCTAGTACTTGTTCATCGACAACCCATTTTGAACTTTAGAATAGAAATATTTGAAGGATCAATGTTTTTAAAATTTTGCTAATTTTCTTGCATAGCATGGTTGGTAATTGGAGCATCTTCAATGTATTCTGTCTATTATATTTTAGACGTGTCACATAAGTACAGATAGACAAAATTATTAAAAAAATAATATATAATATATGCTGATAAGTACTCCGTCTAACTGATGTTGCACACTAAAAAATAAACTCATCTAGAAGTTCGTCCAAATTTAAACGATTTTTAGACGAAGTGACTCAATAAATTTAAATCCAACTCAGCAATTTATTAAAAAAGAAAGTCAGACGAGGGAATTAAAAATTGAAGATCTGCTAATTAAAAAAATTAATGACACATAAATGGTAACATTAATTTTAGACGGAACCATTGAAGATGAATTTTAAATTAGACTGTCTATTTAATAGACATAGTGGTACATGAGCTAGAAAATCCGTCTATTTTACCTGTCACGTATACTTCAATAGACGAAGTGCATTGAAGATGCTCTTAGTACTAAATAGATTTAGACAGTACTATGACCAAGATTTTTTTTTTCTTTAATTAGTGTTATTTAGCCATGTACACTATTATGTACCAAATATGTTAATTTTTCAAACAAAAGTTAGATATTTTTATTATTATTGATATTTTTTCCTCTTTTTGTTTAATATAAATTTTGATTTTGTTTCATACGAAATAATACTTTGGTTTAATTTATTTCTTGTTGGTGAATATCATTTTAATTTTGTGCTAATGATTAACTAAACACTATCTAAAGTGCTCCACAATTTTGACACAAATTATCTGAATCATGACCACTTAATGATGCATAATTCTGACTTTTTTCATTCTCTTTTTCTCTTAATTAAAAATTATTAGTTTATTTCAAGCTATATAAAAAAAATATATTTTAGAGATTTTGACTCAAATTATTTGGTCCTTTACTTTTAATTTTTGACGAAAGCGCAAATACTTTTAGAGTGCTCTAGTGATCATTTCAGACGAATTTCGTCTAAAGCTACAGTTAATTTTGCAAGTGTCATTTACATTTTTATTTTATTTTATTACAAGAGCAAATATAACAAACAAAAATTTGTACATCCCGTACCCACCCACGTATCATATATTACAACTCAAATATTTTTTTTACCTTTAAAGGCATTATATTTCTTTCATTAGTGTCTTCTTTCCAATTTAAATCAATCTTCGTCTCTCTTTCTTAGTTCACGTGTGCTCATAAACTAACCTTATTATGTGGGGTGGGTGGGTATAGGTTAAACAAATTTTTGTTGAGGTGGAGAAATACTTGACTTATCATAATTGGCTATGTAATAAAATAAAATAAATGAGAAGGACGCACAAAATTAAGGACAATTTTGGATAAAATCTGACAAAATAACTATTTGAGCACTTAAATGCATAGATATAAGACGACTCTGCCAAGAATTAAAAGTTAGGAACCAAAATTGTACGAAAAGAAAGAATTGGGAACTATTTGCGCCAAAACCCATTTACTTTAGGCTCCCATCTTTGATTTCAATCTAATGATTTGGAGTCTTGGGTTAATTTCACTAATGATCATTGAAGTACAAGCAAACTTGAAATTGGTCATTTAAAATATTTTTGTGACTATTTAGTTACTGTGTTAATTACACTAATGGTCCCCATTCTTTTAAGTTTGTAACGATTTCATCCACATTCTTTTTTTTTAGCAGATATCATCCTTATTCTTCCATTTATTCTCACAAAGGGTCCCTAAATCACTATTTTTCACTATTTTGACAATTCTATGACAATTTTACCCCTTGACTTAAATAAATTAAAATAATAGGAATAAAAAATACAATCAAAGTATTGCAATTGAGCTCTTAACCTTTTTAAAAGTACAAATAAATCCTAAACAATTTTATTTTATTCAAATAAGTGTTCTTCCCAAACTCAAAAGAAATTATCTTTCCCTACCCACCCCATCCCACCCCACCCCACCCCACCCCACCCCAGCGCAAATCTCGGATTTGCACGTGGTCGGCGGTTGAGCGCAGGGAAGATCTCAAATCTTCGCGTAGTCGCAGCTGGGCGCAAGCACAGATATCGGATCTGCGCCACCAGATGATCTGCGAGAGAGATGATGATCAATCGCGCTCGCCGGAGATGCACTAGATGACCAGTCACGCGCACAGAGATTTGCGCCCGTTAGAGATGCACCAGATGACCAGTCACGCGCGCGGAGATTTGCGCCCGCCGGAGATGCACCAGATGACCAGTCACGCGCGCGGAGATTTGCGCCCGTCAGAGATGCACCAGATGACCAGTCATGCGCGCTGAGATTTGTGCTCGTCGGAGATGCACCAGATGACCAATCACGCACATATCAGGCGCTGTCGAATCTGCGTAGAGATCCAGCGCGCGTGCGCCCGATCTGCGCGCGCGGCGGATCTGCTCGCCTAGATCAGACGCTGCGCATGAGTCTCCGGCAACGTACTACTCCGTTTTCTGTTGACTTGGTGGCGTGTTGGGACTCCAGCCATGGTGTTTTTTTTAGATTGTTGTTTGGACATGAATTTTCAATGAGGAAATCTAGGGGTGGGATGAAAATATATATATATATATATATATTTTTTTTTTTTTCTTTTTGAGAAAAACACCAATCTGTATTAAATAAAATAGTTTATGATTTATTTGTACTTTTGAAAAGATTAAGGGCCTAATTGCAATATTTTCATTGTATTTTTTTCTTATTATTTTAATTTATTTAAGTCAAGGGGTAAAATTGTTATAGAATTATTAGAATAGTGTAAAATAGTGATTTGGGGACCCTCTGTGAGAATAAATAGAAGAATGGGAATAATATCTGCTAAAAAAAAAAGAATGGGGATGAAATCGTTACAAACCTGAAAGAATGGGGACCATTAATATAATTAACCCTTAAATAAAATAGTTTAGGATTTATTTGTACTTTTGAAAAGATTAAGGGCCTAATTGCAATGTTTTCATTGTATTTTTTTTTATTATTTTAATTTATTTAAATCAAGAGGTAAAATTGTCATAGAATTATTAGAATAGTGAAAAATAGTGATTTGGGGACCCTCTGTGAGAATAAATGGAAGAATGGAAATGATATCTACTAAAAAAAAGAATAGAGATGAAATCATTACAAATCTGAAAAAATGGGGACCATTAATATAATTAACCCTTTAGTTACTATAGTTAAATAATATTACATAATTAGTCTATATATTAGTATGACTAACATTATATCCAATCGTAGTACTTTAAATCTTCTTGTAGTCTAAATCTTCTTGTAGTCTAACAATTGTTAGAAAAAATATAAATAAAATTAATTATTCTCAGCATACGTTTGCTATTGCTTAAATTATAATTTCAACTAGTCAATATAGTCAAACATATTTTATATTCACACATTCACTCACAACTTATAATACAAGTACTTAAAAAATAAATATAGCAATACTAAACATATGCTAACTATAATAATCAAATTTTCTTAATTTGTGTAAAAATAAAAATAAATATATTTTTTATGGGATGGAAATAGTCGTAAGTGAATCTAAGACCATAAAGATATTACACACATCTCCTAATTTCTAGCCCACTCCACCCCACCCCAAAAAAAAAAAAAAGAAAAAAGAAACTAAGATGCTTCAAATTCACTTTGGTTACACACACTCTTCAAAATACACAATCCTGATTTTACCATTGTTGGGAAAACAAACATAATAAAATAAATAATCGAAGTCAACTTAATTATCTAATGCCCACAGAGGCCGACATTCACGTGCGTGCATTCTCGCACGTACACAAAATGGTGTGCATAAACAATAATTAGACAGCCATTTATTAGTGATTAAAAAGGATTAAACACAATTATTAAAACCTGATCAATTAATTGATGCATTAATTGGGTGGTAACTTTTAGGGATCTTGCGTCTATGAGGACTAGCTGGCACCATCAATCAGATATTGCAATCTGTTGCATTATTGCATATCAGATATTGCACGAGTGGTTATTTATGGGTAATGATCTCCTCCCCATGTGGGGGAGGAGTTATAAAACCCACGTGACACGGGAGGAGTTATAAAACCCACGTGACACGTGTCACGTGGGTATTGAAAGAAAGAAAAAGTGATAAACATTTGTTTAATCACTTGTTCAATACCCACGTGACACGTGTCACGTGGGTTTTATAAACTCCTCCCCCACATGGGGAGGAGATCATTACCCGGTTATTTATATATCCCCATTAACACGGCGATCATCAAGTTTAGTAAAAGACTAATGCCTACCGATAATATGGTTAAATATGATTGGTAAATTATGAGTGTATAGTTATAAACTATCAACTATGTGATGTCACCTCAATATGAACATTATAAATAAGTCGGAGATCAAATACACTTACTAATTAATTTTTCTTTTCTTACTAGTTAAGTGGCATAATATCTTTTACAATATTAAATAAAACTAAAAACTAAACTCATAAAGATTTTTAGCTATTTTTCTTAATTGACATTGAACATGCCTTCTAATCCATTTAGAGGTGTTAAGAAGGGCGGGCCGACCAATCGGCATTGGCCCATCCACCTCGACCCGGAACCACGGGCCGGCTCGTGAACTGGGCGGACTGTTCACAGGCCGAGAAGGCCAACCCACGGGCCGTTCATGGGCCGAAGAGGCTAACCCGCGGGCCGGCCCGTGAACCGCTTTGATTTTTAAAAAAAAAAAATGGGCAGAAAATTCAATCTTTCATATTTGAAATGATATTTTAAAAAAAAAAAAAAAAAAAAACAAATGGCAAAGAGTCGTTTAAAGTGAAAGATGTGACAGATGCATTCACATTTTAGTCTTTAAATATATAAATAAAAAATAGAAATTGAATTAAAAAATTAACAAATGTGAATTTATCATTATTATTTATTTTTTATTTAGTAATTTAACACATTTTTTGTTATATATGTAAATATTTTTTTATAATTACAATAAGTAACTAAATTTTTTTAGTAATTTCAAAAAAAATTAATTTTTTATTCATACGGGCCGAACCGGATCGAACCGCGGCCCATATGGGCTCGACCCGTATGGGCCAATGGGTGGGCCGGGCTTTTGAAAAAATTTCGTGGGCTGGGCCGACCCGGCCCGCAAGCCGTAGTGGCGCGAACTTTTTCGAATGCGGACCGTTACCGGGCCTCATCGGATGCAGGCCGACCCGGCCCGCCTGACCCGGATTGACACCTCTAGATCCACCCGTGGACGGATTTACAAAAGGTCATGTGCGGTCAGCTGACCTTAAATAATTTTTTGAATTTTTTTTTTCACTTTTTTTCTATGTGCACGACTTTTTTTTTCTTACATTTTCTGTCTTCCAACTCCTTTTAAACTCCGAATCTTAATTTTCTCCCAATACGTAGATTTGTTATTTTTACCAAATAATTGCATTTTCCAACTCAACTCTTCTACACCGACGCGTGGCCACCTTTTTTTTTTTCCACCTCAACACCAAACGCCTCAAGACCCTCAACTTAAGGTTTGAACCACACAATAGGATGAGAGATTCGACGATTCAATGATAGTCTAATCGTGTATATTGAGGGCGATGTATTTTATAGTAATAATAACGATATAATTATAGGACAATTTCAAAGTATAAAATGCATAGGCAACATTTGTAGTAATGTATTGAATTATTTTCATTAATTTTATGTTGCTTGAAAAAAAAAAATTATAACTTTTTTTGTGACTTGCAATTAAGTCACTGAGCCTACCTTACCAAATATGTCGCGAAGTCTTACAAAATTCCTTTGCAAGAATTAAGATCTAGAGTTTTGAATCTGGTGGAAGGGGGATTCAAGAAATAAGAGGTTGCCTCTTTCTTGAAGCCTGTTGTATCAAGAAAAGAAATAACGAAAAAGAGAGAAACACAAATTTAACTTCAAATTTTCTCTATAAATATACAAATAGTAGTGAAAACGAGAGGTCAAGTATACAAACTCCCACAAAGAGCAAGGATCTTTGTTACTCTCTGGGCATTGATTTATAGCTTGTTCGGTGTAGATTTTTTTCCAAAAAATGGGTTATTTTGCCCAATTTTTTTTAACTTTTCAAACTTTTTTATTGTGTAAAAAGTTTGAAAAGTCAAAAAAAGTAAGCAAAAATAGGTCTTTTTGGAAAAAAAAAATGGGAATCAAACATGTCCTTAGTAAATTTGGTAACATGTTAATGATTTGTAACGTTTTGTTTGTGTTTCCATCCTTTTTATGGCTTGTGGAAAGTTAGTGCTTCTGTTTAGCCTTTATTTGATTTTTTAAAAAAAGTAGATAAAAATTTGAATAAGAGTCAACAATTAATATTAATCATACATCTCATAGAGCCCACAACTTTAATCAACTTGCAAAACCCTATCACACACTTAATGTACAAAGAATGTATGTATTTATGTGTGTTACCTACTAAAATAACTATACAAAGAGTTTAAATGACAATACCAAGTGGGATGTTGTTTTCTGCCAGTTTAGGAGCCTTCTCTAGCTGTATGAAGAAGATATTCTAGGCTAAGATCCCTTGCTGAGGTACAAAATTAACTGGCTAACTGAATCTTTCAGAGTTGAATTCAGTTCTATCGCGTGCTCGTTGCATTTAACTGTGCTCTGGAATATGTGCATTATCTCGTCTCATTTTCTTTCGTTGGGAACTAATCAGGATATGTCGAATGCAAAACTATTACGCCCTGATCTGTCTACAGCGCTGTCTATTCTCCTCCCGGTATTATTTTCTAGTGCCGTGGATCGGGATGCAGATGATTCAGCAAATCCATCTCTTACTGATGGCACTACTTGAAATGTTCTGGCCTCCTGATTTCCCTCAATGGGAATTCCTTCTATCCTCCTAATGGCTTCTGTAATGTCTAAACGTTGTTCGGGGTTATTTTCCGTGCAGGCTGCACCAATGTGGAGGAGTTGCTCCATTTCACCTAGAGAATTTTTGGAGCTAGCTATGTCTGGATCATATAGTTCAACTTCTCGTCCCTCAGAAATAGCTGATTTTACCCACTGCACTAAATCCACCCCACCTTTGCCATTATTGTGATATTGAGAAGGGAATTTCCCTGTAAGAATCTCAAGAATTATGATTCCTAGACAATAGACGTCGGATTTTGGTGAGACGGGATGTTGGAGCATGGCCTCTGGAGACTTATATGCGACTAGCACTTGTGAAGCTTGTGTGTTACTAATCAAGGAACAAAATCCATAGTCGGAAAGTAATGGTTCGTATGTTTCAGTTAGTAGGACATTGCTCGATTTCAGATTACCATGGGGTAGTTCAAGTGATGCGAGTTCAGCATTTAGATAGCCTAATCCTCTTGCGATCCCTTGAACTATCATTAACCGAACAGGCCAGTTCAGCTCAGCGTGGGAGATTCCACGGTCACCTGAAGAAGTAACAACAGAACAGTTAGAATGAAACTACAAAAACAAAAATCTCACTTCCAAAAGTTGCACAAATTGTGAAGAAATTAAGTCGTACCATGCAATAGGTAAAGTAAACTGCCTTTGGGAAGAAACTCATTGACCAATAGCTTCTCGTTTTTCCGGTAATGGTAAGCCAGTGGTGTCAAGACATTGCGATGTTTTAGTCTCCCGATACGCCTCATTTGAGCATCAAACTGATCATTCCCCATTTTATTCATCTCTTTAATCCTCTTCACCACTACTGTCAATCCCATAGACATGGTTGCCTTGTATGAAGATCCCAATGTCCCATTTGCAAGCACCTCAGCTGCAGCCTTCATCAAATCTGCCAATCCAAAGTCACCTTTCTCATCGTTCACAATTATCAAATCCGCGACACCTCTCCCAAGAGTCGAACCCTTTCTCGAGCCAAGTTTGCTAGAGCTCAACCCTTTTTGGCTCGACTCTGAATCCTTCTTATCAACACTCGACGTGCTAAAACCAACTTGATTATCAAGATTTTCCTTAACCATAACATCAACGGGCTCTTGCCTTCTCCTCAGCACGTATATTCCAACCGCCATAGCCAAAAGCACAACTATAGAAACTAATAGCAACCAAATCGAGATCCTTGCATTCGCTTTACCAACACTTTTTCCATGGGACGACAGACTATTTGATCCTGAAGGTGGATCACAAGCCTTACCTATACTTTCTCCACAGAGCCTTGCATTTCCCTTAAATGAACTTGCTTTAAATTTCACCAATCCAGGTGGGATTTCCCCTTCCAAATTATTATTAGACAGGTCAATTGAGATCAAAGTAGGCTGCTCAAATGGAGGAATGATACCAGAAAACTGATTGTTTTCGAGATGCACTTCGATTAAATGGGACAATTTGACTAATGATGATGGAATTGCACCTGTAAATTTGTTACCAGAAAGCCAAACTTTCTTCAAACCACTCATGTTGGTAAAATAATCCGATGGAATTTGGCCTGAAAACTGGTTTCCTGACAAATATAAGCCCTTTAAGGCTCCCATTCGACGAAACTCCGGGATGGGACCGGAGAAAGAATTCGACATAAAACCAAGACTACGAATGGAAGGAATATTCACCAATGCATCAACATCTATCTTCCCTGATAGCCCCAGATTCCCCAGATGTAGCCCAGTGACTGCACCATTGTCACAGGCAACACCCACCCAATGTCGAGTTTTGTCGCAGGCCTCGGTGCCTGGCATCCAAGAATCAAGAGCTTTTGGGTCTTTAAATGATGCTTTAAGCTTCAACAAAGCTTCAGAATCAGTATTGGAACTTGTTAAGGGAAAATTGATCAGAAAAACATAGAAGAAAATTAATGATCCAAGAACATGAATAATGTCCATGCTACAACACAAAAAAAAAAAAATTCAGGTTTGATTTTTGGGATCTGGCATTTACAAATTCTTGATTAATATTTGTTTTTTTTTTATTTTTGTGGTGAATTTTTTTAGGGAAATGAAGGTAAAAATGTGCAAAAGAGCCTCAGAAAGAAGTAAAGCCTGAAACTTTAAAAAAAGACAATGGATTTTGTTTCCAAAAAAACCAGTGGAAAAGCGTTAGTCATGAAAGAAGTTGCAACTGCAATAACTACCTCCACATTCTACTAATAATTTTTTTTTTTTTTTTTCTCTTTTTCATTTTCAGTATACAATTGATTTTTTATTTTTTATTTTTGAAAAAAAGGTGTATATTTGATTTTAATAAACACAATATTAAGAAATGTATGAGAATAATTATTTACGAGAATTGTGGGTAATACGATGTTGGCAGATTATAGTACACTTATTCTTTTACACTACTTTTTGTCAATTCGAAAAATATTGTTTTTAATTGATTATTTAATAGAATTGTTATAAAAATACTTTTGTATAAACTATATATTTATTTATCTAAATATTAATTATTTTCTATATATCTTTTTTTTTCATAAATAATATTTATTTATTATCCTATAAAATCTATTAAAACTAATATTGTAATTAAATTATCATGACATAACTATTTTTAATACATATCATATTATTTAAATTTTATTTGTTTAAATTTTAAATTTGCAATTTATATTATATATTTTAGCACCCCAACATATGACATATATTTGTTACTTCATATACAAATACAAAGGAAAGTTAATAACAACTAATTTGATAAATAATGATAAAAATTAAGATAAAAACACATTCTAAACCCTTCCAAATTTAATTGATAGTATTAGGAGTTAGATTTTTTATTTGATTTTTTGATATATTGACTTGTAGGATAATATGAATATATTTGACAATTTAAAATTTTCATTAAAGACATCAACTTCTGTACGTGATATTACTCAATTTGATTAATTATTCATAATTAATTATTATAAATATATTACTTAATTGGAGTAAATAATTCATCCAATTAAGTAATGTCATGTAGGATGACTATTAGTAATGAGCGACTATGAATAATATAATTCATTGACGATTCATATAGGTTATTCGGCAAAATTAGTTTCTTTGACAGACTTGTTGAAAAGAACAAGGTGTGGGAGTGGACCTTCAAATGCCAGACATTTGAGGTACAAACAGATAATTATGAAATTTATCGAGCTATATAAATTTATTTTGTTCAACAAATATGCTGAAATTCAAACGAACTATCCAAAATTCTAATTCGCAGTTTGATGCTGCAGATTACTATTGGATTGAATGTAACAATTTGTTCATCCCAATATAGCAATATTTGGAAACATTAACAGAAAACAAGATGCAATCCATCTGAATGTCTTAACAATGTATAACAACAAGAACTAGTATCAATTAGAAAGAGATTATTAACTTCTTCTTCTAGTGTTTAGTGATTTATTTCTGGTCATATATGTGCCGCTTTTTAAGGTAGAGAAAGAATACCTAATCCTGATTCTGAATCTTAGTTGCTACAATTACGAGTAATGTCATCATAAAAAACTTGAAAAATGCAAATTAAATGAGAAAAAAAATAGAAAACACTCGAAAGATTAGAACATAAAAATAAACGAATTTAATAACTTGTAAGATCTAGTTTAAAACAAGAAATATAAATTTTACCTTCCAATAATTAACTTTTAACTTTTAGTGTAGGGTTTATCTCTTTCTACAATTATAGAAAAAAAACTTATAAGATTAAATGAGATTTACAATAAACAACCGAGAATCACAGAGGTAATATGGTGAAGAGTGTAGAGTTTGATAGAGTCCGTGATGTGAAAGAATGATGATGTGAATTGAAATAAGTGATTTTATTATTAATCGCTTAATTTAAGAGATTTTTGTTAATTATTCTTTTAATATTCATAATTAATGAAAAATAGCAAAAAAATAAATTGTAAGCATCCAGTACTTGTGAAATATATTTTTAGGGTAGTCATTATTTTTTAGAATTTTGATACGATCGATCTAGTATATTTTATTTTTTTCGAATATAACTACATAAATGCCTAATATTCTAATTTTAGTAAGCATATAACTCGTGGACCAATTTTATTGGGAAAACAGATATCATTAGCACTAAAAAGAACAGCACCTTTCTAATGCCCACAATGGGCAATCTTATGATGCCCATTTGGACACTTGTCCAATGGGCATTGGACAAGTGAAAAAGCATTTTTTCACTTGTCCAATGCCCATTGGACAAGTGTCCAAATGGGCACTATAAGATTGCCCACTGTGGGCATTAGAACATTTCCACTAAAAAGAATAGTTAACTATTGTAACACTGGTTCATAAAGTTTTATTTTAGTACCCTTCACGCTAGAGTGAGCAATGAGCTTATGTTTTAAGAATTAGTTCGATTTATAATCTGGAAAATAAATTTGTGTTTAAGCTATTTGTTGATTGTTGTTGTGGGAATTCTTTGTTTTAATTTTTATTTTATTTTTCTTTGTATATTTAAAAAACAATATTTTAAAAAGCGTAAAGTATGACTAAGCGTGGAGGTCGAGTTTCAAACTTTTCGATCTTAGACAAAACTTAGACTAAAGCGAGATAAGGGCAAGATGATGGCGAGGCGTGGAGGCCACGCCTCACTCCTAGGCGGAGCCTAGGCAAAATTTAGACAATTTTTTTAGAACAGAGTTAAAAAGTGATTTGTTATTTATTTGTCAATTTTTATTTTTATTTTTATTTTTTACGTTGGAGTCGTTTGTATAGAGTTCATTAAAGGTCGTGTACGTGAAGATTGAGATTTGTATTGAACTGAATATCAAATTTACTCATTTTGCGGACCGATTTTGGCACAAAAAAAATGTGGATTTTTTTTTTTTTTTTTTTTTGGTGTGTGTATTGCGTTGGTATTAGAGGCCAAATAATTTCCAATAATGAGAATAATTGCTTTGTATTTAGGTCGAAATTCACTTTTAAGTTTTAAGAAGGATGATTGCTTGGTTTTGACAATATAATTTTAGTACTTGATTGAAACGTGTACTATTGTTAAACAACCATGGTTTTTGCGCAATATGGTGGCATTTTGTAGATGAATTTTCCTCGTGTAATACTCGAGGCCATCAAAAGATTTAAGAGTCAAATTAGTCGAGTAAATTCAGTATAATTAATCAAGACTATGATGGACAAATTTGATGCACGACCTAAAATTGCATTATTGATAGAAGGTTTAGGGTGTGTTTGATTGGATTCTATTTTCATTTTCCACCTTCAATCAAAAAGTCGAAGTTGAAAAATATTTTCCTCTTATGTGACATTATTTTCCATAAATGTAACATTTTTCATGAAAAATTGACCAATCAAACATACCCTTATATCTCTAAACTCTCAATGGTGTAATTCGAATAAATCTCATATTTATAGCCGTATATGATATATACTAGTTCAACAATACAAGGTTACAATAAAGCTATAAGACAGTCTAAATTATTGGATTCAACCGTATAGTCACCTCTCTGTTGAATTCAACAATTCATAACTGGTTTCCTTCCACAATTTTGTTCCTTCATCCAAATTCACTATATCAAAATTTTCAAAATTATTTCATATTATTACAAAAATAAATAAATATCAATCATAAACACTTACGTTTCTAAACATAATGCTTGATAAATAAAGATTAAAGAAATTATGAAATCTCGACAAGTTTTGGACTCACGATTTTCAAATTCTAATTGTAATTTTAGATAAAAAGATAACGAATGGTAATTAATTACGAGAAATATTACTATATAAAACTTGAACAAATATAGTGAAATTGAGAATTTTTTTTTTTTTTTTTTTTTTTTTTGGATATTGTCTCAATTGCAATGATATGTTTTTGTTAGATAACTTCTCTCTAAAGCTATTAATTTCGTCTCAAAGTGGTCCACAAATCAAAAATAGTAATACAAAATCTTAGCCATACAATATGGTGAATAATTTAATAAGACATTAATTGACATTTTGCACGTTGCACGTATAAGTGGTCATTTTCATAAATATTTTAAAAATTTGACATATTTTAAATTTACTATTCATTTTTAACTAGTGAAGAAAAATTCGTAGTCGCATTAAAATGTAAGGTCAAAATCAAATGACATGACATGAAATTTGCGTGGAGGACTTACATGGGGACAAATTGAGTAGTAGATGTGTGGTCCATTACTCACAAGTGACTCCATTGCCCAATCCCATGTGCGAAAGTTCAAGAGATTTCTAGTCTTTTCTCATTGTAATATGACACCACGAGATTTAAATGCCTCTAATGATAAAAGCCCTAGACCTCTCAAGAAGTAAGACTCGAGTTGTGGGGTGAACGAGTAAAGGTCGCTTCTTTGCCTGGTCCATATGTTTTTGAGAGGCTAAACTCGTGACCGAGTTTATAGTGTTATCTTATTACGGTTATTGAACTTCGTTTTGATTTAAATTATTTATTGAATGTTAATGTTTATTTTAGTTTAAGTATTTCGTATTTTGAAAAAAATAATTTTTTTATTTTTATAACGGACTGTGAAGTGATATAAAAAATCTATTAATGAATGACTACTATTGTAATTTAGATTGGCTAAGCGCTTATATAAAGCACAATTTTATTAAAAAAATATTAAAGTAGATCGTGGTTGTCCGTTTGAGTGTGGGGGTTGGGTGTTGTGTCATGAATCATACTACGTGTGAATTGTTATAGTTCACATTACACTTATGTGAATTACACGTGAAGGTGGTGCTATGCCCTTCTACTGTGACAACCAAGTTGTAATACAAATCTCACGTTGTTTGTGTGCTTCCTACTCGTAAGGAAAGGAGAGCGACAAGATTGGGTTTGGATTTGATTGTTTGTAGCATAGGATCAGATTATTAAAAAAATTCTTGGGAACAATGAAATAAAAAAAATAGATATCGTGGTAATGAAAGGTAGTATGGCGAGATCCTATGGTGAAGTCCAAAAAAAAAATTCGTCTGGAAGTCCAAGAATCTTGAGTATTGTACTCTACCTTTGAACTAGCAGCCTTCGCGCCAAACAAGACCGCTCTTGTCCCTTACCTTTCTCCATTTCGTTTCCTTCTTTGCTTTGTTTCAATAGAGTCTAAGGCAAAATGGTTTCTATGCCTACTTCACTTGATTGATTCCAGACTAGTTTGACTGGAGAGTAATAGAACGGAAAAAAATCAAAGCGAATGACAGGGTAGTTTTAAATCCATAATAAGTATTGCCTCTTAGTCCAAGAGCAAACAATGTGCGACTTTGAATGTAGAGAATTCACTTTAGCAAGAGACCAACAATATATCATATTAGAGGTTGTGCAGTACCCTTAAAAAAGTAGCTATCCAATGTGATATCTTGCTTTTATAAACACTGGACCAACTTCTTTATTTTCCATGATCGACACTGAATGACTGAAAGAATATGGTCATCACAATATGGACTATAAAAGTAAAACAAATGCATTAAGTGAGTTTTTAAGCACGTTATGATTATAAGTAAACAACTCTATTACTTTTGATAGAAAATGTTAGATGAAACGTTTAGTCTACACACTTAGCTGCAAACTTCCAAACTTTCCTAATTCCCTCTCACCTTTCACATCTAATCTGCACAATGTTAGGTACAATTTTTCCATTTTTGCCCATTGTCGCCTAACAAAACAATCAACCTAAAATGTTAGGCTATATTGGATTCAACTCGAAACAGTAGTGAAATAATAGTTTATGCACGTGTGCCACATGTGTGTGTTTGTCACCTAGGGATTCATGCACAGCACATGGTGGTCCAACCCTACTAGCACCTTCGAGATCAAACAACACTTCTTATCAAGTATTCAATACAGCTCTAATCAAGTAAATACCTAGGCTTTCTAATTTATATTTGGGTGGACAATGGACTTAGAATTTTTATTTATTTTTTAATTATATATTTTATAAAATTAACTTGATGATAGATATTTTTCTTCTCTTCTTAACACAACGGCGAGTTGCAAAATAGTGGCGGGTGTTCCTTCATCTCCCTCATTATTAGGAGTTAATGAGGAATGTTTCATCTTCTCAATTGCTAGTGTTTTATCTTCTTAATTATCGATGATAACTGTCATTTTATGGGTTGCCTGTCTGGTTTGTATAATAGCAGTTGGGTCATTGTTGTCTATATGTCATAGATGAACTTATAATATCAATGAGGCGTGCGTGTCGGTGAGGTTGGACGTGCCACTATTGACAGACGACATATAGTAGCTATCATTATTTCTATCATCATAAGCCCATCTACTTTTAATAGAATGTCGTCAATGAGAAGTATAAATAATCTACCACACATTCTTTTCTCTAAATTTTTTCAGATAGAGGCTTATCGCCTTGATTATAAAACAGAGGCTCGTCACCTTTTTTTTTTTAGATAGAGGCTTATCACCTTGATTTTTAAACAGATGCTCATTACCTTGTTTTTCAGATAGATGCTCATTGCCTTGATTTTTAAACAGAGGCTCATCGCCTTGTTTTTCAGACAGAGGCTTATCCCCTTGTTTTTTAGACAGATGCTCATTGCCTTAATTTTTAAACAGAGATTCTTCGCCTTGTTTTTCAACTAGAGGCTCATCGCCTTGATTTTTAGCAGTAGCAGCTAGCCTTGTTTTTTAGATAGTAGCAGCTGGCCTTATTTCTGGCCATGTTTTTCAGATAGTATCAGCTGTCATTATTTCTGGTTTTGTTTTTCAGACAGTAGCAGCTGTCATTATTTCTGGCCTCGCCTTGATTTTTAAACATAGGCTTATCGCTTTGTTTTTTTTTTAATTTTATTTGGAAGCCTTGGGTGAGCTTGCCTCAGCTCAAAATTTTATTTTTTTTTGGAAGCTTTGGGCGAGCTCACCTCTGATTGGGCAAGCTCGCCTCATCTTGGGTGAGCTCACCTCATCTAAATTTTTTCTTTTTTTTTTAAAACCTTGGGCGAGCTCGCCGCGAATTGGGTGGAGCTTGCCTTGGTTTGGGCGAGATCGCCTCACCTCGTCATTTTTTTTGTTTTTAAGTCTTAGGCGAGCTAGCCTCGGCTCAATTTTTTCCAAGCCAAGACTTGTCGCCTCGTTTGACTGTTGTAGGAGTTGAGAATTTTTTGTGTCAGGTCAGATCGAGTAGGTGCACTAGGACTTCCCAGCTAGCATGATCCTTCATTGGTATCCTCGTCATTTATCCGCTTTAAATGATTCATTTTTTGCTTGCCTTTATCATCTCGAGGTTCGGACTCGTTCCAAGTCTTCCTTTTGTTAGACTCATATTCTTTTCGATCTTTCATACTTTGGTAATGAGATATGCTTCCTCAGCGTCCACATACTTATCCCTTCTCTTGAGTAACTCATGTATCATATCTGGCAGGTTTTTAGAGAGTGATGTCTTGAAAGAACGACTTCGAGTTCTAGTCATTAAAGCAGTGACTATAGCAGACATCTGTAGATATTTGATTCCTAGTATGGCTCTATTGAACCAGGCAATGAAATCTTTCAACAGTTCTTCTTTGTCCTGTGTCAATTGCATCAGATTAATATCAGTTTTCTTAACATGTTTGCTGCTGGCAAAGTGTATAGCAAAACTTTTAGAAAAATCATCAAATGTACAGATCAATTTTGGAGAATGGTGGCTACCCAGTCTCTGGCCTCCAGCCTAAGTGTTGGCAGAAAAGTCCTACACATAATCGCATCAGGGGTAGCTTGCAACCTCATCAAGTCGACAAAAACACTAAGATGATCGACAGGATCAGATGATCCGTCGTACTTCTCCATCTTTGGCTGTTTGAAGTCTCGTAACAAGGGGACTGCCATCACTTCTAGGGAAAAAAGATCTTCTTCCAACACAATAAATTGTTGCCTACCACTTTTTTTAGACATAGCCTCAGCTATTTTGTTACCCATCATGTCTTCTAATCGCTGCTCTAGGCTTAACACTGGTGTCTCAACCAGCGTAGGCGTGGGTACCCATAACGGTTGCTTCTAATATGAATTTGGATCAGATGTCAATGAATGGAAGTGGGGTGCGGAAAGTAGAGCCAAAGAAACTGGAGTCAGCAGTGGAGCTGCCATTGGTAGTGTTTCTATTGCTGGAAAGTCAGGAGTTTGGAGAGGAGCCCCTAGCGGTAAGAGCCCTACCAGTGGAGCCAAAGAAACTGGAACCAACGGTTGAGCTACCGTTGGCAGTGTTTCCATTTCTGGAAAGTTAGGAGCTTAGATAGGAGCCCCTGGTGGTGAGAGCCCTACTAGTGGAGCCAAAGAAACTGGAGCTAGCGGTGGAGCTACCGTTGGCGGTGTTTCCATTTTTGAAAAGTTAGGAGTTTGGGAAGGAGTCTCTGGCGGTAATGATCCTACCAGTGGAAGGTTAGGACCATGTGGTGGCTGAAAAACCGCAACGTTCCGATCCTAGAGTAGAGCTGTTAAAGTCGCTACCTAAGTTTGCAATGCTGCAAGTTAAGCGACAAAGGCAAATTCTTGTTGTGGGTGATTTGTGGCGGCGTAAGACTCGGTGTCTACATCCCCAATATAAGCTAGTGGAGCGGTTACATTTTTAGCTTTTATATTTCGAGCCATGACTTTTTGTGCTGTTTCCTACATATGGCGCCAATTGATGATAGATATTTTTCTCCTCCTCCTAGCACGGCGGCGACAGTGATGGAGACCTGCAAAATAGTGGCGGGGCCTCTTTCTCCCGTGTCCACTTCGGTGTAATAATCAGTATATGATTAAAACAGATGTGCAGAATAGCAATATAGAGCGTATGAGAGTTGTGTGTTCTGTTTTTTACCTGGGGACTTGGCCTCTATTTTTAGAGATGACCTGCAGTTATTGATGACAGGTGTCTCTTCATCTCCCTCATTATTAGGAATTAATGAGGAATGTTTCATCTTCTCAGTTGTTGGTGTTTCATCTTCCTAATTGTCGATGGTCACTGTCATTTTATGAGTTGTCTGTTTGACTTGTCTAATGACAGTTGAGTCATTGTTGTTTATCTGTTAGAGATGAACTTATGATACCAACGAGGTGTGCATGTCGGTGAAGCGGGCGTGCCACTATTGACAAACAACATATAGCAACTATCATTATTTTTATTATCAAAACTGTTTATTAAATTTGTAGGTTTTTGTAAATTAAGCTTCAATAACACCATCCAGTTTATTAAATTTTGAAATCCTATTTTAACATCAACTTCATTAAGATGAGGGGTAGAAATCTTTATATATTATTTAATACGATTCTGAAAAACTGTCAGCCACTATGTTAAATTATCAAATATTGAACAATTTCATCAAAGACCTAATAATATAGTGATATTGCAATCTTGGATTTATAAGCAAATTACAAGTGCTCTTAGATTAGTTAAATAATTAATTTAGTCAATTTTTAAGATAATACAATCCCAACAATCCATATCCATCGATTACCCAAAACTTTAGTGGGGTGATGTAACGGTTTCCACTTCGAGTTATTTATTATTCTTCTTGCTACTTGCACAAGGCGCACATTCTATTCTATAAAATATGTAGATAATAAATAGACAATAAATTGTAAATTTTACAAAATACATAGATAAAAAATATGTTTAGATCAACTAAAATTATAATTTAAACTTTTTAAAACATGTTGTAGATAAAACTTCTAAAAATGGTTAAACATAAAGTCAGTCACTAAATATTTTAGCGAAATTTTTTGTTAAAATTTGTTTTGATTTAATTTAGTCATTAAACTTAAACTTTGTTATAAACGACCAATAATTGAGTGTTTGTTATTATGCCAATTTTATGGACTACAGTGACATGTTCCAATTGATAAACATGAACTTTCTATAGTTAGGAGTTTATAGATTTTTTAGGACTTATTGTTTGGGAAGTAGTACTTCATTATTTATTGTTTTTTATTTATTTATTTGTTTGTTTGTTTTAGCTCTTCTGATCGGAGGTCAGGTTTTATGTTCTCTCCCATGCATTTTTTATGATTTATTTATATATGGTTGGGGTATTCGAACTTCTCATCATTTCTTAGTAGAGGCTTGATAACTACACTGAAAATATGATAGTATGTTGACTAAAAAAAAATGACACGTTCTATATTATGTTAATTAAATTATAGTCAAAATGATGAAATTGTAAAAATGTTTAAATTCATAAATTAATTTGACAAAAAATGATGTTTCGCCACCTAATCTAAAATTCACAGTTAGCAATAAATTGGATTTGTAGATAGAAGATAATTAATGAGAGAGAATTCATATTCATTGACCAGCGGACTCGTACGCAAAATAAATATTCACGTGTAGCAATTGTGTTGAAAGCCACAAGTCATACCCATAATTAGTAGATATGTGTTCGTTACAATTATTGTATTTAATAATACTGTTCTAAAAAGTTCGTTTAGGCAGCGCCTAAATTTCGCCTAAGTTTGAAATTTGACATCGACGTCTAGCTACGCCTCATGCCTCACGCCTCACGCCTCACGCCTCACGCATCGTCCTCGTATTGTCTTTGTCTCCTCATCGCCTTGGCTTCGCTTAGGTGTAAGAAGCTTGAAATTCGATATCTACGCCTAACCACGCTTTACGATTTTTAGAACATTAATTAAAACTAAGAAAATTTGTGCAAATATTCCCTAATATATGTTCTTAGTGCGATTTAAGTCTTTTATTTCTTAATTATAACAAGAAAGTTTTGAACCTGTGCTGCCTTTAGATGAGCAGATTGTCTTTTTGGACGAAATTGCCGTTAGTTTTGTGCATATACTCTACTTTCTTTTTAAAACAATGACAAATTTGTCAAAATAAATAAATAATATATTATCTTTTTCAACCAATCCAACCCCACTCCCCTCAAAATTTTCCATTAATGGCATACCACACACATTGTCACCACTGCCAATGTACCCACCCCACCCCTAACGACTGACGTTCCGGTCATTAATGGTAGGGATGACTTTTCTCTCCTCAAAACCTGTCATTCCAGTAGGAAAGTCCCCCTCAAAATCTTTCATTAATGACCCACCCCACCCCTGACGACCGGCGTTCCAGTCATTAATGGTAGAAACCAGGATACTTCTCTCTCCTCAAAATCTGTCATTGTTGGCAGATTAATTCTGGGGGTAGAAGTCTCCTCAGTTTTAGCTATTATGGCAAAAACGTCGACCACTGGAGAAGGGATGGGAGTAGTTGAAGAAGATAGATACATTTTATTTTAATTTTGTTATTTATTTATTTTATTTAGAATTTGACAAATTTATTTTGTTATAAAAGGAAAGTTGAGTTCACACACAAAATTAACTGTTCTTTTGAACGTACTTCGTCCCAAAAAACCACTTGTATATCTAAAGGCTTAGAGCATCTCCAATGCAACAATGTCAAGCACAATATTTAAGTTTTTTTTTTACAAATGGCAAAAAATTATTTATGTGGCACAATTAATACTAGAAAGTGTCTAGCACAATGTCTAATTCTAGGCATAGTCAAAGACGATGTCTACCATTAATTTAAAAATTTATAACCAATCAATAGATTTCTCTCTCTTTCTTTTTTTCTAAAAAGCTAATAATAATTTGACACATTTGCATAATAAACATTGTTGCATTGGAGAAGTTTTTTGATATAATGTCAATGTTTTTTGCCACATATACATATTAGACATTGTTGCATTGGAGATGCTCTTATGTTCTAGATTTATTTGTCAAAAATAAAAAGTTAGGCTGTGTTTGATTGGCACATTTTCCATAGAAAATGTCACATTTATGAAAAATGTTGTCACATCTATAGAAAATATTTTCCACTTTTTGTTGTTTGATTGTACAAGAAAAATGAAAATAATTTTCAAGGTATAATCACCTAAAGTACATTTTTGACAACTTTTTTGAAAAATATTTTCTCAAATTTTTTTCATCTTACATGACATTTTTCATGGAAACCAATCAAACACACCCTTATAGATGAAAAGTGTACGACGAGCATATGTTAGAGACCATTTACTCCCATTTCCCTTAAATTTATAGAAATGTCAAAGGATTTATGCAGAGTTATTACAATTTGTTACATTTATGTATAATGAGTAATTATTGTAAAAATTAGGCGAAAAAATGATATTTTCGAGAATTTTACTGCATTAGAATATTTATTGGAAATTAGGGTTTGACTCTTCAACCTAAAAAATGAGGATTTAGGTGAAATTTGTGAATTTGGGTCCCTATGTTACGAAAATTGTCAATGTAGATTTTAAAATCGCGCAAGAATCCCACGTGACTTAGAGCTATATGTTAAATAGTTTGACATTTTTATCCTCCAACTTTAAGTTTTATAAAATTGCTTGTGATTTTAATTTTCACTTTTCCGTTGCGTGAAGATCCAAATTGGCAAATTTAAATAAGTTGGAAACTCTTAACCTCATTTTTTTAGAGTTAGAGACCCAAAATTACACTTTGTGAAAGATTATGGAGTCCATTCCTAATATTTCCAAAGTAGAACTTAAAATATATTTGTGGGAAAATTTCCATGGATGTCTTTATCATCCAACTGGCACATTCATTTTATGTCAAACATCCAACTTCAATTTATTTTAATATAAATTCACTCAATTTATTTTTTTGTTTCAATTTAATTATGACTATTGTTGTTAAATGGAAATTATATTTGCATTAACCTATTTTTTCTCCAAATGTATTTAATTATATAAAAAAATACACGCCTTTCTTTTTTTTCCCTCTCAAAACTAGTATATATTAATAATTTAACTCGTATATTAAGCACAACTCTATCACATAGGAGCTATGCTTGGCTTTTACATATCTTGTTCTACGATCTCTCTTAAATTCTTTGTTCCTCCTTTTGCAAGCTCTAGATGCCGTTCATATTTATGTAGGGACAGATAGAAGGGGCTCCCTCGAACTAGAGCCCCCCATAGTTCAAGAACTTTTTTGTTTTTGTTTCCAGTATAAGAAAAAAAGAAAATTTTTTTTTTTTTCATATATGAGCTTAACCCACCCCCCCCCCCCCCCCCCCCCCCCATAAAAAAAAAAAAAAAAAAAAAAAAAAAAGCTGCTTTTACACCCGTCCTTTGTATTTATTTCTTTTGCAAATCATCAACGGAGATTGACAAAAATTGTTCCACGTTATGACCAAGACAATAAACTTTGTAGCAATTGGGATCATAGTTTTAAACAAAATGTCAAAGGAATAAATGTTTATTTCAAATTCTACTGCCAAACTCAAGCATAAATAAAAATTGCTTTAGTCACTTTAACTACGAGTAGTGATCTAAAGTTGCTTGACTCGCATTTGGAGCATCTTGATGCAGCTGGTTGCCCGGCTAGACTAAAATAACGCAATACACAATAAAACTTTTAAATTAAAAATAATCAATACAATTTGTCATTTCAAGCATATGCGACCGATATGACACACCTCTTACAATGACCCAAGTTAGTACATAACTAATGAAGATAAAAATAAAAATAAAAAAAAAACAGTTTGCGTGTCTTTCACTTCGTGTATCAGATTTAATTCCTTCTTAAAGAATATCGATAATTTCTATGTCAACTATTCACTTAAGAAAACCTAACAAAATTTTGACTAATATAAAAGTCATTACAGTCACCCAACCAAATAAATATCATCTTTCAAGTTGATGGCATAAATAATGTGGACCGTTCATCTTTAAATACTTGAGTATAGTATTTTTCTCATTTCAAGCTCGTGTTTCTTGCACCCTTTGTTCTTTATCATGTCAAGGACCCTACCAATTTCACCTGCACTTTGGCTCTGCAACTTCCCCTCATTTTCCTTTTCCCATTCTTTACTCAAAGGCAATATAAACGTGCTAAAAACCCCACATTCAACAATGTCCTTTTGACAATAGAAAAGAAACAATATCCTTTTAAATTCATGGTTTCATCAAATTCATAGCACATGAAATTTGATAAGCCACAAATTTAGACCATACGCTAAAACATGTCGATTTCGCAAAATTTTTCCGATAGGAAAAGGGCTCGTAAGGCGCCGGAGAAATCGAATTTCGTTCATACGTGCAATCTGTTGAGTCAATTCATCAAGGAGAAAGGTAGTTTAAGAGATTTGAATTTTGAAATTGGTGATAAAGTGGAAAGCCTTGAATCAATAGGTAAAAGTTTCTTCTTTTTCTCTTGTGTTGTTTAGAGAAATAAGTAATAATTGTATGGTCATGACTTATGAGCTAATAATGATTTGGTGGTTCTCAGTGAAAGCAGAAAAATCTCAAGCTGCTGCTGCCTCTACTAGCATAGAAAAATCAGTTCAGGCGTCAGAACAAGTCATATGCATCGATCCTGTTCCCCGGCGAGGCGTGACGGATTCCTCCATTAGTTTACAAGATGCCTCGAATGAACACAGAACGGATTTTCTAGTCGACTCCAAATTTACTAAGAAAAATCGTCCAAATTTTCATGAATTGAGCAGAGATGCAGCAACAGTGGAGTCCAACAGTGCCCAGTTGACTATCTTTTATGCGGGTAGAGTTTTGGTATTTGATGATTATCCACCTGAGAAAGTAACACAACTTGTGGAATTTGCTAGCAAGGAAAGCTGTAACAAATCTGAAGGCATATTGTCGAACCAAGTTAAAGAAAAACCAAACTCGGGTGGTGCCGTGGCCTCGGGTACTGCACAAGAACGGCTTCCTCCGAGACCCGAGGCCACGGCTTCCCGTAAGGCTAAACGCGTTTTGCCGGATTCCGGCAAAGAGACTATGGCCCTGCCTCCACGACCAGAAGCTAGTGGTTCTCATAAGGCTAAAGGCATTTTGCTGAATTCAGGCACAGAGAAAACGTCTTGCTCTAGGCCAAAAGAACAATTTCCACCACAACTTGAAGCCAATGGTTCTGGTAATGTCCTTAGATAAATAATTTTTACTTTTTTTTTTTAAGAAATATAAAAATAAAATCCAGAATTTAATTATGATTATTTTTATGGATTTTGTGTTACAGATTTGCCAATTGCAAGAAGATCATCCCTTCATCGGTTCCTTGAGAAGAGAAAAGATAGGTAAGGAAACTTTCATATACTTCTAATCCCTATTTTAAAAGGCGGAGGTTAGGTGAAGTAAGGCTAGGCAACCTAGGGCTAGGGCTAGGGCTAGGGCGAGGGTGAGGAATGAGAAAGATCAACTCAATATTTATTTCGGTTAAGTAATTAATTTTATATCGATTAAATATTGAAACTACGATCAATATATAGGTTTCGTACTACTCCTCTCAACAATATTGATCTTTTCAAATATTAATATAGTATCAGAACCTATTAAATTCAAACGAGTAATTTAGTCTAGTTAACATATTCAAACGAGTCACAATCTTGCGAGGCATGTTAAGAGATAAATCCAACATATAAAAGCTTATGTTACCTCTTAACAAGGTTAAATCCAATAAAGAAATGTCATATTACGTCTAGGCTCATAACACCTGAAGTTTGACTTTATTGCCTTATTGCGCCTCGCTTCTTTTACAACTTTACTTCTAAACGAAATGAATTTCTAATGGAAAATTATGATGTAGGATAGATTTGAGCTAAAATTTGACTATTTATTGTTCTGCTTTTGTTGATTCAGGTCTGTAAGAGAGCAAAACCAAATTCAAGAGCTGCAGCCTGCATGCTCTTCCAAGCCTGATGATCAGCTTGAGCTCAAATTATAGATATTATGCCAGTAGGATTAATCAGACTTAGACTACCAATATCCTGAATGATTTTTGTGTACAATTTATTAATACTCAATTGTTTCGATTATTATCTATATAGAACTTAGTAGTTTATTGATGATTTTGCAATAGAAGTTCTCGCACTTTTATCGAATTTTTTAGATGCTAATGTAGGGACGTATGTTTCTATTTCAAAAGGTTGACTCATCACGAGTGTTTAATATTATTTGGCTTGTAACATGTGTGCAAAAATTATCGTGGAGATTTTTTCACAGCATGGATCACAACTACATGACTCACGTGCAATAATTGAGTATTTAATGATGTAGAATATATATTTATGTTATCTCAAAAAAATTGGATACAAAGAAATGGCTTCATTTGGCAACTCTTAAATTTAGCTTTGAATTTGTGAACCATGCTATGTGACCTACTGAATATGAAGTAATGGCTTGATTTATAATTCGGAAATCAAGGTTTGAATTTGTAAACCATGCTATGTGAGAGAAAATTTTATTCCTTTATTGTCTCTTGAAATGAGTTCTTATCAAATTTCATTAAAATTAAATAATTGGTAGGTGTTTAAATATAATAAGGCAGTTATACAAAAAGTCTCACATGAAAAACTAAATAATTGATAGATGAAATCTCTAAGATATTTTGCAAAGTATGAAAAGTAGTTGAAATATTGACTTAGAGCTTGATGATTGAGCAAATAATACAAAAAGGCTAGCATGTATTGTGTTGGGATATTTTTTTAAAATTTGTCAAAATCAAAAGATGTACTAATTATAGAAAAAGAAAAGACGTGATGAGTTTTTTGAGAAAAAAATTGTAAGTTTAGCGTTATAGTTTTTCTTGTTCTCTTTGTGGGTTGTACAAAGAGTATAAATTAATGAGATTAGTAAAACTTAAGATATTATTTTTCTTAAGATAGTGAGTGAAATTTATATGATTGTAACGATTTTTTCATACAGTGGAAAGATTTAATAGTCCATAAATATTTCTATCTTTTATATATTTATGTTTCGTTATTTTTCTCTGAACAAGGATCTTGTGAGTAATAAAGAAATTGGTCTCAATTTTCAACAATGGTGTCATTCGAAGTGTTTGCACACAGATAAGATATGTCTATCAAGTATGACGTGGAAAAATTTGACGAGACAATTAATTTTAGCTTGAGGCAAGTACAAGTCAATGATGTTTTGATTCAATCTGGACTGCACAAGACTTTGAAAGGAAAACCAACCTCTTTTTCTAACAAAGATACTGAATATCCAGTATGTACGTTAAGGATTAGAAAGATTTGGATTTGAAAGTTGTAAATACAATACGTTTCTGTCTAGCAAAAAATATTTTACAAATATTCATATAATATATGCTGCAAATAAACTTTGGGAAAAACTTGAAAAGTTGTACAAACAAAGAATATTTCAAATCGATTGTACTTGAAGAAACAGTTTCATTCTTTGCGAATGAATAATCTTAGACATTTGAGTGTTATCAATGTGATCGTTTCTGAGTTGGAGGCTATTGGAGTTAAAATTAATAATGAGGGCAAAGCGTTAAAACTCATCTAGTCTCTTCCATCCTCCTATGAACACATCAAACCAATTTTGATCTATGAAAAAAAAAATGTGAGTTTTGAATAAGTTAGAAGTAAATTAATTTATGAAGAAAAAAGGTTGAATAGTGAAAGTAATATTTCATCTGAAAACTTGTTACTTGTTGCTAAAAATAGAAGAAGAATAACTCTATGAAAATGAGAGTATTTTGTTGGAACTGTGAACAACCTGGTCACGTGGAAAAAAAAATGGTCCAAAAGGTGGAGCAAGCTCAGCTAACTACTCGATAGATAACATATACGAAAAATATATCTCTCTTTATGGGAGACGATGATATCGTTTGAGTAAATATTTATATTCTCGTGGCATGCGCTAGTTGTCATGATAAAAGATGTGTTACTACTAGCGGGTCCACATGTTTGCACACGGACATTGGCTTGATATTAATACAAAGTGTATGGTAGAATTGATGTCGATGACTGATGAACTTCTAGGTAAGTCAAGCAAGGGAGTTACACCATAATATTTCAGCATATTTATTCGATATAAGCTGATGAAATTCTTAGAATTCGTTAATTCTAAGTGATTATACTTGTATAGCGAAATATGTTAATTATCTGTTTTGAGAATTAAGATTGTCAAAGTTTAACGGTTTTTTTTTAAGTACGGAGATGAAGAGTTGCAGAAGAGTTGATTGAGTTTTAACTCGTTTTTCGCCAAGGTGGAGATGGTTGAAATATTTTCTCAAAACTGTATTACATTAAATATAAATTAATATAGTTTTTTTTTTTTTTTTGTATGTGAATTGTGTGTGTGCCTTGAGATAAATTTTTTTTTATAGATTTACATATAATTAATAAAGAAATTATCTTCTATTAATTATGCAATCAAACTATAAGTGAATTATTGAAGAAAGAAAGAAAATATCATGGAGAACATGGATATTTCCATATCATTAATATGTTTGTTTGTGTTAATAAATATTTATAAATTGATCAATTATTATTTTTATCCACATATTTTTTAGAATTCACAACTTTTATTTACATATTTGTACGAATTACTGTTTATAATTTATAAAAATATTTAGGCTGTGTTTGATTCCCTTCCTTTTCCATGGAAAATGAAAATTTTCCACAAATTTTCCAGCTTTGGTATGTTTGATTGGCAAAATTTTCTCACCTATTTTTCAACTTTTGTTTGATTGCAACCTTTTTTTTTTCCATGGAAATTTTTTTCAAAGTTTTCCACTTTTGGCCACATTTTTCTTGTTTTCAAAGAAAATATTTTCTTTGTGGGATATGAGAATTTATTTTCCATAGAAAATTTGTTAACCTTTTCCAACCCATTTATTTTCCATGGAACATTTTACAACCCGTAATTTCTTAGTAATTCATTTCTATGGAAAATATTTTCTTTCCACCCAAATTTTCTACTTGCAATTAAACACAGCCTTAGAGCATCTCCAATAGACTCTCTATTTATAAAGAGCATATTTGGCATTTTAGAGAGCATATATAAATTTAGAGAGTAAAATTTTTTAAGTGCTCCAAGTTCCAACAATCTCTTTATCTTTAACACTTTATTTTACTTCTTCCAATAAGTATTTATTATTTTTTCATTTATTTTCTTTTAACATATCTCTCTCCTAATTATTATATGATTTTATTCCATTTTGTATACACTATTTAATTCAATCATTATATGGAGTATTGAAAATTGAAATTCTTTGAATGCATTTAATTATAGAGAGTGGGTATTTCAAAAAGCTAATTTAGAGAGTCCGTTGAAACATAATTTTAAAATTTGACTCTTTAAAATGGAGAGAATCTTATGTTTAAAGAGCCTATTAAAGATGCTCTTACTAAATATACTCATAATATATGATATGCAAGAGAAAACAGACAACTGCAAATTTGAAATATTCTTACAACTAGACAAGAAATATATTGTTTTTTATGACTACGAATCTCCACTTTACCGAACGAATTCTACAATTACGAGTTTTAATACAAATTTATGGGAAATTAATAGACCCATAAAAATAAATATTCTTACAAAATAACTTTTGTTACATGATATTCACAGTTGTTACATAATAAAAAAAAAAAATACGATAATCTTTTGTTGTTGCTTTTTTGTTTTGGCGATCTTTGAGAGCCACCTACGCCACTTGGATCCTCTGCCAAGTTTATCTCACCACCTATTTCTAAATCTATATTGATAGAGAAAGAAACTTTATTTTGCATACAATCTTAAAGATATAAAATATTAAAATCCAACAAATAACTAAAATAATAAAGTATTACAAACAAATCAATTTCACATAATTAGATAAATCCAACATAACAATGTATTACAAACAAATCCAACACAACGACATTCCAACCAACAAACCTTGTGCATTCCAAAGAGAGACAGATATACAGGGATCTTACGATTTATGTAGTGGACAAAGAAAGACGAACGTAGCACAAAAATCGCAAGGAGGAAACTATGTCCACCTAATGTTTTGCACAACAAAAAAAAAAAAAAAAAATGGAGACGACAATCTAAGGCTTCAGAAATGGAAAGAGGAAATAGACAGGTTCTTTTATATAATAGCATAAACGACGTTGTTTCGATTTTTGTGTACAATTTATTAACACTCAATTTAATCAGACTTAGACTACCAATATCCTGAATGATTTTTGTGTACAATTTATTAATACTCAATTGTTTCGATTATTATCTATAGAACTTAGTAGTTTATTGATGATTTTGCAATAGAAGTTCTCGCACTTTTATTGAATTGTTTAGATGCTAGTGTAGGGATGTATGTTTCTATTTCAAAAAGTTGACTTATCATGAGTGTTTGATATTAATTGGCCTGTAACACGTGTGCAAAAATTATCGTGGATATTTTTTCAGAGCATCGATCACGACTACATGACTCACGTGCAATAATTGAGTATTTAATGGTGTAGAATATATATTTATGTTATCTCAAAAAAATTGGATACGAAGAAATGGCTTCATTTTGTAACTCTTAAATTTGGCTTTGAATTTGTGAACCATGCTATGTGACCTATGAAGTAATGGCTTGATTTATAATTCGGAAATCAAGGTTTGAATTTGTAAACCATGCTATGTGAGAGAAAATTGTATTCCTTCATTGTCTCTTGAAAAGAGTTCTTGTCACCTTTTACTTGTTTATTCATTATAAATTTCATTAAAATTAAATAATTGGTAGATGTTTAAATATAATAAGGCAGTTATACAAAAAGGCTCGTTTTGTATGAAAAACTAAATAATCGATAGATGAAACCTCTTAAGATATTTTGCAAAGTATGAAAAGCAGTTGAAATATTGACTTAAAACTTGATGGTAGAGCAGATAATACAAAAAGGGTAACATGTATAGTGTTGGGATATTTTCTTAAAATTTGTCAAAATCAAAAAATGCATCAATTATTGAAAAGGAAAAGATGTGAAAATATATTCTCTTTTGTGTATGTGATGTGACTTGAGAGTTTTTTTAGAGAAAAATTGTAAGTTTAGCATCATAATTTTTCTTGTTCTCTTTGTAGGTTGTACAAAGAGTAGAAATTAATGGGAGTAGTAAAGCTTAGGATATTATTTTTCTTAAGATAGTGAGTGAAATCTATATGATTGTAACGATTTTTCATACAGTAAAAATCTTTAACAGTCCATAAATATTTATATCTTTTATATTTTTCCGTTTTGTTATTTTTCTCTGAACAAGGATTTTGTGAGTAATAAAGGAATTGGTCTCAATTTCCAACAATGGTGTCGTTCTGAGTGTTGGCACACAGATAAGATATGTCTATCAAATATGACGTGGAAAATTTTGACGAGATAATTAATTTTAGCTTGAGGCAAGTACAAGTCGATGATATTTTGATTCAATCTGGATTGCACAAGACTTTGAAAGGAAAACCAACTCATTTTTCTGACAAAGATACTGAATATCTAGTATGTACGATAAGGATTGGAAAGATTTGGATTTGAAAGTTGAGAGTACGATACGTTTCTATCTAGCAAAAAATATTTTATAAATAGTCATAGAATATCTGCTGCAAATGAACTTTGGAAAAAACTTAAAAAGTTGTACAAACAAATAGTCTTTTAAATTGGTTGTACTTGAAGAAACATTTTCATTCTTTGCGAATGAATAATCTCATACATTTGTGTGTTATCTACAATTTTTTTCTACACATTTGTATGATTTACTATTTATAATTTATAAAAATATTTATTAAATATACTCATAATCTATGATATGCAAGAGAAAACAAACAACTGCAAATTCGAACTATTCTCACAACTCTAACCATTTTCACAACTAGACAAGAAATATATTGTTTTTAATGACTATATGAGTATCCACTTTACCGAACGAATTCTACAATTACGAGTTTTAATACAAATTTATGGGAAATTAATAGACCCATAAAAATAAATATTCTTACGAAATAACTTTTGTTATGATATTCACAGTTGTTAAATAATTAAAAAAAATACGATAATCTTTTGTTGTTGCATTTTTGTTTTGGCGATACTTGAGAGCCACCTGCGCCACTTGGATCCTCTACCAAATTTATCTCACCGCCTATTTCTAGATATAATGCTAGACACTCTTTTATTATATATTTAATTAAGCGCTACATTTTCGCCACTTGATCGATTGGTCGAATTTCTTATCCTATATGTAAAAATTCGACTAGAAATGGCAAATGGACTGGGCCGCCCGTCAGCCCGATCCCGTCGAACGATGGATCCGGTCCCGGACTTGGCCCGTGGTCCGTGGTCCAAATGGGACCAAATTGGTCCCTAGTTTTAAGTTGGGGACCAAAAATTGCTATTAACAATTATAATTTTATATTTCTTTTATTTTTTAACTTTACAAAAAAAAAAATTGAATTTTAAGTGGGTCTACGGACCGGCCCGTGTGGCCCGCGGACTACGGGCCGGTCTGGACCCGCCTTTTTTACAAGGGCCGGGCTCGGCCCGTGACAAGGTCCGAGCCAGACCCTATGTGGCAAGGGCCGAGCCAGTCCGGCTCAGCCCATTGCCATCTTTAAATTCGACCATGCGATCATAATTATTGTCTATAAATAAACAAGTCATTCTCAGTTAGAGAAAGTAGAGAACGTTTCTTTACAAATAAAAAAAAGATCTCACATATTTTCTCTCTCAAAAAGATAAACTCTGTCAAGATATATATTGATAGAGAAAGAAACTTTATTTGCATACAATATTAAAGATATAAAATATTAAAATCCAACAAATAACTAAAATAATAAAGTAGTACAAACAAATCAATTTCACATAATTAGATAAATCCAACATAACAATGTATTACAAACAAATCCAACACAATGACATTCCAACCAACAAACCTTATGCATTCCAAAGAGAGAGAGATACGGGAATCTTACGTTTCATGTAGTGGACCAAAAAAGACGAACGTAGCACAAAAATTGCAAGGAAGAAAGTATATCCACCTAATGTTCTACAAAAAAGAGAGACAACGATCTAAGGTTTCAGAAACGAAAAGAGGAATTGGATGAGTTCTTTTATATAACATCATAAACAACGTTGTTTCGTAAAAAGAGATAGACGAAAACGACATCGTTTTGAACAAAAAAGTGAATAATAACTGCACCAATTCACTCTTATAATCTAGTAGAGATGTACAAGTTATATTTGTATGATGGTTCATTGGTTATATGAGCAATCAATTATGTGTAGGTATTGAGTATATTAGTGGGGTTTAAGTCTTAGAAGATAAGAACGCATGTGCACCGCTATATTTAATTTGCATAGTATTTATGTTGAGAAAACGTACAATTTTGCCAAGAAAGAAACAAAATAATTGAACATCTTTATCATAGATGGGTCCTCAACCTTTTAAACAAGGTACACTTGGCTTCTCAATCTTTCTTAGGGCTCGTTTATTATATAGACAAATGTTAAAAATAATGGATACATTTTGTTTTATCCTGTTTGGACGAAAGTTACTGATAAATTTTTATCTGAATAATAATATAAGCAAAAAATAAAGATAAATTAGGAGAATTTTTTTTAATCCAGATAATGATTTACTCATTTTTTTAAAATACGAACGTACTTTTTATAATTTAAAAAAAAAATATTTTTGAACAACCATAACTTAAGATAATCGCTGCCACCCGCCCATTGCTTAGGGATGGTACTCTTATCCCACCCGGTTAGTATTTGTTGGAAATAAGTTATTTATAAATTGGTTTGACCAATTTTGATCAAATATTCGAGAGAGTTCCGATAACCGATTGTTATAAATTTATAGTCAATTGAATTCTACTCCGCGAGTAAATACTCGTAATACATTTGGTTTCGTAAAACTATTTCCGAATGAATGAGAAATTTGTATCAAAAGTTAACACCTTGAAAGTGATAATTGGATATTGTAATAAAGTGGGAATGTGAATCCCACATTGGAAGATGACATGATCTTGAACCAACTAATATACCTCTAGTTTGGATTTGGATTTGGGCTCCAAGGAGCACCACAAGTTTTTAGAGGAGAGGAGTTTTAGATGCTATCGGGTTCGGTTCAAAGTCCACGCGCGCGCCGCCGGCCGGGCTGGGCTCGGGCTCGGGCTTGGGCTTGAGGTCCGAGGTCGTGTTTGGTCCAATATATTCTTTTCGGACAAAATAATTAATTTTATTTCATTATCATATATCCGATTTTAACATGTGTCATGTGCACGAAAATACAGATAGACACAATTGTTGATATGAGTCCTTTCAAGTGTTGTGCCTTTTCAGACACAACTTTTGATATGTTATAAATACACCCCGCTCTTCTGCGAATTATATACATAAAAATCTCATCTTTCGAACTTTGAATTTTCTGTCCTGCATTCTTTAAAATCATTTGACATTCATCCATAGAGAGTATGTAACAAACTCGAGTTCATCGTTCTTGCTGTTTCAAGTGCTTCTACCGCAAGAAGAAGACTGTTGTATCTTGAGAGACAGTTGCTATTTACCGTAAGCACTTAGGTGGGGTAAATTCGTCTTCAAGACATAGAGTCAAAACTCTAGTCTCGGTCTACTAATATTAATTCTGCAATTTTTAGTTTGTGTTCATTATTCGTTTTCAAATAAGCCTACATCTTTATAGAATATATATACTTTAATTGAATCTAACAACATTTTAAGACGAATTTATTCTACGTGTAAAAATTCTTTACGTGCATTGTTAGCAATCTGTTTCATTCATTATATAATAATTGGAATTTGTCCATTACTTTTTTGGCTTTTCTGAAACGAAACAGTATTCATAATTCTGAAACAGTTTATAGTGCTCACACTAATTTGTCATTTGAAACATCATTTTGCCAACTCTGTCATTTAGTATTCTGCCAATTGCATTAATTTTAAAATTATATTATTCCTAACTGTGTAATCATTGATTAAGTACAAATCATAAATAATATTATATGCAATTAACTTTTAACAATTGGTATTTTAATTTAGTATTCACTTTCAAGAAGAATTTTAATTTGTCTATATACATTCTGAAACAACAATCAGGGTACATTTAATATTCAATTTGTCCTTATTCTAATTTTATCTTCATTTCCGTGCACAATTAGTGATTGATTTTGTAATTGGTCTTATTCTGTTTGTTTTTAAATTTGGTCATGTTCATTGATTTGACTCTGAATAAAATTATTTTCAAATTTGGCTATCAATTAATAGTTAATCAGATCTTTTAAACTTTTGAGTAGAAACTAAAAGTTTCAATTCCATCCAACTTTTTAATTGATTTTGGCACTTATTTCAGAAGTGTTAATAATTATATATTTGGTTTATCTAATTATATTGTTGAACTTCTGTTTGTAACAGAAATTGATTTGAGTGGGAATAAAATTGTTTCTCCAACTAATGGTACAACCACTACGGTTCCACCTGTGGCTATTCCAATTCAGCCAACTCCGGTATCTCATGGAGAAAAATCGAAAAAATTTAGCGGTGTGGATTTCAAAAGATGGCAACAGAAAATGCTATTTTATTTGACTACTTTAAACTTGGCGAGATTTCTCACCGAAGATGCTCATGCGGTTCAAGAAGGACCAAATAATAGAGAGTCTCTTATAGCCTTAGATGCATGGAAGCACTCGGATTTTCTATGCAAGAATTATATTTTGAATGGTTTAGACAATACACTATACGGTGTTTACAGTGTTATGAAATCTGCAAAAAAACTTTTGGAGTCTTTAGAAAAAAAATACAAAACTGAGAATGCTGGCACAAAGAAATTCGTTGTCGGAAAATTCTTAGACTTCAAGATGATAGACACCAAGACATTTATTAGCCAAGTTCAAGAATTGCAGGTTCATCTTTGTTGGAAAATCAGTTTTTGAAAATCAGTTTTTGGATTATTGAAGAATCCGATTTTTTGGCATATTTAATTATAAGTTATTTATTGATATGAGCAAATTAGGATTCAATGATTATCTAGTAATTGTTTGAAAATTGGAAACTTTAATGCTAGATTTATCACAATCTGTTTATAAGTTTTAGTTATTCTAGAACTCTTGTTCCTTATCTGTTAATAAGTGATTGAATAAAGTGCATGTTTAAGTTTTCTAATTAAACTAGGTTTCTAAGTAGATAAGATATTACAATATTATCTTGTTATTTATCTACTTAAATGAAAATAAATATCTAGATTTGTTTTCATATTCTTGTGATTTATCTCACCTTATCTTGTATAAAGTCTATTTAAACTTAAATACTTATTGTGTCTTATCCATATATAAGATAAATATTAAGTCATTAAGTTTAGACAAACTTCTTGTACTATAAATAAGACAGGTGGTATTCCAAGAAGTTTTATGGACTTTGAAAGCAAAGATACTCAAGAATCAAATAGCAAATCATTTATGAGTTGAGAGTTCAAAGAGATATTCAAAAGTCCTAGCCCGATCAAAAGTCTAGTTTTGAGAACGGCTCTAAGAAACTGAGCATACAAGAAATCCATTGTGAGAGAGAACGGCATTTTGGCGGCAAGATAAGGACTGGGTCCTTATTCCGATTTGTGGAATCAATCCGGGGACACACGTGGAATGGACCAAGATCAAGACCGAAGTACTTGACTGCATTCCTGGACTAGTTGAAGAAAATATAAAACAGGGAAGTTTTATCATTGTTCTTAACTAAGTTTTATTTTTTGTAAATTGCTGATAAAGTTTTAGATTAGGTCTAAAATTGTAATTTCAAAAAATTGAGACGTGTGTAACCTGTTCTGAAATAGTGGATTTATTTACCCGTGGCATGGGGGCCCGTGGATGTTTCCCTTAGGGGTTTACCACGCTATATCTGGTGTTTTAAACGCTTTATGTAATAACTGTCTCGTAACTGCCAAGACGTTTAGTTAAATGTTCTGACGTTCAACAAACTTTCATCAATATCAGAACATTAGAGTGAACGTTGTGTTTTTAAAAAAATATATATACAGACTTTCAGTAACAACCTATTCAACCCCCCTTCTAGGTTGATTGTTATCTAGATTTAAAACTAACAATCTTCATGACATACATGCTGAAAATATGAGTTTAAACGAGTCATTCCAAATTACTGCAATCATCGAGAAACTTCCTCATTTATGGAGGGATTTTAAGAACTATCTCAAACACAAACGCAAAGAGATGAACTTGGAAGAATTAATCGTTCAACTAAGGATAGAAGAAAACAATAGAAAGTCTGACAAGAAATCTGGAGGACAGTTTGCGCAAGCAAAAGCCAACATTGTGGAGTCTAGCTCAAAGACTAACAAGAAAATAAAGCATTCTGGTGATACACCGAAGAAAGACAACAAAAAGAATGCTAAGAAATTCAAAGGTGACTGCTACAACTGTGGAAAGGCGGGACATCATGCAAGTGAATGTCACAAGCCAAAGAAACAAAAGGTTCAAGCAAATGTAACAAAAAGTGATGCATTATCTGATGATATTCAAGAACTGAACTTGTCTGCTATTGTTTCTGAATGTAACACCATTGGGAATCCTAGAGAATGGTGGGTAGACACTGGTGCTACCCGACACATTTGTGCTGACAAGACAATATTCTCTAACTACAAGACAGTCAACGAAGAACAACTGTTTATGAAAAATTCGCAAGTTCAAAAGTTGAGGGACAAGGAAAAGTAACATTGCAGATTACTTCTGGCAAAGAACTCATTCTCAACAATGTGTTACATGTGCCTGACATTCGCAAGAATCTTGTATCTGAGTCCTTACTTAGCAAGAATGGTTTTAAATTAGTCTTTGTATCTGACAAGTTTGTACTCAGTAAAAATGACATGTATGTAGGAAAGGAATACCTTTCTGATAGACTATTCAAGATGAATGTCCTTACTATTGTACCAAAAACAAACATTAAGAATAATACATCTTCTTCTGCTTATATCGTTGAGTCTTCTTGTTTATGGTATAATAGATTAGGACATGCAAATTTTAATTCTGTTCGTAAAATGATGAATTTAAATTTATTGTCTAATCTACAATTTGATCCTAATCATAAGTGTAAAACTTGTGTAGAGGCTAAGGTAGCCAAAACACCATTTACAAGTGTTGAAAGAAACACAACACCTTTAGAATTAATTCACAGTGATATCTGTGACTTGAAGTTTGTACAAACTAGAAGTGGTAAAAAGTACTTCATTATTTTTATTGACGATAGTACAAGATACTGTTATGTATATTTGCTAAGAAGTAAAGATGAAGCCTTATATGTTTTTAAATATTATAAAAATGAAGTTGAAAATCAATTTACCAAACGAATAAAGATTATTCGTAGTGATAGAGGAGGAGAATATGGAGCACCGTTTGAAGAATTTTGTTCAGAATATGGTATTATTCATCAAACAATAACACCTTATTCACCTCAGTCAAATAGTATTGCTGAGCGCAAAAATCGGACTCTTAAAGAAATAATGAATGATATATTGATAAGTTCAGGCTTACCTCATAACTTGTGGGAGGAAGCTATCCCTTCAGCAAATGTTATTCTTAATAAAATACCACAAAAGAAAAATGATAAAATTCCATATGAATTATGGAAAGGTCATAAACCCACATATAAACACTTAAAAGTGTAGGGGTGTTTGGCTAAGGTAGAAGTACCAAAGCCCAAACAAGTTAAAATTTAACCTAAAACAATTGATTGTATATTTATCGGATATGCAAACAATAGTAGTGCATATCAATTTCTTGTTCACAAATCAGACATTCCAGACATACATGAAGGTACTATTATTGAATCAAGGTATGCTACATTTTTTGAAGATATATTTTCATGCAAAGACAAGAAATAAATAAATTCAAATAAACAAACTTATGATACTGTTAGTGGTACTCATATAAGTGATGAAGAACCTAGACGTAGTAAAAGGACTAGAACATCTACATCGTTTGGTCTAGATTTTTTAACATATATGATAGAAAATGATCCTAAGACATTTAATGAAGCAATGTCTACTCCAGAAGCTCCGTTTTGGAAAGAAGCTATCAATAGTGAGGTAGATTCTATTATGTAAAATCACACTTGGGAGTTAGTTGATCTTCCACCTGGAAATAAGCCTTTAGGTTGTAAGTGGATTTTCAAAAAGAAGTTAAAATCTTATGGATCTATTGATAAATACAAGACTCGATTAGTAGCTAAAGGATATAGACAAAAAGAAGGCCTTGACTTCTTCGATACATACTCACTGATGACAAGGATCACCTCAATTAGAGTTTTAATTACAATTGCAGCATTGCATAATCTCGAGATCCATCAAATGGATGTAAAAACGACATTCTTAAATGGAGAGTTAGAAGAAGAAATATACATGGAACAACCTGAATGGTTTGTTGCTGATGGACAAGACAAAAAAGTGTGTAGACTCGTTAAATCTTTATATAGATTAAAGTAAGCGCCAAAACAGTGGCATCAAAAATTTGACAAAACGATGTTGTCAAATGATTTTAAAATTAACGAGTGTGACAAATGTGTCTATATCAAAACTACACCAAAAGCTTATGTGTTGGTATGTTTGTATGTCGATGACATGTTTATTATGGGTAGTAATAATGATATTATTATGACCGCTAAGAAAATGTTGACAAAACATTTTGACATGAAAAATATGGGTATAACAGATGTTATATTAGGAATTAAAATTTTTAAGACATCTGATGGACTTGTCTTATCTCAATCTCATTATATTAAAACGGTACTTCAGAAGTTTAATATATATAATGACAGTCCAGTTAAAATTCCAGTTGATTTAAGTCTACACCTAGTTAAGAATAAAGGTGAATCTATATCTCAACTGAAGTATTCTCAAATAATAGGCAGTTTAATGTATATTATGAACTGCACTCGTCCAGATATAGCCTACGCAGTTAACAAACTGAGTAGATTTACTAGTAATCCAAACAATGACCATTGGAAGGCCTTGAATAGGGTTCTTAGATATATAAGATACACCTTAAATTTTGGATTACATTATACAAGATATCCAACTGTATTGGAAGGATATTGTGACGCCAATTGGATATCAGATACAAATGATTCAAAATCCACAAGTGATTATGTTTTTACCATTGGTGGAGCTGTTGTTTCGTAGAAATCCTCAAAGCAAACCTGTATAGCTCAATCCACAATGAAATCAGAGTCTATAGCTTTAGATAAAGTTAGAGAAGAAGCAGAATGGCTTCGTAACTTCTTAGAGGATATTCCGTGTTGGCCTAAGCCAATTTCTGCAATAAATATACATTGTGATAGTCAGTCGGCTATTGGAAGGGTACAAAATAGTATGTATAATGGTAAGTCTAGACATATACATCGAAGACATAATACTATTAAGCAGTTGATCTCAAATGGTATTATTTCTATTGATTACGTGAAATCAAAAGAAAATCTTGCGGATCTGTTTACAAAAGGTTTACCAAGAGATCAAGTATATTGTTTACCAAAAGGAATGGGATTAAAAGCTACTACGCATGAGTCTTTATAATGGTAACCCAACATTGTTGACTGGAGATCCCAAGATCTTGGTTCAATGGGACAACTAAGTTATGAAGATTCAGTTTAAAGCACTTATGAGTTATCTTCTACCCATTTCTATAAATAAGAAAAGTGCTTTTTGCATAGTATATTAGGATAAGTAATACTTTTAATGATTCATATAGCTTAGATTAACTAAGTGGAGTATGGCAGAATACTTTTAATAGGAGATCACCTATGTAAGTGTGAAGTGGGGTCGCTTCTAAAAGAATTTTAAGGCTTAAATTATCTAAAACACTTATGAAACTCAAGAGTTGTTCATGGCCAAAATGAACACAACCATGAGAACTGAAAATGTTAGTAAAGATATTGTGTGAGTACTATTGTCTTGGTTTACATTAACGACTGAATAGTTTAAGATATCATGTTCACTGATTAGCCAAGTAAATCCGATAGTATTTTACTAAGGAAGGTTCAAAGTCAGAAGCTACATCTCCTGATGCAATAGCTTTCCGCTTGTACTCTCTATTAGCATTTTGCATTTCATTTGCATATTTTGGTAATTTACATTCATGTGGGAGATTGTTGTAAATGAGTTATTTATAAATTGGTTTGACCAATTTTGATCAAATATTCGATAGAGTTCTGATAACCGATTGTTATAAATTTATAGTAAATTGAATTATACTCCGCGAGTAGATACTCATGGTACATTTGGTTTCGCAAAACTATTTTCGAATGAATGAGAAATTTGTATCAAAAGTTGACACCTTGAAAGTGATAATTGGATATTGTAATAAAGTGGGAATGTGAATCCCACATCGGAAGATGACACGATCTTGAACCAACTAATATACCTCTAGTTTGGATTTGGGTTTAGGCTCCAAGGAGCACCGCAAGTCTTTAGAGGAGAGGAGTCTTAGATGCTATCGGGTTCGGTTTAAAGCCCACACGCGTGCTGCCACCGCCCGCCCGTCGGCCGGGACTGGCTCGGGCTCGAGGTTCGAGGGTCGTGTTTGGTCCAATATATTCTTTTTGGACAAAATAATTAATTTTATTTCATTATCATATATTCGGTTTTGACACGTGTCATGTGCACGAAAATACAGATAGACACAATTGTTGATATGAGTCCTTTCAAGTGTTGTGTCTTTTCAGACACAACTTTTGATATGTTATAAATATACCCCAGTCTTGTACGAATTATATACATAAAAATCTCATCTTTCGAACTTTGAATTTTTTGCCCTGCATTCTTTAAAATCTTTCGGCATTCATCCATAGAGAGTACGTAACAAACTTGAGTTCGTCGTTCTTGCTGTTTGAAGTGCTTCTACAGCAAGAAGAAGACCGTTGTATCTTGGGAGACGATTGTTATTTACCGTAAGCATCTAGGCGGGGCAAATTCGTCTTAAAGATATAGAGTCGAACTCTAGCCTCGGTCTACCAATATTAATTCTGCAATTTTCAGTTTGTGTTCATTATTCATTTTCAAGTAAGCCTACATCTTTATAGAATATATATACTTTAATTAAATCTAACAACAGTGTTGACGTCTGAACCTGCACCAGTCCACGTGCCAACAGATCTCCAGTCACTCATCTGCCAGCTCGTATGTTACCTGCACACTAGGACGACCGTTAGGCACCAAGATCTCCGGAGAAAAAGGGTCCGACGATCGTTGGCACTCCGACGATCAAGTCAACAGCCGGTATATAAAGAATGCGCGGGGGCGGGAACGAAATAGGAGTGTGGGAGAGACAAGCAGGCAGAAGTTTGAGCAGAGTTTAGGGTGGGAATCGTAAGCGTAAAAAGTGCGTAATGAAAATTGCGTACTAAAGAATACGTACTCAGAAGTGCGTACCTTGGAACAACCGGAGGCGTTGTATTTATAACGCGAGAGATCTAATTGATTTAGGAGACAAATCAATTTGATACTCAATCGGATCCTCCTTCCTTATGTGATAAAGATGTATCCGAGATTATCTTCCTTACTTTGAGCTTATCACGTTGCATGATTTTGGGAGATTGCGATCTGGTTTCCTTATGAGGATCCTTGCGCCAAATCAACGCGGTCTTTCTTTAATTATCCCTCTGGCTGCCCTGGCATATCGAGTCGCTTGCTGGTTGTGAATGACGCGAGGCCTGACGAGGCCTTATGGTTCGCACGAGGGCGCCGAGGCCCTTTATGTAACTTGAGGATTCCTAGCCGTCGAAGGCCCAAGTGTGTGATGGGCCATTCTAAGGCCCTAGCAGGGCCCATATAATCTGTTGAGTGGGGCCTGTGCTGACGTGGCGGCTATATCATAATCGTGTGGTAACAATAGTCCCCCAAGTCCAAGCCTATTATTTATGCTAGGTGTGGGACTTGTGAGGATGAGCAGAGTGTTGATGTGCCTCGCATGAAGTGTTTCTTAAGGTGGTTCGGTAGGGAGTAATTCGTCCTCCCAGTATAGTCCCCCAAGTTCGAAGTCGAACATTTATGACGGGTAAGGGCTTCAAGGGACCAGGCCACTGCTGACGTGCCCCCTGATGGCGTGATTCTGTCCATCAATACTGTTACCTTTTGGTCGAGCAATCATGAGTGAGGGGGTGCGTGCATTAAATGCGACCGCGTGAAAGGGGCATATGGGGGCGCTTTTAAATTTGGGAATCATTTTCCTAGCATTAATGGCGCAGACACTCGGTGGAACCTGAAAAGTTGTCGTCTTCAATGTCTTGGGGAGGTAGAACGTCCGTGCGTCGTTCCAGGTTCTCGGTCATGCCCGCATTTATTGTATTACTTCTCTTTCCGATGTAGCCCTTTATAAATGGGATGCAGGCGTGACAATATTCTTCTATCGTGATTCAGTCGTAATCAACTTGTCATAACCGTGTGATCAAGACAAAAATAGAGGACGTGTGATGGTGGTGCGACTGGGGGGCTGGCAGTCGAGATGCCTGTGAATCTCAGAATCAACGTTCAGAGGACCAAAGGATGTGCCAATCAACGTTCAGGGGACCAAATGTCCAGGGAGGGAATCTAGGCTTAGCAGCCGTGGCCCGACCCTCCCCTGAACTGTGGATGAGGTGGCGGGAGTGTTCTCCTGCTGCCAAGAAAGGCATCAACGGCCTTTTTTTAGCAGTATGGTCTAATTAGCCACCAAATCAATTCAGGTTGGCTCAGGAGACCCCCTATCAAAATGGAGTCAGGCTCCCTAACCTGGACGATACCAGAGGAAACTAGGGGATAGGTTTCGTAGATCTAGCTACCCCAGTTATGTGCTGACCCAGAGAGGCGGCGGGATTTTTAGAACATATTACAGTTATGTCTTCTCTTGTATTGTGTATCGTATGAAAATAAAAAGAATGCCGTGTTATTTTCATATTCGCGTGTGCTTGTCCTTATCGTGCCCCTGAATTGTATATTTGCTATGAGTCTCATCGGCGTTTAGTGTTTCTTACGGAATTGTGGGCACGAATCCGAGGTCGCAAATAGCGCCCCTAGTAGCGCGAGGCGGTTCGCGAGTCACGATTATTTTTTTCGTTATCGAATGGGCCATAGTTACATACAAACGCGTAAAATGTTTACCCAGCGAGTTGACAGAGCTGGCCGCGAACCAAACTCCCTCGCTGTCGGATCGGTTTTACTTGATTAATAACGCGTAAGATATTTACCCAGTGGGTTGGTAGAGTTGGCCGCGAACCAGATTCCCCTGCTGCCGAGTACCTTATAATTGCTCGCTTACGCGTATAATATTTACCCAGCGAGTTAATGGAGTTGGCCGCGAACCACACTCCCTCGCTGCCGTGTACTCCGTAATTACTTTCTTACGCGTAACATTTTTACCCAGCGAGTTAATGGAGTTGGCCGTGAACCACACTCCCTCGCTGCTGTGTACTTCGTAATTGCTTTCTTACGCGTAAAATGTTTACCCAGCGAGTTAATAGAGTTGGCCGCGAACCACACTCCCTCGCCGCCGTGTACTTCGTAATTGCTTTCTTACGCGTAAAATGTTTACCCAGCGAGTTAATGGAGTTGGCCGCGAACCACACTCCCTCGCTGCTGTGTACTTCGTAATTGCTTTCTTACGCGTAAAATGTTTACCCAGCGAGTTAATAGAGTTGGCCGCGAACCACACTCCCTCACCGCCGTGTACTTCGTAATTGCTTTCTTACGCGTAAAATGTTTACCCAGCGAGTTAATGGAGTTGGCCGCGAACCACACTCCCTCGCTGCCGTGTACTTCGTAATTGCTTTCTTACGCGTAAAATGTTTACCCAGCGAGTTAATGGAGTTGGCCGCGAACCACACTCCCTCGCTGCCGTGTACTTCGTAATTGCTTTCTTACGCGTAAAATGTTTACCCAGCGAGTTAATGGAGTTGGCCGCGAACCACACTCCCTCGCTGCCGTGTTGTTGCTCTTCGTTTAGGGAACGCGTTGGTTGCATAAAAGACGAATATTTATTGAGCGGCGCCTAGTTTCCCGGCGTCCGGCAAAATGGAAAAGCCTCTAGAGAGACCAAAATAATGCAGGGAAAAGACAAAACAGAAATGCCATTGGTAGGGTTTCAAGTTGTTGTGGCTGGGGTGATATCCTCGCGCTTGGTAGCCTTTCGTAATGCGTTCATGTAGCATGCCCTTGCCTCCGTCTGATTACCGCGGATCTTCGCTACCCCCCCAGGAGTCGGGAATTTCATCGACAAGTGGTATATGGACGTAACTGCCTGTAAGTCCTTCAACGCGGGCCTACCAAGAACCCCGTGGTAGGCCGAGCGAGTGTCCATTATTAGGAACTCCATGTATTTCCAGAGGTGGCACGGTGGCTCTCCGAAATCTACCGCCAGGGTGATTCTTCTCTGCGGGACAAGACTGTCCCCGGTAAAACCGAACAACGGCTCGGCGATGGCCGTCGGCTTGTGATCCACGTCCATCTGGTCGAACGTATTACCGAATAGGATGTTCACGGCACTTCCATCGTCAACCAGCATCCGGCCTAGGCCGTTCCTGGCGACAATGGCGCACACCACTAGAGTATCGCAGTGCGGGTAATGAATCTCGGATTCGTCATCTTCTGTGAATGTGATTGGCAGTATTCTAGGCCGATGTCCGTGTACCTGCCAACTCTCCAGGGGTTCCCCCCTGGCAGGCTTTGCATAGTTACGCCGTGAGTTCATCGTGCTTCCTCCGACGTACGGTCCTCCAAAGATGGTATTTATCTCTCGGACGGGCGAGGCTCCTTGGGGCCTCTCGGCCCTCGGTTGGTCCCTATTTCCCTCGTTCCTTCCTCCTTCGCGACGAGGTCCCTCATTGTGGCGTTGAGGAGGGGACCTTCGCCCTTGCATGGGCGGTCCTCGTCGTCCTCGCGCCACCTGATCCCTCTCACCTGGCCCGTGGTTCCTGCGGTTGATTAACTCTCTTACATCTAGGCAGTCTTCTGTGTTGTGCACCCTGGCCCTGTGTATACGACAGAACTTGGGTGGGGCCTCCGTGGGTAAGGGGGCCGCTACTGGTGCCCGTGGGACTAGGGCTACCTCTGTTTGATTGAACCTCCGATAATGGCTGTGGGCGAGTTCCGGGGAACGCTTTCTCTGAAAGCGGGTGAACCGAGGTTCTGGGGAGCGACGCCCCTCCCTCCTGTATCGATCTCCTCTCTCCCTTTCAGCTCTTTCTCTGTTCTCGATCGTTTCTTCTGATCGAATTTCACGTTGTATCATGTCCACCAGCTGGCTGTAGACTTTCGGCTGACTATTTTGGACGTCTCTCCAGAAGGGGGTTCGCATGTGGAGCCCTGCTATCAACGCATCCAGGGTCTTCTCGTCGGTCACCGTTTCGATCTTGTTGATGATGTTGCTGAATCGTTTAAAGTAGCTTTTGACGGTTTCTCCCTCCTTTTGCTGGATATCATTAAGTTGGGCGATGTCGGTGATCATCGTCCGGTTGCCAATGAAGGCGTTGACGAACTCCCTCTTGAGTTGTGGCCAACTTCAGATGCTCTCAGGTCTTAGCTTGTTGTACAACCTCTTCGCATCACCCGTGAGCGTGGTATGGAAGTTCCGACACTTCACTGCGGGAGATTGGCCCTGAAGTTTTGTCTTGTAGGTGTTAATGTGGTCCGTGGGGTCACCTCTCCCATTATACTTGTCCATGATAGGCATTCGGAAGTTGGCCGGCACCTCCATCGCCTTCATGTAGTTGGTAAAGGATAGATTCTCGTCGTCATCGTCCTCATAACACTCCAGCCTTTCCTTTTCGTCTTCGGTCTTTTCTTGATTCTTCGAGTCCTTCTTCTTCTCCGTACGGGCCTCGCTATGCTCGCTGCGCCTGCTGTGCGAGGGCTGGGGAGGCGCGATCGAAGACCCTACTCCCAGCCTGTCAAACACGCTAGCTGCAGGAACAGGATGGCTTTCTCGTACAGGGAAGGGTCTCCCTTTGTGGTCGTCCTGCGAAGGCTTCGGAGCCGGATTCTGGAGATTCCGGTCATGAGAAACGGGGGGTTCCTTTCGGGAACCATGGCTGTCCAGCGAACCAGTGGGTGAGGGACTCCTCCGGGCACGACTGCGCTTGGGTCCATGTTGGAGGGATTGATTCTCCAACAGTTCAAGCGTGGCCTTCATCCGGGCGTTGTCTATCTTGAGGTCCTGGTTCTCCTGCTCCATCGTTCGTTTCTTCTGATGTCTTCTCTTTCTGCGACGGGTAACGTTCTGTAAGTCCTGAACGCTCTCCTGTCGCAGGTTGGTATGGTGGGACTCCACCTCCTCTTCTGTGGACTGTTCGGACGTCATGCTTCTTTGGGTAGAAGACACGTTTTACCAAAAGCACTGGGTCGTGTAAGGTTTTTCGATTCCCACAGATGGCGCCAATCTGTTGACGTCTGAACCTGCACCAGTCCACGTGCCAACAGATCTCCAGTCACTCCTCTGCCAGCTCGTATGTTACCTGCACACTAGGACGACCGTTAGGCACCAAGATCTCCGGAGAAAAAGGGTCCGGCGATCGTTGGCACTCCGACGATCAAGTCAACAGCCGGTATATAAAGAATACGCGGGGGCGGGAACGGAATAGGAGTGTGGGAGAGACAAGCAGACAGAAGTTTGAACAGAGTTTAGGGTGGGAATCGTAAGCGTAAAAAGTGCGTAATGAAAATTGCGTACTAAAGAATGCGTACTCAGAAGTGCGTACCTTGGAACAACCGGATGCGTTGTATTTATAGCGCGAGAGATCTAATTGATTTAGGAGACAAATCAATTTGATACTCAATCGGATTCTCCTTCCTTATGTGATAAAGATGTATCCGAGATTATCTTCCTTACTTTGAGCTTATCACGTTGCATGATTTTGGGAGATTGCGATCCGGTTTCCTTATGAGGATCCTTGCGCCAAATCAACGCGGTCTTTCTTTAATTATCCCTCTGGTTGCCCTGGCATATCGAGTCGCTTGCTGGTTGTGAATGATGCGAGGCCTGACGAGGCCTTATGGTTCGCACGAGGGCGCCGAGCCCCTTTATGTAACTTACGAATTCCTAGCCGTCGAAGGCCCAAGTGTGTGATGGGCCATTCTAAGGCCCTAGCAGGGCCCATATAATCTGTTGAGTGGGGCCTGTGCTGACGTGGCGGCCATATCATAATCGTGTGGTAACAAACAGTATTCGTGGAGGGACGGGGATCATGGTACCCGCTTCAAATTCTCCTAACTCGTCCAAAATCTCCTTTTATTATATATACTAGTTTTTGCTACGTGCGTTGCACGTCCGTGAAAAATATAGGGATAAATTTTATGTTGAATATCTAATTCAAATGATAAATTTGTGGTATTTGTGGTTTTCATGCACAAAGTTGTCTCTCACAATTTATATAAATACTCTACAAAGCATTTATATGTTTGTTTGAGCAAATTAGATAACAAATATTCATGTACATGAGTACAAGAAGGGAGGAAAGTTAAAATTCGTAAGCAACTTTTGAATGTTGGTAAAGTAACAATTTTTATATTTTTATTGAATTGCACCACTTCGAGAATTTGAATTGGACAAAACCCTCATTCTTCAAACTCGACTCCAACTTTTTAAAATTTTTTACTATTGACTAAAAAATCAAATATTAAAAAAATGTGTACAATTTGTTTATAACATCAAATAAGAAAATAAAAAAATTTGGTGAAAAATTGAATAAAAATCTGGACGAATGTGTGAATAGTAAAAGAAAAAAATTAAGGAAAAAAATAATAGTATTTTTTTTAGAATAATCTGTAATATTGTAAGATAAAATAAAAAAAGATTAGTAAAAAATTGAATGAAAATGTGTAAAAGAAAAACAAATAAGAAAAAATATTAAAGAAAACAAAATTTGCGATTGGCACACACCACAATAATTTCGCCGTCTCTCACTTAGTAATATAATTCTATAGGTGGGGCGAGGCGAAGTGAATTTTTGAGGAAGATGAAGTCATTTTGTACTTTTTAAAAGTTGTAGAACTTCATTTACAATTTTATTTTATTTTTGTTGTTTTTAGTCTTTTTTTATTTTTGTTTATTTAAAGAGTAGGTCAAAACCGTCAAAATATGTCAAAAGGATGTGATTTGCAACAAAATTCAAAAGTTGGGGATGACCAATGCTAAAAAAAAGGTTATGAGTTGATTTGTTATAAATTGAAAAGATTGGTGAATAATTGAATGAATATTTCGATGAATATGTGAATAGTAAAAGGAAAAAATAATAGTATTTTTTAGAATAATCTGTAATAAATAATTCAGTAAAAATAAATTATAATTTGCTTATAAGATAAAATAAAAACGATTAATAAAAAAATTGAATGAAAATGTGTAAAATAAAAACAAATAAGAAAAAATAAACTAAAGAAAAAAAATTAGAAAAAGACAAAGAAAATAGGCTAAAAGCCCACACATCCAAAAAAAAAAAAAATCTTCGGATGAATAGTAACTCGACAACGAGTTACTGTTCATAACTCGACGATGAACAGTAATGGCGTCGAGTTACTGTTCATCCGAAGATTTTTTTTTTCATCGTCAAGTTACTGTTTACCCGAATATTTTTTTTCCCCTTCATCGTCGAGTTACTGTTCATCCGAATAAATTTTTTTCTTTTCTTTTATATATATATTTTACTCGACAAGAATTTTTTTCTTTTTTTCCTTTTCCTTTTACAGTGTATTGTAATTTGTTAGTTGTCGAGTAACTCGACATCAAGTTACTCAACAATCATTATAGCGCTTTTCTCCACCATTACTGTAATATATCTCTTGCTAAGCAAATTTAGCAATTACACTGCAAAGTGAATTTTTGAGGAAGATGAAGTTATTTTTTACTTTTTAAAAGTTGTAGAACTTCATTTACAATTTTATTTTATTTTTGTTGTTTTTAACCTTTTTTTATTTTTGTTTATTTAAATAGGGGGTCAAAACCGTCAAAATATGTCAAAAGGATGTGATTTACAACAAAATTCAAAAGTTGGGGATGACCAATGCTAAAAAAAAGATTAGGGGTTGATTTGTTATAAATTGAAAAGATTGGTGAAAAATTGAATGAATATTTCGATGAATATGTGAATGTAAAAGGAAAAAATTAAGGAATAAATAATTTTATTTTTTAGAATAATCTGTAATAAATAATTCAGTAAAAATAAATTATAATTTGCTTATAAGATAAAATAAAAACGATTAATAAAAAAATTGAATGAAAATGTATAAAATAAAAATAAATAAATAAATAAATAAACTAAAGAAAAAAAAATTGTGAAAAAAATTAGAAAAATACAAAGAAAATAGGCTAAAAGCCCACACATCCCAAAAAAAAAAATTCTTCGGATGAATAGTAACTCAACAACGAGTTACTGTTCATAACTCGACGATGAACGGTAACTCGTTGTCGAGTAACTCGACGATGAACAGTAACTTGTCATTGAGTTAATGTTCACCCAAATTTTTTTTCCCCTTCATTGTCGAGTTACTGTTCATTCGAATAAATTTTTTTTTTTTATAAATGTGGGCTTTTAACCAATTTTCTTTGTCTGTAAGAAAAAATTTCTTTTACATATATATTTTACTCGACAAGAATTTTTTTCTTTTTTTCATTTTCCTTTTGTAGTGTATTGAAATTTGTTAATTGTCGAGTAACTTGACATTGAGTTACTTGACAATCATTATAGCGCTTTTCTCCACCATTACTGCAATATATCTCTTGCTAAAGCAAATTTAGCAATTACACTGCAAAAATTTAGCAAAATATCCTTTCCAAAATTTAGGAAAATATTTTTCCAATTACAGAACAAAGTTTAATAAAGGACCAGCAAGTTTTTCTTCCATTCCACTGCGATTTTGTGTCCAGCATTTTGGCCTCAAGATTGTTCAGAATTAAGACATATATAGTTGTCGAGTTACAGATTTTAATATTGAGAATTCGGGAGAAATGTAAGATTCAGACAAACTTGCACATAAATATTTGATTTGAAATTTCCTAAAACTATAGATAACCTAACATATTTGTTGTATAAATAAGAATGATGTTCTCCTTTACACATATTCAACATAAAATTCATCGCTACATTTTTCACAAAATTGATCCCTACAGTTTTCATCACGTAGCAAAAACTAAAACAAAACATAGCACAGGATAATGGATACAGTAAAGTGGTCGAGTTAGGTAACTCAACGATCAATACGGTGGTCGAGTTGGCTCGACAACCGACATGGTTGTTGAGCTGTTCGGCTTATTAGATTCCTCACTTATATTGCATTGCATTGGTGATGCAAATGGTAAAATGATGCTTGCCTATGCAGCAAGTGCTCAAGGAATCTCTGGTATGTGGTTTTACTTAATAATTTTAGTACGTAGACTCAATAGTTTAATTTCACGTGTCTTATATATCACAACAATTTGTTTAACACAGTTGTCGAACAAGTTACTGGAAGAGATCACGCGCTCAACCATTTGAGCATTCCAGCAGCTTGTTTCACTCGTCCTGAAATCAGTATGGTTGGGTTGACTGATGTAAATTCTAAATCTTTTTATGTAATACTGATGGTGAAGCTTTTCTGAAACAAAAACAGTGGTAACTCAGTGGTCTATGTTGAAGGAAAAAGAAATTAACACGAAAAATGGCGACAAACATGGAGGACCAACAGAAGAAACCAAGGTTGATTTTTTTTTATGAGAGAGAGAAAATGATTTTTTTTGGGTGAAATTCTTGACAAAGTAAAAAATTGCGGCAGTCTTCATTGTCAAAACGGTGGTGTATTGGACGAAAAAAACTAAAGTAAAAAATTTAAAACTCTTATATATATATATATAAATTTAAATCATATTTTAAATTAAAAATTAATTAAACCACATTAAATAGGGATTTTTTTAATCCCCACTCTACATTCAGAAAATTCCTAACAGGGCATGGATAGTAATGGCCGCCCCGGTCCATTGCCATTCTTACCGCCACTGCCACAACCTCTGTCTCTGTCCTTTGCAATTGCCTACCCGTCATCAATCACCACCACCCTCTGCCGCTTCACTTTTTTTTTTTTTTTTTTTACATTTTTTCGCTTAATTAAAAATAATAGTATAATTGTCTTTTTTTTATATATCAAAAACTGACTTTTTAAAAAAAGTTTTTTTTTTTTTTCATTCTAAGAATACGTAGCTGAACTAAACAAAATAATAATAAACATGTTATCCCAATAACTCTTATCCATATAACTTTTAACCATATAAATAGTTTTATCCATATAAAAGGGTATGCCACATTTTATAAAAAGAAATTGAAAAAGTAACAAGATATTATTACGGATGATTATATTCACACTACAATTTGTTATAAGTACACAACATTTTAATTGTATTTAAGATCCTCAACCTTTGTTCATTATTTTAATTATGTTCTTAACTTTTTGTTATCGAATTCTTATCTTTAACTTTCATTACTTAGCACATTTCATCATTGATGATGGTTTATGTCGAGATATTTTATTTAATTGCTTTAAAATGAGGAAAAAATATTTTATCGTACTTTTTTATCTATTTTTTTTTAAAATATGACAGAAAAATAAGTATTTTTACGAATTCTCAATAAATATTTTTTACAGAAACCATTATTAAACACAAGATGTGCCAATTAATAAAAGGGATAATTGCATCAAAGGTCTCCAACGTTTCAGAATCGTTAGGGATATGTCCATAACCTAAAATAATAGCACCAAACATCCCCAACGTTTCAAAAACTTGGCATGATAGGTCATTTATGATGAAATTGCCATTTCTTTTAAATAAATAAAAAACAAAAAATAAGAAAAAAGATAAAATGATTGAAAACTAACCAAATGTACCCCAAAAAATAAAAAGTAAAAAATGTACCTCCAAAAAATAAAAAGTAACAAAGAGGCCACACACTTCATAAATTCAAAAAAGTTTCGCATCGTCTTCTAACTTTTAAGTTGAGCCAAACATGCTCTAAGAATTGCATTCAGCATACTTAGAAGAAGAAGAATCCAGTTGCGCCGGCAACCACGATAGCAGAGGAGATTTTCAATGCTGCCGCGCCACTATCGTCAAATATGGGTGCATCAGCATTGAGTGCGTCACTAGCGGCAGGTGCTAAAGTATCAGGAGGATTGGATTTGCTGGTGGTGGTGTAGGAAAACTGGCTTCGCGCTCGTGCTTCCTTTACCCCCACCATATTCTCAGACCACCAAGAAAACCTCGCGCTCGTGCGCACACACAGAAAGGAAAATCCACTTTTTTTACTCAACCAATGACTTGTTGGAATCTTCCACAACTTTTCTGAAATCTTAACATTTGATTCTATCAAATTTTCTTCAGTTGAATTCAATTGATATATGGCGACAAAACCACTAGCAGCAATACTTCCTCAGAATAAGCAGACCCAAAATCCAACAATAATCGAACAAGAAAAGCAAATCGAAGAGGTTTTATCGTTCCAAATTTTGTTGTCGGCCATGGTTGATGAAGCTGTAAAAGAGGCGGAGTCGTTCAAGTTCGAGTGCTTGGAGGTGAGCAAGAAAGTGGGCAATCTCTGCCAGATGCTACGCGCCGCTGTGCGTCTTTCCACCTCCACCAATGCTAGTATTTCCTTCTACGACTGCCCCCTCCGCCGCATCGCCGCCGAGGTGTCGAAAAATCTTGAAAAATTGCTAGCCCTTCTCAAGAAGTGCAAGCGGCGGAGCGTGCTCTACCTACACAACCAGCAAATAAGAAATGAAGTGTGCCTCTTTGTTACTTTTTATTCTTTGGGGGTACATTTCTTACTTTTTATTTTTTGGGGGTACATTTGATTAGTTTTTAATCATTTTTTTTCTTTATTCTTGTTTTTTGTTTATTTAAAAGAAAGGACAATTTCGTTATAAAGGACCTACCATGCCAAATTTTTGAAACGTTGGGAATGTCTGGTGCTATTATTTTAGGTTGGGGGCATATCCCTAACGATTCTGAAACGTTGGGGACCTTTGATGCAATTATCCCTTAATAAAAAGTTGAAGATAAAAATGTGATAAAAAAGTTGGAGACATGAGTGCTATAATGTTAAAAGATTAAGGATGTAAATGTAATTAAAATGTGGTGCAAAAGATAAAAAGTGTTGTGAGAATATAATTACCCTATTATTATATGTATCTTTAGGTAAACAGCGAACGGAATCCTCAACTTTTTAAGCAAAGTACATTTGCGTTACCAATATTTTTCTCTTAAGTTAGTTAATAAGTTTCTTCAGGCATTTTATTTAATCTATCTCTTCTTGTTCTAACACGAAACTTATCATTTTATGCTTTTATACTAGGATGCAATAGAGAATCGGAATATTCGAATAAAATGAATGTCACATTTTATGAAAATAAATTTAGAAAATTACAAGTTATTATTATATGTATCTTTAGGTAAATAAAAAAAAGGGCCTCAACCTTTTAAGCATTGTACATTTTAGTTCTCAGTTTTTTCTCTTAAGTTAGTTAAAAAGTTTCTTCAAGCATTTTATTTAATCTATCTCTTCTTGCTCTATTGCCAAACTTAACATTTTTATGCTTTTATGATAGGATACGATAGAGAATTGCAATATTCGATTAAAAGAATGTCACATTTTACGAAAAGAAATTGAGAAAGTTATAAGATATTATTATATGTATCTTTAGATAAATAGCATAAGGGGTCCTCAACCTTTTAATCAAGGTGCATTTGGGTTCTCAATCTTTTTCTCTTAAGTTAGTTAACAAGTTTCTTCAAGCATTTTATTTAATCTATATTTTCTTTCTCTGTCGCCAAACTTAACATTTTTATACTTTAATGCTAGGATGCAATAGAAAATTGCAATATTCAATTAAAAGGATTATCACATTTTATGAAAAGAAATTGAGAAAGTTACAAAATATTATTATACGTATCTTTAGGTAAATAGCATACGGGGTCCTCAACCTTTTCAGCAAAGTGAATTTGAGTTCTCATTCATTTTCTCTTAAGTTAGGGGGGTGTCCTTAACTCAGATTTTAATAGATTTCTTAAAATTTATAAATTTTTATAAATTTCATGGAATTTAATAGAATTTGACATATTTGATAAGATTTTAATAGATTTCTATATCATAGATTTTAATAGATTCTCATGGATTTCATTGAATTTGTAGTCTTTTTATTAAAAATTATATTTTCATCTCCTCAATTGTGTCAACTTTAAATTTATCATAACATTTCAAGTCTTTTTTTTTTTTTAAAACCAAATTATGTCTTGACGATAAACTTGCTCTAAAATTAATGTTGACAAGTAAACTCACCATAAAAGCACAATTTAATTTTTTTTTAAAATAGACTAATAGCAAGACAACTAATTCATGATATATTGATACATATAATTTACATTTTAAATATTAAAAATGAGTATCGAAACGTTTTAACTTTTAAAGAATTCTAAATTTTAGAGGTTGATAGAGTTCATATTTGTGATTTTTTTTTTAACCATAACCACTCATTGTGCATAAACGGATTATTATTATTATTTTTTTTTGAAATATGGGCATCGTTTTGAGAAAAACGGAATAAAGACATGAACAATTACAAATTGGTATAAAAGAGTTTCAGTAAAATTTTATGTGAAAGGTGAAAGGTTTGTGAGAGGAAGAAAGAAAAAAAGTCAATTGATACAAAATAATTTCATCAAAATTGTATGTGAAAAGTGAGATGTTAGAGAGAGAGAGAAAGAGAAATCAATTGAAATTTTGAGGTTTGGAGCAAAAATTGTTAGAATTTTTAGTATTTATAATTATAGTTCCAAATCTATTGAAATCTGTCAAAATCCATTAATTAATGAAATCTTTAGAAATTTACTAGTTATTGAGGACACCTAAATTTCTAAAGAATCTATTTAAATTCGAGTTGGGGACACCTAAATTTCAATGAATTATATTAAAAATTGAGTTGAGGACACCTAAATTTATGTGGATTTTTTAAATTCATTCAAATCTGAGTTGGGGACACCCCCTAGTTATGAAATTTCTTCAAGCATTTTATTTAATATATCTCTTCTTGCTCAATGTTCAAATTTAACATTTTTATGCTTTCATGCTAGGACGCAATAGGTAATTGCAATATGTGGTTAAAAGGAATGTCACGTTTTATGAAATAAATTGAAAAAGTTACAAGATATTATTATATGTATCTTTAGGTAAATGACAGATTTGTTCCTCAACCTTTTAAGCAAGGTGAATTTTGGTTCTCAGCCTTTTTCTCTTAAATTAGTTAAGAAGTTTTTTCAAGCATTTTATTTAATCTATCTCTTGTTGCTCTATCGCCAAACTTATTATTTTTACGCTTTTATGTTAGGATGCAATAGAGAATTGCATATTCGATTAAAAGGAATGTCACATTTTATGAAAATAAATTGAGAAATTTAAAAGATATTATTATATGTATGTTTAGGTAAATAGGACACGGGGTCCTCAACCTTTTAAGCAAGGTGAATTTGTGTTCTCAGTCTTTTTTTTCTCCTAAGTTAGTTAAAAATTTTCTTCAATCATTTTATTTAATCTATATCTTCTTGCTTTATCACCAAACTTAACATTTTTATACTTTTATGCTATGATGCAATAGAGAATTGCAATATTCAATTAAAAGGAATGTCACATTTTATTGAAAAAAATTGAGAAAGTTACAAATTACTGTTATATGTATCTTTAGGTATATAGTAGACGGGGCCCTCAACCTTTTAAGCAAGGTGCATTTAAGTTCTCGATCTTTTTCTCTTAAGTTAGTTAAGAAGTTTTTTCTAGCATTTTATTTAATCTATTTCTTCTTGCTCTATCGTCAAACTGAACATTTCTATTCTTTTATGCTAGGATGCAATAGAGAATTGCAATATTTTATGAAAATAAATTGAGAAAGTTACAAGATATTATTATACGTATCTTTAGGTAAATAGCAGACGGGATCCTCAACCTTTTAAGCAAAGTGCATTTGCGTTCTCAATTTTTTTCTCTTAAGTTAGTTAAGAAGTTTATTCAAGTATTTTATTTGATCTATCTCTTCTTGCTCTAACGCGAAACTTATTATTTTATGCTTTTATACTAGGATGCAATAGAGAATTGCAATATTTGAATAAAATGAATGTCACATTTTATGAAAAGAAATTGAGAAAATTACAAGATATTATTATATGTATATTTAGGTAAATAAAAAAGGGGCCTCAACCTTTTTAAGCAATGTACATTTTCGTTCTTAGTATTTTTCTCTTAAGTTAGTTAAAAAGTTTCTTCAAGCATTTTATTTAATCTATCTCTTCTTGCTCTATTGTCAAACTCAACATTTTTATGCTTTTATACTAGGATACAATAGAGAATTGTAATATTCAATTAAAAGGAATGTCACATTTTATGTAAAGAAAATGAGAAAGTTACAAGATATTATTATATGTATCTTTAGGTAAATAGTAGACGGGGCCCTCAACCTTTTAAGCAAGGTGAATTTGGGTTCTTAATCTTTTTCTCTTAATTTAGTCAAGAAATGTCTTCAACCATTTTATTTAATATATATTTTCTTGCTCTATCGCCAAACTTAACATTTGTATGCTTTTATGCTATGATGCAATACAAAATTGTAATATTCGATTAAGAGGAATATCACATTTTATGAAAAGAAATTGAGAAATTTAAAAGATATTATTATATGTATGGTTAGGCAAATAGCAGACGGGTTCCTCAACCTTTTAAGCAAGGTGAATTTGTGTTTAGTCTTTTTTTCTCCTAAGTTAGTTAAAAAGTTTATTTAATCTATTTCTTCTTGCTTTATCGTCAAACTTAACATTTTTATGCTTTTGTGGTAGGATGCAATAGAGAATTGCAATATTCAATTAAAAGGAATGTCATATTTTATGAATTTTTTTTTTTGAGAAAGTTACAAAATAGTGTTATATGTATCTTTAGGTAAATAGTAGACGGGGTCCTCAACCTTTTAAGCAAGGTGCATTTAGGTTCTCAATCTTTTTCTCTTAAGTTAGTTGAGAAGTTTCTTATAGCATTTTATTTAATCTGTCTCTTTTTGCTCTATCGTCAAACTTAACATTTTTAATCTTTTATGCTAGAATTGCAATATTTTATGAAAAAAAATTGATGAAGTTAAAGAGATATTATTATATGTATCTTTAGGTAAATAGCAGACAGAGTCTTCAACCTTTTAAGCAAGGTACATTTGGGTTCTTAATCTTTTTCTCTTAAGTTAGTTAAGAAGTTTTTTCAAGCATTTTAAGTGCATGTTTGGTAGTGCTGAAATTATTTTTTAAGTGTTTATATTATAAGTTGTTGGTGAATGTGTAAATAAAAAGTGAGTTGTAAATTACGGGTCTTATGAAATACGTGTATAAAAAGTATGTTTAACTAGTTTGACCAACTGAAATTATAATTTAAGCATGCCCAAACATGTGATAATCTATCTCTTATTGCTTTATCGTCAAACTTAACATTTTTATGCTAGGATGCAATAGAGAATTTCAATAATCGATTAAAAAAAATGTCACATTTTATGAAAAGAAATGGAGTTCATTGGGTTAAAGAATATCAGTTCAAAAATTTGGACACGTGATTAGTTGAAACGTCTTTGTGATATAATTTGAACACTTGATTAGTTGAAACGTCTTTATTATTTTAGTGTAATATTATGATAAGATTCTATTATAAATAACAACATTTGATCTTGTACAATATTCAATTGAAATATAAATGTTTTTGAGAAAAAATAACTAGAACTAAGTTTTATTAAGAAAGAAACAAAATAACAATATTCGGTGTTCTATTAAAAGTAACAACATTTAGTACATATTCAATTGGAATATAAATTTTGTTCTACAAAAAGTAGTGAATTTATTAAAGAATATCTTCACCATAGATTACACTAAATTACTAGAGTAGCAATACATGGATAAATACCCATCCAATCCATGTTTAGGAAAGTAACAAGTCATTATCTTTGGGTAAATAGTAGTTGGTGTCCTCACCTTTCATGCAAGGTGCATTTGGGTCTCCAACCTACCAAATAGAGCATTTGAGTTCCAATGTTTCATTTTCTTTTAGACAAAATGTCTAAAACACCGTCAATTGTACATGGGTCAAAACACTTTAATAAAATATATGAATTAATTTTTATGGAAAAATAAAAATTAGAAAACAAAACTAAAATACCAAAAAAAAAAAATATCAAAAAAAAAAAAAAATCTGATAAACTCACAACCAGCGAACACTGACACCATCTACAACCAAACATCAGCCAACAACCTCAACAAAACATAGACCGGCACCACTCTTATCGTCCCACGCTATATCCACCACCATTATTGATTTTTTGTATTTTGTTTTTGTTTTATATGTATAGTGCACAAACAAGTCTACCCTTATGAAAGGTCCATGTGCGATGCATGAACCTTTAATGGAGAAATTGTGCTAATGGTAAAGACCATTTACACAACCAAATATTGAAATACGAACGTTATTGCCAAGAATGAAATAGTAGGTCCTCTTTGCACAGCGAGTACATACATTTGGGAAATTTTTGCAAATAAGCCACAATTCAGTGATTTTTCATTATCTCCATCCACGTGTGCTTCTTAAAAAAAAAAAAAAAAATCTTATAAATAGGCCTTGTGGCCATATAATTTTTTGTCTCTTTCTTTTTCTTTTTTCTTTTTTCTTCCTCTTCGTGAGTCGAGACCCGTTTCGTTCTCTCTCTACAATTCTAATCAATTTTCGAACCCTAGAAAATATTTATCCCTCTCGATTGATTTCCTAGAGTAAAATTACGATCATTTGAAAATGGAGAACCAGAGGCTGAAGCAACAGCAGCAGCAGGCGTTGATGCAGCAGGCTCTCCTTCAACAGCAGTCGCTTTATCATCCTGGCCTTTTAGCTGCTCCTCAGGTTCAACTTTTGTACTTTTTATATGAAGATTTGATCATTTTTTGTTAACTGTGTTTGGTGATGTTTTCCACATATTGCGAACTTTTAACAGCGATTATTCGGTTATTGTTTTCTCTATTTCCGCTCCTTTTTTTTGAAAGAAAACAAATCGCTTGGAACGATCGATTTTATTGTTCTCGCGATGATAATTTATCTTATTTTGTTTTACGCCATTTGGAATTGCGATTTTTCTTCTTTGTCATTGCAAAATGTCATTGAAATTTGAGATTGATGATTGTTAGTTTGTTCTGATTTCGATTTTCTCTCTTAATTTTGACCAGCTTACTTTCTTTGAGCAACATGTTTTTTTTTTTTTTTTTAAATCAGCGATTTTGATTGCTGAAATTGTGTCTCTAACTACTGGCACTTGAATTTTGGGAACCATTATTTGAATTTATAACTTGTGCTGTAATTTTTTGGTATTCTGTAGTTCAAGTTGTGTTACCATGTTGGTTCTTTTTTCTTCTGGGTATGGGTATTTGGTGACGCCACTGTCTATTCTGCTCCCCGCTACATTTCTTTGTAATCTGTGACCTCCGCCACTCACATACTTTTCTAGCTATTTTCCTTCCTTTTGACTTCACATTCATCTGGAATCTTGTAATGATATATATCTGTTTTTGAAGTATGTTCTAATAAGCGGAATATATTTTTGGGGCTTGAATATCTTTTAAGACAGTAAAATTAAAGGAAGAGGTTGTGTAAATATTATCTCAGAGTACTGTGGTAGGACCCATTATGTTAGAAACATTTTGCCGAAAGTTTAAAACAAGGATGGGCGAGGACTCATAAGAAAAGGAAGTTTGAACATAATTAATATGTGCCTACTGCTTAGTTGTTAAGTGCCCGTGTGGGCATTTCTGTTTAATAAGATATTAGATAAGTTATAAAATTTGGTTTGAAATATGAAACAAATTCATAGCTAAATGTTTGACCTTTGATCAATTATATAGTGTCATTTTGTGATCTGGTTATTTTACTTGGTGCATTTTAGTCTTCTTTTGTTGTTACTTGTGAATTTCAAGGTTGTTGTTTGATATGGGTGATAAAGAGAAGTTCTTTTCTTTGTTTTCATCATTTCATTCTTTTATCAATTTTTTTATTTTGCAGATTGAGCCAATCCCATGTGGAAATCTGCCTCCTGGGTTTGATCCAAGTACATGCCGCAGTGTGTAAGTGTTGTTCAGACATTTTTGTTTCTTCTTTTCTTTGCTGCATGTTTGCTTTACTTGTGCAATGTATGCAATGAGTTAGTCCTAATTTTTTCCTATATTTAATGTTGTTGTATGGATTGATGCATCAGAAGATATTGAGTAAATGACAGAGACCTCCCTCGAAGTTTATGACAATTACAGACACCCCCTCTTGTTTTGGAAATGACAGAAACCTCCCTCTTAGCATAAATTTCCCATTGTATCCTTCTCTCGAATCTTATATTTAAAATTATATTTGGTTTCTTTGTCTCTCTTAATTTTAATTTAGACACAAAAATAAATTGTATTAATTTTTTTAAAAAAAATTATTTTTTATCTTTTTGTACAGTGTGATTTAATCTCTCTGTGAATATTGATTTCCCATTTGAAAAAATGAACAAACTAAATCAAGCAATATAAAAATATTTATTGAATTTTCCATTAGCTTTATTAAATTATTCTAAAAACATGTATTTATGTTGATTTGTTCAATCGTATTTGCAAAAAGAAAAAAAATATATAAAAATCATATTTATAAATTTTAATTTTTATAATGGCCTTTTTTTTTATAATAAAAATGATCTCATCTAAATCGCAAGTATGAAAAGTATATCTTAAGAAATAATAAAATAGCAAAAAACTTATATAGTTTAAATATAATAAAATAACAATTTTAAAATATTGTAAAGGGGTAAAATGGGAAATATATATTTGCTTTTTGCCGACGGGGGATTTGTTACGAAAAGTAAACTTCAGGGGAGGTTTCTGTAATTTTTGAAAGGAAGGGGATATCTTTGTAATTGTCATAAACCTTCGCAGAGGTTTCTTCAACTTACACTTAGATATTTGCTTGTCTTGGTTTACTCATTTACCTCACCAAAGCTAAACTTTTATCTAAATATTCAGTGTTTCCGTGATAACATTTTGGGGTAAATTTTATTGTCATTGTTCGCTGGTTTGAATTATGTTATGTTTTCTTATTAGTTATCAATTCATTTTATAATATCTGGAGGGATTCTTATAGATTCATCTATTTTTCTTTGTTTTCTTTTCTTTTCTTTTTAAACTTCTAGGATTTTTATTTCTGAGAATGCAGGTATGTCGGAAACATTCACACACAGGTGACTGAACCACTTCTTCAAGAAGTTTTTGCAAGTACTGGTCCTGTTGAAACCTGCAAGCTTGTTAGAAAAGAGAAGGTACAGTCTGTGTGCTGTTTTTTGTGATTTCTTATTGTATTGTAAGAGGGTTTCAAATTCTTGATCACAGCATTTTGATTTATTTCTTTTTGCCCTGTGCAGTCGTCTTATGGATTTGTTCATTACTTTGATCGTAGATCGGCTTCACTTGCAATAATGACCCTGAATGGAAGGCATCTGTAAGTTTCAAGCATTGAAAATTCAACTGAAATCTTGCGTGGTTTACATTGATGTCTTATTCTGTGATTTTCAGGTTTGGGCAGCCTATCAAAGTTAACTGGGCATATACCAGTGGTCAGAGGGAGGACACATCAAGTAAATCCATAGATTCATGTTTTTCATACTTGTGATTTTTAGGTGCTTTTGCACCTGATCCGGCAGTGTATGAATTTTCACTGTGATGATATTTTATACATTTTATCTAGGCCACTTCAACATTTTTGTTGGTGATCTGAGCCCTGAGGTTACTGATGCCATGTTGTTTGCATGTTTTTCTGTCTACTCTAGTTGTTCGTAAGTATCTCTCTCTCTCTCTCTCTCTCTGTAGTCTTGTGTTGTTTAGGAGGGGGTGTAGGTGGTAGCAGCTATTGGTGGTTGAGTTTGTACAAGTATGACAGGTGAAAGAGGAAAAAAAAAAAAGAAATTGGTTATAAAGTCTCACCATTGTGTGGAGACCAAATTATTTGGTTAAATAAATAGTTATTGGCATACTTTGTGTTAGTTCTTTTCATGAGATGCTGATTTTTTTTATTGGTCGTAGTGATGCAAGGGTTATGTGGGACCAAAAAACTGGACGTTCCAGGGGGTATGGATTTGTCTCTTTCCGAAATCAGCAGGTTCATTTAATTGCATTTTTTTTATTTTTATTTCTTGAACTATAATATCCTTCTATGCTAATTTAGTGTTTGGATTTCTGTTCAGGATGCCCAAAGTGCAATCAATGATCTAACTGGTGAGAACAATGTTGAGCAATCATTCTCCATCAGTTCTTGGTGCACTGTTTTCTTATGATTATTTTTGCCATATTATGGCATGAAATTAATCTTGTGATTCTTTTAATAAGTAAATGAACATAAAGAATTGGTAATTTACTCACTTCTGTTTTCATGACAACCTATTAGGAAAATGGCTTGGCAATAGACAGATACGTTGCAATTGGGCCATGAAAGGTGCTGGTGCTAGTGATGACAAGCAGAATTCAGATGCTAAAAGCTTTGTGGAACTAACAAATGGCTTCTCAGGTAAATAAGTTTGAAGGAGAGTTACAATGATAATAATGAGAAACAGTTGGAAAGTTATCTGTTGAAAAGATTTTGACTGGTTGTCATTGGTAGAAACTAAAAAATTCTAGGCTTGCAATATAATATTAGTAGTTCATTAAGGGCCTGTTCTGCCATGGGAATTAAGTGAGAATTCACAAATTCCCAATAAAAATATGTTCAAATGTTAATATCACATCGGAAATGATAATTCAATAGATTGAGATTGAATTAGAAATCTATATTTTGTATCTCAAGTTGATCCCGATATTCTTACAAGCAAGTACCTTTAAATTCTTATTAGTTAATTGTTGAATTGAAATTCATGGGATAATGTAAAGTTGAGAATTCTTTACATGCTTACACTAATGGACCCTAACGGAAAACTAGATTCAAGTTTCTGGAACTGTCTAAGCCATTTCCAGCAGAAGCTTTCTATCTAGGTGCAATTTTGTGATTTGTTTGTACTTTGTATTAGTTGACAACTATTGAGAGTTTTATTCATTTTGGCTTTTTCTCTTTTTCTTTTCTTTTCTTTTCTTTTTTCCTTTTACTTTTTTTGCTTTTGCAGAAGATGTTAAAGAGGCTGCAAATAGTGATGCTCCTGAGAATAACCCTCAATACACTACTGTGTATGTTGGCAATCTTGCTCCAGAGGCAAGAAACACTTTCCCTTCGATTTGTCCCACCTCCCCCAAAAGAGTGTAACGTGGGTTATGTCAGTGTGAACATTTGGTTTGTGTGTTAGTTCTTTTTTTCTGTGAGGGTTTTTGTTCACGTAGTACATGGAAATTCAAGCCAGAGGAGATACTTATCAGTTCCTTTCGTTCCAATTGGACATTCATGTTTACATCTCATATTTCGTTCCCAAATACAAAAAGGAGAAACAAAAATTAATTCCCCTGAGATATTTGATAAGTAGTATGAGATAAGCATTCATATTCAATTTACACAAACTTTCCCCATTAACTCTATCTGCTTCGAATTCTGTTTCTTGAAGCTTCTTCTAAACATGAGAATTAGTTTAAGTATCTAAAATCCTTGAACTGCAAATTTCATGACACTTTCTGTTCATGCCTTCATTTTGTCAGGTAACCCAGGTTGACCTCCATCGCCACTTCCATGCGCTTGGTGCTGGAGCAATTGAGGAAGTTCGGGTTCAGCGCGATAAGGGATTTGGTTTTGTAAGATACAGTACCCATGCTGAGGCTGCTATGGCCATTTCAATGGGAAATACACAGTCATTTCTTTGTGGCAGACAAATTAAGGTTTGTCTTCATGCTTGCTTGTCTGTATGCAAGAGAGCTGATATCCAGATGGAAAAGCAAGTTTTTTTTTGCTGTGCATTTTGTTTGGATTCACAATGTGCTCTGTGGGCATTTCTTGAGTGTGTATCAGATCTGTGCATCCTTGGTGTCTGCTTCACCTTTTCCTGCTTTACCAATAGCAAAACACCTCGTGTGTATGATATGCTGAAATAACGCACATTTTATGCTTAAGCCATGTTGATGTTGAAAGACTTTTTATGTTAAGAAGTTTGGAGGATAATTTTCAATAGTACTATGAAAGGATTTTTAGATTCAATGCCTTGTGGCCTCCATCTTGCTCTGTGTAGTAGTGACTTTTGGTCTAGACTGGCTTACATTAAATTTTGATTTGTTAGGCATTTATGGTTAGTAACATACCACAAATCTTAGGAATTTAGTAGGCCACACCATTTAGTAGTGGCTTGGGCTTATATAGGTTTTCAGTCACGTTAACGAGAGGATGCTCAATTCTTTTACTCTTCTGAGAGCAAATTGGTGTATGGTAAGCTCCTTATTTTAGAATTGTAGCAAGCCAGAGCTTGGTAATGAGTTTACACGTCTATTGGTTTTGAGTTTGTAATATTGATAGGTATGCAGTGCGTTCTACTCCGTGAGTGCAAATTGCCCTATCCCACCCACCACCCATAATGAATTGAATAGATCCAGACCGGCTGCTGCTAATTTCTTTATTTAGAATGAAAAAAATAAGTAATCAATGTTCGGTTGAGGGGAATTCAGCTGAAAATTTTAGGAGTTCCACTGTTAGTTCCTCAACTCCAAACAATTTTTCTTTACTCCTTTTCTTTCTTGCTCTGTTATCCCTTTCTCACGACTCCCATTTACTGCATATCCTTCAAAAGATCTTGACTTTCTTTCATATTGAGCAGTAGTGTAGTAAATATCAGCCTGTAATTGTTTCAGTCTTCTGTCTTTACTTAAATTTTACTTTACTTGGGACTATATAGTTTTTGTTTCTTTTTTGACTTGAACTTGATATAATGTTTTTCAAATGGCTTCAGTGCTCATGGGGTAACAAGCCAACTCCACCAGGAACGAGCTCAAACCCAATGCCACTCCCTACCCCCTCACCCTTGCCGGGCCTTTCAGCCTCTGAACTGTTGGCTTATGAGCGGCAACTTGCAATGAGCAAAATGGGTGCCCTCATGCATGCCCAGGGGCAAGATCCTCTGAAGCAAACATCTATGGGAATGGGCGCCGGAGCAAGCCAAGCCATATATGATGGTGGTTTCCAGAACATTGCTGCTGCCCATCAGCTCATGTACTACCAGTGATGTAAGATGATTCTATTGATATTTGTGATCTGCTATCAATATGAAGTTCGCGAGGCCCTACTCAAGATTTTTATAACTTTCTGCAGTAGGTTCTGTATTATTTATCTGTGGGGATAGTTTCCAACTTAATATATGTTTGCCGTATGTATTGAAATACACGGATATGTATGCTCTTTTTTTTGGTTATGTAGGAATGAGAGGCTTTATCATTGACGCGACTGTATTGTTTTAAGAAAACAAAATAGACTTTGTTATTCAGCTTGTAGTTTCTCAGTTTTTATTACTATTTGCAAGTTATCTGTGGCTTTTAGGGGGTTCGATTGCTCAAGGAGTGTAAGGGGTTATTATGTTGGGAATCCTATTCTATTGGCGAAAAACTGTTAAATGGTGCAGGGGCGTATGCTGGATATAGTATGGCTGTCTTTTTGCATACCAAAATATATTGAAAGTGATGATCTACCAGTTGAAATATTTCTATACTGTTAATGTGGTCTCTATTTGAGAAAATAGCTCCAGTTGCTTCTGGTGATGCTCTGAGTCTTCTAAACCCTCTTCGACTTTACAAGACATGTTCGACTTGGAATTACTAATTAGCGTGTATTAGTTTAGAATATATAAGTTTGATGAAAACAAAGAATAAATTGTGTTGTGTTGTGTGTTTATGTCTTGAGTCGTATTAGCACGCTGCTGACTCAGATTGGAGCTTCTTGTTGAGGAATGCATTTTGATCTCGCCCGAATCCGAAGCGTCTTGATTGAGGGATGACTAAATCCTTCTCCCACTGCTCAATTTTCTCCATTTGGATTCCACCACAATATCATATGACCTCACCTTGTTGCTCCAATCAAACAACCCTGAAGGCACATTGCATAATGCGTGTGTTGGATTCTTGAATGTTGATTCTAGTCACGGGAGCATTGTCTGACCAATTATTTCCTCGCTGCTCCAACAGTATCACATTTTCAAGCACAAAGCAATATACTTACATGTTGTCGACTCCCCCATCCCTTGTTCAATCAAAAGACAATTATATACACACGATCAAACCCTCGTGAACTATAAGAGACCTAAAAATATAGGAAAATGATAAAACTAGGCAGGACACATAGGGTCCACCTCCCTCATCCCCTTGTTCTTGTGAAGCCCTCTATTTCCACGATCAACTTCTTGTACTCTTATGCTTCTATTTCTTTAGTATTTAGCTCTTTACGTTTAGTACCAAACCTACTTCCAACCCACCTGTCACTTTCCCATTCTTATAGTCATCGTAGATATAGTTAATTTATCTCTTTTATAGATGATACATATTATTCTATTTTAAATCATGCGAGCAGTTATTATTAAGAGACATTTATAATGAGTTGTGTCAAATTATAGTATTTAATCAGGTGGTTTCAACAAACCAATATATGTACGACTCTTAAACTTATTTTTCAAAACACATTGGTCTCTTTACATAAACTGTTGACGTTGGAAAATGATGATGCACTTCCCAAGCCAACTTAAAAACAAGTGTTGAGGTCGGTTATGACCGTAATGAGTGGCAGATAGGTAAATATATGTAGGAAGACCTGATTGTATAATCTGTGTAAGAGTGCTTTTATTAAGCACTTGAATGTCCGACCTGTTGGACATTTATGTCTCCTATTTATAGGAAAATATGTAATGATTACCTTCATTTAATGCTAAGCTAGGCATTAAATGGCCAAGCTAGGCATTTAATGCTTACAAGACATTCTCTTTTTGGGACATTTAATGTGAAATGACGCCAGTTAGACGAAAGGACGAGCTATGCTGATGGCGCGAGTATGACATCTGCGGACGAGGTCCGACTTGAAACGTTCGGGATGAGGTCCGAATTGAATTCAACACAGCGGTGGACTCGGAGACAGGATTGTGGATGAGGTCCGAACTCGAAGACTTAAAGCTTTGCCACAGGTCGGCCATTCCTTGCTGGACTGATGAACATAGTGGCGTCAGAAGAGGCAGACCTAGATCGGAGGCCAACAATTGCCCCCAAGACCTGTTTTGACATTAGTCAAATGAGGTTTTTTAGTTCTAATTTTAGTTCGGGAGCGGGCTGATTTGGGTTCTGCCGCATTGATGTGATACTTCTGGCAACCCACCTTGTTAGCTGACACATGGAACAAACTTAGTGGTGATGTCAGACTTTTGTGTGGCTTGAGGACATGCTTTTACTGAAGTATCATCATTGCCGCATTGATAGTGCTAACCCCTTGTCTTCATCTCCTATAAATAGGGAGGGTGAGGGTCATTTGGAACTCTTGCCTTAAACGTATTCTCCTTTCTTCACTTGTCTTTGTCCGAGCTAAGTGTCAGAGCGGTAGGAATCTTCCGATCTAGGAGTCACTGCGGTTTATAAGATCAGACCTGGGGGTTAGAACGGTCAATACCAACTTTCTTCTCTTTCTTTCAATTCATTTTCTTCTTTCTTTCAGTTCATCTGATAGCATGTCTAGCGAGGTTGGTAGCGATAGTGGGAGAGTAGCCATTTCCTGGGGTAGGGGTCAGGAGGAAGAAGAAGTCAGCTCAGGTAGGATGGTAGAGGGAATAGACGAGGACGAGGACGGGGTACTCAGTCCAGTTCCACATACTGCTGTTCTTCCTCAGACTAGGTCGTCTCCGCAAGTCGAGACGAGCGGTGAGAGGGGAGTTGGGCCTGGGACTTTAGGTCGGAGGGAGACGGAGGTCGAATCAGGGTTTAGGACAGCCCCAGTTTGGAAGTGTAAATCTTTTCCCTCCGAGGTCAATGAGAAGCAACTTAGGGATTGGCATCGGACATATAGGGTCCCAGACGACATAGAATTCTTTGTCTCTAGTCCTGATGACCAGGCTGACGACCCGCCATTGGGGTGCATGGCTTAAAACCAAGTCGTGCTAGCGGCCGGACTCCGGCTTCCTTTTCCGATGATAGTTAGGAAGTTTTTGCGATAGTGGGGAATAGTTCCCACCCAGCTTTGCCCCAACGGTTGGAGGATCATGATAGGCTTCCTCATCCTGTGGGACCAGCTCAGCTTCCCTCGTCCTTCGGTTAGAGAATTTAACAGTCTATACTCTTTCAAGTCAGATGTGAAGAAGTCGGGCTGGTGGTATGCGTCGGTCAAGGTGAAGACTGGGGGTAGTGTCATCACCCAAACCCCAGACTCAATAAAAAATTGGAAGAAGTTCTGGTTCTTTGTCCGAGGTCCCTGGCAGTTTTCAATGAATGATGCCAGGCCAAACGTGAACATTCCAGTTCATTACCACGAACTAAGTAAGCGTATTTGTGTACTCGTTTAGTTCGGCATGACTGAGTTTGTACTGAACTGTTTGTTTACCTTGGTTTTCAGGGTACGTTTCTCAAGAACCAATAGATGAGTCTTCAGAAAGAGCTCGGAGGGCCCGAGATATCAGTGAGGATCTCCGATCTAGTAACGCACTAATAATCGAGGAGAACTTGATATCAGCTTGACTCTTGCTGTCAATTCCAGATCGTCCTAGAGATCGTGAGTAATCAAAACTCATCCCTTTGTGATTTTGATCTTATAAACTCGTTCAGTTCTGACTTTGGTTGTTTCCAGATCAACCCGGAGAAGGAATGAAGGATATATCTGCTCTGATGAAGAAGAAGACCCAGGCCGGAAAGAAGAAGAGAAAGATGCCAGCTGGGGATCAAGAGCCTTCAACTCGACAGAGGGTACAGCCCGAGCCACTCCTCAGCTTGTTCCTAGTCCAACACGGAGCGTGGAGGAGGTAACTTCATTTCTAGTTCGGGCTGGCCCCTCGTTGTCTCAAGCCGTTCGACCTCCACCGACCCCGTCTCAGCCTCAGTCTACCTATTTGGGCTCGACCCCAGATAAAGACGAGGAGTTTATACGGCTTCGCGGGGCTCTCCCTAAACCAGTGCACGACTTTATCAAGTCAAACTCGCCAACTAGGAAGGAGATCGCCGAACTTCCTTTATCTACTAGGAGGGTGATCAGAACGGTCGTGAAGTGCTGGACTCCGGTTTAGCAAAAATACTTGGACGACATGAGAGTCGTGGATTCTGTCATGGCGGCGTCGGTCAATACCTCCAGGGCTGCCATTCAGCTCACGTCGACCTTTGAAAAGATGAGCAGGCTCTTGGCCGACGTTCAGGTCATGAGGGAAGAGGGGCTCAAGGTTATGGCTGAGCTGCAGGGAGAGAAAGAACTGCGGACCACCTCCGATGATGTTTTGATGAAGCGTGAGGAAGAGCTTAGGAAAAAGGAGGTCGAACTAAGGGCGTTGACAGATGAGCTAAAGACGGTGAAGAAGAGTAAGACAGAGGTGGAGAAGGAACTCATGGTCGAGAGGACAACCCAGGTCGAACTCAGGGCTGCTCTGGAGAAGTGTGCTGACAAGGACAAGGCCGTGGCAGAGTTCAAGTCCTCGGATGCCTACCTGGCCGTTCAAGAGCAGGTTTACTTTCTGACGATGAAGGAGCTTATTGAGACGACAATGGAGAAGCATCCGGACTGGGATGTCCAGTTCCTCAAGGATGAGCTTGCCGAACTAAAGAAAAATTCGAAGCTTAATCCCCCATCGCCCAAAGAGGGAGATCAGTCCGGAGCTGAGGAATAAATATGCTTTGTTATAGTAGTTTTTGTAACTGAACTTTTTGTTGGATGTATTGAACTAAAATATCAATGAAGTATTTCGTTCTGTTTACTTGTTCATATTTTCTTTTTGTTGTTTTACTACTTACTTCAGATTCTTAACTTTTGAATTTGAAGTCCCGACTTCAGACTTTGAAATCATGACTTCTGACTTCGATGATCTAACTTCTGACTTCGAAGATCTTCAGATCGAGGACTTGCTTTGGCTTTTCATTTCGAAGTCAGACTTTTGTTTTCAGCGACTTTGGAGATCTGTCTTCGAAGGTTTGACTTTTAAGACGTGACCTCTAAACGTTCGTTCCTGGCTCTTGGGCGAGCTAAAACTGAGGATATTAGTGTCTTTGTACTGAGGTCCAGACCAAGGACGAGGTCCGACCTGGGACACATGTTGGTTTGGATATATGAATGTCCCTAACTTTATAGCTCAGCCTCGGTAAATAGGAATAACTAAAAGTGGTTTTGTCTTGAATTTGGGAATGTAGTTCGGTAGCTTGGACAAATTGTATTCTTTGGATAAACTATGTCCTTGGGATGAAAAGATTTTAGTTTTGGCGTTGGTGTCGTAGCACTTACGAAATCCAACGCGGGTCCCAGCTTTGTGAGATCTATGTGTTAAAAAGATTGTGACCTTGATCACCCCTTGCTAGCTTGGACTATGTTTAGATTTGTGGTTTTCAATATAAGTCCTTATCTCACAAAACATTCTTCGTTTCATAAAAACGAGAAATTTTTACAAGGTGGAATCCATGGCTTCTATTTAACTAAAGTAGCTCATGCCCGTGGGCATTTGTAGTTAAGTTTCGTTGGTAGTACTTCTTGAGGTGTTCAGCATTCCACGGGTGTGTGAGTGAAAGACCTTCTGTATTCTGGAGCTTGTAAGCTCCGTTTTGTAGGACTGTGACGATCTTGTATGGTCCTTCCCAGTTCAGAGCAAGTGTCCCTGCTTGGCTCTCTTTTGTTGCCAGGAAGACATTTCTTAAGACTAAATCCCCAGTTTTAAATCACCGTTCCTTGACTTTGCTGTTGTAATACCTTGCACTTCTTTGTTTGTAAATTGTATTTTTTAATTCCACCCCCAGCCTCTTTTCCTCTAGTAGGTCGAGCTCGGTTCTTATGGCATCACCGTTGTAATTTTCATCAAAAATCCGAACTCTAAAGGATGGGAGTTCGAGCTCTACCGGGATGACAGCTTCGGTTCCAAAGGCTAGTGAGAAAGGCGTTTCTCCTGTGCTTGATCGGCATGTTGTTCGGTAAGACCATAGTACGCTTGGGAGCTCTTTTGCCCAGGCTCCTTTTAATTTATCCAAACGTGTCTTCAATGTGTGCTTGATGATTTTGTTTACAGCTTCGACTTGACTGTCTGGGGGTGATTTGGCCAAGCTAGGCATTTAATGCTTACAAGACATTCCCTTTTTGGGACATTTAATGTGAAATGACGCCTGTCAGATAAAAGGACGAGCTATGCTAATGACACGAGTATGACATCTGCGGACGAGGTCCGACTTGAAAAGTTCGGGATGAGGTCCGAACTGAATTCAATACAACGGTGGGCTCGGAGACAGGATTGTAGATGAGGTCCGAACTCGAAGACTTAAAGCTTTGCCACAAGTCGGCCATTCCTTGCTGGACTGATGAACGCGTCGGAAGAGGCAGACCTAGATCGGAGGCCAACATAAACAAATAACCATTTGAACTAAATGTACTTTACGTAGATATTATTAACTCTTCACAAAATGTAATTTGTGCCGAGAGCAAATGGTTCCCAAAATTCTCTATTTAATTTCTAATTTTTTTAGATCCATCAAAAAGTAAATAAATATGCAATAGGTCTGTTCGTCCTACTAGTTCAACTCCAAGTTCATCTTTTTGAATCACGCTCAACATTTTAGAAGTTCACTTGAAGTTTTGTTTGAGTGTACAAATTAAATGAAAACACAAAAGAAATAAAGAAATAGTGGGAACCGGTTTAATTCTTTTATAAACTTACAAAACAAATTATAAATTGTAAAGTATTGCGTAATTATTTTTTTCATTATACTTTTTATTTTAAACAATAAAAAAACTATCAGTCATCTAGAGTACGTAAATTCATCACGACCATAGATTTTCTCCGCTGTGGAAATAAAAAGACTCTTAATTGTATCTTTAATTTATTTCTTTACAAAATCATCTCCACTAAATTTAGGGGGGTGTCCTTAACTCAGATTTTAATAGATTTCTTAATATTTATAAATTTTTATAAATTTCATGGAATTTAATAGAATTTGACATATTTGATAAGATTTTAATAGATTTCTATATCATAGATTTTAATAGATTCTCATGGATTTCATTGAATTTGTGGTCTTTTTATTAAAAATTATATTTTCATCTCCTCAATTGTGTCAACTGTAAATTTTGAAAAATTTTTAAAATTTCATCATAACATTTCAACTCTATTTTTTTTTAACCAAATTATGTCTTGACGAGAAACTTGCTCTAAAATTAATGTTGACAACATAAAAGCACAATTTAATTTAATTTTTTTAAAATAGACTAATAGCAAAAAAAAAAAAAAAAAGGACAACTAATTCATGATATATTGATACATATAATTTACATTTTAAATATTAAAAATGAGTATCGAAACGTTTTAACTTTTAAAGAATTTTAAATTATAGAGGTTGATATAATTCATATTTGTGATTTTTTTTAACCATAACCCCTCATTGTGCATAAACAGATTATTATTTTTTTTAAAAAAAAAAAGCTAAGAAAATAGTATAATGTCTGACTAGATCACTAAAAAAAATAACATTGTGATTAAAAAAAAAATTCATAACATTATCGTACGTTAAAAGAAATTCCTAACTTTATCATTTTAAACAAAAAATTCATGAAATTGGAAATATGGGCATCGTTTTGAAAAAAACGGAATAAAGATGTGAATAATTACAAATTAGTATCAAAGAGTTTCAGTAAAATTTTATGTGAAAGGTGAGAGGTTTGTGAGAGAAAGAAAGAAAAAAAGTCAATTGATATAAAATAATTTCAGCAAAATTGTATGTTAAAAGTGAGATGTTAGAGAGAGAGAGAGAGAGAGAAATCAATTGAAATTTTGAGGTTTAAAATAAGAATTGTTAGAATTTTTACTAGTTATAATTATAGTTCCAAATCTATTGAAATCTGTCAAAATCCATTAATTAATGAAATCTTTAGAAATTCACTAGTTATTGAGGATACCTAAATTTCTAAAGAATCTATTTAAATTCGAGTTGGGGACACCTAAATTTCAATGAATTCTATTAAAATTTGAGTTGAGGACACCTAAATTTATGTGAATTTTTCAAATTCATTTAAATCTGAGTTGGGGACATCCCCCTTAGCTAATTGTTTCAATCCATCTCTATAATTCGATAATCTTCTTCAATCAATCATCTTCTCTAGAATCTGTTTATCTCCTCAATTGATTTTCTCCAAAATATATTTACCGCATCAATCTATCATCATAACAGAGTTACGGTGGAATCATACTTGTATTTTCACGACCATAGAAAATTTTCTCCGCTACGAGAATAAAAAAGCACATTCGTGTGTCACTACATCTTTAATTTTATCTTCTCCAAAATTTGTTATTCAATCATCTTTTTCAACGGACTATCTCCAAAATCTGCCCATCCGCCTTAATTGATTATCTTTCTCCACCGATTATCTTCCTCCATTAATTATCTTCAAAATCTGTTTACCACCTCAATCTCTTATTATAATCAATGTTCTCAAAGTCTGCATAAGTTTCGTCTAAACGAAAAGCTTGGCCTCCACGTCTCATGCATTGCCTCTCGCTTCTCATTTGTCTCGTTTTTGCTTAGACCTCGATGCCCCATTTTACACTTATTAAAATATTAATTGTAATAGAGCTTATTGTCGAATTCCACCGTCAAAAGAAGCGGCATACTATTTATATTACTAAACAGCACAGAATCGACTGATTCGTTACGAATCTGGTCTGATCAGTTGGTTCGAGTTGAAATGCCCAGCTTATTCCACCCCATAAATGGGTTGTCATCCCAACCCAATACTTATCTCAAACAAAGTGACAATCGCAACGCTTCCCGCGCTTAAAACCCTAGGGTTTAAAGTCCAGCATTCTTAAGCTCTTTCACAGATCATATTCCAAAAACTTCTGATTTTCAGTTCTTTTATATTATTATGGAGGTGGATATGGATACTTCTCCCAGCTATTTAGACCCAGAAGATTTAAGTAGTAGAGAGCGTTTTCGTCGATACGGGTACTTAATTTCACTGCACTCTGCGTTCTTTTACTGTATTGCAAAAAAATTCTTCGATTACAAGAATAATTTTAAGGGTTTTTATTTTGAAAATTCTTAGGCTATCAAAATTGTACCTGTTGGGTTTTACTGCCCATATGAAATTTCAAAATTTGCTGCCCCAAATTATTAGCGCTCGAGAGAGCCCTAAAATTTATGAATATATATATTTATTATAGTGCCACATGTTTTAATTCCAGTTAAAAGAAGTTTTTTGTTTTTTTTTTTTTGTTGGTGGGGGTGTGGGGAGGGGTTGGCCAGATCATTTGTAGGGTTAGTATTTGGAAATTTATTAGATATGTCATTTATTTTACGTATATGTTAATGTACTACATACATAATTACATTCTCGTTCACTATTACTGGAATTTTACGCATCACTTGTTTTTCTGCAATTTTTTGGATTTCAAATGTCACAGTACTACATAATTTTATTTCAATGAAATACCAGCATTAAAGCAAATGAGTACAATTTTTTATTGGAATAAATGGGGAGACTTTTATCTGTTATATTATATGATAATGCACTTCATTTATGAAGCATTATACTGCTGTTACTTCATTTTTTATGGGATTTTCGTTAAAGACGGGGATTAAAGCAAATCTAACAAGTGCAGGAAGAGGCAATCCAGTTCAGGCCTATCACCACACCACGATAATTCAGTCTCGAGATTTAGTAATGCAGTGCTTTTACTCGAAAATATCAAACATGAGGTTGAGGGCCTCAACACAGATCTTGGAGGAACACCTTTTGAATCTGCTTCAAAGAGGAGAGCATCCTTTGACAGTCACACAGTATCAGAGGCAGATATTGGTGTTGATACAATGCGAAGACGGGGAAGTGAGTCTCTAAAGGCCTGCAAACAGGAAGATGGTGCAGGAACCGAGAGTGGAGACACAACTTTGTATTTATTTGCTTCTCTACTGGATTCTGCTCTTCAAGGTGCTCAGAATGTATATGTTTTGAATTTGAATTTTTTTTACATTTTTGATGATACTGCATCACATATACTGTGTATCATATATCTGGAATTATTTTTTTGGAGCTCATGAAATCTGCAATTGATTCCCCTCTGAATATTTCAAGTTGGGTCAAAGGCAGCTATTGTAGACATTAAACAAACATGTTTATGCCTGATTCTGGTAGGAACTATTGAAATTTTTTAGGATCAGAAGGGTTATAAAGCTCAGTTTAATAATCAATTTTCCACCTCCCATATTATGAATGCATAATTTGCTCATTTTCTGCCACAAATCTTTTTCTTGGATGTTCTCAATCTTTCTGAAAGAAGCCGAGAGAAGGAGGTGTATACTTGTTTTAAGCAGTTTGCTGGGATGTTGTCTATCTATTGTGCAAGAAGCAGAGATAACTTAATCCTCCATTTTCCTGCTTTTGGCTCTATTTCCATCAAAGAATATGTTTATTTTGGAATTTTGACTCAGCAGTTGGCTGTTTGTGTATTGCAGGGTTGATGCCTATCCCTGATCTGATATTACGACTTGAGCGTACATGCCGTGATGCTTCAGAGGCAATTAGGTATGTCATGTGCATAAATATGCACATACTTATCCAGGAGTGTGTGGTTTTTTTTTTTTTTGGGGGGTGGGGGGGGGGTGGGGGTGGTGGTGGTGGTGGTGGTGGTGTTTGTGCATGTGTATTGTTACTGTTGGTTGGGGCAGGGTTAGAATACCCACGGTTGCTGGAATGTATGTTTTCTGCATTTTATGGTGACTGTTTGGCCTAGCGATGTTAGCTAGCGTGTTGCATCGTGTAAATGTCATTGGGCTTTCAAGAAACCAGTCAAACACGTGCCTTGTGAATGTGTAGAGAATTTTATCGCCTAGAAGGTAGCAGGTGTTACTGAATAGAGGGATTCGTCTCCTGCCTTGCATTGACATTTTCATTATTCCATTTCCTTCAGTTCTTAATTCCAGATAAATGCGTCATGCTTTATTAGTGCCATTGTAAGTAAGTCCCTGACAATCGTTATAAGAATCTATACAGGAAGGGATGGAATTGAGAGCTACCAAGCTATACAAGCCCGTTTCTCATCTTTCATTTATCATTCATAATGGCTTCACTTGTATTCTAGTTTTCTTTCATTTTCCATGTATAGTACTGAAGGAATTTCTGTCCCTTCCTTATTACTTGTATGCGTGTCACTCCTCAGCACTTTTAGCAGAGATTTGATGGTTGAAGGCACGATTTTGTGAAATTAAAAACATTAGAAAGAAATTCCAACATTCAGGCCACCTTGCAGTGTTGGAAGCGGTGTTTTTTTGGTCTTGTTAGAAAACTTTCTGCACTTAAATTCTGTATTTTAATTAGTGCCTGTATATTAAGTGAAATGTTTGTTTACATTGTTCTCTGCCATTAATTTACTGTTTTCAGTTAATGGAGAAACTCCTGTAACACATCCTCTTCCTGAATCACAAGACAGAAATAATTGGCAATGATACCCCCACCAATGTTATAACTACACTGTTTTTGCTGTAGATATGGCTCCAATGAAAGGTACAGAGTTGTTGAGGATAAACTTATGAGACAAAAAGCTCGGCTCCTGCTTGATGAAGCTGCTTCGTGGTCTCTTCTGTGGTACCTATATGGGAAAGGAAATATATACAACCTTAAGGATGTTAGCTATTTTATAATACGCACTAAATAAATTGCTTGTATCTTTCATAACTGCATTTTTGAGCATTTATTTCTAAAGCCTTTTGCTCTCTGATCAAATGTGGAAGTCCTTAACTGAAAATTGGTATTTTACATCAAGGAGATTTTAAGATGCTTAGGAATTTAATTGCAAATATAATAACACAAATGCATTGAAAATTTGTTCCACACTGTCTTAGGTTGCACCAAAAGTTTCTTTCATATCTCTAGTTCCTTTTATGCATTAAATTAGCATTTGGTGTGTAATTTCATTCTATCAGATCTTGAAGACAATCTATTTATGCTTCTCAACTAATTTCAGTTCTTATAGTTTGCTGTGATCAATCATATTTTCTCGAATTTTAATATTAAAAATTTTAAAAAATTACAAGAAATATAATATATTTTGAAATATTCTTTATCCTTGAGAATTAGTTTTGTATGTTCTAGCGTTGGAGTTATCTCACCATCAATAACTGTAATGTAAACTTGAACAGTTCTTCTGCTTGATGTTATGCATTGGGATTTTCTCGAGACTCTGTGTTTCATATTGCTTCCAACTTAAGGCTAAAGTGTTTTATTATTTTCTTGCAGGAAATGAAGAACTTCACGATGATCTAATCCTGGTGATGTATCGTCCATTGATTAAATCACCCGTTAATATTTATCCATTCCAAATATATTGTTGTTGGAAATCTGTGTTTAAAATACGCTATTCAAAAATTTGAGTCCCCCGCCTCCCCCCTGGGCCTGTCACACTTGTCACCTTTTCTCCTTTATTCTTTGCATTATTCAAAATTTTGACTTGCTTCTAATGCTTTATGACAGTTCCCGACAACTTCACATTTGGAGGCCTGTCAATTTGTTGCTGCAAATCATACCGCACAATTGTGCCTTCGGATTGTTCAATGGCTTGAAGGATTAGCCTCCAAATCCCTTGACTTGGATAATAAGGTAATGGGCTTGTTAGTCATGTCTAAGAAGCTCTGATTAGACTTGGGGTGTTTACAGAAAAATGTTTGTGTTCACTAGTCACTCATAAACAGGCAAGGGAGTGAGCTCCTTATAGGGGGAAAAGGTTTACAAAATGACCTAAAATTATAGACTAAACAAAGAAAGAATTAGGTGCTAGTTTTTCGGCATCCCTAAATCACCAAGCAGGATGGAAGGAGCATTGTGGTGTTCAGACTATGGAAAATGGTTCTTCTGGTATGAAATTGAAACCAAGAACCTCAAAGAAATGCTAACAATATTGCTGAGTGCTGACTGGCGAGATTCGTCAAGACTTGAAAGTGAGTTGACCAAAAAGTTGCGATTAGGCTGATAATGGTTAAAGGAATCTCAATCAAGGTTTCCTATCTCTAATAAAGCACCATATATTGATTGTTTACCTATGGGTCTTTTGGGAATACTGTATTTAACTTTTGATGGTATCTCTTGTATATGTAGTCTGCATGGTGCATTTTGGATTACCCAATTTTCGTTATATTTAAGCTTGTAGTTTAGTTGCTCCAAGTAGTTGGAATTGCATGTAGTGCTCCAGTTAGCTCATTTTTTTCTTCGGAATTTATATATATCACCAGAATGGTTTTGTCGAAAGGCAGAATCCCCCTTCACTTTTTGTATGTGACCAAGTTACTGTGGAATATCTGAATTTAATTGTTTTCTGGGTCATCCCTTAAGTTGTAACTCTCAACATTGGTGTATATTGACTCCCTTTTTCATGAAAGAACCTTGTTTGAGGCTTCACAAGATCTTTTGCTAAGTTGGTCTGAATGTTTGCTGTGCATTTTTTTTTTTTCAGGTCCGCGGTTCTCATGTGGGTACTTATCTCCCTAGCTCTGGAGTTTGGCGTCATACTCAACGACACCTTAAGAAGGGCGCCTCCATTCCAAGGACAGTTCATCACTTGGATTTTGATGCCCCAACACGTGAACATGCTCAGCAACTACCTGATGACAAAGTACTCTCAGAAAAATATTTGCATGTGCATTGCCTAGCTGATTGCCACGACATATATCTTAATATATTGTGCAACCCACCACTTTTGAACATCTACCTCCCTTTGCTTCTTTAATCTGAACAACATTTATTCAATTTTCAATTACATGCACATACTTTTACAATGTCTGAGTGTGTAATATGGAATTTTGGAGGAAAAGCATAATTTAATGAATATAATACCCTCGCTTCAGCAACATATTATGTTGGTCAATGTTCTCAAAAGCTCGTATAAGCTTCGCTTAGGCTCCGCCTAGGCTTGAAGCTCGGTTTCTATGCATTGCCCTTGCCTTGCCCTTATCTCGCTCTTACCTAGGACATGCCTAGGCCCGAAAAGCTTGAAGCTCGGCTTCTACGCCTAACCACGCGTTACACTTTCTAGAACATTGATGTTGGTTGATAAATCACTTTGGGTTTTCTATTTATTCCATTCTGGATATTTTTATCCCTTTGGGAGTGTCTGCTTCATGGCTTTGGGTTTTCTTCCTTAACTGAATGCAAAATATAGTATTTTGCTATAGATTTGAGGCACAAATTAATTAGTTTTTCCTTGGACCTAAAGTTGGCATGCTGTATGGTTGTATGAGGAGATGTCACTCAGTTGGAGTTCCACTGTTGCTGATTGCTCAGCGTTAATCAGATTTCTTATCCGGAGTGAGCGGCAAAATTTCTTGCCCGGAGGGGGATAGTAATTTCTTTTTCATTTTTATTTTTCTGATAAAGAGAAACACTTTGGTAATGGCTAAAGAAGACAATATTCCTTTATGTTTGTTATTGTTGTGTTTGAGGGGGTGGATTGGCGGGTGCACGTGCGGTGTGCCTATCAGCTGTTTTAGCCTATTCCAGATAGGTGTCATCTCGATACATTTTTATATTTTCACCTCTTGCATATCCGTATAGATATGTCACATTAGACTTTTCTGATAGGTACCCCAGTTCGTTCATGGATTATGATTCACTCAACTCAATTCTTTGTGTTGTCTTTTTCGTTGAAGCATGATTATACATTTTTTTTTTTTTGGTCCTTTTCTTTTCTTGCTTGTAGTCGGACATCTTCCCCGACTTTGCTTTCTTTTAACTCTCCCATATAACCTGTGACAATCATTTTTTATTTCCAATATTATGAAATGGATGCTGATCTAATGATGGTGTATGATGTTACTTTGCAAATTCATATATACTTATATAATATTTGTTATTGTACACATCATATTTAATTATATATCAAAGCTATCTTTTATGTGTGACAGAAACAAGATGAATCTCTTCTAGAAGATGTCTGGATTCTGTTGAGGGCTGGAAGACTCAAAGAGGCATGCAGTCTTTGCCGGTCTGCTGGACAGGTAGGGGGATCAGTTGAGATGTGTAAAACTGTTTCGTTTTCATTCTTCCACGCTTCAGGGAATATTAAAAAAAAAAAAAAAAAAAAAACGGAATTCCTTCTGATATTAGCTTTGCTTGGGCAGCCATGGAGGGCAGCAACTCTATGTCCCTTTGGGGAGTTCAGTCTGTTCCCATCTATTGAAGCTCTTGAGAAAAATGGCAAGAACAGAATGCTGCAGGCCATTGAACTGGAAAGTGGAATTGGTCACCAGTGGCATCTTTGGAAATGGGCTTCCTATTGTGCATCAGAAGTAAGTACAGAGAAAGTTAGTCCAAGAGATTTCTTCTACTTCTAAAGTTTGTGCGTCAGAATTCGGGAAAGAGAAAACAATGGAAGAGCTCTTTTTTATTATTCTAATCTAATATTTTTTGTAAATATCTATACTTGCTTTCTGTTTTCCTTTTCGTTATACTTTGCTTGTTTTCTTTTCTCCAGGAAACCTGCCATTCTTTCCTTTAGTCAATCTTTAAATATCATGCACTTTGCTTAAGAAATTATGATCTTTCTGAGTTTTTATAAAGTGTTGTTTTCTGGGAATCTCATCCTAATTAGACCATACGTGCGAATTACTCTTGTTAATGGACTATCAATATATCACACAGACGCACACTTATACTCGTATATTTTATGTTTCTGTGAACTATTGTGTTCTCCTTGTTTCTCATTTTGTTGAAGAAAATTGCTGAGCAAGATGGTGGGAAATATGAAGCAGCAGTATATGCAGCCCAGTGCAGTAACTTAAAGCGCATGCTTCCAGTTTGTACCGACTGGGAGGTATGTCAGTTTTTATTCTTATTTTTATTTTTGTATAATTTAAGTTCTTAAGTATGCTGTAGTTAGCTTAGTTATCTTCAGAAAAATAGTTGTTTTCATTTGCATTTTCATAACGCTGTGAAACTGCTATAAAGTTACTAAAACGTGTATGGTTTTGTCAAACTTTGTTGGAGCCCATTTAATGTTTTGTTTTCAGTGCTTAACATAATCTGGGTCAATGGTCCTGGCCTACAAGCTTTATATTTATGTTTCTTGTAGAAATTAATGACGTAGAACGTAAAACAGAAAGAGAAAAAGAAGAAAGGAGAGAAGGAGAAGAAACAGGAGGAAATAGTTCCATTTTATAGGGTAAAAAACTGAAACCAAACAGAAATTCTAACAAATAACTACTCAAAATGATAAAGTTCTAGATAATCAAGACTACTGACGTATAAATTAAACTCTAGCTTCTAAATCCTCACTCTCCTAATCCATATCTTTATTCCCCATCAATTGATCTATAGACAAGAGTCTTCCACCCTTGTTGGACTTGTTATTGGTGAGGAATTGAAAGTCTTATAGCTAAGCAGGGAAATGCAGGATTATTTTATTGGATGGGTTCTCTATCCATAGATATAGTATTCTGATTTGCACAGTAGAATGTCCTGTTAGAGATGTTGTTTTCTCCGTGGAGGAAATATCTGCTTATGTCTGTTAAATGCACTATTTCTGGGCAGAATTCTTTCCTCCTAAGAAATACGAAATCAAGGTTGTTTATTCCACAAAAATAATTTACATGCAGAAATTCCAGCATTGAGCATGTCTGTGGCCACTGTGTGGAATCTGTTAGCCATGAGGAACCCATCTGTGTACTTAAGTAAAACCCACCGAGTTTTGAACTTCATGATCGCAGAGTAGTTTCTCCAGAACCAGAATGATTTTTTAGGAGGTTGATTCCTTGGTCTGGATGTTTCAGTAGCTGATTGCAACTTCTTTATCTTACTAAGGTCTATGTACATTTACATTCCAAATAGATCTCATTTAGAATCTACATTGATGTGCCCCACATCTCTCTCTCTCTCTCTCTCTCTCTCATGTTTGTGATGCCACCTCTTTGTTTTCAGGGATGGGTGGGTGGGTTTGTGTTGGTGAATCTCTTGTATCTCTATGGTTCTATAATGGTGACATATCCAATACACGTAGTTGCTCCATTTTTAGTGTTTACATGATGCTATTTTACTTACGGAAACAAAAAGGATTGTAAAACAAGTGTTCCTCAATATCCATGATATATGTGGGGTCCGTCCCTGTTTCCTTTTATTTTCAGTCGAAAACTTTAGCACGTTAAGTTTTCCGTTCTCATTTTCTTGAGCTATCTAACGCTGTTTTTGTTTTCAGTCTGCTTGCTGGGCAATGGCCAAATCATGGCTTGATGTCCAAGTTGATATTGCAATAGCTCGCCTGCAACCAGGTAGAATGGATCAGTTCAACAGTTTTGAAGAAGCAATTGAGAGAAGTCCTGAACAAGGAGATGTAGCCTCTCAGCCAATTCTTGGATCAGATAGTTGGCCACTTCAAATTTTGAATCATCAACCTAGACAACTTTCTTCCCTTCTTCAGAAGCTCCATTCGAGGTAAACACGTCTTATCCTTCCAGTTATTTTCATTGTTAGTCTCATTATCTTATGATTGGTCTTTTCAAGCATCTGCTTAATTTAGTGACACAGTGCCTGAAGTTGTTGCTCGAGCATGCAAGGAACAGCAGAGGCAAATTGAGGTAATAATATCTGTGAAATGGAGCCTTTTATTTTTCTTCAAAAGCATGCCATTCTTCTGGAGGTTTCATTTCTTATCTGTGATCCAAAATCATGCTTTTATCACCAATTAAATATTGGATTGTTTAAACAAGACAATAATGTCGTCTGCAGCAATGTGGATAAAAATAATTTCTGTGAAGTAGAATTAGTTATTTAAACTGAAGCTTTATGCATTTTCTTTTAATCTGAGAAACATATACCACTTTCTAAAGTGGCTTTTGTCTATTATGATCAAGACACATCTCCTTGATGAGGATTAGTTTCAAATACAAGATGTTGTGACCTTGCTTTTTGGTGGATTCAGACACTAACTTGCTGTGGTAACAAATATTGTACGATCTCTATGGCCTTCTAGAAAGACTTATATTGATGCATAAAAAGTCTTTGCCATTTCTCTCATTTTCTCTCTGTTACATATTTACATCTGATTTATCATTGTTGATGACATGTATGGCAGTGATATTTGACTTTGATGCTTTTGAAAATGCAAATGTATATTGTTTTGAGTTCTTGTTCGTTTCTTGTTTCGTTAATTTCTATCTGTTGGAAGCTTGGTGTATTCTTTGTTCGTCCACTTAGACCACTTAGGAGAGCATCATTGACTAAAACCTTTGTACAGATGAATCTTATGTTAGGAGACATACCACGTTTGCTTGACCTAATATGGTCGTGGATATCACCTTCAGAAGATGGTCAGAGCAGTTTCAGGTAATTGACGCTGTTTGTTTTCATTTTAGGATCTCAAATCCCGTCTTTGGACAAATCAACTTTCTTTTTGCACTTTTTGTTTGGTTATACTAATTCAGAAGTTTGATGTTCTCATTATCCCTGAATAGCCATTCTATTCCAAGTGGAAGATACACGAATAATGCACCAGCCTATTTTGACAATAATTTCTCACTTGATCCCTGTCTCAGTTTGCTTGAAATGTATCCTGTTGTCAGGCCTCATGGTGATCCACAGATGATGCGTTTTGGGGCACATTTAGTGCTTGTGCTTAGATACTTACTGGCAGATCAAATGATGGATGCTTTCAGAGAGAAGATAATGACGGTTGGTGACTTCATTCTTCACATGTAAGCAGTTATTTTTTTTTTTTTCCTCGATTAGCGTTACAACGTCACTCATCAAATTCTTGCAATTTATTCCCGTAGTACAGCATTTAGCGAACGTCTTGGGAAAAGCTACATTGTTCTTATTTGTATTGGCACTCGCCAGAACAAATTCTTAATATAAGTTTTTGAAGCGCATTATGAAACCGGATAATCTAGGTATAGATAGTATTGTCCTTCTTGTGCCCCTAGTTTTGTTTCTTCTCTTCATAGCTTCATTTTTCTTAGTAATATTTCTGAACATAAATGCTAGAATTAGTTCCCTCCATGTCCTAAAACTGACATGTCATGTACCCAATTTTAAACCTCCATTACTGATATTAGATATTGAAATTTAAGTCTATTTTCATTGGCCTTTTCACGTGATTTAGTGCTGAATGGTCACTGTTAGTTGTGGTAAGTAACTCAAATGTAGCTTGTGAAAATAATTGCTACATTCTATCATTTCCTCCACTAGGCTGGAGCACCTGGATTGCAGCTCATCTATTGGGTTGCCCAAATTGAGAAGTTGCTCCAAACCTGGCTTCAATTTTGTGGGTTTCCACCTGAACAATCTCGTCTTTAAAATTTCCTGTGCTTTGCTACAGATTTCTAACGGAAAATATGTTCAATTACTAGAAAAATGAGTAAGGTGAGAGGTAAACAAATGAGTAAGTTCAACTCTCATTTTTGAAAAGCGTATTAGGAGCTTTCCCACAAGCAGATTGACCTTATTGCGACTGCCTTCTCTTGAGCTTTAGTATAACTAACCACATAGTTGCTCTTTCATTTGTACTGCAGTGATGGTTGAAAGTGGTTCACAACCTGTTAAATTGCCTTCTGTTATATTAGAAATTTAAAGAATAATTTTGTCAATGGGAAATAGTGGAGATTTTATAGTTATTTTCCAGTTTTCTGCTACCATTGATTATTAGAGTTCATTGTATTTGGCTACTTTATCCTTTTAAACTATAAATAAATAATTATATGTGAGACAATTTGATGTTGCATTTAATATTGTTAGCCAAAAATAGCCTTTGGCTTGTCACATTAATTCTAAGGCTTGACATGATCTTTCAGAAACTTTTTGTTAAATGTCTAGAATTCATCATTTGGATATACATTATTGCCACCTTTTCTTTTGATGCTATTCCAGGTACGCGATGTTCCTGTTCACAAAGCAACATGAGGAGTTGGTTGGGATTTATGCTTCTCAGCTTGCTCATCATCGTTGCATTGATCTCTTTGTCTATATGATGGAGTTGAGGCTGAATAGCAGGTCTTTTGTTTAACACATTTAGCAATTTTTCTAAAATCTCGTTCCCTTCAAATTCCATGCCCTATTTCGGGTTGTCATAGGCACTATAGCGATATGTTGATTGAGATGCGTTTCATAACTGATGTTATTGATATGGGACTATGTTCACTGTGATGCATTTTATATTCATTGTTCTTGTTATACTTTGTTTTGTCCTTTTTCTCTTGTTATTTATTTTATTATTTTATTTATATATATATATATATTCTTTTAATGGATGTATAATTGTGGGCAATTATGTAATGAATTTATAAATAAATTTATCATTTGATAATAAGAGGTGAAGTACAAACGTTTTTACTTTCATGAGTATAGTATTGATTTTTACACTATACTATGTAGGAGTGAATTACTTAATATGACATAACCTCTTTCTCTCTCTCTACACACACATACTCCTCTATTCTCCTTTCAGAGGCACTATGGAGTCCAGTTTAGGATTGCTCACGTGTTTACAAGGTTGACAACAAGAAATGATATGATATACAGAGAAAACAGGATCTAAGTCTGGGAGCTTAGAAATCATTTCTAGATTTGTTTCTTCATCCAATAGCTCCTCATTTTGTTGCTGACATATTTTCATTTCAATTGTCTCCATCAACAGTGGGCATGTTAGATACAAAATCTTTCTTTCTGCTATTGAGTACCTGCCTTTTTCTCCTCAAGATGATTCAAAAGGCAGTTTTGAAGAAATTATTGATAGGTATTCTTAATGTCCACAAAACATCTTTTAACATGCTGTGAAACTACTATGAAAAAGGATGACATGTTCATTTTTTCTTTCCTGGACAGGGTTTTATCAAGATCTCGAGAAATTAGGGCTGGAAAATATGACGAGTCATCTGACGTTGCAGAGCAACATCGTTTACAGAGTCTACAGAAAGCAAAGGTTATTCAGTGGCTCTGCTTTACACCTCCGTCAACAATTAATGATGCCAAGGCTGTTACTGCTAAACTACTAATCCGGGCGTTGATGCACAGGTATTATCTTTTTCTTCTTTTTATTGTTCTGTAAGACAGTATTTGTGATTCTTTTTTCAAACATGAATCTGACAGCTTTTGTGGTGGCATGGAGGCAGGATGCTCTCTTTAATATCTATTGATTTCAGTGACAATTAAACAATTTGAAGCAAATTATCTGTAGCTTGCTTAATTTTTAGGATGGAACTGACATGCTCAATCTTGTGATTGTTATGTTTTTTTCTCTTCAATGTGTCCCCTCTTGGAATAAAATACAAAGAACAATAACTAGTCTTGCATTCTTATCGAATTTTACATGATAGTTATATGTTGCGACAAACACTTACCCCACACAATTCTGACTGAATGATCAACCTATAACCTTTTCTTTTTTACAGCAATATACTGTTTCGGGAGTTTTCTCTTATTTCAATGTGGAGGGTCCCAGCAATGCCCATTGGGGCACACACGTTGCTTAGTTCACTTGCTGAGCCTTTGAAACAACCGATGGAAAATTTTCTTTCCACTGAGGATCCTGATGTGTCTGAAAATCTGAGAGAGTTCAAGGACTGGGTAAGCTTTTAATATTCTTCCCTGCTTTTTGACTAAGTATGACCTTTATTGCTGATTCCATGTATTTTGTCTTGTTATTAGAGGGAGTACTACTCTTGTGATGCAACATACCGCAATTGGCTAAAAATTGAATTAGAGAATGCAGAGGTTTCACCTGATGAACTTTCACTAGAAGAAAAGGATAGGGCAGTTATGGCAGCCAGAGAAACACTTAGTTCTTCACTTTATTTGCTACAGAGTAAGTTATTTCAGTTTTTCTAGAAAACATTTTCCAGAAGATATTAATGGATTGACACTGATGTGCTTGTTTTCTTCTGCCACTGGGAGCTGTATAATTTGGCTCCAATTGGCGTGTTTCTCCTACCGTGATTTTTCAAAAGATAATCATTGTACTTTGTAAATAAATTGGCTCGTTCTGTTCATTTTACATATTTTAGGAAAAGAAAATCCTTGGTTGTTACCTACTCAAGATCATATTTATGAATCAAAGGAACCCGTATTCCTGGAACTGCATGCTACTACCATGCTGTTGCTACCTTCTGGTGAGTGTATGCCACCTGATGCTACCTTGTGCACAACGTTGACAAGTGCCCTCTTCTCGATAGTCAGCGAGGAAGAAATTCTACATAGACAGTTAATGGTAAGCTTATTCCTTCTCCTATTAACCAGAAAGAGATGCTTCTTCCGTTTGTCTTTTCTCAAGCAAAGTAGAAATATTGTATTTTACTATTTATTAATGAGGACACCTTGGCGTTCATGCTTCTCTTCAACTTGTGCATCAGATGTTGCTAGTGCAAGAGGGAAGTTGTGGGGAGTGTGTGGTATTTTTTTTTTTTTTTTTGGGGTGCGGGGGCTGTCCAGGCTGCAGTCCTCTAACGATAACAAACCAAGTCTTGTTCGCTATAAATTTGGGGTCCGCTATGTGAATCCCTTTTCGACATTCTGCTATATTCATTGCTAGATCTACTAGAAGAACTAGATCCCTCACAACTACAACAAACCATGCTAGTCTACTCTTCCCTCTTCTAGCTTTTGATCTACTGAAATTGCGTCACTCTTATGAGGACCTCGATCCAAAACATGACATAATCACCACGTAAGTGTTACCTCCACTTATTGGCGTGTATAGCAACTGTATCAAAATGTAAGCTGAAAAAGAAGAGGTTATTAAGGATAACACGGGTATCTCCCCCAAATGCCAACCACTCAATAATATTCATGTTCTTGATTTTGGAATGGTTATTATCACAAAAGCTTACGACCATATGCTGCTTCACTAGCGAACAGAGTCTCACATGGAGAAATATCTCTATTCATATGAGTCTTTTCTTTTGAGATTACATCTATTTCTTTTCTAATGACATCTTTGCAATTGGAAACTTCAGCACCTGAATATTACCTGTCATTTTTGGCCCACTCCAAATGGGTAAAGCCACAGTTCTCACAAAATACAAAATATTGAGTGAAAAAAAGCCTTAATCTGAGAATTGCTTTTAAGTATTGCTATCTTTTTTACTAATATGATTATTTCAGAAAGGCTATGGAAACAAGTTTCTCTGTTATCCTCGATATATGTGCATGCGTTCTGCTTGATGTACATACAAATGCCTATTTCTTTGCATACACTGAAATTGGAAGTCTTTTTTCTGTCTATTTTACATATCAATTTATGTTAATTCTGAATGTACAGGTAAATGTTTCTATCTCACCCAGTGACAACCACTGCATTGAGGTTGTACTTCGCTGCTTGGTAGTGGAAGGTGACGGACTCGGTCCGCATGAAGTCCATGATGGTGGAATTCTTGCTACTGTCATTGCAGCTGGCTTCAAAGGTAAGAAACTGCCTGTAGCTACAGTATTTATAGTATGCATTTATTATATGCAAGTGGTTTAATTGATCGTGAAGTACTGTATAAAATGGGCAGAGTTTGCATCGACAACATTTAGTCAGTGCAATGCTATAATGCTCCTTTCTATATGTACAATTTAAGACCTTTCACATGTTAGTTGGTTTTACTTCTCTGTTTCTCCCTTTTCCCCTCATCTTGGTACTCATTTATCTTTTGGGGATGAGAACATAGTGTGAAATAGGCGGCCATAGCATGACACTGGACTGTATTCTACATTTTGACTCAACTTTTCTGTTTCCTCTGGATTCAAATTTTAGCTGAGGAACACATTCTTGTTTAGATTGATTTAATCTATTAAGCTTTATTATATACTTTAGGAGTCAGGGAGTACCTGTGCATCACTTCAATCAGAAACTGGATATAATATTAGTTGTCATTATTTGTATTGTCTCTGCGATATTCACCGTGAGCCATAATTCTTCTATGTCAGGGGAGCTTGTTCGCTTTCAAGCTGGAGTGACAATGGAGATCTCTCGCTTAGATGCCTGGTATTCAAGCAGTGATGGTTCCTTGGAAGGCCCAGCAACATATGTAGTTCGGGGCCTTTGTCGCAAGTGTTGCATACCAGAAATTATTCTTCGATGCATGCAGGTAATAAAGCTTGCTATGTTGCTAATATTTACTTCTATCACCAGCTATATAAATGTCAAGCTATTTATACGCATAAAGTTAACCCTTTCTCCAAATTTCTTTATTGGCATAACAATTTTTTTGTGTTAAAAACTCAAGAAACTTTTTTGGATGCAGCAGCTAGAAACAAGTGGCTCAAGTGTATGTTCCTTGTCTTATATGTATTTGTCTACATGGTTCATCTGCAGGTCTCTGTTTCGCTCATGGAGTTAGACAATCCACCTGAGAGTCATCACGAGTTCATTGAGCTAACTACAAGTCCTGAGACTGATTTTCTTCATTTATTCAGCCAGCATCAATTGCAGGTAAGCGAACTTTTAGTTTTCTCTCTATTTGAACATGGAAACAGGAAACAAATCCTCGTCTTCCCATCAGTGTATCTTTAAGTAGCTCCATCAAAGTGAATTGCTATTTATTCTTCTTGTTTAGCGTTTTTTTGTTCAAATTTGGTTCAATTGATGGTTATAATAGTGGTCTACTTGTCGATCCTCTAGAAGACATGCACAGAGAGAGTTGAAATAATTGGAAACCTGTTCAAGATTTGCTCAGTTGCCGAGTGTTTGTGCTACTGGACAAATAAATTAGAAACTTGAGAGACAATCGCGGTGGCTCTTAATTATATCATTATTAATTTCAGATCTCTAACAATAAAATGATGACGACGTTATAAATTTGAGCATTTTCAGTTTCCTTTTTATTTAACTATTGGTTTTTTTTTTTTTTGGGGGGTGGGGGTGGGGGTGGGGGTGGGGGTGGGGGTGTGCTCTCTTTCTTCATTCTTCTGGTGTTGGGGCTGAAATGCTGTACACGTCTGGAGGTTTGCTATATATATGTTGGCTATGATAGGATTTTTCGATTCTGTTTCTGTTCCCATCTCCACCTCTCTGAGGTATTTGTGGAAGTAATTTATACCTTTCCAACGGTAAGAATCTTCAAATTTACAGAACAATAGCCTAGCAGAATCATAATTTGCAAATTTTTTCTTTGACTCAATATTCATTGGGGCCGACTTTATCCATCTGATTAATATTTCCGAATGTGCTTGCAGGAATTTTTATTATTTGAGAGAGAATACTCAATACTAGAGATGGAGCTCAAGGAGTCCATTTCTTGATGAGCGCGGTGTAGAATTTCTGAACTGATGCGATATTGTACTACTAACTTCAGCAATGGTAGTGTTCAAGAAATGGGTAAAAGGAGGCGAAGGCCATAAGCCGCCATTGCCCTCCTGCCAAGGAAGATGGGGAAAAGGTGCTGTCATCTTTGTCGTTAATATAATGTGGAGTTCTCGTACTCTGGCTTCTTTTCGAGCCTGCTGTATGCCTCGTGTTGCATTTGTATGAAACAACGATTAAAATAGTCCTCATTGTTGTACCAGGGCTTGGTTAGCAGTGTACATAATTTGATTGTGATATGTTGATGGTTCCATTAGTGATTCTCTAGACTCATTTTTCTTCTTGCTTGATGTCAGTTATTGAGATGTTAGAATCAAATATTATCATGATTTAATGAACTAGTTGCTCTGATAAATATATTGAGGGCATTTTAGGATGCTGCAATGTGAAAATAAAAATAAAATAAATACCAATGTGCCAGCCATGTACCACCTCGGTTTGGATCCTTGCGTCTGCTTTCCCCGTTCTTTCTCTATTCTCGCATCCTCTATTTTGAATACCTCATCAGGGTGGGGCCCTTACCAATCTCCGCTCTGTTGGAGAATTTTGGGTGTGGAGCGAGCATTAAAATATTTACATTTACGGTTTTATTTAATTATTTATTTATTTTTTAAAATATGATTTAAATTTTAAAACATAAAAATAACATAAAATAAAAAAATTTGAGGTGGGTTTGAAGAATTTGGGTGCAAAGAATCAAGATCTTCGACCTTGTACCAATTACTTAACGGGGCAAGGCGTGGTCGGTTGGGTTAGGTTGGATTGGGAGTATGGTATTTTGTCATTTCAATTCTCAACCATAGTTATAAATCAATAAATGTATTTTTAATTACAGATAAATTTATTTGTCAACTTTCTTTATAGTTTTTAGTGTACAAGTATCATTTTCCTTAAAATTATTGAGAAGAGGTGACTATTATTTCAAGGAAAATTTGCAGTTTTTGTCCTTCACTTTTACATCTATCTTTAATATTTTATTTTAGCACTAGACATCTTTAACTTTTTATTTAATTACAAATTGCGTCCCCATTGATAGATTTTAACGAATTTGCCTTCTCTTTTAATAAACAAAATAAAAGAAAACAATAAATCAACAAAAAATAAATAAAAATTGCAAATTTTTTTTTTATTTACATATTTCATATGACCTACTGATTATAATCTACAATTTTTTTTTATCAAACATACTCTAAATTGCACGAAAATAAAAACGCGACACATAGACCATAACCACCACCACACAAACTACTGGTGAGTAACTTCAGAGGAAGAAAATATTATAAAGTGGTGTTTTTTTTTTTGGATTCAGAATCCCAACAAATTATGAAATCTGTTATACAAATAGAAATGAGATTATGGAATTGATTAAAGATTTCTGACTAAAGAGGAGAATAAACTAGAGTTTTATCTTTTTGTTTGGCCATTTGCAAGTTTTAATAAAGTCAAGACATGAAATAAAATTTTAAAATTAAATTGAACATTTTTGTTTCTTTCTTAAACAAGCTTAAGAAAGCTCAAAATTTTTACATAACGAGATGAGGTGGGGTGGATGGATGTTCACGGTTGGGGTGGGTTGGGGTGGGGTGGGGTGTACTTTGTATATTTTTAGAAGTTAAGGGTTTTTTTTGTAATTTTTTCTTATTTTTTGTAGATTTATTACCTTTTTTTTTTATTTTTGTTTATTTAAAGAGGAGGATATATTCGTTAAAATCTATCAATGAGATGTGATTTGCAATTAAATGAAAAGTTGAAATGTCTAATGTTAAAAAAATGTTAAAAATAAATTAGTAACAAACTCTAAAGATTAGGAACGAAAACTGCAAATTTCCCTATTTTCAAATACATTTAGACAAATTACTTTGTATTAATTTCAAGCAAGAAATTACTTATTTTGAAAGTAAATTTTTATGTTACAGTCAAAGTAAGTAACTTATATTAAATTTTGATTAATAGAAAAATTACTTAATTTAAAATTGCTTATTTAGTTATAAACTTTTAAGTTTAGGCAAACATATTGAGGAAATAGCCCAATCAAATTTTATATGTTCAAGAAAGAACTTTATATATAAATTGTTAACTTTAAAAAATAAAATAAAATAAAAAAGAAAAAGGAAAAAGAATTCACAAAGACAAATTTACACGTTTTGATATTAATAATATACTTCAATTTCATAAAAATAAACTTATTTTTATTTTCATACAAATTAAAAACATGTAAATATTATAGTAGAACAATAAATTTTACTTATATTTTTTTTGATATATTCTTACATTAATATAATTACGACCGTATGAAATTTTCTCTGCTAGAAGAAGAAAAAAATAGTATGTATGTCACTACATTTTTATTTTCTTTCCTCACAAAATAATTATCTTCTCCAAAATTTGTTGAAAGTTTCGATCCATCACCTTCTCAATTCATATCCCATCATCGATTATCTTCCTCTACCGATTATCTTCAAAATCTATTCACCATTTCAATCTATTATCATAATAGAACTTGTGGTCGAATTCTAACACAAGAAAACGGTATACTAATAATAGTTCATATTTGTTGATAATATATAAAGAAATGTTAAAAAATTAAGAAATTAATTATATTATTAACAAAGAAATTTGATTATAATTAAGAATAAATAAATAAAGAAAATAAATTTATTTTTATTACATTGTGAAATTTTAACTCTATTCAATTAAAAATACGTGTGTCTTCACCTTCATTATTTATTTATTTTTTTTCAATTTTTTCAATTCTCTTGTTGTAGATTCTTTTTCTCATCACTGATTTATTCTAAGGGTGTGTTTGATTCACAAATTTTTCATGGAAAATGTCACTTCCATAGAAAATCTTGTCAAATCAATGTGTTTTATTTTCCCACTTTTGTGTTTGATTGGCACATGAAAAATGGAAAAGATTTTCAAGGTACAATTGTCTAAAGCACACATTTGGCCACTTCCTTGAAAAATTTTTTCTCACCCATTTGGTGGAATTTCTTTTCCAACTTACATGGAAAATATTTTCATTTTCCATGGAAAGCTATCAAACACACCCTAAATCTACTTTTCTCAACTTTGTTGTTCTTATCAATTCCCACTTATTTTTTGATGATTGAATTTCAGTATAGTAAAGAGTTCGTAGTACGGAGGGACTAGGGAGTATGTTTTTGGTAATTCAAGAAACAGCCTTGGTTCTATAAAGACACGTTAGAACAACGGTCGTACCACGTTATTTTCTCCAAAACCATCTTCTTCTCCAAGAAATCTACCAATATTTTCTTTCACATTACACATACTCACAGTGATAGAAAAATCGAATTGTTTTTCAAGAAGTAGATTTTGATTATTCCTTTTATCACAGGAAGAGATAGTTTTCGGAGTTGTTGATCTCAGGTTTGATATTTCACGTTTATTTCTGGATTTCTGTTACGTATGTACGCGTTTAGAGTTTTCGATTTTATAGTTCTGCAATCTTTCCATTGATTCATCAGCCACCATTGATGGGTCTTCGACAATCGGCTGGTCATGCTTCTGCAAAGACTGGATCGAATTCTTATGCTTTTCCTTAGTGGTTTTTTAGGTTTTTTAAATTTATGACTTTTTTTCTCGCTTTATTTGTCCGTGGATTTTCTGAAACTTATTTTGGGTTCAAGACATCAGAAATTTAAGGTTTTTGATGAATGGATTAAGTGGGTTTTCTGAGGGTCTCATGGGACGGTCTTGGATACAGTGAAGATCAACTGATTGCTGCTTCCGATTTAGGGTTCTGATTCTATAGATTTTCAATCGGCCAATTAGTCGGGTCTTCAACAATCGGTGGGTTTTCTGGCCCTTATTTTGGGGTTCAAGAAATAAGAAATTTAAGGTTTCTGATGCATGATTTTCCGAGGGTATTTTGGAAAGTTTCTCGCTACAATGAAGATTGATTAATTGCTGCCTCCCGTTTTCTGATTCAGAGGGTTTTCTATGTCTTCTCTTCATCTGCTGGAGGTATTTTATGTAGTAATTGTTAATAGAATTTCAGTTATTGGTCGAGACAGTCACAGTTGGTATCCCAGTAGATGGCTTTGAGCTGCTGAGCTGCTACGGGTTACCTTCAATATGCTTGGATGTTAGAGATTAGTGTTTGCAAGCATGGATACTTGTTCTTTTGGGCATGGAATAGAGGAAAGTCTTTGGAGATCAGAGATCAGAGATCAGAAATTAGAATTCTTATTGATATACTGAATTGGATTTTGTATTTGGATTTCCTGTCTTGGCAAGAAAGAGATTGTTGTTTGAATGGAGGCAAGTTTGGACTGTTATGATTAACCTGTTATTTGTTGTGTCTATAGTGTTATAATGGATATCAAGGCTGCAAGGAGAGTCTCTGTCTACAATCGACTTGAAGGAGGACGGCCAATGAAAAACCAAGTATGCGCCTACTGGCTTGCTGGGAGATGCAATCGGGACCCATGCAGGTTCATGCATAGAGAATCACCACCACCACCCCGAAAAACTAAGCAGACCCATTCAGCATCACCTTTGGGCAGTCGTTACCTGCATTCCAGCAGAAAGACCTGGAGGAATCCTAAAAACCACACTCCCAAGAATGGTACAGTTTTGACTAACAGAGGAGCTGGGGCCAAGCGTACAAATGGTGAAGTTTCCCAGCAGGAGGTCCTAGCAAACGATGGAAGAAAAACTGATCGCAAGGACCAAGAAATGGTCAAAACCACCAATGGAAGTATCCGTGGTCAGCAGACAGTGCAAAAGGCTTTGACCGCTGAAGTAGTTGAATCTGAGAGTAAATCTGTTCAAAAACCCCAGCCAAAGCTATGCAAGTACTGGGTTACAGATGGTTGTGTCCATGGCGATAAGTGCAAGGATGTGCACTCTTGGTTCTGCGGATCTGGATTCACAATGTTGACGAAGTTAGAGGGGCACATCAAGGTGCTCATCTGATAACAAATCTTTTTTATTCTTTTCAAATAGTATTCAATATGTTAGTAATTAACACATGTTTTTACACTCCTATTGGAACTGCTCTTCGTTTATACAGATTTTATTAGATGGAAAAACAACTGTTGCATAAAATACTAACAATAATTTGTTCTAATGGAATTTTGTACAGACCATTACTGGAATTGCTCTCCCATCTGGTTCTGACAAGTTATACTCTGTTAGTGAAGATAGAACTATCCGCATTTGGGACTGCAACAGTGGTCAGGTATGGACAATTATATTTTTCTCTCAGTTAAAATGTCACATTGGGTAAATGAGATGTGTGATTAATATTGGTTATTCACCCTCGATGCAGTGTACTGGTGCTGGAGATCTCGACGGTGAAGTTGGGTGCTTGATCAGTGAAGGTCCATGGTTGTTTGCTGGATTGCCAAATGCTATTAAGGTAACTGATGTTCTTCGTGTAGTTACATCTTTACCATAACCGAATAGTCTTTATCCAGTTTTTCAGTCCAGTCAATCTTGTATTTATCATCGTGGATATTTTGGTCATTTAGGCGTGGAACTTCCAAGCTCAAACTGAGCTGTCTCTTAGTGGACCTGTTGGGCAAGTTTACTCTATGGTTGTGGACAATGATATGCTTTTTGCTGGAACAGAGGTAATTACTTCTGGAGTTCTTCAGTGTTTTGCTATTTTTAAGTTTTTGATTTTGAATCTGTACAGTATTGCGACACAGTAATTAGTGATAGGGTAGTAGTTTAAGTTTAAGGCCGAGGAAGATTTGGGGAAAGGTTACTCACTGAAGTTTCACGTCTTGTTGTTGACTTATTATCGACATTCTGGTTTCTCATTTTATGTATCTTATGGCTCCAGGAAGGTACCATATTAGCATGGAAATGTGGTACTGAAACCAACATTCCTGAACCGGCTGCAATGATGAAGGGACACAATGGTGCTGTGTGTTCACTTGTTGTGGGAGCTAATAATAGGCTTTATTCGGGTTCGAGCGACAATACCATACGGGTATGCTCTCTGCCAAGAGACTTATTTTCACAACCTCTTACATTCAAACGTGTTTGTATCTCTCCAAGTCAGTAGATGGTAGAGATGAATCATCTATATATGTGGGCAATTTACCCATGTCATATATATGATATGCGGGAAACAGTTTCCCAGTTATATATGATGCAGTTATCACTCATGTTGACACTGTTAGGACCGACCATTGTTTGATCTGTCTAGTCTATTCTATTTGTCTTACCCCCAAGTTGTATTTTGAGCACCTGTTGTCTTCATAAGTTTATATGGATGTTTTGAATTTGCTAAAGAATTTCACTCGTGTATACGCTCTCTTTCCAGGTATGGGACCTTGAAACATTTAAGTGTATCCAGACATTACACGGGCATACCAGGGATGTAAAATCTGTCATTCGCTGGGACAAATATTTGTTATCTGCTTCTCTGGACAACACATTAAAGGTTTGGCACTTCACTGCCATAGATCAGTAGTTAGATGTTGCTTTAGTACTTGATGGTTCTAATAGATCTCCTTGCTTATAGGTTTGGGCTGCAACTGAGAGTGGGAACTTGGAAGTGGTCTATGAGCTCAAAGAAGAATGTGTAAGTTAAAAATGGCTTTTATTCGATGTTCCTGGAATGCATTATATGTGCATTACATTGTATTCCTCTGCGTGTTCTTTGTCACTTTTGATCTTTTAGACTTCTTACGTGTTCAACGTATATTACATCTTTCAGGGGGTTGTTGCTCTTTGTGGCATGACAGACGCTGAAGCTCAGCCTATTCTTTTCTGCTCATATAAAGACAATACTGTTCGCATATATGACTTGCCCTCGTTAGTATCATCAAACTATAATCATCTCTGTTGATATCATTCACCCTTTTTCTGCTGGTTTATTGATTGTTTATATTTATTGTTTTAGGTTTAATGAAAGGGGCAGAATATTTTCGAAACAGGAAGTCCAAGTGATTCAAATTGGCATTGGTGGTCTCTTTTTCACTGGTGATGCAACAGGACAGCTCTCCATCTGGGAAATGGTTGGAGTTCCATGTGCTGTGGCATCTTGAGAGCCATTTTTGTAGAAAAGCTGTTGTCTATTTGGTCTTGCACCTCCTACTGGCTTAAGCTATTGATTCGAATTAGTATTGTGGCGTCCTCACACTGATGCAAAATGACTGCTCTCCGTTTCATTGATTATAGTGTTATGAGCCATCTTTTGGTAGAAATGTTCTTAGATCAGATTTTTTTTTTTGGGCACCACCCCGGTAGCAAAAGCTACTATAATATTGTAACATATGTTTGGGCAGGAAAATTTCAGTTTTGAACAGTAGTATTTTTTCATGAGAGGAAAGCCATGTATATATATTTACACTTGTTTCAAAATGTTATATCTACATTTTTCCATCAGGTTTTATGTCGTGCTTCTCATTTTATGCGCTTGACAACTAAATGACATCTAATTTCACTATTGACGAGTGATTTTATATTCGGTTATTGCTGGACTGCGAAGGAGGTTGACAGGGTAGTCAAGTGGTCCAAGTGGATGCATCAATTTCAACGTCAGGGGAGGCTATCAGCTTGAGGGAGAGGATTTACAGGCTGCGGAAGAGGTGCTGAGGCCCGGCATTTAGGCGATGAAAGCAGATCAAAGAAGACTAACGGTTCTCGGTGTACAAATGAAACAAAATGGAGAATATATGTTGATGGCTCTAAATTTGATTCTTTCCAGAATGTTGACCCAGCAAAAGCCACGGACTTTACAAAAATGGCGAATGAAACCACTCCCAGACTATAAAACATGGGTGCAGCATTGCATCGTGTTGAGTAATATTTCTTCTCTGCTCATAGACTATTAAATTATAGCTCAAAGAAGACAGTTTATCCAACCAACAAGATTATAAAGTTGACAATGACATCCATTAACTTCTTCCAATGTTTGGCAATGGAGTTGGAAAAAACTAATTTCCAACCGGCAAAATCCAAAACTTGAGTGATAATAACTACTTTCCTACAGAAAGCCACCCTTTACAATTCTTCATTTAATAACTACTTTCCTACATAATCATGTAAATACTTGCACCTATCTCCATAATGACATATTCCTTGAGCAAAAAACCGGCACGCCTGCTTTCTTTCAGGGCCTTGCCTTTGGACTGGATTCCTTGTTGCGTTGAAGTTCTCCTGCGTGAGATAAGCATGAACTTGCACTGAGTTGCTCATAGGACCAGCCCCCAGTAATGAACTCCTTATGTAATTGTAATTTCGATTTTCTTCAAAAGTATGGTTTAGTATTGGTATCTGCGGATAATTGGAGTTTCCTATGTAGCTTTGAGGATGCAGTCGAATTGGACTCCTCGGAAAACTGTAATTCATGGCAGTGAAAGGTTGCCTCTGATGGAGCCTTTCAGGTGGCACATACGCATTTGAAGGATTGTTGGGCTTTCCGGGCAAACTTTCTTGCAGCTGTGGAATGCTCACTCCACAAGTTTTGGGACGGCAATACTCCTGTTGAGAATATTGCTCTTGTTGGGCAGCATTCTTTTTCTCCTGCTGATGCTTCTGAGGTTGGTTTCCCAGTTTCTCTGGGTTCATTGGTGTAAAATCTGATGACTTCCCATGTTTGTTCCGTTTGTTCTGGTTTTCCATTCTTGCTATCCTGATATAGATATTGAGCATTAGAACATTTATGTTTTTCAAAAACGTCACTACAACCATAAATAATTATTGGCAATCAGAAATTTAGTAATGTTCTACTGTGAGGTTTTTAATCACAATAAACCATTCGAATACCTATTTGATTTGTGCATCTTTCGCATTTCCTTCTCTTGTACACGTGCATCCCGATCTGAGCGTGCAACGCAACCTCTAGTATGCTTTTCTAATAAAATTTTCTGCCTTTCCCCTTCATCTTTCCATCTCTTGAAGTTCCCAAGAATTTCCAGGAAAAAGGGAAAAAAAAAAAAAAATTACAAGAAGTGTAAAGCTAATGCATCATTGCATTAGACTAAGATACATGACATATATACACTTGAACATTGTTTTGATTACCTGTCTCATTGTTTTTAACCTGTAGAGGTTCCTGCCTTTAATGAGGAGGGGATGAAGTGGAGGCAGTGGTTTCTCCCCTTTGCTCCACAACACTTCAATCTGCCCAAAGCAGACGAGAGAAAAAAATTATTCTACGAAAGGGCCAAAATATGAACAGATTAAATTCTACAACAGAGTCTTAAAATTGATTAAGCCCTGTATTTTGATCACAACTATTACAATAGTTTAGCAATCTAACAGAAATGAAAATGGACAACTTTTATATACTGCTAAAAATATACCGATCATATACACATTGCTCAGTACTAGGGAGGTCAGTAAATTCTTTTACAAGATAGTTAATATTGATATCGACTGATGTGCATTATCAAGTAAATGTGGAAGAAATAGGTATTATGTAGCAAACAATTTTACTGAAGCTCTATATGGCATGATAGGCCATATATCACGTCGAAGACCTATTGCAAGTTTCTACTTGGTCTAAGTTGATCGAATTTTACTGACCGTAAAAGTATGCTGCTGCTTAGCAGCACCATAGCTCTCCTTCACAATCCGCCCTGCAACAACCCGTGTACCACATGGAGGACCATTTGCACTCCTAGATGCAATGCTGAACCTGATGAATCAAAAGAGCACATGGTTTGACACAGCATTTCTGCAACAGGTAAAAGCTTTCATACATTATGGAAGATCGTTCCTATTTTTCAAATTCATTTTTAGAAAAATAAATGACAAATGGGACTAATGGATACCACTTGCCAAAAATTCTGACACAGGGCTGAAGAGATGCGGTACTTATAAAAAAAAAAATGATAATCAGGAATCAATTATCAACAATAAATCCAGAATATCCATTATTTTATTCTATAAAGAGGTAAACTCTTGAAAACATCCTTTAGGAACAAAGGAGTTCTGCCTGGGCCTCTTAGAAACTCCCTTACAAAGCAGAGGGGCTCCACTTCTACTTTCACCAAAAGGCAGAGGCTTTCTTTCCTTGGTAAAAAGCAAAATCTAGCCTTCAGGCGTGGATAGTTTGAAAGTTAATTGGAATCTTGTGAGATACAAACTTACATTTCATACACATTTTGTTCAAACATAACTACATCTCCTGTGCATGCATCGCCTGCAAAATTCAATCTTTCAAAATTAGAAACAGGAAGGATATAGTGTAGGAATATAAAAGATCTAAACCTTAATAAACCGCATAAAGGCATGTTTGGTAGGAGGATTGGATAAAATTGGACAGTATTAAAGAAGAAAAAGAAGCTATTCTTGTTCATTACAGTTTGCAGTATAGTCCAACAATGCATGGCAAACATGCACCAAGGGACCTGCAATCAGCACTCAGCTCTAAATGCTGATTTCAGATGGCAGAACTACAACAGCAAGGCAAACAATTGAGAGGGCATGCCCAGGCATTGTAACTTAGACTAGATGATTTTATCCACTTCATTCATCTTAATTCAGCAATGCAGAACTTATTCAAATAAGTATTAAGAGTTAACTGGTTTCAAGATCTTATTATTTAAGTCTCATAAACTGCAAAAAATCAAATAATATAAGCAGTATCCCCACACACAATATGCTAACAATTTCTACCTTTGCAATTAAGCACAAAACTAGAAGCTGGATACTTTTTCTCCCCACCACCATTGACAACACTGAAAAATACACCAGCATTTATTAATACAAGGAGTCAATTAAATTCAAAATCAATAAACTAGGCACATATAAAAGAGAGGAAGAAATTACTCAAGATGCTCCTTAATCCTTTGTATTAGGATATCTTTATTGCCTGTCAATCTCAACCCATGCTTCCTCAGATAGACTTTGCATTGATCCACTTTTAATTTCTCAATCATGCCACCTTGCCCCATTGCAAAACACGCTCATTTAAGACAACAATTTCAAACTCACACAACAGAAGCATATCTTCATACAACTTTACTGCACTATTCGTACTTGCATATGCACATGAAATAAAGTTCAAATCTTAAAAAGAATAAAATAAAACAGAATTTTTTTGAAACCTTCGATGAATTTTTGAACAGTTTCATAACTTTTCTGATCCTTCTCATCGAACTCAGGCAGGATCACCTCAATAAAATCTAGATCTTCCTCACTATTCTCATTCATTTCCTTTGCAGAACTATCAGAAACAAGACAAGCATACAAAATTTAGCATCAAGAAACAATCACTGCACTAAATAAAACCAAAATTGGCATCTTTATATGAATTTATTCAATAGTAGTAACAAATACAGGTACCGGCATTTGGATTTATCCATGATCCTGAGGTTCGAGAAACTCGATCGAGTCTCCTCAAGGATATCGAAATTTGGGTCAGATTGTGAATCGTCGGACTCGTATGAGTCTGTATCCAATTCGCCGTAATGTTCTTGCCCAGAAATTTCCATTTGTTCTGAGTTCATGTTTTTCAAGAGCAAAGAATCTTTCTGGCAATCTTTTAGGTTCTTTTAGAATGAAAACCCCTATTACAAAGGGGAAATATGACCGTTGCAAAATGAAGGGGAAAAACTTTTTGAAATGGATGGTATGAATTTGAACTAGTTACCATAAAAGGGAGTAAATTACATAAATCTTATAAAAGTAATAGAGACATTCTCTTATTTTAAAAATTAGTATAATGCATATTTGCAGTGATATTCGATCGTAGGTTCTATTATGACAATAGATTGATACGGTGAACAGATTTTGGAGATGAACGATGGAAAAAGATGATTGATTGGAGGAGATGGATTGAAGAACAATTGGTTGATGGAGAGGATCGAATTAAAGTGATAGATTGACGAGATTAGTAAATTTTGGAGCAAATTTTAGAAAAAATTATTTTGTAAAAGGAGAAATTAAAGAAGTAGTGACGTACGTACGTTTAATTTAAGCTCTGAGCATCATTTAAGTTCAAATCTCATTATCGCTCATTTAAAAAATTGTATTGGACATGTACACGTCGAATGTGTACCGTCTCTCACATTTTAAGCCTTTGGACTAAGTAATTCAACTTTATTTACTTATTCAATAGTCGTAATCACAAACAAAACTCAAGACAATAATTTGCGTTAATATTTGATTCTCTCATCTGTAAAGGCCAGCTAACAACAGTGATGTTTGGCTACTAATCATATAATGCAGGAATAGATACTGTGATTTCAAAGAATATCCCCATAAATGTCATTATCAAGTTGTAGTAAACAAATTAATTAAGATTAAATTATGGCATAAAAACAACCCATTAAGCACGTAATTAAGTTAATTCTTTCATAAGCAAAGTACTAGAAATTAAGCAGCTTTCCCTTCAGCAAAACTACTCCAAATTAAGTGAAGAAAAAGGCTTCTTACAACTCATGTAAGTTTCTCTTTAAGAATCAAAGAATTTCCAACATTTTAAACATGTGTATATATGTATATGACTATATTCTATGCTTGTAGGTATATTTACATAGTTTTTCAAGATTTTTTTAGAATTTAAAGACAATAAATTTCATGAACAGATAAAATAAAATAGGTTTATGCGTTTGTTTGTTTTTTTTTTTTTTTTTTTTTTTTTTTTTTTTTTTTTTTTTTTTTTTTGTGTCAAATCATTGTACTTACCTAAGACGAAGTACAAATTTAAAGGGGGTCATGATGTGACTTCCCTTGTGCGTTTAATTAGATAAGACTAGAAGGTTTGATGAAGAAAATTTTAATTTTAATTTTTTTTTAATATTATTTAGGAACATCTAATGCACAATTATCCATGCATAATAAATGGATTGTTCTACACGGAGAGAAGAATATATCGAATAGAGTTGTGGATTGAAAAAATTGTCGTCTATAAGTACAATAGAGAGTTGCAGATAAATTATAAAAAAAATTAAATAAAAAATAATTAACACACATTTCGATAAAAATAAATTATAAAAAATTAAATAAAAGAAGGTTACTGTACATTTGGATTGACATTAATTATCCTCCACTTTTTTTCTTTTTTTTTTTTTTTTTTTAATATCATGCAAGTAATTTTGAGTAATGTACTCTAAGAAAACAGGACATAATTATTAGTCATTGTGTTTTACAGCATATCCAAGAAAAACCCACATCCAAAAAAGTACATCAAACCCAAGATTTTACACTATTTTGATTAAAATTCTTGCTCAAATATATGTTCCTAGCAATTTTTCCCCATTTGAGCCAGTATAATTCTTAATAAAGTTTGAATCTTTTATTGTGAATTCGACACAGTTTCCTCAATGGTGGTGGCATTCTCTGTTGCCTCTCCACTCTGCACTTGGCTAGTAGCAGCATGCATGTCTGTGGCAAGTGAAAAAAACCATATTTCCAAGTCATCCCACAACAATTTACAGTGCTCAAAGAGGCTGAGTAGATCTGCCAGAAGAAGAAAATTGGTGGCTCAGAGCAGCAATTATGGTGGGGGCTTGGTGTCTACTTTATATGGTTCTGAAATTCACAATCTGATGAATTTTTGCCCATCTTTTGAACCCTGCCAAGAGTACTATAATTCAGTGGGGTTATCTTCTTCTTTGGCTTTGTTTGGTGAAAATGCATTTTCACTTTTTGGGTCCAAGGCTGTGCCAATGAATCGTAAGCAAAGGAGGTTGAGTAAGGCAGATGCTCATTCTGGTAATAATACATTTTGCTAATTTTTTATTTATTTAAGTGATTTGATATGGAAAATTGCACTATTGGCCCCCCAACTCATGTCATCGTCGATCCCAATGGACTAATTCCGTCTATATTGCCATTAAAAGTCAATTTTTTAGTGAAAAGATGGATACAGTATAGTAAGTTGTGAAGTTGCTACAAAGGTCATAGTGTAACTATCCATGTTACACCTTAATCTTAATCTCTTGATGTCCTTTAGTTAGATGAATTTCTAGAGTTTTGAATTTTTTATGGATTAATGGTGTTGAATATCATGCATTCTTTCGTGTTAAATGAACGTGAGAACTTTTGGCATTTAGCAAATAGGAATTAGAAAGAAAGCAAAATTTTGGCTATGATATTGTATTGATAATTGGAGAAATAATTCTTTTCCGAAAGCTTAGGCCTATGGACAAGTTGGATTTTGAGAAATTGCTGAGGAAGAAAAATTCTGCTCAAATGATGCTGAGGTGCTGCCTTTGTAAGTGTAGATGAGAAACACAACCAACAACCTTTCCACGCATTTTCCAAGCACGACATTTTCCAAGCACGACTACCAACTATTTTCCCAACGAAGAGTCATACACAAAAATAACAGAACGAAGAATCATACGCAAAAAATTAAAAGAATATTGTATAGCAGAGGGTGCAACAGACCCAATACACTAGAGTATCACCGAAGAAAACGCAATGTCCTGCAATGACCTCCTTTTGTCATCAGGGCAACAAGCCCAATCAGCATCAAATAAGCCAAACAATCCCAGCCTTACGGTATGCTTAAGGTTTAAGCCATACTCTACTGTACCTAAGAACTCTCTTACTGCTCGCCAGTGTGTGGCTATTGGATCCTATAGAAATTGGCTAGCTTGTTCACTGGGAAGGCAATGTCAGAACTAGTATAGGTTAAGTATTGCGAAGCGCCATTTAAAATTCTATAAGTTGTTGGATACTTCATGGGTTCTCCATCTAAGGCTAAGAGAGGTTTCCCTTAGAAGAGCTTCAATCTACTTTTTCTGAGTCAAATACATACGAGTCTCATTTATGTAAAGTTCGTTTCCAAGGATATGGTGCAATAGACCCATGTCTTTCACGGCAAACAATTGATTCAGTATTATTCCAAGTAAGGCAGTAACTATCATATAATATACTGAAATAAGCACCATAAACACTTGTGTCCTAGGCCCAAAAAAGTGAGTGACTAGTGAGGACCACACCTTGAGTAAACGAAGCCCCAACTAGAAGAGTTGTTTTCAACCTGGCATACCTGGCTCTTAGTGCGTGTTTCAGGCCATGTACTGCCTTCTCAATCTTGCAGACATGACTTGGTCCGTCTTTATTGATGAACCTTTAAGTTGGCATATAAACCTCTTTTGCTGAAACTGGAAAGCCATTTGGAAATTAGGAATTGATAATTCAGACATGACTGGGAATTAAGTTAAGAAATTTGAGTACTAATCAATCAAGTTTCTCTGTTAATTTCTAAATTAAAATTTTTTAATCATATGGAGACCACAAAACTATATTTGAAGGCCCCGTTTGGTCCATTTTGGTAATTTTATTTCTTGCAATTTGGTTCTGCTTAATGGAAGGACAAGCAAATTCCATTATTTTGTTTGGAAGGCCAAAGTCTTGGAGTGGGAACAGAGTTTTCACTATCATGAAATTGACAGAATTGCATTCAGCTTTACGCTATCTTGTTATGATTTTGCCGAAATGTTTTACACGTAATTGATGGCATGGAAATGTCATCACCTATCCATGATGGATGAGGCGTAATTGATGCAAGGAGGTAAGATGTACAGTGGAGAGTGTTTTTTTCTTTTATTTTTCACTCACAGATTTTGGGAAATGAGACAATGATGTGGGTAAGATATGTTGGAAGAATTTCAACTACGAAAAATTTGTTGTCAATAAAGTAGAGCTTTTTGATAATGAAAAATGAGTTGAATTTTGATCATAGTGTATCTCTTTTAACAATTATTCCACCATTGGATTTCGCTGTCCATTTCCTATGTGTTCGTGGAAGCTATTGCCTGTCCAGTTAGTTGAGGCGGGTGCATCTTTTTTGTCTAGGCAAAACCGTGGCTGTTTCTGTACAATCTGTGAAGGAAGGCCCAACAACGAAAATACATTTTACAAAGAAAAGGAGGGTAGTTGTTACTGGATTAGGTGTTGTATCCCCGCTTGGTCATGATGCAGATGAATACTACACTAATCTTCTTGAAGGTACTAGCGGGGTTAGTCAGATTGAGGCATTTGACTGTACTGAGTTTCCCACAGTAAATCTTCGTTCCTCTTATTTTAATTACTGTTTCTTTTCCCAAGGGGAAGTTATATAGTTTCTGGATCTTGATGTATGGCTCGATCACAACAGAGAATTGCAGGAGAAATCAAGAGTTTCTCGACTAAAGGTTGGGTTGCGCAAAAACTTTCTAAGAGGGCAGATAAATTCATGCTTTATTTGCTCACTGCTGGCAAGAAAGCTTTAGCAGATGGTGGAATAACGGATGACGTCATGGAAGAGTTAGATAAGGCAAAATGCGGGGTTATAATTGGCTCTGCTCTAGGTGGAATGAAGGTATCTTATCAACTCATAAGATGCAGGTTGTTGTTAGTTTAAGCATCATTGGAATGTGTTTGGCTAAGCTTAAAAAAAGTAGAAGTTACTTTTAACTGACTTTTTATTTTCGAACACATTTGAATATGTTATTTTATCTTAGTTTTAAGTAAAAAAATTACTTGTTTTGGAAGTAACTTTTACTTTATTGTCAAAATGACTGGTTTCCAACTTTGACCAATAAAATTCCTAAATTCTCAAGTGTTATTTGATCAATGCATTTGCTTTTTGTAAACTTTGATCAGGTTTTCAATGATGCTATAGAAGCTTTAAGGGAGTCTTACAGGAAGATGAGTCCCTTTTGTGTACCTTTTGCAACGACGAACATGGGTTCTGCAATTCTTGCTATGGAATTGGTAAATTAAATTCTACCGTCAGAGGAGATCAAAATATATCATTGCCAATTGTGAAATTGTTCGTGCAGCCATGTAACTGTGTTCTGATGTCTAAACTGCAGGGATGGATGGGTCCAAATTACTCAATTTCTACAGCTTGTGCTACTAGCAACTTTTGTATACTAAATGCCACGAATCATATTATAAGAGGCGAAACGGTAAATTATCCCTTCTCAAAATGTCTTAAATTTGTTTTTCTTTCATTATTTTTGTAAGATCCCATTTTTCAAGGTGTCTCATTTCTTTTCTCATTGCCTGTGGCAGGATATGATGCTCTGTGGCGGGTCTGATGCAGCAATTATTCCCATAGGTTCGTTATAATTCAATCTATCTGGATGTGACTCGTGTTATCTATATTCACAGTGCATTTAGTTATGTAGTTATCACCCTCAAGTCACAAGTAAATTGCAGGATTGGGAGGATTTGTTGCATGCAGAGCCCTTTCACAGAGGAATGAGGATCCCACCAAAGCTTCTCGTCCTTGGGATATGGTATTGCATCAAATTTAGTCTTATTCACCATCTTGGATTTCTGATCCTAGTATGTATATGCTCTTGGTATATTTTTGTGCATTATATTGGTGAACAAAGATGTCAAATTCACCATGTATACAAGGCATGATTTTTTTTTTTTCCGATAAGAAAGAAATGTACTCCTACCATGTTCGGGGGAACATATAGTCTACCTTTATGTAATTCGTAAAAATCGAAGGAAGGTCTGGAGCAGAATCCATATGATGTCATGGTATTTTCACTCACTGTTAATTTTCTTTAGACACGCTTACAATTGACATTTCTTTCAATTTTGTGATGGAACAGAACCGTGATGGATTTGTTATGGGAGAAGGAGCTGGTGTACTACTATTAGAAGAACTAGAGCATGCTAAGGTATGCCTCTGTGATATCTAATATATGCATGGATGTCAATTCCATAAATTTCTTGTGATAATCTCAATTCCTTAAGCTAGAGGCATTTTTGTATACGTGTGATAATTAATATTTTAATTTGTTAGCGGAGAGGTGCAACTATCTATGCAGAGGTTTTAGGTGGAAGCTTTACATGCGATGCATATCATATGACCGAGCCACATCCAGATGGTAAGCATCCCATCCTAGAAGTTTTAGCATTTCATCGGTGGATGCTTTTACAGCTCTACGCTTGGTATTAACTACCTCATTTAGCTATGAAATCAATGAAATGGAAAGCCAACTTATGGTTTTGTTATCATTCTTGAATGTAAAGATAAATTAACTGGATAAGTCTTGTGTCACTGGTATATGCTTGAGCAGGTTTTGCTTCTATTTATCTCATTTCAATATGATTTGAACAATGCTTAGTTTATTGTCTCTTAGTATCTTCATTGTTTTCGTTGATTCTATATGTTGATGCCAAGATCTGGTCAGTAAGGACACTAGGATCAAAGCTCACCAAGTATCGAATTGTGTGTCTACTTTAGCTAGTTAATAAGAGTTCTATTCAATCACAATCGGAGGAGATTCCTCATTGTTATGTGAGAGGGACTTTGTTTGCTGTGGGATTCTCGCTAATTTGCCTAAAGCGTGCGAATGCCCCTGCAGTCAGGTCTGAGGGTCATGACTTGGTCATCTATCAAGTTGTTCCTTCAAACATGGCTGGTTGCCCAGGGTCTGTAGTTCAACCCCCCACACTAGCTAAGGTTATGTACCCGGTCTGGCTGGCTTGGTCGAGTCCCCATCCGGGGTCTCCATGTCAGCCAGGTTGTTGACGTGGAATCTCAGTTACATTTTGTCTTTATAATATATGCATATTATTTTTACATTTTGGCAGAGCATTCGATATAATGTCCCAAATTCTTAAAAGAGCCCATGCATGATTGGCCAAGGATTGTTACTTACAGCTATTAATTTCTTACAAAACTCAGGGACAGGAATTGTTCTATGCATAGAGAAAGCCTTGGCCCAGTCAGGGGTAGCTAGAGAAGCTGTCAATTACATAAATGCTCATGCTACATCAACACCATCGGATGACTTGAAAGAATACGAGGCTATTATTCACTGCTTTGGACAAAATACTGAGGTGACTGTCCAAAACCCTAATTCGATTAAAAATTAACTTGTCATTTCTGGTGCGAATCTTGTTTCTTTCAGCTGCGAATGAACTCTACAAAATCCATGATTGGTCACCTACTTGGGGCTGCTGGAGCTGTGGAAGCTATCGCGACCGTTAAGGTAATTTGCCATTGAAGAAATTTCCTTGCTCTCCCACTTGTGGAAATTTGTTCCTAAAAATATGCATGTCTACCTGTTTCCTGGTAAGATAAACACCTATAGGAAATGTTTGGCAGGCTAGACTGGAACACCGAGTAACCGAAGTTGAAATCTTGTCCTTTTCATGTCTGGTACTATCCAATACTGCCTATAATGCTATAAAGCACAAGCATCACTTGAAATCTTGTATGGCTTTGGATTTGAAAGTATCAACTGTTGAGTTTGCTTTCCACCAAGACACCAACATAGGTTGATAGTGTAATTCTCACTTAAAAAGGGGTTCGTTTCTAGTTCGATCACTTCTCCAATGTTATTCTGTACAACTACACTGCATGCAACACGTTTATGTTCTTTCACACCCTCAGTACAGTTGTTTCGAGTTTGTTGTTGCTGCAACCGACCTCTGATTTTTAACATAGGCCATACAAACAGGATGGATCCATCCAAATATCAATCTTGAACAACCTGATGTAGGCCTGGTATGCTATTACACTAATCACTTTCTTTGATTTGATTACTCTATCTTTGTCTTTTTATAGTTTGATCTCTCTATCCATTAACCTATTATTGAACCTTTTCTTTTCCCGGCTGCAACGCAGGATGCAAGTATACTTGTAGGTTCCAAGAAGGAAAGGCTAGACATAATGGTTGCACTCTCTAATTCATTTGGCTTTGGAGGACACAACTCATCCATTCTATTTGCACCCTATAAACATGGAACTTGATATATATATGGTGAAGCACAAGATGATATCAATAGCAAGGCTCAAGGTTTACTCATTTAGTCATTGGGTCCTTTTAAGGGATTTGTACGTGCTGATTCAAAGAGATTGATCTTGTAACTTTTAATTGACTTCTAAGAAGGGGAAAGTGGAATCTCTCACAAATTTGTGATAAAGTATGTAAGAAATTCGTTTGTTGCAGGAAATCTTAAAATTTATGTGAACTGTGTAAAGTATTCTTCTGGTAAAAAGCTACTTCTTTATTTGATAGTCAAAATCGATCGTAACTAGGTCAAAATCAACTCCAACTTGGTAATCTATCTCCAATATTGAATAGTCAAAACCGATTCTTGTTTTTCCTTACATCTTCTACACAGTAGGGGCGGTCTAGCTCAGAGTGGAGAGGTGGTGCACAAAGGTGGGTCCGTGGATAGGGCAGGAGCAAGAGGGCTGCACACAGCAGTGGGGAAAGGCCGGGGTGATGACATAGACAATGGGTTGCCGAGAGCAAGATGCGCTAGGACAGGGATGTAGTGGTGGGAGGTTGATGACCAAGCGGTAGAGGAAAAAAGGAAGTTGAAAAAAGAATGAATAAAAGGATATTTCATGTAGGCCTTTCAAGTAAATTCCTTGACAAATTAGAGAACTTCACACTATGCTACACAAGGTCTAAAATAAATCAAATCACAAAAAAATAAAAAAAAATCAAATAAAACTAATAGTATGTTTGGTAAAGATTTTTGTAAATTATAAGTTGTATATCCTATGAAATATATAAATAGAATGTGGATAAAAATTACGATCCTACGAAATGTGTGGAAAATAATGTTTGACCAGCTTATAATTGCTTATAAACACACACAAACATACTCTAAAATTGTACGAAGTAGGGGGTGGGGGGTGGGGGGTGGGGGGTGGGGAGGGGTGCCTCTAAAATCTCAACTTTAATACCTTGGCATATGATGAGAAGAGAATTATAATTATACAACCTCAAAATAATGACTAGCTTATGAACTCAAAAACAATGCACATCCTTTCTATCGCAAGATTTGTGAGCTGATTTTGAAAATAAATCACCTTTTCCAATCACAATTTAATTCAATACCCGTAACACTCATCTTAATGTGGTCTAAAGCGCAATATTAGAAAATACGAATGCAGAATAATAACCAATGTATGTACTAATGAAATCTGTTTCGGCCCACAACATAAAACAGGTTTCGCACAGATGTTCTATCGATTTGTCTCTAAATAATATATATTTCTATTCTCAACATGGTTTGATTTCTCCCAGCCTTAGAAAGTTAGTTTTTGTAACAAAAAATTGCTGGTCACCTCGAAAGATGAAATGCATATGTGAACCAGGCAACCAACACAAGTCTCTGGTGCTAATCAATCGGCAGGAGAGTATTAAAGATACTGAAACAGTGACTATCAACTGCATATCAGTGGCAGCATTACCATAACTTCTTTCTGACCCAGAAGAGGAGGAAAACAACTCCTAGAACAACAGCAACAGGGGCCCATTTCCTAATCAGAGCCTGCGGCCATCGATCAAAGAATGATTAGTAAAGTAGGGTTCGTGTCGTGTGCAGGTAACTGAACTCGTGCTATTTTCAGACGGTGATGACAAAATGAAACAAAGACAGATTGTAAAAGTTCACGTCCGAAAATTAAACTACATAGTGTTTATTTTCAGCTGATGAGATCTAACTCCAGTAGCAAGACCGAAGACTAAAGGTCCCGAATTCATGACCTTCCAAATGGTGCACATTAGTCTAATCATATATTTAGTTCTTTGTCCCATCTAGCGAGTTTTATTAAATTAGTTGATTTGTTGTAAGTTGCTTTTATGATATATTCCATTCTAATAGTTGTTTGCTATTTGCTTCACTTCGTGAAAAAAATAAAATAAAATTAAAAAAAGTTGGTTTTACCAATTCCATTCTAATAGTTGTTTACTATTTGCTTCACTTCGTGAAAAAAATAAAATAAAATAAAAAGAGTTGGTTTTACCAAACAACACTTGTGAATGCAGACAATTATAATCGTGGAACTCAAATTTCGCTGTTATATAAAAGAACAGGAACTGAGTGCATGTTTGGCAGTGCTGAAATTATTTTTAAGTGCTTATAAGTTGTGGGTATTATAAATTGTGTGGGTAGTAAGTTGTGAGTCTTACGAAATATGTAGGTTAAAAGTATGTTTAACCAGCTTAAGTTACCTTAAATTGTAATTTAATCCTTAAACTGAAAAGCTTGAGGTTTGAAATAGGTTCATTAAAGAAACATAAAAAACCATGTACTGAAGTACATCCAATCCAACTAACCTGGCGGTTCAAATCTTTTGCCTTATCTGCATATATACGGGATTCAGATGTCAAGCGACTTGACATCTGACTGACCTCTGCAAAAGTTTAAAAATTAAAGAATATGAATATCAAACATGCAGGAAAATAAGAGAATAACATAATCATGATGCACAAAAAGTTCAGTCCCCAAAGCAAGCGTGCACAAAGATGATATTTTATAAAGTTGAGGCAATATAAAGAAACAATAAGCATGCCATTGATATTAAGAGTATCATGATATCATCTCCCAGGAGGTTAGCTTGAAATGTAAAAAGTTGCAATCCAGGAGGTTAGCTTGAAATGTAAAAAGTTGCAAAAATACTTTATGCCATGAAATAACAAAAGAAAAACGTTTCATAGACTTTGAGAATCATAAAACATTGAAGATGGAATCACTTACGGTCCAACTTTTCACCAACACCTAGAACTTCCTGTACATTGCGAGTCATTATCTGGTGGACTTCATAAAGCTCATCGTTCAATTTTGCAACATTCCGCTGGGTTCTTGTATCCTGGTACAATTTCTTTGTTTTCTGTATGAAGGTATCTTCCAAAATCAAGTGAAAAGAGAAAATATATCAAACATAGATGGGCAGAAAAGTTACCACTAACAAAGTGGCAACTAGATCTTACAACAGTTTCACAGAAAACAAAAGTAACCATTTTGAAAAATAACTGAAAGCAACGATACAATATACATTTTAAGGCTGATAACAGAGAGTAAAGATATAGCTTACCAAATTTAATAAAAGCATAAGGTCTTGCAGCAGTTTCAGTCTGATTTCCATAGACATGCTCAAATTCATTCTTAAGGTCTTCCAGATATTGAAAGGCGAGTTTCTTAGGATAAGCACGATCACACATTGTCAAATAACAAACACGCCCTTCAATGATATGACTAGGCATCCAAGTTTAGGAAATTATAAATTTCAATGAAGGGAAAGGAGAAAACAAATCAGCGGGAACCATAGTTCTGAGTATTAAAAACTGAACACTTCCACTGAAAATTAGATAAAGATCTTCCAAGGATCTCGAAAGGCATGTTATTGATCTACAACAAAATCGTATTTCATACTAGGTAATAGAACAAAAATGGCAAGTCAGAATGAGTATTTTCGTGCAAAGGTTAAAGATGTACGGTAAGGTTGGTAATGTAAAATCACCAAAGGTCCATATCTCTTTAATATTTTTATTATCAGACTATGTCCAATTGATGTGTAGAAATACAGCAGGGATGAATGTGCAGTAATGTACAGAATCATAGAGCACGGGCAAGGCTCAACGTAGACAGATAAAGAAGCGAACTGGAAATGACCACTGGGCAAATAAAGATTTTAAAATGCAGTAATATACAATTATGTTTTCAGGACATTATTGGGTCTATTTTTTTCTAAAAAAAAGGTTATAATAAAACAGATATCTAAATACGTTGTCCAGTCATTACAGTTGAAGCTGTCTAGTTAGTAAACTGCATACACATAGACAAGAGGAAGAGGTAAATAAAAAATCTTTACTAAAATGCGTGACAGGATACTGGAAGATATATGGGCCTGTTTCAATCGACATTCTTGAAGGCTCATTCTGGCCCCTTGAGAGGTTTTTGAACAAAGCCTTGACTTGCTGTTTGTAGAAGTCAGAATCTGGCACATCGCGACCATCATCCAGTCCCTCTGCCAGTGGAAGCCCATCAGTGACACGAGCAATCATGGTCAGTTTCACCATCTTTACTTCACGAGCTCACAGCTGCAAGAAATTTACTAATATACATTAGCCACATATAGAAAAGATTAAAGTGAGCAGGCAGACACATGCGCGCACATATGGTCTATAGAGAGAGAGAGAGCAATAACAACAAGAACAAATCTCAGCCTTATTCCCAATAATTTTGAAATCGACTACATGATACTTTTTTGCTAGTCCGTTCAATCAATTGTTACCGCAATCAAATCCTTCACAACCATGATACTCTATGTATAGATTAAAATATTTCTACATACTTTGAGAAAGAGATCATCATGTCGATACACAGAGACTTGCTACAGAAATATTAAGCATAGATGATGAGAATATTAAGAGGAAACATGAGACATGAAAGACAGATATAATATGGAGGTTTATGTAGTGACAATACATCTCACAACAAGTATGAATATAATATGGAGGTTTATGTCGTGATTATAAATCTCACAACAAGTATGAATACAAATAAAATTTGTGTAAATTACATTTATAATGACATTCAGATTATCAAAATTGAAGTTGGAACTTGTAAATTACATTTATAATGACATCAGATCAAAATTGAAGTTGGAAACTAAAGGCGACCTCATCTTAATGGGAAAAAATAACTCTAAAACAAACACAATTGAAAAATGCCAAAAAGAGTACATCAAATTAAAGATTCATATCAGAAGAGGCAGGAGACATCATGCAGCATGACCTATGCCATGATAAAATGGTTGGTTATTAAATTTGGCACCTCGTAAAGAAAAAATCAATTGCTTCCATAGCATAGACAGATAGCATGGTAGAAATGGCTAGCGGAAACTTCTGCCCACGTCTGCCTCACCTATGCCAGTGACAGGCACATTAGAACAAATAGACCAGCACCTCAGAACCAAGGTTTGGGGTGTGGGTGGGGGGTGTACACCTAATCAAATCACAAAGGCAGTGACTTGGGTGATATGTACTTTCACCAAGCACGGTGGATCCAGCACTTAAACACATTCGAATTGGCCAGATCAGGGGCTGGATTTTGGTCCTGGATATTTCACCGATTATACTTGAAGGCAAGGTGAAAACCATAAACAACCACATCAAATATTCACGAGAGATATTGTCGAGAAAATTGCTGTTGCTTAAGGAAGATTACCATCAAGAAACAACAATTTTGTTAAAATAAATAAATTCTAAAGACCTAGAAGATGAGAATGGCGATTAAGGATGGACGAAATCTTAGATCGATGTTGTGTGTTGAAATTAAATCATTCACAAAACAATCAAATCGAGTGCAAACTACCTTCCAAGTTTGGTGATGAAGAAATTGACTTATCCTCGTTGAAATCACTGCAACACAAGATAAATAATTTGGTGCCAAGGAGGTGATGAACACGTTACCCTTTTTCCCTCCTTCAAACTAAATTGTTCCCCATTTTTAGTGTAATTGCCAATGAAAAAGAAAAAAACCCTTAATCCGTTTGACCCCTCCTCCGTTATAGTTTCTAATTTGGTTTTTACAACACCAAAAACATTGGCTTTTAATTGGGCTTTGCATGGCATATAAGCAACACCACAGAATGGGCTTATATCAAATTTTAATGGGTAAATTCAATTTTGGACAATATTTTGTCAATTATAAGCTCTAAAGTCACATAGTCAAAACTTAATTCAATTAAAGTCATATTTTAAAATTAAAAGACCAACATACTCTTAATTGTAAAAAAAGCTAATTGTAATACTGTTTTATTGTGTTATTGTTTTATTGTGATATTGTTTTATCTATGATATTGCTTTATCCATGATATTGTTTTATATAGATAATGTGCTATGGTACATTTACACCATACTTTTATATTTGATATTGATTTATTATGACAATATTTCAACATATGATATTGTACTACTAATGGAGCTTTTTAATAACAGAATCATTACTTCAGCCATTAAAATATCTTGTATTTAATTTTATACATGATATTATTTTGTCTAGATAATGTGCTATAGTACTATTTTGTCTAATGGATCTTGCTTACAACTTTAGCATCTATAATCCCATGATATTTCTTGATCTTCGCCATTAACTATATCAGAAAAGAGTCTATCTGATTCTTGTATTTGTCATAAAACAAAGGCACAGTTAAGAGTAGCACGGTAGCTGTACATAAAATAATTGAACGACGATGTTAGAATTTGAGACACAATATCCAAACCATTGCAGATAAAATGACATCTAGAAATTAGAATGACATTACCTAAATATAGCAGTGTCAAGAAATCAAACCAACCACCCAATACTGATACGAAAGCCAATTTACTAACCACCTGCTCGGAATAAGCAAGAAAAATGATATAAACAAACTCCAAATGAGCAAACATCACGATCACCATATTATCATATGGTATACTTATACCATGTTTTTATCTTTGATATTATTTTATTATGCTAATATTTCAACATATAATATTGTTATTTTATTGAATTGTAATTTGCAAGGTTCTAAAATGCGTAATGCGTGACGACGCGGCGAGGTGAAGCATAAAGAATTATAGGCCTAAGCGCGCCTATGCGAAGCCTAGGCGTCAAAATCCGTTTTTGAATTTTAATTTTTTTTTAATGCTCAAATTTTAAATTTTAATAACATAACCTAGAATATACTGATTTAGATTACAAAATTACAGGCCTAGTTTTCAAAAAAACACATAAAAAATACATGAGTTTTCAAAATTAGATGCACGTTGTAACAATGAAGAAAAATTATATTTATATTAAGGTACATATCATGGTTGAACATATCACATTCAATGTGGTTCAAAATCAAAATTTGCAGCACTAATTTTAATATCATAGTCTACAATTAGACTACAAAATAAAAACCCAACATAATAGTTTTCAAAAGTTAGTAAATTTTAAATACCACAAACATAAACACAAATTACTCAATAATTTTCTACAATTTATTACATACCAACATAGCTTATATTTTGTCTAACTCTTTATCGGATTCTAAGTCAAGCTCTTCTTCTTCATCTAACTCATCTTCCGTGTCATCCGATGCAAAATCATTTTCGTCAGGTTCTCTTATTTTATCTTGAGCATTTCTAGTGTCTTTTATAGATTTAAAAAATGTTTATTTTGGCAAAATCTGAAAAAAAAAATATATAAAAAGAAGCTTGCTTGCTCTAATGCGTGTTATGTGTGATTATTCGCGTTTATTCTCACTTAATCATGTTTATTCTCGCATATTCTCGTCTATTCGCGCCTAGGCGGTCAACAAAAAGAGTTGACCGTATTTTAACGAGTATACCCCCAATGCGATGCGTTTTGTAAACGCATTGAGTTTAGGCGCGCCTAGGCGAGGCCTAGGCGGGCCTTTTAGAACACTGGTACTAATTTGTGTATGTGATACTGTTTTATTAAGATATTTTTATGTATGATACTAATATATTAAGATACATTTATTTGTGATACTGTTTTAACAAGAAAAATTAAAGATTTCCATTTTAAACTAAAGAGACAACTTCAAACAACTAAAACCTATCGTACACAGTAGTAAATCTACTGGTCTTGACCGGCTCGTCGAGACGATTCTGAAAACATATTATAATAAAAATTATGAGCACGTATGCGAATTTTATGTCCATTTTTGTTATGATACTGTTTTATGTGATACTGTTTTGTATAATATAATATCAAATAACTTTCATAATTAATTAACAACACAAAGAAATAATCTAATGGCCAACTTAATACAGTATCAAGCTGTTATTCTATAATACAGTATCAAACTTTTCTATAATACAATATCAAACTACAAATCATGGTCACAACTAATATAATGATACTATATTCTATGATATTGTTTTATTATGATATGTTTACTATAATACAGTATCACCTCTATAGAAATTCATCAAACAAATAATCCATATAGACACTCCAGCACTGAGACAACTCCAGTTCAACATTTGATCTACAGATTATTGCACTTAACAAGAAATCGACTAAGTTACAGCTTATTACTAGATTTTGCATCGACTTTCATTATACTATCTAACCTTACCATGGTTCTATTTCATTACAGCATCAGTTATAACTACTACTTTCTCCTATATTCTTCGTCCTGCCCGGAGTTATTGTTTCTTAGGATGAGGGTCTATTTTATCTATCTTTGCAAATCTTCTTCAGATTCTTGGTTGGCTGTTGGCTAGTGCTTTCCTACATGCAAATGAACACATCATCAGCATATTCTGAGCAAGTTTAATACATTGATAAATTTTAACTTCTACATTCATGATGGTTATCATCCAACAACGACTTTAAACTTATTTTCAAGCATAAAAAAGAATAGGCAAAAATTCACGAGGGAAAAAAAATGCAATTTTGACCATATAAATTATAATGAATCAAACTAATAATTAACAGACAGCCTTCAAGTCTTTGACGAAACACCGAATTTAGGTAAGTAAATGAAGAGATTTAGATAAAACATAGATAAAATAGCCACAACCACCAGAAAATCCACCATGCCAAGCCTGTAACACCAGAAAAGTGACACTGCGCCGTAGAAGAAGCACTCACCGAAGATGTAGGAGGTTGTCGCTGGAGGTAAAGGAGGTTTGTGGAGGTGGAAGAACGTGCCAATGGAAAATATGGTTAACAATGGTGATTTTGGAATTAATTTAAAATATTGGTTTAAAGTATAACTTAATCACAATTTTAAAAAAAGTTTTGACATAATTTGAAACAAGTCACATACATGTGACTTATTGGCAATTTCCCCAATTTCCCCAATTTTAATTAATTTTTATAGTGAAATAATTTTGGAAAAATTCGAGACCGATCACCTTAATTGTACTTATCGAACCAAGTTATACACTTCAAAAAGCCTTCATTTTAAGTCATATGGTCAAGAAAAATACATTTATGTCCCTGTAATAATAAAAGCTAACATTTCATATTTAACTTATCTCTTTCTTTATCTTTTTTCATATTTAAATCTATTGTTTCATATTTATTTTGCATTATATTAGAAATTTTTCTTTGATTCATGTAGAAATTGTATTTTTTTTTTTTTGCATTACATTAAAAGTTGTATTTAAATTTCTGTATATTGTATATAGTATACTGTTATCTTTATACGATAGTGTACAATAAACAGTATCTTAACACATTAACACAACAAAAATCATTAACAATTTTGTGTGATTTAAATTATATCAAATATATATATATATCAAATCAAATCAAAACAATATCACTCAATTCCTTCACATAAAAAAATATCTTCATGAATTACAAAACAGTAACATTCAGTTCAAATCTTAGGCCAATTGCTCCTTATGATTTTTCTTATTGTGATTATCCAACTTTTCACACTTTCCACATCGTATCATCCGCACTTGCTTACCATTTGATTTAATTCGCCTATTTTTAGGTCTTCTAGTTAGTCTCTTCGTAGGTGGAGGCAAACACCAATGGATATAAATATGTACACAAAATAATAATATTACTAATCGAATCATATAGTGATATTATAACAATACTTGAAAGAAAATTATGCTAGTATACCACTTATTCGCGGTGGGATCGTAAAAAAATAGAAAATTAGTGGGTAGGAGAATACCTTGCTCACGTTGAAGATGGAAAAATGAAGATTGATAGAAATCAGTGAGTGATTGGCGGTGAATGATGAGGAGAATCAGATTTGTGAAGAAGAGATTTGAAGAAATGAGCGATTGTTACCAAAATGGTGAAGAAAAACGTACAATCTTTTTTCTCATGAGTAGCTATGAAAGCCTCCATATAGTCGGTGATTAGAACAGCAACTTACTCTATAAAAAAGCTTATTGAACACAGTAATAACGATACTGATATTGTATACTATTATACATAAAACAATATCAAATAAGAAAAACACTTGTTACGAGTTATGGTTTATTGTTAAATAATCATATTTTACCTCTAAAAATATGCATAATACTATTTTTATTAAGATATTGTGCTACATATGATATTGTTCATTGTATATTGTTATACTGTTCTAAATAAAACAATGAAAGTAAGAATTTGCATATATCTACTAGCTAGAAAAAATTTATTTTCATGATACTGATATTGTATATTGTTATACATAAAACGATATCAAATCTGAAAAACATGAAACCAATAAATACAAACATGTACACAAATAATAATATCACTAACAGAATCATATAATAACATCGTAATATGTAGTACGTGAAAGAAAATTATATTAGAACAACAACATATTCCATAAAATCATATTTTTGCATCCAAGAATATGCATGATACTGTTTTATTAATATATTAATGTTCTTCTATGATACTGTATATGGTATACTGTTATATTTCTATAAAACAACGTGTGTAAAAATTTGCATATAATAATAAATAAAATTATATACTATATAATGTTATACATAAAAAATATCAAAAAAAATATGTGGCTCAATGGATACAAACTAGCATACAAATAATAATACTAATAACATAATCATATAATAAAAACAAATTCATTAGTGACAAAGAAAAAAGAAAAAAAAAAGAAAATTATTACATCCAAGCAGTTCTAGTCGAATTGTTAGAATATCAAATTTACGAAGACAACTTATTTCTGACTTTGGATTATGGAAAACTATGGATTTTCTTGAAGAAAATATGCATGACAGATTAGTGAGATTTGTACAATGAAAAGATATAAAAGAATGGATAATAATACAACATACTAAAGAGATAGATGTATATAAGTTAAAATTAGGTGGTTTTCTTAGTTTTGCCCACTATTTGTGAATAGTGGTGGTAAAAATGGGCTGGTCTAGTGCGCTAGTCCAGATAATCATGAATATAGGCTGAGCTGGCCCATTAAAAAGTTGATAAAGTAAAAAGTGGGCCAATTTAGCCCGATACAACTAACTCAACGGGCCAATCGAGTTGAAGCCAGACTAGTCCAATAATTTTTTTGGCCGACCACTTCATTTGCCCCACCCCGCTTGTGAATCTTCGCAACAAATGGGGGAGGTTTCTCCTCCATTCACGGCGAAACCAAGAAAGGTTTCCTGACCAAAGGAGGTGCGACCAGAGGAGTTCCCCCCTCATCTGGTTGCGTTCTTGTGGAGTGGGGTAGGAGAAGATAGAGTTGTTTTTTTTTTTAATTATAAATATTTGCTTTAAAAAATAAATTAAAAATTGAAATTGGGTTAGCCCACTAGTCCTGTGGCCCAAATCGGGCTAGGTTAACCCATCAAATACTATCTCATGTAAAATTGGGTCATGACTAGCCCGTCCCAATTTTTTGTGTAGCTCGTCAAATTTTGGGTTGGGCTAGCCCGTCTGGCCCCTTTGCCAGCTCTATCTGTGAACATATTCAATTTCATCCATAATCTCTCATTTCAATTTATAGGTTAATTTCATAAGATAAATATTTAGTTATTTAAATTTAATATGTAAGAGTCGAATTTATAAAAAAATAAACAATTGTAAATTTTAATAGGTATCAAGATTTAAATGAATGAAATGTAAATAATTAATTAACATCAAATTAACTTGTCTACTATGTAAATTAAGAATTTATGTAAATATTTATAAGATATGCTAATTCTTTGTTGTTATGCGGTTCATATAAATTTTAAAATGAATCAAGTTGATTTGATAATTTATGATTGAGTGTATTTATTTATGATAATAATTTTTTGGTCACTATTTAAATTCAAATCATCTTCAAAACCAAGAGTTATCTAACTTGATATTTTATATATGTAATTTCATTTTTGACAATTTCACCTTCAAATATAATTGACGTTGTAGCATTGTAATCTTTTAATTTTTTTCTCGTGATATGTTTATATTTTAATATAAGATTTAGAGAGTTTGTGAATATTTATACTAATAAATATAAAAGCGGTATGTCACGCTTCTGTTGTGACATAATTGATGATTTACAAATACAGCCAACATTTACACTCAAGACTGCACTAGGAGTGCAAGAGGGATGTTTGTGTGATTGAGACGCAAAAGGGGCCAAATGTTGCACACGAGAAACACAGTCAAAAGCTAAAACTAGCTAGCAATATTGGCAGTCGACCTACATATTTGACATAATTTTGAAGATTTTAAAAACATGGAGAACCTTGTGGCGAAAGTCAATTCTAAGAAATTTTATTTGAAGAACTTGTTGGAGCATTATAGAATAAAAAGAGATACAAGAGGATTATGTAACTATATGTTCCATTAAGAATTTGTATGAAGTTTGTAATAGATGTCTAGAGGTTGTAGAAACAATATTGCTAAAAATATCTATGTTAATATTTATAAAGAATAATCTAAAGAAAAAATATCAACCATAAAACATAATCAATCTCTAGCGTCTACTTAAAAGAGGTGAAACTATAAAAGGTCAAATATACCTCGTTTTTAACCAATCAAATTAGAAGTAAATTAAAAAGTAAATACAGAGATTAAGAGTTTGAGAGATATTGTAATATTCTTTGAGACTTTATATTTAAAGATATTACGCCCCCACTAAACTAAACTTTTAGATTTGCCCATGGCCATAGTGTAATGCACCTAGATAAACTGGTTTATGCAGGAAGAGTAGTGATATAGCACCCACGGTGGACACTAATTATGGTGCCCACTATCTAAGTGGTATTACCACATTGGGTACTTTTTAAAAAGTTTAAAAAGTTGTCAACAACTTTTTATATAACACAAAATGTGGTAATGCTACGTGGACAATGGATACCATATTTAGTGTCAACTATAGGTATTATATCACTACTCTATGCATGAAATCTGCGTAAAATAGATAGCAAAAGGCATGCTAATCAATGCTAAAAGTAGAAAACATTCATTTTATGTTATCCTTCAGTTTTTCCCTAGTGTTCACATAGGGACAAAGAAAAATTTGAAGCCCAATTTATATTACATCGAGAGAATCAATTATACAAGCGTAAGCATCACAAAGCCCAACACTTTAACCACGCATTCAACTCAAAACAAAAATGATGAACCAATTGTGTAGAGCGATTATTTAATTAACTCAAATCTATAACTAAAGGTTCGCACAATTTTCTTAAATTACAAATAAATCCAAACAACACAAGAAACAAAATCATAATATACCAATAATGTAAATAAAATTGACAAATAAAAAATTTATGTACATAAAATAGTCATATACATATTCAAGGAAAATCTTCACATAAAATTAAAGGAAAATTGCAGCAGAGGTCTCAATCTATGACATTTATTATCGATTTATACACAATATAGTTTTTTTGAGCATTTACGTTTTAACTTTGTACATTTGTAGCACCTTTCTCTTAAGAGTAAATACTAAAAAGGAAAGGAAAAAATCTCTACTCCCAAACTTCTTGTTGCCTCGACGACCTCTACATTTCACCTATTTGTTGGTTTCTCATAGTGGTTTCAAAATGAGTTGGACAGTCCAACTCTGGGAAGAGACACCCTAGGACAGAAAATAAGTTTGATCCGTCATAATAAACAAAGTATGGTATGCCTGATTGTCTAGCTCGATAGCCTATGAGAATCAACTTAGTCAACCTAATTACCGACCGTAGGAGAGGTTTTCACCCACACTCACGATAAAAAGACATATACGTCTATCTTTACTCCCCAAAAAAAAAAAAAAAAATTCCTCTTTCCCAATTTTCTCTCTCTTCTTCTCCAAATATTTTTTTGTTCCTCACAATTGTTTTCCAAATATTTCTTTGCTCCTCTTCACCAATTTATATCAATCTCTATTTAGTTTTTTACGGTCAAATTCTATCGATAAGCGTATACTAGTTTATTAATGGCCAATTGGACACCAACCCTGCTTTTTTCAAAAAAAATTGAAAAATACATTCTCTTTCAATTTTTGAATTTTTATCTATACCTAATTTATATTTTTGGGAAAATGCCATCTTACTTCTATTATAGCTAATTTTCAAAATATAACATATTGTGTTGCTTCGATATTAAAAATTGAAATTTCAGTTTCACATTTTTACACGAGTTACATGTTGTGTTGCATATGTTACTTTTCATTAAAAATTAGGGTCTTACATAGGTAACGTGTTGTGTGACCATATTTTACTTTAAAAAATCAACGTTTTATACAAGGGTAACATCTTTTTTATCATATGTTACGTTGTCTTTAAAAATCAAAGTTTTACAAAAATAACATATTGTATTACTATATGTTACTTTTATTAAAAAAAAAAAATAACATTTTACAGAGATAACATGTTGTGTTACACTGTGCTACTCTGATATAAAAAATCCACATTTTATACGGGTAACATATTGTGTTACCCTATGTTAGCTATGCTACTCGTACTTTTTGTTCAACCAACATCATTTACAAAACTCCACCACCTACTGCCAACCACCACTAACATTACCTATTGTTGCTTATCCATCGTCGTCCTTGCATAGTGGATCACCATTCCCAAGTCATTCTATCTTAAACATTGCCTTCTTCCATTACAATCAAAATTGAAAGCAACCCCCCAAACCAAACCATAAACACCAAAAACTCTTGAAGCCATCATCACCATCTGAAATCACTAACTAAAGCCAAAAATCGCCATCTGAACACCACTTGCTGCCATTATATTACCAATACATAAAACACGGTAACATATTACACTAGCAACATAGACACTCTCTGCCATTATGTTACCCAATACAGTAACCACCACAATCAATTATAATCCGTTTTGGGTCACTACCAATTGCTGGCGACGGCTGTAATAGTGCTAGGGCATGAAAAAGAGAATCAAGATATGGTGGTGGATGGCAATGAGATTGCGATTTCATATCTGAAAATAGATTTTTTTGATTTGTCGTGACGATAGTGAGGGTGCTTGGGTTTGAAAGAGAAAATAGAGAAGTGGTGGTGGGTAGCAGTGAGATTGCGATTTCACATCTGAAAATGGATTATCCGATTACCAGTGGCGACGATGGTGGTGCTAGTGTTTGAAAGAGATAAGAGAAAGCCGGTGGTGGGTGGCGATGAGATAGTGATTTCAGATGGTGGTGAGTTACAACCCAAAAGATGATATTTTAAAAAAAGAAAAATTTAATTATAAGTTTGAAAGAAATGATAATTGAACCTCACTTTCTTCCAGTTTGAATAAAGAGCCAACGACTCTTTTAGTTTTACATTTATTTTTTTATATTTTTTTAGCAAATAGTCCCATCCACCTGTCCCCATGGGGCATGAGAAAATTTACCCACCGCTGATGTGGCAAGCTCCACGTCAGCAGCCATTTTAAAACACAAAATGGACAAGCATCGCCCCGACTTTGCTTTTTTTCATCTAGAATCACCCTCGCCGAAAAATCACCTCCAACCACCAATCTTCTCCATTCTATCATCAACTACCAGAATCCACAATAGCACAAAACTAAAAAAAAATCTACCGGAGAAAACCACCGGATCTGCGCGACCGTTCGTCGTGCAGTTCCGGTGGATCCATGCCACCAGTCTGTGCGATCTCTGGGATTTGTGTGCCTCGGCCGCAGAGATTCTACTGGACCTGGGTGACCCGGCTCACAGATCCAGCGAGATCTAAGCATCAATGCACATATCTAACTGGATCTGTCGCCTCAGCGCAGATTCAACGAGGTCTACGCTGTCGACAACCCCATTTTTTTTTGTTTCTTCTTCGTCGGTTACAACTTCTTCATAGAAATGGGCCGTGTAATGGGAGTATCTTAGGTTGTTTGGCATCTTCTTCTTCTTCACAGCTTCTTCAAAGCTTGGGGTTCCTTGGCATGCCTTCTTCCTCTCTGAAAATAGGAGTAGCAAATGGGCAAGCCCAAATTTGCCTGTCCATTTTGTGTTTCAAAATGGCCGCTAACATTGACGTGGAGCTTGCCACATCAGCGGTGAGTAAATTTTTTCCTGCCTCTTGCAGGAAGGAAGACGAGACTTTTTAGCAAAAAAAAAGAAGAGAATATTAGACTATAAGAAAAGATTTAGACCCCGAATCGGGGTCTAGATCTAATTCCCGAATGGCTGCGGTTTTGACACGCAGCCATTCCAAAAGAAAAAATGGCCCCCCAGTCTGCCCCCCCTTCTGACAAAAAACAGGCCCCTCCCCCTTAACCCCCCCACCCTACTTTAACCCCCCACCCCACTAAATCAAAATGGCCCCCCACACCTTTTAATACAAAAGTCTGCCCCCTTTCTAACAAAAAAAGGCCCCCCCTCCCCCCTTAACCCCCACCCCACTAAATCCACCTATTTATATCCACCAAACGTAACTCTTCTTACTACTTTCACTTGAAATTTATCCATCAGAATACATGTTGAAAATCCACCAAACGTAACATCTCTTACTATTTTCACTTGAAATTTATCCATCAGAATACATCTTGAAATTTGGCCAACCCAATCACTTTTTTTAATTTTACCCATATTAGCCACCATCTCAATCTCCTTTAATACTTCAGATTTATTTATTTAATCTCAAAGGTTTGTAATAAATTTTTAATTTATTTTCTATTTTTGTTTATTTGTACATATTTATTTTTTGTAACTTGCAAGATAGTTGTAATATTATTAACATTTTTTTTATGTTTTTTGTTTATTTGCACATATAACTAATGTATTTTATTTCGGTAAATTTTTGTAGGGATGGAATTGGAGAGTGGTGATAATGTATATGTTCTTCAAGTGACTATCAATGTCATTCTCCATGTCGGTCAGGAATTCAAATCATTCGATGAGGCATACAATTTTTACAATCAATATGCACGTGAAGCGGGGTTTAGTACGCGAATAGAAAACAGTAAAAAGAAAAAAGAGACGAATGAGTATTTCTGGAAATTATTTGTATGCTATAAGGAAGGTAAGACGAACGAGACTTACCAGACGAGTCGTAAAGATGTTGTGTCATGGGCTGGAGAAAGAAACCGTGGACATGTACGTTGTGGGTGCAGTGCTAGATTATTAGTGGTAAAGCAACAAACGGGCGAGGGGCGGGTTGTCAAGAAATTTGTTGATGAACATAATCATCCCCTTGCCACTCCTAGCAGGGTACACTTGTTAAGGTCACACCGGGGTGTCTCAAAAACAAAGAAGGCTCTTGTTCAACAGTTTTCAGAAGCTAATATTCCCACATGTCAGCAAGTTCGACTTTTGGAGATAGATGCAGGAGGTCCATCATCCCTTGGGTATATGGAGAAGGATGTTAGGAACTATCAAGGGAATGTGCGTCAAGAAATGTTGGGTCATGATGCGGAAACACTGATTGAGTTTTTTACCTACGAGAAAGAGAAAAATCCGAACCTTGTCTTTGATTATGAGACTGATGACGATAACAAATTTGTGCGCTGTTTTTGGGCAGATTGTGAAACACAAAGGGCATATGCATATTTTAGTGATGTCGTTGTGTTTGACACAACATATAACATGAACAAGTACTCAATGGTCTTTGATCCATTTGTTGGAGTGAATCACCATAGCCAGACTGTTATATTTGGATGTGGATTGCTGAGCGATGAGACGACCGAATCATTTGTTTGGTTGTTCACTAAGTTCATTGAAGCCATGCCAAACCATGCAGCCCTGGGAGTGATCATTACATACCAAGTTGCTGCAATTGCAAGAGCTATCTCTATGGTATTGCCATCAATATTGCATCGATTTTGTATGTGGCACATACTAAACAAATTTTCAGAGAAGATGAATGTCGTGTTGTATAATGACTAGTATCACAGGCTTGTTCACATTATCAAGCAATCTGAGTCACCAGCAGAATTCGAACAACAATAGATCAAGGTGATGGAAACCACAGAGTTAGATAACAATGAATAGTTGAGCAGTTTGTTTGAAATACGTAGTCGCTGGGTACCAGCATACGTCAAACACGTGTTTGCTGCAGGCATGTCCAGTAGCCAGAGATCAGAATGTGGCCATTCATTCTTGAAGAAATATGTGGATAAGAAAAACTCTTTGACAGATTTCGTTGCCCGATTTAATAGGGCGTTAGTTCATCAGAGGCATGAAGAGTTAGCTGCTAACTATATCGATTTAACTCAAACGCCAAAGGTCACTACAGCCCTTATGATGGAGAATCAGATGGTGCAGATATACACAAAAAAGATTTTTTTGTTGTTCTAGAATGAACTAGTACAGAGTAATTTCTACATCTGCTCCAAAAGGTCAAGCTCCAACGAAGCTAAAGTGTACTCGGTCCAGCGTTTTGAGCCAGGCAGAACATCTGATCGAACTCGGCAGGTTAATTATTTCTCATCCACTGACTATATCTCATGTAGTTGTCGAATGTTTGATTTTGAGGGTTATTCATGCCGACACATGCTATGCTACATAAAAAAAAAAACAAGTGATGCTCTTGCCGTATAAATATATTCTCCGTAGGTGGACAAAGAATGCTAAGCAAGCCAGAGTGTTCGATCCAACGACTGGTTCATATGTTCATACTAATCCTGGTCATTCATTAATGTCCAGACATAGTATGTTGTCTTATGCATTTAATGATCTAGTTGACAAGAGGTCTTTAACAGATGTTCGAAGCACTTTTCTAGTGAGTGAGTTTCAAAGTTTGCATGTACAAGTAAAAGATATTGACACTGGCGGCGATGTCGGCATGAGCAGAAACAAAAACAAGAGTATAGAAGAGACTCAAGTTGCTTGTAATCCTAACCCTGTTAGAGCAAAAGGGTACGGGAAATGTCTAAAGTCGAAAAAGAAGAAAGCACTTTGTTAATCCAATAGGCAGTGTCGCACACGTGGCACCAGTGGTCACAATAGAAGAACTTGTCCTACGTTGCAAAATAGGTAAGTAAATGTTATATATTTCCTTACTTTTTTCCTTACTTATTGTTTTATTAGTGTTTGGTCCATTTGTTTTATAATGGGTAATAATTTGATTGTCAGCTTGGACAACACAAATCAACCACAATACTCGCAGGATCCATCAGACCAACAGTATCATGTTTCGGACCCACAGTACGCGTATCATGCGCCGGACTCACAGTACGCATATCATGTGCCGGACCCACAATACTCATATCATGCGCCAGACACACAATACGCATATCATGCTCTGGATCCACAATACTCGATCACAGGCAGTAACAATGCATCATATTTCGTAGACTCACGGGAGTATGATGCACGCTTTAACCCTCGTCACTAATTTATTATTTCTAATGTAATATTACTTTCTTCTTTGTATGTGTAAATTATCAATTGGAGCAAATTTATTATGCACGCTTTATTTATTTTTATTTTTTTAAGTAAAATTTAATTTGTTACTCAAAATATAAACTAATCAATTAGTCTCACTCTAATCTAAATAAAAAAAATTAACGTTAACTATATTATTTATTATATGATATAAATAATATTTAACTCAATAAATATTATTATATATTATATTTTTTAAAAACAAATACAATGAATATAATAATAAAAAATTTATTTTTAATTTAATAAATTTAATTATGTGGATTTAAATTTGGTAGTAAATAAATAAGTGAGGGAGTGAAGAAAGTGGAGATGGAAGTTAAAGTAGAATTAAATAATTTGGGTTGGGTTGGGTTGGGTTGGGTTAGGTTGGGTTGGGGTGGGTTTGGTTTTGTTCAGGGGTGGGAGTTTGGCAGAGGAGAGTGGGTGGGGGCACCTTTTTTCCCAATCAGAGAAAATGATGATCTTTTCTCATTAGACTATATATCTCATTTTATTCCAAAATTGAAGTTTATCATTTTTTTTTTCAAATCTTAGATTTTTACTTATACCTAGTTATATTTTTTTGAGAAAATACCTTTTTGGTTGACAAACCCTAATTCTAATTAGTCACCAAACCTAATCTTCCAAGCACCCACATGTTGCCCACTTCCACTACCTCATATGACTTGCACTGCTATCGCCGTCAACCACTACTCTCGTCGCTACTAGGGATGGCAATGGGTGGGGCCACCCCGTGAATTCGCAGGCGGGGTAGTCCTTTGACCCGCCAATTGTTCCGGATAAATTTTTTTTTGGTAAATTGAAAAAAATAATTAAAAAGAGAAATATGAATTTTTAAATATTTGTAGCAAACAAAAAAATACAAGATTGGAGTTGTGGTGTAGTTGTTAAGATTTATAATTTGTAACTCTAACCCGGGTTCGATTCTTATTTAGTGCCCGTTTGATGTAGTTTATAAACTGGTGTATTTGACCAAAATGGTTTATTTGACAAAAAATAGTTTATTTAACTAAAATATTTACCTAGCATGACATTGTTGACAATTCTTGGTCAAATAAACTATTTTTGGTTTAAAAAAAATGGTTTATAATGTATATCAAACAAGCCCTTAGCTCATTTATAACGAAAATTGCAATTTGTATTTTATATTATATTTTTTAAAAAAATAAAAATTGAGTGGCATGTCACATGGCGGGGCAGAACCTGCCTCGGACCGCCGCGGGGCAGAATTTTCTGCTCCGGACCCATCCCTACTACTTGAATAAGCGGGATGAGACGAGACAGTTCAGGACGAATCAAATATTTTTGTCCTCCTTAGTTGTAAGGGCTGATTTCTCTTATACATTTCCACATATAATCTCACATCTTTCATTCTCTCTTCCAAGTATTTGTTTTAAATTTAATCTAATTATAAGGTGCCAATCTAGATAGAATACTTAAAGCCTTCTTTGAGTGGAATAAAATTTCATGTTTTAGTTCATTCTCTTGTACGGATCCATCAGGATATTGTCAATATACCATCAGGTAGAGGGCATTCAGTGTATCAGGACAAATTCCATTTGGTGAGGCAGGAAATAACACATACAGTAAGAAGGTTTTAATTTTTAAATTCTTGTTTATTATGGTTGCAAATTGATCTATATAATGACAAAATATTGAATTGTCCCCAAAATAAGAAAAATTCCAGATGCTGGTTATGCAACGAGACAGGTCATTACGCAAATGAGTGCCCAGCACGAATTGGAAATGAAGACAGAGTCAAATTACTTGAAGAATTTGAACATAATGAATTATATCCAGTCGAAGACACCATTGATACAGAATCCCTGTATTACCTTACCTCTGAATCTGAATTTTATTTAGAACCAGAATCATCTGAGGATAAGTGGTAACATCACAAATCCTAACTCAATCTACATTCCTATCAACTCAGTTTTGAAGGATTCAGAAATTTTACAATTCATGCTTACATTGATACAGGAGCATCTGTTTGCACAGCCAGTAAATGGATAATACCTGAACAGTTTTGGGTTCAATCCGAAAGAACCTTAAAATTAAAAATTGCCAACAATTCAGAGGTCTCATCCTCTAAAGTTGTTAAAAATATTGACATTGAAATTTTTGGTTATCACAATTCTATTTTAAAAACCTTTTATTTCAAAATTCCAACTGTTTATCAGATTGAAACTAGAATAGATTTCATAATTGAGAATAACTTTTGCCAGTTATATCATCCTTTTATACAAGAAATCAAATTTTTAGACATGTTTCAAATAAAAAATTCAAAAAAATTTGTTTTTCCAAAAGGGGAGAATATTGCAAAAAAATTCAAATGTTTTTATCTTTAACGAAGAGTTAGAAGATTTCAAAATCAATTCAGAAAGACAAAAAAATTGCTAATATTTTTGAAAAATGTTGTTCTGAAAACCCCTTAGACCCAAATATCAACAAAGGAAACTTTACAGCAAAAATTGAAGTCCTTGATGAATTCAAAGGAAAAATTGTCCGTGCAAAAGCCATGGCTTACAGTCTAAAGGATAGAGAAGAATTATCTATACAAATCAAAGAATTACTCAATCTAGGCGTCATTGAACCTAGTAAATCTCATTTCTCTTTTCCAGCCTTCATGGTTAGAAAAGAAGCAGAAATAAGAAGAGGAAAAGCTATAATAGTCATTGATTATTCTCAGCTAAACATTATTACAAAAGCATATGGATATATTTTGCCAAACATGCAGAGTTTACTCCACCTGATAAAAGGAAAAAAGATTTTTTCATCTTTTGATTTGAAATCTGGATTCATCAAGTCAAATTTGAAGAATAAACAAAGCCACTAACAACTTTCAGTTGTCCTCAAGGACATTTCCAATGCACAGTTGTACCGTTCGGTTTAAAGCAAGCTCCAGGAATATTCCAGAGACACATGGATAATACATTCAAAAACTTCAATGAATTTTGTTGTGTGTACATTGATGACATTTTAGTTTTTTCTGACAATGAAGAGTTATATGAATCTCATGTTTTGCAGGTTCTTGAAAGAGCTCACAAAGAAAGAATAGTTTTGTCCAAAAAGAAGACAGAATTATTTAAGGAAAGAATTGGATATTTAGGATTGGAAATCGCTTATGATTTCAAACAGCTTAAGCCCCATATCCACACGCATATTCAAAATTTTCCAAATGAGATTACAGATCAAAAACAACTTATGAGATTTTTAGGTTGTCTAAAGAGTGCGTTTGGTATAGATTATAAACAGTTTATAAATCAAAAGTAGTTTATTTGAGTTGAAATTGTTGACTTTTCATGTTAAAAATGGGTTGAAAAGTCAAAAATTACGGCTGAAAAAAACCAAAAACGGTTTTTAATCTAAACCAAACACAAGCAAACTATGCCGAATCATTTATTCCAAACTTAGCCATAATGAGAGCTCCTCTACAAAAAAAGCTGAAAAAAGATTACAGATGGCAGTGGACCAAAGAAGATACTCTTTACATCCAAAAGATCAAATCAAAGATCAAAACTCTTCCAGCCTTATACCATCCTATTTCCAGTGATAAAATGATCATTGAAACTGATGTCTCACAAGAATTTTGGGGAGCAGTTTTAAAAGCTAAAGATAGTTCTTCTGATGAAGAAAAACTATGTAGTTGAATTTCAAGAACTTTTACAGATTCTGAAAAGAATTATCACATTAATGAAAGAAATTTTAGCTATGAAAAAGGCTATTTCAAAATTCAGACTTTACATTATTTCTAACAAATTTTTAGTTAGAACAGATTCGTCAGTTTGCAAATCATTTCTAAATTGCAAAATACATCCTGATTACAAACAAGGCAGACTTATCAGATGGCAAATGTGGTTTAGCCATTATGACTTTGACATTGAAATAATTAAAAGTAAAGACAATTGTCTTGCTGATTCACTAACTCGTGAATTATATTTGTGCATGTAAAAATGACAGACATTGACGAACAGATTGCTGACATTGAAGCACAGCTTGAGATCAAGGAAATGGAAACAAAAATTTTACAGAAAAAATTGTCTCTTCTACTGCAGAAGAAAAATGCAAAAGGTGAAAATGAAAAAGAAAGTGACATAACTAAAAGTTATGAAGCCAAAAATACAGTGACATTTCAGGCAAATGAATTTTCAACAAGATCAAGCTCTCAAGAGCTCAAGGGAATTCAAGACCCAAATCCTAGTCTATAAGGACAAGAGGGTATTCAAAGCCCGCAAAAGAAAGACAGTCAACCATTGGTTGGAATCAACAACATGGTCCTAGGTAAAAAAATTTATGTTATCTTTGATGGGCCTGACAGAGGATACTATACAAATTGAGAACAAGTTGAACCTTTGGTAAAAGGAAAACCCCATAAACACAAAAGTTTCAAAACCTTCACAGAAGCCCAAACAACCTTTACTAATTTTCATCGGTCCAAAGGAACAAGCCCAATACCATATAGACAGCTTTTTGATCACAGCCAACTCTCTTTGAGACCAAATTATTTACAAAAAGATATTCGTTCAAGACCTAGAATGCCAACTTTCCATCTACCAGTCAGTGAAAATCTTAGGTTTAGGATGATGTCCTATAAAGATGCCACACAAACAATTCCAGACACAGTCCCTGAAAGATTAAAAAATTTGGGAAAATTTTCTTCAAAAGAAAATTTCACTATTTCAGACATCAAATTACAAGACTTTCTATTGGAGAAACAACACCAGAGAAAAATTATCTGGGTACATTAGACAAAATATTTGGACAGTTTATCTTTTTGGAAGGAGCAGAACCTACTCTTGTTAGGAATGCCTTTTACTGTGGGTTAATTAAGATGATTATCCCAGGACCCGAGTTCGAAGAACTTAAATTCGTTGACAGTAAGCTCTTACAGTCTCTTAAAGATTTTAAGAAGTTTGTGATCAAAGATCAAGACCTTCAAATTATTTTGAAAATCAACAGCACAATCCCTTTTTGGGATGATAACAATGTCCTCTTTAAAGGATATCACCACATACAGATCAAGACTACACAACAGATTTATCTTGACAGACCCAATGAAGGACAAACAAGCAGCATGAATAAATCAATTTTGGAAGATTGGAGAGTCTTATTTTTCCAAAGAATTCTTACAGGATTAAAGAATTTTAATGGAGAATCAAAAGCTAAGATCAATCACTCTTCTAAATACATTCTGATGACCAGTAAAACAGGATCAACAATTTCCCCAGAAGGAGTCAAGACATTATGTAATTTTGAGAAGAATTTCTACAATCTGTTTAATTCTACTCTAGATTATGACGGACATTTGTGTAATGCACTAAGATCCAGTTTGGGTGACTACCACAAGTGTAAATTCTGCAAAGACACTGGGAATCAGGCAAAAGAAAAAGAAGACAAGACTAAAAGAAAAGAGAAAGAGCATCTTGATGATTTTCTTGATGACGAATTTTCAAAAGTTGAAGGATACAGCAGCCATGCCGATAGTGCCTATCAATCTGATTGAAAAAAGCAATGGAATCTTACTGTTGAAAAATGACAGAAAGAGAAAAAGAAAATTGACCCGAAGTTTCCCAGTGAAACGAGTGTCAATAATTAAAGACAATGCAAAATGGAGGGACCCTCCAAAGGACAATAATTCATCTTTCTTTTGAAAAAGATGATTAAGTGGCAGACAGGTGTGGAGGAGACAGCTCTGAACAAGATTTTTTTTCCTCTGTATAAACCAGAAGACATTGAAGAGCTGGACATAAGTTTTTGGAGAAGTTTTCATTTTTCTGAAAATATTGTAAACCTTTAAATATTTTTTGGCTAAACACCTTTTAGACAGTAGATCCAGTGGATCAAAGTTTGTAACTAAATAAGCTTAAGAGTTTTTCTCTTAAAGCCTTCTTTGAATGAAATAAAATTTCATGTTTTAGTTCATTCTCTTGTACGGATCCATCAGGATATTGTCAATGCACCATCAGGCAGAGGGCCATTCAATGTGTCAAGACAAATTCCATTTGGTGAGGCAGGAAATAACACATACAGTAAGAAGGTTTTAATTTTTAAATTCTTGTTTATTATGGTTGCAAATTGATCTATATAGTATCTATTGTCTATGCATACATTACTGTTTGATCCTTATCCGCAAGTTTTGAATACATTTTTCATGTTACGATTTGTGTTCGAAAAAAAAGAAGAAAAATTGCATATGCTGGTTATGCAATGAGACAGGTCATTACGCAAATGAGTGCCCAGCACGATGAGACGAGACAGTTTCGGATGAATCGAATATTTTTGTCCTCCTTAGTTGTAAGGGCTGATTTCTCTTATACATTTCCACATATAATCTCCCATCTTTCATTCTCTCTTCCAAGTATTTGTTTTAAATTTAATCTAATTATAAGGGGCCAATCTAGATAGAATACTTAAAACTATAATGATCCACGTTCGATTGTCTTTGGAAAAAAAAAAAGATGCATCTATTATTACTAGTAAATTTTTTATATACTATTTTTATATTTTAAAAAAAAATTAACAGTGTAGTTCACAAATACATTTATGAGAATATTCATTTTCTAAATTATAGCTTAATTTTAAATTTTTTAATTTACTAAAAAACAAAAAGAAAATAAAACAATGGTTTTGGACAAGCATGAATCACTATATTGTTGGGTCTATAGACTGGTCTTCAAATTTAAAAGACAAACCAAGCTAGGTACAAATCATATTTTTAGACAAGTCACTCTCAATCACTGTTCTAAAAAGTTCGTCTCACGCTTTACACGCGCTACATCTTTGCCTCACTCTCGCTTAGGTCTCGTGTAGACCTGAAAAGTTCGAAACTTAACTTTCACACTCAATCACACTCTACGCTTTTTAAAACAATGTCCCAACCCTTTCACCAATTTTGATAATCCTATTCTCGGGCATGAAAGGTGGTAGCGATGAATTTGATTTTCTAAATGATTGGTTTTCTTTCTATTTATTTTCATATAAGTTCATATCGGGATAGAAATCTATTTTAATTAAGTATTGACTTTTCAACAGCGGGTTTAATGGAATTCGTCCCTAGATGTTAAAGTGGTTGAAAATGAAAAATTAACGAAGCAAAGTTATATTTATATCTATACTTACATATAAAAGTGTAGAAATAGAAGAAACATTTTTGGACAATACTATTCTTACAACTTTTTAAAAATTCCATATTCACCTTTAGTTGATCGTTAATATACAATATCATTTTAGCTAAATATTGTTCCAAAGTGCCAATTTTTATTTTTGGCACATCACCTTTACCATCCCTACAATTTGCCAAAAGTTCTATATTCACCCTTAATTGTTAATTAATATACAATAATTTTTTTAACTAAGTGCAGTAAAACAAAATGTGATTCAAATAGAAATTCAAGTCAATACTTTCGTTTATATTATTACAAAACACCTTGTAAAAGAACTTCTAAAATTTCAAGAAAAGTCTTTAGAAGTACTTATCAATTTAACTTGTCCAAAATTACATAATTTTCGTTGGTATAAAGATATATTCTTAAATAAAGTCTTTATTGGGACATATTGTAATATTTTTTTCTAGAAAGAAAAATTTATATCTGGACTTCCTAGACTCTTTGGCCAAAAGATAAGGACGTGAATAAGAAGTCATATGACGGGTTTATATTTTATGATTCATTATTAGTAGCGGAGTTAGGATTTTTTTAAAAGGAGGACTACTACTTTTTTTTATAAAAAAAAAAAAAAATTCACTTCAAGACTAGATAGCTAATGAAAAAATTTGCACTACAAAATTTAATTTTTACTAGAGACAGGATCGAATCGTAGTTTGGTCTCGCCTTCTACCTCTTGCTCATTATAGTATGGGGAACTCATTAATTTTATCAATACTGAAAGATTATTTTTATGTACAGACATGAACTTTAATAAAAAAATAAAAAGAACTTTATGAAAATTGTAGAAAATTAGGTTCCTTATGTGCCCAATATGACTTTGAAAAGCTAAAACACCATCTTCAAAGTGGGACTTTTTTATTTTTGGCACATCACATTTACTATCCCTGCAATTTGTATGTGTCCATTTTCACTCATAATTGTTCATTAATATACAATAATTTTTTAACTATTTATTGTTCAAAGTGGGTGGGACCTTTTTTATTTTTGGCACATCACCACCCATCCCCCCCACCCCCAAGATCCTTCAATTAAAAATACAAAATTGATAAAACTGATGAAGCCATAAACATGAAAAAATGAATAGTCTACATGCATTAAATGTAGGGTTAGAGCATTTAAAAGATTACAATAGAATTCCTATTATTTTTAGTTTGTGTTAATTTCATTTCTATTCAATTTTAATTGTACATATCATCACCAAATTTTCAATAATTTATGCAGATAGTCCATTTTAAAAGTTTTGTCCCTAAATTAAATAAACTAAAATAGCAAAAAATAAAAGGGGAGGAGGAAGGATTGCATTTGGGCCCCTAACATTTTTAAAAGTGAAAAATTCAGCACATCTAACCAAATACAAAAAAAAAAAAAAAAAAAAAGGAAAGACAGAAAAATAGAGGAAATTAAAGTGGATGTATTTAACGGTCACGACGTCATGGTGGCGGTTAAATTGGGTGACGGATGATACATCTTTCTATTCGTTTGATTCCGACGGAAACAATGGTAAAAATCAGGCAAAGAGAAAGAGAAAAAGAAGATAGGGTGGTGTGAAATTCATCACTTGTTTTAAAAATTTAACTATTAGTAATTATATTCGCACTATATTTTTTATTTACTATACCACATTTTATTGCGTCCTCAAACTTTGCTCATTGTCACCAAACCTTTAATTAATTAACACATCTTGTCTATGACAATTTCTGTCAAAATATTATGTTAGCGTGTTTTGTAATGAAGAGCAACTATTTTGTTGAACTTTTACATTTATTATTATTATTTGCTTATTTAAAAATATGAAGGCAAATAAGTCTTTTTTATACCTTCATACCTGATTTTTTGGACGGAAACTATCATCAGAAACAATATGTGTTAATTAATAGAAAATTGAAGATAAGAATGCGATAAAAAAAAATTCCAAACACAAATGCAATAGTGAGCAAAAATTGAGAACTTTCGTTGATCAAACTTTTTAAAATTAAACATATTATAAAATTTAAGTTCACAAATTTTTTCCAATTCCCTATTATTATTATTGATTATTATTGGGGTATGGTGGGTGGCCTGCCTTCATATATATGCTTTATGTTGGCTTCTGGTAGACCTCATTTCTCTGTAAAATCAGTGGCAGTTTGACCCCTTCAATTAATTCACTGCTTTTTTTGGCAGCCAAACTTCCAACAATCATTAAAGTAATGCAAACCATATTTGGGTTTGCTTAAAATAAAATATAATGGTTAGAGTTTTTTAGCAAACTCTAAATATTAACTACCCACAACCAACTGACAAAAGACTTCCCAACTCTCAAGATGATATGCACTAGCTCTACTGATGTTTACTATATATTTTGCATTCAGTTTATAGAGTTCATCAATGAGTGTGTTACAACGACGTTGGGGTAAAACTCACCTTTAAAACCGACTAGTAAGAAATAGACATTCAATAACAAGTCTTCCACGATAGACATGTAAATGATAGGGGGTGACTGAAGCTGGAGAAGCAGGGCACATGCTAGCTAGATTGCTTGGAGTACATTTCTGAACTGAGAATTCAGCGTGTGCCCGGTCTCTCCATCTTCAGCCTCTCCTATGGCAATGGAAATACGACTTGCATTGATCAAGGCATTGATAAAGTTGAGCAGGTAACGAACTCAGGCTATCAGTAGAACAGACATAGATTTTAGCTTCCGTTACTACCTCCCTATACTTTCTAATCTATGTTACCGGACATGCCATATATTCATAAATATGCCAGACATTCACAATTTAAATAAGCATTGCATGAAAACTGGGTGGAATACTGGAATTATTTAACAGCAAAAGGTCTCCAACATTGTGACGCTTTTACAGTCTGTATGTGTGAGAAAAAATTTCTGCTACATTCTTCTTTTAATTCCACAAATTCATTCCATGTAGGTGCCAAATCAATTACAGATAATTGTTTCATAATATGTGTACAAAATTTAATCGATTTTGGTAAAAATGTTCTTCAAGAAACTTCTAAGAGATTCTGAATTTCAGATTCACCATTATACGTTAATTGAGACTCGACTTCATGGATTCAAGAAATCTGTATCATGTCTAGTTTTTGGAATACATATGCAGTTCAAGACAATGCTATTGCTTCTGTTTCTACACGAACCAGGTTAGCGTAGATGCCATCAAGGTGGGAAGCCATTAACTGCTCGTGGCTTCCATATTCTGCTACTGCGCCATCTTTCAAAACAGCAATATAATCAGCTTCTCTAATTGTTGACAGTCGATGAGCCACCACAATGGTGGTGGAACTCTTAGACAGCTTTTTGAGCGCGTTCTGGACATGTTTCTCGGATTCCAAGTCGAGTGCACTGCTAGCTTCATCTAGTAATAGAATCTTTGATTTCTTTAGTATAGCCCTTGCTATTGCAATCCTCTGCTTCTGCCCACCTGATAACTGAACCCCACTCTCACCTACCTGTAGCAAAATGACAACAATGCAATTACATTGTTAGTGATAATATGCATCCGATCCTTGATATCTAGTGTTTTAGATTTAGAAACCTTGTTTCTTGTCTGGTAAGTGGTTCGGACAATATTTAAGATGAAAAAATAAGTTGAAATCTTGTTTATTGTACCACCCAATCCTATCCAGCACTGCATACCACGTGCACTAGATATTTATACATCTAAAGCATAGGTTAGCTAAAACGAGTTTCTTTGTAAGCACAAACTTACCTCTGTTTCATAGCCTTGAGGAAGGCTGCAAATGAACTTATGAACATTAACTTCTTTTGCAGCAGTTTCGATCTCAGCCCACGAAGCATTAGGATCCCCGAATGCAATGTTCTCTCTTATGCTCCCAGCAAATAATGCCGGCTCTTGACCCACTAAAGCCGTTTGATTTCTCAACCATTTCAAATTAAGCTCCCTCAAATCAACCCCTCCCAATAGTACCTTGCCCCTAATTGGATCATAAAACCTCTGTATCATCCATACCACAGTTGACTTTCCTGATCCACTTCCCCCTACAAAAGCCACCATTGTTCCGCCTTTTATCTTGATATTAAAATCCCTTAACACAATTACTTCCGGCCTAGATGGGTATACAAATGTCACCATCTTGAAGTCGACATCAAATGGCTTCGAGCTTCCAATCTTCCTACCTTTCTGACTATCACTGCCTATTAAAGGCTTACGATTAAGGATATTGAAAATAGATGGTATTGCAGTTGAAGCCATGGAAGTATCTGGCGCGAGGCCAGCAAGTTGTCCAACAGAGAACGAACTCAGGACAAGTATCAAGAAAATCTTATATACCTCTCCGAAATTTGAATGCCCTTGTGTTACAAGGTAAGCACCAAAATAAAGAGTAAGGGTGTAAGCTCCATACATTGCACCTTGAGAAATTCCAAGAGCCACCCCAAGAATTTGTGATCTTTTGACCGACAAACGTTTAGGCCCAGATAAAGCTTGATCGAAAGATTGAACTATGCTAGCTTGTGTTCCAAATGTGGCCACTGTTCTTATATTTGAAACTGCACCTGCAGCAATATTGCTAGCCTTGGCATATGCACCATTATCTAATTTTGGCCCAACATTGATGATTAGATTGAAATAACTCGCGCCAAGTGTGAATGGAGTGAGAGCAGTAGCCAACAAAGCTAATCTCCATTCAAGAAAAAATGACACGCCAAGGCCAACAGCTGCTGCACTCAAGCCCATTAGCAGGACGGAAAAACGATCACCAAGAACGCACCGGAAACTGACACAATCTATCGAAAGCCTAGACACAAGTATCCCCATGGAATTCTCATTGAAATCAAACCACCCGGGTTCTTGTCTTAATATAGCTCGAAACAGAAAATCCCTTACTCGTCTAGTAAGCCTTGTACCTGCCCAACCGCAAAAGCCTTGCTGGAGTGTCATGGAGATTATACAACCAAATCCTAGTCCAACCAGTATCATGCAAAGGTATCCAACTTCCTTTTTCAACTTATACATGTCGGGAAGAAAGTAGACCTTAAGCGCTTGGCCGAGCACCAAGGGAAAGATGGAGAGAATTGCACCTGCATGCATACCCAAGAGCAGCCCCACTAGCAGGATGGTAAGTTCAGGTCTCTGCAGGTTCCAAATATCTTTAAGTCGATATTTTCTCAACTCCAGTTTCTCTTCTTCTTTCTCTTGTACTTGGTTTTCTTGCATCGATTTCAGGTAGTTGGTTCTTGATATTTCATATACATCCTTTTTCCTTGATATATCATACATAGATTTCTCATTCTGGGTAAAATCCAAATTGTTGGGCACTTCATTTTGCTTCACCACGGGTGGTGCTTCTGAAGCCATCTTGACAAGATTAAAATAGGATCCGGCTTTTTCCATCAGCTGGTGATGGTTACCTATCTCAACAACAAAACCACGGTCAAGCACAACAATTGTGTCAGCATTGCGGACTGTAGCCAACCTGTGAGCAATTACAATGGTAGTTCTGCCTACGGATATCTTGTCAATGGCCTTTTGAACCACACTTTCGGATTCTGGATCTAAGGCACTTGTGGCCTCATCTAAGAGAAGAATCTTCGGGTCTTTTATCATTGCTCGAGCAAGTGCAATACGCTGTTTTTGACCACCGGAGACCTGTGTTCCACGATCCCCAACCTGCAATTGAAAATTTGAAGATATAAGTGGATCTACTTCCTTATGCATGTGTTAAAAATCATTTGCAAGTCTAATAGACTAAGAAAACATCTATATATCTACCTCAGTATCATAGCCCTGTGGAAGGCCACAGATAAAATTGTGAGCATTTGCTGCCATGCAAGCTTTAATAGCCTCTTTCTTGGTGGCGCCCTCCTTCCCCAGCATCACGTTTTCCAGTATGGTTGTTGCAAACAGGACCGGTTCCTGACCGACCATACCTATCTGATCTCTTAGCCATTTAACTTGTAATGTCCTTAAATCGTGACCATCCAATGTGATGTAACCTGTCAATACGACTCAAAAGTTAGTAAAAATGCATAATCAAACAGTTGTAGAAGCTGAAACCTGACCTATTTTAAGGTATTATTATGTTCAAGTGTTCCATAATGATAAAGTTCATGAATGTACCCTGGTTTGGATCATAGAACCTCTCTATAAGAGCAAAAATTGTTGACTTGCCACCCCCACTGACACCAACCAAAGCTAGAGTCTTTGAAGCTGGGATCACTAAGTTAAGAGATTGGAGAATCGGGGCAGTTGGACGAGACGGATAAGCAAAAGAAACGCCTTTGAATTCAATTTTTCCTCGCGTACTTGATGGCTTCCTTCCCTCGGGACTGTAAGGATCAATTTGTGGAATCCTGTCAATAACTTCAAACACTCTGCTAGCTGCTACAGTTCCTTGTGCAAACTGTGCGAAGTATGATAGTGACAGTGCCAATCCCCTTTAGAAATTAGAAATGTTAATCAGACCCTAATTACTTCATGAGGCAATTAACATGAAGTGAAAATGAAGTTCCTTGCTTGCAAACAGATTTATACCTGCCGCCAACATTGACACCGAAGAAACATGCAATGGCAGCACCCCCAGTGAGTTCTCCCTTCGCAACTAAAATCGAGCCATACCAGAAAGCCAATGCCCATGTTGAATAAGTAACCAAATAAATTATCCCCATTCCTGCACCCTTGGCAAACCCAATTTTTGCCCCTAATGGCACTGATCTCTCGAGCAATTCGGCATATTTTGTAGCCAAATTATCCTCAGCTACAAAGGAAAGTACAGTTCTTATAGAACTTATGGCTTGCTCTGCAATGCTACCAGCTTTCCTGTAAGAGTTCTTCGGAATACAAATGGAGCAAGTTCAGTAATAAATGGAAAATAAAGATTCAGGAGTCTCAGATTATTTAGGCTATGTTATCCTATACTCTATTCGTCTCACCTCTTCTTTTGCAGTTAGGCCGCCATAGATAGCCTTATAAGCAATGCCACAGAACATCGTTAATGGGGTGACCGCTAAAACTGCCAGAGACACCTTCGGAGATCTCAAGAAACCGACAATGTAACCGCATATGAAGGTGAATATGTGATGAACAAAATGTGCTACCTGTGTTATAACAAAATTTTCAAATTACTACACAATAATAACTTTGAGGAAACTTCATTCATAAGTTCTCCATTACACAAAGCAATAGATGAAAATTGTCAGTTTGATCAGACTGTAAAATTAAGGGAACTGGTGGAAAATTAGTATCGACCTTCTCCCCCATCACTTCCTGGATTTGTGCGACATCACTTGAGATTCCATGCATGATATCACTGGTACTGATCTCAGTGTCGAAAAATCCTGTGTCTTGTCGAAGAACTGCTCTCAGATACGATGTTCTTATTCTATGAGCCGATCTTTCCCCCACCATTCTAAAACAAGTAATCTCTGCAAAAAGAAAAAATAATATTGTCATCAATAAACCTCGTATCAAATCGGAGAAAAGTTGAGATTTTCCAAGAGGGAGAAAAGGAAAAGAAAATGGTCCATTACCCAAGTACGCTCCCACCACTACCAGTGCTGCCAATGCAGTCATAAGCAAGCATACCTGAATGACATCAAGCATCCCAGAATTGCATCATTAATTTCTCAAATTACACCTTGAATTAATATGGTTGCAATATCACAGACAGTATTAAATAAGAGTAAATTAATATACAGTTCATTAATAATGAATTCTAATATCATCGAAAACTCATTAACCAACAATTCTGAAACTTTGTCTGAATGGTGCATTTATAGAATTATATCTTCTCAGGATCAACTATATATGAAAATTTAATACCTTTTCCACATCCTTCATCATCCGATGTTTGTCATTGTCTGGATCTTGGGCAAGTTTGTTAACAAAATTGCCAAAAAAATAAGAATACCAAGGAAGAGATCCCCCATTGATAAATGCTCCCAAACAACCCAATACCACAAGAACTAAATCGAACTTGGTTGAATACTTGAATAAGCCAAATAGCCCGACCGACCGAGGTGCCACGGCATCATCTTCCTCATCATCCTCTTCACTGAATGCTGACTCCGGGCCTAAGTCACCATATCCATCATCAACTCTACGTACATAATTAGGGGACTGCCTGTAAGTGCCAATATTTTGGCTGTGATTCTGTTGACTATTATCAATATATTTCAAATCATCAGCAGAATTCTGTACGGAAAGGCCAGTGTGACCATAATGCCCCTCATGTCTACCGTGAGAGTGATCATGCCTCCTGTAATTATGTGACATTTCATGGTCATTTGACATCCCTCCATGATCATTCTTAGCATTTTCTTCAATATAAGCACGCGATACAGAAAACCATCGTGGGTCCTGATACTGCTGGCAGTCGCGATAAGTCTCTATCAAGCGAAGCTGACGACTGATGTCATCATAGTCAGTCATACTAAGCTCACCCTTTTCAGCCGAAGTACCAGGATTTCCAGCATTGCCTTTGTTGATACTTTCCATGATTGGAACTTTACTGGATTTTGCATGTTCACCAAAAGTGTAACTCTTCCCAAAAATTGATTTCTCGTTGTCTCTGGCAACATAACTCTGGAGCTCAAGCCTCCCTGAAGGGACCGGATGATACCCCGATTGAGAATTATCGTAGTATGGATTACCGAAACTTTGGACACCACCATGAGTACGTGAAAGATAATAATCATTAGCTGATCTCCTGAAAATTCTGCTACTGGTACTAGCTGGAGTAGCAGCACTGGCTGTAAATGGACTAAGTGCAGCCCCAAGGTTACGATTTTCCTGCCATCCGGTTGGTTCAAACTGCCACGAGAGCTCACCTTGCCATGACCTGTCATAATCAGAGGCAAAAGGGGTGGACGGAGTGGGATTCCTCCTTCTACGAGGAGTCTGATACCGAGAGAATTGGTAAGAGCTGGAGCTTGAAAATGAGGTAAAGTGGTGCTGAGACTTGGCAGGAGTTGGATAGCATGGCCGGTGAGACGAGGAATTCTCAATCTCAAATGAATGTCGATCCATGAATTCGACAAATGAATGAATGCCTTCAGAGAGAGAACACAAGCAGAAATTAGCTACTAGCCGTCCTATGAAACAATATAAGGAATCAAAAGACTAGGGATAATCGCCTGCTTTCGACAGTTCAGATGCTCTATAATAATAGTAGAAAACACATCATCAAAACATAGTTTTCACCTCAAATCTTTGCATTCATCAATTAGCTTACAGTCTCTGTCTTCTACTATATTGGATTGTTTAAATTTGGACACAAATTCAACGATTCAATAACTAATGTCACGTTGTACAACAAAATCTGTTTCTTTTCTAGTATTTCATCTCTGACTCTTGACCTGAACTTCATGTAATAATATTAAAATGAAAAACAACTTAAAATAGATAATTTTGTCAGGCCGGCTGTTTATTAGCAAAGAGATTAGCCGGCAAAAAGGCAGTTGTTCTTGTTTTTTCTTAAATAAATTCAAAGCCAAATTAAAATTCAAACTAGTCCACCAAAACATATGCAAAAAAATAAGTTACTTATTTCTATTAATTAAAAGCATGTTTTGCATCAATGTTTCCATCCCTCTCCTCTAGCTTCCATATGGCAGTAAGCCAATAGGTTTCCATAAACTTATTTCAAGATTTTTTTTACAGTCAAAATTAATTTTAAATTTTTTAATTTTTTATATTGCATCTTAAAATTCATACCATTCTGCATCGTTTCCTCTGAATGTAATCTTTAGAAGTGATACTCTATCCCATTTTCTTCGTATTAAGTTTGAATTTGGTGTTTGTTTACACAACTTAAAACATGTTTAATATGTCAGACTAAAATTTGTTAAAGAGATATGTATTGTCGTATTGTCCTTTTGATTATGTAAAATATTTTACTACTGTTTTAGTATGATTTTGTGCACTAGAACTGACTTGGGAAGTTCAATGTCACAAACTCAACTCACATAAAATTGGCAGCGCTAACCTGCAAAGTCTTGCAGGAATCATTCGAGGTGTAAAACGAGTCAAGTTGGACTAAGCCACCACGACAAATGCATGGCAAGATCCCCAATTTCTTGAAGGTCAGGCCAGGCCAGGCCAGCCACCAGGCTCAATAGACTTTTAATCTTGTTGCCTTAAAAAAAATAATAATAAATAATAAATAACACATAAGCCTGAATGCAGTCCAGCACAACCCACCTAGAGTACGAAGTCGAACAAGGGCCCACATTTAAGAACTGATTATTCTAGCTCTATGGATGTCTGAACCATATCATGTGGGAATCCTTAGCCTATGTGCACAAGACTAGAAAGAACAAAACAAATGTTGCATGGCGACTGCTCAGTTCGAAAATCAATGAAAACATTACACCAGCAAGAGAAGATGATAAAGGTAAAGATGCAGATAAGATCATAATAACTATCTTTCACAAGCTGTTATATATGCTGCCACAATCACATTAATTCTTCTTTAAGCTGTCGATATTTGATTCCCACGAGTTCTTGTACAATTCTAGTTCAAAAGGAAATTGCAAAAAGGAATGCTTTTACTACCAAAATCATAGTGATGTTCGGCGAATTGGAATACATCATAAGATTTTTATATAACTGTAAGAAATAACTAAATCCCGTGAAAGGCTGTTGAAATCCATGAAGATATACAGAGTATTGTAAATTTTCTTATATAGGTAGTGTACTTCCATCATTTGCTACTGTATTTATAATAATTTATATCCCCAGCAACGAAGGCAATCCCAAGCATTTGTATTTTGTACACTGGACGACCTTTCTCCTGGAAAGAATTATCTAGGCTTTGTGTCACTTCCCTTGTTCCGGAATGGTGGTAATGAGAAAAACGACCTTGGAGCTGTAAAACCAGAACAAGGTATAAGAATACCAGTTACATTGTTATTTGTTTATCTTCTTCTACGAAAACTAGAAAAATGAACATCGGTAAATGGCTTGATTCAGGACAGTGTTATTTCTGTATACAGCAAACTATTAAATAAAAACATAGCAAGAAGTTTTAGAAGATACATGTGTCGTCACCAAAGAAAGATTATATTTAGAATAAACCGTGCTTCAAAATTATCCATTTATTAACTATCTAGTCTAGCTTCAACATCAAAAGTTGACTTTCTTTATAGTACTATAAATCACTGCACTATCTTTCAAGTGTCTCCTCAAATCTAGAATGGCTCAACATGAACAAAAAATGAGAGCAAGTTATTTGCAAACTTGCATTGAGATAATAGAAAAAAATCCAAAAATCCTGTGAAGGTAAATTTAGGCTGATGATATGTTGACTATAAAGCTATTCCTCAATACAGAGCTCTGTGGAGAAAAAGTCAATTCTTAAATATGAGCTTCTAACATGTAAAAGCAATCAAAATCTCACAAATAAATTTAAAGAGATTTTTTAAATTGGCTGTCATTTCAATTTAACTCTTGAGCTTAAGTAGATTGATTTACTCGAAATTTGTGTCAGAATAATAGCATGGGCTTTAGGAGCACAATTAGAAGTGAGTGCCAATCAAAAGCAAGATCTACCAGTCTGATGGCCAGTCGCGTAGGTTGTGAATCAAAATAAAGCAAGCTCATCAACATCTAAATCTCTTTTATTTGAGCAAAGTCAAAGAACCCAACCTAATATGCAGTGACACGTGTATTTTTCAGGTCAAACCATTTACCAAGTTGCTGATCAGAAAACAGTATAAATTGTGTATAACTAACCTTTATTTGAGCTTCCAGACATCTGATCCTCCAGCTTGAAATTAGTCGGAGGCGCTGGGATAGAATTGTGTGAAGATTGAACTGTAAGAAGAAAAGGGCATTTATAAATCAATTCCCGATCAAGTAAGCTTTAACTTCTGCTTTGACTATTGAAGGAAAAAATATAACCAAAAAAGTCTAGAGACTGAAAGAATTGGAGATGAATAATACATCAAAACAAAGCTGAGCCACAGAAAACTACTGACCATACCTTCCCCTCATTCTAGCATTTGTACACACCAACGAAAACTGTGGATTCAGCTAGTTGGAATTGTTTTGCAATTTCAATTATAAAAGGGGATGAGAAGATGGGGGAGAGAGAAAGACCATCGTACCAAAATTGTTAAGGTGAGGAAACAAAATCAACAAACTGTGGGTTTATGAAAATGAACTGTAGACCATCAAGAAAAGGAGTGACAAATATAATATTGGTCCTATGCTTCACATGTTTAGGCATGCCTTTCAAATGGTTCAATTGTTCCAACAATATTGTGCCAGAAAACCCAGCACCGAAAGATCACTTCTCATTTCTGGAAAGCCCCTTTTCAGAACATAATGTCGAAAGGGACTTGACCATTGTATTCCAGAACTAGAGGCATATAACTGTTTGGTCCAAAACTTGCAACCAGAAGTGCTATTGGTTTGTTGAAATGAACATATAAATTATCATGTGAAGATGGCAAGAAAGCTTCAAAGAGGTGATAATATGTAATTAACTCAAACAGAACAAAAATAACAAAATCTAGGAGCCAAAAATAATTTATCTAGTAAACAAGAAGGAAAAGTCAATAGATAATGAAATATTATAATTCACCCCATTCATTGGAAAACTCGCTTTCATTGAAGCTATCGTCAGAAGGTTGCGCTTGAGAAAATCTCATTCTCGACTTCCTCAGATCTTCTGATGGCCAATTGGCAGGATCCCGTCCATCTTCTGTATCATTGTCTCCTTCAGACGTGGTTACAGAGATCCAATCAACCAAACTCTCTGAGCCACGATTTTTCCAACCAAATTTTAGTAACCTTTTAAACCCCCTTGTCATATCCTTGCGAGGTGAATTATTGGAGGAATGGGCCACCAATGTTGGCTTCTGAGATGTTCCCCATTTCTTCCTCATTGGAGCTGCATCAGTGTCTACTTGACTTAAAGAATGTGAATTCCATGAAGCAGGACTTCCTATGGGCGAGTTCATGGAAGCATCAACATCAGACATCTCATTAGAATAAGAAAAGGGATTTTGAGTACTTGAGTTCCATGACATAGGACTTTCCCCAGGCCAATCTTGTATAGATTTAACAGGATGGAAGCTGGAAGGCATAATAGGTGGCAACTCAGCACCTAAAGCCTGCTCCACTTGAGAAATTGATCTCATGCAATCACCAGTTTCTGATCCAGAATTAAACAATCTCTCTGATTCCAAGCTCATTCTTTCTTCCCCATTGTCTAAGTTGCTATTACCTTCAAGGTTCATGGTCTCAAACCCTTCCCCTCCTTTATCTTTAACCATGTTTACAAAGTTGTCTTGCCCAGATGTCAGGTCATCATTTTCTTCATCAATTATAGGCTTGGACAATATAGAGGGTTTTTTCTTTAAAATACTTGCTCTAGAAGCAAATCCTGTGCGGCTACCCTTTTTGAGAAAAGGCCTGGTCTGAACATTGCTCAAAACTTCCTTATCAAATTTTAGTGGTGCCAAAACAACACCATCAGAGTCCAGAGGAGACATGTCCCTGAAATCTCTGGGATTTGCAGAGCTTTTTCTCTGCAAATGTGATTGGAGTGACTTCTCCTCCTTGATAATTAGTGCTTCTTCACTCGTGTTCTTGCTGAGGGAAGAGTTTCTTTCTTGTGGACGAATCATTTTACTGGTCCCACCAGAAGGTTTGGTATTTTCTTTTCTAAGGTCAGAATAGTTGGGGGGAGATTGCACAAGAGCATTTTCAGGTTGCATTCTTCTTCTCCCAGTATTGATACCAGAAACTTTGGTAGAAGATCTTGGAGCAGGAGCTGCTGAATGGCTAGGTGGAGAATAAGACAAACTTTTAGTGGGTAAAAGATTCTTTTCCTGCACACTCCGACTGCCACCATCCTTGAAAGAGGTCGCATCTGATACCCTATCATCACGAACACGCTTCTGCTCTATAAACTCTAAAGCATTTTCCTCGCCTTCACTGTTCCCAAAATCCAAATGTTGCTGTCAAAAGAAAACTTTTACACAGTCGGTTAAAAATCACAGAATACAAACTCCAGTAAACTCCTAAAATAACAAATTGGATACAAAATAATGTTTCCAATCATTAGTGGCATATATCTCTAGAATATGAATCTACCTGGTCCCTCGTAATTGACCTGGTGTTAAATGATCTGAGTCGCTCAGCACGTCGACGAGCGCTGGATACTGAATCATGTCTATGTGCAGATTCTGAAAGTTTGGCTTTCATCTCAGCTCTACTCTGCTCAAGACTATCCTTCATAGCCTTCAACTTTGCTTCTTTCTCCACTCCATTGGAACACCATTCATCCCTTAGTTTTGCATCTCTTTTCTGTGTATACCTATCATAGAATTTCCCGTGAGTAACTTCTGAAACACTAAGCTCAGTGAAGTTTTTATTTAAACCATCAATATAGTTCTGAGTGTCAACAGTTCCCGCATGTGGAGCAGCACTGAATTCGGTCTTGTTTTTAGAACTCCTGGCAGATTCAGTTGATGGGTAACTGTCAGACAATTGAGAAAGAGCTATATCTGCTATTGGTGTGGGGCAGGATAAACTTGCAGCTGATTCACCTTGAGTGTCAGCAGACTTGCCTCTAAGGGAAGTACTTGACTCATCTCCAGTACCTCGTAGTTTATGCTCAGCAAAGAGCTTTTCGAGCTCAGTGGCTTTCATTTTCAGATCCTTGAGTTCCTGGCTTCCTTTTGACTGCCTTACCTGTTGAACTTGATCTGGAGGTGGTGTTACAAATGAATTAAAATCTTCCTGAGCTTGTGTCATCAATTTACCAGATAATGGAGTCCTACTATTTCCATAACCAGAACTCATTTCTCTCAAAGCGTCTGTCTTCTTGATCTGTTCAGGTGCTGAAACTTGTCTATGGAACTTCATTCCCTGGGCTCCAGAATCTCCGACTCTCGATACAGAACTACCAGATACCTTCTTAGATGAGGCAAGTTCTTTCTTTTCAATTTCCCTACGTCCCCCCATGGATTCCCCTTCAATTCCTTTATAGTGAGCAGCAAAAGCCTCTCTAATCTTTGATCCAGCACCACTTTCAATTCGCCCAGAGTCTGTCAATGTCTTATGAGGAGCCTGCAGAAGTGATCGTGTAGCAGAATGGTTCCTTGATTCAAAATCTTCCCCTTGATTTGGAATTTCAACCTGCCCACCACCTTTGCTTCCTACAGACCAAATCTGCGTCCTAGAAGCACCCTGATTGTTCACCCCAGAAACATGTCTCTGAGAAACCACTTCACCTATTACCCCATCAAGCTCTTCGCCACTCTGAGAACCCTTTAATTTTACTTGTTCCCTGAAGCCAATCACTTCCTCGCTTTTACCACCAGGCGAACACCTGAACTTCTCTTCTGAATTTTCTTGATCCTTAGGCCTGCCTATAAACGACCTTGACTGAGTCTTCCCGTGCTTTTGATCTTTCCAACCATCACTTTCACCAGAACCCAAATTAGGACTTGAATTACTAGAATCAACAGTATCTTCTGACTGGTAAAAAGAAGAATCTTTCAATCCACTTTCACTAATTGAACAAGGACCCAAACCTGTAGCAATTTTGGTCTTCGAGTTTACAGCACTTCCTGTATCATTCAAAGGCAAATCTTTTTTCTCCTCGGACTTGGTGCACAATGGGCTCTCAGTATCCTTTTTCTGGGAACTCAAGTCTGTGATCATGTCACCAGCGCCACTCCATCTCCTCAGCACCGCCTTCTCCACCACAGGGGCGGGAGGTGTGGACAAACCCACGTCAGATGACAGCCTCCGGAGCTCAACAGACTTTGCAGCCACGGGCTTCCCCCCACTCCCAGAATTCTCCTTCTGTTTGTTCTCGAACAAGCTTATCCGGTCCTGCACGCTGAGCCGCCTCGCCGACTGAATCGACACAACCTGACCAGAGGTAGAGCTCTCCTCTTTATTATATGTTCCCGTATCGTCTTTTTTGTTACCGCAGTCGGCTTCGACGCCGGATTCTCTGCTGAAACTGCGTCGTAACAGGAAAGATCCTTCGCGTTGTTGTATGTGCCCAGTAGGTGGCGAGGAGGCCGGCTCGTCGCTGATGGACATGTCCGACCCGAGTGATGATCGGACGGCCCGATCGTCGGATCCGGACTTCCATGGGTTGATTATGTGGGACCGCCTCTCCGACAACAATATGAACTTTCTGCAGGATTCACTGCAAATAAAATAAAAATAAAAATTTTATTAATTCACACTAGTTTTTTTGTTTTAAAAGAATATGTAAAAAATTATAATAATTAATAAAAATAAAATCACGTAAATAAAAGGATTATATATTTAACTAGTATACCACTTTTCTTTGCGGTAGAATTCGACCGTAGAGGATTTTAATGGATTGACTATTGAAGAGTTGAGAAGAACGAGAGAGAAAGAGAGAATTTTGTTTGAAAAAAGTTTGATTTTGATGAATATAGAGAAATTGAGAAATTGAGAAATTGAGAGAGATATTAGTTTTAGTTTGAAAGGATAAAGATGTAGTGACAGCCAAATAAGTACTTTTTTGTGCTTGTAGCGGAGTAAACCTCCCTACAATCGGTGATTAGACAACTAAATTTTATTTTCTTTAACTCATATAAATACTTCGGCTTTTGTTAAAACATATTACACTTAGCATATAAGTCGTCGATATTTATTAATTTGAAGAACAAAATGTTAGAATGAATCTACTTGATAAAAGTTGTTGCAAAGAGGGACAACAAATTTGAAAAATTAAGATTAGATTTTAAAAATAAAAAAAAAAATTATTCGAAATTGGGATGGATGAAAAAGAAAAAAAGTAAGAAGTATTAGTTCTTGCATTTTATGACCTCAAACTTGGCCTATTATTGCTTGTCTTACAATTTGGACATATTATTGGATAGATTCCCAAGCTAATTTTTTCTTTAGTTTATGCGTGCATTCATGTGCTCAAGTGAAACAGACAAAAAAAGAGCATGCACAAAAAATTTATGTAATGTGATAAGAAGTAACCAGGGAAATTAAGAGTTCTTACTTTAGACGACGGGCGCCAAACCATTCTGCGAACATTTGAAGTTCCAAAACTGTTTTAACATTGAAACCAGCAGCAGTAGCATGAGCCCGAGCTGATGACAAGTCCTGCCTAACTGCATCAAGCCGAATATCAATTGCTCTCAGAAGTTCCTTCCTAACCGTCAATGGAAAAAGACGGGTTAATTTGAAACTAGTTTAGTACTAGCCAAAAGATAATGTGAAGAGAAAACAAGTCCGTAAATAATCCACACATCGAAATGCAACAGAGAACGCAAGAAATAAGCTCATCATAAACAATCCATGCATCAAAATGTGAACAGAGAGAGGGAGAGAGTGGTAATACTTTGTCGCGTCAGCAGCAGCAGTCACGCCGGTTCCACCCCCACCTGGAGGAATTCATAGATCCGGTAAGCAAGTCAGAATAATAATAAGAACTCCCTGATCGGAAAACATAGGTAATCGTAATTTAGACTTCAGAATTAAGTTTCAAAATGACTAATGACCCAAGGAAAAATTCAAGGATTCGAAAATCCAGACCGGTGCCAAACAGAATCTAACCGGGCCTGACTGATCCCGAAAATTCAAAGATGTGACAATGGTGTGTCCAACACACAAGCTCCACGTCGTTACATCCAAAGTGATGTGACAAGCAAGTGCACTAGCCGAGGACACGTGTCCTCTTCTCACTTCATACATACAATCGAACCATCTCACTCCAAGGTAAGGAAAAATAAATTGCAAAACTCTTACTAGACTGTTCAGAATAAGATCGGCCACCACACTCCGGTGCCAAACAGAATCTAGCCTGGCCTGACTGATCCCGAAAAATGTGACAACGGGTCCAACACACAGCTCCACATCATTACATCCAAAGTGATGTGACAAGCAAGTGCACTAGCCGAGGACACGTGTCCTCTTCTCCCTTCATACATACAATCGAGCCATCTAACTCCAAGGTAAGGAAAAATAAATTCCAAAAATCTTACATTGTTGCTAGACTCTCAGTCAGAGTAAGATCAGCCACCACCCTCGGAGTGTGGAGGAACTCACTAAGCAGGTCTTGTTTTGCAGATATATTCAGGGAAGCGAGTCTGTGCTGTTGACCAATGAGTGTAACTGAATTTTGACGTATAAAGCTAGTTTAAAGTTGACTTTCTTAAATAAAATGGATTGTGATAACATCTTCATTCATCAAAAATCAATCCCTAACTAGCATCAGCAATTTGTCAAAAAACTGCAAAAACCATATTCTCCATTCACAATTTTGTTAGGAAGGCTGGGGTAAAGCCACTACTCAGTTTGGCACTTTTATAGAGCACTTTCAAGAGTTTGTAAGTTTTATTTTGAACATCTAAATCACTCTACAGATAGACCGCGTGGCATTGAGCATTTGAGGCATTACAACTAAAAAAAAACTTCTGCAATTTTTTTCAGTAGCAACAAATAAATCCTCAAAGTTGTTCAATTTCTTCAATTCCAAGTTCAAATGTAATGGCATTCACGCGTGATGATCGAGCATATTCAGCAGTTGTAACTCACATATGCACACTTGTGGGTTAATAAATAGTTGACCCATTGTTAAATTATAGTACGTGCTACAGAAGACTATAAGCATTAACTCAACTAAATTAGAACATCGTTGTCTTAGGTCAACATGATAACCAATAAGTTATTGCATACTAGCAAACAATACGTGATTCTTGATCTGAAATAACATCCAAACAAGAAAGAAATGTGTTGTATACAAACATTACATAAAAAATCTATGTGTTTGCTAAGTCCATATTCCAGGGTGAATCAAGATAAAGAGAAATTAGACCAAAAAATAAACAAGGAGATACAGAACAGACTCGTACCAGAAAGCTGATCTCCTGCTCCCTGAAACAGATGGGTAGTAATTTAGTGTACATTCCTGTCACAAGACTCTCAGATGAAGACGAAAGGTGACATAGAGCACTAGGTAAACCTTCACTGGTTTACCACCCTACCTTATTATGGCAAGTAATGACTCGTGAAATACATTTAAGAAAAATTCTTGCATTCGCTACTTATCAGGACAATTAACAATGGAGGAATCTACTATAACAAGGGGATGATAATAAATGATAACTTACCGGCAACCTAAATCATATATCAGCGAAACTTTATCAATAATCCGTGAACCACGTCTCAGAATTTAAACAAGTACCTGTGAGTACATTCTTTGGGCTGCTTCTAATTTGGACATCTCATCATCCAATGTATTGACCAGTTCCAAAACCTCCGGTGTACTCACAAATCTCACAAACCTTAACAGAAGAATCACCAATTATCCTGGAAATTTTGTTTATTTGAATATATTCCTTCATAAGATGCAAATTGCAATACCTCTCAAGTGTTCCCTTCGTGAACCACGTCTCAGAATTTTTACGTCTTCCGACTTCGAGTGTAACTGACTGGGCATCCGACGCAACCTGTTCCTCTGCAACCTTCAAATGTGCTACAAATGGTTCAACCAACCCTGTTGCCAGTTCCTCTATGTTTCCATCACTAGAAACAAACAATTTGCATCTAGCCAAAAGTAACTCACATTAAAAGACTAAGAATATAACATCCAGGCATTTATGTAAAAATCGACATCCACTGTAATTAACTAGGTGTCCTCACCGTGAGCGCTTTGGTGACAGATGGAGTTCAGCATAATCCAGAGGTGCGTCCGATTTCATTTTCACTACACTCAAATCATTCAAGCTTCTATCGGGCTTCTTTCATGTATGTTCTTCTATCCCTATAAACCCAGAATACACCAAATTATGCTTATTCTTCTGAACAAAAATCTAACCCCACCTAGAACCTGCATTACACTCATGAATTCGGTATTAAATATCAACCAAAATAAGTAACTAAAAATAGAAAAAAATTCCCCAAAAGTATACATATGTGGGAAGTAAATTAAAACTATTGAATAAGATCTCAATTCAGAATCTAATCCTTACAGCAATGTACCTAAAACGGAACTAAAACAACAGAGCAAATCAATCCCAAATAAACACAAATCAAAATTCACCCAGATCTGATTAAAAAACATAACTTCAAATGACAAACAATTGATTCAGCACAACATCATCGCACCCCAATATAATAAGCTCAATCCCAAACAATGTGAACATGTTGAATCTGTATTTTAACAATAAACTAAAGCAATACTTAATCTAAGCTCAGTAATTTACGACAAAATTTGAGATGATCACTAATAAACTCACCCGATCGTCTGATTCAAGTTACAGACCAGAACCCACATTTCAATCCTTTATTCTGCTTATGTATCTCTTAAAAAATTTCAAGGTATGAGCTCTTTTTTTGTTTGGATGGGGGTCAATAATGTGAGGGTTTGGGGTATTATAGTTTCAAGAAAACTTACAAATGGGTATATATATGTCTGTGTGTATGTGTATGTATAGCTATTCTCTCTCTCTCTCTCTCTGAATATCTAGTTATCTACGGTGTAATCTTTTAAATGTTGAAGTAGGATGAAAGACAAAAGCAACAATCACTGAATAGAAACAGAATGTTTTACAAATCTTTTCTACACTTGTGACTTTTGTTGTTTGGGTTAAATGACCATAGTGCCCTTCGTGCTAATTTTGATTGGTGAAATTTGCAAGGTAAGTGCCCGAACTTTTTGTAAACGGGCACTTTGACTCTAGTTGACTTCTTCATGCTTTGAATCACAATATGACTTGTTATATCATCGTAATTATCAGTGTTTAGAAAATTGGATCGTATCGGTCGATTCAACCGGGAAAATCGGGTTCCAAAAAATTGGACTGGAAACCAGGGTTTTTAACGGTTAAACCAGAAAAAGCGGTTGAACCGGTCTGGTTTTAATGAAAGCCGGAATTATTTTTGAATTAATTTTTAATTTTTTAATTGAAACTTATGAAAATTTTATTTAAAGCCAAGTTTTGTGAGTAATTTTATCTATAAATGTTGGTTTATTTAAAAATTAACTTATTTTTAGAAATTTTATGAGAATTTTAGATTAATTTTTAATTTTTTGATTGAAACCGGTTAGACCTTGATTCGACCCGATTCGACCTTTTGACCATTGACTCGTTGCCTTTTTCAAGTCGATGATTGGTTCGATTTTTTGAACATTAGTAATTATCTTTGATGTCCTCCATACTATGACTAAAATAGTGATAGAAAATGAATTGTACATCCTATTAGGAATCACGGGTGGACAATCATCAACAATAGATTCTCAATCTATCATTCATATGGTCCACGTAAATTTATACCGAATGGAAATTGTTAATTTTTCTATAAATGTGTTACATGCATAAGCAAACATAGTAAGAGACAAGAGGAGATTAGGCCCCCTCTCAATTTTAAATTTTTAAAGTCAAAAAGAGGCTCATCCCCTAGGCCCCTCTCAATTTTTACTTAAAAAAAAAAAAATTGTAAGTATAGATTCATTTGCAATTATGTTTTGTCTTTCCTCTCTATCCGTCTACCCGTTCCTTTCTGTATCACGTGGTAGAAGTGCGAGAGAAATGGTCTCTAGATTGGATTGATAATAAGATATTACGATCGCGATGTGTTTACTCTGTGTTTTAGTTGTATTTATAAACTATAAGTAAAAGCGAATGTTTTCAAATTTAGTTTGCATACTTTAGAAATTATTTCATACTTTGTCTCGCAAATACTTTCAAACAAGTTATTATTATAATCATCAATACAATTGGCAAGATAAATGTATCCATTTTTTATCGGTATGTCTATAGTATTGTCCAATCTTTGAATTATTTGAAATGATTTATGTATTTTGTAGTCAATTTTTTTGAAATTTGATGAGAAAGTCTCTAGAAAAGAATAGGAAGACTATATTTTAGAATTTGAAGCTCATCTTTGACTGAGCATTAATGTCGAAAAAGAATTTTGGAAACTGTAAGCTTGATATAAATCTAAAAAAATAGTTTTTTTTTTTTCATTTTAATCACAAGAAATGTCTTTTCTAATGAAAATTCAACTAATTAATTTCAACACGCAAATTCAACCACATATATTCAAACCGGTAAAGTTGATGACAAAATCACAATTTAAAGGGCTTTTCGAGAGGCAATTTTGAATAATATTTTGACTTAATTTGGAATAAGTCACCTACATGTTACTTATAAGCAATTTTCTCTTTTTAAAATTAAATAGAGTAGTCAGTATAACTTCCACAATTAAAAATGCATTTAAAAGTTAAGTTTTGACTTTGACAAGCCAATTTTTTAAAGTGATAATTAGAAATCATACCTTCTTTTTTAATGACTAGTGAGTGCACGTGCGTTGCACGTGGTAGAGTAATAAATTTGACAATAATAATAATATAGATGCTGCGTCTCATTATGATTTTCCTCTATTTTTTAATGCGAGCGCAATGTCAAATAGGAAGGCATGCTCTAATCCTTAAAATGTGTGGTTAAATTTTTTTTTTTTTATTTTAAAGGCAAATATGTGCTATGGAAATGAGATTTTTGTGTAATGTATATGTGGACCACTTTTGTCTGATGGGAGAAGGGAAAAGAAGTAAAGAATTAATCGAATGAAACATAACAAAAAACAATGGCTTCCTTGACTGAATCTTCAGAGGATGACCATGAATTCCCATAATAATGTTGGAAACATATCAAAGCCATCTGCAAGACATAGCCTTAATATTATGTTAATTCCAGTTTGAACATCAATTTTCTCTTGAATAGATAAATCGCCTGAACATTTTCCATATGTACGCAACAAAATAATCCACCAGAATCCTGAGAATCGCAACACAAGAAAAGGAACCATTTTTGAATAAATGATGCAAAAAATATATTTTTCTTTAGATGGAACTCAATCAGATGACTTGTACTTACCAGAATCAACTGGTGCAACACGGCCAATTTCAACTGCATATATTTTACGAACATAAACCTTAAACCTAAACGTATGAGGAAAAATGGAGGTTTCTACCAAGATGATATAAACCTAAGAAGAGTACATTTTTATAGCAAAAGAAGAAGAGGTAACAACCATTCCATCTGTATAATAGTAGAATTCCTGCTGGACATTTCAATTATCGTTCTGAAGGAGATAATTTCATTATATGATGTACCTTTTGAATGTTCATAACCAGTTCATGCTCTTGTACTGAGCATATATCTCTTAATTTCAAATTTCATTACAAGAACAATCCTATTTTGCCTCCATTTCCATGTCAGAAGACTTCAAAGTTCTGATTAAGGCCCATAATCAGAGTGAAAATGGACTCCTCAAAAATGGGAGCTTCGGTTGAGACAAAAGACTATTATAGGTCTTGCTACTCACACTCAGAAGCAACCAGGTTGAGGAGTGAGGCAATGAGAAGCTAACAAACCACTCTCCATTCTTGTTCAATTGTGTAACTGTGTTTTCTTCTCAAGATCACAGAATCTCCTTTTCAGCTTGTTGATTGCATGCATGTCTCCATCCAAAAGGAAAAGGATTCATAAACCAAAAGAAAATGACTCCTAATAAGCTTAATAATCAGTTCTCCAGAAGCAGCGACAAAAAATAATACAACTCTTAGCATTTTCAGTGAATCATCTAAATATGCACGCATGAACTCTCAAAGTTGTACAAAAATCCTCTCTTTTTCCTTGTGAATAATTTTAAATATTAAAATCTAACATGCTTCCAAATATTACAAGATATTCAATTTTCTGATCTAGTGTCATCTAAGGTGCAAATCACCATTGTAATCAAAATTAGATTGTTCTAATCCAATGTGCTCACATAGAGAAAAATATATGCTCCGGCGCTAGGCGGTAGTCAGGTACCGTGCTTGCAGACAACTATGGTTGTCGAGCAACTCGACAACCAACCATCATGGTTGTCGAGTTGCTCGACAACCTCGACAACCAACTCGACAACCATGGTTGTTGTCGAGCAACTCGACAAGTCTCCTAGTTTTGGCAGCCTCATTTTTGTCAACTGGTTTACGTTGACGAATGGTCTTCAGGAGTAAAATTTCTCTCCACCATATTGAGATCTTTCAGAGAGACAGCCTCATTTGACAAACTCTTTGTTAGTACCCCACTCAAGTTCACATGATTGGAGCCCTTCGGAAACTTCTCGAATCCAAGATTAACTATTAAATGTATTGGGGATGTTAATCAGTTAGAATAATGGAGGTATTGCACGTTTTTGAAGAAATTATATTTATGTATTTTTAACAAAAAATGTCGAGCATTTAAATTTTTTGTTATTATTTTTTTATTTGGACGTGTGTTTGTCGAGCCAATAATCAAAATGGGACCATTTTAATCTTTCTTAATTTTTTTTAATATATATTTAAGTGCAAAATGGCCCAATTTGACTTTTTTTAATTTTTTTTATATTAGGTGTGTGTTTGTCGAGCACACCAACAATTAAAATAGGCATTTACCTTTTCAATTTTTTATTTTACTATTTGGGTTTGAGTTTGTCGAACAACTCGACAAACTCAAACCACCCAAAAACCAAAGCCCATTTTGATATTGTTTAATTTTTTAATTTTTTAAATATATTGGGGTGTGTATTTGACAAACACACACCCCCAAACAATTAAAATAGGCTTTTTGGCCCATTTTTAACTTAACTTAGATTTTTTTGTTTTTTTAAAATTGGGTGTGTGTTTGTCGAGCACATTTGGACATTTATTTATTAATTTTTTATTGTGTTTTTTTTTAAGAGTTTAGTAGCAAATAAATTTTTATTTAATTTTATTTTTTTATAAGCAAATTTTAGAGAGCATTGTGTTCAATTTGCTTATAAGAAAAAATAAAATAAAATAGTAAAAAATTAAATGAAAATCTATTTGCTACTAAACTATAAAAAAAAGAACACACCAAAAAAATAATACATACCCAAATTAAAAAATTAAAAAAATTAAAAAAAAAGTTAGTTGAAAATGGGCTAAAAAGCCCATTTTTATTGTTTGGGGGGGTGTGTTTGTTAAATACACACCCCCAATATTGAAAAAAAAAATTAAAAAAGTTTCAAACCCAGTTTGATTTTACGTGGAGGAGTGGGTGTTTGTCGAGTAACTCGACAAACACCCACATACATTTAAAAAAAAAAAAAATTAAAATAAACAAATTTGGGTGTGTGTTTGTCGAGTGTCTCGACAAACACACACTCATATCAATCAAAATGGGCTTTTAAGCCCATTTTGACTTTACATTTTTTTTTGTTATATATATATTTTTTTTAATCCAAAAAACCTTTGAATTGTAAGGTAAATTTTTTATTTTTTTTTTACAAATTATTCTAAATAAATGCTGCATATGTTTAAGAATCAAATTTGTTTTTTTTTTGTTTAAAAAAGAGTGAAATAGAAATTATAGAAATTAACCGTTCACGCCATCGACAACATTACTTTTCAAATATTTTTTTTTTAATAATTTTGTCGAGTGGTTAGATGTGGGCTTTTGTCTTCTTTTTTTTTCAAGTATAAATAATATTACAGTTTTAGTTACTTGAGTGATTAGACGTGGGTTCTTTTGGTTTTTTGTCGAGTTTTTTTTATAATAGCTAATTTATTATAACATATTATATTAGGTTATAGAATATGAAATATTATTGATATAAAAGAACTCATTATTCATTGTAGAGCATAACTCGACAAAGTTAAAATCGGGTTTCCCGAGTTACTCAAGAAACTAATGAAATGCATAATTTTTATTTTTTGAAGCTTATTTTATTTAAATTATTTAATACATTGACTATTTTGTTTAATTTGAATGTTGTAATGTTATTATTCGAGGAACGTGTAAACATGAAATTTGGATTTGTTAACTTATTTTATAAATGAAGCACATACATAATTGTATTTAAATGATTATTTATTAGAATATAGCAAAATAAAATATATATTATATAAATTTAATATATATCATAATCAATCAATACAATATATTATATATTGTTTTATTATGATTAATTTATCTAGTAACTCGACAAATCTAAATTTGAGTTCCACGAGTTGGTTAACAAATAACACGAAAAAACTAAAAAATAAAAAAAATTAAGTGTATTACATAATTTAAATACAAAAAGTAAACTATAAAATGAGAAATATGCATTGTTGAAGTTACTCGAGTAACTCGACAAACCCAAAATCACGTTTGTCGAGTTACTCGATTAAAATTGTGATACGAAATTAATCTATTCAATAGCTCAAGTAGCTTGACAAACTGACAATCGAGTTGCCCGAGTTACTCGACGAACGAATGAAATTTAAATTTTCCATTATTTTGTTTCCCTTTTTTATTTAAAGTATGTCATACATTTAAATAATTCTTTATTCTTATTTAGTAGTGTTATTTTTCAAGAAACTCGTGAGTCTCAAAGTTGAATTTGTCGAGTAAGTTGATAAATAAAGCATATACAAAATTTTATTTAATGTATCATTTATTAGAACATAGTAAAATAGAATATATATCATATAAATTTAATATATATCATAATCAATTAATACAATATATTTTATTTTATTTTATTTTATTTTAGCAATTAGTATAACATATTATAACTAAAAATTGTTATAGTAAATTTATAGCATAATAAAAGCAATTATGTAGTAATATATTATTAATCAATTATTACATTATTATAATAATCTAGTGATTATAATAAATTTGTTATGACAAATTCATACTAAATAGAATTCATCATAAATTATGAAAATAAATTGTAGTAAAAATTTGTTATACTAATGAATTTTTTTGTTAGAATAATTATGTCAAATTATATTACGAAAATAAATGTGTTTTTTTAATTAATAATTGTAATAAGTATTTTAACATAATTTATAATAATATTTATTACAGAAATTATAAGTATATTACATAATTTAAATAGAAAAAGAAAACAAAAAAAATGAAAAATATGCATTGTTGAAGTTACTCGAGTAACTCGCCAAACTTAAAATCATGTTTGTCGAGTTACTCGATGAAAAATGTGATACAAAAGCAAAAATCATAAAACAGGAATATTTTCGTGAAATAAATTGAATAAGTAATTATATATTTCACTTAGTATAATTGATTTACAGATATTATAAATAAATGTGTGAATTTATGTAAAATAGTTTTTCTATATATTTGATATTTTTTGGACTTGTGTATATTATATTTTATGTTTCTCTTTATTGTAAACAGAAAATTTCTATAATATAAAATATATGTATTTAGCATGTAGGTTATAGAGTAACTCGACAAAATTTATTTTCAATTTGTCGAGTTGCTTAAGTAATAAATTGTAAAAGATTGTTTTGTTTTATAATTTAGATTTTATTTTATTTTATAATAGCTATTTTATTATAACATATTATATTAAGTTATAGAATATGAAATATTATTGATATAAAAGAACTGATTTTTCATTGTAGAGCATAACTCGACAAAGTTAAAATCGAGTTTCCCGAGTTACTCGAGCCAATAATAAAATGCATAATTTTCATTTTTTAATCTTTTTTTATTTAAATTATTTAATACATTGACTATTTTGTTTAATTTGAATGTTGTAATATTATTATTCGAGGAACGTGTTGACATGAAATTTGGATTTGTTAACTTATTTGATAAATGAAGCACATACATATTTGTATTTAATTGATTATTTATTAGAAGATAGCAAAATAAAATATATATCATAATCAATTAATACAATATATTATATATTCTTTTATTATGACTAATTTATCTAGTAACTTGACAAATCCAAATTTGAGATTCATGAGGTGATTTAAAAATAACATGAAAAAACTAAAAAATTAAAAAATTTATGTGTAGTACATAATTTAAATAAAAAAAGTAAACTGAAGCTGGTGATCTTATATCTCCAATTGGAAAAAAAAAAAGCCCCCAAACAATGTCATATTGGTTGATGTTTAACAGTGATTCCCAAACTCACTCTTATATGTTTGTAAGGAAAGGAGAAATATAAAATGTATGTATATCTTGTCAAAAGTTACACTCAGTGTACTATCCAAGGCGGTGGGGAGGTCGTGCTCCGGCGCTAGGCGGTAGTCAGGTACCGTGCTTGCGGACAACTATGGTTGTCGAGCAACTCGACAACCAACCATCATGGTTGTCGAGTTGCTCGACAACCTCGACAACCAACTCGACAACCATGGTTGTTGTCGAGCAACTCGACAAGTCTCCTAGTTTTGGCAGCCTCATTTTTGTCAACTGGTTTACGTTGACGAATGGTCTTCAGGAGTAAAATTTCTCTCCACCATATTGAGATCTTTCAGAGAAACAGCCTCATTTGACAAACTCTTTGTTAGTACCCCACTCAAGTTCACATGATTGGAGCCCTTCGGAAACTTCTCGAATCCAAGATTAACTATTAAATGTATTGGGGATGTTAATCAGTTAGAATAATGGAGGTATTGCACGTTTTTGAAGAAATTATATTTATGTATTTTTAACAAAAAATGTCGAGCATTTAATTTTTTTGTTATTATTTTTTTATTTGGACGTGTGTTTGTCGAGCCAATAATCGAAATGGGACCATTTTGATATTTCTTAATTTTTTAAATATATATTTAAGTGCAAAATGGCCCAATTTGACTTTTTTTAATTTTTTTTATATTAGGTGTGTGTTTGTCGAGCACACCAACAATTAAAATAGGCATTTACCTTTTCAATTTTTTATTTTACTATTTGGGTTTGAGTTTGTCGAACAACTCGACAAACTCAAACCACCCAAAAACCAAAGCCCATTTTGATATTGTTTAATTTTTTAATTTTTTAAATATATTGGGGTGTGTATTTGACAAACACACACCCCCAAACAATTAAAATAGGCTTTTTGGCCCATTTTTAACTTAACTTAGATTTTTTTGTTTTTTTAAAATTGGGTGTGTGTTTGTCGAGCACATTTGGACATTTAAATTTTAGAGAGCATTGTGTTCAATTTGTGTTTAATTTATTTTAAGTTCTTTGATTAATGAAGCACATACATATTTGTGTTTAATTGGGTTGGTTATAAAATAACATGACAAAAGAAAAAAATTAAAAAAATGAAGTGTATTATATAATTTAAATAAGAAAATAAAACAAAATAATGCAAAATGTGTATTTTTTGAGCTACTCGAGTGACTCGACAAACCTTAAATCATGTTTGTCGAGTTACTCGATGAGAAATGGTATACAAAATCAATCTTTTCAATAGCTGGAGTAACTCGACAAAATGGAACACCAGTTTTCCGAGTGACTCGACAAAAGAATGAAATTTTAAATTTTGATTAATTTATTTTTAATTTTTATTTAAAATATGTAATATATTTAAATAAATTTTTATTGTTTATTTGTTGTATTATGTTTTGCCAAATTCATGAATTTGGTATTTGGAATTGTTTGAGTAACTTGATAAATAAAACATATACAAAATTGTATATAGTGAATCATTTATTAGAACATAGTTAAATAGAATATATATCATATAAATTGAATATATATTATAATGAATTAATGCAATTTGATATAATTATTGTAAAAAAAAATTTTAATTCTTAGAAAAAAATTTCACTGTATTATGTTTTTATATTTCATAAAATTATTTATGATATATTAGATTAATTTAAAATAATACATAAAAATTTTTCATAATAGCTACTTTATTATGACATATTATACTAAGTTATAGAATATAAAATATTATTGTTATAAAATAACTTATTATTCATTGTATTGCATAACTCGACAAAATGAAAATTGAGTAGGTTGAGTTATTCAAGAAAGTAATTAGATGTATAATTTTTCTTTATTTAAAATTTTTATTTAAATTATTTAATAGATTAATTTTTTAGTTTATTTTGTATGTTGTAATATGATTGTTGTACGAACTTGTCAATATGAAATTTTGATTTTTTAATTTTTTTCATTAATGAAGCACATACATAATTGTATTTAATTGGGTTGGTTATAAAATAACTTGACAAAAGAAAAAAATTAAAAAAATTAAGCGTATTATATAATTTAAATAGGAAAATAAAACAAAAAATTGAAAAATTTGTATTTTTTAAGGTACTCGAGTAACTTGACAAACCTGAAATTATGTTTATCGAGTTACTCGATGACAAATGGGATACAAAATCAATCTTTTCAATAGGTGGACTAACGTGGTAAAATGAAACTTGAGTTTCGCGAGTTACTCGACGAAAAAATGATAGTTAAATTTTTGAATAATTTGTTCTTCTTTTTTATTTATAATATGTAACATATTTTAATAATTTGTTATTCTTTATGTGTTGTATTATTAATTTACAAACTCGTGAATTTGAAATTTGGAATTGTTTGAGTAAGTTGGTAAATAAAACATATACAAAATTTTATTTACTGAATCATTTATTAGAACATAGTTAAATAGAATATATATCATATAAATTTGATATATATCATAATTAAGTAATTAAATTTGATATAAATATTTTAAAAAACAAAAAGAATTATTAGAAAAATTTTTAAATGTACTATGTTTTTATATTTTATAAAATTAGTTATGATATATTATATGAATTTTAAATAATACATAAATTTTTTGTATAATAGGTATTATATTATAACATATTATACTAAATTACAGAATATGAAATATTATTTTTATAAAAGAACTTGTTATTCATTGTATTGCATAACTTCACAAACTGAAAATCGAGTTTTCTGAGTTATTCAATAAAGTAATTAGGTGCATAATTTTCAATTATTCAATTTTTTTAATTTAAATTATTTAATAGATTATTTAATTTGTTTAATTTGTATGTTGTAATATTATTGTTGCAGGAACTTGTTAATATGAAATTTTGACTCTTTAACTTTTTTGATTAATAAAACAGATTCATAATTGTATGTAATTGGGTTGGTTATAAAAGAAGATGACGAAAGAAAAAAATTTTAAAAATTAAGTGTATTATATAATTTGAATAAGCAAATAAAACAAATTAAATGCAAAATTTGTATTTTTTAAGCAACTCGAGAAACTCGACAAACCTGAAATCATGTTTTTCGAGTTACTCGATGAGAAAAGGAATTCAAAATCAATCTTTTCAATAGCTGGAGTAACCCGGCAAAATGAAACTCGAGTTTCTCGATAAAACAATGAAATTTAGCATGTTGATTAATTTGCATTTTTTTTATATTTAAAATATGTAATATATTTAAATAATTTTTATTTGTTTATCTGTTGTATTAATTTTTGACAATCTCGTAAATTTGAAATTTGGAACTGTTTTAGTAACTTCATAAATAAAACATATACAAAATTTTATTTGGTGAAGCATTTATTAGAACATAGTTAAATAGAATATATATTATATAAATTTAATATGTATGATAATGAATTAATGCAATTTGATATAATTATTCAAAAAAAAATATTTAATTATTATAAAAAAATTTCACTATATTATGTTTTTATATTTCATAAAATTAGATATGAGATATTGGATTAATTTGAAATAATACATCAATATTTTTTTATAATAGCTATTTTATTATAACATATTATATTAAGTTATAGAATATGAAATATTATTCGTGTAAAAAAATTCATTATTCATTATATCACATAACTTGAAAAAATCAAAATTGAGTTTCCTGAGTTATATAAGAAATTAATTATATGCATAGATTGAAATTTTTAAAATTTTTGTATTTAAATTATTTAAAATATTAATTATTTTGTTGGCTAAAAAAATACATGACAAAAGAAAAAAAATAAAAACATTAAGTGTATCATTTAATTTAAATTAAAAACAAAAAAAAAATGGAAAATGTGTATGTTTGAAGTTACTCGAGAAACTCGAGAAATTGAAAATCAAGGTTGTCGAGTAACTCGATGACAAATTGGAGACAAAAACATATGTTTAATAGTTGAAGTAACTCGATGAAATGAAACATGAGTTTCTCGAGTTACTCGACGAAATAATGAAATTCAAAAGTTTAATTATTAACTCTAAAATTATTTATTGAATTTAATACACAAAAATATCTTGATTTGATGATATGTTATTTTGTGTAAGATTTTTCATCGAGAAACATGATAAACCTATATATAAGATTTTCCATCGAGAAACTTTATAAACTTATATATAAGTTTGATCGTATCATTATTTGATATAATATATTATAACAAAAGATGTATTATATAGGTAAATTATATATTAATGTAAATTATTGTACTCTAATATATTTGATTTTATCGATAACGAAGATACATTGTAGGTTAAAAAATGAAGAGACGTTATAAATTATTAGAGTCTATAATAATTAATGTTGTGATATTTAATTTTATCAATAATAAAGACATATCATAAATTATTGTATTTTACTATAATAAGTAATAGGTAAAAAAGTATTCTATATGAGTAGAATTAATAAAGTAACTCAATAAGTAGTTGTTTTGTAAAAGTATATATAATAATTATCTTTATTTAATTTTGAATATAAGCATATAATGGCAAATCTAGAAATTTAATGTTTAGAAGATGTTTTATTAAATGCAATTTAATGCGAAATGACTTATGTTGGACAAAGATACTTCTAACATGGAGATGGTGTCAGAGCACGAGGCTCAATGCGGAAAAGAGTGGACGGTTGGAATTGGTAATTGGTAAACAGAAAATGAAGCATATATCTAGATTGACGATTAAATAAGTAGTAATTTATGTGAATTCGGAATATGTGTGTGGCGAGCTATCTCATAAATTGAACATATTATATATTTTTTGTTTGTATATGATTTATTATAGCGTAGTATAATAAAATATATATTAAAAATATGTAATATATATTATATTAAATTCAAAAATATAAAATAAACTTACAGTAGAATAAAATATATAGTGTAAGCAAATATTAAGAATCAATATATTATATTTTGATTTGTTATTATTAATTTATCAAGTATTTGGACAAATATAAATTTTGAGATTCATAAGTTGGTTACAAAAAAACATGATAAAAATAAAAAAGTAAAAAATTTAAGTATATTAAATAATATAAATAACAAAATAAAACAAAAAAATGAAATATGTGCATGTTTGAAGTTACTCGAGAAACTCGACAAACTCAAAATCATGTTTGTCGAGTAACTCGATTACAAATGAGATACAAAAGCAATCTATCCAGTAGCTAAAGTAACTTGACAAAATGAAACTTTACTTTCCTAAGTTACTCGACAAACCAGTGGAATTAAAAATATTGCTTATTTTGTTTTTCTATTTTATTTAAAATATGTAATATATTGAAAATAATTTTAATCTTATGTTGTTTTGTTATTTTTTGACGAAGTTGTGAATATGAATTGTGGAATTTTTATTTTAATTTGTTTTTTTATTTTATAAAAGTAAATATTATATATTATATTAATGTAAAATAATATATAAATTTTTTTTGTAATAACTATTTTATTATTAGATATTATATTAAGTTATAGAATATGAAATACTATTCATATAAAAAAACTCATTATTCATTGTATTATATAACTTGACTAATTCTAAATTGAGTTTCTCGAGTTATATAAGAAACTAATTATATGCATAGATTGAAATTTTTAAAACTTTTTGTATTTAAAGTATGTAAAATATTAATTATTTTGTTGGTTAAAAAAATACATGACAAAAGAAACAAAACAAAAGGATTAAGTGTATTATATAATTTAAATAAAAAAAATAAAACAAAAATTGAAAAATGTGTATTTTTCAAGGTAATCGAGAAAGTCGAGAAATTCAAAATCACGGTTGTCGAGTTACTCGATGACAAATCGGAGACAAAATCATTCTGTTTAATAGTTGAAGGAACTCGACAAAATGAAACATGAGTTTCTCGAGTGACTCGAGAAACTAATGAAATTTTAAATCTTGATTAATTTGTTTTTGTTTTTGTTTTTTATTTAAAATATGTAATACATTAAAATTTTTGTTCTTCTTATTTTGTTGTATTATTTGTTGATAAACTTGTGAATATGAAATTTGGAATTGTGCATGAATTTAAATTTGTAAAAGTTTTTGTATTTAAATTATTTAAAATATTAATTATTTTGTTTAATTTATATGTTGCAATATTATTATTGAAGGAAGTTGTGAATATGAAATTTTGATTTGTTAACGTATTTCATAAATTAAGCAGATATATAATTGTAGTCATATAAATGTGAAATTTTGATTAATTTGTATTTCTTTTTTATTTAAAATTTTTAATATATTTAAATAATTTTTTTTTCTTTATTTGTTGTCTTATTTTCTGACAAACTCGTTAATTTGAAATTTTGAATTGTTTGAGTAACTTGATAAATAAAACATTTACAAAATTGTATTTAGTGAATCATTTATTAGAACATAGTTAAATAGAATATATATAATATAAATTTAATATATATTATAATGAATTAATGCAATTTTTATATAATTATTCTAAAAAAAAATTTAATTATTAGAACAAATTTTCACTCTTCTATGTTTTTATATTTCATAAAATTAGTTATGATATATTATATTATATTAATTTAAAATAATACATAAATATTTTTTATAATAGCTATGTTATTATAACATATTATACTAATTTATAGAATATCAAATATTATTTATATAAAAGAACTTATTATTCATTGTATTGCATAACTCGACAAACTGAAAATTGAGTTTTCCATGTTATTGAACAAAGTAATTAGATGAATAATTTTCATTTCTTTAGTATTTTTTATTGAAATTATTTAATACATTCATTATTTTGTTTAATTTATATGTGGTAATATTATTGTTGTAGGAACTTGTCAATATAAAGTTTTGATTTTTTTGGTTCTTTGATTAATGAAGCACATACATATTTGTGTTTAATTGGGTTGGTTATAAAATAACATGATAAAAGAAAAAAATTAAAAAAATGAAGTGTATTATATAGTTTAAATAAGAAAATAAAACAAAATAATGCAAAATGTGTATTTTTTGAGCTACTCGAGTGACTCGACAAACCTTAAATCATGTTTGTCGAGTTACTCGATGAGAAATGGTATACAAAATCAATCTTTTCAATAGCTGGAGTAACTCGACAAAATGGAACACCAGTTTTCCGAGTGACTCGACAAAAGAATGAAATTTTAAATTTTGATTAATTTATTTTTAATTTTTATTTAAAATATGTAATATATTTAAATAAATTTTTATTGTTTATTTGTTGTATTATGTTTTGCCAAATTCATGAATTTGGTATTTGGAATTGTTTGAGTAACTTGATAAATAAAACATATACAAAATTGTATATAGTGAATCATTTATTAGAACATAGTTAAATAGAATATATATCATATAAATTGAATATATATTATAATGAATTAATGCAATTTGATATAATTATTGTAAAAAAAAAATTTAATTCTTAGAAAAAATTTTCACTGTATTATGTTTTTATATTTCATAAAATTATTTATGATATATTAGATTAATTTAAAATAATACATAAAAATTTTTCATAATAGCTACTTTATTATGACATATTATACTAAGTTATAGAATATAAAATATTATTGTTATAAAATAACTTATTATTCATTGTATTGCATAACTCGACAAAATAAAAATTGAGTAGTCCGAGTTATTCAACGAAGTAATTAGATGCATAATTTTTATGTATTTAAATTATTTTATTTAACTTATTTAATACATTAATTATTTTGTTTAATTTGTATGTTGTAATATTATTGTTGTAGGAACCTGTGAAAATAAAATTTTGATTTTTTAACTTTTTTGATTAATGAAGCATATACATAATTGTATTTAATTGAGTTGGTTATTTAATAAGATGACAAAAGAAACAAATTAAAAAAATTATGTGTATTATATAATTTAAATAAGAAAATGAAACAAAAAAATGAAAAATCTGAATTTTTTAAGCGACTCGAGCAACTCGATGAAAAATGGGATACAAAATCAATATTTTAAATAGCTGAAGTAACTCGGTAAATTGAGATGCTAGTTTGTCGAGTTACTCGATAAAGCAAAGAAGTTTCAAATTTTGATTAATTTGTTTTTTGTTTTTTATTTAAAATTTGATATATATTTAAATAATTTTTTATTCTTTCAAGTTATTGAAAGAAGTAATTAGATGCATAATTTTCATTTATATAAATATTTGTATTTAACTTATTTAATACATTAATTATTTTGTTTATTGATAAATAAGAAGAATTCAACGAAGTAATTAAATGCATAACTTTCATCTATTTAAATTTTTTTATTTAACTTATTTAATACATTAATTATTTTGTTTAATTTGTATGTTGTAATATTGTTGTTGTAGGAACCTGTGAAAATGAAATTTCGAATTTCTATAAATATATATGTAAATGTATGTGATAAAAGTGTTTTTATATATTTATTATAATATATTTAAAAATGAACATGAGAAAAGAAAGAATATAAAAAAATTACGTTTATAACATAATTTTAAAAAAATATTAAACTAAAAAATGAAAAATGTGCATTTTTTAAGCCACTCGAAAAACTTGACAAACTGGAAATCATGTTTGTTGAGTTACTCGATTTGAAATGGGAAAGAAAATGAATCTATTCAATAGCCTAAGTAACTCGACAATAAGAAACTGATGTTCCCTGAATCACTCGACAAACGGAGGAAATTTAAACTTATGATTGTTTTTTGTATTTGATATTTTAAATATGTAATATATTTAAGAAAAATTATAACTTGAAAAATAAAACATATATAAAATTTTATTTAGTGTATAATTTATTAGAACATAGTAGAATTAAATATATATCGTATAAATTTTATGTATATCTTAATTAATTAATACAATATATTATATTTTGTTTTGTCATGATTAATTTATGTAGTAAGAAAAAATAACATGAAGCAAAAAATAACATGATAAATAAAAATATGAGATTCACGAGTTGGTAAAAAAATAACATGAAAAAAGAAAAAAACAAAAAATATTAGTGTATGACATAATTTAAATAAGAAAATAAAACAAAAAAATGGGAAAAGTGCAATTTTGAAGCTATTGGAGAAACTCGACAAACCTGAAATCATGTTTTTCGAGTTACTTGATGACAAATGGGATATAAAATCAATAAATTCAATAGTTGAAGTAACTCGAGAAAATCAAACTCGACTTTCTCGAGTTACTCTATAAAACAATGAAATTTAGAATTTTGATTAATTTGTGTTTCTTTTGTATTTAAAATATGTAACATATTTAAAAAAAAAATTTATTCTTTATTTGTTGTATTATTTTTTGACAAAGTCGTTAATATGAAAATTTGAATTGTTTGAGTAATTTGATAAATAAAACATATACAAAATTTTATTTAGTGAATTATTTGTTATAACATAGTTAAATAGAATATATATAATATAAATTTAATATATATCATAATGAATTAATGCAATTTGATATAATAATTCTAAAAAAAAAAATTATTTATTAGAATAAGTTTTTACTTTACTATGTTTTTATATTTCGTGAAATTAGTTATGATATATTATCTTCATTGAAAATAATACATAAATCTGTTTTATAGTAGTTGTTTTATTATAACATATTATACTAAGTTATAGAATATAAAATGTTATTCATGTAAAAGAAGTTATTATTCATTGTATTGCATAACTCGACAAATTTGAAATCGAGTTTGCTGAGTTATTCAAGAAAGTAATTAGATGTATAATTTTTGTTTATTTAAAATTTTTATTTAAATTATTTAATACATTAATTTTTTAGTTTATTTTGTATGTTGTAATATGATTGTTGTACGAACGTGTCAATATGAAATTTTGATTTTTTAATTTCTTTCATTAATGAAGCAGATACATAATTGTATTTAATTGGGTTGGTTATAAAATAACTTGACAAAAGGAAAAAATTAAAAAAATTAAGCGTATTATATAATTTAAATAGGAAAATAAAACAAAAAATTGAAAAATGTGTATTTTTTAAGGTACTCGAGTAACTTGACAAACCTGAAATTATGTTTATCGAGTTACTCGATGACAAATGGGATACAAAATCAATCTTTTCAATATGTTTATCGAGTTACTCGACGAACGAATGAAATTTAAATTTTCCATTATTTTGTTTCCCTTTTTTTATTTAAAGTATGTCATACATTTAAATAATTCTTTATTCTTATTTAGTGGTGTTATTTTTCAAGAAACTCGTGAGTCTCAAAGTTGAATTTGTCGAGTAAGTTGATAAATAAAGCATATACAAAATTTTATTTAATGTATCATTTATTAGAACATAGTAAAATAGAATATATATCATATAAAGTTAATATATATCATAATCAATTAATACAATATATTTTATTTTATTTTATTTTATTTTAGCAATTAGTATAACATATTATAACTAAAAATTGTTATAGTAAATTTATAGCATAATAAAAGCAATTATGTAGTAATATATTATTAATCAATTATTACATTATTATAATAATCTAGTGATTATAATAAATTTGTTATGACAAATTCATACTAAATAGAATTCATCATAAATTATGAAAATAAATTGTAGTAAAAATTTGTTATACTAATGAATTTTTTTGTTAGAATAATTATGTCAAATTATATTACGAAAATAAATGTGTTTTTTTAATTAATAATTGTAATAAGTATTTTAACATAATCTATAATAATATTTATTACAGAAATTATAAGTATATTACATAATTTAAATAGAAAAAGAAAACAAAAAAAATAAAAAATATGCATTGTTGAAGTTACTCGAGTAACTCGCCAAACTTAAAATCATGTTTGTCGAGTTACTCGATGAAAAATGTGATACAAAAGCAAAAATCATAAAACAGGAATATTTTCGTGAAATAAATTGAATAAGTAATTATAGATTTCACTTAGTATAATTGATTTACAGATATTATAAATAAATGTGTGAATTTATGTAAAATAGTTTTTCTATATATTTGATATTTTTTGGACTTGTGTATATTATATTTTATGTTTCTCTTTATTGTAAACAGAAAATTTCTATAATATAAAATATATGTATTTAGCATGTAGGTTATAGAGTAACTTGACAAAATTTATTTTCAATTTGTCAGCGTGGGCTACGGGATCTCACCGCCGATAAGGAAAGGGAGGAAAATCGTTTACAAGAAATTACACAGCAAGCTAGGGAAGAAAAGGAAGGGAGCTGGAGGTCCGGACGGCGTTGGGTGGAAGACTCCAAGTCGGGAAATGAAGGAGGGAAGACAGATGTTACAGGGAACCAGAGAACAGGTGGATGAAGGAAATTTGGTAGGCGTGGGCCAAAGGGAACAGATGACCAAAACTGTACAATGAAATAGGAAGGAAACGACGCCGTTTTTAAGACCATTTCTTAGGAATAGTGAATCCAAGATTAGCTCTTTTACTATAGTTAGGATTAGGAAATTAGGATTTAGTTAAGAAGCAACATGAATAGTGTAGATGCCCATTTCTTATGAATAGTGCCGGTTATTTTATTTAGTTATGAATAGTATCAATTGGATTGGCTTATGAATAGTGGCGGTTGGATTTACTCTTTTTATTTAGTTATGAATATGAATAGTGTCTGTTGGATTGACTCTTTTTGTTTAGTTAGAATTTAGTTAGAAAGTAACATATAAATAGTTAGAGGCCCATTTTCTATGAATAGTACCAGTTAGATTGGCTCTTTTAGTATAGTTTAGATTAAAATAGTGATCGTACGTGCAACAAGTTGAACGAGTCAATTCTTACTTCTTACTTCTTTAGAGGCGCAAAGGATCTAGAGTGCGTTTGATAGAGATTATAAACAGTTTATAAACCAAAAGTAGTTTATTTGAGTTGAAATTGTTGATTTTTCATGTTAAAAATAGGTTGGAAAGTCAAAAATGGTAGGCTGAAAAAAACCAAAAACAGTTTATAATCCCTACCAAACGTAATGCTAGTTTATTAAACTGGAAAAGGATCCCAATTCTTAGATCCAGTATAATAAACTGGAAAAGGATTCCAATTCTTATTTCTCTCTAGCTTCATGCAGTGGAGTAGACACGGGCAAGCATGAAGTAGTAGCATATAAGCTCTTGTTCTTGATAATTCTATTTTAGAACATTCTGACACAATTCCGTAATGTGTTTTAATAATTTCTTCATATGGTTGAAAGAAGACCCCACTTATCTGGTTTTCACTATTAAATAAGAAGATCTACTTATCTAGTTTCCACTATTAAATATAAACACGTTTCTAAGAGTAAATTTAGGTACATAACAATGGATTTTGAAATGCACTCATATATCAAAAGAGAGATTATTATAATTAGCATTGCATTTTGATGGTCCTGCCTCAATGATGATCTGTAATGTCTTGAAATATAAATTTTCTCATTTAATAAGGTGTACTGTGAGACCATTTGTGATGGTGGACTTCCGTGTGAACCTTAGCAATTTAAAGTTCATACGAAAAGCATGTCATTGTTTCTGGAGTAGAGCCCTTGACCTTTGGTATAAAGGGTGTTAAGGAACATGCCTTTTTTCTTCGTGAGGTGACTCATGCCAAAGAAATAAGTAAGAAACTTCTGTTGAACCTGATGCTCTTCGAAAATCTAGGTAAACACTCTCCCAACTGCCTAAATCATATGAAAAAAGAAAATGAAATGTAAATATATGGAATAAAAAATACATTTTACAACAAAGAGCTAGTTTATAAACAATCACACGACAAATTTCATATGCACCGCAAATCTTACAAAATAAACAATTACAGCAGACTATTTGCATGACTGCTTGAAGCAATTAATTACCATTCGGGCAAGGAGTTCTACAAAAGCTCAAATTCTACTCCTAAAATTACTCAAACTTCATCATTTAGCATTTGAATCAATTACTATTTTTTTGCAAATGAGGGTAAGAAACTTCAACATTTAGCATTTGAATCAATTACTATTTTTGCAAATGAGGGTAAGCATAAAGCCACAGAGTTGATCTGTGAATGGAAGTAGAGAGTAAAACTTAATTGAAGTAAATAACAAAAAGAATGACAGAGTTGAAAGGAGAAACAATAAGATGTAATATTATACCTCTGAGTTGTAGAACCTCAAGGGTAATTCCTATCGTCAGCATCTTGAAGAAAAAGAGAAAAACAGACCGCGCCAATGAAACAGAAAAGTCCACATACAGATGCATAACATTTTTTCACAATTCACATATTTAGTACTGTGCAACATATTTAGGAAGAAGCAAGTGAAATAAACAATAATGATTCAGGTAAATACTTGAAGTGCAGAAGCTATATGCTCTTCCAATATTAACTGAAAATAGCATCTACCAAAAACCTTATGGAAAATTGCACCTAAAAGTTAAATTTACTATCACAAGAACATATCAGAAGAAACATTTTTTATGACAAAGTTCATTTTCCTACTCATCCATTTCTTTCTAAACGAAGATGCATGACTACGGCAGTCCATGCTGAGAGATTGTCGTACAAAGCTTACCAGCAGTTTTGAAGCCATAAAAAGGCATATATAGCTTGGTGAAAAAAGATAGAGAATTCGATTCGATGACAAAGAAATGAGAGATTGGGACCAATTCATTTCAGTCTTAGGAAAGTGGAGCAAAATGATTGTTTATGAGTAGAACTAAAAGAAAATAAGGTATCAAGAATATATGACCTAACAAAACTGAAGTCCCTTTGACATATTTTTGGAGCCACATAAAATTAACATACTGTAAAAGATATGCAGCATTTTATCAGAAGACCCAGCATTCATAATGTGATACCACTCTGAACTGGAGAAATATGAAGAAAATTTCTAAATGAACTCATGAGTTGTTTCATTCTTAGGAAATGAATGAGAAACAATATCCAACCCCACAAGGTATATAGGTTCATATTCTATTGCAACATAATCACCATGATGAGATGCATTGAAGTTAAAATTTGGAAATGCTAACTTCATGTTGTCACTTACCTATATTAGGATGGCGTACAAGATATTAAAAATATAATCAGTGTATAAGCAAAATACATGGTTAGTAAATGAAAATTTTCCATGGAGATAACGAGAATTTAGATTTCTATTCACTTACAGCTTAAGTATCATGATGGGATTTATTTCCTGAGAAATCGTATTAAAAATAGCTTATTTTTTATTTTTTATTCATAGAGGACATTATACGTCAAGAAAGAGAGAGAAGTAAACCTTGTTTTTTTTATTTTACAGTTACTAAACAGCCCGAGCGACATCTTTTTCAACACAGCTTTAAATCTTAGAGCAATTATCTGCTCTGGCAGTTTAGGGTATCGATTTTTTTCTTCAGAATGAAGAAGCTGTAGGAGACATCGGTAGTTGACATCATTTTCACAGTAGCTGACATGCAAAAAAATTGTTGAACAACATTAACAAATGAGTGTTAGTAAAGCAACAATAACTATGAGTTCTATCAGTATCATTTGGAGGACATTCTCAGTGTTTGTTTCCAATAACCTCTCTGAAGTTGCTCTACTTGCACAAGTGTATCTAGATGTAAAGGGAGTTTGCTCGATTATACTTTAACTAATCATATGTTTCACTCGAATCTGCAGAGATACAGAAAGGAATATGAGTGTTCAAAGAGGAAATGTGTCTACATATTAACTTAGTGGATGAACAAATGCATATACCAATAATTCAGTGAAACCAGAGCCAACAATATGAAAACAAATAGTGTAATGAGAGTAGAGAAAAAGAGAAGATAGCATCTCATTTAGTAACTCACATGATCACTTTAAGTGTAGTACAATACACAAGATGAAGGCTGACCATCTCTACGAGCACAACCACACTCATAATTGCAGAAGCTAACATCCTACCAAATCAGAAATTTTTCATCATAGGAAAACAAAAGGTTGAAGGACTATGTGTTGTCAAATTTTACCTGATGGTAGCCTTCAATAGATTTTGGACGGGAATGGTGAATGATAAATCGAAATCAGGCTTATTGATACCTAAAATATTCATGTTAGTAGACAGAGTTCCATTTATTAATCGTTTAATTAGTTACCAGATTATGGTTGGTTTTGTGTAAGTGTAGCTAACTGGAGTACATAATCAATGACGCTGAAGTTTCTATAATGTTTGTTCAAACGAGTAAGCTGCCAGCTGTATGCAACAAATTGTATAAATTGAATAAACAAACTGCTTTGTGGGAGCTACTTATCTACATAATCTCATTGTATGAGAGTGATTTATTTATTTTTGAATTGGAAAATGGATAGCAAGACTCTTGATTCAAATCTTCTGATACACATTTTTAATGACTCAAATTAATTTTGATCAATACTTTGGTGGTAATTAGGACTTCACATATTGAAAACGATAAGGATTGTGTATGCGGCTCTATATCTTTAAAAGTGATGGAGCAATATGATTTGATCTTGCTGGGATTTCCGATGTATGGCTAATTTCAGGTACTTGGTATATATAGATCATATCTGTATCATCATCCGACAAATAGCTTATCCCATTTTCAAGATTCAAGGTTTGCAATACAAGCATGCTTTATTTTAAGCTTGCAATACAAACATGATTTTATCAATAAAACTGATCGGGATAAGATTTCAAAATGTAATATGGAATTTCTTGTAAGTTTACAGGTTTATTCATTTTAATTTGTTTTTAAGTGCTTAAAATTTTAAGCAATTTATACAAAGTAGAACTATACCATTGCTATAACATAATAGCTATTTCTACTTCTGATATATCAGCAACCTTCAATAACCCATTTATCAATCAGTTATCAAATAATTATGTTTCTCTTGAGCATTCGAGGACAAATCCTAGGTTTGATGGTCTTCCATTGCTATGCTCCTTTTACTTTCAGCAAGTTAATTGTGTCAAGACCTTCAAAATCAAACCAATTTAACTTGATATCCAATTTTTTTCATGTTCAATCAATTTCTCCATTCAAAAACCTAACCAAACAAGGGTACTGTTCACATAATACTGTCCACACAAATGAAAAGTCCATTCTCAACTTCAAGAAACTTTTGTTTCTTCTTTGAGAAATTCCAAATCATTACCTACCCCTGCATTGCCTTTATACACGAAAGACATCAAAACATATTGTCCAAGAGTGCTATTTAATCCTGCATTGGTGTTGCATCACCGTTGCTTCTAGTTATATATTATCTGGACTTCTATTAATATTAATAATAAACCTCATCGAAAAATTATAGGTAAGTTACAACCCATTAAAGTACCTTGTCGTAGAGCACAGCTCCCCCAGTTCCTGAATATTGCAGTTATACAAAGAGTTCTCAAAACCATTAAAACACAAGCAAGGCCACAGTCCCACATGCGTAATTGGTTTATATGGGACACCTAGAATAAAAAAAAATACATCAACTGATTCAGAAAGAAGCAAAGCATATACAACAAAATTCAAGATAATACTTCCAGTAGTGCAGCTCTAAGTGAGCTAAGTAGCACCTGGTGAAGAAAACATTGAATGGCAAGGTTATTAGTGTAAAAATGAGACTTATCTCAATGAAACATTACAAAATTACACCATAGCTTTCATCTTTACTTGATGACACCATTTTCAAATCATTTCCAACAGATCCTTCATTATTTCTTTCATCTTTTTTCAAAAATGTTTGGAAGAAGATACAAAGACCACATCTCCGTGTATATTAATTAGTTTAGTCCAGAATAGTGCAAAAAGCTTCAAATGTTCTTGCAATAACAGAAGATCATCTTCTTCTTTAGATTCAAAAAATGCAATTGTTTACTTGTATTTGGTCGCAACTATGACAAAGTCCACACATTCAGAAAAAATAATTAATGTCACAAAGAATCAAGAACTAAAACCCATAATCTTTTCATAATATATAAATAAAAAATTTAATGTCGCACACTTTATTCATTACCTTGCCATTCTCTCTAGGTTTGTCCCTCTGTTTTACAACTACTATTCCATAAATATGCCCCATATCTGGAATTCCGGCTGAGGGGAAAAAATTGAAGGAATAAAGAGAAATTAGATATGGAAATGGGGTTTTAGGAGCATAACAATTTGTAGATAAATAACAAAGAAGAGACCATTACCATCCCATAAACCAATGGTGCTGGAACTTTGTAAATCTTTATCTTGACCTTCAAAACTGAAAATCATATTTAATTTGAAATAAAGTAAACCAGCCAAGTAAATAACACCCTAACATGGCATATAAATAAAAAACGAGAAACATAAGCAAACATCAAAAACTTGAAAAGGGTACAAAAAATAAAATAAAATATAGAGATATAAAGATTATACCTTAAACAACAGATTTTTGGCTTCATCATCAAGCAAATTGTACACTATTATTGCAAAAAAGACAGAATTGCAGCATCAATTGGAATCAAAACCTTATGCCCAATGTCTACATTTTCCATCACTTTCTAACCAAATTTCTTCTCTATCTCTGCTTGAAAGGGGGCTCTGGCTCCAAATCAACAACCAAATCAGTGCTCATGTTGAGGAAGAAGAAATCGTTTTTTCTGCAAGTACCCAGTTCACAGATCAAACAAAAAAATGGTCTTTCAATCAAGAAGAGAAAAAATGTGTATGGGCATTGTGGAATCCAACAAAATCAAACTACACAGTCCAGAAAAACCCTACATTCGACGAAATAAAATGGAGACTTAAAGCAACGGACTTGTAACAACCAGAACAATGCAACCAAATGGACCGAATAGAACAAAATAAAACAGACAAAGGTATACAACAATAAATTTTAAATTTAAAGAAATAAACAGCAAAATACCCTGGAGACCTGAAAATAATTAAAAAAAATATCTCTTTCGATGCATAAAACTTGGGCTGCAGACACAAAAAATGGAGGTTTTCACATAAACACAAACACAGAGAAAAGGGGTATTTGGAGAAATGGGAAGACAAAGAAAAGGGGCTTTAATAAAATACCTAGATCTTGAAGAAGCATGGCGGCGACCGAAGAAGTTAAACGGCATCGATGGAAGAAGCGGCGAGAGGCAGAGACACATAATGCAAAAGGAGTAAGACAATTTTCGATCTGAGGAGTAGGCCCGCCATATTTCCTTTGTACAGCTTACGTGAGAGGAGAATGGGTGAGTGTCAACAGGAGAAGAAGAAAGCATTTGCGTGGGAGGAGAATGGGGGAGTGTCAGCAGCGTTTGCGTGGGAGGAGAATGGGGATAGTGTCAGGAGTGTCAGCAGAGAAGAAGAAAGCGTGTGAGATAAGGCTGATGAATTAAAAATACACAAAACAAGCAAAACGGCGTCGTTTTTGGAGACTATTTCTTATGAATAGTGATCTTTATATTGGCTCTTTTACTATAGTTAGGAATTTCAAATATACTAGATTTTTTTAATTTTTTTAATAATACTGATTATTATATATATTTACTTTATTTAATTAATAAATCAATAATTTAAAATTTTGAAATTCAAATGCATTTCCAGTTGATGGCACGAATTCAACAATATTATCATTTTCCATCATTTTATAGATGATAACAATTGTTGTTCTGTAGACTATGACCTTCTATACAAACTGTTACTTTGTTCTCGTGTAAATTTGTTGATTCATAAAGTTAACATTGTTGGTGGAATTTATGTGGAAGTGACCTCAAAACAGTAAAACAAGAACCAAAAAATGGAAAGGAAGAATTAACCGAGGCAAGAGTTAAACTCTTTGTCCTTAAGTCAAAATTGCCCCGCAAAGGTGCTTTCGGTCTTTGGCAAATGACTCCCAAGATACAACGGTTTCACTTGACTTTGGTAGCACTACAAAAACTCAAGTACAGCGAACCAAGATTGGTTTTGTACTCCAACGGATGAATGGAAATGAAAAAAACCAGATTTTATGCAACTTGAATGCAATAAAAATTGGTTCAAAGATGAAATGTATGAGTGTTTTATGTTTGCAATCATTTTTCTGTATCAATTCCCTGTAGAATGGACGTCCACAGCCCTTTTTAACGTTGGAGAGTTGGTTGGAAACGAAAAGGAATGAACCAAATCGTGCAACCCTTCAAAAGGACATGTCTGTTCACGCAAACCTATGCGATCGCATGGTTTAACCAAGCTGCGATCGCATAGCACAAAAAATAGAACAAGACTTCATCCAGAATAACCATGCGATCGCAAGGCTTTGCCTCTTGCGATCGCATGGAAGGACCAAAATATATTCTGCTAAAAAATTAAGCAACTTGCGATCGCAGTGAAAATCAACCATGCAATCGCATAGGTCAAACTTTGACCTGATTTTGTCCTTTTTCGTAATTTCTCATTCATTCGATATTGGTTTCGAGATGCCAAATATACCTTTTAAACATGCAGATAAATCTGAATTTTCTTTCCAGGGGCGTTGCCCCCGAGCCCCCACGAGGGGCGCTGTCCCCTCGACCTGACCGGGCAGGTAGATCTCCGTTCCGAGGGCGTTGCTCCCGAAGCGTGCGTCGAAGTGGCAAACAAATTTGCCTAAACGGATTGGGTCGGGTCTTGTATATTTGGCCAAGTTGACACGAAGTTTCTTAGTTAATTTATCAACATTTTAAACCAATTTCCAACAATCCCCCACATGAATGGAAATTCCTTGATACGCAAAACACGATGCAAATGAAATGCAATGATATGCAGACTCTAACAATGGAGTACATGCGACAAGTCATAGCATCAAGATAGGTAGCTTGTGGCTTTGAACCTTCTTTAGTTGAATACAATCGGATTTACTAGGCTAGTTGGTGAACACGATGTTTTTGAACCATCTAGCCGTTCGTGTAAACCCAAACAATTGTACCAACACCATAACTCATCTAACCAATTCGGTTCTCATGGTTGTGTCCATTTTGGCCCTGGACAACTCTTGGTTTCATAAGTGCTCTAAGAGAATTAAGCCTCGAATTCTCGTAGAAGCGGCCCCACTTCACACTTATATAGGTGATCTTTTACCTTTCCAATTCAAGGTTTTGAATCATTAAAAGTAAGTATACTTAACCTGATACATATTTGACATAGCACTTTAAAAGTTAGGAATGGGAATAAGTGCTTTATTCCGAATCTTTTATAACTTAGTTGTCCCATTGAACCAAGATCTTGGGATCTCTACAAGGTTGGGTTTCCGTTATAATAATTCTATTCAATAGGCTTTAGGCCCATTCCCCTCGAAAGATGGTATACTTGATCTCTTGCAAGTCCTTTCGTTAAAGGATCAGCCAAGTTCTCTTTTGACTTCACATAGTTAATAGAGATTATACCATTCGATATTAACTGTTTAATGGTGTTATGTCTCCGACGGATATGTCGAGACTTACCATTATACATACTGTTTTGTGCCCTTGCTATTGCCGACTGATTATCGCAATGTATGTTAATTGCAGAAACCGGCTTTTCCCAACATGGAATTTCTTCAAGGAAATTACGAAGCCATTCTGCTTCTTCTCCGGCTTTGTCTAAAGCAATAAACTCAGATTCCATTGTGGATCGAACTATACATGTTTGCTTAGACGATTTCCAGGACACGGCTCCACCTCCAATGGTAAATACATAACCACTTGTGGATTTTGAATCCTTAGTGTCAGATATCCAATTTGCATCGGCATATCCTTCTAACACTGCGGGATATCTTGAGTAGTGTAATTTATATTCAACCGTGTGTCTTAAGTATCTAAGAACTCGGTTTAATGCCTTCCAATGTTTAACATTTGGATTACTAGTGAATCTACTCAACTTGTTGACTATGTATGCTATATCCGGTCTTGTGCAGTTGGTAATGTACATCAAACTGCCTATGACATGCGAATATTCCAATTGAGATACGGGCTCACCAGTATTCTTAGCTAAGTGTATACTTAGGTCAACTGGTGACTTAACTGGTTTATCGTCATACGCCTTAAATTTCTTAAGTATAATCTCAACATAATGAGATTGAGATAATGACAAACCATCGGATGTTTTAGAGATTTTAATCCCTAATATCACATCCGCCACTCCCATGTCCTTCATGTCAAAATGTTTCGTTAACATTTTCTTAGTCGATGAAATAACTTTTGAGTTATTTCCCATAATTAGCATATCGTCAACGTATAGGCATACGATCACATATTCATCGGGTGTGTTTTTAATGTAGACACACTTGTCACATTCATTGATTTTGAAGTCATTTGACAACATAGTTTTATCAAACTTTTCATGCCATTGCTTCGGTGCTTGTTTTAATCCATACAAGGATTTTACAAGTCTACACACCTTCTTTTCATTTCCCGGTGCAACAAACCCTTCGAGTTGTTCCACATAGATTTCTTCTTCTAATTCACCGTTTAGAAACGCAGTTTTAACATCCATTTGATGTATTTCAAGATTATGCAATGCCGCGATTGCAATCAAGACACGTATAGACGTAATTCTAGTCACCGGTGAATAAGTATCAAAGAAATCAAATCATTCTTTTTGTCTATACCATTTGGCTACTAATCTAGCCTTGTATTTATCAATTGATCCATCCAATTTCAATTTCTTTTTGAATATCCATTTACAGCCTAAAGCTTTGTTTCCCGGAGGGAGTTCAACCAATTCCCAAGTATGGTTACTCATGATGGATTCAATTTCATTACGTACAGCTTCTTTCCAAAAAGGAGCTTCGGTAGTAGACATTGCTTCATCAAATGTCCTCGGATCATTTTCAAGTAAATTGGTTACGAATTCTGGACCGAATGTCTTAAGAATTCGTTGCCTTTTACTACGTCTCGGTTCTTCATTTATTTGAAGATTATCGTTATTTCTATGTAAATTATCATAAGTACGTTTAACTGAACTTGCTTCCTTTTCTTTACACGGAAATTTGTCTTCAAAAAAGACCGCGTTTCTTGATTCAATAATCGTGCCTTCATGTACATCAAGTACTTCAGATTTATGAACCAAGAATCGATATGCACTACTATTGATTGCATATCCAATAAAGACACAATCAATTGTCTTTGGTCCAATCCTAACTTGTTTAGGTTTGGGTATTTGTACTTTTGCTAAGCACCCCCACACTTTGAGATATTTGTAGGAAGGTTTCCGACCTTTCCATAACTCGTAAGGTGATTCAACCTTATTCTTGTGTGGTATCTTATTTAGGATATGATTTGCAGAAAGTATGGCTTCCCCCCACAAGCTTTGAGGTAAGCCCGAACTTATTAACATTGCATTCATCATTTTCTTTAGTGTTCGATTCTTACGTTCAGCAATCCCGTTCGATTGAGGTGAATATGGTGCAGTAGTTTGATGAATGATTCCAAATTCTGCACAAAATTCCTCAAATGGTGCAACGTATTCTCCACCTCTATCACTACGAATCATTTTTATTCGTTTTCCAAGTTGATTTTCAACTTCGGTTTTGTAGTGTTTGAACACTTCCAAAGCTTCATCTTTGCTTTTCAACAAGTATACGTAACAGTATCTTGTACAATTATCTATGAACGTGATGAAATACTTTTTACCACCTCTTATTTGTACGAACTTTAAATCACACACATCTGTGTGAATTAGTTCTAAAGGTGTTGTGGTTCGTTCAACCGAATGAAAAGGTGCTTTGGCCGCTTTTGCCTCTACACATGTTTCGCATTTTCCATTATTAAAATGCATATTCGGAAGTAAACTTAAATTCATCAACTTACGTATTGAATTAAAGTTTGCATGTCCTAATCTATGATGCCATAAATTAGATAATTCGAGAATATAAACGGAAGATGGCGTTTTATTCATAACTTTCGGTACAATAGTTAGGACATTCATTTTGAATAGTCCATCTTTTACATAGCCTTTGCCAACATACATATTGTTCTTGGTAAGTACAAACTTATCCGACACAAAGACTAATTTGAAGCCATTTTTGTTCAACAAAGAACCTGACACAAGGTTCTTGCGAATATCCGGTACATGAAGGACATTGTTGAGGCTAAGTTCCTTTCCCGATGTCATCTTCAATATCACTTTGCCTTGTCCTTCAACCTTGGATGATGAGGAGTTCCCCATGAATAGCTTTTCTCCCTCGGTTGGAATGTAGGATGTGAACATATCCTTATCAGCACATATGTGACGGGTTGCACCCGTATCAACCCACCATTCTATGGGATTTCCAACGTTGTTGCATTCTGAAACAACCGCCGATAAATTCATGTCAGATATACCATTTGATATGGAATCAGATTCGGCTATGTTTGCTTGGGCTTGCTTCTTTGGTTTGCGACAATCAACGGAGCGATGTCCAGCTTTTCCACAATTGTAGCAATTGCCCTTGAACTTCTTTGCATTCTTCTTAGAAGGTTCAACAGAATGCTTCATCTTCTTTCCTTTGTTGTTGTTGGATTCCACCACATTAGCCCTTGATTGTGGTATGCTATTTCCAACACACCTGTCCGAACTTCGATTATCTTCCTCAATCCTTAGTCGGACCACAAGTTCTTCAATATTCATCTCCTTGCGCTTATGCTTGAGATAATTCTTGAAGTCCCTCCACATGGGTAGAAGTTTCTCAATGATTGCAGCCACTTGAAATGATTCACTTAGAGACATATTCTCCGCGTGAATGTCATGAAGTATGATCTGCAACTCCTGCACTTGACTGATTACCGGCTTTGAATCTACCATCTTGTAGTCTAAAAACCTTCCCACGATGAACTTCTTTGTTCCCGCATCTTCAGTCTTGTATTTCTTTTCCAAAGAATCCCACAAATCCTTTGCCGATTGCTTGGAACAATACACATTGTACAAAGTGTTGTCCAAGCCATTCAGAATATAATTCTTGCACAAGAAATCTGAATGTTTCTAAGCATCCAATGCAATCAATGATGCCCGATTATTTTCACCTTCTTGAATAGCGGGAGGATCCTCATTCAAGAATTTTGCCAAATTGAGGGTCGTGAGATAGAAGAGCATTTTCTGATGCCATCTCTTAAACTCAACCCCCAATGAACTTCTCCGGTTTTTCCCCATGTGGAACGGAGTTTGAATTAACGGTAGTATGGGGGTTAGCCACAACCGGATAAATCACACCGGTAGGGATACTTCCTTAGAAGTTCCCTCATTTGAATTCATTTCTGTTTACGTAAAACAGAAGATCAACCAAACCAATTACTTACCACAAAAATACTGCAACGAAGATTTTAACTTAAGATTGTTGGGGGAATTTCTGTGGAAGTGACCTCAAAACAGTAAAACAAGAACCGAAAAATGGAAGGGAAGAATTAACCGAGGCAAGAGTTGAACTCTTTGTCCTTAAGTCAAAATTGCCCCGCAAAAGTGCTTTCGGTCTTTGGCAAATGACTCCCAAATACAACGGTTTCACTTGAGTTTGGTAGCACTACAAAAACTCAAGTACAGCGAACCAAGATTGGTTTTGTACTCCAACGGATGAATGGAAATGAAAAAAACCAGATTTTATGCAACTTAAATGCAATAAAAATTGGTTCAAAGATGAAATGTATGAGTGTTTTATATTTGCAATCGTTTTTCTGTATCAATTCCCTGCAGAATAGACGTCCACAGCCCTTTTTAACGTTGGAGAGTTGGTTGGAAACGAAAAGGAATGAACCAAATTGTGCAACTCTTCAAAAGGACATGTCTGTTCACGCAAACCTATGCGATCGCATGGTTTAACAAAGCTGCGATCGCATAGCACAAAAAATAGAACAAGACTTCATCCAGAATAATCATGCGATCGCAAGACTTTGCCTCTTGCGATCGCATGGAAGGACCAAAATACATTCTGCTAAAAAATTAAGCAACTTGCGATCGCAGTGAAAATCAACCATGCGATCGCATAGGTCAAACTTTGACCCGATTTTGTCCTTTTTCGTAATTTCTCATTCATTCGATATTGGTTTCGAGATGCCAAATATACTCTTTAAACATGCAGATAAATCTGAATTTTCTTTCCGGGGACGTTGCCCCCGAGCCCCCACGAGGGGCGCTGCCCCCTCGACCCCCGCGACCTGACCGGGCAGGTCGATCTCCGTTCCGAGGGCGTTGCTCCCGAAGCGTGCGTCGAAGTGGCAAACAAATTTGCCTAAACGGATTGGGTCGGGTCTTGTATATTTGGCCAAGTTGACACGAAATCACTTAGTTAATTTATCAACATTTTAAACCAATTTCCAACAAACATTTCTTTACTCGTGAACAATAATTGTTAACATCACACAAAGTTCGTTAAATGCTATTTTTTCAATTTGTATTGCCCTTCATTTGACGCTCGATTTTGGTCTTGACTTATTCATTTTTTTGAATGTTAGCACGCGACCTAAGTACTAACATGTATGATATTACACCATCCCGTTAAACATCTTCATGTTTTAAAAGTTGGATACTGATTTTGTTGCACACTTACTCGTCACTGATTGGTGTTATTATCATAATTATTTTTCAATTGTCGAAAAATGTATGTGTTATATGATCTTGTTAATTGAAGAATGTATTTAATAGTTACTTTATTATGGTACGTATTTTTCTATACACATGAACATTAACTCACAGTATTGTCACATTAGCCCGAAAATTATAAACTACTATTTGATTCCATCAACATATATAATATGTAGTCATTAATTTATATGTAAACCTTGTTTTTTAATTTTGAATGATTGAGCCGTGATACCAGTTTAAATTTATCAAATATACACGATGAAACTCTAATGCTACTGGATTTGGACATGGAAATGGTAATGGGGAGGTTTTGTCTACTACTGAGTCAACTCGTTATTCACTTTCTTCGTTTTCTTGGTTACAACATCTTTTCATCATCGAGTACTTGGGTTTCTCCACACTAGAACTAGAGGAAGATGCACTCTTTAGTAATATTCTTTCTCTCTATCTCTCTCACGTATACACATGGCTACGTCCGAGTTAACTTAGTGACAACAATTTTGGTTTCTCCTTGCAATGGCTGGTATTGGAGTAGCAGGACGGAGTCATGGCCGAAGATGGAGCCGCAGATTTCGACGACGTCCAAAATGTTTGGTTCATGGGGTTTTGAACAATACAAATACGATCTGAGGCTGCTGGAGGTTGCGAGGAAAAATGACTACTGAGATAATGCATTTTCCGAGCTGGGGAAAGAGTCCACGGCGGCAGTGCTTAATTTATACACCGGGAAAAAGTATCTCTTGTTGAAGAGGTCTATGGATGTATTGTTTGAAATTCAAATTGGGAGACAATTATGGAACATCCATCTGAAAATGAAGTAACTGCCTAACTAAAAATGAAAGGGATGAGGATTTCTAGCTTGCATTAATTATCCAGTAAATCTACTATATTCTTTTCCTATTTAATATTATTTTATTTCCCTTTTTCAATCTAGTAGATTTGCAATTAACAGAATAAGGTAGACATTTATGTTAATAACCCATTTTAAAATGTTGTGCTTCATACACACTTCTCATCTTGGTTTGGGCCCAATAATTTCATGATTATACTCTCTACATAGCCCAGAAGTCGAAGGCGAATTGACGCAACCAGCATTAAAATGGGTCCAAAAAAGATAAGTGTAGCACTCGTTTTGCAAATTTTCAACTTAGCACCACTTTTTAGTTTTTATTTTTGCAACATATCTCGACTTGGATCGCATATAAAATTTACATGCTCCTAGTCGAGAAATATTTTTTCTTTTCTAATTTTCTTAGACATCCGATGAAAGCTAATAATACAAATATGACTTTTGGCTTTGCTTGTGAAACTAGCAAAAGTACATGTCTTGTATTCGTGCATAATATGATTAATACAAATCATCACCCGTCTAGATAGCAGTGAGATCCCTGATTTATTGAGTTTCTTGCATCATTTTTCACGTTTCCATGAAATTGAAATTGAAATTGGAAATGAACACTTGAATCAAAACGAATATAAAGCTTAACACAAGTTTCATTTGTGGATTAATTCCACATTTATACAAGCCCATGATAATAAAAAAACAAAAAAAAAACAAAATATATACAAGAGTCAAGAAACTGCACAGAAATTAAAAGGAGAAAAAAAAAAAAAAAAAACATCACTTTCTTCACACAGAGGAGGAAGGACTCATAAGTCTTGAAGCTAAGTCAACTCTTATATTCGTCCAATAATAGAACTATGTAGAGTATTTGCGATTGTGGACCTGATCTCCTGGAAATTTCTGCTCCCAAGGGGCAGGAGATCAGGACTCGATTGCGATTGACAGACTTCGGTCGAGTAATATACACTAATAGCAGGACACCGATTACAATTTCTTATTTACAAAATACTATTTTACCCTCACATAATTATCGCTTTTTTTCTCCCGAGTCAACGATCCAAAGCACTTAGCACAATCCTGCCAACACAATGTTTTCGGTCGATGATTAAGTACTGATAGATTGAATATTGAATAATACGTAATTGAGGATAAGGGTAAAAAGGTAAAAAGAGGGAGAACTAACCAATCATAACCGGTCGGACTCTTTGGATCAGAGTGATGCATTGAGGCCGAGGTTGATTTTCTCCTTGTCAATTTCTTGAAGTTCCCACCAGGGGTACTTGCTAAAACATCCCCCAAGAAAGCCAATATCAAAAATTTGCCCCAAAAGTTTAACATATAAGCAAATAAGACCACAAAACTTCCATGCAAGGGGTTAAAACTAAAATCTTACGTGAAAATGGCGAGGTGGGTGTGCTGGAACCAGCAGGAGAAGTCAGGACCGATCCAGAGTCAAGAGATGTATTAAGGTTACCCGACGAGCCGGAGTTGGTTCGGATGATAGTGATGCTCCGAGAAATCGGGATTTGATCATCAAGTGGTGGAGGAATGACAACAGATGGCGGAACAGCGGCGGATCTAGAGTCCGCGGATAAAGAGTTGTATTTGCGGAGTTTTCCGAGGCCGGAATCCGGCGTTGGTCCGGCGAGCGTTTCGTCCCAGAGCTTGTGAAGAAAACCCATGATTTTGAACGGTGAAATAACTGAAATGAATCAAAAAAATTTGTTTTTTTTTTTTTTGTAGTTTTTTTTTTTGTGAAATTTTCTTTTGTAACAACCGAAAAAAGATGATGTTTCACCAGTTTCAGGCGGGAAAAAACGGCGGTGGCACCACCTGATATACGACTGTTACAAAGAAGGAAGAAGGAGGAGAGAGAAACCAAGTACTGTTTGACAATCTGGTTTTATTTTGATAAAATGGAGAGAGAAATTAGGGTTCTTATAGAGAGAGAAAGGGTAGATTTTTGAGAATGTAACGCTCCGGCTTATATGGCTTTGTTTGAAGCCACCGAAAATTTTATTGGAAATGCGAATCTTGACAAAACAAATATAGGATAAACCAATCAATTTTGTGTAGAAAAATATGTTCGTCTAATGGTTTTTAAGTTTTTTTTTATAAATAAAAAAGTTACTTATTTTAAAGTTATTTATTATTCTATACGACTAAGTTTTCAATTATATTTGAATAAATTATTTTATTGTTAATTATGATATTGATCTAATTCAATATCGTCGAAAGATAATTCATTCATTAAATTTATATGGGAAAGATTTATCATCTTCATGAAATTAATTAATCTCCAAATTTTATTACAAAAAAAAAGTCACGGAATTTCTTACATTTATTTCTAAGTGCATGTTTGGCTTTGTTTATAAGTGCTTATAAATATTGGGTCCTATACAATTTGTTGATATAAAGTGATTCACGAAATGTGTGGATAAAAATAATGTTTGACAAGCTTATAAGTACTAAAAAGTACTCTCAAACATATGCTTATGCATTATTCATTCTAGTTGTTACTATTTTTCTACTTATCATTTACTAAAATATTTAATTCAATTGAATTTGAATGAAAACTTTATCAAAATTGGATGAAGTAAATTGAAAAATGAGTCCAATTTTACGTCTTAAATAAAATAAAAGAACTATAATCCATAATATTTTATAAATTCAATAGTATTTTGAAGAATACTAAATTTCAAATTTTCAAAAAAGAAAATGTAACTATCTTATCTAACTTAATAGTTTAGGACATGTTCGGTAACCATTTTTTAAAAAAAAAACTTATTTTTTTGCCTCCAATTTTTTACTTTGCAACTTTTTTACACTACAAAAAAATTTGAAAAATCGATAAAGTACAAAAAAAACCTATTTTTTCTCCAAAAAATTACATCGAACATGCCTTTAGATACTTGACACATTGGATCACTAGGACAAATATCTTAGAATAAATAATTATTATTATTAAACTTTTGCCATACTTTACAATTTAAACCATGAAATAAACTTGCATATTAATATTAGGTGATAAAATTTGTTTGATTATGGCTGCCTTTTGGTGAGCCAGCCAAGTAGTGAAGCCGAGCTGACCAAGAGCTTAATTTTGTACATTGATTTGGAGGGGCTGACTTGGTCATCTCTGGACAGCTCGGACTAAACTTTTATTACTTTTTGACAGGTCACGAGATAAGTTTGAAACTGAGATCTACCAATATTTTAGGTTTAGATGGGCCCCACATATCATTTTTCTAACGAAGTTAATGCTGGATCCGATTAACAGGTTCGTTACTAAATTTTACTCAATAGTTCCATAAAGATAGGCTCTTATTTCCTTTTTTTTTTTTATTTACACATATCAAGAAATCTTATTTAATATAATTGAAATTATAAATTTTTCACACAATTTTTCTATTATGCCTCTATTTAATATTAGTCATTCATAAATTTAATAAATTTAAATGTTTATTAAGTTACAATTGAAATGCAAATGAAATTGAATTGCATTACATTGAAACAATAATAAAATCAATTGTTGACTTTGTTATTAGGGGATAAGTGTTTCTAGACAAGATATAATTTATTGACTGTCTACTTGAGTAAATGTGTAAATAAATTTATGTAATTTTCCATTATAATTGGAATATATTAAATTTATTTGGGTTGATATCACTATAAATTAAATAAGGGTATATTAAGAAAAAGAAAAATTTAATACACTCTCTATAAAGTAAGTGGCCTATAATGTAGGACAGATAAATAAGAAAAACGAGCCTATCTTTGTAGGACAGATGGAGCATATTGAAACTAGTTTTTCACTCGTGCGATAGACAAATTTGTATTATGTGATAATCATATCGATAAAAATATATAAAAGTGAATTGATTATATCATATCAAATCAAGTGCAAGAGCATCATATAAATAACAATATATTACATAATATTATTTCAATAAAAGTTTAAAATTTAACATAGCTAATTCAAATTCTGAAAAACTTATTTGAAGTCAACATTTGTGGTTGAATTGGATGATAATCCATCTTTATCACAAATTAGTATCTTCAATCTTATACGGTTTGTAACTCTCGAGACTGCAACATAAAGTTGTTTATGATTAAAAATTGGTCTTTTTATATAAAGTTCTACATGCGACAACGATTAATATTAACTCTTGTTAATAGTCATAGCATAATAAATATTATAATCAACTACTATATTTAACAAACTACGTCTGAATAATTAACTATAACATAAAGCAATTAATACCTCAAACTAACCTCTGAATATTTTTGCATGACGCATTTGAAGTAACATAATTAGTTAATTACTGGTTTCGAATTATCATATACCAAAATATTAATAACTTTATCAACATAATCACCTCCACAAATTATGCTTATAAAAGAAATTGAACTGTCACATTTTAATAAATATACACTAATAAATTACATTTTAATTTCACACATAATAAATATTATAATTAATTTACAAATTCGTACTCCAAATCTTTGAGCACAAAGTCAATCAATTTGGTAGTTCTTTCATACATGTCTTTTAGACCGAGCGTTGTCCTTGGTAACAACATCACCAATTATATCTGAACAAAACTTTTAACAAAAAAAATGCATAAAACATATACCAAAATAATTGTACGTTATCAATTATTCGATAAATAAAAAAACGTGTAAACATGAAATGTTATTCAATTATTACCAAAAAATTCGGACTCATCGTCTTATGCCGACAATAATTCACCGAAATGCCTAAATACATAAATTTGCGATACAAAACTATCATCTCCAACTTCTATAATTTGCGTTTGCGGCATAAAATTGAGCTTATACTTGTGGATTGTGGCCTTGAACTTCATAATGTTGTACACAATCACAAAATTTCTCATCACATATAATAGTCTATTGCAGATCAATGGCTTAAATGTCTTAATCAAATTGCGTTTCACACTTGCACGAATTTTTCCACTCTCGAAATAGTTTTAATTAATAATGATTGAAAGTTCAAGCACATTAACTAACTAAATTAAATAATAATATATTAATATATGATTTAAGAATACATTGAAATTTTAAATTAAAAAATATTGAATCACAGCATTTATATTATTTTGACTTATATAGATTATTTATTACATTATTTCACGAATTGAGGTAGTTTTGGAGGGAATTTTGGAGAGAAAAACCTTATTTAGTATATTAATAAGATATTAAATTTTGTATTTCACGTTAATACTAAATTTTATAGCAAACAAATGAAGCACACGTTGAAATAATAATAATAATAAATAAATATAATTTATTGTTATATGAAAAGTAATTCGACAATAACTCGAGTTGATAGAATTCACACTCTTAAGACATTTTTGTTCTCTAAATACTGAAGGTTTTCGGACAATTGACTCTTAAGATATAATATTTCTTGTTCCAGAAGACTTAGTGTTGTCGTCTTAATAAACCAGAAAATGAAACAATTGACTTACAAACCAAACGATAATGAAATGCTATTTGAATATGTTATTTTATTCAGTATATTCAAATTCGATTCATGAATATATGTAAAAAATTAAAAAACACAAGTTCATGTTCGATTTAATAAAGTATATTAAAATTCATTTGAATTCAGTTTGACAACATCTTTTGAAAATTAACCTACTGAAAATAAGTATGTGATGTTCAATAGATGAACTATTCAAAATGGCTCGTTTGCGTTTTAGATGAAACATAAAGTGACATATTTTGGTCTCTTGTAGTCGAAGATGCATTAGTTAAAGTTTGAATGGTATGAATTATCGACATAAAAAGTATACTACGGTTGTTGTTCAAGAAAAAATGAAAAATAATATATAAAAAAAGTCGTTAAGTGTACTGTTCAATCGTGTTACACAGTGCAAGCCAAACATGTCCTTTATCAGCTTCTTACTTTCTCCCAACTCTTTAATGATGTCCCACGAAGACCTAAAGCACCATACTGTTTAAGGATCTCTTTTTGATGTATAGTTTATGTCAAATAATGCAAAAAGCTATAGTTTATGTCAAATAATGCAAAAAGCTATAGTTTATGTCAAATAATGCAAAAAGCTATAGTTTATGTCAAATAATGCAGAAAAAACTATATTTTCTTTCACAATGCCCTAATTGACCCTCCAGGCTAGGTTACTTGATTTTCTTTATTTAATCTTCCCATACCTAAAAAGTAAGTTTTTTCAATTTTTGGTCATTTACTAGTATCTACATTGTTAGCGTTTATAAATTGGTCGAACATTATTTTTATTCACATATTTTGTAGGACCCATAATTTTTATCTACTTTTTATCTATGTATTATGTAGGATCCACATCATATATTCTACAAAAAAATCTAACAAGCATATTTATAATCTGTTACTAGCTTCTAGTAATTTAATAGGAATAATTATATTGTCACCACAGTTTTTATTTGTTGCACTACATTTTAATTATATTGAAGGTTCTCAACATTTGTTCTTTATCACACTTATATTCTCAATTTTTTTCGTCGCATTCTTATCTTCATTTAACATTTCATTAATGAGTACATATTTTTTCGATCACAGTTTCTATCCAAAAAATCCGTTCGGAGGGTGTAAAAAACCTCTCGTCTCTCATAGTTTTAAATAAGCAAAGAAAAAAAAACAAATACAAAAGTTCAGTAAAATATTTGTTTATCATTTGAAAACACATTAACAGAATATTTGAATATAAATCATCATCATGGACATGGGCAGATTTAGCGTGAGGACAATCGCCCCCACACTGATTTCAAAATTTCAGTATTGTTTCAAGAAAAATTAAATTGTTTAATTTTGCCCCCTAACAACAAAATAATAACTATAAATTTAAATTAATGTAAAGAAAGTGCCTCTAGTGGCAAATCTTCCTTTTTGTTATATGTGATGTGATTGGACGTATTTGGGTTCTATGTTCATTTTTTCTTTTTATTTTCTTTTGAGAAATTTGTGCAATTGATCTACAACCTTAAAATATGACTATTAAATCCTCAACCTTTTAATCCATTTGCATATTTTGTCCTTTTACCTAATTTTATAAATTTTAGTATTAATTTTCTTCACGTTCTAAAAAAGTAATTCAAAATACTATGCTTAACACCGAACTTAATGTTTGACTTTATCATTTCTTTTATTTTCAATTCCAAAATATGAAAAATAAATCAAAATATCATATCATTTTTTACGTACAAATATCGTGAAAATATGGTTGAGTTTTTTAATTTTTTACATAATTTTATTTTCTTCACTTATCATAAATAAATTATTTTGTATTTTGTTTACTTTGTTTTCATATTTATATACATGAGTAACTATGATTTTTATTTATTTTTCAAATTTGGTATAATCCAAACTTGACTTTTTTCTTAAAAGAAAATGTTGATTCTATTTTTCATTTTTTCCATACTTTTTTCCTATTTTTATATATAGCTAATTTAAAGTCGATTGCTTTTATAAAATAACAAAGTTATTATATAAAATAAGTAATTTTATTTTTTTCTTCAAATGCCACTATCTCTATCGACTATTGATGCGTCATCGACTGCTATAGGCAGGTCACCGTAGTGTCCTCGATCGGCACTGTAGCACCGCTAACCACCATATTGCGCTAACATGCTAAAATTCCTGACTCTGTCAAATGATCATTAATTGAAAGTTAATGATAAGAATGTGACGATAAAATAATTGAAGATATAAGTACGATAATGAACAAGTGTATACATAAAAAAATATAGTGTGAATATAATTACTCTTTTAATAAGTAAAGATGTATAAACAAGTCAAATACGCAAAACAAAACAAACAAAAAAAAGTATTTCCATTTCTCTCACTTCGTTGATTTCAACAACTTTAAAGTTTTGGAACAAAGTTTACGAGAAGAAAAAGATAAAAAAAAACTCAGAGCGCCATTAAAATAATATTAGTGACCAAAATTATGAAATTATATATTTAAAAAATTTAAATTATAAAACTCTCTACCAAGCACGGATTAAAACATCCATAGTTAGTGTAAAAGTCTGTCCAATACCGTAATGGTAACACAATATGTTAATGGGAAGTTGATCTCCTACTCATGGTGGGTAGGAGTTATAAGAGCATCTCTAATGCAAACCATAGATTGAAGAAAAACACATACCACATCATCAAATAGATAATGTGTATTAAATTCACATCTCCAATGCACTATGTGGAGCACCATGTTAGGCTGATGTAGCACAAAATAAAATAGAAGATGTGAAGTAGTATTTCTACATGTAGAAGTTCTGTAAGAATGACGAGTCAGCCATTATTTTAATTTTGGACTTAATTTAATTCACAAATAAATAATTTTGGATTTAAAATAAATGCCACATAATCACCATTATTGAATGGTAGAAAGAACCATTGGAGAAAACTTTTGACCTTCACCGTTTATTCATTCCACATTCATTTAGAAGTCCTTCTATTTAATTGTTACGTCAGCTACAATCCATGGCTTGCATTGGAGATGCTCTAATGCTCAAGCATATAGGTGGCAACCCATGATTGTCAAAAACAATGAGTGTGGAGTCATGAATTGTCAATATTGGATTGCCACTTATATGGTGGACATTATATCTTCTATACGCCATGGATAGAAGATCAATCCCCTATATTAATATGCCATATATTGAATCGAACAAAATATTTTTATCAAATAGAAATGACAACAAATTATTTTTTGAAATGAGAAGTCCGACCGTCTCTTCACCACAATTAATCAAGACATTAATAGCTTCCATAACTACAATGCACGTATCAAACAATGTGACATATTAGACATATAAGATGTAGCATGGGTAAAATGTTGGGAATTTTTTTCATTAGTACGAAAAATTCATTCTTTTAATTGTATTGAATCAAACGTGTTACCAATGGAAAGCAAAATCACGGATAATTTTCCTTTTTTTTTTTTTTTTTTTTTTTTTTTTTTTTTTGGAGTAATCAATAGTTTTGCTTAATATCAAGAGTTAAAACCATGTCTAGAGCAGGAGACGCGGGAAGATTTTGTTCCCTACAAAAGGTGCTAAAAATGTAAAGCAGGTCTCAAAAGAGTACTACAACTTACATTTCAGATCCATTTAGCGCTATTTTTGTCAATGTTGGTTAGAAAAACAGCTCACAATTGCAACTTGGGCCTTGTTCATCATTAGCCTATCAAGATTTTAAAAAACAAATTGTGGAAATTTCTCCTCATTTTTATCTGTCAATTGCAAAAATAAATGTTTCTTCTTTTTCACTCCAAAATTACTGACTATTCCGTCTTTTTAAAACACACACAATCGTACCCACACGTCTCCAACTAGAGCTGGCAAATGGGTTGGATTGGACCAGTCCAACCTGCCAGAACATGGCCACACATAAAACTAGACTGGGTTGGCCCAACCCAGTTTTGTATGGGCCAGAAATATGCTAACCCAGTCCAGCCCATTGGCCCAACTTATCTTAATTTTTTTTTAAAATAAATTTTTTATACAATCTAATACATTACATCAAATATAATCTTAGACAAATTTAGACTATATAGATATTTTTAAAAAGATTAATTTATAAAATTAAGGCTCTCATGTATTAGTTAATAGATAAACATCAATTTTCTTTTAAAATAATAATTTTTTTGTTAATTGTAAATTATTTGTAGACATTTTTTTTTAAAAAAAATACAAATATTAAAAGCATGCTAGTTTTATTGTTTTAAGATATAAGCATGCTTTGCTTAAATTAAATGGTTTACTTATAAATAAATTTAAAATAAATAATTTACTTGTCACACCAAATATATTTTGGATTGAAACTTAAATTAAACTAAATTTTAATTAAATCTAAACAATTTTATGTTGGATCCTAAGATTTTTGGATTAATATTTATTGATGACTTTGGCTTAGATCATTTTAGATTGATATTATTTGAATTATGTATTAGGACTATTCACAAAATGAGTTAATTAGTGTTAAGGACAAAAAAAAAAAAAAATTCAAAAAAATCAAAATCAAAAAATCAAAATCAAAATCAAAATCGGGCCGGCCTAACTAGCCCGCGGGTTAGATAAGCTGGGTCATCTTGGCCCGGTTTTATTTGGGCTAGGGCCAACCCAATCCAAGAAGGCGGGCTACATGGGCCGGCCCGCAGGTCGGGCCAATTTTGCCACCTCTATCTCCGACAACCACAACCACCTCTTTTTACCATTGTCGCAACAAGATCGTGCCATCCAGGTAGATGGGACAATAATATTGATGGTGGTGAGATGAGATTTGTCTCGAACGATTGTAGTTAAAAGGGTCGTAATATTGACAAATGTGATTACTAGCAGTGATGGGTGTCGATGGTCACGACGACGGTAGCAGCGACATAGCACAATATGATACATGTGTTACAAAAGTGTATAATGTATGTTACCGTGATACAACAAAAGTGTAACTCAGAATGTTACAAATATAATATAGTATTTTTACAATAAAAAAATATTGAACAATATTTTGAAAATAGTTTATTATTTTAGAAAAATTGGTGCAAATGGTCCCTAATATTTTGCCCTCAGTGCGAAAATGGTCCATAACTTTTATTTTTTTGTATAGAAGTCTTTAACCTATGTGTTTTTGTGCACAATTAGTTCTTATTTGATGAAAAAGATGAATATGCCCTTATTTTTAATTAGAGAAATTTTTAATTGGATTCCTAACATTTGAAAAAAAGTGCAAATGAGTTCGAAACTTTTAGTTTTTATAAAAAATTAAAAGCTACTAACAAGTTGATAATATATTAAATTATTTTGTATATTTTACAAACTATTATAAAATAACTAAAATTTAAACTCATAATTATTAACAAATGTGTTAATTAAAATTATTTTATTATTAAGTAATCATATTATTTAAAATTTAAACATTAATTTTATCATCACAATATAAAAAGAAAAATAAATTTGTCACAAACTTGGTACTCAAATATTTTTATTTAATTGAGTTATTCGTTTATTAACTACAAATATTAGAGTTTAAATTATATTCTTCATATTTTAATTTATCGTTTTGTTATCATTCAAAAATAAAGAACACATAATGTGTAAATTAATTTTTCTTAGTATTTTTATGTTTAAAAAACATAATTAGATTGATTTAATGTTATAAAATTATATATGCCATTTTGTTATTTATTTAACTTAATTTTTATTCAAGTTTTTTACATCACATATCAATTACATATACCTAAAGCGCAATAATTTTAGATTTTTCTCTTAAGAAAATTTTAATTGACACGACATATATTTAAATGTTAAATTAAATACTATTTAATAAATGTATCGGACTTATTTACACATTTTGCAAAGATAAGAAATCCAATTGCAATTTTCTTTAATAAAACTAAGGTTATTTTTATTTTTTTCATCAAATAAGGATAAATTGCGCACTAAAACACATAGATTAAAGACTTCTATGGCAAAAAAAGATTAGAAACCATTTATTCACTAAGAACAAAGGTTAGAGAACATTTGCGCTAATTTCTTTTATTTTGTTGTATTTATGAAAGTGTCCCCACTCTTGGCTAAAGTTGGTTGTGGCTCTTGTCATTTTACTTTGTGTTCCGGTAATGAGGTGACCTACAAACTATCCTTCATGGCTTCTACTTTGACTTATGTTATTTATTTAAGTCCATGTTAGATATTGTTTAAATTATAATTTTAACTGGTCAAATTGATCAAATCTATTTTTATTCACACATTTTAGATTTACGTGAAAACCCTTTGAAAAAAAAAGGAAAATATGTGATAAAAAATTGTCCATACATTCTACATATCTACGCTTTATTTTTCATCAAAATATAAATTAAACAAAAGAAAAAAGAAAAGTGAAACAAAAAGATGCATAAGAAAAGAAAAGAAATGAGTTATATATGTAATTATATTTTTTACTAAATAAAAAACTTCTTTTAGAGGAATTTATATTTTTGGTCAAGTTAAAGGCACCAAATTTAGGAGGAAAAAATGAAATTTACACAAATAGGCTTTCTTAAATTAGATAAGATACAATCATCCAAAATAATCACAAAAATCAGGTAAATTACGATTAATTGAAAACAAAATCAACCAAAATATCTAAAAAATTGATTTTATCTTTAATATTCAATCTTCTGATAAGGGGAAAGTTCCGAAGGCGAAGCTCCACACCTTTTAATATTTAATCTTTATTTGCCTATGATTTTCTTTTGCAGTGTGATCACTGCAAGTTGTCACTCATTTTGTTGCATCTTTTCATTCTTGCAACGTAGCTTTGTCGTCTTTGTATGCTTTCTGCATCATCAAACCCCCGACCTGAGTATGAGTTGATTGGGACAGTTCACTTTCTAACTAAATTCGGTTATGTCAGAGCGAGTGTTGACTTGTTCGATACGTAATTGAAGTCATTAGAATTCCAAAACTTGTATTCCATTTTAATTTCTTCCGTGTTTCAATATTCGTTAAATTGATACATCGACTTCTCATGATCATTATAGCACGTGTGTTGCTCAAATACAAAGATTGTCGACACAAGTCATTTTTACCGTGCTCTATATAACTTGTTGAAATCTTAGTTTATTTCCACTGGCATGATGAATCTCGTGCACTTTAAGTGTATGTTTGGAGGTGCTTATAAATACTTATAAGTTGGTTAAATATTATTTTTATCTATATTTTGTAGTACCCACGATTTTTATCTACACATTCCGTAAAATTTACTGCTTAAATATTCTAAATGGTTCTTGTTACTAAATTGATTACAGCTAACAATTAGCAACTTGCACTTACTTTATCTTGGAATCATTTACAAAATCTATTATATAATTATACATAAATTGGATTGATCAAAGAAAATCTGGATGGGTACAAGCACAAGTTGCATTAGTGGTAGTGCAGTTGTGATGCTGACAAGTCTTTTTTGGCTACTTGCATGTAGATATTGGGCCTTTAGGACAGTGGGCCCACAAACCTTAATCACCACTCAAATCCAAAGATGTCATTAATCCGAAAAGAAGATGAATGGCACCTTTTGGGCTGATTTTTCAAAGGTACAATAAAGTGATGATGGACCCACATCAGTCCTCTGCCCACGTGCTGTAGGGTAACTTCCCTCTAGATCCATAATCAAACAAAGCACCATGTTGCTAAACTACTTTCTATTACACTTTGTATTTGGTAAATTTTTTTATAAATTATAAGCAACAGTCAATTTTAAGGTCTATATGAATAAAAATTATGAGTATTATAAAATATATAAATAAAAATAATATTTGACGAATTTATAAATCTTTATAAGCACTTTTAAACATGAGATCAATAATTTGAACAAAATAAAACTGCTAATGAAAATGAATGAAGCCAAAGAGCAACAATCTATAAATTACGGCCGCATTGGTTAAAAGGTCGTCTCAAACAACTTGAATCGGAAAAAAGTCAAACTTATTTTATTTAAGTTGAAAAAATCTATTTTACATTAAAAAAAAAAAACTTAAAGTACTCGCATTTAATAAATTATGTTAACAGACCATTAACAGACTACATGTCTGTTGACCAACCTATATGGTCTGTTAAAGCCAAAATTAACATACCATCAGTCTGTTAAAGCAAATTTATACATTTTAAACTGATTTTTTAATTAACCCACTTCAAATGAATTTAGATTTATAACAATTTAAAACAAAAATTATAATTCATACTCAGATATACACATATTTTCATAATTTATACTATAAAATCCTTAATTTTTATCATGAATTAAAAAAAAAAGAAGATAAATACAAATGAATTTTTACCTTGAAATGAAATTTCTTACATAGATGAAATGAGTTAAATTCTAATTTTAAAATGGGTTAAATTCCAACTTAGAAACCTGTTTTTCAGCATACGAAATAAATTAAATTTAAAAATTATTTGAAATGTAATAAACGAAGAAGAGAAGACGAAAGAGAATGCAAAATTATATTTGGTCATTTGCAAGCTAAAATTGGTCAACCACCATTTAAAAAATTTGTCAGATCACCCGACTATTTAACACTATTTCGGTATTTCCACTATAAATTGCTCCAAACAGCCAATTTTAGCTGTAAAATGTTAAAAACATCAAGATTCAGACATTGATGGACACAACCAAGCACAGTAAACAACAGCAGTCGCAACCTTAAAGCTCACATAGATTATTATTACAAAATACAATCCTATTCAACAAGGTAATATAAAGCTTAATCCCTGTGGAACGATGACATAAGGATCACGTGCATAGCGAACACAATTCTGCACCTTGGAGGATTAATTGACATTGCTAAATCCACAGTGACTTCAGTCGAAAAACCTTACAAAAAGTTGGAACCCCATTCTCCAAGCTCAAATTCGTGTGTTCATCTGTCTACATGCCAAATTAGGCCTAGTTAGAAGGTTAATTGTGATGGGGTTTACAACTGATTCAATAAGGCTGCATTGTCATCTCTAGATAGAAATATCAGAATACTAGTTGGACGAGACATCGTTTCCAGATGAAACCTTTTGCTTCCGTCCATCCCTCCTACTACTTCCGGCCCTTCCGGGTATTCTTCCTCCTGCTGTTTTCTCCCAACTGGTGTTTTCCCAACATTCCACCTGTCTTGAAACATAATCAACGGCCAGAAAACGTCAAGCACCCAACAAATCATGTATTAAATTTGTTGGAAAAAATCCTGGGAGATTATCGAGAAAGAGAAATCGAACATACCCCAATGCAGAATCCTTCACATTGAGTGCCTCCAACCCTCAAATTGCTCGTGCTCATTTCCGAGGAATTTCTCTTGTTGCTGACACTGGAAATTCCATTAAAAGAAGCAAAGGATGAAGAAGAACACGCGGGAGGGGTTCCAGAACGGGAAGAACCGAACGCCTCAGTGTCACTCTGGAACATCTCCTTAAACAGTTCCTGCAATTCCTCAAAGCTCTCCTCTCCATTTTCCTGTCAATCACAGGACTACATTTGAACACAACGCTGCCACTTAGGCACAACTTCGAATTGAAACATGCATGATTATGACGTATCAAATTCTATTTAAAATGGCCAATTCTTTGGCCCCACCACTGAGCTTGAAAATCAACATTAGACAGGAATGGCACAAGATATAGAAAAAAAGTTCAACTAACATCCCACTTTAACCGACCACTAAGAAATGTTGACAATTTAATGATGGATTATGACGTGCTATAATTGCGATGGGGCATGGACTCTTAATTTTTTTACCTTTCCTTTTTCTCAGTTTTAAGGTTTTATTTATACATGCCAAAAATGTTGAAACAAATGCAAAAACAGACAGGCAAGGAAACATACTCATTTAACTTTTGATGAACAGCACCTTTTAAAAGGGCCTCTTGCGGGACTGAAAATTTTCACTATTCAGAAAAGCACTTCAATAAAAACGACTTCTCTGCTATCAAAGAAGGTACAACTCAAAGGGTTATACACTTATATACTTGATTTCAAGTGTTTTGGAACGTAAAGCGAAAATTTATATACAACAAAAGCCATAAAATTGTTCAGACATTGCTTTTCCCAACAAAATGAGAATGGTGTGCCTATTTAAAGCTTGAAAAAATCAGTACAAAAAAACAAAAGGAATCTTTCCTAAAATCCAACATAGGTGGGAACAGTTTACATTTATTTTCCTTTTAAGTAGGAATACTCCGACAATAATTGAATAATAACTACCATTTCCCAGTTAAGGGGATAAAGTATTGCTCAATAGCCCTCACATTGCATATTATTAAATCAGGGCGTAGCGAATCAGATGCCATTAGAAATTTATAAGGCCTACTGGCCAAAAAAAATAAATAAATAAATAACTACCATTTCCCAGTTAAGGGGATAAAGTATTGCTCAATAGCCCTCACATTGCATATTATTAAATTGAGGCGTAGCGAATCAGATGCCATTCGAAATTTATAAGGCCTACAGGCAAAAAAAAAAAAAAAAAGCTGTAAACCAACAAAAAGGAGGAAAGAAACATCATTGTGGTTTAACCAATTCGCCAATTCCGTGCACCGTTTACAACTACTAAACCCCTTCCATCTTTACTTTATGTGACTCTAAATTTTCTCCGTGAAATTGAGCATTCATTTGAACATTGCAAGGACCATAGGGAGTAGAAACTCACATTGGAGTTATTTTTGCTCATCATTGTCGCCATTTCATTCAAGAAATCACCCATACCCTGCATTGCACAATCAGCACAAAAAGACTCCCATTAGTTCTCGAATAGACAAAACTATGAAAACATTCATTTCTTGTAACAACATTTTTATAGACAAAAATTGACCAAAATACTCATTTTCTCATAACAAAGCCAATGTTGGCAACAGTTCAACATACGTATACCATCCTGTATTCGCTTCATTCTTTTCAGCCCTACCCGTTTTGGTTCTTTCTAGCCCATTATAAGAAGGAAGATGCCTTGAGCTAATGGCCATACTTTTGTACCAAATTCTTGCTTTAAGTTCAATCAATCTATAATCTTATACTCAAGATTCATTTTATCTATAATCTTATCACATGTTATCATAAATGTTTGAATCGAATAAGTGGTCATGGACATTACTTCACCCCCACTTCACACAACTCAGAACAGCCTCAAAGGCACAATTACAAACTTGAGGGACAAAATGTACCAAAAAATAGAATTAGTTCAAATTTGTAAAAGTTGAGAGAGATCCAGATTCTCAATAGGAAATATCTCGAATTCAAGACCAGTGAAATGCCACAAGATTTTTGAGGCTCAGGTGTAATATGTGGTGGTAATCTATAACTTACAGTTTCATCTTCATGGTCGTTACAGTCATATACTCCTACATCGTACAGAAATCTTTTGTTGGCATCCGAAAGCACTGCGCACACTCAAGATCTCGTGAGTCCAATTATCACAGAGTAAATGCACTTACAATTGCATTATTATGGACAAACATCAAGAATGAATATCTACTCACGATTTAATGAAAGATGTCCCTAGTTCTCTACTTGCAACCAAGAAACAAATTCTAATCTTTAGTTAAAATAGCAAGGCGAAATCAGAGCAAAAATAACTAAAATTTACATTCTCAAGTTCTACATGCGTATCTTGAAACTCCATTCTGAAACTTAATACATTATTCTATAATCAAGTAGCAATGATTCCATATACCAAATTCAGTATCAAAATTAAATTGCCATTGCCAAGTTACATTATTGCAAAAGCTTTCGCAAGTTAAGCAACTTTGCTAGTAAATTAAGAAGCTTTATAGGGTGCTTTCAATAGAAACAAGAACACAGAGCATGAAAACAAAACAAGCAAATACCAGAATAAGCTTGTTGAATAGCCTGAAATTTCTTTTTGGCCTCCTCCACGTACTTTGAATTCCCCGGCGCGGTGCAACGATCAGGGTGCCATATCTATTATGAAACAACAAATCGACCTAATCCATTCAGAAAAACGGAAAACACAATTCTGACAGTCATTTCTACACAGTCCATACATTTGTCTTTGATCATACATTCAGTAAAGCGTGTACCTTCTCAGAACTTTCACAAACAAATAGAAAAATTATAGTATAAATTGCATTTTATATTTGTAATGTAAAAATCCCGGGAAAACTCAATGCATATAATTTTGCAAGAAAACAGAGTATGGAATAATCGAGGCTTTGGAAATATAAAATTTCAAATTCCAAAAGAAGAATCAATTGCTCAAATCTCAAAACCAAGGCAATCAAGAACACAGAACTTTCTTGAAATCCTTTTGTCCCCAAAAGAATTGAAATTTCCAATTCCAAGAAACACTTTTAAGGGACCCATTTACGTGAATTACAGATGGGTGGCATAAAGATTGCCTTTTTTCATATAAAAATTGGATTCAAAATCTGACCAGTGCAAGCTTCTTGTAGGCAATCCTGAGCTCTGCCGCAGTGCACTCCTTCTTCAAACCCAAAATCGCATAAAAATCATTGTTCTTGTCATCTTCAGCTGCCATTTTTAACCCACAAAACTAAAATTTTCTTGTCGACGAATTTTATTTTCCAAAAACTTGCAAGCAACAATCCCTATTTATATAATGCTGTATTCAACAAAAGCTGAAGATTACTACATCTCCTTTTGCGGAGTAGGAGACGCAACTTGGAGAGAGAGAGAGAGAGAGTTGAATAGCTCTCTCACTCAATGCGCTAAGGCTAAAGAAGCCTCCAGAACCAGGTTTTATATAAATTTATATGATGGGATTTACATTAAAAAACGAATGAATGAATATTTTGATAAAAAAGATTGTTTTGTGGTTAAAAAATGAATATGTGTGGGGTGGCTGATGGCTCCCAGATAAGAATTATGAGGGAATGATGAACGGTTGTGATTGAGTTCATAGGTAGATATTTTACAAATAGCCTGTCTCCAGAAACTTCTATGTTAACTGTTCTAAGTCTGTCATTTGTGTCTCTTTTCGGTGGAAGACAAAGTACTATAATAAATTGTTAGTTTTGGCTGGCAAAATGTCCCGATTTCGTATGTTTTTGTCTCGATTCTGATTTTTAATTTAAATTATATTTTAAAAATAATAAATATGGCAAAAATTAAAGATATTGGTTTCTAAAATATTTATGACACGTTAGTCTCTAGAGAGAGAGAGTCGCACTCACTCTATTCTGTCTCGTTGCTATTCTTAATTTTGAGGATAACATTTTCGTTTATAGATTTAATATTTAATTTTAGTGGTATCAAATATTAAAAAAAATTGTAGAGAACAAGATTTAAAAAAAAGCTCTTCAAATTTATATTTGAAGGCTAATCGAATTTGTGACGATGTGAAGTCTCAAGTTGTACCATATGGTTTACATGTGTTATCTCAAATTTATTTGAATGTATTTTTATTTATTTATTTATTTATTTGCTATTTGAATTCATGTCAAATTCATTTTAATTTTTATTTTTATTTAATAATAATATAAGTCAAACTTTAAATAAATTTAAAAAAAAATTAAGGTGAATTACTTTCGAAATAAAATTTATTAGTTCTTCCTCAATTCGTTAAAATTTACTTTACGGACGAGGTTTGTATTTCAAGTCTATATAAAAAAATCGTAAATAACTATTTGATTATTTTCTTCAAAAAAATAAAATTGAAATATATATGAATGTAGGCAAAAAAAAAATTGGCGGCCTAATTTATTTGTAATATTAAAATAGAATTTAATATAAAAAGGTATCCGGGCCCACTTGTGGCAAATGGGGCCTATCTTGAGAATTTATTAGGCTACTGGAGTTTGCGTGTTGTTTACTACTTTTCAACTTGCCCAACTGAGGCAAACAATCAAAACCATTTGAATTCTTGAATAATTTCTTGGGAAATTTGGGGTAAATGGTCCCTAATCTTTGCTATCCGTGTGAAAATGGTTCCTAAAGTTTATTTTTTTGCATAGAAATCTATAGCCTATGAAATTGGTCCATATGTAATAAAAAAGATAAATATACCCTTAGTTTTAATTAGAGAAAATTACAATTAGATTCTTTACCATTGTAAAAGGTGCAAATATATCCGATACATTTATTAAATGATATTTAATTTAGCATATTAAATATATCATTATATCGTGTCAATTAAAATTTTTATAAGAGAAAAAATGTAAAATTATTATACTTTATGTATATGTTTTTTTATGGTAACATAAAAATACTAACAAAAATTAATTTACACATTATATGTTCTTTATGTTTAAACGATAAATGAAAATATAAATAATACATTTGGATTTCTAATATTTGTAGTTAATAAATGAATATCTTAATTAAATAAATGTATTTGAGTATCAAGTTTGTAATAAAGTTGTTTTTTTTATGTTGTAACGATAAAATAAAAGTTTAAATATTAAATAATATAATTTTAGTTATTTTGTAATAGTTCAAAAAATATACAAAATAAATTAGTATATCATCAATTTAATCAATACATTTTTAATTCAAAATAATAATAATTATAATATCTCGTTAGTTTTTTTTTATTTATTTATAAAAAATAATAGTATTTGATCTATTTGCACTTTTTGTAAATATTAGGAATCCGATTATAATTTTCTCTTATTAGCACTAATGGCATATTTATTTTTTTATCAAATAAAGACTAATTACTAAGCACAAAAATACATAGGTTATGGATTTATGTGCTAAAAAACAAACGTTAGAGATAATTTTTATACTAGAAAGAAAAATTGAGAACCATTTGTGCCAATTTTCCTAATTTCTTTGTCTTATCACAATATGGTACGTAACGTAAAATGATCGTCACAGTTGTAAATGATCTAGTTGATATTGAATCGTCTATTAAATTTAAAAATTCATCCAAATGAAATAATAATAATAATAATAATAATAATAATAATAATAATAAAGAATAATAATTTTATGGAGAAATGATTTAATTTATTGTCGTATTGGGACTATGGTTCGTGCCACGGAATTTGTTGTCTGGGCCACATTCAAATAACAACCTCAACTAGGCCTTTATGAAAGGTTAGGTGAGAAAAATGGGCAGATACAATTCATGTGTTTAATAGAACAATATATGATTAATTTCATCAACAGTCACTAAAGTATATTTAAAAATTTAAAATAGTTATTAAATTAAGTTTCTTATGATAATAGTCACTCAAATTTCTAACATTTACCTTTAAGATCAATCGACTTGAAACATTAACTTAAAACCCTACTCGTCACTTTTAATTTTTAACTTGGACAAAAACGATATTAATTGCTAAGTCACGTAAGATAAATTTATGTTAATTGCAACTAAGTACAGAATTGTCAAATGAGTTTTCTATATATTTGTTCGATTTAATAAGTTGTCAATCGATGAAACTTCGCGTTTTTTAATCCATTTTTTAAGATAGGACATTTTTGTCTCACGTGACATACTAGTTGATGTCGTTTGTGTCCACGTTTGAATTTAACAGTTATACGTAGGATTTTAAGTTAACATTTCCAGTCAATTGGCTATTAGTGTAACGGTTAGAAACTTGAATGATTATTACTGTAAGAAAATTACTTTAATGACTATTTTAAAACTTTTAACAAACTTGAGTAACCATAGTTGAAATTAACCCAACAAAATACTTTATTAGGTTGGTTGGCAATGGGCAAGATGCAACTAGAGTCGTATAAAACGACACATTTTGTGTTTTTGACCACAATCCAACAAGTTGACAAGTGCTTGTTTGCCTAAGTTAAGTTGACAAATTAAATTAAGTTAGATAAATTAATTAAATATATTTTTTATCTATATATTTTGTTGCGCCCATAATTTATAAGTACCTAACAATTAATTTTAGTACTGGCGAAAGTGGCGGAGACAAGAATTTTATCTCGAAGGACCAAAATTTTTTGTGGCATCTTTTAAATTGAAAAAACCATCATATAGCAAGTTCAAAAAAAGAGCTAAAGACAGCTTTTCGAAACAAACGTAATAATTCTATTTTTTATCTTCTAATTCTTATTTTGATATAATCTCTTTCGGCTTATTTTGAGGCTATGTTCTTCACTTGTCAGGTTAAATTCTTGATACCGTTTTGAATTATTCATGACAAACTTCGCAATGAATCTTTTTGTATTGAAAATTGTTAAATAGAGAATTCAAAATAACAAGTCAAAGATGACTGCTAGAATGTATATAATAATTAGATTTTATCTTTTAATTGAAATCGCCTCTTTCGACTTATTTTTAGGTTATATTTTTCACTTGTAGAAGTAAGTTTTTTATATCATTTGTAAGTATCCACGGAAAACTTCATAATGCATTTTTGGGATTGAAAAGCCATTGAACGAAAAATTCAAAACAACAAGCCAACGATGGTTGTTAGAAATGGGTTTAATAATATGATTTTTCACTTTTAATTTCTATTTTGACGTCACCTATTTCGGTTTATTTTCAAGCTATGTTTCTTCACTCATGGTGTAGATTCTTAGTACCGTTTCAAAGTATTTATGTTGAACTTTACAACACATTTTTTGGATTGAAAAACGTTAAATAACCAGTTTAAAATAATAAATCAAAGATGAAGATGACCTATACATATTAGATACCTAAATTTCTATCTGCACATTCTGTAATACTTATAGAAACATTGAAAAAAAAAAATTTAAGCATTGCCAAACATGCATGCAACTGACCTCGAAATGGATAGTAGTAGAAACTAGAAAATACATGTCTAAGACTCTGAAGCCAGCCAGGTTCACTATCCGGCATGGACCATTTATTGAGTATGTTTGTATGTGCTTATAAGTATTTATAAATTTGTTAAACATTATTTTTATCTACATATTTTATTTAATCTACAATTTTTATCAACGCATTTCGTAGAACCACTTCTTATAATTTACAATTTTTTTTAACTAGACATACATTTTGTATAGGGTGGAGTGGGGCAGTACAGAAATTATAATTATTTTTATGAATTCATTTAAACTAGTTTGGATGGGTGTAAGGTGTTACATGGTAATAGATTATGTGGTATTAATTAATTTTAAATACTAAAACAAGTTCTGTATTTGATCGAATAAAGCACGTTTTACACATTTTTCGATAGTTTTATCTATTTAACAATACTTGATATATTTTTTTCGTAACTTTTTATTTTTTTCAGCTAAACTTTTAATATTGTTTCTAGTACGAGTTCATTCTTTACTCAACTTTTTATCTTCTCTAATATTGCAATTCTTCCGTACAAGTACTTGAAATAAATATTCGATCTCTAATAACGACTTGTCACGTTACTTCTAATTTTAGAATTATTCATCTTACCCTTCTATTTAGAGAAATATTCGTTTTATCACATTACTTTTAGTACATTATTATTTATAGGGGGTGTGACAGTGCTTGTGATGGTCCCCTTATAGACTTGTAGTGAAGAGCATCAAAATATATGATGTCCAAATGGAGGGGACCCTATGCCCACGTGATATTCATCTGCAAAGGGCTTAGTAGGTGCTCCAAATCACGAGGAAAAAAAAAAAAAAAAATCTCGTTTTGTTTTTCTCATGATTGTCAATTTTGAAAAATCTTGTTGGACTGTCGAAATCGATTGAAAAAATTAAAAATCAAATCCGATAGTTCTTAGTGTAAAACTACCTAATCTTGAAATGGTTAAAACCTTTTTTTTTTTACGGTTTTAACATTTGACCCAACTACTTTCTGATTCGATTTTTAATTTTTTCCGTCAAAACGGTTAGTCCGATCTAATTTTCAAACTGTCAAAAAAAAAAAAAAAAAACAAAGAAAGAGATGTAGTAGAAGATAATGATCTCATCTCCATGATGGGAGAATTTATAAAGCCCACATAACACGTGTCATGTAGGTTACCACATGATAAGTGTTTTGTGGGTTTTATGATTCTTCTCCACCATAGAGCGGAGATCAATGTCTCATAGAAATAAATAAAGAGTTTCTTCTAGTCTGTGGCACATCTGGATCCACGTCGGAGCCCACCAGTTACAATGGGCATTCACTAGAGGCTATAATTGTAATACAAGATTACAATTTTCAGAAAAATAACTTTTAAGGTGGTCAGTAACATCATGTCACATGTGACATGACCTTAGTTAACTTCTACCAAATATAAGTGTGGACCTCAAAACGTAAATGATCAAGCTATTAACAATTCTTTTATTTACGTGGCGCCTACTTCCTAGGTAGCGCAAAAGCGTGACCTCCACACCAGTTGAAAGTGTAATTATAAGAATAAAAATTTCAACATAACACGAGAGCCTAAATATCAAGTATTTAAACAATCTAAACTTCTTTATTAAATCATGCGTGCATATGTTTCGCCAAAAAATTCTCAACCAAATCGGCAAGTGTTTCTAAACTACTCGTTGAGCCTTGCATCCATTTCGTTGTCAATTCTAATTGCACGACTTTGTTAATATCAGTATTTTAAAATACGTAAAGCGTGATTATACATAAAAATCGAACTTCAAACTCTTTGAACATGAAGCAAAAATGAGACATAATGCATGGCTAAACTCAGGAGGCACCTCCCAAACGAACTTTTTAGAGCAGTAATTAATATAAGAAAAATATTGGATAATATTGAACTTTATTACAGACGAATAATATAATAAAATCTTATTTATTTTACCTTATTAAAACATGCCATTACGGTGCTTTCTGAACCAAAAACTATAAGTCTGCATTTTTTTCTAGACACATACATATACAAGAACTCGTTTCAAAACCTGAAAGAACATCACAAGAGAAGCAGTTCATGATTCAAAATTCGATATAGAGTAAAAGCCAACTCGAGAAAAAGATAACGAGCATTTAGCAAGCAACAAACACGGCATAATAGAAGGTTCTTCAGTTTACACGTCAACATCCATAAAGACAAATTTAAAACAGTCCCAAATTAGAAGTCTTGAAAGATAATTTTAAAACTAATAGCCTATGTACTGCTTATTTAACCAGACTTTTACTGCACCATTATGGCCAAAGCATGCCTGAAGATCCGTCCATCTCGGTCATCACAAACACACCTAAAAAGACAGAAAGGGAAAAACCAGTAACCAGTTATGCTTGATCAAGTGCAAAAACTTAAAGAAAGATATTAAGGGCTGCGGATGTGACAAAATTCACTAACATGAGGTCTTATATACAGAAAGCCATCAAGAGGTGTGAAGCAGCGGGGCTCAGTAAACCCCACCCAACATAGCCGGAACATCAACAAATGACCAAAGATCCATTTCGTTCCCACCATCTTGAATTGCATCTCCATTCAGGAAGGCATCAAGTGAGGCATCCCAATTGACATCCAGATATGGCATCTGAAAGGGCTTCATTTGGGACTCAAATGACGAGACCTCTTCAGAGGGATTATTCACAGTGTTTTCAGCAGCAGGCGCCAATTCTCCAGAATTTGACTTCAGTTTCTTTGCTGGGCTAGCATCCTCCACAAATTGAGCTTGATTGTCTTCAACAACCGCGAGGACAGATGAAATTTCTGGAGTTGTAGCACAATTTTCTCCCCAAGCAAAGTTTGAGCAGTCAAAAGAGTTGCTTTCTTGATCAGAGCTAAAGTAAATATTAATTCCATCAGAAGGGGCAAGTGATTGTAGTCCCACGTCACCCTTGGAAGGGTAAACATCAGCATTGCCATACTGATTTGTTGGCGGTTTCTCTTCTGGGTAGCCAAACGAATCATAGTTGTCATTGTCCATCATGTTCATGAAAGTCATATTCTGGTTCATGCTGGGCTGAACATAGTCTGAGCTTTCCTTAGGAAGTCCTTCACGAGGATTCACCTTGCCTGCATGTTTTGAGGCAGAAGCTGGAGCATCTTCAGGAAAATTTACCTTAGCCTTTTTGCCCCTGATCCTCCTAGCCTCGGTATCATAAGCTCTTGCAGCTTCCTCAGCTGTGTTAAAAGTTCCAAGCCAAACTCGGACACCTTTTCTAGGGTCTCGAATCTCAGCAGCCCATTTACCCCATGGGCGTTGTCGGATCCCTCTGTACTGATTCTTCCTCTTTCTCTTTGATGACTTTTCAGCATCCTCATCAGACTCAGCAGATTTAACCGGTTTGGAACCTTCAAGTGAAGAAGATAGAAAAAGAACATTATAGAACAAAGTTGAACCTTAAAATCAAGACACAATAAAATTGCAAAAATAGACAGGAAGCAGGTAAATTAGACAAAAAATTTCAGTTTATCTGATTCCAATAGCTAACAAAACAAATTAAGAGACACTATGTTCGTTCTTGATTCAAAATATGCTTCTACTCAGATCCATTGAAGTTTGATCTACCATTCAAATACCAAATACGAACAATATCTAAATTCATGAGAGCACCCCCCTTTGTGTCATTTGTGGATTCAAGTTTGATATTTTATTGGTTTTCATGTGGATTTAAGCGATTTTATGGAAATATTGGGGTATGTACGGTGTTAATAGTTTGATGAAAGGTTTTTGTGGACGATGACTGAATAAAATGGGTTAGATTATTATTTTTTTATCTAATTTTTCTCATTCTGAACTAAAAAAAATTGTATAGAATCTAGATCATACAAATTATCTTCCTCAAGAGGGGTAAATTGCCCTATCAATGTCATCAAAACATAATCTTATCAACGACCTGAGAAAGATTACAACTCTTATGTGCGAAACTTAAATGACTAGCATTCGAGATTTATATCCATCCATTTACTTTCTTTTCCCCACAACATCATAGAGAGAAAAAAATTAAATTTTAAAGACCAGGTTTTGATGCAGTAAAATTAAATCATGCTCGTGAGACGTGCAATTATCCATCCCACAGCAAACTCAAGATAAAAAAAATCACAAACCTATGTGAAAGATCAAGGCAATTTACCCCTCTTGAGGAAGATAATTTTTATGATCTAGATTCTATACAATTTTTTTTAGTTCAGAATGAGAAAAATTAGATAAAAAAATAATAATCTAACCCATTTTATTCAGTCATCGTCCACAAAAACCTTTCATCAAACTATTAACACCGTACATACCCCAATATTTCCACAAAATCGCTTAAATCCACATGCAAACCAATAAAATATCAAACTTGAATCCACAAATGACACAAAGAAACCAGTAATATTTATTCACAGCCAGATAAATAAATATTTTCTCAGCCCCCTTAAATGTTTGAACCAATCATTTATCAATAATCGTAATCAAAAGCCCCTGTAAAAAGATAAATAAAACTGCTCTCACTATACAATATATAAATATACAAACAATAATCCTAAAACAGGAAATTATAATCAAGCAAATCATAGAAAAAACATCACATGATTAAAAAAAACAAAGAAACCCCGAAAAAAAAATTCATTACCTCGAAGGCTGGAATTTTTTGAAGCAGAGAAAGCGAAGGGCTTGACATCGATCACCACTTCATCATCGGAGTGATCCTTAAAGTCCTGAAAGTCAGCCTCGAAATCATCGTCAATGTCAACAACCGGCTTAGATCTCAGTGGTTTTGAGTGGTAGTTCCCCGAAACCGTCTTCTTGCCGTTGATTAGATTGGCGCCGCCGCCACTTCCCCATAGCAAGTCCGCAGTTAACCGGCGTGACGATCTGTTCGGCGCCGAGAAGTCCGATATTATAGCTCCTCCACACATTTCTGATTATTTCCTTTTTCTGTGAAATTTTTTTGTTCAAATGGCAGATTTTTTAATGAAAAATGAATGAGATTTTCTTATTACGAAGGAAGGACAGTATTTTTATAGTAGGTGAGCAAAAAGAGATGGACAAGAAATCGGCAGGAACGAGGTGGCGTCACTAAGTGAATTGTCTTTTATGCCCTTTTTCTTATCATTATTTGCGGCCAAGAGCCTGATTTTCCTTAAATACCCCTGCCTATGGATAAAATGGCATTTCATAGGGTGTGTTTGGAGTCGTAATATTATTATACAGTGAACTCCGGCTTGCACGAATTGAAAATGATAGACACCAGGGCGCGTCTAGAAAATAAGTGGATTTATTATAAAGTTAAGAGATTGTTTGATTTCACTTAAAAATTGGTTAAAAAGTTAAAATCAATAATTAATTTTATTTACTTATTTTTTAGATCTACAATTTTTTACAACTATATATTTTATCAACTTTTACAAAAAATTCTAATTTTTTGTCAAAATCAAACACATCCTAAATAAGTTGAGAATCGAACATGCGTTGCCGAAGGATTTCTCCTCACGTCACCTCAGACCTTACCAACTCACCTATATCCCTGGGGGCTATAATAGGTGTATACTTGTGTGTACACAGAGAGGTGGCAATGGACCGGTTCGATCGGTTGCCACTAGGCCAGCTCGGCCCAAGTGGTAAACCGAGCTCGGCCCATGTTGAAATGGGCTGAGTTTGAGCTCGTCTTATCTCCCACAAGACCACTCAGTTCAGTCGCTCATGGGCTTCATAGACCGAGCGGAGTAGCCGAGTTGCCTACGAGTTCGGCTCTTCTTTTTTTTTAAATGCAAAATTTTTCTAATCGCTTTTCTTTAAAAAAAAACTGACTAAAATTGTCATTTTTTGTGACTATTTGAACCCCCAACGGTCACAAAAGTGACCATTTTGGACCACGAGCTGTAAAACGAGTCGACTTGTTGGCCGACTCACTAGTTGACTCATAATTATATTTTTGGGTTCGGCTCGGCTCGGCTCAGCTCGGGCTTGTCTCTACACGAGCTCGAGCCCTCCATTGGTTGAGTCGACGAGTCCATGGGCTTCTCGACTCGTTTGACACTCTTGTGTACGTATACTGTGTAAAAACATTCTATGCGAGGAGACTCGTAGATTTTAATTACAATTTCGTGCTCGACCTATTGTTTGGCAGATTATTCTTGACCTATTAGTTTTTGAACATAGAAATAGAAGAAGAAATATGAAACTTTGAAAACTTGCAGTCTTTTGTTGATTTTGGCAAGAATTGTTTCATTGAGAGCGTCGCGAAACAATGTATTATTAATATTGGTGGTTCCTCATTGTCAATTGACATATCGAGAAAAAAAAAATTCAAGTCTATTATTTAAAAATGTTTTCTTTTTTTAATAGTAGAATAATGTGAACGTAGTTTTAATGACCACAGACTTTTCTTACAAGCCTCCTATGCCAAGAGCTATTCCATGCACCGTTAGCATATGTAATGCCTACTAAGGATTTCGTGCCAAATTGGATTTCTATCACGTTCTCAACGATTTGAATTGTTGATCTCTCCTTAAGACGAATAGTATGAATGCTAATGGTGCATGAAATAGTCTCTGACTGAGAAGCTTGTAAGAGAAAGTTTGTAGCCGTTACATAGTACTACGAGGTCGATTCAAGTAAAATATACGTGAATGTTTGTTTATTGTACTTGAAGATAGATGCGACCAAAAGATAATCTTTAACTATCCAACGATTTAGATATAAACATGAAATAACTTCGTGTATATATCACCAACTTGTGCTCTAATTCATATACAACGAGACACATGAGTTTTGTCTTTAAAACCTTTTTTTTTAATCGAGCATTTTCCAGAAATTTCTCAAACATATGACTTCTCTAAGTACAATAAGTATTAAGCCTTTCCATTTCATCTACAGACCAAGTGTTATATCACCAACTTGTGCTCTAATTCATATACAACGAGACACGTGAGTTTTGTCTTTAAAACCCTTTTATTTAATCGGGGCTTTTCCAGAAATTTCTCAAACATACGACTTCTCCAATACAATAAGTATTAAGCCTTTCCATTTCATCTACAGACCAAGTGTTATTTAATTTTTTTTAGATGAGTTATTGTTAAGTCGAATTGAGTGATTTTAAGTTTTTCTTAATTTTCCTTCTCGAATTTTTTTGAGAGCAATGAAAATAAGTCGGTTAAAAGATAAATAGTGTATTCGATATAAGTATATAGAATTTAAATGATTTTAATAAATTAGACGTAGACTGTTAAATTAGTTTAAGTTTAAAGTTGTGACAACAATTTCCACGTAATAATATTTTTACTAATTTTTTTGATTTATTAATTGAATAAAATGATTTAAACCAAAACATTAATCATGCCAATTGGGATTTAAAACATGAGGCCAAGAAATTTATGTAAGCCTACCTAATTGAACTGTATAGAAGATTGCAGAAGAATACTTTTTACCAAATTTGAATGGACCTTTTTAATGAATTACCTAACCTCAATACTTTTCTTTATCTTCCTCCCCTACTTTTGACTCACACAATTGGTGTGTGACTGTGTTCAATTAATCCAATTTTGATTTTTGCTCCATGTGGAATGAGTTGAAGATTAACCTCTTCCAACTAGATTACTTCATACCTTAAATTAAATATTATTAAATTTGTCGATTAAATTTTGTTGAACGTATTTTTAAAAAAAATTATGTTTGAATATTATAAACATATGGTTAAATTAGACATTATTGTATATTCGAAAAAAAAGAAAGAATATTATAATTCTGTACAATATTGCCGAGATTGGTAAATTAAACATGCCTTGTGGACGCATGTTGATGTTCATTACTCTACAATTTTGTACTGCATAATAAACAAATATTTTACTTTTTTTGTCTTAATTTCGAATATTATTCATTAACGTGTAATAAGTGTATAATACAATTTTGTTGATATCACTAAATATTATCATATCTGATGTACGAAACGTGTTATGCGTGCTGAATACATCTCTAGATATCATCTATAGATTATACTTGTTATAAGACGTCCTTAATTTGAAAGTTTTTTAATTTAAAAAAAGAAAAAAGAAGAAGAAGCCATTTGAACAAGCCTGATGCATTTGAACGTGTTCAAATTGTGTTTTAATTTTTTGGGGCCATATTACTTTAATAAGTTAAAGAATAAAATAAGTCTTTAAGAGCTTTTTCTCTTCACGTGAAGAATTTTGACATTAATATATTTGGTAAAGTTTTTTGTAAATTATAAATGACGGGTATTACAAAATGTGTGGATAAAAAGTAGATACAAGTTGTATGTCATATGAAATGTATGGATAAAAATAATGTTTGACTAACTTATAAATACTTATAAATACTAACAAATATGCATTAAATTGTTCACATGTCCATAGAAAATGTTTAAACAATTTTTATCAAATATTTGCATGCCTTTGAATCAAAATAAATTAATTATTATCTAGAATTAAATATATATTCCCAATGCCAATGCATTCAAATAGGCCACGAGCTTGGAGCTTGGAGCTTGGAGCTTGGAGCTTGGAGAGTGAAGACATTCATGACTCTTTTTATTGGGTCGTGTCAAGTTAAGCTTGAGATAGATAAAATAAAAATTAGGGTAAACAATATTAGAGTTCTGATATTTTGAATTTTGAGACAATGGATTTTAAACTTTATTTTTTTCGTACTACATGTTCTTAATCTTTGAAAAATGCGAGAGCATGGTATTTTTGTTATACAAAGTAATAATTTGATGTTAAATAGTCAAAATTTTATTAAAATGGCTGTTCTATTTTTTTTTCTAAATTAAAAAAAAAATTGAAAAGAAACAATGGAAAAACAAAATAAAGCAAAAATTGGAACCAACTCTTGTGGACAAAAATTTTCTGCCCACCTGCTGACACCTCAACAGGTGGGCAGAAAATTTCTGCCCACTGATCGCTGCCGCTCCATCTACTTCTTCTTCTCCAACAACTTCCAACTAAAAAAAAAAAAAAAATTACAACTAACTCCATCATATTACTTATTCTTTGTAAGGATGGCAAAAAAAACTCGACCCGACCCAACTCAACCCCGTTAGTAATCGGGGCAGGGAAGGAGATCATAGTCTCCGCCCTGAAGCCGTCCCAAATCTTTTTATTTTATTTTATTTTTATACTTTAAAATTTAAATCGTATTTAAAAAATACGCCCCGCCCCGCCCCGCCCTGCCCTGCCCTGCCCTGCCCAGCCCAGCCCAGCCAAACCAATTGCCCTCCTTACTTCTTCTTCAAATTGTAGCCATTGGCCAACTACTACCCACCGAAAAATCATTGGCACCCACAAGGGCCACGACCAACACCACCCACCACCATTGACGCAATGACACTACTCAAACAGAATAAAAAAAATGAAAATGAAAATAACCACCATGTCACAATCCTCCACCAGCTACTACCACAACTAATCATCACCAGCCAAAATTCACTAACCCCCTGTCTTTACCACCGCCACTCTCGTCACCTTGTTCTCATTGCTACTTTCACATCTCTCCACTACGCCACCTCCCCCAACATCTATAAATAAAAAAACAACAATGAAATTTTCGATTAATTAATTAATCCAAGCATTTTATTTTCACATCCATAGCAACGGTGACCCATCATCGACACCAACCCACTCCACTTTCAAAATAGATTTGAAATAGTTGGAAACAAAAGATGAAGATGCTATGATGTAAAATACGAAAACATAAGGATCGTTTGATTGCAAGCATTTTTCACCTATTTTCCAACTAAAATAGTGTTTGATAGTCATTTTTTTCAAGTAAAACGTTTTCTCATTTCTACATAAATGATCGCATTTTTCTTGAAAAGTCGGAAAACGTTTTCTTAGGAGGGGGGAGGTTTTATTTTCTAGGGGTGCGTTTGATTGTAAGCATTGAATTTGGGTGGAAAAAAAATGAATTCCATGGAATTGAATTGCCAAAAACTTGTTAGTTGGAAAATATATGGAAAAAATGCAAAATTTTCCTAGAAAATAAAATATTCTCCCTCACTAAGAAAACATTTTTCTCATTTTTAAGGAAAATGTCTTGATTTATGTAGAAATGAGAAAACGTTTTACCTGAAAAAAAATAACTATCAAACACCTTTGTAGTTGGAAAATACGAGGAAAAATGTGGCTATCAAACATATCACTTGGTAAATAGGTAGAAAAAAAGGCTTTATTCCAAGGAAAATAAGTTGCAATCGAACACACCCTAGGTGAAATTTGCTTTCTAAGACTGCGTTTATTTTCTTAGCAATTCAATTTTCTGGAATTCGTTTACTTTCCTCCAAAATTCAATATTTGCAATCAAACGCACCCTAAAATTACATTAGGGTGGCAGTTGGTGGGGCTGTGGGGCGGGACAGTTAAATGGTTCTCATTTTGGCCATGAGTAGGGGCGGGATTTTATCCCTTTTTAAGGGTAAATAGCATTGGTTGGTTACAAGTGGCCGGCCGAAATTCTTGAGTTGGCTACAAATTTTTGCTTTAATTCTTTTTTTCTATTTTGTGTTTCTTTTTCTAATTTATTTTTTTTAATTCAAAAAATGGTAGATTGATCATTGTTAAAAATATTTGGCCATTTAACAGTTAAGTTAACGGTTTTCGTAACAAAAGAACCTCGTTGGCAAATTTTTAAAAGTTTATGACCCAGACTGTTAAAAATTAAAAGTTTGAAACTCTATCGTTACAAAGTTCAAATATTGAGAACTACATTACTATTTATCCTAAAGATTATATTGCCCACACGTTTCAATGATTATGGTCGTAATTGACTTATTTAGTAAATATCAACTTTTTTCAATAATGCCTAACTACTTCTAAATAGATCAAACGAAGATCACATTTTCCAAGCAAGTCAATAATAATGTTTGAATTTACACCTCTAGAGGTAGTAATTGACTTAATTAATAAATATATAGTTCTAGAAGATCTAGATAGACTTAATTAGCAAATATTACCTTCTTTTTTTATTTGTGAAAATTCTCAGTCGATGGGCAGAATAGTAAAAGACAAATTGAGTCAATATAAAAGAAATAAAAATAAAAATAAAAACTAAAAAAGAGAAGATGCATGCACCGGACGCCGTCTCCTGAAATGAGGACACGTGTTTTTTCTCTGTCTGTTAAGATAAAGTCGATAAAGGAGACTAGGCCCACATATCACGAGTAATGGGTCCCACTTTTGATTTATAACTCAACTTATATTTTTATTTTAATTTAATCATCTTATTTATAGCCGATGTCAAAAGACTCATAACCAACTAGTATTCTAAAAAATGTGTCTAAGCGCGAAGTGTAACATCTACGCCTTGCTTAGGCTCTAGATGCGTATTTTTTTGATTAATTATATTTTTAACTAAAAAGTGCGTGCTTAATCACATCTAGACTTGTTTAATCACGCCTGAGCGTGCCTAGACCTGTACTTTTTAATTAAATCTTTTTTTTAAATATTAAAAATAATATTAAAAATAAAAAAACGTTTTTTCACTTCGCTTACGTCTCGTTTAAGCCCAAAAAATTTGAAACTTGACCTCCACACCTAATGTTTTTTAGAACCTTGCTCAAAACTAGTGGCTAGTCTCGCACGATTAACACCATGCATGTTTTAACACTTTTTTTAAAAGTGGAAAAAAAACAATGAATCAAATTTATCAGTTCGACCTTTGGCAGTTTGGTTAGATTCTACTTAAATTGTAAAAAAATCTCACACCTAAGTGTTAATCATATCACGTAATTTCACTTATTAATATTTTATAATTATTTAACAAATAATTCGATTGTAATATCATTTGTAACACTTATCAAAAATCAAGTCGGGGATTTCACATAAATTTTCATATATATGTTTAAAATTTTGGATAGCAATATGATATATTATAAATGACATTCGAAAAATATTATATAGTTCTTTTTAACATAAATATTTAAAAAATAATTTTAGTACGACTAAAAATATTAGTCAAAGATTACACGTAAAGTCAGATCTGGTTTTGAAATATTGTTCTTATTAAATTTCCTCAACAGTAGTTGGAGGAAAGGGACAATAAACAAGTTGACGAATGAATTAAGCTTAACTTCATTAATGATGTCAAGCATTAATTATAGGAATGTGCTTGTAGTTGACACATTTAATGTATCTAATGACATAACTTTTAAGTTACGCATGCATGATTGTAAGCATTGAATTTGGATGAAAAAAAAAAAACGAATTTTAAGAATTGAATTGTCAAGAAAATAAACGCAGTCTTAGAATGTAAATTTTACCTAGAAAATAAAACATCTTCTTCCCTAAAAAAATATTTTCAACTTTTCAAAGAAAATGCGATCATTTATGTAAAAATAAGAAAATGTTTTATTTGAAAAAAATGACTATCAAACACTATTGTAGTTGAAAAATATGTGAAAAAAAAGACTTTCCATAAAAAAATGCTTGCAATCAAAAGTACCCTTATATGAATTTAGGGATGGCAAAAATATCCGATCTGTCCTGAATCCGATGGATACCCAATCCGCATATCAGCAAGGCGGATCAGGGTAGATCGGATCAGGCCTGATCCGATCCGATTCGATCCGCACCGTTTGAAAAAAAAATAAGATTAAATAATAAATAGATGAAAGATTTTGGGTTTAAATTACAATTTAGAGATTACTGAACTTAGTTAAAAAAAATTTGTTCCAAAAAAAAAAAAATGGATCAGTATACGAATAAGGATTTTGATCCCCATGGCGGATCGCGGGATGGATTTGAATCTACTACAATTATTGTAGAGCAGATATAGATTAGACTGATCCACCTCGTTGTCATCACTAAATAAATTATGTGCGATGGTAGTTCAATGAACCTATGAGTGAAACTGTCACGTACGTCTTTTTAAATGAGAATAAAATAATCTCTAATAAGATATTTAATTAATTTCTGGTCAGAATATCTCGAAGAAAAAAGAAAGTGAAATAATTTCTTCTTTCTTCGTCTTATATGATAATCAATTCTTTTGCATCTAATTGCTATATGTTTCATGGGATTTTTACCTTTTAAGTTTAATTAATCAATATATACTCTAATAATTGTAAATTAAAAACGTAATTGAATTAAAATTATACAATAAAGCTCAATATAATTCAATTACTACAATATATATAGAAAATGTACCATAATGTAACTTTAGTAGTGTTTTAGAAAGCGCATTTAGACAGCGTTTAGACGCGCGTTTTTTTGATCAACTATATTTTTAATTAAAAAGTGCGCGCCTTTTTAATTATTTTTTTAATATTAAAAATAAAAAAAAATGTTATTTCATGTCTCGCTCTCGTTTAAGTTTTGTCTAGATTTAGAAAACTTGAATTTTAACATCTGTATCTAGTTACACTTTACGTTTTTTGGAGTCTTGAACTTTAGTCAAAGTAATTACGCGTAAGACAAAATGTTGAATTCAAATTACATTTTAATTATTCTTGTTTTTACCCTCAATAGTAGTTGGAGGAAAAGGCGCCAATAAACATGTTGACGAATAAATTAAGTATAATGTACACTTCATTAATTATGTTTAAGAGATAAACTTTTCTTAATTTAGGGGATTATTGAGCAAGTTGGTATATGGGTTGATGTGGTCGTGGTCGACACACGTAACATCGATGTTATATATATTTAATACAAGTAATAACTTTATTCTCGATTTTCTCTAAATAACTTTTATAGTATTCTTATAAATTATGCGTAAACATAGTCTGCGGGCGCCTCATGTGCAAAATCGAGTTGCGAGAGTTTTTTTTCACTCATCGAAAGTATAGAATGTTTGACTAAGTTTAAATTATAATTTAAATTGATCAAATTTGGTCGAACATACTTTTTATCTACATATTTTGTATGATTCATAATTTACTATTTATTTATTATATATAAATATCATAGAATCTACAACTTATAAGTATTTAAAAAATAATTTCAATACTGTCAAATATACTATTAAAGTACTAAAAACCCTCGTTTATGTAGAAAACAATTCATAATTATGTCTATTTCTTGCAATTACAAATATATACTCGAATAATGAATATTTAACCACTTGTAAATTGTAATTGCCCTACGCTCATAAAGAGATTTTTGTGATAGACGAATGCCTTGAATAATGCCGCATGGAAATAAAAAGAACTATAACAGTCGTCTCTATCTTTAGGTAGTATATTAATTGAAAAATTATAATAGTCGTCTCTATCTTTATTTCTTTTTGTACTTTTATCATAACTTCTATTTATTGACTATCTTGTCTTTAGAGTCGGACCTGAGATTTTTAGATAATGCAATTTATGTATATATATTATGATGTAAATAGAAATTGAAAAAATACTTATAATTCTCAATATCTTACTAAAAATTACTACTAATAATTTATTTATCACAATTAATATAAATTATAGTTACCTAAATGAAAAAATATATATATATATCTCTCCATTAGAAAATAAATTTTCTCTCATCCACACAATATTCTCTCTCATATTATACAAATCAAATCAAATCAAATCCAATCAAAATTTAAAATTCCAAACAATATTCTCTCTTCATATTATATTCCTCCAGTTCAATCAAAATTAAAAATCTACATTCCAAGAAAAAGATTTTTTTGGGGGCACAATTCTACCAATTATTCACGTGATAAGAAAAAAATTGCATTAAGAATATGTAGTAACAAATTATTCTAACAATATATAGTAACAAAACATGGCAGTAAATGAAATTTCAAAAAACACGACAACCTGCTATTTGAAAAATGGATAGTAATAAATTATAATAATAAATATAATTTGAAAATTATTCCCAATTATTAGCAACAACGGATAATAAACTATAGTAACAATATGTAATAACGATAAAAACATAAAATAAAGGTCACGATGTGCACTACCAATAACAATCTACATATAGACTCACCACCACCTTCCCATGTGTCACAAGAGCCAATAAGGGGAGCTGAAACATCAACAACTGCTAGAGATGGAGTATCCACGTTATGGGTAGACGATGATTTACCATTGGACAAGATACGTTATCTTTCAATTTTTGAACTCAACGCATGAATAAAGATGTTCTGAATCTTTGCTCGATTGGAATTTGAGACCTAGAATGGGGTTTCAAGAAAAATGAAGAAGGGGTTAAGACATAAGTGAACCAGAGGGAAGAAGGAATAATTTGATGAAATGGATGGAGTTCTTGATTGGATGATGGAAGCCATTTGTTGTAACACATACGAGATAAAACTTTATTTGGTGGCGAGAGATTGATGTTCTATTTTAATTAACTATAAATTTAATTGTGATTAATTAATGATAATCAAAAATATTGAACAATTATATTTGTAGTAATTCCCCAAAAAAATTTAAAGGTTGATTAGTATTTTTTGAAACTATAACATCTACCAGTATATTTCAATTTCTTAAAAAAAATATATAGGTAGAGACCCTAATTTTCTCGTTTAGATATGAATTGATCTCTAAAAATTGTACCCTCAAACTATGATATGCATTCAAATTGTTTTCTTCATAAGGGTTTTTTGAAAATTAAAAAAATAAATGAAAATCATAGTTACTCATATACATAAATAGGAAAATATACAACATTGTATGAATTTTATAAAATTTACCTATAAATAAATATTTATTTGATCATGTTCCGTAATTTCACATTTCCATTTATCGATGTCTTATAATTATTTAACAAATACTTCGATTGTAACATCATTTGCAACCGTCTATCAAAAGTAAAGTCGGAAATTTCACTTAAAAATTCAAATAAATGTTGAAAAATTTGGATAGCAATATGAGATTATAAATGACATTAGAATAACATTATATAGTTCATTTTGACGATCCAATCAAAATCTATTTAGAGAGCCAAAACACTAATATAACATTTGTAGCTAGTTATATATTTCATAGCTTTTTTACCATTTAAAGCTAATTAACCAATATATTAAATATATTTAATATTCTAAATGCAATTCAATTAATACAATATAGCTCATTCAAGAAGAATAAAAATTAAAAGAAACAAAATTTGAATAAATGACAACAATTAGCAAGTGTATAAGTTATTGTAGATGTTTGGCTCTACTTATATTATAATTTAAAATAGTGCATCACTCGTGCGATGCACGAAATTGACCGTTTCTAATTTAATTATTTGAACCGATAATAATATTTTTTACATTTGTGTATAAACATTAATAATAAACATTAATTTTAGTAACTAAATTGCACGTAATAAGTATGTTGTTGATCAATGTGTAAAAGCAATTAAAGAATCTAAAAAGTTGTTGTATTTATCATATATATTATTAAATGTTACAATTCAATTGCAGGAAAAGAGGAAAAAATAGGGATAATTGTATCAAAGGTCCCCAACGTTTTAAAATCATTGGAGATATGCCCATAACCTAAAAAAATAGCATCACACATCTCCAACGTATGGTAAGTCATTTATGACCAAATTGTCATTTTCCTTTAAATAAATAAAAAAAATAAAAAAACAAGAAAAAAGAAAAACATAATTGAAAACCAACCATATGTACCCAAAAAAATAAAAAGTAAAAAATGTACCCAAAAAAAATAGAAAGTAACAAATAGGTCATCTTCTCCAAAAAGTCCTAAAATTTTATTTGTACCAAATTCACCGGAAACACCACAAACTCACCAAAGAAATCACCCCTTCTTCTCTTTTTCTTTCTCATTCTCTTCATTTCCTTTAATCTTAACCAAGAACCGTTATTCTCCTTGACGTCACCGTCTGGGGTGGCGCACTCGACTGCCGGAGGTGGTGCAGCCACTTCCTCAGCCTGCTTGTGGCAGTCGGGAAGCTTCTTCTTGATCTTATCTAAAAATCCTTTTTGCTCTTATGATTCTTGAACTGGAACAGAAATGTCCTCAGCCTTGTGTTCTCCAGAAACCTTACCCTTTGCTTATTCTCTCCTCTCTCTTCTACTTTTTCCTCATCACTAGACTGCATAACAATCAAGAAAAGTGCAAATATGGTGAGCCGAGAAACTATAAATATACTAGTAGAAATGTGTTATGTATCAATTTAAACATTTAGACAAGTGTTGAAATGAAATGGATATAAAAGAGCAAGAACAAAAAACTTACTCAACTACTAGAGCAGCTAGTTCTGTGAAGCTTTTCGAGTATACTCTCATGCTTCTTTTCTTCTTCTTCGCAGACTTGCACCTTCTGTTCAAACTCAGTTACAATCACCTAATTCCTCACGTTTCTTCTCTTCCTCTTTCTTCTCCATGAAATCAAACAATTCACGGTCACTCACCTCAACGCCTCTCCCTCCACCACCTTGACGGTGGTTGAGGCTTGATCATACGGCTCATCAACGTTTTGCTGATAGTGTTTCACCTCATCTATCGAAAAACACCACAAACTCATCAAAAAAATCACCCATTTTCTGGCGAATTTGGTACAAATAAAATTTTAGGACTTTTTGGAGAATATTACATATTCGTTATTTTTTATTTTGTTGGGATACATTTTTTATTTTTTTGGGTACATATGGTGAGTTTTCAATTATGTTTTTCTTTTTTCTTGTTTTTTGTTTATTTAAAGGGAATGACAATTTGGTCATAAAGGATCTACCACGCCAAGTTTTTCATACGTTGGAAATGTGTGGTGCTATTTTTTTAGGTTATGGGCATATTTAAACGATTTTAAAACGTTGAGGATCTTTGATGCAATTATCTCAAAAGAATAAATAAATAAATAAACAAACAAACAATGTGTGAAACCAATTAAAGAGTCTGAAAAATTGTTGCATTTATCATATATAATATTAAATGTTATACTTTGTTTTTTGTAGAAAAATGAAAATAAATAAATAAATAAACAATCAACGTGTGAAACCAATTAAAGAAAACAGACTCATACGAAGCATTTATGGCGAAATTCACCAATTCTGGAAAAAAAAATAACGAAAAAATGTTTGTATAAAATTTTCGATGATTATCCTATTATATTATATATAGATATAGGTGTAGATTGATTAAATTTGTCAAATATATTTTTTTATTTACATATTTTATAAGACTTATAATTTATTATTTGCTTATTACCCATATATTCTACTAGTATACCGCTGATCGGTGAAAATCGACCGCTATAAAGTAAATGAATATTAACATGAACAAGTTTGAGAAGAATGGTGAAGATTTGGAGAAGAATGGTGGAGTAGAAGAGAATTGGAATGGAGAAAAATGAGAAAATTGGAAAAAAAAAAAAAAAAATGAGAGTGAAAATAGGCATATGTATTTATTTTTGGATGGGTGGTAATGAAAAAATCTCCTCAACAGTCGATTTTGATAAAAACCACGTCTTATAAACACACGTAAGAAATCATTTCATCACAATCTAATAGCAGTCAAAGATTAAGACGTAAAGTCAAATCTGCTTTTGAATTATTGTTCTTATTACATTTCCTCAATAGTACTTGGAGGAAAGTGGACAATAAACAAGTTGACGAATAAATTAAAACATAATGTTAACATCATTAATGATGTTAAACATTGATTATACGAATGTGCTCTTAGTCGACACGTTTAATATCGATATTATATACTTTCTCCATCTCAAATATATAGTCCATATTTTTTTTTTCTCTAGTCCCAAATATATAGACTTGTTTTTATGTTTGAGGTGTTTTTTTTTTGTTCCTTTACTAAAATACCCTTATTTAATTTACTTATTTATAATCATTTTTTTCAACTTAATCTTGAAATTGTACATTAAATAATATTCATTAAATAAGGGTAAATTAGAAAAAATATTAATAAAATTTATTTTTTCAATAACATTTTTAATACGTGTGAAAAATCCAATCAACCTATATATTTGAGAAGCATATTTAATGCAAATAGTAATTTTATTAATATCTTATTTGAGTAGTTTTCTGGATTTTTTATGTGAATTACGCGTGAATTGAAGATGATGTAATAGCTCTCTGAGTAAAAACGTGTCATAGACGTCAGAATAGAATGCTCTCTGATAGAATATTTAATAGAATTACAATTATTAATTATACAATAAAGTTCAATATTAATTACTACAATATAGCAAATAGTACCATAATGTAACTTTAGTCAAAGTAATTACGCGTAAGACAAAATGTTGAATTCAATGTTTTTACCCTCAATAGTAGTTGGAGGAAAAGGCCAATAAACAAGTTGACGAATAAATTAGTTATAACGTAGACTTCATTAATTATGTTTAAGCACTATTTAATGAGATAAAATATAGGGGATTATTGAGCAAGTTGGCATATGGGTGGATGTGGTTCGTGGTCGACACACTTAACATTGATATTCTATATGTTTAATACAAGTACTAACTTTATTCTCGACTTTCTTTGAATAGGTTTTTTAGTATTCTTATAATTTATATTTTTTAATCGTATATATTTGTTTGTTTTCAATTAAAATTTTGTTAAAAAATTTAAGTCGAAGTTAACAATTAATTTTAACCACACATTTCATGGACCCACAATTTTTTACAAATTTTCAACCACACATTTCATCAACTTTCATTCAAAAAATCACTAATAATTTGGAATGTTAAAAATCTACCAATGCTTTTGAGTTATAATCTGCTACGCTCTTGTGTAACTCACCAATACAACTCTACCGTGTACAAGAGATTCGATCCCAAAGAAACCCTCAAATAAAATTCGGTTTGGCCATAGGCCACCGACGTCAATTTTTTATTATGTTCATTGTCCCCAACAATTTTAGTAGCCACCTACCACCTCCTATAGTTAGTAAAACAACGAATTTTACCCCACGCGCAAATTAAGCAAAGAAAAGAGTAAATAAGTGGTGGTTTAAATTTAATTATTTATATACATTATGCGACTAAAGTAGTGGTGTAAATTTGGATCAACCATCCAAGTGTTGCCCTTGGATGCCCAACACGTGCACCGTATATGCCGTTCCAGACTCGAGGCCTACGTAGACCGACCTTAATTCAAGAAAACCTCAAAAAACAAAAAACAAGAAACATAGAAAAAACTAGTTCATACATAGGTTAGGTTAATCCGGTACACAAAAACATATGTACCGTGCCAGGCCTTTGGCGAGCCATGCTAAGCGGCCTGAACGGTAGGGTTATTTACAGTCGAAACAGTTTTGTACACTGTCCATGCTTATGGATTCATCTAAAGGTACTCAAGATTTTCTTTGAAGAAAGCGTAGTAAATGGATCCTTTGCATCTTCAATCAAATGAAGGAAATACATTTCATCTAAAGTAAGTTGAGAAGGAAGGAAATTGATGGCTCCTTCAATATAAACTCAGTGGCAAGTCGAATGTATAATTCGATCTATAACTGGACTCTCCTACAATATCTTCTCCAGCTAGACTTCCCAGTTTCACTTTGCCACTCACCTGTATTGAGCATTCACGCTTGCGCCTTTAGTCCTTTTTGACACAACTCGTGCCTATATATGCGTACAAAAACTTGACAAGAATTTTGAAGGACAGAACAAATTTGGAACTCATAATCGAGGACTTTAAGAATATCCATTCCCGGTCTTCTGCGCCTTTTTCTTATGACTTGAAATGGTGCATTGAGGACATACGTATTCTAGACCATCTGTCTTTGCATAATCCTGAAAAACGTTCAAACAATGACAATCAAACCAGACATTCATCAGATGATGAAAATATTTTGCAACTACGAGCTTATAAAGAAGTAATGCGCTACTTTAAAGGCACCCAAACCGGGTCTTCGGTCGCATCCAAAATGGGCCCACTCCCCGCATAAGCCACAGTTAACCCAGTCTCCTGCAGCGCTACTGGTGAATGTTTAAAACAACCCACGTTAGTATTCAACTCTTTAATTAGTATTATTCCAAAGCATAGGAGCACAAAAGACGAGGAGATTGAAGGACCTGTGACACAATAAGCAGCACTCTCCATCTACATCATCATGAGCCAATTCATATTCCAAAAGGTAAGTTTCATAGTGTCTTTTAAGTGTATTTCCGACACCCTGGATGAAACGCAAAAGAAAATAAAATGAGATAAAAATAGAGTACGACTCTGCAGTTTCCATCTGAGAATATTTACATTCTATTACATTAGAATGTAGACCAGAGTAGAGTCCTAAATATTGGTCATGATTATGCAATAAGAAAGGGTATTATCGATTTATCAATGCAATATAGACACCAAGGTAACAGCATCTAACCATTGAACTAAAACATAATATACTCTAGTTTAAGTGCAGTGATTACATGCATGGTAGGCTATTGATCCATATGCTAAAGAAACTCAAGTTTGCAATCCAGATTTCAAATTCACCTCCTGAGTCACTATCCTCTTAAAAGTACTTGCGGCTTGTTTGGTTGGGAGAATCGAATAGCACTGGACATTATCAATGGAGAAAAAAATGCTAAAATCTTGTTTATTATACTGTCCAATCCTAAATATTAAATACCACGTACAGAAATGCGCTTGGAGATTTCTAAGCATTGCAGTAAAAAATTTCGAAGTTAATAACAAAGAATTAACAAGCTAAGTACGGGGCATACAGTCATTCTGTTTGTCACTGTGTGATTGCGCATCTTCGAGAAAACCTGTCCCTTCCAATTGATGCCATTGCCAACATGAAAACCTCCTCTTGTGACCACCTGATTAAGAAACAAATTACATTTATCACCTCTCTATTTACTTTGTTAGATATTTTGTAATAAAACAACCAACAGATATTCTTTTCCCGGATAAATCAGAACGACAACACTCACCTCCCTGTACAAATTAAAGAGATCAAGACGCTTTGCATTGAGTATAGCATCTGGGAACTCGGCAAGCCCACCTTGAGGAATGAGACGAGTATGTCCTCGGAGTATCAAAAATTGCATTACATCCTTAAGAAACTCCTCCTTTGCAGTTACAAGAATAGAAACAGTAAGAGAAAGATGAGGAAATAGAGCAACAAGTTAACACTGTGCATAGGCGTTGCCGATACTTCAGAAATAACGCCAGCAAAAAATGTATCAATTTTTCTTGCAAGGTTTTTCTTCTAATCCTCTTGGGATTATGTGTGAGACTATATTTCATTTTTCTTTAAATCTTGACTTGAGATTATGCAAAGATTATGTTTCATCTACAACAAAGCTTATTTGTCAACTGTGAAAAATCATTCAATGCTATTGCAATTGCTGATTTTTTGCTATATCATGACACAGATCCAGTGCATGCAATGACAAGTAATGCAAATGCAAGGTTGGTCTATTCCAATAGAATAGGGCAAAAATTAGACACGAATTTAAAGATTTCAGGCACATAATGTAGGTAGTCATATGCCAAATTTAATTGTAACTCTTAAATCACATCTATTGAAGATAGGCAACAAAATTGAGCTTAGATGAATGCATCTGCTTATTATCTATTTGAAACAGTGTCTTCATGGTTCCCGCATAATTTATAGAGGTGAGGCATAATACATAAACAAGACCAGATCCCTGATGCATCATTAAATAGCAGCAAATGTGATACGCAAGTCAGGGAAATTTACCTCCGAGCACACATGTATTGGGTTTCTCCCACAACCATGTTTTTTCAGCGGAAGTGGATTCAAAGAAATAATTTGCTTAGCCTGATATGAGCCTGCCGTTGATTTTCGCTGGGTAACGGGAGTCACTCCAGCACCTCCGTGCTTTGTAGAGGGAATGATAGATGATTTAGCCCTTGTCTGGCTTCCATCATTCACATCAGCCTCTGAAATTCCTGAAAAGGGAAGCATTTTCTGGTGATGAATGTGAGGAATGGGCCTCATAGCAGCAACTTTAATCTTTTGTCTTGCTGGCACAAGAGGCACAGTGACCCCATTCACCATTCCAGTTTCCATATTATCTTCCTTCTTCACAGTGGCCTGATTTCCAGAAACTAAACCATTTTGAGAGCCAATGCTCGTTTCTAGTGACCTCTTTCTCTTAGGAGGAGGTGGTCTTAACCAGGTGGGAAGGCTGCTGATCTTTAGATTGTTCAAATTACTATCCTTCCCCTGCTGTGTACAAAAGAAAAGAAGCCGCTCTGCATCTTCTTTCTCAAATGAAGCTACAGCTAATCCCTGGACACCGGCGACACCAAGAGCAACTAAACTACGGTAAGAAACATCTGGTGCTAGTTGCCTCAAAACCTGAAATTATAATAACCACAAGCAGCACGAAACATCAGATGAAAGGACAAATGAGCTGGCAACATAGTAATAAAAAGGCTCCAATAGAGTCCATAAGAAAATTTTCTAACATAGTTAAAACACTACTAAAACAGTTAACCACTTCATGAGAACCAACAACCATAGAAGTAAATAAGACTCATAAACCCACCAAAAGGCAACCTTCATTTCCCCCATTCCATTGTTCAAAAAACTGGACTTTATCTCAGTACGATCAGAAACCAGACTCCTGCCCAGTCCACTCACTTAGTTTGGACCAGTTCGCAATCGAACCGTGTTACAAACCGCCAAAACCACCGGTTCATTTAAAAACTTACAAAAGGGTCGGTTCAAAGTTTTGAACCCAACACCACAAGAATATTATATCAAACTAGTCACCACTAAGCTAATTCATCTCATTGATCAATCCATCTTACCAATCAAGAATGTCACTATCCCATATGTATTAACATCTGACTTCTTAAACATATAAAAATATCAATTGTTCATGATAATCTTTATGTTGGAGCATATTGTACAAAATTTATTGTGTGATTCATCAAATACAGTAGAAAATACTTTGTTAGTATTTGATAATGAAATAAATATCTTGTGATTTATTTAAATAAATAAAATAAATTTTAACTAAGATCAACCCGATATTAGAAAAATAATAAGTCAAATGAAGATTGGACAAGCATTATAAGTAATTTATAGAGTTGCAAATCAATAAATCATAATAAGACAATTTACAATTTATTTGGAAATCAAAAACTGACAAGTATTTCCTTCACCTTCCCCACTATAACAATTTCTTATGAAAATGAAATATGTTTAATAACATGTAATAATGGATCAATATTATATTATACTAAAAGGAAAAAAATTTCATACAAATAAAAAAGAATTAGTTCATAATTTTTTTGATCAATTTAAATCATGTAACTTTTATTTTATCCCAAGCTCAGAGTGCTTTGTCAGAGTTAAATGACAGAACAGATGTCATTGGGGTTTCTAATAATTTCCATCAAATCGTTTATTGAAATTAACCTGAGGTCAAATGTACTTACTAGGAACCAACATTTTATCCATGTGTTAAAGGGATGAGACCATTAAGAAGAGCAAATAGAGTTGACAAGTAAAGAGAGAACTAAAGCCAATCCGTTTCAGGAAAGCCCACTAAAATTGTAGAACATGCAGAAAAAATGCAAATAATGACCTGTGAAGCCCACGTGGGAACCTTCATGGAAACTTCGAATACTGCTGCCCCACAAGCTATTGAGACTGATCTTCGAGGTTCTGACAAGCATGGTTTGTTTTCCTCACAATTTGGCAGTGCCTGAATCAGCTGACTTTTTTCAATGATTTCACTTTTTATATGATTTTCCAATTGCTGAAAAAATATGCCAAGCATAGTGAAGTTCAGTTAAAACCAAATGACAAACCGTGATATTAGGAAAAAGTAAATGAGATCGTGGGCTTAAATAAAATAAAAGCATTACCTGATCGTCGAAACACGTTTGAGCGCTTCCTGACACCAAAAGAGAGATGTGAGCAGAACTACTGGTTGACAAATCACATCGCATGGTCACGACACCACGAGAAAATGTGCCAGCCTGAAGTGGCGGTGGGAGCGCACTGAACCACAAAACAAATGTTTTCAGAAAATGTTATTAACTATTACAGCATCAACGGGACAGAATGATTCCCTCAAAATTTGCAGGATGCACCTAGAAAATAAAAAATTCACTCAAAATATACCAACATAGAGTAAGCTGCACCCCATTCGGAGGTGAGCCACCATCACCCAAGGGGAAGAATACAAGAGGGCAGCAAACTTGAACATATTGCAAAATGGTTCACTTGTTCGCACAAATGCAAGGATCTTTTACAAACATCCTTACGTGAGATATATTTACTAATGCCAAGTGACTGAATAACTTAATGATTTATTAGACTAAAGAGCTGTAAAGGGGTAAAGAAATCCCCACACATTGCTAAAATTCCTAAGTTTATACATGTATGGAAATAAACAACATGCATATACATACCTCACCCGGTTATGAAGTTTGCTGCACCGCATCTGAATCAGTACCAAGGAAGTAAAGCAGATCAAATTATTCAATCATGTAAATGAAAGAGGCAAAAACGCCAGACATTGAGGGATTAGAAACATAAACTCGTTTTGTTTCATCGCCTCTCCAGATGTAACAGGAAGGAGGCAGAAGGGGGAGGGAAAGGACAATCCAATGTCATACTTACTTCGATACTCAACAGTGCATTGAGGCCATCCTCCAGAGACCGCAAAAAGCAAGCATCCTGAAAAGGTAGTCATCCCATGGCAGAATATCCAAGGGTACATCAAATGTGTTAAAAAATTGTTTACGGAGAAGAGCATATGAAAGACAAACTTAAAAGGGTGTCGGTCCGATTACCAATGAAATTGCCACTCCACATACAAGAAACCTCATGTTTATATCATCATCATATATCTTCACGGCAGGAAGGTCACCAGAGGCACTCTCTTCATCATCCTCGGGACCCATCTCAGGTAGAGTTACACTAATATTTGGAGGCTCTCCAAGAAGATTAGGGCCCAATTTATCATTAACTTCCAGAGTGTTATCACGAAGGACAAGATTCTTTTGAACACAATGAAGCCTAAAGGAGGCTTGTGCAAGCTGAAACGCATCCCAAGTGTGACAGGATGAACTACAGTTGACAAAAGAAAAGAGCTTCAGATAGCAAATTTAATGTTTTCCAAATCCACGGAGGAAGCAAAGAACATATAGAGGGAGTTAAAGAAAGAAGCACAATGCATGTTCTCATTACTTTGATCCCCATGCCAGAGGGAGATCTATCCCTCAATCAGCTCTTGCAATATAACTGATAGTCACTGACATTAAGTATAACCCAGTAATGGAAAACTTAAGAATAGGGAAAAATATACTGATGGTAACTGTACTTGGCAAAATTTCACGTTGGTCACTGATCTATGGGATTTCCAACAGAAACACATTCTTCACCCCCACTCCACCTCTCTCAACAAGCCACGCGGCACCCTCTGTACCTGAGTCAAGTACCGCATTAATTTGTTGTGGTGGTTGACTTGATCATTGGAATCTGAGTGAATATGGTTAAATCTAATGCAGAAGCAGTACTTTGAATGAAGCCCTATATTATATGAGAACAGCTTCAAATCCCTCTCCTCTTCTTTTAGGGAGGCGTGAACAACATGTGGGCAATGGTTTTTCCAGGGCTGGTTAACAACAGTGGTATTGAGGTTCATGGGTTGGGAGGAATCTTGAACCGCTTGGCATCGGGTTTGGGACTGTCAAAATCTGGGGCAAAATTGCAAATATGTGGATTCCTTTACGCCACGTAGATAATTCTCTTAAATAATGGATGGCAGACAAACCAGGTGTCATAAATCAAATGTTTTAGAAAGCAAAGTGACCATTTTGGAACAAAATGAATTTCAGTGACCAACAAGAAATTTCACCCAAACCCAAAGTATAACGACCATCGTGTTTTTTATCCCTTGATATATAATTGAAGATTTTGTCAGCAAATGAGAAGAAAAGTATACAAGTACCAATATAATTGAGGAGTTGGACAAAAGACAATGAATTTTAAAACTAATATATTACAATTCTCAACAACTAGTCAACAGTGCAAGAATATCTTATAAATCCCTAAAGAGAGCAGCTGTGATTTATAAACTACCTACTACCAGCTTTGAAGCACGAACAATCCTACTAAGGCTGTGTGTCCATGTCCGACACGTGTCACGTCGTGTCCAACATTGACACTTCTCAGACACTTCAAGACATATGTTTGACAAGCCATGTGCCGTGTCCTATTTTTTATATTTGTTTTACATTTTTTGGCACTTGAGGGATACTTTAGGGACACTCCCTGGGCAAGTGTCCCACATGTTATGGTGTTGTGTCCTATACTAAAAAGTGTAAAAATAAAAATATAATGTATAAATGTAAAATTTTATTAAGTCATTGTTTCCCTGACGTGTCCTTGTCTTATTTTTTTGAAAAATCATGTGTTGGGGTTGCTATGTCAGGTCGAATAGTGACGAGTGTCTGCGTCCGTGCTTCTTAGGCAACCAGCCAATATGTCTTGTACAACAAAGAAATGGTGAACAAGATGAACTTTGAACCAATAAGATAGAGAAGTGGTGGATGGATACATTTACTCAAGCCAGTCTGTGGTATTATACATTCAAAGGTAAAAGTAAGAATACCTCTGTACCACTGAGAACATTGCATGGCAAAAATGGCTAGCTGCATAGGAAGAAAAAGTGTTCTTCCAATATATTACATAAGGGATTCCCTGCGAACATGAAGATGGTGATCAAACCGAAGGAAATTCATCCATGACCTTATATCATAGCAAGTTTCTATATCTCATATGTTGTTTTGTCCAATAAATTGCAAACGTATCCAATAGTTGTTTATAATAAAATATTTCATCTATTACCTTGGACTGAAGTGCTTCTGCAAACTTTTCGCCATCTGGGAACTCCAGATAAACCTATATAAACATTTCATGTCAAATCATATAAAACATCAATAGAGATCTAATATACAATGATACATGACAAAATCTGCCTTCGGAGAAGAAAAGTGATGATGCAAGTAACACAAAATGCAATCTGCCACAAGCACTTTAGAGTTAAACATTAAAGCTCTCCTTCATCCTCATATGATTTACACTTTCATCAAACATTTTAGCAGTAAAGTTTCTTTCACATGACAACAAATGGGGCCGATGAAATTTCATTATCAATTAATAGTGTTACAGATTATCTATCAATTCCATTATGCAAGACACACTTTGTTTCTAGCCTCATAACCAGGCCAAAGAAAGAACCCGCAGATACATAATTGCAACCTATAAAATCCAAAACAAATAAATCAAAGAACCATGATTGCACTTGACCTCAAAAGTCTGCATTTTCCACTCTTCGTCAATTATCTCACTCTGAGTATAGTTTTCCGTTAAGCATGGGCACCCTGCACTTTCTGCAACACCATCAAGTTTCTGATTGTTGTTAATCTGCATTAATATAATTGTTCTCCCCAAAAACTTGATTTGCCAGTACCTAAACAGGCAATAATGGAAAACTTTGTATTTTATAAGCCTAATCAAAATGCACGTTGCTGGTGCCAATTGCCATATCAAGATGGCACCAATCTAATCATCCATGAGCCAATTTTTCCAGCAAAATTCTCAATCGTTTTACCCTGCCTTCCACAAAGCAAAAATTTACAGACTTTAATCTCTAGACTAACCAGTAACCAACAGTATCTCTGAGTTGGGTATTTTCAACCAACAAACTCCACGAGCAACCACAAAGTTTCATTAACCCCCTTGGCCCTCGCCTCTAAATCACTTGAGACTAATGCTATTGCATGCTATGTGAAGACCTGATCCTAGAGCCAGTCATTTCGACTGCACTGTTTTCGAAGCTCCAAATCTTCCCACCAGAGCCAACTTTTGATCCTTCATGTAAGGAGATCCTTTAACCTATCTAATCCTTGCCCCGTTACGATAAACAATGATGCTAGAACAGAAACAAGTCTGTTCTTGATGCTCTCCACTCCATATACTGTCAGTTGACCAAAAAGAATGTACTCCCACCCAAATACAGAAGTTCTAATAACTGGTTCAGCTCCAATCCTCTTTACCAATGACCAATTCAACTTTGCTCCTTATGAATAATGATGATGAATAGGAAATGGCATCAAATTAAAAAACAAAACATTCCAATACTCCATTGCAATATCTTTGCTCAAACTGAAGGACATTATTTTAAGCATACAAGAAAAAAACAATACGCATCTTAATTTCATGAAAATCCATAAAAAAGCGAATCAAGAGAAATTATTGTGGAATGTGAAAACGAAGAGAGTTCTACAGGAAAAGAAGCAAGAATAATCTAGCAGAGGAAATAAACAAGTTACTGAGAACAAATCACGTACAGATATAGGCAATGTGGTACTAAATAGTCCAGATACAGCTTCTGGAGACGATAAGTCGACCCCTCCCCAAACAAGTGAGCCAACTTCATCATTTGGCAGCTGTTCTCCTTTCAAGTACACATAATTTGGCTGCCATGAATCAACAACCTTTTGAAATTCTTCAATAGTTGGATTTTTCAATGTTTGAACCTGTATTGCACATGGTATGATGGTAATAATATGATTAACAGTCACGACACAAATGCATGCAGATATTATTTATAAACTTCAGAAAAGGAAGAATTTAAACCAAACAAATAAACTGAAGTGAATCAACACCTCTAAATGCCCTGAAGACACAACATCTGGGAAGGGGAACTTAGGCTTTTCATCTGCAACATCTCTCTCCAGTTTATTTTCTGCAGTTCTCCCACAATAGACTGCAAGGAGATTGCAAGTGTTCTTTGAAGCTCCTTGGGTATGTAACATCTTAAAATTATTCTCCCTTTAACTAAATAGTAAAGCAAGTTCTAAAGTTTCCCGAATCATCAAATTCTCCACTTCAAAACCCCAAAGTCAAGCATCCAGGGGCGGAGCCACCTGGGGTCTAGTGGGGGCAACCGGATTTTGGTCCTGGGTATTTCACGGATTACACTTGAGGGGCGGCCGGTGCTAAAGGCAAGGAGAAAACCATAAACAAGCACATCAAAAATTGAAAATTCAAGAGAGATATTTTCGAAAATTGCTATCAAGAAACAAGAATTTTGGAAAATATAAGTAAATTTCAAGGAGCTAGAAGAAGAAAATGGCGATAACGCTGGACATAATCTTAGTGGTCGATCGGCACCTTTCCCTGCAACTGATAATGGTAAATTAGATCGAGAATCGACCCAATAGATTTAAAGAATGTTTTTTTACACAAATAAATCTGATATTACCTTCCAAAAGTGTGGTGATGAAGAAGACTTATCCTTGTAGAAATCACTGCAACACAAGATAAAATTGTTGACAAGAGGGCGATGAACACATCTCCCTTTTTCCCTGCCCTTTACAGTAATTTGTTCCCAAATATTAGTGCAATACCAAGGAAAAACCCCATAGCCGCTTGTCCGGTTCAATTGCTCTAATAAGATTTTAAAAAGGCCTTTGTTACAGTTTGATATACAGTTATGGGTAACGCCAATAAGAAGATTGACTTTTAATTGGGCTATACATGCCTTATAAGCAAACACCACAAATGGGCTTTTATTGGGGCTTTAATCAATTTTTCTAGAGGATGGACTGACGAAAAAATTTAGGTCCGAATTTTTTAAAAAAATAGTTTCACCATACACTATAAAAAATAAAATAATTTAAAAAATATTATTTCACTTTTTTTATTCTAAAAATACTATTTTTACTTTTTATAACATTTGTTACATTGTTACATTTGTTATATTTATTTTTAAACTTTTCATTTGTTACAAAAATGAGTGTTACATTTGTTTCGCACATTTCGCCACCGATTTCCACCACCATTTTGCCGCCACCAACAAATTTCAAAAAATGTGTGTTACAAGTGGCGGTGGCGATAGCGATGACGGCAATCATTTTGCAGCCTGTTTCCACCAATGTCGCTGCCGACGCCACCACTTATAACAAAGTGTGTTACGTTTCTAACACACGCTATTACATCGTCACCGTCACTTGTAACATAGTGTTATGTTGGCGCTACTGCTATCAACACCACATTCAGCCCTTAAATCACCATAAACCCAAAAATTTGACCACCACCAGTGGCGTAACCCTAATCCTCCACCACCTCGCCAACAACAAACCTCACAAACTCACACACCCCCACACTTAATCAAGATTTGACACCACCATCACCAATTCTAGATTTACACCATCACCCATCTCATCAAGATCACCATCAACACTAAATTTGCACATCACTCCACCAGATCTACTAGTTTTTTTTCCTTTCGAAACCTCAGTTGAAAACCAAATATGGATCTAGAGAGTTATTAGATCCATCAACAAGGTAATCTGCCAAAATCAGATATGTATCTAGAAGTTGTGGTTTCTAGTGGCGGCAGCAGTGTAGGTGAGTGTTGGTGGTCGGTGGTCGGTGGTAGTGGCGGTGAAGAAGAAAAAAGAAAGAGAGAAGATACAATAAGTAGAGGTGGTGGTCTCTTGATGGTGAGGTCTGGTGATGGTCATGATGGTGGTGGGGTCCAAAACAGTGAAAAGCTGAAGAAGATATGCACCGCCTTTGTTGTTTGTGTGTGTGAGAGAGAGATTAAATAAGTCAATATTTTAGAAATTTAAAATAATGAACAGTAAAATTGGAATTTGAAAACAAAATATAGTGTGTAGCATTATTTCATCTTTTTTAAATTTAAGGAAATTGGATTCTACCAGTGAATTTTAGTGGAAAATTTACACATATATACTAGTTTTTGGACATAAATTAAAATATACTTGAAATGTATAAAATAATCAAGATTACTAATGTATGATTGTGTCAATTGAAAATACTAGATATTTAAAAACTCTGTTATTTATAGAATGTTACTTTCTTGAAAATCAACATAACTGCTTCAATCGAAAAATCTTATCCCAAAATTTTTTCTCAATCTTATTTTTAAAATTCAAATTCTCTTAATGTGATCATCAAATTCAACGTTGCGATATTCAATATCTACTTCTTCACACATTTAAAACTACTTTCACAATTTCAAAATATTGATAATATTCTTAAAAAACAATACAAGAAAATCTATGAAAAGAAAACACAAATCATTAAACATCCAAAATTACATATTGTAGTTTTCTAACTTTTTAGATGATAACCATAATCGAGACTGGACGACTTTTCAACATATAACATTAGTGAATGGCAGTTTCATAAGAAGACTGATTTGAAATAACAACCTGAATCAACACAAACTAATAAACATTCGTTACAATAATGAAGTAACAATTAACCAATAACTAATTTAAAATAACAACTTGCAAAATAGATCAAAATTTCAGTAGACATCAATACCACATCTGATCTCGAAATAACAAAACCAAATCAGATACATCGAATAAATTTCTCCATATTACCACAATTAACTAAGCATAAATTAAAAAATAAATAAATCATAATCACAATAATCTCTGAAACATTCGATCTCTCAAAAGAAAAAAAAGGAAATAAACCTTAAAGCCATCGACGGAAAAGAGACCGCTGAGAATACATCGTTGAGATCCGTCTCGAGCTCTATCACATTCATTGAAACACAAGTTTATTAATATTCTAGAAGAAAATTATGTTGTTGTTTTTTTTAAGAAACACAACTTTGCAAATATTAATATTCTATTAGAATATTTCTTACACAACTTTGCAAATATTAATATTCTATTAGAATATTTCTTACCCCCGAAGAGCATAATTACATAAGTTCTAAATAATAATTTGTTATTCCTCCTGAAGTAGTACAATATTATATTAACATTCAAATAGAATATTATTTGATTTCGAATAGCGTAATTTTGTAAGATTTAATATTAAGTTATTGATCCCGAAAAGCATAATTTTATAAGATCTAATATTTTATAAAAAAAAATATTGTATTAATACTCATGAAGAAGTATAAATGAATATCAATATTCTAAAACAAAATGATATTGTTGTTCTTGAATAAACACAAAGTATAGAAATAAAAGAATATTGTGTTGTTGCTACTTAAGAAGCACAATTTAATTAAGGAAAAATTATATGATTGTTCTTGAAGAAACATAAATTTGTACATATTAATATTATAGAAAAAATATTGTGTTGTTGCTTTTGAAAAAACATAACTCTACAATTTTAGAATATTAATTTGTGTAATATTAGAGTATTGATACTCTTAAAGAAGTACAATAAACTTTTAATACAATTCTCCATTCTTCATTTTTCTATTTTTGTGAGCTAATGAACATAAACTTGTTCCGCAAATAAATAAAAAATATATTTGTTAAATTGTATTGAACCAGAAGTTCAATACGTCAGAATTTTATTGATTGACATTACCGGTTAAACTATCATGAATCAATATGATCCGAATTATTAATGAAAATATCTATTGAAAACCGGAAGATTTTTCAATAATGAATTCTCACGTAATGCTTGTTCTCATGGTATATAAACTAGTACGTCTTCACTACCTAAAATATGGACTGAATTTTCTGCATTTCTGAAAATTATTTAGGGTGATATATGGAGGCCTGCCACCCTCTATATTGACAATATAGATATTATTTGTATCTAATACATACATCTACTAGATGATTGCATGTTTTTATTATTCGCAACTTCAAGTTTGCGACATTACTTGCTCAAATTGTAAATTATAAGCATAACTTTTAAATTATACAATCAAGACGTGTTTCTTGCTAATGCTAGTGTTTCTTGTTAAATTCTATTTGAGATGATGATAAATGGTTTGGTTCTATTATTTGTTAAACGCTTCCAATTAATTTCTAAATCATTATTATTGACAACAAAATGCTTCCCATTTTTTCTAGAAAATGTTATTTTATATGCAGCAATACTTATATGTATCATGCCAACATCAAAGTTGTCTCTGCTATAGTTGACTTATGGTCAGTCTAATATCACGCATCTAATAATTTTTTATAGTGCAATATATGTACAAATTGCAATAGGTCCACCATAGTGCATTAAGATGGGCATTAAAGAATATTGAGAATATATATTTAGTTTGAAACCTTATAAAATATCTTAAATCCTAACGGTTGATATTTTATAACACGGTTTTTCGAATATTATTTTGATAAGACAGTTTTTTCAACATTAAGGGGAGAGATATTAAGTAACTGGAAAAAAATACATGGAATGTAGCATATTATATTTTCTAGATCCTTGCACAAGACATTACGAACCAAAAGTTCGACAAATAACTCATTTGTAAGTTATAAAATTGATAGATGTATTTACTAACCAAAGAGATAAACCAAGTCTCGTATACCAGTTGTAAATACTCCAATTCATATTGACATTTTGGAAAGACAATCCATTAACATTATATCTAAATTTAATGACACGCATGAAGCGTAGTGATATTTGATTCCAAAACAAAAATCCTCAAAATAAAAATGAAGTAAATAGTAAAAATGGTCAAAATGAAGAGGCTTGTATACTCTTGGAGAGTATATAAACATAACTAATTATATAACCTCAGAAGAAGTTCAGATAGCTGAAATAATAAAATGAAGAAATCTCGATAAGTTATGTCATTATAAGAAAGATATATAATAAATGAAATATTGTTGACAACACTTTTGTACATAATGTAGCGCTTCATATTATGAAAGGTATCGAAGATATTGAAAGAAATCTGTCAACTAATTAATTTGCCAAATAAAAAGATGCAATCTAAGTAAATTGAACTTAGTAGACAAACCTGATGTTTCTGGACCTAAAGTCCGAACACCTAAAGATTTATACTTCTGTGAAAAGGAGATAAAAAGAATGAAGTCGAAACATGTAATGCATGACTCTTAACATTATGAATTTTGCAAAGACTTATGTAAAACAATCACAAGTCGATATCTTGTTAGCCTGTCAATGCATGACATATATGCTTATAATATATATATATATATATATATATATATATATATATATATATATATATATATATATATATATATATAGGGTAATATTCTACTCCCCATAGTGGGGAGTATTTATGAAGGCCACCGGACACGATGGGGAGTATAACATTTCTCTCTCTCTCTCTCTCTCTCTCTCTCTCTCTGTATATATATATATATATATATATATATATATATATATATATATATATATATATATATATATATATATATATATCACTAGAGGATTTAATACGATTAAAGCATAGAGTCAACTTTTCGAGAACATAATCGATTAAAATACATATATGAAGTGATGTTATAATGAGGAAAAGTAAATACGCGTTGTATTCTTTTTCTTAACTGAGGTTTTGTCCCATTGGATTTTTCTTGGCAAGGTTTTTAATGATGCAATTTTCATGACGTATCTCTTTTTCCTTCACTAGGATTTTTCCCACTGAATTTTTTCTAATAAAATTTTAACGAGGCATATTCTTTGTATAAATGACATTCAATTGGAAGTATTATAATTGTTATAGTTATAGATGTCCATAATCTACAAAACATTTACCCTCATTATAACCATATGATTATATTCTTCGTGTGTTATAAATTATATGTAAGACTTCTGAATAGAACAACAAGAATATCTATTTTTAATATAATTGCATCAGAAAATCATGCCCACTATAGTCAACTAGAGATAATGTTGTTACCACACGATTACAATACGACCGCCACGTCAGCACAGGCCCCATCTAAGCCCAGTAAGGGCCCAATTCGTAATCCATCAAGAACCTTATCGGGGCCCTGCTAGGGCCGGGGAAGGGCCCGTCACGCGCTTAGGCCTTCGGTCAGAAACCCGCGAGTCATGTGGAGGGTCTTGGCGCCCGCATGCGAACTATAGGGCCTCGTCAGGCCTCGCATCACTCGTAACCAACGAGCAGCTCGATATGCCGGGGCAACCAGAGAAGTAATTAAAGAAAGATTGCGTTGGATTGGGCGCACGAACCTCCACAAGGAAACACAATCATGATCTCCTAAAATCATGCAACGTGATAAACTCAAGGAAGGAAGGCGATCTCGGGTATCTTTATCACATAAGGAAGGAGGACCCGATTGGGGACCTAATTGATTTCGTCTTCCAAATCAATTAGAATTCTTGCGCTATAAAAACAACGTCTCCGATTGTTCCAAGGTACGCACTTTTTACGCTTACGAATCTCACCCTAAACTCTGCTCAAACTTCTGCCTGCTTGTCTCTCCCACACTCCTATTTTGTTCCCGCCCCCGCATATTCTTTATATACCGGCTGTTGACTTGATCGTCGGAGTGCCAACGATCGTCGGACCCCTTTTCTTCGGAGATCTTGGCGCCTAACGGTCTTCTTAGTGTGCAGGTAACATATGAGCTGGCAGAGGAGTGACTGGAGATCTGTTGGTACGTGGACTCGTACAGGTTCAGACGTCAACAGATTGGCACCGTCTGTGGGAATCGAGAAGCCTTACACGACCCAGTGCTTTTGGTAAAACGTGTCTTCTACCCAAAGAAGCATGACGTCCGAACAGTCTACAAAAGAGGAGGTGGAGTCCCACCATACCAACCTGCGACAGGAGAACGTTCAGGACTTACAGAATGTTACCCGTCGCAGAAAGAGAAGGCATCAGAAGAAACGAACGATGGAGCAGGAGAACCAGGACCTCAAGATAGACAACGCCCGGATGAAGGCCACGCTTGAACTGTTGGAGAATCAATCCCTCCAACATGGACCCAAGCGCAGTCGTGCCCAGAGGAGTCCCTCATCCACTGGTTCGCTGGACAGCCAGGGTTCCCGAGAAGAACCCCCCGTTTCTCATGACCGGAGTCTCCAGAATCCGGCTCCAAAGCCTCCGCAGGACGGCCACAAAGGGAGACCCTTCCCTGTACGAGAAAGCCATCATGTTCCTGCAGCTAGCGTGTTTGACAGGCTGGGAGTAGGGTCTTCGATCGCGCCACCCCAGCCCTCGCACAGCAGGCGCAGCGAGCACAGCGAGGCTCGTACGGAGAAGAAGAAGGACCAGAAGAATCAAGAAAAAACCGAAGACGAAAAGGAAAGGCTGGAGTGTTATGAGGACGATGATGACGAGAATCTACCCTTCACCAACTACATGAAGGCGATGGAGGTGCCGGCCAACTTCCGAATGCCTATCATGGACAAGTATAATGGGAGGGGTGACCCCACGGACCACATTAACACCTACAAGACAAAACTCCAGGGCCAATCTCCCGCAGTGAAGTGTTGAAATTTCCATACCACGCTCACGGGTGATGCGAAGAGGTGGTACAACAAGCTAAGACCTGGAGCATCCGAAGTTGGCCACAACTCAAGAGGGAGTTCGTCAACGCCTTCATCGGCAACCGCACGATGATCGTCGACATCGCCCAACTTAATGATATCCGGCAAAAGGAGGGAGAAACCGTCAAAAGCTACTTTAAACGATTCAGCAACATCATCAACAAGATCGAAACGGTGACCGACGAGAAGGCCCTGGATGCGTTGATAACAGGGCTCCACATGCGAACTCTCTTCTGGAGAGACGTCCAAAATAGTCAACCAAAAGTCTACAGCCAGCTGGTGGACATGATACAACGTGAAATCCGATCGGAAGAAACGATCGAGAACAGAGAGAGAGCTGAAAGGGAGAGAGGAGACCGATACAGGAGGGAGGGGCGTCGTTCCCCAGAACCTCAGTTCACCCGCTTTCAGAGAAAGCGTTCCCCAGATCCTGCCCACAGCCATTATCGGAGGTTCAATCAAACAGAGGTAGCCCTAGTCCCACGGGCACCAGTAGCGGCCCCCTTACCCACGGAGGCCCCACCCAAGTTCTGTCGTATACACAGGACCAGAGTACACAACACAGAAGACTTCCCCGATGTAAGAGAGTTAATCAACTGCGGGAACCACGGGCCAGGTGAGAGGGAACATGCGGCGCGAGGACGACGAGGACCACCCGTGCAAGGGCGAAGGCCCCCTCCTCAGCGCCACAATGAAGGACCCCGCCGCGAAGAAGGAAGAAATGAGGGGAATAGGGACCAGCCGAGGGCCGAGAGGCCCCAAAGAGCCCCGCCCATCCGGGAGATAAATACCATCTTTGGAGGGCCGTACGTCGGAGGAAGCACAATGAACTCACGGCGTAACTATGCGAAGGCTGCCAAGGGGGAACCCCTGGAAAGTTGGCAGGTACACGGACATCGGCCTAGAATACCGCCAATCACATTCACAGAAGATGACGAATCCGACATTCATTACCCGCATTGCGATGCTCTAGTGGTGCGCACCATTGTCGCTAGGAACGGCCTAGGCCGAATGCTGGTTGACGACGGAAACGCCGTAAACATCCTATTCGGTATTACGTTCGACCAGATGGACGTGGATCACAAGCCGACGGCCATCGTCGAGCCGTTGTTCGGTTTTACCGGGGACAGTCTCGTCCCTCGGGGAAGAATCACCCTGGCGGTAGACTTTGGGGAGCCACCGTGCCACATCCGGAAATACATGGAGTTCCTAATAGTGGACACTCGCTCGGCCTACCACGGTGTTCTTGGTAGGCCCGCGCTGAAAGACTTACAGGCAGTTACGTCCATACACCACTTGTCGATGAAATTCCCGACTCCTGGAGGGGTAGTGAAGATCTGCGGTAATCAGACGGAGACACGGGCATGCTACATGAACGTATTACGAAAGGCTACCAAGCGCGAGGATATCACCCCAGCCACAACAACTTGAAACCCTGCCAATGGCATTTCTGTTTTATCTTTTTCCTGCACTATTTTGGTCTCTCTAGAGGCTTTTCCATTTTGCCGAACGCCGGAAAACTAGGCGCCGCTCAATAAATATTCGTCTTTTATGCAACCAACGCGTTCCCTAAACGAAGAGCAACAACACGGCAGCGAGGGAGTGTGGTTCGTGGCCAACTCCATTAACTCGCTGGGTAAATATTTTACGCGTAATCAGGCAATTACAAAGTACACGGCAGCGAGGGAGTGTGGTTCGCGGCCAACTCCATTAACTCGCTGGGTAAATATTTTACGCGTAATCAGGCAATTACAAAGTACACGGCAGCGAGAGAGTGTGGTTCGCGGCCAACTCCATTAACTCGCTGGGTAAATATTTTACGCGTAATCAGGCAATTACAAAGTACACGGCAGCGAGAGAATGTGGTTTGCGGCCAACTCCATTAACTCACTGGGTAAATATTTTACGCGTAAGGAAGCAATCACGAAGTACACGGTAGCAAGGGAGTGTGGTTCGCGGCCAACTCCATTAACTCGCTGGGTAAATATTTTACGCGTAAGGAAGCAATCACGAAGTACACGGCAGCAAGGGAGTGTGGTTCGCGGCCAACTCCATTAACCCACTGGGTAAATATTATGCGCGTAATCATGCAACTAAAAAGTACTCGGCAGTGGGAGAATTTGGTTCGCGGCCAACTCTACCAACCCGCTGGGTAAAAATCTTACGCGTTATTAATCAAGTAAAACCGAACAGAAAGCGAGGGTGTGCGGTTCGCGGCCAGCTCTGTCAAAATCGCTGGATAAACATTTTACTCGTTCGTATGTCGCTATGGTCCATTAGATAACGAGAGAAATTAATCGTGACTCGTGAACCACCTCACGCTACTGGGGGCACAATTTGCGACCTCCTATTCGTGCTCGCAATTCCATAGGAAATGCTAAACGCCGATGAGATTCATAGCAAACAGGCAATTCAGGGGCACAATAAGGACAAACACATGCGAATATGAAAATAACACGGTATCCCTTTTATTTCATACGATACAAAAGAAGACATAACTGTAATATGTTCTGAAAACCCCGCTGCCTCTCCGGGCCAACACATAAATGGATCAACAAAACTTATCCCCCGATCCCCGCCGGTCCTGTCCAGGTTGGAAAACCTGACTTCACCATAATAGGAAGTCTCCCAAGCCATGTATGAGTTAATTTGATGGCTTATTAGGCCACTGCTCAAAAAATGCTGTTGGTGCCTCTTTTGGCAGTGGGAGACCCCCCCCCCCATGTCCCATCAACCGTTCAGAGGATGGTCGGGCTAAGGCTGCTAAGCCTAAACCCCCACCCCAGACGTTTGGTCTCCTGAACGTTGATTGGCACATCCTTTGATCCTCTGAATGTTGATTAACGGGCATATTGGATGACAGCCCGCCAGCCGTGTCACCATCACACGAATTCTATCTCTATCTCGATCACACGGTAATAACAGGTTATGTGCAGCAGTTCCACGATAGGAGAAATCCGATCGGGCTCATATCCTATTTATAGAGGACTACTTTGGGAGAAGGTGCAAATGTAATAAATAAATACGGTCATACCAAAGAACCTGGAACGACGCACAGACGTCCCACCTCCCCAAGGCGTTGAAGACGCCAATTCTCTGGATTCTACCAGATATCTGCGTCATCAATCCTAGGAGGAATGATTCCCAAAATGATTCCCACGTGCACAGAATCGAATCGTCGGATAAACAAAAGGGCAAATCCAATTTTGTTTTTTCAATTAAATCATGCATAAAACAAATTTTTTTTTTTCAAAATATGAGTGCCCCGCCGCCTCTTCAAGGGTCGGCACATTGCGGGCCTGCCTCCGTTGGTGGAAATGACTGATCGCCTACGGTATCAGGCTCGGCATCATGAATTTGATCCTCGGCAGGGCCCTGTCTGAGAAAGGAGAGGTCCCACTCCGGATGAACCTCCATGATGCTCTCCACCAGTTGCTCGCCCCCAGCTGTCATCAAACGCTGGGCAAGGTCCTGATACTCAGGCGTCTCCACGAAGGCGTCCTGATAAGCCTCCACCGCCTTAGCCCCGGCAACCGCGCATTCGGCCCGGACTCTCTCCAGTTCCAGCCTCGTGTCCGCCAACAACTTGCCCTCCTCCGCGACGAGAGTCTCTATCCTGCTAGTCGCGTCCGCAAGAGCTTTCTCGGCTGCGAGTGCCCGATTCTCTGCTGACTTTTGGGCCTCTTCAGCACGCGTCCGCGCCTCCTCGGCACTCTTCAGGAGCTCCTCGGTGTTCTTCTGAGAGGCATCGGCGGCCCGCTTTTGCTCCCGGGAGTCCTTCAGACATTCTTTCGAGGCCTTCAGCTCGATCTCATATTTCTCCTTGATAGCCGCCTCCCTACCTACAGAGGCGTCGAGCTTGAACCGAAGTCCCCCTCTTTCGGACTCCAACTGCGCCTTCTCGAGCTGAAGGGCTTTCAGTTCCTCGGCCAGCTTGGCAGACTTGGCCCCCTCCTCATGACACTGACCATCATAACTTTCCACGATACTGAACAGCTCTTTGCTCAGCACCAGGCCCCGTATCAGGTTCATCTCCGCCATCTTCAACCGCTCCCTTACGGTGGCCCCCTCAGCAGTTTTCTCCCATTTCGGGGTCCAATACTTGTGCACACTGGCCGCTATCATCGCTGGATGGGCCGGAAGCATCTCCAAAACAGCAGTCTCCAGTTCTCCCCGACGTTGGGTTGTCCGGGTGGGGCTCCCTTGATCGGGCGAGGGGCCAGGTTTCTTTAAACCCTCGATTCGCCCCGAGTTGCGTGCATCCCCCATAAACCCCCCTTTGGGCGCGGGAGCCTTCCTCTTTCGCGCAGAAGCATCGTCTGTATCCTCGGCAATGCCCTTCCCCTTGTCTTTGGCTGGGATGCGGCCGGGAGACGGATCGGTTGCCAAAGGGGAAGGAGGAGGAGGGGGAACGGCCGGATTGAGGGCAGGCTCTGGTGGCGCAGCGGTCGGGATACCCTGTGATGGCCCAGGAGCCTCCCGGACGGGCGCTTGAGCAGAGGACCCCTCACCGCTGGAAGGGCGGGCAAGGTGGAGTGTGGGCACGCTCCTGAACCTAAAAGCTTTACAAAAAAAAAAGGGAGCATACGTTAAAAAACGAACGGAGCGCCCAGATCATTCCACGCCAGAATATCAAAACACCGAAGCAAGTGGGGCTTACACATGAGTCCGCAACCGTCCAAAAGTTTATTGTCTTTTAAGAGATTCCCAAGGCTGCGATACTCGCTGCTGAGGGATCGAACCTTATCCCACTTCAACCTTAGCTCTCCTTGGTTTCTCTTCGGGATCGGTGGCTTCCCGCAATCTGCAAAACAGAATAAATACATCAAGTCAGGAATCATAACCAAACTTTCACGTAATTTTTGGGAGTTATACCAAGATCCCCAAAATGTCGAGGGACGGACACATGCGGAAGAGGGTCCTCTGGCGCAAATTCCCAGTCCCCGTCAACAAATAGGAATCTCTCTTTCCAGTTGTGCACCTTGTTGGGACTATCAGTGGCTGTCCCCCATTTTTGCCCCGGCCGGGGAGATATGTTGTACCAGCCGGCGGATCGGCAGGGGCGGTATATGGACTCAAACTCTCGGGGGGACAGATCCCCTCCAGCTTCGGCAACGTTCCATAAAATGTAGGAAGCTACCATCTGCCCCCAGCCATTTGGGGTTATTTGACAGGGGGCTAGATTCCAGTCCCTCAGCACTTGGCGAAAGAACGGATGCATGGGTAGGCGAAGGCCTTGCTGCATCGTAGGCTCGTAGACCGACACGTACCCTTCGGGTGGATGGTCGGCACGCTCATCTGGGCTCGGGGCTCTGAGCGTCACGGTCGAAGGAATAACGTAGGACAACCGTATGTCCTCCAACTCGGTCTCCGTGATCCTCGACTGAGCCATAGACGCTTCGGTCGCCGACCGTTTCAGCTCCTCGTCCAGAGCCCTCGCAGTCGGAGCATCCCTCTTGTCCAACGATCCCCTCATTTCAGGCACCCCGGCGCCCGACTTCCCCTTCACTACTGCTTCCCCTGCCGGCATGGGGGGACTACGTTCTCTCCCACTCGTCGACGGGGCCAGAGGCTCCGGATTCACCCCTCCCGCGGCTCCAGGAGAAGAAGACGACGTGGAGGCCGACGAAGAGACACTCCCAATGATACTAGGGTTTGTAGGAGCGTCGGACGGATTCTGCGAATCGTCGCCTTCAGAAGACATCTGGTCGTACCCGAATAACGAAATCGTATTGTGGCTACGAAATTAAACAATGCAAACAAGTTTCTACCGCTGTCTGAACGCTTACCTCGACTTTACGACTAAAATGGCACACCAGCATCAAGCGTCCCGGCTATCGGCAGGAAGGCTACAGTAAGCATGGCAGTAGGAGGGAGGTGCCACTCTGGGATGAAGGTCCGGCTTTATATAGACGCTTTCACTCATCCACCGTGCAGACCTCAAGCGTTCAAATCAGGGCATACGGACGGTCGACGCGTGTCTTCAATGGTGCAGCAGGCGGGAAAGCAAAACCTACGCATTTAATGATTAGGGGGCGTACGCGCTCCACGCGCGTCCCAATATGCCCCTCTCACGCGATCGCATTTAATGCACGCACCCCTTAACTCATGATTACCTGACCAGAGAGTGACATACTTGATGGACAGAATCACGTCATCAGAAAATACGTCAGCGCTGGCCTGTCCCCTGTAAGCCCTCACCCGTCATGAATGTTCGGCCTCGGACTTGGGGGACTATACTGAGTAGTACACACTTTCCGCGAGACACATTACTCCCTGCCGAACCACCTTAAGAAACACTTCATGCGAGGCACATGAACACTCTGCTTATCCTCACAAGTCCCTCGCCTAGCATAAATAATAGGCTTGGACTTGGGGGACTATTGTTACCACACGATTACGATACGGCCGCCACGTCAGCACAGGCCCCATCTAAGCCCAGTAAGGGCCCAATTCGTAATCCATCAAGAACCTTATCGGGGCCCTGCTAGGGCTGGGGAAGGGCCCGTCACGCGCTTAGGCCTTCGGTCAGAAACCCACGAGTCATGTGGAGGGTCTTGGCGCCCGCATGCGAACTATAGGGCCTCGTCAGGCCTCGCATCACTCGTAACCAACGAGCAGCTCGATATGCCGGGACAACCAGAGAAGTAATTAAAGAAAGATTGCGTTGGATTAGGCGCACGAACCTCCACAAGGAAACACAATCATGATCTCCTAAAATCATGCAACGTGATAAACTCAAGGAAGGAAGGCGATCTCGGGTATCTTTATCACATAAGGAAGGAGGACCCGATTGGGGACCTAATTGATTTCGTCTTCCAAATCAATTAGAATTCTTGCGCTATAAAAACAACGCCTCCGATTGTTCCAAGGTACGCACTTTTTACGCTTATGAATCTCACCCTAAACTCTGCTCAAACTTCTGCCTGCTTGTCTCTCCCACACTCCTATTTTGTTCCCGCCCCCGCTTATTCTTTATATACCGGCTGTTGACTTGATCGTCGGAGTGCCAACGATCGCCGGACCCCTTTTCTCCGGAGATCTTGGCGCCTAACGGTCGTCCTAGTGTGCAGGTAACATACGAGCTGGCAGAGGAGTGACTGGAGATCTGTTGGCACGTGGACTGGTGCAGGTTCAGACGTCAACAAATGTATAAAGATTATATTGCTTGGAGATTATAACATGGAGCGCATTTCACCAAAATTATTTTATACAAGTTTTAAAAACATGGCAGTATTGAAGACATTGACGCACAAGATATTGCAAGCTTTTTTCATTGATTGAAATCAAAAGGAGTATATGTATTTTTTTTCCTTCGCTCAGGTTTTGTCACATTGAATTTTCCTGACAATGTTTTAATGAGGCAACATTTGATTACTCTAAGTTTTTAATAATTTTTTTCCCTTCGAATGGTATTTTTGTCCCTTTGGGTTTTTGACAAACAAAGTTTTTAACGAAACAGTTATTGTATAAATAAGTTATTCAATGGTGAGTGTTGTAAAATTGTAGATAATGATAAATGACTATTTAGTTTTATTTAGATGTCTATGTAGTTATCTATTTAGTGTATTCTACTTAGAATGTAATTCTCATTGGAATCCTATAAATAAGGTTCGTTGTTATAATAAATTTAGACTATTACTCTCTTAATTCTCTTTTATTTTCCTCTCTTATTTTCTTAGTTTTATAACAACTTTAACATTAAGCTCCATAGTAAATTGACCATAGTTATACTAGTCCACACAAAATATTCCAATGGATTGTTCATTTAAAAGAAAAAAAAAATCGAATGACAGAGTTAAGGAATAATAGAATAGAGGGGAAACGCAAGGAGAAAGTTTTGTACAAAAATATAGAAGATGTGATAATAACGCGCACGCTCTCATACAAGAGAAATAACTTGTCTTTGTTGTGTAGACTAGAGAGAACAAATATACGTATAGTGAAGAGATAAAATTAATTGATACTCCACTTCTATCCACCAAATTTGCATAGATATCCAATTTTATCATTGATCTCAAATAGGTGTTCAATTTCATTTTTAATCTCTCCTCCCAATTTATAAGTTAAATTCATAAAAAATCAATGAATATATAGTAACTTAAAATTGATATGTAATTGCTGCAATTATATGTAAATAAAACATTGTAATTTTAATAAATCATTAAGATTTAAATAAATAGAATGTAAATTATTTTAATTAACATACTATTAATTGTGTCTAAAATGCAAATTAAGAATTTAAGGAAAATGTTTTTTAAGAAATGCAAATTCTTTTTTGTTATGTGATTAATAATTGTCCGGTTACCATTTAATTTGAATAAATCATCTTCAAACAAAATGTTTTTCTACATTGATGTTTTATACATGTAATTTCATTGTTGACAATTCACCCTTCAAGTATAATAGACTTTGTAACATAGTATTCTATTAACTTTTTCTTGGACATCATTAAATTTTAGTTTAAAATTTAAGATGTTGGTGAATACATACACTTGTAAGCATAGTTATCAGACCAGGATCGACAATGACCCAATCAAAGCATCGGGTTAACGAGTTAATAGTCCAAATGATAAATCACTAGTTCAATCAATGAGTCCTTGTCGAATTAAATTTTTTAATAAAACATATTTTCAAATACGAATATTAAAAATAGTATATTCTCTATTTAAAAATTAAAGTACTTTATAAGATAAAAATAAATTTTATAAAGTAAATTAATATACTAATTGGAATTTATTTATTTTTTTGAATTTTATTAATTATTTTAAACTAAATTAAAGATACACCCAGTCACTTCTTTTAAAACATGTATTACCAGAATGAGCACCGTTGTTTACACTCATCCAATGCCCACTGGATAAGTGTCCAGGTGGGCATAAGAACATTGCCCACTGTGGGCATTAGAACATTTTCCTTACAAGAATTTAAAAAAATTATGCTTGAATTTTTTCAACTTTATTTTGTTCATTTTTATTTGAGACAATTAGATAGTTTAAAATTTTTATTTCTTTTCACCTATCAGAAAGAGGTTTATAGATTATGTGGAAGTATAAACTTCTAGTGGAGTAGCTCTCAATCGACCTTCTGCTCTTGGATGTCCATGGTTCGAAACATGGTTGAAGCGACTTATACTTTCAGCCAATACTCTAGGTTTTATCTAAACCCACCTAGTTCTCTTGTTTATTTTACCACTTCACTCAGTTTATTGACAAATCATAGCTAGTTTTGATCGATTCAATTGCTAATCCGTCGAAAGAAGTAATCGAAATGGATTGAAGACTAGTTGACTATTTTTGGGGCCAAACCGGCCGGTCCAGTTTTGATAAATATGCTTGTAAAAATGGTAGCAATATATTAAGCTTTGATTGTGATATGATCAAAGACCTAGAATGCATAGAATACTTGCACCGAAGAATGCACTAAGAGCGCGTGAGGGACATATGCCACATGCGACGAGCAGAAGGAGCATAACGAAACCTAGTTGTGCGAGACGCAAATAGGCTAAAGACTGAACACGAAGAACGCAACCAAATGCTAAAATCATCGAGCAATGTAGGTGTCAAACTAAAGAACTTTGTAGAGATTTCAAAATGCCAATTATAAAAGATTTCAATGGATGAACTTGTTGAAGCAGTCTAGATTAAAGAAGTGAGATTCAAGATGTACTACGTAAGAAGTTTGTAGCAAACTTGTAATAATTGTCTAGAAATTTGTAGAGACAATATTGCTAAAAGAATCCTTGTAAATATCTACAATGAATAATCTAAGAAATATTAGTTGCAACCCCACACTCATTTGTTGATGTCCAAGAACAAGAAACATCATCACTAAACTCAATGGGAGAATTGAAACATCAAGATACATTATTTTCAGTTGGTACTTAGAAGTTGATGAGTCCAAACAGAGAAGTTCAAAATCATACAAGTACTGAGATAGTGATACTCTCTACAGTGATGACAAGGCATCATATGACAACAAGAGCCAAGGATAGCATTTCAAACCCAAATATGTGGTACACATTGGCTCTTCAAATGCCGACTCAGTTTGTACAAAGATAAGCTCAGTTGAACCACCAAGAGTGAAAAAGGCTATGCAAAACAACGAATGGAAGGCATCAATGCAAGATGAATAACTTGCCTTGGATAGAAACAAAACTTGGATACTTGTGCCTTGTCTACCTAAATATAATGTCATAGGTAACAAGTGGGTGTTGAAAACAAAATACAACTCAAATGGAACAATCCAGATGCACAAAGCAAGGCTTGTAGCCAATGGGTTGCACCAAAAATCAAGCATAAAGCCCTCAACCATCATGGCTATGTTGACAAATGTTGTATCTAGGACTAGGGGTTGGATGATTAGGCACTTGGACATAAATAATGATTTTCTCAATAAAAAATTGGAAGAATCGGTGTTTATGAAACAACCTGAAGACTTTGTGAAAAGAGGGAATGAAAACTATGTTTGTAAACTTGATAAGGAGTTGTATGGCTTGAAACAAGCCCGATGGCTTATTATGACAAGCTGGAACAAAAATTGTGAAGGTATTGGGGCCTACTGCTTTTGGTAGTTTATAATTAGGGTTGGGCAAAATCGACCCAAACTGCTCAACCCAATTGACCCGACCCGAGCGGTTTAGGTCGGGTTTTGAGCTTAATTGGGTTGAGTTCGAGTTTGGAATTCTTAAATATGGTCGGGTCGGGTTGTGGGTTAGATGAGTAAACCCAACCCGGTCTGACCCGACCAAATGATTTTAAAAAAAAAATTTGTTGAATGCTACATTGCCCTAAAAATCTAAAAAGGCTTAAAATTAATCTAAGTCTAGCAGTCAGCACAAAAAATTCAGATGTCTCCTCCACTCCACTCCACTCCACTCCACTCCACTCCACTCTCCAGTCCCAAGCCTGCAGCCGATTCCAGTAAAGTCCCATTCCAGTCGCTTGGCTTTGGGTATTTGAGTATTTTCAATTAATTTTGGATTCATTGATTCCAAAAGTTCTAAAAAATAATAATTGGAAGAAGGTAATACAACTACATCCTATATAATTATTAAATTTATTTATTTCTATCTATTTTATTGGTAATTCAATTATTATTTTTTAAAACTTTTGGAATCAATGAATCCAAAATCAACTGAAAATACTCAAGGATCCAAAGTCAAGTGATTCATTCGTTTTACAATCTTTTTCAAGTACACATATTGATATAAACTTTGACAAATACTTAATTCAAATAATTCTTTATCTTTCTCTAATAATTTCATTTATTTTGTTGTAGGAAGTCACAATATTTTTTAGGTAAACGAGTTGATATAATGTTTAAAAATGTTGGCTTATTAAAATTTGGTATATGTTTTGGATGACTGTAATATTTTACATTTTAATTTTTTGAAGTTGAATGACTGTAATATTTAGATTTTTGGGTTAATTTCACAAACGGTCACTAAAGTTTGAACGAAATTCCAAAACGGTCACCAAAGTTCAGAATTTACTCTAATGGTTACTAACGTTTTGGGCGCTTACTATATTAGTCACCATCTTAACGCCATTAACACCGCTAGCTGACGTGGCACTGTTTAATGCTAATGTAGCATTTACACCGTCAATTGATTCGCCGCGTGGATAAGTTGCTCAAAAAAGCTAGGTTTGAGCAATACCAAACATGCCCCACTGTATATTTCCCCCCTAAATTTGCACAAACTTCAAAGTCCAAACATGCCTGAATCCAATTCAACCTTGGCCATTGTATTTTTCCCCAAAATCACTTCTATTTGTTAACCGTTGATAAAACCCTCTCCCGAAATCCATCTTTCTTTTATTGAAATACTTTAATTTCATGTAAATGATTTCATAGAAGTGATGTTGAAGGTAAGAAAGCAGAAGAACCCTAACACCTGAATCCAAAAAAATGTCTGGATATGTAGGTAAGCTCTATTTTTTTTGGCGCAATAAATTTTTCTAATCTGGGACCACTTTATTTGTATATATATTGTGATGTATAATGATGTTGTGTCCAATAATTCTACTTCAATCAATTGTTAAAGTTCTTTATTTTTTGCTTTAACTGGGACCACCAAATAAGTGACTTTTTTATGGGAGTCTTACATTTATTGCTTTAATCGTCCGTGGACCAATTTTTTTACTTTTATTTTGGTTGTGGGCTGATACTATTTTATTGTGGACCAATTTTTTGTTGTTTATTTGTTTTGTTCTTGGGTGGTTGTTAAGCTCTTATTATATTGCAGAACATGGTCAAAACAGCGACGCCACAGACGATGAAACGTATTTCAATGATTTAGACTATAGTTTGGGTGAAGACGACGATCTTATATTCGAACAAAATGTGACAAGTAACATCGAATTGGACGCGAGAAAAGAGAGCATTGTGGTAAATGAAATCAATGATTCAGATAGTTTGGAAAATCCACCATCGGACGAGCTACGAAGTGTGCATTCAGACAGTGAAAAGGAAGTCGTCTAATATCCAGAATTTAATGCTGAGAAAGAGATGATGGATCCTGAGCTTGAAGTGGGAAAAAAGTTTCGTTCAAAGGATGAATTCAAGGCAGCAGCTTAAATTTTTAGCATAAACAATAGGTTCGAAGTGAGGTTTCCTGTCAATGATGCAAATAAAGTCAAAGCAATATGCAAAGAAAATAAATGTCCGTTGAGGGTCTGGGCATCATTGATGGTGGAAGAATCGACGTGGCAGATTAAATCATATGAGTGGAACCACACTTGTAGTTGTGTTTGGAAAAATAGAAGTGTGTCTTCCACTTGGCTAGCGAAAAGATATATAGATAATTTCAAAATTGTATCTAAGTGGGATGTTAATTTATTTAAGGCTTCAGTTTTGAAGGATTACGGTGTTGAAATCAGTAACACTATCACTTGGAGAGCAAAATCATGCTAAAGTGGTACTTCGAGGATCGTTAGTTGAGGAATTTGGGTTACTCGGGTCTTATGCAGCAGAGATTAGGAGAACAAACCCAGGAAGCACTATTATACTATCCCTAGATGAAAGTGTGTTTAAGGGTATTTACGTTTGCTTTGATGCTTGCAAAAGAGGATTCTTAGCGGGGTGTCGACCGGTCATTTGTATGGACAGATGTTTTTTAAAGGGTAGTTTTGGTGGCCAGTTGCTATCAACTGTAGGCATCGATGGCAATGATTGCATATTCCCTATCGTATATGCAATTGTTGAAAGTGAAAATAATGCAGCTTGGTCTTGGTTTCTAAAACTTGTAGGCGAGGATTTGATGTTTGAAAATTCTTTTGAATTGGCATTTATGTCCGATAGACAAAAAGGATTGGATAACATTGTTAGTGATTTATTTCATTTGGCTGAACATCGGTTTTGTGTACGTCACATGTATGCCAATTTCTTCAGGACAGAGTTTAAAGGCCTGAAACTAAGGGATTATCTGTGGCAAGCTGCAAGGTCTATCTATTTGGCTGAATACAAATATTGGATGGACAAAATTGAGAAGGAAAATAAAGAGGCGTGGCTATGGTTAATGAAAAAACCAGCTGAGCAGTGGTCAAAATCTCACTTTCAAACAATCTCTACGTGCGACATTATATTAAACAATCTATGTGAGAGTTTCAACAATTCCATTAGGGAGGCGAGGGGGAATGATATTTTGGCTCTTCTGCAATCTCTTCAAAATAAACTCATGGAGCGGATGTACAAGAGAAGATTGGGCATGGAAAGGTTTGGTGGTGAGATATGTCCTAAAGCTCTAAAAAAGTTTGAACGCAATAGAGAGGAATCCTACTCTTGGAGGGCATTGTATAACGGAGAGATGCAGTATCAGGTTTCTAGTCCGTATTCCGATGGTCAGTTTGTGGTCGATCTACGAACTAGGTCATGTGCATGCAGAAAATGGGATTTAACCGGGTTGCCTTGTCCACACGCGCTTGCTAGCATTCGGGATTGGGGTAAGGACCCATTGGATTTCGTACACGAATGCTTCAAAGTTTCGACATACGCGAGAGCTTACCAATATTCTATCTACCCAATTAATGGAGCCAAAATGTGGCCTCCTATTGGAGTTCAACCAGTTCAACCTCCAAGTCGGACAACCAAAAAAATGGGAAGAAACAGTGAAGTAAGCCGAAAAGGTTCATAAAGATTACTTTATGATGGATAGCCCACCTGCTGACACCTCAGCAGGTGGGCCGAATTTTCATGTCCTTTGATCAGAATTGTTATATTATAAGTGGTAGGTGAATGTGTGAATAAAAAATGGGTTGTAAATTGTGGGTTCTATAAAATATGTGGATAAAAAATATGTTTGACAATGAAATTATAATTTATTCATCATTCAATGTTCTTGGTAGACATTTCAACAACATTATCCGTATTTAAAAATAAACTGAAATTCTAAAATACTACTACTAACTATAAATATATATATAAATTCCGATGCCAATTAGGAGAAAACAACTCGATTATTTTGGGATGAAAATGGGTGGCGCCGCTGCCGGAATTCCTCAAAGAGGCTGCTAGTCTCACACCGGCCACCGTTGCCACGCTGCCGGAATGATGCCAACACTTTCTTGGTAGAAATTTCTATTTCTTTCATCTCATCCATATACATTTGCCTGCTCCTGCATTCCACACTGCAAAAACCCTGATCACCCTTGTACATATACACCTCTTTATCAAGACTCAAGTGCTTGTTGCAGAGGAAACACGATTTCAGATAGCAAGAATGGAGAGATGGAGGCTGCTGTATTTCACTCAGACAAAAAACAGGTTTTATCAGTTTCGAATATGACTTGAATACAATATTGGATTCGCCATTAGAGAGCTGTGTAAGGATTCTCAAGCCTTCATCAGGCTCAGAACAGCCCACATATCTTTTTTTCCTCCATACAATTGACAGCATCTTCAACTCTATGTGACTGAGTGTGTGTGTGAGAGAGAGAGAGAGAGAGATTAGAGAAGATGAAGTTTGTGATGGAGAAATGGTGGATATTTAATCTCACTCCTGAGTACTGTAGTGTGTGACTTTGTATTTCTACACGTGTGTTAATTGATTAAACTATTGAAAAGGCGACAGGGAGACATACAGTTTCCACGTGAACTCCTTGCTTATAATAATATAATATAATACTAAGTTTGATTATTAAATTATATAGTAAAATAATTTGTTTCGATTAAAATATTGTAAAGGGATGGACCAAAAGATTTGCGTTGTATACAACTGTCAAAAATATTTGCTTAGTTGTATGGAATCAACCGTCCACTTTTGTTTATACTTACAATTATTCGAATTGTTTTAAAATTAGAATAATGATGATTATACGTGGTGGGATCAGACCGTGAAAAATAAAAAAAGGTGTCCTCAATTTAGATTTGAATTGATTTTTAGGGACATATTCGGTAATTTTTTTTTTTTTTTTTCAAAAAACCTCATTTTTTTGCTTATAATTTTTGACTTTTCACACTTTTTACACTATAAAAAAATTTGAAAAGTCAATAAATTAAAGTACTCAAAAAAACCCATTTTTCCAAAAAAACATACACCGAACATGCACTTAATTTAAAAATCCATATATCTCCAACTCATATTTTAATAGATTTAATTAAAATTTACGTGTCTTCAATTCAAATTTAAATAGACTCTTCAGAAATTTAGGTGTCTTCAACTATTAGTGTATTTCTAAAGATTTCATAGCATCTCTAATGCAACAATGTCCAGCTGACATGGCAATTAAGTGGAGGGGGACAAAACTGATGTGGCATAATTTATTGTAGATGGTCATCTAACAAACATTCTAATTTTAGACATCATGTTAGACACTTTCTACCAATTTTTTCATTAAATTGTGTCTATCTCTCTTATCTATTTTTCCTTCACTTTCCTCTTTCTACACTCTCTCTTCTTATTTCATTTCTCTCTTGCCACCTAAATTTTTTTAGAAGATATAGCATTGGAGATGATTTCGTTGATTAAAATATTTAAAAAGATTTGCATAGATTTCGAGCTTATAAATATGAATACCAAATTCTTTACGAATTATATTCATGCCCCTCAAAATTTCAATTCAACTCTTCTCTTACGCATTTCTCCCTCTTTTCCCTCTCCTCAATTTGTGCCAGAAGTTTTTGTAATAAACTCTTGTTTTTGATTTTTAATTTTTAATTTTAATATTATTTTTGTAAAATTGTCAAATATCATATTTGAAATTTTATTTTTATTTAGTTCCATGACCATTCATTGAACTAAACAATTGAACTTAAAAATATAAATAATCTATTGGGAAATATTAATTAGATAATTAGTCAAATACCATATAGGACAATTAGACATTGGTATATAAAATCAATATAACACTAAAAAAAAAAAAAAAATTTGAACTTGAAAAGATTTACTTGTCAACTGCGACACATGTAAATTATCTTTTTAAGCCATAAAATAATTTTTTTATACCAGATAGTTAAACAACTGATTTTGGAAGAGAATGAACTTTAAATATTCATCATCTAATATTGGATATGAAAGAGCAAAATTTTATTAAAAAAAGACAAATAGAAAGAAAGTGAAAATTAAACTTTATTTCAATTTATTTTTTCAAGATTACACTTTAATCAATTTTTTTTTTAATTCAAAATTGAGGAAATTGATAATAGTAATGCGAATCCTCCAGACAATGAATATAATTGTGCTTCGAACTTAGAAATGAAGGATGGCCTATTTATTAGTTTATTCTCTAAGAGTTTAGCTGACACAGCTGTCGGATTAGTATACCTCTTAATCCATCTGATCATTCACCTCTTTGACTAAAATGAGTTTTTACTTTTTTACATTTCAATAATTTTTATCTTTTCAAAATTCTACTTAAAATATTTGTTTATGTAAGATAGTAACTTGAACTATTTAGAATAAAAATAATGTAAAATTACTATTTTTAATATAAATACTACAAATCCATAAAAATTCATAAAAATTTATAAGAATATATTGAAATTGGCTTTTTGACTGCAAAACCTCTACTGAACAATGTTTATAAACTTCGTTGTTATAGAATGAGAAAGATATAAATAAATTCATTCGCATCAAGTAAACAAATTTTTTCGTGGCACAAATGACAACAAAATATTATTACTAGTGTAATTTGTTTTTTATTATGATAAATTACACTTTGGGTCCCTAATCTTTTCACTTTGTCTCATTTTGGTCTCCATTCAATTTCAATAGAATGTATCATCATCAACGTTTCAGTAAATTCATGCATATGGTCATTTTTTAACAGTTCAACCCTCTAATTTAAAATTACAGTTAGAATCCCATAATATTTTCAAAGTACAAAAGAGTCCCCAACATTCTCATGCACTTACCCCACCACGCCCCACCAGCACCACTACTTTTTTGATTGAAAAAGTATCTGCTACATACTTTCATCTTCTTTGTTTTCAACTCCATAATACAACTAATATTTTTAATATGTAAAATCCAATTCTAGAAGTCAAATTAACTTTAAAACATTAATGATTAACATTTTAAATTCATAAACACGTTTAAAGTTTCATTTCATATGCATTGTAACATAAACTCCAATTTGATTTTTCAAAATTCAATTATAAACTACGAATACCCGTTAATGGTCTTAAATAGGCATGTGGATGATTTTAACCATAATTAATATAAACTATTCAAGAACTCAATCGCTCAAATATTTCTCAAGCTTATCTTGACCATCGTTGGTGAACTTTTTTCATTTTGTCTACGTGTTTGCATTTCTATTCTTCCCAAAACTTCTTATTTTACAAAGATTTGAGATTGAATGGGAGAAATGAGAGAGAAATAGTGAGGAATTGGAAAACCATAGCTTCCCTCTTTGAAGTTTTTTTTTTTAGTAGAGACACGATAGTAATAAGCAAAGAAATATGTTTTTTGTTTTTCTCATTTTTTTCTTTTTCTTAATTTTTTTATGTGAACAACTGTCACAAATAAAAAGTTCATGTTCTATTTTCACTTTTGAAAAAGTTAGAGACTTAGCTGCAAGTTGTTTTAATTTATTCAAGTTAGATGAGAGAATTGTTAGAAATGACCATCTGTATGAACGTATTGTAATGTTCCGGATAATACGTGCTGTTAAAGTTAAAAGTGATGAAATTGAAACAAAGTGAAAAACTTGGGAACTCAAAGTGTAATTTATCCTTTTTTTATTGATATGGTAATTATTCCATAAATATAAACATCCATTCAGCGTGCGTATATATTAATAATTAATTGAGTTTCACCGCGTTTACTTTATATGGGCCCTGTTACAAAAATAATAAAAAAAAATAAGACGCTTTTTATCATCGTTTGATTTAAAACGTGAAAAGCGTGGATGGGGTTCATTGCAGGAAATTATTTACCTCTTATAATAAGAACATCTGAAGTTCCAAGTGTCAAAGGATCAGATACCTCCACTGTCCATTTATTTAAAATATCGATATACCTATTTTATAATACTAGTTTGAGCACATGCATGGTGTCTTGTTAATTAACGTAATAGTATTTATTATATTTTATTTTACGAATTGATTTGATATTGGTAATTTAAGTAAAAAAAAATTAAATATTAAAAAATCATGCAATTGAAACCTAAATATAAGTATGTTTATAATTTAAAATTTAGTTTATTAAAATTCATTACAATAAATGACTCAGGCATATGAAAAAATTGAATTCAATTTACTTCATAAAAGTTATTATTCTTAAGTACAATTTTTCCAGAATTTACATTCCTTCTCGAAGACTAAATTCATTCATTTATAATATTATAATCACGTAAAGAAAGTCGAATGCTTTTGTATTAATAAATTTCACATTTACTCCAGAATAAAGCTCTAGGCATAAGTATCTACAACAATATCTGTACATTAATTTCAAATTTTTTTTCAAATAACTTAAATAAAAGATAAAGAGAGTGTTGAATTGAGTTTACATCATCAGGAGAATGATCTAATGTCCCTAGTGGGTATTCTTATTTGGCCCACTGCACACTTGTCCAGTGGGCATTAGAGAATGAAAAAATATTTTACAAACAAGTTAAACACTTCTCCAATGTCCAGTGGGCCAAATAGGAATTGCCCACTAGGGCCATTAGATTATTACTCTACATCATCAAAGATTTTGATTTTTAAGAACAAAAAATTAGGCTTCTTCGGTAAGTGCACCAATTCAATCATCAAGATGTTTAGTAGCAGAATAAAAAGTTCATAAAAATCTTATTTGTTCCTTAAAATGAAGTTTTGGAGATAATCAATAAGTTAATTGATTAAATCGTTTCATGTTCGAATTTAAACTCTTAAAACAATATAATTTCTAGAAGTAAATAAATCACGTTGCAGTTGTTAATTAAGCATGTTAGTGGAAGTTGTATATATTTGATGCAAGTTAGTGGGACACAAATGTGTAAAAAAGTAAACAAGTCAATAAACATACTAATTACATTTAAAATTGTTCCATAAGTACCCGTGTGTAAAAAGTAGTATCTTAAATACAAATTACTAAAGCACTAAATAGAGTTTGCATTGCTAATATACAAACAAGTCATTTTAAAAAATAATACTCTAGAGTTGCATTAATATTCAATAGGAAAATGACAATAAAATTATATACGCCATTTTATTATTTATTTAGGAACCATTTAGGCCAATTTTTCTAAAAATTAAGTTAAAATGTGAAGAATACAATTGGAGTTCTAACAGACTAATAATTGTAGTTAATAAACAAATAGCTCAATTAATAAAAGTACTTGAATATCAAATTTGTGACAAAATTATTATCTTTATGTTGTAACAATAAAATAAAAATTTTAAATTTAAATAATAAAATAATTTTATTTAACATATTTATTAATAATTATGAGGTTAAATTTTAGCTATTTTATAATAGTTCGCAAAATATACAAAACAATTTAGTACAATATCAATTTGATCAATAAAATGTCAATTAAAAAAAAGGAACTCGTTTTTTTTTTTTAATTTTTTATAAAAAATAAAATTATCGAACCATTTGCACCTTTTGCAAAGATTAGAAATCCAATTACCATTTTCTTTAAATAAAACTAAGGGCATATTTTTTTTTTCATCAAATAAGAACCGATTACGCACCAAAACACATATATTAGAAGTATTCTGTGTAAAAAACAAATGTTAATGATGATTTCTGTATTGAGGACAAAGGTGAGAGATCATTTGTGCTAATTTACTTTTTAGTTGACCATTATGAATAATGATCTTAATATTCACACTTTTTATATAGGTAAGATATTAAATATTTTAATATAACGTTCTATATAATTTACTTAAATCACGACACTTCATAGTTTAAACCACTCAAGTCACAGCATCTTGAACAGCAAGTAAATAAGATAGAGAAATAGATCGACGTTAGAGATGTCATAATTTATAACTATTCCACTTTTACATAGCACATATAAATACTAATTGTAATTAACGTGCATTGTGAGTTTTTTCATAGTGAATATAATATCACCGTGAGTAGTATAGAAAATTTAATAAGTTATTGATTAGGCAATTGATTTATAATAAAAAAGCATATTTTCTTCTTATTTATAATTATTGATCACAGTGTTAATTATGAGTTTAAGTATATTATGGACAACAAAGAAAAATAAACAATTAGTTAAATTAATCTTAATACAATAAAATATATAATTTAAGTATATATGGTTTTTAAGAATTTATAAATGTGAGATCATATAATAAAAAAAAAAAAAATAGAACAAACAAAATATTTCAAAACTAACATGAAAAAGATTTAATTAGAGGTGACAAATGAGTCAGACATGACCGGCCCGGCCCGGCCCGGCCTCAAACTAGACGAGCCACACAAAAAATTAAGTTGGGCGAGCTCTGACCTGATTTTACATAAACTCGTATTTGCTATGTCAATTCAGTTCGATTTTTGGCCACAAGGCTACAAGGACAGCTCAACTTAAAATTTTAATTTATTTTTTAAAATAATTATTTATATATATAAAAAAAAAATTCACCCCACCCCACCCCAATTTACAACTATTAAAGGTAAATAATATTGGGGTCCCGAACCTTTGAACTTTGTAACGATTGAGTCCCTAACCCACCTCGTGTCCTTTACCTTTAAAAAACTTGCGATGAAGGTCATTCTATTAAAAAAATCATTAGTTTGACTCATAGTTATAAAACCTGGACCGACCCGGCCGATTCGACCGGTGACCCGGACACTAGACCGGTCCGGTTACTTCATTTAACCAAACAAGGACATGACCCGGAAAAAATCAAATAAACCAAGACGAAACCGTGCAACCCGGTGACCCGGGTTTTAGTGGTAAACCCGGGTCTCTTTCTATTTTTTTTTCTTAATTATTTAAAAACTAATAAACATTCAAATTCAACTCTTTGTCTTCTAGTGGTTGCCGTAAATCTAAAATCTTATTATCTTCTTCACAATTATTCAACTAAGAACCTAGTAAAAACTTTCATAATTCATTAAGCAATCTGCATCAGCTTTTTTTCTTATATTTTTTTCAACTTTTTTTCTTATTTTTTTCTTTTTTCTTCACAATTAATATGTTCTTACATGTGATTTCATCTCAACTTTAGATTGTCAAAGACACACTTACCGAACTTTTTATAATTGTTTTAAGTATTAGAATCGTGTTTCATTCAAACTTGTTGCTTAAAAATTGTTTTGATAATTTTTGCATTGACCATATAACTCAATTTAATAACTTTTTATAATTGTTTTAATAATTCTTGTTATGAAAAGTTTGTTGTCTTCACTATTTTACAAAAAAATTATTTATTTTTGTATTATAAGTTAAAAGTAATTAAGGGTGTAAACATAGGAATTGACCCTCCGGTTCAACCGTTAACCCGGTGTTGAACTGGTGACCCATTAACCCGCTGCCAAATCCGGGTCATTCTCCGGTCCGGGTTTTATAACTATGGTTTGACTGTTAAATTGTCAAAATTTTCTTAAAATGACCAAATTATCATTTTTGAAATTAAAACAAATAAAAAAGAAAAAATTGCAATCAACCCCCTACCCCCACTTATTCTTCTCCAATAAACTCATTCCCCCTTTTTTCTTTACCAATCAACCCCCAACCGGAAACCACTATCCACTGGGTGAAACCATAACAACCACCAACTTCTGCCGAAGCGGCTGTTGTCGGCAGAGATCACGACGGCAAGCTCTGGTATGTTTTCAACTTCTTCAACCAACCCCTAATTCCACAATTTATGCTCTGAATACATTGGATCGAAGCCTCTTCCATGAAGAGAAAAAATAAAAATCCATGGAACATTCAAAACCATTAATCAATTTTCTTCATTTTCTTGTAAGAACCACTATTTTCAGGGTTTGAAACCTCAGATTCAACAACCAAACATGTTTATCTCTTTATCTTTAATGGGCATTCTCCCATTGCTGGTTTAGAAGGTCCGGTAATGGGGGATCCAAGTTCAAGCATGAGGCGCAAACCATCAGCTCTTTCGCCACCGCCACCGCCACCGCCACCGCCACCGAATCGTCGTTGTCTTTGGTTCAACCTTCAACCAAGAAGAAACACAGACCTACTAATGTATTTCATGTTTTTCGAAACGTTTTTTGACCATTTCCGATAATGACAACCGTTTGCTAACTCTCATCTCTTCTCCAATTTCTGTTTTGGTAATGGCAAGCAATAATCTTGGCGGTTACATTCAGGGCAGCTTTGAAAAAATGGGTAAAACTTTGAATGAATTGATTTTGATGAATGGTAATCTAACTGGTTATTTGCCTTTAGAGAATGCTGTAGAAATTGATAGTATTTGATGTTAGTCTCAATAATTTGCAAGAGTCATTGCATTTGGGCATTGATTGGTGAAGAAAAACAGGGGAAGGGATTGATTGCAATATTTTTTTTTCTTTGTTTCTTATTTTAATTCAAAAAGGGTAGATTGGTTATTTTAAGAAATTTTTTACCATTTAACGGTCAAACTAACAGTTTTTTTAACAGAAGGACTTTGATCGCGAGTTTTTTTAAAGATTAAGGACTCAAAGTACTAGTGATTGAAGGTTCAAAATTCTATCATTACAAGATTCAAAAGTTCGAGACCCCAGTGCTATTTACCCCAACTATTAACTTCGAGCTTCCAAAATTCAAAAGCCCAAACAAATATCAACCAATTATTAGCTCATTATTATTGTCTTCTTAGGCAAGTTCATATATAGATGCATGAACACAATAATTATCATATAAACTAAAGAAATTAAATTTCGATCAAGAAATTTAAAGGTAAAAAAGATAAACTAGAGAAATGAAAAAAGACCATTGATGATAAATAATTTTCTCCTCCTCCGAGCACGTCTGCGACAGTGGTGGAAACCTGCAAAAGGTGGCGGAGCTTTTTTCTCCCGTGGCCATTCCGGTGTGATAATCAGTATATGATTAAAATATATGTACAGAATAACAATATGGAGTGTATGAGAATTGTGTGTTCTGTTTTTACCTGGGGGGTTAGCCTCTATTTATAGAGATGGCTAGGGATGGCAAAAAAGTTCGTCGACTCGTCGGCTCGGCTCATAAAAGCTCGGCCCAGCTCGGGCTCTAGCTCGTCGAGCCACGAGCACGAGCTAGGGCCGAGCTCGGAAAAAAAAAGGGCTGAGCTCGTTTGGGCTCGTGCCCACGAGCCAAGGTACGAGCCACGAGCCGGCTCGGCTCGTGGCACGTCCCAACGGTCACATTTGTGACCGTTGGCAAACGGTCATTTTGCTTCTTTTTTTTTTTGTGTTTTTTTTTTTTACTTTCAATATTTTCTTATAAATATCCATTTTCTAAACTCATTTTTTCACACTTCAATCTCTTATCTCTCATTCAATTATATACTCAATCCATTAACAATTCTCAAATTACATTCTCTCAATATTAGTGTTCTAATTAATATGTAGTATCTTATTATCTAGATATTACTCTATATAATTTTCTACTTTTACTAATTCTCTACATTTCCATTTTCTAGTTTCTACGTCTAGTTCTACTACATCTTTATCTTCTCCTATTTTTTTATTCTATTATTCCAAATGGTATACAACCGAAGTGATGATGATTTCAGTGGTCTTAATGACATTCCAATTTCAGAAGATATTATTGATCAGTTTAGTGGTAGCACTAATCCAATTGATTTGGAAGACGTTCATGACGACACCGATACATAAACTACCATTGGCTCTAGCACTAAACGAAAAGCCACCAAACAAAAGGCTATATGCTGGTAGCATTTTGAGTTGGTACTGACTGGTAAACTAGTGAACAGAGTCCCTGAGTTCAAAGCACAGTGTAAACACTGTCAGGAGAAGTTTGCTTGGCACAAAGGGATATGCACGACCCATCTAAACAAACACTTCAAAAAGCGTCAATACAAACATGGAGGTTTGGATACAAATTAGGCACAACTCCAGTTTGAATCCCAGGGAGCCGGGTCCAGTAGTCCCGTTCTCAATAACTGGATATACTCACAAGAACTCATACGACACGAAGGACTGCCGGAATTGATAGCAAATGTCGGGTTTCCACTATGCTTGGTGGACAATCCTCATTGGACGTCATTCGTCCAAAAATATCTACAACTAAGATACGTTAGTATTTCTAAAAATACACTTCGTAAAGATACTATTGTTAGATATAATACTAAGAAAGAAGTTATTATTAATGATATTAATAATTACAACGGTGTGGTATCTTTTACATTAGACTTATGTACATGTTGTAACCAAAACGGATACATGGTTGCAACTGCACATTATTAATAATAGTTGGTTAATGCATAAAAAACGATAGCATTTAAACAAATAGACTATCCTCATAATGAAAATAATATTTATCAAGTATGTGTGTTACATGAATTTAAATGTGATTCTAAGGCTCGTAGTTTTACATTTGATAATGCAGGCTCAAATAATATAGTAATTGAAAAATTAATGCAACACTGTAATCTACAATTTGATGGTATTTTATTTCATATTCATTGTGTGTGTCATGTGTTTAATTTAATTGTACAAGATGGATTAAAATTTATACAACCTCAATTGGAAAAAATTATATATGCTATTAATTATATTTTGGTTCACCATCAAGAAAACAAGTTTTTGCTGCTCTATGTACAGAAAATGGGCTGCAATCAAAATATTTTGTAACTGATGTTGCCAATAGGTGGAATTCAACATATCTTATGCTTGAATTATGTGAAAGTTATGAAGATTGCATTACTGTCTATTATAATAGCCAACACTCACACGGCTCAAAATATGATTTAGAATTACATGATTGGGAAATATGTGGTCATGTTATAAAATTTTTAACAGTTTTTTACGATGCAACAAATGCATGTTCTGGTGTTTATTACCCAACTACTCCACTTGTTTTAAATCATTTCTATTATATTGCTAACAATTTTAATAGTTATAAGAATTTTGTTCTTTTTACTAGTATTATACATGTTATGGAAGCTAAATTTAGGAAATATTGGGAACAATTGCCTATGTTATTTCTATTAGCATGTATCATGGATCTTCGACTTAACTTAAAGGGTACAAAAGTCACAATAATGACAATTTCAGATAAATTAACTTATAGAAATCCAGTCACGTGTATTAATTTAGAATAAACTTTATGTTCTATGTATGAGGTCTATGCTGAAAAGGCCGGTACAAACGTTGTACGACCCCCTAATCTAACATATACTTCGTCATCAACTGATGATATTGACTTATGAAGTTACGTCAGTACACATAGGACCACTCAAGGTCAACAATTAGTTGGTTCTTATTCTAGTTCTTCAATTCTTCGTTCTAATGATACACCTGTTGATGCGAACCTGCGAAGGATTAAATCCCGAAACCCACAAAATATTTGATCTCAACTCCAAGAAAGCTAAAATCTAGCCGCAAGAACTTGACCCGATGAATTTTTGAATCTACGAACCAGAGTTATGAAAGCTACAAAGAGTTGCGAATTCTTTGATAAGTTTAGGTTAGTTCAATTAAGAACTTGGAAGAAAGTGATATCCTCACTTTGATTAATCTCACAAAAAACGTAATTGTTTATGTTTACAATGAAAGGTGTTTATATAGTAAACATTGAAAGAAACCTAATCTAATTCAGAATTAATTATAACTAATTAAAATTAAGAGTCCTAAATGAAAAAAGAAACTAAATCTTGCCAAAATCTAGATTTCTCCGAAAATATGCCTTGCGATCGCATAGGTGTTGACGTCTGAACCTGCACCAGTCCACGTGCCAACAGATCTCCAGTCACTCCTCTGCCAGCTCGTATGTTACCTGCACACTAGGACGACCGTTAGGCACCAAGATCTCTGGAGAAAAAGGGTCCGGCGATCGTTGACACTCCGACGATCAAGTCAACAGCCGGTATATAAAGAATACGCGGGAGCGGGAACGAAATAGGAGTGTGGGAGAGACAAGCAGGCAGAAGTTTGAGCAGAGTTTAGGGTGGGAATCGTAAGCGTAAAAAGTGCGTACCTTGGAACAACTGGAGGCGTTGTATTTATAGCGCGAGAGATCTAATTGATTTAGGAGACAAATCAATTTGATACTCAATCGGATCCTCCTTCCTTATGTGATAAAGATATATCCGAGATTATCTTCCTTACTTTGAGCTTATCACGTTGCATGATTTTGGGAGATTGCGATCCAGTTTCTTTATGAGGATCCTTGCGCCAAATTAACGCGGTCTTTCTTTAATTATCCCTCTGGCTGCCCTGGCATATCGAGTCACTTGCTGGTTGTGAATGACGCGAGGCTTGACGAGGCCTTATGGTTCGCACGAGGGCGCCGAGACCCTTTATGTGACTTGCGAATTCCTAGCCGTCGAAGGCCCAAGCGCGTTGCGGGCCCCCGGCAAGGCCCAAGTAGAGTTCTAGACAGAGTGTGGACTGGGGCCTTACTGGGCTTAGATAGGGCTTTGGCTGACGTGGCGGCCATATCGTAATCTTGCGGTAACAATAGTCCCCCAAGTCCAAGCCTATTATTTATGACAGGCGTGGGACTTTTGAGGATCGCTGGAATGTGCCTCGTATGAAGTGTTTCTTAAGGTGGTTCGGCAGGGAGTGATATGTCTCGTGGAAAGTAATTCGTCCTCCCCAGTATAGTCCCCCAAGTCCGAGGCCGAACATTTATGACGGGTGAGGGCTGACAGGGGACAGGCCAATGCTGACGTGCTTTCTGATGGCGTGATTCTGTCTACCAAGTCTGTCACTCTCTGGTCAGGTAATCATGAGTGAGGAGGTGCGTGCATTAAATACGATCGCGTGGAAGGGGCATATTGGGACGCTCTTAAATTTGGGAATCATTTCCCTATCATTAATGGCGCAGACACTCGGTGGAACCTTAAAAGTTGGCGTCTTCAATGCCTTGGGGAGGTAGAACGTCCGTGCGTCGTTCCAGGTTCTTGGTCATGCCCGCATTTATTGTATTACTTCTCTTTCCGACGTAGCCCTTTATAAATGGGATGCAGGCGTGACAATATTCTTCTATCGTGATTCAGTCGTAATCAACTTGTCATAACCGTGTGATCAAGATAAAAATAGGGGACATGTGATGGTGGTGCGGCTGAGGGGCTGGCAGTTGAGATGCCTGTGAATCTGGGAATCAACGTTCAGAGGACTAAAGGATGTGCCAATCAACGTTCAGGGGACCAAATATCCAGGGAGGAAATCTAGGCTTAGCAGCCTTGGCCCGGCCCTTCCCTGAACTGTGGATGAGGCGGCGGGGGTGTTCTCCTGCTGCCAAGAAAGGCATCAACGGCCTTTTTTGAGCAGTATGGTCTAATTAGCCACCAAATCAATTCAGGTTGGCTCAGGGGACCCCCTATCAAAATGGAGTCAGGCTCTCTAACCTGGACGATGCCAGAGGAAACTAGGGGGTAGGTTTCGTAGATCTAGCTACCCCAGTTATGTGCTGACCCAGAGAGGAGGCGGGGGTTTTTAGGACATTTTGCCGTTATACCTTCTCTTGTATTGTGTATTGTATGGAATAAAAAGGATGCCGAGTTGCCTTCGTATCTGTATGCTTGTATCCCTATCATGCGTATGATGCCCATGCTTTACACACTTGTTCCGGGTCTTCGCCAATGCTTTGCTCTGCGAAGTCATCGGTACAAGACCGAGGTAGCGAACCACATCCCCGGCGGTGCGGAGTGGTACACACGTCATGACCGATACCCCGCCGCTGTGTAGGAATTATGATGGGGTTGGGGCGAGCGTCTAACAAACTTGACCTGCCGTGGGTGGGCGTTGGCGGCAGTTTTATCATGCCTTAGTGTTCGCGTAGGCACGCTCCCCGCGCCCCCAAACGTGTAGATATATTCCCTTAGGGTTTATCACATGTGTTTCAAATTCTCGCCACGTGTCAGTTCACCTGACTATTGGTATCCCGTTGGACTTATATAATGTAACAGGGAATTCCTAAATCAGCATTCTTCTGTCGTTGCTCTGTCCTGCCTAGACCTTTGCTCTTTGTCGACCATGTCGGGCTTCCATTTTTCTAAGGTCCCTAAATTCAAAATTAGGCGTGGGGGCATAGTGGAGGATGCCTCCCATCCCCATTTGGCGTCACTTGGGGTGCCTGGGTCCGGGCCTACAGGGTTGCAGGATCCGGAGACGGCGGCGGGTCGACCGTCCGTTTCTCCTGTGCCTGGAGTGAGAGTAGGTGTTCTGAATTTTGCTAGTCGTGGGTCCCCTGCTGGGAACGTTCGGTCGCCAGTGGGTAAGAGATCAAAGGTCGAGAGTGGGGAACAGGCGTCCCGAATGCCTGCTTCTCCCCCTCCCGGCAGGCGTGAGTATATCAACATTGGGTCCCGTTAGGATGACCTGGATCCGTCGGTTGTTGATAAGCTACCCCCAGCAGTTGCACTTGCGGCTACCTCAGTTCACAAATACTGGACATCCCCCTTTGGGAAGGCGGTAGATGCCGCGGAGGTGACGGAGTTGATGAAGCTGGCCGAAATGTACACCTCTCGCAGTCATGTCTTAAATTGTGAGTTGTATAAAATGCTGGAGATGAAGGTTGCTGAGATACGGTCTGCTCTCGGAGAGGATGAGAATGCCGAGGCGATGAAGGCCGAAGTCAAACGCCTTCGGGCAAGACTCGCGTTTTCTGAAGATGCGCGCAGTCGCGCCACGTATGACGTTACGAAGGCCCAGACAATCCAAAAGGCGTGTGTTGTTGCCCAGAAGAAGGCTGAGTCCCAGTTGAAATCGTGCCAGAACATGATACAAGCCAAAGATAAGGAGCTGACAGAAGTATCAAACGAACTGGCGAAGGCTAAAGGTCTCCTGGCGAAACTGGGGGTACCGGGTTATACCGAAACGTAGTGTTGCATGTGTAGGTTAAATTTTTCCCGTCATGCTATTGCATTGGTTTTTGTGTAATCAAGTAACGAGTTTATAGTGGAAGTTTTTGCGTTTGTTTCAGATGCTCCCGCACTCGATATCTTGCTAGTCAGGCTTAGGGTTGGTCACGGACCATACTCCCTTGCCATCCTTCGATCCTTAGTTGTATTCGTCCGCGCCAGATGTCTGTCTAGCGAATTGCGAGATTTGTTTTACGTGCGTAACGCTCATTCCGCGAGTCAACAGGCTCCGAACCCTACTTTATTGCTGCCGATTTAAATGCATTCGATTAATAACGCGTTAAAATGTTTACCCAACGAGTTAATAGAGTTGGCCGCGAACCAAACTCCCTCACTGCCGAGTGCTTTGCATTTGTCTGATTACGCGTAAAATGTTTATCCAGCGAGTTAATGGAGTTGGCCGCGAACCTCACTCCCTCGCTGCCGTGTTTTCGTACTTGCTTTCTTACGCAAAAAATGTTTACCTAGCGAGTTAATGGAGTTGGCCGCGAACCACACTCCCTCGCTGCCGTGTACTTCGTAATTGCTTTCTTACGCGTAAAATGTTTACCCATCGAGTTAATGGAGTTGGCCGCGAACCACACTCCCTCGCTGCCGTATTTTCATACTTGCTTTCTTACGCGTAAAATGTTTACCCAGCGAGTTAATGGAGTTGGCCGCGAACCACACTCCCTCGCTGCCGTGTTTTCATACTTACTTTCTTACGTGTAAAATGTTTACCCAGCGAGTTAATGGAGTTGGCCGTGAACCACACTCCCTCGCTGCCGTGCCAGTACTCGTTGTATGTAGAACACTTTAAATTCATAAAGGACGAACATGTTTAACCGGCGCCGTGTTTCGTGACGTCCGCCAAAAATCGTAAGGAAACCAACAGAAGAAAATTACTGAAAAACGGTATTACTGGTGATATGGCCTCAGGTGGGCGATATTCCAAGGATGCCTCGTCTCTTGTCCCTCGGAATCTTCTAGTCTATAAGTTTCGGGACGGACTTCTTCGATGACCTTGTACGGCCCTTCCCAGGTGGGCCCAGGGTTCCGGCCCCTGCTTCCTTATTAGCTTGGAATATTTTCTTTAGGACAAAGTCATTGACACGAAAGTTTCTGCCTCTGACCTTGGAGTTATAATATCGGACTATCTTCCGTTGGTAAACTGCGAGGCGTAGTTGTGACTCCGTGTGTTTCTCATCCAGTAGGTCGAGGCTCGCTTTTTGTGAATCCTCGTTGCCCACTTCATTGAAGTGCAGGTGTCTGGGCGAGGGTATCCCTATCTCGACGGGGATCATAGCCTCTGCCCCATATGGCATGGAGAACGGGGTTTCGCCGGTGGCTGTGCGAGAGGTAGTTCGGTAGGACCACAAGGTCTCGGGTAATTCTTCGGCCCATCCTCCCTTCGCGGATTCTAGCTTCCGCTTAAGGGTATGTTTAATGATTTTATTTACGGCTTCCACCTGGCCGTTGGATTGCGGGTAATAAGGGGTGGAGAAATCCCTTCGGATGCCAAGGTTCTCACAGTTCGCGTTGAACTTCATTCTAGCGAACTGCGTGCCGTTGTCGGAGACGAGGGAATGGGGAATACCGAAGCGGCAGATAATGTTTTTCCATCAAATTTCCAGGCGTTCTCCTCCGTGATTTTGGCTAGAGGCTCGGCCTCGCACCACTTGGTGAAGTAATCTACTGCTACAATTGCGAACTTGACCCCACCTCTCCCTGTCGGAAGGGGGCCGATGAAGTCGATTCTCCATTTGGCGAAGGGCCAGGGGCTAGTGACCGGAGTAAGGTTCTGAGCGGGGAGCTTCGGGACCGTCGCAAATCTCTGGCATCTGTCGCATTTCTTCGCGAAATTGTGGGAGTCTTTTTTCATGGTAGGCCAATAGTACCCTTGTTTCAAGGCTTTCTGTGCCAGGGCCATCCCCCCTGAATGGTTGCCGCAGATCCTCTCGTGTATCTCTTTCATCACGTATACTGCTTTCTCTTGTGTCAGGCAGCGCAAGAGGGGGTGGCTGAATCCCCTTTTATACAGAACTCCGTCCTGTAATACGAATTTTGCGGCCCTTCTACGGAGCTTCTGTGCCTCTAGTTTGTCTTCGGGCGCCACCTGACTAGCTAGATACTCGGTAATCTCTTTCATCCATTTCGGGGAATCATGGATGGTGAGGACGGAGGGTGCGGTAGCGCCTTCTGTTGAAGGTTGGGTAAGTTTTTCAACTGGGATGGCCTTCATTAGGTCGGAGTCCCTACTGCTCGCTAGTTTTGAGAGGGCGTCCGCGTAGCCATTTTTCGTTCGTGGGATCTGAAGGAGTTCGTATTCTTCAAAGCGGGACAACTGTTCTTTAGCTTTGGACAAGTAGGACACCATGGATTGTTCACGCACTGCGAAGGTCCCATTAACTTGACTCACGACAAGCTGCGAATCGCTGTGGATTTGGAGCTTCCTTGCCTTCATCTCGTGCGCTAGCCTCAGGCCCGCTAGAAGGGCCTCGTATTCTGCTGCGTTGTTGGAGGCTTTGAATTCCAGGCGAAGCGCGCAGTTGAGATTATGGCCATCTGGGCTGATTAGCAGGATCCCGGCTCCAGCCCCGGCCTCGCCCGAGGATCCATCGACATACAACTTCCATGTCGGTACCTCCAAGGGTCGGGCTTCAAGCGGACCATCGGGGATGTGGGCGAACTCAGCCACAAAATCCGCTAAAGCTTGCCCTTTTATTGAAGGCCGCGGTTTGTAACTGATGTCGAACTGGCTAAGTTCTACCGACCACTTCATCAATCGTCCTGAAGTATCTGGCTTCTGGAGTATCTGCCGCAAGGAGAGGTTCGTCAGGACATCTATGCTGTGGGACTGGAAGTATGGTCGAAGTTTCTTGGAGGCGATGATTAACGACAGAGCGAGCTTCTCCATGTCTGGATATCTCGTTTCTGCGTCCTGCATGACTTTGCTTACGTAATAGACGGGGAGTTGTGCCGGACCCTCTTCACGGATGAGCACCGAGTTAACTGCTTTTTTTGAGACGGCGAGGTAAACGAGTAACGTTTCCCCGTTCTTGGGTTTGGATAGCAGTGGAGATTTCTCGAGAAGGATCTTGAGGTCCTGGAAGGCCTTTTCGCACTCGTCGGTCCACTCGAACCATTTTTCCTCCTTTATGGTTTGAAAGAAAGGTTGGCAACGATCGGTCGCCTTGGATATAAACCGATTCAGAGCCGCTAATCTCCCTGTCAGACTTTGGACTTCTTTAGGGGAGGATGGGGACCGCATTTCGATGAGCGCTTTGATCTTTTCGGGATTGGCCTCTATTCCCCGCTGGTTGACCATGTAGCCGAGGAACTTTTCGGACGCGACCCCGAACGCGCATTTCAAGGGATTAAGCTTCATGCGATATCTGCGAAGGGTTTCGAACATCCCCCTCAGGTGATCTATGTGGTCTTCTGCGTTGACGCTCTTTACTAGCATGTCATCGACGTATACCTCCATCGTGTTCCCAATTTGTCCGACGAACATGCGATTTACCAGCCGTTGATAGGTGGCTCCAGCGTTCTTTAGGCTGAATGGCATCATCTTATAGCAGTATAGCCCTCGGTCCGTAATAAACGACGTGTGGTCCTCGTCCCCTGTGAACATCGGAATTTGGTTGTAGCCCGAGTATGTGTCCATGAAGCTAAGTAACTTGTGGCCGGCGGTTGCGTCGACAAGCTGGTCGATGCGTGGTAATGAGAAACTATCTTTAGGACATGCCTGGTTTAGATCTGAGAAGTCGACGCACACCCTCCACTTCTTGGTACTTTTTCGAACCAGCACCGGGTTAGATACCCACTGGGGGTAAATCGCTTCTCTGATGAACTCGCTGGCCAGAAGTTTGTCCACCTCCTCTTTCAAGGCCTGGTACCTCTCGGCGCTTAGAGGTCTTCTTTTCTGAATCCTAGGGCGCACCTTCGGGTTCGTTTTCAAAACGTGACATGCGATCGATGGGTCGATCCCGACCATGTCGCTGTGCTTCCATGCGAAGACGTCTGCGTTCTCTCGCAGGAATTGTTTTAACTCTTCTTTCATCTTTTCTTCGAGCTTTTCTCCCACCTGCAGCATCTGGGTTGGCTCCGAGGGGCTTACCGGAAATGTTTCGAGCTCCTCCGCAGGGGAGGCGAGAGAATCCGAGGCTATGATCCAGGGATCTAGACCTTCGTCTAATACCAATTCTTCATCCACTCCTTCGCCGTTAACTTCCGTTGATTCTGAGTGTATGTCCATTACCTGCGGTTTGTCTATGTTATGGGAGCTGCGGTAGTCTGAAGAACCAGGCTGTGAAGGGCTTCTCCGGGTACGACTACGCTTGGGTCCCTGCTGGAGGGGCTGGTCATCCAGCAGCCCGAGCACGGCCTCCATCCGGGCGTCATCCGACTCCAGGTCATGATTCTCCTGTCCCACCACCCGTTTCTGTCGATATTCGGGTGTCATGCTCTTTGGGTAGAAGACACGTTTTTACCAAAAGCACTGGGTCGTGTAAAGCTTCTCGTTCCCACAGACGGCGCCAATCTGTTGACGTCTGAACCTGCACCAGTCCACGTGCCAACAGATCTCCAGTCACTCCTCTGCCAGCTCGTATGTTACATGCACACTAGGACGACCGTTAGGCACCAAGATCTCCGGAGAAAAAGGGTCCGGCGATCGTTGGCACTCCGACGATCAAGTCAACAGCCGGTATATAAAGAATACGCGGGGACGGGAACGAAATAGGAGTATGGGAGAGACAAGCAGGCAGAAGTTTGAGCAGAGTTTAGGGTGGGAATCGTAAGCGTAAAAAGTGCGTACCTTGGAACAACCGGAGACGTTGTATTTATAGCGCGAGAGATCTAATTGATTTAGGAGACAAATCAATTTGATATTCAATCGGATCCTCCTTCCTTATGTGATAAAGATATATCCGAGATTATCTTCTTTACTTTGAGCTTATCACGTTGCATGATTTTGGGAGATTGCGATCCGGTTTCCTTATGAGGATCCTTGCGCCAAATCAACGCGGTCTTTCTTTAATTATCCCTCTGGCTGCCCTGGCATATCGAGTCGCTTGCTGGTTGTGAATGACGCGAGGCCTGACGAGGCCTTATGGTTCGCACGAGGGCGCCGAGGCCCTTTATGTGACTTGCGAATTCCTAGCCGTCGAAGGCCCAAGAGCGTTGCGGGCCCCCGGCAAGGCCCAAGTAGAGTTCTTGACAGAGTGCGGACTGGGCCCTTACTGGGCTTAGATAGGGCTTTGGCTGACTTGGCGGCCATATCGTAATCTTGCGGTAACAATAGGCATTAACCCTGCGATCGCATTGTTTATCTCCATATCATTCTGTTTTTGAAAAGCCACTCTTGCGATTGCATCCTTTTATAACCATGCGATCGCATGGTTGTTTCTTCCGACTCTCTGCGCTGATTTTCTCTAAACTTCGTTTCACTCTTATTTTGGTCCTCCAATGTCCCATTAGCCTCTGATATACCTCCAATATGGTCCTTAGCTTGAGTCCAATGTAACAAAGGTCGATGGCTTGCTTGGATCGCATCATCCCTTTCTTCTTCAAAAGGATTCGACCTCGAATCACTACAGGCATCTAAGGGATAAAGATCCTTCACATGCTTCCAAAACCAATCACTAGGCTCAAAGATGAATCTGCAGCTTTTATTTGCTTTAATTTGATGTATTTGAAGCTCATTCATCTCATCTGGACTGCTTCTATAAGTTGGTCGTTTTGTAATAACAATTCCAGGTACAAAGCGAAGTTGATGTACAATGTCTCGAATAGGTAGTAACCTACTAGACATTTTCTCTGAAGATACGTCATCCAATTCTTGCAATAAAGAAATTGCCAAATTAGGGAGGGATTGGTTAGTTTTACGTAGTGCAAGGTGGAATTTTTTGTACACTAGCAAAATCATTTGTTGACTTTTTTCCTTCCTCGTCGTCGTTTCTTGTACATCTAAATCAAACTGCTGATCAAAAGTCTCTGTTTTAATTTGGGTCTGAAGAGCAGGCATCGCAATTAGAACTTCAACATCTACAGGGTAATCTACACCATTTTTTTCCAGCTCAGGCAGCACATCACTATCACACTCATCCTTAGATTCCACGACATTACTATCGCACTCATCATTGGACACCACGACCCCATTATCACGCAATAACCCCACTATATTGTTGCTAGTCGCCTCATCTTTTCCCTTAGGTGGTTCGGTTGTCTCCTTTGAAACAGCCCTATCACTTACATTATTGTTATCCCACTTGAAATAGACTTCAGGGTCCTTCCTACCTTGGAAGGAAGGTACTTTCATTTTCATATTCCCAAGGTTTGTATCTACTCCATTGTGGTCTCTATAGTCTTCTCCTCTAGGTGCCCTTTCACGCCTATCTCCTCTACGTTTCATCCTACCCATCTCAGCCATATAATTATAAGCATCTTCATCCTCAAAGTCAGCCATAAGGTTATAATAACGCCTATCATGTCTCCTAACATTAGAGATCCTGAGTTGTTTCTCCCTTAGTAAGTTTGTAAGCACCGTATCCTGCCTATCGATCATACCCATCATCTCTTTATTGTTATCACTCATCTCGCTAAATACTCTGTCCATCCTCTCAAATTGTTGTTGCATGGCTCTTAACAATAAAGATTGGTGGTTCCCTTTTCTGGCCATTTTAGAATAATAAAAATTAGAAATTAGGAAAGAAAATAATATTTGCCTCACGTGTTTACACTCGTGTTTCGCTCTATATGGTTTTTCTTCGATAATTATCTCACCACTCTTGTCTTTTACATCTCTTTGTATTTCTTACAAAGTTCTCTAAAGAACAACCAAACTCAATCAGTAATTCAACCTTTGTAACGTTGAAGAACAAGAAATAAGAAAATAAAAGATAACGAAAACGATCAAGAAGAAAATTAATAAAAGCATAAGATTTACGCAATAGATGACAATTATGACACAAGAATTGAAAAAGAGTGTGTTTCTTGACTTTCTTGAATTTTCTCTTTTTTTTTTTTTTGCGGTCCAAAGCAAGAAATTAAAAAAAGAATCAAAAGCAATATTTTTTTTTGATATGGTTCAAGATGAATCTGATGAAAACAAAGTAAAAGATAAAACCTGATTTTAGAGCCAAAGCTCTGATACCAACTGATGCGAACCCGCGAAGGATTAAATCTCGGAACCCACAAAAGATTTGATCTGAACCCCAAGAAAGTTAAAATCTAGCCGCAAGAACTTGACCCAATGAATTCTTGAATCAACGAACCAGAGTTATGAACGCCACAAAGAGTTGCGAATTTTTTGATAAGTTTAGGTTAGTTCAATTAAGAACTCGGAAGAAAGTGATATCCTCACTTTGATTAATCTCACAAAAAACGTAATTGATTATGTTTACAATGAAAGGTGTTTATATAGTAAATATTGAAAGAAACCTAATTTAATTCAGAATTAATTATAACTAATTAAAATTAAGAGTCCTAAATGAAAAAAGAAACTAAATCTTGTCAAAATCTGGATTTCTCCGAAAATATGCCTTGCGATCGCATAGGCATTAACCCTGCGATCACATGGTTTATCTCCATATCGTTTTGTTTTTGAAAAGCCACTCTTGCGATTGCATCCTTTTATAACCATGCAATCGCATGGTTGTTTCTTCTGACTCTCTACGTTGATTTCCTCTAAACTTCGTTTCACTCTTATTTTGGTCCTCCAATGTCCCATTAGCCTCTGATATACCTCCAATATGGTCCTTAGCTTGAGTCCAATGTAACAAAGGTCTATGGCTTACCTGGATCGCATCACCTGTAGAGTTAGGTAGGTATTTTGCGCATGATGTGCTTAGTATATTAGATGACGAGGAGAGAAAAAACTTTGATATACTTAAATGGTGGAGATAATGTTAACGTAGTTACCCAATTCTTTCCAAAATGGCACGTGATCTACTAACACCTACGGTCTCAACTGTAGCATCGGAGGTTGCATTTAGTATAAGTGGCAGAGTTTTATCTGATATCAGGTCAAGACTCAAAGTCGACATTTTAGAAAGTTTACTATGTCTAAAGGACTGGGATGATGCCGAACTTCGAATTCAAGATAAAGTGGACAGAATAATGTCTGAAGAACTTGAAGATTTGAATATGGATTAATCATATTCGTAGTAAGTATAATTTTGTATTAATATTTATGTATTTGAAGAATTTTTCTTATTTTAATAAAAATTGTACATGTAACATCTTGTTCGTGTATAATTTTAACTCCGCCTACTTTTAAAGTAGCCAGTCCCAAGCTCGGAAAAAAGATGAGGATTTTAAATCTTACATTTTTAACATAAAGGATTTTCAATATAGTATTTCTTTTTTATTTTTAAATTTTAAAAAATGTAAAACACAAAAAAATAGAGGTGGATTTTAAACATTTAATTTTTAACATAAATAATTTTTTATTTCTAATTTCTTTTTTATTTTCAAATTCAAAAAAAAAAAAAAAAAACATAAGAGTCAAATATGAGGATTTTAAAAAGGGAAATTGGCTGAAAACGTCCCTAACGTATAGACCCAGTGCCCAAATCATCACTACCTTTCAAATTTTGGCAATTACATCCCTTACCTATCCATGTAGTGCCCAAATCATCTTTTTGGATGAAATCCATCTAAAATTCTGTTAAACATTTGAGATTTTGGCGCAAATGGTCTCTAACCTTTATTTTTAGTGTGGAATTGGTTCCTAACGTTTATATTTTGGCAAAAAAGTCCCTAACCTATGTGTTTTAGTGCGAAATTGGTCCTTATGAGATAAAACAGACAAATATACCCTTAGTTTTGATTAAAAGAAATTGTATGTAGATTTCTAATCATTAAAAAATGTGCAAATAAGTCAAATACTTTTATTTTTTATAAAAAAAATTAAAGAAAACTAATGAGTATTTTTTTTAATTAACACTTTAGTAATAAAATGTCAAATAAAATTATTATCTTTATTATGTAGTAATAAAGAGAAATTATTGTGAGAAATCATTTTTCTCCCTCTTTACTTATAAATTTTTTTCTCCCTTTTTACTTTAAAAATTAAGGGCTTGTTCGGTAGAGTTTTTTTTGGGGGAAAAATGGATTTTTTTGGTTACTTTTTGACTTTTCAAATATTTTTGTAGTGTAAAAAAAAGTTGAAAAGTAAAAAATTGTAGACAAAAAAATAGATTTTTTTGGAAAAAATCTCTACCAAACATGACATAAGTTAAATAAATAACAAATGTCGTATATAATTTTATGACATTGAACTAATCTTATTACATTTTTTTTAACATAAAAATACTAATAAAAATTAATTTACACATTATGTGTTTTATTTTTGAATGAAAATAAAACGTTAAATTAAAATATAAAGAATATAGTTGGATTTCTAATATTTGTAGTTAATAAACATATAACTCAATTGAATAAAAGTATTTGAATATCAAGTTTGTGACAAATTTATTTTTTTTATATAACAATAAAATAAAAGTTTTAATTTTAAATAATATATTTATTACTTAATAATAAAAATAATAAATTTATTTGACATGTTTATTACTAAAGTGTTAATTCAAAAAAAAAAACTCATTAATTTTTTTAAATTTTTTATAAAAAATAAAAGTATTGGACTTATTTGCACATTTTTTAATGATTATGAATTCACATACAATTTCTTTTAATTAAACTAATGGTATATTTATTTTTTTCAACTCATAAGGACCAATTTTGCACTAAAACACATAGGTTATGGACTTTCTGTCAAAACATAAACGTTAGGAACCAATTCCACACTAAAAACAAAAGTTAGGGACCATTTGCGCCAAAATCACAAATGTTTAACGGAATTTTGGATGTATTTCATCTAAAAGGATGATTTGGGCACTGCATAGATAGGTGATGGATGTAATTGCCAAAATTTGAAAGGTAAAGATGATTTGGGTACTTGGTCTATACGTTAGGGACGTTTTCGGCCAATTTTCTTTTTAAAAAACATAATCAAGATGAGGATTCAATAAAAATTTTAACATAAAGATAAATATTTAATCTTTAACATAAAGATAAAGATAAATGATTCATTTTAAATATTTATATTTTTTTCTTTAACAAAATAAAAATAATGACTTATTTTCAAATTTTAAACAAAAAAAAAAATTGAGGGCCTAGCCGAGCCGGCTCGGCTCGTTCGACCCACGAGCCCGTAGGCCGAATCGAGCCCCTCTTCTGGAGATGAGCTGAGCTCGTGTTTTACAGGCCGAGCTGAGCATTGCCATGTCTAGAGATGGCCTGCAGTTATTGATGATGGGTGTCCCTTCATCTCCCTCATTTGATAACAGGTGTTCTTTCATCTCCCTCATTATTATGAGTTAATTAGGGATGTTTCATCTTTCTAATTGTTGAGAGATGTTTCGTCTTCCCGATAATTGGTGGTAACTGTCATTCCATGGGTCGCCTGCCTGGCTAATCTGATGACAGTTGGATTATTGCAGTATTTTTGTCAGAGGCGTGCTCATGAGACCAACGAGGTGGGTAAGCTGGTGAGGCGGGCGTGTCAAAACGTGCCACTATAACTAAATAACATATAACAACTGTCATTATTTATATCATCATAAGCCCCTCTACTTCTCATAGACTATTTTTCATAGACTGTTGTCAATGGGAAGTAGAAATAATCTACTGCACATGCTCTTCTCTAATTTTGCAAACAGAAACTCATCGTCTTATTTTTTTGACAGAGACTCATCGCCTTGATTTTTAAACATAGGCTCATCCCCTTGTTTTTCTGACAGAGGCTCATCGCCTTGATTTTTAAACATAGGCTCATTGCCTTGATTTTTAAACATTGGCTCATCGTTTTATTTTTCAATGGTGGCTATCACCTTGATTTTTAAATATAGGCTCATCGCCTTATTTTTCAATGGTGGCTATCACCTTGATTTTTAAATAGTGGCTATCGCCTCGACTTTTAAACAGAGGCTCATCGCCTTAATTTTAAATAGAGGCTATTGTTTTGATTTTTAAACATAGGTTCATCGCCTTATTTTTCAATGGTGGCTATCACTTTGATTTTTAAATATAAGGCCTTATTTTTTAATAGTGGCTATCACCTTGATTTTTAAATAGTGGCTATTGCCTCGACTTTTAAACATAGGCTCATTGCCTTAATTTTTAAATAGAGGCTATTGTGTTGATTTTTAAACATAGACTAATCGCTTTATTTTTCAATGGTGGCTATCACCTTGATTTTTAAATATAGGCTCATCAACTTATTTTTGGATAGAGGCTCATTGGCATTGTTTCTCAGACAGTAACAGCTGTCATTGTTTTTCAGACAGTAGCAGCTGTCCTTATAAGCTCTTCTACTTTTTATATACTATCGTTAATGAGAAGTAGAAGTAATTTAATGCACCTGCTCATTTTTAATTTTTTTTGCTCTCTAGGTGAGCTCGCCTGTCCGCCTCAAGTGACCTCGCCAAAATTTTATTTTTATTTTTTTTTGCTCTCTGGGTGAGCTCCCCTCTATTATTTCAAGGTTCGAGCTCGTCCTGAATCTTCCTTTTGTTAGACTAATGTTCATTTCGATTTTTCATACTTTTAGTAATGAGATATACTTATTCAGCGTTCACATACTTATATCATCTATTGAGTAACTCATGCATCGTATTCGACGGGTTTTTGGAGAGTGACATCTTGAAAGGACGACTTCTAGTTCCACTCATCATGACAGTGACTATAGTAGACATCTACAGATCTTTGATTCCCAGCGTTGCTCTATTGAACCGGGCAATAAAATCTTTTAGCAGTTTGTCCTTGTCCTGTGTCAATTGCATCAGACTGATGGCAGTTTTCTTAACACGTTTGCTGCTGGAAAAGTGGGCAGCAAAACTCTTGAAAAAATCGTCAAATGTACGGATCGATTTTGGGAGAAGAGTGGCTACCTAGTCCCTGGCTTCACGCCTAAGTGTTGGCGGAAAACCCCTGCACATAATCGCATCTGGGGTGGCTTGCAACCTCATCAAGTCAACAAAAGACCTGAGGTGATCGACAAGATCAGAGGATCCGTCGTACTTCTCCATCTTTGGTTGTTTGAAGTCTCGTGGCAATGAGACTGCCATCACTTCTAGGAAAAAAATGGTCTTCTTCCAATACCATGGATTGTTGCCTACTACTTTTATTGGACATAGCCTCAGCTATTTGGCGACCCATCATTTCTTCTAATCTCTGTTCTAGTCTTAACACTGGTGTCTCAACCAGCGTAGGCGTGGACATCTATTACGGTTGCCCCCAGTATGGATTTGGGCCAGATGTCAATGAATGGAAGTGGGGTGCGGAAGGTGGAGCTAAAGAAATTGGAGCTTGCAATAGAGCTGCCGTTGGTGATGTTTCCATTGTTGGAAAGTTAGAAGTTTGGGGAGGAGCCCCTAGCGGTGAGAGCCCTATCGATGGATGGCTAGAACCCTGGGACAGAGCCCCTGGTAGTGAAAATCCTACCAGCAGAGGGTTAGGACCCTATGGTAGCTGAGAAACCACAGCGTTTCGATCTTGGAATAGAGCCGTTAAGGCCGCCACCTGAGCTTGCAGTGCCGCAAGTTGAGCGGCAGAGACAAATTCTTGTTGTGGGTGATTAGTGGCCGCGTTGGACTCGGTGCCTACATCCCCAACGAGAGCTGGTGGAGCGGTTACATTTCTAGCTCTTCTGGTTCGAGCCATAACTTCTTGTGCGGTTCCCACAGATGGCGCCAATTGATGATAAATAATTTTCTCCTCTTCCGAGCACGGCTACGACAGTGGTGGAGACCTGCAAAAAGTGGCAGAGCTTTTTTCTCCGTCTCCACTTTGGTGTGATAATCAGTATATGATTAAAACATATGTGCAGAATAACAATATGAAGTGTATGAGAATTGTGTGTTCTATTTTTACTGGGGGGGTTGACATCTATTTATAGAGATGGCCTGCAGTTATTGATGATGGGTGTCCCTTCATCTCCCTCATTTGATAACGGGTGTTCTTTCATCTCTCTCATTATTAGGAGTTAATGAGGGATGTTTCATCTTTCCAATTGTTGAGAGATGTTTCGTCTTCTCGATGATTGGTGATAACTGTCATTCCATGGGTCGCCTGTCTGGCTAATCTGATGACAGTTGGGTTATAGCAGTCTTTTTGTTAGAGGCGTGCTCATGAGACCAATGAGGTGGGCAAGCTGGTGAGGCGGACGTGTCAAAACGTGCCACCATAACTAAATAACATATAACAACTGTCATTATTTATATCATCAACCATAATTTCTACTTATTCTTTAATGATCATGAAACACTTCTTAGTTGTAAATACACACAATTATCGTGGTGGGGGAAACCACCACCACGACCACGGATAAAAAACACACCAAATTAAATCTGAATTAAAATAAAAAATAAAAAAAATACTTAAATAAAAAAATTATGCTTTGCACCAACAAGCTTGAAGAAACAAACATAGACGTGAATAAGTAACACTTACAATAATAATAAAAAAAAACAATAAACTATATATTTACTACAAAAACAATTAAAAGCATAGCGATATTTTTTTTTTTTCCAAAAATCTAAAGATCAAATTAATTTACCATTTCTTGAGAGAGATGATTGAAACCGATGGTTCTTCATCTTACATCCAAATAATTATTCGATTAATTATATTCAATGAAAAAAAATAAAAAATGATGAGATAGGCAAACTGATGGGTGAAAATTTTTTATTTACATTAATTAATGGGCTTTAATTGATGGGCTAATCTTTGGATTTCCCACCTTTGTCCTTTTGCGCACGTCTGGTAGTGCTTAAATTATTTTTAAATATTTATAAATTATAAATTTTACGAAATATATAAATAAAAAGTATATTTAATTAATTTGACAAATTAAAATTAAAATTTAAACTTGATCAAATATATACTTAGAAGCTTGTCATCTAGGGCAAATGATGGAGAAATATAGAACTGAGACTTGAAACTTACTCAACTAACGTCATATATTTGTTAAAAGATGCAGACGTACACAGCTTTACTTGAAGATGGTCGTTACTTGCTTCAAGAACTCAATATTGAGATCTTGTATGCAATAAGACTGGGAAAAAGTTACAAAGATCACCTCGCAATCATAGGAGAAATGCAAAATGAAAATATGGTAGTCTTGAAAAGTCTACTAATCTTGATTAGTCTTTTACTTTTAGTGCCGATTATGACATTTTTCGAGTCTAAGACAAAGTCCAAAAATTAAGCCCCCAATGCAAAGTCAAACAAATCATGGACGCGAATACTAGTGGACTGTGCTTCAATATTTTTTTTTTTTATTTAAATGGGGCCCTTCGATTATGGGCCACTACTTAATAATGGTAATGGTCCTCATGGAATGTTGTTTGCTTTGCTTTGTTAGGCTTCAAACGTATGCATAAATATTTTTTTGGACAATTTCAGTAATCACAAATAATATATATTTTTTAATTTTTTTTTTATATTTTTAATAAAAATAGGCCTCATTCGATCTTGGACTCGAGACGGTTGCCTCACTCGTTTCGGCCCAAAACTGGGCCTCGTTACTTCTAGCAGACATGATTGGGGTGGCTTTGATTACTTTTTATTAATTGATTTTTTGTGAAAAAAAAAAAATTGAATTTAAGAAGAGAGGGAAAAATGTTTCAAAGAGAGAGAGAGAGAGAGAGAATTGAAGTATTGTTATTAAAGTGGAAGATACAATAATAGTTTCATCCATTTGTAAATCGAAAGGGCAGAAAAGAATCAAACCTAACATTAAATCATTAAGTAATAGGTGCTGATGTAAAGCACATGTTGTAAGCAAACGAATAAAGGTGAAAATATTTTCAAGATCGTTAGACACTAAGAAGGGTATTATTCTCTTTGCCTAATAATACAATGCAATGCAAGTGTGTTCATGATTGTTCATGACCACAAAACCAACCAAAACATAGGATTTGATTGTCAAAAACAAAAGGAAGGAACGCACATGTTTGGTGGTGCTTAAATTATAATTTCAGTTGGTCAAACTTGTCAAACATACTTTTTATCTACACATTTTGTGGGATCTACAACTTACAATCAACTTTTTATCTACACATTCACCAACAACTTATAATATAAGCACTTAAAAAATAATTTTAATACTACCAAATATACACTTATACATATGTGTCAGCATATAAAATTCTATTTATTCAAATATTTGTTCAAATTAGATCTGTTAAAATATGTCGAGTTATTCAGACTTAAGTGACTTATAAACTGTAGAGGTACGTGGACTGTAACCCTAGTTACATTAAAAATATTATAAAAGTCGTAAGCCCAGTCATGTCGAACTCAAAAAGTTTTAGACGTGCTAAGCTTTTTTTGTTAAAAAAAAAAGGGTTGTGCCTCATGACTGCTCGAACACTAATGCTTTTTTCTTGATGCATTTTGTTCTCTCTTTTTTCTTCCAAATTTTAATGTTAAAGGGCATCTTTGATTCTTTATCAAGCACCAATTTGAAGTAGCCAGCCTGATTTATGCCCAAAAATTCGTTTTCTAGGAAAAGATAGGAGCATCAATGATTTTTCCAAATCAACATAGTTCTTCAATCCATTGCATTAATTATCCAATAATATATTGAAGTTGACTAAAGATATAGATATGTACACAAAAGCTTAACCATGCCGAATTGTATTAATGCCTAAAACATTTTTTTGGTAGAACTATCATTCTTGAAAGTAGTTACATTATGTAAAGGATAATGATTCTTTTTTCAGCAGAATTTCATAGTTCTATTCTGATTCCGTTGGCTTAGTGTATTTGTTTATCACTCGTCTATTCTTTTGTCCGTCAAATAGTTCATTAGGAACGAACAAAGAATTAATTAGTTTTAGTCCCAACAACGAAAGAACCTATATAGGGGGACCGATCGATGAATTTCTTCCTTTAGAAATACCGCCACGCATTTCAATATTAATGACAAATTCGACAAGAGAATTTATTCCATGATAAATTTCCCAAATTCTTTTCGAAAAAATTTTGAAAATAGATTTTTTAATAGTGTCACTCGTCACATTAATAACTAAACAATTACTCCCTCTGTTCATAAAGATACACTTCATTTCTTTATTCTTCTGTTCTAAGTTATAGTGTACTAACATTATTGATTGTATAGTTAATTTCTTAATTTTCTAATATGTCCCTATTTAATGTATCTTAATGTTTATTAATTCTTGTATGAGTCTATAAGAAAATTTAAATATTCCAACTATAATAATTACATTTTCTTAGAGCCCGTTTGATAGAGTTTATAAACTATTTTATTTGATCAAGAATAATAAAAAATGTTAGGTTACCAAGACAAATTTTTTGGTCAAATAAACTATTTTAGTTAAATAAACTAGTTTATAAACTCTACCAAACGGGCTCTTAATTTGTTTGAAAATAGAAGTAAGCATATCTTTGTGGGACAGGGGGTATCAACTAACAAGAGTTGGATTAATTTAAACACATATTCCATTAATTTTTCCTTATGCTTTTATTCCAAAAATTAAGCTAATCCAAAGAAAGCCAATTTAATTTAATCAAATGTTTGCCAAGAATATAAACTTTTCAATAACCTTCACCCTAAAGAGTTCTGGAATAATTAGGAATAATTATTTTATTACTCGTTTTTAATTTTTAGAAAATTTATACGTTTATTAATTAATAAATAAGACAAGACCCTTGAATGAATTAATCCCACAATGATTTAAATAAATATTTCACTATTTTACCATCATATATATTATATTATATAGTGATGTTTTATGGTAAATATTAATTACCTAAAATCCACCCAATTAATATTAATATTTAATTATGGCGATAAACCCGTATCCCACTTGTATATGGAAATTAAGTCTCCTAGATTCTTAATTAGGTATAATTTGTTTATTATATATATATATATATATATATATATATATATATATATATATATATATATATATATATATATATATATATAATAATCCCAAAGAAATTCGGTCTTGTGCTGTCTATATATATAGCCCGTTTCATATAGAAACACACTAAACCCTAGAAACAGATCTGGTTAAACTTTTATTTGCAAAATCATGGCCAAGTTTTCCCTCAAAAGCCTTTTACTTCTCAGGTTAGTAACTATTTTTCATGCAATGCAATTCCCTTTTCTTTAATTTCATGATGCATGAATATATTTGTTCATCAAAAGAAAATATGGGTTCTTGAAAAGAATTCACGTAGTCGACCTGACAATATAATATTAAGAATATCGTTTAATTTGTCGTTTTTTTTAGCAGGAGAGCATCAACAATTGCAGCAGATAATGCAAAAACGACGACCAAAACGTCGTCGTCGGTAATAGAAAAAGTGAGTGATTCAGTAGGGAAAGATGTATACTGGATGAGAGATCCAAAGACTGGAAACTGGATTCCAGAGACTCACTTTGGGCAGATTGATGTTGTAGAGCTCAGAGAGAAACTTCTTTCCAAGAAGAATTATGAAGATTTTCAATATCGGGCCTGATTTTCTGAAGTGAATTCGGGTTGAAACTAATATTTCGTGAATAAATTTCAGTTTATATGGCTTGGAATCCTACTTATAGAGTACAATAGAGTTTGCTTTATCAACATCTTGTTCGGGCCCGACAGGATCAATAAGAAAGGGATCAAAATCCTATTTTGGGTTGGTCGAATTCCTTGGTGTTCAAAATAATATATTAGATCAAGAAATTTCATTGATAACATGATTGTAATTCTATCTCAAAGGTGTAAAACGAGTCGAATCAGACACTTAGGCAGAGACCTTCTCAGGTTGGAAACTTTTTGTGGGCCATGTCGGGCTGGCCCGTCACGTCCCTTGCCAGGCTACCGAACCAAACGATTTTAGATTTTGAGAAAATTCGGGTTGAGCTCTCTTAACCTTTTAATTACTATGGTTTTGGCTCCTAGATATTCAAAATTGAGCTTCGAAGTTCCAACCTATTTAAATATGTGAATTTAGATCTCTACGTGACGGAGATCGTCAATATAGACATTAAAATCACCTATTAAATATGTGAATCTACATCTTCATGTGACGAAAATCGTCAATATTAACGTTAAAATCACTTGATTTTCTGTTCAAGTTTTAATCTCACCGTCTTCTTTTATAATTTATTTTCTTTTTTTTTTTTTTTTTTTTTTGTTATTGTGATACTGTCAATTGGAATCTCCAAGTTTCATGGTTAGAAGTGTGTGTGAAATGAGAACAATTCATTAAAAGTTCTTGCAAAGTACATATGATTCACAAATAATAATCTAGTTTAGTCCTTACCGTGTTTGAAAATGGCAAGAAATATTTTGAGATATTTATTAAGTTCGTCAAAGTAGAAGATCTTGATTGATATGAAAGGTACTAATTATTCGTTCATTGTGATTAATAAAGTAAGAAAGTAGTAAGTACAATGTCTTCTCAATTTTTTTAACAAATAGATTAAACGACTGAATAGCTAGTTATGTCCTTCTCGAATGAAAATCATCCATGTTTTTAGCTTATTTTGAAATAGTCACATTGGATACATATAAAGGTGGCAAAATTGGTCCGGTCTGCGGGCCGGTCCATGTAGCCCGTTTTTTTGGGTTGGGTTGACCCTAGTCCAAATAAAATTGGGCCAAGATGGCCCGGCCCATCTAGCCTGCGGGCTAGTTGGACCGGCCCGATTTTGATTTTGATTTTAATTTTGATTTAATTTTGATTTATTTTTGATTTATTTTTTATTTTTTGGACTCCTTAACACTAATTAACTCATTTTGTGAATAGTCCCAATACATAATTCAAATAATATCAAAGAATTTTTTCATAAATAAACCACTTTTTAAAAATAATTCTAATTTTATCAACTTAACAAATTTATTCTAAAAATACTACATTCTTAAAACTATATTAATTAATAAAATAATAAATTAAAATCAAATCTATACCACAAAATATATATTTTCACGTGAGTTCACTTAAATTTGCATTTGAGTCTTGGTTATTTGCATAATAAGTCTTTCATCTTTATAAAATTTTTACTTTAATCCCTATACTTCTTTTTTCATTTCAATTTCGTCCTCTTTTATTTGCAACCTAAGTCCTTCAATTTTTAAATTTTTACAACTTGATCCCCATATTTATACTTTTATATCAATTTAGTCCCTTGTAGTATCACTATTTGAAACATGTTACAAATGATATTGTGTATCAATGTTTGATACAAATGTTACAAATGATATTTTTAAAAAGTGTACAAATAGTTTACAATTAACAAAAAAAATTATTATTTTGAAAGAAAATTGACGTTTATCTATTAACTAATATATGAGAGCCCCAATTTTATAAATTAATCTTTTTAAAAATATCTATATAGTCTAAATTTATTTAAGATTGTATTTGATGTAATGTATTAGATTGTATAAAAAATTTATTTAAAATAAAAAAGAAAAAAAAATTAAGATAAGTTGGACCAATGGGCTGGACTGGGCTAACATATTTCTGACCCATACGAAACTGGACTGGGCTGGTGTGTGGCCCTGTTCAGGCGGGTTGGGCTGGCCCAACCCAACCCATTTACCAGCTCTAGATACATAGAGTCGCATTATCATCATCGGTTCCAAATAAACCCTTCTAATGCAGATCTTACATTGTTGACTTTGACAATTGTTGCTTTGAATGAACAAAATACATTTCCATGAATTTTGTCTTCCAAATCAACTATCGATGCTTCCCCCGTATTCCTTATTAGAGGCAATAGATGAAGAACATTGTGAATGAAATATTTCTTGTCTTTTTCAATGGAAAAATAGTTTCGTCAACTTTAGTTCCTGCAAACAAATATAATTTTTAAATTACAATGAAAATAAATTATTATTTGAAATGAACATGAAGTATTAATTAATTTAAATTTAAATGTAACAATTTGCTTATATTTGATAATCACAATTTCCATTGAGGCAGTTCTTGTACATCCATCAACAGATCAATCATTTTCTCCCTACAAACCCCCCTTCATTTCAAGACCTTCTGATTTGCCCAGACTAAGGAAGAGATCTTTGCGGAATTACCACATGAAATTGAACATACTTTTGAAAAGAAATATCCCTCTTATTTCTCAAGAAGAGATGGAAAAGAGACTCCATATCATTTGATTGAATATTTGACTTAGTGATGGCAAAAATATTCACTCCATCCCACACCGTTAGTAATCAGTCCCCGCACCGAATCTATTTACTTTATTATATTTTATGTTTTGTAATTTAAATCGTATTTAAAAAATAAAAATTGATATTAAAAATTAATTAATTAATTAAACGTGGCGATAAATTGAGATTTTCTTATCCCCGTCCCCGTCCCGTCTCCCAAAAATCCCCGACGGGGCGAGGATGGTAATGACCGCCACAACCCCATCCTGCCTCACCCCGTTGCCATCCCTAATTTGACCTAGTCTCTTGTTTATTTCCAAAATACTAGTCTAAAGTCACATTTTCTTCCTCTTCCCATCAGCAATTCCCGCAACAACAACAATATTTGTCGAGTGGACTTGAAGACTAACAATGCCACAGAATCGACTGAAGTAGATTTGTAGATGAGTCCACGATGGAGGAGGTTTGAGAGATTTGAATGTTAGGAAATCTTTTCAATAAGCTGTTGATGCATAAAATATTCCTAACATAAATGTCTAAAATAAAGACCCAAAAACCAAAGGCCCAAACATGGAGCTTCAGCGAACTGTGCAAATTGTCAGGGCGAGGCCCAGAATCGCCTAAACATGCAAGCGCATGGATGATAGGGCGAAATGGGGTAAGGCTTGGGCGAATGAATGAATAACTACATCGTGCAGCTAATAAAACAGTTTTACACGTAATCCACAATCTGAGGTAACCATGAGTTAGTGGAAAAGACATCATGGTGATTATAGAAAGTTATAGAAGTTATGGAAAGTTATGGCAGTTATGAGAAGTTATGGCAATCATGGAAAGTTATGGAAATTATTGGTGATCGACTATAAATAAAGCGGAGCAAGTGAAGAAAAGGAGAAATGAATCATCTCACAGAAAACATGTGAATTTACATTCAAGTCTCTTAGTCTTTAATTTTTCAACTCTAGTGAAATTGTGTGCTTGCGCCCCTTGGAGGCAAGTTGTACAAAACAATCTTTCTGATTATAACACCATTTGTTGAGGCTTTGTCTCAAAAGGTTTCGTTCCATACACATCGTCTGAATATCTTTAATTGTTAGCATGAAGATGCGCAAAACAATTTGGCATGCCCGGTGGGACCCTTCGTGTTAGAAAGGTTGGAAGCATCATGCCTCAAAAGAATTCCAGCAAATCAACAGTCTGTCCATTCTGTGATCGAGCAATTTGAGGGTCAACAAGGTATCCCAAAGATGGAAAGACCAAATGATAGTCGTTATAAGTCAATGACAGAGTTGAGTCCCCGCATCATGCGTACATTGCTGGGCGAACTCACGCAAGACATCTTTGAACATGTAAGTCTGCAAAATATTCATAATGTAGAAAGACTCACGCAAAATAGAAACAACAATTAAGTATGTTGAATGAACTTATGAACAAAATGGTAATCCAAGTGTGTCAATCAAATCCTTTGGACATGGAAAATCGTTTCCAAATCAAAAGTCTCATAGGTGATGGCTCACCAATTGTAAACACGAGCCAACGAGTAGAAACACCTCACATGGGACTAGCTACAGCCAACTTAGGGGGTGTTGGAACATTTAACATGGGGGTAGTTCTAATATAAGAGAAAACGTTCAATATATGGGACAAAATACTACATGTGTTAACAATGGGGGGACCCCACATATCAATGGCAATAATGAGCCTAATAATGGCGCGTTCATGCCCAATATATGGCCACACCTTGTTAGGCCTCAAGCAATACCAGACGTACATCAACCCATTGGAGTTTCTTTTGATCCTAATGTCACTTTAAGAGATCAAGTTGTAGAAATCATGCAAGATCTATTGACTTTTGGAATACGGCCAATGATTCGGCCAACGTACAAAAAGCCTTACTCAGATTGGGTAAATCAAGCATATCCTTGGCCTAGAGGTTATAAGATGCCAGCATTTTCTTTGTTCACTGGCTTGAGAGAAGTATCCACTTTGGAATATATAGGGCGTTTCACGCTGCAATGTGGCGAAATTACTGACTTCCACAAGATGAGATTATTCTCAAATTCACTAACTAGGATAGCCTTTTCGTGGTTCATTAACTTGCTAGCGAATTCTGTCCAAACTGAGCAACAGTTGGAACATCTATTTCATGCCTAGTTTTACAAAATTGAATCAGAAGTCACTTTGACAGATTTAGAAAATATACGTCAAATGCCAAATGAATGGGCTGAATCCTTTCTTCAAAGGTTTAAAACGGCCAGGAACAAGTGTTTTGTTCCTTTTTCTGAAAAAAAGTTTGTCAAAATCGCCCAAAGTTGTTTGAATTTTGATTTGAAAAAGAAGTTCCAAGATAAAGAATTCTATGATCTCTTTCAACTTAGCGCGAATGTGATATAGGGGCCTAATATAGAGATCCAAATTTTGACATCCATGCTTTACACGTTGGCCAAGATCAGGATGAAACTGAATTATATCTGGCCGAATTGGTCAAAGGAAATGCATATGCAAGCCATATGTTGACTAAGTTAGAAGTGCCTATTAAGAATGAGCTAACAAAAGAAGAAAATAAAAAGTCTAGGACATTCTCATTTGATTTAACATAATATTCGACCGGTTATATAAAGATAAACAAAGAAATGAATATGGCAAAATTAATGATTAACATTAATTCAATCATATTAAGGGGATAATTGTTGATGCATAAAATATTCCCAACATAAATGCCTACAATAAAGACCCCAAAACCAAATGCCCAAACATGGAGCTTCAGCGAATTGCCAGGGTGAAGCCCAGAATTGCCTAAACATGCAAGGGCCTGGACGATAGGGCGAAATGTAGTAAGGCTTGGGCGAATGAATGAATAACTATATCGCGCAACTAATAAAGCAGTTTTACACGTAATCCACAATCTGAGGTAACCATGAGTTAGTGAAAAAGACATCATGGTAGTTATAGGAAGTTATAGAAGTTATGGGAAGTTATGGCAGTTATGAGAAGTTATGACAATCATGGAAAGTTATAGGATGTTATGGCAATCATGGAAAGTTATGGGAATTTATGGCAATCAGGTGATCGACTATAAATAAAGCGGAGCAAGTGAAGAAAATGAGAAATGAATCATCTCACAGAAAACATGTGAATTTACATTCAAGTCTCTCAGTCTTTAATTTTTCAACTCTAGTGAAATTGTGTGCTTGCGCCCCTTGGAGGCAAGTTGTTCAAAACAATCTTTCTGATTATAACACCCTTTGTTGAGGCTTTGTCTAAAAAAGTTTCGTTCCATACACATCGTCTCAATATCTTTAATTGTTAGCACGAAGACGCGTGAAACAGAAGCTATACGTCTCTTCAACAAGAAGCACAAGCTATTCTGAAGTATGCAAATAAATTTTACCGCAAGAAAACAAGAGTGCAACTAGCTGAGGCATATAATATTTTGCGCATAACCACATATATATTTTGTTTCCAATTTTATGTCAACCAAATATGTGAGAACAAATTGTGCATTACGAACTTCTAATTCGTTACATCTTATACAATTCAAGTGGACATAACATTCTCTCTTATCGAAACCAATATTATCACCACCAATAATTGAGACAACTTTGGCAACCTTTATATTCTCAATTTTGAAATGATTCCAAAAGATCTTTTGTTCATTTTGTTTGACCTTATTTTCATCATTTTTAAGTGGTGAAACAAATTTATGTTTGTGATCATCTTCAAATGCTTTCACAATCAAATAGCCACCTTCAATGTGATTTGACATTCGCATGTTAACCTTATACCTACCAACTTCATCTTTGTGTATAACCATCTTTTTTATAATTCTATATTTTACTGCATATTCCAACAATCTTCCTATTATATGTTTCTCTTCATGTAAGCACACAAATTTTATAACAATAACTTCATTGATACGTCGGCGTGACTTGATGGTTGTTCGAGTACGAAGCCAAAAATCATTTTATCGTCTAAAATCCTCATAATAAGCTCTTGCTTTTTATCCCACCATAAGATGTTTGGCCTTGTATTAATGATGACACAATCTCATTACATTAGGTTGAAACATGGGTATAAAAGTGTCACTAAGTTGCATCCATCTACAACCTCACTTTTCAAGAAATGGAACAAAAAAACACAAAATGGAATAAAGCATGAAAATTTCCTTTTCTTTTATTACAAAAAAAAATAAAAATAAATAAAATCTGAAGGGTAAATTGAAATTTGATTTTACTATATATCTCTTTTATGAAAAAACTTTTCTGTCATTTGTCAAGTACCAGAAAACAGAGAATATTTATGTTTGTGAAAGATTGCCAAAGATTGGTGAAACGAATTTTTCAAAGATGAGACCTACAAAATATTTGTCTATGTTGTTTCAAACTTATAAGTTGGTTAAATATTATTTTTATCTAAACAGAATATTAAAACTCGAGAATTTGGTACAAATGGTCCATCACCTTTGTCCTCAGTGCAGAAATGATCCCAAAGGTTTATTTCTGGCATAGAAGACCATAACCTATGTGTTTTTGTACGCAATTGGTCCTTATTTGATGAAAAAGATAAATATGCTCATAATTTTAATTAAAGAAAATTGTAATTGGATTCTTAATCTTTACAAATGTGAAAATGAGTCCGATAATTTTATTTTTTATAAAAAATTAAAGAAAACTAACAAATTCTTTTTTTTTTTTTTTGAATTAACATTTTATTGACCAAATTGATAATGTACTAAATTATTTTGTATATTTTAACTATTAAAAAATAACTAAAATTTAAGCTCATAATTATTAATAAACATATTAAATAAACATATTTTTATTATTATTAAGTAATTATATTTTTAAAATTTTAAAATTTTATTTTATCGTTATAACATAAAAAGAAAAATAATTTTATCACAAATTTGATGTTCAAATACTTTTATTTAATTGAACTATTCGTTTATTAACTACAAATAATAGAGCTCAAATTATAGTCTTCATATTTTAATTTATCGTTCAAAAATAAAGAACACATAATGTGTAAATTAATTTATCGTTTAAATAAATTAACTACACATAAGATGCTAAATTAAATATTATTTAATAAATGTACTGGACCCATTTGCACATTTTGTAAAGATTAAGAATCCAATTACAATTTTATTTAATTAAAACTAAGGGCATATTTATCTTTTTTATCAAATAAAGACCAATTGCACACCAAAACACATATGTTAGAGCCTTCTGTGCAAAAAACAAACATTAGGAAATATTTCTACTCTGAGGACAAATGTTAGGAACCATTTGCGCCTATTTCCCTTAAAACTCAGTATTTTTTATCAACACATTCAGTAGAACCCACAACTTATAATCTACAAAAAATACTTTACCATACATACACCTAGACTTATAACGTCATTTTACAAGCTTCACTTAAAATCAAAACCTAACAAGCCTATCCTTGTGCATTACATCAAGAAAGTGGGGGCTATGCATAAATCCAAACAGACATATACACAAGTGTGGATGAGTCTGTATTTTAGGTCTTGTTACATTCAAACAGTTGGATTTTCTAAAGCTTTAGAAACTTGTTTGGCTTTTAGTTTCCTTCTTCATATGTTATGAGTTAAGCATACTTGGGACCTTCGAACTCATTTCACATCTTCTCCCGACTTCACATCTCTTCTTATGTAATTATTTCTACGGTCTTCGGAAATTGGAATGGCTTCTTTTTCGCATATGCCATCGCGTTGGTCTCATCATTTTGCATATACAATCGCGGTTTTTTCCCTTTTTGACAGTTTGTATATCTACTCGCAATCACAAGTTATGGTTGATGAGACCAAAAACAACAAGTAGCCCCATAACAAGAGAGTGATCCATGTAGGGCTCTACCACCATTGTCAAAACATCTTCACCTAGTATCACTCCACTTGTAGTTATCTTTCTCTTTACCTGCCCCACAAAATGTCAATGCTATTAGACATAGGTACCAAAATCTTAGTGTGACACAATAAATTTCCATCTTAAAAGGGTCAACTTTGTTAAGATGAGCCTTATAAATTAGTTGTTTTGGAACTAGGAATTGTGTGAACCAAAATGCAAATAATTGTGAATCTCACAATTTATAAGCCAAATAAATCAGGTCCACAATTTGTGGGCCCCCCAACTTTATAAGAAAACACTTATTTCCCAGACATGCTCGAATCTATAACCTACGCGAGATTTGTTGAAGGAAAGAAACGCGTCGATATTACTAACCTCTGCAACAAGCCCACCAAAGTTGTCAATTATTTTGCAGGATGACTTGCTACTTTGATTTTCCATGGTATATTGATATGGTTTATTTACATCCAAACCAACCACCACTTCCAAGTGTGTGTATCCTCCAAGAATTCCCAGTTTTTTTCTTACAATAAATCCAGGTTTTCCCTTTTCTGTACCAGTCCATCTGTAACCCTTCCAGTGCCCAAAAACTGTAAATTTCTGCACAAAAGGAAATGTTTAACCACAGTAAATATAAAAAAATTCACAATTCTTAAATTCATTTTTTTGACCTTTTTAACTATTGTGAACAGAACTTTGCCCGTGATATCCATAAGAAAAACTTGGCTGCTACATTTGTGATTATAGTTATCGACTCGGTATATGACTCGGCCATTCGAATCGAACACAGTGCAACCATTGCTGTGTAGAATCAGAGACTTCATCCATACAGTGAATACTTCTTGTTTAGATGAAGAAGAAGCAGTTAGTGTCTGGGGATACACTTTTGCCATGAAACTAACAAACAATTAATAGAATGTTACAGCGATCTAGTGTTTATAAAGTTGAACTTATAATGCATTACATGTGCATGTGTGACACTAGCTAGCATACATTTTTTTCTTTTTAATTTTTTATAAGGTCACTTGCAATCCCGGTTGACTACATACTCTTTGGCCATATTTGTAGATGAATCTTGAGTATGAAACAAAAAGAAACTTCATGTTGGGGAGGGGGTGGGGGGATGCATTGCATTTATCTTCTTGGTCCTACCATATTATTAATATTAAGTTGTGGAACTTAATTATTGTATTTTATTTTGAACAATTTAAAGATTTCACATTTGTAATTTCGGTTGCTATAATTTTTTTTATAAATAGGAAGCCGTCATTAGGGGTTATTACATCGGTTATTACATCATCAAGCAAAGGGAGAGAGAAACTTTGAAGATGTCGATTTCTCCTGTAAAGTACTCTTCGTTATAATGAATTACTGCAGCAGGCCTGAGAGGACGTAATCTCACATTGAGATGAAACTTTATAAAACTTGCGTGTTCGTGTGTGCATATTTCTTTCTGCGATATTTTGCTCTCGTTGAAATATAATTAGGGTATCTAATTTTCAACTATATTCCATCTTAAAATGTTAACCTTGTGAAGAGGGGTAGTTCAGACCCTTATATGTTAGTTATAGTTTTGATATTTAATCGATGTGAGATTTATCTCTTAACATGCCTCCACAAGATGGTTGCTTATTTGAGCATATTAATCCTGAAATATAAATGCTCTTTTGAGTTTCGAAGAATTCGAATTGCTAGTTTGAACTTAATAGACTATAATACCGTATTAAGACTCAATGTTCCATCTTCAAGAGAAATAATTCATACATTTTAATATGAAACATCAAGTCTCAATAATGACTAGAAACATTGAATTACTTATTCATATAAAGCATGCACATAAATTTATGTTAAATGGAAATTAGTTAAATTAAAATTGGATTCTTGACTAATTCAAACGATTAGACAAAAATTAAGTTATAAAACGTCCAAAATAGCAATTATGGTCGGCCTTTTTATATCGAAAAAGAGTCTACATCTTATCACTTTAATGAATTCATGTCGATAGTTCGATTATTAATCCTACCAGTTAAGGTCGAGTTCTTTAAATTATGAATCTTGCCACTCAAGGTCATCCTCTTCCACTATTTTTTACAATTTTATCTTTGTGGGTTTTATAGGGTTTTATATTGAAATCATTATTTACGTATGGATTTTAATTTTATTTCATATGATATATAATTCTGTGACAAATCGATTTATAAATATTTAATTTGTTTTGATCACATTAAACATTCCAAAAATATTTTATCTTAATTGTAAGAGTTCGGTGACCCAAATTCTGTTGGGTTGACTCCGAAAAGTTCGTTATGCGATATTTGTGATGAAATTAAAATTATGAAAGAAAGAAATGAGAAGAGAAGAGGGTTTTAAGCATTGTCTACAATAACGTTTGTTAAGGCATAGATAAAATTCTCTAGATTACGGGAAAAAAAATATTTTCTTATATTAAAAAATTGCCAATTATTTTTCAAGCAACGAGGAATAGTAACCAATAAAATAAGATTAGAGAAAACGTAGTAATCGAAATTTACATAAAATACCAAAAACGTTCTACAAAAATCACATATAAAAAGAGACATTTGAGAAGGTAAAAAGTCATTCTCTAAACACACATTATTGTTTAAATTAAAGGCTCTATATGTTGATTATTCTTTAATTAAGTGAACTTTTTGAACTTTAATTGGAGCAAAATATTTTATCATTCCTTTGGTGCTTAAAGTCTGTCATGCCATCTTGGATAAGTGTCTTCCACGTAAGAATTGGATGTCATCTGGCCCCACTTAAAGCTTTATTTGGAATCTATACTCATGTGATACTATTTATTATTATTAGTGATAATCATCATCAGTATATGTATTAGCAAAATTGTGATGATCATCAGATTATATATTAGCAGAGTTCATAGTAATTAATTAATTAAAATACATTGAATTTCGCTGATACGTAAATTGATGATCATCACTAAAAATAATAAATAATATTATTCTCCATTTATATATGTTTAATCTAAAAGTCGTCATCATCGTCGATCTAAAAAAAGGTATTTAAGTTTAAAAAAGTATTTGCTTCAACTAATCTATCATAAAATGTTTATAACATGACAATAAAAATATTACAATAGATATATCTTGCCACACAAGATAGGAATAAAAATGAAAATATATGTCAAATGTCATCGATTAAAGAAGATAATTTTGTAATCTCTTTATTTTTAAAATAATGTTATTTATAGTCACTCACTAACAATACTCAACTTATGTGACATTATTCAATTAAAATAATTATTTTTTTCAATTAAATAATATTATTTATGGTGAAAAATTTTCAGCATGTAGCAAATATAATTCTCACTTTGAGAGTGAATCATTACGAATTTTGAATTTTTGTGTGCACATTTCGTTGTTTCATTTCTTCATTGTTGCTTTTGGGATTGGAATTAAAGTCTAAATTAATTTGTAACAACATTTAGATGGTTGTAACATATTTTGTGATATTTGATACATAATATTAGACACAACTAAATTAAATTCTTCGACGTGGAATTAAAGTCTAAATTAAGTTAATTCCCACATAATTACATAATAAAATGAATTTATTTTGCAAATTACATAAAATAATCCAACTCTTGAGAAATGTTATCATTATCTCCAATTTATTCATTTTAAGGTGATTGTAATTCTTGTTTTGGCAATCCATGTGTTCTAGTGGACTTAGCAATAAAAAATGTCACAATAATTTCCAAAATCTTGTTGGGATGGGAGATTTCTTCATTTCCCAAATCCATTTTATGGATCTACTGGTCCATATATAATATATCATCAAATATAAATGGGTAGCAGGATTGGATCTGAGTCAAACTCTACAAATTGGATTCTTAATTCGTAGCGTGCATTCAAATTTTTTTCTTCACAAAGATTTTTCGAAAATTAAGAAAATAAATGGAAATCATAGTACATGTAAATACGAAAATAACGAAATTTAATTTTAGTACATTTTGCAAAAAAATTGTCATGATATGCAAAGTCGTCTTCTTCCAACATTTTGCACAACTTTCTTCATAAAATGATCGTGCATTCAACTAAATTTTGACAAGATGTGCGTGTAAAAAATAAAAGATTTTTTTTTTTCAAAAATTGAAATTGCAAATGATTAAAAAAAAAAGGTTTGAAATTTTGGGTTAAGTAGTGTTTGCCACTCTTAGAAAAATTAGTTTGTGTATCTAGTGTGAGGAAATTAACGTCTACTATTACTTGTGTTTTCTGAATTGCCTGAAGCCAGTAAGCAAACAATGAATCCATGGGTATTTGAACCCGAGTATCTAGAAAAAAGCAGAATATTTGATAGAAGGTCGGAGAATCCTTTTGAACAACCCGTTATGTGAATGATTGAAGTCGAACCCAAACATATACATAGATTCATTTAGAGGCGGAGACAAGGCTCGGCCTTACTGGGCCACGGCCCAGCCATGTCCTAGACTAAAAGCTGAAGGTTTAAAAAAATTAATTATGCCATGGCCCAGTTCTGTTGAAACCAGCGGCCCATCCATTTTATACCAAAATCTCTATTTTTGCCCTAAATTTTTTTGTTCTGGACTTCCAGTGAGAGAATATTGTGGAGGCAAGTTCCATTGTTTCGTTCCAGATTTCCAGTGAAAAGGATATTGTGGAGGCAAATTCCTTTTTTTGGGTTCCAGACTTCCATTGCTCTTTAATTATTTGCCCTAATGATTTTTTTTATGACGATTTAATTTGCTAATGATTTTTTGCCATATTTTGTGATTTTTATGCTGAATTATTGATGATTTCGGATTTTGTTCAAATAAACGGACATATAATTTGCATACGGGATCAGATTCTATATTACAATATATTTTCAGAATTATTTTGACGAGTCGGTCAAGACAAATTGCTTTGCCACTACTGAAAATGATTTTTTGCCTTTTAAAGTCAGTTCAAAATTGCAATCTTTAGTTTGTCGTGTCTATTTTTATTTTTTTGCATTTATTTCTCATTTAAGATTTTAATTCAATTAAAATTTACTTGTATAATTAATTTTGTGGAATTTCTTGATTTTTTAGAATATACAATGGCCGCATAACAACCTCATACGAAGAAAGAAAAAATGACATTGCGTTCTTTCTTCAAACCAAGAATAGATACACTAACTAAAAATTCAAATCAACATCAACATACTCCTCCAACTCAAAATCAACAATTTCTTCCAACTCTATCTTCCGGAATTGAGCGAGATCTAGGAAAAATGAATAACATATATGACTATCATGTCAATAAAAACAGATGAGATTAGATGGGCATATTTGATAGCTAGATGGGCTTTATCAACCTTAACTCAAAGATATAAAGCAAAAAAGTATAAAGATAAAACTCGCCATTTCCAATATATTTGGTTTTATCAATTTTCTTGGTTGGAGAATTTGCCTTCAACTCATACGGCTTATTATTTTCCGTGCTTTCTTTTTGACAATGATGGACATTATGATTCTCTTTCAGCATTAGTAACTACTATTTTTGACAATTGGAAGAGAGTTCAAGGAAAAGAGTGTGCATTTCTTCTACGTGTCGTTCTTAAACTTCATCACCTCATAATAGGTGTGTGGCAAACGCTCAAAATTTAATGAGACCGACTCAACATATTGATAAGGTTTTTTATAGGGCAAGCAAATAGGAAATTATGAAAAATTGATTGGCTAAAGACGTCAATTATAAGTGTTGGGTGGCTAGCATTGCAGGGATGTTCTTTCAGAGGTCGCAATGAATATGAAGATTCATTGAATTGTAGAAATGTAATCGAATTGATTGATGCATTTGGAGAAATGAATGTAGATGTTAGAAACGTTGTATTGGGTAATGCACCAAAAAATGCCAAATACTCTACTATGGATATCTAGAAGGACATTTTGGAAATTATGGCCAACAGAGTGCGTTGGATGATTCGTGAGGAAATTGGAGATGCTTATTTTTCTCTTCTTGTTGATGAAGCACAATATAAATCTCTCCGAGAGCAATTGACCATTATCTTGCGGTTTATAAATAGTGCATGTATTCTAATAGAATGCTAATTGCTATCAGACATGTTAGTGAAACTTTTTCATAGACACTAAAAAAAAAGATATATGATGTTCTTGTTCAATACAACCTCCATGTTCATAAATTGAGCGGACAAGGGAATGATGGTGCTAGCAATATGCGTGACCAATGAAATGGACTTCAGGCATTGTTTCTTAATGATTGTCCATATGTATACTATTTCCATTTTTTTGCTCATCAATTGCAATTGACATTAGTTGCTACAGCCAAGCAATGTGATCCTATTTGGGACTTCTTTTCTCTATTAGACAATGTCATTAATATTGTTAAATCTTCTACTAAGCGCAATACTGAGCTGCAAGCTGTCCAAAGAGCATTTATGAATATGTTAGCAACTGGAAAACACAAGTCTGGATGAGGGGTTAATCAAATGACAACCTTGCAGCGATCAAAAGCTGCTCGTTGGGGTTCTCATTACGAATTTGTTAAGAGTATGACATGTATGTATGCTGCAACTTGCAAGGTGCTTGAGGATCTTCTTGGCAAATGTTCAAATCCAAAGGCTCGATCTAATATTCGTGGTGCTTGTAAAAACATCAAGAGCTTTGATTTTGTATTTAATGAGTTCAATTATAGGAATAATTTATTTTCTTTGTCAAGCCGTTCAAAAAGAATTTGTTGACATTCTGGCTGTTATGAGATATGTCTTCACTACAAAAACTCTTTTTCGAGAATTAAGATAACAGGGTTGGTAGAAACTGCTTCATGAAGTGAAAGATTTTTGCTGAAGACATGACATTGATATCGACCTAGACTATATTGGTCGTGGTCGCAAGCAAATTATGGTTGAACATCATTATTACTTTGACGTTTTCAATGAAGCCATATATTTTCAATTGACAGTTGGATATAAGAATTAATGAGACATCAATTCGATTCCTTAAACTTAGTGTGACTTTGGATCCTAAAAATTCATTTGAATCATTAAATGCAAATGATATTTTATGAGCTTGCAGTGGAGTTTTATTCTGATGATTTTGAATACCGAGAGAGGAATGTCTTGTTGACTGAATTGAAATATTATCGTTAGGATATGGTTCGAGATCCTCAATTTGAAGCACATACGCTTTTAAAACTATGCGAGAAGTTAGTTGAAATGGGAAGGTTGGAGGATTACAAGATGATAACTAGATTGATTCACCTTGTGTTAACATTACATGTTTCTACTGCAACTACTGAGAGAACATTTTCAGCAATGAAACATGTGAAGACGGCAATTTGCAGCAAAATGGGTGACGAGTTTTTTGTTGATCGTATGACAATTTTTGTTGAGAGAGAGCTTGCTAATAAAATAGATATAGATTCTATTATAAAAGAATTCGCAATTGTAAAAGATCGTCAGGTACAAATTTCTTTAGCTAATTTTAGATCTTGAATATTTTTGTGCAATGACTTCTGGTAAGCTTTTTAAAGATTATGGCTTATTTGAAAACATAATATTCTCATAAAAATGAGCTCAAATCCTAGCTCTACCCCTAGATACATTGTAGAATTTTTACCACTACATCATAGCTTATTGTCACCAAACTAAATTTTAATTTTTATGATTTTTTTTAAATTTAAAAATAAAATAAAATTTGGAGCCCCAAAGATTCTGACCCAAGTTAGCAAGACTCTTGAGCCTCGCTTCACGTCTGGGCTTGATGAATGTATGCAATGTTTTAAAAAGCGTAAAGTGTGGCTAGGCATGGAGACCGAGTTTCAAGCTTTTCGGACTTAGGCGAGACCTAGGCGAAGGTGTCGGCGATGCAAGTACGAGGTGTGAAGCGGGACTAGACGTCGATGCCAAGCTTCAAGTTTAGGCAAAGCCTAGACACTGCCTATGTGGTCTTTTTAGAATAGTAAATATATGTAATGCCTCTTCATCACTTGCATTGCAGCTGCCACAACTGCTTTTACAAAACCAGTATTCCTTATTTTTTATCAAAAGGTAGTTAACTCAAAAACAGAATTAATGAAATAAATATATTTCTATCTTTGTGTAATTAAATAGGCACGACAGAAAACTATTAGAATACTAAATTTTTAATCCAATAGTATCACATTATGTTACTTTATATTGGAGAAATAAGATGATATGTATAGAAAGGTAAAGTAATTGGAGAAGACATGTAGACAGCAAAAAGTGTTTCTTCAAAAGATATTATAAGCAATTTTATACATATAGCCAACAATGTCATGACAAATAAGTTAAAAAACACACAATAAGTCATTTTCTATTCAAATGGTATCACAATATGATACTTTCTAATGCAGAACAAATGTAATAAGCTACCAACTACGAAAACGTCTCATTAAATTATGTCACCACGCTCAAATTGACACGTTAAGATATACATAATAATTGAAAAAGCCAATGATAAGCAATGACTCTGTATTTCATAACAAAAGTCACAAATATTGGTTACCTTCTACACAAATAAAAATATTGAGTTTTATGCAGCTTTAATGGTTTTTCCTAATTCTCATTTAATCACTAAAATTTATAATAGTTTCACTATATGTTACTCAATTCGTAAAAGTAACAAATAATTTAATGTGGCGTCCGTTAAACTAATTAAACATTAATTCACGTACCGACTAAAAGAAAAATAAGTGTGAAAAACATTTTTCTTAAAAATATGAAAACACCGAATAAGCCTAGCATATTTTCCCAGAGGCAGAGGCGTGTGTACGTTTACACTTAAATTAAGGGAGGGGCACTGCACTTGGCACACTAAGCGCTTGTTTGGTGGAGTTTAAAAGTAATTTTTTTAAAAGATTTTGATAAAAGTTGATTTATTGTATAAAAATTATAGTTCTTATAAAATATATAGTTGAAAATAAATTTTTTTTGGCTAGACGGTGTTGTATGAAAATTGGGGAAAGGAGCAGTGTTTCATTTTGGTACGAAAATAGAGTATGGGCATTGCCTTATTGGCACCGGATTCTTGCTTGCAGTGATTGCTACAGCCTTAGTTGGCAAAAATGGCCCAATCCAATGGGCCAGCCCGTATGGCCCCCCAAAAAACCGGGCATATTGGCTTGGTTCGGTTTATTCATGTTGAGCATGCGCTATTAGCACATCATTAGAGTAATTAATGGGGTTTTTTTTTTACAAATAACTAAAATAAATAAAATATTCTTAAAATACTGTCATACTTTTTTTATTATAAAAATACTATTTTCAATTTTTATAACAATTTTTGTTACATTTGTTATTTTGGTTACAATGTGTTATATATGTTATTAAAAAACATAACAAATGTAACAACAAGTGTTACAAAAATGAAAAACGATATTTTTAGAATAAAAAAAGTTAGATAATATTTTTTAAATTATTTTATATTTTTTGGTATATGGTGAAATTATCCCGTAATTAATTATAAATTAACATCTTACAAAAACTTAATTAGAAAGGCAAAAGAACAAATTAAAAAGGAAAACCTTACGAGTACGAGAACAATCTTTTAAATAAATTTTTAGTATGTAAAATAACATTGTAAATAATATAAAATTTAAACACGTAAATTAGAATTTAAAAGTAAATTATGCATTTCTACGTAGAGTATGTACGTTAAACTAGCCCTTTTAAGTATGAAGTTATGCACTAATTTAGTTTTCATGGAAATTTAATTTATCAAATATATAACTCTACACTAAGAAAAATCACATTTAACTCTTCATTAATTGCAACTAAAAACTAAATAAGTTGAAAGGTAACAATTCCATCAAGAATTAATGCCCATAATACTTCATTAATATATACGAGCAAGAGACTTGATACATTACAATTTACACGCTCTTTCGAGTTTTAAATTATGGACATTTTTAAATTTTTTTTATTTAAATCTATAAATAAAAAGATATACATCTGTCCCATAAATATATTTAAATATTTAAATATATTGGCTCCGGTTTCATTTGTGGCTCGCCCAATTTCAGGCAGGGCCGGACGACCCATATGGCGCCTCTACCTACATCATAGGGCATAATCTTCGTCACTTAATTTGGAAGGTAATATCAGAATTAATATTGAATAACATGCTTCAAATAATGTATTTTGTTAAATATTTTTGTCTATTTACGTTCATTGCAAAATCTTGCATCTAGGATAGAATGAAATAAAATCCATCGCGATCTCTTAGAGCATGTTTGGGTGATCTTACAAGTCAAATTTACTTATAAGTAAATATTAAATCCAAACATGTTTGGTTGTGCTTTTAATAAATCCAGCCAAAGATACCAAAATGCCAACTTGGGAGAAGTGTTCATGCTTCACAGGTTACACTATATGCGAGACTACTTTCTTGCAGAAGACATATCACTCGTACTAAGAAGTATCGAAAGGTCATTTTCAGTTCAAAGACTGTCACACACTTGTTCTAGTAGTCAAGTTCGATCGAACATTATATTGCCAAGATTGGAATATGTTGGAAAATGGTTTAATATGTCGAGAAATTGATTAAGTGTTGAAAACAACTAAAGTGATTTCGTGTCAACTTGACCAAAATATACAGACTCGACCCAATCTGTTTAGACAAATTAGTTTGCTATTTTGCTGCTTCGGAGCTTCGAAACAGGAATCGACCTGCTCGGTCAGTCGCGGGAGTCGAGGGGGCAGCGCCCCTCTTGGGACAACAAATTTGACTTAAGGACAAAGTGTTCAACACTTGCCTCGACTTGCATTTCATTCAATTTTTCTTGCTTTGAAGTCACTTATACAAAATCCGCCAACAGAATATTGTGACATGTTCATTATCGAAAACTTTCTACATGAGCACGGTAGAGCTGAAAAGAAGCTAGTGAATACACTAATATATTTTGAAGTTTGTCCTTATCGCCACTGGGTTGTGCGGAATTCGTTAGTCTAGATAGCATTAAAGATGAAAAAGAAGTTAAAACTGCAAATAGACGAACTAATACTGCTCATCAAACATGCACTAACTCTCTTGCTACCAATAACAAGAACAAGTACTATTATACTGTTTTTAAAGTACTGTTTAAGATAGTGCAAGTTCTTTTCTTGAAAGGTACTGCTCAAGATACATATGAAAATATATGCTTTTTGATTTTATTTTTGATTTTTTATTTTTGGGCTTCCAGTTTTTCATTTACATGGTTTGATATAAAATTTAATCAGTACAATGAACCAAGTTAATGATTCAGAACAGTTATTGAAATAGATGAGTTCTGGGGCCTTATTATTGAGTTGACAAATGAAGAATGTTTGTTGAAAAACCAGAAGATATAGAGTCGATACTTGTGACCATTCCGTTCTAGTTCCTCATATAAATTTGGACCGACCCGAATGAGATCCCAATTGAAATTGTTATTCACTCCAAATGGATTTGAGAAAGTATTCTTTATCTGATACATTTAAAAGATCTATACATGTTATTAATTGAAGTCAATTAGTAAAATTTGTTGAAGCCATTACAATTTAAGTCCTTGAGCTCTGCAACCTCTTTGTCTGCATTTTTAGGCTCATCATCATCAGTCACTTGAAGCCAACATCTGTGAAACAGGTCGACGATCTCGACATCTCTGCAGTGACAAACCACAGAGTTCTATTTAGTGATAGGCGGCAGGGGTGAGTCGAGCTTTTTCAGGGCTATCAATCAGATTCAACGAGTCATTGAAGCCGAGGTTTTTCTTAACATCAAAGTCTACTTACAATACTAACAATAGTAAATACTCGATTGACAACTCTAGACATATGAACTAGTGCTAAAATATAATCTCGTACCTTGAATCACAAGTTATTTTCGACGATTTCTGGTAAAAACGAGGACCCTCATCGTATCCTTCACAAATTATCTCTCCATTATCATCCTTGTAACAAACAATACCGGATGCCTGATCTTCGAAAACCTATCAGAAATCATCTCTTATTACCATGAATATGCTTGAAAGTTAGCCAAAAACATGAAAAAACAGATCAAAAAGACTAACAAACCTTGTTCTTGATTGATGATCTGATCTGAAGAGGTATATTATTAGTTGAGGTTTGATTGTGGGCACACATTAGTAGTCTACTTGCAGGCCTTCTGGTTGAAGCAAGTTCTTGAATTATAAAAGAACCTGAAAAAGGGTATCTTATAGCCATTAATACACTGTTAAAATGGAAGGAATAATATGAAGATGGTTTTTTTCAATGTTGTGGGACTTAATGGAGAATGATAAATTTGTTGTATGATTGATTTAGTCTTGGGTTTTGTCTTCATATTGAAATACATATTAATTAAGGGTTAATTATATAATATACCACTTAACTTTATACTCTTTCATTTATATCACCGGTCTTTAATTCGTTTCATATATATATCACCAAATTTTAAAATTAGTTTCAGTTAAACCATGTTAATCAGTCGTTTATTGTTTCTGACATGACTCACCAGGTCGTTAATTGGCTAATGCGTATCGCCACGCGTGAAAGTGTTGTCCACGTGATTGAAATTTAAAATAAAAATACTTTTTGACATCCATTAAATGACTTTGGACTCAAAGATGGTCGAAATGGTTGATACAAAAACGTATTTTCAAACACGACTTTGATATCAAAAATGTACTTTCATTTTGAAATTCATACACATGGATAATAATTTCACACGTGGCGAAATATATCAACCAATTAACAATCCATTAATGTCACGTCATAATTTTAATCAAACAACGAGATGGTTTAACTGAAAATAATTTTAAAATTTGGTGGTATAAATGAAACGAATTAAAATTTGGTGGTATAAATGAAATAAAGTATAAATTTAAGTGGTATATGATGATGCAATCAACCCTATTAATTAATTCAAATGAAACAAGGCTGAATGTCTAATCATCTTGCATTATCTTGGTTAATAAATATGTTTAGTGGGCTCCATTATTGCTTATCTTCAACCACATTATATTGGTGAAGAAATATAAGTCTTGTATGACATAATTTTCTATGTGATTAATCCTTTGATGGCTCATAAAGTAATAACATATTATTACATGGCCACTCATTTAACTTATTAATCCTTTTAACGTTTGCTCTTAACGAGAAATGTCAAAATGTGTGGTTGGAAGCACGGTCTCGAACTTTACACTTTGTGCAAATAATGAGAAGTGTCAAAATAAGTAGTCTCAATATTTTACACTTTTTACGCACAAAGTGTATAGTACAAGAATTAACCATAATTTTTAGATGTTGAGTTAGATGAAATTAACAATTGTCTAATGTTAATTTCGTCTGTCAACTCATTATTTCCATTATTTGGAACGGCGAAACAGACCAATGGACAAATGAAGTTTACAATATTTAGCACATGTTTGGTGATGCTTAAATTATAGTTTTAGTTGGTTAAATTGGTCAAACATATTTTTTATCTACATATTTCATAGGACCCACGACTTACAATCTACTTTTTATCCATACATCTACCTATAACTTATAATATAAACATTGAAAAAATAATTTTAGCACTACCAAACATAATTGAAGGACTAACAAAGTACAATTTAAATTTTAGATATTTTATTTGCACAAAGTGTAAAATACGAGAGCTATTTAACTTTTTTACCCTTTTAGGCATCTTCCAACAAGGTTTAGCCCTATAAGTTCGGCCGTGTTGGCTAGAAGGCCGAGTCAAACATGATGAATTGAAAAATAGTTTAACTTATAAAATTTAAGTTGCAAATACTTTTTTATAATTAAAAAAAAAACTTAAATATCCTCATCGGTAAGGTCTGTTAACCGACTTTGCGTCTGTTAAAGTTAGTTTACACTTATTAAACTGATTTTTCAATTAATCCACTTCAAATAGATTCAAATTTACACAAATTTAAAACAAAAATCACAATTCATACTCAAATGTATATATATTTTCATTTTCATTTTCATGATTTAAAATCCACAATTTCTGCCATAAATTTTAAAAAAAATATAATCACACATTTCACAAGAATTTAGATGGGTTAAATTCTGATCTTGAAATTGAATTTTTTACACTTGTTTTGAAATTAATGAGATATTAATTTCTTTGTAAAATAGTAAAATTTAAAATCTTCTCTTTTTTGGTAAAAGCGTATAAGTAATTGAGATGAATTTAAAATTATTTAAAATGAAATAAGCAGAAAAGAAAAGACAGAGATATAATCGATAATTTACTTGTAAAAATGAGTCAACGACTATTCACATAAATTAGTCGGATCACTCAACTATTTACCACTATTTCTGCTACAAGTTCACTGTCCTTGTGGGTCGATTTATACATGCCATTACTTTAATTGAATAATTTGTAATAAATATTTGACTGTTGAAGCTCTATTATTAGCTTCTTCAAAATAAAGAATTAGACAAAATGTATAGCATCTTTTTTGGGTAAGTGTAAAATCATCAATCAATCATCATCGAAAAAAAGACAGTCTCTATAAGCTTATACTCCTTTTTTAAGAATAATTATGGAGTTTGGCAATTGCACGCTATCCTATCAATTATTAGGCCATCTTCAACCCATATTTTCATATTGGTGTAACTTTTGCACTAAAATAGTGCAACTTTCACACCAAATCCAAATGTCATCTCCAATTCTTTACTTCAAATGTTGCACCAAATAAACAGTGTATATTATCATATATTTATATTTGTAATTTTGAACAATAATTTAATTCAAAAATTAGTTAAGCATATAGTGTATTTATAATTTTATATTAAATATATAAATTTTATATTAAATTTAATTTACGTAATAATTGTATTTATTAAAAAAAATAAGAAAAGACACGATAATAAATATCTCAATTTCAAAAACATTTAACATAATAAAATAAAAACATTGGATTAAATTATGCATCTTGATATATTACAATGATACTGTAAAGAAAAAGGGTTAAAGAAAATAGGATACAAAAGGAAACCAAACATTCAATTCAGCAAAGCCAGGGATAAATGTGGAATAAAAAAAACGCCATTTTCATGTTCATTGCTTGGCGCAGCATTGTTCATCTCTTCAAAATAGCGCTAGGTTTTGGCGTCTGATTGGAGAACAGATTTGCTCCATTTTGACATCTTCACTTCAATTTACAGATGGGTTGGAGATACCCTTATTGGGTAAAATTTATCCTCGGTCATTGAACATTTAGCTAATTTTCAATTGGTCACTAAATTTTAATTTAGTTTTAGATTTCACAATTATGTCATACTCTGTCACCCACTATGTTAAAAAGTCCATCTAAGTTTCGTCTATACGTGAAGCGCGGCCACCACACCTAGCCACGTTTCACGCTCTTCCCTCGCATTGTCCTTGTCCCGCTCTCGTTTAAGTTCGAAAAGTTTGAAACTCGGTTTTCACGCCTAACCATATTTTACGCTTTTTAGAATATTGATGTCACCTATTGTCCTTCAAACTGACATTTGAAGCTAAATTAAAGTTTCATCAATTTGGGAGGAGTGGTGAAATTTGAAGTTAAATTAAAGTTTAGGTATCCAAAATTGAAGTATAGTGATTGAATTTGAAATTAAATTGAAGTTCTATTAGAGACAAATTAAAGTTTAGAGACCTAATTGAGATTATACTTAAAGTTGAGCGATTGCAAATGAAATTTACCCTTTTTTATTTTATTAAAATTATTTGATTGAAGTTGGTATATGAAAAACATGTTTATGACTGTTTGTGACAATCTACAAGTGCAAATTGTATAAAATAATACATATTTCACTTTCACTCTTAATTGTCACGTCACGGTACATGTAATCAAGAAAATAATTTACCATTTCATAAAAAAAGAAAGTAAAAATTAACAAATGGATAGAATCATAGTTATCGGAAATGCCTACTAATTGATTCGGTCGAACTACAAATTTATCAAATCAATGATTCGATTTTATCAATTGTTTTGAGATAAAATTTTAAATAAGTTCTAATTGATTACAATAATGAACTAAAAGTAAGATACTTTTTTGTCGGACCAACTCGTCTAGTCCGAGTTGGAATCATCGAACAAAATATGTATTGTTGAAATTAAATTAAAAATTTCAACATTTTCGTCCCCATAAAAAATTTGTTATGGTTGGAGCTACGATAGGAGGTCATTATTTTAAATAATATAACATTCAAATTAAATATATTCTTTTTCACTACAGTTGACTTTTGTGGTTCAATAACCACAAATTAAGTAATATTCTTAATATTAATTTTAATTTTTCTTAGCTTTAAGAAACGATAAAATTTTACAGCTTGAAATATTAAAATGAATAGATCTAAGAAATAATTGCATGGAGAAAAACTAATTTTATAGTGTGTTCGTCAAATCATATATAAAGAGTATATTATTTTGCTTATAAACGAGGACAAACATGTGCGGACCACTCCTAGTCCTATCCTATCTTCTCTAAGGTTATCTTGAAACAAAAATAAATAAATATCGGTCAATTAAGTGTGAGGAAATTGTTGTTCCATGCAGTTTATTTTATTAATAGCTTGTTCGGTGTAGGTTTTTTTTTCAAAAAATAGGTTTTTTTGGTTACTTTATTGACTTTTTAAATTTTTTTGTAATGTAAAAAAGTTGAAAAGTTAAAAATAGTAGGCAAAAAATAAGTTTTTTTGGAAAAAAATAGTTAATGAACATATTCTTAATTTAAATTAGTTAAATATATTTTTTATTTATACGTTTTAATTTTTAAGTCAATTTGTGACTGATTAGACATCATGTTGACTAGGTCCTTTTGACCAATTTCTAGCTTTTGTACTTTGTAGTGGTCTTCCTACTTATTATACCCAACTTTCATATAATTATGTTTGACCACTGACCAACATTTTCCAAGCTTTAGAAATTTGTAAGCAACTATGTAAACCAACTGTAACTGGTATAACATAAGTTAGATTTCAGCCCTATTATTTAGTATACACTAAGCATTCAATTATAATGTGTTTTAATTTTAATTACTATCAATAAGATGACGATTATGAATCGTAATAAATAAGTAGTACAAGTTGATTATAAGTAAAATGTAGAGTTCATTAATATTGATTACTTAAATTGATAGTAAGTACTCGTTACAATACGTATCATTATTCAAATACAACGGCTTGCTATCTATTGGGACGACGAGTGTTTAGATTATGCATAAACACACACATTTGCACACTTGAGAAAGTGAAATGAAACCCAAAGTTCTAATTATATAAACTAAAGATTTTTAATAATTGTTACACAGATACAGTCATGAGTCCCGTGACACATAATGGCTTTTCTCACCCCCCAATGCTCCACTCTTCTTTTCACAACGAGTGCTATATTTGTAACCTTTCTTCTACACAGTCACTGCTTGAGATTTATGACTTTACTGTACAGTTGTGTCATTTTTGGAAGGGGGTCTTTTGTCCTATATTGCATGATGTTAGATTGTTAGTCATTGTTCAACAGTAACTAGTTAGAATTGTACACTGCACAACTGTTCGACTAAATTCCCCAGTCACTTTCTTGTGTCAATGAGTTTTGTGTTGAATGTGGTTCATATTGGGAAAAACTAGCATCAGTTTTCTTAAATGTACTTGTAAATATTTCACAAGAAGTTCAAGTGTGGAGTGAGTGGATCCAAAGTTGTAAGTCGAAATTCTCTTCAAGATTTTAAGAATGGATCTTACAAGCACCAAGTACTTGGAAACACCATCCTTGTTTGCATCTCAAGGGGTAACAAATTTACTACTTTTTCATGCATTTCTCCTCAGTCTCTGCATTATCTTGTATTCTGTGGTGAAAAGCAAACATAAGATGCACCAGATTTTACTGTGTATAATTTGTTGTTTCTTATTCAGGGAGCAACATTAGAGGGCAGCAATGCATTTTGCAAGACAAACACAAAAAACCCATTTTTGGATACATTTCCCGACCCTCTTTGCAAGCTGAATCTCAAGGAAACTTCTGATTTTGTCAAGTCATTTCCAGTGGCAAATAATGGCACAGAAACCAGAGGTTTTCTTGAGGTTTCAGCTCAGAGGAGTAGAGAAAATGGGGTGGATTCTGTTTCAAAGAGGAATGTGGAAGCTCCCCCTACACCTGGGAGGCCCATTTTCAGCTTCAGCAGTGGAAATTTCAAGAGAAAAAGTTTTCCTTCAAAATGGGATGATGCAGAGAAGTGGCTTGTCAGTGGCAGCTCTTGCCATAACTCCCCTGCTCATCGTCATGATTTGATAAAGCCATCAGAGGCCTCAAAAATGTTCTCCAAACAGTGCAATGGGTACCAGCCTGATGTCTTTGCAGAAAAATTTAGGGTTACAGAGGAAAAGGTTTCTAAACTTGTTTCAAACTTTCAAGGGGCTTTAGCACTGGACCATCATGACTCAACCAGAGCTTTCAATGGGAATGTACCACTGAAAGGTAAGAACCCTTTCCCAACTTTGGACCTTGGGCTTTACTTGCAAGCCTTTCCCCATTGTTGTCCTAACAATGTTATTAACTTTTCAAATGACTTTCCAAAAGCTTTATGATGGTAACTTTTTCATCCATGGCCCATCTTTTAGATGGTCTTACTTGCTCTGATGACAAAGCTATTTGGCTTTTTCCTTGCTCTGATGACAAAGCTATTTGGCTTTTTCCTTGTTCTAAACCTTAAAAGTACTTCCTGAAAATGAAATGAATTCCACTTCTAAGGAACTTTGAAATATCAAAAAGCGAATTGGATTCCATTTGGCCAACATTTTGAGAATAGAGTATATTGTGGTCTAATATATCTACATTTTAAGCCATCTTGTTGGTAAACAATAGCCTACTAGTAAAATGCTGACCAATGCTTTCTTTAGCTTCTCTATGTTTGCATTAACAAAATTGTACAATTTTGGATTGATATTTAACAATTTGCATATGAATCTTGCATATGCAGATAAATTCACAAATGAGGTAGAACCAATTTGTCCCAAATTTAAGTGTGTAGAGCCAATGAAAGAAGGATTTTTATTTGGGAATGCTGGGGAAGAGTCAGCAACTGCAGAAATAGTTCACGAGGTAAAACATCGTGACATTGGAACAGAAATGACCCCTCTTGGCAGCTCCACCACTTCAAGATGCCCGACTCCGTTCGTTAGCACATCGCCTGCGCGCCATAACACACCTGCTAACAGGTCCGGCCCATTGGCCTTGGCAAATATCGATGGTGCCAACACTATTGACATGACACAATTTCAAGAGTGCCATTTAGCCAAGTTACAGCATGGGATGCAATTCGATTCTGTTACAACGAATTGGAGCTCTAGAGAAGAGGAGGAGGAGGACATTTCAAAGAGCTTGAGACACTTCGAGATGAATATTGAGTGCAGGAAAAGTATTTCCGAGTCGAGATCCTGTACATGGGAGGAAGAGGAAAAGACCAAGTGTTGCCTCAGGTAAATAAATCACAATGTTCCTCCACACTCTTGTTAATTTTTCTGAAAGATGTCTTAATTGTAAGCAGAACTTCAGGTACCAAAGAGAAGAAGCAAAAATCCAAGCTTGGGTGAATCTCCAAAATGCCAAGGCAGAAGCCGAATCGAGAAAGCTTGAGGTGTAATTTCTAACCATCGCTTTCTGCATTCACCCCAAATTACTAGCTAAGAATTCTTTTACTATGCACACTTATATATCAACATGAAGTTGATTTATCAGTTCCAAGATTGCATTATCCCCTCAAATTCATTCTTTTTGCTCATCCATTTCCATCTCCAATTTGCATCAGTATGGTTCATTTCTCGAAGTTCATTTTTCTGCACCTAGGTGGCAAAATATTATAACAGTAACTCTGGAATCTAGTAAATATATTTTATATTGACATATAGTTTTAGTAACAAACTAAGCTTTATTCCCAATAAAATTGAGATCGACTACATGAATCCTTCGTTTTCTATCCGCTATCCGGTTCGATTCGTTGCTAGATCTGCTCGGATAACTTTCATATATTAACAAATAGTTTTAGGCACTATAAATGATATTCATGGAATCACCTGGGGGGAATAGAGCACAATGTGTAAAGACAAATTTCATTCTTCCCTGTATATTAAGGAGTGTCTGTACTATGTTGGTCATAGATAGAGACTTTGCAAGGCTTATTTTTGGCTTTTATCTTCATTGAGCCACTCGCCAGACAAGGACAATGTCTTCCCGTGGTGGTCCTAATCTCTTTTTGAGTGATCTCTTCACCCAATGTAAGTAATGCACACCAGTAGTAAGAAAGCAAGAGAAGTCAGCATTCTGCAGATTATTATATTTCATGCATGAATGACAATTTAACATTGGAAGTTTGAAACTCATGTGAAGGTACTGCACTCCCAAAAATCAAGGCAAATTATTAATTTAAGTTAGAGTGTTGATTTTATTCTTGAAATTTTGTTGATATTCTAATGGATAAGACAATAATCATACTGATAATTAAATGGGGGAACATAATTTGTTCTGAGACTTCCTTTATCAGCTTCTGCCTTGTTTTTGGTGTAGTCAAAAACAAAGAAAAACTATATTATCAGCATTCTAACAATGGGGGCCTTGTGCATTCTGGCTTAGCATAAAAATAAGCAATTTTTTTGTTGGTGAAAGTCGCAAATAAGTACTTGTTCCAAGATTTACTCTCAAAATAATTAACTTATGTGTAGGATAAAAAATAATTTATCCAAACATATTTGGAGCTTGTGGTTGAGGTTTCAAAGACAAACAAACAGACAATGGATTATTGTTGTCTGTGAATCCTACTTTGTTTCATTTGACTGTTTATCTTGTGCACTGACTTTTCGCAATTTGAGGACGTGACAGTTAAGAAAAAAATGTAAGATAATATGAATTTCTCTTTCAGGTGAAAATACAAAAGATGAGATCAAATCTGGAAGAGAAGCTAATGAAAAGGATGGCAGTTGTTCATAGAAAAGCTGAAGAATGGAGAGCTACAGCCCAGCTTCAGCACTCAGAACAAATTCAAAAAGTTGGCGAACAAGCACGCAAGATAATGAGTCGCAATACTGTGCATTTCTCAGGTCACAGATCTTGTGGTTGCTTCCCTTGCAATAACCATCACATATGAATACACTCAAGGAATCAGAAATTTCAGCATCCAATTTATGATTTGTTGAAAGGTTATCATCTTAAACAAAAATCATGTAGAGTTTCAGTTCTTGTAAACAGAAATGTGATGATTTGCTAATTGACATGTGGAATGAACCATCATTTTTGATGGGATATTACAACACTTCTTTGCTTTGTTAGTTCAAAATAGCTTTCTAGAGATTATTAGTTTTTCTTCTTTTTTCTTCTTTCCCGAGTTGTGTAATATAAATTTTAACCTTTGGAGGAAAAAATGCATTCTTTTTTTAGTTACATCTTCAATGAGTTGGATTCATTTTTTTCTTATAAGTTTGACAAGGCTACGTTTAAAAAGCTTTAAATCAATAATATTTTTTTAAGACGATATCAAAGATATCTCATCGCACTTAAAAAACACACTGACGTCCCTTTTTTCTAGTTGAATATCTTATTTGACTTTGAACACTTTTTGAATCATATCTCGTCTAAAATAAGGTTGATATACTTAAAATATTCTTGTGAGCTAAAGATGAAATTTTCTACAATTAGTTGTAATTTAATTTGTTCCATTTAATAATAAGTTAACATTTTGTGCGTAAACAATTTTTTGAATATCCATACTAGTGAAAATTTCATCTTAAAATTTGTTGAAGAATTTGGTAAAAAAATGATTTAAAGTTTTTTTAATTAGTTATATATTATGTATATATATTTTAAATATTAACAAAGTACAAACTTATCAATAAAAATTTATATTTATAAATTCATAAATTAAAACATGTTAAAATGGTATTAGTTTGTTCATTAAAACATTATGCACCCTCAAAAATTATTATTAAATGATAATCATGTTATGTAATAAAATTTTAAGTTAATCTAATAAATTAATTGTTACCATATTTCAAAAGAATATCATAAAATTCCTTTTGGTCATTATATTTAATTGTACTTATAATAACCAATGGGTAATTATATTCACATTACAATGTTTATCATCTAGACCACATTTTAATTGTAATAAACGTCCTTTAACCATTGACAGTTTGATACTTTTTTTTTTTTTTTTTTTTTTTGCATTTTTATCATTAACTTTCAATAATTTTCTTTGATAATAATTTTCGTCCAAATATTTTATTAATGTGCAATGACATAAGGGACAAATATTTTGTCAAACTTTTGAATTTTTTTATTTATTTTGCTTATTTAAAAAGTACGAGAGCAAAAAAATCTTTTTACGGCTTCCTAATTAACTTTTTGGACAAAAATCATCATCAAAACAAAGATAAGATGTGAAAATTAATAGGTTAGTAATAAAAATGTGAAAAATAAATAATTGAAGACATAAATATAAAAATAGTAATAATTTAAGATCTTTATTATAATTAAAATGTAGTGTAGTTAACAAAAGACTTAGTACAAATATAACTACCCATAACCAATTTATTAAATTAAATACTAAATAAATGTATATACTTTCAAAAAAGTAATACCACTTTTAAACAAAATAAATAAATTTATATAATTAAAAGTAAAACGTGTCAAACGAGATTTGTATATAACATATCAATTTATATTCATATAGTTTACTTTGAACAAATTAACGACAAATAATTGTAAAAAATCTCATTTTTAATTCACAAAGATATTTTAGGTATATCAATGTTATTTTAGAATATGATATTTAAAACTAGAAATAAACGAGGTTAGTGTAATTTTTTAAACGTGAGCAGTGTTGAAGAATTCTATGATATTATCTCTATTTTTCTATTAATGAAAATTAAAAATAAGTTAATTATTTTGACATAGTAGCTCTTAAAAAGGGAAACTTCTTTTTTACCTCATAGTAAGAAGAGTATATTTTTGGCAAAATTAAAATTATAAAAAGAAATGAAAAAGACAGTGGGGGTCACATAAACAATATATATAGTACAAATGACAATGAAATTGCATGGAAGTTTCAGATTGCACCTACTTCCAATCAACTAAAATGTTTGGTGTAGACCAAGTGCATTAATTGACATTTATATCCAGATGCAGTCAAATGTCATCCACTTTAGTTTTTTGAACTTTTCAGAACTTGATATATTATTGGATATGCATTCAATGAAAAAAGAAAAAAAGTAATTCTAAAATACATAAATTATTAAAAAAAAAAAAAAAAGTTCAACCCCAACCTTGAGAGTCCCCACCACTCCTATCATGAGATCTTGGTGGAAGATGTAAATTGCAGGATGTGCCTCAGTGGAACAGGGTTGAGAACTTGTTTTTTAACTGCGCTTGCAATGAACCTCTTCCATACCAAATATAGGAATCGAATATCATTTTTATTTTTATATTTCGTAGGATATACAATTTTTATCTTCACATTTCGTATGGCTCATTGCTTATAATTTATAAAAATCTTTACCAAACATACACATAATTAATTGACTCTAACCGTTGGATCAGTTCGCTGGACAGTTCAACACCCCATGCTATGCATATGCAGATTGTGTATGTGTATGTTTATTTGAAAGAATTGGCCCAACAGTCCAAACCTACGGCTAAATTAAAAAACCTACCAAATTAAAAATTCACTCTCAAAATTCATATTATCCCCAATTTGAAAGTAACCTATAACCGTGATACAGTTTCATAGTTCAAACCACCCAACTCCAAATCGAATCCAGCAAAAACCCACACCCATAGGTCATGTTGAGTTGGCATGGTTGTTTACTTTATTTTCTACAAATTTTAAGCGGTATTTTTCTTGTACTATTGTATTTTATTTTAGATAATTTATATATTTTATGAGCTAACCTATTACATTTTTCTTTGGTACTAAATGAGCTAATTAGATTGATTAAGGTAGGCTTGATTTTGCCATTTCTTGTCGAGATCAAATTTTGCATCATTGAATTTTTCTCCCCGTATATAAGATTATGATGATAAATGTAAAATGAGTTGTGATAAAAAGAACTTACATTTTTCTTTTCGTTTTATTATTGAATTTTAAATCTATAAATTTAGTTGCAGAAAATTCTTAAGAAAAACAAAATTGACTACATACGAAAGTTTAATTTTAAAAGTTCAAGACATGAAGTTCGATCTTGACTCAACCATCCAAGTGAAGGCTCGGCATTGGTGCCGAGTTCTTGAGAATTGAGTTTCAACCTTGATGAGTCGTGCCTGGGCCGAGCCCACCAAGGTCTCGACCCCTTGACTTGTGTTGATTTTTTGGGTTTAGATCTTTCAATCGAGTTTTGGTATTGGCATCATGTGTAGATCGACTACTCTCAACTATATATAAAAAATCCGAGTCTGGAGAAAGAAAAAGAAATAAAAATTATTAATTTGCATCCAATTTGGATAATAACAAAGCAGAATCTGTAAACTGAAAACTGCAGTGGGAGGGCCATGAAGGAAACTGTATTTACGTATGCAGATTGTAAAGCTTACAAAAAAATGGTATCCCTTTTTTTTTTTTTTTGCTGTCTTTCTCTCTGCTTTTACAAGGCTGCAATTCCTGCAGTACACTGTCGTAGAATATTGACTTCACATCTGTCTCTTGCACTACTATTCAATCTTTCAAATAAACGTTTTAGTTTCTCAATAATTTACCTTTTTCACATGTCTAAAATAAATTATTTCCAATTTTCACCAATAATTCAAGTGTGTTTGGTTGAACTTAAAAAACTTATTAGTATAACTAAACTTACTTAAAAAGGAAATAAGTAAATTTTGAAAATAAATATTTTTATTGGTCAAAGGAGAAAATAGATTAGTTATACAAAAGTTACTTTTGAAATAGTAATTTTTTTTTGTTTTAAAACTTGGAAATAAGAAAAATTAAGGTACCGTTGTCTTTATTGTTCTTAGTTTTGAGTTTTACAAAACACCCAAAACTTGTTTACTATGTTGTTTTTGAAATTTCATTTTCGAAAACAAAGTTAAATTTATAATACAAAACTTAAAACAATGTTTTTAGGTTTTGAGTGTTTTCGGTGAAAACAAGGAAAACATAATTTATATTAAAAAAAATTATGTAAACAAAAATTCTAAAAGAATAAAATTTTAAATTCTTAAAAAATAAGTATCTAAAAAAATTAAATTCTAAAAAATTAAAAATTCTAAAAAAAATTTAAATTCTATAAAAATGAAAATTCTAAATACTAAAAAATAATTCAAACCCTTATTGGTTATTTAAATAAAAAAAATTAAAAATTTGATTTAAATAAAAATTTATTAAAATTCTCAGTCCACATCATTAATTTTTATTTTTTTATTTTTTATTTGTTAATTTATTATTATTTGTATTTTATTATTGTAAAAAAAATTGTAAAATTCACTAACTTTAAAAAATATATATATATATTTATTATCATATATTTATTAGCATAAAATTGTTCTATTTTACTGAATAATCAAATTAATTGAATAAAATGATATAAAACAATTTCTCAAAATTTTAAACATAACGTGTTTTTCAGTTTTCTATTTTCAGAAATAATTTTTTAGAATGACAAACTAAACGCGTTTTCATCAATATTAAAATAGACACTCAAAACAGAAAATTGAAAATGAATTCAAAACTGAAAATTGAAACGCAAAGAAAACATGTCCTCAGTTATCTAATTACAAAATTCTTTGCCTAATCTAGTATGCATAGAATATCGAGGCGTAGCCTCCATTGAACTCACTCAAATTGACTATTTATTTTGCTTGGAATTACTTTGTCATAGTTTCAATAATTTAACGGTAATATGAGTGCTTTAGAGTTTATACATTATTATCAACCCTCATTCATTTTTTATGTTTGAACCAAGTACACTAAATTCGATTATAAGATTATGTACATAAAAAGAAGGGTAATTGGGACAAAACATCGATATCTTTTAATTGATTGTGCAAATCATTCTTACTTATGAAATTTTGACATTTTCACCCTTAAATCCATTTTTTCTTGCGCAAAACATCATTTCAGTTCATTGCCATCTAAAAAACTCCGTTAAGTGGACTCATGAACACGACTCGTATCATTTGTAAGGGTAGTTTCGTCCACACACATTTTTCTCATTTCATTCAGTTCAAACGGAGATAAATAAACCAAAACATACGAACGTTAAACTTTTCCCCATTTCTTCTCTATTTCACCGACGAAATCTTCCACATCCGACCGTGCATTTGCAAAATTGTCCTGAGACGTCTATTGGCAAGTTCGAAAGTACTTTGTTTGCTTCGTTTCATCGGCAATTTTTGACTTTGTTCTTCAAGTGGCAGAAGAGTTTTTTAGGATTTTCCATTTCGATTGTCCTCATGGAAGTTATTTATTTATTTATTTTCATTTTTTGTTTTATCCCATTATATAGATATGATATCAAATCTTCTTCTCCAAAACGAAATACTATATCCAATATTTAGACATTCCGACGATAATCCACCCACTTACCATGATTTTTGGTTTTCTGCCATTGTTAATGACTCAGTAACTTTGGTTTTTGATTAGTTTGTGTAGTTTATTTTTTATTTATTTTTATATATTTGTGTTGTATAGCGTAGATAATGTTGTGATTTTCTTGTGTGTACAATGATTTGAAATGTGAGTTTTTTTTTTTTTTTTTTTTTTTTTTTTTTTTTTTTTTTTGCATATTTATTGATTGGGTCAATCATTGGGTATGCAGACGATAATACATAATATTTTACATTTGAAGTCCATCGTGAATGTAGATTTTATTATAAGCCAAACAATCTGACATATGAAAGAGAAATTGTGTTATTCTTGGATTTCCTTCATCTTGCATAGTTCACAAGAGATAATTTATCGATGTTCTTTCATGCAGTTGGAGTCTTATTATAGAAAGAAAAAAATGAGTTTGGGAAAGCGGTTGACTAGATTAGAGAGTGAAGAAGACGTTAGGCAGATTTTAATGGACATGGCAGTCATAGGATGGTAGAGATATATATTGTAGAAGCAATACAATCTCATGCATTGCCACTGGTGCCAAATGAAGAACACAATGAATGAGACTCTACCACAGTTGATGAACTCGCCACAAGAGAATCACAAGCATTTGAAGGATGTTATGTACCTATTATTGAATAACACGATAATAGAGACTTTGAAGTTGTTTGGACATATCAAAATTTTCATGAGAAATTGGAAGAGTTGTGGTTACAATATGGAGAGTTCATAGGTTTACAACCTATAAGAAATGATGGCTAGGTTGAAAAAGAATCCATCACTGAGGGTCCTGCAATAGAAGATCAACATGATTGACATATGAGTGTAGAAGAAGATAAGGTGGGGGCTGAGGTTCATGAAGAAGAAAAAATGAGGAGAAAAGAGGTAGAAGGGCTGGTGGAATCTGATTATGAAATGGAAGAAGAGCATAAAGTACTGCTGAAAATGAGAAATCTACCATTCATTTTGATTTGGAATTTGGTACAATAGAAGGGCAACAGGTTTGGGATTCGGATACTAATTGTGGGGACTCCGATGAGTTACAAAGTGTTTATAGTGAAGAGAAGGTAGAAACAAGCTAAAAAAAAAGATTTAAACTTGATGCTTTAACGTAATGACATATATGGAAGATCGAGTCTTCAGAAATGGTAAGTTGCATAAAATGTCCCTACCTTTCAAAGTTTGTGTGCGAATAATCCCAACTTACAACGATTTGACAGTTCCACCCTCCAATTTTAACTGCATTTATCATCTTTTAATTGTGTAGGTCTGACATTTGAGTCTAAAGATGTACTTAAAGCTGCCATCACTACACATTCGATTAAGTGCTTGTTTGGGAATGCTTAAATTATAATTTCAGCTGGTCAAACATACTTTTTATCTGCATATTTTGTAGGACCTACAACTTATAACTACTTAAAAAATAATTTCAGTACTACCAAATTACATTAAAAACAACATGGAGATTAAATACAAAAAAGATGATGCTGAAAGATTGCTAGTCAAATCTAAGGAATATTATTCATGGGTGTTGTATGCTACCAATCAACACAAGAAGACAAGTTTTGTCATCAAAACATACACAAAAGAGCATACTTTTGCCATAGTGTATAAGAACTTCAGAGTGAGCTCCACTTTTTTGGCTGAGAAGTATTTATCTGACTGGAGGTCTAAACCAAACATGGCAGTAAGCACATTCATGGAAAGGGTGAAAAATGATGGTTTAAGTGACATCTCAACTTGGCAAGTACACAGAACAAGGAAAAAGGCACTGAAAATAGTAGAGGGAGTGTTATTGATCATTACAAATTATTGTGGGATTATTGTGAAAAGTTGAAGAAGACTAATGTTAGGACTACTGTTCAGGTTGAAGGGTATGCTAGTAAGTTCAAGAATCTTTACATTTTTCTTGGACCATTGAATGATGGTTTCATTAGAGGATGTAGGCGGGTGATTGGAGTAGATGGATGTTTTCTAAAAACAGAGCATGGTGGGCAGTTGTTAACTGCAGTTGGTATAGATGGTAATAATGGGATGTATCCACTGACCTATACAGTTGTTGATGTTGAAAATAGGGAATATTAGAGGTGATTTATGGGATTGTTGAAGGATGATTTGCAGATGCATAACAGTCACGGCTGAACTTTTATGTCTAATAAGCAAAAGGGCTTGGTTAGTGCAGTTCATTCAAGTATTCATAACATAAGACATGTGTTAGACGTCTTTACAACAATTTTAGTGCAACTCATAAGGGTTGAGTTTGAAGAACTGACTTTGGGATGCAGCTAGAACCACTATTGAAACACAATGGCTTGAACACATGTAGATGATGTTGGATATGGAGCCAGCAACTTATGCATGGCTTGAATCAAAACCTGCATTTCATTGGACTCAATCCTTTTCAAAGAGTATAATAAATGTGATATGCTCCTCAACAACTTACGTGAATCTTTCAATAGCACAATTGTCAATGCAAGATAGAAGCCCATCATGATCATGCTAGAAGAGATTAGGGTGTTCTTGAATAAAAGAATTATAGCAAGGAGGAAGGCATATGATAGATGGACAACAAAAGTAAGCCATAGAATCCAAAAGATTCACAAGAAATACAGTAGACTTGTGAGGATTGAGTCGACTAATTACGTAGGCAATGAAAAATTCCAAGACATAATGAAGGGATGCACTATATGTTTTGGACATCAGAACAAGGACTTGTACATGTCGTTCTCGGCAGTTAACAGGGATCTATCGTTGCCATGTGATTGCTTCAGTAGTTTCAAGGGGCTGACGGTAATGGATAATGTGGACGACATCTACAAAAAAGAGGCATACATGATGACATATAGTGTTATCATGTTCCCATAACAGGACCAAAGTTGTGGCTTAACCCAATTCTCAACCTCCTCACTCGACAAGTTAAAAAAAATGCTGGGAAGCCCAAGAAAGCCAGAAAAAAGAAGTCAAATGAAGAGACGTCATCAAGCCAAGCAAATAGTGCAACAAAAGTCTTCACACAATATAAGATCATCAGTGAGCAATGTAGGCGCTGCAAATGTTACATGTAGGAATTGGGGTGAACGAGGCCACAACAAGAGGATATGCAAAAGAGTACCACCACGAGCACCAAATTAGAACCTGACATTATGATATTTTTCTGTCCTTTGCTTTTGCATAGATAGTTTTTGTAAAATTTTTTGCATTTCAAATCATTGTAATTGGTACTGAATAGCTTTAGGTTTTTTATACACGTCTCTCGCACATTATTTTTTTAGACAATGATGTATTTGTTCAACCACTTATGGTTATTTTGTTGGTATAAGCAATGAAAAATTGGGACGTTGTATGCAAAAAGAACAACAAAGGTAGGGACGTTAAGCGTAATGTTATTAATAGGTTGGGACTTTTTTACAACATCATTTACAGACCAAATTGGGAAATAATAGTTCCAGTTCACCAGACCCAACACACTACATTCTTCACCAATAAAACTTGATTATGATTTCAGTAATATTACAACAACGGTCTTACATGAGTAGCCAAATGACTACAAGCCCACAAAGAAAACAAAAAAACCAACTCCGAATAAAGCACGACCTCTTCTCATTTTGCACATGAAGCACTTGTTGTTCACATTCATTCGTAGATCTAAGTAGTCCATGTATTATCTCCACAGATCTTGAACTCATGGGTGGGTCGCACCCAAGCAAAAACGCCACAACCTCAATTTTGCCGTACAAATAAGTAACAATTCCAGAACAAAATATATCTGCACAATTTCATATTCAGATTACTTACCCGACAACGTTATCATGTAAAGAAGCGCATGTTAGGATTTGCTTGTATCTATGAAGTCTTCCTCTCAATTTGGATTCTGCATCTGTACAATCAATTTTTTCATTATTCTTACTGAAATATAGCCAGTTTTACGTTATTTTATATATAAAAAACTACTAAAAAATAAATAAATAATACTACCGTTAAGAAAGTAAATCAGTTAGGCGGGAGGAAATGAGAAAAATGTGTGTGGACGAAACTACCCTTACAAAGTGGTACGAGTCGTGTTCAGGAGTCTACTTAGCGAAGTTTTTTGGATGACAATGGACAAAAATTGTGTTTTGTGCAAGCAAATATGGATGTGAGGGTGAAAATGTCAAAATGTCAAAATTTCTTAAATAAAGATGATTTGTACAATCACTTTAAAATGAAGGCGTCATTTGCCCTAAAAAGAAAGTTGTTGGTACTCTAATGAAAATGTACACACTAAAGCAACGTATGTCGATTAACATCATAAGTGATAGTTACGTTTCGATTAATGAAAATGATATAGAAATGCGACGATTTTGATGAGTTGTTGATTTTTTTTTCCTTTATTGAATTTAGAGTTTTGTGTCTTGATATATTCGAGCAACATTGAGTGTAGAATAGTTTGGATGATTTAGTTTTTTGTTTAATTGATAAAATTATAGGGGTGTTAATTTAGAAAGCGATTGAAGAGAGATAAATTATATACAATGTATAAACGAGAGACAAGATAATCGTAATTAATATAAAAAACTAATTAACAAATACATATATAAAAAATTTATAACCATTGTATTTTAAAAAATATGAAACTTAAAGAAAATACTCACATAATTGTCTATCTTTAGGAAAGGAATAATGTTTGGCGGTGTTAAAATTATTTTTTAAGTTTTTATAAATTATAAATCTTATAAAATGTGTGGATAATAAGTGAATAGTAAGTCGTAGATATTTACAAAGTGTGCAGATAAAAAATATGTTTGATTATTTTGACTAATCACGACTGTATAGAGTTTTCTCTGTTATAGAAAGAAAAAGTACTTAAATATTTGTGTGTCACTACGTCTTTGATTTCTCCATTCACAAAATCATTTTCTTCGAAATTTGTCGCTTCAATCCATCTCCCTGATTCGATCATCTCCAAAACCTTTCACCTCTTTAATCCATCTCCATCAATTGATCATCTCCCTCCACCGATCATTTTCAAAATCTGTTCACTGCCTTAATTTATCATCATAATAAAGCCTATGGTCGGATCTACTACAAAGAAACGGTAGATTAATCACGATCGTATGAAATTTTTTCTCTACTGACCCAAAAACACACATATACGTATGTCTTCATCTTTATTATCAAAATTTATTTTTCTCCATCATATCTCCTATGTTCTTGAAATTCAATATACTCAAATCAAATTCTCAAATCTATTTTATTCTTCATCTACTACATCATTCTCAAAATTAATTTTTTTCTATTATATCTCATTTGTTCTTCAAATCAAATTCTCAAATTCACATTCTTTTTTATCTACTACATATTTAAATTGCCATTAAATTTCAATAGTAGCCAACGTCGAATCCACCGCGGAAAAGTGGTATAAACTAGTTTAAATTTTAGCCATACTTGGGCCTAGAAGTGGACCAAATTTAACGGACCAGCCCGTGACGGCGTGACCCGAATCGCCCTCGCCCTCCTCCTTGCTTGCTTGACAAGAAGGGTTCTCTGAAATTCTTTCTTCACTAAATTGAAGGTTAGTCACACTCGGATCGGCTTTTTTTTTCCAATTTTATCGCTTATTTTGTTTTCCTTTGAATATCTAATTATTTGATACGACAATTTTGTGGTTTAAATATCGAATTTTTTGTCATTTTGAGTTATTCGCAGCAAATTCTGAAGCTATAATTAATCGACTAGAAAATGTTCCTCACAAGGTAAAAATGGTAATTTAAACTCAAAATGTTTGGGGTTTTCCGGGTTTTGTTGTGTAATTTTGTTTTGCTTTTTAAGGACTGAGTATGATAGAGGAGTCAACACTTTCTCTCCTGAAGGCCGATTGTTTCAAGTCGAATATGCCATTGAAGCTATCAAGGTTAGTATGGAAGCTGAAATAATTCTACAAATTGCTTTTTGTGTTGAATCTTTTGTGGATTTTGCTTAAAATTGATGCTGTTACGTGCGGTTCAGTTGGGTTCGACAGCAATAGGGATAAAAACTAAGGAAGGGGTGGTTCTTGCTGTTGAAAAGCGCATCACATCTCCGCTTTTGGTATGTTTATTATCCTCTTTTGGTTGGATTTTAATGTATTATTCATAGTTCTTGGTTAATTGAGGGAATTGAATTCATATCTAACTTAGTTTGCAGACGCACATAAGCTTTGTTGATGACCAATGTGCAAATGATGTGAATCAAATTTGTTCTTATGTGGGTTTTAACTTTCACAAAAGATATGTACTCTTCATTGCTTGCATGACTAATAAAGCAAAACTTACTTGCTCGATGCATATGCAAAAATAAAGAGCAAAAGGTTTAAAATGGGATGCTAATAATTGGATTACATGCATAAATAGAGAATGTTATTTGTTTATTTTAGCCAACCATGGAGAAGTATCGGATAATAAGTCTTAGTTGAGTTTAGTTTGCAGGATTATTATAAGTAGATTTAAATTCTACAATTCCTAATTACTCCAGAAAGAAGTCTAAGGTTCTCCCATTAGATAAGAGAAAATTTTACTGACTAGCACGTATCATGTACAGGCTTTCTTTGATGTTTCAAAAACTTCACATTGCATGCTTTGTAAAATATCATATTGTTAAACTCTTACAGGAGCCTAGCAGCATTGAGAAAATTATGGAAATTGATGATCATATTGGTTGTGCCATGAGTGGCTTAATTGCTGACGCCCGTACGCTGGTTGAACACGCACGAGTTGAAACTCAGGTACTTATAGACTACAATCAGTGGACTTCATATTCTATATTAATATTGGTCAATTGCTTATTTTGCAGTTTGTATCTTGTAGAATCATAGGTTCTCATATGGTGAGCCCATGACAGTTGAGTCCACTACGCAAGCTCTCTGTGATCTTGCCCTGCGATTTGGCGAGGGTGATGAAGAATCTATGGTTAGCTCTTTTCTATTTCCCACAAAATTGTCCCTATATTTCTTCTCATTGGACATTTAGCATGTTTGGGAGTGCTTATAAGCACTTCTAAGCTGGTCAAACATTATTTTTATTCTGTATGACCCACAACTTTTATCCGCTTTTTATCCTTATAATCTACAAAAAGTTTTACCAAACCAGCACCAAGTGTTTGCCTTTTGATATAGGTTGTCATTCGTAAAGCTTGTGCTGTTTCTCTAGTTTTCATTTGAGTTTCATATTAGCCTGAGACCTTCAATCAATTTTAAATGGTACTTGACTCTGCATGATAGTCCTGGATATGATCTACGCATTATGAGTTTTCTGTTCTTCTCTCAACTCTGCCAAGAGATGTTATGTGCTTGAAGTCTGGCCCTGCATTACCTTGTGCGTGTTAGACCTTAGTTCTGTGCTATTTGTACCTCTAAAAGCTGCTCCTATTCAAGGATCTCCTACTTCATGCACTTCCTTAGTGCCTTAGGCTGTCCTCACTGTGAGATTGTCTGGTTTAATACCCAATAGGGATGCTGAACTGTTAATTGATATATGCCTTCTGTATGAAGTTATGATGCAAGGTACCCACATGAGAGATTACGAAGTATTTATGAGATGTAGTATTTTGTCTGTCAATGTTCACACCTCTCCTCTTTTGTCCTCTTGAAGGTGTGAGATGTTGAGCGTATTACTTCTACACATTCTTATTTTTGGTTCATTTCATGCAGTCTAGACCTTTTGGTGTATCTCTTCTCATTGCTGGTCATGATGAGAATGGACCCAGCTTGTAAGTATTTCTTCTGTTTAGATTTGGCGCAAGTTATTTCTACCTTCTGCTTCATTTTTTTCCGTCTGGAACATTTTCTTGGGTCTGCCCACGTTTCTCCTGTCTGATACTAAAGTGAAGCTTCATAATTTGTTTTAATTATAGCTTGTGAGATTTATTGATTTGACGAATATGCGGGAACATTCTGAATACTGAAACAATCAGTAAAGAAGTCATGGGGTTGTTGCTAATTTGGGATGAAATGACACTGCAAATAAAAATATAACTAGCAACAGCCAGGTTTCACGTTCTTATGTGATTTGCCATTATTATTAAATTTTTGCCCTTGTATACTGTTTGCTTATGAAGGGCCATATATGATCAAAAGATCTAGGAAATTTTGATACTTTAATTTCAGTAGCAAAATGATCTATTAATTGATTTTGTTTCCATCGTACAACCTTCCTAATAATGTAGTTTTACAGTTACAGGATTATCGACCATAGTGTACATTGTTGGAGATTCTAGATTTTTCTTCCTGGAATTCCTGATCTGTTGTGGAGTTAGTCAATTACCTAAACATATGTGAGGAATTCCAGGACGATGTCAGCCTTTGCCAGTCCTTAGGCTTCTGCTTCTCATGGCTAGGTATTGGCTTCTGCAGCAGGTGTTGCAGCTTTCTAGAGCGCTCATATTTATTCACATGGGTTCTCTCATGTAGGCATAACTGATACTCCAAAATCCACTGAAGTCCAGATTCTTTTAGGGGTGACAAATCTAGAGGAGAAAACCTTTGAAACTGGAACCGAAAACATCTGATAGATCCTGTTAATTAGTCTTGACGATAGATATTCTGCTTTTTTTTTTTTTCCAGTTTGCAGTGAATCATTTAAATTAAATACTGACCGAATTTTAGAAATGACACTTAGAATTTCTTGATTCATAATCTCCATATGAAAACAAACAACTGTTTTGACTTTTGACTCTCACTCTCAACTTCCAAACATAATTAAAAAAACTAATAATATTGTTCTAATAAAACTACATAAAAGACTCCGACTTATTTCACTCTTACACTTAGACAACATAATTCCTTTCTACATCATTACATCCTCCATGTAAGAAACTAACCTTGAAAATTGGATAGCATATGGCCTTTTTTTTAACTCTTTCACACAATTTTCTGAATAGAGTTACTATAAACTAAATAAAAGACTCCAAAGACGCATTTACTCCATTCTGCATCGTTCTCCCATTGAATGTGGATGGTCAAACTTGACTTTCTTGGCTAGCAGACGTGTTTGAACTTTGATACATATTTGATCTGTACCATTCACAATCAAGTTATGTGTGTGATCATGACTGATTTCCTAGTTGTGGACTGTATTGTGGTTCGAATATGGAATCTATACCCTCTTCTTCTAAATATGATGACACAGATACTTATATTTCCTTCTTTGAAAGTCCTGGTTCACGATCTTTCAGATAATATTTTTCACTAGCTTTTCCTACCAGAATTTTTTGGTTCAATATGTTGCTGCCAGGATTATTTATTTAGACAATTGAAACTGAAAGGGACTTGCAATGCACAGATACAATACCGATCCTTCTGGTACTTTCTGGCAATGCAATGCGAAAGCCATTGGATCAGGTTCTGAAGGTGCTGACAGTTCTTTGCAGGAGCAGTACAACAAGGTAATTTACTTTTTAACCTGGACATGTTATTCCAGGTAGGAGGCACTGTAGTTATGCTAGGGGATTCGATATAATGTTCGTGAACATCAATTAAAGATGATTACTTATTTCTAAGCTTTGCAGGTAGTAACTTGATATATTTACCAATTTTTGATGTCCTAATCAAACACCTCACTAAAAAGTAAAAATTGTTCAAATCAATTTTTCTAATCAAATCAACTAATAAGCCAAAAGTAACCAGCCATTGTGTTAAATTAAATGTTCATGGTATTCTGGAGCTAATTGTGTAGTTCTAATAAGCTGTTTGTGCTTATGATGTTTGGCTATCCACGCCTAAGCATTCAGAATTATCCACTAGACTTTGAATTTGAAGTCCATTTGTTTGCTTGCTTGCAGGATCTTACCCTGAAAGAAGCAGAAATCATTGCGCTTTCCATCCTGAAGCAAGTGATGGAAGAAAAGGTATGCTCTGGTGAATCGTGATTTCAGGTGTCATGTTTTTCGTATGTCGGGAATTGGTTTCTATTTTTATAGTTTTGTACATCTGTTTTCTGATTTCAGGTTACGCCCAACAATGTTGATATTGCCAAGGTAGCACCAACTTACCATCTGTACTCCCCTTCTGAGGTTGAAGAGGTTATCAGCCGCCTATAAGAAAAGAACCATCGATTTGCTTCATTGCTGATTTTCGCTGCAAATGCACTTTCACGATATTCCTGTGCTTGAATTCAAATGCCCTGTTATGAGGATTTCTTTTGCTTTGATGAGGAAACTACTATGCGCTTGTATTTTTCAGTTAAACGAACCAATGTTTCTTTTGACGAACTTAAACAATTCATGTCTTGTTCAATCTCAGAAATTACTTTTGAGTTTTCCTTAAGCTGATTCTTGTTTTTGGCAATTATACAAATTGGTTGACAGCATTTCTTCAGGCACTGTGTAAATGTTGTGTGCTTGTATTTACGAGCAAATCTTGCCATCACTTTTATGACTTCTACATGAGTTCCTCCTCTTTGTTGGGATATATTATTTATCCTAGCCATTTTCATGGAATTATGCATGTTGGGGCAAGCCATTTTCATGGAATTATGCATGTTGGGGCAATCTTATATAAATAGATTATACAATGCATAAATCTGGTTATGAACATGCCATAATTTTTACCAAGTTTAGCCTTTAAATTCATGTTTTTACTGTAGGCTTCTGTTGTTCAAATTGTGTGAAGTTTTATACGTTGTGTATTGTATATCATGTTATTCATAAGTGCCCGTATTATAAGAGAAGCTGTATGTATTTTATTGCACATGTAAATCAAATTGTGAATGTATACAATTATGTTTTTATTATGCAAGAAGAAGATGCCAAATAATTGTGTTCTATGGTACACATTATCCAAAAAATATGAATTATATAAGCACTTTGATATTCGTAGTTGTGCAATAATCATTTCATCTAAAAGAGGCTTTTTGGTTGTCAAAAAGGAACACATTATTTATTTAGATGTTGTCCTCAACCATGTTCTTTCACATGCCAGATTCATATAGTCATTAAAAGCTTGACACTTGACAATTTGTAGTGGCAAAACTTGAATTCAAGGTGTTTGGCAGTCTTTGATACAATGATAACTATTTCATCTGAATCTTGAATTGTTAAAGATGAAATATATTTATCAAGTTGGAGTCTTCAAGGGAACGAACGGTAAATGCTGCAATGCCAAGGCGAGGGGTCGAAGTAATAGGGCAAAATATGGATTGCAATATCAATGTGCAGATGTAGGCACATGTAGGCACATTAGGAGACTGTACAAGTTGTCAAAACCCTCTAGAAATGTAGGGAACCTTGTGGAAAAGGCCTTAATAAGTCTAGAGAGTTCTATTGGAGGAACGGAGCATTATATAATGTTTTGGAGAAATGTAAAAACATCTTGTAATTTAGAACGTCATATTTAAAAAAATATATAGAATGTTATAAATACATACTTGCTAGAACATTTTTTGTAAATATGTTGTACATGAATTAAGTGAACGAAATGCCAACTGTAAAATTAAATTGATAGGTGGATGTATAAATATGTCAATGGGGGCTCATTTGTAGGTAAGGAAGTAAGAACTAAGCAAGTTAAAAGCAAACAAAAGAGGGAGAGTTTCACTGAGCACACTGTGTTTTCTTTATGTGAAAAAATTGGCGTTTTATTCACGACGCCTATGTAATTTGTAACAAATGCCAAATTACAAAATGAATTAATCATGTGAAAGCTTAAATTAAAAGCATTCACGCTTAAATTAAAAGCATTCACAACAATAAATAAGAGAAAAAGGTCAACAAAACCTTATAGACGGTAAATAGATACTTTTTAGCCATTTTCATGGTACTTCGCACATTTGAGAAAATTCTAATGATATACAGGCAAAATTGTTAGTACCAAGATTTCATGTCCGCTCCAAAGTGCCAATCATTATCACTCTCCACACATTGATTCAAAAGATTTCATTCGTGGCCTCCAATGTTGTTGCGAGTGCCACCCTCCAAGTTCATTCTCCACATCACCAAAAATTGATCTTCAAAGAAATCTTTCGCATCCCTAGTTAAAGACCCAAAGTCATCACTCAAATCAACATAATTATCTCCAAATTCCATGTTCAACACTACCGAACCGTATTATTATTAACCTTAAAACGAAAGTGGGTGAATAAAGATCTCATGCTTGACATCATCGTAATTGGAAACTAATGTCAAATTTGTGTGCATCGCTTTCACCATCCACTCTCGATGTTTAGAATTATGAATGAATCTTGTTTAAAAAATGTACATTGAATAGAAAATGAAGAAAGTACTAAAAGCTCATGAAAATTACAAATTCTTTTGCCATGAAAGGTACAAAACGCTCGTAAAATTACAAATCGCCACTCTCATAAAGTTATTAAAATGTGCAAAAATTACAATTTTTTTTTTTGCTATCTAATAGGTCTATCTAAAGAACCAATTCAGATCCAAACATCTTGGATTTGAAAGTTACTGAACTCCAATGACATGTAAATATTTTTTTATATTATTTTTCCTTAATCTTGTCTAGAAATGTTTAATTTAACATATCAAACATATCTGAAATGATTAATTTCTTCCACCATAAACATATGCTCTCTATTTTGGACTCACCCGTGTTCTTTTATCAGACAAAACAACTAAATCCGCAAATAATAAGATCGATACAAATTACCATATGATCCAATGCCAAGAACTAACATAGCGCTCTCTACAGTGGTCGACAAACAAAACAACCATAGAAAAGGACAAGCATTTGATCCATTTGCTAAAACTTTGAAAAATATGAGTAATGAGAAGGTTGGCTTCCATACATATAAAACAACAAAGATATTACGAACCTCATAATCTTTAACAAGAAAAGTTGTGCATCCATATTCAAATAGTCACCATAGAATAATCTGCTCAGGTAGGTTAACATAAAAGTCAATAAATGTCGTTATATTATCTAATATAAGTATTCATGTGTTGAATGAAATTCCAACAAACACTCCCTACACTCAAATCAATTTCTTCGATTTGAGAGCAATGGGTAGATGATTAGGCATGTTAAAAATGGTCGCAGTACTTGCATTAGATTTTATGTTTTCAGCCTTGTTGCTGCAAAATAGAGTTCTACAAAGGAAATGGAAAGATTTCTGGATGGTTTAGGTTAGCCTATTCTGGGAGAAAGTTTTTCATTTCTCTCATAGTTCTCCAGTCCTACAAGCACATTTAGTTTCCCTCATGCCATGTTGGATTCAATTATTGCCCATTGAAGAAAGGCAAAAGGTTTCAAAGAAGATTTTGTAGAATATTTTTTAAACAAGCACAATAAAGAAATCTCAGAAGGAGAAGACGATGATAAACTCACATATGCGCTACTAAGGGACAACATATTGTCCCTACTGGTTGCTGGACATGACATCACTACAGCTGCTTTGACATGGCTTATCAACTTTCTTGAAGAAAATTATGTTGCATTAGAATATCTAAGAGTAAAACTTATTCTCATTTTTAGAATTTTATCAATCACTTTTCTTAAATGCTGCAAATGAATTTAAATATGATTTTGCAGGATGAACGTCTTATCATTCAACATAAGAAAGAGAACCAATCTAGTCTTACCTAATCAGAAGTTAAGAATATGCCGCACCCACAAAATTAGTAGCATCCCAAAGAATTATAATTTTATCTTTATGGTTTTTTAAGTTTATCAACTAAAACATTGGGTCCTTTAATAAATAGGTGATCAATGAAACTATGCAAATAGCCACAATTCTACATTGGTTTTCAAGAAAAGTAGTACACGACTTCGATGTTGATAGTAAAGTTCTTGCCAATTGGACATCAGAGATGAATATTCAAAGATATTATGGTATTAAACCAATCTCTTATAAATTTTTTAGGGTATAAAATTCAAAGAAGTTGGTATGTTAACTTGAATGTTGTGTCTATCCACCATGACTTGAAGACTTTTCCTGATCCACAAAAGTTTGATTCGTCCAAATTTTCTGTAAGCTTTTTCATGAAACATATGTAAGCTTTTCTATGAAACATAAAACAGTCTATTATAAAAAAGAAACATCAATTTCATCTATTGTGAAAGGTGTCATCTATTAGTGCATAAATATAGAGTTAAAAACTGTTTTAATCCATCGCAAAAATAGGCATTGGGTCTTGAAAATTATCTGCCAATCACCATCAATTGTAATTCCCAACAGCCCCGATACATGCTACTAAACATTAAATTATTCACTAATCAAATATTTCTTTATATTTACAAACAACAATAAATCTAAGTTTAAAACTCTTACATTAAGCACAGTCTAAGAACTACATCTATCTCATCAATTCCAATGCAAAATTATGTTATCCATTTCACTACGAAATGAAAGAACCCCAAAACCAATACAAAATTTTGTTATCCCATTAAAATAAGCTTCATATCATATGAAGTACTTATGATTGACACAAATGCCCCAAAAAAAATAAGAAGTCCAGATGCAAAGGCAGAAACTTATTTCCATCTTCTAAATTTCTAATTATTTATTAAAACCCACTCATACTCATTTTATGATACGCTAGGCAATTAATTAGTTAGGATATGAGCTTCATTTTTTCTCTAATAAAGTAAAAAGACATATTCATATTGTTTGATTTGACAACTATGTGACAACATTGAAGGTTTTTTATTATAGGAGTACAAGTATATCGCCATTAGCTATTGTCTATATGTATACTTTTCTAAGTCATTAGCCATTATCTATTTACTATATGAACACTATTTCGAGTCTTCTCATCTATAACAAAATAAGAAGCCCCACCCCCACCCCCACCAATTCATTATTCAGAGTGTGTCTATCCTACATGATTGCAGATCACATATACTTTATCATACTTAGATCATTACAAACAAAAGTTACAATATACAACATATTCACATTAATTAATTCCTTTTTTCCTACTTTCTCCATTGAACATTGGCTTCCATCGCATATTCATTACCAGTTCACCACGGGGAAAATTTCTTCACTGACCATCTGTTAGCAAAAAAGGTTTTTATTACATCAACAAATTTATAAGAATACAAATTACAACACTAAAACACCGAGACCAAAGGCAATACACAAATCAACATAAAAAAAATAAACATGTACATAACTCAATTAAGTATAAATAATAAATCTTAACATCAAGTATAAGTTCAGAAAATCGTAAAACATACTCACTACTAGGGAAAAATGAAAATTGTCCTGCTAAACAACACATGTTGTATTTACAACACAATATATTGCAAAAGAACCACATCTCCGAAACAAATTGAAATATATATGTACATACATCCAAACAATCAAATAAGCATTCACTGATAGTGAACAATGACAACTTCGGATGGTATTACAAAGGAACGATCGAAAGTTAGAAATGAAAAACATAAATTACCCGACGGAAAAAAAAATATACTTGGTGATTGGTGCATTCAATTTTAGAAGAAAATACATAGAATAGAAAAATATTACATACATATATAATAGAACAATCATAAAAAATAGCTTTTATCTCACAGACCAAAAAGTACATATGTCAATAATAGAACAACCAAAAGAAAATTCCAAAAATAAATAATATGTACATAATATTTAACAACAATTCACACCACTTTTTCAAGAACACATATTCAAATAGAGTAATAAAGTAAAAAATGCATAGATCTATAATGCAAAAATCAAGTATCAAGCAAATCGGAATATGAACCACAAATGAAGAGTTATCTTCTTGGATTTGAGAAACAACAGAAATTTACATTCCTATCAAACAGTTCGGAGAATTGAAAAAAGAGCCACCATATGTTTTTCTTCTCTAATTTCAAGAATAACACCAACTAACAGAGTCTAAGCTAACCATACAAATGTAGAATTGGAATATGAACTACATAATATGAGTATTTTTATTTGATTTCAGATTTCAGAAACAACAAAAATTTACAAAAATATCCTAATATGTGGAAAAAGAGAGAGGAGAGAAAAAAATAAAAGGCTTAAATTGTAGCGTGTGTCAAGCGAAGGAGACTAGATAAAAAAAGCGTGTAAGATTATAAAAAACTAAAAAGCAACAAACAGATTATAAATGGGGTTAGGGGAAGGAGACTGAAAAAGAAGGTGTGTCAAATTGTAAAAAACTAAAAAGCAACAAAAAGATTATAAACGACGTCGTATTCATCTTTTTGGGAAAAAAATGAATAGTGACAACTCCAAGACTCTTTTATTATGTGTTATATTATTATATATTTTTTAGATGGGAAATAGGAACTATCAATTGTACCTTGCAAATTTGACACTTTTAGAGCTTGTTCGGTACTTGTTTTTAGCCAAAAAAAATCATTTTGAAGCATGAATTTTTTTTTTTTACTTTTTCAAAGATTTTGAGATGAAATCACTTTCAAATGGCATTTTTTTGAATTAAAGACAATTTTGTCTTTTCACCTCTAAATTTTCGAAAAAGTCAAAAAATAATGCTCCGAAATGGGTCTTTTTGACTGAAGTTTTATCGTACAAGTTCTTAATATAGTTAGGATAAAGAAAAAAAAATTATTAAGTTTTCATACAGAGGCTAGATTGGATTGCATTGATGCTGGTGTCCCATCTTGGTTTTGACGGTGCAGTACAACACCTGGTGAAAGAGAGAAGGCATTCTTGTAACTGATGAATTAAGTATATCTTCTAATAAAGAGAAAGTCCTAAAGGCTAAGCCTCCCATTTGTGTCAGAGCCTCCTTGACCAGGCGGGTTGTAAATTGAGGGATGCGCACGAATGGCAGGGACCTAAAGGAGAGAGCCAACAGGCCAATCCTCAAGACAGACTCCCATAATATTTCAGTGAAAATCTGTCCCACACGAAAATCGAACCTGATTTGCCAGAGAATTTCTTCCCACGTCACCTCAGGCCTTACTAACTCGCCTATGCTCCTAAGGATATAAATCAAGTATACCTTTCAATTGTTAGTCATGGTTTCACTATCTGTATCATTCTGTTGTATCATATGCTCTCACATATACTTTAACGAGACCTGCATAGTCATTTATGATGTCAAAAAAAAAAAAATTTATTTTTGAACAACGCCCAAGGAAAATTGGTGTACACATTTACGGCCTTACGGGTAAAGAAATTTTGTTGAGATAATTTGTTAATTTGAAATTATTATAATATGTATTCACATACAAAATATTCCTAGCACCTCTTGCACATAACCTAAATAGAGATTTCTGCAGCCAATTTGACATGCACTCCAAAGTATAATGGTTTAAGTAGTAATATTTGAGGTGAGCTCTCTTGTAATAGCATTTCTAATGTCTAGACGTATTACATAAATATAAATAAACAACGTTATAAAAAAATTCTTTCCAATGCATGCTGATGAGGACTTTGTCTACGTGATGTGTCATACCAAAATTTAGACGGACTTCTAGACGGAGTGACTCAGTGTTTTATTTAGAAAAAAAAAAAGTCAAACGAGAGAAATAAAAATTAATGCCACATAAACGGTAATATTAGTTTTAAACGAAACTCATTGAAGATGAATTTTTAATTTGACCGTAGTATGGACTAAAGCCCATCTATTTTCCCTGACATATTGACTTCAATAGACGGCGTGCATAAGGTACATAACCAGAGCCGGCTCAACCAATTTGGAGACCTTAGGCTAAAAATTTGAATGAACATTTTCCTAATAATAATAAAAATTAACCAAATAAATGGAACTAATCTCCATGGCACTAATTCCAGATTAAACAGAGGGGGCAAAAAAATAAGAAAGAAAACCTCTACAAGTCCGCCATTTAAAGGAGCAATATAGTTTTTATTAGGTAGGACAACTACTCAGTCAAATTTCAGATTGGAGTCTTGTGAAAACGTCACAGTACTCTCCTCAATCACGAAATTCATCCATGAATGCTTTGTGGAATTCGGTCAGCCGAGAAACAATGGTTGGTATTTTATCCTCCTGAGGTAATATTGTGCACCTAAAATGCCATTGTCCGGGCACCTACCAAAAAAAAACACGACAAACAAAAAGTATAAGTCACAACCGGCATTGAGAAGAATGACTAGTAAGTTCGTGTGAGCCTCATGTGATGACTAACATGAATATAACTAATATAACTGATATAGAAATCTAGGAATTATGGCACAGCAATGTCAGCTATAGAAGATAAAGGGTTAGTCCGGCGCTTAATGCATCAACAGGTTTGAGTTATGTAAGGGAATTCACATTTTGGAACCCTGGAGGCTACCCCCACCCACCCCCCATGAGCGAAAAGATGAAAAAGAAAAAGAAAAAGGAAAAGGAAAGCCAGTTTGACACCAACAGTGGTTAAATTTTGTCTCACAGAAAACCAATGGGTCTCTATGGTTTCTAAGGTTATCGACACCCTCCTATTGTTGAGCTTCAATTAATGACCATTCAAATATGAAGATATATTTGAGAGGCATTGCACGTTATTGGTATTCTCATCAGTAGCATTTACCTGTCCAAAGCCGCAACCAGGAACAACAACTATTCCAGTGGCATTAAGGAGACAACGAGCATAAAATGCATCTGGGGCAGTATTCACAGCTTTTGCTGCTTCAGTGGCTTTCTTTGGCAGCTCAATACGAGGAAACAGATACATTGCTCCTTCTGCTCTGTTGCATGTCACTCCTTCTAAACTATTGAATACATCTTCCAGCGTCTGAGGATAAAGGAATAGAAAAAAGAAGTGAATAGAGAAAGTCAAAAAGAAAAGAAAATATGAGTGGCAAGACAAAAAAAGAAAAAGAAGTCATATCAAGTCCAATGAAGTGGCAACTGACGGCCAATTGTTCAAATTCTGTTTGCTCATTACATACATCTTTACTCAACACAACCGGGTAAGATCCATATCTTTGTTTCAGGATTGACAGCAAGTCAAAAATCAGTTTTCCAAATTTTCTCTTCACTTACCACATGACCAAGTTATCATTTACTTTAACATTATGAAAAGAAACTACATAAGTCTAACCTTCGCTCGCCTTGCTAGGGATGAAAGTATTGCATCTTTCTCTGCAGAATAAGACTCATAGGATTCATCATCCACCTGCACAATAGATAAAAAAAAATTATTGCATTATTGGTAGGCATGCAGATGCAGTAGCTTGGAAATATCAAGTTTTGAAAGTTAACAGTTACACATTATGTTGATGTAATACTGCCTAGGGCCCAATTTTGGCCCAATTTTTTTTTTTTTTTTTAAGTAAAGACCAACATACTTAAATGGCCGCCTAGGGCCCAATTTTTTTTTTTTTTTTTTTTTTTTTTTAAGTAAAGACCAACCTACTTAAATGTGAAATAAGTCTAAATAGAAAATAAATTCAAATCTAACTTACATTATCTATCTTAATCTACTTTTTAAATTGTAGACCGTGCAATTTTCTCTTTAAACCTCATTTTAGAAATTTTTATCTTGAATCAAAACGATTTTCCAAATTGTTAGGATTGGAACAATAAATAAAAAGGCAAAGAATAAATAACACAAAGATTTATATAGTCTTATAAAAAATGATGACTTTTGTTTACAAGAGATTAGTCATATATATAAATATAATAACATAATGAAATTTTTCTAATTATAATAAAACTTTAAGGCAAAATTTTGAAAAACACTCTTACTTAAGAAAATACAAATATCGTAGCGCAACATATTAGGATCCACATCTTATCATAAATTCCAATCATTTTTTAATTCTCTCAAAAATTTAAAATTTAAAAACATTTCAATACGTAAAGGGCCCCATTTAAATTTTCGCCTAAGGCCCTCCAAATTTCTGGGCCGCCCCTGATGTAATACAAGGAACTCGATGTGCAAACAACTGCAACTAATTGAAATGATGACATTTCATTGTGTCCCTGATAGCATTCTAATTAATGGTTGTGAGCAGCTGGCTCGAAGCTTCGTCAGCTTACTTAAGTGAAAAATGGCTGCCTCATAATTTTCCACTTATTGATCCAAGATTCTATTCACTGGAATTTCCCTCCAAATCTAAATTTATCGATCAAGTCTCAGTTCATCTATAGTTCAACCAGCATGAGGCCAATGGGTAAATTACTTTATAATCATTATTATTACCACTTATGCTAATATGATTGAAAGTTTATCCATCTAATACAAAATCATTCTACGAAAATCAATAAAAATAAATGCTGGAATTCTCTGGATTTAACCAAAATATAAAATCGAATTCTGCAAGATTCTTGTGATAACCTCTCATTTATTTGTTTTGAATAATGAATTGCATGCATATTTACCAATCATTTATTCAATGAGTTCGAATTAATAATCTATTTGTTTCAATTAGGGGTGTGAATGTGGGTCAAACAGCCCAATTTAGGGCAGCTTGACATACTTTAAACCAAGTCCAGACCCCTCTAGAAAAACACACTAGACGTCGGATTTGGAGTTTGAACCGTTTGGTTTGCATAGAGCCCACAGAGCGCGTAGTCTCTGCCAAAGGCATACAAGTGTTTCAGAAAGACATAGCCTTCCAAATGAGAATCCCTTCTCTTGAAACTGCATATTATACCTTTTGCATTCCTTTCTTTCTGTTGGTATGGTGGAGAGGTATTATTAGCCCAGGAAAATAATAACATACCTTAGGAGGGTTCATGACAAGGCTTGCAAGGATCTGGCCAGATATGTTAGAGCAAGTGTCCATAGATGCCACTTTATATATTTGCTCCCTTATCTCAGGACTAAAACCAGTAACTTCCATGTAACCCCCTCTCTTTCCACACTCTCCATAATACCCTAGTGCCAATGAATCAACAGAAGGTCATCAACAATGAACTGGTTCCTTAATGATAACTACCGTCTATGTGAAAATTGATTACTGTACCTTTAGATACAGACTGGAGAGAAACTAAGGATATATCTTCCTCACCATACTCCATGCTCTGGGAGACTTTTTTAAATGAATGGAACTGCTTGTCAGGCACATAAACATTTTCTTGGTACACCTGTGCAGGCAAACCAACGCAGTTAAAGACCGTCATCTATGCAAGGTTTATGACATAGAGATCATGCGGAGACACTAGTGTCTCAGTTAGTTTCAATGCGAAAATAACTTAAGAGGCAAGTAACTAGAATAGAACTCAGACTCTAATCATACGTTTGGTAGGAAGATTGGATAGTACTGGACAATATTAAGCATATGTTTGCCACTACTTAAATTATAATCTCAGCTGGTCAAACTGATCAAACATACTTTTTATCCACACATTTTATAGAACCCACAACTTACAACTCATTTTTATCCACATTCACCCACAACTTATAATATAAGCACTTAAAATATAATTTCAGCACTACCAAATATATGCTAAAGAAGAAGAAAGAAGCTACAATCTTGGTCATTATATTGTCGAGTATGCACTAAATGAATATAGTCACCTCATCTGCTAAAAGAACAAGCCCTTCATTCTTGCAGAATTCCACAATTTCTTGCTGGTTGCTCTCAGCCAGAACCTGTCGAGACATGTGGTAAAACAATTAAATGAACAAACATCATAGGTGCACGGAGAGAATCATATTTTGACGAGGCTATTAGCCATGAAAGAAACGAGAAGTTATCTTCCTCAATTGGCCTTGTGATATCTGATAATTGCTCACCTGCCCTGTGGGATTGCCAGGATTTATTACAACCAAAGCCCTGACAGTAATACCCTTGGACTTGGCAGTTTCCAACTGATTCTTAAGCTCAGATATCTCCAATCCCCATCCTGTATCTTCATCAAGATAATAAGGAACCTGAAAATTCACATGAGTCCTACATAAAAAACCTTCCTACTGTGAAAAACAGCCAAAACATAACTCAAACTATGAACATAATAGATGAGGCTTCAGTTCTACTTACGCTTGACATACAGAAATATTAAACAAAAAAATTATTTGACAGACAAATAGTTCTATGATACGTCATACATACAAGGGAGCCTCCGTGCAGGGTGATTGAACCAGAATAAAGGGGGTACTGTGGAATGGGGCAGAGAATACCATCCTTTTCTGATCTTATCAATAATTGCATAATAATATGAACCTGAGAAAGGATGGAAAAATGTTAATCAGCATCTGGAAATTCTTTCTTGAATATCTTGTGTATAGACCTAGAAAGATAACATGTTTACAGCTGGGCTTGCACCATCTGTCAAGAAAATATCATTTGGATCAGCTGGATAACCATCACGAGCTTCAATACCAGAAGCAATTGTATCACGTAATCCTTTGATACCCTGATTTAATAATAAAAGGAAATTCAAATGATACATCTTCAAACGAGTCCCCAAGTAATTTCTGCTACAAAGAAGGCATTATTACCTGAGTATGACTATATGCACCAGTTGCTCTTCCAGGAAAATGATTGAGGATCTGAAATGCTCGTTTTACAGCATCGGCACTACAAATTCCATCCAAAAAGTACATAGGAAAATGGATTCGTGTCTAACCAGATGTCAAACCAATTTTTGACACATGTCAAAGAAATTAAAAGTCAGCCATGCTGCAAAGGAGGATGGTCAGCTCTTTATCCTTGACAATCCATATTAGAAAGTAAACGAGAGAAGAAAATCCCAAAAGACAAAACTACATTGAACCTAAGCACGGAAAAGTGATGATGATGGAAATCCTACATTGTATTAAATTAACCTTCCCTTGGCGTGGCAATAGTTTGACACTTAACAATGTGAAATCAAAAGTTAAATATTCATTTTGTGTACAAAGGGCAATGATTCAAATTAAATGTGAAGACAGGTACATTTAAACAGCAAACACTTTAGATACAAGCATTTTAACCCCGGCTGTTCTTCTTGCTCATCCAAATGTGTTGGCATCTCTACTATCAGTTAAAGAACACAATATGCAAGGTGGCTAATGCTTATAATCTCCAGAATTCAATCGGAATTTTTAATTTGGAATTTGGAAATTTGAGGAATAGTAATACCTGATGGCCTATCATTATAATTACTAGCTGAACTTTGATAACGAAAACAAAATGAAGATGAACCATTCAAATCGGACAAGACTCAAATTTTTGTGAAAAGGATGTAACTAACATTTGCATATTCTTAGATATCCAGAAGTATGAACAGGGGCCATGGACATGACACAGAGATGCTGAGACTGCATGGAAACAAGTAAAATAAGAACTACACAAGTTTTTACACATCACCTCCAGTTTTTATTGAATAAAATGAAAAACTTAAGCCAAGGTTTGAAAAAAACAGTTCACAAATAATTATTTTACACCTTTGAGCGCGGAATGTATGTGCGCTATCACCATCTTCAAATAAAGTATTTCTATGGTACACCGGCAAGTCCCATCATATTTTCCATGATAGTTTTAAACATAACGAAATATCAATAGATTAATTGTTTATTAATTCTTTGATTTCACAAGACACAAAAGAATGATCAATGGCTTTCATCGATATACAGGTGGCAAGGTAAGATAGAGCTAACTGGAAGAGAGGGGGAGAACACAAGTCTAGCATTGTCACTCTCATTACGTTTTCTCTGGTCTCTGACTATCAAAATAATTTTGTACTTTGTCCTAGTTTGGACCTAGAAATACCATATTATAATTTCTAATCAAAAGAACATTTTGATCCAAAAGTTTCTCCAGTGTCTCTCTAGCATGTCTGTATCTCTTATGCGTTCTAAATGTGTCTGCAGCAGTCCTCTAATAAGTCCATTGCACATGCGAAATTAGAAAAAATAAATAAATAATATTTGTGAGCATGTCCAAGGCATGTCTCAGCATTGGAAGCATGCTCATGGACAACAAAGACACCATGGCCCAGGTAGAGAGTCCTAGCTTCCCATTTACAACGATTGAATTCAAATCAGGTAGCAACTACATGCTTATTAACGCCATCATTTTATCAACTAATATTTACTAAACAGATAGCAATTCATCTAATTTACACACTTTTGACATAGAACGTTCTTGTTGCTCCTATAATGCAAATGACTATTTACATTATGCGAGAATAACGTATATAGTTTAATTCACTTTATACCTAAAATAACCCCGTGTTTCAGCTCTGTCCAACATTGCAGGATGGTCACATAATGCAAGGACCTAAAATAAAGACAAAAAATGTTAGAAGATGAAAATAGTATTCCCTAGGGTCTGGAATAAAGAATGATCAAGCACACCTCTCTAAAGAAAGTGATTGGCTGCTGTCCCAGGGAGTGAGGACTTCCAATATTGCAGTAGAGTAACTGCCAAAAACAAAGTGAATGAGCATCGCGGTAAAATTATTTTTCTTTTCTCTGCTAATTCAAAAAGATGAGCACACGAACTAAAGACCAAAATGGTAGAGACCGAGTGGTAAGACTCCTCATACAGCCCTACTATATAAACATTAGCTGAGAAACAATTCATTCATTGCTCCATTTTGCAAGAGAAGTATCTTTTCCTGTTCCAGCATTTTACTCCCTTTCTTCTTCATCCCATAATAGTTAAACATGCTTTTTGTTGATGTGGGATAAATTATAACCTTACAAGGCCATAAAAAACTTGCATGCATGAAAATGTCAGAGAGAGAAGCTCTTCTGACGTGGGAATTCGATTCTTCCTTTCTTTCCTTTTTTATTTCGAATTGTAAAAAACTACTTAGGAAAGGGGCAGGGAAGAAAAAACTCAACCTAGTATCGGACAAAGTGTAATTCAGAGTCCTTTTGACATGGCCTAGAAAAGGTGAGTTATAACCACAAAGTGCTTACGAACCTTCTTAAGAGCTATAAGCTCCTTAAGATATGGAATCCGACCCATAGAAAGATAAAGGTTGATAAAAATTGTTGAATGATCAGTGGTGAATAAAGAGGAGGAACAAGATTGAGAATGAGATATTTGAAGAAAAAGAGAAATAGAATTGAGAATGAGAGATTTGAAGAGATTGAAAGATTTTTTTCAAAATAGTGAAGACAAACGTATATTACTTTTTGTGTAAGTAGGGGTGAAAACCTACGGTGATTATTTGGTAACTCACAAATTCTAATACGCACTTTTAATCAAAGATGGGGTAAACCATACCATTTCTGAAAAGTACTAAATAAGCACTCACAGCTTGAGCTGTCTAAGCAATGTCAAACACTCTATACAAGAGTTTGTAAGCACTTACAGTTCCTACTTTCTTGAGCTAATAAGAGATGGAAAACATTCTCCAAGAGCTCAAAATAACTGAGAGAGTATAAAATTCATCTTCTTTCTTAACTATAACAAATAATGAACACAAAACAAAGCGACACATATTGAGGTCAAATGCAAGTATTTATTGCTTGAAGTATAATGTTAAACTCTAATTAAATATAATGAAACAGGTACCTCATCAAAAGGAAGAGAACCTGGGTTCTCCTTCAACTCTTGCTGTAATCTCTGTGAACAGACAACGTCTTACACAAAGTGACCAAGAAATGAATCAACACGAAAGCTGTATAATCCGCAGTGAATGCATCATCAAACCTGAGCAAGGATAAAAGTTTCTCCGAGGATAGCATACTCGCATTTCAAAACCTGAGAAAAGTAATACTTAACAAGGTTGCTCCTTCAACCAGTCTGGAAGAGTTATCAAACTTCAAAGAAATGAAAGAAATGCAATGTCACATTAGATGAGATGGAATTGAATTTTTTCCTCAAATTGTAAAGTGAAAAATTATTGTGCTTAAGTTGTATTTTTAAAAAAATAAACTGGGGTTTATTTCTATTACCATTCATGAAATGAAATTATAAGATCAATTCTTGAGCCAAACAAAAATCTGTCTTTCAACAAAGATTTCTATCACAATCAAAAGAAGGAAAAGAACCCGAAACGCAGAAATGATCAAGAACAAAAGAAAAGGAAAACAGTATTCAAAAGGAAAAACTGATCCCCCGCTACCAGATAGCCCACCAATACCTCAAAAAATCAAAAAAATGAAAAGATGGAAACATGATCAAGCACAAAAACAAATACTTCATGCAAACCAAGATTCAGAAATAAAAGCAATAATTAAGTAAAAATAAGCAAAATAATGTAAAAGCTTGAATGCATGATCAGAACCAGCTCCAGTAATACTAATAAAATCCAGTTATGCAATAACAAACACCAAAATCTTAGAAACAGTGAAATACCAGTAATTAAAGGAAACCCCGAATCAAAATTATAAAAAGCAAAATCGGACAGAAGATTTCAACAAGTGAGTAATTTACCTTAGGATTGATGGTATCAAGTGTGAGTGGAGGAGCTGACGCTGAACCAGCAGAAGCTACATGACCAGATAAATAACCAGGACTAGCGGTGGTCAAGAAGCGTAGAGGAAAGGTGCAATGCTGCAACACGCAAGTGGTTAAATTATTTCTTCTGCGGGTGATGAGATTTCTGGCATTGTGGGCTACGAATCTTCGCATTGTAAATATGATCTATTAAAGGATTTCCAATTTAAAGGATTTCTTAAGCCTTCACAAGAGCTTCTGAATGCTGCATCTGCAATTAAACACCCTTAACGCAGTTGTTGATATCGAGGTATTTCCATCCAACAATGCCTCTGAATGCGTCCTGAACTAGATTCCCTGAAAATGGCCACGTTTTCTGTTTTATTTAGAGAAAATTGCAGCCCGTCCTAAATCTTTTAAAAAATGCAGCGTCGTTTAAATATTTTTATTTCCGCACCCGGTGTCACCGTCACTGTTACTGTCCAAATATTTGCAAAAGAGTAGTGATATTTTCGTAGTCGCCAAGTCATTATGGTATTACTAGTAATTATTCTTAGTTGATGACATTAAGGAGGGTGTATTCAATTAAGACTTGGTAGGACTTTTATGGAGTTTAAAAGTCTAGGTGTATTCAATTCAGACTTTTTAAACTCCATAAAAGTCTTGGGGTATTCAATATAGATTTTTAAAGACTTTTAAAAAGTCTTATAAAGTCATGCGATATTCAATTCAGACTTTTTAAAATCCTACAAAATTCAGAGGTATTCAAAATGTCTATGACTTTTAATGACTTTATAGAAAATTTCATATGTACTAACTTTAAAGCACAACGTATCAATAAAAGATATTACAATTTCTCCCTCATTCATCCTAAGACTTTGAAAGACTTTAGGAAAAAAAAAAAACATCTTGCGTTCCTTTATTTTTTTATATGTAACATTTTTCTTTTCTTTTTTTTTCAACAAACTGTAAAGTCTAGATTAATATTTTTCTCTTTTTTCAATGTGATTTTTTTCTTCAATATTCCCATAACCATTTTTTACTCTTTATTTATTTATTTATTATTTTACCATTTTCATTAAAAATAAGATAACTTTATAATTAAATTCTTATATAATTGTTGACTGCAGTTTATTAATGAATTTCATCAAGTTAAAAACTATTTTTTATTAATGCATTTTTTTTAATTCTTTTCTTTTCTGTTTATCTTCATGAGCATGATTATATTTTTTTCTTCGTCTAAATTGATACTCTAGTTATTACTTTATGTAATTGTAGTGACTAATGACGTGTTACATATAGATTATTAAATATAATAAGGGAGATAATGAATTGGATAAATTTTTTTGTTGGAAAATATTTTAAAATAAGTCGCATGCCATAATATTTTGAATTTATACACAATCTATTTGAAAGTTTTTTACCCAAAAGAAAAAAAATAGAGTGAGTTATATCATTAATTTTCGACGTAGTTTACTTGCAGCAATTAAATAGAAAATTAATTTTTATGAATATATTAATATTAATATAATTAAATAAATCATTATTAAAATTTTCTCTTGCGACAATTTTTTTTAATTATGGGATATTAAATTTTTAACTAAAAAAATAAAGTCCATAAAAGTACATAAAAGTCTGTGAAAGTCTAGGAAAATCTTTCAAAATGAAATCTATAAAAATCCATAAAAGTTTATAGGAGTTTGTTAAAATCTATAAAAGTCAATAAAAATTAATGAAATCCATCAAAGTAAGTCATTTGAAAAATGTCAATCAAAATCTTTAAAAATCTAGATTAAATACACTCCTCTAAATATATTATTCAATTAAAATATCACATAGACTCAGTTAGTGAGGGACAGAGGTTAGTGAAGTCAGCTTTGCCCAGTGGCCTCCACTGGGCTTTTGGATTTTAACCTCCACTGGGCTTTTGGATTTTAACTGGGCTGCCTCCACTCATTCACAGCACTTTAAAAAAAGAAAAAGAATAAAAAAACTATCCACTTCAAATTGACCATTAAAATGGCCCAAAAAAAAAAACAAATGGACATTAAGAGCCTCTTTGGTGTGGATTATAAACTAGTTTATTTGATCAAAATTTTTATATTGTAGCATGACATTTTTTATTATTATTGGTCAAATAAACTATTTTAGATAAATAAATCAGTTTATAATTCACACCAAACAAGCACTAAGGATGGTCCAGTGAATCAGTAATACAAATTACATATACACCAATATCCATCACTTAATCATTCACGTTGGCTGCCCGCTACCCGTTGCCGCTGTCTAGGGGTGGGCATCCAAACCGCTCAAATCGATCAAATCGAACTGATTCGGGTCGGTTTGGTTCGATTTTTCACACTTTGGTGGTTTGATTTGGTTTACTAAGCTAAAAAATAAATTTGGGTTGGTTTGGTTTCGGTTTGTGATAAATAAACCAATCCAACCAGAACCAAACCGAATTATAACTTATAAGAACAAAAATCAAATTAAACCCGGTTGTAAATGTCCAAAAATTAATAACTTGCATGTCCAAAAAAAGGTTGTAAATGTTGGTTAATTTGTAAATGAGAGTTATATTTAAATATTTTGTAAATAATTTGTTTCATGTTCAAAATAAATTTTGAAATAGGAGTTACTGTTATTTTTTTAGAATACAAATGCAAGCTCAAACCATTCAAGTCCAAACCGAACAAACCCATGATTAGTCGGTTCGGTTTGGATCGATTTGCCCAATAAGGCGGTTTGGTTTGGTTTGGAAGAAACGCCAAACCGAAGTGGTCGGTTCGATTTTGGTTTGGGCCCAAAACCGAACCAATCCAACTCATGCTTACCCCTACCGCTGTCTATTGCTGTGAAATTGGAGTAAAAAAGAAAGTGAAATCCTCAATCGCGAAACGCTAATCACTGGAGTCTGAAAAATCAATTATTTCTTGAAAATCAAGAACAGGAAGGTACGATTATTGATTGTAAGAAGAATAGATTTAGCATAATTTTTTTATTACCAAATTCGGCAAGTGTATATCAGTCTATGAAGATTCGGCAGTGAATTATTTTGGTTTTGGTATTATGCTATGACATTTGATTTCTGGTATTATGCTATGACATTTTAAGTGCTTTGTACTGCACCAGTTTTGTGCATTCATGATTTATGGTAGTACCCTGCCCTTTGTATGGATGTATGGAAGTTCTCCAGGAATCATAAATCATTAATTTATGACAAATTTGCATCACTATCGTGTAGATTTGTTCTACTCTGTCATCGATTTACAACTTCAAAAGTTGAATGATCGTTTCTCGGAGGTAAATACAGAGTTGATCCTTTGTGTAACTTGTTTATGTCCAGAAAATTCATTCTTTTATTTTGACAAGAAAAATTTGATTAAACTTGCCTAGTTTTATCCAGAAGATTTTTCTAAAGTATATCTCTTTGTACTTAATGATCAACTTAAAACTTATATTTTTGATATGCGCTCTAACAAAGCGTTTGAATGGTTGAATGGTTTTAGTGATTTTGCAGAGAAGTTAGTCATAACAAAGAAAATTAAAGTACATCCATTGGTTTACAAGCTATTGACTTCAGCGCTAATTCTACCGATTGCTACTGCTATTGTAGAAATAGTATTTTCTGCAATGAAATTTGTGAAAGATAGATTGTGCAATCGAATGGGTGATCAGTGGATGAATGATAGCATCATTGTTTATATAGAGAAAGATATATTTTAAAAAATTGATAATGAACTCATTGTACAACGATATCAAAGTATGAAAAATCACAAAAAACAATTGTAATGTATATCATTTTTTGTATTATTGTGTTCTTACATTATTTTATATTATTACATTTATTAATTTCTGCCTACGCTGACTTAAATTCCTGACTTTGTCTTTGTCGACAGTGAGCGACTATGAATAACATTATACTTTACAAAATTTTGTTAGCTAGGCACGTCAACTGAACTTACCCTTTTTTTTTCTCTCTCTCTCTTTTTAAAATTCTTTTAATTGTTTTAAGTGGGAAAATGTAGAGAGATCGAAAAAGTTGTACATGTGTAATTCACGCGCCCAAGTAATAGATTTTCAGACAGATTCCATTTAAAGATTCTTGTGTTGCATATTTTTCCAAACATTTAGGATGATAGTGTCAAAAATAAAATATTTAGAATCCGCTCTATTTTTCAAAAAAGTTTGAAACCCCAACTGCAAATTTCCCTTTTATTTATCAAATGTCTTTTATTTATTAGTAAAATATTCAATTTCACTTTATTAAAAGTAGCTCGGTCTTTCTTATTATTATTTTGTTAAAAACATCACCAATTCAAATATTGAGTTGAGTCTGTCGAGTACAACTTGACCAACTTCACTCGTTACTTCTATCTTCTTTTCATATCAAATAAGCACATTTTACAGCATTTTCTCTCGTGTCTCATTTTTCTTTATGGTGTTGTTTTTGTTGCTTGTTCTACCATTTTCAACTTCTTGGACCAAGGGTGGTCGAGATTGAAGCTTTCGTTGTATCATTAAGTTTTAGATTGACGGTATTATCTTATTAAATAACAAGAGAGAGACATTGAAAATCTCGTTATGGATTACCAAGTATTTTTCAACATTATAAGTATCGCAACAATTATTATACTTGTCTCTAGTGTAGTTCAAACATCGGGCACGAGCTTGCAGGTACGGCTGAAACTATCAGAACTCCAATAACTACAATTTATTTTCCTAGATGAACACAACATTTCTAGTATCATATTCCTCTTGAAAAATCAAAATTATTTTTCTAAGACATAATTAGTACACTGAACAGACAACCACAACGCATGCGAGCCGAACATCTCAAACATATCAAAAGCGCGCAACATTGCAACATTGCAAGCTAGCACCGAGTGCTAATTGGATAGGAATCATAGTTTAAGGAATTCAACATCTATGATAAATGATGATTGAAGGGAAAGGTCGTTCACAATTACCGCCAAATTATGTATTTTAACTCACCACAATATGACTACTGAAATACAGTTTCTTCTTTGGTGGGGTTGAAAAGAGATTAAATAACAAGTAATTGAAAATTTCAGATTGGAGGGTCTTGTGAAAATGTCATAGTGCAGAGTTCCTCAGTCACGAAATTCATCCATGAATCCTTTGTGGAATTCAGTCAGACGAGTCACAATGGCCGGTATTCTGTCCTCTTGAGGTAATATTGTGCACCTAAAATGCCATGTCCCCGGCACCTACAAACATAACACATCGCAAACAACAATTATCAGTCACTACTGGTCTAGTATTGAGAAGTGCCGGTAAGTTCGTGCCAAGCTAACTTATATTACTATAACTTAGTATAATCTTATAGCAATGTCAGCTACGAGAGATAAAGTGTCAGTCAGGTGGTTAAGAGTCGTGCAAAGGATTTTGGGTTGGGGAAAGGGGAGGCCACACAGTGTGATGTAGTCCAGTGAACCAAAAAAGAAAGAAATGTCATATAGAACAACAAAAAAAGAAAGAAATATCATATAGCACAACACCGGTTTAATGTTTTAGTATCATGAATGACAATAGCTCTGCTGCTATGGTCTCCAAGGTCCTCAACCCCCTATTGTTCAGACTTTGGCTCATCTTTCATGCTATTTGACCAAATGATCCTTTCAGGTCTTTTATGGATAGTTTGATTTTGAAAAAATATCTGACCATTAACAATTTAAACGTGGAAATGTATTGGAGAGAAACGTGCATATAAGATGTACTTTCATCAGTAAAATTTACCTGTCTAAAGCCAGAACCAGGAACAACTACTATGCCAGTGGCATCAAGAAGATGACGAGCATAAAATGCATCTGGGGCAGTGTTTGCAGCTTTTGCTGCTTCTATCGCTTTCTTTGGCAGTTCAATACGAGGAAACAGATACATTGCTCCTTCAGCTCTGTTGCATGTCACTCCTTCTAAACTATTCAATGCAGCTTCAAGTGTCTGAAGATCAAGGAATGGAAAAGGAATTGAGCATTGAAAGGAAAAGGAAAAAGATTGTCACTGAAAACAAAAGTTATATCAAATCCATTAAATTAATTGATGTCCTGTTGTTAAATTTTTATAATCACATACATCTTTACACAACACTACCACATAAGATCTATCGGCGTTCAGAATTGACAGTTATTTGCAGTTTATATGCATTTACCATACAAACCTGTTATCAGTTACTTCAACAGAATGAAAAGAAAGTTTGATAAGTCTAACCTTAGCTCGCCTTGCTAGGGATGACAGAATTGCATCTTTTTCTGCAAAATAAGACTCGTAGGATTCATCTCCCACCTGTACACATTAAATAAGAATATTTATTGCACTATTGGGAAACATGTAGATGTATTGTTTTGGAGATATTAAAGTTAATGATTAAACATCATGTTGATGTATACAAGAACTTGATATTTAATTCTGGAAATAAGTGAGGACGGTTAAATGCAACGCTGAAACAACGTATCACTACGCCAGATAGCATTTCAATCAATTTCTTCATCTTAGGTGTATATAGTCTGACTAAAACCAGAGAGCAGCTAGCTCAAGCTTTGTTGATACAGGTAAAGAAGAACGAGATGGACATTTTTCATAATAAGACCTTCAACTTATGGATGGGCATTTAAAATTTAATGGTGCAATGCTGTATATTTCTCATGGTGTATAAAAGTAGAACATCTAAAATTTTCTTTATTTGTCACCATGGGTTCCATATGGGTAAAATAATTACTCGACAGACATTAGGTTCTTTAGTATTTTTAAGATTTAATTATCTGTAGGTCTTTTTGGGATTATCATTTTCATTTTATTTTTTGTTGGACTACCCAAATGAGTTGGGTTGAATGTGTAACTCTAAATTAAACAAGAAATAATAGTTATGTAATTCTAACTTGTTAGATGACAACATTCTGTCTAAAACCAACAAGTTAATAAGCACCTGGCTTAGAACTTCCTGAGATACACATCAAGCCACAACAATCCATGACTCTCTTAGTCGCAAGGCCAATGGGCTAAATTACTTTCTAATCACTCTTAATGAACTTTTTTCCTTTTGTTGGCACGGTGGAGAAATATCAATGGCCCAAGAAAATAATTACCAACCTTAGGGGGGCTCATGACAAGGCTTGCAAGAATCTGACCAGATATATTAGAGCAGAGGTTTACAGATGCCATTTTGTATATTTGCTCCCTTACTTCAGGACTAAAACCAGTGATTTCCATGTAACCTCCTCTCTTTCCGCACTCTCCATAATACCCTGGACCAATGAAGAAGAACAGAAGCTCGTTAAGTTTGAACTGGATCCTTAATGGTAACTACCATATTTGGTTAAGCTTGAAAACTTTACTTGGAAGTAAACAAGTAATTTCTAAAATAAATAGGTTTTTATTGATTAAAATTACAAATAAGCAAGTTATTTGGACAAGGTAAGAGTTACTTTCAAATTAAATAACTTTTTAACTTTAAAGTAAGAAAAGCAAATCATCCAAATATGTTTGGAAACATAAAGTTACTTCAAAATCTTTTTACTTATTTTTAGACTTAGCGAGCATGCTCTATGTGAGGATCTGATCAACATACCTTTAGATACAGACTGGAAAGATACTAGGGAGATATCTTTCTCACCATAACCCATAGTCCTGGAGACTTTCTTAAATGAATGGAACTGCTTGTCAGGCACATAAATATTTTCCTGGTACACCTGTAAAAGCCAACCAAATGTCCAAAACCATCATTGATCATCATTTAAGCAAGGTTAATAACATAGAGGCGGTGCAGAGGCACTGTGGTCAGTGGTCACAGTTAGTTTCAATATCAAAGCACAGGGTGCACCAATAAAAAATTTAAAGTAGCTAGAGTCGCTAAAAGAATTAAACTGAGACTCTAAAAGAATATATTCACCTCATCTGCCAAAAGAACAAGCTTTTCTTTCTTGCAGAATTCCACAATTTCTTGTTGGTTGCTCTCAGACAGAACCTGTTGAAATATGTAGCAAAACATTCAATTCAACAAACTAGGTCCCAGGTTCCCAGCTGCACCCAGATTATCAGATTTCAATGGGGCCGTTAGCCATGAAGGAAATGGAAAGTTATCTTCCTCAATCAGCCTTGTGATGTCTACTAATTGTTTACCTGCCCAGTGGGATTGCCAGGATTTATTACAACTAAGGCCCTAACGCTTATACCCTTAGACTTGGCAGCTTCCAACTGATTCTTAAGCTCAGATATCTCAAGTCCCCATCCTGTTGCTTCATCAAGATAATAAGGAACCTGCATTCAGACGAGTATCACCATCAGCACCTTCCTAGTGGGAAAAATAGTCAAAACATAACTGAAAGTGCTGAACATGATTAGCTTAATTTCTTCAGCATTGACAAGGCTTCAGTTCTGTTTATGGTCAAAAAAGTTCAAAGCACGTTGGCAAGATGAAAATGAACCTTAACAAATTATTAGAACCATAAATTTCTCAATATAGTTCTATAGTACATCAAACATACAAGAGTGCCTCCATGGAGGGTGATCGAAGCAGAGTAAAGAGGGTACTGAGGAATGGGGCAGAGAATGCCATCCTTCTCCGACCTGATCAATAGCTGCATCATCATATGAACCTGAAAAAAGGATGGGGAGATTATTCAGCATTTGCAATTCCGTTCCCAATAGTTTCCTGCTGAATTTCTCGTGTGTATGACTAGAAAGAGAATAACACGTTTACCGCTGGGCTTGCACCATCAGTCAAGAAAATATCATTTGGATCAGCTGGATATCCATCGCGAGCTTCAATACCAGAAGCAATTGTATCACGTAATCCTTTGATACCCTGATTTTATCAAATGAAACGAAATATAAATGATACATCTGCGATAGAGTCCAATGTCTTTCCTGTCACAAAGATTTGGAGTGACAGAAATATTACCTGACTATGACTATATGCACCAGTTGCTCTTCCAGGAATTTGATCAAAGATCTGAAATGCTCTTTCTATGGAATCGGCACTACAAAATTAATCAGAAAAAAGACAGAATACGGAGCTGTCACTAACCCAATATTTAACCATTTTTGCAATAGCAAAGAATTTTAAAGTCAGCAAGTCAAGGATAGTTAGATCTTCATATTAGACTGTCCAATTGAGGAAGTATATGCGGGCAAGAAAAAAACACAATAGAAAAAAAACAACTTTGAATCTCAGTACTCAAAAAGTGAGGAATCCTACGTATTATTAATGCAACTCTCTCTTTTCAGTCAAGATAGTTGATACATAAATTAATGGGTATGTGTTATTTATATAAAGGGTAACATTTGAAAATCAGGAGGCGCTTAAACTGCAAAAACTTGAAAATACAAGCCTTCCTTAAACCCTGGTTCTTCGCCTTGATTTTCCAAATGTTTTAGTTCTCTGTTTTTGGTTCAAGAACACTATTTGCGGGGTAGCCAATACCCATAATCTCCCAAATTCACTGACACATTTTTAATTGGAATTTGGAATTTGTAACTGTTGATGACCTATCATTAAAAATTACATGCTGAAACTTCAAAATAAAAATAAAAACGAAGATGAACCATTCAAGACGGAGGTCTCATATTCTTCTGAAAATATCTCAACCAACTTTTGCATATTCTTGGAAACCCAAGAAGTATTGAAAAGGGTCATGGACACTACATGAACATGCTGAGACAGCATGGTAAACAGGTTATATAAAAACTCTATAATTTATTCTACATCATCCTTTTTTTAATTAATAAAATTGAAAAACCTAAAGAACGAGTTAAACATGGTTGCTATGATAGTTTTAAAAATAAGAAAATATGAGCAGGTTAATGGTTCTTGTATTCTTTTATTGAACAAGACAAAAGAAAAGGCAGAGTAATCAATGGCATTCAACAAAAAGAGTGAAGTGGCCAAATTAGATAGAGGTAATTCAGAAAGGGACGAGGAGGGGTACCAAAAGTCCCGGATTATCCCTCTCATTACTTTTTTCCTGGTCTCTCTGAATCTTTTTCCCACTTTGCCTTCCTTTGAAACTACAAACAACTTATTATAATTTAATTTTCAAAATTGAATTTAGATCCCCAAAAGTTTCAGTGGTGTCACTCTAGCATGTCTCTAAGGTGTCCTCAGCCGACCCCTAATTTGTCATCTGTATGTCTGAAATTATAAAATAATAAACATACTTTTGCAAACATATCCAACATGTGTCCCAGCTTCAGAAGCATACTTGTGTCCAACAAAGACGCGGGGCCGACAATGTGGCCCATGTAGAAAGTTTATGCTTTCTTTTGAAACAAATGAATACTAGAGTATGTGGAAACTACACGGTAATGAACAAGGTGATTTTATCAACTACTAGCTACGAAACAGAGAGTAGTTCGTTTAATGTACACCCTTTAAACATAGAACGTCCATTGCTGTTACAATGCAAATCCTACATTTCATAATGTGAATATTAGGTCAGACTTTAATTCACTTTATACCTAAATAGACCCTGTGTTTCAGCTCTGTCCAAAATGGCAGGATGGTCACATAATGCAAGGACCTAAAATAAGAACAAAAGAAGGTTAGATACACAGAGAGAATGACGACATAAGTAAAATAGTATAATATTTTTCTGGAGAACAGGATAAAGATCATCAAACACACCTCTCTAAAAAATGTGATTGGCTGCTGACCCAGGGATTGTGGATTTCCAATATTGCAGTACAGGATCTGCCAATAACACAGAGAGATTGAGCAAAGCAGCAAAACTATTTTTCAGCTAGTCCAAAATCTTGTTAAAAATGCACCAGAAGGTTGTAAAACCCCAAATACACAAACTAAAGACCAAAACAATGCAGATTAGGGGTGAGACCCTTCGTAAATCTACCATATCGAATTTAGCTGAATAAAAGTTCATCCTTACTCCATGTTGAAACTCTAGAGGACAGTATATATCCCTTTCCAGCATTTTACTCCTGCCTTTATTCTTCCTCCGTCATGGTTAACACAATATACTCTATATGGGTAAAATTATAACCTTACAAGGTCATATCCCGATGCTAAAATGTTCTATTCATGAAATCACCAAGCATGTAGTAAAGAAATTCATTTCTGACATGGGAATAGTTTCTTTCTTTCTTTTTTCTCTTATGGAAAACACTGATTAGGAAGAGGTGGAGGGAGAGGAACACAACCAATTATTGGACAATTGAAAGCTCTTTTCCCAGAGCTCTAAAAACAGGGATTCCAACCACAAGACACCTACAAGCCTTCTTAAAAGTTATAAGCTCCTTGAGCTTATTTGATGATTCGCAAGTTCTTATAAGCACTTTAAAACAAAGTGGGGTACCCCACCCTTTCTGAAAAGTGCTTATAAGTACTCACAGTTCTTATTGCCTTGAGCTTATGAGCATTGAAACACTCTCCAAGAGTTCATAAGCACTTTCTACTTGCTTGAGCTTATAAGCAATGCCAAACACTATTCAAGAGCTCATAAGCACTTCAAAGAGTGCATCAAGCAATAGTATTTCATACTTCAGAGTTCACAAGTACATGTGCAGTCTCTTTCTCGTGCTGAACTTTCCAAGTATGACACCTGCTAAGTGCACACAAAAAACAAAAAAAAAAGGATGTGCATCGAGGAGAAAAGAAAATATACATTTCCGAGATATAATAATAACTGGTACTTAAGTATCATGACCAGTACCTCATCAAAAGTACGAGAACCTGGGTTCTCCTTCAACTCTTGTTGTAAGTTCTGTCAAAAGTAAACGTGTTACCCAAGGTCACCCAGAAAGAAATCCTAAGAAAGGCTCTAGTCCATGAACAAAAGATGTTAATCAGTAGTGAATGCATCATCAAACCTGAGCAAGCGTCACAATTTCTCCACGTACAGCGTACTCGCAGTTCAAAACCTGAAAAAGAGTAACACTTAGTAAGGTTGTTCCTGTCAACAATTTTGCTGAAAGAATTATCAGATGCCGAAATCCAGAAGGCACTCCTTCAACCAAATACCAAAAAATTAAAAATAAAACATATTGCTTTTCGCAAAATGTACAGAAAACTCCTAACTTGTACTTCAAAAAAAAAAAAAAAAAAAGATAAAAAGATAAAAGGAGTAAATTTGTAAGTCCACCAAAATTAAACTTGAGCCAAAACAACGTATCAACTAATCACCTACAGTAAAGAGGCCCAGGAAAAGAAACAAAACTTTTCTAGATGATCTTTCAACAAAGATTTATATCAAAATCCAAGTAAGGAACGGAGAAATCCCAGAAATGATCGAGAACAAAACAAATAAGAACAGAAAAGAAAAGGATGGATCATTATCAAGCACAAAAATAAACAATCAATGCAGATGGATATTCGAAAGGAAAAACTTTAATTAAAACCAAGATCAAAACCTGCTTGAACCATGATCAAAACCTGCTATAATAGTCAAAATAAAAATGATAATGCATTAAAACCCAGTAAAATTACAATGAAGTATCAAAATTCAAAAGCCCATAAAAACCCCGAATCAAAATCAAAATATAAAACAAGGGATTGATTACCTTGGGATTAATTGTATCAAGCGTAACGGGAGTGCCTGAATAATCAGATGCCATTGAAGGATCAACACTAGTGGTGTTCAAGAAACGTACAGGAATAACAACAGAAGACTGAGATTGAGATGAGGAAAAAAGTGAACAAGTGCTATGCTGCAACACGCAAGTGGCCGAATTTCTTCTTCTTTGGGTGGTGAGATTTCTTGATACGTCGGCTACAAATCTCCGCATTGCGAATATGACCTGCTTTGGGGAGACCCAGTTTTAAAGTACAGCGTGGCTTGGCGTGGCGATTTTGTTGACTTGCTTATTGGCCGCACAACACCTGGAATTATTCCTATGTGCTCAATTTCCACTATTCTATTTATCGCCCATGGATTATTTCTTAGAAGTGTTTTTGGTTAAAAGTGAAATTACTTTTAAATGGAGAGTATACTTCGTCAAGAAGAGGAAAAGGAAATTCGGATGGAAGCGATCTATACACTAGACAATGCTCATAAAACTCCGTCATGAAATATGACAATAAGGTTTCTATAACAAAAAATGGTTAATTACACTAATGGTTCTCATTCTTTCAAGTTTATAACGATTTCATCTCCATTCTTTTTTTTAACAGATATCATCCTCATTTTTCCATTTATTATTACAAATGGTCCAAAATCACTATTTTTCACTATTCTGAAAATTCTATAACAATTTTATCCCTTAACTCAAATAAATTAAAATGATAAGAAACAAAATACAATAAAAGCATTGCAATTAGGCCATTAACCTTTTTAAAAGTACAAATAAATCCTAAACAATTTTATTTTATTTAATAAACGTTCTTCCCCAACTCACAAAAATTATCTTTTCCCACCTCCACCTCCACCTCCACCTCCACCTCCACCTCCACCTTCTCCTTCTCCTTCTCCTTCGCCTCTCTCTATCGACTTCCAATCCAATCCAGAATTACCTCCTTCAGTCTCAGAAGCATGTATGTGTACAAATTCGACAATCAAAGAATTCTCAAAAGGCACAACCTCCTTAGGTATCTAGTTTTACAAACCAAAAATTATGTGCAAAATTTAGTTTCTTCTTCAAGAATTATTAGCAGGTGAAGCCTCAGCGGGCGTAGTCTCCTTGCGCCCAATCCCTGCCATCTGTATTCCTCCTAAAGTAGAACTGCCTTAAGTTGAATCGTCTTAAGTCGAATCACCTTAAGCAGCAGAGGCACCAGACGCCACCTTCAACCCTTTCTTATTGTTCACCTTCTGCGCCCAACCAACAAGGCCAACTTGCATGTGCTCATCAAAATAGACTTCTTGAAATGTGATCCCATCTTCATTTCCCAGATCAAGAATGAATGAGAAACTTTTGTATAAAATTTATTAGGTAAAACAAAGTATCCGAGGAAATGAAAAAAGTTTACCTGTGTAACTAGAGCATAGAGCGTTAATGTACTGTAGCTACAGAGTACCTGAATAAATACATTGAATGGCACGAAAGAGTCAAGACTAATGCTTTCAAAATAAGTGGATAGTGGCTGACTAGCTGGAGGGTATGGGGAAGAGGAGGGAGAGGCGCTTATGTATGGCGGCGGAGTCATCTGCACAGGAAAAGAAGATGAAACAGATCAGGAGAATGTGGAGATAAAGAAGAAGAGGAAACAGATCAAGAGGAGGTGGGGTGGGAAAAGATAGTTTCTTTTGAGTTGGGGAAGAATACTTATTTGAATAAAATAAAATTATTTTGGATTTATTTGTACTTTTAAAAAGGTTAAGGGCCCAATTGCAATACTTTTATTGTATTTTGTTTCTTATCATTTTAATTTATTTAAGTCAATGAGTAAAATTGTCATAGAATTTTCAGTATAGTGAAAAATAGTGATTTGGGGACCATATGTGATAATAAATGGAAGAATGAGAATGATATCTGTTAAAAAAAAAAGAATGGGGATGAAATCGTTACAAACCTGAAAGAATGGGGACCATTAGTGTAATTAACCCAACAAAATATATATATATAATAAATGTTATAACGTGTATATGCATACAAAGTAAGAGAATAATTTCTAAGTATACTACGTTTTAGAAATTCTCCAATACTACTTTTTATTTTGAATGTTCAACTAATGTGGCGATGAGATGGAGGGGACAAAACTTATATGGCAGCATTTATTGTAAAAAGCATTCCAACATGCTGTCTAGTTTTAAACATCCTGTTGGACGCCCACCTATTTTTTTCATTAAATTGAGTATATCTCTCTCATCTATTTTCTCTTTTTTTTTTTTCTTTCTTCTACTATCTCTCTCATTGTTTCTTTTATCTCTCTTGCCACATTGATTTTTTAGAAGGTGTCTAGCATTGGAGATGCTCATATAGCATCTCAGGATTGCACTAAAAAGCGTGTCATATCACCCAAAATTGCTTATATGCACTGTTCTGAAAAGTCTGTCTAAGTTTTGCTTAGACTGCACGCGTCACACTTTATCCTTGTTTTACCCTTGTTTCGCTCTCGCTTAGACCTCGCTTAGATTGATGCTCAACCTCCACGCTTTACGTTTTTTAGAACATTGCTTACATGGCAAAAAAAAAAAAATAGAGGATTTCTAGCACACCTACATTTGGATAGTGTGCTAGACATCCGTCATTTATTTAATGTCTATCACAATATGTGTTAAACTTATTTTATTTTAATATTTTTAATTTCTCTCCATCAAAAAGTGTGTTAATAATTTTTTAATTATTTTTTTTTTAATTTATCTACCAATATCTTTTGTACATGTGGATCACAATTTTTCTAATCCACATCTCTATTTGAGATGCTATTCTCTTCGTTTCTATTTTATTTGTCACATATACTACATTTTACATTGTTATATTAGAGATACTCTTAATTTTTTTAGAATTAAGGGAGAAATGAATTTAAGATATAAGCTACAAATTTAATTTTTCCTACTCCTCTATATTTCTATAAAGAAAATTTGTAAGAATTTATATGGGGCCCACGTGATATTTATTAATGACTTGTTATTGATGTATTTAATATGGTAAATCTTGTTAAGGTGTCTTTTAAGAAATCTGAAGAAGACAACGTTTTAACTAATATATTTATAAGCTGGTCTTCTTTCCATCTATTCACATTACATATGTTCCATGGAGTTCATCTTAAAACACTAACATTATTAAGAGTTATTAAGAGAAGTACTCCAATTTTTTATATATTGTATAATTATTTTTATTCGATGTTACATTTTGTTATTTAACACATTATTTTTATTATTCACGTATATCGAATTAAGAGGATCAAGAGAAAAAAAATCAAATTTCTTGTACGTCTAATTTTTATTTAAATTCTACAATTTTAGAATTTAGGTCATACAATTATTGGTTTTTGCGAATTATGATTTACACATTATTACATACATTTAAAAGTATTTTATTTCAACTAATAGTGCTCACATTTAAATCAAAATCTTAAAAATGAGAGAAAAAAAAATTAAGATAGTTTCAATGATATTACAATACAAAGGATAAAATAAGATCTGCAAATTTATTTTTTATTGATAAAGTGAAATATGTTATAAAAAATAAATCTCAAGAGTGGTTTCTATAATTTTTTAAAAAATAACAGAGTGTCTGTGTAATAATCAGTTACTTCATGATATTTCCCAACACTTGTCTCCAAATTTAAAACCGGTACTCAGTAGAGTACGAATGATATAGCGCCCACTACCCACTTGGCATCGTGGATGAAGTGGGACATCCTTTACACTTAAGAAAAAGAGAACAATACTTTGGGCCAACCCAACCAACATTTAAGCTAAGTCTTAAGCCACTAGTAGAGCTGTAGTGAGAGTTCAGTCTTAGGATAGGCTATGGGGAAGAACCGACTTCGAGCGGGATCTTCCAAAGGAAAGATGAGAAGGTTCCAAGCACAGCCAAAAAGAAGTCCAAGCCCTAACAAGCATACGAAAATGTCAGAAGCCAATTATTAAGCTTTGCCAAAAGAGTTACACTTATCAAGTCAATTTTCCTCCCAAAAAAAAAAAAATGTCAGCTTTTTTTAACCCCTTCCACATAATGCCCACCCCCTGCAATTCTCACCACCTAAAAATGTCAGTATTTTGTTGCAATCCCCAACAACCTCGACAATCTCGACAGCCAAAATTAATTCTCCCAACGCAACCCAAATTAATTTCTATATATGCTTTTAACCTTAGAATTCCTCCACTTCCTATTTTCTTCTTATTCTTCCCACTGCTCACGAGAAAATTCTCAATTTCACAATTAATTTTCGTCTTCTTATTCTCTATGCCATATCGTTATTTTTGTCTAGTAATGAAACGTACTGAAAACTATTTGTTTTAACAATGATCTTGCCTAGAAGTTACAATTGGTTAATGTTTTATGTATTTTTCGTACTTCTATTGTATTGAAACTATTGAAGTTATACAAACAATGTCAAATTAAATTGTGATTCACCATTGCATTGTTTGAAAAAATTAATCCAAACTAATCTACAACATATCAGGCGAAAATGAGATAGAAAATGCATGAAAATAGATAAATTTTAGTTTTACTAGATGTTTTCATGTAAGTGTGTTTTTGATTGGCAAGTTTTCCATGGAAAATGTCACATCCGAAGAAAATATTTTCTACTTTGACTGTTAGATACAAATGTGGAAAATGAAAATGAATTCTAGGGTACAACTACTTTAAGCTTGTTTTTAGCCAATTCCACAAAAAAATATTTTCTTATAGGTTTAGTAGTTTTTTTTTCCAACTTACATAGAAATTTTTTTCTTTTCCACATTTGTCAATCAAACGCACCCTAAGATATTCAGTCGAAGGCCTCTCGGGACATAGCTCAACTGATGGAACAATCAACATAAAGCTTGCTTCCAACGGCATGGTGGAGTTCGAATCTTGTGGGAACCTGCGGCTGGATTTTATTCGGTATGGAACAATCACTTTGAGGCGACTCCTTGTGTGCAGAAGTGTATAGTCAGATGAGTGGAACCTAAGAGCTAGTTGGGGCATAACCTACGATTTACCTCCTCCAAGGTTCTAGGGACAAAGGTTTTGAAGATCCAAGATTTAGTCTGACAAAGTTAGGACACTTGGGTACCAAAAAAAAAAAAAAGGATATTCAATCGAAGATAAAAATGAGCTTGCAAGCGGGCGTGCGGGCGCGGGCGGGGTTCTGGAGAGCGGGGCAGTGGGGTGGGAGGAAATTTTGGTGGGGGTGGTGCAAATGAGGTGGGGTGGGGGAATTGTTGGCTGGGAGGAAATTTGGGTGGGGGAGGTGCAAATGGGGTGGGGGGAATTGTTTGGCTGACATTTTATTTTATTTTATTTTTTTTTTTGTATGAGAAAAAGTTACCCACATGGCAGTGGATTCCTGCTCAGCAGTGGTGTGGGAGGAAATTTTGGTAGGCGTGGTGCAAATGAGGTGGGGTGGGGGAATTGTTGGCTGGGAGGAAATTTGGGTGGAGGAGGTGCAAATGGGGTGGGGGGAATTGTTTGGCTGACTTTTTTTTTTTTTTTTTTTTTTTTTGTATGAGAAAAAGTTACCCCACATGGCAGTGGATTCCTGCTAAGCAGTGTACCCATATTGCTGACCATGATATGTGCGTTGTTACAAATAAGTTTTATATTATATCTGTCTTATAAAAATATATATTACTTTTATTTTTACACATATTAATTATTAAGAGCTTCTTTGAGAGAACTTTTTGTTGACATACAAAATAATAAAGGCCTAAAAATAGGTTTAAGAAAAATTGTACGTGTAGGCCCATAGAAAGTACCCAAGTATATAGGCCTAGAAATATGTGTCTTCCAGGTCCAATGGATGCCCAAGTAAGTGTATGTATAGGCCCAATAGAAATTATCCAGGCCAGATAGGGCCCAAAATGGATATCGCCCAGATCAGAAATATTCAAGGCGTTGGGCGATTAGAACGATCAGTCACTTCATAAGAGTACCTGTTCTAAAACAGTTTTTCCTTCCTCTCTTATCATTTCTCCCACATTTCAGGAGTTACAAACAGTTGAATCATCATGGAGGAATTACAAACAGTTGAATCATCATGGAGGAAATGGGTAGTTATTGGGCGACGAGGTAGCTATTGGGCGACGAGAAGTTTTTTACGCAAGATTGAAGGAAAACGTGTGACAAAACCGTTTGGTAAAGTATAAAAGAAAGAAGATTGAATGACAGAAAAAAAATGACAACTCTCAAAAAACAAAAAAAATGTAATTTCATTCCATTTTAGTCTTAAATATTTCTTTATAGTGAATTCTAGTGTGCTTGTGCCCATTGGAGACATTTCGTTTTGTTCTTTCATCTTTTGTCACTATTGTAATCTTCATAAATCAAACACCCCTTGTTGGGACTTTGTCTCAAAAGGTTTGGCGTCCCTTACACATCGTCTGAATATTTTAATTGTTAGCGAATGACACACTTTCTGCGCGAAACACTTTTTAATAAATTTTGATAAAAAAATTGATAAAAAATGTAATTAAAAAATTAATAAAAGTGATGAATCACACGAATTTCATATGTGGTTAAATTTAATTGTTAACTTTCGATTATAATTTTTTAGCACATTTTAATTTGGACCAAACAAGTAATAAAAAAATTTAATTAAATAATAAATTTTACTAACTTTTTTCATAATACACCATTACACTTATATTATAATAGTTTATATTTGATGATAACAAAGTATATAAAATACGAACATATTAAAAAATTAAGAAATCAAATATATTCTCAACAAGAAAATTGACTATAACTTGGGACAGATGAATGAAGAAAGTAAGTATATTTTTGTAGGACGGAAAGAATAAGTATTTTTTCCAACAAAAATTATTTTATGTTCAACGAAATTCATGGACCATAAATACTAGGTTAAAACCCCAAATTTATGCACAATTATATATGTAACTAAAAAAATTTTACGAAATATGTAGATAAAAAATATAGAAAATAAGTGATTGCTTTGTCTTAGCTTAAGAGCATGTTTGGCTGTACTTGAAAATTACTTTCTTAGTAAGTTTATACTACTTTCTGGAAAAGTAGGTTTTATTAGTGACAAAAGTAATTTTTGAAAATCATGTTTTGCAAATTAAGTAGCTTAAAAGTGAGCTTGTCTTTTTTTTAAACACATCCAAACATGTTCTAAATTATAATTTCAAATAATTAAATTGGTCAAATAAATATTTAGTCAACATATTTCAAATGCGCCCATTCGACCATTGAAAAGCTATGTTAGATTTTCGAAGTCCACGCGTGTTACTGTAATAAATATTTGATACATCACACAATACAAACTTCAATGCAACATTTATTAATGCTTAATGAACTAATAAGTCTGTATGTATGATTATCCGTCTAATCGTATGAATAAATAAATAAATTAATTACTCTATTTTCTCAAGGCAACGTTAAATATGATTTTTGCTTAAACTTTAATTTTGTAAGTTGTACAAAATAATTGTAGTGCTCTTTTATTAAAATTTTCTATAAACAAAGTCGACGAGATTTTCGATAATTACGACCGTAAGAATTTTCACCCCACTCACAATAACCAGAAAGAGTTAATTACACTAATGGTTCCCATTCTTTCAGGTTTGTAATGATTTCATCCCTATTCTTTTTTTTAGCAGATATCATCCCCATTCTTCTATTTATTGTCACAGATGGTCCCTAAATCACTATTTTTCACTATTCTAAAAATTCTATAACAATTTTACCCCTTGACTTAAATAAATTAAAATAATAGGAAAAAATACAATAAAAATATTTTAATTGGGCCCTTAACCTTTTCAAAAGTACAAATAAATCCTAAACAATTTTATTTTATTCAAATAAATGTTTTTCTCCACCTCAAAACCAACCACCCCACCCCACCCACCCCACCCACCCCACCCACCCCACATCCACGATTACCCACTAAAGAATGAAGACAATCCTGTTGATTTTTCTAACTTACTTAAGAAGAAATAATTAGGACATTGCCCACTTTGTTGCCATATATAGCACTGCCACCACATTTACTATGTGCTATTTTGTAAATAAGAAGCAAGAAATAAAGGAGGAAGAGCAGGTCTGCTTTGTTCTACAAATAATTCAAGTTCCTGTTGGGCTTTCCCTTGCCATCGACCATAGTGGGAATGACTTCATCTTGTTTAATTAAAATCCAATCAAAAAAAACAAAAACTCAGTTAAACAGTAAACAACCTGATAAATGAAGAGCCATAATTCTTTGAATTTTAATGAGGGTGAATGGAGACCCGTTCCACGCAGACAGACTGGCAGAGGGAGGGAGGCCCTCTATTTTTTAGCTTGATGATATTTGTATTTGCTCTTCTTTAAAATTATTCGTGAATTATGCATAAGTAAATATATATTTTGTAAAGTTAAATTGGTTTGAAAACAATCTTGACAATGAGAGATTTCGAAATTGATTAATCATTTCAACAAAATTTATTCTACGCTTTAGTGGGTAACCGTGGATGTAGACGTGGGGTGGCGTGGGGTGCGTGGGAAAATATGATTTGTTTTGAGTTGGGGAAGAATACTTATTTAAATAAAATAAAATAAAATTATTTAGGATTTATTTGTACTTTTGAAAAGGTTAAGGACTCAATTGCAATGTTTTCATTGTATTTTTTTTCTTATTATTTTACTTTATTCAAGTCAAGGGGTAAAATTGTCATACAATTTTTAGAATAGTGATTTGGGGACCATTTGTGAGAATAAATGGAAGAACGAGGATGATATCTGCTAAAAAAAAAAGAATGGTAATGAAATCGTTACAAATTTGAAAGAATGGGGACCATTAGTGTAATTAACCCAAGAAGAAATGTAGTCTGTTTTGAATTTTGAAAAAAAAATAAAAATTTATGTCCTCAAACTTACTTTCTAGGAAAGTAATTTTCAATTTTCTTCGCCGAGCAATGGTAAAAAAACCCGCCGCTCGCGCCCCACAAAGTAATAGGGGTGGGTGCGCCCCTAAAAAAAAATTTTTTGTTTAAAAAAAATCATAAAATATAGTAAAAATTATAATTTTCACTAAAAAATGGACAAAAAAAAAAAAAAATCAAACTCGAGTTGAAATTTGTAAACTACCAACCTTAACAACTACACTACAACCAAAATCTTATAATTTTTTTGTTTTGTTTAGTACAAATATTTAAAAAATTTGTATTTTTTTTTAAAATTATTTTTCAGTTTAAAAAAAAAAAACTGCGGGACGGTTGGCGGGGCAGGTCGGGTTGGCGAGTCAAAGGGCCGCCCCCCCCCCCCCCCCGGCCCTATTGTCATTCCTATTCACAACTTTGTTCATTCCTCATTATTTTTCAACGCGAGCAAACTTCTACAATAGAATTTCATCGAGTAAGCGGTATACTAATATAATTTTTTTTTTCTACATTGATAAAGAAGAGTGGGATGTCTAAATAGAATAGAAATCACCATCAATTCTACTAGTTTGTCGAGAATATCTAGATTGTTCGAAATTTGTGCAAAATAACAAAAGAGAATTTGATAAAACTTCTAAAGAGAGATGAATATGTTGAAATAATTGACAAATTTTTTTTCGATAAAATAGACATTATCTAGAAAAAATTGAATTACATATAACTTTTTATATCTAAATCACAAATGTGTAGCCAAATTAATGTTACAAAACACAAATGTTAAAATAAGAATAAGTTTACTATTTTTTTAGGTTGATTCAAATACCACATTTGCATCAGGCAACCAGGAAGCACCATCAATGAATGACTGTACATTATATTTTGAGGCCTGGGCTAGAGTAAGAGTGGGCATATATCCAGCCCATTTAACCCTATTAGCCACACTTGACCCAGGCCCACTATTCTGGTATTCAGCATAGAAAATGCTACTTGGTGGATCCACATTGCTGACCCATGAAATCCAACCCTGTGGCCTCAAGAATCCACCAATATCAGTCTCCATAATAACTGTTGTGGAGAAATCCTTCCAGGGCCGGCCCAAATATGTTGAGGCCGTAAGGTTGCCCAATGGGCTCATGGTACACCTTTGAATAGAAATGCCAGTGTTTTGATTCGGGTCCTTTTTGCCCTGAGCAGTTATGGTCACAAATTGGTTAGGCAGTGGCTGTCTAGGCGTAATGTTGCATTTTTGGAACACCACGGCCGAGTTGCCGAAGATGAAGTCGATGGTACCGGAGATATCGCACTCCCGATAGAATTGGCGGTTGGAGTGTGCGTAGAGGGTGTCCTGGAACCCATCGAACGAACACCGGTAGAACACTGACATATCGGAACCGGATCTTAGTGCAACTGCCTGGTGCTTAATTGCTCCGGCCGTGTTTTTGAACCCTATATCTCTTGCAACGAATCCTTTGCCCGCAGCAGCTGGCAATGACAAATGTAACATTCATGAAATTGCTAGAAAATAGAAATAATAATTAAAATTATTTAAGTATCATATCTACAATGATGATTGCCCTCAAGTTACCTTGTTTAGCTTTGACAAGTTCATAAAAATGTTTGTTTTTTTTATTTTTTTTATTTTTTTTTAATGTAGAATGTGTCAAAGGAACAAAGAAAAATAAACTTGTCTTTACTCTATGGAGCAAAGCACTAAATTAAAATATTCACATTAGGACTAATGTTCTAATCGAGATAGTGACGCAGCAGGCCACGTACTGTACAATATAACGATAGAGTCGACTCCAATATTATAATTACACAATCAGTTCTTCACGATAAACCCCGTCCAATTTTTCATTACATCGTCACACATAACATGTCCAACGTAATAAAACTATGTTTTGTTTCTCAAAAAATTTGAAACAAGACACGTGTCCACGAATTTTAATTAATTTTATTTGGGACTCTGAAAAATAATTATTATGTAAGCCTAAATTGCACATGGTGGGGTCTGGATTTTAGTACGTTTGCTGACAAAAACACAAATATGCACTAGTGGATATATTAATGCTATCAGTTCAGACCAAAACCATGTGGGTTTCCTAAATTCTGATCCATAATGTACTTGAGTGTTAAGACCCCCCTAAACCGGAATTTTTACATGCCACCCATTTTTCCACTTGCAACCTAGATTTTCGATATTAATTAATATTAAGAAAGTGCGAACAAATAGATCTCACGACTCACATCGATCGGATAAAGGAATCATCTAGAATCTATTCTTTTGCGATGGAAAAATCTTTTAGTTGCAACATTTAGATGTTACATTACTCGAACTCGTAACTAGATCATCATATAGTAACAAGCAAGTGATTAAATAAATAATCAAGAAATTTAAATAAGTAAAAAAAAAATTCAATAACAAAAAGGAAAAATTAGGGTCGAGCCCTCTAACCTAGATCTAACCTTTTAATTAGTATTTTTTTGGGTTCTCAACTTTTAAAATTGAAGTTACGAGTCACAAACTTATTTAAATATGTGAATCTGAGTGTGTAATGTGTATTTGACGAAACTGTTAATGTTGCATACGAACGTAGTTTAAAGGTGAAGGATTAAAAGAGGTGTAAAAAAATGAAAACTTACCAAATGTGGCTGTGGAGAAAGTTGGGGTACCATCAATGAAATTCAAGCTGCCGGAAATAATGGTGGTCGTCTTTCCATCTCCATAAATCATCACATTCCACAGAGATTTGTCCAAAATCACATTCTCTACATATTCACCAGCCTTTATGTATATAACAAATCTTGTTTTGCTCTTCTTTGGAATCTTTGCTACCGCTTCTTTTATAGTCTTGACATCGCCGCCGTCCTTCGCCACCGTCACATCCGGCTTCGGCTGCTCCTCCTGGAGGAGCCGCCTGTCACCCGCAGGAAACCATCCAGGAAACCCAGAATCCACCGTCCCCAAAAGCTTCCTATGAATTGGAATTCCAAATTTTCCAAGAAACCCAATCAGTTTAGTTACAATGGCCAAACTATTGCTGGCATACTCAGTGGAATTCTTCATCAGAAGCTTCACATCTTCCAGTATAGTCGCGTTTGCTTCATCTAACGCGTCTAAGCACGTTTCCTGATCTGTAATAGTCGTGCTTAGCCATGTCTTGAGATTGTCAATCTTGGGTACTGAAATCTTCTTCTCCCCATCATTCACATTCATGGAAGATATAGAATCGCTGAGATACTCTACAGCTTCATCAAGCACGACTTTACAGACTTTCAAAGCCTCTTTAACTCGTGGATCATTCGTTCTGTTCGTCCATTCCTCTGGGAAAGAAGACAACTTCTCCAGAGAATCCATAACCAACTTCAAAGAAAACTGAAAAATCTTTTCTGGATCAGTCCCATTTGAGGAATCCATTGATGACAAGCTCGTGAAACACGATTCTTGATACTGGGTCACACTGCAAACAGATTTGATTGCAGCTGCTGAAGAAGCTGGAGTTGAAGGCACCTCCTCATTGGATTTATTGTTATGAACAAGGGTTCCAACTACTACTCCTATAATCAAAATAGCCAAAACAATTAATGAAATTCCGAGAATAATCAAACGCTTACGGGTTTTTCTTTTGAATGCCTGTTCTTCCTGGGGATCAACTTTGCCATAGCCCTTGAATGACTGTATTGTGTCCATTGGAGCAAGCCAATTTCGAAAATGGGAGCTTTCTTGGTGAAGAAATGGCTGGATTTAGAGCTTTTGAGCCGTGTGTTGTGTCTTATTTTGTGGTCCCATTTTATAGTGTTCACCTTCGTATTCTTTAGAAGTTACTTTGATTTTTGGGCAAACGTGATCGCTTTCACATTATTATTATTATTAAATTAAAACGCGCTTTTGTTTTTTTAACTCTGTATTATTTCGAAATTTTCTTTTGTTGGATAGTATTTTTGTAAATGTAGAATAAACTTGACGTTATTTTCACAACTCAGACTAATTTTCGACTAAATTAAAAATCAAGTTTTTGTTCGATTTAGCTTAAAAAGTTTTTAAAAATTTGAGATTAAAGTTAACAATTAATTTTAATCACATATTTACTACAAATTTTATTATTTTTTATTAAAATATATTAAAACTTTTATTAACAAATTTGTCAAACTGATACTTTGAAGTGTGGTCCTACGTTGTTCTTAAAAAGTAGAACATATTAACATAAAGAGCAAGACAATTTGTTGTCCTTTTTTTTTTTTTTTTTTTTTTGTGTTAAGATGCAAGCCTCATCTACATACGGATCAAAAGTATTGATTACTTCATTAAATGTTATGTTTCATGATATTGAAGTTGTTGGCGGATTTCTGTGAAAATGACCAAAAGCACTAGAAACCAGAAATCGAAAATATGGAAATGAAAAATATAAATCGATGCAAGAGTTGAACTCTTTGTCTTTAAGTCAATATTGTCCCGTAAATGTGCCTTCGGTCTTTGGCAATTAACTCGCATTTCCAACAGAAGTTTGCTTAAATTCATAAATAGGTTTTTATAACTTGTAATTCTTTTTCGGATAGTCTCTTGTCACCAATTTATCCAACTTATGTATATAATGTTGTCAAGTTAGTCATTGAAAAAGTCTTGAGATCCATTTCTTACATTTTCGTAATTGTAACATGCTGCAATGCATAATGTTTTCTTGTAACTAATATCTTCTTTGTACAACACATTACCTATTGTAAGTTGTTTCTACACTGCAATGTATATGTTATCTGAACCTACGACTCTTTTGTCATAAATCAGTATTCTTCATTATTTTCTTTTGTGTAGTAGAATTTTTATAATAATTTATCATACATCGCTTAAATATATTTTTTGAATAACATGTATCTATCTTGTTGTCTCGCAGGTCTTCTATGCGACACATTCACTTGTTTGTGGAATTGAAACCATCTCATCGGCTAGTATTGAAAATAAACTTATTCTTCTTTATTGTTATGCAACCCTAGCACTAAGTATTAATAATTGTCGAATAACTAATCTTATCTCTATGTGTGCTACTAGCTCCGTTACCATAGTGTGCTCAGTCTTATTAGCTATATTCTATGATGACGGTCTACAACTTTCATATAGAGAAATTTCTAAAATCTTGTCTAGTTCAATCAGTTTTTATTTAGAATAATATTTGTTCATCTAGAAGATGCCCAATCAAATTGAGCGAATATTAATTGGATATGGGTTAAATTATTGTTGTTGGGTAATTGGAGTAATCAGATTTACTCTTTTCTTTCTTACTGTCTAATAGCATGTTTGGCTGTACTTTAAATCAGATTTACTCTTTTCTTCCTTACAAAACAAGTACTAACTAATTGAATCTACGTATATTCACCAACATCAATAGTGATCAAGTGAGTTATCACGTAGGATATTTCGTCAGATATTACAAACGAATGAGTAACGGGTGATATATTAGAAACTTAGTTGAAAGTTGAGTAGTCATTGAGATACTTTTTAAAGTTCAGTGGCTAAATAAAAATCAGTTGAAAGTTGGATGGCCATTAAGATATTTTTTAAAGTTCAGTAGTTAAGTAGAAATTCAATTAAACTTAGTGGCTACTTATTGATTTTACCCATTTCTCATTTCACACAAGATATACATATTCATGCTTTGCCCCCAAGCATAATTCAGTTAGTAGAAATGTGAGAGTGAAGTAGTCTCAACTTCGTTGGTAGCTATAGTGTAGGGGTTCGATTCCTATTTTTAGTATGGAAGAGGCTCTTTGTAAGTACAATTAAAAAACAAGTTCTCAACCTGCTCTATTAAAATACATCGTGTAATTTACATTTTATACCAAGACCTCTGAATAGGAGTGATGGAGGCCTTTAAAGTTAGGGTACAACATTTTTTAACATATTCACGCCTGACCCCATTTAAAAGTAAATCTTTCTTTTTACTCTTTTCCATATATGGATATTGATCGACAACGATAGTACGCTGTGCAATTGCAGTTGTACTCATATTACGAGTTGGAGGTCTGCAAACAATCCAGCTGTAATTTAGAGGGACATTAAAACATGCAGCCTTGTTAAGGGTCCCCCGGAAAATGACACGCTAATTTCCGCGGCACAGGCGCACAGCATTTGACAATGTCAAATAACATTATTTTAATTAGCTCCCAGCAAAGTTAGTCGACAATCATTTCATTCTAAGCGTATGTTTGATTCTTTTTATTTTTCATGAAAAATGAAAATTTTTCATCAATTTTTCAGCTTTGATCTGTTTAATTGACAAAAATTTTCATAAAAAATGTATTTTCTCACCTATTTTTTATATTTCGTTTGATTGAAACTTTTGTTTTTCTATAAAAAATATTTTTCATATTTTCCACTTTTTGCCATATTTTCTTTGTTTTCAAGGAAAATATTTTCTTTCTGGGATAAGAGAATTTATTTTCCATGGAAAATTTGTTAACCTTTTCTAACCTATTTATTTTCCATGGAAAATTTGTTAACATTTTCCAATCCAAATTTTCTTGGTAATTCATTTCCATGGAAAATTTGAAAATATTTTCTTTCCACCCAAATTTTCCACTTGCAATCAAACACAACTACCTAAGAGTATTTTTAATATTGTCTTTTATTTTGAATATCCAAATAATGTAGCAGTGAGGTGGAGGAAAAAAAACTTATGTGATATTATTTATTATAAAAAACCGTCCAACAGGTCATCCAATTTTAGACATCTTATTAGATGGTATTTTATCCATTTTTTCATTAAATTATTTTTATTTCTCTTAGTTATTTTTCTTCTCTCTTTTCTCCTTTCACTCACTCTCTCTCTCATCATTTTTTTTCCCTATTGCCACATAGATTTTTCAGAAATTATGTATTATTGAATATGCTCTAAAATATTCATATAACTCCACCAATGATAAAAAAAATAAAAAGGAGAAATTGTATTATGCTCTTATTAGATGGTATTTCATCCATTGTATTATTTAATTTTTTTTTTTTTAGGGTGGGTGCGTGGGTGAGTAGTATTATAATAAATGTGATTTGATTGGGATTCACACCGGGTGGCATATTTGAGTGCAACACTCAAATATATTTAGGCCATTTGGAAGATGAACAACATATATTGGTCCTTTTTATACTCACTGTCTTTGACCATATTATTTTCCTTCGCACTCCTTATTGATTATAATTTCACTAATTAGGGCCCACAAATAATAATTAAATAAAGAAATGCACAAGTTTAATTAATGCCAATGATGTTAGATGAAATAAATCAAATAATAAGTGAATGTGGAACAAGTTACAATAACTTAATAAAAAGACGATTTATATGCAATAGTTATGCACTCCTAAACTTGTAAGGAAATCTTAAATAGGTCATCGAACTTCAATTATTTCATAAGGTCACCGGACTTCGATTTAATGTCAATTGCATGAACTTTATGGTGTGTTTAATTTTGATTAAAATCAGATTTTTTTAGAAAAGTTGATGAAATGTATAGTTAAAAAGTTGTGGATCCATGAAATGTATGGTTATGACTTTGATTTTGATTTTTTAGCAAAATTTTAATTAAAAACAAACGGAACCTTAATTTAATTTAAAATTTCACCACTCCACCACATACTAGACCCCCCAAAGTGAATAAAATTGATTTATTAACAGTCATAATACAATAAATCTTCCATGTAATCGCTGTTTGGCATGTTAACTCATCACTCCACGTTACGAAATTGATAAAAATTAAAAAATACATATTTTAACATTTTAATCTAAGTACATTATGTTGATTCATTTTGCCTTTTTCATTTCTATGGTGCCACACAGCGATTATATGGAAGATCTATTACAATATGACTACCAACTAATAGGGATGGCATTATGGCAATTGACCGAGGTGATTATTACTATCCCCGTTTTGTCAGAGATTTTTGGGAGGTGGGGTTGAGATTAAAAAATCTCTATTTATTGTCTTGTTTAATTATTATTATTATTATTATTATTATTATTTATATTTTTAAATACGATTTAAATTTTAAAATATTAAAATAAAAAAATTTGTGGCGGGTTCGAGAAATTTGGGGTAAAGATCATGATCCCGCCCCCACTCCAATTACTTAACGGGGTGGGGCGGGGATGGTGTATTTTACCATCCCTATCAACTAAGCAATTTCTGCTACTTTGGGGGGTGAGAGGTGACATAATGCGATAGATAGGTGAAATTTTAAATTAAATTGAAGTTTAGTGATATAATTGAATAAATTAAAATTTAGTAACTCAATTAAAATTTTGTTAAAAGTTTAATGACCACAGATGAAATTAGAATGAAAAAGGAAAAGAAGGCTGAAGGCTGGCCAAAATTAATACAATCCGGTGTGAATTTTTAATTATTATATTTTCACTAATTAGGGCCCAATATTAATAGATTAAATGAATAAATGCACAAGTTTAATTAGTGTGTGTTTGGTAGAGTTTAAAAAGTAGTTTTTTAGGAGATTTTAAAAAAAATTGGTGAAATTTGTGGTTGAAAATTTGATAAACATTGTGAGTGCTATAAAATATGTGGTTGAAAATGAATTTAAAAATTAACTGTTTTTAATAAAAAAAAAAAAACTCAACCAAACATTCTATTAATTAACACATATTGTTCATACTAACGAGTATCGTCTAAAAATTATATTAGTGTATTTTAAAATGAGAGACAAATATTTAATCGAAATTTTGTATTTTTTTTTTTTTTTTTGCTTATTTAAAAATACGAGGAGAAAATGAGTTTTTTTTTATTTCTTCTTAATAGAATTTTTGGACTGAAACCATTATAAGAGACAATATGTGCTAATTAAAAGAAGGTTGATGATAAGAATACGATAAAAAAATAGTAGAGACATAAATGTAATAATAAGTAAAGATTATGGACCTTTTGTGCAATTCAAATATAATGCACTGTATGAATATATTTAATCTATTAAAAATCCTTTTTATATTTCTTTTTTCCTTTTTATTTTGTTTGGGTGCCGTTCACATTAACATTTTCAAATGTGCAGCCTACCATGTGAAGACGTGGCCATTTGCCCTCTCAATTTGTCTACCACAAACGATAATTGCGCCTAAATTATCTCCTCGATTAATTTTTATTTATTTTTTTTGATTTGCTTCAGTTTGTACAGATCTTCGAATTTTATTTTATTGTTAAATTATTTATAACATACACTATTCGTGGCTTAAACTGATAATATATGGACGAATTTGTGGGTCGAAAATGTGAAATATTCGATAATTCATATAAAAGTAGTCGTCAAATTTTTTTTTTGTATATATTATGAGTAATGTTCTAAAAAGCGTAAAGCGTAGCTTGGTGTAGATGTCAAGTTTCAAACTTTTTAGGTCTATGCGAGACTTAGGTGGAGTGAGACGTGAGTAAAACGTGAGAAATCATTTTTTTATTTTTAATATTATTTTAATATAAAAAAATATCTAAAAAAATATTTTTAACTAAAAAGCGTGCGTCTAAGTGAACCTAGATGTTAATAAACTCGCCTAAGTGTGAGTAAGCGAGTTCAAGGCGTGCACTTTTTAGTTAAAAATATAGTTGATCAAAAATACATACGCTTAGGACTTAAACGAGACGTAGAGGTCACGTTTCACGTTTAGGCGTCTTCGCCTAGATGTGCTTTTTAGAATACTAATTATGAGTTAAGTCGTTAAAATTGTAAATATTTATAAAGAGAGCTAAATCGGGTTTAATGGAATTTATTTAAAATTGTTGAAGGGATGTTTCATGTTTAGGTGGTTGAGCTTCTTGTTTGTTTCCAAGGGTACGTGTAGGTAATTTCCAAACTAAAGAAAAACTAAGGGTGCGTTTGATTGGTCTTTTTTTCCATGGAAATTCCAAATTTTCCACCCATTTTCCATCTTTTGCGCTGTTTGATTGAACAAATTTTCCATGGAAAAAATTTTCCATTTTCTTGGACGTGATGGTGTTTTCCACCAAAATGAGGAAAATATTTTCTTGGCTAATGAGGAGATCAAATTTTCCAGGAAAAATTTTTGAAAGCAAGAAGCCTTTTACCAATTTTATCAATTTTTAAGCAAATTATTATTTTTGCTTAAAATTAATAATTTTTAAGCAAAATTATTAATTTTTAAGTTGGCAAAATAATTTCTTGGCAAAATTATTAATTTGTAAGCAATATTAAGTTGGAAAATACTACATTTTCCATGGAAAATAAAGACAATCAAACACCAAAAGATAGAAAATCACAACATTTTCTAGGACGAATTTTTATCCAATCAAACATACTACATTTACAATTCCAAGGAAAATATTTTCTTGGCAAATCATTTCCATGGAAAATGTTTTCTTTCCACCCATTTTCCATGCTTGCAATCAAACGCACCGGGTAATTATCACACCACACTTTAATTCCAATAAAAATTCTCATCTATTACTCATTTTTTGCATATATGTCCCCAACTATTTTTTATTACATTATTATCTTCAATCTATTAATTTATACATTTTATATTTATGTTTAATGATAGTTTCTGACCAAAAAGAGTTAATTATAATGATGTAGAAAGATTATTTTGCATCTCGTATTTTTAAAAAAGAAATATAAATAACAAATATAAAAGTTTGATAAAATATTTATCCCTCTTTTCAATACACATTAGCAGAATATTTGGACAAAAAATTGTCATAAAAAACAAGATGTGAACTAATTAAAAAATATTGATAAAAATGCAACGAAAAAAGTTCGGGACATAAGTGTCAAAATATCAAAAATTAGACTATATTTATTGCAATTAAACCTCTTTGTATATAATAAAAACTGTAATGTAAATATAATTACTTAAAACTAAAAGGACGATTGTGAACATAAAGAACTAGAAGACTATTTGACAAGTAATAATAATAATTATTAACATTTGTCTTGTAGACGACAAAAATAAACTCAATTAAGTTCATTTGGGAGGAAGGTATTGAGCTCAAACCTGAGCTTGCACTCACAAGACAGATTGTAATGTAGGATATGAGTCGATAAAGAAACTATAAACCCATCAAATCAAATTGGAATTGTGGTCTTAATAGGTTCGCGTGGATCTATTCACACACCTTCAATTTTCATAATCTTTATTTTTTAATCGATATATTTTCTAAAAAGTAATTTATGCTAGATATTCTAATCTCACTCTCTGCACGCAATGAACAAATAGAAGAACAAAATTGAAAAGAAATGGAAAAGGAGGATGCAAATCATGCCATTTGCATTGTGAAGGGCCTACTTTTACAAAAAGAAATATGCATATTGTTGCTGACCACCCAACTAATCTAACTTGTTAAGTTGTTTGAGTACAAAATCTCAACTCTACCGATTCACTCAACTTGTCGAATTTAGAGTGTTGATGCTTGTTTGGAAGCAAAAGCCTCTCTTACTCTATCAAAAGAAAACATTCTTCCTTTTTTAGTGTACGAAAAACTCTTTTCTTAAAGTCTAAGCTCTGTTTCTAAACCTAACCATGTTTGGTAGTGCATGGGTTAAGTCTATCTATTTGATAAAACCACTTCAACTTATGTAGTAATTGAAGTAGTTGATAGCTTTAGTATAAAATAGTCCATGCAAGTATCGAAATAGGAAATGAGAATTCAATCAACCTTCTACTCGATCTCAATTTTGGACCGAAATGTCCCGTGCCTAAGATCAAAGGGGTTTAATTTTTTAAAAAGTAAAATAAAGTTTGAAGTCCAGCCCAGCAGGTAACAGTCCATAATTACCATGTAATAAGCCAGAATCGAAGAGCCCGTTAAAAAAAATTGAAGCCCAGCGCCCCAGCAGCAGCCGCCCATGAGGGTCATGGCTATCTTCATACTCTGGCCCGTCTCTATCGCTGAAGTCTGGTCTCTCTGTTTCCCTCTCCCATTCATTTCGCAGTGACACAAAGGAGAAAAAAGAAGCCAGCCGGCAGCAGCACGCCAGCACCGCCTCTCTCTCTCTCCGTCTCGAATCTTGGGTCTCCAGAACCCAGAAGGCCCAAAACCAGAAGAATCTCTGTCTCCGTCTCTCTCCCCGTCTCGGTCTTGGTCTCCTCACAGGTACATTCAATTTTTTTTTTTAGTTTTCTTAATATTTGTTATGGTTAATGTTGATTGAAGCTTGAAATTTGAATATTGTGAGTTTGGGTCAATTTATGCGTTGAGCGTAGGGTAGTGGTCATTTTGTGAATGTTCTGAATTGTTGTGAATATTCTGAAATTCTGAATATTATGAATTGTGATTGAAGTCAATATATTTTGAATATTGTGATTTTGGTTCCATAAGTAAAATGAAAGCTCTGTTAATGTCTTCAAATTTCATCTCATGCGCGGAGATGATTTTTCCCCTTTTGAAGTTGATTTCATCTCAAATTTTGGCTCAGTTTTAGGTTTAAAACTTCCAATTCCAAACAAGCTTCCCTTTTCACTGTGAAGGATTACTAAAGAATTGAGGCAGTACTGTCATATTGTCATTTCATAGTTGTCACTCAAGGCTCACTCTCAAATAAGCAATCGTTATCGCTTGCTTATTTATTGACTTAATAGAAATAGTTGAAGCTTTGTCGGTTTTAATTGTGAGATTGTTGAAATGTTTTACTTTTTTGAAGCAATCATTTTGTTTGCCCCCTTTTTTTTTTTTTTATTGTTTTAAGTTTACAATTAGTTCTGTAACAGTCTTGTAGTTTTTGAATGTATATTGCAATTTGGGGGTCCATTGCAGCGTCTCATGTTCCGAAAATGTCAAGCTATTTAATGAATTCGTGCATGTTTGGCCATGCAAATTTTATTTTTTAAGTATTTATAAATTGTGGACCGATCTGGGGTGTTAAAAAGTTGGCCCGAACAAAACTGTGCCTATATGCCCTGCTAGCTAGCCCGTCGGCCTGTTAGGCTTGGCTTGGGCTAGCCTTTTTTTTTTCTCCTTCACACTAGTCACCTAAGAAGCACAGACACGCCACCGACAATGGTGTGTCGGTGTCGGTGTCGGTGTCGGTGTCGGTGTCGGATACGTATTGAATACTTCGCGTGGTATTTGCTTAGAGTTTTAGAAAAAATAGGTTAATCCTTACGGGCCGATCAACATTTTAAATGAGTCAATTATTTGTTTGTTAATGTTAAAATAGGTTAATTATTTTTGAGTATTTGTTTTTTATGCAATAAGTAAGAAATTTTTATTTTCTTTATACTATAAAAATTTAAAAAAAAAAATTTAATCGACGTGTTAGCAGCATGTCGGTGTTGGTACTTTTTCAAAAATCGCGTATGGATGTATTCGATACTTGTTGTATTAAACACGCGTATTTGTATCAGTGCATCATAGTTAGTAACTCATTTTATGAATAGTCTTAATACAAAATCCAAATAACCTCAAAATGGCCCAAGCCAAGTACCCAACCTAAATTGTTTTTTTTGAAACATTAGTTCAAAAATCCCAAGCCACAATATTAAATTGTTTAGATTCAATTAAAACTTAATTTAATATAAACTTCAACCCAGATTTCATATATAGCCCGACCTATAATTGTCTTAAGCAATATATATATTCTGTGTGCGCGCGTGCTCTTGTGCATAGGTGAATTTATATACACACAAACAAAAAAAACTATGATATATCTCAAATTAGTTTAAATTAATAAAAAAAAAATTAAAAATTGTGATTTTATTCAATTACTGTATTAATTTACTTTATAAATTTTATTTTATATTATAACACACTTTTTTAACATAAAAGATATATTGTTTATATTTCTAGATAAAAACAAAATTATTTAAAAGAAAATTAGAACTAGGGCCAGGTTGGCCCAACATAAGCCTGACCCGGCAAGTTCCAATTGTAGCCCGATCCGTTTTCAAGCTCTAATTGAGGATGTTATGGAATGTATGGATAATAAGTGAATAAGTCGTGGGTTCTACGAATATGTGAATGAAAAGTACGAATTTGTACAAAAACACTAACACGACATCATAACAAAATTAACACAGCGCTTGAAAAAGGGCCGCAAGCGCAACCGCTTCCTTGACACACCCCCGCACACTCACCAATAGAGAAACAAATTCAGCTTTCTCAAAGATACTCATCTCTTTGCAATCTTACTGCAAGTCTTTAGGTTTGTGTTTTTTCTCTACCTTAAACACGATTGTTCTTATGTTTCTTGTTTTACGTTTGTAAATTCTGTGGATGTTTGTTTGAGTTTTATGCACTTTTATCATTTTATGTATTAAAATTATAAGCGGGTTGTAAAAAAGATGTCCCTATGTGAGACCCTTTAATGTTCTTGTGTAAATTCACAATTTTATTCTGAAATAAATTGCTGCTTTGTTAAACATGGTTGTAAATTCCAGGTTTTGTTGTTACAATGTTATTACCTTAATACAATGCACGGACTCACGAACAAGCATGTTTTTCCATTAACTTGTAATTATAACTTTAAGGTATTGTCTATGTGCTTAGTTAATTTTTGGTTTCTCAATGGCGGTAGATATGAATAGTTCATTGAATTTTTTAGGTTTATTTTGCATTGTAGTGAGTAATATCCGTGACTTTGGATGTTTAAGTTTGGTTCATTGAATTTCTATGTCTAGGTTGAGAAAGTGTTTCCGAGGGATACACGTAGGATTCTATTGATTCGAAAGCATAGCCAGTGAGAAATAATAAGTCCTGTACATTCTTCTGAGGTGTGCTTATGGCTGGTGAGGATAGCTCTTCTTATCGTAAGGGTGGAAAGAAAATGAAAATGGGAAGAAAAGCGAAGGAGGAATATACTGGAACAGGTCAAAAAGTATCAAAGCACCAAAATGCCTCAGTGCCAGAAGCATCATTTGTCAGGTTTTCAACTGCTTTTGATTCTTGATTAGCGGTCTAAATCTGTGTTATACCAACTATGTCTTGTCCACGCGTCCAACATAAGCAAAATCCAACGCTTTAAAAATTATGATTTTAGAAAACAGGTTGACCCAGAGACAGCAAAATACTTTGCCGAGATTGCAAACGTAATAGAAGGGACTGAGATTGAGTTAGAGGAGCGGACAGTTATATGTGGCAATGCTTTGGAAGAGGCTAGAGGAAAGGAAGTGGAACTTGCAACTGATTATATCATAAGCCATACTATGCAAACTCTACTTGAAGGCTGCTCTGTGGACCACCTTTGTGGTTTTCTGCGGAGCTGTGCAAACAATTTCTCTCACATAGCTATGGATAGATCTGGTTCTCATGTAGCTGAAACAGCTCTGACGTCTTTGGCCTTGCACCTTCAGGAGGATAACGAGACTCATTCCCTCGTTGAAGAGATGCTAAGTGCGTTATGCCAGGTACCAGTTACTTAAAATCCAGATGACACTATGTTTTTTAACTAATCATGCCTATTTAGATGTGCACTGCAGAACCTGTTCCCCCCACCCCCATGTTTTTTAAATCAATTTCTTTATGCAAGTCCATTCTGTTGAAAAATATTCATTATCAGCTTAAAATAATGAGAATGCATTTGAAATAGAGACATAATATGGATAGTATTTACAATATTTAGTTGATTTGTTTCAGCACCATGTTTTAAGTAGTGAAGGAAGGTAATTTGTATGCCCAATGGTGTCTGAGAAGTTGTTTTATTTTTATTTATCTACCTATGCATGGTGGATTAATACGGATACTTATCTCCTTCTACCAGGAAATTGTGGTCAATCCTGTTGATATAATGTGCAACTGTTATGGATCTCATGTTATGCGGAGACTATTGTACCTTTGTGAAGGAGAAACCTTAGGCTCGTCAGAGTTCCACAGCTCAAAACCATCAGTTGTGCTGGCAGAACGTTTGAATTTGAGATCGTCTCAGTTGGATGGTCACAAATTGCAACATCATCAGAAATTTCCAGATCAATTAAAATTCCTCGTATCAGAGATGTTAAACCCTTCCAGGGTTGACATAGCAACTCTTGTAGTAAATCAATACAGCAGTTTGGTTCTGCAGGCAGGTTTTCTGCCTTTTAAACTTCACATACTGCTTTGGTGTCTTAACTTGTAGTTCTTGAAAATAAAGACTGGAAGCTTTTACACATGTGTTTGTTTAGGTCAATTTTTACATAAATTGTCAACTAGTTTCACATGCACATATTCTATATCTAATGTAGGCAGATCTAGAAGTTCTTCCATATATTTAATGATATATGTTTTGTTCTGATACAATAGTCATACACGGGCATGCTTATTCATATATATTAGTTAACCAGCCAATTCCATGTTGAAGGCTGCTTTCTTAACTAAATTAAACTGAAAAATATGATGCTAATACGATATTAATTGTGATGTTTTGTCCCCTTGATGATTTTCTAACTGATGAGTTAAATTTATTCAATGACAGACTGCTTTGAAATTATTAGCTGGACATGAACAGGAGTTGCTACATGTAATTCCAGTCCTCCTAGGCTTCAGTACGGAAAGTGCCTTGGAGGGGATAGAAGCGAGGGAAGTCAAAAAAATTCTAAGTTTAGTGGAAGAAAATGCATACAGTCATTTAATGGAGGTGAGATTATTTTTTACTGATTTGCTCCCTTTCTGCATTTTTTTTGGTTATTAGTACTGTTTTGAACAACCATTTCTTTTCACTGTTTAAATATTCCTTTAACTTGTATGATATTAGTATGCTATAATGATATCTGATTTTTTTATTGTCTGTAGCTTTTCACCGAGTCCAGTTGAGTTAATCAAAGCAAAGTAGAAATTGATGCACCAAAAGAAAGTTTAATGTGCATGTAACTTGGGAACAAGTTTGAACAAGTTTAGAGTAGATCATTTACCTGTCCAAACATTAAATCTCTGTTGCTTCTGCTTTCTACGGTCATGAAACTAAAACCAAATTTGAGGTTCATCTACTACATGTCTTTGGTAATATAGCCTTTTTATCTCTTTGTTCTCAAGTCTAATACCTTTCTTAAATGGTGCCACAACTGATGACACGCATTAGCATAATAGAACCTGAAAATATGTCTGCTTATGTAGAAGGAATGGAACAAAGTGTCATCTTGTCCTTTGCTTTTTTCGGTGGTCAAAGTATTTGCTACTATAATTTTGCACACATAAATTGGCGAGAATTTGTTCCATTATTCCATTTACCTGGTGATACTCTTCTGTACAGCTTCCGTGCTTTTAACTTTGTAAACCACTTTGCAGGTCATCTTGGAAGTGGCTCCTGATACATTATATGATGAATTATTCACAAAAGTTTTCAGGGGTTCTTTATTTAAGATGTCATCACATCACTGTGGGAACTTCGTTGTACAGGCATTGGTTTCCCATGCAAGAAGTCAAGATCATGTATGTCCAGTGAACCTTTGCTGTGTATCAGGATTCTGCCCTCGTTATCTCTTTTTTTAACTATAGTCTATATAGAACTTTCTTATGTGAATTTCTTTTTCTTCCATATTTTTGACGGGGAGGAGGTAGGTAAACCCATATGGCAAATTAATCTTAATTCCTGGGTTTGGGTGTTTTGACTACGATCTAGGCTACTTCAAGCAGAAAAGGGTGAACTGAAAGAAGTTACTCACACATTCACAAAGAGTGAAAGCTGCTTTATACAAGTTTTACGTCCAATATTGGTCTCTAATATCTTATGGAACAATGTTAGATGCACTGCTTGTTAGTTCTTGGTTCAGTAACCTTGATACGCAATTGATCTAATGAGGAAAATTAATGATGCCTTGACTCATTGTGCAATCTAATTTCTTGTTGTGGAGTCTAGATAATGTCAATTTGGGAGGAGCTTGGTACAAAATTCAAGACTCTTCTTGAAATGGGAAGGCCTGGAGTTGTTGCATCTCTTCTTGCTGCAAGTCAAAGGCTTCAGACCCATGAACACAAGGTTTGTAACTCCTGATTATCCTTGGAAATTTTTGAACTTGAATCTGAACATCCTGTAAAGTTTTGCCATCATAGGAAAGTGAATTCTGTTTTATGGAGCAATTAATGTAAAAGATTTTTTTGGCATGGACTTCTTTCATCGTTTGAGACTTGAGTCATTGGTCATTGCCTTTTGGGTTTAATTAAGGGGAAGGATTGGCGTGTATCTATTTGCTATAAATTATGAATGTTCTTTTTTTATTTCCCATTCTTTAACTTTTTCATCCCTAATCAATGAACTATTCTGGATGACAGTGTTGTCAAGCCCTTGCCGCTGCTGTACGGTTGGAGAATGAGTCTACCATATGCATTGTTCCACGGATACTCTTTCTTGACAGTTACTTCAATTCTGAAGAAAATGACAGTTGGAATTGGCCAAATGGTGTTAAGATGCATCTTCTTGGTTCGTTGATTCTGCAATCAATTTTTAGACTTCCAAATGTATGTAACTATCTTTGCAATTCTCTTGATGTTTCTAATATTGGAGAAAATTGCAAAATAATAATGTTGCTTCTGTTATGTGCTAAACTATCTGAGCAAAAGATGCTTTCACTGTTAAAATAAGTATGTTCAGACCTTGCAATGAAACTTCTTCAACTTCTTTAAGAGAGAAATACAGAATGCTAACATCACGTTAGCTAAATAACTAAATCGAGGAGTTTCTTTTGGTTGTCACCTCGTGCCAGATTCAAGGAGTGCGTCATAAATGTTATCAACAACTTTCTGCATTATTTCTGGCATTTTTGAGTGTTCTTGCAATTGGAAGTATGGTCCTGCAGTTCTCACCTTGGCTTAACTTGCCATTAGACCAGGCTATGTTTTGTCTACTCATATTAAACCTTTTTCTCCATGTAGTTTGGCTGCTTATACTTGTACTGTTTTTCTTTGCACTTTTTTTTTCTTCTGTTGTATAGGATTTCATACTGCAATATATCTCCAGTATCACATCATTGGAGGATAATCATGTGCTCGAAGCATCAAGAGACCCAAGTGGTGCCAGGGTTATTGAAGCTTTTCTCAGTTCAAATGTTTCGACCAAACACAAGCGCAAGTTAGTTATCAAGTATGTTATAACTGTCTTATTTCCCTTCTTCCCGTTATCTTGTGCCTATTGATATTCTAAGTCTAATGCATTCTGATTGTACAAATTTGTCACCAAACAGTTTTATCAGTTTTTGGTGGATCTTTTCAAAGTCTAATTTCCAAAATGAGCTCTTCAAAGAAACAATCACATAATGAATTGCAGATATAATGCTGTAAGAAAATTGAAATTTATTCTTCATTATGTTTGTTCATGAGAGAGATCATGCCTTCCACATTATCATACCTGAAACTAAAAACGAAGAAAAATTATTTTAATCGTATCAAATTTAGGTGTCATAGGGAAGTTCTTGATTTTCTGGATGAGACCGTAAATTGAAGTGAATTATTCCCAGAGATTCTGCACGTACTGTGGGTTTCTGGTAGGCATTAATGGAAGTTCATGCAATGCTAATCTTGAAAGTTCTGATGTTCATAAAATTATACCGGCAGAAGATTATAGAGGAATTCCATGTGAGATGGCTTGCCAAGGTGTCAACTGATCCCAAGTAGTATTTAAAAAAGATGACCGCGAGTTATTTTGATAAATTAGTTTTCAGTATCTGAAAGTAGCAGCATATTACATCAACTGTTATTTGTGGCAATTTGACAACAATTAGTGAATCCACTAGTTTAAGCATTTTTGACACTTTGTTGATACTTTCATCAATTCTTTTTATATATTACGACCTACTACGCAATCGTTATTATCTGATAGTTCCCCATGTGAATTTGTGATGACCAAGAAATGCAACTACAACCCAATGCCCTTTTCAAACCTCTGGACACAACTCCCTCTCTCAAGTATTATGTGATGAAAAATTTGCTTCCTAAAACTCCTTTGGGCCAAATTTAAAATAGTGCATCAATTCTTGTTACATTGTAGACGGTAGTGCTTAACTGTCCCAAAACGCACTCAAACTTTTAGAAGCTATTCTGGTAATATTTTTTAATTATCTATTGGTCCATAAACGTGAAGGCTTAGAGGACATTTTGGAGAGCTCTCTGTGCATCCATCTGGTTCATTTACTGTTGAGAAGTGCTTCAATGTCAGCAATGTGTCCCTGAGGGAGACAATTGTATCAGAGATATTACCTGTCCAATCAGCACTTTCCAAGACTAAACAGGGCCCTTACCTGTTGAGGAAACTTGATGTTGAGGGGTAAGTTGTCATCGCTCTTACTTGTTCACTGTGTTCTCTCTCTCTCTCCCCCAACCATTTCTTATTTAAGTTCAGTTGATAGTATATTCTGTGTTGTAGTCTGGTTTCTCTCTCTTGCTCGTTTATTTCAAGATTTGGAATAATATGGAGGGGTACTGGGGACTGGCTTTGCCTCCTTTTCTCTTCTGAATCACAGGCCCGGTTAAGACATGAATTGGGGACTGCTTAGTTGCTCCATAAATATTGTGATGTTCTATTAGATTGTCCTTGACATACTTCCGTTTGCATGATTGGATTTTGCTTACTTTACTGAGTATCCCCCTCAAACTTCAAGATTTTGTCTCAGTAATTGGTAGAAACCACCAATTGTTAGCAGAAAAAAATGACAACAGAATTGCAAATAGTTTCCAGCATTGAATGTATGACTGTATTCTGTAATGAACTGAATATGAGCTGAAATGTGAAATGAAAATTACAAGTTGGTAGGCATTTGTGAGGCCTACCTCTCTCCCTTACTTCCCTCTCAGTACATATGAATCGAAAATAACAGAATTCCCATCTTGGCCCCTATCAGATTATTCCAGAAGCTCCTCACTACCATCCGAACCAAATAACTCATGATTTCTCGTAACAAATTATTCCATGCATCCAAGCGCACGTACTCCACAGCAGCTAAGTCCCATCCACAGCGGTTAAGTGCCCTGCTTTTTGTCCCTGTTAACCTATGTGAAACATATGGGTGGTCTATCAGTAATTGAATGTTGTTCAGCCTATTCAAATTATCAGTCTCTGCTAATTGATGTATGAATGCTGATGATTTGAACCATAGGTGATGTAAGAATGACCAATAGAATGGACTTCTGCTTGTTACAACTAGAGTGTGACGGGGTTGGGCAGATTATGTACATTTGTTGTCTCAATTAGGAAGATGACTCCACGATAGGTTTTGACTGCTAGTTGAGTATATTTCTGGAGGAAATACCTGTAATGTAATTCACTGTTTGTTACAGAAATTACCAGTGACACTTCTACTGCTCAACATATGGACATGCGTGAGGCCGACTATGTTCTCTGTACTCTTTTTGATATGGACATGCGCGAGACCGTTTGAGGTGGGGGGAGGGTTGAGTTCTTGTTAGCCTGGGAAATACCAAGTACACACCACCATTGCCCATGAAGGTGAATATTGATGATTGTGTATGGAATGTGTATCTGAAGATGTGTGCACAGAAGCTGTGTGAAATAAGTATTATTGCCTATAGGTTGGTTCTTTGATGATAAAGTACATCATGTTCAAGAGCTTATGTACTTGTTAGTTAGTAATCAATCTAAATTGTTCGGATCTGTAAAACATGTGGTGTTACATTTGCACCTCTGTTCTGTTTCCTCGTGTTGGTTTCCAATTTGTCAGCAAAAAATTATAAACAATATATCCTGTACGTAACACATTAATCACTCAGGTCATCAAACAGGAAATAGGCATAGATATTGATCAATTTGAGATAGGCCACGGGTTGGTTTGTCTGCTTCTCTCTCTCACACTAGGACATTATGATATGATTAGAGTGTTGGTTGTCCATGCTACACTAACAAATGATAAAAAGAAAAATCTTATGATGCATACTGCAGGTTATCTTAGATGATTTGGTTTCGAACTATCTGTATGGAAGAGTATTGAAAATAATCCACTTACATTCTTGTTTTAATAGATTTGCAAGAAATCCAGATCAATGGAAATCAAGACAAGCTTCAAAGCAGTCTGCTTATGAAGACTTCTATTCAGCATTTGGACCAAAAGCAACCAACGCTTCACAAAGTGAAAGCTTTCTTGCGGATACTCACCACAAATCACAGCAGGAAAAGTTGAAGGACATGAGAAAAGAGATTGACACTCGTCTGTCTTATGGTTTTGCTCCCAACTCTGGTTCCCAATTCTTGGCTCACCCGGGTTCCGCTAAATTAAAAAGGTCAGGCAATAAACAGGCACCAGAAAGAGCCGGCTTCGCCAAAGATGTCATGGACAATGGTGCTTTTAAAGGCAAAAACAGAAGGCATAAAATGGAAAATGTTAGTACTGCTACGAAGAATACTAAAGGGGGAGAAATTCTTCAAGGTGATAAACCATCTACTGTTGTGAAGGAGAAAAAACGGCGCAGGAAAGATTTTTGAAAACCTTTGCAAAAGAAGCAGAAGGGTGGGACGTAAATCTGATAGTATTTTGATTTTTTGTTTTCTTTGATACTGTGGTTTAGTTTTAGCTTTTACCTCAAATCAGACAGACTTCAATGGACATGGAAACATTATCAGATCTTTTTTTATTTTTATTTCTTTTGTGCAATTTTTGTTCTTTGTTCAAATGTAATATGCTATGGAGCTTGGGCAAATTGGATTCAACAGGGGGGATGCTACCTTTGTTGCTATGAAGAGAACTTTTGTATTCATACACTAAGTTGGGAATTACATTAAACAGAAAAATGTGACCAAAAACAAAACTGGTTGCATTACAAGGTGCAAAAATTCATCTTGTCCTTACAAAAAAAGCATAAACTCTAAATATACAGCAGCTTACTATATCAAATCCAAATGAAAGAATTTCTTGGCAGGTACCCTTCTTTGTTGATTGATTCTTCAGTCATCCTATGGTGGCTTGCACCTGGTACAAGAAAATGATATCTGAGTAAATCTTCTTATGGAGGAAAAGGTCTTGAACATTTTGGGAGTTAGAAGTTACTTGTTCTGCGTGGGATTCGATCTACTTGGAGGTATTCTTTGAAAGCTTGATTTCACCTTCTTGAATGGATTCTTCTCATCTGGATGCAAACTTTTAAAATCTTGTGTAGATGAATCTAAGCTTGTTGAGGATGCTTTCGTCTCTGCAAGGAGACGGGCTCCTTGCACTTCGTGCAGGTGAGATTGCAGAATGAGCACTAGTGCAAGAACAAAAGAGAGCATCATTCTCAAGTGGGACATCATGATTATGTTTTGAGTACTTTGTGCTTTCTGTTAGGTAAAAAAGATGACACTGGAAATTTTGTGATGGGATTCGAGTGTGATTAAGTAGTTGTGAAGTTTATATACCAAAATTTCTTGACAAATCTACTGGGAATCCAATGCAAGTGGAATCATGTGATGCTTCTTTGACTGTATCATGTTACAACTCTGACTTCCATATTAGTTGTTACAGTTTCAGCGTGGTCATGTGGATAGGCACGTGATAATATTTTAATCTGTGGGAGCTGAAGAAGATGATACTTTATTGCTGTTGTTTCTGCATATCGGAGATTTTTTATGGTTTAGTGAAGAGATTGGCTTCATTTTGTTCTAATCCCTTACAAGCTATTATATAAAGTAACAAAAACCAGTGGGCTATAGCCAGTTGGCTTTGTATTTTACTGCTACTTTTATTCTGGCATTCAAATTGGATCTACATGAATGACGTGTTCTTTGTTTGGGTATCAGTTTCCCGCCCAGATGCAAACTGAAATGGACCTTTATCCTCCTCCTTTGGAGATTTGAGTTCTTGAACACCCCTGCATGGACATGCAGCGACTTGGAACAATGCATGTTTGATATGTATTACTAGACACGATTGAATAGAACGATTAAAAGAATTTTAACAGCTTTTTCTTTCTTAATATTCTCGATGTGATATTGTTCAGTACGTCTCAACAAATTTGCTATATACATGTACGACTCTAGAAAACGAGTTTTGGTCGTGTATGTATGGACCGGTGTTGTAAAGAGGATTGGTTCAAGCGGGAGAATTGGAAATTGGTTCAAGAACCAATCATGTTATTGGCCAAAAATTGGAAATTTAAGACCTATTTTATTTTCTCCCGTCCTATAAAGATAGACTTATTTACTTTATTCACATGTTTCAAATTATAGTTCACTTTCTTCATTGATGGTATAGTTAATTTCTTAGTTTTTTTAATATGTTTTGTTATAAATAAATATGAATTACTATTATATTAATGTTGGGATATTTTAGAAAAAAATGTAAGTAAAATTTATTGTTTCAACTATAATAATTAAATCTTTTTAATATGTGTGAAAATAGAAGTAAGAATATCTTAATGGAATGAAAAGAGCAATAATTAAGAATTGGTTGGTTTAGCCTCATAACTATTTGTTTTGCAAACAAATTTGGCTAATTCACTTCAATAATTTTTCACCGTTGGTTTTGATTCATGTTCGACTCTTTGATCATTGCGATTTTCAAAATATTAGTACACATGTTTTTAACATTTTTTATTTTGAAAGAGAATTTCAAGTAAGGATTACACTTTCAACAACTTTAGCAACCCAATGGAATTATAAATGAGTGATGGTTTAGCAAAGAATAAGGTAACTGGGTTGTCACATGTAAACACAAAAAGAAAAGGTAAGCAGCTGTGTGCTTGATTATCAGTGTTCAAATTCAATAGTCAAATGATGCCATTATAATCAAATCTCCTACCTGCAGTCTTGGAAATGAGAATCTTGACAAAGTTTGATTTAATTCATAAAAAATTATAATATTTGTCATCAAACAAGTGATAGAAATCATTTTTCAGACTTTTGAAATAAGGGAAAAGGAGAGAATATGGTGGGGGGGGGGGGGGGGGGGGGGTTTGGATGGTGGCTTGGAATTTGGTGGAGAAAAGATAAATTTACAGCCTCCCATTTGGTTTCAAATCTCTATGCAATTGTCATACTTTTTAGGCCCCATGTTTAATTTATTCTATTTTTTTAAAAAAATTAAAAATGGTTGTTATATGAGTCTCAATCCAGATGGATATCGATTTCAAATTGAAAAGATAATTCGATGTCTTCTACTAGAGATCATTGGTACAAGAAAAAAAAAGATATGTAAAGTTCTTGTCCACTCTAACATGTTTTTAAATTATTGATTATTTACCTTTCATCAAATCCCTATTTACTTTATAAATAGACTATCTACTCGATCTTTTACAAAAAAAAATCCCAACTACCCCTTCCTCTATGACCCATACCAAATACAAGAGAAAACCACGTTAATTTATAAGATTTAAATTTTTCATATACATTTAGATTGACACAATTTTGCTGCTAGGAATGTGAAAATAAATAATAGACTTATAAGAGATTCTACTATTCTACCTAATAAGTTAACTTTTTGGGATGAAACTTCAATTCTTTACAAGTGGTATCAAGACTAGGTCTCAAACTAGTCATGTGGACGCACAAGACTAATCTCCATTTGCTGTCGAACAAAAGTAGTGGGCCTAAGTTGGATCGCGATGGATCGAAAAATCCATAGTAGGCACTTAAGGCAATTGTGCCAACGTAAGACGGTTGTCTTGACGCAGTAGAAGAGTTGAGTCTTAATAGAATATGTAATCCTTCTAGATTTGAAGAAAAGAGATTGATAGACTTTCATTTGAAGAGGGGTGATGATAAATATAAACACACTTTGCTAAATGACTGCTGCTCTCATTGGGACGCCTGCCTGAAGCACCTGCCCGCCTTGTCGGTCCGCCCGCCTTATCGGTCCGCCCGCCTGGCTATTCTCATATGCCCGCCTCCAGCAAGCAGACAACCATAACCTGTCTGCCATCTAACCAATTAGACAGGTGATCTATAAAACGGAAGCTACCATCGTCCGTTGGGAATGTGAAACACCAGCGGTTAAGAGAGGTGAAACGTCCCTAATTAATTCCTCATAAATAGGGAAGATGAAAAGGCACCCACAATTAATAACCGTTGAAGGTTACATCAGCAGGTCATTCCTATAAATAGGAGACCAACCCCCCAGGTAAAAACACAACACACAACTCTAATACATTCTATACTGCTATTTAGCACAAGTATTCTAATCACATACTGATTATCACACCGGAGTGGCCACGGGGGAAAAAAGCCCCGCCACCTTTTGCAGATCTCCACCACTGTCGCCGCCGTGCTCGGAGGAGGAGAAAAACAACTATCATCAATTGGCGCCGTCTGTGGGAAACCGCACAAGAAGTTATGGCTCGAACCAAAAGAGCTAGGAATGTAACCGCTCCACCAGCCCCTGTCGGGGATGTAGGCACCGAGTCCAATGCCGCCACTAATCACCCACCATAAGAATTTGCCTCTGCCACTCAACTCGCGGCACTGCAAGTTCAGGTGGCGGCCTTAACGGCTCTACTCCTAGATCGGAACGCTGCGGTTTCTCAGCTACCACAGGGTCCTAACCCTCTGCCGGTAGGATCTTCATTACCAGGGGCTCTGCCCCAAAGTCCTAGCTATCCACTGATAAGGCCCTCACCGCGAGGGGCTCCTCCCAAAACTTTTAACATTCCAACAATGGAAACACCATGAGTCTAACAAAAGGAAGATTCAGGACGAGCCCGAATCTCAAAATAACAGAGGCAAGCTCACCCAATACGAGGCAACATCGCCCAAGCCAAGGCAAGTCAACCAGGCAAGCTCATCCAGAAAGCCGAGCTAAAAAAAAAAAAAAAAATTAGGCGAGCTCACTAGGCGGGCGACCTCGCCCAGGCGGGCAGGTGACCTCGGCCAGGCGGGCGGTGACCTCGGCCAAGAAGAAAAAAAAAAAAAAAAATTAGGGCGATGAGCCTCTGTCCAAAAATCAAGGCGATGAGCCCCTATCCAAACATGTTGGCGATGAGCCTATGTTTAAAAATTAGGGCGATGAGCCCCTGTCCAGAAAACAAGGCGATGAGCCTATGTTTAAAAATCAAGGCGATGAGCCTATGTTTAAAAATTATGGCGATGAGCCTCTGTCTAAAAATCAAGGCGATGAGCCCCTATCCAAACATGTTGGCGATGAGCCTATATTTAAAAATTAGGGCGATGAGCCCCTGTCCAGAAAACAAGGCGATGAGCCTATGTTTAAAAATCAAGGCGATGAGCCTATGTTTAAAAATCAAGGCGATAAGCCTATGTTTAAAAATTAGGGCGACGAGCCTCTGTCCAAAAATCAAGGTGATGAGCCCCTATCCAAACATGTTGGCGATGAGCCTATGTTTAAAAATCAAGGCGATGAGCCCCTATCCAAACATGTTGGCGATGAGCCTATGTTTAAAAATCAAGGCAATGAGCCTATGTTTAAAAATTAGGGCGATGAGCCCCTGTCCAGAAAACAAGGCGATGAGCCTATGTTTAAAAATCAAGGCGATAAGTCTATGTTTAAAAATTAGGGCGATGAGCCTCTGTCCAAAAAACAAGGCGATGAGCCTATGTTTAAAAATCAAGGCCATGAGTATGTGAGAAAAACAGGGCGATGAGCCCCTGTCCAAAAAACAAAGCGATGAGCCTATGTTTAAAAATTAAAGCGATTAGCTTCTATCTGAAAAAGTTAGAAAATAGCAGGTGCAGTAGAATATTTCTACTTCCCATTGACAACAGTTTATGAAAAGTAGTCTATGGGAAGTAGAGGGGCTTATGATGATAAATATAAACACACTTTGCTAAATGACTGCTGCTCCCCTTGGGACGCCTGCCTGAAGCACCTGCCCGCCTTGTCGGTCCGCCCGCCTTATCGGTCCGCCCGCCTGGTTATCTCATATGCCCGCCTCCAGCAAGCAGACAACCATAACCTGTCTGCCATCTAACCAATTAGACAGGTGATCTATAAAACGGAAGCTACCATCGTCCGTTGGGAATGTGAAACACCAGCGGTTAAGAGAGGTGAAACGTCCCTAATTAATTCCTCATAAAGAGGGAAGATGAAAAGGCACCCACAATTAATAACCGTTGAAGGTTACATCAGCAGGTCATTCCTATAAATAGGAGACCAACCCCCCAGGTAAAAATACAACACACAACTCTAATACATTCTATACTGCTATTTAGCACAAGTATTCTAATCACATACTGATTATCACATCGGAGTGGCCACGGGGGAAAAAAGCCCCGCCACCTTTTGCAGATCTCCACCACTGTCGCCGCCGTGCTCGGAGGAGGAGAAAAACAACTATCATCAAGGGGCGAAAAAATATGGTACTACTTTTAAAGGATGATTGTTGAAAATGTGCGAATAAAGTCCCACGTCGTTTAAACATAGAATAAATAATAAACTTACAAATAATTGAACTATTCTATCTAAAGAAACCTTTTGATATACAACTTCAATTCCCCTAAATTGCCTTTTCTAAGCATCCCTTGTTTCCAAATAAAAGGCACGAACTTCTGATCACATATCATTTAAAATAGACACCTTCCAATATTGACGACTTTTTAGTTTTGACACGTCTGAAGGAAAATATTTCAACATTTATTAGTAGCTCGTATTATATTTTTCTAAGGTCTTATAACAAACATAAAATCTAATATAAGTTTACAGAATGTGCATTCTTAGGATATAGTTTGTTGACCTCCAAAAATGGTTGCCAACAGGATCCCCACGCTACCTATGCCCACGTGTGTTTTCCTCCTACCAAGGCTGCCACGTGGTTTATTCAACCACGTAGATAACCTCCCGTCCGGATGGAAAGGAGATAGAAGGTTGAGAACACTCTTTGGACAAACGTGAAAGCCTGAGGGCCTCCTAATAACAAGTTCCGAGGTTGTTATAACCTTTCCCAGAATAATTAGAAAAAAGGAGGACTTAACATATGTGTGTAGAGTAATCTTTTTAACCTCCTTGTATTGTCAAATGAGTTTGGTATTTATAGGCAAATTTTATGGGAACAATCCTCTTTGATGTGCGACACGTGGTCCCATCTGAGGGATTCTCGAGTCACATCCTTGGTGTCACGTCATTGGCATTAATGGGGAAGTCCCTTTCAGCCGCAAACTAAGGGGCTATGACCCTGACAAGCCGCTTTGGCAGGCTGTCCCATCACTCTTGTCAAGGTTCAGTCATATGGAGGCTTCCTGGGCACGCAACCAGGGTCGGTTGTCTAAGTTGTTCCGACCTGAGAGCCTCGGTAACCTATCATGAGCCTCGGATAAAAAGTTCCGATCCGAGAGCCTCGGATAAACGCCTCGGAAAGGGTTAGGTGTACGCATTTTTTGTTTCGACTTATGCTTACGTGGCGCGCGGGGGGGGGGGGGGGGGACTACGCCAGGTAGGATCGGCACATAACAATAGTCCCCCAAGTTCAGAATCTGTCATTTATGTGGGATGCTGGACTTGGATGTTTGTTTTGCTCATTTTTTAAAGTTTGAGCGGGCGGGATACAGTCCCACAAGGCTCGGAATGCTCATTAATGTGGATGGTGAGCCTTGGAATCCCCGTCGCTTTCTATTGAGGGGAGGCCGGAGGAATAGCCGAGCCCCATGTTGGCAGAGGGTGCACGAAAGCCGAGCCCCATGATGGGAGATGCTGCACGGTAACCGAGTCCCAAGATGGGTGGGGCCGAAAGAGAGCCGAGTCCCATGTTGGGAGAGGCTTCAAGAGAGCCGAGTCCCATGTTGGGAGAGGCTGAAGAGAGAGCCGAGTCCCATGTTGGGAGAGGCTGAAGAGAGCCGAGTCCCATTATGGGAGAGGCTGCAAGAGAGCCGAGTCCCACGTTGGGAGAGGCTGCAGGAGAGCCGAGTCCCATAATGGGAGAGGCTGCAGGAGAGCCGAGTCCCATAATGGGAGAGGCTGCAGGAGAGCCGAGTCCCATTATGGGAGAGGCTGCAGGAGAGCCAATGGGAGAGGCTGCAGGAGAGCCGATTCTCATTGTGGGAGAGGCTACCAGATATCCGACTCCCATTCTGGACGAGGCCAGCTGCAGAGTAATTAATGGTTCAACTTACGAGTCAAGAATTGATTATGTAAACTGCGGCACGTCTCATAGGGCACAGTGAAAAGACTGCTATGGGTAATGATGGTGTTTGATTTTTGGTGGCTTTGTTAGTAACAAGAAATCACGCGCGCGTGGCTTTCACGCTTGCATCCCCGCCATTCATTCCAATAGATGATGGTGTCTTTTGAACTTCAAGGGCGGAGATGGCCCGAAGGCTATAGACGGTGTGGATGGATCAGTGAATGATCCAACGGTGCGGGACCGTCTCTTTTTGCCTATATATATGTATGAAGTGTCAAATGATTTTCTTTGCGTTACTTAGAGAGAATTTGGAGAGAGATTGCAATCCCAGATTTCCGGCGAACATCTTCCGTCTTCTTTTCCGGTGAAGGATTAGGTTTTAGGTAAACCCTTACATTTCAAGCCACTTTACTTATTGAATTTGTTTTATTTTAGCAATGTCTGTGGAGTTTGCTGAAGATGAGGCTACTGGGTGTGTTGGGGACGAGGGGTCCCCATTGGTGTCTCCCTCCATGGCAGGCGTTTTGCCCCTTAGAGGTGTTTCTGGTTTAACGGGCGAGGCGGTGGACATACTGGTGCCGCCGAGGGTAGTGGAGGGGACGGATCCCTTTAGGGCCGACCCGGTTAGGTGGACAGCCATGGATGTTCCATCAATAATGGTGGAGGGGGATTTGGTGTCTCTGAGGGAGCAGTATCGGATTCCCGGGGATATCGAGCTCATACTGCCAGAGCAGAACGAGCGAGCTTGTGTGCCGAGGAGGGGCTGCACCGCCCTGCATCTCAATGCCTTCGTGGGCGGTTTGCGACTGCCTTTACATCCGTTCTTCCGAAGGATTTTGCGAGCGTACGGGCTGGCTCCAACGCAGGTGGCTCCAAATGGGTGGAGCCAGATGGCAGGGAGTCTGTACTTGTGGTTCAGGCATTCGTTCGGGTTGGAGATGCCCCTCCATGTATTTCAGACCCTATACCAGCCGAGAAAACTACCGAAGAAGAAGGATAGGGATGAGGAGCTCGGGTGGTATTATTTTTGCCCATGGGGAGCGCACAAACCCCTTGTGACGGACTGCCCTTCCTCTATTAAACAGTGGAAAGAGTCCTGGTTTTGGGTGACGGGTAATTGGCAGAGGGTAACGGACGACCCAGAGCCGGAATTGGATGTGTCCAGTTTTTATGGAATAGCCAGTGAGTGAGGGGCGCGGAAGTGATTGACTTTGACGAGGCTTTTATAAGCTCTGATATGTTTTCTTTTCTTTTCAGGGGTGCTTCCGCGCTGTGAGATATCCGAGGAACTTCTAGACGTGATTCGGTCAATTTATCAGACGCCTCCGTCGAATAGGCGGTACGGGTACCTTTTGAACAGGCAGCGCTGCTTGAGTGAGTTGGGTCTGATGGCCTCAAAAGGTAATGTTCTGACGTTTCTGCTTGGTTCAAACTTCGTTTTATATCATGCTAATGCCGGGGCGTCATTTGATATCGCAGTGGAAATGGAGCAAGGAAAGCGTCCGAGACCAACATTGGCTCAGCTGTCGAAGCAAAAACCGAGGGTTCTGGCGGCCGGCTCTAAGGAGGAGGCTCGTCAGAAGAAAATTGTAGACGATCTGAGTCGAGAGGGACAACAGGGAGGCACTGAGGCCTCCAAGGTGATTGAGACAGATGATATAAGCGCTCCGGAGGGAGGCGAGCACTTGACAAGGAAGAAGAGACTGAAGGTCACCACAACTGAAGTTTCACAGGCTAAGGGGAAGGCTGTGGAGGTGGATGATGAGTATGTGACGTGCCCTGTTCCGGCGGGGCAACGTACATTGGAAGTGAACACCTCGGGGGAGGTGGTTCTGGAAGGTCCCCTCAAGTCCCAGGCAGCGGGGGGCACTGGTGGGGGGCCTTATGACTCCAGGAAGAGGCTGAGGGAGTTGATAGGGAGCACTGGAGCCAGGATTCCAGATGATGACCTCCGGCCGTTGCCCTTTTTTCCCTCGATGGGTGCCCAGGCTGTGAAGAAATACTTTACCCCTAAATGGGAAGAGTTTTCTTCCCATGGGGACCTGGAGGATGTGCTGGAGGCGAGCTTGGCTTCAGCTATCCGAGCTTCGGCTATGCAGATGAAGGTGCTCGAGGAGTTCCGGACGCGTATGCAGGAGCAACGGAAGCTCAGCGCCCAGGCCTCAAACCACGATAAGGAGCATAAGAAGGCCATGGAGGGTCTGCAGATGGCACTGGACAGCGCTCGTGCCGCTCATGAGCAGCTGGAGGCTGATTTGAGAGAATCGGATTCCAACCTCTTGCAATTGACAAAGCAATTGGACAACGCCAATGCTGCTCAGAAAGTGGCCGCCGATGCTCTAGAGGCTGCCAATAAGGAGAAGAAGCGACTCTTAGATGAGGCCAATTCCCATGTTGAAGAGTTGCGGAATTTGAAGGGGGAGTTGGAGTCGTCTAAGTCGGAGGTCGCGCGTTTGGCGGCCGAGAAGGGCGACTTGGAGACGAAGCTGGAGAACGCGGAGGCCGACTTCGTGGCCAATTTTCATAATACGGAGGCCTATACCAATTTCTCCGACTACTTCGCCAGAGTTGGGCACCAAGAGGTTCTTGCCGCCCTCCGAGCTGAATACCCAGATTTGAATGTTGAATCTTTGGCGGCCAAGTTTCCCTTGCCCGACGATGGTTGCGAGGAGGATAGTTAGGGTCCCCCCCCTCCTTTTTTGTAATAGATAGGGTTTTTGCAATGAAACGAGATTTCTTTCCGAAGCTTGTTACTTTGTCACACAATATTTATATGAAATAGGTGGTTATATTTTGCTCAATTGATGAGCCTCGCCTGACGTTCTTTGAACTGGTCGCTCTGATTATAAAACTTGAAACTAAACTTTATAATATAATAAGTACAAAAAGAGCGGTCAGACTACAAAACATCCGAAGTGAGGCAACAAACCCCATCTTTGACCTACTGATAATATCGACGCAAATGTTCAGCGTTCCACGGGTGGGGCTGTTGTTTACAACTCATGTCTTCGATTCTATATGTACCGGGTCGCGTCTCGCTGATGACTCGGTAGGGACCCTCCCAATTGGGGCCCAGAGTCCCAACACCCGGTTCTTTAGACGATAAGAACACTCTTCTCAAGACAAGATCTCCGAGTCGGAATGACCGCTTTTTGACCTTTTTATTGAAGTATTTTGTCATCTTTCTTTGGTAAGAGGCCAGTCGGGCTTGGGAACCAGCCCTTTTTTCGTAGATTAGGTCAAGGCTCGTCCTCATCGCATCGTCGTTGGTTTGTTCGTTGAACATTATCCGACGGGGAGAGGGAATTCCGCTTTCTACTGGGCACACGGCCTCGGACCCGTAAGCCATGGAGAAGGGGGTCTCCCCGGTGGGCGTTCTAGCCGTGGTTCTGATAGCCCAAAGAACGTGAGGAAGCTCATCGACCCACGCCCCTTTGGAAGCCTCGAGCTTTCTTTTGAGCGTGTATTTGATGGTTTTGTTAACCGCTTCGACTTGTCCATTCGCCTGAGGGTGGTGGGGGCTCGAGAAGTGTTTTGCGATCCCCAATTCCTCGCACAAGTTCTTGATCTTTTTGTTGTCGAACTGCCTCCCATTGTCCGAAACCAGAGAATGGGGAATTCCGAACCTGCAAATGATGTTCTTCCATAAGAATTTGGAAGTGTTTGCCTCGGTGATTTTTGCCATTGGCTCCGCTTCTACCCACTTCGTGAAGTAGTCGATGGCGACTAGGGCGTGGCAAGCATTTCCTCTCCCCCTAGGCATTGGGCCTATGAAATCTATTCCCCACTTAGCGAAAGGCCAAGGGCTGGATACGGTAGTAAGCTCCTGGTGGGGCTGCCTCGGGATTGTGGCGAAGCGTTGGCATTTGTCGCATTTCCTTACATGAAGCATGGCGTCTTTCCTTAAGGTGGGCCAAAAGTATCCTTGCTTGAGGATCTTTTGAGCTAGGGCCATCCCACCGGTGTGGTTGCCACATATTCCTTCGTGGATCTCTCTGAGGATATACCCTGTCTCGTCGGTGCTTACGCATCTGAGGAGGGGCAGTGAATATCCTCGTTTGTATAGAATGTCATCCGAGAGTGTGAAGTGCGCTGATTGTCTCCTCAATTTCCTTGCTTCCGACGCGTTATCGGGGAGGGTATGATTTTTGAGAAAGGCTATGATAGGATCCATCCATGTGGGGCCTTCTTCGATTGACAATATCTCCTCAGCCCCGTAGATGGAAGGTTGGATGAGGTGTTCGATCGGGACCGTTTTGAGGAGCTCCGAATCTTTGCTGCTGGCCAGTTTGGATAGTGCATCTGCGCTGGCGTTGTTGGCTCGGGGTACGTGGACCAACTCAAATTTATCAAAGTGAGGAATAAGATTTCTTACCAATTTGAGGTATGCGGCCATCCCTTTTTCCCTGGCAACGAAGTTCCCGTTTACCTGGCTTACAACGAGTTGGGAGTCGCTTGCCGCTGAGAGTCTCTGAATCTTCATCTCGATGGCGAGGCGGATGCCTGCCAGGAGTGCCTCATATTCTGCGACATTGTTTGAGGCTTTGAAGTCGAATCTGATGGCGCAGTTTAACCTGTGTCCCTCTGGGCTTATAAGAACTAGCCCGGCCCCCGATCCCACGTCTCCCGAGGAGCCATCTACGAATAGGCACCACGTGGGTGGTTCTCCCAATGCCATAGGGTCGTCCAAATCGGGAGGGTTGGTAAATTCCGCCACAAAGTCGGCCAGGGCCTGTCCCTTGACTGCCGTCCTTCCTTTATAAATAATGTCGAACTGGCTGAGCTCAACGGCCCATTTTAGCAGTCTTCCCGAGGCCTCTGGCTTTTGCAAGACCTGCCTTAATGGGAAGTTGGTGAGGACATGGATGCTGTGTGCTAAGAAGTATGGCCTCAACTTTCTCGAGGCTGTGATTAACGATAGCGCCAATTTTTCCATATCCGGGTAGCGCGTCTCTGCCCCCAACAGGGCTTTACTCACGTAGTAAACGGGCAGTTGGTGTTCTTCCTCTCGTATCAGGACCGAGCTTACTGACTCTTCGGAGACGGCGAGATATAACAGCAGGGGCTCGCCAGATTTTGGTTTGGACAACAGGGGCGCTCTGCCGAGGTGTTCCTTCAAGGCCTGGAATGCGCACTCACATTCTGTCGTCCACTCAAATCTGGCGCCTCCTTTCAAAACTTTGAAGAAAGGGATGCACTTATCAGTTGCTTTAGAGACAAACCTGCTGAGGGCCGCCATTCTCCCCGTAAGGCATTGCACATCCTTAGGCTTTCTTGGCGAACTCATTTCGAGTAATGCCTTGATCTTTTCGGGATTGGCTTCGATTCCTCTTTGGTTGACCAAGTACCCCAAGAACTTACCCGAGGCCACCCCAAACGTGCACTTCAATGGATTCAGCCTCATTCTATATGCGCGAAGAATTCGGAATGCTTCGTCAAGGTGGCCTATGTGGTCCTCGGCTTTAAGGCTTTTGACCAGCATGTCATCGACATATACCTCCATAGTTGCACCAAGTTGGGAAGCGAACATCTTATTAACCAGCCTCTGGTAAGTGGCCCCGGCGTTTTTCAGGCCGAAGGGCATGACCTTGTAGCAGTAGAGGCCTTTGTCCGTTACGAACGACGTATGTTCCTCATCTGGCGGATACATCGGAATTTGATTGTATCCCGAGTAAGCGTCCATGAAGCTTAGGAGCTCGTGTCCTGCTGTGGCGTCGACCAGTTGATCGATCCGAGGCAGTGGAAAACTGTCTTTGGGGCAAGCTTGGTTGAGGTTAGAGAAGTCTATGCAGGTTCTCATTTTTCCATTTGGCTTCTTAACTAACACTGGGTTGGATACCCACTTCGGATATCTGGCCTCTCGTATAAAGTTGCTTTGTAGGAGTATGTCTACTTCTTCTTTCAGGGCCTCGTACTTTTCAGCATTTAGTGGCCTTCTTTTCTGCCTGTGGGAGGGGAACTTAGGGTCGATATTGAGGCGATGGCAGCTTACCTTTGCGTCTATCCCCACCATATCTTCGTGTTTCCATGCGAAGACATCCAAATTTTCCCGAAGGAATCTTTTCAGGGCTTCCTTGGACTCTTCAGGGAGGTCCTTCCCTATTTGAAGCTTCCTTGTTGGGTCGCCTCCGTCTGTCTGGAAATGCTCTAGTTCTCCGCTTCCCGTGGCTTGGGAATCGGTCCCTGTTAGCCTTGGATCAATGTTATCAGGGGTCACCGCTTCCTCCATCGCAACATCCTCCGGCTCTTCCATCATCGTTTCTTTCATCTCCGCATCCAGCAGAGTCATGTTAACCTCTTTCTTCTCTGCTTTCCTTAAGGCATTTCGGTAGCACTTCCTTGCTTCGGGCTGATTGCCTCGCACTGTCGCTATGCCTCCCTCGGTGGGAAATTTTAAGCAGAGGTGGTGGATGGAAGTTACAGCCCAAAGTTCCTTCAAGGCTGGTCGGCCCAATACTCCGTGATAAGCCGACCTCCTGTCTACCACCAGGAACTCCATGAAAGTATGGGACGCGAGGGGCTCCTCTCCCATGCTAACGGGGAGGCGCACTATCCCTTTCGGGGTTACGCAATCCCCGGTGAACCCGTAGAGGGGCTCAGTCGATGGCTCCAGCTGCACATCCACGTTCATTTGCTCATAAGTGCTCAGGAAGATGACATTAACGGAGCTACCGTTGTCAACCAGCATTCTCCCTAGCCCATTCCGAGCCACCACTGCCCTTACAACCAGGGCGTCGCAGTGGGGGTAATGCACGCCCTTCATGTCTTCTTCCGTGAAAGTGATAGGGTCGGCCTTTGTTGATCCAGAGGGCCTGCTATTGATAAGCCAGTTGGTCATCTGGGTCCCTTCGGCCTCCTTGGCATAGCTTTTCTGGGCGTTTCGTGTCTGCCCACCGATATAAGGTCCTCCGTGGATGGTGTCAATCTCCCGAATTGGGGCCTTTTCCGGCCCCTTGATCAGGCGGGGCTCGGGGTTGCGCTCAATCCGAGGTTGTCTGGCCGGGCTTCTCGAATTACGCCTCGATCTCTGCTCCTGACCCGGAGGCCTCCTGTCCCATTGCTGGGATCGTCTATCTTGAAAATTGGTCCCACGTCCTTTCCCTGGGGCCTGATCCCCTCGCCTGGTATTCATTCCACGTCTGGCCCCCGGGTTGGCCATTCTCCGATTGGCAAGTTCTTCCACCTCTCGACACTCGTCCGTGCTATGCCCATAGCTTCGGTGAACGCAGCAGTATTTTGGCTGAGCTCCTTGAGGAGGAACTAATGGAGGCGTGCTGGTTCCGGCCTCATAGTAGGTGGATGGGGGTGCTCCATAGTTATATAGTCCGGCCGCGGGGACCGACGGCAAGGGAGCTGTGTAAGGGGGGAGCAGGCCCTCTTGTGCAGAGGCCACATAACTCATCCCGACATTTGGGTCAGATGGGTAATTTCTCCGTCGAGGATTTTGTTGGGGAGCTGCCCTATTGGGATTTTGGATATAACCGGCCCTCGATGCCGGGTTGGCTCCCAACCCTCCTCGATTCCTGTGGAGGATCATGTTCTCATTGGTTATCTCCTCGGTGATCATTTCCACCAGCTGGTCGAAGGTAGCCGGGTTCTTGTTGCGGACATCCCTCCAGAAAGGATGGTTCATGTCTAGCCCTGCTTTTAGGGCGGACAAGGCCTCGGCATCTGTTATCCTTTCACAGAATAACATTTCTTCATTGAAGCGGCCCAGGTAGCTTTGCAATGGCTCGCTTGGGGCCTGCCTCACATCGTGGAGGCGTTGTACTGGGGCTGATGCAGGCTTTTGTGATGAGAAGTAATTTATGAAAGTCTTTTTCAGCTCTGGCCAGCTGGAAATGCTCCCTGCGACGAGCTTGTTATACCACCGCTTCGCTCCTCCTGACAAGGTCAGGTGGAAGGCCCTGCATTTCAAGGCCGGGGTGGCTCCTCGGAGGCTCATCTCCGTTTTGTATGTGTTCACGTGATCCAATGGATCACCCCTGCCTGTGTAAGGGGTAATCTTTGGCACGCGAAACTCGTGAGGGATGGACGCGTTCCTGATTCCAGCTGAAAAATGAAGGTTCTCGTCATCGTCATCTACCTCGAATGATCTCGTAGGCCTCGGATACTCTCCCCCGACGTTTATTTCCGGAGGTAGTGGGGCGTGATATTGGGCTTGCTGTCTGCCCCCATAGTTCTGTTGTGGTTGAATGGCAGGCTGGGGTGCGTATGGCTGGTAATCTGATTCTCCCCTGGCCTCGGCCTCCTTCGCCCTCCTTTCCCGCCTATTCCTAGGGGGACTTTGGGGCATTTCCCTTCTTTGTGGGTTTTCTTGGGACCATCTTCGGCTCCCCTGTTCGCCTAGCCTTTCAAACACGCTGGCTGACATTGTCGGCTGGGGCCTTCTTTCCGAAACAGCGGCTTTGTCCCTAGCCTCGTTGGTTCTGGCATGGGAGGCTTCTCCCCCGGCCTGCTGGTCGCGGAGGCGCCTGCTGTTAACTTCCGGTTCTTCCTCGGGCTCGTCTGGATCAGACTCTCGGGGGGGGTCCTCACCCCTTGCATGCATCATTTGGATATACCCCTGCATTTGTGCATGGTGCTGAGCCAGCTGCCTCACGCTGGCAGCCATCGTTCTCATTTCTCGTTCGAGGTTCGTGGGAGGCCTTCTTCCTCGCCTCCTTCGGGGGGCTTCTTCAGCCCTGACTTCGATGTTTTCTATCGGCCTGGTTCTTCTAGGGTTCCCTTCTTCATTGCTTCCACTCATTTTGTGGGTCGGTTGATCCCTTTTCAGGGGGGTTCCTTTGTTCAAGGAAAAAGAAGCTTTTTGTCCCGTTTCCCACAGACGGCGCCAATCTGTTGACCTCCAAAAATGGTTGCCAACAGGATCCCCACGCTACCTATGCCCACGTGTGTTTTCCTCCTACCAAGGCTGCCACGTGGTTTATTCAACCACGTAGATAACCTCCCGTCCGGATGGAAAGGAGATAGAAGGTTGAGAACACTCTTTGGACAAACGTGAAAGCCTGAGGGCCTCCTAATAACAAGTTCCGAGGTTGTTATAACCTTTCCCAGAATAATTAGAAAAAAGGAGGACTTAACATATGTGTGTAGAGTAATCTTTTTAACCTCCTTGTATTGTCAAATGAGTTTGGTATTTATAGGCAAATTTTATGGGAACAATCCTCTTTGATGTGCGACACGTGGTCCCATCTGAGGGATTCTCGAGTCACATCCTTGGTGTCACGTCATTGGCATTAATGGGGAAGTCCCTTTCAGCCGCAAACTAAGGGGCTATGACCCTGACAAGCCGCTTTGGCAGGCTGTCCCATCACTCTTGTCAAGGTTCAGTCATATGGAGGCTTCCTGGGCACGCAACCAGGGTCGGTTGTCTAAGTTGTTCCGACCTGAGAGCCTCGGTAACCTATCATGAGCCTCGGATAAAAAGTTCCGATCCGAGAGCCTCGGATAAACGCCTCGGAAAGGGTTAGGTGTACGCATTTTTTGTTTCGACTTATGCTTACGTGGCGCGCGGGGGGGGGGGGGGACTACGCCAGGTAGGATCGGCACATAACATAGTTCTTATCATAAAGGTTACTTTGTGCTTAAATTGTAAAACGTCAATAAAGTTGATAATAAACTTTTAGCTACATGATTAACATATGTTTAATCTTTAGGTTTAACAAAACTTAACAATATTAGTAGTGGTTTTGAGCGTCGGATGGATCGATCCGAGTGTTTCAATATTCAGAACCATCTGTCATATTTCGAGTATTTCGTAAATAAAACTATTTGGGTCCACGTTGTTAGTTTTAGGGTCCGTTTGGAATAGCTGTGACGAGTAGAGCTTTTGACAGTAGAGTTTTTGTTAAAAAGCAGTTGACTGTTTGGATGTGAATTCAAAAAGTGCTGTGAATATTAAATAGAGTGTTTGGTTGCATAACTACAAAATTACTTTATATAAATTTTATATTTATTTGACAAAATAATAATTAATTATTACATATCTAATATTAGTTTCTTTTATAAATAATATTTATTTCATATCCTATTTCATAACGTTATGATATCACAATTATTTTAATATATATCATATTACTTAAAATTAATTAATTTAAATTAAAAATATTAGATGTAATTTGTATTATATTATTGAACACGCCAACATATAATTTCACTTTATATAAATACATGAAGTGACAATTTTATATAAATAATTAATGTGGCAAATAAATTAATAAACTTATGCTAAACTCGTACATCGACAAAACTCTTCATTGAATGAAAATATATATATTTTTTAACGAAGAGGAGCAGAGAATGAAAGAATTGAAATGTTGAAGAAGATATAAGTTAGAAAGTTTTTATTTCTATTTTTATTAATGATAATTAATGATAATTTTGATAATTTTAATGTTTCATTAAATGTTAATTGTAGCTTTCCATAAAAACTCAAATATAACTTTTTAGAGAAGCTCAAAATTTGGGCTTCTCTAAAACAGCTTTTTAAGCTATTTTTTAGTCAACAAGCACTTATTGTTTTTTGCCAAACAACCATAAATTTAATCAAAAGCACTTTTACTCTTTCAAAAGTGCTTTGGAGTTTCAAAAAAGCCCTTCCAAACACACACTTATACCTAGGTAGCAAACAACCTATAATGGAAGTTGAATAAGTTGCTAAATTAAGCGAAAGTTGTAAATTTTTTTTTTTTTTTAAATAGAAATTGTTAACACGAAAGTTCACTTTAATATTCTGATATTCTGATGTTGATGGAAATTTGTTGAACGTAAGAGAGATAACATATAAGAAGATTAAAGCATTAAATAACACCGAATATAGCATGGTGCCACGAGTATATAAATTCATTATTTTAGAACAGGTTACACACGTTTCAACATTTTTAAAATTACAATTTTAGATATAATCTAAAACTTTATTAACAATTTACAAAAAGTAAAACATAGTTAAGAACAATAAAACTTTTCTATTTTAGATCTTCTTTAACTAGTCAATGAATGCAGTCAAATTGATCGTTCTTGATCTTAGTCAAATCTACGAGTGTACCTGGATTGTTTCCACAAATTGGAATAACGACTCAGTCTTTATCTTATCGCCGAAATGCCGGTCTCTCTCACAGTGAATTTCTACAACGCTTCGTTCTCAATCTTACAAATATGAAGTTTTTGATTGAACTATGACTTTTAAATATTTCTTTGGAATGCACAAATCACAAATGATTTCCTTTTAAATGCTTGAGTATAGCAAAAGAAGTTTATCTAAACTTAATGACTTAGTATTTATTTTATATAGAGATAAGATAAAATAAGTCTTTAAGTTTAAATAAGTATATCACAAGAATTAAATATGAAATAATTTTAGTTAAATATTTCAATTAAAAGCATCTTCAATGCATTCTGTCTATTGCAGTCTACGTGGCAAGTAACATAGACGAACTTCTAGTTCATGTGGCATTATGTCTATAGAATAGACGATCAAATTAAAATTCATCTCCAATGAGTTTTGTCTAAAACTAATACTATCGCTTATGTGGTATTCAATTTTTTTATAAAATAATAAAAAAAATCCACACAACAGTGGAGATTTAAATTTTCTGACTCACTCCGTCTAGAAGTCAATCTAAATTTAGACGGGGTCTATTTTTTGGTGTGTCACATCAGCTAGACGGAGTCCTCGTCAGCATGCATTGGAGATAGTTTTTTATAACTCCATCTATATGTGCTTAGAGCATCTCCAATACACTCCATCTATTGCAGTCTACGTAAATAGACGAATTTTCAATCCATGTGGAAATACGTCTATAGATTAGACGGTCAAATTAAAATTCATCTCCAATGCACTTCGTCTAAAATTAAATTTGCTGACTCATTCCGTCTAAATATAGACGGACTTCTAGACGGAGTCTATAATTTAATGTGCCACATCAGATAGACGGAGTTCTTGTCAGCATGTATTGACGGAATTATAGACGTCAAAAAAATTATAAACGGAGTGCATTGGAGATACTCTTATGTGGCATGTCTAAAAAGCTATAAACGGAGTGCATTGTAAATGTTCTAAGTAAATAAGAAGAATTGAGATAAGTATATCATTCGGATTTCTATTCAAATACTAGATAACGATTCACTCCTAGTTGGCTCACTTCAATACGAACTTAATTAAAATAAATTATAATTAAGAATGCCAACAAAATAAGATTCTCTAACACACATAATTATTGGAACCAAACTTGAATTGGAACCGTCTGTTCGAATTCGGGTTCAAAACTATCCATAACATTTTCTTTTAAAATCGAGAGTTGACAACATATTTTGAAAAAAAAAACTAAAAGTACAAATCCATTAATATTACAATACGTTAGATATTAATACAATTTCTGAAGCAAAATTACAAACCCATAAATTAGGGATACAAAAAAGAAAATTACTTCTCGAAATTGAGGATTCGTTTCGATTATAGAGGCGCCTTCGCGGTCTCGTGTTGAGCGAGAATGTAAGACAATATTTGTATTGTGTATCTAAACAAATAATGATTGAGAATTTGAGATTTTGGTGTTTGAAATTGGGTTAATTGAGTTTGGGTTTATGTATGGTTAATTTTGTACTTTTGGTTTGGGTTTTGGACAATTGAAATATTGTCTAGGTACCATAGGTTAGAGGTCATTGAGTTATGGTGAATAATGTTAGAGTTATACTAATAGTTTATTATATATGATGGAGTTATATTAGCATTAATATTGGAGTGTTTTATCTTATATAGGTTATGGTTTGCATTAGTATAAATACGAATTGTATTTATTATTTTATTATGTCGTTTTGCTTAATGATAATTTCTTTATTGTTCTTTCTTTGTTCTTTTTTTGTTCTTCTCAATTTGATTTGTTACATTAGAACAACTTTATTTAGAACATTATCAAATAAATTAAAAAACTAAAACATTTGTAAAAAATAACAAATTCAATTTCAGATTAAAGCACCCACGGTTTTAGTTCAAGAAAAAAAAAATTGTATACCCCTAATTAGTAGCGAAATTATCAAGACATTAGGTTTTCAAGCCCCGTTTGTGATTGATTTTGGAACTCAACTTCTGATTTTCAAACAATCAAAAGTTGATTTAGGCCTTTGGTAATATTTTTGAAAGTGATTATGAAAGAATCTGACTCATCTGGCAGCAAATTTTGAGAAGCAGCAAAATGGCAGCTTTTCAGATTCTGCTTTTAGCTTTTTCATTTATATATTATTAAAATACCAATTTCACCCTTAATTAATTAAACTAATTCTTTTAATACCTATTTGAGAAACTGAATTGATGCAAGTTGGATCATAGAAAATAATATAAATTTAATTAATTTTTGCACTGTATGCCTGTACTTTTATTTTGTAATTTTTGTAAAATTTAAAAAATTTCAGGTTTTTATTATTTTTATTTTAAAATAATAATAATGAATGTATTGTCTCGTTAAAAAATATTTGACTAGAAAAATAAATAAATTTTACCACTCGTGATAATAATAATAATACAAAATAATATTATTATAATCAATGTCTTTTTTAGTAATTTAATACCGATACAACAATAAATCACTTTTGTTTACCAAACGCTAAAATACTGCTTTTGAAACATACAATAATTTTGAAACAAGAGTTTACTAAACACTTATCTGATTTTTTCCACAGTTGATTCTTTCTGCAGCACAGCAGAAGCTGATTTTCTTAAAAGCACAACAATACCAAACTAAGTCTCAATGGTCACGTCATTTTGAACAAAGGGTCACAATGTTTGGGCCTCTACAACAGTTATTATTAATGGACCTAGGCCAGTCACAATCACTGTTAGTTTTTACCATTAGGGTGTGTTTGATAGGCAAAGGTAAAAAATTTTTTTTCATGTAAGTTATAAAATAAAAACTATCATACCTATAAAAAAATATTTTTCATAGAATTAGTCAAAAATAAGCTTAAAGTGGTTGTACCATAGAATTTATTTTATATTTCTACATTTGTATCAAACAGTCAAAGTAGAAATTAATTTCCTCAGATGTGACATTTTCCATGGAATTGGTACCAATCAAACACACCCTTAGTTCGGATTGCAAATTTAAATGGAAAATTTAGGGTCGCGTTTGTGGTGTGGTCACGGATCTCTAATTTTTAAAAGTGAAGTTTTGAGTGTAATTTTGTGAATTTGGGTGCGTTTATGTGATTGAAATTTACACGCAATTTTTAGTGAATTAAATAGAAATGTTTTTACGATTTCACGTCTTCATCAATTTTGTAAATCACGACAATAAGAAACACATAATACTTCATCTTTACAAAATTTGTTTTCACTTTGTGTTCAAATTGTCGTAGGATACTACTTAATTTTACGAGTGTTTTAGAAAAAAATTATAAAATCTAAAACATTAATTAATTATTATATATATCATATTATTATTTTTAAAATAAATTAATTTTTTAATATCCAATAATAACTATTAAAATTAATATATTAATTTAATTATAATAACACGATTATTTTAGTACGTTTGATTAAACATTAATTTTATTATTTAAATCAAATATATTATGTTTAATTTGTATTATATTATTTAACATATCAATATATATTTTTCACTTTATATAAATATATGAAATGTCAATTTGATATAAGTAATTAATATAGTAAATACATTAATATTTTTTGATTTATTAATGAAAATTTTGTTAATTTTTAGGTTTATTAAATATTAATTACAACTTCTCGAGCTTTTTGGAGAAGTTCAAAATTTGAATTTTTCTAAAACAGTTTTTTAAGTTGAAAAGTGTTTGTTCAGTTTAATCAAACTACTATAAATATAACTTAAAAGCATTTTTACTCTTTAAAAACTACTTTTAGCTTTAAAAAAGCTCTTCCAAACATAATTTGAAAAAATTGTGAAATGCCAAACATGATTTTAGCCCAATCGGTGCACTATATAACCAATTAGAACTAGAATTCTAGAAAAATAGAAATACTGTATTCTTTTGTTCTCGTCCCCAAATCAATTCATCTAATCGTAAACCACCACATTTCAATAAATCACTATAAAAATACGTATAATATTTTCGGGGTTTAAAAATTTTACCTTAAGAATTGATATTCGGTATGATTTTCAGTCAGAATTCCTTTTGATTAGGCCCTCTCGATCTCTGGTAATTTACGTCTCTTTCTCTGCGCACTTTATCTTTGTTATGATTTTGCTGCTTTATTTTTTTTATGGATGGATCTTGTTGTGGAGATTGGACGTTTTTAAGTGGGTTCGGGTTTTTTACTGATATTAGCGGTGATAACGAGGCTTTTGTATCAATTTCGTAGTTTGATTGCAGGAGTGGGAATTGTGGGAAATTAATTCTGGGTGAATTAGGGAATGAAAAGCTCTATATTTCTCTGGATTTTGAGAAATTTTCACATATTTGCTTGAGAGGTCTTTATTCTGATTTAATTTCACTTTTTTTTTTTTTTTTTTTTTTTGGGTTCAAGTTCGAGTACATAGTCTAGTGATGTGGAAGTTTTGTGTCCCCTTTTCATGAAAATGCCTTCGCAATTTTGTTTTTGGGTCAAGGGGATCTTGTTTTTGGCGATTGCAAAAGTTTTGGCATAATATGCATGAGGGATAATGGGCACGTACAAGGAGAAAAGTGTATGCAAAATTCCCACTTTTACCTCCTTTTTAGTGAAGGATTAAAATGTCAAATAGTATACAGCTAATGCTCTTTGTAATTAATTGTTTCCGGAAACATATATGAGTGTTTTATCTAAATTACCACCGGTCATATGATTTCTGCATAATGTCATGGATTTCATTTACGAAAGAAAAATTGTAGGAGTTGGAAAAGAACCTATGTTTTTCCATGTAATGTTATTAATGCATGTTGCTAAATAAGTTGCGTGTTGGAAACGAACAAATTCTGGCTGTAAGCTAAAACTAAATTTCAACATAATACATGGTTCATGGTTGAGCTTGCTCAAATATACTGTTAGGTAGCTTATATTTCTTTTGTCTATCATGGAAATAAATGAAGTACTGAAGAGTATCACCTACATTGTGAAGTTAGTAGAAGTATATTTCTGGTATACTGATTCTCTATTTTAACAACTTATTGTCTATAGGATTTTTTCTTCTTTTTCTTGAAGAATAGCAACTAGTTATTAATTTGGGGAAATGTAAATCAGAACATGGCAATAAGTGGGTTCTTAATTAGTTAATCTGTCATTACGAATTATTAAGGCAATAAGTGGGTTCTTAATTAGTTAATCTGTCATTACGAATTATTAATTGTTGGGCATTAATTGGAGAGCTCCAATGACATAATTGTCAGGGTAGGATTTTTCAGGAGGATTGTCAGCAGTGTATAGGTCAAAAATGCATGACACCGTTACTCTTTGGAATTGGTGAATAAGCAGATTGGACATAATTTCAGCAGGTGAAAAATGGGCTAGGTTTAGCAAGTACATAGTTTTATTTACTTTAACCGATTAGGCCACAAGTGAAAGAAAGCAAGTTGAACTAGATAGTTAAGTTCTCCTAACTGTTAAACAGTTGATGCTTCACTCTTCAAAGTTGACACATTGATGATGCTTGTTCTTATAATCATGGAGATGGAGTGCAGGAACTGAGATTTTTATTTTTGGTTAGCCGAATAGTCTGTAAATTTACTTATGTATGCATATTTGTTTTCTTTAGTTTCTGAAAAATAATTGTTTTTCTTGAAACTTGAGTCTTACTTATTCATACTGATATTGAATTTTCTACCATTTTTTGTGAAACTCTTATAACATAAGCTCTGACATCATTCAGTTTTCGTGTATATTTGTTGAAAATTGACAGGCTTATCAAGTTCTAAAGTAACTTTTGTTTTACAGGAGACATCCTAGTTGTTGAAGACCAGCCTAGAATTAATATATATTTTAATTATCGTCTTTACGGAGATGACAGAAAAAGCATGTGTAAAGCGCCTTCAGAAGGATTATAGAGCAATTTGTAAAGTACGTTGTATTTTCTTTTTTTTTGAAAATCTTTAAATAAATACGTATTGCTGATACATATGCTACTACTGCATTCAAACATTGCAAGTGTTTAGAAGTTTCCTAGAGGAAGAATAGAATAAATTCTCTCATTTATATGTGAAAAGATAACTTTTACTTTAAACCATCTATTTGTCCCTTTTCTGTATCAGTACCAACAATAGAGCTCACACAGTTTAATGCAGACTTTGATATTTTAGATTCATTATCTCACTATTATTTTAACAGCAAGATCTGGGTTTTCCCATGTTGTCCACCACGTCAGTTTTCACGTTTTGGACACTGTTATTCCTCAACAGAATGATGCTGAGTACGAATATTATGTGGACAATTTTTTATTCTGAGAATGTCATTATTTTTTAATAACAGGGTATTCCACCGTGCTTCCACTATCGCCAGTTGTTGAGCACTTGTTATATTAAGATTTAGGCATTTTGAGTTTTGCATTCTTTTTATCTGTATGTTCATTAGGAATATCGCCCTACTTCTATAGCGCCTTGGGTTTCTTTTTCTAAATGATGAATTATCTCTCTCTGTGAGATGCTTTTACATATCAACATTCTCTTATGCTACATGATCTGCTACCACATTTTTTCTGATGTTTTATTAGTAGTTCTATAGATACTCTATGGTTACCCTTATTTTCTATAGACAACAAAATTTCCTTCCTATTATCAGCATTCAACTATGAGATTTGACCCCCCATGCAACACAATAAATGTCAGCTTTTATTGCTTACTGTTCTGTGGGGCTTTGTGCAATATGCTCTCTTATAGTATATTGTTCCCTTCTGCCTTCATTGGAAATTACATGCTATCATCTTCCCTGTATTATTGCTGATTGTTTGTCTTATTCATTTCAAGGAACCTGTACCCAATGTTGTGGCCCGTCCTCTACCAAATGACATCCTCGAGTGGCGTAAGTTCCCAAACTTATGTTCTTCGTATGTGGATGTTTGTTCCATGGGCCTTTCTAGTGCACATTCAGTGTTTTTCTCCTTTCGCTTTCGTATTATTGTGATCTATCAAAAGAAGTGGATTTTCGAAATAAATTTTGAGACATATTTTCATACTTGATATGTTGTGTTCATCGATATGTTATATACCAACTTCGTTCATGTGTGGAACAATTACGCTTTCCGGTTGTCATTTGTTTGCATGTGCTTTTGCTGCCCCGTGTCGCTCTTCTTTCATCTTCTTACTTGATGTGCTAAATTCCGAAAGTCCTTCGTACAGTTATCAAGTTTATCAAATTGGAAAGGGAAATAATATCTTGGAGAGTCCTTTATTGAAATATGAAGACATTATATTAATGGCGATTTTGGAGGTTATCTTGTGAAATATATTTCTATAATCTTGCGTATTTCGCTGAGTCTATGGAGTTATTGATTCATTGGAATGATAAGTTATTATTCATTGCTTCCCCCATTCTCTTATTTATTTTTATCATCTTTTAATTATATCGTTTTTCCTAATGTTGTGGTCAGATTATGTGTTGGAGGGAAGCAAAGGAACACCATATGCAGGTTTCTGGTTCTTGTAGTTGTTAACCATTGTGAATAAGTTGGATGTATCCAGAGTGAGATTGAATGTTTATGAGGGCGTGCATGAGAATTGTTTCTATCTTTGGTTTATAATGCTCACTTATTTTGTTTTACTTTTGCATTATTGATCACTCCAGGTGGATATTACCATGGAAAGATAATTTTTCCTACAGAGTATCCTTTCAAACCTCCTGGAATCAGGTAATTTAGTTCCCGTCAAAATTTGCATTTAGAATTTATTTTAACGCTTGAGGATTGTTGGCTTCATAATTTTTGGCATTCATGTGTAGCTGTTTTTGATGAAAAATGCTATTTCCCTCATCTGTAGTATGATTACTCCCAGTGGGCGCTTCAAACCACAAAAGAAGCTTTGCCTTTCTATTAGTGATTGTAAGTTATCCTGGAGTTACATTGACGTATCAATTTATTTGTTATCACAAGTTTTTTGTTTTTTCCTCCCACTTACAAATGTAATGTTTTTTTTCAGACCATCCTGAGAGTTGGAACCCCATGTGGTGTGTCTCCACGTAAGGAGTTGTCAGTGAGGCAATGATGGTTTTTCTTAGCAGTTTCAATTTTCGTGTGCTGATTTTTCCCTTTATTTTCATGCAGCATTTTGACAGGACTCCTTTCCTTCATGGTTAGTTCATCAAATTGTTATATAATTGAAATAATCACATTTATTTTGCCCACTGGAACTGCCATGCTTTTTACTATTTGTCAGAAAACAGTTTCAATAATCAGAAATTCAGCCAAAATGAGATAATGTTTCTAAAAAATTTGGAGGGTGCTTCTGGTCTGTTGTGTTTCAGATGGACAGCAATCCTACCTCAGGCAGTGTGACAACTACTATAGAAGAGAAAAAGAGGCTTGCAAAGGCTTCTCTGGCTTTTAATTGTAAAAAGTGAGTTTCTAACTGATCAGACGCCTCCTTTTTTAGGTCTGCAAATAGTCTATTGCTTGAAATACCTTTGCTTTTATTTATGGGAATAATGAATTATGTTGTCTAAGCATTTGTTTATACAAGTGATGAATTCAGTTACCACTACTCCATTTTTTAATTGTGGACGGCCCATTAATCTCTGAAATGTGTTCCCGAAATATGTTGTGCTCTCTTTTGAACTATCGTACTTTCTGTATGGGCACATAATAAATTTGATTTGTTCACAACAGCCCAACCTTTAAGAAGCTTTTTCCAGAATATGTCGAGCAATATGAACAGCAGTTAGCAGCTGAGCAACCCATAGAGCAGGCAGCCCCAACATCTACTCCAGGTGAAACATCAGGACCCCTGTTGAAGAAACGTGGAGCAAAGCAGGGGCCGAAAACAGTAGAAGGCCCAGAAGAATTGAATACCCGGATGCAACAGTATTTCCCAATCTGGTTGTTGGTGTTGTTATTTTTCATTTTTGGTGGTGTTATGGCCCTGCCTCTGCTTTCTTAGACTGGGTTGGGGGTTAAGTGTGCTTAGAGGACATGCAAGCATCGTTAATCTTGATGGGAGATATTTAATTTCTTGATGCCCTCAGACTCTCGTGTTCATAAACACAGTTTGTATAGAGATCATGCTAATGAAGGGGAATCAATGCGATCCGTCTTATGCCATTCTCTTAGTTTCTGTGATTTGATTTCTTGATTTTAACTGCTCTGGTGATTTATTCAAGCTCGTAGGCAGGTGTTTTTGCAGTAGCTAGTTTCAAAATGGTTCTATTTCCCTCTATTTGGACTACACAACTGGTATTGTTTAAACTATAGTATACGTGAATTAAGGAAAATGGAGTTTTGAAATGACTTGCTCTATACTGTGAATTAAAGAAAATTGACAACAATTTGGAGGAATTGGTCAAGTCGGTCGAACTAACACTCGACCCTCTCAACATTTTGTTGATTTGGGTTAGTTAAGTAGTCAACCTTTTTCTCGATTTAGTAGCTCTATCTAGTTCTGACAAGGAAGATTACAATGTTAGAACTGTAAATAGTGTTGTAGCTTGCAACATCTTTTTTGTCTCAAGTAGTGGTGCTCGAATTATTTTGTAAATGCTTATAAGTTGTGAATTTTATTAAATGTGTGAATAGTAAATTGCAGATCTTACGAAATATATGGATAAAAATTATATTTAATTAGTTTGATCAATTTAAATTATAATTTTAACTTTGTCAAACATGCTATAGTTTAATCCAAAAGAGAGAAGAAGAAATTTTGATTTCGGTTTTATTTCAAAATAAAATTCAGCCCAAGTCCCCAACAATCCAGCGTGCTTAATTTATAAAAAAAGGATTAAAAAGTCTATAATAATTAAAATTAATTTACCATTTTGAAATCGTAGAATTGTAAGATTTGAATTGAGAGTTTAAAAACCATGATACTCATATGCTATATTGAATATTATTAAATAAATATTCAGAACGTATTTGTACTTTTTTAAAGGTTAAGAATCTAATTGTAATATTCTCTAATTAAATTAAGAGAAATGGGTGCAAATGGTCCCTGATTTATAGAACTCAACTTGTCTCTAACTTTCAAATTTTGACACAAAATTCCCTAACCTAACACTAACAATTCACCAAGCAAAATAGTCTGTTACAAGTCAAAATTGTTATCAAAAAGACCAAAATGCCCTATACCTTCAACTTTGAATGTGGTTATAGTTCAAAACTTAGCTTCGATATTTTATTAACATAGTTAATAAACCAACATAATTTTACTAATTAAAATGACAAGTTCATGGAGTCGAGTTTAACTAGCCCAATTGCAATCTGATCGAATTGATAGAATCAAATCGAATGCTCGTCAGGTTCATCAAGTTATCGAATCGATTTTTAAAATAATGGTATTAGGACATGTTTCAAGTGTAAAATGAGGGCCTCGAAATCGTGCTACGGAAAACTGCACCAATTGACAATATCTTTTTCAAGAATATCATAAAATTTGTTATCTAAAACAAGTTAGAAGAGGCCCCACTTGATTGGATAAAAAATTGTTACATGGGGTCCTTTGATAAATTTATCGTCCCGTCAAATTGATCTATCATAAAAAAATTTATATAGTCAATTTTAAATTCATTGAAAATCAAAAGAGTTGCATAAAATTTGTGTTGTTACCTTCTTTTTTATGTTTTTTTATGAGTAGATTGAGATATGTTGTCTCGAATTTATTGCCCTCCTAACATATTTTTGACATATCGACATATTATTTCTTCTTAGTAAATGAGAAAGACGTTAATTTGCGACGTATCAAAATACATTTTTTTATTTATTAAAAAAATTTATTACGTGAAGTGTAAAAAATATAATTAAAAACCGTCATCAGACAACATGTTTGAAAAGTCAGGTAGCTTTTGTAACCCACTAAAGAAGCTGATTTCCCTCCTAAAAGTGAAAGAAACACATCGGACCCTCCGAAACATGCGGCATGAAAAACTTCATCTTCTTCATTGACCTACAAATTAATGATGACAGACAGATATTAGTTGGTCACCTTTCATTTTACTTTACTTAAACATACACATTCAATAACTAATTAAACTCTATTTATTAATATGGCCCATCAAATTTTATGTAATTAAGGTTGTGTTAATTCCTGCTTAATCATCTTTGGCTTGCTCTTGTCTTTTCTTCTCCGCTTCTCTATAGAACAAATATATTCTCATTCCACGTTCTCCCAACCTAAAGCAAATTCGGTTTTCAGTAAAGTATTAATGAAAGGTTAGAGACAATAATTTACTCATTTTTAAAAGTTGGTTACCAACTTCCTATTGGAGTAATAGATTGGACACTGATGATGCAATTTTCCATAATGTTAAGAGCATGTCAATTTGGGTGAGCTTTTGAATGCTTATAAATAAACTTCCTATTGGAGTGATAGATTGGACACTGATGATGCAATTTTCCATAATGTTAAGAGCATGTCAATTTGGGTGAGCTTTTGAATGCTTATTGCTTATAAATAAGTTAAATATCTTTATTATCTATACATTTTATATGACCCACAATTTTTATCTACAAAATTTTTATCGAACAAACATCAATTCTTATTGGTGTTGAAATACCTCGTTCAGAAATACCAAAAATAGATTCAGTCTAGAAGTCTGTCTAAATTTAGACAGACTTCTAGACGGAGTGAGTCAACAAATTTAAATCTCCACTGTTGTGTGGGCTTTTTTATTATTATTTTATAAAAAATTTAATGCCACATAAGCGGTAGTATTAGTTTTAGACGGAACCCATTGGAGATGAATTTTAATTTAATCGTCTATTATATAGACGTGGTGCCACATAGACTAGAAGTCTGTCTATTTTACCTGTCACGTAGACTGCAATAGACGGAATGTATTGGAGACAGAGCATTTCCAATGTACTGCGTCTATTGCTTTTTAGACGTGCCATATAAGCATATATAGACGGAGTTATAAAAAATCATCTCCAATGCATGCTGACGAAAACTCCGTCTAGCTGATTTGGCATACCAAAAATAGACTCCGTCTAGAAGTCGGACTTCTAGACGGAATGACTCATCAAATTTAAATCAATCTCATCATTTTATTAAAAATAAAAAGTCGGACAAGATAAATATAAATTGAAGACGTGCCAATTTAAAAAAAAAAAAAATTTAATGCCACATAAGCGGTAATATTAATTTTAGATGAAACCCATTGGAGGCGAATTTATAATTTGACCGTCTATTCAATAGATGTAGTGCTACATGGACTGGAAGTCTGTCTATTTTACATGCCACATAGACTACAATAAACGGAGTGCACTGGAGATGCTCTTATCTGGTTTATTACGTTATTGAATCATTCCATTTAAAAACCTTAAACTAAAAGATATCAAAATACTTTATTATATCAATAATTATCAACAAACTTGATTTGATGGTAAAGCTCTTTCATCCATTAATCAAAATTTCCTTTTCTTAAAGTCTTGTTAATTTCCATTAGTCCTTTTTGCCATTTTAAATGCATGCATTAATTCATACGGCACACTTCCTTTTATATACAAAATGTTATTATTAGCTTTCACTACCTATCCAACTACCAAAAGTTTCTATAAATTGTAATGCAATTTCATGTGATGAAGATACAGTTAGCTGGCCTCTACATATAGGGAACAAAATCATAAAAGATGAAACCAAATGAATCAATGAAATCATTGTAGTATCTTCTCCATAATCACACTTTCTCTTGTTCATAGCTATTTCTTAGTGCATTTTACTCTGCTTAGTAGATTTCGTTGGCCGGAAGTTGTCGTAAACCGCGTGTGTTTAGCAGGCCGAGCACGTATTCCAATCCATCAACCGTAATCGGTGTTGACGGGAAGTTGCCTAACAATTTTCGACGACGATGAAGTCTCCAATATACAAGAAATATGACAGTGCAGATTATTTTGACTATGAGTTTGATTGCCAAGCAGATTTTAAACAGGTATGTTTTATAATGTTTAGTTTTATGATCCAAATTGTGCTTCGAACTTTGAACGAGCATGAAGAAATTAACGATACTTCTTTATCTTTTAAGTTGTCATGCCGGATTGATCGCTCAAGATCTTTGGTCTCTGACAACAAGTTTTGGAGAATTGCTTTATATTCAAACAGAAACTTGTCTTCCTGTTTATTTGATACTTGTCTGAATTTCAGTTCCTGGAAGAAGCAAAAAAGAATGCAAGCCAGGGGAATTTAAAGACTGAACCTCATGAAAAAGTGGGAATTAAGGGACAATTACATGGGGAGAAAAAGAACAGAAAATCATGGAAAAATTCCCTGTTTTCCTGGTTGAAAACTGACAAGAAGAACAAGTCCGTCGTGCAACCTCCGACAAATGGCATCGTAGGTTCTAAACCGAGGCGTGGTACATTCTCGGGTCCAGTCCACGGAAGAAGTGTTGGTGGCATTACTGGCAGACCCCGGAAGCCAACATCCGGACCCATCACCGGTCTTTTCAGTTCAAGCAAGAGAGTCGAGGACGAGGTGCCCTATGTGTCTCTTGGCCAGCTTAACAATTCTCATGGTGTTCAATCTTATGGACCTGTTTACTTGGTGACTTAGTAACATATAATGTGGTCCTGTTTATATCTTTGGACCAACCAAATTTGCAAGAATATTGCTTGTTTCATGACTGTCGGTAGATTAAAACTGTATTCTCCAGTTTTTGTGAAATAGATGACTACAGATGTGGCAGTAAGAATGGAGAAATTTCGACTCGTTGCACTAACTGAATGCGTACTCTCGTGATCCATCAATGGACGGGGGGACTTGCATGAACGATGAGAGCAAGGTGGATTCGTATCATGCTTGATTCATGCTCCCTTCAATGTTTCAAAAATGTGTCAATGTTTAATAAAAATGATCGAACAGTATAATAAACAAGATTTTAACTCAACTTCTGCAGTATAATAAACAAGATTTTAATTCAATTTCTGCAATAGAAATTAATTTCATTTAATTGCCACAGCTCAGCAGTACATAAAGCTACCATTAATGAATAATACTCTTCTGTAAGAGAAGATGGATACATTTCAATTCTCAAACAGAGAAGCCAAACTATGTATGAAAAACAACATATTCACTTCCTACGTTGTATGAACCAGGCTGCCAGAAACAAGGAAATGCTTAATATAGAGTGCGAAGATCAACGGGCAGCCTCTAATCTGCATCAAGAATCAAAGAACATCGAACAAATAAACGTGTTCAATTGAGATTTTGATTATCTCCGAGTCCACCAATGAGTCGAGGTTTCATTCCGAATAGTGCCAAACTACTACGGTGGAAGTACTCTTCTTTGGGCCAACCAATGAGCATTGTAACCACCAATGAACATAGTAACATATTACAATGAATAAATCAACTTTGAAGCCTCTAATCCCCATTTCTTGGACTGCAAGGATTGACCCTTTTGTTACCACTCAAGAGCCTTTTCAATGATCTCAATCGTGTAGGCACTGGAGGTTTTTGTTCTTCCTCTTCATTAAACTGCCTTGGTATATCAATCACGACCATGCCATCCGGCCTATTACTAGTCGACTGGGAGGACGATGAAGAAGAAGTAGTAGGTGGTTGAGAGGAAGTGGCATTGGTAATTCCACTGTCATCCTCCAAACAAGGACCTAATGTGCTAATCTGAGTTTCATTGCCCCAAAACAACACATTAGTAGGGAAGCTTGGAGCATCAGTACCATTAACACCTGAATTTTCCCCCATTGGGGTTTGTAATATAGTCTCCAATGTTGATTCAGAAGTTGCAGAATTCAAAGAGGATTGATTCTGATTCGAAACTGGGTTTCGACAAAGAGGGCAAGTGGAATGTGATTGGAACCACATATCAATGCACTCCACATGAAATCCATGCTTGCATTTTGGTAAAAGCCTGGCCTTTTCACCATCAGAGATCTCACACAAACACACTGCACATTCCAATCCTTCTTTAGACTCTTTGGGATCAAATAAAACTACAGGTATGGTTTTGAGGACCGCTGGGTCTAGGCCTGGGCGAGCAGCCATAACAGTTACTTCTAGGTGCCCAGCAGCGAAATCAAGGCGGCGGCGGCGGCGGTTTGTAGGGGTGGAGGTGGCGTTTTCTTGGCGGCGGTGCCAGAACCATTTAGCATAAAGATGGAGACAAAAGACAAAGACTACCACAAAGAAAAGGAGTATGATAGCCACCACCATGATTTTCCCTGTGAGCTCAAGCACACCTGTGTCAGTTGCTGAATCTCCCATTGATCTATGACAAAAAGGAAGAGATCTTTACGGGATCCTCCTCAAAATCTTGAGCTTCTAATACAATCTATTCGAGATTTTTGGACAGCTGAATTATATTCTTGGGAATCCCAAGAAAACCATTGAGATTTAAACCCAGATAAGATTTGCAGTGATTTTCAAAGAATTTTTCTTAAATGTTGAGTAAATCCCACGTTTGGGACATGTGGACGATTCTTCGAAACTCCAAGAAAATCTTGATACTTTGAGCAAGACCCAGAAAAAGGATGTTTATTGTACACAATATAATAGTCAACAGAAACTCATATACATAAAATGGGATGAACTTTGAGGAGGAGAAAGAGAAAATGAAGTTAAATTTGAATTTTCCAAACAATTTCTCACTCTTTTGAAGATTGCTTCTGGTATTTAAATGGAAAGAAGGTTCAAGAAAAATTGATGAAATTTGGGTCAAAAAATTGGAATCGAAAAATGTGAAAAGAGTATCCAAATAGCAGTCAGCGGAGAATGGAGTAACGGGAAAGATGAATCTAGACGGCGGCGTTTAGAATTGAGTGACAAGAACTCAACAACAAAATCAAACTACCTCACGGAGACTTCTGTTATGGCTTTGTGGGTTTTAATTTGATTTTCCTGTGGATTAGATGAAGAGAGGGGCAACAAACTTTGACTTTTCTTTTGGCTTTAGTTTGACCATAAAATCAGTACTATTTTAGATGGCAAATTTTAATAATCCAAGTAATTATCAACTAATAAGCTTTTCCATGTGATTATTTGGTAACTTTTTTTTCCCCCTTGTAAATTATAAGTAATAATTTTACAAAATATATAGATAAAAATTTATAGATCATACGAAATATATAGATAAAAATAATATTTAACTAATTTATAAATACTTATATACAAATAATTTATAACCAAAGGAAAAGATAAATAACAAAATTTAAATCGTATTTATTTTATTTAAAATTCAAAAGAAGCAAACAATTTTTTTAATCCAAATACAGATTCACTCATTTTTTTTAAAAGACAGACGCATTTTTATAATATAGAACAAATTTATTTTTGAATATACATACCCTAGAATAATCGCCACTGCCAATGCCCACGCCTGCCGCCTCCTCGTCACAACCCTCCGCCACTTTAACCTTTTTTTTCTCACTTTTTTCGTTTATTTAAGAACAAATGCATAATTGTCTTTTTTATGAAAAAAATTAATATTTTTCATTCTTTTACATAGCTAAAACAAACATGCTCTTAGAAAAATATTTGGTTATGTAAAATGATGTAAAATTTAATAAACTTTTTTATTTTCTATTAAACACGTTGATAATTCGTTTAAAGTCGCATACAAGATATAAATAAGGGTAACTATTTATTTAGACTACATTTTTCTTTTATTGCACTGAACGTTATTCAATCTTTATTTATTATCTTGCTTATATCCCCACTTTGTTATGTCACTTCTCATCTTCAATTTTCTATTAATTAACATATTTAACTTTTTATCATAGTTTATGTTTAAATATTCAATAAGCGTGTTTTGAAATGATGGACAAATATTATGTCGTACTTTCGCATTTGTTGTTGTGTTTCTTAAAATGTGAGAAGTAGATAATTTTTTTGTATGCCTTCTTAATGAACTTTTTGGACAGAAACAGAAACCGAAACAGAAACCATGATCCGAGACAAGATATGATCTAGTCGAATTCATTTATTACATTTATATAATGTTGGGGGTGTTATTATCTATTGATCATCTAAATAATTGTTTTCCATTTTAAAAATTATATTTAATTAACATAAAACTAGCTGAGCCTAGATGAGTCTCATATATGAAAAAATAAAAATATTTAAATTAAACAATTATTGGAAAAATTAAAGACGTGAGGAGCTGTTTCTTTCTTCCCATGTTGTATTGGGACCAATTTTAGTTTAAATAATAGAAAGAGGGGGTGTTTGCAAAAATGTTGCTATCATTTATTTATTTATTAATTTGTTGTGGGGTCGTCATTTAGAGTCCCCCCTCACTACGCATGTCGAAAAAGGGTTATTAATGATTTATATAGTTACCAGATTTAATCATTTTGCCCTTTTGAAAACTCTGCTTCATTTATTATTATTTTTAGTATATAATAATACAAATATTGCAATTATTGATTATTCCACATATAATTTTTATACATATTTATTTGTACTTATATTTTTATTCTGTTTTTTCTTTATATATTTGAATCTCAACCTTTAATTTTGTTAATATTATGATCATGACAGACGAGGTTCGTCTAATTTAGATTTAAAACTATCACACGATGAACAAATCTGTTCGAATATACAACTATCGTATTTTAATAATAATTAATAAAATAAGAAAAAAATTTACACTCCTATCCTTCGCCATCATATATCTAAGTGAGAGTGGCGAGGCCAATAAAGACCTTTTTTCTTTTGCGTATTACGTGAGACACATCATCTTAAATAAAATAGACATGTTATCTTTAATGAAATTCGACTTAATATGAAATCTTTAAAAATATTGAAGGTCGTATTGCATGTCGTACATGTATTACGTAGCATATAGCATATGTTATCTCTAATGAAATTCGACTTAATATGTATTTCTATAGTGAAGAATATAGCATCTACAGTGATTACTAGTTATGGTGCCCACTGTTCACGTGGCATAACTATATTGGTCATTTTTTAAAAAGTTCAAAAACGGCAAAATTAACTGGATTAATTCCAATTTTTTTACCTTGTGAATTAAAAGCAGCAAAATTCCAAAGTCTCCATTTGATGCGGGCGCCGAAACAAATATTCTTCCTCTAATTGGGGATCAGATCTCAAATAAAGGGGAAAAAAGTCAAAAAGAATTATGATTTTTTTTTTTTTATAATTTAATTTGGACGAAATGATTAGTTTGAAATGATTTTATCTCCTAATAGTATGACCCTAAATGATATAGGTATGATAACGACACTAACCAACATAAAATATATGTCAAGTGGAAAAATATGCCCCCAATAGTAACAAACTTTTAAATTATAAGTAGATTTGTGTGCCCTATGACAAATTAATTCAAATGAGTAGTCAAACCAATGATAATCAATTATTTATATATTTTTTTTTCTCAATCTATCCCTACAATTGCGTGAGAATGCCGATTTAAGACAAATAAAAAATGATAAACATCTTTTAATTTCTTGAAAATGATCAAAACTTTGGAATATCAATGTCCTTCATTATTACTCGACGGGCGTTTTGAGCCTACTCGACGGGCGTTTTGAGCCCGTCGAGAATATTGTGCTCTTATCGAATTCCTTAAGTTGAATAGAAAATTATCTTCTTCTTTGTTTCTATAGTATTTTCAAGAGTAAAAAGTAATGACTTTTAGGGTACATTTGATATACAATATTGTATTATGCTAAATACGAATATGATGGATTAAAGTGTAACTAAGGGAGGATGAGTACCATGATTAATTTTATTGAGTATTTGATTCAGATGGAAAGTGTGAGAAATAAAAAACACAAATCTAATCTTGTCGATTTCATGCACAATATCGAAATGGATTGAGCAATTTGGAAGAAACTCCCAATTTTATATATTTTAATCAAAATCAATCCAATAACAATGAAACATAATTCTAGCTTTTAAAGAAAGCAAAAAAGCTCTAATGTAATGTTCTAGATAAACACAAATTCTAAAACTTTAATCAAAATAGGTATAAAACTACTAATTTATGCCAGAATAAAAACTATTAATTTGACAGCTTAAACAATAGAATTTGACCCCCCAAAACCTACACGACCAATGGGTTTAATCTAAGAGTTTTACTCAAAGGATCGTTTCTGCATGAAAAAATGTTATTATTCATCCAGTTCCAATATGCTTAACTGGGTCTAGATATCTGATTGCATCGTTCTCTCCATATTTGAGAAGTTTCACCCTCAAATCTTGCAACTAGAACTTATCTCCCATGGTCAATATTTCTGCCACTAAGTCACTAGATTGTTTAGCGATACTTGTGAGTTGTGAATTCTCAATTTGACCAGCTTGTTATTTCTTCAAACTAGTTATGGTTACAAATGTAGAAGCACTTGTCGCTAACATAGGTTTACCACCATTTTCTCTTCCACAATCCACTCTTCCATTACATCCTAGTCTATTTCTATGTCAAAATTGGACGGTCTATCATAATCCTCACATATATCAAAGTCTCACAAATCGAGATTAAAAGAGCAAAAAAAGAAAAAGAAAAAAAATCCATTAACGAAATCAATCCCAACATCATATTTAAAATCAGATGGTTCATGCCATTTGTGACACCCCTTTTGTGCAACCCATGGTCAACGGTTGCTCACCAAAAGATGTGCATCACACTACACTTCTGCGCCTCGCGCACTCCGTCGATCAAAAAATTCATCGGATCTTGTTGATGATTATTATCACGGATATTTATTTTGTCAGCAAGTCAATTTGTTGACGAACTTGTGTTATCTTTTCCCTGTGTTGTACCTTCTCCAAAAAAGATTTACGAACAAACAATGAGCTCGTTAATAGCATGATAGATGCAACCAGGAAGCATGAGAAACAAGAAACACAAATCCAATCTTGTTCATTTACCCATAATACAAAAGATTGACTCCACAATTTTATAATTTGTTTTTTTTTTTTTTTATCAAAATCAATCCAATAATAATGAAACATAATTCTAGCTTTTAAATATAACACAAGAAACTCTAATTTAATCTCCGAGTTAAATAAAACTACTAATAAATAACTAAAAATACTAATTTCCACCAGAATGCAAAGTACATCCTAAAAAATAGAATTTGGACCAAAAACTAGTAGGCACAATGGCTTTTAGCCCATGAATTTTGTTCAAATGCTCGTTTGTGTATGCAAAAGTAGTATTATTCATCCAATTTTGACACAAATTGACTAGATCTAGATATCTAATTGCGTGAGTATTATTTGATTCAAACATCATATTAAACTAAACTAAGCATCTCTAATGCACTGTCTATTGTAATTGAGTAATGTTAGATGAACATCAAATTGGACATAAAGTTATACCACTATATGTAAAATATCAAATATGTCCTTTGCAAAGACATAATTCAAATTCCTATTTATATCTTTTCAAATGACAGATTTGACATTTCACACATTGTGGTCTAATTTTATGTTCAAGTTGTTGTTCATCTAATATTTTTCATTGTAGTTTACATGATAGGTAAAATAAATAAACTTACAGTCTATGTGGCACTGCGCTTATTGAATAGACGGTCAAATTAAAAATTAATCTCCAATGAGTTCCATCTAAAACTAATACTACCACTTATGCGGCATTATTTTTTTTTTTTTAAATTGGCGGGTCTTCAATTTTTTCTCTCGTCTGATATTTTTAATGCAGAGTTTGATTTAAATTTGATGAGACGTTTAAATTTAGACGGACATCTAGACGGAGTCTATTGTTTAGTGTGTCGCATCAGTTAGACGGAGTCCTCATCAATATGTATTGGAGATAATTTTTTATAATTCCGTCTATCTGTGTTTATGTGGTACATTTAAAAAATAATAGACGAAATACATTAGAAATGCTTTAATCGTTGATCGAATCTATTCGGCACACTAGTGACGCTTTGAAGATTTTCATCTCATCTTTTAAAGGGTGAAGGATCTAAATCACAAATTTATGAACTTTTTTGTCGACTATCGGAGAAGACAAAAAGACAGTCGTGGACCTCGTGGTCTAGAACATGATAAACTTTTAAGAATGACTATTTCTATAATATGAAATGGACATTTTTCAGTTAAACACGTCATTTTAAAATAAGAAATTATAAAATTGTCACATAATACAAGTAGGGATCACCTGCCTTTGATTTTTGAGGTCATTGACAGATCTCTGGATTCACTGCTTAAATTTGGAATTTCTAGCAAAAGATTGTTTCAAAAACAAAAAATCTTTAAAATATTAGGAGCTGAGTCTGGATTTTTTTTGAAGAGAGACTACTATTTCAAAAAAAAAATTACACTTCAAAGTCGAACTGCTATTAAAAAAAATATTTGTACTTCAAAAGTTGATAATTTTGGAGCAAAATCAAATTACAATTCGGTCCCATCCCTATTTCCGCTCTTGCGTTCCGTGTTAAACTCGAATTATATTAGTTACTAAATTTAAGAAAGATGACATAATTAATGTTGTCAACATCTATGTATATCTATCAAGTGTCACATTCTTCCTTCAATTTGCGCACTTTACGACACTAATTTGTTTACAAATTACGTTTGGTCAATTCGATTGCGACTCTTCATTTGTTTTGGATTAATCACACTAATAGTCTTTATTCTTTTAATTTGTAATAATATCATCCTTATTCAAATTTTTAGCAGATATCATTCACATTCTTTTATTTTACTCGCACAGATGATCCCTAAGTGATTTTTTGGACAATTTTACTCCTGACTTAAATAAATTAAAATGATAAAGAAAAGAAAATACAACGAAAAAATTTCAATTAGGACTCTAACCTTTTTAAAAGTACAAATAAATTATAAGCTTTTTATTTTTACAAATTAAAAGAAAAAGAAAAAATAAAAAAAGAACTTTTCAGATAGAGAAAGCACAAAACCAAAATCAAATCCTCTTTCTACATGACGCCGTTTTGACTTTCTGGCGAAGACAATTCACATGGAATTCGTTGACGAGAAGTCATCGGACAGCAAAGTTTGGAGCCTATTCCAGCTTCCATTCCGGAACCAGCACTCGACTACGACGTCTTCTTTTTCTGGTTTTGCTCATTATGATCAGCATCAGTTTGTTCATCCAACCATTTCATGATGCTATCATATGTATCCTTGGCCGAAACTGGATTTTCAAAACTCGGGATCATCACATGCGAATTCGAGTTCTTGAATTCTGTCACATCTTGATTTTTCTCATCTTAAAGGGTCTGAAAATGAAGCATTGAACCGAGAAAACTCGCCGGAGATGCGAAAAACACAAAGCTGGAGAGTTGACAATTAGAGAGATCCGACTGAGTGGCGACAGAGAAGAAACGGCTTCACAGCATTTGTTTATGCAGGAAGATGAGATGGCATCTTGGCTTCAGTAACCAATCAATGACTCATCGTTTGAACGTGATTTGTATGCCGATCTTCTCTACTCTGCTTCTCTTCCTCTAGCTCCAATCTCCGTGGCTCGTCCTCTGTCGATGCTGTCGTGGCCGCCTGCAACACCATCACAAGTAAAATTTGAGCCCTCCCCGCAGTTAAAGAGTTTCGTATGCCGATCTGGGTTGGGCTGGGCTGGGTTGGGTTGGGCTGGGCTGTAAAAAATTAAAAAATTTAGGATTTATTTGTACTTTTAAAAAAGTTAGGGTTTCAATTACAATTTTTTTATTATATTTTCTTTTTTCTATTATTTTAGTTTATTTAATTTAGGGGTAAAATTGTCTAAAAAAATACCTGGGGACCATCTATACAAGTAAAATGAAAGGATGTGGATGATATTTGCTAAAAAAATTGAATAAGAATAATATTATTATAAATATAAAAGAATAGGAACCATTAGTATAATTAACCCTTTTTTTTCAACACCAAAAGGTGAAATAGTCTCGAAAGTAATACTTTATAAAAGTCATTTGGTATTGTCAATTATTTGTGGAATTGTGGGAAGAATGGGGCCAGAATGGAAGTAGAAGATGCAATTCCAAATGTTAACTATAACACCATTTACAATTTTACAACTTTTTCCTTTTTTCTTTTCAAGTTGGGCAGGTCTAGTATTGGACCACTTTATTTAATTTGAAATTTGATCAATTCCACACAAATTTTACAACTGGATTAGGGTCAACTTTCAAAATCATTTTCTCCAATTGGACTTAATTGAGCTCATAGACTTAGATTGATTAAACTTGATTACTTGCCAAATACTTCAAAAACTTGACCCCTGGTCAAACATCGATATTGAAAATCGAGTAGCTTTGTTCGTTAATGTTATTGTATATTGAATGGTACAATTTTATACTCACTCGAGTATTGATGATATTAGTTGATCAAGTTTATTTACTTGACAATTATACTGAAAAATACAACTCAATCTCCCGAACATATAATATTACTAGACATATGTGGTCTCGTCTCTGTAGTAGTCTTCTTCATTGTTCAATCAATGCACGATAATTTGTTCTCAGACGTTTAAAGCCACTTTCATACTAATTATCTCCAACCAACAAGCTCGTCAGAAATTGCAATTGCACAATACTGTGACAAGTAATAAAGTAGTGGGTCGAATATCGTTCCTACAAAAATTGTGTATTCAACTCTCGTTTTAATTGAACAATCGATTTATGGCGATTTAATGATGAAATCTACTAAAGAAAAATTAAAAGGACGTGTAATTTAGACAAATTAAAGTATTTAGGTCACTACAGTATCTGATTTCACTATATCCAATCCAATTCTATTTTCTTTTAATGTGTTATCAAAGTCAATTACTCACGTTGCTAGTTGAATCCTATGATTTATTTGATAGTTTATTTTGAATAAAATTAAAATTAATTATACGAACTAATTCACTTGTTGTCTTTCTAATTGATTATTGCCATTGCCCCCCGGGGCACAGCCAAGTTGGCAAAGGACGGGCATTGCGGGGCTCGCAACCTCAGGGTGGGGAGTTCGATTCCTGGATGGAGCAGCTGAGTGATGTAATACTCAATTATGGGTGGAGCAGCTTGGTGATGTAATATCCATGGAGGAAGGCTCCCTTGGGGCCAGGAGTATAAAGGGTGCACGAACCCTGGTCAACTTGGGCATATACCGCGATTTACTTCCACCCATCACTGAGGGACCGGGGATGAGTGGTCCAGGACATAGTCGGGTGTAAACTGGGATACCTGGATATAAAAAAAAAAAAAAAAAAAATTGATTATTGCCATTTATTAAGAGATTACTGGATGGTCGAGGTTGTAATTCAGACTGAGGCCCTTGTGGGGCCCAAAGCTCTTTAGCTTCTTGAGTCCATTGTTCATGGGACTCTACTCCATTTACGATCCAAAACTACTTGGGCCAGAAGTGCCATCACGTTGCTTTTGAGTCAAAACAATGGGCCTTGTCATGTGCTTTGGGTTCATTGACTAAGGTAATTTTTGGGGAAATTTTCATCAATAAACTATATTATGTTAATATTTATGAAAAAATTGTTACATATTTTATCACCGACTATAAGGAGATTTACTCTACTACAAGCACAAAAAAAGTACTTCATTGTTCATCCTCTCAAATTAAAACTCATATCTCTTTCTCAATTCCTTCATTTTTCCATATTCTTATCCATATTCAAACTTCCCTCAAACAAAACTCTCTCTCTCATTCTTCTCAACTACTCAATCTATTAAAATCCTCTACGGTCGAATCCTACTGCAAAAAAAAAAAAAAAAAAAAAAAAAAAAAAAAAAAAAAACGGTATACTAGTATTACATGAATACTGGATGAGGCTGTTTTTTTTATTATTATTATTTCAAATCTAATTAATTATAATTAACATAAGCTATATTTATCTCCAGTTTACCATCTTAATTAGGATTCTATATTTGGCCCAAAATCATAATCGATCCTAATATTTTTAACATCTCTTCTCCATTAAAATAAACTGCAACTCATCTCGGCCAACTGCAATTCGTCTTCTTCATGCAAAATCCTGTCCGACGATAAACCGATTAATAACAAAGATTCTGAAATAGATTTTGTAACATCATTTGTAACAGATTATTAACAGATATAATGCAAACTATTTTTGTAGCATCGGTTGCAACATATCAATAACAGAGACAACGAATTAGATATTGTAACATTGTTTGCAGCAGATTAATAACAGAGACAACGAAACATATTTTGTAACATCGTTTGCAACAAATTAGTAACAGAGACAATGCAAATTATTTTGTAACGTCGTTTGCATACACGTTAATGACAGAGACAATGCAAACTATTTTGTAACATCGTTTGCAACACTGTTGACCATGTAATCGCAACTGATTTTATAAGATCGTTTATAAATATAGCAATTGCAACTGATTTCGTAACATCGTTTGCAATAGCGTAATAACAGATTATGAAAATTGTCAACATAATTTGTAACATCAAAAGTGGATTGCAAATTTTAACATCAAAGTTCTTCGTATCATGTTCCTTCGAATGTTAATTCATTTTTTCTGCAAATATTATAACTATGCAATTCACATTTCTAATGAAATAGAACGAAACGAAAATGAATGGAAATAACATGAAGGAAAGAAAAACTTACATAATACAATTCAACGAAAATAGTTTTAAATCTGTTCGGCGATATTCCAGCAATTAAAATTTCTACAAATTGGGGGTTAGGTTTTCATTTTGTGATAGAACCCTAGAGATTTAGAGTATTAGATGATACAGTTGGCGGCAATATCGACGAGATTGGTGTGCTGAAGAGGTTTTGTGAAAATGAATATGATTTTTTCTCTCTCCGCAGATTTAATGAGGAAAATATATTATATTTTCTTTTTGTAAATATTATAATATATAAATATATATATTAATATACAAATAATAATCAGTATTTTTAGAATAATTATATTAAAAAAATAAATTTAATAATATATTGTATATACATAGTAATGAGTGTAATTTCCTCTAATTTTTGTCGACATGACCCGACCCAAATACAATTCACAAACCCAATGTGGAGGGCTGGACCTGGATGCATTAATTTGTAGCCCACATTCTAAAATAATTTTAAGGTGGGCTACCTAAAGTCGGGTCTTTAATGGGCCCTATATTACGAAAAACCCGGTCCGGTAACGGGTCACTTTCGTTCACCGACGATCTCCTTCTCGTAGTTCTCGACAAATTGAAATGAATGATTATCGGTGGTTTGTTTGGTTAACCATTCCTTTGATTTCACACTTCCCTCCAAACAAATCTCATTATCACTCACTGCACCCACTTTCTCTCACACAAATTGTGTGCCATTGTGTGTTTTTCTCTAGTCTCAGATCATCACTCACAGTATCATTCTACTATTATTGTGGAAAAATTGGAGGGAACAAAGAACAATGATGGAAAGGGATTCCTCAGATGAAGAGGAGGATCGTGAAAACCTGATCCCCCAAAACGACAGGCGAAATGACGCTGTGAAATCCCCGAATCATACACGCGTTGCAAGTTTTCAAATCGACGATTTGAAGTCACGAATCTTAGGTACCGCGAGCAGGTTCAATAAGAGGTACCTTTTCGCGATTTTGTTACCCCTCGTTATTTTGATTCTCTATTTCACCACTGACTTGAAAAACCTCTTCCAAACCCACATTTCGACCCTCAAAAGTCCGGATAGTAGTGCCTCTGTTAATCGGATGCGCGAGTCGGAATTGCGCGCGCTTTATTTACTTAAGCAGCAGGAATTGGAGCTTTTCAAGCTGTGGAATTATACCGCATTGGTAAATAATAAATCATCTTTGAGTGCATTAAATCATAATAATGATAATTCGGGGAATTCTAGTTCCATTAATAGCAATACTATGTTGGAGGATCTGAAATCCAAGTTGTTTAGTCAAATTTCGATCAACAGGCGAATACAAGGGGTTCTATTGTCGTCCCATGAAAGTGGGGATTTTGTGGATTTGAATGGAAATTACTCGGATGCAAGTTTGGAGGACTGGAGTAGGTGTAGGAAGGTGGATCAGAGGTTATCAGATAGGAGGACTATAGAGTGGAAGCCAAGATCAAATAAGTATTTGTTTGCAATTTGCGCATCGGGGCAAATGTCGAACCATTTGATTTGTTTGGAGAAGCATATGTTCTTTGCAGCCATTCTTAATCGGGTTTTGGTGATCCCAAGCGCAAAGGTTGATTACGAGTTCCGTCGCGTTTTGGATATTGAGCATATTAATAAGTGTCTGGGGAGGAAAGTTGTAGTGACATTTGAGGAGTTCGCAGAGACTAAGAAAAATGATTTGCATATTGATAAGTTTCTGTGTTATTTCTCGTTGCCCCAGCCTTGTTTTGTGGACGATGAGCGTGTCAAGAAGTTGAAGTGGTTGGGGCTCTCTCTGAGTAAGATTGAGTCCGTGTGGAGTGAGGATATTAAGAACCCAAAGCAAAAGACAGTTCAGGATGTTTTGGCAAAGTTCTCTTCGGATGATGATGTTGTTGCTATTGGAGATGTTTTCTTTGCTGATGTGGAGAGAGAGTGGGTGATGCAGGCCAGTGGTCCCATTGCCCATAAATGCAAGACTTTAATTGAGCCGAGCCGGCTCATTATACTCACTGCTCAGCGTTTTATTCAGACATTCTTGGGGAAGGATTTTGTAGCTCTTCATTTTCGGCGCCATGGTTTCTTAAAGTTCTGGTATGTTTTCACTTCTTAAATTCTTGGGTTTATGTCGTTCAATGAATGATTATGGCAAGTAACAGAAATTACTAATGTTATTTCAGCAATGCCAAGAAACCAAGTTGCTTTTACCCTATTCCTCAAGCCTCAGATTGCATCAATCGAGTGGTTGAAAGGGCAAACACTCCAGTGATTTATCTTTCTACAGATGCTGCAGAAAGTGAGATTGGTTTGTTGCAGTCCGGTATAGTCTTGAATGGTAAGACTGTACCTCTTGTTCAGAGGCCTGCTCGTAACTCAGCTGAAAAATGGGATGCTTTATTATACAGACATGGGCTTGATGGGGATCCCCAGGTGAGCTTATATATTCTTCTCGGTTCACCAATGTTGATTGAATGCCTTTGATTGCCTTGCAGAACTACCAATTTACCTTATTTGATGTTTCTCTTCTTCACTTTAAAGAACTTTTATCATAACAAATCAGCAATTTTAGATCTTTGAATTTTGTACATAGAAGTTTCCTCAAATATTTAAGGACTCTGCTATTTATCTTTTTGGGATGGTATTATTCAGCAATATTTTTTAATTGCCTATACACATATTTTATCAATAAGTACATCAATCTTGAAGTAGAATTGGTGCTGCTAACTGCAGTAACTGTTCTTTTAAAAAATTGAGTGGGTTCAATACAGCTTGAACCAGTATATGAGCCATAAGTAGTATATGTTGGTATGAAATAGAACCAGTAGTCAAGCCTGTGTACCAGATTATTTTTTGTTTGAAAAAATCAACTCCGCCTATGTTGCACTTTGTACCAGTAGTCAGTCTTGAGTTGTAGACTTCTTTTTATCATTCGTTTTGGGCATACTGGTATACTACCTTGTTTGTGTAATATTTTTCCATTTGCCATTTTAGTTGTCTGACATTTGTCACTAACATAGGTTGACGCCATGCTCGATAAGACTATTTGTGCTTTGTCTACTGTGTTTATTGGATCCTCCGGAGGATCCACATTCACGGAGGATATATTGCGGCTGCGGAAGGACTGGTGGTCCGCATCTGTGTGTGATGAGTACCTCTGTCGGGATGAAGTTCCAAATTTTATTGCAGAAGATGAGTGAAATGGCACATTCTCGTTAGAACACCCCCCACCCCAGCTGCTGGAATTAGCATTTGCTCAAAGATGAGTTGCTCTTCCACATTCAATTTTGCATAATCAAATGAAATTATAGTGGTTGACCGTCGGCTCTGGTTTCATGGGATGTCCATTTCAAGAGCCGATCACTACTGAAGATGGCATATTTGCACAATTTCTCATGATCTGTCTTCTGATGTATGTATAATAATAATAGCGTTAGCGCATATCAATTCTTTTGTTCTGTGTACCTTCTCTTCCCTAAGCTTTGTGCGAGTTGTATCTGTTTACTGCATCTGGTCCTTGTGGGTTGTGAATCTAGACCTGCCTGAGCTATGTACACTGCGGATTAATGGTAACATTTTGAATTGTGAACTTTGCATCCGGTACTTTTGCGTGTTTCCAGTTGAAAATGAAGTAGAAAAAGGAATGATATAAATTACTATTGGAATACATAAATTTTTAATCTATTTTTCAGTAATGTAGATTGTTTTACAATTTATATTACTATTATTTTGACACAAAATAGTTTAATATTTATTATATTTCTATATAAATATTTGTACATAAATAATATTTACTAATTTTATGTTTTGTAATATCAGATTTATGATATAATATTTCATAATAATATAAATTTGGAGTCATTTATTAAACTTATTTATTTAGATTTTAAATAAGTTACTTAAAAATATTTTGAAAGCAAATAATGTTACTGTTTTCGATTGCTGCCTCACATTTTAATTGCAATGAAGATTTTCAATTTTTGCATTTTGCATTTTTTTTATCAGTTTCCCATTAATTAGTTCATCTTATTCTTGAATACAATTTCCGTCTAAAAATTTCATTAGAAGAATACAAAAAAAAATTATTTGCCTCTCATATTTTTAAATTAAAAAAAAAAAAAACAAATACAAATTTGATAGAATATTTGTCATTTATTTCAAAGCACGCTAATAGAATATTTGGACAAAAATTGTGATTAATGACATCATGTACTATTCAATTAAAAATTAAAAATGATCAATTGAGCATGCAACAAAAAAAAAAAAAAAAAGAAAAAGAAAACATAAGAGTGATAAAAAATAAAAATTGAAAAACTTCGTTACAATTAAAATGTTGTGCATTAAAGAGATGGTTTGAATACAATTATTCATGTAATTATCACGACCGTAGTGAGTTTTCTCTGCTATTAGAAAAAAAAAAAGAATGTATACGTTCGTATGTTTCTACATTTTCAATCTATCTCTCAAACGAAACTCTCTCCTAAACAATTTTTTTTTTACTCTACTGATTGTTTTAATCCTAAAACTATAACCACCACAATTCAAATTGTTACCCTTGTACATCAAGACTCCATCATGAACAAAAGGGTTCAAATATCAGTGACTAATTCTTATAGATTTTACGATCGAATTCCACCGCGGGAAGCGATATACAACTAAAGAAGTTTGTTAGCCTTGAACTTAACAAACTTCACTTTTAACCATGGTTAAGAGCATCTCCAATGCAACAATGTCAAGGGTAATTTTTTTGACAAATGGCCAAAAAGTGCTTATGTGGCACAATTAATGCTAGAAGGTGTCTAACACAATGTCTAATTCTAGACATTGTTCTTGACAATGTCCACCATTAATTTAATTATTTATATCCAATCAATACATTTCTCTCTCTTTCTTTTTTCTAAAAAACCAATAATAATTTGCCACATTTGCACAATGAACAATGTTGCATTGGAGAAGTTTTTTAATATAATGTCAATGTCATTTGCTACATATACATAATAGACATTGTTGCATTGGAGATGCTCTAAGTCAGTCAATAAACCCACTTAGGCTTTGCCTACGTGGATTCCATTTTCATTTACCTTACATCCTCTCTATCCCAGTCACCCTCCAAATACTCGCAGCAGCGTACCCCGCCGCTTCAACACCGTTTATCCCTGCACTTGAACTACGAATTATAATTCCGTTTTTCATCCTCAAATAGATTTCCCATTTCAAAATAAGCGTAAAAATCCTTTCAAGAATACTATTCAAGCATGAAGGCTCGATTGGTTGTGTTTCCTATTAAAGGGAGGAATTGGTGTTTCAGCAGATCCATTGATTCTGCGACAGTCGCTTCTCAATCTTCTAACACTCCTTCCACATTCAAAGACCTCTGGAAAACAGTTTTTTCTTCTTCATCTTCTTCATCGACTGATTATGGCAACAGCAAAAGAAAAAACGCTTCTGATGACTCGAAAGTTGAACTTGTTGTGGATTTTGTTACGAGCAAGGTCTGAATTTTAACGCGAGAGAAATTTTGTTCTTGATCTTATTGAATAATGTGTAATGGGTTTTGTTCTTTTGGCTTGTTATGGATTAACGCGTACTCATACTTGTTGTTCTTGCTATCATTGAATAATGTGAACTGGGTTTTGTTTTTATGGATTTTTATGGATTAATGCTTGATGGGTTGTGTTCATACTTGTTCTTGCTATCATTGACTAATGTGTAATGGGTTATTGCTATTCTGGATAATGTGCGATTGATTGTCCATAATTCGTACAGATTGTTAATGATTAATGCGTGTTAATATATGTGTATGCAACCTGTATAGATGAATAGAGCTTGGACTAATCTGGAGAAAGCACCTCAAGGGACTTTGAAGAACAAGCTTCATCGGTATATTTAAATTCCTGAGATTTTTTTAGTCTCATTTGTTTGTGGTTGATTGTGTCTGCGAACAGTTTGTGGTACCATCTACATTTTGGTTCGGGGAGAAGAAAAGAAAAAAAATAATGTGTTGGAGTTATTTCGTTGGTGAAATTTAGGTTGGGATTGAAGCTGTTGTCACGTGTGAAGCCCTCAGAGATTTTCTTCAAATCCATTCCAAAGGAGCTTAAATGTGTGGAGATCACATATCCATCGAGGTATTTTGAATTTGGATCCCTTTTTGTTGCATTTTCTTCAATTTTCTTGGTTTCATTTTGACAAGTAAAGAAAGTATTTCTGGCCCATTAAGCAAAGAGTTGTAATCTGCAAAATATCTATACAGAGAGAGTTGTTATTCTACAGACAGAAATCACGATAGCTAGAAGAATTATTAAATTCTGTTAACCATATCGTGAGTTAATGTCAGGCAGAAAAGTTTTATTCATCTTGATGGACATATCTGATTAAGGAATTATTAGAAGCTGGGGACACACATAAAGAATGTGCTAAAGGAACTAATTTGGAGGCCTTGACTTAAAACTCTTCTTTTAGTTTTACCAACTGGAAACATTGGAGATTGCCAAATGCCTTAATCCTTGCACACCATATGCATTACAGGATAGAAAAAGAAGCAGGACAACTTTTAGAAAATCTCTTAGAAAGCTTCCTATGATTGATTTTGTGGTGGCGGTGTTCAATGTGGACTATATGGCCAATGAGTTTTGTGATGTAATGGCGACAACTTTCCGAAGAAAGGAAGTAAGTTTAATGATTTTTTTAGCCGTCTTGGTATCAACAACAATTGTAGGAATATGGTGTTGATTTGATCACTAATCAGGTTTCGTTTAGTATTGAATTTAAGCTGAGAAGAATGAATTTATGGTCCTGGAATTGTAGAAAAGAAAGAAGAAATATGAAAGAAAAAGAATGAGAATGTGTTGGAATAGAGTGTAGAATTCAAGAACCCACTCAAGGAAGACACATCACACAATTTCAACATAATATCGTTATTTCATCATGATCATCTCGATTAATATTACGAGATTAGTAAATTAATTTACTAATTATAGACGTGAGAATAAGGATTAAGACTCTAGATAGGAAGTTAACTTAAGGGCCGTTTGGTTTGTGGATAGAAGTTATCCGAATAACAGGTTTATCATTATTATGTTTGGTTAAGCTAGGTATAAGAATGGAAAAAGTCAATGTTAAAAAGTTAGCTTTTCATAAAAAAAGACAATTCTATAATCGTTCTTAATTAAATGAAAAAAAGTAAATAAAATAAAATAAAAGAGAAAAAAAAAAATGGGTGAAGCGGCGGGCGATGTCAATTATCCTAGGGTATGAATGTTCAAAAATAGATTTGTTTTATATTATAAAAATTACGTTTGTCTTTTCATAAAAATGAGTTAATCCTTATCCGGATAAAAAATTGTCCTCTTTTAAAGACAAAACTTATTTTTATTTTTGGCTTAAATTGTGAATTCGGATAAAAATGTATACGAACATCAATTCCGTTCAAAAATGACAAGACAAATTTTTTATTCTCTTTGACCATAGACCATATACCAAACGGGCCTAAGGATATAGAAATTTTGACCACTAAATGTAATGACCACGACAGAAATCTAGTTTGGAGCCCAACCTCCAGCGGAGTATGCTAACGGTGCACAGAATAGTCCCTAGGCGATTGGGTCGTAGGGGAAAATCCGTGACGTTACACTAAAGATCATTCTAGACCAACTAGGTTTCTTTCTAAGTAAGCGGTGTAACTAAAATTGAAATAAGACTCATGGACCCTGAATATTACCCATTCCAACAATTATTAGAAGACCAAATTACCATTCTGTCTAACACAATGAACCTAAATCATAAATTTTAGCTGCTGATTAACTGAATTATTTTGTTTCATGCAGTTCTATGCTTCAATTGTTTCACCTGTACACTTTAACTGAGTAAATTTATGTCAATGTGGAAGAGAAGTGTGCAGGATTAATATCTGCAGATATATATAATGGTACAACAAATGTCAGTGTATATTAGCTGATTGTTACTATTTTTGGTATTAATTTTGTTTCGATAATTTACAGTTTGAATCCGCGACTTGTACGCCGAAGATTACGGCATATAGCTTTCAGGTAAATTTATAAATATAGTTTTGATATCATTTTTACCACCTTGATTGTTGGTAAATATTCATATCATTATTGACGCTGCATCTCATGTATATTTTTAGCTTTGGCACAAGCTAAGATCCACTATAACTTAACAGTTAACACATCAATATTGCCGCTGGAATTATACAAAGCGTTTAAGTATTGCCCTCCATATTTATGCCAAAATTTTTGGGAGAACTATAATAAAGTTTGGTAACCAGTTTCACTGGTAACAGTTTGACCCCATGAGTATTGCATAAAAGTACAACTACAATGAAATGGCGTTGTTGTCTTGAGGTGTTGAAGGTAATTGCTGTCAACTATTCAAAATAAGGGATATTTTTTTTTCCCATAAACTGACTAACTAGAGTAATTTTATTGTTAAGTTTACATCAGGGGCGGATCTAGGATATGACAAAGGGGTGGGCTGGTTTACGGGGGTTCGGGGGCAGCGCCCCCGATTTTTTTCCCCTAAAATCATATTTACTTAGCCAATTTTTATAAGAATTTAATTTTTTTTTATAAGTCATAATCTTTAAAAGGTTTACAAAAAATTGTTAGAATTCTTCGATAATATAATCTATATCTCTCAACAAAAATTGTTATGTAAAAACATATAAAATCTTAAGTACATTTTTTTTTTCTTTTTCTACTTATTTAAATTTGAAATAATTTTTCAAAATTAAGTAAACATCATTATTCATCACAGATCAAAATTCATATAAAATTATAATTTATAGATTATGAAATAAACAGAAAAAATGGACAAAAGATAAATAAATCTAATTGGATTTGGCTCTTTTGGAATTGGCCATTTAAGAAGTGAGTTTTTTTAAAAAAATGTGTAAATGATTTAAATTTTATTTAAGTGTACTATTTTTTTGTTTGGGATGAGTTGGATTTTAATGTGTAAATGATTTAAATTTTAATTTAGCCTACTTAAGAAGTGGACTATTTTTTTTGTTTGGGATGGGATTGATTTTAATGTATAAATGATTTAAATTTAAATTTTCTATTTTTTTTTTTTTGGAATGTAATGGATTCTAATGTGTAAATGATTTAAATTTTAATTTAGCCCACTTTTTAAGTGGGCTATTTTTTGTTTGGAATGTAATGGATTTTAATGTGTAAATGATTTAAATTTTTTTAGCCCACTTTTTTGTTTGAGCTGAACTATTTTTTAAACAAAAAAAAATTTACTCAAAAAAATAGCACTTGGGCCAGGCCCTCCATTGGATCCGCCTCTGGTTTACATTGCAAGTGGCACGATTTCAATGCTCAACACTCCCTTTCAAGCTAGTCTATAAACGTGTCTTTTCAGCATGCTAAGTATTTATTGAGGCTTCGGTAAACCTGCTGTCATACGACAGAAATTGCTTTCAGTTGACTAGAACGGTGTGGAAATCATCACGTTCTCTATCTTTTCTTTGATGAAATGTCAATCGACTGCAACATGCTTTATTTTGTCATGTTAATCTATAATTGCGTGAGGCTTTGTTGCAGTGATTTCACTTTGGAAGAACTCGCATTGTAATACCTATGAAGCATTCTCGACCACTTCTGCGACAATAAATAAGCCTTACACACAGATCAAGTACGAGTGAGTTTATTGATGGAAATTAAGTTGCAAGAGAAATTAGGAACAAGTAGGACATAATTTAGGATGAAACTTTTCAAAATAACAACGGAAACTATTTCAGGAACAGAAGAGAGGTCCATATGCTAATTTGATGTCCTGAACATAGAATATAAGAAGTGAAAGATTTGACGTTCCTGGCATATGATCTGAATCCTCTGAATCTATCAACCAAGGACTAATTTTCTTTCTTTTTTTTTCTTTTTTTTTTTTTTTTGTAAAGCATTGAGATATTTATTTACCTACTTGCGCCATGTTTCCTCTAAATGGAGAAGGGGAATAGTGTTGGCTCATGAATTTTGAAGATACTCAAGTTGTTCCTTGCACAAGACCAGAGACTTGAAACATGCATGTTGTCCAACACTCTGAACTCTGTGCTGGTCAGCAACCCGGAATCCTCGGTAGTTTGGTTGGTTTGTTTCCTCTTCCCCGACCTTGAGGCTTCCCATGGAGTTTCCATTTTATGTGGCGTGATCTGTTGCAATGATCACATTATAGTTCGTCCTTGTATTCATTCTTCTTACCGAATTTCTATTGGTCAGGGCAGTATCGGATTTCAGTGTTGAGCCTTTCTTGAATTATCTTTTGGTCATTGTAACCATCAATGTGATTTCTTATCTTCTTATTGCCAAATAAACTTTCCAATCAAGATCTCACACTTCTTATTGCCAAAAGTCTCTTCCAGACCCAACCAAACTCTCCGTTCAAATCAAGAAGATATACAAAAACCTTTTTTTTTCCCTCTAAGATCATTTTATATAATGTTCTTTCTTCGATACACTTCCAATCAAGATCTTGATAAAGATTTATCTTTTGCCAAAGACGATTCATATCTTTGAAGCAGGCCACCACTGTTTGGTCTCCTTCCTTGATTTCACAACAATCATTGTACATATCTGGAAACACAATATTAACTATGTCTTGTAATTCCTTGGATGTTGTGAAGAACACAAACCCCTAGTTGATTTCGGTTGGATCTAACTCAGTGCAGGAGCATCTAACTACTGCAGGATCTTGAAGGCCAAGATATGTAATCTTATCAGTGTACATGGTGTTTTTGTATTTTGAATTCATGATTCCAAGGATGCAACGTAGCAACTTCACATCTACAAAAAGCCTCAAGAAGGGTGGAGGTGGGAAGAGGGACAGAGAGAAGCATGATATGGTGTTTGGTGTTTTGCACGTTACGGGTTCTCCTGTGTAGTGCCATCTCTATGCATGATATGGGAAGCACGACTTTCTTACCTTTAGTGGGGGGGAGGGGGATGTGGAAGGGGGTCGGTTTGATCGGCCAATTGGCAAACTCTTAGCAGTCAGTGTAAGGTCCTGACAATTGCAGTGTGCAGTTGGGATGCCATGTCTCCCATTGAGTGGGAAGAAGGTGACCAAGCTGATCCTGCACAAGCATGTTTGGTTGAAGATAATAATGTGTTTTTAATATTATAAATTTGCATGTGACGAATTTACAAAACACATGTTCTTCCTACTGTTCGGTCAAGTGAAATTGTGATATTGTGGTCTAAGAAAAGTTTTTACAACATCTTAAGTCATTCGTTAAGTCTTCCTCTATAATGATATCTTGTGACATTTATATAAATGTCTTAATGTCACTGGAGGTGACTAGTTTTATATACATTTAATACCACAGAGCAAACATTTATTATACTTATCATGTCATGGAAATGTAAATTTATGCATTTACTCTGTATGACTATTAGGGGCTCAGTTATTCACACGCAATACTTCTATGGATCAGCCATATTGCTACCACTGACATCAGTTTTTATGGTATGTATCTGTATATTTGGCAAGAATGTCAAACTTTTCTTAATTTTTTCCTAGAAAAAATAGCTCATCTTCTCTGCAGATATATTGTAGTTGATACACTGTTTGAAGTATCTCTTTTCATTTATACGTGCAGTTTTTTAATTATTTGAGTCTTATGCAGGTTCTTCCCTTACCTAACATCCCATTCTTTTGGATCTTATTCCGTACTTATTCGCACTGGAGAGCTGCAAAGGTGAGTGAAATTTCTTAAAACCACCATCTCATTTAAGTGCTAGACTGCTCTGAAATTGAGCAAGATTTCTTGAAACTTCTACTAAGAATAACCTTATTTACATGTATGAGGTGGAATTTCATGCTTACAACTGAAGTTTCAATATAAGAATCCGATCAAATGTACAGGAAAAGCAGTAACCAGGATTACTAACGATTTATTTGCTTAAACCGATGGTTTTCAGGGAAGTGAGAAGCTTCTTCATTTAGTCACAAATGATTCCTCTTGTCCGAATCAGCATCTTGAGACGATGAGTGAGAGTACATCATCAAACTCTGATAAAGGAAGTGATGATTCTGTTGGTCCTCCATGGGTGGGTATATTAATATTGTGAAACATTTATTGCGATAATTGATTTGCTCACAGTTCTTTCTTGTGTTTTGTCCCTGCACCCCAGATTTTGTTTTTTACTATATGTCTTGGTTGCATAGTGAGTTTGGATATTAATTTTGGGGTGGGGGATTGTTGTTAAGTTGAATGACCCTTGCGTCTCTCACTTCACATCTCGAGGTGCTGCTAAATTGTATTGTCGTTTTTAAACCCAACGCGCCTCTCAATTTTGTATGTTCATAGGAAACTTGTGCATTTTCTGTAGTTCTGCGGTCCCTCACTGACACGTCGCTTTCAGTTTTTTATTAAAAGTCTGACACGTAAAATTATATTTGTATATTCAAACGTGTCGTGAGTATCTTTGTCAATTAATTTGGGTACTAGCAATCACTAATTCCTAATTTATTTCATGGTTCATTAGTTGAATTCGCTTTCTGATTTCTGACGTACTTTTCCATTTTCTGACTAGGTTTTCGACCCGTCCAAGGAACTTGACGAGGTTATTCTCCATGATGATGCCAAAGGTCTTAGTCAATGTAGTATTAGAAAAATCTGCGAGAAATTCAATTTGAATACAATGGATGTTATAAAGTACCAAGATTCCATGCACTAGAAATTGTATTTTTCTATTAACATCAATTTCCTTTCTGTTCGACGGATGCCGTTAACTGTTCTAGAAATTTTTTCCAGTTGATATAATCTTCCTGATGGTAATTGAACATAATTTCTGTTGAGTACTCTGTGAAATTAGACCTACATAAAGAAGCCATTGGCACAAGTGGCCGCGGTATACGTTTACCAATTCATTATGAATAATTTAGTGCTTGTTTGATAAAGTTTTTTTTTTTTTTTTTTTTTTTTTTTTTTTTTTTTTTTTTTTTTTTTTTTTATAAAATGTGAGTTTTACAGAATGTGTGGATATAAATAATGTTCGACTAGTTTATAAATTTGAAAAAATTTGCTCAAACATGCTCTGAAACTACTTTATTGCTTTATTTTGCTACTTGTTTTCTTGACTTGATTGTTGGAGGGCATCTTCAGAATGCTAAACAATTTTATTATAGAAATTGGAGATTAAAAATGTCGATTTGAACTTTGAGTAAATTTTTAGTAAAAGCGTAATTCATGGAAACGTTGATGAATATATCGACTTTCTTAACTTGGATTATAATAATAATTTACAAGATCTCTTTCAACTAGTCGATTTGAAAATGATTGAGAGTCAGAAAGTGAATGAAGTGTAGTTACTTTAATTTTTATTATGTACTTTCTATTTTTGAACGAGATAAATTTATTTTATTGCACTTTTAGGTGGAGATATTACGTTATACCATCTATTAATATAGTGGTTTTAAAAAGAGAAATGTAGACAACTACTAGGGATTTTTTTTTTTTTTTTTTTTTTTTGCTCCAAACCCCAATTTCAAACTCAGACAAAAGCGAACCTGGATCCAGGTAATCGAGATAGACCCGATCATCTTGACCCGTTAATATGGGAGAAAATTACACCATATACTTGAATTTTTAGAAATAATTATAATATTTCAAATATTGTCATTTGATCTTAAAAATACCGGATATTATTTTATATTTTATAATATATTCAATTAAAGTAGTTTGATAAATATGAAAATCAGTTTTATCAACGTTTCTACAATCTAACTCTCAAAATTCAAGACGAATCCCTAAATTGCAGCCATTTTTCATTTTTGAATAACGCCCTAAAATTGCAAGTGTCTTCGATATAATTGAATTTTTTCTATTGTCATCTTCATCATGAGGTTGTAGCTCATAAATCGAAGAACAGATATTCAGAATTTTGTACATTGTCGTCTTCGTCCGCACATCAATTATTCAACTCCAAAAAAATCCCAAAAAATTAAAGGTCTGATACAACGAAATCAGACAATTGTAGATTTATGTGTTACAATTGATAGGACTATACATATTATAATATGTCACAGTTGTAAATTTATATGTTTCAATTGATAATACTCTATGGTCATATTCCACCGAAAAGAAGAGAAAAGCGGTACACTAGGGTAAAAGTCACTTGATATGGGGTTGGGTCTAGATGTTACTGGGCCGACTATTATGAATTTGGACCAGATTTCATTTTGGGCGTGTAGTCCAGGATACACGTGCGAGTCACGTGCTACATCTGGGGTTTATAAAATTCAACAGCGTTCTCAGTCTCACCCATTTCTCTCTTCTTCCTCAAGAAAACTCTGATCGATAAAAATCCAAGAAAAAGCAAAAAAATCAAATCAAGTTGTTGGAAAATGGCACCGGAACCCGAAGATGAGATCAAGGACGAGAAGAACCCTCCGCCGCTTGATGAAGACGATATTGCGCTCCTCAAAACTTATGTACTGTTCTTTTCCCCTCTCTCGTGAACCCTAATTTTCAGCTATGTTTTGTTATCTTTTGTTCCTGTAGGCATCGAACAAATGAAAGCAATCGTGTTAATTTTAAGTGAATTCTGGTATTAGCTGAGGATTGTAATGTGTTGGTGGGTTTGTTTCTTTTGATGTGAAATAGTTGTGATCTAGGATAGGATAATTGAACGGAAACTAAATTCTAGTAATTTTGTTCAGTTGAACTGTAGCTTAATAGCACCCTAATGAGGATCGATTGCGTTCTTTTATTATTTTTTTATTGTTATGAAAAGTAATGAGCAACATACTGAGTTTTACATGATTTGTACATCATGGGGTGAGGATTGAACTAGATTTTGGGTATTATGGATCTGGGATTCGGAAATTATGTCTTTTTATTATTATTATTATTTATTTTTTTTATTTTTTACTTGAACTGAAAGCTTGGCATGTAATCCTGGTTAGGAATGGGGCTAACTATTTATATTTATGTTTCCTCATTTTATGTGGATTTTGTAATCTTCACTTGTGATTTTAATGGTTTCATGTATTTAGTGAAGAAAAAGTGTTTGCCGATTTTCTATGGTTCACGCCAAAATCAATCTGTTTTGTAAGCTTAAGTTCAGTGATGGTAGCTTCTTCATGTTAAATAGTGGCCATAGAAGGGTTTTGAAGATTAGGTGGGTTTGTAAAATTCCTGCTTTTACTGATGAAATGATGTATGCAGGGCTTGGGACCGTACTCCACTAGCATAAAGAAAGTTGAGAAGGAAATCAAGGAAATGGCCAAGAAAATTAATGATTTATGTGGTATGTCTCATGGCCCAATTTCCTTTCTTTAGAAGGAAACTTCTTGTCTTGTTATGATCAGGGCATTGAAATTTGTCCAATCATTGAGTAGTGTTTAGAAACTTACTTCTGAACTCTTTCATCATCTTCTGTAATCATGGATTATATTGTTATTCATTACTTCACTTTTGCTGAGAATAATCTGTTGATTTTTCGCTTCATGTTAGGTATCAAGGAATCTGACACTGGTTTAGCTGCCCCCAGCCAATGGGATCTTGTCTCTGATAAGCAAATGATGCAGGAGGAGCAACCTCTTCAGGTAATTTTTGTGATTGCTGACTTTATATATTTTTTTTGTCCAGTCTTATTTATGTCCCGAAAGGCCATAACTACAACTTGTGACCAGGTTGCGAGATGTACGAAGATCATTAACCCAAACACGGAAGACGCGAAGTATGTTATAAATGTTAAACAAATTGCAAAGGTATGTTGGCTTCCCTTGCTTCTTTACAGCTTTTTCAAGAATTTTGAGTTTTACCCCATAGCTTAACCAAGTGAAAAAAAATAAAAAAGAATTTAGCCATTGATATTTCCTCCTCGGGACCAGCCGTATCCTGATATGGCATTTGTGCTACCTGTTTGTTTTGTATTTGGAGTGTATAGGGCAAGTTATTTCATTTAAACTCTCAAAATTTGGTTGTAGTTGTGAATATCTCATTTATTTTAGGAACATTTCATTCTTGCAGTTTGTTGTTGGATTGGGTGATAAAGTTTCACCAACTGATATAGAAGAAGGCATGCGAGTTGGGTAAGTATTTTCTGTCTGGTTTTTCTTTACGCTATCAAACATATCTGTGCTTTTTGCAGGAGTTTGTGACCTGTTATTTGTTGTGCTTGATCATAAAGTTCCCAGATGCAATAAATTTGGTAGTTTTTATTTTATACTGCAAAATGTTGAACTCTGCTTAAGTTAATAACATTGCTGTAGTTTTTATTTCCAAATTTGGAATAGCAGTTGTATTTATATACAAAAGGCCTAATTGCATGTATACATCTGAATTAGGGTGGTTCACAATCTCAACTATGTGATCCATGTTTCAGGGCTGCTGATGGTTCTGGAGTTTGCCTCTTCATTTATTTCACCTCATTAAGCAAAATATCTATCTTTCCTTTTTATTTTTATTTTTTGTATCATGCGATGTAGTAGGCTGGAGCTTCCTCATTGCTGGTATATGATTCATTTTGCTACTATGATACATGATTTGACATTTTCTTTACTATTGCAGTGTTGACAGGAATAAATATCAAATCCAAATCCCCTTGCCTCCGAAAATTGATCCAAGTGTTACAATGATGACAGTGGAGGAAAAGCCAGATGTTACCTATAATGATGTTGGTGGATGTAAGGAGCAGATTGAAAAGATGCGAGAGGTGTGTTATATATTGATTTCTTGTCATGCTCTGAATAGATATTCCTAAATGATATTGCTGCTATCTATCTTTGTATTCTCTTGTTCTCTCATCAACTATTGCTACTTTTATTTCTGAATAACTCTATCAGAAGATTTCATTTCAAAATTTGATTTGCTTTCAAGATTGCACTGTCTGATGGATATTTGGTAGGTTGTTGAGCTGCCGATGCTTCACCCTGAGAAGTTTGTGAAGCTAGGGATCGATCCCCCAAAGGGTGTTCTCTGCTATGGCCCTCCTGGTACTGGTAAAACTCTGCTAGCCAGAGCCGTGGCTAATAGAACCGATGCATGTTTTATTCGTGTTATTGGAAGCGAGCTTGTTCAGAAATACGTTGGTGAGGGAGCAAGGATGGTTCGTGAACTATTTCAGGTGAAATCCTCTGTTACTTTAGTTTTGTGTACACATTCTCTTACATTACTTGCCATCTGATTACCACCTTTTCCCTGCGCAGATGGCCCGCTCTAAAAAAGCTTGCATCGTGTTTTTTGATGAAATAGATGCCATTGGAGGTGCACGGTTTGATGACGGGGTGGGTGGAGACAATGAGGTTCAACGCACCATGCTTGAAATTGTGAATCAGCTTGATGGATTCGATGCTCGTGGGAATATCAAAGTTCTAATGGCAACTAATAGGTTCTGTTTGCTTTTCGCGTTTACCTGTTACATTTTCTTTTTATTATTGTCTAACTGAGCTTGTCAATACCTTTTTCTTTTCTTGGGGTGTAAGATGATTGACAGAGTAACACAAATGACGTCCATATTAATCATCTTACGCTTTTTATTAGCTATATTGGCATTATATTCTTTTATCCGATGCAATCCAAAACTTTAGGTTGTTTTGGCATCTGAAGTGCTCATGCTGTCGTGCACATGTTACCCTGGCCCCCTCACCCTCTCTCTCTCTCTCAATAGAAATAGTGAATAAAGAAATGAAGCAACTGTGTTGACCTTGGTCGTCTTGTTTTTCTGTCTTAATGATCTTCCTGAGCATTAACGGGGCATATGAATTATATCATTCTTTTTTCTTTGTTTGTGTCAATTTCTTTTTACATATGCTTGACACAATTTGTTCACTGTTACTGGGACATGCCTGACTTAAAAAGTTTGGAAAAATGTAATGCGTGCCTACGTACTTCATGTTACTTACCTTTTACTTATTCTTTGTTTTTATTGGGTCAGGGGTGTTATTCGGGTGGCACACTGTTCCTCTCAAATTTTGAATGTAGAATTATTGTTTTTATTTTTATTTAGGTTTTCTATAGACAGTATCTCTGCTAGGACCTGATTTTGCTTTTTATGGTTCAGTGGCTTCTTAAGTTATGATTCTCGCTTATGTTTGGTCCCTTAATTGTGGCTTTTTCTAATTTCAGACCTGATACACTGGATCCTGCACTATTACGTCCTGGAAGGCTTGATCGTAAAGTGGAGTTTGGACTGCCAGATCTAGAAAGCAGAACACAAATATTTAAGATTCATACACGAACAATGAATTGTGAGAGGGACGTCCGGTTTGAACTTCTGGCTCGGCTTTGCCCAAATTCTACTGGTACAAAATTAAACTCATTGCATATTATATTAGTTAGGCTTCAAAAACTTCTACTGGTATATCTTATTGACCTTGCTCATTGCTTGGAAAAAAGTTGATGGATTATAGGGTTGATTTTGTATAGCATCAATGAACATGCTAAGAAAAGATTGCTACCTGCAACTTTTGCTTTAACCGTGGATAAAGCATGACTACCTAGGAACAACAATGGCTATATTTCTGGGAGCAAACTCCGGGCGAATATGAACTATTTCGAGAAATATGCCCGAATGGTCTGAGGATTTACCGAAATGGAATAGGGAGATAGCCAAATTGGGACTTTTTATAAGTCCATTGTATCAATGGGGGAACTAAATCATCAAATTTGTTATAAAAGTTCGCTTTTGGAAATATTCCCATGTCTGCTTGTTATTATATCTGACAAATGATTGATTTATTGACCAAGTTTGCATCTTTTTATTCAGGAGCTGACATAAGGAGTGTGTGCACAGAGGCTGGAATGTATGCTATACGAGCAAGAAGGAAGACCGTCACAGAGAAAGATTTTCTAGATGCTGTCAACAAAGTCATCAAGGGATATCAGAAGTTCAGTGCCACACCAAAGTACATGGTGTACAATTGATTACTATTCTCCATTGAAGTTGAGATGTGATTGTGGGGAACTTTCCTGGATATACATTCTTACATGCTATATGTACTGGAACAGAGAAGTGTTCCTTGTGTAGCTTGGCTGCTAACTTGACAATGTACCCAGTTACCTACCGTTTGCTGTTGTCACTTCCATTACAGTTGAAAAATATTCTGAACAGCTTGATTTGTGCATTTCCTTTTTTCAGCTAGATTTGTTCTATGATAATTAAGTTTCTCTCTATGATTTGATTGGTTTCTTGGTCGTGTTGAATGATATTAAATGCATGCAACTGTGGCATATTTGATGGAAGCTGCTTTTTAAGGTACAATAGCCGAAGTGCAGAATATTTCTAGATATCTTGGAGTGTTGAATTACAGGCATTCTGGATGTCTTTTTAGCTGCATCTGTGTGGCCCCCGGATGAAGATATCATATAACAATCACTCTCTTTGTAGTACTCCTTGAAGGGCAAAAGATTTTAAGTATACTCGTATCATTTGTTCACTGCAAACATGGACTATAACCGTGCAAGGCAGCTCGATAAAGTGATTTTATTACCTTGCTTTGGAGTTAGGGCTGTGACTCATTTATTGTTTAATTTGACGTGGGTCAGGCAGAATGGTTTTCCATTTGGTTTTCTAAAAGAAATGAGAGTCGATCTGAATTAGCCGGTTTTTTGGGGGAGAATTCGACTCCACTCTATGGTTTAGTCTGATACCTTTATTTCAAGTGTATTTATCCAAAGTTACTTTTTACCATTACCTATAGGGTTTTGATCTACTCTCCACCATGGGAAGTTCTTATAACTTCCACTGGACAAGTGTCCAGTGGAGATTGGACAAGCAAAATTTTTGCTTGTCCAATCTCCACTGGACACTTGTCCAGTGGAAGTTATAAGAACTTCCCATGGTGGGGAGTAGATCAAAACCCTTTAATCCCTATTATTTTTGCTTGTCCAATCTCTATTGGACACTTGTCCAGTGGGAGTTATAAAATTCTCCATGTTGGGGAGTAGATTAAAGCCCTACTATTTATTACTTGTCAGTTTATGTATTAGTGGAGTTTACTGTGAGTGATGGGTTTGAAAAGACAATATATTTATATATACTAATCAATTGTACATCTTACTAACACATAAATCGAGGATGAATAACATTATTCTATACTCGATGGGATTTCAATGTAGGCCAAGTCCAACAGTCAATATTTTGAATTGCACATAATGCCGTTTTCCTCAAATCCCAAATATTCCATTAGACCATATTTGTTATATGTAGAGTATCTTCAATACAATTGTGAGTAGAATTTTTAGCAATAGAATTTTTGTTAAAATGTATATCATATTACTCTAAATTGCTTACATAGCAAAAAATTAAAAAAAAAAAAAAAGTAAAAAATTTCTAGTATACAATGTGCTAAATACTTCTATTTACTTTTTTATTATTTATGTTCATCAAAATTTATTTAATTTTTTATAATTTATCTTTATTAAAACATATATTAATTATTTTTAAAATTTTTATAATTTATCTACCAATCTATCTTGTACATGCATTTACAATTTTTCCAATCTACAACAATTGGGAGGTGCTGTTTTTCCCGTTTCCATTTTAAATGTAGTGAATTCTTCATAGTACATAGGAGTTAGGTCCATTGTCCAAAAGAGACAAAAGATCACAAACGGTCCCACAAAAAATGACGCTTATAATCCGCAATCTGTTGTTTCACCAGAATTCAGATAATGTACGAACACAATTTCCCATGAATTAAACTCTTGGAAAAGAAGTTTCTTGAAAAATCGAGGGAAGAAATTTGAGTGCCAATGTCCGCCATTTCTGGGTTCTTGATTGTGAAGCCTGAAAATGGTGGAATTTTGGACCTGTTTAAGTTGTTGGTGTTGAAAAATCAAGAAAGTGAAGCCAAGTTTCTTGAAAGCTGTGATGGTGATGGTGGGGTATTTGAAGAAGAGGTGATGGGTGATAACAGATGGGCGATAGTTGTGTCGATAATAGCTAGGAAAGTTATAAAGACAATTGGGAAGCCCATGGAATGGACTGGATACCTTGTGGAGTTCATTCTAAACCTTCTCTCTCTCAATGGCAACTTTCTTGGATTGGCCTACAGATTTTTCCATGGTAAAATCTTCTACTCTATTTATTTATTTCCCCTTTTCACTCTTGAGATTGTTATTAACTTATTATTTGTGCTTGTTGGTGGAGCTTTTTTAGCAGATTTTGATAAAAGGTTGATGAAATATGTACTTGAAAAGTTGATAAAAATTGCGGATTGTATGAAATGTGTAGATAAAATTTATATTTGACTTTTACTTCAGTTTTCTGTCAAGTAGAAATGTACCGTTTCTTTGCATGCCTAGAGGTGTAAACCAACACTATTCGGATCCCGACTCATGTTGTGTGAAGCTTTGGCACACGCATGCTATATTCGAGGCCAGATCAGTTGTCCCAACAAAATATTTACGTCTCAAAGTTTTAGACATTGCACCTCAAAAATAAAAAAAAAATTATGGTGAGCTTTGACACCACAAGATTGTAGTAAGGTGTCAAAGAGTTTATTGAGGGGACGGCTAATAGACAATTCGCCACTTTCTTTTACTTTGTTTTGGCTTTTATCTTTTCTGTACTTTTATTTAAATTTATTTATGAAGGCATGTCATTGTTCAAATGACTGTGAAATACATCGTGCAATTTTGAAAGTATAATCTTAATGGGGTAAGAAAAACTGCCCACTGTCCAACTTTGATCCAAGTTATATTTTAACTAAACTTTATTGTGTTTTAACATGATCCCTAAAATTATGTTTTTATTTCAGTTACCTCAACACATTTGTTTTTGTTAGTTGAATTAACAGAAAATCTATGTGGATAAAAGAATAGTTGATATGTCAAGTTTTTGTAGTTACATAAGCAAATAAACATTATTGGTCACCCAACTTTAAGCGGAATTTCATTTTAGTTACCCAACTTCATTTATTTTTTACTTGGTAGTCGAACTTATGATTTTACACATTAAAAAAAAAGTTATGATTTACTTCAGTTAGGTTATAACATTCGTCTCCGTTAGATGAAATAATAGAAAATCCCACATTATTGTCACACGGCTAAATTTGATGCACGAATTTTCAGCCAAGTGATGGCAATGAAGTTAGCCACTCAGTCAGCCTTTCCAACACTAAAGAATAATTTTGGAGGAAAAAGATTTAGGCAAAGAACAAAATACTTAAACAGAAACAAGGCATATTACAAAATCTACAAGTTCCGACTCAACCTTTTATTCACCAAAACAAAGGGAAATACACTATGGCACAACAACTTTCTTTTATACCTCAGCAAGTATCGCTACACAAAATTTGAGTGCAATTGATAGCCCCAACTGCTAGGCTTCGGTTTTTAAGTTCACCACCAAGTAAGCTGCTGAAATCTGCCTACCCATGCTAGCCAACTGCCTGATCATGCTGGAAACCATCTAAACATGGCCAACTGCTTGCCATGTGATCAAATTCTGCAATCGCCCTGGAATACTCAGCCATGCCATGTGGTGACTGAATTCCGAGCCTGCATGTTGCATTGTTGCCCATCAGCTGCAAGCCATTGTTGCATTGCATGCTGGGTGCTGCCCATGCCATGCATCCCATCCACGCACAACTAATCCAAATCACGCCCACACTATCACCCTTCGCTGCCTTGCATCAGAAACCCACGAAATGCACCAGTCGAAGGCACATTTTTGCCGAGATTGTGTCATGGGAATAAGGCATTGCCAATGCCTTAGCCAAAATTCGGATTTACTGTTTGCCACTTTCCCTTTTTGCATGGTGGGCTACGCCCATGCCTTGCTGTAGCCCATTGCCTTCCTTGCTTTAGCTGCATGTCGGCACAATTTTCCTATGCTATGCCCTATGTTGCGTTGCCATCAAGTAAATATGCACTGCCTCGCTTCCATACCCTGACGGAATGCATCATCACGTGCACATCCATGCAATGACAACACATTGCCTTACTTCTGTCCCTTACCATGTGTGCACATCACCTGCATATCCATCGAAAGCATTTGCATGAGGCAAGACAGCGCTCATGCCATAGCCATTTCAATCAACACGGGCTATCAAATCACCTCCGCCAAAAGAACCCGACGTCCTCGTTAGTTAAAGTCAAGATACACATGTACTTATTTCAATTTCAGCCAAACATTCAAGCTGAACTTACAAAAATATTTAAGTTCCCTTCACCTAGGAACCAAGGTTTCTACCACTAGCAATCATCAAACAGCTCCGACCCAAACCTCCGTTGGTCTGTCCCTCCAAATAAGCATAAACGACATCTATTCGGGCCATGTACTTGAATTCTGTGCCTCCATCTGCATTGTTTCTGTCTGCCATCGGTTGCATCGCATGCTGGGCACCGCCCATGCCATGTTCCTTTTCCACACACAACTAATCCAAATCACGCCCACATGGTCACACTTCGGTGCCTTGCATTGAAAACCCACAAAATGCACCTGTTAAAGGCACGTGGGAACAAGTTATTGCCCATGCTTAAGCCAAAATCCGGATTTACTGTCAGCCACTTTACGTCCCCACATGCTGGGCTCCGCCCATGCCATCCTTCTTTGCTATGTTTACATGCCTGCACAATTTGCCTATGCCATGCCGAATATTGCAGTGCCATCAAGTAAATCTGCGTTGCCTCATTTCTGTCCCCTGACAGAATGCGCCATCACATGCATATCCGTGCAATGTCAACACATTACCTTTACTTCCATCCCCGACTGAATACACACATCACCCGCACATCCGTCCAAAGCATTTGCATGGGGTAAGGTAATGCCCATGCCATAGACATTTCAGCCAACACAGGGCTAACAGATCACTACATGGATCACATGACAAGTTTTTTGCCTTAAAGTAACACTCCCAAAAATAGTGACCTACACAAAATACTAATTTTTGACATTTTAACTTTCAATATATAAGTGTGATTGCAAAACTAGTAATTAGGTATCACTAAACTCAATTTTTAAAGAATTTAGTACAATTATAAAAGCATGACTTAGCATTTTTTGACAAAAATAAAGGCTTCTTATTATTTCATTTATCAAATGCGGCATCTGAAAAGTTAAATTCATGCTTTTCATATCTTATCAGTATTACCCTGTAATTTCGGTTTACTATTAATTTATATAATTCAAAAAATAAACTGCATTACACTTTGCATTGCAATCAGCATGAAAATACGAATTGAGAATTTCATTGTTTGCTTCATGTGTTACCAACAATTCTTACAGTCAAAGTGTTTTATGAGAATATTTTTTGGTGCTTTTGAGCTATTGGTATCTTGTGTTCCTACAGATTTTATGTACATGGCATTAAATTGCCTCAGTTTGTCTCAGTTATTTCATAAATGCAATGATGTTGTAAACAGGAGATGTTGTGATGCCACAAAGAGACTCTGAAACATTTATAAGTGCAATTGGACATTTAGATGGGCGTATAGACCTGTACAAGAGCGATATGTTGCTCAAAGATTTTAATGAACCTGATTTTCGTAACAATCTTCTGAGACCAGAAATGGGAAACCAGGTTCTTCTCGACCTATGCATGATGGCTTCAAAATTAGCCTATGAGAATGCAAAGGTCGTCAGAAATGTTGTAAATCTTCACTGGAAGGTATGATTTCTGTATTTTCTTCTTCATCAATAGTTGATGGAATACACGTGATCCATAATAAATATTAATCTTTGTAATTTCTAATATCCGAAAAGCAGATGCATTTTGTGGATTTCTACAACTGCTGGAATGGTAAGAATCTCGCTTCAGATGTTAGCAGAACCATGTTTTCCACTTTCTTGTTTGTTCCTAAATATTCCGTTCGGGGTGCTTATCCTTTGTGTTGCAGATTATCAGAAAGAAGAGTCCACCCAGGTTTTCATACTATGTGACAACCCAAAAGATGCAAATCTGATATTAATCAGCTTTAGGGGCACAGAACCATTCGATGCTGATGACTGGATTACAGATTTTGACTACTCTTGGTATGAGATACCGGAGGTAGGAAAAGTGCATATGGGGTTCTTAGAGGCATTAGGTTTGGGCAATAGAAAGAATACCTCGACATTCCGAGAAAATCTCCTAGTAAAAAATGTTAAATTTGGTAATTTGAACGGTCTTGATGCAAGTACGGCCTCTTCTGAAGGTAATAAATTGTTCACCTCCAATGAACAAGGTGGACTGGATCGGTCTTCTGACAAGAAGCCCATTCCGGTGATGGGAGAGAGGACTGCATATTATTCTGTGAAAAGTAAACTCAAGAACTTACTACAGGAACATAAGAATGCAAAATTTGTGGTTACAGGGCATAGTTTGGGAGGAGCACTGGCCATATTGTTCCCAACAGTGCTAGTTCTGCATGAGGAGGAGGATGTCATGCAACGATTGTTAGGCGTATACACATACGGACAGCCGAGGGTTGGTAACAGGCAGTTAGGGAGGTTCATGGAATCACATCTAGAACATCCCGATCCAAAGTACTTCAGGGTAGTGTATTGCAATGATCTTGTTCCAAGGTTACCGTATGACAATAAAACCTTCTTGTATAAGCATTTTGGGATATGCCTATATTACAACAGCCTCTACATTGCACAAGTAAGTTTTTTCTCTTCTTTTTTTATTTGTCCTAGTTGTTCATTGTTTTCTCCTTCCTCCGGTATCACATCACATGAGTTATACCATCCAAACTATTTCCACGACCCGGGGTAAAATCATTTTGTTCATGATCACATATGTCTAAGCAATTTTGTTCTGGAGCCTGATCAAATTACAACTTCCAAGTGGTTTATACTTGTTGGTATGCAATACACGTGCAATATATTATGTGGAACAATTTAAGAACTTTTAGCTAGAGGTAAGAATATCCCAGAAATTTCCCTTCCTTAGTTCCTTTTATACCAAAGGATGTATTTTAATGTCACGAATGAAAAACCCTCCCTTGTCTTACTACTGATATGGCGATATCTCTCTCTAAATTCTGGTAGAGATCTTCTGTTTGGCGTTCATATTAAATTTTATGATGTATAACTAGAAGTTAAACCTCATTCGAAATATAAGTTGGAATACACCATGAACATTTTATTTCACCATGTTCGAATTAGTGCTACATTTTAGTTGAGTTTTTGATGTAATGGTGAGAATTTGTTTATGTATATACTACAATCTGTATTTGTAGGGTTTCGTTATTTTTCTCCTTTTGGTGATCTTGTGCAGAAAGTAGATGAAGAACCAAACCCAAATTACTTTGGGATACGGTTCCTAATACCTGAATATATGAATGCCGTGTGGGAACTATTTAGGAGTTTGATCATAGGCCACATGCATGGAACAGAGTATAAGGAATGTTGGGAATCCACTCTACTGAGGATTGTAGGACTAGCAATCCCTGGTCTCTCGGCTCACAGCCCAGTAGATTATGTAAACTCTGTACGGCTTGGAAGCATGGATCTGTTGAGATGAGTTCCTTATAATTGACCCCATCTTTTACTCTCAAAATGTTATGCAGCAAGGTAAAATGATCTCGATTTGGATTTACAGGTGCAATCACCACATGCAAATATTGACAGAAGTATTTATATGTTGCTCTTTTAAGGGATAAAAGACCTGTCATGTTTTCTTTCTTTTTTTCATTTTGGGTTAGTGTTTTCTCAGGAATAATATGGGCATGTATATTCATAAAAATACTCGATTTGTAGTTATGATATGAGAGTTCGCCCATCTAATTTTGTTGTTTCATGTTTCAATAGAAATTCCCTTTCTTTTCATGAGAGTTTGTTCAGTTTTAATATTGAAAAATCTGTATCTTTTATGAATAGTTAAAGTGTTCTCAGTGAACCTTCTCCACAAGGACTTTCCCCTTTGTCGGACTAATCAAAAAGCATTAAATAGTTGTCTGGTTGCAATAGTATCATTAGGCATAGCACTGAAGACATTTTTTTACAAACTAATACAACAGTTTAATGGAAAAGTATTTTATCTACATTAGGCTGCTTTTATTCCCTGAGATCTGTTAAACCATGGCATAAAGATTGTGCAGTAGAATTTTAGGGAACAATTACCTATTTGTTGATTTAAACTGTATGACCAGATTGGATCTTTCTGAGGTCCATGTTTTTAAGCCTTCCTACTGATTCTTCTATATGTCCTCTCACAGCATGCAACTCTCCAAGCCTGTAGAGGGTACCGTAATTTCAGTATGTTTTCAGAAGGAGATTTAGACAAGAAATTCATTGAAATTATTAAGAACAATGTATAAATATGAAGACAGTTATATTGCTCCAGTTAGTTAAGAAACCTGGTGATCTCAGCACTACGCCATGCCTGTTCAGCAATTACAGAAGATCTCCTCCTATTTTTCTCAAACACTGTTGATTGCAAGCCTGGTAGAGTTCTCTGAGAAATCACCCACCTAGCCGTCCTGTCTTTCTTTCCATAATCCCTTTTAGAGGTAAAAGCAGTCTGTCGAAACAAGATATCAAAACAGACACCATTTAATTGTTTTACACTAAGATATTTCATCAAGATTTAACCAAAAAATCAACTTTGCACTGACCTTCCTATCAAACAAGAGTTTCCAGGCTTCTCCAGTTAAAACATAATGCACTGTGAATTTGATAATATCCAGAGGAACAAAAAAGACAAGACTATATAGCCATATAACACCTGCCCAACCCCATCCAATGCCTCTAATTGGAGCAAAGCTAATATTTGCATAGACTGCAATCAGTGTAGCAACCTACAAGTGAGAAAAACATTGAAATTATCAATTTCCTGCACAAATCCTGTATTTCATTGTCCTACTGCTGTTGAGATTCAAGTTTTTCTGATCAACTTTGCAAGCCAATCGGTGAAAAAATCGAGGAAGTAGTGGAAACATTAATAGCACTTAATCTATGTAGTCTGTACCAGTTGAGCCACAACAAATGCACATATCAATAGGGTTCCAGGCCTCTCAAGAAATGACCAACTCTGGCTGCGTGTAACAAAGATCAGTGCCTGACTTATAATACTGACTTGCAATTAAACTGCTGATGAGATTTCTTCACTTTTGCTCGATAGAGACCTCACATGAAAATGAGTCTGTAGACAAATAAGCTGTAGCATATCTACCTCAAAAAATGATTAGAAACATAAAAGAAAAATTTGTAGCATATCTACCTCAAAAAAGTTGGTGCTATTTGCTATCCAGTAGAATAAGACAGTAACCAAAGCAAGGTAGCTGCCAATAACAATGCCAGTGGCAAATATCTCGTTAGGCTTCCAACTGTCTGGCGTCGGAGATGGTTTTACACGATCTTTTGAAATCGTCATTATCGTACCTACAGAAACATAGAATTTTTCATCTCGGAATATACAATAAGTAAATTATGATGAGAGCACCTTAGCATCGAAGATTTAGCCTTCTTTCTATGTAAATAAAAAGAAATTGTTTATGGACACCAAACCACTTTCTGACTACAATTTGCACTTGCATTACAGCTATTCTACATAGACCATAAGTTTCGGTAAAGTTGGACACGTAAAAACGGATACACATTTCAGATGGACTTCATTACGTGTTGATGATCAATATTATTAAAATTTTCAATGACATGAAATACGTTCTCTACTCACATTGCCCAAAATGGAGTAGTTCGCAAGTTCAGATTCTTATTTCTTTATATGAATCTAACAAAAGGAGAGAGTTTATGATTGCTCAAGGCATTACCATCGTTCAGTATTGCTATTATCAGGACCATGAAAGGCAGGAAGTCACATTCCCATATCATTGCCAAAAGTGCAAAACCAAGCTGCAAAAGAGAGAGAATTGCCATTAGAAATACCATTATATATAAAGTACTTGAAACAAGACATTTCAGAAGATAGAGCATACTACAATCTGGATAGTTATGGAGATCGCATATATCTGCACATGCAGGAGAGTAGGTTATAATCAAAACATATTCAAGAGTAAAACTAAGCAATATTGATGTCAGCCATCACCATCAGGGTGACGCAAACATCAACATGAAGTCCATCCCGCATTATACTAAGGACAAAAATTATTAACTTATGATACCATTGTTTTTTATGACATATTCAAGTAAACTTAACTGTATAATTTTTCATTCTTTGAAATATAGCTCAGCTAGTTAAAACAGCACTGACAATCACACTTAGTCCTGATTCTGTTAAGACAGTATCAGCAGCATTCCTAGAAGCATCTGTAGAATCAGCAACTGCTATCCCTATATCTGCTTTCTTTAGAGCAGGTGCATCATGTACGCCATCTCCAGTCATTCCACAAACATGCTTCTTTCCTTGTAGAATTTTCACAATTTCATACTTGTGTTCTGAAAGTAATATAGAAAAATTGCTGAATAAGTATCAATAAATTATGATTATTGACTCATAATTTACACAAAGAAAAAAAAAGTTAGGAAGAGAGAAAATTCCAGGTGCAGGAGATTAGGTCCCTGAGTTATCCATAAATTTGGTTTATGTTGATGTAAAACCTGTACAACATATCAAACGGAAACCACAAATATAGCGACTGCATGAACACTTTAATTCATGTTCTCATCTTCCAAAAGCACACACGGTATCTAAACTTCAGCTAATGTTTGCTTGGACCATCTTGGACAAATAGCCAGAGTACACATGCTCAATCCTCGTGTAAATTTTGGATTGATGGTGCTATACAATTGTATGTTCTGGATAAAATTTTAAAACGGTAGCTTAGTGGACAAATATCCAGTGCTATCATAGTCTTTTCGACCGTATCATTATTGTATGAAGTATGCTGAAGAACTTGGTGTAAATACAAATACGAACAAGAGAGACACAAGAACGATTGGAGAAAAATCCAGTGCCTTTTCATTCAAATAAAATTCAAGCTCCGTACAATGACTGCTGGAATTGGTTTTCAACACTTCCACAGGAAATTCAAATGGCAAGAAGATCAAAAGACAAAGTCAACAAAATAATAAGCAACACAATTCTCAAACAAATTAAAAGGGAATATAACCAACCAAATTTAAAGACGGTGCTGAAGTCGAAGTCGTGACTCTTTGATGATCTGCTGAGGTTACGGAATTTGTGGAAATGTGGACGCAGAGACTTGTGGCTGCATCAGAACTCAGTTCTTGAGTATTGCTGACACTCAATAATCCAGTTTCATATCTTCGTTTAACCATAAAAATCATGGGATATTGTAGGCGAGAATAATAATTGCGTAATAGTATAAATTACGAGATTGGCATTCTCCACAAAGAATTGACTACTGGATATCCTTAATTCTAAACTCCCAGACCAAACAAGTATTGCATACGTACTTAATTATGCCTGTTTATATGTAATACCCTGTTTGTAGGTACTGCGTGATCAAGGTTTGTGGATCTTCCACCTCTCTCTTCCCCTTTTGTTTTCCTAGCTGTCATCTTATCCTATCACTAATCCCACAAGTAGATACTAATGCCATTATTCACTTTAAGCATCAAATTTCACTTTAAGTGACTAAGAGAGAAACAGAGGAATGATAGGAAAGAAATAAAGGACAAATCTTTGGAAATTACAGAATATACTAAATGCAATAGCCACAAGCTGCAACTTTTGATTTCTAATATTTTGTATATAGAGATCGTATGTCTTATTAAGGATTTATTTGATGAATAAGAAACTTCGTTTAAGAGGTCAGACACTGTATACAACATCTTAGCATGAGCAAACAATGCAGAACATAATACAAGCACTGAAGCACATTAAACATGGGTTAACAATTTACTAGAATGGTGCAAGACTAAAATAGAATAAGGATATTACAAGGGTCAAATTCATAAAATCTATAGCGAATGACCAAGCATTTCAAGCTGGATAGGTTCCACTTCCACAAAGAGGGCAAGCAAAGGTTGTCAGTTTCATGTATATTGCCATGCCTTGCATATATCATAAACTAGTTGTTTGTAATTGCGCGCCATACACACAACTTTTTACGTGTGCTTATCTTTTCTTAATGATGAAAAACAGCAACAAAAAAAACTCAACTTTATTATCAATTGACTGCATGAATATTTTTTTGCCACTTTGTTCAGTTCATTGTTACGTCTACTTACGTCTACTGGAAGATCCTGTGCAACAAGCCATGTTAATTTTTGACTACCTCACATTTCACTGAGGTAGTATCATATCCCTATTGTGAGCAAGAGTTTATTTAAAAGTGTTGAACTGGAGAAAATTGGAAAAGCAAGAGGAAACGAATTCTTATGATCATTTCAACACATTTGCTTACCAGGGAAGACACCAGCAAATCCATCTGCTTTTTCAACGAGTTCATCCACAGGCATGGCATCATTTTCATCCTTGTCAAGACCAAACAATGATGAAGAGGGGTACATATTTGTTCCTGTTGGAAAATCAGTTTTTGAAAATCAGTTTTTGGATTATTGAAGAATCCGATTTTTTGGCATATTTAATTATAAGTTATTTATTGATATGAGCAAATTAGGATTCAATGATTATCTAGTAGTTGTTTGGAAATTGGAAACTTTAATGCTATATTTATCACAATCTATTTATAAGTTTTAGTTAGTCTAAAACTCTTGTTCTTTATCTGTTAATAAGTGATTGAATAAATTGCATGTTTAAGTTTTTTAATTGAACTAGGTTTCTAAGTAGATAAGATATTACAATATTATCTTTTTATTTATCTACTTAAATGAAAATGAATATCTAGATTTGTTTTCATATTCTTGTGATTTATCTCACCTTATCTTGTATAAAGTTTATTTAAACTTAAAGACTTATTGTGTCTTATCCATTTATAAGATAAATATTAAGTCATTAAGTTTAGAAAAACTTCTTGTACGATAAATAAGACAGGTGGTATTCCAAGAAGCTTTACGGACTTTGAAAGCAAAAATACTCAAGAATCAAATAGCAAATCATTTATGAGTTGAGAGTTCAAAGAGATATTCAAAAGTCCTAGCCCGATCAAAAGTCTAGTTTTGAGAACGGCTCTGAGAAACTGAGCATACAAGAAATCCATTGTGAGAGAGAACGGCATTTCGGCGGCAAGATAAGGACTGGGTCCTTATTCCGATTTGTGGAATCAATCCGGGGACACACGTGGAATGGACCAAGATCAAGACCGAAGTACTTGACTGCATTCCTGGACTAGTTGAAGAAAATATAAAACAGGGAAGTTTTATCATTGTTCTTAACTGAGTTTTATTTTTGTAAATTGCTGATAAAGTTTTAGATTAGGTCTAAAATTGTAATTTCAAAAAGTTGAGACGTGTGTAACCTGTTCTGAAATAGTGGATTTATTTACCCGTGGCATGGGGGCCCGTGGATGTTTCCCTTAGGGGTTTACCACGCTATATCTGGTGTTAATTAATGTTTTAATCGCCTTATATAATAACTGTCTCGAAACTGCCAAGACGTTCAACGAAATGTTCTGATGTTCAACAAACTTTCATCAATATCAGAACATTAAAGTGAACGTTGTGTTTTTGAAAAAAAATATTTACAGACTTTCAGTAACAACCTATTCAACCCCCCTTCTAGGTTGATTGTTATCTAGATTTAAAACTAACAGTTCCCATGCCAAGCCGTCGACCTTTCTCCTTTGCAATTGCCAACTGATCACCTGTTTGAGCACAGAACATCTTTAGCGTCTTCAATATTTATCTCAACCACTTTTCAATTGGAACAGTAGTTTAAAGACACCCCTCCTGCAAATATTTTGAGCAATCATGAAAATTTATCAACCTACCATCTAAAATTTGTGAGGAAAATACTAGTCGATTATCATAAGCCAGTGAGTAGTATATTCAGGGCATGTTCACATTTTTTATGCAAACATGCCCAAGGAAGTGAAATAGATAGGAAATTCCTACTATGACACCAACGCAGATCAACTGAGTATTACTAGCAAATTAATCCTTTATTTAGCGATAATTCAAACCGAAAACTGATACTAGCTACTGCGGATTTAGAATTTATGATTAGAGAGTGATATAGGTTGACACATATTCACTGAGCTATTTTATAAATTCTTTCAAAAGTTTTGAAGGGTGAAATCATATATTTGATGATGCTTTTGAAAATAAAGTCCATTGATTGATTTAGAACACTTATTCCTTGATAGTACCTATGGCATAAGAAAATTATTAAAAACTGCATATCTGTACGGACATGATCTACTAATTGATTTATTGGATGACCAACTCAATCGGGTTCCAGATCACATACCTGTTATCATTTTAACACAAACTCCCAAGTCAAGTGCTCTACTGATGGTCTCAGCACTGTCATGTCTTGGGGGATCAAAGAGAGGCAGTAACCCACAAAATGTCCAAGGCCCTCCAGGACTCTCCTTAAACATTTCTGAAACTTACTGAAATGATAATCAATGCATTACATGTGACAGCATATAAGTTTTGAAAGAACACAATTTTATGGCTTGATTATACTTCCCTAAAATTGTAATAGTATTACAGTTAACCTCCTTATTCTGTGTACATATTCTGCAATCTTCCATATTGTTATATAAGTAAAATATCCTTAGTTTTCATGTTTCTGTCGCTAAAATTTCCCTCATACAGCGTGATCTTTTTCATTTCCACATCCCTATACTGCTGATATGTTACTGAGCTATAATTCACTTACTACATTCATCATTTGACAGAAGAGATTACCTGAAAGGCAACAGCAAGAGAACGTAAACCCCTCTCAGCAAACTTGTCAATAATTGTGTGCACACTTCCAGCTATCTCTTCTTTCTTTTGGCACAATTTTAGGATCTGAAGTTGAGATCAGAGTTAAAGTTCTTAATGCCTTTTCACGTTATGAAACCTTAGAAAGAGTCCTAGGTCTTTTAAGAAACGAACTGGATAAAATCGATCTTCTTAGCAAGAAACTTGCAGTGGGAAGAGGCTGTGATAAAAAATCTTCTCATTTGAGATATGAACTTTCTTAAATGGAAAGACAGATAGAGAGTTAATGCATATAGAAAACTCAAACCAACAAAAGAACGGCATTTATTCTCCAAAAAGATAACATGCATCATGATGCAGCTAATATATAGTTCATGGTTAAGGTGTTTTCTGAAATTGGCCCCATAGTATCATTTAGTCTCCCTGAAGAGGCATTGAACTTGATACCTTGCTCATGAAGTATCATTAAAGTGTTACTGGTTACCATTTCTCTTTTGTATGATGACCAATTTTCCACAATCTAGTCATTGGAGATGAAGGTGTGAAAAAGAAAGAACGGAGAAGAACAGAAAAGAAAGAACAACCACTTTATTAGGCAGACGGCATTATGAAATATAATAACGTAAACCCTGATCTATATTAAGTAAACAAATCAACTAATATATTATAATATATTGGGATAATCTTCTAATATATATGAGAATCTTCTAATATATATTCTAACATCCCAACTCAAACTTACGATGCTACAAAAATAAGCAGCGAGAGTTTGTCAAGCAAGAAACGAAAAACGGATGACTGGGTGTGACTTTGTGAAAAAGGCAGCAAACTGCAATGATGAAGAAACAAATGGTAAGGAAATAGTGTCATGCTGAAGATAGTAGTGGATAACATAACAATCAATCTCAATGTGCTTTCCATATCGGCAAGTAACTAAGGCAACCACACAATCTCAATAGTAGTAGACGCCATAGCACGATACTCTGCTTGAGTAGAAGAATGGGAACACAATAGTCTGCTTCTTACTCTTCCAAAAGATAAGAGAATCACCCAAAACTGGACAAAAAACCAGTATTATAGAAAAAAAAGAAAAGAGGAGAGAAGAAGAGAAAGGAAAGGGAGAAGAGAAGAAGGGGATAGGAAGTGAAAGACAGATTGTCCAGATTAACCAGAAATATAACCAACCAAATTCTAAGTTACTGGACCAGATTTCAAATCTAAATTAATGGATGCAAATACTAAATTGCATAGAAGAGAAGAAGGGTATAGGAAAAGGGAGACAGATTGTCCAGATTAATCGTAAACAAAACCAACCAAATTCCAAGTTACTGGACCAAATTCCAAATCCAAATTAATGGATGTAAATATCAAATTGCAGAGAAGAAAATAATGGAATAAAAAGGGGGAGATAGATTGTCTAGATTAATCGGAAACAAAACAACCAAATTCCAGGTTACTGGACCAGATTTCAAATCTCAAACTTAGTCAGATGACAGTATCTAAAAGAAACGAAAAAAGACTTGGTCGGACGAGTGGCACAAGGCCACTCACTGGAAAACGGAAGCGATTTCAAGTTTAAACTAAGTCGGATCAAACCTGCTCTGATACCATGTGAAAAAGAAAGAACGGAGAAGAACAGAAAAGAAAGAACAACCACTTTATTAGGCAGACGGCATTATGAAAATACTGATACAACTTATTTATATAATAACGTAAACCCTGATCTATATTAAGTAAACTAATCAACTAATATATTGGGATAATCTTCTAATATATATGAGAATCTTCTAATATATATTCTAACAACAGTGAATCAATGCATGGTACCTGTTCAGGAGTCCCTTTAATGGCTCGGTACCATCTGCCATCCGAATCAATGTATGTGATTGCAGTACGTTTGTCCACGGGATTGAATGGAAGGAAATGCACTTCCTTAATATTTTCACGTGCCTGTGGATAATAAAACAAAAGTCGATTAATTTTTCTTTCTACTCTTTTGCTTCACAAATTTAACATATAAATGAAAGAATGGCTCTAACTCCAACCAATATTTTCGTTTGCCTTTACCTCCTTTGGGTCATCAAGCATGTTAATAATCGCTGCATCAATGGCATCCCGATTCTCCAGTCTTGATGCTCTGGAAGCAAGTAGCACAACCATGTCTTTGTCCATATATTTGTGAAGTACCTATTCACACAAAGATTGTGCTATATTTAGATTACATTTTCTAAAAGAGGACGTACAGTCAACTTTTTATGTTTGCATTAAGTTTAAGAGAATATAAGGGAAGTCTCTTAGTAGTAACGATGATCTCTTCTTTCTTATATAGCAACAAAAAATCCCTGGTTTCTCTCGTTACACTGTAACATTGATACACCAAGTCATCTGATAAGTTAACACAAAACTGAAACAGTCAAATGATAAGAGCATGTTTCTAAGTGCAAAAAATTGTCATTCGATTTATTTTTGAAATGACACAACATCGTGGTATCAGAGTTTTTCTCTCAAAGTGGGTGTAAACACCATATATTTCAGCATATAGCATATGTAATGATGCTGAACTTATATACAAAGCTTAGAATGACTAATCTAGGAAATACAATATTGCAGGGAATGATTAGGGAATAATTAGGATCCTATAATCTTGCATAATAAAGAATTGATTTGTTTCCTTAATTATGAAATACAGCTATTTGACACTCTCCTCAAGTTGGAGTATATATGTCGTCCATGCCCAGCTTGTTAAACTATGCCTTTAACTGCTTTGGTGAGGACATCTGCAAGTTGATCTTCAGATTTAACAAATGGTACCTCAATGATCTTAGCCTCAAGCTTTTCTTTAATGAAATGTCTGTCAACTTCAACATGTTTAGTTCTATCGTGTTGCACTTGTTAGATTAGAATACGATTTAACATGCTTCAATACATTTAAACAACACTTAGATCAATGTACAATGAGATCGAAGATTACCTCCCGCCATTGTTGTCTTTCTCGTTGAGTTCTTGATATAGAGTTTCTTTTGATTTTAGTGCTTCTAAGCCCTCAGAACCCCCAATATAATGGTGTATGATTAAGAAGAAAAGGGTGCTTGAGCTTAGGGACCAAACCATGTATTTATGCACGTCTTTCCATCAAGAATGTTCATTCGTTACCAATTTTATTCAGCACAATCAATGAGGAAGTAACTGAAGACACATTAAGAGGTTTGTAGATGAAGGGATTAAGAGGTTTATAATTGAAGGCACAGTAAGAGAGGATTGAAATTTAAGGCACATTAAGAAGTTTGAGAATTAAGGCACATTAAAGGGTTTGAAACGTTTGGATCATAATAAATGAAAAATGGGAAAAGGTTTACATTCTCCTACTTGGTCCATACATTTAACCTATGTCTCAACTTTAATCTCATTGATTGTCTTTTCTTAAGAAATAAATACACGAATCATGGCGATAAGTCCTCTAACAACAAGTATTACCTTCCATGTATTACAGTGTATTCAGTTTCTCAAGTATTATTCTTTATATGGCAACATTACTTAATGAATAAACCTTATGTTTATTCTTGGTCCTATACAAATGTATTTTCTCAAATAAACTAAGATGCACATGAATATGAGAAAACATTACAATAAATAAGAGTTTCATTCAAATGTATTCAATCATATAGCAGGACCAAGTCCCATTTTATCTACATGATCCTTGAATTTCAATGGTGGCATGCCCTTAGTCAAAGGATCAGCAATCATCAACTCAGTACTGACGTGCTCAATAACCACTTTCTTTTCTTTAACACGTTCCTTTATGGCTAAGTATTTAATGTCGATGTGTTTACTTCGACTTCCACTTTTGTTGTTTTTAGCCATAAAGACAGCAGCTGAATTGTTGCAGTAAATTTTTAGTGGCCTAGAAATGGAATCCATAACTTTAAGCCCAGATACGAAACTCTTGATCCATACACCGTGTAAAGTAGCCTCAAAACAAGAGACGAACTCAGCTTCCATAGTAAAAGTAGCAGTCAAGGTCTGCTTGGCACTCCTCCATGATATAGCTCCACCGGCCATTATGAAAATGTACCTTGATGTTGATTTGCATGAATCAACGCAGCCAGCAAAGTCAGAATCTGAGTAGCCAATCACTTCCAGATTATCAGTCAGCCTATACATAAGCATGTAGTCTTTGGTCCATTGAAGGTACCTCATCACTTTCATTGCAGCTCTCCAGTGGTCCATACCTGGATTACTCTAATATCGTCCTAACATTCCTACAACAAATGCAATGTCAGGCCTTGTGCAGACCTGAGCATACATCAGACTTCCGACAACAGAAGCATATGGAATGTTCTTCATTTGTTCCCCTTCAAAATCATTCTTTGGGCATTGGTTCAGATTGAACCTATCACCTTTCACAATAGGAGCTACACTTGGTAAACAATCTTACATCCAAAATCTCTCTAAAACTTCATTGATGTAGGTTTCCTGAGATAAACCCAAGATGCCTCGAAATCTATCTCTATAAATCTTAATGCCAATGACATAAGATGCCTCACCCATATCTTTCATATCAAAATTTTTAGAGAGAAATTGTTTTACCTAGTGTAGCAAACCCTTATCGTTGGTTGCAAGCAAAATGTCATCCACATATAAAACAAGAAAACAAATCTTACTCTCACTGACCTTTTGGTATATACATTGATCAATAGGATTCTCAACAAATCCGAATGAAGAAATTACTCTATGGAATTTAAAATACCATTGACGGGACGCTTGTTTTAGACCGTATATGGATTTCTTGAGCTTACAAACCAAATGCTCACCATCACTAGAAGGGAATCATTCAAGTTGTTTCATATAAACCTCTTCATCTAGATCTCTATTGAGAAATGCTGTTTTCACATCTATTTGTTGCAACTCAAGGTCAAAATGGGCTACTAATGCCAAAATAATGCGCAATGAATCTTTCTTAGATACAGGAGAAAAGGTTTCGGTGTAATCGATTCCTTCCTTTTGAGTGAATCCCTTAGCAACGAGTCTTGCCTTGTATTTCTCAATGTTGCCTAATGAGTCCTTTTTAGTCTTGAATACCCATTTACAGCCAATGGCTTTTGCACCGCTAGGAAACTCAACAAGATCCCAGACTTCGTTACTTTTCATAGAACACATTTCTTCTTTCATGGCATTATACCATAATTCTGACTCTTTGCAGCTCATGGTTTGTGAAAAGGACTCGAGATCATTTTCAGCTCCAATATTGTAGTCAGATTCTTGTAGGTACACTACATAATCACTAGGAATTGCTGACCTCTTAGTTCTAGTGGATCTCCTTAATATTGTATCAACATCTTCCTGAGAAGCTTGTGGTTCAATTAGTTGTTCAGGAGGTTTTGGTAATTCCTGAACTGCTTGATCTATTGGAATTTCGTCAGCGGCTTGTGAAACTTCATTGATTGGTTGTTCAACACCTGTTGGTACTTGAGGGGTGCTATGAACTATAACCAATCTAGTATTTGAGTTAGAAGGTTGAGATTCCGAATGATCATGCTCATGAACTTTCTTCCTGATCTGATCGCTCCCACTGATAAACTCATTCTCAAGAAACTTGGCGTTTCTTGATTCTACAATCCTATTGATATGAGATGGACAATAAAATATGTATCCTTTAGACCTTTTGGCACTTCTTCTTTTGTGGATTATAAATCCTCACTTCAGATGGGCATATCCCCAAACGCGCATATGTCGCAAACTCGATTTCCAACCTTTCCATAATTCAAATGGCATCCTTGGAACAGCCTTGGTTGGAACTTGGTTTAATATATACACTGCCGTCTTTAGTGCTTCAGTCCACAATGATTTAGGAAGATTGGAGCTGCTAAGCATACTCTGTACCATGTCCAATAATGTTCGATTTCTTCTTTCTGCCACACTATTCTGGTATGGTGAACCAGGCATGGTGTATTGAGCAACTATTCCATGCTCTTGAAGAAACTTAGCGAATGAACCCAGTGCTTGTCCATCCTCAGTGTACCTACCGTAATATTCTCCACTTCTATCTGATCTCACAATTTTTATTGGCTTTCCGCATTGTTTTTTTATTTCAGACTTAAAGATCTTAAAGGCATCTAATGCTTCGCTCTTATTATGAAGCAAGTAGAGGTACATATATCGAAAGTAAGCATCAATAAAGGTGATGAAATATTTTTGACCATGTGAGTCCATGTCTGGACTAAAAATATCAGTATGTATGACTTCTAATATGTCTGAACTCCTTTTGGCACCTTTCTTAGACTTGTTGGTCTGCTTTCCCTTAACGCAGTCCACGCATGTCTCAAAATCAGTAAAATCTATAGTAGTAAGTACCCCATCATTCACTAATCTCTTAATTCTATCCATAGAGATATGTACTAATCTTTGGTACTATAATATAGAGGACCCCTCGTTAATAATACACCTTTTAGTGTCAGTATGAACATGCAATGAACTATAAGTGGTATTGTCTTGTAAATTAATATGATAAAGACCATCAGACAAAATACCATTCCCAACACAATCAGACTTATAAAACAAACTGATTGATGTGTTTGCAAAATTTAAGGAATTTTCCAAAGGTACAAGTCTAGAAACTGAAATCAAGTTTCGTGAAAAACTTGGAACATAGAAGGTCTTATCTAATTTTAAAACAAAACAACTACTTAAAATTAAAATACATGTCCCTATAGCCTCCACTTGTGAGCCCATCTTGTTTCCGGATAAGATGCTTTGTTCACTTCCCACTGGCTTCCTTAGGTTTTGCATACCCTGCAATGAGTTTGCAATATAGATTGTAGAACCAGAGTCAATCCACCAGGTGTTAATATTAACATTAACCATATTGGATTCATAACAAACAAACGAGGTTGGATTACCTTTATCCTCAAGCCATTTCTTGAATTTAGCACTCTTTCTTCATGTGTCCTTTCTTCTTACAGAAAAAACACGTGGGCTCTTTCTTGATATTAGCCTGGGGTGGTATTTTACCTTTCTCCTTCTGATTGGCTTGAGGCTCAATCACAAGCTTCCCTTCCTTTTGTACACATGGTCATTAATTTGTTGATTGACCATTTATCCTTAGCGTGTTGTATGAGATTTTGAATGGCCTGTACTGTTGTGGGAGGGTGTTCAGGATATAGTGCACCAGGAAAGAGTCGGACATCTCAACCTCGAGTTTCTTTAGTTGAGCCGCAATGTCCTTCTTCTGTATAATGTGCTCACATACACCTTTCACGCTGGTGAGTCTTGTGAATGATAACTTCATGATTAGGGTGCTTGCCAGTGCTTTATCTGAAGTGATGAATTGATCATCAATTGCTTTCAGCAAGGCCCGAACCTTTTCATGCTGATCGACGGAACCATGTATACCAGTAGAAATTTTAGTCTTAATAAACATCACGTTGAGGCAATTAGATCGCTCCCATTGTTCATAAAGCGCGATGTTCGCTGGAGTACTGGTATCAGTGATTGCTGGTTGTTCATCTTTTCTAATAGCATAGTCAATGTCCATCCATCCTATATGGAAAAGAACTCTCTCCTTCCATATCTTATAGTTATCACCCTTTAGTTCAGGAATATCGCAACGAATATCAGAGAAATTAGCAGGTTGTGAAGCTGCACATATTTTATAAATACTTATGTCAAAATTTGAGGTGTAATTGAATAAATTTCATGTTTTACCAATGTAATTAATGTAAAATGAATCTAATGACATAAAATTTGCATGTGGGCTAAAATTTTAATTCAAGTAGATTCATGTGTTTCTTATGATAGAATTATTAAATTATGTACTTAATTCATTATTTATGGGTAAAACATGAGAATACTTTGATATTCTATCCTACAATATGATAAAACTATCAAATTATGTACTTATTCATAATTCCTGTGGGTATATTATGAAAATAACTTGATATTTTATCCTAACTAATTATATAATAAATATAATAAAAGTTCCTGTGGGATAAAATTTATTATATTAAATTTAATTAATTACAATCAATCTCTATAAATCCTTATGTGATCCTAAAATAACATAATATATAATTTTATTTAAATAAAGATGCTGTGGCTAATCCTTAATTAATTAAATTATATGGATCACTAGACATTTAAATTTTATGCATAAAATTAAGTGTTATATGAGAATAATTCATATGGAAAATATTTTATTTTATGTACCAAAATATTCTCATATATCAAGTATTAAAGATAAACAAATATTGCATAATTAATCATAATATTATGCATATATTAAATGATTGCACGAAAGTCAAACTAGATTAAAAAGCATCAATTTTATAAATGTTAAAAATCTAATTACCCAATGATTAAGCTCGCTTTTCATCAAAAGTTCGAAAAATCAACTTTGGAATCAAAAGAAAAAAGAAAAGAAAATAAATAAAATTTCACGGTATTTTACGAATATTTCTCTTAGAACTCAAAATAACAAGGCAGAGGTTCAACTTGCTCTGATACCAACTGTTAGACTAGAATACGATTTAACATGCTTCAATACATTTAAACAACACTTAGATCAATGTGCAATGATATTGAAGATTACCTCCCGCCATTGCTGTCTTTTTCGTTGAGTTCTTGATATAGAGTTTCTTTTGATTTTGGTGCTTCGAAGCCCTCAGAACACCCAATATGATGGTGTATGATTAAGAATAAAAGGGTGATTGAGCTTAGAGACAAAACCATGTATTTATGCACGTCCTCCCATCAAGAACATTCATTCGTTACCAATTTTATTCAGCACAATCAATGGGGAAGTAACTAAAGACACATTAAGAGGTTTGTAGATGAAGGGACTAAGAGGTTTGTAATTGAAGGCACATTAAGAGAGGATTGAAATTTAAGGCACATTAAGAGAGGATTGAAATTTAAGGCACATTAAGAAGTTTGAGAATTAAGGCACATTAAAGGGTTTGAAACGTTTGGACCATAATAAAGGAAAAACGGGAAAAGTTTTACAGCACTGGATTATGTACAATATCAATTGCAGCCTTATTGTCACAATGTAGTTTCATGGCGTGTTTAGGTTTGAATCCCAAATCTATCATCAAGTTTCTAATCCAGAGTAGTTCACATATTCCATATGCCATACCTCTATATTCTACTTGAGCACTTGATCTTGACACCACTTTTTGTTTCTTACTCCACCAAGTGACCAGTTTACCTCCTACAAAGGTAAAATATCCAGATGTAGATCGCCTGTCACTAACAGAACTTGCCCAATCTGCATTAGTATGACCTTCAACATCTAGATGACCATGGCGTGAGAACATTAAACCTTTTCCAGGAGCTGACTTCAAGTATGTCAGAATTCTGTTCATAGTATCCATGTGAACTTCACTTGGCGCATGCATGAATTGACTCACCACACTCACTACATATGCTATATCAGGTCTAGTGTGTGATAGATACATCAACTTACCCACAAAGCGTTGATATCTTTCTTTGTTGGTGGGAACCTGGTCAGGATACACCAAGTTTATGATTTTCCTCCATTGGAGTCTCTACAGGTTGACAAGCAAATATTCCAGTTTCAATCAAAACAAGGGTATATTTTCGTTGTGAGAGAAATATTCATTGTTCTGAACGAGCTACTTCAATACCCAAAAAATACTTTAGAGCAACGAGGTCCTTCATCTCAAACTCACTCTCTAAATAACGTTGCAATGCTATCTTTTTCTTCTGGGTCAAATGACTTGTTTAAGGTCTGGATTTTTAGTATGTTGTTCCTTAAAGTACATAGTATCCACAATTCAAAAATTATAATTTTTCGAACACATTTGGTTGGTCAAATAAATTTTGGTGACACCTTGTGTTAATGGTTAAACTATAAAAATTAGTCTTCCGCTGCAGATAAATTTCAAAACCATTCGAAGGCGCAAAATATTTATTCTGGAGTCGTCAAATATTATTTTAAGACTTTTAGTAACTCTCCGGGTTAAGAAAATTCAGAGTGTTTGATAAGCTTCATTGATCCGTTTATCTCTGAACTTAAACCACAAAAAATTCCTGTCATAGCCTATTCTGGGAAATTTCCTGTGATTCGTCAAGGCATGTATCCTGCTGAGGAAAGTTAACGTTCAATTCCTGTGATATCTTTCTTCCCACCGTGGCAATATTCTTCACTGATTATCTTACAAATACTTCACAATGTTCTCAATATTTAGTATTCCGCATGAGGACTTGACGACGATCCACTGGTCAGTACGCTTGCTTTAACTGCTATACATGAGAGTTATTCCACGCACTTGCTAGCTATTACAAATGATATAGACACAATGATTGTCTAATGAGAAACTATGCAATATGCACCTTGATACTAATAACTCCTACAACTAGACGAAGAAAAATAAAATCATTGACTAAGAGGGTAAAATGACACAAAATAACGACCCATCTATCACCTGTGTGATATTCGTGGGCAAAATTGAGCCTATCGACATTAAATTCATCTGTAAAAGATCAACTTAAATAGGACAATTGAAGCGTAATTTGGCCTACAATATCAAGATAATATATCTCGTCGGGATTTTGGCGCAAATGGTCCCTAACCTTTGCTCTTAGTGTGGAATTGGTCCCTAACGTTTATTTTTTGGCAAACAAGTCCCTAACCTATGTGTTTTGGTACAAAATTAGTCCTTATGACAAATATGCCCTTGGTTTTAATTAGAATAAATTATATTTGTATTTCTAATCATTACAAAATGTGCAAATAGGTTCAATACTTTATTTTTATAAAAAAATTAAAGAAAATTGGTGAATTTTTTTTTTTGTAATTAACACTTTAGTAATAAACATGTCAAATAAAATTATTATTTTTATTATTAAGTAATTATATTATTTAAAGAGGGAGAAATCATTGGGAGAAAAGAGAAATTTTTCTCCCTCACTTATAAAATTTTTTCTCCCTCTTTACTTTAAAAATTAAGTTAAATAAATAACAAAATAACGTATATAATTTTATGACATTGAACTAATCTTATTACATTTTTATTTAACATAAAAATACTAATAAAAATTAATTTACACATTATGTGTTTTATTTTTGAACGAAAATAAAATGATAAATTAAAATATGAAGAATATAATTGTATTTCTAGTATTTGTAGTTAATAAACATATAACTCAATTAAATAAAAGTATTTGAATATCAAGTTTGTGACAAAGTTATTTTTTTTATACAACAATAAAATAAAAGTTTAAATTTTAAATAATATAATTACTTAATAATAAAACAATAATTTTATTTAACATATTTATTACTAAAGTGTTAATTCAAAAAAAAAAAAACTCATTAGTTTTCTTGAATTTTCTTATAAAAAATAAAAGTATTGGACCTATTTGCACATTTTGTAATAATTAGGAATCAATATACAATTTCTTCTAATTAAAATAAGGGTATATTTGTCTTTTTCATTACATAAGGACCAATTTCACACCAAAACACATAGGTTAGGGACTTGTTTGCCAAAAATTAAACGTTAGGGACCAATTCCACACTTAAACCAAAGGTTAGGGACCATTTGCACCAAAATCCCTATATCGTCACGTGTCAACCTCCTAATAACTTAGTCCTTTAGTAGAAATGCCTACGAATAGAGGATACATGGAGGTATTGTCTCTCTATCTCTATACTTTTAAATACATAAGCATTACATTGCTTCATCCTTGTCTTCTTCGCATAATAATTCTCACACCGGAGGGCAAACTTGGGAGAGTCCCGCCCCTTTTTCAGGTGCTAGAGCAATGGAGGAGCTGATTTCGGCGATCCCAATTTTCGAGATCATATCATACCTAATGTCACGTAACAGTAACATCTACAAGGTTGAAAATGTGTAAATTCAACAACCCTAACAATTGAGAACAATTAAATCATTTGCACTTGTTTTCAAGATCTTGTGCATAGAAATTAATATTCTATTTGTACTGTATATTTGCCCTTTAATAAAGACCATAATCTTCATTATTCATGCTCAAAAAAGTAGACTTCCAAATTAGAGCTCATATTGAACAGGTAAAACTATGGACTGACTATTGATCTTGAAGATCCATTGCTTTAATAATTAAGAATCTACTATATGTTAAGAATCTTTGTTTTTTCCACATGTTTTTCTATCTAAAAGTCATATAAATGTTAGGGATCTAATTGTACTAATATATTAATCTTCTTGTTTGTAGAATTCAGAACTCATAATAGTTGACTTCTGAGAGCTTGATCTTTCACCATCTTTATTAACTAGATAATAATTTAAGGGGTCGATATAAGCTCCTTCCCTTCTATTGCATAGCTGCGTTAGCAGGCACTATTTTCTTTCTGAAGAGATTTGATTTGGAACTCTTATATGTCCAAGGTTCAATATAGAAATAATTTCAGAGGTTATCCCTGACACCAGCCTTCTGTCCCACGCATCTAATCAGCTCGCGTGGTTGATGATGAAATTTCACCATCTTTTCACTTAAATAACCAAACAAGTTGACATTTTCAAGGGATGCTTTCCATCAGGGGTCATTCAAAATTACTTGGTCCATAATAGAGTCTCAAATATAATAAGGATTTCCTATTTCACTAAGTTCGTTTGTCACTTAGTGCTTGTTTGGTAATTTTTTTTTTTTAAGCAATGTATTTTATGAAATGTGTGAATAAAAAGTAGATAAAAATAATGTTTGACCAATTTATAAATACTTATAAGTACTTCCAAACATGCTCAGTCATGGAGCAAGATGGGGCAATTGCCCCCATTGGATTTTGGGGAATACCTTCTTCATTGTCAGACTCCAACTCTTATCTCTATATCCTTTCCCGGAGGGCAAAGATGAAATTAACACTCCTTAAAAAGTAATTTTTTGTTGCATAATCATATTTCATTTATACTTGCTTTTGTTTATTGTTTAATTTGGATTAGTTATAATTGGTAGCTAAGTTATTATTATTATTTTATGTTTTTTCAACTATTTATTTGAAAAATATAAGATATACCCATTATTTTATATGCTTGTAACTTTGACATTAATTTCTCTGATATGTAGTAGTAGTAGTAACTTGCTCAGTTATTAAATAGATAGTTTTTTTTTTTTTTTTTTTTCAATCTTGTGAAGAATTGAATGTTGAAGTTATGAAAAGATCGTGATATTATTCTATTTGATATTTTTTCGATTAAACGAGATTACTTTCCTTTATAGTTGATTGTATGATTATTACACAATCTTTCCTTTTAAGACTATTGTAACTCTATAAATAAGATCTTCTACTTTGTAATAAGTAAGACAGAAGAATTATACAATTCTCATATTACTTTCATTATTCTCTCAATTATATTCAATCTATTATTTTATCATTGAATAGGCGATCGAACTCGAGATCAATGGACGAATGACAATTTGGTCATATAAATCAAAAGTAATATATATATATATATATTAGATGATATATTAACCACCCCTATATTTAATTATTTATCCCACCTCTGAGAATGAAGGTTCGAAACATCAACCACCCCATAATTAGTCATGCTTTTATAGGCATTTGTCTTGTTTAAAAAAAAAAAAAAAAAACACAAAAAAGAACTAGTTGATTGCACATATAATATTGAAAATAGTGAGTCTACATCTTATAAGATATTGTATCAGCAATGCTGCCAGAGAAATTGTTATTGCTGAGATCCAGGGAAACAATAAACTTCAACTGGCCAATCTCAGTTTGGATGGTACCACTGATACTGTTACTCCTGAGGTATATTGCTGGTGGCAGGTTGAGGAGCTGGTTGTATAGCAGATAAATAAACAAACTTCTTATGAACAACTTAAGATTTTAGAAGAAAATATTTTCAAATTTCTTTATGAAAATCCTTATTTTTGATATCTTAAATGGCAAGATTTAAAACAAAAGAACTCCATTAAAAGAGATAATGTGAAAATAATCTGTATGGTTCTGATGGTATTGAGCGCAAGATTTGGCGTAGTGCATTGATGGCACACAAGCAATTAGCACCTTGCATTACTTATCAAACTGGGGTCAGTAATTTTATTTCATCATTATAACTCGACGATCTAGATTTAATCTGATTAATCAATTGATGTTAGTAAAGTTTGACGACTAAATTAATTCTTGAAGTGAATGTTAATTTAGTTGAAATATAAGTTGGCAGTTTGTGACCGTTGGTAATGATATAATTGTTGGCGTTGTGTTTCACAAACCCGTTTCTTGTAAAGGCTGAAAGTTGTTGGGTAAATTTTGTGTAAAATGACTGGAAACGAGAAAAAGAAAATAGAGTAATGACAAAGTCGAAGCAAGTGTTGAACACTTTGTCCTTAAGTTGAATTTGTCCCGCAATGATGCCTACGAATTATGGCAATCAACTCCCAAGATACAACGACCTTCACTTGTGTTTGCAGGACTTCAAAACACAAGCACAACGAACCAGAAAATGGTTTTGTACTCCAAGGAATGAGTATGAAATGAAAAACCAGAATTTATGCAACAACATGCAAGAATTTTGGTTCAAGATAAGAATATATGATTTTAATGCGTTTGCATATCATTTCTGTATGTAATAGGACGTCCATAGAGTCCTATTTACAGAAGATGAAGAGTTGGGAACGAAGTGGTGTGGAGCCAAATCGTGCAACACCTCAAAACGCTTAGACCCGTGCGATCGCATGATTCTAATATGCTGCAATTGCAAGATCCCCTTTTTGAAGACATAATTTAATCAAGGCTAACTATGGAATCGCATGGTAGGACCTAAAAAAAATTCTGCTGAAAAATTCAGCAAGTTGCGCATGATAAAAATTCACATGGTAGTGGTCCTTTAGTCATATTGTATTTTTCATTTAATTTGTACAATATTGGTATTGTAATATTCGCATAACTTTGTGTTACAATTAAGAGGTTGAAATCTCAACAACAATAATTATAAAGGTTAGATCGTCTGACCAATCAATCAAATAATTGAGATTTAAATTTTAAAAAACACATATTTTAGGGAAATATATCAATGAAACTACATATTCTTTGAAGATTCTCAGATTTTACACACCATTATGATTGCAATGTGGTAAAGACTAAAGACTACCCAGGATGAAGCTAATTGCAAGTTGCTAGTGCTTCCAGGATGAAGCTAATTGCAATGTGGTAAAGACTACCCAAAATAATTAGCTTTTGAGATCAGAACTTGAAAATTTTCAAACCTGCTATCACTGCCAGGATGAAGCTAACTCCATAACTTATCCCAAAGCCGTGCCAATTAATGATTTCCTTTTTCGAGCCTTTTCTTAATTCAGTCTTTGGTTTATAATCGCAAAGGTACTGCAGAAATAGACCACACAGCCTCGGATTTCCTTCAAAGCTTGAATTGGGAAATGTGTCAAACTGACCTCCTACAGGTATAGGACCTTCAAGATTGTTGTTTGCAACACTGAAAAAAGACAGAAAGTGAAGATTTTTGAGCGATTGAGGAATTTGACCAGAAAGATGGTTGCCAGAGAGGTCCAGTTTTTCCAAGTTAGTGAGATAAGATATCGTGTCCGGAATGCTGCCAGAGAAATTGTTATTGCTGAGATCCAGGGCAACAATAAACTTCAATTGGCCAATCTCAATTGGGATGGTACCACTGATATTGTTACTCCTGAGGTATATTGCTGGTGGCAGGTTGGAGAGCTGGTTGTATTGCAGATTGGAGAAATTATTGGGCTGAAGAAAGACAGGCAATTCTAAATAACTTTGGTCCACTTGATCTGAAGTCCGTTGTGTTGCTAGTCTTCTCAGTTTTATAAGTTCCATGGTGAAGTATCCCGAAAGAAGGTTTTGGGACAAATCCAAGTAGAAAAGGTTTGGAAGATTCCCAAACCATCCTGGGACGGAGCCTGTGATGTTGTTAAGCGATAGGTCTAGAACCTCCAGCTTATCTAGTCTAGACAGCCACATTGGAATTTGACCAGTGAATCCACAGCCACCTAAACCCAGGACTTGAAGATTTTGGAATTCATCAGCTCTTATCAAGTTCTCATCTCCAGGCAGTGGTTCATTGTAAAAGTTTTTGGAGAGGATTAAAGTGGTGAGGTTCTTGCACCCTGTTAGGATTCGTATTGCACTGGTGAAATTGTTTAGGGTATTATTAGAAAGGGATAAGAAGGACAGAGATTGTAATGCCATTATGTCAGGCAAAACCTCTCCATTTAAACTATTAGTGGCCAAGCGAATTGCAGTCAAATTCTTGCATAAAAAAAGGCTTGCTGGCAATCTACCACTGAAGAAATTATTCCCCAGGTCAATTGATCTAAGCTGAATGAATTTGGAGAAATCAAAAGCAGAAAGTTCACCTTCAAGGAGGTTGACCCTTAAATTCAGCGTTGTAAGTCTCGTACAGTTCGTAAGAGATTGGGGCAGAGTGCCATTTAGTTTATTTATGTGAAGCAACAAATGTTCCAAGTTGGAGAGCCTACCAATATCTTGAGAAATCTTTCCAGTCAATTCATTACCATAGAGAGCAAGGGTTCTAAGGTTAATGAGGTTAACAATGCTTCCATCGATCACTCCTGAGAGCTTATTGGCAGGCAAGTACAGTTCTTGCAGTGCTGAAACCATGTAAATATCACTGGGAATGACTCCCGAAAGATTATTGAAACCTGCTCGTAGAACCTGCAAATTGGAACACTGGCCAAAACCTTGAGAAATGGGGCCTACAAAGTCATTATTGGAGAAATCAAGATGCTGGATTGAGGGCGAAAATCTGCATACAGATGAAGGGATTGACCCAGAGAAGCTGTTGTTGCTGACATCAAATCTTTGCAAATTCAATGCTGGCTGGAGAAATGAAGATTGGATTGTCCCATCAAAGCGGTTGCTGGATAAATCCACTCTTGTGACTGTACTGGGCAGCTCATCAGAATCTGAGAACTTTCCGGTGAGACGATTATGGCTCAAATCAGTGATCACCAGGCGGTTGAAGCCCATAAAAAATCCATCCGGAATAGGACCAGTGAGCCAATTCTGCGAGAGATTGAGTTGAGAGAGACGGCTGAGGTTTGCAATAGAAGGAGATATGCTTCCAACAAGGCTTCTTGATGGCAGCCACAGATGGATTACCCTATCACGATTGTCACAACCAACACCTTCCCACGTGCAACAATCAGCCGAGGAAGTCCAATTCAAAGGAACTCTACTTGAGACATTAAAGGAGAAGGCCCGCAAAGAGTTATGCTCAAACTTTCTGCATGCAGCATGGCAGGGAGTTGCAAAGCTAGAAAGTTCTGCAACTAGTATTACAAGCAACAAATTTCGAAAGATGCGACAACCGGGGTTGAAATTCTTATTCAGACGAGACGAAAAATAAGGTGAAGAGATAAGGGAACTGAAAGAGCAAAGAAGGGTATGTTGTTTTGTCATTGTTAGTACAGCAAACAAGAAATGTGTAAGCTGGCCGGGATAAGGTGCCCGTGGTGAAGCTCTTTCTTTAGATTACCAGGAATATCTTGACAAAAACCAAAGTGCCTGATGAACGTACAGGGACTATAAGTTTCAATGACATGCTAATTGTCGCACCGGAAGATCAAGAAAGTCGGACGAAGGTCGATAAAGTAATCGCTCCAATAAATGGACATATTTCCATTTGAATTCTTCAGAAGGGTTTACTTTGAGACAGCGACTGGACCCACTCTTTCTGATTTAACTACTATGATTTTATAACAATTTACATGATGTCTGGTAGAACCATTCCTACCATGTTCATCCCCAACTTTTTTTAGTTCTAAAATGGTCATCCAATTTTATGCTTTGTTGGAAGTTGATCATTTCATTTATCTTTATCACTAATTTACAATAATATTATTAATAGAGATAAGAAAAATTACCAGATAGAAATAAAATGTAAAATTTGATGAATTATTTCAACATATTAAAGACAAGTGATTAAATTAAAATACATATAAGTTCATTGACCATTTAGAACAGTAAAAACAAATGAAGAATTGATTTAGGAATTTTTGGAGACCGGGCTGCAACTGAAAAAAAAAAAAATTGCACTTCAAGAACGGACTATTACTAAAAAAAAAATTATACTTAAAAATTCCGGTCCCACCCCCCTTGGAAGGATACAATTATTTGCATGTTTGGTTAACCTTAAATACGTAAGTTTACTTCTAAGTAATTAAGTAAGTTTAAAATAGATAATTTTTAACTGGTTAAAGTTAGAAATAAGTGAGTTACACATTAAATTAATTTTTATTTTAGTGTTAAAATAAGTAATTTTTTACTTATAAGTAAAAAAAAATAACATATTTGAAAATGTAAATTTGACTTTCCTTTAAATACCAATCATGCTCTAACGGTCAAGTACAACTTTTACCTTAACACTAGTGTGAGCACGTGCGATTCATGTGATGTCTCGTTAATTAAGAATGTAATAGTGTTTATTATATCTTTATTTTACGAATAGACTTAATATTGGTAATCTAAGTGAAAAAAAAAATTAATATTAAAAAATCAAGCAATTGAAACTTAAATATAAGCATGATTATAACTTAAAACCTAGTTTACTAAAATTCATTACAGTAGATGACTCAAACATATAATAAAATTGAATTCAATTTACTTCATAAAAGTCACTATTCTTGAGTACCATTTTCTCCAAATTTGCATTCCTCTTCAAAGCGTGAGTTCATTCCTTTATAATATTTTAATTACGTAAAGAAAGTCGAATGCTTTTGCATTAAGAAATTTCATATTTGTTCTAGAATAAAACTCTTGGCATAAGTATCTACAACAACACATGCATATTAATTTCAATTTTTTTTAAACAACTTAAATAAAAGATAAAGAGATGGTTGAATTGAGCTTACATCATCAAAAAATTTAGTTTTCAAGAACGACAAATTAGACTTTTTCAGTAAGTGTACTAATTCCATCATCACAGTGTTTATTGGCAAAATAATAAGTTCATAAAAATCTTTTTTGCTGCTTTAGATGAAGCTTTGGAGATAATCAATAAGTTAATTGATCAAGTCGTTGTTTGAATTAAAACTCTTAAAACAACATAATATTTAAAAGTAAATAAATCACATTGCCGTTGTTAATTAAGCATGCTAGTGGAAGTTGTATGTATTTGATGTAAGTTAGAGATTGTGGCAAAAATGGGCTACAGAAGTGTGAAAAAGTAAACAAGTCAATAAACATATAATTACAATTAAAATTATTTCACAACTATCCGTGTGTAAAAAATAGTATCTTAAATACAAATTTCTAAAGCACTAAATAGAGATTGCATTGCTAATGTACAAACAAGTCATTTTCAGAATTAATACTTTAGGGTTGCACTAATATTTCAAAAAGAAAATGACAATATGAAGAATACAATTGGAGTTCTAATATTTGTAGTTAATAAACAAATAGTTCGATTAAATAAAAGTATGTGAACATCAAGTTTGTAATAAAATTATTCTTCGTTTTATGTTGCAACAATAAAATAAAATTTTAAATTTTAAATAATATAATATTTATTAATAATTATGAGCTTAAATTTTAGTCATTTTATAATATTTCGAAAAATATATAAAACAATTTAGTACAATATCAATTTGGTCAATAAAGTGTCAATTAAAAAAATGATGCATGAGTATTTTTTAATTTTTTATAAAAAAATAAAATTATCGGACTCATTTGCACCTTTTGCAAAGATTAGAAATCCAATTAAAATTTTATTTAATTAAAACTAAGGTCATATTTGTCTTTTTTATCAAATATGGACAATTCCACATCAAAACACATATGTTAGATGTATTATGTGTAAAAAATAAATATTATAGATGATTTCTGTACTAAAGATAAAGATGAGGGATTATTTGTGCAAATTTATCTTTTGATCGATCATTCTCAATAGTAAACTAAATATCCATATTTTTAATATAGGTAGGAACTGAGAACAAACATTAATTGCAAATGTTAAGAATCTGTCTCTTTCCACATGTTTGTATGTGCAAATCATGATTATACATGTTATAGGATCAAATTGTACTTCCATTACTAAGCTCACGAGAGTTGACTTTGACACTAATTGACTTTGACTTCTTATTACTAAATAGTAAGTACACATTAATTTCAATCTTAATGAATAAGTAATCAACATGTTGACATATTTCATAATTTATTTTTGATAATGTCACTGATGTTCAAGTAAAATTTTAAATTGGTCATTAAAGTATTTTTGTCACATATTTAGTCACTAAAATTAAATAATGTAACATAATTGGTCATTTCGTTAACCTGACTAACGTCATATCCTTTGTAGTAGCAGTTAAACCTTCAAGTCGACTAACTGCAATTAAAACCATCGATTCCTTTCAGCTGGCCTCTTGTTTTAGCTCTATTATAACTTTTTTACGGATTTAAAATAAGGTTAAGGTTAAGGGAGCGATTTAGGATTTTTGGATATACGTGAAGTGTTTCTTTTCTAAGAATCGCATTGTATTTTGAAGATTTGTAATTTCAAGATATGGATACAACAATTGTTAGTTGATATCATGGTTTAACGGGTCGACGTTGTCTTATACACTACTGAGAGGGTGAGAGAGTGCCGTAAGTGTTGGTTTAAGTCCCACAACTAGCGGTTATTTGATAATACATGTGAAATAACATTATGTAAATTGAAATTTCTAGAATGCAATAGACAATATTTTGGTTTATTTAGAAACACTAATTAAAATCGTGTTGGACTTTGGAGGAATGCCTGCCTGGCCGGCCGGCCGCCCGCCCAGTTTAAAATAGGAGCGTTTGAAGTGCGCTTTTTAGGTTCTTTCTCTGCTCTTCTTTCCCTCCATATTTCTTTTCAAAATCAAACGAACGGAACCCTAATGTCTCATTTCCTGGCTGTTACTATTTATGTATAAGAAAATTGTCGGTGTTAATTCAAGTTTTGAGTTTGGTGGTATTGATTTTATAGTTTCAATTTTACGGTTTATGATTAGTGCCCACCAGTACCAACTGCTCGTGGAAATATCTAAACCGATTCAGGTTCATTCATTTGGCCGGAATTAAGGTGAGAATTCATAACACTCTGAAGAATTGTAATATATTTATGTTTATGTTCTAAATTTCATCAGGTAATTCAATTTCAACTAGTATTATGATATGTGAGAACTGATAGCTAGAATGATTTGATATCATCTTAGAATATATACGTTTTGACTTGAAATGCTTTAAAATGTGTACAATTTTGAACCTTTTTGAGCATTTCAATGATTATTACTAAACAAGTGGAACCTTGAGGATTTTATATAAAATTTCCAAGCATTTCTTTTGATTTTTCTCGTTAGGATGTTGAGGAGCTAACAATTTAGTGAGATGTCAAGGAAAATATAGTTCCAGTTAATAAGTTACGAGCTATCTAGTTGGCGTGGCTTTAAATCAAAATCTTGGATCATTTTAGTTTCAAGTCTAATCGGTTATTCAAACAGGATGGTATAACTGCAATTGACATAAATGGGTGTATTTTTCTTTAATTTATGAAAGGTGAATTATCTGAGATTTAGAAAGGTGTTTAGGTTTAGGCAAAATAACAGCTAATTTTTTGCGGTGGTTCATTTTTCCAAGGCGACAAAAACAACCAATGTGGTGTAAAAGGAATTTGAAGGTGCTGAAAAGGTAGCTTTTGCAAATTCCTTTCATTACTTGGATAACATAAACAAAAAGGAGAATGTCAACTTTTGGGCTTGATCAAACTTTTTAAGATTTGATTAGCAAAAGACTTCAATTGGAATTGATTCTTAAAGGAACTTGAATTTGAGATTTCGTAGTCTAGTAAATAATTTCAGCTCAGCAAAGCTTTTGTATCTCTTACAGTAAGAGTTTTACTACGATGTGGCCTATATGTTTGATCAATTGATATGAAACATACTACAGTTCTTTAGCAATTCCTTCCTTTTGACCTCCAGTACGTAGAAAATGTCTGACATGATTGGGGTAGATTAGACCTAACTTGTTCATGCCTGTACCTTGTAGTTACCCTTTTTGATTAAGCACTCTTAGCAGGGGTTAACTGCCACCCTTATGTCTAAAAATGATTCTACACCATATGGAAAAGGCTAAGTAGTGTTTTTTTATTATTGCATGCATTTGTCATGGACAGACTAAATATTAAATTTACTTGGCACAACGGCATCACCATGTGCATGTAAATCCTGCACACTGGAAGTTTAATTCCTGTTGTATATCGATAAAGTGAGTGTTACTCATATGAACCTTGAAATCGCGGCTGTATAAAACTGCAATGATAGCATATCAAACTTATGTTCAATATATACGTGTGTGTTTGTGTGTGCATTAGCAAAATTTATCTTTGTACAAGTTCTCATACTCATAACATAAACCTCTTTTTTTAAAGGAAAAAGAATTGTCTGAGCGGCAAACTGGTTGTAGAAGTAAGTTGGCACTGATGTTTATATGAACAATCCTTTATTCATGTAGCGTGTTTACCTTATGCTGCTGCCAGACGGTTGCACCCTACATCCTTGAGCCAATCAACGACTTCTTGTATAGTCGGCCTCTTGAAAGGGTTCTGGTTGACGCACATGCAGGCCACATCAAGCACTTGCAGCATCTCTTCTTCAAAGCCTTTGCCTCTAAGGAGTGGATCGAAGATCTCTTCTTGTTTCCCTTCGTTCCTCATTTGCTGTACCCATGCAACCAGTTCTCTTGCCATCTTTGCCTTGAATAGTTCCACGGGCCTCTTTCCAGTTAATAGTTCAAGCATAACAACCCCAAAACTGTAGACATCTCCTCTCAATGTGGCTATCCATGATTGACTGTATTCTGGGGGAATGTAACCAAGGGTACCAACTAGTTCGGTGGTTACGTGAGTATGATATGGAAGAATCAACCTCGACAACCCAAAATCTGCCACATGTGCTTCAAAGTTATCATCCAGAAGTATGTTACTGGACTTTAGGTCACGATGCACAATATGTGGTTCACAAATCTGGTGCATATAAGCCACCCCATAACTTGTCCCTTGAGCAATCTTCAGTCTAGTTGGCCAACTGAGTTGGGATGCTCCATCAGGTTTCTCATGCAACCAGTAATCCAGGCTCCCGTTCTCCATGTAGGAATATATTAGCAATCTATAGCCATCATGAACACAGTAACCCTGCAGAGTAACCAGATTCTCGTGTTGGGCAGTGGATAAAGCTTCAACCTCGGCTTTGAATTCCCTTTCCATCAGACCCATATCTCCCGAGAGTTTCTTAACTGCCAGATTGGTACCATCTGCTAAAGTTGCTTTATATACCAAGCCGAAGCCCCCACACCCAATTATGTTTGACTGGTTGAAATTGTCTGTGGCTTTCAAGATTTCAGTAATTGTTAGGTCTGGTGGTTTATTTGTGTTGTTAGGAAACAATATGACAAGGCTGGTATCGTTTGCAACTTCATTAAATACTCCGGAAGAGTTGAAGGATACCATATCCATATCAGTTTTCTCGGGGTCACTTTTTGGTAGGATCCTCCTCTTTGAAAATACCCAATATATCAGCAGAGTAAAAGTGAAAATGCCAGAACAAATCACGAGGGTGAGTACAATGATTTTTCTCTTTATTCCTTTCCTTTGTGCTAACTGACGGGTAGTTTCTGATTGACCAGTGCAAGGTTGCTGCACACTTTTACCACACAAACGTGGATTTCCTTCAAAGCTTGAATTGGGAAATGTGTCAAATTGACCTCCTACAGGTATAGGACCTTCAAGATTGTTGTTTGCAACACTGAAAAAAGACAGAAAGTGAAGATTTTTGAGCAATTGAGGAATTTGACCAGAAAGATGGTTGCCAGAGAGGTCCAGTTTTTCCAAGTTAGTGAGATAAGATATCGTGTCCGGAATGCTGCCAGAGAAATTGTTATTGCTGAGATCCAGGGCAACAATAAACTTCAATTGGCCAATCTCAATTGGGATGGTACCACTGATATTGTTACTCCTGAGGTATATTGCTGGTGGCAGGTTGGAGAGCTGGTTGTATTGCAGATTGGAGGCATTATTGGGCTGAACAAAGACAGGCAATTCTAAATAACTTTGGTCCACTTGATCTGAAGTCCGTTGTGTTGCTAGTCTTCTCAGTTTTATAAGTTCCATGGTGAAGTATCCCGAGAGAAGGTTTTGGGACAAATCCAAGTAGAAAAGGTTTGGAAGATTCCCAAACCATCCTGGGACGGAGCCTGTGATGTTGTTAAGCGACAGGTCTAGAACCTCCAGCTTATCTAGTCTAGACAGCCACATTGGAATTTGACCAGTGAATCCACAGCCACCTAAACCCAGGACTTGAAGATTTTGGAATTCATCAGCTCTTATCAAGTTCTCATCTCCAGGCAGTGGTTCATTGTAAAAGTTTTTGGAGAGGATTAAAGTGGTGAGGTTCTTGCAACCTGTTAGGATTCGTATTGCACTGGTGAAATTGTTTAGGGTATTATTAGAAAGGGATAAGAAGGACAGAGATTGTAATGCCATTATGTCTGGCAAAACCTCTCCATTTAAACTATTAGTGGCCAAGCGAATTGCAGTCAAATTCTTGCATAAAAAAAGGCTTGCTGGCAATCTACCACTGAAGAAATTATTCCCCAGGTCAATTGATCTAAGCTGAATGAATTTGGAGAAATCAAAAGCAGAAAGTTCACCTTCAAGGAGGTTGACCCTTAAATTCAGCGTTGTAAGTCTCGTACAGTTCGTAAGAGATTGGGGCAGAGTGCCATTTAGTTTATTTATGTGAAGCAACAAATGTTCCAAGTTGGAGAGCCTACCAATATCTTGAGAAATCTTTCCAGTCAATTCATTACCATAGAGAGCAAGGGTTCTAAGGTTAATGAGGTTAACAATGCTTCCATCGATCACTCCTGAGAGCTTATTGGCAGGCAAGTACAGTTCTTGCAGTGCTGAAACCATGTAAATATCACTGGGAATGACTCCCGAAAGATTATTGAAACCTGCTCGTAGAACCTGCAAATTGGAACACTGGCCAAAACCTTGAGAAATGGGGCCTACAAAGTCATTATTGGAGAAATCAAGATGCTGGATTGAGGGCGAAAATCTGCATACAGATGAAGGGATTGACCCAGAGAAGCTGTTGTTGCTGACATCAAATCTTTGCAAATTCAATGCTGGCTGGAGAAATGAAGATTGGATTGTCCCATCAAAGCGGTTGCTGGATAAATCCACTCTTGTGACTGTACTGGGCAGCTCATCAGAATCTGAGAACTTTCCGGTGAGACGATTATGGCTCAAATCAATGATCACCAGGCGGTTGAAGCCCATAAAAAATCCATCCGGAATAGGACCAGTGAGCCAATTCTGCGAGAGATTGAGTTGAGAGAGACGGCTGAGGTTTGCAATAGAAGGAGATATGCTTCCAACTAGCCCTTTCGACGGTAGCAATAGACTAGTCACCTTGTCACTCTCATCACATCCAACTCCTTCCCAGCTACAGCAATCAACAGAAAGAGACCAGTTCAAATGAAATGGAGAACTGATCCTCTGGTTGAATAATGATAAAGAGTCTCGATCGAGTTGGTTACATGAGCCATGGCAAGTATATACAGAGCAAGAAAGAGTCACCACTACTACAATTAACAGCACATCCAAGAAACACCAATCGGACGAACACGAGGAAGAGGAAGAAGAAGAAGAATGGAATGGAGACAAGAGCATGGCTGAAATAAGTTGATTATGTGTAGGATTTGATTCCTTGAAGATGGGTTTATTGTTTTTGATCATTATTAGAATAACAACAACAGAAGATGAAGGTGCCAAAGATACTCCAATCAATCATGTGGGTTCTTCCAGTTTTCATCCAAGTTTGTGCAGAGTTTAGTCTTCTACCCACCAAAGAGGAGGGGTAGAGAGGAAGATAGAGTGGGTGATGTTGACATGGAGCAATATTAAAAGTTGAGTCTAAATTATCAAAAAAAGCGTTTACTTTTGGGACGGCTGGCTGGTGGACTTTCTTTATGTTATGCTTGTGCATATTTTTATATTATCTGAGATAATTAAAGTTCGATTCTACGAGTAATATTAGATTCAGGTTCATGAATTCAAGCTACAAGAGGATGATGTTTAGGGATGAATTGTGGAGATCTTAAGCTCATGGATTAGATTATTCAAGTTGAATATTGATTTTTAGATGAAATGGTTAAAGTTTGATATTAGATATATATATATTATAATATAAAAGAGAAGAGCGAGCGTGTTTTTTACGTGGGTAGATGCAGGTGAAATTTCACAGGCTTCCATGGCCACTTCCTTGTTGAATTTATCTTTCCCTGTATAAAACTATTGTTGTGACCACTTGTATGTATAAAAACAAAAGATAATTATAGTGGTTGTGACTTCTCCTATTTGGCAAATACTAAATACACCGTACATGTTGTAAAATGAAAATTACTTTATACATTGATTATTTGGTACTAAGTTTGTTCAGATGCTACATGACTTTTGACATTTAAAATTTAAGTTATTTTAATATTAATTTTTGCTCATTATAACTTATCTTTAGAACTGATTTGTGAGGTGATGATGTCCCAAGTACTTATAAGGCCACAAAGCAACCTTTTTACGAACGATATAAAATATAATTAGATTGTTATATTTTATCATTTGTTAAGATCGACGTCTAGGGTGGTCTATTTTATCTAACTAGGTTGCTCTATAAAACTAGTTTTCTACTGGAAATAGTCATTCCCAAGTCACTACATCTACATTTCACTCCTACAATTACTTGTTCGTTGAAAAAATAGGAGTGATCTATTGTCTATGGTGGGCATTGGACATTCTAATTATTGCCCATTATAGAAAATAAATCAAGACCCGTTGAAAAAATACCTTCTCAATGTGAGGTAGTTGTTCTAATGGAACAATCAAATTCAATGAGGGTTTGGTTCATTGGAATACATATATGTCCAAAATTCAATGAACGAACAATTTGAAATACTTCGACTTTTTTAAAACACGTTCGAATCAAATTAATGGCTTCTTTTTACACTATTTCAAAAATGCAAGAATATTAATTGTAACAACACAAATATTCTATGTATTGCTTCAGTAGTTGACGCTTTTATTTTATTACGATTTATGTAGTATAGCGTAAATTTTTTTTTTTTTTTAAATGGCTTGGAAAAAGGCCATTCATATTGATGGAGGGGTGAGGAGTGTTTGGGATGCATTATGTGGTATTTTTGTATTTGTCGACAAGAGATCCAATATGTTACTATATAGTATATATGTAATAATCGTGATGGGCTGACATTTTCAGTAATCTAATGGCCATTTGCACATGTCATGTCCTTTTTCAAAGAATATCCTATTTGGTCTCCTACGTATGTACACGTACAATTACTCCGTTGACCCGTCAAATCAATTTTGTACTACATTATTAAAATAAAAAATAAAAAAATTCATTGTCACAAAAACCATTACTATTGCATTTACCAAGTTTTGGAAATTTAGATTATGAGTTGCAAGTACATGTTTGTTTTTTACGTTATCTAATATATCTTATTCAGTAGCGGAGCCACAAGGGTGGCGCGTAATTGCCCCACACAACATTTTTAACTTTTTTTTCTCCACTTTTTTTTATTTTTATTTGTTGAAGTATCGACTTATTAGGGGGGAAAAAATAGAAAAGAAGAAACTGGCACGGTAGGTTAGAATTTGTTGGTCATGTGATTTGCAGGTAAGTTCTAGCTTATATAATTGATTAAACCAATTCTAATATATAAAATGACCTAAGAAACAAAATGAAGAGTCAAGATTGCTGGCTAAGACATGGGCGAAACATTTGAGCAATTCATTCAAGCAACTGCAAAGCAAAGTATTCAACAATCAAACAATGTTTACATATGTATCGCTCACGTTATATGACTTGTCTTATACATATTATTAAATACGACTAGATAGTATAATGAATAAAAATTTAATTTCGTTTTGTTCAATATAGCGCATGTTTGGTAGTATTGAAATTATAAGTTGTTAGCGAATGTGTAGATAAAAAGTATATTTAACCAATTTGACCATCTGAAATTATAATTTAAGCAACTCCAAACATGTGCTATAGTTTGAATCACCAAACAAATTATAATTGGTAAAGTCAACTGTAATGAAATGTAAATTGCTCAATTTACTTGAGGGGAAATTTTGTTGGAGGTCAACCAACTTATAGTTTTGTTTCATGTTGATCATTCAACTTCAATTTGATCCATTTTCATCATCCAACATATATTTTTGTTTCAATTTAACCCATCCATACTAGCACTTGTTTGGCTAAAATCAACCGTTTTTTGCCAACAAAAAAATCAAATGAGTTAATTAAGAACCATAAATTACTTTTCGTGCAATTTTTTTCCAGTCCGTTTGACGAAATAACGGCTGATTTAACATCAAACAAGCATTCTATCATATATTTCATCAGCCACGTGAAATTGCCCATTAGTTTTGATCAGAACTACAAACAGTGATCAAAATGAAACAAAAATATAAGTTGGGCCAACTCTAATAACACTTTTCCTACTCGTAATGAAAGCATTAACTCTTTTTTTAAACTTTGTTAGGTAAAAATTCAAAATGCAAGCAACTAATAAGAGTTACCTCATATCGTATTGTAGTACACTATACTCTATGGTACACGTGTAATTTCATAAATTACTAGATAAAGATAGTGCAAAAATAAATAAATCTCATCAAAACTTTAAAAAAATATATAAAATCAAGAAAATAAGAACATATCTAACCCAACCCACTTTGGATGATGCTTGGCTCTTTAGAGCATTACATTTATATATAAATATATATTTATATATATTTATTAAATGTCACTTGCTTGCTAAATTATTCACCCATCATTTCACTAGTCATTTACCAAGCAATGGTCGGCCAATTGCACTAAATCCATAATAATACTCATCAATTTAACACCACTTATTCAAAGTCAATTATGATTCCCCTTTTGATTTTCAATTATCTATAACTACTTTTATGATTATATCAATTGATGCGAATCATTTATAAACGATGTCAACATTATTTTCAAATTATTTGAGTTCGGGTAGAAGCGTTGTTATTCTTTCTAAAAGATTTAAAACGTCTAGTACTTATAATAAGTCGTGTTAGTTTTAATCGACCGATTCTTCTATTGAAATCGCATTATTCTTATAAAACGACGTATTTTTAAATACATGTCATAAGATCATTAAGATTTGTGTCATCAAGCAAGATGACCCTAATGAGGCCTTAAAAAATGAGTTACTATATATTAGTCTCCAAGTTGCTTGGATCGAGTCATAAAGCCAATTATGTTTTGGAGGAACATGTTTTAAGGACCAAGTTGGGGAGAGAAAATGTAAAATAATAATTTTTTCTAATTTTATATCGAATGATATCATTTTATTTGATATTATCAAGATACTTTCTTTAGTTACTATCTTATTTATCAATCCGCACCCACCTCTTCCCAATGTTTCTTTACAGAAAATTAGGGTTGGGCTCTACAATCTTTCGATTAGGATCTTATTTAAATGTATAAATATGTAAAAATTGTACCGACTTTTACGCGATTTATAGTTGAAGAGAAATACTGTGAAAGATTTAACGTGGTGACCCAGATTCAAGAATTTAACGCAACTTTCATGTGCAATTTAAACATTAACTTTGATGGTTTCTGTCAAGAAAGAACTCAGATTCACATATTTAAGTAAATTGAAGATGTCAAAATTATACTAAATAAAAGGTTAAGAAATTCAACCCTAAATTTTCCATCCTTCACTTCCCTTTTCCTTCATCAACTCTGCTCCTATAGTCCTATTCCCCTTGGCCTGGCCCGTCCCGTCCCGTCCCGTCCCATCCCATAACCTTCTCTCAGGCCACACCCCCCTTTTCCTTGTACTCGAGAGCCCCACCCCCACCCCCACCCCCACCCCCACCCCCAATATGAGGGAGCTCCCAAATACGAGGAAAAGGAGGAAGTGCGACGACATTGAGTAGCAACGGGACCAGTCTTTTAATAAAGTTATATTGGCCTTTTAATCATTAAGAAAAAAACCGTTCGGTAAATTTGTAGCAGTCTTTGGTAAACAAATCCAAGAAACATAGATATATGGTTGGTACAGATTTTGGTCGAATTTTGATATTCTTACTAGTTGGCAATTACAAGGGTGTGACAAATAAAGCCAAGCTACACAAACTTTTAAATTCATATAATTTATAAGCAGTCACAAGGCTGCCAAGAACAAAATACAAAATGAAATTGAATAAATTATTCAATTTTGACTGGTCAAAATCTTATTCAAACTCGACTCGAAATTTGACTAATCAAATTATTCATTCAAACTGAACTTGGACAGCAAATGAACCAAAGAAGAACATATTTTGAATCTTCAAAAAAATAATTAATTAGTTTGTTGGCTAAGTTTAAATTATAATTTAAACTGATCAAATTGATCAAATATATTTTTTATCCACACATTTCGTAAGATCTATAACTTATAAGTACTTAAAAAATAATTTCAACACTGCCAAATGCCAAACGTGCACTAAATAGAAAATTTTACTGAAGAACAGAGTACAAGAAATAAGAGGGATGCATTTTCATAAGAAAACAATTCTTAAAGAATGACCAAAGATAACCAAGATTACGTGCTCTGATTTTTCTTGCTTTGCTTCCAACCTAGATTTGAAGGACTAAAGAATTTAGAAAATCCATTTCTTTCTTCGTATCAAGAACCAAAAAACAGCTTCCCATAATGCGGGTGAACATCGATTCTGCTCAATGTTTTATCGACCACACAACATATAACACAGATGAATATACGAGACTCGAAATCTACTGTCTCAAGAGTACAAGGTGCAGAAAAAGTGCGCTTCTGCTGGCAATGAGCCACGTCTCCCTCCACATTTTTTGTTTACTCCATAGGACCGAAGATTTACTAAACGGGCTTCCCTAAGAGAGAGAGAGAGAGAGAGTGCCACAGTTCTAGCTATTTGTTGCAAGAACCTCACACAAATGAAACAAAACCGCCTTTTTTCCACCAAGGCATTGGCCAACTCCGTCTTAATCATCGTCTGCACAAAGTTGAAATTAATTTACATTAATGCCAATTGATATGTTAGTTAACCCCCAATGCGGATTCGGGTTAAAACTCTAGCCACTTTCAACGTAACCAGGTCAACACCGGGTGGTAGTAGCCATCCTTTATGTAACCAGGAAAAGTGATGAAGAAAACTAACGTAAAACTCCGTGCACAATAGAAGCTTAACATACTTACCGTTTGATTGATCGATGTGTACAAAGAAACTTGCAGCAACAATGAGATAGCATAGAATAAGCATTAAACCTTTGAAATAGTTTGATTTTCCTTCCTGCAACAACATCAACAACAGTAATGAAGTGACCACTACAAAAGCTCCAATTTATTTCTTCATATATGCACAAGTAAATAGAAGTACAGCTCATCTTACACGTTGAACGTTTTAATAGTAGGTATTAAGACAGCGCAATAACGTCAGAAGATTATTTGATTGAAGTACCACATCGACTCAAATATCAAAAAGAGTTCTTGCATACACATCATAGGTGAGAGGGAGGAATCAAACCTGAAGCATAAATGCCACCACTAACACCGTGATAAATAGTGTAGCAGTTTCAAAGAGTTGGAAATTCAAGTCCATAGGCTTCCCCATTATCCAACCAACAATTACACAGAATGGAATCTGCATTAATGAGAAAAAGATATGTAAGCTTGGTAAGTTTCATAAATTCCCATAAAATGCAAAAACTTTGGCCTGTCAACTGTTCACCTTCCTAGGCAATCAAGTTAAAGTTACAACAAAAATGGTGGAAAGAATGAAGGAAAAAGGGTTTCCAGAAATTAAACATTCAGAATGATACCAAAACAGATGCAAGGCATTACCACAAACATTGATATCTGAGTAGACGATCCAATTGCAACTCCAAGTGTGATATCCTGTAAAATGAAGAGTTAATTGAATTGAACAACTAAGAATAAATGTTTGGGCAGTTGCTATGGTTTTCCAACTTACAAGCTTGTCCTTCATGGCAAACATGATAGCACTTGCATGTTCAGCAGCATTACCCACAATTGGAAGCAAAATGACACTAATAAAAGCCACTGGCATGTTCATCGCATCAGATGCTCCCTGAAAAATTACCGACGACATAGTCAGATCAGCTGTTCAAACAAACTGATGATCACCCAACAATTAAATGACCATACGAAGGAACTCCAACTCATCAAATAAGCAAAGAGGATTCACTTTTAAAAAATACTCCCTCTGTCCCACAAAGATAGACTCGTTTTTCTTATTTATCTGTCCCAAATTATCGGCCACTTACTTTATAGAGAGTATATTAAATTTTCTTTTTCCTAATATACCCTTATTTAATTTACATTATTATCAACCCAAATAAACTTATCATATTCCAATTATAATGAAAAATTACATAAATTTATTCACACATTTACTTAAGTAGGCAGTCAATAAATTCCACATTGCCCAAATACATTCATCCCCCAATAACAAAGTCAACAATTGATTTCATTATCGTTTCAATGTAATGCAATTTAATTTCATTTGCATTCCAATTGTAGCTTAATGACCATTTAAATTTATTAGATTCATGAAAGACTAATATTAAATGGGGGCATAATAGGAAAAGTGTGTGAAAAATTTATAATTTCAATTACATTAAATGATATTTCTTAATCTGTGTGAAAAAAGAAACGAGCCTATCTTTGTGAGATGGAGGGAGTAAATAAATATAAATATAAAAGGTGTAGTGCAGAACACAGTTAGAAAATAGAGTACAGACAGGTAAAGAGTCTAGAGAAGAATCTAAAAGTTCGGATTTTATATAGATGACAAAAGTAAGTAACGGCGAACGCATATTGTTAATAAATTTTCATTAACTATTAGTGAAATGTTTCCTTTTCCTTGGCCCAGCCGGTGAAACTTCCCAATTAACAATCACTGGTAAGGTCAGTAAAAACTAAAACCCCTCCAAATTAGCAAATGCTTCTGCACAACCATTTTCTCTAACTCCACATATTCTGCTAGCATATAATGGTTAAAAAAAGTTAAGAAAAAGAATGATGTGTATTAATTTTATGACCTTCATCAGTCTCCCGTAAAATTAATTCTTATAGAGAGACTTTTGCATCAGAATTCTTAATTCATGAGTTGTGAGTAGTTGATCAAAGCTGGAGACAAATCAAGGCTTTTGTACCAAGGGGATAGACGAAGAGCTGTGTCGCAAAGATCTTCAATCTGAACCTTCTTATCTACTATCCCTCTCTCTTCTGGGTGCTATTGCATGTTACATAGGCTATTGACAACTTAGGAAAACCACATTATAATAATGATCCAAAAACTACTACCTAGCCAGTCTAATGCATTTTTTAACAACATTTTTACTGAGGGTGGTGGGCATTTGAACTTTGGGTCAATTTTTTATGTCTGACTAGGTTGGGTCGGTTTTTTTAAAGAGTCGGTTCGGTTAGGTTCGGGTTTAGGGGTTGTGTGTTAAAACCCAACCCGAACCGACTCCTTTTTTATAATTTAAAAAAAAATATTTAAATGATTAAAAATTTAAAGCCCAAAACCTAAAATCCAAGTGGGAAAGACCCAAGGCCAAAGACCCAAAAGCCCAAACCCACCCCTAGACCCGATGTCTCAGATTCTCACTTCCCTCGATTAAAAAATAAAATAAAATAGGGCCCAAGCCCAAACCGAACCAACCCAACCCGAGTTGGTTCGGTTTGGGATTGAAATCAGTTTGGGTCAGCTTGACAATCTGTCAAACCGACGAGACCAGTTCAGTTTCCGGTTAGGTCGAAAACCAACCCAACCCAACCAGCGTCCACCCCTAATTTTTACTATTTTTACAAGTATGAGAGCAGAAGTATGACACAGGTATAGCTCAAACTTGTATCTCAGTTTATTCAAGAAGAAATTGCTGTCCTTATTACTTTTATAAATATTGCATGTCCACTATAAATACAAATCCTCCCAAATCAATGCATTCAATGGAAAGGAAGCAACACGGGGTAAAAACTCATTTAGCTTTCTGCTAAGTTATATAATATTTCAGAAAGGATAGCAGAAAATGTTATGCTTTAATGCATTGTGACAGTACTAATCTTTTTTCCTTTTACAGTTCATCCTTTTTTCATTTTTGGTTGGGTGGGAGTTTGGGAGAGAATGTGGTATATAACCTCTATGGCATCAACCAGATACCCAGACAAAACTGATATCCACAGTGTCAACATAGCAAGCCACCCAATTGCTTCCCACTGCGTAATCTCAGGGGCCTCATCTTCATCAGAATCTTCTTCATTATTCTCTCTCGGCTGTGACAAATGCCAGAGAAATTTAATCAGGTCAATGAAATATAGTCCAAATAAATCTTTCGCAAATGTATGTATTGTAAGCCAGTCAAGTTCTAATTTCGTAAAATCTTCAATAAGATAAATTGAAAAATATGCATGATTGCTTATGCAATACTTATGTTACGAGAACTCTAGAGTCTACACAGTATCAGTTTCAACAAAGAATAAAAAAAAAATACTCACCTCATCAAGAGAACTATACAGATTTGGTTGAATCTTGAGCTGAAAGAAAAGATAGCTTGCATATGCAATCAGCATTATGCAGCTGCTAAATCGTGAAAGAGCAAGTTCTGACTTGCCTTTATGCACTTCCGTATGAGTAAAGTGCAAAACTGCTGGAAATAATAAACCCATGACGGCCATTAATAATAATCCTGAGTTCACCAGAGCAGCGGCCTGAAACATTTTGACACATATTAGCATTTCTTTACTCAGGTTAGGTAAAAACAATAATAGGCCGAGTGGATTCCTGCTTCCATGGACAAAGTTGAAAACATAAAGAAAGAGTTCACTCCATCAAGATTTCATTCATAAATGTATTAGTCAGAATAGCATGATCCACCACCTTATTGAAATCCTGTACTTTCTGGTTATGAACCACCCCACCACAAAAGAAGGCACATCCAAGCACCAAAAGCATATTGGACAAGATGGAACCCAGTAATGACTGCTGAACGACCCTTATCATCCCATTCTTCAATGCATATATCGAAATTATCATCTCAGTAGCATTGCCAAAGGTAGCATTTAGAAGGCCTCCCACTGCAGGGGCAACAAAAAAAATATTGATGAAGTGAAATCTACTAGTCAAAATATAATCATTCGTTCGTATTTCATCGAGAGGTGAAAGTGCATGTAGATCAAAAGAATGCATAATCATCCTACTGGAAGTTTTTTGTGCCAACATTGGAAACATATGGAAAAATATTGAAATGTGTCCATAATGAAAGATCTGAAACGAGTTGATTTCTAGCATACATCAAACATTCATGTTTCCAACTCATAGGGAAATAATATTGCCAAGTCAAACTACATTAAATTTTTTGAAAAAGGGTATAAATAACAAAAAATGAAAACAGCCCAATAAGCAATCAAAATAATATAGCATAACTACAACAAGAGACAATATCCCAACATCCTTTTTATCTCCTGCTTCAAAATGAATGATTTGGAATCACTTATCACAATATCTTAGGAGAGGCCTTTGACAAACTAATTTTTTTCATCTGTTCTATGTCAAGTGGGTCAAATTGAGTCAACAAGAAATGAAGAAAAGAAAGGTGTCCATCTCCCCTTCTCGGTTTCCTTGCTTAGAAAAGATCGTTATTTAGTGAACTTCACATAGTCTACCACCATAGGATATATTTAATCATGCCAACTACACAATAACGAGTGGTAAAGAAGTGGGATTGAGCTGGGTGCCCTTTTTTTCTACAAACCCTTATGACCTCTTAGTCCACCATTTAGATGCTGAGAGAGCAGACGGGGGGGCTGGGTCCCCACCCCTTCCCCTAAACAACATTGCCTCCACCAAATTTCTGTCCACCATCTAGGGGCACAAGTATGCCACTTGCAAATTGCAATGCATCTCCAATTTCACATCTACTGGAACTTCTCCAGAAATCCTTTGAACAATAAGGTTTTCCGCATATCCTCCAAGCCTTTCTTCATGTGGGACTCACTTATATGAACAAGGGATACAGACAGCTTCTCTACTATTTGAGTCCTGGATCCGACAGTTTGACTGCGTACACCAGACAAGTAGAATCCTCATAAGAACCTTCATCTATGCACCAGAAATGAACAGATTTGTTGACTCCCTCAATTTATCTCCACAATCGAGTGATAGATGTAAGCTGCCGACCCGAAAAGATTAATAAGAGAAAATACAATGCAGCTTTTGCTACAAAAGTGCTTTGAAAGTTACTTGTTCCATCCATGTGAAGCTTTCTTCCACAGTTCTGTAATGGACCATTTCAAGTTGCCAGAGCAGCAATATGTACACTTGGCTAACATATCAATACCATCCTTCAAAAATACCCTCTGAAATCAGTACTTGTGTGAACTCCTCATTTTATACAACTTTCAAGCCCTAATGAAAGACTATATATTTGATCCTTATTTCATGCTTTCCAGGATGAACCTGTAACCAAATTATGTCACCTTGAATAAAATGCTATATCTGACTTTTTGCATGCCATGTAAATGCCCCCCAACAAACTCTAGAAATATATTTTGTGATTTCCTCAATCCTGACTCCACAAACAGTAATGACAATACAAGTAGGTTGCTTAGCTTTGAAAGAATTCCACAATGAGCATCCATATGAATTCTATAACTGTACTAATCTTCACCGTCAATATACTTCTCAAATTTCTGTACCACCTTTGTCTTTTCTTTCTTCAGAAAAGTAATAAATTTTCTAACCATTATGCTTGAAATAAGCCCTGCTATAGCTGGAGGAAAAAGGTCAACACCTCCTCGCACCTTTGAGTTGCAATATTCCCAAAGCACAGTTGGCAAGGAACCCTCCCAAACACATTTCAGCCTAAAGTTTAAACTTCTATCGGCCATAAGCACCATATACACAATTGGGTGGCAGTTCATGGAGAAAATGATGTACAGAAAAACATTAGTTCCTTCAAGAGATATTTCCCTCGTGATATAGCAACATAAAATGCAAGCTGTCTGCAAGGAAAATAAATGTAGATAACACTACCTGTAGATCCCGTATAAAATGCAAGCTGTCTGCAACAGAATGCACAGGAATATTAGTTCATTTCAAAGAGAGAAGAAAATGAAAAACATTGTGCAAAAGCCTGAACTCCACTTCAGAACACTTACTCAGTCACATAACCCAGACGCTCTGCCAAAGGCGTAATGCCCACTAAGCTGAAGAAGAAGACAAACCCCTAAAATGCAGAATCCAAAAGTTACACATACTGTTGTTAAGAGGGAAGGCATAAAAAAAAAAAAAAAAAACTCAGCATATCTCTTTTCCTAATGAATTGGACAGAGATTATAGTTCTTACATGTTTTCTGCTAAGATAGTGCAGCATTATTGCCAGGGGCCCAAATGGAAGTAAAACGTTTATCTTTGCTTTGATTAAGACAATGTAAATACTCCTAAGCAGACTGATCTGGTGCATCTTTCGTAGGACCGATAAAGAGGAAACTTTTGAAGGTGAAATGGCATGATTTGCCTCAAAATTGAAAGATTGCCTTTTGTTTGTTGGCTGAGTCGCATTAAATGGGATCTCCTCATCAGATTCAAGGTCGACCTTTTCCTCAAGGGATCCCATATTGGCTTACCCAGGCAATTCCCCTGATAAACCGAAAATAGTACATCACATATAAACACTATTTCATCTAATATATGAGGCCATCAAATAGATCCACTCACCTCAACGTAATGACAAATAATGCTCGACCATAAAGATTATAGTATCACTGCTGCACAGGAAGTTTGAAATCAGCATATCAGACAACAAAGATTCAACCTTTAACCTAAATTATGGTCTTAGAAGTGCATAAAGCCCCTAAGGGAAAACAGGAACACTAAGATCCAAACCAGAACTATTGGAAACATTACTAGTTAATAGCATTAAGGCTTGAAAAAAGACCATTATATCAAAATTAATAGTAATGAAAAATCTGAAACTCTTCCCCAATCAAAGTCCAACATAGTCAACAAAGAAATGAAAATGTATAGACAAGCAAATGCGCTAGATCAATTCAAAAAACAATTAAAATTACTTTTTTACAGAAACTTCATGTCATACCTAAAAACCAAACATTTGATAACTGCTATTAAAGAAGCATAGAATGCAAGCAAATACACACAAACCCAGATCAAAGATTCTTTCAAACAGAAAACTCGAAGGAACCCAGAAAAAAACAAAAAAGAGAAGCAGATAATAAGTTGAAAGTTCTACCTTTCTGAAGTAAATAGAGATTCTTTCTTTTAACTGATCCAAAATTTTGAACCACCAAATCATCCAAATACTTTCTTAAGATAAAATACTAGACATACATGTACGTATAGAGAAATGGAAGAAGTAGAGAGGGAATTTTCTTTCGACAGATTTGAAGATAAGTTTTGTCTTCTTGTTCTAGGGTGGGGGGGATAGAAATGATAAGGGGCCGGCAGCAAGATGGAAGAGGAAGTTTCTGCGAAACATCATCTAACGTGCAGTTCTCAACTTAATTTAAATTTCGATCAACTGCTAATTCTTGATTATAGGTATTAGTAAGAAAATGATCTCCTGCCCCTGGGGGCAGGAATTCAATCACCCACCTGCTGAGGTGTCAGCAGGTGGGTGGTTAGTGTTAAAATATTTTAACACTAACCACCCACCTGCTGACACCTCAGCAGGTGGGTGATTGAATTCCTGATATTTTAACACTAACCACCCACCTGCTGACACCTCAGCAGGTGGGTGATTGAATTCCTGCCCCCAGGGGCAGGAAATCACCCCTGGGTATTAGTATACCACTTCATTGTGTCGAGATTTGAATGTTGGCTCAGTGGATAGATTTTAGAGATATAAATATAAAGAGATGGATTGAGAAAGGTGAGTAGATTTTGAAGATCTTCGTAAAGATGATTGAATTAGAGAGATATATTGAAATGGTCAGCAAATTTTGGGAAGATGATTTTGTTGAAGATCTACTAAGGCTTTCAATTATTTTTTTTTTTTTTTTTTTGCTGTAACAGAGAAAATTTTCTTCGATAGTGATTAAAGATATGTTTAGTAAATATTTTTTAGATATATCACTCATATTTGAATCCTTTTATTCTTAATGGAGTGTTGATGAGCGAGTATGTTGATCTGAGTTGTGGTGGTTATGTTTTTATGATTAAGAGAGTGAGTAGAGTAAAGAGAAGATCGTTTGAAAAAGACTTTTCGTTTGATATGGAGAATGAAGGCGTAGAGACACACAAATGTATATAATTTTTTTTTCAGTAGTGGAGAAAACTCCATACGATCGTGATTATAAGCAGTTAATTCTACAAAATGTGTAGATAAAAAGTGAATAAAAGTTGTGGATTATACGATATGTGTAAATAAAAATAATGTTTGATCAACTTATAAATACTTATAAATATCGATAAACATACACTAACTAGTATACCGCTTTTCTTTGCGGTGGAATATGATCGTATATGATTTTAATGGATTGAGAAGTTGAGAAGAATGAGACAGAAAGAGTTTTGTTTGAGAAGAGTTTGATTTTGATGAATATGGAGAAGAATATGGAAAAATAGAGGAATTGAGAGAGAGATGGATTTTGGTTTGAGAATATGAAGACGTAATGACGGATAAAAAAGTACTTTTTTTGTACTTGTAGCAGATTAAACCTCTCTATGGTGATTATGTATTTAATAAATATTTGAAGATTGATTTTGAGTTTAGACAAGAAAAATCCGTGGGCGTGTGGGGGTTGTATCTCTAAAGGTTGAAAAATAGAACAAGAGATTATTAGGAAAAACAATCTTTCTTGGATAGTGTTCTTGGAACCACCAAGGTCTCCATCTTGTTCCAATTCCAGAGCAATTAAGATTTCTTAGTAGTTTAAGATATTCAATTTCAAGTTCTATTAACTTAAAATTCAAATTATGACTAGTTTTGATCAAGCGAATTTTGACTTGGTCAAATCCAAGTTCGATTTAGTTAACATTTTGACACTGTGAAACATGGAACTATTGAACTTCAATTACTAGCACAATTAAATTCTTGTCTACTTTTGGAGCTACCAAATAGATCTGACACATTCAAGCTCCATTAATAAGCATGGACAAGCTAAACTAGACTGTACAAACTAATTATTAGTCTTAGTTCATTTCAATAGAGGCCTAAGACTGCACTCTCGAATTACATACAATCACATAAGCCTCTCTCTCTAACATTATATCCTCAGACTTACGAACTTTATCTTATACCGTCAGACATACAATAATTAGACTTGAACTGAATTGACCATTTTACCATTCTACCTTGTGAACAAATTACAAACGTTGTTTAGCCATCGTTAATTATTGAGCTCATATTTAAACTGTTCATAAAAAAATACTTAAATAGACTCTTTGGCCCTAACAAATGGGGTTGTGGATTCCCAACACGTATACGTGTCAACTACTTCTTTTACTCTAAACTCCCCAATGTACTTAAGGCATTTGACCATATTAATTAATCTCATTGGCACATCAAAAATCATTGAGCTCATGAATAAAATCTACTATCATGTCCAAGATTTAGATATAAATTGAACTTTACGCTCATGAATAAAGTCCACTCTCATGTCCAAGATTTAGATATAAATTGAACTTTACGCTACACTTCCAAATGCGCTAGTGTCACTACCTTGGAAATCCACACTCTACATTGAAGACAAATTGTTCATCCCAATTGGTAGAGCAGTTGATCATATGACATCATTAGAACAAAGTGTCAACATTTGTTCATCAGTCTAAAACTAATTAAATTCTCGATCAAAATATAAATTGTGTCTATATATGCTACTCTACATAAGTACTTAACTCATACTATCACAAAGCGATTAAAGGCACTTCATTGTATGTCCAATCAAAATAATGTAGTGCAATAGTTAATTCAAAATAAACTTACAACAAATGTAATTTTTATTTAATAAACAATCAAATTGTCTAACTCATATAGCAAAACTATTACTTTTAAGCACACAACCAACAGAGAAGCAAGAACAAATTTCACATTGTCTAAAAAGTCTTGAGTTTATAAGAAAATTAGACCACTCATCGTAAGAGGATAACTTTTTGGAGTGAATCCCAATCGTGGTATTAGTCATGCAAAACTTAAGTATATGATGCACAAGATCTATCTCCAATTGTAGTCAAACGAAGATGATGGTACTCAGGTTCGATCAAAATGGCTAGAAAAAGTTCATGGTTATCTCTCTAAAGTTGTGCTTGCGTGATGTGGTGACTCCTGATGCAATGGACAAATTAAATGTTAATGGAGCGTGTGCTCTTTCTTGATTTTGGGAAGATGGTAGATAAATTATCGCTTTAGATAGCAAATTTACGTGGTACTGCATTTGAGGGGTATGTAACTGAACTTTTATACGTATTTTAAATCAGTAATTGAACTTCAATTTGTTTGTAATTCGTATTGAACTTTCAAATTTGTTTCCAATCAATCATTTTGTAGTAAAATTAACGCATAAAATTGTGTACCAAACGACCTTGCTTATGTGGAACCTCTTCGAACATTATCCAATGTTTATGACTAACTACAAACAACAAGTGAAAACGCACAAAAAAAGCTTTATGACTAATTGAATTTTTACCCACAAAAGATTTACGTCAACAAGACTTGACAATGGCTTTAAGTTTATAAAGAAAGTTCCTCTATATAAGATTCTTTTTAAATAGAAGCCCAAGTCTCAACATTTATACATAATTTATGTTACTTGTATAAGTTACAAATCAATTGTTTTAACTAAACTTGACAAGGAGCTCTTGCCAACTCAAATATTGAACGATTATACCCAAACATCAATTATATATAGGTGACATATTCAAAACTTGCAAAATAATAATAATAATTGAATATAGATTAATCTTGTCTATTTCCTTGTTTTATTTATACAAATAACAAATTTTTAAGCACACTGATTCTTTAGAAGTTCTTTAACTCAACTCGAAATTCTGATTGAAATTTTTCAGTGTCATTCATTAATAGACATTTTGAGTATTAAGTTTAATTATTGGGTTATTTACCCTTACTATGTGTTGAATCCATTGGCTAAACTCGATCTTGAGCATTATTTAGTTAGTGGTGTCAAAATGAACGGGTAGTCTAGGTCCGATGACCCAATCTGTTAAAAAATTCGGCTCAAAATCAACCCAACTCGCTTTGAGCCGGTTCACAGGTTGATCCACTAATTATGGTAGGATGTGATGAGTTGGATTTTTCAACCTAGCGACACTTGAGGAAGGGACCGACCTGCTTGATTTACTAAATAAATTGTACTATGTTACTATTACTAATGTCTACTAATTTGTACTTGTAAAGTTCTTATTTATATTTTACAAACAGTTTAACAATGTAATTTGCAAACATACATTGCGAATATTTATTTTTTTGTTAATTATAGATTAAAAAAGGACAAGTTGGCTCAAGCTTGCCCCAATTATCGATGAGCTCATTGACCAGTATGATGCAGATATTTTAAAGGCGATTCATGGTAGACCATGACCATATTTTTAGATGGACTAATTCAAACCCGCTAAGGGTCCAAATTAGGCATATATGTATATGGGTCAATCTAAACGAATCCACCTATTTTGACACTCCTATACATGGTCAACGTGTCAGTAAGCATGTTTGGCGAAAGCACCTCTTAACCAAACTTGCTATAAGTATGTTCAAACTAATAGAAGATGTCCATTTTGAATGGAGAAAGGTCAATTGCTTGTCATACAACTCTTTATTACAAATTTTTGTCTTAGAATAATAGTATATAATGCAACATTGGTTCCTTAATTATCATACAAGAGTTTAACACTTCTTTTTTCTTTAAATATTTTTTTAAATTATATAATTTAACACTTAATCATAAAATTTTAAAAAGCGTTAAGCGTTGCTAGACGTAGATACCAAATTTCAAACTTTTTGGCATAGGCCAAGATGAAGCAAGAGCGAAGCGTGAAAAAGTATTTTTTCATTTTTAATATTAAAAAAAAAGGATAAAAAAATTTAACTAAAAAACGCATGCCTAAGCGAGGCTAAACGCGCACTTTTTGGTTAAAATTATAGTTTACCAAAAAAGTACGTGTTTAGGGCCTAAGTGAGACGTGGAAGTACCTAGACGTGATTTTTAGAATACTACTTAATTGTGATGAAAATTTAAATAAATTCAAAAATGTTCAAAACAAATAAATAAGAAATGGAACAGAAATGGAAAAAGGAAAGAAAGAAAAAATAGCAACCCCCCCCCCTGCCCACACCCACCCACCCACCCACCCACAGCGCCACTCCCAAAACTCCATCCTCGTCTATCCTTTTAATTCTTGTTGTGGAGTTGATAAATTATACATCGTCTTATCAATTTATAATAAATTAGTTCAATTTTAAATTGAACTTTTATTTTAAAACATAACATCTATGACTAATTACTACTAATATTTATAACAAATTAAATCGAGTTTGATGTCAAAACTCAATTGCTTGATAGATAACAATTTTCTCATGCATAATTGTCCGCTAAAGAGAAAATTACAAAAGTAGCACTTATTGAGGGCAAATATTGATTAACAGAAGTGTATTGAAGACTTAAACTACTGCACCTATCTTTGACGTTATTTTAAATGTCTTCTTTAATTTCTTAACTATTTTTCTGTTTAGTTATATAGAATTACAAGATAGAGAATTTAAAAAATTACTCAATTCTATTCGAGGATTGGTGTCGTAATGATTTGAGCATCGAGTTTCGATTTTTTTTTATTATTATTTTTTTTCATTGTACACAATTCCAAAATAAAGAAAATAAAAAATTTCAATACGAGTTGAGAGCAAGTATTATGAATTGAGAAATTTAATATTTATCTTCATGTCCTTTGTTAGTATATTAAACATTATGATTTTAGAGATAGAACTAGATGTTTGGTAAATTGTTAATTAAAGTTTTGAAAATTGGTGCAAATGGTCCTTAACGTATGACATTAGTGTGTAAATGGTCCATAACATTTCATTTTTGACAAAATTGTCCTTAACCTATCCATTTAGGTTCGCAATTGGTCATTTTTTACGGATTCCGTTAAAACATATCAATTTAGGTGTGCAAATGGTCCCTCTCATTTTTTTTTGTCTTTATTAATATGGGTAAAATTGTCAAATTACATTTTTTTTCCCTTTCTTTCAATTGGCGCAAATAGTCCCTAACCTTTACATTTGTTTTTTGGGGGCAAATAGTCATTAACCTATATGTTTTAGTGTGCAATTGGTCCTTATTTGATGAAAAAGACAAAAATATTCTTAGTTTTAATTAAAGAAATTTGCAATTGGATTCTTAACCTTTGCAAAAAAGTGAAAATGAGTCCGATACTTTAATTTTTTTTTATTAAAAATTAAAAGAAACTAACAAATTCATAATATATTAAATTATTTTATATATTTTATGAACTATTATAAAATAACTAAAATTTAAGCTCATAATTATAAACATATGTGTACCAAACACGTTAAAATTTTATATAGTCGAACCAATGTTGATAATTAAGGAACATTAAAAACATGCTAGTATAAAATGTTTAGACGCATACTAGCATGTTGCGTCTAAACATTTTATACTAGCATGTTTTTAATATTTAATTTTTTTTTAAAGAAGTATATACAAATAGTTTACAATTAACAAGAAAAATTATTATTTTGAGAGAAAATTGACGTTTATCTATTGACTAATATATGAGAGCTCCAATTTTATAAATTATACTCTTTAAAAATCTCAAAATATATAGTCTAAATTTATCTAAGATTGTATTTGATGTAATATATTAGATTGTATAGCAAATTTATTTAAAAAAAAGAAAATTAAAACCAAGTTGGACCAATGAGCTGGAGTGGGCTAGCATATTTCTGACTCATATAAAACTGGGCTGACCCAGTCCAATTTCATGTGTGCCACTGCTCTAGCAGGTTGGACCATTTGCCATCTCTATTAAAAGAATAGAATGATTGGTAAAGTAAAATGTAGTGGATATTACACCCACTACTTATAAATATCAAAATAATCCCAAATCTAACATTTTGGCTTATTAATTTCAAAAATACTGCTTTCTTAAAAATAATTTAATTATTTTTATATTCAATTAATAATGGATAAAAAACTACATTAAAACCGTAAATTACATATTACCAATTTAACCCTCCTCTATTTACGCACCTCTACAGTGAAAATCCCAACCGTGAAGAAACTCCCCATTATCAAACCGGTGTAAGTTTTTCTTTTTCAAAAATCTCTGCAAATCTTCGCGTGAGAGCCCTAAATTGTTGTACATTTTTCATCTCCTTTGAGTAATGGAGACTCCAAGCCGCAGAACGACAAGGTCGATGCGAGTGTCACCTGGTGGTGAAAATAAAACGGACTCCAACGCTTCCGGTCGCCGGCGAACAACCTTCTCTACACCCACTGAAGATGCCAAAACGAAAGAGATAACGAAGATGAAAGCATGCAAAACTGATTCTACCAAGAAATCGAAGAAAAATCGCAAAAGAAAAAGCTACATTCCACAGGTATTTTCAACCGTACCAAATTAATTTTTTTGCTAATAGAAGTTAGTATTTATGTAGTTTAGTTTAGATGAGTATGTTTTGTAAAATTTTGCATATTATGTTCGTGATTAATATTTTAAAAAGTAATACAGATTATGTTATGTTTAAATTTGTTATTATGTTACTTTGAAATTTGTTATTATGTTACATTTGTTACATATTGGTTATTTTGTAACAAATGATACAAAGATGATCATTATGCAACAAATGTTACAGAGATGGTTATTCTGTAACATTTGTTACAGAATTGGTTATTATGTAACAAATATTACACGGATGGTTATTATGTTATTGTTACACGGTGGTTATGATGTTATGATGTAACAAATGTTACACAGGTGGTTATTATGTTATTGTTACATTGGTTGATTCATATGTTACAATCTTGTATATTATGCTTTAGTATACTGTTGAATGTAATTTTCATTTGTAATTTTCAGGCTGGAGATTTCTGTATCCATCCTGATGACAGGATTGGAGCCAGAGTAATGGTATCGGCTCCTTATGACGTTATTAACTCACTTAACCAGAAGATGAACAATTCTCAAAAAGAATTGTTTCGTTCAACTTGTTTTGGGCATTTTTTGAATGTAAATGAGATTCATCTTCAGCATCAACTTTGATAAGTGCGTTTATGCACTCATTTTCGCCTTTGACTTAATTATTTATGCCTCGTATAAGTGCTTTTATACTCACTCTAGTTTATTATCATTCTATTTCAGTTTTGGACTTGTTGGTGAACAATTGGAAAAGTTTGGGCAAAAAGAGCAATGATTTAGAAGATATCTCATAAGTTCGAGGACCCAATTGCACTCAACCCAAAGTTGAGGGACCAAACTGGAGATAATGCAAAGTTGAGGGACTAAACTGGAGATGATGTAAAGTTGAAGGACCAAAGTTGATGTTATAGAAAGTTGGAGGACTGAAATTATCAAGACCTAAAGTTGAAGGACCAAAGTAGTGATCGTTGAAACAAAAAGGACCAAAATGCAAGATGGGAAAAGTAACAAGCTGGGCGATCGCCCGGCTTAATGCTGGGCGAGCGCCCAGCATCTCAACTCAAAAGCAGAGACTAAACCAGCCGCCTGGGCGATCGCCCAGGCCAATTCCGGCTGCGGATTTTTCGTTTTATTTTCTTTCCTTTTTTGAGTCCCAATTCAACTTTGAAACGTTTTGAACGAGTTTTTTAGGTTTTCTTGGGATATTTTGTGGGAGAATAAAGGAGTATAAATATGAGATACATTCTCATAACACGGGTTGGATTTTTGGGGGGCAAATCAAGAGAAGACGGAAGAGAAGACAGAAGAGAACAAGAGATCAAGACCTCCTCGACTATCAAGATTTCTTCGAAGATTTCTTCTCCTTCAATCCATGCCGGGTTTTATCAATTATTGTTTTTCTAGTTTAATCATGTTCCTCTAGTTTTCTTTAACCAAGGTAGACGATGAAACCTTGTTTTAATTAAGTGATTATTCCGTTATTCGTTTAATTCCTTCTTAAGAGCTTTAACGTTCATGGCTTGTTCTTAATTAGATTAATTAAATATGATTTCTTTCATCTTAAATATCATGTATTTTTGATAGTTAGATGTTGATTTAATTAATCCATGCTTGGTGATATAATATGATCTATTAATTGCTTTTGATTTTTCGTCATCTTCTATTCGAATTGGGATACATAGAATGCTTAGAACTTCTTTGATTCTTTGTTTTCTTTCAATTGAGCTTGATACGAAAAATGCTTAAGTGGTTTATGTTTGAAGCATAAGGGGAGCCTATATTTGATCTTCTTCTTCTGGACTTAATTGATGAATCTTTAGGGACGACAATAGATTGATTTCGTATTGTCGTGTGTGTTTTTGAGAATTAATGAATGATTGGATGATTGCTAAGTTAGACAATGGTGGATTCCGAAACCTTGGTCTTTTACACAACTTGAATTCTCAATTCATCTGTTTAGCATACTTCTTTAGTCTTTTAGTTAAACAATTTCAACAACAAATCTTTTCAACTCAACTAGCCTAGAATAATAGTTAATTTGGATTAAATTACACCTTCCTCATAGCAGTCTCTGTGGGATCGACCTCATTTTTACTTATCTATATTCCAATAGATTCGTACACTTGCGAGTTAATTAAAATTTGACATCAAACTTATACACAAGATGCTGTTAATGGAGGTGAGACAGTCAAACAAGGAACAAATGTGGTTCAGTATCTCAGACAGAATACTGAAATTTTCAGTTTAGGAGTTTTGTATAATTACTGGTTTGAAGTGTACTGGTCCTGATGTCGTACCTAAGTCTCGCAACGCGAAATCAATGTTGAGGCAGATATATTTTGATGATTCAAAGAGTGTTTATAACAAAGATGTTGAGCGAGTTTTTAAGAAGATGTCATCGAATTCGAAAGATGAAGATGTTGTGAAAATTGGGATTTTGTATCTGATTACGTCATACCTGTTCACTACGCCGTATAAAAAACAGGTATCAGATGCAACATTTTGTCTGGTTGATTCAGTTCTGACCAATACATACGCATGGGGCAAGGAACTATTTCAAAATACTTTCAGTTATTTGAAGATTGTATTGACAAAGCGTACGTATGATGATGGGCTGAAGAAGGATATATTCATGTACAGACTATATGGATTCCCTCTTGCATTTCAAATCTGGATTTATGAAGTTGTGCCTTCGATAGACGGAAAAATATGCTCCAGATTACATCGGACATGGCCTCGGCTTTTGAACTGGACTAATACTTCGGCGCGAGTAACACTGGAGAAGATTAACTTTGACCTACCAGACGTAAGTTATTATGTATCATAAAATTGCTATGTTGTTATGTGTGTATCATAATATGTTACAAACGCGCAAATGTAACATTTTGGTTTGTTCATTATGTATACTATAGATGGAAGTTAATGGCATCCAACTGGATGAAGATGAACGAGGGGCGTCATACCTAGATGGTTTGTTTGGTAGTGATAGACCATCTACAACACATGACGATGACAGTGATTTCGTAGAACCTCCTGTTACGAAATCAAAGAAATTTAATGCTCATAGTTCTTCAATTCCAGAAGTTGCTCGGAATATCAACGTTTCGAAAAAGACTAAAGCAGTCCCCAAAGAGGTTAATAAATTCTGAAATAAGTTTGCTGTTCTTTTTCATATGTTACATTGTTACAGTTATTCATTTTTTTTTAATTTCTTCCAAATACCGTCATCTAGCTAACGTGGATTTATTGGCAGGATGATCGCAAAGTTCGGTTGAAGGAGATAAGAAAACTCTTGGTTGATATACGATCCCGTCAGGATCGAATAATCTCCCAACAAGATGATTTGAAGTCTGATATTCGGACACTTCGTCATGATATTGATGCTAAGCTTGATAAATTTATGGATGAGTTAAGGACAAAAGTTCCTTCAAAATCAGATTCTCCTCCAATGGGAGTCCTTGACAGTCAAATAGTTGTTTTCAATGACCGTGAAGAATTTGTAAGAAAGGTAACTGTTTTGCAATATACTAATTATTTAAGATCTCTTCCACCTTTGTCATAGTAATAAAATCGTTTCGCTTCCAATATATCACATCCTACATTTCATTTTTCAGGCTTCCAGTGGTCCGACTGATTCAATGGGAGGAATCCCCGATGTTGTTCATGCTGCTGATCCACATAGTGAAGGTAGGAACACAGATCAAAATGAGAATGTCGATATGTGTGACCCTCTGGAAGATACATTCTACACTGAAGTGGTGATGAAACAAGTTGAAGAGATAATAAATAGTGTAGAAAAGCAGGACAAATCAGAAATGATTCAGGTACACCCAAACAACAAACTAAATCAGCTTGAGATTACCGAAATTCATGATATCTGACTTTTCAATTTGTGGACACAGATTGAATGCGAAGATACTGGTGATTTGCAAGATGAGACAATGTCTGGAATACCGGTTAAACGTCAACGAAGGCCAGGTATTTTAATCAAATCACCATATATTGCAAGACAGCAGAACACTGTGACTTCAACATCAAGATTTGAGGCAAGTGCATTCAAGTATGGGTTGGTTCCGCCGCCTATTGAGGACGTTAGAGCATTTGACCTATGGTTTCGTGATGGTTATCGTCCTAACAATGTGTAAGATATAATTATATTTATATATCATCATATCCACTTAATAATTACATTCTAATGTGTGTTTCTGTTATTATAAGAAAAGAAAGTTTTTGTTGACAAAAATGAAAATTGTTCCCCCATTTGATTTTGGTCCTGTTGAGGTTAGCGAGAAGACTTGGTGGTACGAGCTTCGAGACATTGACGAATCCCTAAGAGACACGGTATTATATTTTCCAAACATATTTTTTTGTTACATGATATTACCGATTGCCAAACATGTTTATACTTTTAATGATGTTACATATGTAACAGATCTGATTGATTTCAAATTTTTTCTAATGTTGCATATCATTATACACCTGATTCCACAGCACTTAGATGTATGTTTTTACTACCTGAGGAAGATGGCCACCCATAGCCCCGAAATGACATTCAACGCAACCACTACAGACACTTTTTTTGGCAGTATGGTTAGGGGCATATTTCCATCATTTAAGGATGATGTCAATGCTATTGCCCAGAATGTGTCGATGCTTGAATATCCAATTGGAGACTATTTGCATTGTAACATACCATGGGCGGATGTCGATCATGTGTTGATACCTATTATGATGGGTGAACATGCCCATTGGATACTTGGAGACTTGGACATGAAAGCAAGATCTTTAAATGTATACAACTCATGTTGGTCAACTATTAAAGATGTTGAAGTTATGGCTGACGTTCAACCATTTGCGTGTATCATCCCTCATTTGTTGGCAAGGATTGACGTATGGCGTCCATCGATTGTCAATGGAGTGGAACAGATCGAACCTCTACAGGTTAATCTAGTACACAATATACCTCAACAAGAAAATGGGTTAGTATATACATTATCGTCTATTATCTTTTTATATCATAACCTCCATTGATAGTTAACATTGTATCTGATGCTGTACATATTGTTTTTACTAGGACCGATTGCGGTGTTTTTGTCATCAAGTATGCAGAACACATACTGAACGGGAATGTAGAAGGAATGCCAAATCCTTTTGAAGCTTCAATTGAAAGAACCCATTTGGCAGCAATGTTGTTCAAACATGGGATAGACAAGCGTGATGAGGGATATGAAACAAATCCTGATTTTGTGTCAAGTAGAGAAAGAAAAGCAAGGAAGGTTGCTAGGAAAAAAAATGCAAAGTAGGAGTTAATATCTATAGATCTGTTACAGTAGATTGAATATATTAATAGTATTTTGTTGAAGTGTAGGTTTGGTTTGGATGATGTAACAGTTGTAACAGTAGCTGTTGTTGTTACAAATGGTATTGTGTATGAATGTTAATACATATGTTACATGTTGTTTGATACTGATACATATGTTACAATTGGTATTTTGTAGCAATGAATATATTACTGAATATGTTACAGATTTGGCACTATTATTGTACCAACACATGTTACATTGTTACATATGTTACATTGTTACAAATAATTTAATCATGTGTTATATTTGATTTCATTGTTACATATCAATCTCATTCAGGTGTTACATTGTATCAATTTGTTTTAGGGTCCAGTATGAACGTAAATACGAACTTGTTGAAGTTAACAGTTCGTTTTGAAGTTGTAACATATGTAACAGATTCTTTTCAGTATTGTGGTATGATACATATGTTACTAATTATATTGTGTATGACAATAAATATGTTACAAATGATATCATGTTATTTTATCCAGCACATGTTACATGTATTGGTATTCTCTACCACTGATGTTACATATGTTACATCTGATATCATCATAAGTTTTAATATGTATCACTGATGTTATATATCATTCTGATCTTGCACCATTTTAAAATAACTATATCAAACATCAAATATGTAAATGTATCAAAACAATAACACTTTATTAATGCTTTGAATTCTTTATAGCACATGACTGCGTTAGAAATACCACAATGTATTCAATTCCATGAAGAAAAAAATTACATAACACATTAACAGTATATTAACTCTCATTATGCGTGGTGATCAAACCCAATGGATGTTTACAAGTTCTCCTGTTGTACCCATATCGCCCACATCTTCTACACTTTATAACACTGTTTCGTTCACAAACTGATCTGAACCTTCTCTCTTTAGGCCTCCCTACTTTCCTGGATAGATTTGGAGCCAATACAATCATCGAATTAGTACTCCTAGCCATCGCCCAATCAGCACTTTCACCAAAGGGTATAACGCTACCTTCGTAGGCTGATATGTAAGTCTCCCGAGTGTGGTACAAAGAACAATATTTGTATGTTTCCATACAATTCCTTCCAATAACAGATAATGCATGTTGACAAGGGATACCGTCAACTTGAAATCTGTTGCAAGTGCATGTGGATTTTCCAATGTCAACCATATTTTGTGTGTTTTCGTCTGTAACTTGAAATATGACATCGCTTAAACCCGAAACCTGTGTTAGAAATACAAAATATATAAATCTGTAACACTTATGTAATTAATTTCACCACACCATTATAACCATTTTTCTTCATGTAGTTACCTTCAAATTTAGGGAGTTTCTTGCATTTTTCCGCAACAAATTCTCATTCTTTGTTGAAAGCCGTGTAAATGTGGAATGTGCTTTATTCCTATTCTTGTAAAACCATTCTTGCAATATGTTCCTCAAGCTTTCTAGCATAGTCACAATTGGATAATTTTTTATCGATTTTGTCACGGCATTTACGGACTCCACAATATTTGATGTCATCGTAGTGTACCTGTTAGTTGGCATATAATCTCTCGACCACCTATAATAGCCGACCTTATCCTTCTGTAAAATATATTGTAACATACACATCAATTCATGATAAAATAGACAAATGAGATTGGTCGAATGAACAAAAGAATATTTCGTACCAGATAGGGTCGGATGCCTTCATGTATGTTGTCCAATACATTCATATGGTATTCAAATTCAATATGTGTATAAGACCTAGCGGCTGCGTTAAATGGCTTTGTAATGTGTTTTGCAACCTTCCCAAACCTCCTCTTTAAATTTTGTAACAAATGATACACACAAAAACCTTGTGTTATGTTTGGATATACTCGTTCAACTGCCTTTTGTATGCTTCCATGCCTGTCAGAGATGATACACATCTCATCCCTCTCTCCGTAAGCCTCCTTGAACCTTGATAAGAACCATTCCCACGAATTGTCATTCTCGCCATCACCAATACCAAAAGCAAGAACAAATATGTTGTAGTCCGCATCCTATGTGCAAGCAGTAAACAATGTACCACCGTAACGTCCTGTCAAGAATGTTCCGTCTATTACAACTATAGGTTTGCAATGTCTCCATCCTTGTAACGAAGCTCCCATCGCCATGAACAAGTGTTTGAAAGTATTTTCCGTACTTGTCTCAACACGTGTAAATGTACCTGTATTCTTCTCCATCAACATGTTCAAATAAGATGGAATGTGACTGTACGATTCCTCTGGATCTCCTAATATCTTTCCCAAGGCATACTCGCGTGCCCTCCAGGCCTTTGCATAACTCAATGTTACCCCATATGTTTTTGACGCGTCATTTATTATGTCTCTTGGAGTATAAATAGTTTTGGCATCCATGTACTTGTGTTTTATGCAATCTCCAAATAGTGAACTCGTTGCTTGTCTATGATCCCCCATAATTATATCAACCGAACAAGTATGACCGTATCGGATGTACCTTATCTTAAACATCTCTGTTTCACCCATTTTAGAAGCTCTAAATTGCCACATACAGTTCTGATCTTTGCACTTGAGAACATATTCCTTTTTGTCGGATCTATACACAATGTACTGATAATTGTTTTGAATGGCATATAACGAAACCTTTTGCTTTAGAACCTTTTTATTCCTAAAAATCATACCGGTATCAATTCCATCTAAGCCTCCGTGTTCACTTACATAGTTGTCAACTTCAAATTCATCTTCTACTACATCTGGGATTGTTTGGTAAACACTACAAGCAAATGTATCAGTACCGACGATACTAGTATTAGAAATATGTTCCAAATCAATTCCATCTCCAGAAACATCGGGCGAATTATTCACACTTCCAACTGAGATAATACTATCCAATGGATTTGTAACGGTAATTCGAAGCAGGTAAGTAGTTAACAACTGTTCCTTACTTTTTAATCTCAAATAGAACAGGACCGCATTATCATTCGTTATTCTTATTGGACCCAATCCACCACCCACATCATAATGTAATGCTATTACGATTTTATTTTGATCATAATTGAATGCAGACATTACCATGTCAATCAGCTGGATGTAGCTACAATCATGTGGTACCAAAATCCCGACTGTTTCGCCATTGTTGTCAATGAGAATATTTATAGTATCCATTCCTGCAAATAAACAACAAATGCAAATGTAACATACTTTGAAACCATTAATGGGCAACATCAATCCGTTACAGTAATGATATGTAACATTTAACAATATTACCGAAAAAGCTATGGAAATATTACATATTTTGTAACAAACGTAAATCCATATTTTCAAACACAAATTCAAAGAGTACATGTTACAAAATCCAATGTAACATAACGTGAAATGTTACTTAAGGTACAGATTGTAATAAAAAAATAAACATAAAAAATTGAGTTACGTTAATATAAAATAATATGTTACAAACACGCAAATGTAACATACGAAAAACGTAACATACACAAATGTTACATAGACATTTGTAACATACACAAATTATCTACCTGTAATAAACATTTCCGCAAACCAGATATTTCTGAATGTTACAAAATCATATTAGAAATATAATGTAACATAAGGAAATGTTCTCAATGTATCATAAACATGTGTAAATGTAACATGTGTAAATTTAACATACAATAATGTAACATACGCAAATGTATCTTACGGATTGATCAACTGAGAGAAAATTTTCACATATAATTTCATAAAATTGTTACAATAACTAACCTTATGTTGAAATTCTGATCACATACGTTATTTTTCTTCACGGACTGAAACTTTTCACGTATTGATGTTCTTCGCGTTCTGATTTTGTTCGAGGCTTGATGTTATTCACAGAATGGTGTTCTTCCTTCGCTTTCATATACTCATCTTCGTCGCGGATTTTCTGATATTCTATTTTGATTTGGAATCAATTAGATTTCTAATTGATTCGAATAACTGAAATTTCCTTTTTGGTGTTTCTGTTACAGCTGTTAATGACAGCATATAATTAATATATTAATATTTGTAATTATAATAAATATATTACCAAAACAGTATTTTTGAAATTTAAGTAACATAAATGGTTTTTTGGAATTATTTTAAAAAAGTGGCTCATTCTTGAAAAAGTCCCTAAAATGTACTAAATTGAGGAAAGAAGAGAGATTATGCGTGAAATTTGGATAATTTCCAAACAATGGCAAAAGCTACTACAGTCATCCATCTGCTGTGTATTTAAAGGAAGTTGGGAAGAAAGTGATTCCCAACCTTTACAATAATCGTGATTTCAAAACTAAGAAAAACGTAATCTATTTAACTAAACCAAACGACGTTGTCTATCAACTCTCATTTTGAATATCTATTATGTCTACTGTTTCACTTCTTCCTCTTACTCCACTGCAGGCTACTCTTCATCAATTGCTCCTGACACCAACCCACAAAATTAACCAGTAAAAACAAAGCAAAAATTAAGAGGATGAAAAGTGAGGAAGAAGAGAAGGGGGAGGATGAGGAGGCAATAACTGATGAGACTGATCTGATTACTAGAAATTGTGTTACTGCTTGGAGTTGGAGATGGAGAGGCATATTGTAGAATGAATGGATGCCTCAAAAGCCTCGAGGAGGTCCACCGTTTGGCGGGATCCCTTTGAAGACAACAAGAAATGAAATCCTTAAACTCCCTTGAAGCTGTAGCAAGGGCTTGGGGAGGGTACATACAAATTGCACACATGAGGCTTGCTCAATCTCTGCCCAAGTAAAATTCAAGAATGCTTACTCCCAAGCTCCATATATCCCCTGCATAACCATCATATTTTCCTTGATTCAAATATGTGTTGATCCTTTCTGGGCTCATGTAAGCTATGGTGCCTACAGAAGAATTGTAAGCATCCATTTTTTGATCCAAAATCCGTGACACCCCAATATCAGCAATCTTAACAGTGATAACTTTATGAGGATTTTATGCTGAAAACTCCACCTTTATGAGACTATTTATAGACTCAAAATAATAAGATAAAATAACTACTATCTCTATCTTAATAAACTAGTTACATAGATAAAGATGAATTCCAAGTTTAACTATATCTCTATCTTAATAGACTAGTTACATAGATAAAGATGAATTCAAAGATTAATTGCTATTACGCCACTGCAAGCTTCCTTGCCCGCTCAGCTTGGAGAGTAAGTACTGGAAACGAGCTGAAGAAAAGCCTTTGGTGAAAATATCTTCACATTGATCTTGACTACAAATATAGTCAACATCTAATTCGTGACGTACCATTTTCTCTCTAACATAATAATAATCCACTTCGAGATGTCGTGTGCGAGCATAAAAAATAGGTTCAACATCAGTAGAGTCAACAGAAGCAAGACAAGCATATTTGGGGTTAACTTTGCAAATTCTGGCTTTACCACACTTAAGCATCTAATGAGAATTAGTAGAAACCTCGCGAACAAGTAGGGAAGGCAAAGAAGAAGAAGTAAGAGAAGTAGTTGAATAAGGGATAAATGGTAATGTGGAACGAGCCATAGTGGACAGAATTGTGGGAGTGAGAGAGGTGTTGATCCATCCTAAAATCATTTGATCCTTTTTGACCCAGGATTCAAAGTTAGGATTGACAAGATCGATAAGGTTACCATCATCATACGAAAGAAAATGAAGAGGGCAAGGAATCAAACCATCTACAATGCCCATAAGTTTCAGGCCACGAAGAACAGGCACAAGTTGAGCAAGCCATAAAGAGTAATTTGAACGGTCAAGTTTGATTGTAATGAAACTAGTGACACTGGGAGAAGAAGAATAAGAAAAAGGGAGTGGCATGACACCATTGGGAAAGGAAAAAGAGAGGAGAAAGGAAAAAATGAAATTGGAGTCGTAAGACTATTAATAATTTAATACCATGATAACTTAAAATAGTTCCACTGGAATTTATTAGAAAATTCGAGGGCTTGATGTCGCAATGAACGATTTTGCTCTTGTGGAGGTAATAAAGGCCAGAGAAAATTTGGAGGGTCAGGTCTATAAAAGAATAAGAAGAACAAAAGAAAGAATAGATAAGAAAGAAAGAACAACCAATATTATTAGGCAAACGACATTATAAAAATACAATTACAATGGAGTTTATATAGTAATGTAAACCTAATATATATTAAGTAAACCAATCAATTAATATATTCTAACATATTGAGACAATCTTATAATATATATGAGAATCTTCTAATATATATTCTAACATTCCCACTCAAATTCACGATGCTACAACAATAAGCAGCGAGAGTTTGTTAAGCAAGAAACGAAAACGATGGACCAGATGTAACATTGTGAAAAAGTCAGCAAGCCATATCAACAAGGAACCAAGGCAACCACAGCAAGTAACCAAGGCCACCACACAATCTTAATAATAGTAGACAATATAGCACGATACGCTGTTTCAGTAGAAGAACGGAAAACAACAGTCTACTTCTTATTTTTCCAAGAGATAAGAGAATCACCTAAAAGTGGACAAAAAACCAGTATTATAGAATGGAAAAGGAGAAAAAAGAAGAAGAGAACGGAAAGAAGAAGAGAGGAAATGTGATGCGATCCAGGCAAGCCATAGACCTTTGTTACATTGGACTCAAGCTAATGACCATATTGGAGGTATATCAAAGGCTAATGGAACATTGGAGGACCAAAATAAGCGTGAAACGAAGTTTAGAGGAAATCAGCGCAAATAGTCAGAAGAAATAACCATGCGATCGCATGATTATAGAGGGCTGCGATCGCAAGAGTGGCTTTTCAAAAGCAGAACGTTTTGGAGTCGAACCATGCGATCGCAAGATTTAAGCCTATGCGATCGTAAGGCATATTTTCCGGAGGAATCCGGATTTTGGCAAGTTTAGTTTCCTTGTTGGTTTAGGACTCTTAAGTTTAATTAGTTTTAAATTAATTTCGAATTAGATTAGGTTTCTTTCAATGTTTACTATATAAACAACTTTTCATTGTAAACATAAACAATTACGTTATTTGTGAGATTAATCAAAGTGAGGATTCACTTTCTTCCTAGTTCTTAATCGAACTAACCTAAACTTATCAAAGAATTCGCATCTCTTTGTGGCGTTTATAACTTTGGTTCGTTGTTTCAAGAATTCATCGGGTCAAGTTTTTGCGGCTGGATTTTAGCTTTCTTGGGGTTCAGATCAAACCTTTGTGGGTCCGGGGTTTAATACTTCGCGGGTTCGCATCACCTTCCTACCTTGGAAAGAAGGTACTTTCAGTTTCACATTCCCAAAGTTTCTATCTACTCCATCGTGGTTTCTATAGTCTTCTCCTCTATGTGCCCTTTCACGCCTATCTCCTCTACGCTTCATCCTACCCATCTCAGCCATATAATTATAAGCATCTTCATCCTCAAAGTCAGCCATAATGTTATAATCACGCCTATCCTGTCTCCTAACATTAGGGATCCTGAGTTGTCTCTCCCTTAGTAAGTTTGTAAGCACCGTACCCTGCTTCTCGATCCTACCCATCATCTCCTTATTGTTATCCCTCATCTCGCCAAACACCATGTTCATCCTCTCAAATTGTTGTTGCATGGCTCTTAACAATAAAGATTGGTGGTTCCCTTTTTCGATCATTTTAGGATAATAAAAAATAGAAATTATGAAAGAAAATAATATTTGCCTCACGTGTTTACACTCGTGTTTCACTCTATATGGCTTTTTCCTCGATAACAATCTTACAACTCTTGCCTTTTTCCACTCTTGTATTTCTTACCAAGTTCTCTAAAGAACTATCTAATCTCAATCAAGAATTCCAACTCCCGTGGCATTCAAGAACAAGAACAAGAAGAACAACGGAAAGAATAAGGATTAAAAGCAATCAGGAATAAGAAATAAACACCGGATGATAATTTATGACGAGAATTTCAACGAACTCGTTTTCTTGAATTTTTCATGAATTTTCGTTTTTTTTTTTGCAATTCAACGCAAGAACGAAAAAAAAAAGGATCACAAAGCAAAAATTAGAAATAATTAACTTTGGTGCATGTATGGATCGTGCAAGAACAATTCTTGAAGAGGATGAATGAGGAAAGAGAATTTTTATTTATTTTTTTTGATATGATTCAAGATGAATCTGATAAAAGCAAAGTAAAAGATAAACCTGATTTAGAGCCAAAGCTCTGATACCAACTGATGCGAACCTGCGAAGTATTAAACCCCGGACCCACAAAGGTTTGATCTGAACCCCAAGAAAGCTAAAATCCAGCCACAAAAACTTGACCCGATGAATTTTTGAAACAACAAACCAAAGTTATAAACGCCACAAAGAGATGCGAATTCTTTGATAAGTTTAGGTTAGTTCGATTAAGAACTAGGAAGAAAGTGAATCATCACTTTGATTAATCTCACAAATAACGTAATTGTTTATGTTTACAATGAAAAGTTGTTTATATAGTAAACATTGAAAGAAACCTAATCTAATTCGGAATTAATTTAAAACTAATTAAACTTAAGAGTCCTAAACCAACAAAGAAACTAAACTTGCCAAAATCCGGATTCCTCCGAAAAATATGCCTTGCGATCGCATAGGCTTAAATCTTGCGATCGCATGGTTCGACTCCAAAACGTTCTGCTTTTGAAAAGCCACTCTTGCGATCGCAGCCCTCTATAATCATGCGATCGCATGGTTATTTCTTCTGACTCTCTGCGCTGATTTCCTCTAAACTTCGTTTCACGCTTATTTTGGTCCTCCAATGTTCCATTAGCCTTTGATATACCTCCAATATGGTCATTAGCTTGAGTCCAATGTAACAAAGGTCCATGGCTTGCCTGGATCGCATCAGAAGGACCCTGAAGTCTATTTCAAGTGGGATAACAATAATATGAGTGATAGGGCTGTTTCAAAAGAGACAACAGAACCACCTAAGGGAAGAGATGAGGTGACTAGCAACAACATAGTGGGGTTATTGCGTGATAATGGGGTCGTGGTATCCAAGGATGAGTGCGATAGTGATGTCGTGGAATCTAAGGATGAGTGTGATAGTGATGTGATGCTTGAGCTGAAAGATGATGGTGTAGAATACCCTGTAGATGAGGAAGTTCTAATTGCGATGCCTGCTTTTCAGACCCAAATTAAAACAGAGACTTTTGATCAGCAGTTTGATTTAGATGTACAAGAAACGACGATGAGGGAGGAAAAAAGTCAACAAATGATTTTGCTAGTACAAAAAAAATTCCACCTTGTACTACGAAAAACTAACCAATCCCTCCCCAGTTTAGCTATTTCTTTATTGCAGGAATTGGATGACGTATCTTCAGAGAAAATGTCTAGTAGGTTACTACCTATTCGAGACATTGCACATCAACTTCGCTTTGTACCTGGAGCTGTTCTTACAAAACGACCAACTTATAGAAGCAGTCTAGATGGGATGAATGAGCTTCAAATACATCAAATTAAAGCAAATAAAGGCTGCAGATTCATCTTTGAGCCTGGTGATTGGTTTTGGAAGCATGTGAAGGATCTTTATCCCTTAGATGCCTGTAGTGATTCGAGGTTGAATCCTTTTGAAGAATGAGGGGATGATGCGATCCAGGCAAGCCATGGACCTTTGTTACATTGGACTCAAGCTAATGACCATATTGGAGGTATATCAAAGGCTAATGGAACATTGGAGGACCAAAATAAGCGTGAAACGAAGTTTAGAGGAAATCAGCGCAGAGAGTCAGAAGAAATAACCATGCGATCGCATGATTATAGAGGGCTGCGATCGCAAGAGTGGCTTTTCAAAAGCAGAACGTTTTGGAGTCGAACCATGCGATCGCAAGATTTAAGCCTATGCGATCGCAAGGCATATTTTCCGGAGGAATCCGAATTTTGGCAAGTTTAGTTTCCTTGTTGGTTTAGGACTCTTAAGTTTAATTAGTTTTAAATTAATTCCGAATTAGATTAGGTTTCTTTCAATGTTTACTATTTAAACAACTTTTCATTGTAAACATAAACAATTACGTTATTTGTGAGATTAATCAAAGTGAGGATTCACTTTCTTCCTAGTTCTTAATCGAACTAACCTAAACTTATCAAAGAATTCGCATCTCTTTGTGGCGTTTATAACTTTGGTTCGTTGTTTCAAGAATTCATCGGGTCAAGTTTTTGCGGCTGGATTTTAGCTTTCTTGGGGTTCAGATCAAACCTTTGTGGGTCCGGGGTTTAATACTTCGCGGGTTCGCATCAAAAGGGGAGACAGATTGTCTAGATTAACCAGAAACAAAACCAACCAAATTTTAGGTTACTAGACCAGATTCCAAATCCAAATTAATAGATGTAAATACCAAAAGAGATGAAAGGGGAGACAGATTGTCCATATTAACCAGAAACAAAACCAACCAAATTCTAGGTTACTGGACCAGATTTCAAATCCAAATTAATGGATGCAAATACCAGAAAAGAGAAAGGGTGAGACAGGTTGTCCAAATTGACCGAAAAGAAAACCAACCAAATTACAGGTTATTGGACCAGATTCCAAATCCAAATTAATGGATGCAAATATCAAATTGCACAGAAGAGAAGAAGAGAATAGGATGAGGAAGACAGATTGTCCAGATTAACAAGAAACATAACAAACCAAATTCTAGATTACTGGGCCAAATTCAAAATCCAAATTAATGGATGCAAATACCAAATTGCAGAGAAGAAAAGAAAGGGATAGGAAGGGAGAGACAGATGATCCAGATTAACCAGAATCAACCAATTTTCAGATTACTAGACCAGATTCTAAATCCAAATTAATGGATACAAATACCAAATTGCACAAAAGAAAAGAAGGGGGAGACATGTTGTCCAACCAAATTCCAGGATAGAACAACTGGACAAATTACAAACTGATTTGGACATACTGGATGTAAAATCAACCAAATTTCAGAACAGAACAACTGAACAAATTTCAATCATCCCTTTTAGTTGCCATGATTAGCTTGAAAAGATGCACAATGCAAAAGCACACCTTGCTTAAGCCGTGTGCACGCCTTACTGACTCAAGCAGCCAAAGTCTATTTCTTAATGCAGAATCAAACCTTGCGTAAGCCGTGGGCACGCCTTACTTACTCAGATTTTCAGATTTGGTTTAAAGGAATAAGGTTTTTTTTTTTTTTAATGTGCGGAACTTTGAGTAGGGGAGGAAAAAGAAGGAACTTAATATTCAATACATAACCGAGGATCTAGACAAATTTCAAATTCCAAACTTAGTCATGTGACAGTATCTAAAAGAAACGAAAAAAGACTTGACCAGACGAGTGGCATAAGGCCACTCATCGGAGAACTGAAGCGATTTCAAGTTTAAACAAAGTCGGATCAAACCTGCTCTAATACCATGTGAAAGAATAAAGAAGAACAAAAGAAAGAATAGAGAAGAAAGAAAGAACAATCAATATTATTAGGCAGACGGCATTATGAAAATACAATTACAATGGAGTTTATATAGTAATGTAAACCTAATCTATATTAAGTAAACCAATCAACTAATATATTCTAATATATTGAGACAATCTTATAATATATATGAGAATCTTCTAATATATATTCTAACAAGATCATATAAAGAGGGTTCATGGGGAATGTGTATGTTTTCAAGAGAACCATTGTCGATGTATTTAAGTAGAACTTGAATTTCTCCATTGTGATAATACATGCCGTGGCATTTGACGACGTTTGGATTGTCCACGCCCCGGACGATCTCGATTTCCCGACAGATTTGGTGGCGCACTGACTCCTCGTAGGTTCCATGGATTACTTTGAGGGTGTAGAATTTTCCGTTGGGGGCAGTGGAGGACTAGACTGTGCCACTATTGTCCCTCCCGATGCGGTTGACCTGCTCAAGCTCGCGGAAGGAGGTTGGTGTAGAAGCGGCTGGCAGTAGTTGAAGCATTCTCATGATTGATGCTAAAACGGACAAAACAAAGTAGAAAAATCACTCCTAAAACTGCCCAGAACAAGTTAAAACAAACAAAATGCAAAGTTATAGAACCTGGGATTCAGACAAAAAGTTTAACGAATGAACCTTAAAGTTTGTAAGAATTTCTGGAAATTTTCTGAAATTCGAAAATCTAAATTGATCGTCAAGTATGAAAAGAAAAAATTACAAGAGATAAGCATTCAAGTCTTGAATATACAACTCCTACTATTAGTGACACTAATAAGCTACATATGGCCCTTATAGCATGGAGCAATTATCCTTGCTCAAACTTAAATGTAAATGTTATTTTTCTCTATGCATGCAATAATTATACAATGTAAGTTGAGATAATTAGCACACACGTTGCTCGAATAAATAAACATTTTCAATTTTATTATCTTGTTTAATTATCGCGTCCAGTTATTTTATTATTGTTTTGGTTGGAGAAAGTAAAGGTTTTAAAAAGAGGTTATTGAAATTTATGGAAGGAGAAAGCACGAGTAATTTCAAATTATGAAGAGAAGAAGACATTCATAAGAATCCTAAACAACACATCGGTTTCATTTTCTCTCTATATATTGTCATTAATAATAATAATAAAAAATATTATTCAATTTATCCCGAATCATAGGAATAGTTGAATATTCTTCATTCTTAATCTCTTTAATTTTTTTGACTTACTCATTTTAGAGATGTCGAAAACTTACATTCAACTTTTCATAAAACTCACTCAACTCTTTTTATTATTATTATTTTTGTTCAATTGTGGAATCAAACCTATTTCATTTTATCACTCGCCTATATATGGATAAACCATTAAATGTGATTTTAATGGTTTATAATTTTAAAAAGATTAAAAAAAACTCGAATAACTTTAATTATTTGAAATTAAGTGAATCAACCTCAATGTGTTTATCTTTCAAATAAGTATCAAAAGACGAACATAAACTAATTTGAAGTTATTTGAACCTTTTTATTATATTACACGTACGGGTAGGCAAAACCCAACCCAAACCGGTCAGACCGACAGACCCGACCCAACCCGACCCGACCGGTTTAGGTTGGTTTTTTAGATTTTTTGGGTTAGGTTCGGGTTCGTATTTTCACACTTTAATCGGGTTTGGTCGGATTCCCCAACCCGTTTACTATTTAAAAAAAAACATAGCACAACTAAACTCACACAAAAAATCCTAACTCACGCCTCTCAATTCATACAAATTACAATCAGTCACGCGCGCGCACACACACACACACATGCCAGAAAATGCCCATTGTTGTCGCCTCTCTACCGCCGATGAAGACACCCAGACCATTCCTCTACTCACAGAGTCACGCTTGCTTGCAGACCCGAGCCCAATCACGCACATAGCACCAAAAGTCCAATCTCTCTCCAGTCCACGCCCACCGTTGCCTCTCCACCACCGGTCAAGATACCATTCGCCGACCAACAGTCACTCACGCTCACTCTGACTCGTTAGTTTCTCTCTCATTAAGGTAAAATTTTCAATATTTTTTGTTTTATTTTTCCCTTCTTTACATTTGATGTGAGATCGAGTTTTTATTTCTTTCTTTAAATTTTCAATCTAATTATTGTATAAAGGAAGTGTAATGTATTATTTGCAAAATGTGTTGCAAATTACAAAAATTCTATGGAAAAATTTCTTCTACAGATTGGGAGGTTGACGAGCAATTTTCAATCTTCACCAATTATTTGGACCGAATTTTTCTTATTCTCTAACAAATAAATAATATTTTTTACATTTAATATAATTCAATTTTATATAATTTATGCAGATAAATAAGATTAATATTTCATTTACTTTCTTCAATGATTGCCTATATATTCTAAGGTTACAATAATAATACAATTTTCTCGAAAATTAAACCACTTTAAGATTAGATGGCACTTGAATGCCATATTATTATTTACACAATGATGACGATTGATTCATTTTTGTCACACTAATGCTAATTGTGTTTAAAGCAGACATCAAATTATAAGATGGTTAGATACTAATTATGGCCCAAATTATATTGTTATTTAAAAAAATGTATACTTAATAATGTAGGGCTAGCTAGCAAATTATGAATAATATTTATCATATTTAATTTCTTTCAATAATTTGCAATTTGATTAGTATCTCTAATATATTGGTCACAACAACAATAAACTAAACATTATTTTTAAATATATTAATTCGATTTCACAACGATTTTTGTTGTTAGACAAAACTATGTTCATATATTAGATAGCTTATTTATAGTTAGAAAACTTTGATATCTTTAATATCAGTGTATGAATTCTCAGGTAGAAAATACGATGTGGCGCTTCTTTAAGCCGTTTGAACCCCCCACAAGTAGAGGTAATAAATTGGTCCAATCTGCGGGCCGGCCCATATAACCCGCCTTGTTAGATTGGACTTGCTCTAGCCTAAATAATATCGGGCCAATATGACCCGGCCCATCTAGCCCATGGGTTAATTGGGCCGGCCCGATTTTAAATTTTTTTTTTCCTCCTTAACACTAATAACTCATTTTGTAAATAGCTCCTCCAATACATAATCCAAATAATATCAATCTAAAATAATTTAAGCATAAGTCAAACATTAGTCCAAAAATCCCAAAATCCAACATAAAATTGTTTAGATTTAATTAAAATTTAGTTTAATTTAAGTTTCAATCCAAAATATATTTGTAATTATTTATTTTAAATTTACTTATAAGTAAACTTTTAATTTAAGTCAAACATGTTTATATCTCAAAGCAATAAGACTAGCATGCTTTTAATATTTGTATTTTTTTTTTAAAAGTGTCCACAAATAGTTTACAATTAACAAAAAAAAAATTATTATTTTGAGAGAAAATTGACGTTTATCCATTCACTAATACATTAGAGCCCCAATTTTATAAATTAATCTTTTTAAAATCTCAAAATATATAGTCTAAATTTATCTTATATTGTATTTGATGTAATGTATTAGATTGTATAAAGTAATTTATTAAAAAAAAAAAAAGAAAATTAAAACCAAGTTGAGTCAATGAGTTGGACTAAGTTAGCATATTTTTGGCCCATACAAAACTAGGCTGGGCCAGCCCAGTTCAGTTTCATGTGTGGCCCTGCTCTGGTGGACTGGGCTGGCCCAACCCAGCCCATTTGCCAACTCTACCCACAAGTAAATTAAAAGTTAAATCTAGTTCGGGTTTTATCTTATTTAATAACTTATAACTTAGTGTGAAATAATTTGAGCAAAAAATAAATAAATAAGAGTTTATGATTTATAATTGCTTTATGAAGTTCTTTACTAGTGAAGTGTTAATGCATTGACTTTTTAGAAAATATGGGTTAATTTTACTAAGCGAAATTATAAAACAGTTACTGAAATTACAAAATTTTAGTGTCGAACATCGAAATATACTAATGCATTCATCAACGTCACTCTCTTAAATTTTCAATGTAAATTGATAACATGTCACCATCAAGTGTCTACTTGGCACACAAATTGGTCGACATTTAACAAAAATTAATGCTACATGAATTTAATGTACTAATAACAATAAATTCGGACAACAAATTATACACATAAAATATAAGAACTTAGCTACAATTTCTGGACAATATCTAAATAAATTCTCCAAACCATTTGTACCACTCGATTTTTCCCCCCAAAAAATTAAAAACCCCTCCTTCCCCTCAATTTGTTAAATCGGATTGTGCAAATGATTTGGGTATCTGATTTGGATATTGTCCAGAAATTATAGCTAGGTCCTCACGTTTTAGGTGTATCTTTGTGATCTGAATTTATTCTTATTATTATATTAAGTTCACATGACATCAATTTTAACCAAATGTCGACTGATTGTGTGTGACGTGGACATTTAAAGGTGATACGTCATCAATTTACACTGGAAATTTAACAGAGTGACAGTTGGTAAACGCATTATATACTTCAGTGATCGGTACTAAACTTTATAATTTCAGTATATGTTCTGTAATTTTGCTAAAACTTTAGTAACTATCGGTGAAATTAACCCTATAAAATATAGATTGAAAAGGCTGCCAGTTTGTATATATATTGTGGTTATTATTGTAATTATCATTAAGTTCCAAATCCCATTGACATGAAATGAGAATTTTCCTTTTAGAAATGATGTCACACTAACCTAACCTATTCGTGTGTGTGTGTGTACACACACATATATACATAATGATTATAGATAATAATTTTACTGAATAAAAATATTTAAAACTAAAATTATAATAGTTTAAAATATTCAAAAGTTCATTTTAAATATATTCTTCTAGCATTTTGAGATGAGTAATTAGCACAAAACGTCTTTACCTTTGAAACTCATTGTGCAAATCGTCCTTACCTTCGAAATTTTGGCATTTTCACCCTCACATATACCATTTCTTGCGCAAAACGTCCTTTCCGTCCAATACCATCCATTCCTACCATTATCTCATTCCCGTAACACGAATTGTGATACCAATTGAGAGTATTTCTGCCCAAACTACATCCTACTGATCAACCATGTTCCCTTCTTCTTTTCCGGCCTCAACATCTTCAATAATGCCCCCAAATCATTATAATTGTACATCTTGACAAACTCAGTCCTCATCGCAGTGCCAGATTTATCACCACTTTCCATTTTCTCCTTCTTGAATATCGAGGTAGGCAAACTATCATTGCCCCAATCATATCTATGGTTCTTGCGCGTTCGAGTCCACAGGTTTCAACTTCAAGCTCTCTTTAAATTGTGAAAGTCACATAGAATCAATTGCATTCCCACCAGAATTAGTTTTTCTATTCGGGACAGTGGACCGCAGCTGACTGAGGCTCTGGTGAATTGCCTTGAATGGAAGTACCCTACCAGCTGCGGTAGCTCCCACAGGTTTCGCATTTGAATATGAAGAAGTGGAACTAGATTCTTCAGTTTTTGAAAGGACATTTCTTTTATAGAGTTATTGGAATGAGATGGGCTGGCCAGAATGAGAAGGAGGCAAAGCGGTGGATGAGGATGGCGGCTGAACGACAGAGCAGCGGCGGAATTCGGAGATATTTTTACGGATTTCTTCCAATGAAGCGATTTTTTAAGGCAGCGTTTGAGGAGTGGACTTTGAAAACGACAACTTTTTGTTGGGGATTTGGGAGTGATTCTGAATTGAAGATTCTTTTTGTAGACTGGCTTTCACATCGCTGAAATATGAGGAGAATGGAGATTGGTTTTGGGTCTGCGATTTGGAGGTGGCGGTGTTGGGGTCGGGTATGAAGGAGTATGGATGAGGATGAGGATGAGGATGAGGAGGAGGAGGAAGAGGAGTGGTAGGAATGTGGGCAAAGCTGGAGAAATAGATGGGAGGTGGCAGCGTTGGGGTCAAGTCCATGAAAGTGAAAGTACATCTGTTATCTGATTTGAACAGTATGATGTAGTTGGACAGAAATACCCTCAATTGGTGTCACGATTCGTGTTATGGGAATGAGATAACGGTAGGAAATGGATGGTATTAGACCGAAAGGACGTTTTGCGCAAGAAATAGTATAGGTGGTGGTGAAAATGCCAAAATTTCGAAGGTAGTGACGATTTGCACAATGAGTTCCAAAGGTAGGGACGATTTGTGCTAATTACCCTTTTGAGATTAAAAAATCAACATTAATCTATTACAATCAATCTGTTCTAACCTACGTTTTTCAATAGATACCATCGCCAATCCATTCAATCTATCTTGTGACATTGTTGATCAAATATAAGATTTTAGCAACTTCAACTTTGAGAAACTTCTCTCTGCAGAGGCAACTGTAACAGGTATTGTCAACAATATCATGTAAGCAATCCACATATTCGAAAAATAATTATCCATTGTCTTTAGATAGTTCAACACCTCGATTCCCTTTGTGGTCTTTATTGATAAACATCTCACAATTTTGAGTTCTAAAAATAACTCTTGCCCATCAATATCAAAATCCATGTCGTTCTTCAAAAATTCTTTAAGATCATCACACAAACACTTCAAACAATCATCATCTGCAAAATATAATTTATTTAAATCCAATAAAAATCCAAAAATATCTTCATATTTTTGAAGTTGTTCAAACCTACACTTAAGCGAAGAAAGCGCTTGATCAACTATATATAAGAAATATTCAACTTTAAAAGATTCTTCAGCTGAATGTGTGATCTTATCGTTAACATTTTCATCAAATTGCTTATTTCTACGAATAATATGATTTTCATGAAATGTAGGTTCAAGTTCTATTTGAGCAGCTATTTCTTTAACAGTAACTATGTCAGATTCAAATCTAGTTTCTCTATAGGTTTCAAAAAAAGAAATGAGTGCTTTCAAGTGACTAATAACAACAACAATAACCATATCTTTACTTTGCAACATTTTGCTCACTCTATTAATAGCAGATAATATATTATACCAGATAACAATGCTAAACAAAAACTCAAATTTTTAGCATCTCTAAATGTCTTAGGGTCGTCACATGTTTCCATCAAGTGAGTTAAATCAAGTTTTAATTGTGGAATTTGGAATTTTATTGATTTAATACTTTCAACTTGACTTATCCAACGTGTTTGTGATAGTGATTTAAGTGTGAGGCCTTCTACATTATCTTGCAAAATTTTCCATCGCTTTGTAGAAGATGAAAACAACACATACAAGTATTGTACATTTCCAAAAAAAGATCTAACATTTATACAAGAATTTGCCATATCACACAATGCAAGATTAAGACTATGACAACCACATGGTGTATAAAAAGTCATTTGATTTATTTCTAATACTCTTTTTTGTACATCTTTATGTTTTCCTTTCATAATAGAACAATTATCATAACATTGACCTCTTAAATTACTTATATCAAGCTCAAGTGTTTGTAGAACACCTAGTAATTCACCAAACAATCATTCTCCAGATGTATCATCTACCTTAAGAAATCCTAAAAAAAAAACTAACTGGACTTCCTGAGACATCTACACATCGTATTATAAGAGACATTTGTTCTTCATGACTTATATCGAATGTACAATCAAGTATAACAGAAAAGTACTTTGCTTCTCTAATTTTTCTAATGATTGCACTTTTGATCTCACCTGCCAACATGAGTATGAATTCATTTTGAATTTTATAACTAAGATAATGATAGTGAATTTCCTTCTCTTGAATACGACAGGCGTGTTCTCTCATTATTGGATCAAATTCAGCGATTATTTCAATTATTCCTAAAAGTTTTCTTCATAAATTTTTTCATTGTTTCCACGAAATGCCAAATTATTTTTACTAAGAAAGCTAACAATAGCAATTATTCTCAGAAAAACTTGTCTCTAGTATTTTCTATCTTTGTTGATTAGACTTTGTATATATTTATTAATTGTCAAATTTATTTGTAATCGCTTTTCCAATTCAATCCATCTTGTTATGTTATTCATGTGCACATTATTCGTTTCATAGATTTTAAGCTTATAACTAATATTTTTTCAGCCACTTGTTCCTTCATTTGCTAATTGAATATTGTTTCTTTAATCTTTAAGCTTAAACAACTTGCAACAAAAATAAATACTTTATTCAATGAAACTGAGTAGACCAACTATTTTCTATCACTTTTTTTCATCATTTGATAAATATCGAGTATAATTTGTAGAAGATAAATGTCTTTTTTGAGAATCTTTAGGAAAATTATTCAAAATCTCTCTTACTAATAAATCTATTAAACTTTGATTAATGTTTTTCCAATTAATCGAATCGGTAATGTCCAAAGTGGAAGCAACACATTCTGTAAAAAATTCTTCTTGTTGTTCATTCTTATCTTCTTCATCTCCTAAATTTTATTGTCCATGATTCATGTGTTCTTTATCCCCTAAATTTTCAAGCTCTTCATCTATATTATTTTTATTTTGAATCTTTTTATTTTCAAGCTCTTCAACTTTACTAGTGATAAATTTTTGGGATAATTGCATTAAAGGTCCTCAACGTTTCAAAATCGTTAGGGATATACCCCTAACCTAAATTATCCCTAAATTTTGAAACGTTGGAGACCTTTGATACAATTATCCCTAAATGTTTTCACCTCTCATGCTTGAGAATGAATAAATTCTTCATTTTTTTTTTTTGCTTTTTTGTGCATGTCCAGACAAATATTTCCTAGAAGACATAATAATACAATCTAACTATAAAAACAAGATATGATTAAATATTGAACTTGTGAAAAACAATAAAATCTGATTAATTTGAAGAGAATTCGATCTTTGAAATTTGAACTCGAATCTGCAAAAAAATTAACAATAAAAAAAAAAGATTAGTTCATTTACTTAAAAATTTTATTTTCAAAGCATCAAAACATCACGACAACAAGAAAGAACCCATGGATTGTAAGGGATAATATCACTAATTAATCATTGATGCCTGATGGGTATAATTAGAGGTGGCCCATGTAGCCCACTTTTTTGGGTTGGGTTGGATTGGTCCTAGCCCAAATAAAACCGGGTCAAGATGGCCCCGGGCTAGATGGACCGGCCCGATTTTGATTTAATTTTTTATTTTTTTATTTTTTTTTCTCATTAACACTAATCACATTTTATGAATAGCTACAATACATAATTCAAATAATATCAATTTAAAATGATCTAAGCTAAAGTCACCAATAAACATTAGTCCAAAAATCTCAAGATCCAACATAAAATTGTTTAGATTTAATTAAAATTTAATTTAATTTAAGTTTTAATCCAAAATATATTTGGTGTGACAAATAAATTATTTAATTTAAATTTACTTATAAGTAAACCTTTTAATTTAAGCCAAACATGCTTATATCTTAAAATAATAAGACTAACATGCTTTCAATATTTGTATTTTAATAAAAAAAATGTCTACGAATAGTTTACAATTAACAAAAAAAATTATTATTTTGAAAGAAAATTGACGTTTATCTATTAACTAATACATGAGAACCCCAATTTTATAAATTAATCTCTTTAAAAATTTCAAAATATATAGTCTAAATTTATCTAAAATTGTATTTGATGTAATGTATTAGATTGTATAAAAAATTTATTTAAAAAAAAAAAGAAAATTAAGACAAGTTGGGCCAATGAGTTGGAGTGAGCTAGCATATTTCTAGCACATACAAAACTGGGCTGGACTAGCCCAGTCCAGTTTCATGTGTAGCCTTGCTCCGGCGAATTGGGCTGGGTTAATTTGCCAGCTCTAAGTATAATGTAGGGGATTAGTGGCAATTGGCAAGTGCTTTTTCCAATCAGATTCTGATTTCCAAGGTCCAAGCTGACAGTTGCATGTGTATAGCGTCTTTTCTTATTCTCTTTGGTATGCGTCTTTTGAGTTCAAAACAAAGTTGGTCGTAGGACAATTGGACTGATTTTTATTTGAGCTTTTCAAATGTATTGGATTTAAAAAATAAAAATAAATTTTGGGCCACAATTTTAAAGGGCCCTTTAATAGTTGGGGGCCCTAAGCTGTTGCCTAAGGCCAAGGCCAGCACCATTCGTACACATCGTTGTGATGAGTTTTTAAAGTTTTTGAAAATGAAAGCGTAGTTCAGTATTTGAATAGTAATTACTAACCAATCAATCTAGATTAACAAACCAAAAGTGGACTAAAATAAGAATTTTATAAATTATCTTAAAAGCCCTTTATCCAAGTTCAAGAAATTATTTATATAGTATGTCACAAATTAGTTCTAGAAGCCATTTTGACAAAAACCATCCATTCATTTACATGGTGCATGAACTTCTTGCAATCATACAAATTATTGCACTTGGAAAATCCAAGACTTTAGGGTACCATAAATTCAACAAGTTAATCCACCCCATCCAATACCACCTCCATCAAGAATTAAGGTAGAGTTTATTTTAAAATATTATTTAGTAAAAAATTTGTAGATTATAAACAGTAAATTTTATTAAATGTGTAGATAAAAAGTAGATTAAAATTGTGGGTCCTACAAAATGTGTAGATAAAAATAATGTTTGACCAACTTATAAACATGTGACACATAACTTTTATTAACTTTTTAACAACACATTTTATCAATTTTTATTAAAATTTTTTAAAATTTACTTTTAAACTCTACCAAATAAACATTTTTTTGCATTAAATGACAAGTTCACTAAGAAAAACTATGTGGGTAAAATCTTAGTGAAAGAAAAATAGTATATTATTCTTTTGAATACACTATGAAAGTTGTCGTATTAAAAACTAGAGGTGTCAATCCACCCGGCCCGCCTTTGATGAAGCCCGGTGACGACCCGCATTAGAAAAAGCCCGCGCCACGACGGGTTGCGGGCTGGGTCAATCCAACCCACAAAAATTAAACACGAGCCCGGTCCACACCTTGGCCCATCCAGGTCGAGCCCACGTGGGCCGCGGTTCGACCCGGTTCAGCCCGTATAAATAAAAAATTAATTTTTTTAAATTAATAAAAAAATTTAGTTACTTATTGTAATTTAAAAAAAAATGTTTACATATATAACAAAAAATGTGTTAAATTACTAAATAAAAAATAAATAACAATGATAAATTCACATTTGTTAATTTTTTAATTCAATTTCTATTTTTTATTTATATATTTAAAAACTAAAACATCACGCATTTGTCACATCTTTCACTTTAAACGGCTCTCTGCCATTTGTTTTTTTATTTTTTTAATTATCATTTCAAATATGAAAGTTTGAATTTTCTGCCCATTTTTTTTAAAAAAATCAAAGCGGTTCACAGGCCGGCTCGCGGTTCGGCTTCCTCGGCCCGTGAACAGTCCACCTTGTTTACGAGCCGGCCTGTGGTTCCGAGTCGAGGCGGGTGGGCCGATGCGGGTTCGGCAGGCCCACCCGTCTTGACACCTCTATTAAAAACCTTGCCAGAAAAAATTCAATAGGACAAAATCTCCATCAAAGAAAAGAGTACAATCCATATTTACTCTCCCTCATGACAATATTACTTCAAATCTGTATTTTGATCTATTTAGTTCTCGAAAAAATTGAATTATATGCTTCAGGCATATTAAATCATCAAGAGATTTATATACATGGTATTATTAGTTATAACAATATTCATTATATGCATATCTAATGTTATTTATTGACTGGCTAACAAAATATACACTTGTGATTGTTTTACATGGCCCTTTGTAAAATTCATAATGTTAAGAGTCGTACATTAAATGTTAAAACTTCATTTTTCTCATTTTCTTTTCATATAAGTATACACCTTTAGACGTTCGAACTGTAAGTAAGTTCAATTTGCTTGAATTGCATCATTTTATTTGACCAATTAATTCTTTGACATATTTTCCGTCAATATCTTCGCTACTTTTCATAATATGAAGCACTACATTATGTACAAAAGTGTTGTCAACAATAGTTTAATTTTGATTCCATTTCATTCTCCATAACAACATAACTTATTAAGATCTCTTCATTTCAATATTTCAGGTACCTGAATATCTTCTCAAATTTTACAATTAGTTATGTCAATATGCTCTCCAATAGTATATCTCCTTAATGAGACCACATTTACTATTTGCTCAATTTTTTTTTATAAGATTTTTGTTTTGGAATTAAATGTTACCACGCTTCATGCGTGTCATTACCATATATAATGTTAACGGATTGTCCTTATAGGACATCAATATGAATTGAAGTATTTAAAGCTGGTATATGAGACTTAGTTAATCTCTTTGGTCAGTAAATGCATCTGTCAATTGTATAACTTTCAAATGAGTTATCTGTCAAACTTCTAGTTCGTATTGTCATTGTGCGAGGATTTAGAAAATTGATGCATTTTTATTTATTCTTTCCACCTACTTAATTTCTACCCCCTAATGTTGAAAAAACCGTCTTATCAAAATGACAGTCGCAAATCGAATTATGAAATATCACTCGTTAGAATTTAAAATATGAGTCCTGATCTTCTGCCAAGACAATAAACTCTTGCCCCCAAGGGGCAAAAGATCAAGTCCGTTTAAAATATTTGTAAGGATTCAAATTAAACATGTATTCTCAACATTTTTTAATGTCCACCTCAGAGCACTATGGTAGACCGATTGTAGAGCACTATAAAAAATCAATAGATGGATAATATTATGCTCTGACCATAAGCAAACTATAGCGGGGATAACTTTAACGATACCTGAAGAATATAAGTGTTGTTGCAGATAAAGTAGTATTTTCTAGACAAAAATAGAAAGTAATTTGTTCTCAATAATAATGGTTTAGAAATTAATTAAAGACGTATAACAAACAATAGTGTTAAACTATTTATCATCATTCCAACTAATATTTATTAAAAATTTGAGATTTAGCCCTACACCATTAACAAAACACATTGTCTTAATTGTCTAATCTGAAAATTATGCTCATAATTTAAAATTTGAGCAAATAACATCGCAAACTTCAAGTTGCAAATATATAATAACATCATGCAATCATCTAGTAGATATGTTAATTAGATACAAATAATATCTAGATGGTCAACATGGAGGGTGACAGGACCTATACTTCAGCCTAAATAATTTTCAGAAATACAAGAAATTCAGTCCCAATTTTAACTATTGAAGGTCTTCAGGTTTATATATCATGAAAACGAGTAGCGTGTAAGAATTCATTAAATTGAAAAATCTTCAAGTTTTCAATAGATATTATCAATAATTATTCGTATGATCGTATCATTATTGACTAGAGATGGTCTAATCGGTCATGTCAAAAAATAAAAATCTTCAAGACGGTGAACTTCAAGTTCAATACAATATTTGTTTTGTTTCAATTGTACTAATATTATATAGTACAAATTAAAAAAAAAAAAAAAATTGAGTAGCATAATATTGATTCTTCTAGAGTTTTCAATTAGATTTGCATAATCTGATATTATATTAATGTTAAAATATTTTTTTTCTCGTATTTCTCCTTTAAGAAGTCGTGACAATTTCAATGAGGTGCTTGGACACACAATAGTTATGCATAATAGGTGGTGGACTAATAGGCGGTGGACAGATATGATCGACTGTCCATCCCTCATAATCAATAAGAACCAAATTATAACATAAGTGAGAAACATTCAAGTACTTACATGACACTAAGTATCAAATGATAGGGCTTAAAGAAATTAAAAACATGCCAATGGTTCAACCATATCAATCCAAACAATCATGCCTCTGTAGTCATAGAATAGGCATCAAATATAAAGAAAAATTATAACTTTGTACTCTAAATTAGCAAAATGAGGATAAACCATTAACTAATATTTTCAAATAGAGTACATTAAATATATTACACAAAAATATATTGTTTAACAAACAAAACCTTGTAGATATATGGAGAACATAAAACAATCTCCATGTACAGTTAACAAAATAATGGGCCAAAAAGAATTTCAATTTTAGGATGACATGCTTCGACCAATTTTAAGTTCAATTCAATAAGATTTGACTTAATATGCATGCAATAAAATTATGCCTGTCCACGCCAAATATTCATAAGACTACTTATACATCATAATCAAAAAAAATATTCATATGTCAATAAAATAATCAAAAACCATATACAAGTAAAAAATATTTGTTTAACAACATCGATTACATCTAGTATGCTTTCATAGTTATATGCATTGGACATCAAAATATACATGACACGGGATTTTAAAGAAAAATCAACATAACTTAATTGAAAAATAGATCACTAATTGTCATATTAGTATTTGCAATTTCAAGTTAATTAATTGATCATGTAGATTATGTATAAAAAATAAAGTAAGACCTAATAATTTCTTAGTTATAGATTATAGCACACAACCCATTGATATGTATGTTTTGCATACATAGTTAAATTGTATATTGATAAGTACATTTTTTGCACTTATTCAAATCTTTAAACTAAGTTTTTATCTCGTTATTTTATGAATTTTCTACGTAATTTAGTGTATTATTCTTTCTATTTCAGTTTTGGATCCGTTTATAAGCAATTGGAGAAGAATGGACGGAAAGAGCAACAATTTGGTGAAATTGATGAGTAAATGAAAAGAAATTGGGTTTTTTGAAGTGAATATCAAGAGTCAAATATTGGAGGATGAGGAAGAAGATAAAATCAATAAGTTTAAGGTGTGTTGGAGTGACAATGAAGAGTTGAAAAAAATGATCAAACACTTGAAAGTCAAAAGAACCGAATTAAAAAACTACCTACCGAAGTAAGTGGGTAAATTCAAGCACAACTCTTGGTATTAAAATCTTCACAAGAAAAATGTATACCATTGAAAATATAATTAAATTACGAGTCCAACACTTTTTACGGATTTTAATTTGAAGTTTCCTACAAAAAGTTATGACCGTTTGAAAAATAGTCGCAGATAAAACATTTTAAAGCTGGACGAACCCTCAAGCATATAGCTGGGCGAACGCCCAGCAAAAACAAAACGTAACAGAGAGCTAAATCATGGCCTAGGAAATCGCTAGGGATTGCACTGAGCGATCTTCCAGTGTATTTTCTTAAAAAAACTATATTTTGTTGTCTTTTTGAGTTCAACTCCAATTAGGAAATCTTTTGGGACGCGATTTTAATGATTTTTTAGAATCTATTTGGGTATTATTATGGAACAAAAAATATGAGTTCTTAACTCATAAATTGAGAGCCGATTTAGAGCCGAATTTGGAGAGAAAAAAATAGACAAAACAAGAAACGAAGATTGAAGGAGGATCAAGATTTATTCTTTCAAGAATTCAACGAAGATCAAGATCAAGAATTCATCTTTCAAGTTTTCTTCCTATTCGAGTTATGGCTTCTATATTCTATTTTTAATTTTGTTTTCTTCATCTTAGTATGTTAGACTAGATTATTTTGTGCTATGATCATAATAAAACTTGTATCATAAACCTTTAATTCTTTGAACCGAGTTTTTTATATTCAAGCATGGTTTTAATTTTGAATAATTAATATTGCAATCTTTTTCTCTATAACTATATGCGCAATAGTTGTATGAGTTTTGTAGCCTTTTTTACTATCGAGAGATTAAAAATAAATTAAACACAGTATCAATTGTCATAGAATCTGATAGGGGATAGAGATATACCGCTATACTTTACGTGATCTTTAAGTATTCACAATTTCTAATGTATTCGTGTATGTTTGCATCCGTCATAGAAATATAGTCGGGTCACATATAAAGATATGTTTAATTCTACTCGAGAGAAATTGTTAATCAAATTATGAATATTAATCTTGATAATTAAATCATATTATTAATTTCAACAGTTCGAGTTAAAGGAAATTGGTATGAGTAGATTCAGAATCCTAATACGCTTTTCTTTTCCAAAGTTAAAGTAATTCTTATATAATTTAATCTTTTATTTGTTTGAATTATTATTATTTATTATTTTTAGTTAAGATTTTAATTAGTTTAAGAAACAAACCTTCAAAAGTTAATTAGATTTGGTTAAGGTTATTATAATTGAATTGAACTATCTAAATCTCTGTGGGTATGATATTTGGAATCAAAATCTATTATATTACTTGTTCGATCCGTACACTTGCAGTACACATAAATTCGCTAACATATATAATAACTAAAATTCATATACATATATCTACTAGCAAAGAATGACCCATACGTAAGCACAAATAAATTTCAAACTTCCACGTTAAGAAATCATTTACACATTATTTAAATAAAATTCGTTTAGTAGAGAAATTGAGCAAATATAAGGCATATTACTTTTCAATCACGATAAACAACTAATAATCATTCACGCAAATTTCTAGTAAACATATATTAGTTTTATCATTCTCATGAAACGCTCATTCTTATACTCAATAAACGAATGTCCATATTCTAAATCACGAAATATATTTTGTAGATCTCGAATTGTTTCACCATAAACATATTAGTACCAATACGTATGAAAGTTATTGTACACTTTCCTTCAGGAATAAGCATGTATTTTTAAAATTTGCATTCAAATCACAACTCTTCATGATATTTGATTATATAATATCCTTCAGAACTTGTACTACTTCGAGAATTCAACACAATATTCTTCAAGAATATTGAAACATGTAAAGTTATGGTTTTCAGGAGCAACAACACAATATTCTTTTGAAATACTTATTCGTAATAAATTGGCGCTTCTTAGGGAGCAATAACATTATATTCTTATAAAATATTACGTCTTATAAAATTATGCTTTTCGGGAGCAATAACTTAATATTACATTTTATAAAATTACATTTTTCAGGAGCAAGTAATATTTTACCAGAATATTAATATAATATTGTACTACTTCAGGAACAACAACATATTATTATGTTAAATCTTATACAATTATACACTTTGAGAGCAAGTAATACTCTAATAAAATATTGATATTTACATAGTTATATTTCTTTCAAAACCATTTACAATATTCTTCTAAAATATTGATTCTTAATAATAGACAATTCTTCAAAAATAACAATACAATTTTTTCTCCAATAATATCTATACAAAAAAATTATGCTTATTCGAGAGCAATAATTCAATATTCTTCTGGAATATTAAATTTGTAATGTCACAATATTTAAGGACAGGTAACATTCTTCTAAAATATTAATATAATTTGTGTTCCTTCAAGAAAAGCACAATTAAAAAAATCTTATAAAGTTGCACCGTTGAAATGTAATATTTTTCTAGAATATTGAATTGTATGAAATTTTGATTCCTCCAGGAATAACAAAATAATATTTTTCTTGAATATTGATGTAGTTGTGTTATATTTATTCAAGAATATCAACACAATTTCCTCCAATACTATTCATATAAAATTTTATTTTTTTAAAAGCATTTAATTTGTTACAACAAAAGATTTAACTCCAATCTTACAAAATATAATCAAAAGATTTGTAAGAAACAACTTACTTGAAATAGGAAGATAGTCATTAGATGAAAATAATACTTGAATTTGATAGATTTAGATAACTTTGAATATTATCAAATTCTTCAAAAATTCAGTTACTGTTGAATTAACAATTTCTCATAAATTAATCATATAATCTTGATCTTAACCATGGAATTTTAAGAATAATCAATTTTGAACTTGTTGTCAAAATTTTACAACGATCTGACCACAGAGTGTTGAGATATCAAATTTGATCACAACTGCGTATGCTGGCCAAATTTTGTAAATTTTCTAAATTGTTGCTCTCATATTTTTTTTTCTATTTTGGGTGAGTTTTTTCTGCTGATGACATGTTATAAACTAGAGAGAATACCATAAAAGAATAGAGAGAGTCAAATAGATTTGTATGTAAATTAATTATAATAATTACTCTTATTTATAAAGTTTCATGGGAGTTACAATTTGAGTAGAATACACTCTTCTGGAGTAAAAAGATAACTACATAAACATTTAGATAAAATCAAATAATTATTTATCATTATCTATAATTGTACAACACTTATTTATATATTCTTAATAAATTGGATATCCTTTTTAATTCAAAATGATCTTACCCCGACTCAAAATCTTTGACCAAAGGAAGCTACAACGAGCTCTTAGGTATGCCGATGATGTGTCAACAACTAGATGCGCTCGTTTAAAAGGATCGTTCTAGAATGATAGAGGGAAGCAAATGATCAAGATTTTAATAATGTGTGCAATGTTGATAGGTGGATAAACTCTTTGTTGAGATTTTTGGTCCGAAACAAACTAAATGGGCAATGATGATTAAATGAGTCTGTTTAATTATACTTCACATGCTCGGCCAATTATCAAATATTCATTATATTGTCCAATCTCCAACAATTAGATAACCCAATTACAAAGACGGGTCAAAGCACTTTATTGTCAACTTTGGATAATGGGTCTCGGCCCAGTTACTCAGCTGATCGATTCTAAGTTAAACTACTTAAATTAGGGCTCTTAGTTTGATCCTTGAGTGAGAAATATATATTTATGTGGGCTGACTTTTTGGTGTGTACATAACAAACGCATTCCTATTCATCATCTTTCTGCTCCTGTGTGAAAAAAGCCGGCTACCCATTTCTTTTTCGGCCTTTTTGGCCAAATCCGCGCCTCTTCTTCAGCTTCTTTGAAAAGTTTCACCTTTCCCTTTTTGAGAGGAATCTTGTGGGTTGATTAGGAGTGTGCTTAGGCTATTATTTGTGGTGTTACTATTGTTGGAGATTGGCAAAAATCTGAGCTTCATTTCCACCACTGTCGTGTTACTATAGCTTGGAGTTTTCTTTTGCTTCTACTTATTGTCCAATTACTTTTGTTTCTATTTTATATAATCTTGATTAACTAGGCGTTTTTATAGAGATTATTTCTTACAATCTGGTCTCAGAGCTTGGTTGACTTTTGAAACAACTTATTGGACTAGAAGTTAAGGCGGCAACAACTGAAGATGGCGGAAGACCGGTAGCTACATCAGAACTATTTCGGCCAAATTTTTTAATTTTCATAATTATTTTGGGTCTGGAAACACTTATTTCTAATTCCAACTTTTATTTTTATTGTTTGCAGATTAATATTCGGACATCGATGCAATTGTTGGACAGTTTGGATTTGAGCTTGGTGTCGTTTATTTACTTCAGAACTGCTGAAATTTAAATTTGTAAAAGTAAGAATAAATTAAATAAATTTGCATCTCTCCGATATTACAAACCATCAGATGGGTCCGCTCGGGTGAATTGGCTAATCCATTTTCTTTTAAATTCCTGTAATAGCAGGTCATCGTGTGGGTGGCCATTAGGTTTGGGGTTACCTTGTGGGGTAACCATTGCCTGTTGCTAGGAATTTACGTACCCATTATTGTGACTTATGTTTTAATTAGTTTTTAACTTTGTTTTTGATTATTTGCAATACTTTGTTTCTGTTGGATTATTGTTACTATTTAGAACTGTCATCTAGACTTTACCTATTTGACAATTCTCTTGATTTGAGATCACGAATTTCACAAAATCCTTAGAATTGAAAATGGTGTATATTGAGGCTTTAGTTTTTTCTGCGTGATTATCTTGAAGGTATTTGTTGGTGTATACTCTTATTTGTTGAGATGTTTGCGCATCATTTTGATTTGGGAATTTTTACTAGTAAATGTTATTTTTCTATTTAGTAACAAAAAATGAAAAATATTTTAGTTTAGCAAAAAGTTTCAAAAGCTATTGATAATTCTTTTGGTCCTATTGTTACTCAGGACCAAAAAAAGGATCCTGATAAACTTGTTTATACTTCTATCATATTGCATTTATCAAACCATGTTTTGCAAAAAATTAAAAAATTTGATTCCACAAAAAAGTTTGGAAAAAATTAGAAGACATTTATTTAACTCAATCTACTATAAACAAAATTTATCTCATTGAAAAAAAATTTAGTTTTAAAATTGATCTCTCAAGGGCTCGAAATTAACAAAGTTATAATTTTGTTGAATGTCATTTCTGATTTATATAAGAAAGACAAGAATAATATCAAGTATGGGAGGAAGATGCTTACACCTAACATTGTCATAGATTTTCTAAAAAGTAAGGAGAGAAAGTTGAAGTTTGAATAAAATGAGAAAAAAATAGTAAGATCTATTTTGTGAGGGGTAAACCTCATTCGAGAGGTGGGGATGTGGGTGAAAGTGAAGGTGCAGGTAGAGGTGGGAAAAATAATGGTGGCAATAGAAAGAGTAAAAGTCATTCTAAGTCATAGGAAATGGCAAAAAGAAAGAAGTGCTATGGTTGTGGCAAATTATGTCATTTCATTAGTGACTGTTGTAAAGAAAAGAAAAAACAGAGAGATCAGGGAGAAAATTATGAGACGAATGTGGTAGTACCCATAGAGGAGTCTAGTGAGGTTTACATACTTTTAAATTCTGAGCTTGGTGAGATTAACTTGTCTATGAACTCCTATATAGATGAGTGGATTTTTGATTTCGGTGCATCTTTTTACATCACATCAAATAAAAATTGATTTGATCATTTGCATAAAAGTAATCATGGAAATGTCGTTGTATGGATGGTGTTGCATATAACATTACTAGCATTGGTGATGTGATTGTTAGATTTGATGGTAGTTTTGTGCACACATTGAAGGGAGTTAGATACATTCCATACATGGGTAGAAATTTAATTTCTACGGAGGAGTTGGATGAGATATGTTTTGTTGGTGTGCTTGGTAATGACATGTTAAAAAAGACTAAGGAAGCACTTAGAGCCTTTAAGACTGTTAGAGGAAATGGCATTTACATTATGCGTGCTGAAGTGGTAGGTAGTTTAAATTCCAATATTGCTTCCATTGATACTGATCACACACAGAAGTGGAATAATATACTTGTTTATGTTAATGTTAAAGGACTTAAGTTCTTTAATGATAATGGTATGTTTGGTAAAGAACGTGTGTCTGACATATCATTTTGTGATCACTGTGTACTTGGAAAATATCATAGAATATCATTTTCATCTAGCACACATAAGACATATAGAGTGTTAGAATACATTCATACGATTTGTGGGATCCCGAGAGCAATTCTACTTTTGATGGTAACAAATATTTTTTGTCTATTATTGATGATTTCTCTTGACGTGTGTAGGTTTATCTATTGAAAGATAAAAGTAAAACTTTCATTAAATTTAAAAATTGGAAAGTTCAAGTGGAGAATCAGATAGGTAAAAAGATAAAATATTTGCATAATGATAATAGTCTTAAATTCTGCAATACTGACTTTAACTGTGGCATTACTAGCCATAAAATTGTACCCTACACTCTCCAACAGAATAGAGTTGCTGAAAGGATGAATCATACTTTGCTTGATAGATGTATGACGCCGAGTTGTAGTGTGCCTAAATCGTTTTAGGGTGAAGCTGTTATGACTGCTTGCTATTTGACTAATTTGACTATATTCGCTGCTTTAAATGGTGATACTTCTTATGAAAAATGGCATGGTAAATATGTTGATTATTCCATACTTAAAACTTTTAACTGTGCTGCTTTCTCATCAGAGTGAAGGAAAGCTCAAAATTAAACCTATAAAGTGTGTCTTTCTGGACTACCATAAAGGAGTTAGGGGATATAAGTTGTGGAATAGAAGCCAAATGGGTGTGGAGATTATCATAAGTCGAGATATCAAATTTAACGAGTTAGAGATACCTTGTTTAGATAGTGAAAAATAGCAAGAAACCATTAGTGATGAGTCTATAGTTGAGGTGGAGAGAGTGAGCAACCTCATACCCATCTCTCCTAGTGAGGTGGAGAGTGATAACCAACAAGATCAACATGTTGTAGAGAGGGGGATGGAGAGGGGGGGAGAGGATGTAATAGAAGACCTTTCCGTTGACCAAAACCCTCTAACTGATTATTAATTAGCTAGAGATAGGGAGAGAAGATCACGTAAGGAACTCCAAAGGATGTCTGACTATACCATAATCTATGCTAGTTATCAAGAACCAGTGGATAAAGAACCTAATAACTATAAGGAGGTTATGTAGTGTGAAAAGTCTAATGAGTGAGTGAGTGCTATGAGAGAGGAGACGAGCTCTCTAGCTAAAAATCAAACTTAAGAATTAGTGCCTAAACTTAAGGATAAATCTATTGTAGGATGTAAATGGGTGTATAAGGTGAAGGAGGGGACCACTAAGACTGAACTTGTGAGATATAAGGCTAGGTTGGTAGCTAAGAGGTACACACAGAAAGAAAGGGTTGGCAGACAAAAAAGCAGGTCAATGGAGTAAGTCACACTTCAGGATTACAACAAAGTGCGACATATTGATGAACAATCTTTGCGAGTCTTTCAACACTACAATAGTATAAGCCAGTTATTACAATGCTCGAAAGGTTGATGTTCTATCTCATTATGCGTATGGCAAAGAAGAGAAATTCTGTGCACAACTTGCACAAAGGAATTGCCGTAAAAATCTAGAAAATCAATGAAAACAACAAGGAGAGAGCTAGATATTGCAAGCCAACATGGGTTGGGGATGATGAGTTTGAGGTTAAGAACTTCATTTCAGGAAATACTTATGCAATTGACTTCCGTTCGAAGAGGTGTACTTGCAAAAGCTACTAGTTGAGTGGCATTTTGTGTTGCCATGCAATGAGCTGCATATTGGAAAGATACATATGAATGCTATAGAAGAACAATATTCTTGCAGGCTTACAATCCAGTGATCCACCCAATGGATGGGCCAAAGTCTTGGGCAGATAGGGAGAAAAATTCAGTTGTTGCACCACCTCATCGACCATGACCTGGTAGGCGGAAGAAAGTAAGGAGAATAGAACCTGATGAAGTACCAAATAAAGGATAAAAAAGAAACAGACAATAGATGTATATGACATGTAGCATATGTGAGAATGTTGGACATAACAAGCGTAGTTGCAGCAAGAACTCTAACACCACAAATGACAAGGCAAATACAAGGCGCAAGGAAAATATCAACTGCAAGGAACCTCGAACAACAAAGCAGAAAAAGTGGTGGAGTTAGGTTTTCCATTTCATGGAAAAAGTCTTCTTTTTTTGTGTATTCTGCATGAATTTCAAGCATCTATAATCTATTTTGTTTTATTGGGTTGATGAACAAATATGCAGGATGATATCCTATTTTGTGCTTTTGGTTAGCATATTAGAAACTGTAATGATGAAGTTTTGTGCTTTTGGCTAGTACATTAGGATAATGTTTTGTGTTTCTACGTGTTGGGTTGCTATAAGGTTGATTATTAGCTGCTGTTAGCTGGTTAAGCTATTAATACAAGCAAAATCTTCGTCATTTTATTTCTAAAAGGTTTGACATTAAAGGTCCCCAACGTTTTATGTAAGTTGCATGAAGCATCCCCAACTTTTATTTGCAGTAGCACCTTCCATCCCCAACCTTTCAAATTTCATGCATGCTAAGTTTATATAATGTAGCATGATGGGTCCTCAACTTTTATTGTCCTTTGCATGGGGATGTTCACATTATTACTACATTCTTCCATATATCAGAGACATAAACAAAGGCAACAGAACAATTGTAATGTTTGGAAATCAGCAACCTAAAGTAAAGGGATAAGTTACATTCATAATGCAAGCTCCGATTATCACAAAAACTGAATGACCAAATCCTAACATGACTCCACATGTGTTTTTCATTACTGGTTTCCACATTCTCAATTCTTGCTAACAATACTTTGTTCTCTGCTTGTAGACCCCAAATCTCTAACTGTCGCTTGTTAATCTCTTCTTCAAGTGTCTTCACATGAGCATCTAATTCGTTTATTTGTCCTTCATATCTTCGCTTTGCATTCAGCAACCCTGTAATCGCTTGCTTTGCCCGATCACAAATTGGTGGGTCAAACCACGCAAAACAACTAGATCGATTTTCTTAGAGCACAGAAATTAAAGTGTCCAAAGTTTCATTATTGCTGTCAACAAGTTCATATTCTTGATTAATGAACTCGCCCCACAAACATAGAATCTCCTAGCTGGGTTTACATCAGTCCATCAAGTTTTTAGATCCATGTGATTTCTATAACGGCATACCCTTGTTATGTTTACAGTAGAAAATGAGAGGATATGAAGATAAGAAAGAGCAAATTCGAGTGAAAATAAAGTAGATGTCGAAACAAAAGTAATAAACAAGAATATGGAGGAAAAATAGAGGAAAGTTTATAGTGGATTGATATTTTTGCCCCTACAATTCCAATCGCTTATTTTGGAAGAATAAGCGTGTGGAGTCAAATTCTGACTTTTAACGGAGAAAATGGAAGAAAACTGTCAAGGGAGACCACGATGCCTATTTATTCATACATTGGGGATGTGTGGCGCTATTTTTTAGATTAGGGGCATATCTCCAAAATTTTCGAAAAATTGTGGACCAACTATGCAATTATTCCTTAAGTTATTACATGGTTTTCAATAAAAGATACATCGATGAAAACAACCTAAGTTGGGAAACAACACACAACTATTATATGAAGTTGGGCATATCATAGTCATGTAATGATTTAATAAAAATATGAAGTTGGACATATCATCGTTGAAGACAAATTGTGAAAATATAATGAAAAGTTGAAGTTCAATTTGCTCTTTTTGAAAAGTTTAAGACTAAATTGCTACTCAAAGAATAAGTGGATGATCAATGTAGCAATTTTAGAAAACCGTATACATCTTAAGCTTCCCCAAACACGCTCTAAATTGTCACCGACCGACCGTAGTTAGTTATTATTATTATTATTAGTTATTATTATTATTATTAGTAGTAGGTTTATTCCGCCACAGTGGTAAAAAAAAGCACTTGTTGTCCGTCACTACGTCTTCGCACAAAAGCCCATTAAAACAATTCGCTTTCCCTCCCTCTCAATCGCGTTCTCTCTGTGTGTAGTCGCCGGATTTCTCTCAACCTCCCCAGTGCAAATACTCTCTTAATCAATCGTCCTTCTTCTCAACACCTTAATCACCGACCGTAGCCGCAATCAATTACCGTTTCCGCTAAAGGTATTTTCATTATTCTTGGGTATTTATTAGGAAATTATTCGTGAAGGAGGCGGCTCTGCCTCTCCAATCTACCCTCAATCTGATTCTCTGTAATGGTTTTTGAAGTTTGTGTAAACTTTATGTATATGTGTATGTATAATTGTATTGATGGGTGATTTTTGTCATGAATACACATAGATCAGCCTCAAAGCTTCTGAGCTATCTACTCCCATCCGCCACAAAACCCAAGGAAGGGAAGCCACCGCTCGTTGATTCTTCAAACTCCTCTGCCCATAAAAGGTCTCTCTTCCCGCTGAGGTATCTACTCCGATCCGCCACAAAATCCAAGGAAGGGAAGCCACCGCTCGTTGATTCCTCAAACTCCTCTGCCCATAAAAGGTCTCTCTTCCCCTGAGTTATTCTGTTAATTGTGTCGAATTTTAGGGTTAAGAAATAAATTTAATTTTTTATTACTACTGCAACTTGCTAGTGTAACTGGAATTTAGTTTCTCTTTTGATTGTTGATTTCCGGTGCATCTTATAGAAGAATTGAATTACATGTTGATTATGGGTTTAGAAGAATAATATTGCCCCATAAACTAAAGGAAAAATAAAGGGTCATATTGCAAAAGATATGACTAAATTTTCATACAATTTTTACTCATATCTTGTACTGCCTTGTTCTGCTTTATATTTTCCCCTTAAATTGATATTTTGTCCATTGAAATTGTTGTCAAGAAACATAGTTTAGTCTTGGATACTTCAGCATTGAAGATATATGTATAGTTAATTTATTAGTTTTAGTATAAATGGCTTTAGTGGAACTCAAATTTAGTGCTGTTCCTTAATTCATAGGATTGCATATGATAGTCTATGGGAAATGATGTATATTTAACTTGAATAACTTCAAAAGTCCAACCATGCTAAGTTTTGGAGCTAATATACAAACAAATGCAGTGCACTTTATACGGAGTGCTTAAAAGAAAAAAACTGCTCTATTTCCTGATCTTGGCTGCATTATTCAAGTCCACAAAACTATCATTTAATCTCTCTGTTTGGTGTGTATATTCAGGGGAAAGCTTGCGTCAAGTGTGAGTAAAAGTGTTGGTGTTCTTGATCTGTCAGACAAGAAGCCTGTCAAGCCACCAATAAGGCTGTCTGTTTCTTCCAAGCTAACTGCCCGCCCTGCTCCAAGAACTATTGGTAATATCACTCTGAAATCTGAGACTTGACGCAAATATATCTGCTGGCAAACAAGGAAAAATTGATACACCAGTCTCTAATGTTTCGAAATCATCTAGTCGAAAGATATTCAGTGTTCTGTCATCATCATCCTATTGGTTGTCTCAGATACAGCTCTCCGAATCTGCTGCTAAGCATTTGATTTCCCTAGGTTTTCTTAAACTTGCTATAGAGACTGGATGTGAGGTATAGTCAAATACCCTTCTGTCAATCAGTTAAAAGTTCCATACGACTTAAATGTGAACATGAGATTCCTATGGCACCAATAAACGTTTAAATTTATTTGTACTCATATTCCTGCTCTTAATTTTATTCATGAAGTGTATATTTTTTCATTCGGAATTTTGTCCTCTTGTCATGTGCATTATCTATTATAGAATCTTTCAGGTTTTGCTTTTCTCCATGCTATGAACATTGTGTATTGATGATGTTTATGGACTACTAGAAAGTAATCCGCAAGAAATAATATCAAACTTTATTGAAACTTACAGCTTGCTTGGAGGCATGGAATTGAGTTCTTGGAATTAGAATTCATCAATTATCAATTGTTTGAAAGACAAATTATCTTTCCAGTTTCAAGTTCCCAATTCCAAGCCCCCATGTGAAGAGGGAAGTTTTGTTAAGCAATGAAAAAAAAACATGTGCTTTCTTGTGTCAACATATGTGGAATAGTCAATATTTGAAGCTTTGGAACAATGGTCTATTGCGTGAATTCAGAACACATTTTTTTTCTCACTGCATGAATTCCACTGTCACATTTTTTAAGGCATGCAGTCCATAGTTGTTAACTATTTATTTCCTCTAGATTTCTTTTGGCATCTACAATTATTTGCCTAAAGTAAAAAATAGATGGTAGAATATAAAACTAATATAATATAAATTACATATAATTATGATTGATTTAAGATAGTAATATTCATAGTTATTATAAGATATGAAAAAAATATTATTTATGTGAACAAATAATATGATATATTTCTGTCCACCAATTGGTCTTGTCGAAAAATGCATATTTTTTTTGGTTACATCAATGTTCAATACGTGAAATATGTATATTACCTTGATTATTCAATTTGTGATGGTCTGAAAGGGAGACGACAAGAGGAGGAACGCTTGCGCAACATACAAATTTGTAATGACTAATTTTGACTTAGTATGTCTACACAAATATAGAGTTTATGCATATTTTGTGATATTACGTCAAATACTCAATCTTGATATTTAATATTTGTTCTCATCTCAGGTTGATATTTAATATTTTGTGATAGAACAGAGTTGATTGACACTCAGGTATTCAATTTTTGAACGCCGATTAAGTTTTTCTTCGTTCCTATTGTTTTTGAATTTTTTATTAACATTATTTTTGTTGTCAAATTTTGTATTTTACAATAGAGCCTACGGTCGGATCCCACCGCGGGGAAGCGGTATACTAGTATAAACCCTACACCCTTAATCTGCTGTAAATTGGAATAGGAAGCGCCGATCCTAACCCAACTGCAACAATGGAGGAAGACACTGACCCGAACAAAGCCTTAACAAGCACCCGGTTCTCCGACCTGAACCCACCACTATCGAAGCCGGTCCTCGAAGCCCTCACCGCCGGCGGTTTCCAGTTCTGCACGCCGGTTCAAGCCGCCACCATACCCTTACTCTGCAGCTACAAAGACGTAGCCGTGGACGCTGCCACCGGTTCCGGTAAAACCCTTGCCTTCGTTGTACCCCTAGTCGAACTCCTCCGCCGCTCCTCCACCCCTCCTAAGCCTCACCAGGTGTCGCATACACATAAATTTACACAAATTTTAATGTCTTTCTTATTGATTACGCTGGTATTAATGTAAATTTACTCGAATTTGTGTCTTGTTTATTAATTATGCTTACAATCTTTACTTTATAATATAAAACTTTTAAGTGGTACTTTTATGTGTTTAATGTTTTTTTGAGTTATATGATAATAAAATTAAGTAAATGCATAAAGGAATATTTAAAAAAAAAAATCAATTTGATTGGTTTGCATTAGTTATGCAAGTCTAATATTGGGACGGAAAGAGAACTTTAAATCATATGTATTCAGTGTTTAATAAAGAAAGTAATTTTGAGCTTATGAAATCCTTACTACTATTATGTTTAGATGGAACTTTGTTCTGTTTCTTTTGGTAGCTTACTTGTTTTTTACGGGTACAGGTGATGGGAATAATTATCTCGCCAACAAGGGAGTTGTCTTCACAGATATTCAAAGTTGCAGAGCCGTTTATTTCAACGTTGTCGAATGTGAGGCCAATGCTATTGGTTGGGGGTTTGGAAGTGAAAGCTGATATAAGGAAAATAGAAGAGGAAGGTGCAAATTTGTTGATTGGGACTCCGGGAAGATTGTTTGATATTATGGACCGCATGGATGTTTTAGACTTTCGCAACCTAGAGGTGGTTAATTTTTTCTTAGTTATAGGACATGATAAGTTTTCATGCTTTTTTGCATTGCATTTAAGTGTGTATATTTTTTTAGTTTATGGATTCTAGTACTTTTTTTGCATCTTATTATAGTAATTGTTTTAGAGGGCAGTGATTGAGGATAAATTAAGGGAATGACGAGTTGACGACTTAGATGGTTATGATTAATTTTGCATAGACATAGAAGAGAGAGGGCTAGACTAACACTAAATCGCCAGTTGTGGTTGTTTAAGAATATTGTTGTTTTGGATGTCCCAATAGTTCTAGCAATAAACAGAACGAAGTGATGAGAAAGGATTGATGTAATCAACCCCAATTTATTGGGAACAATGCTTTTTTTTTTTTTTTTTTTTTGTGTGTGTTGTATATGTAGTTGAATTTAGAAGCATTTATGATTTAACTCTTCCTGAACCACACACTCAAATATCAAGCCATTTGTCAATGATTGTCCTTGAATTGTGGGTTAACGGTGTTGAGAGTTAAAATTTCATATAAATGGTTGGGAAGGAGCTAGATCATTTTTAAATGTTATTGTAGACGTACCTATCATTCAAATTTAAATAAACCAGAGAAGGAAATGGTGAATGGATTTGGTTAATACTGACAACAGCATTTGTTCAGCAATGAATCTGGAGGGGAATGAATAATGAGACAAAGTAAACTAGAGAGAATTCTTGAATTTATGAGCAAAACCAATGGTGAAATTATGGAAATCTTGATATTTATGCTTTGTCTCTCTTAATATTCAATTAGGTTTGTGAAACTTTAAATCTAGGTACTTCATAGCTAGATGAGAAAATATGAACCAAATTGATTTTTCTCCTCTTTTCCTTTTCCTTCACTAATTAAAGATTGTTTTTTTAAAAAAAAGTATTACTTTATTACCTTGAAAGAGGTTGGCATAACAATTTTGGACAATGATGCCCTGTTTCCTCCTCTCTTGTTGGTTGAGGTTGAGGACATTTTGCACTCAACTTGTGTCTTTCCCACTTCTCTTTTTCGTTTTGAGGAATTTTTTCTCCATGTCATTTTTTTCCCTGTTAAGTGAGAATTATTTATTTACTACAACATCAAGTCACATTTTTAATTGTTTGTTTTTTTGGAAATAATAATGGAATTTGGTGAACAGATATTGATTTTAGATGAAGCTGACAGGCTATTAGATATGGGATTCCAGAAGCAGATAAATTCTATTATAACTCGCTTACCGAAGCTACGTAGAACTGGTCTTTTTTCTGCCACTCAAAATGAGGCAGTTGAAGAGCTATCAAAGGCTGGGTTAAGGAATCCTGTGAGGGTTGAAGTTCGAGCTGAAGTAAAAGGATCGAATGATTCGACATCCTCACTGCAACTTGTCTCCTCAAAAACACCTTCGGGACTTCACATTGAGGTACACATCATTCTTTTTAGATTGTCGCTCACTCATAAGTTTACACTTCATAATATTATTCATAAATGTTTGAAGTTTCTTAAACGTCAATTCCCATCAATTCACGCATCATAATTCATAATTCATTTTATAATGTTTGAAGTTTTTTAAACCTGAATGGTGCTTTGCTCCCTGTCAATGGTTATAAAATCTGCAGTATTTTGAATGTGAAGCAGACAAGAAACCATCGCAGCTCATGGATCTTCTTACTAAGAACATGACAAAAAAAATTATAATGTGAGCAAAAGATTTCTATTTTTTTAAAAGTTTAGCAACTGCTTTTCCCTTGCAGTTAAGTCAAATTAAGACAACTTATGTGGTTATATGATCTCCTTACTTGTGCAGCTATTTCATGACATGCGCCTCTGTTGATTACTGGGGTGTTGTACTATCACGTCTTTCTGCTCTGAAGGGATTCTCTTTGATCGCTCTTCATGGAAAGATGAAGCAGGTAATCTAAAACATTATTATAGGAAGTTAGTACATGACGAGTTCCATGTTTGTCCCTGAAATTGGTTTTCTGACGTTCTGAATTGCAGGCTGCAAGGGAAAAAGCATTGGCATCTTTTACATCTCTTACTAGTGGCGTTCTTCTTTGCACTGACGTAGCAGCCCGTGGACTTGACATTCCTGGCGTTGACTGTATAGTACAGGTAGTTAAGTGAGAAGCTGTTACTTCAGTATATTATTTTATTTTGTATAAAAAACAGGAGTTGCAACTTGCATAGCCGAAATTTCTGGATCCAATTTAGTTGATCTTGTGAGTCAGATAATCTGATGTATCCAATTTTCTTCAAAATCATATCACTCTGCTGCTTAAATGCATGTGAATTGACTAAGCATCTATCTGTGCCTACTTTTGGTTTTTATATTATTGACAAGATAAATAAGAAAAGAACAATATTCTAAATAAGGAACTGAATTGAGGAATTGATAGCTGTAAGGAAATTTGTTTGTGTTTTGCTGCTAAGACTTTTTTTCAGTGAGGAGCTCATAGTTATGTTTATTATTAGACACCTTTTACCTTACCCGTGAAACACAGCATCTAATTGCTGTATTTGTTCTTTTTGCAGTATGACCCCCCTCAGGACCCAAATGTGTTTATACATAGAGTTGGCCGAACTGCTAGGATGGGACGTCAAGGTAGTGCGATTGTTTTTCTGATGCCAAAGGTTTGGATCTTACCGATAGATAACATATGATGGTCTATTCCTGTTTGATTAAATTCTTGGATTACATTACGGCAAAGTGTTTCTGATGCTTCTTGAATATGATCCATTTTTTATATTCACCTAGGAGGAAGCATATGTAGAGTTCCTGCGGATAAGAAGAGTTCCACTTGAAGAGAGAAAATGCTCTGACGAGGCTCCTGATATTATACCTCAGGTAAAGACTGTTTTGTTTTACTATATATCGTACTCTTTTCTCACTCCGATTCTCTCTGTTGGATGGCCAAGTAAATGCACGTTCCTTGTAACATATATTTTCTTATGGTTTTCATATGACTGAGTGAAACAATGGGTTTTAGGCATTCGTTGTTGACTATTTTTCCATGTCGTAATAGTAGAAGAGGCAGAGATGATGTCTCAAAGACACCAAACCTGGTTTTAATGTCCCTGATATTCTGTTTTTCCTGTGTGCACGTGAATGCCTCTAGGTAATGTTCATCAAATTTTCATAAACATGCACACGCAGGCACGTACCTGTGTAAAGGGCTCTTGCAATTGGTTATGATGATGAGAGAAGATCTTGTTTCTGAACTCGACGGACCTTATGCCATAAGTCATTCTAGTTTTTCACTCCCTCAGGGACCATCTTCAAAGTCGAACTGCAATGAACCAAATCCTTTCTAATAACCTTGTTTTATGACTCTTGATTCTCGATTGACCTATGCCATTAGTCATTCTAGTTATTCACTCCTTCAAGGACCATCTTCAAAGTCAAACTGCAATGACCCAAATCCTTTTTAATAACCTAGTTCTATACGACTCTTGATTCTCGATTGACCTCTCTTTGTATACCATTAATACTAGTTTAGCCTTCACTGTTATTATGTGCAAATCATCCCAAAGATATCTGCTGCTTATGTTCTGTTGGAAGTTGAAACTAAGTGCATGTTTGGTACGACTACTGAAATTATTTCTTAAGTGTTTGTAAGTAGTGGGTCCTATGTAACGTGTGGGAACGTGTGGATAATAAGTGGGTAATAAGTTGTAGGTTCTACGAAATGTGTGGATAAAAAGTAAGTTTGACGAGTTGAAATTATAATTTAAGCTTGACCAAACATGCACTAACTCAGGAATATGCTCATTCTGTTTCTGATTTCTATGCTTATCAAATTGAAGAGGTGGACCTCTACTCTCTCTATCCATATGCACATGTGTATCTTTGTTTGTCATGTATAATTATGTGCTTATGGAACCTGTAGTCTGCTGCTTATTTTGTCAAAATTGTCCCAACTTTTTGTTTGTTTTAATTCCTAACCTGCAACTATCGGGTAAATAGAATCTTTATTGCTCGTGTCTTTATTAATATGATGGCTGAAGCGATCTTTTGCAGATACGATCAGCAGCAAAAAAAGATCGGGAGGTTATGGAAAAGGGACTCAGAGCTTTTGTATCTTATATTCGTGCTTACAAAGAACATCACTGTTCTTATATTTTCAGGTTGTTAGAGATATTCAAAAATTTCTTTTATATAGTGCTGCCGTATTGTGGACTAATTTCTTTGTATGAAGGTGGAAAGAACTTGAAATTGGGAAGTTGGGCATGGGGTTTGGCTTATTGCAGCTACCTTCGGTGCCCGAGGTAAAGCATTACTCTCTTTCTACCGAGGGTTTTGTTCCGGTTGAAGATATTAAAGTGGAGGAGATCAAGTACAAGTAAGAATTATTTGCAAATCATATATTGTCTTGTTAAGTTTTCTTTGTGAATGACATCTGGGCAGATTACAGTCAAAATTTCTTGATATTCTGCTTTTTTTCCCTGAACTGTCTAAAGCTTCAAAAATAAAAATGTAAAAAATAGTTTTTAAATTTTTCTTTTCATAACGCTGAAGAAATTAATGCTTTAGTTTAGAATCCCCAAAAATTATTAATCTAATTTGGTGATTGGGTTTTTGTGTCATGTTCTGATTTTTTTTTTTTTTGCCATGATGTGGCCATGTCAAAGTTGACAAATGTAGAATGGTTCCTTCCATCCTACTAAAAGATGAACACACCACATTTATCAGATTCTTATTTGGCATGATCTTCAAGGGAAAATTTGACTAGTGGTCCCCAACTTATTGCCCCAGTAGTAAGTTGCTCCCTAACCTTTAAAGAGGAGCAAGTTGGTCCCCACTTGCACAATTAGTCCCAATAACAAAAATCTTCCAAATTTCTTTTAATTTGTCATTTGGTCCTTGCACGTCCAACTTCATGAAGTTAAGTTTTGCTTTCCAACTTGGGCTAGTGCCCATGAATTTGGAGTGAGGCATGTTTGCACAAAGGCCACGTAACAATTTAACGAATATCGGATAATATCAGTCATTGAGAACAGCTGTGCAACTATTTTTAAAGATTGGGGACCAACTTTCTATCGGAACAATAGGTTGAGGACTGACGGTGCAATCTTAATCCCTCATGTTTGCAAATTCTCTGAAATTACTCATGCCATTAGTTGCTTTGAATTGCATGCATAGTAAGCAAGCATGTCGTTGTCCCACTGAATATGGAACATAGTGCTAGACAATTGTGGTATTGGATTTGTTACTTTTGAAAATATCCTTTATTTAGAATTTTTTCTATGTAGGGATAAATCTCGCGAGAAACAAAGAAAGAAGAACTTACAAGCAAAGAGAGCTGCAAAAGAGCAAGAACAAAAACAGAAGAAGTCTAAAGCTGCCTCAAATGCTACAACTACTGTCATGAGAAAGAAAACAGCTAAGCAGAGACGTGCTTCTCAATCTGCAGAAGATGCAGATGAGTTGGCACGAGAGTATCGTCTGCTGAAGAAGCTGAAAAAGGGCGCAATTGATGAAAACGAATATGCAAAATTAACTGGAACAGAAGATTTGCTTTGATCTTGGAGTGAAAGTGGATTGGTTAAAAATGTAAAGGTGGGAGCTCTGAAAGTTATTGCAATTGCAGAGAGGTATCAAGATATTTATGAAGATAAAAGGCAACATACTATGTCGGAAGCCGGAAGCTTGCTGGTTACACCTTTGGTTTCAGAGCAAATTCGTTGGTTGATGGTCTGATCCTCCTTGGTAACTTACATTTCTCTATGTTCCATAGGTTTTTGAGAAAATGGCTAAATTAAGATAGTTATAGCTTCAACTGTCATCGGTTCAACCGAATCATGTTAATTATTAAAATTAACCTTGTAGTTGTTCAATCTTGCTAATCTTTTGAGAACACTGAAAACAATTAATTTCTTTTATTGTGTAAATGGCTTGGAGAATGAATTCCCTTATTGACTAGAGAACAATCACAAATTATAAGCACTGTTGTCCATTGTATACTTTCTTCTTTTCTTTTGAATACCTTTTGTCCATTGTACTTGATCACATTATTGTAAAGTATTAATAGCACATTAACGTGAACATGTTGCATGAAACTTATAAATGTACACATGGTTGGTTAATAATAATTTGGTAATGCGTAATTTATAATTTCAATTAATCAAATATATTTTGTAATCATACATTTTATAGAACGTATAATTTATAATCTATTTATTATTTACACATTTACTTACATTATAAGCACTCTATCAATTATGGGCGAGATTGATTGTCATTGCTTAAATTAAGAATTGTTAATTATTTAAATTATCCTTACAGTTGTAAATTCTTCGAAAAATGTGTATGCACAATTAATTCTTTTAGCACATGTTTGGTGGTAATTAAATTATAATTTCAACTGGATAAATTGGTCAAATATACTTTTTATCTACACATTTCATAGAATCTACAATTTACAATCTACTTATTATTTTGATTCTGCGCCAACTCTTGACCACATGCTTTTCGATAAAAATATATATATATACTAGTTTTAAGGCCGTGCGTTGCACGTTAGTGAAATGTGTAGGAAAAAATTGTATGTTGAGAATAGTTTATTGATAGGATATAATATGAAATAATAAAGTGAAAAAAAGAATATATATGTACAATGCAAGATAGACAATTGTTCGAATTAAGGTAGAACATTTTATCTATGTTGTAGTTAATGGGGTACTCTTGATTGTACTTAAAGCAGTTAAATGTAAGTCTTATTTTAGCCTGATAAATTAAGAAAGAATAATAAAATTTTGTGGTTGATTGCTGTTGTGAAAAACGTATATCAAAAATTCATTTTTATGACTTATGTATGTTTAATTAAAAAAAAAATAATATTTCTGTCGATGATAAGTTTTCAAGTAATTCGATAAACTCAATAGATCGAGTAACTCGATAAATTGAAATATGAATTTATCGAGTTACTCGAGAATGTGTTAAGTTGCAAAGTTTTTGTTATATTTGTATTTTTTTATTTATTTACATTAGTTGGTATATTAAATTTTTTGGTATTTGTCTATTTTCATATGAGATTTGATACATTTGACAATTTCATATTTGGGATTGGCGAGTTATTTGATAAATGAAGTATATCCATTAAGTTATAAAAAATTGATATTATCTAAATTTTAGTACGAATATTTATACAAATAATAAAATTTTTATTATAAATATTTACTACGTTTCTTTATAATAATCTATACAATGAATATGTCATAATTTTATATGATTTTATATGTCATAGTTTGTTAGATTATTTTAATGTAAGGATATGATAGAGAAAAAATAATTTTATATGATGAAAAAAGTATTTATCATCGAGTAACTTGAGAATGACATCAAAGTTGCTTAGAGTCCATTCAGCCACTTCAGCTTTGTCAGTAACAAAAATTTCAGTCCCCACATCGAGAGATGTCCATATCCTTCTAGCAGGGGTGGTACCCGGATCCTGCAACGGAATAAAGTCATAGCCATTCATCTTCTTGAGCTTTATAACTGATGTATAAAGTTTGTAAATTACATACCTGATAGAAGTAAAGTCTACTGGAAAGTCAACCGACATCGAGTTCCCAATTCTCCCATCTCCAACCCAATCCTCTCCATGTTTAGTCCGGTATCCATATTCTGCCCATATTGGATGAAGCAGCAACTGAACCAATTCTTGTGCTTGCGGATTGCTGTAAGGATCGCAGCTGCTGTATGGTTTCTGCAAGTGCTGTGCATTACCTAGAGCACAGTAATAGTGGTAAGCACCATAGGGGAAGTTAATTGTGTCATTCATGTGTATTTTGGTGTTGTTTGGAGTGATGTGGAATGGTGGACAGTTGCGAATACTCGTGGGACTGTACCAGGCAGGTGTTTCTGGGCTAATAATCATCTCGCTGTATCTGGTTACATCAATGAGAAAATCTCCATCACAGGGGGCACCATTGTTCTTCCAGCAGCTCCCTATGTCAATTAAGTAGAATTGGTTCTTAGGGCCTCATCCTTGTTTGATGTCCAAATTCAATCTCACCTTAAAATTAGGAAACTCTGGAAGCTGAAAACAACTATATTTGTTAGCTGGTATATATAAAAGTAACACTCTGAATTGATTAATCTTATCATTCATCTCATTGAAACAAAATAATAAAATGATGACACTCTACATAGAAGCTATGGTCAGATTGAGAAGTTATAATTTATGGTCGTTTATTTCCTTTAACATACATTGAATCAATATATATAAAAACTGATACAACCTAAAAAATAGCTTTCTATAGAAGTGGTTCAAATTGGACCATTGTCAAGATGAATAATTGAAGAGACATTACAAGAGAAAATAGTGAATTTGCAGTAAAAGCGCATAAACCTTGAATCATATTTACCTTTTTTTTTTTAATTGAATCATATTTACCTTGCTAGTTGTGAAATTTGAATCACAAATCAAATCAACACAGCAGTTCACAATGCATTCTGATTCACTATCACCAATGACATACAAATTTAATAAAATTTATAAATTCACTTGACATATCCATCTAAAAGTCCAGATCAGTGCAATGAAAATTGTGTCCCCTAAATAAATAAAAGAATTAAACAATGGAAAATTTGGAGAAATACAACCACAATAGGACGCCATTCTTTGAATCCAAAATTTTATTTCAATCACGTCTTTGTTTGTGTTCCATAAGAACATATATCTTATTTATCAATCAACAGTTTAGGTTCGTATCAACCTTACACATCAGAATGAAAAAACAGAACATCAAAAGTTATCACCCTTTTTGTCGTACAATTGGTTGCTATCCATATAGATTCTCCACTTTCAATAAGGCTTTCATAGTAGGTCATCTTACTAATTTTGATTCCAAACAAGTAGATGAGTGGGTTATCAGTGCACGTTATTGACATTGTTTGAATTTGGAGGATAATAAAAGAAAAGTAAAGAAAGTTGGAAATTGTTTTCCTCCTATATTTGGAGGAAATGCAATAGAGATAATGGTCTTCCTCTAGGGGCACAAAGTTACAAAACAATTTTCTTAGGCTCTTCGTACGAAAAGCTAATTTTTTTCAAACCAGAAGAATATGAACAACACAAGTATCCAAAACTTTCCATTCTCACCAAACTTATACAAGCACAGAACAAAAAAGTCATTTTTTCCGAATTCAACTAACTATATGAAGCAATAATACAAATTCAAACTGTAATATGATTATAATATTTTCTCAAATTTCAGAAAATCTTGCACTACAATATAAAGTAGCAGTAATTAATAATGGCAAACAAAATTCTCAAATTAAACCAAATTCCAGCACTAAACTTAAGAAGGAAAAAACACACAAAGCAAAACACGGCTAGAAGAGTTCAAAGTTAATCAAAATTGAATTTTTAGAGGGAACTACTTCAACCTGTAATATGATTAATTTTTCAAAATTTAAGCAAAATTTCACGGTAGCTAATAAAGTGGCAGTAATCAATGCAAACAAAATTCAAGCAAAATAATAGATGCTCTACAGAGAGAGTTGTCAAAACACTTACTCCACAAGATCGCCAAACTGACGTAAGATCCCAACGAGACCAGCTACGGTGATGCTTTAGAATAGGAAAACCAGAAGCAATTCGTCAATCATTCAATCAAATAGGTAAGTCACCTCAAAAAAAATTTTAAAGCCAACCACCTTAGTAACAACAAGACGATAAAGCATTCAGTTATTGCCTCACATCCCAATACCACCACTACAAAGGAGAACCACAACGATCATTTTGCTGTACTGAATCCTCCCATATCAAAATGTCCAAAGAAATGTGGTGGCTTTGTCAAACCCATTCCACAAGTTCAAGATTCCACCACCATTGATTTAAAAAAAAAAAAACAAATGCATTTGCAATCCATAAAGAAGTTTAAAAAATGCATATGTTAGTATAATGCCTGAACTTGGCTAGTGTCAATAACAAAAAGACTTCAATAGATGACCACATATCGAGTTGATGGAGACACTATCCCTATGAAAATTAAAGCTTCTTGGAGTCTAGTCTATCTAAATGACAGAAAGCGATAGACATTGTTCATGTTTCATATCAACGATTGGTAAATGAGCCTAATCTGGCAAGATGCACACATTTGCACGCACATCTTTATGGCCAACAATCTCAGTGACAAGAAAAGTGGAAAGCACGATCTTTCGGATGATAATTTCACCAAATTGAACCCTCCAAGATCAAAACGTAAAAAGAAACCAGGTGGTTTTGTCCAACTTATTAACAAACAAGAGATTTCCAACAACGTCGATAAAAAGGAAAACTACATTTCGATCAATAAAGAAAGTGACTAAAATGTATCAGTTAGTATAACGCCGGAAGTTGGCTACTGTCAATCACCAAAAAAAAAAAAAAAAAAAAAAAAAAAAACTTAAATAGATAATCAATCATGAACCGAGTTAATAGATACATTACAATGTGAATTAAACCTTCTTGGGAGTCTAGATTGTTCATGTTTCATATCAAGGATGGGGAAACAAGCCTAATATGGCAAGATGCACACACATCTTTATGTTCATCCTGTTTAAGGAAAATCATCAAACACATACTATACCACATACCGTGTAGCAGGCCGAAGGGAAGTGGTAAGAAGTTTTAACCTTATAAGTAGAAATCGCACTACACGGAAGCACCCAAATTGACAAACGAAGGCCAAAATTTCAGCTAGATCGACCATAATTATCGTCGAGCATTTTGACATTTTTTTTAACATTGTCGAGCTGCTCGACAATGTAGTATTGTCGAGCTGCTCGACAATAATGATTGTCGAGTTAGCTCTTGTCGAGCAGCTCGACAATAATGATTGTCGAGTTAGCTCGACAACTATTGAGAAAGCCGAAAAACACTCTGCAATTTGCCCAGTTATGATACTCAGTCTCTTATTTCTTATATAAATTCCAGTTCTTCAATATCATCTTGCAAAACAATTCATACCTGTATGTTCAAATCATTGAATTATGAAGATGGATTCATTGGTGACGTTTTCGTTTCTTTGTATACAAAACTGGGTTTCTTTGAGTACGCATGGAATTTGTTTGATGAAATGCCAAAGAAGGTCTTGATTTCCTAGAATTCTTTGATTTCTGGTTGTTTGCAAAAAGGGGGATTGAATTTTTGCTTAAATTCATTCCATAGAATGAGATTCGAAATGAGTTGGAACCAAATGAAGTGAGTTTAATTTCTATTGTTTCAGCCTGTATTGAAATGGCTGCCTTTTTTGAAGGGAAAATATAGACATAGCAAGGCGATTATTTGATGCCATACCAAAGCCAAATTTAGTTTCTTGGAACTCAATTATAATGTTTTTAGTTCAAAATGTCGTGTACAATGAAGCATTGGAAGTTTTTAAAGTAATGAGAAGGATTGATATTAAAATTGTCGAGCTGCTCAACGAATTGACACTGTCGAGCAGTTCGACAACAATGAAATTTTTTTTATTTTAAAAAATTGAGCAAAATTAATTTTATTTGTGTCAGTTTACGAAAAATAATTGAATTAACATTGTTCTTCTTGATAGGTATTTATGATTCTTAAATCCCGTATATGTTGTCTCCTTATTTTTGTCTCCAGATGGGGATTGTATTTTAGATTTTGCTAAGAGTTTTGAAGGTAAAGAGGGGGATTGTATTTCAGATTTGAAAAATAACCTTGATTTTCAAATTAACATAAGCAAATCTAACTTTTGTTAGACAAGTATTTGTGTTTACAAAATAATTTGTTTGAGGTACTTGGAGAATTCTTTTGGCGGATGGAAAACTCAAGATAACATATGTTAATTTTTTCATATTCAGTAATGGTATTGTCTCATATTATATATATGTATAATGCATAATGATAGATTGAGTTCAAATTTTGTCTTAAACTGGACGAAATACTCCTTCATCTAAGTTTGGGTTGGGGTTAAGGGTAAAACTTAAATTGCAATTACCACTGAAATACTCCTTCATCAAAGGACTTATAATTAATAAAGTTAAAAAAAATTAAAAAATTAAAAGAAGTTCAAAATGGGCTAATTTTGATTGTAGGGGAATGGGTGGGTGTTTGTCAAGTAACTCGACAAACACCCACATATATTAAAAAAAAAAAAAAAGTAAAAAATAGGCCTGAACTTTAAAGGTTTTTGCTAAATTTTATGTTTTTCTAAGTTGCAGTTTCTGTTGTCCAACTAAAAAATCTGCTGCACCTTATATATTAAGTATTTTTACATAATTCCAGTTAGAGACGATATCCCTATGGGTTACCTAACCATTGGCTTTGGTTTCACATAATATCATGTTATATAACTCAAGTTATGGACAATTTTATAAACTGCGAATGCATGAATCCGAGAAACTACCTAGGATGTTTTGACAAGCATTTTAGTAAGTTGAAACATACCGTCAGACTATCAAATTTTGATATGTGGTAGCTAAATGAGTATTCTACGTTCCGTGAAAATTTCATATTGTTCGGTGATCGTTTTCTATGTCAAAGAAATTTTTTTTACTCCATGACAGGGTGAATTATTTCTCCAAACTACACTTTCTGTTGACCAACTCAAAAATATGCTGCACCTTATATATTAAGTATTTTTACATAATTCTAGTTGGAGACGATAGCTCTATGGGTTAACTAACCATTGGCTTTGATTTCACATAATTTTATGTTATATAACTCAAGTTATGGATAATTTTGTAAACTGCGACCACATGAATCCGAGAAATAGCCTAGGATGTTTCGGTGAGCATTTTAGTAAGCCGGAACATGCCGTCGAACTATCAAATTTTGATATGTGATAGCTAAATGAGTATTCTATGTTCTCTGAAAATTTCATATTTTTCGGTGATCGTTTTCTATGTCAAAGAATTTTTTGTTACTCAATGACCAGGTGAATAAAATATTCAAAATAAGGGCAGTGTTACTAAAATTTCTTCACTCGGTCATGGAGTAACAAAATTTTGTTTGACATAGAAAACGATCACCGAAAAATATGAAATTTTCAAGGAACATAGAATACTCATTTATCTACCACATATCAAAATTTGATAGTTCGACGGCATGTTTCGGCTTACTAAAATGCTCACCAAAACATCCTAAGCAGTTTCTCAGATTCATGCGGTCTCAATTTACAAAATTGTCTATAACTTGAGTTATATAACATAAAATTATGTGAAACCAAAGCCAATGGTTAGGTAACCCATAGAGCTATCGTCTCCAACTGGAATTATGTAAAAATACTTAATATATAAGGTGCAGCATATTTTTGAGTTGGTCAATAGAAAGTGTAGTTTGGAGAAATAATTCACCCGGTCATGGAGTAAAAAAAATTTCTTTGACATAGAAAACGATCACCGAACAATATGAAATTTTCACGGAACGTAGAATACCCATGTAACTACCACATATAAAAATTTGATAATCCGACGGCATGTTTCGACATACTAAAATGCTCACCGAAACATCCAATGCAGTTTCTCGGATTCATGCTGTCGCAATTTACAAAATTATCCATAACTTTGGTTATATAACATGAAATTATGTGAAACCAAAGCTAATGGTTAGGTAACTCATAGGGATATCGTCTCCAACTGGAATTATGTAAAAATACTTAATGTATAAGCTGCAGAAAATATTTAAGTTGGACAACAAAAACTGCAGTTTAGAGAAAATGAAATTTACAAAAATCTTTAGGAATCGATTGTATTTCGTCATTTGTTCCCTATAGCAACTGGGGATCAAAAAGCGCCAAATTTGATGACTTATTAAGAGAATAATGAATATATCTTTACTATAATATATAAGAAGTCAATAATTGCGGCTAAAAGGCACTAATATATATATATATATATATAAAAGAAAAGAAAAGATGAAGAAGTCAAATTGGACAAAGTGAAAAAAAAAATTCTATATATATAATCTAAATGAATTGGACCAAACTCAAGAGTTAATCAACAAAACAAAAGCCAAATCTTTAAAAAAAATTTAAGAAATGTAAAAGCCCATTTTGATTTATATGGGTGTGTGTTTGTCGAGTTGCTCGACAAACACACACCCAAATTATATTATATTATATATATATATATATAAAAGGAAAAGTCAATAATTGCATATGAAAGACACTAATATATATATATCTATACTATAATATAAGTGTCTATGGTATGTTTACTATTCACCCTTCAACCAACGCGACGTCGTTTTGATGTTGTATTAGTCTTAATTTTGTCCAAATCTCACCATTTTGTCCTAATCTTTTGACACTTTTTGTATATTAAATTAATATATTTGGCCGCATTTTTTGACTTATTCATCTTTTCTTTTCTTTTATTTGTTTTAATATACATATATTAGTGTCTTTTAGCCGTAGTTATTGACTTCTTATATATTATAGTCAATATATATTCATTTTTTCCTTAATAAGTCATCAAATTTGGTGCTTTTTTATCCCCAGTTGCTATGGAGAACAAATGACGAAATACAATCGATTCTTAAAGGTTTTGCTAAATTTCATTTTCTCTAAACTGCAGTTTTTTTTGTCCAACATAAATATTTGCTGCACTTTATACATTAAGTATTTTTACATAATTCCAGTTGGAGATGATATCCCTATGGGTTACCTAACCATTGGATTTGGTTTCACATAATTTCATGTTGTATAACTCAAGGTATGGATATTTTTGTAAACTGCGACAGTATGAATCCGAGAAACTGACTTAGATGTTTTGGTGATCATTTTAGTATGCCGAAACATGCCGTCGGACTATAAATTTTTTATATGTGGTAGCTACATGGGTATTCTACGTTCCTTGAAAATTTCATATTGTTCGGTGATCGTTTTCTATGTCAAATAATTTTTTTTTACTCCATGACCGGGTGAATTGTTTCTCTAAATTGTCTTTCTGTTCACCAACTCAAAAATATGTTGCACCTTATATATTAAGTATTTTTACATAATTCCAGTTGGAGACGATAGATCTATGGGTTACCTAACCATTGGCTTTGGTTTCACATGATTTCATGTTATATAACTCAAGTTATGGACAATTTTGTAAATTGCGATAGCATGAATCCGAGAAACTGTCTGTGATGTTTCGGTGAGCATTTTAGTGTGTCAAAACATGCCGTCGGATTATCAAATTTTTATATGTGTTAGCTACATGGGTATTCTACGTTCCGTGAAAATTTTATATTGTTCGGTAATCGTTTTCTATGTCAAATAAATATTTTTTGCTCCATGACTGGGTGAATTGTTTCTCGAAACTGCACTTTCTGTTGACCAACTCAAAAATATGCTGCACCTTATATATTAAGTATTTTTACATAATTCCAGTTGGAGACGATAGCTCTATGGGTTACCTAACCATTGGCTTTGATTTCACATAATTTCATGGTATATAACTCAAGTTATAGACAATTTTGTAAACTGCGACCGCATAAATCCGAGAAACTGCCTAGGGTGTTTCGGTGAGCATTTTAGTAAGCCGAAACATGCCGTCGGACTGTCATATTTTGGTATGTGGTAGCTAGATGAGTATTCTATGTTCCCTGAAAATTTCATATTTTTCAGTTATCGTTTTCTATGTCAAACAAATTTTTGTTACTCCATGACCGGGTGAAGAAATTTTTGTAACAGTGCCCTTATTTTGAAATTTTTATTCACCTGGTCATGGAGTAACAAAAAATTTTTTGACATAGAAAACGATCACCAAACAATACGTTCGCCTAAATAATTACATATTTGTATAATATGTAGTTCAGTTAGTATCATCATACATCTCCATTGCTTGTGATAATTACAAACTCCTATTTCACCAACCTTGCCAGATTATCTCCCATGTCTTCTTTGGAATGCCTAGAGATTCTAAACAAAATTCCATACTTGTTCTCATGGATTCCTTTCCCACCTTTTAGCATTTCACATGATCAACAATTTAATACATTTAATAAACTATCACAAACACCACAACACATTCTAACAATTAAAATGGGAAGTTGTAGTAAAAGAGGCATTACCTGATTGTTCAAAACTTTGCAGAGCTACAACTTGACTCTCAGCTGATGGATGCCAATCCTTTTCCCAATCACCGAATCCCGCAGATCTACAATTGTTCTCCACACCCTGCACAATGTTTTCTGCACCATCACATTCATAATTAGGGACTTCTAATGACTTGCATCTTAATTTAATGAAAAACATACACACACACACAGAAAGAAGACTACAATAACTAATGATAATTAATCCATGTCACATATAACTTCCTACCATGATTGAGGATGGGTTAGTGCACAAAGGTTGAAGCATAGTAATCTACGCTGCTCAAGAACTTGTTCCAAATTTTGTTCTTCAGCTGTCATCATTATCTTACCAATATCACAATCTAATGCCAAGCATTCACCTGATACATCACCAAAAAACACAGTACCAAGAGAAAGAAAAATAACTGCAATGTCTGCAGCAATTTTTGTATCCAAGAGAAGCCATCACAGTTACAGAACTTACTTTACAACCTTATTCCCAATAATGAAATTTAACTTACACAAAAGTTAAAGAAATCCATAACATAGGAAATTAAAAGGGGAAAAATAGATGATTAGATGTATGTGGAGCACAAAAAATGAAGGCTGAAGTTCCACAAAGATAACAACTCAAACCTATGCTTTTACTTTTTGAACATGCAATGCAGTTAAAAGAATGGTTCTTTTTCCTTCCTTTTTTGTCGAGTAACTCGACAAGAAAGGAAGGAAAAAGAATTCCTTTCTTGTCGAGTTACTCGACAAGAAGGAATAAAAAAAGAATTTTGTTCTTTTTTTTTTTTTTCCTTTTTACAGTGTGGCTTTTTTAGGTTTTTTTGTTTTTGTTTTTTATTTTTTTTAATTTTCACTTTTGGTCCACAAATTTTTTAATTTATAACAAATTTACCTATAATCTTTTTTTTAGCATTGACCATCCTCGGCCTTTGAATTTTGTTTCAATTTTTGTTTTGTCTTTCTTTTTAAATAAACAAAATAAAAACTAATAACAACAAAATAAAATAAAATTGTAAATATTTTATTTTTACTGGACAACATTTTTTAAATTTTTTCCTAAATATGTTTTTTATTTTGAATTTTCTTTTTCTTTTTTTGGGTTTATGTCGCGTTAGTCGACAAACTTTTTTTTTTTTAAATAAGATTAATGTTTAATATTATTTTGTCCAGTTACTCAACAAAGTCCAATTTGACAACTTAATTGTATATGTCCACCTCTTTAAATAATAAAAAAAAACAAATAACAACAAAATAAAATAAAAATGTATATGAAGTCCTACAACTTTTAAAAAGTAGCCCAATTTTATTTTGACATTTTTTAAAAAAATATATTTTTTTAAATTTCTCGAGTTATTCGACATTTTTTTTTTTAACATTTTGTCGAGTTCCTCGAATTTAAAATATATATTTATATATATATATATATATTTTAAATTTGTTGAGTTACTCGACAAAAAAATAAAAATAAAAATTTTTTTTTTTTAAATTTGTCGAGTTACTAGCAAAAAAAAAATAAAAACATTTTTTTTTTAAAATTTTGTAGAGTTACTCGAATTTTTTAAAAATATATATATATATATATATATATATATATATATATATATATATATATATATATATATATATATATATATATATATATATATATATATATATATACTAGTTTTAAGTCCGTGCGTTGCACGTGTAGCAATTATAACATTGTAGAATTTAGGACAAATAAATGAATATTGTAGAATTTAGGACAAAATCCCACAAAAAAGAAAAAAAATAGTCAAATTGAGCTTTCAACAAAATTTTAATGTTGGAGATGGTCAATGGTAAAAAAAAAATAAAAATTGTGGGTGAATTAGTTACAAATTAAAAAAGTTGGGACTAAAAGCGCAAATTAAAAAAAAGGAAGAAAAATTGACAAATTCAAATTTACTCGACAAAGCCCAAAAACAAAAAGAAAAAAAATTGAAAAAATTCGAGAAAAATGAAAAAATTGTGGCTAAAAGGATTAATCTAATTTAAAAAAATAGTGTCAAAAATTGATGTCGACCAAATTATTTTTTAATAAATTATTGTTGAATAACTTGACAAACCAAATACATTAATTTTATTATAAAAAAAAATTTGTCGAATAACTTGACAAAAACTAAAAAAAAAATAAAGGGAAAAATTTTCTTAACTCGAAAAAAAAAACCCCCACAAAAAGAAAAAAAAATGGTAAAGTTGCGCTTTCAACAAAATTTAAATGTTGGGGATGGCCAATAGCATAAAAATAATATGTATGGGTAAATTAGTGAAATAGTTAAAAAATTGGGACCAAAAATGCAAAATACTGGCATAAAAATAAAATTTTTTGATACGTGCGTTGCACGTAGGCTGTACGTAGGCATTGTTTGAATATATAGAGATAAAAAAATTTAGTATAAAAAATATTATATGTACACATAATTTGTACAAAAAAAATTAAATGACTCATAAAAAAAATTAAATAACTAAGATTTGTAAACGACGTTTGGATGTTGGTAAATTGATGTGGTAAGTTACCATTTTTATACTTTTATTGAATTGCATTACTTTGAGAATTTGAGTTGGACCAAACCTTCATTCTTTAAACTCGGGTCCAACTTTTTCAACTTTTTTACTAATGACCCAAAAGCTAAATATCAATATACAATTTGTTTATAACACCAAATAAAAAATTAATAAAAAAGATTGGTGATGATTGAATAAAAATTAGACGAATATGTGAATAGTAAAAGAAAAATTAAGGGAAAAAATAATTTGTAATGTGTATAATTTGCTTATAAGATAAAATAAAAAAAGATTAGTAAAAAATTGAATGAAAATGTGTAAAAGAAAAACAAATAAGAAAAAAAAATTGGCAAAATAATTAGGAAAAAAAAAGGGAATGGGCTAAAGCCCACATACAACAATTGACAAAAAAATTGAAATGGGCTAAAGCTCACGTACCACAATCGATTCAATAAAAAAAAAGAAAAAGAAAAAAAAGAAAAGGGGAAGAAAGTGCTTCTTTTTGTCGAGTAACTCGACAAGAAGGAGAAAAAAATTTGCTTCTTCTTGTCGAGTTACACGAAAAGAAGGAGGAAAAAACTTATCCTCAGCAAGCTGGTACCATCCGTAAGAATGGTTACACTGTTATTACGGCTTTAATCATGTTAATCAAATCTTAACAAGAACCACTATGAACCATGCAACTACAAGAGTGACTTGACTTCATTGTATCATATCCAAAACACATAACGCAAATTTACCACAACAAGACAAAAAAATATGTTCCTTATCTCATACCAGCGGAGTCTCTTGTCCCAAAAATTTGTCCTCAAGGAGGACTACTCCATTCTCTCTAGCATCAGATAAATGGACAGCATAATGAGTAGTTTATGAGAGTACAAAATTTGGATGACTTGCTTCCATATGAATATTAGTACTTTCAGCTTGAGACATTGAAGGTATACTTGTTGATTTTATTCCACTGGATTTGTCACTGGAGCTTGCAAAGGTCCTAGTACCACTATCTCGTTTCTATAATACACGGAAACTAATCGAGGTCAATAGTGAAAGCAACATACTTTGACGGGCACGTTCTTCTACCACCAGTCTTCTTTGGAAGCAGAAGGTTGTGAATGTTGGGCATCACTCCACCATTGGTAATGGTCACATCTTTAAGAAGCTTGCTTAGCTCCTCATAATTCCTCACAACCAACTGAATGTGCCTCAGAACAATTCTAGTTTTATTATTGTCCCTTGCTGCATTCCCTGCCAATTCCAGCACCTGCATACACAACTCCTCGAGTTAACTCGACAAAAAAAATATAGGGGTTCCAATCAGAGACACAAGTTTAAAGGCAAAAACGAACTCCTGGAGTTAACTCGACAACCATGGTTGTCGAGTGTAACTCGACAACCATGGTTGTCGAGTGTAACTCGACAACCATGGTTGTCGAGATAACTCGGCAACTAACATTGTTGTCGGGTTACTACTCGAATTATTATTTTTTTTTCTAATTCTAATTGCTGAAATTTTACGAAAATTTCGAAACCCTAAACCTCAAAACTCCTAGAATTGGGGAATTTTATAAGTAAGTTGTCCAAATCTTTTGAATACCTTGCTGCCGCCTGTTCAAAAACAGCCGCCTCTCTTTTGAATTTAACTGGGAATCCATCTGTGAATTGTTTTCAATTTTTTGAAGCTCATTTTTTCCGTTCTGAGATCCTGATGGATGTTTATGCTTATATAGAGAGAGAATGGAAAAAGAAGATGATAAAAACAACTCTTCAAGAATCCTTGCATGGAGCTTTAACCATAACCGTGTGTATCTATATCACTGTATATGTATCTATATTGGTGGCAGCAATCTACAAGCAACGTGGTATGAAATGGGTGTCGAGTTGCTGGACAATTCCACCACTGTCGAGCAACTCGATAACAATTGTTGTCGAGTTGCTCGACATTTATGCTCGACAGTGGTGGAATTGTCCAGCAACTCGACAATCCTTTGTTGTCGAGTTGCTCGACAAGAGCAAGCTGGGTTGCTCGACATGACAGGTCCCTGTTGAAATTACATTAAGAAACACAACACACAACATTAACATGAAAAAAAACATCAAAGATTGACAAAAAAGTGCACTTAGAGATTTACTCTTAGTGATAAAAGAGTCAAAAGCTACAGTTCAACAAAATTTCATAGCATAACTATGAAATATACTGCTTCACTTCACTGATCTTTTTTGTTTGCTTTATCTTTCTTCTTTTTTCGAATTGGTGCATCATCATTCTCAGAATGAAATAGAAATCTCTTTACTGCTGTTGGTGATTCCATAAGATATTGACTTCCACTCTCCTCATCCTCCTCGTCTCATGGAGCCTTTCCTTTCGTCTCATGTCGAGTTGAGAAAGTGGTAAAGTGTTTGAAATATTTTTTTTTTTTTGACTTCCTCGACAAAGTCTTTGAAATTAAAATTTTTTTTTATTAATGACTTTGTGGAGTAAGTCTTTTGGAATTTTTTTTTTATTTCGCGGTGAGCATTTTAGTATGCCTAAACATGCCGTCGGACTACCAATTTTTGATATGTGGTAGCTACATGAGTATTCTATGTCTCCTAAAAATTTCGTATTGTTCGGTGATCGTTTTCTTTGTCAAAGAATTTTTTGTTACTCCATGACCATGGGAATAAAATTTTCAAAATAAGGGCAGTGTTACTAAAATTTCTTGACTTGGTCATGGAGTAACAAAAATTTGTTTGACATAGAAAACGATCACCGAAAAATATGAAATTTTCAGGGAACGTAGAATACTCATTTAGCTACCACATATCAAAATTTGATAGTCCGACGGTATGTTTCGGCTTACTAAAATGCTCACCGAAACATCCTAGGCAGTTTCTTGGATTCATGTGGTCGCAGTTTACAAAATTGTCCATAACTTGAGTTATATAACATGAATTTATATGAAACCAAAGCCAATGGTTAGGTAACCCATAAAAATATCGTCTCCATAGCAACTGGGGATGAAAAAGCGTCAAAGTGGGTATGAAAAATTTATTTTACTAAAGCCAATGGTTAGGTAAGCATAAAAATTTATGAAAAAAAAAACAAATAAAGACAAAATATAAATTAACTTTTGTTTATATAAATCAATGAGTTTTTTTTTTTTTAATAATGTTGTCGAGTTACACATTTGATTAATATTTTTTTATAGTGCTGTCGAGCAACTCGACAATATTTGGTTGTTTGAAAATTTTTGTTTTGTTTTGTTTTTTTTTTTTTTTTAATGTTGTCTAGCAACTCGACAATATTTGGCCGCTTGAAATTATTTAAATTTTTTTTTTTTTTTAGTGTTGACACTAAGCCATTGGAAAAGTTTTTTTTGTTAGTGTTGTCGAGCATCTTGACAACACCAAGCCATTAGAATTTTTATTATTTTTATTTTTTGTTAGTGTTGTCGAGCAACTCGACAACACTAACAATGAAGTCATTGAAAAATGGGCTTTGGCCCAATTTCACTTTTGTTAGTTGTTTTTTTTTTTTTTTTAAATGGTGCCTTTTACTTTTTTAATTTTGTATTTCGTATTCATATATTGTAGGGTGTGCAAATTAGTCCATTTTGACAACAATTTTTTTCTTTTAATTTATTTTTCTTATTTTTTATCTTTTACACCTAATTTTTATTCAATTATTTACTATTTTTTTTATTTTACCTTTTAAATCTACAAATTATTCTAAATAAATGCTATTAATTTTTTCCTTTTACTATTCACACACGTTCGTCAAGTTTAAAAGTTGTAGGACTTCATTTGTAATGTTATTTTATTTTATTATTTTTTTATGCTGCATTTATCTAGAATAATATGTAAAAAAAAATTTGAAAAATATAAAAAATTTACCTTACAATTCAAAATGTAAACTAAATTAAAATCGAAATTAAAAAAAAAAAAGTCGAGTTATCTGACAAATTTTTGTATTTTTTTCTTTATTGTATTTTTTTTAGAGTTACTTGACAAAGCCAAAGCCAAATCTTAAAAAAAAAAAAATTGCAAAGTGAACAAAAGCTGATTTTATAAAAATTTAATGCAGATATAAAGGACAAAAGGGTGATAGTTGGATGGCCAATGCCCAAAAAAAAAGTTGGAGTAGATTAGTTATAAATTTGAAAGGTTTGGACCAAAAGTGCAAATTTAAAAAATGAAAAAATGTCAAAATCAAATTGGACTACTTTTTAAAAGTTGTAGGACTTCATTTACATTTTTGTTTTATTTTGTTGTTATTAGTTTTTTATTTTGTTTATTTAGAAAGGAGGACAAAATAAAATTTGCAACAAAATTCAAAGGTCGGGGATGACCAATATTAAAAAAAAGGTTAAGGGTAAATTTGTTATAAATGAAAAGGTTGTAGACTAAAAGTGCAAATTACAAAAAAAAAAAAAATAAATAAATCAACTTTTTCAAACACTTTGCCTCGGCAAAGTGGAAGAAAAAAAGAAAAAAAAAAAAAAAAATTCTTTTTTTCTCCTTCTTCTCGAGTAACTCGAGAAGAAGGAAATTTAAAATATTTTTTTTTTTCTTTTTCTCCTTCTTCTCGAGTTACTCGAGAAGAAGGGAAATTTTTATTTTTTTTAATTTTTTTCTACTTCTTCTCGAGTTACTCGAGAAGAAGGAAAAAAAAAAAAAAATTTCTTTTTCTTCTCGAGTTACTCGAGAAGAAGGGGAAATTTTTTTTTTTTTTTTCTTAAAATTTTTTTTTTTTAATTCTTCTCAAGTTATTCGAGAAGAAGGAAAACAAATTATTTTTTTATTTTTTTTGGACTTTCTCGAGTTACTCGAGAAAGTAAAAAAAAAAAAATTATTTTTTTTATTTACTTTCGCGAGTTATTCGAGAAAGCCAAAAAAAATATATTTATTTTTTTTTTATTTACTTTCTCGAGTTACTCGAGAAAGTCAAAAAAAAAAAATTCTATTTTATTTTTTTTTACTTTCTCGATTTGCTCGAAAAACCAATTTTTGTTTTTTGATTTCTCGAGTAACTCGATAAATTCATTTGGGAAATTTTTTTTTTTATTTTTTGTTTTTTTTATTTTTTTTTAATACTAACTTTGCCTTATGAGGCAAAGTGGAGAAAAAGGAAAAAAAACAAAAAATTCAAAATAGTCTAGGAGGTTTCGCGGAGAGTATTTTAGTATGCCTAAATATGCCGTCGGACTACCAATTTTTGATATGTGGTAGCTACATGAGTATTCTATGTCCCCTGAAAATTTCGTATTGTTCGGTGATCGTTTTCTATGTCAAAGAATTTTTTGAGACTCCATGACCAGGTGAAGAAAATTTTAAAAATAAGAGCAGTGTTACTAAAATTTATTCACCCGGTCATGGAGTAACAAAAATTTCTTTGACATAGAAAACGATCACTGAAAAATATGAAATTTTCAGGGAACATAGAATACTCATTTAGCTACCACATATCAAAATTTGATAGTCCGATGGCATGTTTCAGCTTACTAAAATGCTCACCGAAACACCCTAGGCAGTTTCTCGGATTCATGCGGTCGCAGTTTACAAAATTGTCCATAACTTGAGTTATATACAATGAAATTATGTGAAACCAAAGCCAATGGTTAGGTAACCCATAGAGCTATCGTCTCCAACTGGAATTATGTAAAAATACTTAATATATAGGGTGTAGCATATTTTTGAGTTGGTCAACAGAAAGTGCAGTTTGGAGAAACAATTCACCCAGTCATGAAATAAAAAAAATTTCTTTGACATAGAAAACGATCACCGAACAATATGAAATTTTCACGGAACGTAGAATATCCATGTAGCTACTACATATAAAAATTTGATAATCCGACGACATGTTTTGACATACTAAAATTTTCACGACATTTTCACTTTCTGTTGGTCAACAGAAAGTGCAGCTTGGAGAAACAATTCACCCAGTCATGGAATAAAAAAAATTTCTTTGACATAGAAAACGATCACCAGAACGATTCTTTTCTGTGTGTGAAGCGATTAGTACTTTTCTTGGGTCTGATGTCTAAGAAGATGAAAGGACTATCTTTGGATTCAAAACCATTTAATGATGTTGGTTTGTATCGGAATGCGATGTCCAGTTTCAAGAATCGGGCTCTCATGAAAGACTATCAAGAGTTACAGAAGGTATCATTTGGTGGTTTTCTTAATTTTCAAGAACCTGGTTGCTTCAATTTTTTTATGGGTTTCGTATTGTAAGTTCTATTTATTTACTTGAGATAATTTTTGGAATTTTTTTTGTGGTTCAAGAATGTCTGATGAATTTTGATCTATTTTCCTTCTATTGAACTGCAAAGCTGGATTTTTTTTTTTTCATTTTTTTTATTTTGGCTTACTCGACAAAGTGAGAAAGAGTTTGAAATTTTTTTTTTTTTTTTTTGACTTCCTCGACAAAGTCTTTGAAATAATTTTTCTTTTTTTTTTTTATTTTGTGTGGGCTTTTAGCTCAATTTTTTTTGTGATAAAAGATTATTTGACATAGAAAACAATCGCCGAATGATACGAAATTTTCAGGGGACATATAATACTCAGGTAGCTACCACATATTAAAAATTGGTGGTCCGATGGCATGTTTAGGCATACTAAAATGCTCACCGAAACCTCCTAGGCAGTTTTTTGAATTCATGCCGTCGACAGTTTACAAAATTGTCCATAAATTGAGTGATATAACATAAAATTATGTAAAACCAAAGCTAATGGTTAGGCAACCCATAGGGCTATCGTCTCCAACTGGAAATATGTAAAAATACTTAATATATAAGGTGTATTAAATTTTTGAGTTGGACAACAGGAACTGCATCTTAGAAAAATATGAAGTTTAGCAAAACCTTTCAAATTCACATCATTAACGTGTAACCAAAACATGGGAATCCACTAAAACTATCACAAAACCAAGGTCCACAAAAGTTTAAGAAGATATTTACACTACTTAAAGTTTTTTGATTGGTTTATAATATCGATTCCGGCATGCCGACGGCATAAATCCGAAAAACTGCCTAGGAGGTTTCGCGATAAGTATTTTAGTATGCCTAAACATGCCGTCGGACTACCAATTTTTGATATGTGGTAACTACCTGAGTATTTTATGTCCCCTGAAAATTTCGTATTGTTCGGTGATCGTTTTCTATGTCAAAAAATTTTTTGTTACTCTATAACCAGGTGAATAAAATTTTCAAAATAAGAGCAATGTTACAAAAATTTCTTCACCCGGTCATGGAGTAAAAAAAATTTGTTTGACATAGAAAACGATAACCGATAAATATGAAATTTTCAGGGAACATAGAATACTCATTTAGCTAACACATATCAAAAATTGATAGTCCGACGGCATGTTTCGGCTGACTAAAATGCTCACCGTAACACCCTAGGCAGTTTCTCGGATTCATACGGTCGCAGTTTACAAAATTGTCCATAACTTGAGTTATATACCATGAATTTATGTGAAACCAAAGCCAATGGTTAGGTAACCCATAGAGCTATCGTTTCCAACTGGAATTATGTAAAAATACTTAATATATAAGGTGCAGCATATTTTTGAGTTGGTCAACAGAAAGTACAGTTTGGAGAAACAATTCACCCAAGCATGGAGCAAAGAAAATTTTTTTGACATAGAAAACGATCACCGAACAATATGAAATTTTCAAGGAACGTAGAATAGTCATGTAGCTACCAGATATAAAAATTTGATAATCCGACGGCATGTTTTGACACACTAAAATGCTCACCGAAACATCCAAGGCAATTTCTCGGATTCATGCTGTCGCACTTTACAAAAGTGTCCATAACTTGACTTATAGAACATGAAATTATATGAAACCAAAGCCAATGGTTAGGTAACCCGTAGGGATATCGTCTCCAACTGGAATTATGTAAAAATACATAAGGTATAAGCTGCAGCAAATATTTAAGTTGGACAACAAAAACTGCATTTTCGACAAAGTGTGGGGAAAAAAAAATTTCAAGAACTTTGTCCAGTGACTCGACAAAGTTCAATTTTTTTTTTTAAATTGTTCTTTTGGTCCCAACTTTTTAAAATTTTAACTAATTGACCCATTATTTTTATTTTTATGTCATTGACCATCCCGAATATTTAAATTTTGTTGAAATTTCAATTTGACCATTTTTTTGGATTTTTTTCAAGTTACTCGACAATTTTTTTTTTTTTTTATAATAAAATTAACGTCTTTGGTTTGTCAAGTTATTCAATATTAATTTATTGATTAAACTAATTTTATTTTTATTTTTATAATTTTTTAACTTGGGTATGTATTTGTAGAGCGCATTTGGACCTTTATTTATTATTTTTTTGGTGTGTTTTTTTTCTATAATTTAGTAGCAAATAGATTTTCATTTAATTTTTTACTATTTAATTTTTTTTTTCTTATAAGCAAATTGAACACAAATGAATTTTTGTTAATGAAATGATAAGGACTTTTCATGCAATTATTCATAAAATAAAATTAAAAATAAAAAATAAAAATTGGCCAATGCCTAACATGTGTAAAAAAAAAAAAAAAAAATTCAAAGTACAATGTTACTCGACAATATTGTAAAAAAAAAAAAAAGCAAATATAATGTTATCGAGTTACTCAACAACACTTAAAAAAAAAAAACAATTCAAATTCAATGTTGTCGAGTTACTCGACAACATTATAAAAAATAAAAAAAAAAATTCTATTTGCTTATAAGATAAAATAAAAAAAAATTAATGAAAAAATTGAATGAAAATGTGTAAAATAAAAACAAATAAGGAAAAATAAACTAAAGAAAAAAAAATTTGTGAAAAAAATTAGAAAAAGTCAAAAGAAATGGCTTTAAAAAAAAAATTAATAGTGATACAAAATTTTAAGTTAACGACTTCTATCAGACAATTAGTGTAACCACTAAAAACTTGAGTAATTATTAGTACTGCAAGAAAATGACTTCAATGACCATTTTGAAATTTTTAACAAACTTCCGTGGTGAAATTAACCCTATTACATAATGTTTCATTGATATTAACTAACAATGTTTTTCTTACCCAACATTTTCTGGTTTTGGGGATTCAAATTGGAATGTTTCATAATGGCCTATTGCAACAATTCAAGGAAGCCCATAAAAGAAAACTAAACAACAAGACAAGACAAGAAGATTCAAAAGCTTATATATATGATCAAAAGAAATAAAAGAACTCAGATTATATGTTTTCAACATTTGAATCACACAAAATGTGATGCTCGTTTCCACACCATTTACACATACTTATGGCTAGACGAACTCGCGTCTCGAACGTTAGTCAAACACATGAAAGCCAAGATCATTAGAAGTGCCAAAATGCATATGGGAAGCAGCAGAAGCGTCAAAGGTGGTGGTGGCAATGGAGGAAGTATCAGTGGCAGTATTAGCAATGATGCAGTTAGGCAAAATAGTAGAAACAACGATTCCAATGTGAAATAACAGAACATTTTCCGGCCATGCCCTTCGGAGAATGATTGGCAATACTCCAATTTCCGTCCCTCGACTAACGGGACGACACCACCTCGTTTCAAGAAAGTAGGATTCATTACTCCTTTCGCATCTATTATGCTATTAAAGTACTGATGTTGCAGATTCATGAAGCCTTTCGTGAAGTTGTTCAGCAGTCATTGAAATGCTGATCCTTAATGCACTTCGAGTTATAGAATTTCTTCAACCACCACTCGTGTAAACACCGATCCTAAATGCACCTCGAGATCGAATTTCTACAACCACTCGTGTAAATACTAAATACCAATCCTAAACGTACCTCGAGATCGAATTCTTTTCCTATTCAATATCTCAAAATGCTATAAGAATCTTGATTCATTTGTACTTGAATATGAACAATCAAAGATAATCAAATGCCAACAAAAACTCTTCAAAATCACTTCCTTTTCGAATGAAAACTGAATTTTCATTAATGTGGGCCAAATGCAATCCCCAAGTAATCAGACCCGCAAACTATTTTAGCCTGAAAAAAAAACACTTCAGATCAACACCAAATTCAGCTACAATTAACATTCATAGTGAAATGAAAAAAAAAATATTATATGCAAATGAGCACCAAGAATTTTCTTCTTGCAAAAATAAAAAAATTGAAAATCAAGGGCTAAACATGTAGATGTATCACAATTAAGAAATAAAACACATAAGAAATAGAATAAAATTCAACACATCCAACATAGGAAGGTATTATGCAAAATAACACATAAGAACAGGAAAAAGAGAAATAAAAAAGAAAGCCCAGAAAGCATATCTAAATTATCAACTTAAAAAATCAAGTAAACAAGAGGTAAATCTTGAAAGGGTTGTATCTATATGTATATACCTATAGTTTTTGTGAAGCTGTAGCAAAATGTGGAGCAAATTGAGGTTCTAAATAGTGCACCATCAAACTCTTTGCTTTTTCTCTCTATTCAAATTCCAATATTCCAATTTTGAAGAAGATAAGAGAAAAACCAGCTTGGATGATGGTTTTACAGGGGATGGGGAAAACCAGAGGCGCAGCCAAGATTTGACTGAAAAGGACCTGAATTGGGAAGGAGAATGGATGTATATATTATCACTCATTGCCGAGTAAATTACCGATTTCCCAATTCTTTCACTCTACTCTATTCGCCTATGTGTTCATATACACAATCAATCAGACTATGCATACCGTTGCACCAAGCTCCATTAGAGCCTGGTTAAAATCTCCAAGCCTAGAAGGATTAACTAATTGGCCAGCTAGTTTCCTATGAAATAGAAATATAAAGCATGATAAGGAAAGATGAAAATAATATGTAGACACAATTCTTCCAGGGAATAAATATCCATGCCAAAATGAAAGTAATCCTATAAAATTCTCATTGCGCAGACCCAGATCGAGTAGTCTATGCTGTTAACACTAACATTTGCCGATTTGCTCGCCAACCAGTTTTGGTTGCCGAGTTTCTCGGCAACCATTTGTGGTTGCCGAGTTACTCGACAACCAACATGGTTGTCGAGCTGCTCAGCTTATTAGGTTCCTCACTTATATCCATCTAGATATGTGTGTGTGTGTGTGTATATATATATATATATATATACCTCAAAAAGCCTCGAACGTTCCATCTGATTCAATGCGGAGCTCTGTTCGTTTAATGTTTTCATGGACTCTCCTCTACTCTTAAACTCCCCATTAAAAGCCTTTAGTTTCTTGAATTTCTCTACTTCTAGTTCCGTAAACTACTCTGCCTTTTCTTTCTTCAGAATCAAGAAGTCCCAGAAATTAAAGAAATCGGGAATTGCTGTAAATTGCTTGAATCCTCGTAATCCTAACTTGTTATGGGGAAATTATGCCTCACCCATCAAACCTGTTTCTTATTTAATTCCATTTTTTCACAAAGTCAAGGACTTTGCCATGAAATCTCCGAAGCAGAACTGGACCTCTGTTTTTCAGAATTTTAGTGGGCAAGAAACTGGTGTTTTGCAGAATGGATCATTTGGAATGGCACTCATGATTGTCGAGCAGCTCGACAATATAGGCAGCTCGACAATAACGATTGTCGAGCAGCTCGACAATAACGATTGTCGAGTTAGCTCGACAACTATTGAGAAAGCTGAAGAACACTGCAATTTGCCCAGTTATGATACTCAGTCTCTTATTTCTTATTTCTGATATAAATTCATGTTCTTCAATATCATCTTGCAAAACAATTCATGCCCGTATAGTCAAATCCTTGAATTACGAAGATGGATTTATTGGTGACCGTCTGGTTTCTTTGTATACAAAACTGGGGTTCTTTGAGTACCATGGAATTTGTTTAATGAAATGCCAAAGAAGGACTTGAGTTCCTGGAATTCTTTGATTTCTGGTTTTTCGCGGAAAGGTGAATTGAATTATTGCTTAAATTCATTCCATAGAATGAGATTCGAAATGGGGTTGGAACCAAATGAAGTGAGTTTAATTTATTTTGTTTCAGCTTGTACTGAAATGGCTGCCTTTTTTGAAGGGAAAATCTAGACATAGCAAGGCGATTATTTGATGCCATGCCAAAGCCAAATTTAGTTTCTTGGAACTCAATTATAATGGTTTTAGTTCAAAATGTCGTGTACAATGAAGCATTAAATTTTTTTGAAGTAATGAGAATGATTGATGTTAAAATTGTCGAGCTGCTCGACCAATTATAATTCTAAGTAATGTAATTCTGCTGAAAATAAAAAAAATGAAGAATGAAAAGGGGCGGGATGGATTTTTAAGAAAGATAAAGTTATTTTAAAATTTTCAAAATAAGGGCATTGTTACTTAAATTTCTTCACCCGGTCATGGAGCAACAAAAATTTCTTTGACATAGAAAACGATCACCGAAAAATATGAAATTTTCAGGGAACATAGAGTACTCATTTAGCTACCACATATCAAAATTTGATAGTCCGACGGTATGTTTCGGCTTACTAAAATGCTCACCGAAACATCTTAGGCAGTTTCTCGGATTCATGCGGTCGCAGTTGACAAAATTGTCCATAACTTGAGTTATATAACATGAAATTATGTGAAACCAAAGCCAATGGTTAGGTAACCCATAGGGCTATCGTTTCCAGCTGGAATTATATAAAAATACTTAATATATAAGGTGCAGCAGATTTTTGAGTTGGACAACAGAAACTACATCTTAGAGAAATATGAAGTTTAGCAAAACCTTTCAAGTTCACATCATTAATGTGTAAACAAAATATGAAAATCCACTAAAACTACCACAAAACCAAGGTCCACAAAAGTTTAAGAAGATATTTACACTACTTAAAGTTTTTTGATTGGTTTATAATAGCGATTCTGGCACGCTGACGGCATGAATCCGAAAAACAGCCTAGGAGATTTCGCGGTGAGCATTTTAGTATGCCGAAACATGCCGTCGGACTATCAAATTTTGATATGTGGTAGCTAAATGAGTATTCTATGTTCCCTGAAAATTTCATATTTTTCGGTAATCGTTTTCTATGTCAAAGAATTTTTTGTTACTCTATGACCAGGTGAAGAAAAGTTCAAAAATAAGGGTAGTGTTACTAAAATTTCTTCACCCCCTCATGGAGTAACAAAAAATTTTTTGACATAGAAAACAATCACCGAAAAATATGAAATTTTGAGAAAACATAGAATACCCATTTAGCTACCACATATCAAAATTTGATAGTCCGACGGCATGTTTTGGCTTACTAAAATGCTCACCGAAACATCCTAGGCAGTTTCTCGGATTCATGCGGTCGTAGTTTACAAAATTGTTCATAACTTGAGTTATATAACATGAAATTATGTGAAACCAAAGCCAATGGTTAGGTAACCCATAGAGCTATCGTCTCCAACTGGAATTATGTAAAAATACTTAATATATAAAGTGCAACATATTTTTGAGTTGGTCAACAAAAAGTGCAGTTTAGAGAAACAATTCACCTGGTCATAGAGTAAAAACAATTTCTTTGACATAGAAAACGATCACCGAACAATATGAAATTTTCAGGGAACGTAGAATACCCATGTAGCTACCACATATAAAAATTTGACAATCCGACGGCATGTTTCGACATACTAAAATGCTCACCGAAACATCTAAGGCAGTTTCTCGGATTCATGTTGTCGCAGTTTAAAAAATTGTCCATAAATTGAGTTATATAACATGAAATTATGTGAAACCAAAGCCAATGATCCAGCAAACCGGTTTGAGATTGTTTGAGAATGCCAACGTTTTCCACTCAGAATTTGATCCTTCACAATTTTACTAAAAATGGAACAAGAATGAATGTTGTGTTCTTTGATGCTTGTCTTGAAGAAACTTTGATAGGAACTCACTTCTATTGCTTTTTTGCTTCTCTTATTCTGAATTTGCCCTAGACCAGGTGGTACTAAAAGAAAGTTCCTCGCTACAAGACATGCTCAAGTCGTTATTTCAAGTCAATTATCTGTATTGGTTGGAGAAAAATGCTGGAATTAAATCAAGCAGCACTTGTGATGACTGCAGACCATGAGGAAGGCTGCAAATATCTTTAGACTATGTTCTACAGAAGTTCAACCATGTCAAAAACGATGGTGAAGTTGCGGGTTGGGTTGTTGATGGTCTCATCGCTAGGCCTTTACCTAATAGAGTTTCCATAGGTAATGAAGCTGCATCACCTCCTGGAATACGCTGATTTATTAGACGATGTTTCATTGTTGGCAGTTTTTGAGCAAGAACATGGAATATCTTTCATGATGCTCTGATCACTTGTATTCCTCGTATGATTTAACTAAACTGTTGAATTGAAGGTGCAGAAGATGATACACTGTAAAAGCTAGTCACGTCCAGGTCGGGCGTACAAAATAGACTTTTACCATGGAGGACAGAACTTGAGTTAGATGGTTGCCGGGTGACGCTGAAGCTCGAGAAATAGGCGTTTATTTTTATTGTGCTTGTCGAGTCGACAAGCAAAATTTAGTGGTTTGATTGTCGAGCAAACCAATAATTTTTATTGGTTTGCCTGTCGAGTTGCTCGACAGGCAAATCAATTTTTTTTATTGGTTTGCTTGTCGAGTTGCTTGACTCGACAAGCAATACAATATTTTTTTTTTTTGGTTTGCTTGTCGAGTTGCTCGACAAGCAAACCAATATTATTTAATTTTTTTTTTCAATCTTCACTCGAGTCTTTGCTAGAAGCTCTCAAGAAAAAGCATATTACTTCTTCAAAGCTCAGATTTTTTTGAAGAATCCAAGATTCTAGGTTTTCTTGATTTCTGTACTATGTTTTATAATAAAAACTGTTTCCATTAATAAAATTTATATAATTATAATAATAATTTTTTTTTACACTTTGTTATATTAGTTGATAAAAAATAAAATAACATATAATCAATAATAATAATTTCATATAATATATAATAATTTTATATGATATATAATTTAATATAAACTGTTATCATAAATGATAGAGTAAAAAAACTACGCATGTTCTTAATTTATCAAGTGACTCGAAAAATTCAAATTTGAGATTACTGAGTTGCTCGATTAATTATATGCCAAAAAAAATTACCAAAATAGCAAATTTAACAATTAGTCCCAACCTGTTAAATCTGTAACTAATCTACTCCCAACCTTTATGTTTTATTCAATTTTTTATCATGTTTTCATTTGTCTAGTAACTCGACATATAGCAAACAATATAAACAAAAAAAAATAAAAAAAATTGGCCAATGCCGAGTGACTCGAAAAAAAGAAAAAATAAAATTGCCAAAATAAAATTTTTCGAGCGACTCGACAATCAATCCAAACAACTATTGGCCAACCTCGACAAAACCAAAGCCAATTCTATAAAAAAAAGTCAACTTGGACAATTTTGCACCCAAATATATATAAAAAAATAATTAAGAAAGATCAAAATGGTCCCATTTTGATTGTTGGCTCGACAAATACACATTGAAATAAAAAAAAATTAATAAAAAAATTAAATGCTCGACATTTTTAAAAAAATACATAAATATAATTTCTCATCTGTTCATGTTCTATTTTTTTTTATTTTTTTGGTCGAACTCCAGTTAACAAAAAGTCGAGTTATTTGACAAATTGTTTATTTTTTTATTCATTGTATTTTTTTTAGAGTCACTCAACAAAACCAAAGTCAAATCTTAAAAAAAAAAAAATAGCAAAGTTAACAAAAGCTGATTTTATAAAAATTTAATGCAAATTTGTAGGACAAAATAGTGATAGTTGGATGGCCAATGGCCAAAAAAAAATTGGGGTAGATTAGTTACAAATTTGAAATGTTCGGACAAAAAGCGCAAATTAAAAAAATAAAAAAATGTCAAAATAAAATTGGGCTACTTTTTAAAAGTTGTAGGACTTCATTTACATTTTTATTTTATTTTGTTGTTATTTGTTTTTTTTTTTACTTAAAGAGGTAGACAAAATAAAATTTGTAACAAAATTTAAAGGTCGGGGATGGCCAAAGCTAAAAAAAGGTTATGGGTAAATTTGTTATAAAATGAAAAAATTGTGGACTAAAAGTGCAAATTACAAAAAAAAATGCTAAAAGCCCACAAAAATTAAAAAAAATATATAAAAAAATACATATTTAATGTTTCCCACTTTGTCGAGTTACTCGGCAAAGTGGGAAACTTAAAATATATTTTAAGTTTCCCACTTTGCCGAGTAACTCGACAAAGTGGGATAAACTAAAAAAAAATTCCCCCACCACTTTGCCTACTCGGCAAAGTGGGGAAAAAATCCTTTTTTTTTTTTTTTTTTGTTTTTGTTTTTGTATTTTGTCATGAAATGTCCACCTACCAAAAAAAAAAAAAAATTGCTTGAACAGTAACTTTTCCGTTGCACGTACGTGGGGGAAAAAAAAATTCAAAACTTCATTTAGTCATGAATTAACAAAAATTCATTTGACATAGAAAACGATCACTGAAAAATATGAAATTTTCAGGGAACATAGAATACTCATGTAGCTACCACATATCAGAATTTGATAGTCCGACGGCATATTTTGGCTTACTAAAATGCTAACCGAAACATCCTAGTTAGTTTTTCGGATTTATGCTGTCACAGTTTACAAAACTGTCCATAAAATGAGTTATATAACATGAAATTATGTAAAACCAAAGCCAATGGTTAGGTAACCCATAGGGCTATCGTATCCAACTGAAATTATGTAAAAATACTTAATATATAAGGTGCAGTAAATGTTTGAGTTGGACAACAGAAACTGTATCTTAGAAAAACATGAAGTTTAGCAAAACCTTTCAAGTTCACATCATTAACGTGTAACCAAAACATGGAAATCCACTAAAACTACCACAAAACCAAGGTCCACAAAATTTTAAGAAGATATTTACACTACTTAAAGTTTTTTGATTGGTTTATAATAGCGAATCCGACACGCCGACGGCATAAATCCGAAAAACAGCCTAGGAGGTTTCGCGATAAGTATTTTAGTATGCCTAAACATGCCGTCGGACTACTAATTTTTGGTATGTGGTAGCTACCTGAGTATTCTATGTCCCTTGAAAATTTCGTATTGTTCGGTGATCGTTTTCTTTGTCAAAAAATTTTTTGTTACTCCATAACCAGGTGAATAAAAATTTCAAAATAAGGGCACTATTACAAAAATTTCTTCACCCGGTCATGGAGTAACAAAAATTTGTTTGACATAGAAAACGATAACCGAAAAATATGAAATTTTCAGGGAACATAGAATACTCATTTAGCTACCACATATCAAAATTTGGTAGTCCGACGGCATGTTTCGGCTTACTAAAATGCTCACCGAAACACCTTAGGCAGTTTCTCGGATTTATGCGGTCGCAGTTTACAAAATTGTCCATAACTTGAGTTATATACCATGAAATTATGTGAAATCAAAGCCAATGGTTAGGTAACCCATAGAGCCATCGTCTCCAACTGGAATTATGTAAAAATACTTAATATATAAGGTACAGCATATTTTTGAGTTGGTCAATAGAAAGTGCAGTTTCAAGAAACAATTCACCCAGTCATGGAGCAAAAAATATTTATTTGACATAGAAAACGATTACCGAACAATATAAAATTTTCAAAGAACGTAGAATACCCATGTAGCTAACACATATAAAAATTTGATAATCCGACGGCATGTTTTGACACACTAAAATGCTCACCGAAACATCACAGGCAGTTTCTCGGATTCATGCTATCGCAATTTACAAAATTGTCCATAACTTGAGTTATATAACATGAAATCATGTGAAACCAAAGCCAATGGTTAGGTAACCCATAGAGCTATCGTCTCCAACTGGAATTATGTAAAAATACTTAATATATAAGGTGCAACATATTTTTGAGTTGGTGAACAGAAAGACAATTTAGAGAAACAATTCACCCGGTCATGGAGTAAAAAAAATTTATTTGACATAGAAAACGATCACCGAACAATATGAAATTTTCAAGGAACGTAGAATACCCGTGTAGCTACCACATATAAAAATTTTATAGTCCGACGGCATGTTTCGACATACTAAAATGATCACCAAAACATTTAAGTCAGTTTCTCGGATTCATGTTGTCGTAGTTTACAAAAATATCCATAACTTGAGTTATACAACATGAAATTATGTGAAACCAAATCCAATGGTTAGGTAACCCATAGGGATATCGTCTCCAACTGGAATTATGTAAAAATACTGAATGTATAAAGTGCAGCAAATATTTATGTTGGACAAAAAAACTGCAGTTTAAAGAAAATGAAATTTAGCAAAACCTTTAGGAATCGATTGTATTTCGTCATTTGTTCTTCATAGCAACTGGGGATAAAAAAGTACCAAATTTGATGACTTATTAAGGGAAAAATGAATATATATTGACTATAATATATAAGAAGTCAATAATTGCGGCTAAAAGACACTAATATATGTATATTAAAACGAATAAAAGAAAAGAAAAGATGAAGAAGTCAAAAAATGCGGCCAAAGATATTAATTTAATATACAAAAAGTGTCAAAAGATTAGGACAAAATGGTGAAATTTGGACAAAATTAAGGCTAATACAACATCAAAACGACGTCGCGTTGGTTGAAGGGTGAATAGTAAACATGGCATAGACACTTATACTATAGTATAGATATATATATATATATATATTTTTAAATCTTGTCAAGTTACTCGAATTTAAAAAAAAAAAAAAAAAAAAAATTTTTTTTTTAAATTATGTCGAGTTACTCGAATTTAAAATAAAAATTTTAAAAAATTTTTATCGAGTTACTCGAATTTTAAAAAAAAAAAAATTTTTTTTTAAAATGTTGTCGAGTTACTCGAATTTAAAAAAAAAAATATTTTTTTTTAACTTTTGTCGAGTTACTCGAATTTTTAAAAAAATAAAAAAATATATATATTTTTTAACTTTGGTCGAGTTACTCGAATTTTTAAAAAAAAAAAAAAAAATTTTTTTTAACTTTTGTCGAGTTACTCGAATTTTTTTTAAAAAAAAAAAAAAAAATTTCTTAACTTGTGTCGAGTTAATCGAATTTAAAAAAAAAAAATAAAATATTTAACTTTTGTCAAGTTACTCGAATTTTAAAAAAAAAAATTTAGCTTTTGTCGAGTAACTCGATTTTTAAAAAAAAAAAAAAAAAAAAAAATTTTTTTTTTTTTTTTTTTTTTAAATTCGAAAAAGTTTGTCGAGTTACTATTCAACTCGACAAATTTTTTGGAGATGAACAGTAACTCGAAAAAGTTACTGTTCATGGAATATTTTTTTTTTTTTTTTTTTTTTAAAATTCGAAAAAGTTTGTCGAGTTACTATTCAACTCGACAAACTTTTTCGGGTTGAACAGTAACTCGAAAAAGTTACTGTTCATGGAAAAAAAATTTTTTTTTTTTTTTAAAAATTCGAAAAGGTTTGTCGAGTTACTATTCAACTCGACAAACTTTTTCGGGGTGAATAGTAACTCGAAAAAGTTACTGTTCATGGAAAAAAAATTTTTTTTTTTTTTTTAAAAATTCGAAAAAGTTTGTCGAGTTACTATTCAACTCGACAAACTTTTTTCGAGGTGAATAGTAACTCGAAAAAGATAAATTTTTTTTTTTTTTTTTTTAAATTCGAAAAAGTTTGTCGAGTTACTATTCAACTCGACAAACTTTTACGAGGTGAATAGTAACTCGAAAAAGTTACTGTTCATGAAATTTTTTTTTTTTTTTTTTTTTATTTATTATGGTGTGCTTTTACATTTGTATTTTTTTTTTTTCAATGAAAAAAATCAACAACATATTTTATTTTTTGTAACTATTAATTATAACATTTTTACCAATAATGTTACAAATATTTTTTTATACTAATTGCTAAAATAAAATAAAATATATTGTATTAATTGATTATGATATATATTCTATTTTACTGTATTCTAATAAATGAAACATTAAATAAAATTTTATATATGCTTTATTTATCAAGTTACTTGACAAATCCAAATTTAAGACTCACGAGTTTCTTGAAAAATAACAGCACTAAATAAGAATAAAAAATTATTTAAATGTATGACATCATTTAAATAAAAAAGGGAAACAAAATAATGAAAATTTTAAATTTCGTTCGTTCATCGAGTAACTCCGGCAACTCGATTTTCAGTTTGTCGAGCTACTTGAGCTATTGTACTGCCACTTGTGTACATGATGACAGCAATATCTTTCTTGATTGGCTGCCTAGGATGAACATGATTATTTCTTCCAAGTTTTTCCACCTCTGAAAATGGGGATATTCTCCAATTGCCAATATCTTGGGGCACATCAGAACCACTGGGAGTGTCTTCGTCATCAAAATAAATTACATTGCTGATAGTTTCCAGGCTTGAACTTATTGCAGCTAACTTATTCAATTGTTTGAAGTCACATATCACAGTTGGCACTTGAGCCTGTCAAATACTTGAGAAATTGAGCAAGGTTTTTGTTCATAATCATACTCAATCAGAAAAGATAAAAACAAACCGTGGAAAGAAAAATGGTAGTGAAGACACAACAAACGAAAGAAACATCTGGACAGTCATTGCTTTGGTTGTTCATATTAATAATTGTCCCACCTCATTTAGTGAGTGTATGAGGGCATCATCTCCTAAAGAAGCATAAATGGTAACCACAGTAATGTTCTGTCGGAAGCAACCCTGAAACCGAAGAGCAAGTGCAAGCAATGTCATTGACCCACAACAACTAAAACCAAGGAATGAGAAGTTGAAGAACCAAACCAGAACTTTCCTTTGCGGCAAAATCTCAAAAACCTTCAGAGCATCCACCAAATTCCTTGTCGGATTAACTCGACAACCATAATAGTTGTCGAGCAACTCGACAACCAACCATCATGGTTGTCGAGTTGCTCGACAACCATCAACCATGATGGTTGTCGAGCAACTCGACAACCATCAACCATGATGGTTGTCGAGCAACTCGACAACCATGATGGTCGGTTGTCGAGTTGCTCGACAACCATGGTTGTCTGCAAGCACGGCACCTGACTACCGCCTGGCGCCGGAGCACCACCTCCCCGTCGCCTTGGATAATACACTGAGTGCAACTTTTGACAAGATATACATACATTATATATATATATAAAGCGGGAGAGAGAGAGGGGATGGGAATTAGATAACTGGGTTTGTACTGTTTTTATCAGGATGGGAATTAGATAAACTTCCCTTCAATTTTGTATTGATTTTTCTTGAATTATGCGCTGAGATCCATGCCACTAAAGCAAGCCTAAGGCCGTGTTTGGCCAGAATGAAAATTGATCTTTAAATCTTACTATTTTTCATATAATATTTATTTTGAAGCCACCCTTTTAAACGCAAACCCCTCCATCCCAGAAATCATTATATGTTCACAAACATAAGTATATTAAAACAATCAATTTATTAGCACAGAAAAGAGTAGATAATACTTGGTTACTCCGTTGTCGAGTAAGGAAGTTTTTTTTCCCCTTATTGTAAACATTTTAGACTTCACAGCTATTTAGATTTGTATTTTTTTTTTTTTTAATTTCTCAAGTTGAACTTTATATATATAAAACAAAATCAAATCATCTCATAAATTAATATTTAATTGGGATTGGTAAAATGAGTTTTATTTTTCAGTAATCGGTTGAGTAGCTGGACATAGAAAAGATCACGTCTCTTCAAAAATCATGGGACAAGTGTAAATATTTCATAATGTCGCATACCTTTAGAATCATCATGATTCATCGATGTTTGTTAACGTCTTCTATTTTTTGTATTAGTTCACATTTGATTGATAATTGCGTTGTATTAATGTTGCTTGTAATGTAAAGTTCGCATCTTCCACAAGGTCAAGTTAAAAATTGCAAATATTGAGAATGTGGCGCGATTAGTTAATGTGTTAAGATGTCACATATTTTTTATATTAATTCACGTATAGTTGTTAATTGTATTACGTATAACATATATCACGTTAAAAGTTCATTGTGTATTGAATGTTGCAAATGTTCACATTCTCTTGAGGATGCACTTTGTTGGGTTAAAGTTACTAAAAATTTAGTTGCTTTGTTAACTTTTTGTAACAAAAATGTGACATATTTTTGTTCATGTTATTGGAAATGTCACGATACACGTTTGAATTTGATACCCCATCTTTTAACATGTAATTAAACATGATTTCTTATGCGATTTATGTAATCATTTTTTTTATATAAAGTTAGTATTAAAAAAAAAAAAATATTCCCCAAATGAGTAAACCAAAAAAAAAAAAGAAATTTTTTTTTTTTTTTTTTTACGTTCTCGAGTTACTCGAAAAAAAAAAACAAACCTTTCTCGAGTACTCGAGAAAGCAAAAATGAAATTTTTGTTTTTTTTTTCCACTTTACCTGTTTGAATATGTGTTTTTTTTTTTTTTAGTAATTTTCACTTTTAGTCCACAACCTTATCATTTATAACAAATTTACCACTAACCTTTTTTTTAACATTGGCCATCTCCGACTTTTGAATTTCGTTGCAAATTTTATTTTGTCCTCCTTTTTAAATTAAAAAAAAAAACTAATAACAACAAAATAAAATAAAAATGTAAATGAAGTCCTACAACTTTTAAAAAGTAGCCCATTTTGATTTTGACATTTTTTCATTTTTTTAATTTGCACTTTTGGTCCAAACCTTTCAAATTTGTAATTAATCTACCCCAACTTTTTTTTTTGGACATTGGCCATCCAACTATCACCCTTTTGTCCTACATATTTGCATTAAATTTTTATAAAATTAGCTTTTGTTGACTTTGCTATTTTTATTTTTTTTTTAAGATTTGGTTTTGGTTTTGTCGAGTAATTTTAAAAAAAATACAATAAAGAAAAAAATACAAAAATTTGTCAGATAACTCAACTTTTTTTTTTTAATTTCGATTTTAATTCAGTTTACCTTTTGAATTGTAAGGTAAATTTTTTATATTTTTCAATTTTTTTTACATATTATTCTAAATAAATGCAGCATAAAAAAAAACAATAAAATAAAATAACATTATAAATGAAGTCCTACAACTTTTAATCTTGACGAATGTGTGTGAATAGTAAAAGGAAAAAATTAATAGCATTTATTTAGAATAATTTGTAGATTTAAAAGGTAAAATAAAAAAAATAGTAAAACATTGAATAAAAATTAGGTGTCAAAGAAAAAAAATTAGAAAAATAAAATATATTATAATTATTTAATATAATATATAATAATTTTATATCATATATAATTTATTATACAGTGTTATAATTAATGATAGAGTAAAAAAACTATGCATGTACTTAAATTATCAAAGAACTCGACAAATTGAAATTTGAGATTGCCGAGTTGCTCAATTAATTATATGAATAAAATGTCACATACCACAAAGTCAAAAATCAATATTTTTATTTATAATAAATTGATATTATAATAAATGATAGAATACAAATATTTACGCATGTGCTTACTTTATCAAATAACTCGACAAAGAAAAATATGAAAAAAAGAGACAAATCAAAGCTAAGTAACTAATAAAATAAATGAGATAAGTTTGGATTTAAGACTTAAAATTAAAAAAAATTATATCAAGTCAATAAATGTGGCTAATACAAAAAAAATTAACATTTGGACAAAAACTACAACACTAAAATTACTTATATGAAAGTTCATATTTCTAGAACTTATCAAATCTCTTCATTTTGTCAAAAAAAATATTTACATAAATCTCTCATTATCTTATAAGTTCTTATTTCAGCAATGTTTGAACTATATAAAAAAAAATGTGGACAAAATTGGATAATCCACAATTAGGTCACGAGATATCACAACAAAATCCTCCACAATCAGGTCAGATGAGATAAGTAGCTGAGATGGTTGGTCGAGTTTGATGTCGAGTTGCTCGACAACCATTGTTGTCGAGCAACTCGACAACCATTGTTGTCGAGTCACAACCATATTGTTGCCGAGCAACTCGACAACAATGGCTGTCGAGTTGCTCGACAGCCATTGTTGTCGAGTTGTCGAGTTGCTCGACAACCATTGTTGTCGAGCAACTCGACAACAATAGCTGTCGAGTTAACTCGACCATGGCTGTTGTTGTCGAGCAACTCGACAACAATGGCTGTCGAGTTAACTCGACAACAATGGCTGTCGAGTTAACTCGACCATGGCTGTGGAGTTTCATTTTTCGTCCATACCGACGTCGTATTGGCCTCCTCTCATTTCCCTGCTGTCTTGATTAGTTAGAATCCACCAGACATTTTCTCTTCACAAAAAAAAAACCCTAGGCGTGCTGTTCTGAGTTGGACCTGGGTTTTTGTCACTGCTCCTCCACATATGTTGCCATTTCCGTGTTTATTTCTTCTTGCCTCAAAATACAGACCACAAAATTACCATCAATCTCTGTTTTTCAAAAGCTTAAATTTTAGATTTGTTTGTATTTTGTTCCCGCAACTGAATCCATGGTTTGGTACGAGGTTAAGGAGTCGTTGACGGAGTTTTCTGGCGGATTTATGAGGCTTTTTGCCTCTATTGTTCTGTCGGAGAAGGGAAAGAGTACAGTGAACTGCGTATGGCAGGTGGGCCCACGGTGGCCGTTGGGCGTTGGGGTGCCAAATAAGCATGAGTTCCAGCTGGGGTATTTGAATTCTAAAGGCAGCCTTGATTAATTCTAAATATATATATATATATATATCTGACTTCTTCGCCTTTTAATTTTCATTTTTTGTCTCTCATTTCGAAACCCTCGTGATCCATCTCATGCGTCCGAACTCGCCATTGGTTTCTGCTGAAATTTGATTTCGATTTTGATGAACAGCAGAAACTGATAAACCAGGTTGGCCTTTTCATTCTCTTTCTAAAATGTTTGTTGTATGCATTTAGCTTGTTCAGTTTTTACTTGCAATACATCTGTTTTCCCTCATAATAGTTGTTGATTGTTACCCATATTGATAATTGATACATTCCATTCTAATTTTTATTTCATTACTGGATTAATAAATATTCATTCGTCTTAACTTTTTTTGTACAGAGGCTGTATTTTTGCACTGACGGGCAGTCAGAGTCTCTTCAGAACAAGAATTTGGTAATTGTAAATTTTCCTTTGATTGAATAACAAATAATTGACTTGAAAAGCAATTAGTTTTATGCACATTTTTTCCTAATGTGATTCTCATTAGGCAACTAGATTGTCATAATAAAGAGTTAAGCATGAGTTACAAAAGGGTGGTAATATAGTTTGGGCATTCGCAATATAAGCTATGAAAATGGGAGGTTTTTGAATGTCTTGGACACAGTCAATAAGTTGCACTTATAGGTTTATGTTACAAGATATCTGACTAAGATGGTTTGGTCACAGTCACTGAGGTTGTTAGATGCACTCATTGGGAAAACGACATGGTTTGTATTAGTGGTGATTTTAGAGGAGGGGATGCCAAAAAAATCTTGGATCTTGATAATTGAAAAGAGTCAAGAGTCTTTGATTAATTATATAAGTGGTATTTGGTACAACAGATCCATGCCACTGACCCAAACAGGCATGAGAAGAATATTAATTTACTTAACTTCAAATTTATATGACGCTGCATAGACCCAATTTATCCCTTTTCAATTACTAATTTATTGGCTATTATTTTTCAAAAACCTTGTGCTTGTAATTATTAATTTTCTTTTGCTAATAGAATTAGCATTTTCTTAGATTGTCAAACTGGTAATTTATATATAGGCTTTGAGAAATTATTTCCTTTAGGGACCAAAGTAAATCTAATGAAATTCTGCTGCATTTTCTATCTTATGTGGATTTGTATTTTGACTTGTTCTATTCAAATTTCAGGAATATGTGTACAACAGGCTCCAATTCAGGAGAGGTTATGATTGCAATCTTGTCTTTTTGAAAATGGAATTTGATCTTACAGGACATCATGAGTATCTGATTGGTTCTTTCGTTGGTTTACTTCTTGTAGCTACGGATGGTACTTCACATTCGTTCAAGGATGGGTGTATATATTCTTGATTTACTTGCAAGGCTTCACCCCTAAGCAAATGGTGAACCCGTGGAAGACTTATGCGAAGCTCTCTGCTGTGCTTATAGGTTCAAATGGACTTACCAAAGGCTCTCTGGCTTTTCTCAACTATCCGACACAGCTCATGTTCAAATCCACCAAGGTGAAAAAAAATCTCGTGGCTTACTTTAATGGTGTTGCACGATAAATGGGTTTGCATAAGCTCTGAATCTACTTATAATTGGATTAATTCCATGAAGCTCTCGTTCTCATAATAGCAGCGAATTTTAGCCAGATGAGAAGTTACTATAAGCTGATGAACATGACTGGCTTATACAATAAGTTTTTAACATTACAAAGATGAAGCTTTATAGGATAATAAAGTCATATGGCATGTTTGGTATGGATGATTTGATGGTATTGAACAATAGTAAAAAGGAAAAAGAAGTTAAAATCTTGTGCATTACAGTATCCTTTCCTTTCGTGTCAAGTACTGTGTACCAAAGATGCACTTGAGATTAATGGAACATTGTATTTTCACTTGAATTCCTTACTTGTGGTGAAAAGATTTGTTCCCACTTCAATTATATCCCAGTTAATGATCTGTTATTGTATACAGTTTTTCCAGTGATGGTAATGGGAGCCTTCATTCTCGGTTTGAAACGGAAATATCCACCTCATGAATACCTATCTGATGTACTTTTGGTGGTGGGATTGATCCTCTTCACCTTAGCAAATGCACACACTTCGCCGAATTTCAGTATGATTGGTATCCTGATTGTATCTGGCGCGTTGATATGTGGTTTAGTGCACGTTTGTGCATTGTTATTTATGTTTTGGGATAAAATTGTATTGTTATTGTTGATTTTGTTTTCTTTTGGTGGTTGTTGCTGGTCGAGAAAAATACTCCAAAATTGGGTAGGCCACTTACCAATACAATCAAGACATTCGTGCCAGTGAAGAGATGGTTTCGTGAGTTGTTTTTTTTTTTTTTTTTTCAAGGTTATGTCCAATGGGTATGTAAGATGTTATTCATACAAAAATATATATATATATATATATATATATATATATATATATATATATATATATATATATATATATATTATTGACTTTTCCTTTTAATTTGGGTGTGTGTTTCTCGAGCAACTCGACAAACACACACCTATATAAATCAAAATGGGCTTTTACATTTCTTAAATTTTTTAATTTAAATACTTTGGGTGTGTGTTTGTCGAGCAACTCGACAAACACACACCCATATCAATCAAAATGGACTTTTAGCCCATTTTGACTTTATTTTTTTTTTTTCGATTTTAATTCAGTTTACTTTTGAATTATAAGGTAAATTTTTTATATTTTTTTTTACAGATTATTCTAAATAAATGTTGCATAAGTTTAAGATTCAATTTTTTTTTTGAACAAAAAAATAAGAGTAAATTAGGAAATAACTGTTCACGTTATCGACAACATTACTTTTGAAATTATTTTTTTTATATAGTTTTGTCGAGTGGTTAGACGTGGGCTTTTGTTTTTTTTTCCCGAGTATATATAATATTAGAGTCTTAATTTTTTACTTTAGTTTTTCCGTCCAATACGATCTTAGTTATTTAATTTTTATTTGTATGAGTTACAAAATTTTTTTATACAAATTGTGTGTTTATTTGGTTATGCTTTTCTCAATAGAATTTCAACATTTGACTAAATTAATTTTATTACATGGTATGTTCAAAAATATGTTTTCCATATTTATTATTTACATATTATACATTTAATATTTTTTATACTAAATTTTTTTATACATATATATTCAAGCAGTGCCTACGTGCAGGGTTCTGTTTTTGTTAATAGAATTTTAACATTTTGCTTAATTAATTGTATTAAATGGTATGTTCAAATTATTCAATAGTAAATACTTTTTATTCAATATTGAATTTAATTAAATATTTTTTTTAAAGTTTGAAAACTTAGTGTGCAATTTTAAAATTATACAATCAGACCTTAAATTTTTAAAACAAGGGATCTTTTAATACAATTTTTAAAATTGCACAGAAGACCTCCTTTTTATTTTTAAAACAGTAAGCCTTCTCATGCAATTTCAAAAATTGCACAAGAGGCTCTTCTATTTTTATTTTAAACCCTGCTAGGAGCTTCGGAGTTGTTGTTATCTACAACAACAAAAAAGTCTGGGATGAACACGTAAGTTCAAATTTCGTTTACATGCATGCAGAGAGAAATTTTTTTGGATGGTACATACACAAGTTTTTTCCATGGAAGAATAAACCTTGCACAGGCGGCTTTTGATAACAGTGTAACCATTCTTATAGATGGTACCAGCTTGCTGATGATAAGTTTTTTCCTTCTTCTTTTCGAGTAGCTCGACAAGAAGAAGCATTTTTTTTCTCCTTCTTGTCGAGTTACTCGACAAAAAGAAGCACTTTCTTCCCCCCCCCCCCCTTTTTTTTTAAAATCAATTGTGGGACGTGTACTTTAGCCCATTTCAAATTTTTTGTCAATTGTTGTATGTGGGATTCCCTTTTTTTTCCTTATGTGCCAATTTTTTTTTTTCTTATTTGCTTTTCTTTTACACATTTTCATTCAATTTTTTACTAATCTTTTTTTATTTTATCTTATAAGCAAATTATACACATTATAAATTATTTTTTTCCTTAATTTTTCTTTTACTATTCACATATTCGTCTAAATTTTTATTCAATTATCACCAATCTTTTTTATTTGATGTTATAAGCAAATTGTACATTGATATTTGGTTTTTAGGTCATTAGTAAAAAAGTTGAAAAAGTTGGACCCGAGTTTAAAAAATGAGGGTTTGGTCCAACTCAAATTCTCAAAGTAGTGCAATTCAATAAAAATATAAAAATGGTAACTTTACCACATCAATTTACCGACATCCAAACGTCGTTTACAAATCTTAGTTATTTAATTTTTTTTGTACAAATTATGTGTTTATTTCGTTCTACTTTTCTTAATTAATTGTATTAAATGATAGGTTCAAAAATATATTTTTCATATTTATTATTTACATATTATACATAAAATATTTTTTATATTAAATTTTTTTATCTATATATATTCAAACAATGCCTACGTACAGCACGTATCAAAAAAATTTATTTTTATGCCAATAATTTGCGCTATTGGACCCAATTTTTTAAATATTTCACTAATTTACCCATAAATTTTATTTTTATGCCATTGACCATCCCCAACATTTAAATTTTGTTGAAAGCGCAATTTCACCATTTTTTTCCTTTTTGTAATTCGATTAAATCAAAGCCAAGATTTTTTTAAGCTTAGAAAGTCCATTCGCCATTTTTTTACTTTTTTTTTCCTTTTATATTTGGCTTTGATTTAGTCGAGTAACTCGAGAAACTCGACAAAATCAAAGCCAACAATTTTTTTTTTTTTTGGAAATCAAACAATGTCTTTTTTTTTTTTTTTTTTTTTTTTTTTAAAGGATTTGGCTTTGGTTTTTTTAAGTAACTCTTGAGTTTGGTCCAATTCAATTAGATTATATATATATAAATTTTTTTTTTCACTTTATCCAATTTAAAACCTACCCAATACTATTGCTTATTGGATCCAAATGTAGATTCTGAACTGAACTATATATTATACAAATATGTAATTATTATAAAAAATTTATATCAAGTGTACGCATGGGAACAAAATACCTCATATTTTAAATAAATGGCAGTAAACAGTTTTACGAAAATTAATATTAATTTATTTGTCCCAAATTCTACAATATATTTTTTTCGAGTAGCTCGACAATTTATGATGACAAAAAAATTTTAATAAAAAAAATAATTTTTGTCGAGTAACTCGACAAATTTTATTTTTCGAGTAGCTTGACAATTTTTCATGACAAAAAAAAATTTATTAAAAATAAGTTTGTCAAGTTGCTCGACCAACTCCAGTTGGAGTTTGTCGAGTCACTAGACATCAATTTTTGACACTTTTTTCTATTAGATTAATCATTTATGCCGGAATGTTTGACTTCTTTATTTATATATATATATATAAGTCAATAATTGCAAATAAAATGCACTAATATATGTATATATATATACAATATAAATTGGTTGTTCGACAAACACACCCACATCAACCAGCCCATTTTGACTTTTCTTAATTTTTTTTTTCTTTTTTTACTTTGGGTGTGTGTACTGAGGACACCCCTCATCTTTTCTTGAATAACCATCAATTTCTATCCAAGAAAATGAAACTAAAAAAGAAAACCCAGTTGTATAATCAACACTCTTTTTTTCAAGAATTTCAACTCGATGATGAAAAATGGAGCACAAAGTTCTTGCTGCAAAAGATTGCGACTGTAAAAATGGGTTGGCTTTGGCAATTGAGTTTGTCGAGTTACCAAAGAAACTCAATTTCGTAACTCGACAAACTTCGTCAAGTTACTCAAAATAATTTATTGGTCGAGTTACTCGAATAAATGAAAAAATAAAATAAAAACCAGAACTTTTAATAAAAAAAAAATCAATTCGACTTTTGGAGTATGTCGACGAACTCCAACATGAGGTTCTCGAGTCATTCGACTACAAGAACAAATGCAAAAGAAAATTTTTAAAAATAAAATAAAAAAGTCTATTGAATTTGTCAAATAACTTATTAACCTGATTACAAAAAGATTATGACAGAAGCACACTACAATATCACAAAAAAAAAAAAAAAAAAAAAAAAAAAAAAAAAAAAACTGCATAAGCACTTTCCTTTGAAAGTACGAAATTGAGCACTGCAATTCTTCTTTCAATTCGGGAACACACAAAACCACACGCACACAAAGAGAGAAAAAGAATAAAACCCCAACATTTTTATCAGAGCAAATTTGAAGAGCATGAACCAAAATAGCCTGTGTAATCTGTTTCTGGTGAGCCTCAATTGCCGCAACGAACGCAGGTACCTCCAAATCACCTTACAACAATTCCATTCATTAACCAAAATCCAAATAAATATCAACACTACCAAAAAATACTTGTCGAGTTGTCCAGGTTGTTGGTTGTGAGTTAAATAACTGGACAACATGCTTGACAATAGCTCGACAACCACGTTGTCGAGTTTGCTGGTTGTCGAGTAGCTCGACAACCACGTTGTCGAGTTTACTGGTTGTCGAGCTACTCGACAACGCAGTTGTATGAGTTCTTATCATTGTATTTCATGGCTTCCCAGCACTTCTAAAGAGGCATGGGGTTAATGTGAAGGGTCTTCTGAAAGTGGATTCTCCCAATGAGGAACCTCAACCACATATAGATTGCACGGGCAATTTACAGGTGCAGGGCACATATCTGCTACGAATCCAGAAATGTGCTGCGTATAGTGTGTTAGAGAAAATGGCTTAATTATGATTTCTCACTCAATCTGGTTGTGCAAGACGTGGCCTCAGCCTGAAGATTGGCATCCCATACCCACTTCGACCAGATCTGAAACAACCAAATGAAAATAAAAAAAAAATTGTTTCTTTCGTTAAAGATTTTCCCTTTTCCAGTCAGATTTCGAGACCCCCTTTTGATTATTCTCACTAATTTTATTTTTAATTTAGCGAGGATAATATTGGCCTTGTCAAGCAGCTCGATAATAATATTGTCAAGTTAGCTCGATGATAGTTATTGTCAAGCCCTCAATAACCACTGTCGAGTAACTCGACAATAATCCACAAATATATTTTTTCCCAAAAAATGAGTTCAAATTAAACAAAATAGTCAATGTATTAAATAATTTAAATAAAATAAGCTTCAAAAAATAAAAATTATGCATTTCATTAGTTTCTTGAGTAACTCGGGAAACTCGATTTTAACTTTGTCGAGTTATGCTCTACAATGAATAATGAGTTCTTTTATATCAATAATATTTCATATTCTATAACCTAATATAATATGTAATAATAAATTAGCTATTATAAAAAAATTTATATATTATTTTAAATTAATATAATATATATCATATCTAATTTTATGAAATATAAAAACACAGTGGAGTAAAATTTGTTATAATAATTATTTTTATTTATTACAATAATTATATGAAATTATATTATGGAAATCATTTTTTATTTATAATTACTATTTATAATATTCTTTATAACAAAATTTATATTAATATTCATGAAGACAATTTATAAATAAAAATTTAATAAATTTTATAACAATTTATAAAAAAATTTATTTAATATCAATTTGTTATAATAAATTGATTACACTCATTAAATCATTATAATTAATTAATAATCTAATAGTACAAAATTAATTTTGTTATGTTATAAATTTATTATAATAATTGTTTATTGTAGTATGTAATAGTAATTTCTAAAAGAAAAGAAAATATAATATATTGTATTAGTTCATTATGATACATATTATATTTATATAATATTTACTTTATTATAATTTTCTGCTTACTATAGTCTATTATACTAAATAATACATTAAAATTATTTTGTTTTTTTTTCTGTCTCCGTCAATTAACTAGACCAAATGCTTGCCCAATATTTAAAATTTCCCATTCTATAGCTCGACAAACGTTTTCCACATAGATAGTCTTTTATTGTTAAAGGAAAATGTTAGTTTTTTTTTTTTTTATGGTGAGCTTTTACATTTCTAATTTTTTTATAAATTAAAATTTGATTAGAGTAGGTGTAAACAAAAATTAATTATATTATGACCCTCTTTCTCTGTATATTTTTTCACTTTTTAATATTTAAAATTATTCACAAGGAAAAAGGGAGGATTTTTGTGCAGCTTTGAGAGTTCATGCGTGCATATCTAAGATGATTCACTGCAAATGCTAAGAGTTGTATTATTTTTTGTCGCTGCTTTTGGAGAACTGATTATTAAGCTTATTAGATTATTAAACAAAGAGTTAGAATTTTTTAACTTAGCAAAGGCATGAGACAATTAGAAATAAAATCCCACTATTGGAACAACATAACTTTATAAACAAATTGTACACATGCAATTTGAAAAATAAATTTTTTAAGTCGATAACATTTGATTTTTATTTTTTTTTTTCTAAATAATTTGATAAAATTTTATGTTAAATTTGTTCTATAGATTTGTTGTGTAAACGTTTTATTCCAGTGTATAATAAATTGATTATTGTAATAAATTGACATAATTATTATAATAAATTTGCATTCCATTGTGTTATCATAATTGTTAAAATAAAATAAAATAAAATATATTATAATAATTTAATATATCGATCAGTTATAAACCACCAACTGCAACTTTAAAAAACAAATGTTTTATTTACAATAAATTCATATTAAGTTTTATTATAATTATTAATTATACTAAAAATTGATTATTTTAATAAAATTTATATAATTAGTATAATAAATTGACATAATTATTATAATAAATTTGCATTCCACTGTGTTTTTATAATTGTTAAAATAAAGTATATTATAATAATTTTATATCATATATAATTTATTATACAATGTTATAATAAATGATAGGGTAAAAAAACTATGCATGTGCTTAAATTATCAAAGAACTCGACAAACTGAAATTTGAGATTGCCGAGTTGCTCAATTATTTATATGAATAAAATGACACATACCACAAAGTCAAAAATAAAATTCAAAACTAATGTTGTCGAGTTGCTCGACAACAATTAAAAAAAATATTCAAAAGCAATGTTATCGAGTAACTTGAAAAAAAAAGACAAAAGCCCATGTCTCACCCTTTGTCGAGAACTCGACAAACTGGACAATTTGTCGAATTACTCGACAACATTTTTTTTCCCCATTTGGCTTATTGTTTACTTTATTATAATTTTTATTATTTTTTATATTTTTTAATTATTTTACTGTTTACAAAAAAATGTAACTTCTTTGCAGATTTTTAGATTTGTTTTTCACTTTTATTATAAATGTTATTTATAGATTATTTGAGATTAGTCATTTTGAATTTTGAATGAAATAATGGTAGCTTTCTCTAGCTTTGATTTTGACTATTGGAATTTGTTTTTTTTTTTCCTAACGCCATTTTGTCGAACAACTCGACAAACTCCATTCCATGGAATTAACATATATTTTTTCATTTATCCCCTTCCCTGTCGAGTTACTCGACAAACTGGGGTTTGTCCCAGTTTGTCGAGCAACTCGACAAATTCGTTGGAGTCTCACAAAAAAAAACCTCCGTTCTGAATTAGATATTGAGAAAATTATGTGGACATGTATTCTCATCCACAATCAGATCGTCAAATATTTTTTTTTTAAGGAAAAAAATAGGAAAAAATAGGAACCGCCGTTCTGAATTAGACATGTCATCCACTTTTGTCGCCGCCGCCATTTCTGTGTTAATTTTTCTTCCACCAAAACAAAGACCATACTCTTCTCCTTACAATTTACAAATCATACGAGTAAACCAAAATTGTTGATTTGCTGCGAAATAAACAATGCCCTGGTTAATGACCCAAAAGACATTTTATGGGACTATGAAGACCCATAAAATGAAGTTTGTCAGGTTCAAATCTCTTACACACACGTGCTTTGTTTGTTATCAGTCCATTAGGAAGTGTAAATTGTAATTTTGTTTATAGTTGTTTGTTTGATCGTGAAATTTTCGGTAAATCCGTTCCAATTTTTTAATTTATTGAACGTTCCGTTCGATGAGGATACTTCTGGAGTTTTGAGCTTTAGTACACTCAAATTTGAATTCGTTTGTCTTTTTCACTGTTGGGGTCCTCCCTCATTTTACAGATATTTTCCTTGCATTTGACCCAGGTTTTGTTGTTAATGGTGTAATTAATTTTTCTTTTAGTGATTTACGTGTGGGGTATGTGATTAATGTGTAAGTCTTCGAGTAAACCCAAGGTAACAATTCAAAGAATTATTAACATTTTCATAATCCTCTATTTCATATATGAAAAGGAATCAAGAAATCAAGAAATATGCCATTATTCTACAATTTTTATATCAAGTGTACTCAAGAAAAAAATATCAATATATTTTAAATAAATGGCCGAAAATTAGACAAAACATTTGAAGAAATTTTGACCTTTCTTTATTATTTGTTAATTATTTATTTTTTTGGTGTGTATGAGCAAATTGTACACAATTCGCTCTAAATTTGTTACATTTTTCAAATTTGTTTAAAAATTTAAATTTCATATTTTTTTTGGTCATTTCAATTACATTTAAAACCTAAAATTTTTTCCTATATTTGTCACTTACGTGCAACGCACGGCTTAAAAACTAGTATATATATATATATATTAATGCGTACATGATTGATAACAAATGAAATTTCGACTATGTCAATTCAAATGAACTTTGTTAATTATTGCATTAACACTGATTAACTATCTAATCTTGCTAATTCTTCATCAACCAGCATGCACAATTAATTTACCTTTTTTTAATTCATTTGTCTTAAATTATAGTCTATATTTTTTGTTGATAGTATAGTTAATTTTCTAGTTTTTTAATATGTTTTTATTTAATGTGTTTTGTTATCTATAAATGTAAATTATCATTATATTAATGTAGAAGGATATTATAGAAAATGCAAGTAAAATTTATTATTTTAATTATAATAATTAATTTTTTTAAGCAAAGAGTTAATTTCACTCATAATCACAAGAGTTTATGTGAAATTTCAAGTTTATTACTCTATTGATCACTAAATTTACTACCAGTTTCATATTTGGTCACTCATTCACCAAAGTATTTAAACATTTCAGTTAAGAGCATCTGTCATCTGTTAAGGTCAGCTAAATGCTGTCAGTACTTTCATCAATTATGATTTGTTGTACTTCAATTATGATTGTTCGAGAAATCACTAACGTGAAATTCTGGCCTTTTGGGAGAAATTTTATGCAATTGAACTGACAAATAAGTTGGATCGGACCGATCTGACCCACCATAATAGAACTACACTTGAAATTGGGTTAGACTGGAACCGATCTGACCGATCATAATATGACTACACTTGAAATTGGATTCGACTAGTCTAACCCAATTTTGTGCGGGCCAAAAATAGAGAAAATTATACATATAACCTACTTTGAAATAGAAAATAGAAAATTACTTTTCACTATTAATTTTTTCACATATACTATTAAATGATAACATAAATTGAATATTGATTAGATGTAAAGAGTCCTACTATTCTGCATTGTTATCTTAATGGCTTATTTACACAAATGGTCCCTGACTTTTGCACTTATTGCGGGTTGAGGACCTATCTTTTTATTTTTGGCAGTTTAGCCCCTATTTCAAAAGTTTTTGGCGTGAATGGTTCTTCCCATCCATTTCCGTTATGTTTTAACGGAACTTCATCGCGTGAAGTCCACACACTTCATTTCTTGAGGGCTTTTTTGTCAAAACACTGTATCCACTATTTCCCGCGTTGGTTGCTGACTTTTCCCCTACATATTACATGTGTATATATATACATCCATAGCTATGTAGCTGTGGAAAAAAATTTTGGACAGAAAAATTTCTTTATTTGCGCAGATGGATCCCCGTTTTTGTAACTGTGGCTTGCCAATTGAGCTAAAGACGTCGTGGACAGATGCTAATCCCGGAAGAAGGTTTCATACATGTCCAAGAAGACGGGTTTGCCATTGCAGAAGAAGTTTTTATGTTTTTTGTCTAATCCAGTTCGTTTTGCATAATCATGTTTATTTATTTTTGGTTCTTGAACAGGAAACATGTGGGTGTGGATTTTTCAGTAGGTGTGACCCACCCATGTGCATTAGATCAACACAGATAATTCCTGGCTTGCTTAGGTCGAAGAATGAGAATGAAGAAGCAATGAAGATCTTAAAAAATGAGAAAAGATATGCATGGAAAATGTGGGTGTTTGGGTTTTTATGTGGCATTATCACAATGTTCATATTGCAGTCTTGATATAGTTCTGAAATATGTAGATTGTAGTAGGAGATTCTAGTGTTGCAGTTGTATTTTTCCATCAACACTGTAAGGAGCAGGATCCCCAAATGGAAAATGGAAATAAATGGTGTTTTGTTTTTTTTGGCACGTTTGGTCCCTATCTTATTTACTGTTTTGCATTATCGGTCCTTGTAGTAGAAATTGTCTTACATGGAATGTCATAAAAATTGTGTTTATTTGGCACATTTGGTCCCTATCCTATTACATATATTGCAGGTTTGGTCCCCACATTAACGCCAAATTAACATAAGTTGGCTGGACAGAACAACACAGTGTAAAGAACAAAAATTTGCCATTTGATAATGAACAGACTGCAATTGCATCAAATATGCAAATTACACCACAGAGAGAGACTTACAAAACTCCCAGCAATTACAAAACCCAAAAAATGAAAACTAGACGATAGTAAATACAAAAGGTGTCTGTTCCAATTACAATGAAGAAACCAAGAAGAGAGGTGCCATAAAAAAAATTTAGGTTCTTCATATTTTCTTCTTCAACTGATTTCAAGAAGTTGAAGCTGGTGGTTCTACACCTTTGCATGTCCTTTTGTTATGACCATGTTGCCCACATTTTTTGCACCGAATTTTCAGACCAACCCTGCTCGCACTCCCGGTCCCGGTCTGCGATTGTGGCACTTCTCCAGGCTCTTTCCTTCTTACTTTCTTAGGCCTCCCAGCTTTCTTCTGAGTATGGACAAGAGGTGTCATTGGGTGCTTACCTGCATTGGGCTATAATTCAGGACCTGGCAATGGAGAAATTGTAGAAGAGTATGTCTTCAAATAGGCTCCCTTTTTGTAACAGCTTGCGACATAATCCATTATATTTGCTTGCATTCCCCTTGAAGACAAAGATGCCATAACATGGACACAAGGTAGTCCACTTAGTTGCCAGCTTCTGCAAGAGCATGTCCTAGAGGATAAGGACACTGCATGTACAGCTCCATGATGAATATCTCTAACCTCAAACTTCATGTTCCCACAGTAGGTTGCAATATGATTGCCACTTAGTTTGCCACATTTGTCAAGAATTTTCATTATCCGAGGGCCCACTTGGTGGGTCCATCTTTCACAACTTTCTAACCTAGCAACTATTCTACTCATTAAATACACCCTTATATGCTCCAACATGCTCAGTATTGGCTTCTCCCTAGCTGCAAGAATGGCGCAATTGAAAGCCTCGCAAAGATTGTTTAAAAGCATATCACAATCACTACCTTCCTTAAAATGAGACCTACTCTATTGATTAGCTGGCTTACCAGCAAGCCAATCATATGCCCCTCCGTCAAGCTCCATCAGTTTATTCATCTCAGTCTGCCATTTCACAATTGTCGTAGCCCTTGCTACATGTCATAGACAGTTTTTAAGAGCCAATCCTTTGTGGTTTACACTAAAATTATTGTACAGATGCCTCACACATGTTCTGTGTTCTGAATGTTCAAACAAGCTTTCAATTGCTTGAACCAATCCTTTCTGTTTATCCGAGATGAAGGTCCATCCATGTGAATTGACAATCCCAACATCAACACTCAATAACTCCAGAAACCATGTCCAGTTTTCTCTATTTTCTTTTTCTACAATTGCATAAGCAATTGGATACATTCCATTGTTTCCATCTATTCCCACTGCACAATGCAACTGCCCACCAACTTCAGTTTTCAAAAAACATCCATCCAGTCCTATGACCCTTCTACACCCAGTTTTGAAACCATCTTTCAATGCTCTTAAACAAACATACAATCTATGAAATTCAGGACCATGACCTTCTACCTGGACTGTGGAACCTACATTACTGGCCTTCAAAGCCTAGCAGTAATCCTAAAGTATTTTATATTGCTCACGGACTGTACCCCTGATCTTGTCAAAACACTTATTTCTCGTTCTGTAAAATTGCCAGATTGAAACATCTCCTAAGCATTCTTGCTTAACCCTATCACTGAAACCACCCAGTGACCAATTTGGATCAGACCTGAAAACTCCACCATATCTATTTGACAAATAACTTGAATTCACTCTCTAGTTCTTGAAGACCATACTGCAAGTATGTTCTGAGATGTATGTCTTGATTTCGAAGCTCATATTGCCTTCCTGCTTCTTGCCATAAAGAACCCAGAGGCATGAATTTGCACACTTTGCTCTCAATCTGGTCTTGTCATTTTTCTTGAATCGGATGTCCCTATGTGTCCTTACAGCATGCTCAGTCACAGCTTGCTTCAGTATCTTCTTACTCTCAAACACTTAACCTAAAAACAAATTTTTTTGGGAATAAGTCAAAAGGGTATGACACACATATAATGCGACATAAGGGCTAGACTATGCCAAGAACGAGCAGATAAGGTCATTCTCTTACAAAACATTACTATGTATATGGACCATATCTTGAACAATATTATGAAAGGTAGGGACTATGTCTGCCAAGAAATTTGAAGTTTTGCATACCAATTTGGAAGCTTGGATTCTCCATTTCAGTATGTTGGTTGAATGTATATTGCCTCTTTCTTGGAACATTGAACGTTGTTACCCAAATCGTCATTACTTCCAAGACTTTGCAGGTCATCTGATTCGCCGTAGTCTGTGTCATCATCTACATTACCTTGATGGCCAGCCATGTCATCCATTCCAAGATCCACATTTGCAGCAGAAGGTGGATGATCTTGTGTTGGTATAGGTTCTTCTTCAAACTCAAAGTCTGAGTCCACAAAACCTTCTTGCAATTCCTCAGTCTGAACCTCATGCTCTTCAGACTCAACTCCACGTTGATTGTTTTCTTCATTGTTCATCCCAAATCCATCTTCCCAACTGTTCCAAATATCTTCTTGATGATTCTCTAAGAATTCGTCCCAGTCAACCTTTATGTTGCAGTCTGCATTTGCCTCAAATTCTGGGACATATGTACCTTCAAGATTGTCACTCTTGTCCCCAACATTATCACTTTCATCTTCAATATTATCAACTCTAGCATTGTCACTCTTATCCCCAACATTATCAACTACATCATAGCCACTTTCATCCATATCATTTCCATTCCCAGCATCGTCACCTCCAGGACAAATTTCAGTTTCTAACTCTTCTCTACCAACTCTCTCCACAATGTCACCTTCAATTCCCGCTGGATTATTAGGAACATCACTCCCAACATTATCATCAGGAACATCACTTTCACTGCCTGAAAGTTCGACAATTTCAACCAACTTCACACTAGTTTTGGACCTACGCCTCTTGCTTCTACTACTCATGTCATCTTCGTCTTGTTTAGACTTTCGCTTCTCATTTTTTTCTTTCGTCTGCAATTTCGAAGGATCCAACCTAGGTAGTTCTTTTCTAGTTTCAGGATCTATAATGACAAGTCCCTTCCTGACGTTGCTCATTTCTGGTGATGGTGGTCGATTTGGTACTGGAATTGACGAGTCCCATTCCAATTCATAAGTTCGTGAAGGAGGCACGAGGTAAATCTCAACTCATTAGCTCCATTCCTATCCTTCAACAACATATCAATGTCTACGTTGCTACAAATTCTAACCAGTCCTTCCAGCAATGAAAACTTCTGTTTCTTATACAGAAACCCCATTGGCAGATCAAGACCTACACCCTCTACAAGTTTGTCCAATAGCTCTCTATTCAAATTGCTTGACTGAACATAGTCCATGTAGTCAACGTCACCATGTTCATAAACCAAGTTATTGGGCTTGGTGAACATGATACCTCCATGATGAATCTTCACAGTAAAGTATGTTGATTCCTTACCTACATGCAATTAAAAAAAATATTAATAAATAACTACATCGTCAACAAATTTGGTACATTACAAACAGAAACAAATAAATGTTCAAACACACTGGGCAAACAAATACAAACTTCAAGGATTACTAATTTTGTGGGAAACTTCAAAAAAATAACTGTATATAGGCGCTTCTTCGTGATAAAGTCTGAATCTTGTTCTTGGGGTTTTATTTGCTTCTGTGTTTGGAAGAGAACTCACTGCGAAAACACCAAATTTACAAACTCAATAACACCGTTCAAACATTTGGTTGATCAAAACGTCTCCAAATGTACACTAAATCACAAAAATTTATACAATATAAACTATATTACTTACTTGTTCTTCGTGAGTCGCTGGTATGTCGCCGGCAATGCAAAGGGTTTGTTGAATGTCTTCGATTTTCGGATACCAAATGATTTTTTTCACTTTTTGGGAAATTTTTTTTTTTTGAAATGCAATGGGTTGGTTTTCAACTTCTTCAGACGTCTCTTCATTTTCAGTGGGAAATAGTGGATACAGTGTTTTGACAAAAAAGTCCTCAAGAAATGAAGTGTGTGGACTTCACGCGATGAAGTTTCGTTAAAACATAACGTAAATGGATGGGAAGGACTATTCACGCCAAAAACTTTTGAAATAGGGGCTAAACTACCAAAAATGAAAAGATGGGTTCTCAACCCGCAATAAGTGCAAAAGTCAGGGACCATTTGTGCAAATAAGCCATAATAGAATTATATCATTATTGGATAAATATATTATCCTATAAATTTCTCCTTTTTAAATTTCAAATACAGAGTTCATTAATGCTAATTTTCTGTATCGTTTCCTTAGGAAGTCAGACTTATCTATAATATTTATCGGTAGCACATTTGAAGACTTTTCTGCCACATATTTGATGATAAATATACTACAGTCAATGCTGCAAAATAACAAATATCATTTGAATTAGAGACTTCACAATGGAGTTCAATCGACCGCAACAAAAAAAGTTGAGTACACAAGTTTGCATGAATATATTTGTTAACATCAAATAGTTTCAAATGGGTACAATTATATCAAATTTTATGACAGAACGTGGTAACTAACATGAATTGATAATATAACAAAACTTGTTAACAAACACTAAAAAGTTATCATACATTGGAAAATATACATTAACATTGTGTTGTAATAAGTATATATGAGTTAACAGTGTGAGGTAACTGAAAGTAGTATACATAACAATTATTGTTTGCATATATCGAAACTATTAAAGTATTGGACTCATTTTCACTTCTTTAAAAGGTTAGGAATCAAATTGTAAATTTTTTTAATTAAAAGTAAGGTTAGGGACCATTTGTTCCAATTGAAAGGTTGAAAAAAAATGTAACTTGACCATTTTACCCTACTAATAAAGACAAAAAAATGATAGGGGCCATTTGCGCACCTAAATGAAAGGTTTTTAACGGAATCTGTCAAAAAGAACCAATTGCGCACCTAAATGGATATGTTAGGGACCATTGCGCCAAAAATGAAAGGTTGTGGACCATTTGCACACTAATGTGATACGTTAGGGACCATTTGCGCCAATATCCCAAATTTTAATTAAATGTAAATAATTTTATGTAGAAGCTAGGGGATTCTTGGACAAAAGTTTTAAAAAAAGACAATTTAAATTGGAGACTTGGACTTATGCCATTTTGGATTGATATTATTTGAATTATGTATTATGGCTATTCACAAAATGAGTGATTCGTATCAAGAAATAATAATTTTTTTTTTTTTTGGCAGACTAGACGGGTCGGGCCATATAGGCCCGATTTTGTTTGAGCCAAGGTTAACCCAACCCAAAATCTAAGTTATGTAGCAGTTGAGCCGATTTCACCACCTCTATATTTTACCAATAAATCTTAATCGCACATATTGGGAGAATTAAAAATGTTGCGTCACATTTTACATTAATTTTAGTGATAGAGTGACTAATTGTAAAACTACTAATAACTATAACGATTAATATAATAAGAAATATAATTTAATGACCAGTTTCAAAATTTGCATAAACTTCAACTAGAATTAGTAAAATTGACAATAAGCAAAGGAAAAGAACAATCTATGTATGCGTTGTATTTAATCTAGACTTTTAAAGATTTTAATTAATATTTTTTAAGTGACTAATTTTAATGAATTTCATTAACATTTTTATAGATTTTAATAAACTTCTACAAGCTTTAATGAATTTTTATAAATTTCGTTTTGAAAGATTTTTCTAGACTATCATAGACTTTAATGAATTTTTATAAACTTTGTTTTTTCAGTTAAAAATTTTGAATATAAAAATTTTATCCCACAGTCAAAAAAAAAAAAAAATTGTCACAAGAATTTTTTTTAATAATAATAAATTTAATTATATTAATATTAATAAATTCATAAAAATTAATGTTCTATTTAATTGCTGCAAGTAAATTACGTCAAAAGTTAATGATATAACTTACTCTATTTTTTCTTTTAGGTAAAACTATAAACTTTCAAATGACTTGTGGATAAATTCAAAAAATTATGGCATGCGACTCATTTTAAAATATTTTCCGACAAAAAAATTATTCAATTCATTATCTCCCTTATTATATTTAATAATCTATAGGTACCATGTCATTAGTGACCACAATTACATAAATAAATAACCAAAGTACAAATTTAGACGAAGAAAAAAAAATACAATCACGCTCATCAAGATAAATAGAAAAAACAAGAATAAAAATAAAAATAAAAAATAGTTTTTAATTTGATGAAATTCATTAATAAATTGTAATAAACAATTATATAAGATTTTAATTATAAAGTTATTTTATTTTTAGAAAAATGATAGAGAGAGAAAGAGAGATGAGGGGTGTTACGAGAATATTGAAAAAAAATAAATCACATTGTCTCTGAAGATTGATGGAAGTAAAAAGAAGAAAATGGAAAAATAGTTAAAAGAATATTGAAAAAATATATAAATTGAATAGAGATAAAAATATTAAAAAAAAAAATATAACAAAAAAAAAATTTGGGAGAATATATTGAAGAAGTGCCGATCACCTGCCCCCTAGGGGCAGATGATCAGTCCCATATATTGAAGAGCAAAAAAAGTCACATTGAAGAAAGAGTAGAATATTAGGAGTGTGTATTCAATTAAAAATTGATAAGACTTTTGAAGACTTCGTAAATTGATACTTTTAAATTTAATAGTTATTATAGGATCTAAAAATAATGATTTCTTTTTAAAAAAATATATAATATGAGTTATATAATAATTAATTATTGTTTAATTAAATATAATAAAATAATTATGTTATTATAATTAAAATTAATATGTTAATTTTAATAGTTATTATAGAATATAAAAAAATTTATTTATTTTAAAAAAAATAATATAAAATATATAATAATTAATTACTGTTTAATTAAATAAATATAAAGTTTATACAAAAATATTTTTATAATTATACAACCAAACATTTAATTTAGTATTCACAAATCTATAACATGCCAACTGACAAGACTTTTTTGTAATGTCTTTATTTAAAATGACAGGTTTTACATTATTGTTGAAAATGTCAAGATGAAAAAGACAGGTTTTACATTATTCTTGGATAGTCAACTTTGCATTTCAACCTTTGATTTCTAAGGACGTGATAAAAGAGGTGGACTTTTTCTTTGGTTATAACATTAAAAAAAAAAGGGTAAAAGGTAAAATTTAATTGAATTTTGAGTGTGATTCTTCTTTGATGTGTCTCAATTCCAAACAGCCATGGCTGTTTGGAATTGAGACACATCAACCTTTGAAAAGCATTATTTGATTTGTCATGAACCGTGTTGTTGGTCGACCCTCTTTTATAATTAGATCGTGTTAAATTTTACTAGTAAAGAGTTCACTACTTGTATAAAAAAAAAAAAAAAAAGAGTAATTAAAACTTCACCTACATGAAATTTTTATATTATATTGACTTCTCTTCAATAGACTCTTCGACTTAGTACCTTAGATCGATTGGCTTTGAACTTGAATTTTTTGAAAAAAAAAAAAAAAAAAACTTAAAATTCCTTCATTTTAAATTTTAAAGAAATTGTTAAAATTCATAAGTTTGGCGTGGTGCGATCCAACTCTAATTGACTAATTGTGTTGGGCCCAAAAAATATAATTTTATTACCAAACAATGTTTCACGAGTCTTCAAACAAACACAAGTATCTATACATGACCATCGACAAATTTTATCACTTATTTTTAAATATGTCTTCAATTCATCACTCTAAATAATGTTAGACATATCTCATTTTTACGTAATCGTAGAACCCCACCCCCATCCCACCAAATTCGATGCAACTTCGTTCCCCAAATTAAAGAAAAGAAAAAGTGTAACCCGTCAACAATGGTAATCCTAACAAGTCAATTTTGCATATATTTCAAGATAATTAATGTGTGAACCTTTTTCAAATCACGTGCTTACCTTAATCTTTCTATGATCCTTCCAAGAATTAACGTTAATTATATCATTTTAATTTGTATCCATATCTCATGGGACCCACTTTTGGACCTAAGTTGCAAGACAAAAATCTAGTTTGGTTAAGATTAAGAGTAAATATTTTATTTCTAAATATGTTTTATTTCTAAATATGTTTAGGTAAAAAAAAAAAAAAATTCGTATAAATAGAGAAATTATTTATTTTAACAATAAAGTAAAAATTACTTTAAAATAAGTAATCAAAAGTAAGTTGGACTAAAATTGTCATTTTATGTACTTTTGTTCCCATATCTTGAAATATGTATTTTCGTTTATCTGCATCGAGTAGGCGCTGTGTTATTGAGATTACTTGATTTTGCATACTTTTAAGCTCTTGATTAACTAATACACACTCGACTTGTGCAATACAGTAGGTTGTATCGCAAATATTTAGATTTTATTTTATATTGTAATCTTGTTAGATATAAGTAAATATTATAGGAATGGCAAAATATTCATCATGGTAGAGACGAAGAACGTTGTTTTTTTTAAAATCATATTTAATAGTACATACTCAAAAGAAATGAGACGAGACGAGCACTCGCAAGGAACCTCAATCCATCTTACTCATTCAATTGATCCAAGTTTGACTCAATGAATACATAGTATCCCAGCAATTTACCTCAATCGACCGACGCATTAACATGGTCCGTGAATTGAACGTCGCCTTTGGATCGAATTATTTATGATGACTCGACTATGTATGTGTGTGAACGGGTTAAAATGTAAGTACTTGGGTGCAAACTTTTCTAGGTTTAGTTTGACTGCTCATTTGATTTGGACTTGGTTTACGTGTGATTTAGATGTACCAGTTGTCCAAATCATAAGATCTTTTTGGGTCTAATTTTAACAAGAAATTTGCTTCTTGCATGTTCACATTTACACCCTCCATGACCACGATATTTTGTCACGAGAAATCGCTAAATTTTGTTGTCAAAATATCCGATATTTTGATTTCAAAATTTAATAACAATAATAGTATTAGTTCTTGTCATAGAATTCGCAAATCTCATTTCTTCTATAAGGAGAGGACGGCAAGTCTCCTCTCATCACTTCAACTATATTTTACGATGAGTCTCTGACGAGTGTACACACTAGACACATTTCGGTGAGTTTTCGATGACATTTCCACCTATATTTTCATCTATTTTTTGAGAAACATAATTTTTATTTTTAGATATTGTATAATTGTTTTACTTTAAATTTTAGATAATATTTAAATAAAATACAATGACTTTTTGCTTTCTACTTATTGTTTTCTATGAATTAGTTAATGAGATTCGTTGGTATAGATGAATTCAATTTGTCGTTATTTTATTGTGTCAAAAATTAGAATGAAATAGATCAATAATTTAACTTATTCTTCGTTGAGACTTTTGAATTTGATGAAATTATACGCAAATCCAATATTTGTAGAGATGGCAACGGGGCGGATCGGGGCGGATCGGCTAGATCCATATCCGCCCCGCAAAAATTCTAGGATATCCATATTTGCGAACTGATCCGCCCGCCCCGCAAAAATTCTAGGATATCCATATTTGCGAACTGATCCGCCATTTTTCGGGGCGGATCGGGGTGGATCGGATACGGATCGGGGCGGATCAAATCCCTGATCCGTATACTGATCCGTAAATTTTTTTTTTTTTTTTCATTCAAAAAATTTAATACAGCAACTCAGCAAGCTACGGACCTACGGTTCCATACTTCCATTGAATCCACTCCAAATGAAATATTAATTATAACAAATGCCAAAATTATAAAATCTTTAATAAATTAATAATATAATATAACTGACATTAAAAATTTGATACTTCTTCTGTTCTTCAAGCAAGTAAAGAAGGCGAAGGCGGTACTGGAGCGGCGAAGCAGGCGGTGGGAACTGGGAAGGGAAACAGCCGTCTGCGATCTGCCAAACTGGGATTTGGGAAGAGAAGGCGGTGAGGTGGAGCGGCGACGCGAAGTAGGCGGAGGCCTGGAGGGAAGGGAACTGCCGTAGACCGTCGTGCCGTCGGATTTGGGAAGAGGAGTCGGGAGACGGGGAGAGATTCAGATGAGATGAATAATGCTTTTGCCTTTTAGCCTATTAATCTGAATAAGGAAATAAGGAAAGTTGAATTATTGCATTTGCAGTCCCCAGTCCTAATTCTTTGATATTATTACAATTGAACCTTTTTTTTTTTTTTAAATATGGGGCGGATCGGATCGGATCAAGCCCGATCCGATCCGCCCCGTGATCCGCGGCGGATCACGGGTATCTGCCCCGATCCGCCCCACGGATCTGCGGATCGGGAATTTTTCGCTCTATTCGGATCGGGTATCCATCGGGTTCGGATCGGATCGGGTATTTTTGCCATCCCTAAATATTTGTAATGATTTAAATATTAATATTGATAATAAATATGATTATACTTTGGTAAATGACTGCTGCTCTCATGTGGACGCCTGTCTTAAGTAATCTGTCCGCCTCCTCGGCCTGCCCGCCTCATTGTCCTCATATGCCCGCCTACAGTAGATAGAACAACAGTCATCCACATCTATTGAGAATATGAAACACCAGCAGTTGAAAAAGACGAAACGTCCTACATTAAATCTTAATTATGAAAAAGATGAAAAGGCACCCGCCATTAATGACCATTAAAGATACAGCTACGGGTTATTCCTATAAATAGGAGATCATCCCTCCAGGTACGGACATAACATATATACTCAATATTGTTATCCTGCATATTTGAGTTTATACTATATTAATTCTCACGCCGGAGTGGAAACGGGGGACAAAGTCCCACCACCTTTTGCAAGTCTCCACCATTGTTGTCGTCGCACTTGGAGGAGAAGAAGACATATAATTATCAAATATGGTATCAAAATCAATTAAACTTAAACGAGTAATTCAGTTCATTAAGAGTTCAGACGACCATTCGAATCCCAAAGTCCATGTTCTCAAACAAGCCATTGTCTTACGAAGGCATGTAATGGATAAGTTTCAAATCATATAGATTCGTGCATGTATGGTAGTGTTGAAATTATTTTTTTAAGTGCTTATAAATTGTGGATCCCATATAATATGTGGATAATAGGGGGATAGTAAGTTGTGAGTCATATGAAATGTGAATAAAAAAATATGTTAGACTAATTTGACCAATAACCAATATATAAAAATTTGAGTTATATATTTTTTTTTTAATAAAAGTGAAATTTAAGATGGATCCCAAAATAATCTTGAATCAATTGTTAAATTTAACATTATAAGATAATTTTAGTTTTAAAAAGTAAAAAACAAATTGAAAACAACAAAAATAATCTCTAGAAGCCAATAACACGAATAAATGTCATATGAGCATCTAATATTCTAAGTTCTAGCTACCCCATATTTGATTTATCGTGAAGAGCTATTAGTAAAGTATCCATAGTCAAATTATGAGTCAACTTAATAATTTAAGTATTTAATTGAACAATTTTAGACTATAAATATTGAGGGGTCGATGTTTTACCCTTTTCTAGAAGCAATCTAGATTGACAACACCTCTTACTTTGTATTTCGAGTATTTAACACAAATGATGATAATTAACAATATATATGGTATTAATGGACTTGATATAATACCCATCGAGACAAGTATTCCACACTCATTGCATGAGTGTAAAGTGGGCGTTTACACTCATGCAATGAGTGTGGGACACTTGTCCCGGTAGACATTATAACAATGCTCACCGGAAGCATTAGATCAAAATCAATGGTATTAAATGATAAGTTCAATAAAATAAGTTTCATAATATAGAAAACAGCATTGTGTTTGAATTAGCAATTTTGTAATTGTAGGTGCATGTTGATCTTTAGTGCTGAAATATAATTTTAATTTAATTAAATTTGGGCAATATGACTTCAGAGCCCATAAACATATGATCAGTGACTAGTCATGTACTGTATTTTTCCAAAAATGAAAAAGCAAAAAAAGAAAAAGAAATTCAAAAAACTTAGGGGGCCTGCCCTTCCCACACTTCCCCCCTCCTCTCCGCCACCAATGGTTTTGATGTAGTTGGATTTTACCATATATCCCATCGAGTGTATTGTTTTTGTTGTTTATTTTCTCGAAAGGTTTTTGCTTCTTTTTGTAAATATCGTCTTAGAACAAATTTTACTATGTAATTGCATCGAAGTAGTAAAACAACTTTTTTTTTTCTCATGTAAAAAACTCGCGGGCCATGAAATTTCTTAACAAAAAACAAAAGCGAAAAGTGTTGTTTTACAAAGTAATTTTGAAATTACCTTTTCCCAAATTCCATAAAGATCAAAATATATCAAATGTTGATGTAAAAGTATTGAATACCTTTGATCATTGGTTCATATAGAGATTGGATCATTGGAATCATCCCAAAAGAGAATCTTGATGATAGCCCAAAATGTGCACAAAAAATTTGCTATAAAGCTTGTCCCAAAATCAAAAAAAGAAAAAGAAAAAGTTATTATATGCCTCCTCTTTTTGCAGTGAATAAAATCCAAACTAAGGGATATATCCCAAATTTGACAAATGTCATGATAGATACAAAATTGTTAGTTTAGGAAAACTTACCCAAATATGCTCTTAAAACATCCCAAAAGTAACGGGTTTATAATTATCCTATTCAAAAATGAATATAATATTCACTCGTAAAACACGTGTATTCAGAAAAGTTCAAATCGTCATGTTAAGTATCGCTCTCATAGTTAGTGTCAAACTATACATGTGAAGAATTTACGATCGATGACATTAATTGCTTCCCGTAAGTTTGACAACAATGTTTTACTTAACTTCACTACAACCATCGTAGGATGCAATAAATTTCCATTCAAATTGGGAGAAATTATCAATTGGACATTGCAATCATTATAACTAGGTAGTCTTTTCAAGACAACATGATCCTTAAATCTCACTGCCTTGTGTTTTGGTATTGACTCAGCCAAGTCAAAATGCCATAATGTATAATCTACTAACCATTGCATTTATTAATTAAAAAAATTGCTTTAAAATCAATATTGAAAATTAATTGTAACCACATATTTCATCAACCCACAACTTTTATCAAATTTTTCAAGAATTTTGTCAAACAGACTGTACTATGAAAATAAAAGACCAAAATATGCATTTATGAGTCCGATGTGAGAACCAAAAAGTTTATATGTTTGAGCTCGACTGTAGGATAAATTTTTTTTATCTCGTATTATTATCTTGATAACTAAGTCGAACCAAACTTATTTGTGGTAATCCTTCATTAAGAATACTTCCAGAAACAAGAATTTAGTTGTCAAAGACAACAGCTTTAAATTGATGTAGAATATATTCTCCCTTCTGTGGAACCACATTCTACCCTAACCAAGAGAAATCCAGCCTCCAACACATTGCTCGCACATTATTAAAGAAGAAAAAAGCATTAAAATTTTATATGGTCGAATACTGTGTACCAAACACGTGTTTTAAATACATGATAATCTAAAAAGAACAAACCAAACCTTAAGGCTATCAAGACTCACCCCAGATTCATCATAAAGCTAAATAGTTTAGCCCTAAAGTTGGCAAGTAAGATAGATTGTTTTACCATGTTACAAATCAAGAGAAATAACAATAAAGATATGAACTCAATATCCAAAAGTGGAATTATTACTGCAAGATAGGGCTTCTAATTGAGGTAAAAGAATGTGAATCCAAGATCCAATTGAAGGTAATATTAACTATTTTTAGGGTTCTTCAACTTAAGAGAGTAATTGACAAACATAAAAACCTGATCTTGGAGGTAATTTCTAATAATAGAATTCCTTTTTCTGGCTAAACATTATCATCAAAGACAAGTATTGATTGATTGTGAAACTCCCAAATTTTGCTCCTAAATATCAAAATCCCCATCCACTGCAAAAGGGATCTATCATATAACAATTCCATTAAAAACTACATAATCCAACCCACAAAATTAACTGGTAAAAACCAAGCAACAATCAGGAAGATGAAAAGCGAGGAGGAGGAGGAGGTAGTAACTGATGAGACTGAGGGATCTGATTGCTAGAACTGGTATTACTGCTTGGAGTTGGAGAGGCATACTGCAGAATGAATGGATGCCTCAAAAGCTTCGAGGCGGTCCACCGTTTCGCGGGATCCCTTTGAAGACAGCAAAAAATGAAATCCTTAAACTCCCTTGAAGCTGTAGTAGGGGCTTGAGGAGGATCAGACATACAAATTGCAATCATGAGGCTTGCCCAATCTCCTCCTCTACCAACAGCAAATGGAAATCTGCCCAAGTAAAATTCAAGAATGCTTACTCCCAAGCTCCATATATCCCCTGCATAACCATCATATTTTCCATGATTCAAATCTGTGTTGATCCTTTCTGGGCTCATGTACGCTATGGTGCCTACAGATGAATTGCAAGCATCCATTGTTTGATCCAAGATCCGGGACACCCCGAAATCAGCAATCTTAACAGTTCCCCTGGAATTTATCAGAAAATTCGAGGGCTTGATGTCGCGATGAACGATTTTGCGCTTGTGGAGGTAATGAAGGCCAGAGAGAATTTGGCGGGTGAGATCAGATAAAGAGGGTTCATGGGGGATGTGTATGTTTTCAAGAGAACCCTTGTCGATGTATTCAAGTAGAACTTGAATTTCTCCATTGTGATCATACATGTTGTGGCATTTGACGACGTTTGGATTGTCCACGCCCCGGAGGATCTCGATTTCCCGGCAGATCTGGTGGCGCACCGACTCATCGTGGGTTCCGTGGATTACCTTGAGGGCGTAGAATTTTCCTGTGGGGCGGTGGAGGACCTTGTAGACTGTGCCACCACTGCCGCTCCCGATGCGGTTGACCCGTTCAAGCTCGGCGAAGGAGGTCGGGGAGGAGGTTGGTGCAGATGTGGGGGGTAGAGGAAGAGGGACGGCTCGAGCTGGGACGCGTTGCGGTAACGGGAGGCTAAGGTCGGAGCGTCGGCGAGGCCGGGCGGAAGAGGACGATGCTGCGGGGGTGGCGGAGGCGGCGGCGGCTGGCGGTGGTTGAAGCGGTCTCATGATTGATACAACTATACTAAAATGGACAAAACAAAGCACAAAAACCCCTCCTAAAATTGCCCAGAACAAGTTAACAGATACAAAATGCAAAGTTATAGAACCTTGGATTCGGACAAAAAGTTTAACGAATGATCCTTAAGGTTTGTAAGAATTTCAGGGGATTTTCTGAAAATCGAAACTCTAAATTGAGCATCAGATTTTTCTAACATGAGGAAGAATTTGTTCCCACTTCATTTTGTAATCAAATAACTATATCGATGAAGAGAAGGTTCTTGGAAGTGTAAAGAAGGAAGAAAAATTATTCAGTGGAGGAAGGAGGGGCCATCTTCAATTTGTGAAAGTGAAATCTTTAAAAAAAGAAAAATGAAATTTCACAGTAAGTGTTAGAGAGAGAGAGAGAGTGAGAGAAGGGGAATTGTATGTATGCTTTATGTGGTGTGTATATATATATATATGTGCTTAGGGTAAACTTGTTAATGAATGTTATTAAATATTTGTTTAAAATTAATTGTTTATTCTCATTTTCATTTTTTTATGAAATTTTTAAATTTTACAAAATTAGCTCTTAATTAGCTCAATGGGTATATATAACTTGTTTTTACAAAAAAATTAATTTATAGGTCAAAATGTTTATATTGATTTTTTTTATATTAATTTATTATTTTAAAGACGTTTAACTCAATATTAGGTCAAGTTGATTGAGTATATGATCACTCGATAGCTCAACTTTAGGGTCGAGTACGTGCCTAGTCGAACAAGTCGAGTGTATGTCTAATTTGTGGCACTAATAAGTAAACTAGATGCTACATTTAAAACATCGAGCAAATAAAAAGTGAAATATCGTCAAGTATAAAAATAGAAGAGAAAATTATAAGAGATTATAGGTGTGGGTGTGGGTCGAGTCAGGTTGATTTTCTACCCAACCCGACACAAACCGTTAAAAAATTGGTTTGACTACCCAATTTTAAAAAATCGGGCCCGAAACTGACCCAAACCGATTCAAATTATTGGTTTCGGCCCGATTAAAGTTTAACTTTTAACAATTTTTCTTTTTTAAAAAATTGAGTCGATTTCAAGTTGGATAAAATCCAACCTGAAATTGACCCGAATTTGTCCAAAAATTGACACGAGTTAGTTTAGGTCAAATCGTGTGTCGCATTTTTTGCCCCACCCCTATAAGGGATAAGGATTCAAGTCTTGAATATACAACTCCTACGATTGGTGGCACTAATAATCTACATATGGCCCCCTAGCAAGCACGGAGTAATTGTCCTTGCACAAACTTGAATGTAAGTGTTATTTGTCTCTACGCATGCAATAGTTATAAAACGTAGGTTGACATTAGCTTACACATAGTACTTGTCCTTCTTTCCCCATCCAACATAGTAAGTTTGGTTAAATTTAAATTATAATTTTAACTAATTAAATATATTTTTATTTACACATTTTGTAAGTTTAACAATTTATTATATACTTATTATCCATGTATTTGATAAAATTTACAATTTATATGCACTTAAAAAATAATTTCAACACCACCAAACATAAACTAAAAACATGTTCGATAACTATTTTTTCTCAAAAACCCCATTTTTTTGCCTATAATTTTTTACTTTTCAAACTTTTTACGACATGTTCGGTAACTATTTTTTCTCAAAAAACCCATTTTTTTGCCTACAATTTTTTACTTTTCAAACTTTTTATACTACAAAAAAGTTTAAAAAGTCAATAAAGTATAAAACAAAACCCATTTTTTCCACAAAAAAAAAAAAAAAAAAACCTACACCGAACATGCCCTAAATATACATTTTCATTTTTTTTTTATCTTGCTCAATTGTCACAGTCGTTCTATTTTTTTTTTTTTTTTTTTTGGTTGGAGAAAGTACAGGTTTTAAGAAGAGCTTCTTGAAATCTATAGAAGGATAAATCATGAGTAATTTTAAATTATGAAGAGAAGAAGACATTTATAAGAATCATAAACAATATATCGTTTTCATTTTATCTCTTTATACAGTCGTTAATAATAAACAAATTCATTATTTATTTTATCCCGAATCATAAAAATAGTTAAATAATCTTTATTTTTAATCTCTTTATTTTTTTACTTACTCATTTTAGACATCTCCAAAACTTACATCCAACTTTTCATGAAATCCACTCAATTTTATTTTTCTTACTCTTTTTTATTATTTTTGTTCAATTGTGGAATCAAACCTATCTCATTTTATCACTCACCTATGAATCAACCATAAAATGTGATTTTAATGGTTGATAATTGAAAAAAGACTAAAAAAAACTCGATTAACTTTAATTATTTGAAATTAAGGGCATGTTCGGTGTAGTTTTTTTTGGGAAAAAATGGGTTTTTTTTTTTTTTTTTGTACTTTATTGACTTTTCAAATTTTTTTGTAGTGTAAAAAGGTTGAAAAATAAAAAATTATAAGCAAAAAAATAGGTATTTAAAAGAAAAAATGGCTACCGAACATGCCATAAATAAAGAATCAACTTTAACCGTGTCTATCTTTCATACATGTATCAAAAGACGAATATGAACTAATTTTGTGGAGGAATTTTCTTTTTTCTCTAACAAATAAACCAAATATATTTCCATTTAATATAATTTATGCAGATAAATAAGATTTATTTCAAATTGACTTTAATAAATCATAAAGTGGTTTAATTTTCGAGAAAATAGTATTACTTATGTACCCCTATAATAATTTATAGGCAAATCATTAAAGAAAGTAATCATATTTAATGTCAATTAATGTCATATTATTATTTAACACAATGATGACAATTTTTTATACTGTTGAAATTTAAAGCAGCCATCAAAGATACTAATTATGGCCCACATTATTTCTTAGTCTTCAAACTCTCTTAATAAAGTACTTAATAAAAAATTGCTAGCTAGCAAATTATAATTAATATTTATCGTATTTTCAATATATTATTTCGGTTGCACGGCATTTTTTGTCGTTAAACAAAATTGCGTTCATACATTAGAAAATTTATTTATATTTAAAGAACTGTAGTGTATTCAATGTCAGCGTATGAATATTCCTAAGTAGAGAAACGACGTGCTAGTTCTTTAAACTGTTTGAATCCCACGAGTAAATTAAAAGTCAAATTTAGATTCGTTTCTTATCCTATTTAATAAATTATAATTTAATTTAAAATAATTTGAGAAAAAAAAAAAGTAAAAATTTATGATTTATAATTGCTTTATGAAGTTCTTTACTTGTGAAGTATAAATGCAGATTGAAAAGGCTGCCAGTTAATATTTGTCGGCAGTTTGTATATATATACAGTGTGGTTATTATTGTAATTATCGTTAAGTTCCAAATCCCATTGACATGAAATGAGAATTTCCCTTTTAAAAATGATGTCACACTAACCTAATCTATTCGTAATATTATATTTTCATGATTAAAAAATAAAATAAATTCTTATACCTAGGAAATTCGAATAAATAGTAATCAGAATTTCGGCCGCCATCCTCAATTTTTGCTCTTTTTTACACTTTTGTTCTCAATTTTTTTCTTTTTTAATATTGTTGTTACCAATTACTCCATCTATCCCAAAAAGATAGACGTATTTGTATTTTCACACAGATTAAGAAAATATATTTATTATAATTAGAACAATAAATTTTACTCACATTTTTTCTAATATACTCTTATATATAATATAATATTAATAACAGGATACGTTAAATATGGACATATTAAAGAATTAAGAAATCAATTATACTTTCATCAAAGAAAGTGAACGGATAGAAAAAAAAATGAGACTATCTTTTTTAGACGAATAAAGTATATATTTTGGTACCTCTAGACACTAACGACCAATTCCGTCAGGAAAAATCATCAAATTGTTATACTAGTCACTTCATGAAATAAGTAAGGATGATACGCGTATAAACTATTTAAATTTTAAATAAATAGAAAAACAAATTTATAAAAAGAAACAAAAAAAAAAGTATCAACCACCACTAGTGATGACAACGGGGCGGATCGGGACGGATCATGCCTGATCTGATCTGCCCCGCAATAATTATATGATATCCAAATTCGCCTCGCGATCCGCCATTTTTCAGGGCGGATCAGAGCCTTGATCCGTTTTTTTTTTTTTTTACTAATTTTATTTTTAACTAACTCCAACCACCTCTAAATTGTAATTTAAGCCTCCAAATATTTCATCTATTTATTATTTAATCATTTTTTTTCAAACGGGGCGGATCAGATTGGATCAGGCCTGATCCGCCCCACCTCGCAATCTGCTCTGATCCCACGGATCAGAAATTTTTCGCTCCATTCGGATTGGATATCCATCGAGTTCAGGGCGGATCGGATATTTTTGACATCCCCAACCACCACCCACCCCCTACCCCCTACCCCCTACCCCCTACCCCCTAAAGTCTCACCTACACCCCTGCCCAAGCCTCAATCCCTCCACGAGTTTTGAATTTTTGTTGTAATTGACTTTCTTATAAAGCGTTAATCACTAGATTAATTAGAAGTATAGTCTAAATAAAAGTCCTTAATCTTATGTTGGAATTAATCTAGAATTAAATGAGGGTATTAAATGACTTTGATAACGAATTTTTTGTCATTTTTGAGGGAATTTTGAAGTGGGTCCTATGTCTAATTAATGACATTAATTAGGTAGTATTTAATGAAGTTTTAGTCAATTTTGAGGAGATTTACAAACAATGTTAAGTTGGCTAAACAAGATTTATGTGAATTAAAATAAGTCTTCAAATTGTTTATGTTGAAAAACTATAAAAGAATTTTTTAATGTTTATTTAAATAAGAAAAAAATGAATCTCACATTAGAAAATGAACTAAAAGTGGATTAGTTTATAAAGGGCTGCACTTCTTTAAGTTGTAATTTTTCACATCTCCTATAATGCTCTTGACTCTTTTTCTAGTTTTTAGGAATTTTATATTATTTTTGGACTTTTAGAATGAGTTTATTTTGTTTAAAATTAGATACAAATGTGTAATTGCAACTTTTATTGCACCTAGCCCCTAGACTTTCCCTATAAATAAGGTAATTGTGATTTCATTTCCAAAAGGTTAAAAACTAGTTCTTCTTTAAAAAAATAATAATGTATTTTTAACATTTTTAAGCAATTCTAAATAAGTAAAAATATAAGTAAAATCGTGAAAATGATCCAAGGACAATAAAGAATCATATAAGCACGTTTTTACATTGTTAGATGATCCTCGCGATGGGGGGTCAACACCCTAACAGGCAACTACGAGGGTCAACCCCTAGCCATTTCAATAGTTGCACGGACTTGAACCCTACCCCCACCACAACCCGGATCCTGTTTTTGATGATTTAATACCACGTAGATTCTAGACACATTAGTTGAGATGTGCCATATGTTGATGTTGATTAATCTCAAAACTTCTCGCTGATGCAGATTCCAAGCCAATAGATACAAACAAGGTAAATATAGATGTCTCAACTTAGGGGTGGGCGTTGGGTGGTTCGGTTCGGATAGTAGAAGAACCGGAACCACCCGTTCATGTTCGGGTATTTTGTAAAAAGAACCGGAACCACCTACTTTCAACCGGAACCGAACCAGATCCAGAACCACCGGTTCCGGTTCGGTTCCGGTTCTATCCGATTTTTTTTAATAATTGTCATTTCAAACTAAATGCACAAATAAACAAATTTTTTAAATTATATGCACCAAAAAATAGCATGAAAAACATTCAATAATGTGAATTAAATTATTAGTTATTTACTCGTTTTCATACTTTTGGTCCTTGATCTATTAGTCAATATTAATTTTGAAAATGGGCATTGGGCAGTGCAAATAAATTATTTGGTTTGGATAATGCCGTAATGGATTCATCACTAATGGGTCATGGGTTAATTTATTTTTCCTTTAGCTTTTGGATTAATGTATAATGGAGTTAATTTGGTAAAAAAAAAAATATGAAAAGTTAAAAAAAATTGCAAATCTAAAAATAAAAAAAAAAAATTGAATTTTTCGATTCTAAACCGGATATCCGGAACCGGTTCCTAAGAACCGGAACCGCCGGTTCTCGGTTCTTTAAAACCGGATCCATTTATTTAGTGATAGAAACCGAACTGAATCCGCCAGTTCCGGTCCAGTTCCAGTTCGGGAACTTCGGTTCCGGATAAAATGCCCACCCCTATCTCAACTATAGTACAAAACAATATGATAATTATGATTAAGTGCCTACTTGTAACTTCTTGTTGTTACGTGCTAGCATTATGTGACTTTGTTGTGCATTGTGAGTGTATTGGGGAGTTGGGTTAGACACCTACGACATGAGTTGTATATATTGACATTCATATGTAAAGCATTAATGGTTATTGGGAGTGTGAAACGTACTTTTGTGCCAAATAGATATATCACTTGAGACATTCGACGGTCATTAAAGGTGGTCGATAATAGGGTGTTTGGGAGGCCAACACACGTATACGGGCGGTGTCAGGAGGTCCTTTGACTACCTCAAGACTGTGGATAGGCCTGATGAGCACCGTATACGTAGGCCAGACATTAGAAATGGATATTGTTCATATTTTTGTAGAATCTTGAATCTTGATGGGTGATGACGAATTCATATTCATGGGTTTGCATGCGTGTGATGGCTGTCACACTTGAACTCATACAGTACACTACAATAGGAATACAGACCATGTGTGATTGACATTTATTATACATTGTCACATATCACCATAGTTACTGAGCATTGTTGTTCACATGTTATATTTTGTATGGTGGATGGCCACGAGGGAAGTCAAGGTGATACACTCTTACAAGCACGCAAAGCTTACCCTAGACTTGACAGCAATACGTGTGACATGGAGTATGGAGAGCATTATACTCTTTTTGTATACTATGGTAGATAAGGAAGAGGAGTAATCCTTTTAGGAGACTTAAGACTATGTTTTGACTTTGGTTGAAGTCTATGACTCGGTGTCTGGTCTTTACGATCACGTCGAAACGAAAGTGGAATGATACAATTTTATTTTTCTTTAGTTTGTAAAATAGAAAGTTGTATATTAGTTTGGCATGTATATTGTGTATGATAGTTGGTGAGCTACACAAGCACACGATTGTAACGTGGCCCTTTTTGGTCAATTTCTCGGGATTTAACATTTACATTTTTTGCCCTTCCATGGTGTAACATAGATGTAGCAATGCTAGCATTTGTTATAAAATGGATTTTTTTGAAATAAATAGTAGTGGATTTTTTTTTAATTTATTGGTTCTTTCTCAATATTATATATCTTATACAAAAAATTAAAATAAATAAAATATTATTAAGATGATAGAAATTTAGTCATGAACTTTGAGGCGTGACAACTCCTCAAGCCATAGTTACAAAAATTGTCCTGGACATTGACATGGGCAAAGAAGTGGATTGTCGAGTCATTGGTTTAATCATTGGGTCGGGATTGGACCGATGAGTCAATTTTTGTTTTATATACAAAATTAAACCATAACAACAATTACACGTAAAATAGTTAATATCACAAACTTTTTATAACAAAAAAGTCACTAAATATTAAGCTTGAATGAGATAACATCTTATTATTCGAAACAACGAATTTGTAATAACTAACTCAACAACTATGTTAGTGCCAAATAATTTTAATTCCCATGTTCACAAGAATATAATGCCCAATTATTTTAATTTCTAAAATCACAAGAATATTATATTGTTAGACATGTAGAGACTAGAGAAACACAAAAGAGAAATTACTAGTTAATTTTATAGGCACGTGAGAACTAAAGAAAAATGGCGCAGCCACGCAGAGATAGAGTTCACAACGCAAAGGACCATTTAAAAGGACCATTTAGTTGGAAATGAGATGGTATGTTTAATAAAAATATATTTTTCAAATTTGTACGCAATTTTGAGCGGGAGATCAACAGTTCAAAATTAATTTTATCTATGAACCGATTTCAACCACTAATTTCGAGTTGACTCATTTTCGTGAGACAATGTCTTGTTTGGTTAATCTAACAAATCGCCCCGATTTACTAGTCAATTCATCGATTCAGGTCCGTTTTTATAACTATGTACCTACCTAAACAAAGGGCCAAGGCTGACCTTGGCTAGCAGCTTAGGCACCACATGAATGGTGCTTCACTTGCCCCCACATCCAAGGTCGACCAGAGCCTGCAAAGGTTGTATTGTGTGCTTTAGAGGTGTACGTACACATTTTTGCGATGAGTCTTAAAGTTTTTGAAAATGGAAGCATAGTTCAATTACTAACCAATCAATCTAGATTAACCAACCAAAAGTTGACTAAAATAAAATTTTATAAATTATCTTAAAAGCCCTTTATTCCAAATTCAAGACATTAATTATATAGTATGTCACAATTTATTTCTAGAAGCATATGCTTTTGACAAAAATCATCAATGCCTTTACATGGTGCATGAAATTCTTCCAATCGTGCAAGTTATTACAATTGAAAAATCCAAGACTCTAGTGAACCATAAATTCAACAAGTTAATCCCCCCACCCCGTCTAGAATTAAGAGTATATTTAGTAGAGCTTATTTTAAATTCTTTTTAAAAAATTTTTTTGAACTACATATTTTATAGGACTCATAATTTTTATCAACTTTTCAATCACACATTTTATCAACTTTTATCAAAATCTCCTAAAAACTACTTTTAAACTTCACCAAACAAGGACTAAGAGCATCTCCAATACAACAATGTAGATTTTGTATATGTGGCAAATAAAATAGAGACGGAGAGAAGAACATCTCCAATAGAATTATAGATTTAAAAAATTGTGGTTCACGTGTACAAAAAAGAGTGATAGATAAATTATAAAAAATTGAATAAAAGATAATTAACACACATTTTGATACAAATAAATTATTAAAAAAAATTTAGCACACATTTCGATAGACATTAATTATTGAAAAATAAATGAAAGATGTCTAGATTTTTCTTTATTATGTAAGTAATTTAAAGTAATGTGACATATTTTTTAGTATAATTTACGATAGTATTAGATAGTATTAGAGATCTTCTAAGTATCTTTTGCATTAAATAAAATGCATCACTTTTGCTATAGATAACCCATAATTTAAGTAAACTAGTCAAATCTATAACATGCCAAGACTTTTTGTATGTCTTTATTTAAAATGACAGGTTTTACATTATTGTTGAAAAAGTCTCATTCTTGTGACGACTCTACAATTGAGGAATTCTATTTTAGTTATTGACAAGTTCTTGCATTGTCAAATTTGGAGTTCAACCTTTTGATTTCTAAGGTTTTGTTAAAATGTTAATGTGGAATTGATAAAAGAGGTGGACTTTTTCTTTGGTTATAACATAAAAAAGGTAAAAGATAAAATTTAATTGAATTTTGATTATGACTCTTTGTAGAAGTGTCAATATATATATATGACTATTTAGGAATGAGATAGATCATCCCTTGAAAAGCATGACATGGCCTATTATGGACCGTGTTGTTGGTCGACCCTCCTGTACAATTAGGTTGTGTTGAGTTTTACTAGTAAGGGGCTCGCGACTTGTATAAATAATAATAAAAAAAAAATAGTTAAGTTTTCACGTACGTGACATTTCTATATTGAGTATGTGTATTCATTCTTCAATAGACTCCGGTTTCGCACTTTAGGCCATTTGGCTTTGAACTTGAATTTTTTGGAAGGAAAAAAAATTAATTAAAATTTCTTCATTTTAAAATTTAAAAAATTGTTAAGATTCATAAGTTTGGCATCATCCGATCCAACCCTGATCGCGTTGGGCTCAAAAAATATAATTTTCGACCAAAAAGTGTCCGAACAAGAGTCTTTCAAACCCGGTCTAATTTATACTCATAATTTTTGCTCAAAACTAATGTTTTTTAAATGCAAATTCTAAACAACTTTTACATTAATAAAACGTTGATATTTAAGAAAAAGACCACCCCCACTCCCACCCCCACCCCCACCCCCACCCCCACCAACTTCGATGCAACTTCGTTCCCTAATTAAAGAAAAAAAATGTGTAACCCGTCAAAAATGATAATCCTAACATGTCAATTTTGCATATATTTCAAGATAATTAAGTGTGATTTTTTATTTTATTTTTTCAAATCACGTGCTGACCTTAATCTTTCTATGATCCTTCCAAGAATTAACGTTATATCATTTTCATATGTATCCATATCTTATGGGACCCACTTTTGGACCTAAGTTGCAAGAAAGAAGCATCAAATAAAAGACATAAATCTAGTTTGGTTAAGATTAAAAGTAAAAAATTTCACTTATAAAGTAAAAATTACTTTAAATTAAGTAATCTATATTAAGTTGAACTATAATTTTCATTTTATGTATTTATGTTCTCAGAGGTGGAGCTAAGATTTTCGATCAGTGCGGGTGAGATTTAAGCACAAAAATAAAATGTTGACATAACTTCAACATGTTAGAGATACGAGTTCTTAGCCACACACTTGATTCGCCTCCACTATAACACAGAAAAAAGCTTAAAATAAAACCAAATCCATGGAAAATATTAAAAACCGAGAGCAATGTATTCTTCAATTTTCATCCCCCTTCCCTAATTATGCAATTACCATATTTAAGGAAAATAATAAATTCTTACTTGGAGATTTAGTCATGCAATTAGCTTATTTTTTAATTTTTCAAAGTTGACTAGATGTGAAATTTTGGATTTAAAATACTCATTTTCTCTCCCACCTTCAATCGGATAAGTTATATACATACTACATATATCTCTCTCTTTAGTCATGCAATAACTGTGTTTTTCACTTGATTCACATCATATTTTGAAGATTAACAGCTGAAACTATAGCAAACACCACTCATGAGGCAAATTTTTTTGCTATTTCACAAATTTTTCAAAGTTCAGTGCAGGCGGCGGCCACGCGCTCGACTCCATGTGACATCGTTCCTGTGTTCCCACTTCTCGAAATATGTATTTTCTTTTATCAGCACTGAATAGTCACTTGATCATTGATATTAATTGATTTTACTAATACATACTCGACTTGTGCTATAAAGTAGGTTGTATCATAAATATTTATATTTTAGATTATACTTTAATCTTGTTGAATATAAGTAAATGTTATAGAGATGACAAAATATTAATTATAATAGATCGAACAATATTTAATAATATGAGACGAGACGAACAATCGCAAGTACTTCAATCTATCTGGCTCATTTAATTGATCTAAATTTGACTCGGTGAATCAAATAACCCGAAGCTTGAATGAGCATGTGGTAGTATCCCAGCTAATTACCTCAATGGACCGATGCATGAAAATGGTCCATGGATTGACCGTCGCCTTTGGATCAATTATTTTTGATGACTCAACTAGGTACACGTGTGAACCGGGTTAAATTGTGACATACTTAAGTGCACACTTTTCTAGGTTTAGTTTGACTTCTCATTTGATTTGGACTTTATTTACGTGCCCAACCAGTTGTCCAAATCATAAGATTTTTTTTTTTTTTTAATAATCTGAACATTTTTTTTGTTTAGGACTATTACATTAATCGATTTTGATCTAATGCCTCCGATGAACATTGTTATAATACCCACCGAGACAAGTGTTCCACACTCATTGAATGAGTGTAAAGTAGACATTTACACTCATCCAATGAGTACATAACACTTGTTCCGGTAGACATTATAACAATGCTCACCGAAAGCATTAGATTAAGGCCCTTACGTTAATTTTAATTTTAACTATACGTTCAATGTGATTTATAATTTGTATCAATTTTTCAACTACATTTATAAAGTGGTTGATCGTGAAGAAAAATAATGAAGAGGTTCAAATTTAGAAATTTTGAACTTATTAGAATAATTTTAGAACTGTCCTTCATTTCATAAAGAAAAAATTAAGACTAGGCTCTCAAACATTTCAAGTTGTGTAATTAGGGATCCCTGACATTCATAAGTGAAGTTCTCCAACCTATTTTAAATCTGGGTTTCCACGTAACCGAAACTGTCAATGTGTACGTAAAATTGCACGTGAAGTTGAAGGGTAAAACTGTTAAAGCACCTAAAATTACTTTTCAACGCAATTGAAAATTGAATATAGTTATAATGTTTACATTAGCGGTTTCAGTCTCACTTAAAGCTCCAGATTCACATATTCAAATAGATTAGAGATTTAGAATATCACTTTTGAAAATTGAGAACATATAACTACAACACACCATGTGAAAGGTTGAAGAGTCCAACCCAAATATTCACTTTTTGAAACGAAGAAATTTTTTTTTTTGGGTCATTAATTCGACCCAATTCAACCCTTGGTTCTCTAATTTTTTTGAGTCAAATGTCCAAACTGACATATGAAACATTGATTTTTCTTTTTAGATATTGTATAATTGCTTTACTTTATATTTTAGATAATATATAAATAAAATACAATGACTTTTTTGCTTTCTACTTATTGTTTTCTTTGAAATAGATAATGAGATTCGTTCCTATAGAAGAATTCAATTTGTCGATATTTTACTGTGCCAAAAAATATAACTAAATAATCAAAAGGATCTAAATTTATGTCTCTACTTAAAAATTAAAATATTGAGTTTTATAAATATAAATAGAGTTAATTATGTCAGTTTTTAAGAGAAAAAATAATAATAATTGAACTTTTTCTAAGTTGAAACTTTTGCATCTTATGAAATTATATTAGTCAATCCAGTCTTTGCAATATTTTAATTTTTAATATGGTATCAGAATTTATTAAACTCAAACCGAGCAATTTAGTTCGTCTAAAGTTCAAATTAGCATTCGATTATGAAATCAATAACCAAAATATAAGAATTCGAGTTACACTTTCTAATAAACTTGACATTTTAAGATGGAATTACAAAATAACCTTGAATCAATTGTTAAATTCAACATTATAAGATAATTTTAGTTTTAGAAAGTAAAAAACAAATTGAAAACAACCAAAATAATCTCAAGAAGCCAATAATCTCTAATGTTCTAAGTTCTAAGTTCTAACTTCCAAACGACCACCTTCTTGAACAATGAAAATATGCGATCTAAGATTCTAGACGTGAAAAAATACACACACAAAAAGGAACTTAATCTTGGAGGCTCGCGACTGCTTTATACTTTTATATCTTCACCACGTAATAAATCCTAGTAGTCCTAATATGTGTAGGGCCTATTAAAAAAAACCTCACACCAATTTAATTAGGGTGAATTTTTGAAATGACCTTGTTAAATACTCGAATCGCAGAAGAGCCTAGCTTATACCAAATAAATTTTAAAGGCCTCTTTTAAGTAGAATAGACTAAAATACCCTTATTTTATAACATCAGTTAACAGACCATCTGCTAACAGGTCGGTTAACCGACCATTAACAGACCCCGAATCTGTTAACAGACTTGCTGGTCTGTTAACAGGCCCCAAGGTCTGTTAAGGCCAAATTTGGCCTTAACAGACTCTAAGGCATGTTAACAGACCTATGGTCTGTTAACAGGTGTGTTAACAGACTATGAGTCTATTAATGCAGATATATACAATTATAATTGATTTTTTCAATTAATTCATCTCAAATCAACTTAGATTTGTAGGAATTTAAAGTAAAAATCATAATTCATATTCAGGTTTATACATTTTTTCATGATTTATAGTACAAAATCCACAATTTCTACCGTGAATTAAAAGAAAAAGATGGAGAATGATGAATTTCTACTTTGAAATTAAATTTCTTACATAAATGAAATAAGTTATATTTTAACATTGAAATGGGTTAGATTCTAACCTTGAAATCTTCTCTTTTTCACAGACAAATGAATTTGAAATGGTTTGAAATGGTTATAAGCGGAGAAGAAGGTAGGGTTATATTTGGTAATTTACACACCAAAATTAGTCAACGACCATTTTGAAAAATTGGTTGGGTCACCCGGCCATTCAGCACCATTCCCACATTTAATTATGGAGCTATGTGAGCCCAATGGCCCCAATCACCTATTCACCTAGTGAATTTAAGTAACTTGTTTTGGACAAGTTTACTAGAGGTCGAAAATTGCACTACTAGATGACGACCTTAAGATCAATGCCAACAATCTATCCTTGTAGGATAATTGGAGTTAGGCTAAAACACTATTGTATCCCAAATAATAGTTTTTATTTAATAAAATTATACACTAAATTACTATACGCTCAAATATATCCAAGTAAAGAAAAATATTTATGTCTCTAAACACACACTTGATCAAATGTAAAAAAGATGCTTATTTCATTTAATCATATTGTGCAATTCCCATTTCTAAAACTCAAATTTACAAATTCTCGAGGGTAAATTTAAATATTTTTTGATAACCCTAGTTTTTACTCTCATTATCCTATAATCTTAGAGGATTTTTTTTCCTTTGTTCTAAACATTAAAGTTCGCCAATCTGGTTCGGAATTAGACTCGTATCGACTAATAATTCCAACAGCATAACAAATGTATGATCTGGTACACATCACAGTGTACATGAGACTCCTTATTGCAGACACATAAGAGACATGCCTCTATGCTCCACCCCAATAGAAGTCTTAGGAGAGTGCTCTTTGGAAAGGTATATTCCATGCATAAAGGGTAAATGCTCTTCTTAAAATTTTGCATAGCAAAACTGATCAATATTTTGTCAACATATAAAGTTTGAAAGAGAGCTATTGGTTATTTCGATCCCTAAAGATGTAGATATCTAGAACATAGCTAGCCTCTCGTAAATCTTTAGTATCGAAAGGTTGAGACATCTATTCATTCCCAATTAGTAAGATGTCATCGACGTAAAGTATGAAAAAAATATTTTGTTGCCTTTAACACGCTTGTAGATATGAGGGGGTTCATCTAGATTTTGACGATGAAGACTAGAGTGTCTGAATAGATTAGAAGACTCTCGTCACTTTGCCTAATTCGACGATAATGTCTAGATTGTTCAAAATGTATACAAAAAGAAGAAATGTTTTAGTTTAACTTCAATTATTATCCATTTACAACGAGCAAAGACTACTTGTAAATGAGCTAATACAAGTTCTTTTTGTTTTTTTCTCGATTTTTCTTCCAATACCATATCCTCACTTTTAGGAAAAATTACTTTTGTTGATTTTGTTCACGTTTACTATTAGTTTTAGCCATAAAAAAGTAAGAAAAAATTTATTTTATTTAAATATATAAAAGTTAAATCGAACAATTTAGAACTATATTTAAGAGTTCGTTTGAAAGAGATTATAAACCAGCTTATATCAATATTGATTTATTTGAAGTGAAATGTTGACTTTTCAAACTATTTTAATGTAAAATGACAAAATTATTCTTTTTAATTTGAAATAATATTTTATTGATTAAGGATAATATTGTCATTTCATATTAAAAGTAAGTTGAAAAGTCAAATATAATAACTAAAATAAACCAATTTTAATTCAAAAACTATGTCAAAAGGCATCTAAATTTAAGTAGAAAAAAAAGCATTTAACACGTAAAATTACTCTTGATGTGTAGCTTTCAACTCTAACAAGACTTTATAGCTTTAGTTCCAAACTTGTAAATGATCTCCTCGAAGATTTGGATCAAGTTAGGCTGTGGTACCCAAACAAATAAGTCAATTTAATAATGGCACCGGGCGTCCCAAGCCTTTGAACTTTGTGATGATGGAGTTTCAAACTTTTAATTTCTAACACTCAAGTCTCTAACCTATGAAATATTAGTTCCTGATGTCCTTTTTTGACAAAAATCGTTAGTTTGACTGTTAAATAGTCAAAATTTTGTTAAACAAACAATTTTCCTCTTAAATTGAATGATAAAAAAGAATAGAAAAATAAAAATATAACAAATTTGCAATTAAACCCCCACCCACAAAAAAAAAAAAAAAAAATTGCAACTAACCATCAACCCAAATACTTCTTCTTCTCCAAATTTGTCGGCCACCCTTCGGTTAAGCACATTCCTCAAATAACTCGGTTTCTTTAACATCCATAAACGACTTAGAAAATGTCCCTAATAATAAATCCTTTCTAATCAACCACCTTTGGTTGAGTTTTATTGTAATAAACCAAAAATTTATCACACCATCTTCTACACAGGCAAAAAGTTTTATAATTATGCTACTTTCAACTACCACCACTGATAATATATCTATGGACAATAGTGTACAAAATAAAAGATTTCAAAAGCTAAAAGGTATTTCTGAAAAGAAAAAGATATGTAAAACTAAAATTGATTGAAAAAAAATGGAGTTTCTTTGGGTTTATTTTACTTACTGTTAATAAAGGAAGCAATCTGTAGAGTTGGAGTCTGCAACCCGAGCTCCATTTTTATGGTTCCTATGATGCTACTAAGTGGAGGAAACCGAGTTATTTGAGGAGTGTTCTACAACCCAAGGGAATTACGTAGAGCTGAGCTGACAAATAGGTTGGGTTGGGTCATTCCAGCCCTAGTTCGTCAGAGCAGGACCACACATGAAACTGGATTAGGTTGGTCCAATCCAGTTTTGTATGAACCAGAAATATGCTAGCCCAATCCAATCTATTGGCTCAACTTAGTCTTAATTTTTTTCTTTTTTTTTTTTAAAATAAATTTTTTATATAATCTAATACATTACATCAAATACAATTATAGATAAATTTAGACTATATATTTTGAGATTTTAAAGAGATTAATTTATAAAATTGGGACTCTTATTTATTTGTCAATAGATAAACGTCAATTTTCTTTCAAAATAATAATTTTTTTTGTTAATTGTAAACTATTTGTAGACACTTTTTTTTTTTTAAAAAAATACAAATATTAAAAGCATGCTTAGTCGTATTGCTTTGAGATATAAGCATGTTTGGCTTAAATTAAAATTTTTATTTATAAGTAAATTTAAAATAAATAATTTACTTGTCACACCAAATATATTTTGGATTGAAACTTAAATTAAACTAAATTTTAATTAAATCTAAACAATTTTATGTTGGATCTTGGGATTTTTGGACTAATGTTTATTGGTGACTTAGGCTTAGATAATTTTATATTGATATTATTTGGATTATGTATTGGAGCTATTTACAAAATAAGTGATTAGTGTTAAGGAGCGAAAAAAAAAAATTCAAAATCGGACTGGTTCAACTAGCCCGTGAGCTAGATGGGCCGGGCCATATTGGCCCAGTTTTATTTGGGCCAGGGCCAACCCAACCTAAAATACCGGGTTATATGAGGCTGGCCGATTTTGCCACCTCTAGAATCATGTGACCACAAAAATTTTTGTTTCTTCTCATTGCCGAAAAATATCAGTAACGGGCATCGAAAAATGGCCCAAACCCCCGTCAGTGATTATCTCCACCACTAGAAAGTTAGAGCCGACGATACTCGAGAAGATGCCAGAACTTTAGGCCACCGATGGTTTCCAGAAGGCCGTTCATTTCTACTCCACGATCATCCAAGATTTGATTTCTGAGAGCTTCTTGGGATATCTGATTTCTATTCCACGTTTTCCTCTATTTCTTTAAATTTTCTGAATGTATTTTTGGTTGCAATATTTATCCTTGTACAAAGCTTTGCATTTTTTTTTTGGTTGTTGGTGGAAGTAGTTATTGGTGGATGGTGATGGGTCCGACAAATTTGAAAAGAAGAAATGGTTGAGTTAGGGGTTAGTTGCTTTTTTTTTTTTTTTTTTTTTTTGGTTGGGGTTTAGTTACAATTTTTGTGCTCTTTTTTATTCTTTTTTATCATTTAATTTAAAGGTAAAATAATTTGTTTAACAAAATTTTAACCATTTAATGGTCAAACTGACGATTTTTGTCAAAAAAATAAAAATAAAAATAAAAAAGACCTCCAATGCTAATGTTTCATATGTTAGGAACTTAGGTGCTAGAAATTAGAAGTTTAGGATTCTATTGTCACAAAGTTCAAAGATTTGAGACTCTTAGTACTATTTACCCTATATAAAAGTTAAATCGAACAACTTAGAACTATATTTAAATTTAAATGGAAAAAAAGCATTTAACACATGATATTATTCTTGATACGTAGCTTTCAACTCTAACAAGACTTTATAGCTTTAGTTCCAAACTTGTCAATGATCTCCTTGAAGATTTGGATGAAGTTAGGTTGTGGTATCCATGCAAATAAGTCAATTTAATAATAAACAATAGCATATTTAGTCTCTAATCTTTCAAAAACATAAGAATATACCTCTAACATTTAAAAATAGCATCAAACATCTCCAATGTTTGAAGAAATAGATATAGTAGGTTCATTATGACGAAATTGTCATCCCTTTTAAATAAACACAAAAACAAAATACAAGAAAAAAGAAAGAAAAAGAAGAATAAATAATAACCAAATATACCTCTAAAAATAAATAATAACAAAAATACCCTCTTCTTTCTTCATCCATTAATATGGAACCCCTCTTCTCCCCCTCCCGCCACCAATTTAGCTACTGGAATGAATAATTTAAGCTCGGAAGAGCACGAAATTAAGACAATCAAAAAAGAAATGGCAAAATGGTGAACTCTAAGGTCACATATAAGATTGTGATTGCAACCTATTTTAGAAAACAGCTGATGAGTTGTGTATGTGTTTTTTCTTATTTTTAGAGAGATTGAGATTGTATAATGTTTTAAGGGCAAATGAGCTCTGAAGAAGAAAAGAAATTTTAGCTCTTTCCATGAGCCATTTTTAGACCAAATTGACATAAAATGGAATGGGTAGAAAATGGAATCGCCAGAAGACACAGAAATGGAAATCTGAATCCAACTAATAGATAGATTTTTGGAGTTTTAGATTTTAAATAAACTATACTCTTCCTAACTTCAATTACATCTAACTAGACAAAAGTTTCCAATATTCATCATTATCTCCACAATAGAATTGCCACTCTCTCCAAGTAGAATTTAACTACTAATTCTAAGAAAAAATCTATTCCACCCTTCTGTTTCATCTATGTAAATTAGTCTTTTGCGTCAACTTGAAGAGCCAAGAAACAAGAAATACTCGAGCAAGTAAAGACTAAATAAATGAAAAAGATGAAAATTTGTCTCCCTCACTTCATGTTTATTAAGGAATATTAATCAAGTATTGAATTTTTTGTGAGATTTTGAGATCGTAAGAGAGATTTTGAGGTTGTAAGAGAGAAAAGTAAAGATCAATAATAGTAATAGGACAACAGGAGATGGGTATTAGGGTGAAGGGTTCCATGATATTGGGGGAAAGAAGAAAATTGTATTTTTTTATTCTTCATTTTTGGGGTGCATTGGGTTAATTTTTTGTTCTTATTTTTTTTCTTGTCTTTTGATTTTTTGTTTATTTACAAGGGATGTCAATTTCATCATAAAGGATCAATTATGTCTATTTCTTTACACATTGTTGATGTCTAGTACTATTTTTAAAGTTTAAGAGTATATTATTTATGTTTTTGAAAGGTTGAGGGACCAAATATGCTATTTTTCTATTTAATCATTTTACTTAAAAGAGTCGTTTAGTATATGATTAATGGTTAAAGATAATGGATAAAATTTATCTTATATTGTTTGGACGAAATTGATGTACGGATACAATTTTATTTTGATAGCAGGAGAAGTTTTATATTTGGAAATAGGAAGATAAATTTTTTTATTCGGATATGAAGTCACCCAATTTTTTTAAAAGATGAATGTACATTTTATAATATATAACAAATCTATTTTTGGACATCCATATCCTAGGATAATCGACACTGTCTGTCGTCACTCTACCCATTTTTTTCTTTTAGATATTTATTTATTTTTTTCATTTAATTAAGAATAAGGGTAGAATTCTATTTTCTACGAAAAACTGACTTTTTTCATGTTTTTATACATAACTGAACCAAACAGGATATGATAAACTTATTATCTAAATAAACAATTTTATCCACAAATCAAATGATCCCAAAGAAAAAAAAGCTAATTTTTAGAGGTTTTCTGAAAACTCTAACCACCATGTATCTAATCCTAGAAACTTATGTATTCCACCCTTAGTGTATGTTTGGTAGTGTTGAAATTATTTTTTAAGTACTTCTATTATAAGTTATGGGTAAATGAGTAAATAAAAAGTGAGTTGTAAGTTGTGAATTCTAATAAATATATAGATAAAAAAATATGTTTGACCAATTTGACCAACTAAAATTATAAACACTACCAAACATGTGCTTAGTAGGCATAGTGTAACACATGTGATTGACTTTATTTTACTTACTCCAAAGTAAAATATATATTACAACTTAAACGTGACCAATTCTAATATTTATAATTTTGTCCTTATCTTTTGTGGAGTCAAAAAAAGACCCGATCAAATTCACTTAACTCCAGCTCCAATAAATAAAGTCTCAATTCAGTTAACTCTTGATCAATTCAAACTTATTTATCAATCTCGTTCACTCTACTAAAAATTTGAGATTGCATTCTTGGGTCGAGTAGTATTACGGAAGCTCATCATTATCCAATAACAATATGATCTGATAATCTTGCTAACAAGTCAACCCCCGTTTGATTAACAATATTTTGGAGTCAAGCAAAATGACCATTTTACCGGTCATATTATATTTCACTCTTCAAGTCTTATTTTCATATGGCAATTAATTGTGATTAAATCATAAATATTATTCAATGATCTGATCATTCATTAAATTACTGAGTTTGGATTTGACTACCCACTAAGAGAATACTCGTAGTTACAATCGTTTTACAATGTGGGTAATAGATTGTAAGTATATTTTCCTTAATTGCATCGAATAAAAAAAATAATGAAGAAAAATTTGTCTTTTTGAAAATCCAAGAAATTCTAGGACTCTGACTTCCATTCCAATTATCAAAGTACTGGTGTATTAACCTTAGTTGTTGGTACTTCAAACAATTTGAATAAGCAAACGGTCACAAATAAGATTCTATGCCGTCTCGTTCAACATATTCCAAATACACTATTGTTCTTACTACCAAATCTAGACAAACCTGAATACAAATACTCTACGATCTTAAAACAGAAAGACACAATTTATATTTTATATTGTAATCAAAGCGTTCGACTTTATTTATCGATCGCAAATGATTAGTTTTAATTACAATATAAATTGTGTCTTTCTATAATTAACCACTTCACTATATAATTTAAGACAAATCGTATGATCATGAAATCTTATAATTATTTCTTCAATTTAAATATGGAAAATGCGAATTAAATTATAATCGTAATGTTGCTTATTAAAAAATACCACCTAAATTAATAGTTACAATAAAATGGTATGAACAATTTTGTAAATTGCATCTTGAAATTGAAACAAACCCTTTCAATATTTACACATGCTTTCTTTTTACATGTTTTTCCTTGCACTGGTTTGGAAATTAGAATGGGTGAAAGTGTAATGGATATTTAATTTTGGGGTCTGAATTGAAAAATGTAATTTGTGATGTAAAGATTTTATGGGAATCTAATGCTTAATGATTTTTTTGTCTTCTTCTCCTTGAAATTCCATTTCAAACCCAAAGTTAACTTTTGCCGTTGCATAATTGCTTGATTCAAACCTCAATTAATGTAAGAAACAAAATGTATTTAGCATTCATGAAATTCTTAATATTACAATTTTAGGATATTGGACTCGTAAGATAATGTTTATTAACAATTAACTTGAAGAAAAATTTGATTTAAGTAGAAGCATTTTTGAGTAAAATCCTGTTTTTTTCCCCCCTATCGTGAGCTTTTTTGAAAAAGTTGTTCATGTAATTTTCAAATGTGACTTCTTGATAGTGAGCTATTCGACTAATTTCTACTAGTTGAGGCAGAGATCCAATCTTCTTGTCTTAATAATTCGTCTTGATTTTTTTTTCTTATTGTTTACATAGTATTTCTTTGAGTAAAATTCTATGTTCGTTACTGGTGGATGACTTTCAGTGAAAGTCAAACCCGTCTACTCTAAGGTCTGAAGTAACGTGCTACAAATTTGATAAGTTTGGTACATTTGTTATATTGAAAATATGTTGGGAGTTTCAGTCCAATCCAACCCGACTCCAACTAGGGGTGGGCGAGAGTCGGGTTGGGTCAATTTTTGGTCAAACCCGACCCAAACTAATAAAAATTCGGTTTGGCAAAAGCCAAACCGAAACCAACCCAAAAAACAATTTTTGGGCCCGAATCGATTCGAGCTGATACGGGTTTTCGGTTTTGGGTCCAATTATAGCAAAAAATAAAAAAATAAAAAAATTAACCGAGTTGGTTTTGGGTTGGATTTTTCCAACCTGAAAACCGACCTGAAAATGACAAATACCGGCTCGAGTTAGTTCGGATCGAATCAGGTCGATTTGGCGTCTAATTTGCCCTGCCCTAACTACAACTAGGACTCAAAACTCGCGCTGATAGGCGATTCACTTTCTTAAGAATCATTAGGTGGCGCCATCTGAATTCAGCAACAATTCTGTGTTCACATGTCTCACTGGGCAAGTATCCAACTGAATTTCCCACCAAAACTATACTGCTCTTCTCTCTACCTCTCTCTCTGCAAACCAAAAGCTATCCTCTAAAATCGCTTCTTTCTCACACAATGCACAGTGAGCAAGAAACCCAATAATGGCAGGAAAACCCTCTTTTCTTTGTCCATTTCTTGCTTTCTTGTTTATTACCGCTCTCATTTCTTTACCCCAATCACATTCTCAAGAATCTCAACAAAGTAATCATCCTCAAACCCACTTTTATTCTTTATAATTTTTTTCTTGAGAACTTTTCAAAGCCAAGATTTGGAATAATGCCAGTTTCTTGAACCCTTCTGTTGCAATTTTTGTTTGAACATTAATCAACTAAATTATTTAGGTTAATCTTGTTTGTTTGTATGTGTTGTGCAGGTCCAATTTATGTGGGGTTTGTATCAAATGCCACGGATTTTCCCTCTGAAGAATACTATGATTACATCATTGTCGGAGGTGGCACTGCGGGCTGTCCATTGGCTGCGACGCTGTCGGAAAAGTACCGGGTTCTTGTTCTTGAAAGAGGGGGTGTTCCTTATGGGAAGCCTAATCTGATGACTCAAGATGGATTTCTCACAACATTAATGGAAGTTGATGCCTATGACTCCCCTGCTCAAGCCTTCACCTCTGAAGACGGAGTCCCGAACGCCCGAGGTCGAGTTCTTGGAGGCAGCAGTGCAATAAATGCGGGTTTCTATAGCAGAGCAGATCAAGATTTCTATCAAAGATCAGGAATGGATTGGGATCTTAGAGTGGTGAATCAGTCCTATGAGTGGGTTGAGAAGGCCATTGTATTTAGGCCTGAGCTTAGGAATTGGCAATCTACAGTTAGAGATGGGTTATTGGAGGCTGGGATTGATCCATATAATGGGTTCAGTTTGGATCATGTTGTAGGAACCAAGATTGGGGGTTCCACTTTTGATAGCTCTGGTACAAGACATAGTGCAGCAGACCTTCTAAACAATGCAAATCCTTCAAATATTAAGGTAGTTGTTTATGCAAATGTAGAGAGGGTTTTGCTGGCATCTACCTCGGCTTCTTCTAGGGATAAACAATCAGCTATTGGTGTAGTTTTTCGCGATCATGCAGGACGATACCATCATGCTATGGTGCGCGATAGGGGTGAGGTCATACTCTGTGCAGGGGCTGTTGGCAGCCCTCAGCTCCTGCTACTGAGTGGCATTGGGCCGAGGCCTTATCTCTCCTCGTGGGGAATACCTGTGGCGCGTCACTCACCTTATGTTGGTCAGTTTTTGTATGATAATCCCAGAAATGGGATCTCAATTGTGCCGCCAATGCCATTGGAGCATTCTCTCATTCAAGTTGTGGGTATTACCACTTCAGGTGCTTACCTAGAAGCAGCCTCCAATATCATACCTTTTGCTTCCCCTGCTCGTCCCATTTTCATTAGGTCGCCGGGTTCTTCAGTTTATCTTACTGTGGCCACTCTTATGGAGAAGGTAGTTGGGCCACTTTCTGCTGGTTCTCTTAGATTGGCTTCGACAGATGTCAGAGTGAATCCAAATATTTTTTTCAACTACTTTAGTAATCCAGGTGATCTGGAGAGGTGTGTGAATGGAACGCGAAAAATTGGTGATGTACTAAATAGCCGGGCCATGGATGATTTTAAGTTCCATCAATGGTTTGGAGGTAGAGAGTTTAGGTATGCGGGGTCTCCATTGCCCGCCGATTTGTCCAATGATGCACACGTTGAAGAGTTCTGCCGGCGCACAGTGAGCACCATATGGCACTATCATGGTGGCTGCCTTGTGGGGAAGGTCGTTGATCGCAACCTCAAAGTTACCGGAATTGATTCTTTGAGAGTCGTCGACGGTTCGACTTTTACGGTGTCACCAGGGACCAATCCCCAGGCTACTCTTTTGATGCTTGGAAGGTAAGAATCCTGTATACTTTCAGCGCCTGCTTTATCATAAAAGGGTTGTGTAGATTCTTGAAATTTATGGTTTCTCATTATAGGCACTTTGGTTTGAAGCTACTAAAGGAGCGATCGAGGTAGAAAGGACGACTTGCCTGCGGTGACACGATCATGCACGAAACTGCAGGCCCTCCACCAGTATTTTCTTTTTGCTCATCTATCTAGGTTTTGATGTGTGATTAGGAGGAATTTTGATTAGTTTCAAGTATGAGTTTACATTCATTCATTTATTGCAAGACAATGTGTATATCTTGTCATTTTAACATGACTTGTGACTTGCAGTTTCAATCTACGTACTTTCTTATATGTTCTCTGCAGTATGGCTCTGATACTGAATCACGAATTAGTTACTTAGGCAGAAGAGACTGTTCTAATTGAATCCATTCTCATATTGTTGTTGTAACTAGTAAACTTTCAAGTGCAGCCTAATATTCTTATTTACGACAAATTCCTGATAGCAAAACATGACTTGCCGATAAAAATAGGATCTCAGTAATTCCTATCCATATGAATATGTCAGAGATTGAATTTTGTCTCGTACTCCAGTGGCTGCACAAGCATAGTCTTCACCAATGATTTAACTTTTAAGATACCAGAACAATGAAATCACCCTTTGCCACATATAATGTAGGGAAGATGAATTCAATATCAACGTTATATGATTTGGTATGTGACATAAAATGCACGTTTTTGAAACTTTAGCCGAACTTTTTGCAAGTTGGAGCTGCATCAAATGGGAGTGAATTATTCTTATGTTATTTGCATGAAAATGATTTTAAGTTGATTCTTTTGTTAGTGTTTCATAAGAAGTGTTTGGAATAAATCAGCACATCATTTTTCTTCAATCTGTTATACTTCTGATGCTACTGCCATGTAAACCTACTTCTTCCTATCGGAAAAAGGGAGTGAATATAGGTTTCTGACTTGCATATTGAGTATTTGATACCTGTCGAAAACTTTCAAGCAAATGGTAATTAAGCAGCATCTAAGTTAGATCATCTGCTTCTTGTTCTGTAGCCTTTTGGATTGCGTTGTTTCTTTAAGAGAAGAAAGGAGACACCCATATCTATTATTAAGTTGCGCTTCTTAATGTTGAAGTCCGTTAACTATATTCTAAAATGTTTGAAGTCCGGAGTGTTCAATGAATAGCTTCTAAGGGCTAGAGATCTAGACATCTCTCGCTAACTACTTCAGTGTGTATTACTTATATATTGAGTGTGCTTATTAGAATGAACTTGTTTGCTTATCAGAACGAACGTGATGAAAATGCACTGTTTTTGAAACTTCGGCCGGATGTTTTCTGCAAGTTGGAGCTGCATCAAATGGGAGAGAGTTATTCTTATGTGACTTGCATGTAAAAGGTTTAAATTTGATTCTTTTGTTTGCTGTTTCATAAGAAGAGTTGGGAATAAATCAGCAGCTAGTAGTCAGTAGACAGGTATTGATCAGAATATTCATTGTTTTGTAACTTTAGATGCTATTATCATGTAAACAATGAATGTCATGTTTTTGAACTTAATTCAAAACCAACCAACACTTATTATAATCATACCTACCAACGTCAATTCTAATTCAACTAAAAAGTATATTTACCAGTTTGACCAACTTAAATTATAATTTAAATTTAACCAAACATATATTTAACTAATAACACATCTCATCGTCCCGACATTCTACTACAAAGAATCCCTTCATTTGATTGATCAAACATTTTCTTGCCAAATCTGAACATTGAGACATTGAAATTTCATAATTTTCACACCCAACCTGGTCAAAGCATGTGCCGGTTCAGTGGGTCACTGGTTCAATCAGGCGGACTCACTCATTTGTGGGTTTACTTGAAAAACTGAATGCTTGACCGATTTTTGGGTCCCTTCTCGACCGGTCCATTTAATTCAATCCAGACAGGTTTCCAGACAAAGCCAGTTTTTAAACTATGTGAATTTCCCTTTCGTGGGTAGTTCTCGTACAGGAGAGGTTTTTTGGATTTGCTTATGTTACTTTGGTCTCGTACAATTCAAATGGTAATGCAATTGGGATTCAGTTATTATTGCAATTTATGTAGTAATAGATCACGATTTGGATTTATTTGATAAGATTAGATATCCATGATCATGGACAAAGATGAAAAGGCAAAAGTGGGTAGTTTAAGAAGAAGTTGTCCATTATAAGATTTAATTAGTGATACCAAAATTCGCAAGAGGATGTCCTGTAATCTTTTTATATTGTATCCTGCTTGTGCGTCTATGTTTCGTAGTTGTTTATACATCTAGAAGTTTTGTTATTTTAGAGTGACGTGTAATTCAATTTGTTTGTAAATTGAACATATGTTTTTCTGCTTGCTTTTCACAAGGCTTTCAATATCTAAAAGTATACATTGTTTATATGTATTGGTGTTGCCCTTCTAAATCGCAAGTGTACGATTGCCAATTTAACAAGTAGTAAAATGGACATAATGAGTTTGAATTATCTTTCCAATGAGCACTATTTTATTTGAATACTAATTTAATTAATTGTACATCGTATTTGATAAAAACAAATTTATGGAAAATTATTGATTTATACTATGGGTGTGTTCGATTGGAAGAAGGTAAAATAGAAAACAATTCCATGTAAGTTAGAAAATAAAATATCTTCCCCCCAAAAGAAAATATTTTCCATAGAATTGACCAAAAACAAGCTTAAAGTGGTTGTACCCTAAAATTCATTTTCCTTTTCCACCTTGTATCAAACAACCAAAGTAAGAAAATATTTTCTTCAAATGGGACATTTTCCATGGAAAATGGTGCAATCAAACGGACCCTATGATTATCTAAGGAAGAGAAAACAATTAATCGAGTAAATATAATGATTAAAATGTCAGGATTCATGGTTTCACCATAGTTGTCACCTTTATTTCGCCCCTCAAGTCAATTTTTACAATTTGTATTCGGTCGAATTCACCAATTAAATTCATTTACCTCTTTCGAGTTCAAATTAATTATATTTAGTTAAGTCAAATCAATATATCTATGAGAACCTAAATAAGCCTCAACTAAACTCCTTTAAACACTTATGAATTCAATTAAGGACTGCAACAATAGCAAAAGAGTTGTTGATGTCGGAATCTATAATGTCCACGTGTCAACAGATCTTCAGTCACTCCTCTGTCAATCTGTATGTTACCTGCACACTAGGACGACCGTTAGAAACTAAGATCACCGGAGAAAAAGGGTCCGGTGATCGTTGGTACTCCAATGATCAAGTCAACTACCGGTAAATAGAACAATATACAGGGGATGAAAACAATTGGGTGTGTGAGAGACAAGCAGACAGAGATTTGAGCAGAGTTTAAGAGTGATAATAATGCGTAAAAAGAACGTCATAAAATGCATAAAGAGTGTGTACCTTAGAATAACTGAAGACGTTGTATTTATAGCACAAGAGTTCTAATTGATTTATGAAAACAATCAATTAGAAATATAATTGGACTCTCTTTTCTTATGGAATATGGATGATCAGTTGTCAATACAATCTCCCATATTTCGACCATTCTTAAGTAGATCATGTTGCCTAATTTTTAGAAAATTGAGATTTGATTTCCTTGTGAGAGTCTGCGTGTCAATCAAACACAATATTTCCTTAAGCATATCTCTGGTCATTCTGGAATACTATGCTGACTGCGGATTACGAGGGATACAGAGCTTAGCGAAGCATACTAGATCGGTCATAAGAGGCGAGGCTTGCAATGGGCTTCGTTGTACTTTGATTCTTGAGTGCCAACATGTTACTGAGCTCGCAAGACTCTTATGAATATAAAAGGCCCTCACAAGGATTATGAGGCCCTCACAAGGCCTAACTTGGGCCTCATCTGGGCTTTTGATGACGTGGAGACCTTATCAAAATCGGGTGGTAACAAGTGTATCTCTACTTTTCACTCAATTTTTGGATTTTAATAAGTAGTCTAAATTATTAACTCACCTCTCGGCAAGTTAAAATCCACAAATTAACGAACTATTGATAAAGTAATTCAAATATGAAGGGAAGATGCAAAAATCAATACATAAATCCATTAATTTTATAAAACTTGAGAATTAAAAATAAAGGTTCAAAATTACGTTATATACCGTTCATCCCAACTATAAGTTTAACTACTCATCATAAAAAATAAAAAAAAATAAAAATAAAAACAGAAGAATGAATTAGAATTCATCACCGGATTTGAAGGAAATACGATAAATAATTGAATATCTTACACCAATAATTCTCATTCTTCAAGCCAAAGTCTTAAAAGTCTTTCTCCTTTGCCATTCTTGTTGGCTCTCCATTGTTTCCTTGATTTTACAACCTCTAATCTGACCTAGAATAGGCCTTTTTATAGTGTTTTCGCTCTTTAAACTCGTTTTAATTGGAATACAAGTACTCCCGAGTTTCAACTTAAAAAAACCAGAAAAACTTTATGTGGGCTGCATTTGAGCCACGGTTTCCGAACTGCAACAAACAGATTTTTTAGGTTTGCCGCAGTCTGGTTGCGGTTTGCTTACTACTGTTGGACCGTGGCAAACAGAAAACTTTTGGTCAATTTGTAATTTGGACCATGAACTTTCATAGTTGTGCGATTTGGTCACTAATTCAAATTTTACGTACATCTTTGGTCCCTTTTGCCCCAAACTATTCAACATTCATCCCAAAACTTTCAAGAGCTTCCAAAGTAGTCCTTGAACCTTTTTAGTCATCCGAATTTGGTCATCTCAAGTTTCAAAAGTGTGCAATTCAGTCCTCAAACTTTTTATAAGTTAAAGTTCACTTTTGAAACTTGTGACATTCTTCTAATGGTTCTCTTAATGGTTCTTATCACTCTCGTGCTATCATGTTAATCTTCAAACGCTTTCGATCAACTCACTTTTAGTTTCGAATTCTCTATATTTGCTCAATTTACTTCTATTTTTGGGTTTCACCTATAATGACAATATTTATACAAAATTATGTAGAAATTCGCTCAAATCAAAATTATATATCAAGTTTATAAGCTAGGATAAGCGTGTAAAAGACATTTATCAATAGTATAAACCCTGGTGTAAAATATTGAGATAGATGGCTTTGCCTCTGGTATACTCTTGTTAAAAGTCATTAATTTGCAATCTTCAATAAAGACTTTGAAGACCACAACACCACTTTGGAACAAGAAAACTTGCACTTGGAAAAATACAAGTCTACATGGGAAGATTAAAATGTTGAATTTGGAACTATGTAGTATTAAATATTGTCTTTAATAGTTCAACTACTTGTAAGTTGTAATCTTCCCACCATTTCTAGAATTATCTTTTGTCCACTATAAATAGAGTGAAGTTGTAGTATTGAAGCAATCAATAAAATATCGAACAAATCAAGAGTAGTATGAGGAAAAACAATTGTAAAACAAGTGTGCTGTGCAGTAGCAACTCAAAATTACCAATGCTTATATCAACCTTGTCAATGCAGATTTCAATGCCAAGCAGAAAGGCCTTCGAATTAGCGAGGAACGAGATATTATTGACTCGTCCCCTGAAATCCTATTGAGTCAATTCAATTACAAACAAGTAATGTTGAGTCAAAATTTGAAAATGGATTGTTGGACAATAGGAATATTAGCGTCGATGGGAATGTGAAGTACGGAGTACCTCATCTTACTCTTCTGGGATCATTTAGTGTGGATGTGAGCCTGAATGGACATCTCATACTTTGTCGTCAAGTTGACCAACCTGGCATGATTGGACGAGTTGAAAACATTCTTGGAGAGCATAACGTGAGTGTGAACTTTATGAGCGTTGGAAGAACTATTAAGAGGACAAAGGCTATAATGGCAATTGGAGTAGATGAAGAACATATAAGAATGCCCTTAAGAAGATTGGCGAGGTGCCTGCAATTAAAGAGTTTGTGTTCCTCGATCTTTAGAGTTTTAATTGATAAAGCTTTTGCTTTTCTGGAAATGTAATCAGACGGCACCAACCACATTGTTTTGAGGTAAACCCTGATGAAGTATTCAAGAATAAAACAGGCTGCTATTGCTGAAGTAACCAATGTTGCCTGTTTATTTAAGTTGTTTGTTGGTTTTGGACCGATATACATATTTTCATGTTGAAAGATTCATGTTGTTCAGGGTTAGAAATAGTGTTAGTTAGTGGTGCTGTATATAGTGTGTAGAATTGTTGCTAGTTAAAAACTCAAGATGTTTTGTGTATAATTCCTTACTAATTAGGGAAGAATTACAGAAAAGTCAAATTAGATTTAAATTTGAACAATTTTTTAGGCCACTGGACTACAAAATCTCTTCTTCAAGAGTATATTTCTACAGTTATAATAATACGAACAAATGGCAACAACTTCTCGCAAGCAAAACAGAAAAAAGCTCTCCCTTAAACTTGCACTAAAATTTTGATCTACATTTTCTGCCTCCGAAATTTCTTATACATTGTGATGTTCAGTGTCGTCCAGTACCATATACCGAACATGTGTTTAGGGTTGAGCCTTCCATGAAGATGATATGTCTGCCACAGCTTCTCCAACTGTAAGATATAATCCTTCCAAACCAAAGGACTCCAAGATATTTGATTGATGCATTTTTTCCATTACACTTCCAACAGGATTTGCCAACACAAACTTCACAAAAGTAGAATCACCAATTATTTCCAAAAAAATATTTTGAGAAGTCGTCGAAGGAATTTTATTTTTATTTTTCAAAAACATGGTTTTATGATGGTTTACCTTAAGTGATCTTTTCTCGAGTATTTTTCTTAGCTCTCTAATTGTATCGATACCACTTGTGTCTATTGCTGTCACCGCTGGTTAAGAAAATTGATGTTGTTAGTCATATACGATGAGCAAAACAAAAAAAGAAAGGAAAAAGACTATGTTTTCTTGACTAACCTGTCATATCCAAAATTACACATTTCAAACTGCTTCTGCTGTTGGCTGCTATCCATTCTTCCTCTTCTCCAATCCATCTTAATATCCTGTAATCATAAATTATTCTGGTTAGACATTTGGAAAGGGAAAATAGTTATAAGAAGATTAATATCAACATTTAGTATTACTGTGTTTGAAAATGTAAACATTGCAGAAAAGTTGTTTACCTTTCTTGTAGGTAAGTAGAATTTGCGAAGTAAATAGGAGCCTCGACCGCAAGTATAAGGAAAGACGGTACCCTAACAGCTTCTTTGTATCTGCTAAGGTTTTGATATATTTGAGTACCAGGAATGTTCCCCAAAACAGTTGTGTTTGGCCTTGTAATGTGCAAGAGAATCTTTAAAACCGAAACTCCAATCTACAATTCATTGAACAAAAACTAGATCAGTATTTTTCACCAAAAAAAGGGTGTTTATAAATTTTATGCAGAAAGACTTACTGCTATAGCAAGACCAAGAGGCACTGAAATGAAAAGAACCCCGAGAAAGGAACACATACAAGCCAAGAAATCAAGTTTGTCGACTTTCCATAATCGGATAGCAGCCCAATAATCAATTAGGCCTATGACAGCAGTTATGATAATTGCTGCTAGAATGAAATTGGGAGTGTAATAGAACAGTGGCATGAGAAACAGCAAAGTCACAAGCAAGGTTGTCGCCATTATTATATTGGACACTGCAGTTTGCGCTCCAGCATTATAATTCACAGCAGATCGTGAAAATGATCCTATAAGAATAAATCACATTCCAGTGTTATTACAGCACTTTCTATGTCCGATAAATAGGTCATCGAGGGAAGAAGTTGAAAATGAAAATGAGACTGTTACCTGTTGTGACATAGCACGAAGAACAAGATCCCGCCATGTTCATGAGGCCGATAGCCATCATTTCTTTATTTCCATCGACTTGGTAGTTCTTTAGAGTCGCAAATGTTCTTCCCACTGCAATCCCTTCCTACAGAGCAACACAAAATGATTGTGATATGTTTGTATCGTTTTCGTAAATGTAACTGCATTCAAAACAGTTTAGCTTGTATAAAACTGAGTAATATAAAGTATGCAGAGATGTAGAAAGTAACTTACTGTGAGAGACAGTATTCCAGTTATGATACCGGTTTTGATTGCAAGAGTCAGACAAGGGCCATGAAATAATAACATGTTCAAAGACGGGGGATTTAGTCCCTTTGGCAAGTGTCCAATCTGCAGAAATTAATAAAGATATTCAAATAAGGCACAACAAAAAATAGGTAGATCATTCCTTTTCAATCATATGCACTCGAATTGAAAGTATTTAACATTTCTTACTGTATGAATCCCATGAAGCTTTGATTTAAGGCAGACGATGAGAATGGTAGACAGAATGACTGATGCTAATGGGGAAGCGGCTGAAATCCAAAAGAGTTTTGGTCTCCTCATGCTCTGCATACAACGAATGAAAATCAAAACAATAATAAATGAATGAAAGAAAATCTACGTGAAACAGCAATATACTTTTGGAGTGATCATGAACGCTTACAATTTGTCTTGTTGTTAATAACAGGACTAGAAAACTAACTCCCATAACAATTGTTTGCCAGGACCACTGCATGCGTTTAAAATAAAAGAAATCAGATACCCTTGAAATGTTCTTACATTGTAACATAATATAACTCGTTTGGTATGTATTACTGAAAAGTACTACACATGACAATGGACAAGATTTGAACTTTCTTTTTCCTAATCATGTCCAATAATGTAAATCCAGCGTGCTAAATATGTCATAAATGCTCTTCGCCTACTTTAGAAGAGAATTTTTGGCTTCTCAGTGCTAACTGATATAAAAAAAAATTGCATATTCTACAAGTATCCAATAAAATGAGAACTCGAAATCGCCGTAACTTGAAGAACATAATTTTGATTGATCTTTTATACCAGATTCCATACAATTATAATATTCTACCTCGTCTCTGTGATGGAAGACAGATGACAACACTGGAGCTAGTTGCATCTTGCTTGTGAAATGGACTATCCCGAATAGCCCTTTCAGTTGTTGCAATGCAACAATGACCGCTGCACCAGCCATGAAACCAACTAGAGTTGCCTTCGAGAGAAAATCAATAACGAATCCTAACCTGGAATTATTTAAATTTAGTACGAAGTTTTCGTAGTAGAATACCTTAGAAAAACGTATGAATTTTTCGCAGTAGAATACCTTAGAAAACCGAGGGAGGCCTGGAATAATCCAGCGAAAAACGTGGCTGTGAAAGCGAGCTGAAGGTAAAGAATTGGTTCTTCACTGTAAGAAACCGACTCGCTAAGCATTGCGCCCATGACAAGAGAAGCTATCGAGACTGGACCGACAGCAAGATGCTTAGAACTCCCAAGAACAGAATATATCAAAGGTGGTACAAAGCTTGAGTCTGCATAAGAATGAATTTGTCAATTTGTTTAAAGATCAAAAGGTTTACCTAAATAACAACAAGATACAGAGAAACTTACAAAGGCCAACTATAGGTGGTAAATTTGCAAGCTTTGCATAACTAATCCCCTGCATTTAGTGAAAAAACTGATCATGTAATAGAACATGAACATGAAAGTTGTATCAACAGCCTGAAAAGTGAAACTTAAGTCTTACAGGTGCTATTAGAGGCTTAGAGCCATGGACGACAAATTAGAATCGACATTGGCCGTTAAACATTTGATCGGACAGGATAGGACAGAATAGTTGGTTTACAAAAACCCGAGTAACTCCTATTCGTCAAGGTGACACGTGATACTAAACCTCGGACGAGGTACAATAAACACAAGCGACATGATTGGTAAAGTAGAATAGACAGTTCTGTACAATATTAAGGAAGACAAATAAATTAAAATATTGTTCAGTACGATCTATCTAATACTGAATAACACGTACAGAATACATGGATGTTGATATTGTACCTGTGGAATTGCAAGGCTTGCAATTGTAATCCCGGAAATGACATCAGACTTGAGCAGTTTAAAACTATAATTTGGTGCCCACTGGAAAACTGGGAAGAAAAACTGAAGCCCCAAAATCAACTTTCTGAACAATGTTTGGTTCTTGAATTTCTGAAGTGGATCATCAGGGAAGAATATTTCGGAAAGGCGGTGCCGGAGTTTCTGCATGGTGGTTCTTGGCTGTGGCAAGGCCACTTTGTGAACTTCCAACGGCGGCATTGCAATATCCAACGGAATTGTGACAGCGGTGGCGGTGGCGGTTTCAGGACATGCAAGGCCTGAAAAGTGTTCTACTCTATTAGAATTTATACCCATTTTTTTGCATAAATTTAACAACCACTTTGTGCACGCAAAAAAAAAAAAAAAAAAAAAAAACAGTTATCTGGGGGGGTTTGAATTTATGAATTGATGGGATTTTCAGTTGGCAGACATTCTTTGTTTACTTTGATAAGTTTCAAAGACAAGGTAACCCTTTTATAGTGCCAAATACTTCATTTACTTAAAATTAATTAACAAAAGTATAATACTAGTATACCGCTTTTCTTTGCAGTGAAATCCGACCGTAGAGAATTTTAATGGATTAAAGAATTGAGAAGAATGAGAGAGGAAGAATTTTGTTTGAGGGAAGTTTGATTTTGATGAATATAAAGAAGAATATAGAGAAATAGAGGAATTGAGAGATATATATATGAGTTTTGGTTTGAGATGATGAAGATGTAGTGACAGACAAAGAAGTACTTTTTTTGTACTTGTAGTGGAGTAAATCTCCCTACAGTAGTATACTGCTTATTGATGGAATTCGACACTAAAAAAATATAAGTTGATAGAAGTTGGTGAGTGACCGATAGTAAATAATGAAGAGGATCAAGGTTGAGAAAAAAAATTCTAAATAAGGAGAGAAATAGAATTGAGAATGAGATATTTTTTTTTTTTAAATGATAAAAACAGACATATATCACTTTTTTGTGTGAGTGGATGAAAACTTCCCTTACACTCGATGATTAATAATTTCGATTATCATATCACGTAATACATTCTCAAAATTTCTATCTATTCACACTCATTCTATAAATTAATAATTTGCTAAAACATAACCATACGATTGACTCTAATATTTTTCTTGAATTATGAATCTACTATTTGTTTTTAATCTTTAAATTCAAAACCTAGTTGATTCTCTTCTTTAATTTTTCATAATATATTGTATCTTAATTTTTCAATTCATTGATTATTATTGGATGAAAATTTTCATTAGAGACAAGATATAATAATTAATGAAAAATTAAAAAATATATATAATGAAAAAAATTAATAACATAAATATGAAAATAAATAAAAATTAAATTTTTTAACATAATTACAACATAGTATATTAATTTATAAAAATTATATAGTCAAGACGTATATATTCCTTTTCTTTCTTTCAACACGTTTTCTACTACTTTTTGGTTCAAAGGAGGCAAGAGTGGACTATATAGGTAAACGGACAACTTTATTTGCCTAAATTTGTTGTCCAATGAAACTTTAACTTGGTGTATAAAACTAGGTAAACTTATATGTCTTGATTAAACTTTCATTTTTTCTTCTATTACGATTTGAAATAAAGGCAAAGTAAAAAAAGATGACACTAATTTGATTTATTATTTAACAAATGGTGTTGATCGAGACAACTAACTAATTATATTGTTCAAAGTTTCAATTCAGTAAGTACGACAATAAAATCTGTCAAAGAAAGTCTCATCGAAATAGAGAAAAACAAAATGATTAACCGAGTTTATGATAAACTGAATCTCGAATGTAAGAGAGACTTTTGTAAATATGTATTAGAAATGAAGAGTCGAGAGATTTTACAATAATACATCTTTATTAAAATGTTACTACTCTCGTCTAAGATTTGTCATAATATAAGTTTGAATTTACTTCTATATACACTATTTAGACAAGATTAAATAAGATTAAAAGGAAAAAAAAAATGAAAATTTTGTTTGTTGCACTTTACGTATTATTTGGTATTACGTAATAAAAGTGCATGTCTTGGGATTTTAATTTGTTTAATTTACTTTAGTGGCACGACCACTAGCAAGGTCAAGTCTAGATTGGTACGTCAAAGAGATGGCACAATATGATGGTAGGACACATAAAAGTATAAAACACGTTGAATGTAGGCTGCAACAGAGAAAGCTCATATTTTTTAAGTCATTTTAAATTTCACTTGTTTTTTTTTTTTTTTCAATGTTAGAAATTATTCGTCTGTTAAGCCCATGTTTGATATTGTTTAATTTATAATTTTAACTGATCAAATTTATCAAATATATTTTTTATCCACATATTTCACAGAATCTACAACTTAAAACTCATTTTGTATCTACACATTCACCCACAAATTATAATATAAGTACTTAAAAAATAATTTCATCACTACCAAATATGGACTAAGTCATACCGATATTAATCCACCACCAAAATATTGGTAGGAAGTCGTCACTCGTCGAAGATTAGGTGTTGTTTTGACTACTTTGTTCAGTACTACATAACACATCGTTCGTGATATCCATTTATGAAAATTGTGCATTTATCAGATATTTGATGAAAGAAATAAATTTGCTTGCACGTCAAAAACGAAAAGTTAGACAATAAATTTATTTTTTTTCTTTCTAAATATTTAATTTTTTAAACAAAATAGTTCTGTTTTCATAGTTGATCTTATCGGACGAACCGACAAAATAACCTAACTAATTGAATAAATCTATAAATTCAGGTGATCCACTTAAAAAATTTGGTGACCCACAGAATATTACCCAAAATTTGGTGATTCAAATTTCAAGCAAAATAATATCTGCCAGCCATTATCTTATATATATATTTTTATTTATTTATTTATTTTCCTTTTTCTTTTTTAGGGATATAAGTATTTATTTATTTATTTTCCTTTTACTTTTTTAGGTATTGTAAACACGTTGCTTGTTGTACGCGACGAATGGTGGATGCTCTTCATGACTGACTATATATGTGTGTGTGTGAAGAAGGTGAAGATTCATTGATCTCAGAATTGAGTATCCACCATGGATGGACCAGATTTAAGTTAGAAATTTGTGTCAAAAAGGTCCCTTCTCCACAAAAATATTCTCCTTTCCTTTTCGAGATTCGACCTTTGTTGAAATTTGAGTCGCATTATAACAATTCTCTAGTCAAGTTTTAGACAAATATGTTTAGACGTATAGTGTACTTTAAAACTTACATACTTTTTAAATTGCATTTAATTACGACTGAATATTTATTTTTCTTTAAAACAACATGCAATAACACGAGTGCACGCCTCTATACCTATAAGTTGAGAAATAAAGTTTCTTGATTTTTTACATCACGTATCAAAAATTGACCAATTTAGCCTCCAACATCAATGTAACATAAGATTAATCAAGATTTGTTAATATTTTGAAATTTTGAGTCGATGAAAAGTAGACTTGATAAATTTTGACCCAACAATGGTGATAATTAAAAATAATCATAGAATGTTATCTCAATTTATACGAGTTTTAACTGCATGAATTGTGAGGATTAAATATCTCAACGGTGAGTGAACTAAATTTGAATTTTTTTTCAATTTGTGACTCCGTCTTCTTTTGATGGACGAGATAAAGTTTTTTGGTGACTATGATAAAAAAAAAAAAATTAAAGTTCGACAATCAATAAAAGTGGGGTGGGTTGACACCTATAGTAGGGTGGGGAATGTAGGCAATAGAAAGATTTTTGTAATAGAGATATTAAAGTCTAAAGATTTGAGACTTTTTTGTGTTCTTTATGACTTTCTAGTGGTGAATTGAATGTTGGTAGTGGAAAACTTTATTCCAAGAATATACCATAACTATTAATGGTAGCCCTTTCGACACTTCAATTTAAACTATTAGATAAAAAATATATTTATTTTAATTTAATTTTCAACACGATCTATCGTATACATGTTAAATATAGAATCCCTTCATTTCAAATGAAGTCAACTTAGGCTAGCACTTGTTGCTACCTAGCTATTATCAAATTGTTCATCATACACACATGTGAGGAAGATATATAATGAAGATAGTGGGTATAAACATATCGATCGGTGGTTCACCAAGTGGCCTTAGTTATTGTACGGATCAATACGTATTCTAAGTTCTAACGATAAATTTAATTTTCGTCAAACATATACCAAAACTCAAATATAAAGATTCGAGCAATTTTATTTCTTTTCATTAATGTAAATTATCGACAAATATTAGTACATCATCATTAGTCTATCTCGAAAAGTATGCACATCTTCATTAGATGAAAGTTTCGAGGGAGAGAAATAATCGATTTCTTTAATAATGAAAATTGGGGATAAGTTGAAAGTGTAATTATTAGGGTCTAATCATGTGAATTTATGAACAATTATTAGTACTTGGGAACACTTTTCCTTCACTAGTTGGTGTTGAAATCATGAGAAAATACGAAAAATATAATTTTATTGTTCTTTTAGAAATTATTAATTTATGAGAGTGGCAAAAATGGAGTTCTCTATTCTTTTTGGGGGAAGTGCATAACACATTTTCTTCTTGGTTGAAAGTTGAAATTTAGGTTGTACGGAAATTACAAAATTGAAACTTTAAAAAAAATTAAAAAAAAATCATAAACTTAAAATAAATTCTCTAATTATATGACTTATAAGAAGTTTTTAGTTAAAGCAGAGTGTTGAAATTATTTTTTAAGTAATTATAAATTGTGAGTCTAATAAAATATGTAGATAAAAAATATAGTGGTAATTATGTCAAATACATCACTCTCTTCCAAAATTCAAAAAATACTCACTTTTATAATTTTTAAAATTTTTACTTACATCTAATTGTAACTTTTTAAAAAATACCCCTTTTATATTTTATATATATTTAACTAATTCTAATTCTAATTTAATTTACTGAACAACCCTAATCATAATCCAAACCATTGCCCAATGAATCATTCACTTCCTTGTCGCTGGCGATCACCTTTAACCACCACCGCCACTCCTAACCCCACCCGACCACAATCACCACCACTCATAGCCCCTGTCGCGACCATCACTATCTATTCTTCATCTGTAGAATCTCGTCATCGCGATCTGATGCAGCTGCGACCATCACCACCTCATTTTCCACCACTACTACCACTCTTAGTCATCGCGTCTCTACTGCTACCACCAGTACTACCACAATCACGATGATCTGCAACCTCCATTGCGTAGATATATGCAACGCCACCTAGATAGTGCAGATCTATACGATCTATGACCTTCGTTGCGTAAATCTGTACAACATCGGAGGTTGATCAAATTTGCAAGCCACTGTTGTCGCCGCCTTTGCCTCCTTCCACAACCACTAGTGGTGAATTTCATCACTACCACTGTCCTCGAAATTAGATGTTATTCTATATGTATTGTATTTCAAAATTTGCCACCACTGCTCTCGAAATTTCACCACCATTGTCTTTCTTCCATATGAAATTTTGTTTGTATTATATTTGATGTTATAGATGTTAATTACGTGGTTGTAATGGAAATATAAATTAGGCATGTTGTCTTATTGTTGTTGGTGGAAATTATATTATAATATCGGTTTACCTGTTATTATATATATACATTTTTTTTATGTGGTTGGTGGCTGTGGTCTGATTGTCATCATTCAAGTTAAAATTTTAGTAATCTTCTATGAAATTAATGCCTTTTGCAAAAGCTTTATTCTGATGGATAAAGTTGAAATTTTTGTTAAACATTTTTTTTTTTTTGAATATATTTTCTCAAATTGATGGGTGTATTGGAATAGTGGTGGTGGAGTAGTGTTGATGGAAGTATTAGAGCAGTGTGGTAGTAGGGAAAAATGGTAGATAACAAGGTAATATACGTGTTATTCTATAAGTAAGTGTTACACTAATTTAAATTAATGATAGTGGTGAATGAATTTTCTTATGAGTCCTCACTATGCTTTGCACCAACAGCTAGTGAGAAGACGAGAATACTCCATATGCTTCTCTACATTGTTGCTTTCATCATTGAATCAACAGTTTATTAGAGTAACATATGTGTGACGACTTTTGATTTTTCGGTTTTTTTTTTTTTCAATTTCTACTGAAGGTTCTTAGAAGCGGAATTAGAAAACCAACTTATTAAAGGATTTAATATCTTATTTAAAGAAAAAAGGACATGTGTTTATTTATTTATTTTGCTTTAGGTCTTAATGCTTCTAGTATCATTTAGTTTAGTTGGAAGACCAGTTTCTAATGGATGCTAGTATCCTTATTTTAGTCTTAAGTCAAATATGTATCCGTTCATTTTTCAGTTTATTCCCAATGCTTAATTTAAAATTATAACATACAATTTTCACGACTTTGAAACTGAAACTAGAAATTAAACTTTAAAAATGAATAACGAAATTAAAACCTTAAATTTGTTATAAGCGTAGTAACTAAATTTCATTTCATGTATCGGGTTTCTATACTTTACAAAATTTAGCTTCCCGATTTCTATTACAACAAAATATCATCATTCTTTTCTATTCATCCTTGTGATGATATCAAAGAAAGTACAAAATATTTTAACCGATTATTTTTATGAGATGAAAACAAGAGTTCTCAAATGTTCTAACGTTATCGCACGATAAATACAAACGGTTTGGTAAGTTCTTTCTTTGATATATAGATCAGGCCACAAAGGATGTCGAGACCACATGTCCCTCTTAGTGATAATGTGATACTCGTTCCCATCTGTTGACATTCTACTCCATGTTCGTACTACGTCAGTGTAAACTCGATCCATTTTTTACAAAAGTCATGAAATGACTTATAAGCGGCGAAGCTTAATGAGTAAAACAACAATTAAGGCACATAGCATATAATGCATGAATACTACTTCTTATAATCTCATAGGTTCTAAATAAAATCAATATATAAACATCCAAGATCATAGGCGAACATCATATCCTAATTAATATATACATATGTAAGAAACATAAGGTTACCATTAATAAAATATGCATTCAAAATTCATCTAAACACCCATAAATTATATTTGAATATAGAATGCATATGCAACAAATTTTATCTTATCTTTGGGCCCGTTCTATATATAGAAACATATAAACCGAGCGCTCAATCTTTGTGCTTGAGATAGCACTAAGGTCATCATACTTTCTCGAACAATTCTTTGCTCGTTGGGATCCCAAGGCTCTATGGCCTTAACTCCTTAAATAGCCCTCGTGGCTAGGAGTCTTTAAAAAGGCCCTCGTGGCCTTAACTTTCATATGGCCCTCGTGGCCGATGACCTTGCTATATGGACCCTAAAGTCCATGAGGCATCAACCTCCTTTGGTGTATATCTATTTATAGAACTTAAATATGATTCATGCTTCTTTCATTACTCATAAATTAAGACTTCTTAATGATCATGAATCCACATAAATATCTCAAATCTTTTCAAGCATGTTTTAATTTCAATAAAACATAATAATCATGCTTAAACGAAACAATATTCAGAACATAACATATTCAAAATTTCTATATGCAGTTCTGTAAGAGAGGTACTAGAAGCTCGTGTCTAGAATACCAGAAGCTTGAAAACAAGGTATTAGAAGCATGGAGTTAGAATATTAACATTCTGTAACAGATTATCTTAGCTCATCATTTAATTATTATACAGAAAGCTAATGTCCATTCTAGGAGCGATTCTAAAATCAAATAAGGCAATTGTTTGAACATATAGTACCTACAAAATGAAAGTCTTCGTAAACATTTACTTAAGAGAATGAATGAATCAGAATGGAATCCAGATTTGAACTAAAATTTCATAACATTTATTCACATAAATATCTTAATCTCCAATAAGATATGTTAGAGTTACTCAAAGTAAAAGTATTCCGTTTAACTAATTCCAAAAGTTAAATCAAAGTCATATGAAACTTTGGAATATTTGAAAACATTAGATTTCTATGATTTTTGGTTATAAAAATTCAATCCAATGAAAACATATTGCTGGTAATAAAACTCTCATGATTTAAATACATATAAAGTACTAATATATCCTTTTAGAACCTTAATACTTCGTGGAATTGATTTACTCATTAAACATAAATGAAAACATTATGTTGGAGCAAAGAATCCTACTGCTGGAAACTAAAATTTCAAAAATAAACATAGGGAATAACATATTTCAATTGGCATAAAATTGGATTTCCTTTACTTCTTTTGAATAAGTAAAAACATCATGTTATAATGAGAAATCATAGTGCTGGAATGCTGGAAATCAGAGAACAAGTGCAAGAAATAGTCTACTGTAGATGATGGCGAGTAATAAGTGCTTACAGTAACATAGTTATTATAATCTCTGAAAATAGATGGAAAGTATTGCTATACTATCATCATAAGGAGGATAATTAAGGAAATTCTTTTATTGAATCCAACATGGTTAGAACCGATTTCTACAATCTAACATAAACAACCATTAATCACAAATAACTTTAAGAATAAACATGAATAACTTATAATCTACTGCAGATTATTTCCTAACTTACAAATAAAATGAACATATAAGCAAATAAATGTTTTACTCACTTGATTTGATGTGTATTACTTAAGGGCTGAAGTAGTCTATTTATAGAGAAAATCTTAGGGTTATGTTTGGTTTTACTTATTCCTTTGCTTTCACTTATTTAATGTTTGATTGTCCAAAATTTCGTTATTTCATACGAATATAATATCGTGGTGTTGGATTAGTTTGATTTTTGATTTTAAGTTCAACCAAACAACCCTTAAGAAGTCATGATGACTTCTTGACAAGTGTCTCGAATTTCAATATTTTAATAGGAAAATAGACAGATTTTCATGTTTGAGAAACCATGTTCGGGCCAATATTTGAGGGTCTTAATGATATCCAAACCGAGAGAACTTTATACCGTTGCGTAGATCCTGTTACAAGCTTTGCAATGCACACACATGCAAAAAGAACAGATCATCCGGCTGCTCGTACGACTTACCCAAAGTACGCAGCTCAACCACGAAATTCTATACTTAGCCAAAATTTCTAGATTTTCTAAAATTTCTCTAAACTTTGGTTCAACTTTGGTTCGATTTTCTGTGCTTATTCCGATTCGAAAAGTTTACAACTTTGATACCAAAACGAAGGCCTTGACATGAACTTCGATGTGGTATAACATGCATCATCCATACTTTAATGTACTACTCATAGAATGCTCGTAAAGTGTGTTCGAACACAATGGCAAAACTGAAAATTTATTCAAATTTTCCACATTTTCAGATTTTGGTTCATGCCTTAAATTTTTAAGTTATGACTAAATTGGTCCGAATATTCCAACTTAAATTTCTTCTCATTTAGTCCTTAAAACTTAAATCACACAATTATCTCTACTTTTTTACATCATACACCATAGAAAAATTTCAATTCTTGAAGAAATTGCTCTTGAAATATTAAAATACAATAAAATTTAGTTATGAAAATTTTTGGGTCGTTACAATATGTGTTACCTCGGTTGTGGTGGAGATAATTATAGTTGTGGTTGGTTGTGGTAACATATGTGTTATCTCTGGCTGTGGTGGAGGTGATTATGGTTGTGGATGGTAGTAGAGCAGTGGTGATGGCAACACATGTGTTACCTTACAAGTAACATATGTGTTACCTTAATTTTGCAGTCGGAGTAACACACATGTTACTGTAATTTAAATTAGGATAACACATGTGTTGCCTTACAAGTAATACGCGTGTTGTCCTAATTTAAATTTCAATTATAGTAACACATGTTACATTAATTTAAATTACGATAATACATGCATTGCTCCAATTGTGGTTGAAGTGATTATAATTGTAGATAGTAATAACGGATCTAAACTAGATTGTAAATTATGTTAACGAATCTGAACCCGATTGTAGTGGTGGTGGTGATAGGATAAGGTGAGGGTGGTAGCGGTGGTAAAGGAAATGAATTATAGACTATTGATTTTAATGAAAATGAGGAAGTAATATAGTGTAATACATATGGTAACACATATGTTACCTATGTAAAAATATTGTTTTCAAATGAAAAATTCAAATATTGATTTTATATTAAACTAGTGTATTTTTTATAAATTTATAAAAGAAGATAAAATTATAAAATATTGATTTTTAATAAAAATGAAGAAGTTTGTTACTCTAGTAACAATATTGTTTTCCAGTGAAAAAATTGAAATACTGATTTTAAATAAAAATAATGTATTTTTTTCCAATTTATAAAGGGATATATACTGTAAAATATTAATTTTAATGAAAATGATGAAATAACAAATGGTAACACATATGTTAATCGTATAAAATATTGATTTACGTGAAATTAATGTATTTTCTTAAAAGCTATAAAAATTAGATAAATTGTAAAATATTAATTTTAATGAAGAAGAAGAAATAACATATAGTAATACATATGTGTTAATAAAATATAGTAATATATATGGTAACACATATGTTACCCGTGTAAAAATATTGTTTTTAAATGAAAAATTGAAAAATTGATTTTAAATAAGAATAATGTATTTTTTTTTTAATATTTATAGAATGAGATAAATTGTAAAATATTGATTTAATGAAATTGATGAAGTAACATATGGTAACACATATGATAATACATATGTTACTCGCGTAAAAATGTTGCTCTCTTTGAAATATTGATTTTATATGAAGATAACGTGTTTTCTTAAAAACTATAAAAATGAGATAAATTGTAAAATATTGATTTAATAAAGACGAGAAAATAACATATAGTAACACATATGGTACCCGTGTAAAAATATTGATTTCAAATGAAAAAAAATTGAAATATTGATTTTAAATAAAAATAATGTGTTTTTTTTTAGAAAAGATTGTAAAGGAGATAAATAGTAAAATATTAATTTTAATAAAAATGATGAAGTGAGATATGGATAACACATATGTTAACCGTGTAAAAATATTGTTATCAATTAAAAAATTACTTTTAAAAGAAATTAATGTATTTTTAAAAAATTATGAAATGAGATAAATTTTAAATTGTTGATTTAATGAAAACGAGGAAGTAACGTATGGTAATACATAGGGTAACACGAATGTTACCTGTTGCCACCCGATTTTGGTAAAGCCTCCACGTCAGCAAAGTTCTAGTAAAAGTCTCATCTAGGCCTCGCTAAGACCTTATAGGCCCAGTGAAGGCCTTCCAGATTCATAAAGGTTCCATTGGCCCAGCGAAGGCCTCGGAGGCCCATCGAACATCTTAACATTCCTGAATCAGAGTATTGCGAGGCCCATGAAGGGTCTCGACACTCATGGCCGATCCAGAGAGCCTCGCTCGGCTTCGTATTTATTATGGTCCGCACAGCTAAAAGGATATCTCAGAAAAGATTGTATTTGATTGTCAAAAGGAAACCATATCCCAATCTAATAAAATCAGCAACACAATCTTAGAGATTAAGAGAGATTGGGATGCAATCTCGGAAGATCACGGCAAGATTGGAACCTACCTTATCTGATAAGGAAAGAGAATCCCAATCAGAATTCTAATTGATCACTTCCCTAAATCAATTAGGATTCTCCCCCTATAAATATCAGACTCCAATTGTTTCAAGGTACGCACTTTTGAGTACGCATTTTTTAGTACACAATTTTCATGACGCACTTTTATGCTTAAGAATTCCACCCTAAACTCTGCTCAAATCTCTGCTTGCTTGTCTCTCCCACACCCCTTTTTGTTCCCGCCCCCGTGTATCTCCCATATACCGGCAGTTGACTTGATCGTCGGAGTGCCAACGATCGTCGGACCCTTTTTCTCTGGAGATCTTGGTGCCTAATGGTCGTCCTAGTGTGCAGGTAACATACAAGCTGGCAGAGGAGTGACTGGAGATCTGTTGGCACGTGGACTGGTGCAGGTTCAGACGTCAACAAATTGGCGCCGTCTATGGGAATCGAAAAACATTACACGACCAAGTGCTTGTGGTAAAAACGTGTTTTCTACCTGAAAGAGCATGGCAATAGAAAACTCTGTGGAAGAGGAAGTAAAGTCCCATCATACTGACTTGCTGCAGAAAAGCGTTCAAGAATTTCATAATGTAACCCACTGCAAGAGAAGAAGACAACGACAGAGACGCCCGAAGTTGGACAACGCCCGGATGAAGGCGGCGCTTGAACTGTTGGAGAATCAATCTCTTCAACATGGACCCGAGCGTAGCCGTGCCCGGCGAAGCCCTTCAAGGTCTGGCTCTATCGAATGCCATCGGTCTCAAGATGATTCGCCAATCCTCAATGGGGAAAATCCCAGAACCAGGAGAAACCTCGTGCCTCGGGAGTGGGGAAGCCGATCGCCTCTGCCAGCGTATTCGACAGGTTGGAGTCCGGGTCGTCTGTGGCTCGACCTCGATCGTTGAGTAGCTGGCATAGTGAGCCTAGCAATGACTACTGAGAGAAGAGAAGGGACTCCAGGACTGCGGATGAAAGACCAGAATGGTTGTGCGACCTTGATGACGACGATGATCTCCCATCCTCCAAATAGTTGAAGGCTATAGAACTCTCCTCAGGGTTCGAAATGCCTCCTATTGAGGAATGTAATGAGAGAGGTGATCCCACGGATTCCATTGGAGGTTCGTTTTCTAAAGGCCTTCGTCTTCATTTAATGCTTCCTCTTAAAGTCCTACGCCTGATATAAATAATAGGCTTGGACTTGAGGGACTATTGTTGCCACCAGATTTTGGTAAAGCCTCCACGTCAGCAAAGTTCTAGTAAAAGTCTCATCTAGGCCTCGCTAAGGCCTTATAGGCCCAGCGAAGGCCTTCCAGATTCATAAAGGTTCCATTGGCCCAGCGAAGGCCTCGGAGGCCCATCGAACATCTTAACATTCCTGAATCAGAGTATTGCGAGGCCCATGAAGGGCCTCGACACTCATGGCCGATCCAGAGAGCCTCGCTCGGCTTCGTATTTATTATGGTCCGCACAGCTAAAAGGATATCTCAGAAAAGATTGTATTTGATTGTCAAAAGGAAACTATATCCCAATCTAATAAAATCAGCAACACAATCTTAGAGATTGAGAGAGATTGTTATGCAATCTCGGAAGATCACAGCAAGATTGGAACCTACCTTATCTGATAAGGAAAGAAAATCCCAATCAGAATTCTAATTGATCGCTTCCCTAAATCAATTAGGATTCTCCCCTTATAAATATCAGACTCCGATTGTTCCAAGGTACGCACTTCTGAGTACGCGTTCTTTAGTACGCAATTTTCATGACGCACTTTTATGCTTAAGAATTCCACCCTAAACTCTGCTCAAATCTCTGCTTGCTTGTCTCTCTCACACCCCTTTTTGTTCCCGCCCCCGTGTATCTCCCATATACCGGCAGTTGACTTGATCGTCGGAGTGCCAACGATCGCCGGACCCTTTTTCTCCGGAGATCTTTGTGCCTAACAGTCGTTCTAGTGTGCAGGTAACATACGAGCTGGCAGAGGAGTGACTGAAGATCTGTTGACACGTGGACTGGTGCAGGTTCAGACGTCAACATTACCCTTGTAAAAGTATTGATTTTAAATGAAAATAATGGACTTTTTAAAAAAATTACAAGAGTTAAATTGTAAAATATTGATTTTAATGAAAATGATGAATACGTTACCCGTGTAAAAATGTTGATTTTAAAATAATGATTTGAAATATTGATTTTAAATTAAAATAATGTATTTTCAAAAAAATATTATTATAATTACTACTACATTTGAAATAGTATACAAATATGGTATTTTTAGTAAAAATAATATAAATTTAGACAAATAAAAACTGAAATATTGATTTTAAAAGAAATAATATATTTTAGATAATGAAAAACTAAAATATGGATTTAAAATGAAAATAATGTATTTTTTATTAAATTATAAAAAGAGATAAATTATAAGATTTTAATTTTAATGAAAATATAGTATTTTTTAAAAACAAATTTTGAGAATGAGGTATTTTTCAAAAAATTAAAAAAGATGTATTTTTCAAAATTTTTACACAATGTATGGCTCTTGTCGAGTTTGCCCAAAAATATATTTGAATAATTTGATTATGAGATGAATTTTTATGGGTAAATTAAAGGTCAATCACTTTTCATGTGCTAATGGTCTCTTAAGTCATATGACTCAAACTTAATTCAATTAAAGTTACATTTCAGTGCTAAAAGACTAACGTGTCCCTATAATTACAAAAAAGCGTTAATTCAATGATATTGTTTTATTATGATACTGTTTTCTATGATATTTTTTTTATTATAATACTATTTTCTAGTATACTGTTTTATTAATATACTGTTTTTTATGATATTGTTTTTATTAATATACTGTTTTGCGAAAAATACTTGATATTGTTTTACTTTTAATATTGTACACTAGTTTTCATTACATTATAACATGTTTGGCCGTTTACTAACTTTTTTTTCACGGACTTATTTTCAACCAAATTCACAAAAAAAAAAAAAAAAAAAAAACTACTTTTAAACTTCACCAAACAAACACACATTCAAAATTAAATATTTTATGGTTGAAGTAATACAAGATCATTAATGCTCAAAATGCTCCATTAGTAGTATAAGATCATTAATACTATTTTCATTCAAAATGCCGTCGTAGATACTATTTCAATCTATGATATTGTTATTTTATTAGGTTGTAATTTGTGTATGTGATACTATTTTATTGAGATACTTTCTATATTACGATATATTTATCTACGATAGTGTTTTATCAAGATACTCTTTTAGTGTGATACCGTTAAAACATATATTTGTGATGCAGACAGAAACATGTATAATTGAAACTAACCAAAACTCAACTCGTTGATTCCTATGAAACTCCAAGAACAATGATGTTATTCAACAACAACTACCGTCAATGCATGAAAAAAGACTCCTTATATACTGATAAACATAGATGAAAATAAATGCAAAAAGACGAAAATAGATATGACAAATTAAAAATAGTCGTTTTGAGCTAAAAAGACGATTTCAAATGGCTAAAATCCATCTTTAGTAGTATTAAAGCAATTAGTCATGATCGGCTCATCGAGACGATTCGAAAAAGGGTAAATAGAACAAAACGTCCCTACCTATTGAGGGTATTGTGGAAAACGTCCCTACCTTCAAAATTTTGGTATTTTCACCCTTACCTACTGAATTTCCTGCGCAAAACGTCATTCAGTCCAAAAATCAGCTATTAACATAGGGGTAAATTAGTCCAACCACTTTTTTCACATATATATTACTTCTTTTAAAATTGGGGGGCTTCCCATGCAATTTTCAAAATTGCACGGCAGCCCCCGTCCCCAAAATTTCCAAACGCACCAATGGTCATGGATGAAAGGATCTGACCTCAATTTTTTCGGCCACTGAACATCTCTTAAGTTACTCATTTCTTGCAATATTGCAGATAATGGAGCACGTAAGTTGATAAGAGATATCATGTATTGTTTTTCGGAGAGTCTTTTTTTGGGAGTGTTTTAAATGTAACCTTACCCAAAGTAAATGAGAATTTCCTAAAGTGATGACTACCGAATGATGTGGAGAATCACATGTTGGTTAGTTGACAACTTTGACTATACAAGACCCATCAGTTGGATTTGCTGATAACAATATGTTTTTCCCATATACCTCCGGCCAAAGATAATTAGGAGATCTTGGTGTGCTGGGATTTTGAAATCTTGGTGGAGATTTTGGCTGAAGACCAAAATGGAGGAGTACGTACATCAATCTGAAGACATGGCAAGACTTGTTGCCCTTTGACCAAAACTACCGCTGATAGCGAGCCTCTCATTCTTCAAGCTTGGTTGAACCTTTTGCCCTTTACATTCCGGTTCAATGTCGGGGAACGGGTTTCAAAAACAGTGAAATCATCCTGGGGTCTCTTTGAATTTAAGCAGAAAGGCAGCAATAATCAATTCTTCAGTACACAGATCTTCTTTGATGGACATTGATCATCTTCTGTTCTTTTGATAGGCAGTCGCTTCTTCTGGCCCCCGTCTGCAAGGCGGCATCGTTTGTCACGGCGCCGCCAACAGATCTATTGACGGTGGTCGTGCCAGTGTCTTACACCGGCGGCCACCGCCTTTCGTCGTCGAACAACAACAAAGGGGCCATGGTTTCCACTGGTTTCAGCTTTTCAGATTTGGGGATGGGGCCTGTCATGCAATTTTGGAAATTGCATGGGAAGCTCCTCAATTTTAAAAGAAGTAATATATATGTGAAAAAAATAGTTGGACTAATTTACCCATATATATTTGGACTGAAGGACATTTTGCGCAGAAAATTCAGTAGGTAAGGGTGAAAATGCCAAAATTTTGAAGGTAGGGACGTTTTCCACAATACCCTCAATAGGTAGGGACGTTTTGTGCTATTTACCCTTCGAAAAACATATTATCATAGAAATTTTGAGCATGTATGTGAATTCTATGCCCGTTTCTTTAAAAAACGACAATCGCAATCTCTCACGTCCATAAAAACCAAAGCTAAATCCTCTTTGCCATCAATTTGCTATATTTACTATTATTATGATATTGATACAAATATGCTTATGATATTGTTTTCTATAATATTGTTTTATCATAATACTATTTTCTATGATACTGTTTTATTACGATATCATTTTTTACGATATTGTTTTATTAAGTTACTATTTTTTATAATACAGTATCAAACAACACAAATGACTAACAAACAAAGAATAATCTAATGGCCAACTTTCGTCAGAGCATGCCCACATCACACTTTTTTATCCCTACAAAAATTTAAGCTGCTATTTACAGCAACAAATCATGACTACTCCACAAAAATTCATCAAAATAAACAATTTACAGTAACCAATAATGACTACTCTATAAAAATTCAAGCTGCTAGCTACACAGTGTCCAGTTGCCCGGAAGCCCAACAAGGAGCCTGACTGCATGCCCATTAATCCACATTTGTCGTAGAAGAAACACTCTCCGTGTGCTGCTCTGCCGTGGTAAAGGAGGTTGTGGATGTGGAATAAGGCTACCACAACGTCGTAGAAGAAGCACTCTCTGTATATTACTCACCTGCGGCAGAGGAGGTTGTGGAGGTGGAAGAAGGTTGCCACCGTGCCATAAAAGAAACACTCTCCGTTTGTTACTCAACCATTGCGAATGAGGTTTGTGGAGGTAGAAGAAGGCGCTGATGAAAAATGTGGATTACATGAGTAATTTTGAGATTAATTTGAAATATTGTTGAAGAATATGACTTAATCACAAATTTGAAAAATGTTTTGACCTATTTGAAATAAGTCACCTACAAATGACTTATAGGAAATTTCTCCAAATTTTTTTTTAGTTGTTTATTATGTGAATTTTTTAAAAGATTTGATGAAAAGGCATTGCGGAATTGGATATGGCTCATGTTAGGGAGGCTACACGTGGTTTTGTTCAAATGGATCAATTCTCAAGCCCATTGAAGGTAGAGGCAGGAACAAATTGGGCCTGTCAACAATCTTTTTTAGAGCCCGTTTGGTAGAGATTATAAACTAGTTTATTTGACCAAGAATTGTCAAAAATGACGGCTACCAAGGCAAAACATTTTGTCAAATAAATTATTTTTGGTCAAATAAATCATTTTAGTCAAATAAACTGGTTTATAAACTCTACCAAACGCGCTCTTAGGTAAATTACATATTTGACTTATTTTATAGTATTTTGACATTTGATGGTTGATAAAAAAAATATAAAAATACCCAAATCAATTTCAAAAATGTAGAATTGTACTAGATCTTTAATGCATCTAATGAATGCTCATTATTACCATATCAAATGGCCATTTCTTCCTTTTCAAATGGTATTATATTATCTCAAAAAAGATTGAAATTTTGAAATTAAAAAATTACAGTCTTCATCATCACCCACAAGTGAAAGTTGCAGAGTTTGATTTTGGAGTCTCCTTTCTAATTTTCTAAATATTCCAACCTTAATCGCTCAAGAATCGGAATCGGAGCTCTCTAGTTTTTCTCTGTAGTTTTTAATCTAGGTTTCGATATGAAATTAAAGTATCAATCATCAAAAGCTGAAATTTGAAGAGTTGAGGAGACTCATATATTTATGATATTGCGGTAGAGTTTTTGAGAATCCGGCTGGTGAATGAAACACTAAATTGACAACATATTCTAGATTTTTCATAGTGACAATTATGCCACATACTTAATTTTATAATGAAAATAAACAATTATTATTCAACATTTTAAATTATAAATATACTATTTAAAGTTTTCAAACCTTAAAAAACCTACCCAAATTAGATTCCAACACCACAGCGTCACCATGATTGCCACTGTTGCAACTGCTACCACCATCTATCACTGTCGCTGCCGCCATAATCCATCGATGCCATTGTCGCCGTTCATTTTACACCATCATCACCATTCACCACTAACATTTCATTCCTTATCGGTGAGTCTCCAATTTCATATTTGAAACCAGATCTTGATTTCAAACCATATCCTATTTCAGATCTAAAACTAAAAAAAATCCTAAATACTATGTATTATTAAGGTTTCTTCTTTATGTTTCAGTAAATTGCTAAAAGCAGGAGCGGAGCCCAACCTTCTGGGATATTTTTTTAAATTTTTTAACATGCAATTTAATAGTAGACAATTTTGACTCAATATCAATTTAATTGAAGGTAATTAGACCCATTGATCTAATAAAATTAATAATACCGAATTTCAAATGATTGACCCATTCCTCAATTCTAGTGCACGTCTACCCATCCAAAATTTGAATATCACATTTCTCCTCTTCATTTTCTACATTGAATAAAACGAAAGTTAGATTACAGCATTCCAATATTTACAAATCTCCTCCAAATCACTCAACGAATCACCCTATATTAATTCCTCACACATTTTTAAACTCAATCCTTAAATTTTATCATTAAATCTTCGATTGATAGACCACCTGAAAAATCAAGTCAACGTACAACACTCTAAAGCATGGGACAAATTTCATGTTCGTCACTCCACTGACAAATTCTTTGAGGAAAAGGGAGTACTGAAAACAAGTCGTTTTTTTATATATAAAAATTAGTAAAAGTACTTTGCTTGTGAATACATATCGTGTTTAATTAATTTTTTTCTTTTTTCTTTTGAGTTTGAATGCTATTTAATTTTATTTGTGTATTGAGTCTTCCTGTGTGGAGTATAAATTTGTAGAAGGCAACTTGAATAATAAGAGTTTGAAATTTGTTTCTTTTGGGGGCTTACTTTAGACATTGCACATTAGTAATATTTGTCATATATTTAGAAGAAAATCAATGTATTGATGCAGAATGAGAACCAAACAACATATTGGTGTGAGTGAGTTTGTTATCTGTTTGTGTATAATATAGTATATAAATAAAATAAAGTATGAGAACTCATAAGGAACATTTGTAATAAAGTATACAAAAATTTCATCATTATTATGTTGTTTCAAATTTTTTGCATGTTACTTTGGGTACCTCCAGCTCAAAATGTAAGACAATTGGATCTATTGGCCTAATAAAATTAATAATACAAAATTACAAATGATTGGCTCATTCCTCAATTTCAGTGCACGTTAACCCATCTAAAATTTGAATCTCACGTTTTTCCTCCCGTTTTCTACATTGAGTAAAGCAGAAGTTAGATTACGACATTCTAATATTTACAAATTTCTCACAAATCACTCAACAATCCCCCTATATTAATTTCTCCCAAATTTTTAAATCCAATCCTTAAATTTTACCATAAAATCTTCAATTGTTAGACCATTGAAAAAATCAAGACGATGTACAAGACGCTCGTCACTCCATTCATAAATTCTTTAAGGTAAATGGAATATTAAAAATAAGTCATTTTTGATAAATAAAAATTAATAAATGCATTTTGCTTGTGAATGCATATCGCGTTCAATTGATTTTTTTTTTTTTTTTTGAGCTTGAGTGATATTTAATTTCATTTGTGTACCTTGTTTTCCTATTTTGGAGAAAATATGTAGAAGACAATGTGAACAATAAATGTTTGATATTTTTTTTTTTGTGATCTTATGTAGACATTGTACATTGGTAGTCTAAATTATATGTTTAGAAGAAAAATCAACATATTGATGTAAATTAGGTCAAACAATGTTGCGATTGAGTTTGTTTATGTGTTTGTGTATACTATAGTGTATAAATAAAATAAATATCAGAACTCGTAAGGAACGTTTGTAAAAAAAAAAAAAGGTTAATTTACAATTTGGTCCTCAACCTTTCAAATATGTTACTAATCTACTCCAACTAATTTTTTTAGCACCAGACATTCTCAACCTTTCACTTTGTTCCAAATCACATCTCCATTGACATATTTTGATGGATTTTCCATCCTCTTTAAATAATAAAAAAAAAAACTAAAAGCAACAAAAAAGTAAAAAAAAAAAAATTGTAAATAAAGTCTCATAATTTTTAAAAAGTACAAAATAACTTTATCTTCCCAAAATTCAGAACGGAAAACTCTCGTCTTCGTCTCTTCCTCTTCATTTCAAAGCCAGAAACCGCCACTTCCATGGGTTCTCTTCATCTACTCGACGATGCCAAATCTGAAACTTGGTTTGTCAATGCACTAAACAGTACCGGTTTGCTACCTAGAGGGTTCTCGTAATCTGCCAGCATTGATAATTTGTTGGAACTTGATAGGATTCAAAAGAGTGATTCTCTTGCCAATTTAGAAGCCCATAATGATAATTTGGGTGTTAACAAGCATTTATATTCAAATTTGCATGATTCTTTTATGGTTGAAACAATTTCATCATTTTGGTCGAGTTATTCTTCCACATCCGTGTCAAATATGCCTCCAAATAAAGTTAGAATTGAAAGTTGTAATGGAAAATTTCATGATCAAATGGTTTTGATTGGATGAACAGTTCTCACATGTGAGTATTGCTCCAAATGCAGCACCACCAACTCATTTTGGTGGTGCCGCCACTGTGTCTTTGGTTGCTGGGGTGAACACGGTTGCTGTCACCAGTGAACATCTTAGTCGGGTAATTTTTGACAACGAAAAATCAGATCATGGGGCTCTAACTGGGCTTCGAAAGCCGCCATTTCCACTGTAGCCGGTGCAACGAAAGCTTGTTGCAATTTACCATCACCAGATCCGAAGCATGGCGGAGGTTAAAGCTTGCCATCGTTGAACTCTGTTGCGAAGTACTTAATTCCAGATCAAATCTTTGCTTTGGATTCTACAGTTTCTTTTGGCTAATCAATTATATATCTCATATGTACTACAGAGGGATTCCAGGGGGTTGGGAGACTCCACAAGACTTCACGGTCATCAATGGTGGAATTTGAGCACTCTGGCTTCTGGCTATTGCCAAACTCACAGTCCTAAAACTTCTATGACCCAATTTTTCACCTCGGATCTAATCCATGGCTACTATTAGATTCAAAATCAAAGAAGCTTATAATATATTTTTGATGTGGTTTTTGGTGAAGAATGAACAGAGAATACAAGTCTACAACTGTGTGTAAGATGAAGTTAAAGTTGGGTTAGGTTTTTGAGAAGATAAAGTTATTTTGTGCTTTTTAAAAGTTATAGGACTTCATTTGCAATTTATTTATTTATTTATTTTTGGTTATTTTTATCTTTTTTTTTTCTATTTTTGTTTATTTAAAGAGGAAGAAAAATCCGTCAAAATATGTTAATGGGGACATGATTTGCAACAAACTGAAAGATTGGGAATGTCTGGTGTTAAAATAATTGGTTGGGGGTAGATTAGTAATAGATTTGAAAGATTGGGGACCAAAATTGTAAATTAGCCAAAAAAAAATCCATTACTATTATGTTGTTTCAAATTTTTTATGTTAATTTGGGGATCCCCCAACTCAAAATATGTGGCTCCGCCATGATATTCAATGGTGCCAAAAGATGTATACGGTGGTGGTTGTGGTTCTATATATGGATTTGGGTTGGTTGTTTGGCTCACGACTGTTCGGCTGTTTTCGTTGACGAAAACCCCAGCAACCTACCTTTGTTCCTTTTTGATTGTTATAGCCCCTCTTTGCATGAAATTAATCAACAACAACCGCAAGAACAACCATCATTTGTTTTCTTTTTCCTAAAATCAATTTGAGATGTTGGTGATGGTGGCACGATGTTGTCGACTGTGGTGCATATATGGTAGCTTGGAGAGGTGGTCATGGTGTTAGTAGAGGTTGTTGTTGGTGGTGATAGTTTTGCACTAGCAGCGGTGACAATATAACACTGTGTGTTACAAGTGTAAATATTTTGTTACAAGTGGCGGCAACAACGTAATATTTCATGTTAACATACTTTGTTACAAAATGGTGGTGGCGGCTGCGGCGGCGGCGACGATGGTGGTGGAGACAGACGGCAAAATGTGCATAACATATGTAACACATTTTTTGTAACGAATATAACAAATGTAACAACATATATTACAAAAAGTAAAAATGGTAATTTTAAAATTAAAAAAGTGAAACATTATTTTTACATTATTTTATTTTTTATAGTATTTGGTGAAACTTTCCCTTTTTAATACGCACTACAGACTAATTAAAAGCAAGCAAAGGTCACGTAAATAATTTTTGTCCATTACTTTAATCTTCGATCTTGAATCTAGTTTGTCATTCTTGATTGAATATTGTAATAGTTTTACTATTAACACCAAAATATAAAATAATTTAAAAAATATTATCTAACTTTTTTTATTCTAATTTTTTTTTTAACACTTGTTGTTACCTTTGTTACGTTTGTTATATTTATTATAAAAAATGTGTGTTACATTTGTAACATATGTTGTTTTTAGAGTTTAAAATATTAAAAAGTAATTGTAGAATTTTAATAGAAAATCAAGTGTGTAGCAAAATTATCACTTGAATATTTTATGTTTAAGCGACATGGAATTATTGGCGTTTCAACCATTCGAATCTATTCTCCAAAAATTATTATAGCAGCATGTGGGCACCGAATCCAAAACACTCAAATTTTAAAAACCAAAGACAAGTAAACCCGAAATGCAAGAAGGAAGAAATGGGTATAACCTTGGCTCACTCCACTAAAAACGCGAGGTTGTACTCTCGAATTATATAAAATCATAAACCACCCACCCCGTCCCACGTCCGATAGTTAGAGTTGGGTGTAAAATGATGAATTTGCCATTATAATAATCCAACCCCTTAAGCTAAATTACTCTAATTATAATAGTGGTCCATGAGGCAATTGCACTCGCAAGTTTCTTTATATTTTTCCCAAGCCTCATCGACGATGGCATCAACGACCTTGGCCATTAGTTTACACTATATTTGTTTGTGCTTTTAAGTCTTTATAAGTTGGTCAAATATTTTTTTATTTACACATTACATAGAACCTACAAATTTTATCTATTTTTTATCCACACATTTTGTAGAACCTAATACTTATAATATACAAAAAACTTTACTAAACAAGCACTTAATTTTGTTTGATTCCTCTATTGATACTATTTCTGCATGTAGAGATGAATACCTTTCGTGAAGATTTGAGTACTGGCTTCACAATTCACAGACGTTCTGCTTGAGTTGTTCGAGTATCTTCGTCTTGTTTCCAAGTTGGGTCTTGCAATCCTTGAGATCATTATGTTTACTGTCGATATTGGTCGGACGTCCAACCCTTTTTGAACATGTCAAACATTATTGATGTAAGTTATGTGAGATCATGGACTACGTTAATGTTGAGGTCATTGACCGGCAATTCAAAAGGTTGATCAATGGGTTTTTGTTCCCTCTTGTAAATGTTTGATCGGATTCCTTATGTTTGGAATGCTTCAGGTGTAAACGATACTATAGTCATTGAGGATAGGTATATACCTAACCACATTATTTGTTGATTATTGGATTTATTCAATTTCTTATCAATTTTTTTTTTAAAAGCAATTTCTTAACATGTTTTATTTCTACTTCTAATAAGCAAACCACATACATGACAAATAAATGTTATAACACCCTTGATAAGGATTTTATATTTTTGGAGACGTCGTGTAAATACGAATGGTTTCATTTTCAAAGTATTTTTTAGAGGTAGCAAAATTGACTGAGTTGGTCTGACAGACAAGTCCAGATAATCTAGATTTTGAGTCGGCCTGACCCAATAAAAAACAGAGCTTATTTACCCAGTACAATTAGTCTGTCGGGCCAATTGGACTAACGTCAGGATGTCCCGATTATTTTGAGCTAATCTGATAAAAATCATGGCCCAAATCTCCACTCCCGTCTGTCTACCCCTACCGAAAATCTGCTATATTCGGGAGTGATTTCTCTCCATGGTTTAACGACCAAAGGTGAAGGTGAAGGAAGATGAAATACATTTTTTTTACTTTTTTTAATTATTTTTAAAATATAAAAAAATGAAAAAAATTTAAAAGTTAAGACTGAACCATTTGTCACTTCTAGTATTCTCGAAAGAATAATAGAACAAGGGGTAATTCACTTGCCAAATCTAAGTTGCATAGTAAACTACAAATTCACGAAATTATACATTCGAAGACTACATGACAATTTAAATAAAAAACTAGAGAATTTTTTTTATTGGAGAGTAATTGTTCGACTATAAACTATTTTTAACATTACAAGTGGTAGCATATGCATTCTAAATTCCTTTTGCAAGCATTTGATTAGAGTTGAGAAAGTACAAGTTAATCAAATATAAATGAGAAAAACTGATTATGTTTCACATAGAATGACAAAGGTATACTTTGTGATTTGAAACTTTCCCTCCCCAAGTCCCAAGACATGCTTAACCAGTAAACCTCAAAAGAAGGTTCGAATATTCAAAGTCCACGAAAGATAGCTGCAAAATCAGTTTCAGCTGCACTTAAATGTTATTTGTGTCAATCTTAGTTTTACAAAAGTAGCCACAATACCAATAATTTTTTCAACTGGACCAAAAATACTTCAAACCTTGATCTATACCGTTAAAGTAATATTTTCAGACTGATCAACGGCCAGAACCACATCAGATGACATCGCCATTTTTGCTTCTATCGAAAGTATCATCCTTTTTAAATGAGCAAAACCTCTCCCTTACATACAAATTTAATAAAATAAAAAAAAAATTCTCCTCTTACAGTTTTACGCTCTTGCTAGTATATGAGCAAAACCTCTCTCTCCGCACATTTTTATACTAAATTCACTCTCTCTCTTGATCTCAGTATCTGAGTGAGTGTTTCACCGCTCATTTAATCTTCGATCTCACTCTCGGACTGAAAATCTGTGAAAATGGTGAGTTTAATTGTTTGGAATTTGGTTATATTTTAGATCTGGTTGGGATCTGATTCGGATTTAAATTTATCGCGTTTCGAGGATAGTGCTTGCAATTTCGTGAGAAAGTCGACATTCCGTTGGTTTCAATTCGAGTCTCAGATTTTATTTGTTGTTGATTAACTTTTTTGAGATCTGGAGCTTCTGTTATTATTTACTAACTCAAATTTGTCCACTGTTTTTGTTCTTGTTTTTATGGTGTGATGCAGCCGCTCAGATTGGAAATCAAGGTACTGAGAGTATTTAATTTGGAACTTTTGAAGTATAGTTTTTTAATTTTGTGTGTGAATGTTGGGTGCTCCTTAAAAATGATGTTGGATTCTGACACGGAATCGTTTTATCAGAGAAAACTTGCGCAAAGATCAGAAAGAGTAAAATCGGTGGATCTACATCCGACAGAGCCATGGTAATTATGTTTTCTCATGTCATCAAGTAATATTTTCGTCTTCTAGTATTTTCTATTTGCATGCATATTGTTAACATAAATGATTTTTGGCTTAGAAAGTCAAAAGTTATATATATTGTTTTATTGTAGTTGTGGTATTCAAAGCAAACAATTTAACCAGCATTTACAATGTTATCCTTTTGAGTGCTCAGAACATGCAAAATTTTAGCTTGCAATCTACATTCTGTTTTCGAGTGTTAAAAAGCTGCAAATTTATATTCCTGGAGTTAATGCTGCTAAAGTCAGTCTCTTGGATATTTATTTGTTCTGTTTACTTCGTCTAAGCTGGGTTCTGTACCTGCCATTTCTTGGTTGGTGCGTGTGTGTCTGAGGTGGAGGCAGACTTACTAGATATGGGAGAATGATTGTGGATGATAGTGTTTTTTTTTTCAAGGTTAATCCGGGAATTCCCATGTCAGATAATTTATTTCCATTTTGCAGGATATTGGCAAGTTTGTATTCAGGGACTGTTTGCATTTGGAACTATCAGAGCCAGGTATGGGAAGTGTAGTTGATGTGATCAGTTTCTATTCTCATTGGTGAATCATGAGTTTTCTCGGATACAACGTGTTGCTTCATCAACTTACTGTCTTTTAATTTTTTCTGAAAGTTAAAAAAATTGGCAAAATTATGGGTATCTGGTAATTTGCAGTGATGAAAATGCAACTAAGTTGAAATATAGATAAGCTCTTTATGAATGGGATGAAGGTATACTTAGGCATCTTTTAGATTTTAGTGGTTTAGTTAAAATCTAATCATTTTCCAAAATATAGATGAAAAAGAAGAGATATAATTTTGACAGCGTGGAGTCGGACTTATCGATTATGTAAACAACACGGTGGTTAGTTGAGACCTTCATCATGGACCAACTGGAATAAAATATGATCACTTCTTTAAATCTTGATTATTTTTGTTTTGGTCTTTCTTTTGATTCCTTTTAGAAGTGGTTGGAAATCTATCCGTCTTTTCTAATATGAGCTATTCTGGAAGAATACCAATATACTTGACTAATTGGGATATAAAGAAAATCGTATCGGGGATGTTCTTTTGAAATCCATTGGCTTTCTTCAAGAGGTTATTACCGAAGAATGCATGAAATAAAAGATGTCAAGTTGCACACCAAATTAATTAAAAATTTCAATAGCAGTTGAAGTGTAATACTATGCAATACTTCTCCTAGAATAGAGAAGGATTGCACAAAAGTAAACACTTATATCGTGTCCTATCTTCATGGAAGACTTTGGATTTTTTGGCATTCAATCCATAGTTATGAGTAAAATTAATATTTTATTGTGGCACTTACAATCAATGGTATTATGGTTGGAAAAATTGTAGTCTTCGTATATTTTCAAGGTAAAGAGCACTGGTGGTACAGTTTTGGCAAAAATTCAAGTTGGTCATGCAACTTTAATTTGTCCCTTATCAATACCAAGTTCCATTTTCATTCCAATTTGGTTACTCTGTTGCTAACCGTTACTATGACTAATGGTCAATCCTACGTATGTGACGGACAATCCTATGTGTACAAATTCTTAATGGAATGCCACATCTAACTAAATTGCAGTAGAAAAACAAAATGTTGGTATGTTCCACCCTTACCCCTTATGAAATAAAGAGCAACCTCAATACCAAGTCCCTCTCCTACCCCCTTTGTGCCATCATATCTGCTAACAGGACCGCGTTTTAATAAAGTTCCATCTCCCAGAGAATTGCCTCCCACCCCCGCCCTACCACCATCACCTGTTTGTGCGACTATTGCTATACTACCTAGGTGTCTTGTCAACGTCATCCTCTTCCACCATTGCTTCCGGAAACAGCAGAACTCCACCTCCACTCCATCCCTTCTCACTTCCACCACCCTCCAACCCCTCATCACCCATCTCTATTATACTCACATAAATCCACCTTACACCACCTCAGCGCACCTCCAAAATCCACCTCAACACTACCCTCATTATTAGCTCGAAGAAGACCAGCAAACTCACCCCACAGTGTCCTCCCTGCTCCTCTACCGATCTCCCTCATCTTCTAAATCCCTTCGTGGGACTGCTGCCTGTACTATTCAGACCCACTCCAAAATCTTTATTGCATGTAAGTCAAGAACCCTTCGGCAGCTCTCAGATCTTGCTTCCATCAAGTCAACGCTCAGCATTTTGAATTTAAAAACACCCTTTTCGATTATGAAGTTCTCTCTCATAAAGCCATGGCCTGGCTTCTCAAACTCGACCCCATTATGGTAAAAAGAAATGATCCTCAACCCTGCATAAAGCAAAAAGTTGTTTGTTTGCATAAAACCGTTTTTATGATACACGATTTTGTTGGATGTAGCATTGCACTTACGGAGGGTTTATACACATAGGGTTGGTCTTATGGCAGTTTGGATTGCTCATTAGTATTACTAAATTTGGTGACTGAGTGGCCAAACTGGAAAGGAAGTGTTAATGTGGTGATCCATTTGAGACAAATTGAGCGACCAACTTGAAATTTCGTTGAAACTTTATTGACCAAAAGTGTTGTTACCTGTATTTTCATTTATACGGCCATCTACACCCTTATATTTCATACCTAGCCAGAAATAAGTTTTTTATTTAGTTAAATTTTCAAGAGCTGGCTTCATTCCATGTTCCTCAATTACGCGTGTAAGGCGGGCTTGATGAACTGGCACGATCCGCATTTTACACTGTTCATCATGGGCTTCCAATAGGTCCCTCGTCCAGCCCACAGACACGATCCACACCGAGTTGGCCCATCCGGGATGGTCAAATTTTTAATTATTATATACGTATATTATGTTTAACTTTTCTATGTGAGGAAGTGAAATCAAATTAAAGTGAGAGATGTAAAGGTATATTACAACAATTTATTATATTGACTGTGAAATTTCAGACACCGTGCCAAGCACAATGTTATTACAGTCTATAGTGCACAATTAGATGAAAATAGTTATATAATTTAATAGGTTTTCGTACTAGAACTTGAATTGCCTTGGGTTTTCCTTTTTTACCGACTTTTGACCATGATCAAATTTTTCCCGTACGAGATGTTTTACTATGAATATTAGCATCAATATTACCGTGCTTAGGAAGATAATTATTATACATTTCAATTAACATGAATCACTTTATTTTTTTGAAATTTTATTTGAAAGAAACTCTAGACCTGATAATTTAATGTGGGGTCCCTTACTGAGGCCAATGCAAAAATTATTGGTGTATGTTGATGATTTTTTCTAGATTTTTCTTTTCCATTTTATCAATAATTTCAGCAAAATTTTATATTAAATCTATATTATGAAAAATAATTAGAAATATAACAAAAATGAGTGAGAAAAACACCAGACCATAGTAGCTTTGTAAGCAGGGAAACATTCATTAAACTAAATGCGATGTGCCAATCATTGTTATGTAGAAAATGTTGTCTATTTTTTGATATTAAGTAGTAATGGCACGATCAGAATCTTTACACGAGGTTAACATTAGACATGTTGAATTTCATCTAGTTTTTATCTCATCAACAATTTTTTTTTGTTTTTTAATCTTAAAGCTTTACACATTGTGCCAAATTTGTGTAGGTGTGAAAGAGGAGAAGATAATATTATGAGCTGCACTAATATTTCACACTTGTGTTTTAATCAATTTTAGTTCATCTTGAACAAGTACATTTAAGTTATGACCAACACATCATATATGAAACAATTTAACTTTATATTGAGGTTTTAATGTTATAACAAACATATAAATAACTACATTACTTTTAGATTCATTATTAAAAGTTATGTTAAATAATTTACTTGAAATGCCCTATTCATTACGAATATCTTATAAATATTGAAAAATCTATGTAGCAGTGTGTGGTTATTCAAGCATGTTCGAAAAGAAATAATTCTATAGAAATTTCATTTTGTCAAACAGCTACTGAAGGGGCCAGATTGGCCTTTCTGGCCTCTTCAACTTGAAGGGCCTGGGCTGTGCCAAATGTGGGTTGGATGGCCACTGCCCCGCCACACCTCTATCCACAATAGTTAATTCATAACAACCAGTAATTTGAAGAAAGTTCCTTCCTGTTCAACTTATTAGGAAGGACAATTGAAAGCTCATGCATATGATATTATAACTTAATATTTCTATTAGTTTGTCTATTTTCAAGAGCTTATTTCATTCTTCTCTATCACTCTCTATATCTACTGGTTTGCGAGTGCAGAAGGCAAGGTTTTGTATGGATTAGATTGTTATCAAACATGCTTTATGGTGACTCTTTTTTGTTATTATGCCATAAGTGTGAATTATAACATATTTCATCAAATGTGAGCAGAAAATACAAAGTTTCCTGAGGTTTGGGTAGTTTTCTATTTGTCTATTCTCTTGTTTGTTACCTAAACCCTGAACGCTAATTCTGATTCATTTTTCTGCTGCAGACAATGGTAAAATCTTTTGAGGTCACTGAACTACCAGGTGCATGATTAGAATTTTATGTTGTTAGTTTGGGTTGCTAAATAAATACTCTCACTAGCATTCTTTCATTTTGATGAGGAACAGTTTCCATTGTAATGTCTACTATATCTGTTTACAGTTAGATCTGCAAAGTTTATAGCACGTAAGCAGTGGGTTGTTGCTGGTGCCGATGACATGTTCATTCGCGTGTACAATTACAACACTATGGATAAGGTCAAAGTGTTTGAGGCCCATACAGATTATATTAGGTGTGTGGCCGTTCACCCTAATCTTCCATATGTGTTGTCATCGTCTGATGACATGCTTATAAAGCTCTGGGACTGGGAAAAGGGGTGGGCATGCACTCAAATATTTGAGGGGCATTCACATTATGTGATGCAAGTGACATTTAATCCAAAGGACACCAACACGTTTGCCAGTGCATCTCTTGATCGCACTATTAAGGTACGAGTAGGGTTGTTTGTAATTAAACTTTTGCAAGGGTATTTGTATGATTGGATGTGCCACTTATGAGCCTGTATTTGTTTTTGCAGATTTGGAATCTTGGCTCCCCTGACCCAAACTTTACACTGGATGCCCATCTGAAAGGGGTAAATTGTGTAGATTATTTCACAGGTGGGGATAAACCTTATTTAATCACTGGTTCTGATGATCACACTGCTAAGGTTTGTGCCTTACTTCTGTTTCTTCTGTTGCTATGTTAAGTTTCTACACATTAGAATATAAATTTGTCTCTTAATCCTGCAAAACAGGTTTGGGATTATCAGACGAAAAGTTGTGTCCAGACACTAGAAGGCCACTCACACAATGTATCTGCTGTATGTTTCCATCCTGAACTTCCCATTATAATTACAGGTTCTGAGGATGGTACAGTTCGAATTTGGCATTCCACCACCTATAGGTAACACTTATGCTCCAAGATTGTTTAGTACTTATAGTGACCTTGTCTTTTATCTTTTTATCTTTACAAATTAGGGTAAGGAATGCAAACAGAATCCAATTAGAAGAGCAAAAATGGTTAACTGGGAAACACTGAATTTTCTATTTTGACTGATTTTCTAGAAAATATTTCCATTTTGACTGATTTTCTATAAAATATTTCTATTTGCGGACTTGACATTCTAAATTGGGAAAAGGGAGTGCCTGAGAGGAAATGGGTACCCACTCGGGAGGAAGATTTTCTCTTGGGTGAACTTGTAAATGAGAAGGGAAATGCTGATGGCATGCATGGCCTCCGCGACATTGAAGAGGTTATTGTGGTCGTGAACAACGAGGTGGAGGAAGACGTGGGCTGCCTTGGCGGAGGCTACCGCTAGGAAGGCCTTAGCCTTGGCTCTCGCTTCCGTTTTAGTTAGGGGCCAATGGCTGGTGGCTGAGGCAGGAAGCTGTGACTTGGGCAGGTGTGTTGCAGGGGTGGGTTTGGGTGTGGGGTGGTAAAGGTGTGCTTTAATGTTGTCCTTTTTGGCATTCCCCTTTCATCCTCATTTTTTTTTTTTTTTTGTTTTTTATTTAAATTAAGTGTTACTTATTTTACTCTTCAAAAAATCAGGCATGTGAAAATCTAATGCATTTTAATGTTTAAATGGATGGTATCATCATTGGGACAAGAGTGTTACAAAAGTGAAAAGTTGGGGACTTGCTTGCTGCAAATTGAAGGTTGAGGACCTGCTCACCCTATTTGAATAGGTTGGGGGAACCCAGCTATTATTTTCCCTAATAATTATTCTTGGGAGCCACCTTTTTCATCTTTTATTGTATATTGTTTCTCCTCTTTTTTTGATCATACTTTATTTAATTTGTTTATCCTTTTATGCTGCCTACCAAAAAAATGGTTTCTGTCACTTATCCGAATATAATAACTATCAATAATTTGTCTCATCTTGCAGACTCGAGAATACATTGAATTATGGCCTTGAAAGAGTTTGGGCTATTGGTTACATAAAAGGCTCAAGGCGGTAAGTTTTTTATGATTCATTTTACGTGTTACTTATTGCACATCTTAATCTGTTTAAAGTTTGGCATTCAGGCAAATAGTGCAGTTCTAGTTTTTTTATACTATTGCTGCAGAAAGTCCTTAAGTTACATCTTGTTCAAACACTATAGTTATTTAAAGCATTTGAGGACAATTCTGGGGGACATTAGCAAGTTTCACAAGTGAATTTAAATATTCCTTGTCTACACTTCCTTTTTATTGGAAGACTGCATCTGAATGTGTTGTATTTGCTGCACAGGGTTGTAATTGGTTATGACGAAGGAACCATCATGGTAAAGCTTGGTCGAGAGGTACCTGTTGCCAGTATGGACAACAGTGGCAAAATCATATGGGCTAAGCACAACGAAATTCAGACTGTTAACATTAAGAGTGTGGGGGCAGATTATGAGGTATATGAATTGGCTTGCTTTCTTAAAATGATCGCAAAGTTATTTGCTGCTAGTAGGAAAATTACCTTTCTACTTCTCTCAGGTTGCTGATGGAGAAAGATTGCCTTTGGCAGTTAAGGAATTGGGAACCTGTGATCTTTACCCACAAGTAAGTTTTCCATGATAATACGAACATATGTTTTATTAATTTATTTAAGAGATGTTCTTATCAGCATCTGCGATCCTCAAATGTAGATCTCATGCCTTTCCATGTAGTTTCTGTTCAGAGCCATTTCATGGACAAGTGAACCTTATCTGAAAGACTTATTTTTGCTGGTTCATGGATATATATGGATTTAATTGTGATTATTGGCTTGCTTGGTCATGCTTAAAAGCTGTTTTTTTAAAAAGTAATAAAGTAGGAGCCACAATTATTGCATTGGACACACAATTTGTTTATTTTTGAGCCACAAAAGTAGTGGGCCCCGGTACTTATAAGCATCTGTAAGCACACCCAAGCATGTTCTATGTTTCTCTGAATGATATATGGTAGGTTCTAGTCATTAGCAAGGTTCTAAAAAGCGTAAAGCGTGGAGGCCAAGCTTTAAGCTTTTTGGGCCTAGGCGAGGGTGAAGCGAGAGCGAAGCGTGAAAAAGCGTTTCTTATTTTTAATATCATTTTAAATATTTTTTTAAAAAAATATAAAAATAAAATTTTCAACTAAAAAGCGCGCGCCTAGGCGTAATTAAGCGCGCATAGGCGCGACTAGGCGTGCATATGCGAGCCTAGGCGCAAGCTTTTTAGTTAAAAAAATAGTTGACAAAAAAAGTGCGCGCCTAGGGCCTAAGTGAGGCGTGGAGGTCACGCTTTTTAGAACACTGGTCATTTGATTAGGGGTGCTTTACATTTTTAGCCGTTTCATGCTGTAAAAATAGGCTAAAATGGGCTGTGTGTTCTTAGCTTGTTCAACATGCTTTGCTGGATGCATATGAGATTGTTATTGACACAATTTGGATTTTTGTGTATGTTTCTAGCTCTCCTTCCCATCTCATTATCATAGTACAGTTTCCTCTGCCTCTAATGTTTCTCTGCACATCATAGGCTGGAATGCCTGGAGCAACCTATATATATTTACACTTAATTTTAGGAGAAACAATGTTGAAGGAAGATTTTCTTATCCACTTTATGTAGTATGCTTCTATGAATACTGATTAGCGTCCAAAGACATGCTCTTCGAACCCAATTGCCAGCATATCCATGTTATTTTATATAATTATTGGACTGACCAAATTTTGGCACCTTGAAGCTTTGCTGTTGCCCCTCTGACCTCTCTTCTTTAATCAGTATATGTTCTTTTAACTTCTTTAAACTGTTCATGTGCACAGAAATTCGCATTTTTTTCATATGACTCCAATCATCTTCTATTCTTCTTAACATCTGTGCAGCTGTAGTAATTGTGTATCACTCTGTGTTGTCATAGTGTTGATTTCCTTTACATTTTTCTTTGCAGAGCTTAAAGCATAACCCTAATGGTAGGTTTGTTGTTGTGTGTGGAGATGGTGAGTACATTATATACACAGCACTGGCATGGAGAAATAGGTCATTTGGCTCAGCATTGGAATTTGTTTGGTCAACGGATGGAGAATATGCTGTGAGGGAAAGTACATCAAAGATTAAGCTCTTTAGTAAAAATTTCCTGGTTGGTTATATTCCTTATATTTATTCTTTGTTGTGTCCTGTCTTTCTTGTTGCATTTATTTGAATCATAAAAATGTGGCTGTTACAGATTATGCTAGCGTTCAGCCACCCCTGCCTCCCCCCTCTACTCTTTTTCTTTTTAAGTTTTAACCTAAAATCTCATTTATTTGATGTCGACTTTAGCTATAGCTAGCGTGCTACAAAAGCTTTCTACTCGATTTCGATTTTAAACGTGTTCTTGTTATGGTGAATTTGTGGATCTGGCAACTTATCTTTAGCTGTTCATGTATGTTGCTAGCAGTTTTATCAAATATGGTAATCCTGCATATTCCTTTCATGGCTGTGTTCAGCTTGGTTCAAAACTATATTTAAAGTCTTTTCCAGCTCATATACGGGGATAACATTTAGAATGGTGTTCTCTTGCAGGAGAAGAAAAGCATCCGGCCTACATTTTCTGCTGAGCACATATATGGGGGTACTTTATTGGCAATGTGCTCAAATGATTTTATTTGTTTCTATGACTGGTCGGAGTGCAGGTTGATTCGAAGAATTGATGTCACTGTCAAGGTAAGAATGGTACATCTTGAGCTATTTTCTGCATGTACTGCAGTGATGGACATATGGATGTTGATCATTGTTTTTTATTGTTCTCATTAATATTTTCCAGAATCTTTACTGGGCTGATAGTGGTGATTTGGTGGCCATTGCTAGCGATACATCATTCTACATACTCAAGTACAATGTGAGGATGCTATTAATCTTAGTTTGTTATGAATCTGCCTGCAAATTTTTTCTTGGGATGTCCTTATGGTTTGAACTTGATTGGATTTTATACACTGCAGCGAGACGTAGTTTCTGCACATCTGGATAGTGGGCGATCAGTAGATGAAGAAGGCGTGGAAGATGCCTTTGAGCTTCTTTATGAAATTAATGAACGAGTAAGGACTGGAATTTGGGTGGGGGACTGTTTCATTTACAATAACGCTTCCTGGAGACTCAATTACTGTGTTGGGGGAGAGGTATGGTTTTCTTTTCATGCATTTTTATAATCACGCATCTCCAGTCTTATATTCTTCCAGAATGTGAGGAAGCAATGTGTTTTTATGTAATTTTCTAGGTGACAACAATGTTTCATTTAGATCGGCCTATGTATCTTCTAGGATATCTTGCTAACCAGAGCCGAGTTTATCTCATTGACAAGGAATTCAAGTGAGTTGGCTTGATGCTTTAAGAAGCAGCAACTATTATTGTTTGTTTTAGGATTGGTGATTCTATTTTTGCAACTGATAAATAAGTGTCTCTTGATACTTTGCAGTGTTATAGGATATACTTTGCTGCTCAGTTTGATTGAGTATAAGACTCTTGTGATGCGTGGCGATCTGGAAAGGGCAAATGAGATTTTACCATCAATTCCGAAGGAGCATCACAATAGGTTTTGAACTTCAACTTATTTGTTGACTCCTGGATAAAGTTGACATCTCAAAGTGATGGGCACATGATAACCTAACTAAAAATATATCCAAGGAATTACTTTGTACATGGAATGACAGTCATAAATGGGCATCATTTGATTTACGACTAAATTTATATCATGGTGGTCATTTTGTGCTGCTAAGCTGCTGCTTGCTTTCATTTTTATCGAATGCAGTGAACATAAGCTTTTTCACTGTTCTTTTATGAAGGATCACATTGTTTTTGTTTACTTAATATTTGTACAATGAACAAGAGCCAAAGTTCTTTTATTTTTGTGACACCAAAGATCCTTCTTTTGTAATTAATACTCTTCCAGTCTTTTTATAGTGGGTCAATTTACGTGGTCTAGTACATCTTTAACTTCTTCCATAACGGTCTTGCAAGATGACATTTTGCGTCCAATGCAGCTGAATGCTATATGACTATTCTCTGTTTCTTAAAAAATAATAATATATTAAAAGAAGAGAAAAAAACAAAACCCAAAGAGTGAACAAGTGCTCAGGATACTGTTCTTATGTTCTTTTCTCTTTTTTACCGTGTTATCTAACTTTGATGCACAAATCTGAAGTCATTTGGTTATCTTGATTTTGAATATAAATGGATCCTGTCTCCAGTGTGGCTCGTTTCTTGGAATCACGAGGAATGGTAGAAGATGCACTAGAAGTTGCTACGGATCCTGACTACAGATTTGAGTTAGCCATACAACTGGGTAAACTAGAGATTGCACAGGTAAACATTGCTGACTTTTATGTTTCGGTTTTCCAGGCTATTGAGGCGCTAAAAATGAGGATCTCTGAATATCATGCTCTCAAGAAGTTGCGTTGCTCATTAGTGCAAATTTTCTGTTCTTTTCTACAGGAAATTGCCACAGTAGCACATAGTGAGACTAAATGGAAGCAACTGGGTGAATTAGCTATGTCCTCAGGAAAGGTATTCGTCTTGTCATCTGTTATTATCATCTAAGCTTAAAAAGCATATAAGTAGATACCACTATATTCCAGTTGTCTGGAAATTATGACCCCGTCTTTTCGCCAGAAGAACCTCTTTGATTGTATTAGATTGAAAAGCCTTTGATTGTATTAGATTGAAAAGCTAAAATTCTGACTGCCAAAATGATTTCATTTATCCTGCACAATAGCTCAGTGACATCTCTTCTTATTTTTCATGTAGTAGATTTGATTAGATGTACGTGTTTATTCTTCCTGTCTATAATCCTTTGTAACTGTATGTCTTCTAACTTCTACTGCAGTTAGAGATGGCAGAGGAATGTTTGAAGCAAGCAAATGACTTGAGTGGTTTATTGCTACTCTATTCTTCTTTAGGAGATGCTGAAGGAATAACTCAACTTGCCACTCTTGCCAAAGAGCATGGGAAAAACAATGTTGCATTCCTCTGTTTATTTATGCTGGGTAAGTTGGAGGACTGCCTTCAACTGTTGGTTGAGAGGTAATTCTAGTGATCATCTTTGTCTGGCTGTTGTATTGATTTATCACCGTGATCATATTATAAGTCACAATTTCTTTTCAGCAATCGGATACCTGAAGCTGCATTGATGGCTCGCTCCTATCTTCCCAGTAAGGTGTCAGAAATTGTTGCTCTTTGGAGAAAGGACCTCAATAAGGTTGTCATTTATTGTATCATATTTGCACTTGATTTGAATGTTGGGAGTTGTGGGTTGTTACAGTGATCTTCGGCACTGGTGTATTTTTATTCTCTATGTTTTAAAAATGTGAAAACTAAAGCAAATAGTATAATGGAAGTGGCTATGCAATTATATGATTCACAATTTTCCAATTTCATTCTATCTTTTCTTAAAAAGTTGATCCTTACAGGTTTTCACTGTGATAAATAGTATAACTTGTTTCTAATTTATTAATATTTCAAGAAAAGTTAAAAAAAAAATGACACTTGCAAGTTCAACCAATGTCAACATTCCGACTTCTATCTATGTTGTAATTTCAAACTCTAATATTGCACGTGTTCTTGATCCAATCCTGAGTCTTTGCAGATGTTGAATGCACTTCTTTTCTTTCTCTTCCCCTCCTTATTCTAAAGATTCTAAATAAGGGGAAAAAGATAACTAATTTTTTTTTTTTTTGAGGGGGGTTAAAACTAGTCTCAGATATTTGATTGTTCTTTTCTACTTCTGATGAGAATAACTAGAATGCAAAATTGGAATATCATGTCATACAGAGTTAACAATTAATCTCAATCAATAGACAAACTGATTCCTACCATGAGAAAAAATTGTTTTTGAAACAAAAAGTTTGAGTGTTGTTTGAACATTTGTCTGTAAAATGCCGTTTCCCATATGAAATAGCAGAATATATGACAGTAATAGAAGCCAGTTCTCTCATTTGGAATTTTTTGGTGAGATTTTGTAAAATTCTCAAAGTTTTCAGTTATGTCATGGAAAGATCTTGGGTTGAGAGGTTTAGAACAGCCAAACATGACCCCTCACCACCCCCTGAATTAGAAATGTTTCCATGTGCTTAATATATTTTATGAAATAGTACATCTCAGCATATTGCTTTCTTCTTAGTGTATCCTTGTAGAAAGATTCTGTACATTCAATCAGCAGATAAAAAAAAAAGAATCACATACATTTTATCCTGTTAAATTTTCAATTGCATTATGGTGTTGAAACGTGTCTTACCCCGGATTTTGTTTTTAGTGCATTCGCAAACCTTCCTGCCTACCTTTGTTGGTTTACCTTAAAAATGAAGGTGGTGGATATCATTGCTTAAAAAAATGCTGTACTTTTCTTCATGCAAGAGACTAGTATTATGAGCCGCATGTGCTTTTCTAATATTAAACCCCAAACTTTTCATTTGACCGGATTTCACTGTTGAATACAATTTACAGATAAATCCAAAAGCTGCAGAGTCCCTGGCCGATCCGGAAGAGTATCCAAATTTGTTTGAGGATTGGCAAATTGCGCTTGCTGTTGAATCCAGAATTGCTGAGACGAGGTGTCTTTGTATATCTTATATTTGATGAGCTACTTGTGAATAATATACACAAATTTGAAACCATTCCAGTTCATTTCTCCTGCCTTTTATCTATTTTTTGATATCATAATAGATCATGTCCATTCCATTCACTTTATCTGTATTGTTTTTCTTGACTTTTTCCTGGAATGTTGGTTTCTTTTATACTAGCCGTCCTTGCATCTTTTTCTGGGTGGGGTATGGGCATAACTTGGCATGCTTTGGGTTAACTTCGAAGCGTGGTTATGTTAGGACTCAACAATAAGTTCTTCCAATTATTTTGCAGGTTTAATTATCCTCCAGCAGTTGAATATGTACAACATGCAGATAGATCAGCTGCAAGCCTTGTGGAGTCTTTCAGAAACATGCAAATGAATGAAGAAGAACCACTGGAAAATGGAGGCTTGGATCATGAGGTATGCGTACATTTTTGACCACTTTAAGGAATTCTTTTCCCATTATTTTCGTAAGATATTATGCAGAATTACTACAGAAACTAAAGAGCATGCCCTGCATTTAATTTAGCTTTGTTTGATCTCTGCTATTTTTTCACGTTTTACTTCTGCAAAGCAGCAAGTTAATTTCTTAATTTCAAACTGGCAAAGATTTCATTACCTATTAGATTTGCACTCTGTATGATACCAGACTCTAATGTTCTGAACTATGTTTTTTAGACTTTGTACAAGTTTTCTTGTTGGATCTTTATGGTGGTGCTCAGGGATTGTTTCTGTTAGGTTCTCCAGGTTGCAGAACAGAATGGAGATGAGGTGCAAGAGGAAGGCCAAGATGAGGCCCAAGTAGAGGAACATGATGATGGCCATGAAGAGGCAGTTGTTGTGGATGCTGACTCTACAGATGGTGCCGTACTCGTCAATGGTAATGAGGCTGAGGAAGAGTGGGGTATGAATAATGAAGAAAAACCGTCAGCCTAAAAGCAATTGGTTGGGCCGGTGTGAAATTCCTAATTTTGTTGCTGGTGATTAATTGAATTTCTTTTAGTTGCCATGTTGACTCATCTTTTGTAGTCCAGAAATGATACTATTTCATTATTTTCCATTGTATTCTATTCGTTTGTGCCTTGAGTGCATTTTCTCCTCTAATCTACATAGAATATTAGAATTCAGTTGACATGGGTGTTCTAGGAATTAATAAATCGTTCCACAAGTTTGCCACCTGATTTGGTGGCTTCAAAACTTGTTATTTACAAAGAAAATATATTTAAAGTATGATTTTCACTTTGAAGTCTATTTCGGAATCCTGTGAGAAGGAATTAGTATTTGTAAATTTAACACCGAGTATAATTTATGGGCTTGTACTGTGTTATTATCTCACTCCTTTGGATTATGCTACATCTCTATAAGAGTGGGCTATGAGTTTTGAGCCTTTGGGTAAAATAACTTGTTACTAAATCTCATGCATTTACCTCATTGGACCTTGAAATGTCTCTCCATTTAAGTCTCTGTTTGGCGCATGATTCCTGAAGACGAACTTAGCTTGCTGTCTTAGAATTATGATATTGTTTTCATATGTTATTTGTTTTATACTTTTTGTCATTATCCATCAGCATTAACTATACAATTTGTAATTCTATTACTGTAACCTTATTGCTTTTTTCCCTCCCTCTTTGCTGAGTTGGCAGTGCTTACACCACATCACTAGGTCCACTCAAGACAGACGGTTCCTGCTGTATCCGATGACTTCTTAAGGTGAGATTTGAAGTGTGAAACTGTTTCAGTTGGAAATTTTAAATGCCCTTTCCAATTTGGATTCTTTTATAATGGGTTTATGCCATCTATTGTCATCTATCTTCTGTTGTTTAGCAGGCATTCGACTGAAATAGCTAAAACTGTAATCCCTTATTGTTGATCTTTGTAGGTGTGTATGGTGTTAAATGTATTTTGAGTCTCATTCGCTACCTCTCTTATCTACGGGAAGACAGAGAGCGTGTGTGTCCTCATATTTCATTGTACTTTAGATGTACTTTTGTTTATTTGTTCAAGTGTAAACTTGTAAACAATTAAAAAACTAGGTCAGCTAGGGATGTTTTTATCCATGAGCTTTTATCATGGAGAGATTGTTTGGGATTTTCACTTAATAGTCATCTAGCATATAAGTTTGACCACCTGGTTGGTTATTTTTCACATCCAGATCAGTCCAACCTTGAGATTAACCAGGTTGTTCGCTGACATGTTGGAGAAATTCTTTTTTTGTTTTTTTGGCAATTGGTTGACTTTTATACATCACAGGAAGCCATGTTTAGTCGTCCGGTGTTATCTTTTAAATGAAGGGTTTTGTTGAAGAGGATACCTTAGAACACCAAGGGAATTATATAGTTCTTCTTTAATTTAGTTGGATAATAGTTGAATATGTCAGAGGAAATATAGTATTTCCTTTCACTATTTCAGAGAACATGTGATCCATCGGTTTATTGAGTTTCTGGAGTTGCATTAGATGTCATTGGGTTTCTGGAGTTGCATTAGATGTCATTGGAAGATTAAATTATCTACGTTTCAACGAACAACTTGAAATTTAGTTTATGTTGCCAGGTATGCTAGAGGTTGCCTGAAAGAGGTGATCAAGGGACCGGTGTCTTCCTGCCAGTGGTATGATTTTGTAGCACAACAAATTTTGACTTTGGAGACTTCGAGACTTATAAATTGCGCATAGCTGTTTTTTCTTGTATTCTTTGATGCCAAGTTTTGCTTTAAATTTAAGATGCCATTGTGAATTGTAGGTACTTTTACAGGTTTAACACATCAAATATTGTTCCAGGATAGAAGTTTCTGTTTCAAGTGAAACCCAGTTTGGTAACACTTATTGGATGTTTAAGTCGGAAATTGTGAAATCTTGTCTCATTCTTTAGGTCGTCATTCAACATCTTCACTCTGCGATGTTAGCGTTTCATTCCTTGAGCACTGCATTTTTCTTGGTCAGTTTCAAGTGCTTGTTAGGGATCTTTATTTCGTAGAAGGACATCTGCATGTGCACATTGGTCGTTCCAGCCGTTTTTTTTTTTTTTTTTTTTTGGAATTTGGCGAAATGAGGCATGGCCAAGATCTCTTCATCAATTTGGTTCCATATGTTAATTGAACTAGACTCGAACCCATTTATGTATTTTCATATAACTAATCAAAACCATACAAAATTTAGATAAAATCCGTACCAAGCCTATGTAAAGGTGAGTCGAATGGGTCAAATTGACAATACTGAGACTTTTATGCCTGTTTTGTACAGTTCGTGCATGTTACAACAAAAACTACAAGCACTTGTACTACCAGTTGTTATTGTATACATATTACTGCAAAAACGAATGTTCAATATAAAATAAGAGTTAGATATTTGATGAGCACAGAAGTGCCTACTTGCATTCTTCCTTGGTGGTTTTGCACTACATTCGCTTGTCATAAACATTCAGCATGATCAAATGCTTAGTAAAGTGGGTTGGGTAGTACTGAGCAATATTAACTGAAGAAAGAAATTAGAATTTTATTTATGTTTAAAAAGTTAATTAGTTTATTTATACAAACCTATTTTCTCATCTTTGTTTATTAAATATTGAAAATTCACTTAAAAAAGTAGTTTCAATTCAAAACAAAGTGAATCACTTCAATAATCATGGTGAAGGATACTTCACAACACGTGTGCGCAACCTTGTTGATGCACGGGGTCATAAACTGCGAGGTGCTAGTTGGTGGACATCCTTGTCAAGCCTCACATTTTTATTCGAGACGCTTTGAAATGAAAGTGTGGAGACAATTGTGGTACTCAAGCAATAACTTGAGGACCAATGATGCAATTAATACACGTAAAAAGTAAAAAACCAAAGCAAAACCTTAATCGCATTTTTTACTTCCTCACCGCGCCGCATCCAGGTAAGACTTTTTTATTGATAATTTAATTAATAATCAGATAACATGTGATTATTGGTAATTTGTTGAAGCAAATTAAAAAAAGTACGATGTTACTTCCTCTTGAACTTAATTTCATGGCAGTAAATATATTCGAGATTTTGATTACTCTCTTTATAGTGGACTTGGAATTTGGAAAGATTTACACTCGAATATTGTCATACTATAATCTAAAACTAGCCTCAAAAGTTGTGGACAATAGTAAAAACATGAAAAAATGTCAATAAGACAAACATGCATAGATAATGTAAATATGTAATGCATAGATAATGTAATCTGATGGAGAAGTTGATCATGGCTCATTGACATGTTTAACATGTGCAAGTAGGACGCTTTTACTAATTAATTGGATGACATAAGAAATAATATAAATACGAATAAGTAGAGGTGCCTGTAGTTGAGGATACATAAAATGAATGACAACTTAGAGCATCTCCAATGCATTCTGTATATTGCATATGTATTTTTAATCGATTTGACATTTCTTAAATAGAGGTAAAATATACAAAATAAATCCCACTAAAACACACTAATCCACTAACACAATAATGCTAAATAATTAGCAAAAAATATAACCATGACTCCTATTACTAATTTGACCCCTTCAACAAAAATAATAAATAAATAACTAAAATCTTACCATTATAAAATAACTTTACTAAAAGTAACAATTACAAGTTAACTGTTACCTCCTTTGTAATTACTCCGTGCTTTCTTCTTTTTTTTTTTTTATTTTTTTTTTATTTTTTATATCCAGGTATCCCAGTTTACACCAGACTATGTCCTGGACCACCCATCCCCGGCCCCTCAGTGATGGGTGGAAGTAAATCGCGGTATATGCCCAAGTTGACCAGGGTTCGTGCACCCTTTATACTCCTGGCCCCAAGGGAGTACTCCGTGCTTTCTTCACATGCCCACAGGAAGTCTTGGCCTTTTGTTCATGGGTCTATGTTACGACAATAGAGAATATAGGAATCTGATGTGAATTTCATCAATATTGGTGGGTCTTCCACTTTCAATTTGGTGGAGGGTCTAGTTTCTTTGGGGTGATTTGATCGTGATTCTACCTATTTCTAGGGTTTAGAAAGATTCTAATCTATTCGATTTACATACTCGATTTTCAAGTCAACAATTAAGCAATCGGGAGCGTCTTCGTGCTCAGTGTTCAATAAATCGAGTTTTCAATATCCGGTTAGATAGAAAAAGCTATCAAGATCCAAAAAAACCGTGCTAGTAGAAACTTGTGTTATTCTTGAGTTGAAAACCGTAACACGGACCTGCTTAAATCACTAAGACAAAAGAACTCCTAAAATGATGACAAGTAGTCTATATATCAAGATTAAACAGTCACATATGTGACCAATTTCTTCAAGGTAATGAGTAGCTCTTTGTGCACTTTGTTGAGCAGGATCCCACACAGTTATCAACCTTTTCTCCATCTGAAAAACACAGAAAAACAAAATCAGAACTCACATATATAGATCGACTACAAGAAATTTCACTTTTAATGATCAAAAGGTTGCTTTGTTGAAAAAAGATCGTCTAGATATTTTTTTTAAAACAAAAGTTTTCATCGATAAAAGTGGAATTACACGTACGAGAGAGAAAGAGAGTAGCTAATTACTTGGTTTTTGTTTAGTGCTAATAGTGGAGCACATGGAGAAGGCACAACCAAGTTTGCAGAATCCAAGATTATCCACATCTTGATGAACATCTTGTGGAGTACCGTCTGAAAATATGCATTGTTTCAAGCAATGGGTAGTGCAGGAACAAAGGGTTTCAGAAGGTTTAATAATACAAAATATAAAACATTTGGTGTAGCAATCTTTGAAAGAGGCACAACATTGCCCAGTTAGCATTCCCAAAGCCAAAACCCACACAAGTGCCCTTAGAATCCTCACCTCCATCATCAACTCTATTTTCTCTTATCAAAGGTGGAATTGGCCTATGAGAGAACCTGTATTTTCTGGTATCATTCTTCTTTTATAGCACTCAAATGCATTTAGAAACTAATATGACTCGATAATGGTCGGTCCCGTGACTTTTTTAATGGTCAACGCACTCGAGGCAACTACTTCAAATTATGAATTCAGTAAGAAGGTTAGAGACTACACAAATGATATGTTCGGTCTGCTTGGACAAGTGATTTGAATTGGAGGATGATCATGAGGAGATCAGATACATCACGCATCGTATGATACACGAGTTCTAGTTATTTCATATTATTATTTTCTTCTTAAATTGTACTTTTTTTTTGTTATTAATAAAATACGCTATCAAGTACGATTTTAAAAAAATAAAAAAATTGAATGGATATCGAACAACTTGCTATGTTATTTTCTTTTTCTCACTTATTACTTGATAAGTACAATTTTGTACTTATCTGGGCTTACAAAAAGGGACGATTATGAGTTCTTTTAGTTGTTTTCAGTTTAATTGCATGTTGTTTTCTTATCAATTTAGGAAATAATCAAAGTCAAGTATCACTCGGATGAAAAGAGAGCAAAATGAAGACAATGGGACCTAAATGCTAAGAAAAGAGACTTCATGGGCTTGACGTGCAATTACCAAGGAGGAAAATTCAAATTCAGCACCAAAATCAACCATGCGATTGCATGGCATGATTTTGGTGCGATCGCAAGAATGTTAAAATTTTTGCAGAATGTTTTTCATGAATATCATACGATCGCATGGGCCAAACGCGGCAGAATTTAGGCAGTTTCCTGATAGAATTGAAACACTATCAAGCCTATACTGATCCAACTTTCTCAACCACGTTTTGGAGAGCTGGGAGAAGAGTATAAAAGGCGGGATATAGACATCTCGCGGGGGACGAATTTTGGGAGAACAAGATACAAAGTAAGAACGAAGATCAAGGCACGGAATCAAAGATCATCGAGCCGAGATCACATGTTTTATTTTACTTTTTGTTTTTCTTTCTCCGGACCATGATGAACTCAATTATTGCAAAAATTGACGAAATCATGTCCGGCTAATTTACTTTATCTAAGATGAACGATGAAACCTCGCGTTTTAATTAATTAGAAGTTTTTCCTTTTTAGTAATTAATTGTCCGTAGGTTGATTATTCTTTATTCAGTTTCTATATTATTTTAATGCTTGATCACCATTAGAATATATTGTGATCTATATTGAAGTCGAGAGATTCAATATAGATTTAGCACGTGGTATTGAATAACATAGGGTCCAATAATAGATAGAGATTACTATTATGCTTTATGAAATCCATTTAGGCGTTCTTGAGATTTTAATGCATGTGTTTATGTTCGAAGCTTAATTAGAGATAATTAGGTTCGCATAACATATATAATTGATTGACCATCGAGAGAGGCTTTCGATTAATTTAGGAACGCCGATTTTCAATCTAAGGTAATTAAAAGCTAAAAAGTGATTAAAAGATAATTGATTACAAAAACGTGTCGGTGGATTTGTGAATCCTAGTGTTGGTAAACTTTAATTCGTTCTCATCTTTCAAAGTTGCTTATTGTTAATTTCAATTTAATTAAGATAGTTAAATTAGTTTAGAGTCACAAGAACAAAAAATTGAATCTGTGTTTCTTTACATTGTTAAAATTTAAGTTGTGAAATTAATTAGTTAAATTAGTATCTAGTCCTCGTGGGTTTGACACTTTATTTATCACTTTATTACTTGTAAACGATCCGTCCACTTGCGGGATTTAAATCGCACAACAAGTTTTTGTTTCAAACGCGGCAGAATTTAGGCAGTTTCCTGATAGAATTGAAACACTATCAAGCCTATACTGATCCAACTTTCTCAACCACGTTTTGGAGAGCTGGGAGAATAGTATAAAAGGAGGGATATAGACATCTCGCGGGGGACGAATTTTGGGAGAACAAGATACAAAGCAAGAACAAAGATCAAGGCACGAAATCAAAGATCATCGAGCCGAGATCACGGGTTTTATTTTACTTTTTGTTTTTCTTTCTCCGGACCATGATGAAGTCAATTATTACAAAATTGACGAAATCATGTCCGACTAATTTACTTTATCTAGGATGAACGATGAAACCTCGCGTTTTAATTAATTAGAAGTTTTTCCTTTTTAGTAATTAATTGTCCGTGGGTTGATTATTCTTTATTCAGTTTCTATATTATTTTAATGCTTGATCACCATTAGAATATATTGTGATCTATATTGAAGTCGAGAGATTCAATATAGATTTAGCACGTGGTATTGAATAACATAGGGTCCAATAATAGATAGAGATTACTATTATGCTTTATTAAATCCATTTAGGCGTTCTTGAGATTTTAATGCATGTGTTTATGTTCGAAGCTTAATTAGAGATAATTAGGTTCGCATAACATATAGAATTGATTGACCATCGAGAGAGACTTTCGATTAATTTAGGAACGCCGATTTTCAATCTAAGGTAATTAAAAGCTAAAAAGTGATTAACAGATAATTGATTACAAAAACGTGTCGGTGGATTTGTGAATCCTAGTGTTGGTAAACTTTAAACGTTCTCATCTTTCAAAGTTGCTTATTGTTAATTTCAATTTAATTAAGATAGTTAAATTAGTTTAGAGTCACAAGAACAAAAAATTAAATATGTGTTTCTTTACATTGTTAAAATTTAAGTTGTGAAATTAATTAATTAAATTAGTATCTAGTACTCGTGGGTTCGACACTTTATTTATCATTTTATTACTTGTAAACGATCCGTCCACTTGCGGGATTTAAATCGCACAACAAGTTTTTGTTCCAAACGCGGCAGAATTTAAGCAATTTCCTGATAGAATTGAAACACTATCAAGCCTATACTGATCCAACTTCATCAACCACGTTTTAGAGAGCTGAGAGAAGAGTATAAAAGGCGGGATATAGACATCTCGCGGGAGACGAATTTTGGGAGAACAAGATACAAAGCAAGAACGAAGATCAAGGCACGGAATCAAATATCATCGAGCCGAGATCACGGGTTTTATTTTACTTTTTGTTTTTCTTTCTCCGGACCATGATGAAGTCAATTATTACAAAATTGACGAAATCATGTCCGACTAATTTACTTTATCTAGGATGAACGATGAAACATCGCGTTTTAATTAATTAGAAATTTTTCTATTTTAGTAATTAATTGTCCGTGGATTGATTATTCTTTATTCAGTTTCTATATTATTTTAATGCATTACTCTAGCCTAAAGTTATGTAAACATGTGATGTTTTTTTGTTTTTTTAATAGGTAGAGTAAGGAACAGCAGCGTCACATTGTCGTGGGCATGCGATGATCTAAACAATTTTCTTGCAAACAATCATTTTGTCTCATCCTTAAATGCATTCCACTCACGGGTTTGTATTACAAACTACTGTAAATTAATAAATAAATAAAACCCACATCTTAGTGCTAATCTTACATAAATTTATCATTATATATAATTATTCTTTATATTTAATACTTAAAATTAGATAGTATTAAATAAAATATAAAACAAACATTTCATATTAGTTATGTTTAGTCGAGTTCAACCTATTGAATAATCTATGTAGTACTAGATAGTCTATGTAGCAACACATTATGTTATGACCCATTTTATTGAACCTATTGATGCCACTGTGCTGTGGTGCTATACATATGTCAATTCATAATTATTTATAGACACTAAGTTTGGAATCAATCTAATATTGAATCCCCACAAAATAAGTGGGGTAGTTGTTTGCCCAATGCCAATTATAGTGCTGCACTCTCTAGTTTGTGGCAAACCTAGCTACATTTGCTTTTATTGAATAGTTAACTAGAATGGAAAGTTTATTTGTATAAGCTTAAATTATAAGTACAGATACAAGGTCATTCACTATGGTAAGGTTGATTCGCAACTTTTCAATCGTATGTGATGCAGAACAATATATCATTAGACGAAAGAGTGAGCACACAACAAAATTACTTATTTCGCGCTTCAAAAGTAGTGATATGTGAATATACAACCGTTGAAAAGACTAGAAATTCAAGCTCAATTTGGGATAAGAGTGGGCACTTTAAATTTAAGTTTTGGAAAATCTAAATATAATTCTTTTCAGAGTCCATTAAGTTCAAGCGAGAAATTCGATTCTTATAAACTCAAACGAGCACATGGATTCCAAAATTGATATTCTCAAACGAGCCATAAGAAATAAATCCCATATCAAATAAATATAAAATAAAAATACAACATATATAAGAACTTTGTACTACTCCTCTTAATATGGTTTTAACTTTTTAGAATACAACCCTAAATCTTCATGCTAAAGCCTTGTCATTAACTTCTTCACATCCGAATTTCTTGTTAGATAGTATTCAAAAATGCCTCTGTCATCAAATTCTCCTATCCATTTTACCCCAAAGCCTGGACATTAATTAAGAAACTTGGAATACTCATTGTGTGCAATCATTAGCATCGATTCAAGTAAGCAAGTCAAGAGGGCTTAGAAGTTTTTGCATCACAAAATACAAGTCACATTTATTCCACGCTACATCAAATAGGCCTGACATAATTCACGAGTATAACATCTAGCCTAACATGTTTCATAGTCAACCAAGTAAGGAAAACATCAAAGAACGTAAAGATATTGTGATTTTTTCATAAATCCACTCCCCGTGAGAATATGACAAGTCAACTAAAATCGAATTTTAAGCTTATTGAAGCATGCCAAAAACAACAACATTTTACGCATCACATGCGACAATTTTCATGAATTCATTGAAAACCATTAAGTGGCTAGAACAAGGTAAAGTAAGCGTTAGAACTTGCTGGTGTTCTTTCACTATCTGCAGCACCAGATTTTCACTACTGTCTATAATTTCAACTTCATGTTGTCCAATTTCATCAGTGTCATTCTGTGTTGAATTAGTGGGTTTCCCACCTTTCTTAAATTTCTCAAGTACCTTTTGGGTTTCAATTATGATTGTGCTTGACTTGGAAGTCTCCTCCTTAGTCTCGCATTTTTAATTCCATTGAATGGTTTAAAAATTCATTTTTGGTTTGATTTTCTTGATTCCCCCCCCCCCCCCCCCCCCCCCCCCCCCCCCCCCCCCCCCTCAATCTAACCAGATACTCATCCCGTCAATCTTAGGACAAAAACAAAAAAAAAAAAAAAAAAAAAAAACTTGGAAAAATTGTTAAAGAGAGAAAGAAAGAACAAAAAAAGTAATAAACCAACAATGTTTAAGCCTCAACAAAATTGTTTCCTTGAAATTCAGCAAGATGTGAGCAAGGGTGGAGCCAGAATTTTTTGGAAGGTGGATTACTACTTAAAAAAAACAATTTTGCACTTTAAAATCGGGCAACTACTGAATTTGATTTATTTTTTCCACTATAAAAAATAATTTTTTTCCAGAGCACCCTACTTCCGCCTAAGGATGCGAGGAAATTTAGTTATCACGTGACAACATGCACTAGTGAATGGCAAAAAGACCCCAAACTCTACTAAGGAAAACGTTGGCGGTCATAGTTGAGTACGGGTGGTCATTGTGTTGGACGGCTCGCTAAACTCGCAAATCGGTCAATAAAAGCCTAGGCACGGGTCGCCCGTGGCTCGTATCTAGACGAGTCTAGACCTGGGTCGAGCTCAAACTTTGGCCAAGTGGGCCGAGTCGAACCTATGTACCTAGGCCCGTAGACTCGACGAGCCAGTTTTGTTGTAATAATTATTTTAAAAATTTTTTTTTTGTTGTAACTCTGTCATGTTGTATTTATAATTTTTCATACAAATATATTTGCCGTATTTCTTTAAGTAGATTAACTTGAATAAGGCAAGAGTCAATAGGCAAAAGTTGAACTGGTGATAACAAATAGATAAATAAATAAACATCTGTAACCAAAAACAATCTACAAATATAAATTAATTTTCATTTTGAACATATACATTAATAAACAAAATATTGAGATCGAACAATTTGACCAAATCATTTAAATAATTTTATTAGGTGACAATCAATTATAACTATCATTGCTCTAATAAGCATATGTTTGATACTGCTGAAATTATTTTTTAAGTACTTATATTATAAGTTATAGATGAATGTGTGGATAAAAAGTGGGTTGTAAGTTGTGGATTTTATAAAATGTGTGTATAAAAAGTATGTTTGACAAATTTGATCAGTTAAAATTATAATTTAAGCAGTGATAAACATGTGCTAATTTTGAAAGATAACCAAAGGAAACCAAAATAATAAAACCGTGCCCGAGTCAACCGATACATCATTGAAGTGGGCGATTGGCCGGTTTTTTACCAGTTTGTAACCATTTTGGTTGCTACTCTACCCCAATTGCTACATCAAACCCGTGAGTCTACCCCATGTAAAAGGTGGATGGTGTATGGGAAAATACAAAATGTTATATGCCTATAACATCTTTACTCAGTCAAGCATTGAAATTCTATGAGAGATTTAACTAAATTAGTACATGAATGATTCTAAAAAAATTAATAGTCAAAATTTGGTTCATTATTCCAAAAATGCCTCATGTAAACCAAATCTGCTTTTGATTTTCAAAGCTACAACATTCCTCGTAAAGATATGTCCTCCTAGAGCTTTTGTAAACACATATTCAAGTTGTTTTTCACTTTGCCATATTCAATGTTGATTTCTCCTTCATTAACAAGCTCTTTTTGGAATTGAAAACGAAGACGAATATGCTTTGCTATGGATCTTTTAAAACAAAGATGACTGAACTATTATCACAATATAACGTCATCGAATCTTTTTGCTTGAACATCATCTTTCTAAAACACCTTCAACCACATATTTTGGTATCGAGCTGAAGAGGCTGCTATATTCTACCTCAGTCGGGGAAAGCACCACTATTGACTGCTTCTTCGAACTCCAAGAAATTGCTCCTCTTCCAAGATTGAAAACATATCCAATTAGAGAATCATTAGCACTTCCTCTAAAATAACTATCAGTATTGATCCAACAAGTTTGATAGGAACATTTGCTTCGTAAAGAATGCCATAATCAATTGTTCCTTTCACGTATCTTAAAACTCTTTTTGCTGTCTCACAATGATTAGAACAAAGTTTCTCCATGAATGTACTAATCAAATTCACAGTAAACATAATATAAGGTCTTATGGCTATTAAAATTTCCTTTGCATATCTAATTTATAATGGAATTTACTCTTGTAAAATATTTTGAAATTTTGTCATTATCCAACTTCTAAAATCATGCATTCTTCACTTGATCTTGGCCTGAGTAAGTTGTATGGAGAATTTTTCACGTAATGTGTGAGCATGTTTGAAACGGGGGCTGAGCCCAAAGGGAGTGAACTGGGGTAGACTCACGGGTTTGATTCTAGGTAATATATGATGATCACATTAGTGCTACGAATTATAACTTTTAAGCAAAGTGGTGGCAATACTTTCTAGTAAATTCAATTATTAATATACATTTAGATAGAAAAAGCTCATGGAAATCGAAAACCGTTGTTAAGACGCTTATATTCTTTCATGGCTGAAAATCGTAGCTTTTGAAAAGGACATTCTTGTACTTGATCAAAGTAGTGTCTAGTACAAGTTATAGAGCCAAACAGCTAACTCAAGATTAAATAATCAAATTAAGAAAGAAGAACTCAAGATAAAAGTAGTCTATATCAAGATTGACCAACTTCTTCAAGGTGATGAGTAGCTCTTTGTGCACTTTGTTGAGCAGGATCCCACACAGTTATCAACCTTTTCTCCATCTGAAAAACACACAAAAACAACATCAGAATGAGTGTGTCTTGTGAGGGGAACATGTTGTGGATTCACCGACATCAAGAGCTTCTAGCATCGTCTCTCTTGCTTAGTAGTGAAAAGCTCCAAAGTTTATTTTCATATGTATAGCAGACCTAATTATAGTTTGTGTTGATCTTTTATTTGCTATCATTATTAATAAAATGTTGGGAACTTGGGATGGGTAGACGAGGGGGTGCTAAAGAGGTGTCGATCTAATTGGGACATCCAAATGGACTAACTCATTCTTATCATCAACAATCTTAGGACCAAAAAAAAAAAAAAAAAACCGAGAGAGAGAAGCTTACTTGGCTTTTGTTTAGTGCTAATAGTGGAACACATGGAGAAGGCACAACCAAGTTTGCAGAATCCAAGATTATCCATATCTTCATGTACATCTTGAGGGGTGTCCGAGAATATGCATTCTTTGAAGCAATGGGTAGTGCAAGAACAAAGAGTTTGAGTAGGTTCAATCATACAGAAAACAAAGCATTTGGTGTAGCAATCCTTGAATGAAGCTGAAGACAGCCCACTTAGCATTCCCAGAGCCAAAACCACCACAACTGCCCTTAACATTTCCATCTATATCTTTAATTATATTTTCTATTATCAAGGTCGACTTGGCCTATGAGAAACTTATATTCCGGTCAGTCCTGTGACTATTTATCAAGTGGATGAAAGTCGTTAAACAATAAATAACTTGTGTACAACTATAAATAATTTGGATTTATTTGGTGTAATCTAAAGTTTTTCTACTGTGCCCAAAAGTTAATGTAAACATGTGATTGTTTTTTGTCTTTTCTATTGGTAGTGTAAGTAGAACAGGGTCAAATACATGTGGACATGATCTATAACCAAGCATTTGGATTATTGTATTCAACAAAAATTTCCTTGCAAACATCATTTTGTCCTATCATAGATGCATTCCATTCACGGGTTTGTGTTACAAAATACTATAAATTAATAAATTATATGGCAAGAAACTTAGCTTGTCATAATTGAATTAGTGTACTTGGAACGACAATCAAGGGACTAGAAATCGGTGTTCTATCTTTTAACCTTAAACACCTAATGTTGGGTTTTTTTTTTTTTTTTTTTTGCCAAACAAACAAATGGACAATAATGATTAAATGAGTTGGTTTAATTATACTTCGTAGATTTGGGATTGAAGACTTATTATTAATATCCAATTTCCAACAATTAGGCATGCCAATTACAAAGACGGGTCAAAGCACTTTATTCTCAGCTGTGGGTAATAGGCCATGACCCAGTTACTCGGTTGAATGATCCTAAGCTAACCCACTTAAAACAGGGCTCTATGTTTTGGTCTTTGGCATGTGTGTGTATATATATCGGGATTTTTTCAGAAATAACCACAATAAATAAACTATTTCTTAAAATACTATCATGTTTTTTTTATTCTAAAAATACTGTTTTTTTATTTTTGTAACACTTGTTGTTATATTTGTTACATTTGTTATTTTAGTTATAATAAATGTGTTACATTTGTTATTAATAAATATAACAAATGTAACAACAAGTGTTATAAAAATAAAAAACAGTATTTTTAGAAATAAAAAAGTTAAATAATATTTTTTAAATTATTTTATATTTTGTAGTATAGGATAAAATTATCACATATATATCATATAACTAACAATAATATAAGAGCCTTGTTGGGTGTTACTGTTCATTTTTCGTCCAAAACGACGTAGTTTTGGCCTCTCTCTCTCTCTCTCTCTTTTTCCCCTCCTTTTCTCGATCCACTGCCACAGACATTATCTCTCACCAAGAAAACCCTAGGCGCGTCGTTTTGAATTCGACTTGGATTTTCGCCGTTTCTCTTCCACGCTTGTCACCACTCTTTAACACATCTGTCAGCACACTACGAAACATTGCAAATTTCCATCTTAGATTTCAGAAATTGCGATTTTTAGGTGTTGGGCTGCGTTATTGTGGTGTTTATTTGAAAGAACGAAAAAAATCACATGTTCAAAGCAGTCCAAAAATTGTCCCCATTTCGACCAAAGTCTCTTTGTTTTTTGACATATTCATTCTAAAAATCGTATATTGTGGGATTATTTTAGACTTTTGCACTTCGATTTCGGATTATTTTGGTCATTTTCTTTAGCCTCTTACCTTCATTTCTCGATTTATAGGTATGTTGTGGTTTTTGTGCTTAAATTTTTTGGAGTTATTAGATTTTGGTTCTTATATTGAAGTTTTTAGCCATAGGTCTTTGAGTTTTTTTTCGGATTTGTTCAAAAAATGATATATTTTGGTTTATTTTGGACTTTTGCAGTGCGATTGCAGATTAACTTGTCCAACATTTTCTCCCGCTTATATTCGTTTTCGGATTTACAGGTATGTTGTGATTGTTGTGCTTGATTTCTTGCAAGGTTAGATTGTGGCTTTGATGTTCGTTAAATTAGTTTCTTATAAATGGTTTATTTATAAATTTACAATAAATAACTTCCAATTATTTCACACTTTAGACTGATGCAAATTTCTTTGACAATATTTCCCTTTTATATAGATGAGGTCCGCAATCTATTTCACGATGAACTGAGTATGTAGACATGGAAAAGGAGCTTGTGAAGGTGACTTTTGCTTATATGTTATTCTTTTAATTCTATTTTGGATGAGGGGATTACTTTTTTGGGGCAAAATTATCGATTTGAATCCTGTGGTCCTAACAAGTATTAAGCTCCTGGAGTTGTGTATCATCATTTTCTTGGAGAAGTGAAAGTCAAGTGTTAAGCTCCTGGAGTTGTGTATGATCATTTTTTTGAGAAGTGAAAGTCAATACAACTCAATATTATTTGTTATTGTGTATTTGTTGGGCAGGGGTTTGCTTATCAACTACTATTGTTTACGATCTAAAATCCTTGCCATTGAAGTTTAGATTTATGGATGATGAGCAATCTCCACCGTAGAAATTAGAATGGGAGAAATAAATTGATTCTCTTATCTATGATTTGAATATTGGTTTAGGGAAAGTGATCCTACGAATCTTTCCATGGTAATTCAATTTTTTCTTGATTTGATTTAGGTGACTTTAATCTTGTGACATCATTTAGTGTTAGCTATTGAATTCTAATTCTTTCTACATAAACTAATGTTTAATATATAAGTTGCTATGTTGTAGTTTAATAGTGACGGTAATTAGATATCTCTCTCTGTTGGAGGCCATAGTTAAAAATTATTATTCATTGTGCTTGTATTCTTGTTTTTTATATTATCTGAATAATGGGCTCACCCCCAATTGATTACATATTTCATTAGTATATACTTTTAGTATCATTCAACAATTTTCATATTGTTCTACATACTTAGTTATCTGAATTTACATTTTCCATCAGCCATACTTTTAGTATCTTGCAATTCCTTAATTTTGGTAGCAGAAGGGCGCAGTGCTATCTTTAATGCTAATACATTTGAGACGTAGATTTGAATGTGAAAGAGTGAAAGGTTGAGTCTTTAATTGGAATTTTCTTTTCAATTGAACATTGAAGAAAACATTTTTTTTTGTGCATCTTGTATACATATCTGCATATACTTCTGCGCAAATGTTTTTTGATGAATTGAATTACTCAAAAGAATAGAACAAATATTTCTTTAAGTAAAAAAATTCTAGATGATTGAAAAAATACTTAAATAGAGATCAAGTCTTGACGTGTGGATCAACATTTTATTTGTATTTTGTTTTTCCCTTAACTTCATAGGGGATGATGACCTTATAAATGGCAATGAAGGAGCTAATGATGAAGCAGCAATTGTTGTTGGAAAGTTCAGAAAATTATTTGTCTTCTACATATGGAATCATCTCTTTATGCAAATTAGAGTAATCACACCTGAAACTAGGATTAAAAGAACACTTTGAAAAATATTCTACTATTTTGTAGACAATTTGTTAGATGATGAATTTACCTTGTGCATATATAAATAACGGGTTACACGTGAAAGGTAGAGTCGCCTCTTTTTTCACCTTCGCAATTATAATGAACTTTCACTTGTATAACGTGGATGTAAAAAAATTCGTCCAGATCAAAATTGGCATGGATGTTACTGTTTCAGAGTTGTTGACAAAGAATGGCAAGTATATGGTACTCATGTGCTAAAGGCTGAGAGCATTGGTGATCTATATAGAGAGTTTGTTAGAGATTTCCTTACTGTGTCAATTGAAGTTGGGCTATTGGCTATGTTGCTAAATCGACATAGAACTAACAATCATAAATCTTACGCGTATAGTATGAAAATAACATCATCATAATAAATATATTATCAAGGCTTGGGCTTCAGTAATTTTATGAATGTAGATAGATTGAAATTATTTGGGTGTCAAAATTATTTTAATATTCTGAAGTTACATATAATCTTAAGCTGGATTTTATAACTCTTTAACTCTCACATACTTTTTCTCTCTCCGTCTTGTAAGTAACTTATAAGCCCCAACCGACCGTGCTATATGTTATTTCTACCTCTCATTTGATATGAATTAATAGATCATTTTGCCTTACTCCTTGGTTGTGTTTGCCTTATTCCTTGGTTGTGTTTAATTGTTTGTGTCTTCCCTTTCCTTCCATTTAAAGCCCCAGTCATAGCCTGAGTCTAAATATCTCGGAAGCTGATGGATTCTATTTTTTCGTATTTGAATGTCATTTCTTATTTTGTCGTCACTTTTGCCTGAACTTTCTCAAATTCATTTACCATTATTTTCTTAAAGCAACTTCATATGGAAATTTCAGGATCCAGAATTCAGCAAGTTCTTAGAAAGCTACTAGAATGAATTCAAGTTTCAGAAACAGTAAGATATTTATTTATTTAGTCATTATTTTCTGAGAAGCCATTTCTTCATGATGTATTTCGTTGGTAGACATGTGACGTGTATCTGGACACTTGATATGCATGTGCAGATGATAAGAGTAATGCTATTCATAGTCTTCACTGCCGGTAGTCATCTTACGTAGCATTATTCAATTGAATGGATTATTTATAATTAATGGCTATAAATACATTACTTAATTGGAGTAAATAATTCATCCAATTGAGTAATGCCACATACGATGACTATAGGTAGTGAGCGACTATAAATAGCATTATTCAGATGATAATTAGAAATGTATATGAAAGGCTCCAATTTAAGTATTTTAGACTCCATCCTCTATGTTCTATATATTTAAATTTGTAAAAAAATTTATGTGAGTTGATAAAAGGCTGTATTTTGTTGTTTTTGAATATGGTTTTTCAAATTTCTGCATGCTTTCTCAGATCAGACAAATCAATAATATCATAAAGTTATATTAAGAAATATAAATAAGCCTCAGACTCAAGTTTAAATTTTTCTTCGGTTAGAAGCATTTGATTTTACAAATGTTAAATATGGTATATTAGTGAGAACATTGCATTCTGGAATTAACACATGGATGTATTATGCATTTATAATTTTTACAACATTGTTGTGCTAAATTACCATATGTATAGCAACAAGCTTAGGTCTCCTTAGAGTGATATAAACCCAAATTTGTGTAATAAAACAATGCTCAAGTTGCTTGAAGGTTTTAAGTCTTTTTATTTTGAAGATGAGGTATTTGAGAAACTTGTAGTTGCCAAAGTTGAAGTAGTTGCAATTGAAATTGAAGAATGTGTTAGATATATTTGTTGAAATTGGAATGAGCACTTCTCAGTGACACTACATCTTATTATTCATGGAAGGCTTCAAACTGGATCTTAGAGGTTTCGTGTCCGGACTATATGTTAATAGTAAATTTCCTTTTCATTTTAACCCCCACCCCCCACCCAAAAAAAAAAAAAAAACCCGAAAAGAAAAATAATAAGGGAAAATAAATAGAACACATACAATTGGATAGAAGGGTAAAGAGTTTCAAATAGAAATTTACTTGCTTCATGGTTTATAATAATCTTCTTGGAATCCAGGCTGAGGAATGTTTAAAGTGGGAGAAGGACAGGGTTTCTCATTATCTTCATTTAAGCAGTGAGACTAAGTTGCTTGAGGTTTGTTCCTGCTCTTGAAAGTGGGTAATGTTTTGGTAGAGCATCCTGATTTGTTTAATAAATTTGAGGATTGGTTTCCATTAGCTATTCTAATCCATTGAATTATCTCCTCTTACGATCATACATTTTTTTGTTATGTAGAAAGTACAGTGTTTATGCCACCCAATTGCTAGAATATGAGCACTCTGGTTGTCATGCATTACTTAGGAATGATAAGGTACACATAATGCTAGTGGAACCATTTTTTATTTGATTTCAAACCATTGAAGTTCATCCACATATTTTTTGGTCCACACATAGAGGATTTGTCAAGAATGTATAGGCTCTTCTCCAAAGTACCTCGAGGCTTAGAGCTTGTTGCTAATATATTTAAGCAGGTTGTGATCTGCTTGAGCCATTTAAAAGTCAATCGTTCTTTTCCACGTTCTCTGTTTCTAATATATAATAGTATCTTGATTGTAGCAGGTTACTGTTGAAGCTACAGTGTTGGTTAAACAAGCAGCAATGGTCCCAAACTTTCTCCTATACGTTGATATATAAAGTAAAGAGAAGAAGGGTGACCATTATTATTTCTCCTCTACCTACAATTTATTTGATCAAGAAATTTGCAGCCATGGTCCCAAACTTTGACAAATAAAGCACTTTGCTCCTCAATCAATTTTTTTAGGCATGTCCCATATGAAATTTTCATCGTCTGCGAAGGATGGAACCCGTCAATTTGTACATGATGATTGATTTGAGGGTTATTTTTGTCAACTCTCTTGATTTTGCTCGTAAACAGTTAGAGAAAACAGAGAAATGGAATGTTGACCTCCAAGCCTTCGGGTCTTTTCTTTTCCCAAGGTCAATGGGAGTTCAATTATGTGAAGTTAATAAAATGGTTTTTAGGCTGACCCACAATCATCCACTATGCCTGCATTTTACATCAGAGGAAAACAGACATGCTTTTGAAATTGCAACACTAATGCTATATCCATAACACTTCTTGTTAGTGAGAATAGAATTTTGATCTGACAATGAAAATAATTTCTTTTGACAGTGTCAAAGATCAATCTGTTCCAAAATTTGGGGAATGGAATGATAAGGACCCTAGAGCAGTACTATCATTTTCAACAAAGTGAAGGAGGAAAAGCAAATAGCAGCAGCAAAACTCCATCCGGTGCCTGTACAAACTGCCAACAGCCATCCAACCAACCACAAAATGGCCACAAGATCAAAGGTATGCACGTTACTAAATTTCAGTGAAATCATAGACAAAAAACATTTAAGCTCGATAAATGTTGGAAGTCAAAAATTGAGTCGCACGGTATGCTTTTCAATCGATCTTTTTCTAAGAATAGTATTGTCGTAAATGTTTCGAACTTGTATAGGATGTTCCATTTTCAAATTTGATTAGATATTATACCTACTTGTTATCCTTTTACTGTTGGTGCAGATATGTTGCTGCCGGTTTTGAAGAAGAAAAAAACTGATAAAATTTGATGTACTTCTGCTTCTAGCACCTAAACCCAGAAAATTGGAATTTTCAGTTTGAAAATGCTCTTTCTTAGTGAATTACAAGGCATTTCCCCGTAAAATTTCTTGTTATGCACGTTATACCTTCTATAATAATGCATTTTTTTCTGTAATATTGGTTTTGGAATTTTGTTAATTAGAAGAAATTTTTTATCATCACACGCTCATATCTTTTGAATCGTTTAGGAAACGTTACTCTGAGTTCTTGGAGATGAAATCCTTGTATTTTTCTAATACATTTTCTCTATATATTTTTTGGTCCATAGATAGAGGATTTCTCAAGAGTGTATAAGCTCCGATCCAAAATACCTCGAGGCTTAGAGCCTGTTGCTAATATATTTAAGCATGTTGTGATATGCTTGAGCCTTTTAAAAGTCAATTGTTCCTTTCTAAGTTCCCTGTTTCTAATATATAATAGCAACTTGATTGCTGCACGATGTAATGAAAATTATTTTATGCGATTAGAGACGTACTTTGCTTGATGTTTAATACTGATATCTATTCCAATAAAATGAAATAGAGAGTACATTAATACCCATTTTTACTTACCAAGTATAACAATAAACTCTCTCACTTATATTATCTGTCTAATGCTTGTTACATTTTTAGTACAATTTCCTCGTGCTAATCTTATGTATTTACCTAATAATTGTTTTCTTATATCTTCAAAGAAATATATTCTGCAATGAATATTAAAATACCGATTTTAGAATTTATCAAAAAGATAATATAGAATAAATAATTAAAATAATATTAAATATCGTATTATAAATACCCCACGTGCATCTCATGGGCCAAAAACTAGTATATATATATGTGTATGGTTGGCTTTTGGTGATATATACATACAATATACATGCACATAACCTACCAATTGATTTTCTCGTTACTATATGGCTGTATTCTCCCCTCCTTTTTGGAAGCTGCCAACTGCTCATTTTTTCGACCAAATCTGCGCCCCGTATTCTTCTTCTTTGTGAAGTTTAACCTTTCCCTTTTGATTGTGGGTTAATTAGAAATGTGCTTTGACAATTATTTGTAATGTTACCATTGTTGGAGATTAGCTAAAATCTGAGCATCTTTTTTTTCACCATTGCCGTCCCATTGTTGAAGATTAGAGTTTTCTTCTTTGTTTTTTTATGTTGTCCAGATTATATTATTTCTACATTAAAATAATCTTGTTTAACTTGGTGTTTTAGGGATTATTTTTTTACAATTTGGTATCAGAGCTTGGTTGGCTTTTGAAACAACTTATTGGACTGAAACTTGAAGCGGCAACTGTGGACGACCGGCATCAGCACAAAACCTTTTTGGCCAATTTTTTTATCAAAATTATTTTGGACTGAAATCACTTATTTTTGGGTTCTAACTTTTTTATTTTTATTTGCAGATTAATTTTTTCGGACAGCAGTGCTTTTGTTGGACAGTTTGAATTAGAGCTTGGTGTCATCTTTCTGCTCCAAAACTGCTGAGATTTAAATCTATAGAAGTAAGAATAAAATAAATAAATTTGCATCTCTTCGATATTACGGACCGCTAGATTGGCCTGGTAAATTGGCTGATCCCATTTAAATTCTTGTAATAGCATGCCATCGTGTGGGGGTGGCCATTAGGTTTGGGGTTACCGTGTGGGATAATCATTGTCTATTGCTAGGAATTCACGTACTCATTATTGTGACTTGTGTTTTAATTAGTTTTTGACTTTGTTGTTGGTTATTTGCAATACTTTGTTTTTGTTGTATTATTGTTACTATTTAGAACTGCCACTTAGACTTTACCTGTTTGAAAATTTCCTTGATCTGAGATCACGAATCTCACGAAACTCTGGAAATCTAAAACGGTGTTTATTGAGGCCTTTAGATTTTTCTTGCGTGATTATCTTGAGGTGCTTGTTGGTGTGTATTCTTATTTTTTGAGATGTCTGTACATCGTTTTGACTTGGTTGTCTTTATTGGTAAATGTGATTTTTCTATTTGGCAACAGAAAATGAAAGATATTTTGGTTTAGTAAAACGTTTTAAAAGCTATTGATAATTCTTTTGGTCCTACTGTTACTGAGGACTAGAAAAAGGATTATGATGAACTTGGTTATATTTCTATCATATTATATTTATTAGACCATGTTTTGTCAAAAATTGGAAAATTTGATTCTACAAAAAAGTTTTGAAAAAAACTTAAAAGAGCTTTATCTAATCCAATCCACTACAAACAAAATTTATCTATTTGAAAAATTTTCAACTTTAAAATTGATTCCTCAAGAGATTTGGATAAAAATATTTATTTTTTTAATAAGCTTGTGCAATATATTACAAATTGTGGTGAAACAGTTCAAAATTAACAAAGCTATAATTTTATTCAATGCCTTTCCTGATCCATATAAGGAAGTCAAGAATGCAATCAAGTATGAGAAGGAGACACTTACACCTGACATTGTCATAGACTCTCTAAAAAGTAAGGAAAAAGAGTTGAAGTTTGAGAAAAATGAAAAAAAAAATAGTGATATATATTTTGTAAAAGGTAGACCTAAGTCGAGAGGTGGGAGTAGAGATGGAGATGGAGGTGGGGGTGGGAAAAACAATAGTGGCAATAGAAATGATAGAAGTCGCTCTAAGTCACAGGTAGGGTAAAAGGGAAGAAGTGCTATATGGTTGTGGCAAATTAGATTATTTCATTAGTGACTGTTATAAATAAAAAAAATAAACAGAGAGATGAGAGAAAAAAATAATGAGATGAATGTAATAATACCCATATAGGAGTCTGGTGAGGTTTACATGCTTTTAAATTTCGAGCCTGGTGAGATTTAACCTATCTATGAACTCTCATATGGATGAGTATATTCTTGACTTTGGTGCATCTTTTCATATCACATCAAATAAACATTTGTTTGATCATTTGCATGAAAGTAATCATGGGAATGTCGTTGTATGGGGTGGTGTTGCACATAACATTATTGACATTGGTGATGTGACTGTTAAATTTGATAGTGGTTTTGTGCACACATTGAAGAGAGTTAGATACATTTCACACATGGGTAGAAATTTAATTTCTACGAGGTAGTGGAGGAAATAGGTTTTGTTGGTGTGCTTGGTAATGACATGTTAAAAATGACTAAGGTACACTTAGAGCCTTTGAGACTGTTAGAAGAAATGGCATTTACATTGTGCGTGCTGAAGTGGTAGGTGGTTTAAATTTTACTATTGCTTCCATTGACACTGATCATACACAGAAGTGACATAATAGACTTGCTCATGTTAGTGTTAAGGGACTCAAGTTCCTTAGATAAGGGTGTGTTTGGTAAGGATCAGGTGTCTGACATGTCATTTTGTGATTATTGTGTGTTTGGAAAATATCGTAGGATATCATTTTCATCTAGCACACACAAGACAAATAGAGTGTTGAATACATTCTTACTAATCTGCGGGGTCCTGGGATCAATCATACTTTTGGTGGTAACAAATATTTTTTGTTTAATGATTTCTCCAGACGTGTGTGGGTTTATCTATTAAAATATAAAAGTAAAACTTTCATTAAATTTAAAAATTGGAAAGTTCAAGTGGAGAATCAAACAGGTAAAAAGATAAAATATTTGCTTAATGATAACGGTTTTGAATTCTGCAATGTTGACTTCGATAACTTGTATAATAGCTGTGTCATTACTAGACGTAAAATTGTGCCTTACACTCCCTAACAGAACAGGGTTGCTGAAAGGATGAATTGTACTTTACTTGATAAGATTAGATGTATGATATTGAGTTCTAGTGTACCTATGACTACTTGCTATCTGACTAATTTGACTCCATCTACTGTTTTAAATTGTGATACTCCTTATGAAAAATGGCATAGTAAATGTACTGTTTTTTCTTATTAGAGTGAGGAAAAATTTGAACCTAGAGCTAGAAAGTGTATTTTTCTAGACTACCTTGAAGGAGTTAATGAATATAGGTTGTGGGATAGAAGCCAAAATAGTGTAAATATTATCATAAGTAGAGATGTCAAATTTAACGAGTCATAGATGCATTGTCTACAGAGTGAAAAACAACAAGAAACCATTGGTGATGAGTTTCCAGTGAGATGGAGAAATTGAGTATCCCAATACCTATCTCTCTTAGTGAGGTGGAGAGTGATAACCAACAAAATTAGTAGGTTGTAGAGAATGAGAGGAATGATGATGTGATAGAAGATCACCCCGTCGACCAAAACCTTCTAGCTGATTATCAATTAGCTAGAGATAGGGAGAGAAGACTACGTATGGAACCTCAAAGAATGTTTGACTATACCATACCCTATGCTGGTCATCAAGAACTAATGGATAGGGAGTCCAATACCTATGAGGAGGCTATACGATGTGAAAAGTTTAAGAAGTGAGTGAGTGAGTGCTATGAGAGAGCAGATGAGCTCTCTAGTTAAAAATTAAACTTGGAAATTAGTATCTAAACCTAAGGATAAATCCATTGTGGGATGTAAATTGGTGTATAAGGTAAATGAGGGAACCACTAAAATTGAACCTGTGAGATATAAGGCTAGGTTGGTAGTTAAGGGGTACACACATAGAATAGGTTGATTACAATGAAATTTTTTCGCCTGTTGTTAAGTATATCACTATTCGTATCATGCTCGCATTTGTTGCTCATTATGATTGAGAACTTGAACAATTTAATGTAAAAAAATTTCACGATTTCAAAAAAAAAAAAAAAAAAAGATAAAAAGAAAAGAAAAAGTAGATAGGGGTCCTAATTATCACTATATAAAATACTAACTGATTAAATACATACATATATTAAAGAATTATTTACTTAACAACTTCTATTTTTTCAATTCAGCTCTTTACCAAAATATGTACCTAAAGTCATTTGTTTTTTCTTTGCACTCAAACTAAACTCAACATCAGCTATATATATTTGCAATGTATACAAAACATATGTTTTTCATTTTGTAGAAATTTATTATTTAAAGTTACCATTACTTGACACTGAATGTGATAGTGTATTGAAAAAAAAAAGTCTTTTTTTAAAGGGAAATAGTTAGTAAAACACAATTATAGTCTAAATCATGATAATTATCTATAAGAGTATTCAACACCTCTTCAATAATCTCTTCATTAATAGAGAGTTTCATCACCATATCATTTTCAGTAAAATAATTTAAAATGTACTCGACATTTATCACATAATTTATAGATAACTTCTTCTTCTCCAACTTATGGTTAAGCAATATCTTCACCTAACCATATCTTACAATGTCAAAAACATTTTTTAAATTATAATAAATATATTATCAATTAATTAATAGATTGTTTATTTATTCAACAAATAAATAACTTTTATAAAATAATAATTATTTTATTAGTCCCAAAAGTATTGTAAACAGTTGACTACCTTATAAATTACTTCACTTTCTTACATATATAATTTTTAATAACTTCCCTAACTATAGCCACTTTGACTAAAAGGGCGAGTCAAACATGCTAAATTAGAAAAGAGCCTAATTTATAAAATTTAAGTTATAAATACTTCTTTTATGCAAAAGACTTAAAAACCCTCGTCGGTAAAGCCTCTTAACAGACCTTTAACAAATGATCCGTTAACAGACTTCTTATAAGGTTTGTTAACATACCAAATCTTAACCAATCATAGGTCTGTTAAGACCAATTTACAAATGTTAAACTTATTTTTCAATTAACTCATTTCAATATTTCACAAATTGACTCAAATTTACAAAAATTTAAAGTAAGTATTACAATTAATACTCAAATGTTTATATAATGTTATGATTTATATATACTATAAAATTCACAATTTCTACCATAAATTAAAAGAAAAATAAATAACCACACGTTGTACAAAAATTTAGATGGGTTAGATTCTAACCTTAAAATATGATTTTCTACACTTGTTTTGAGATTAATGATATGTCAATTTTTTTTTCAAAATAGCAAAACATGAAAGCTTCATTTTTGCATTTACGTATAAGTTGTAGAAATAAATTTGAAAGGTATAAAATAGAATAAGTAGGAGGGGAAAGTTAAGAATATATTAGATAATTTGCTTGTAAAATGAGTCAACGACTATTCAACTAAATTAGTCGAAGAGTACTTTTCTCCTATCTCCAGTGGGCAGGATGTTATTGCCCATTTGCTAATGTGGCGGCAGAAGATAACATCTTGCCACGTCAAAAATTAATCTCCTGTCGCTACGTCAGCAAATGGGCATTTTCATCCTACTCCCTTGGAGCAGGAGAACGGTACTCATTAGTTGAATCACCCGACCATTTACATTTATTCCCACCCTAACTATACCATGGGTTGACTTAACTAGCCACAAACGGCCCAAGGGTAGCCTAGGCTTTGCACCACCTGTGCATGTGTGTGCGAGCCACGTGGTACGCACACATCCCAAATGGCACATTGAGTGATCACAGTATGTTTGTATTTATAAGTACTTATAAATTGATCAAACATAATTTTTATCTATACATTGTAGAATCCACAATTTTTATTCCCACATTCTATAAAACTTACTACTTATAAAATTTTGTTTTATCTTGTAATATTAATTATGTTGTTTTAATTTTTTTTTTATTCTCAATTAAGTTATACCACTATTACTAGCTCCACTCTTGATTGACGTTGAAAATATAATACATAATTTTACGCCTTGTAGGTCTTGAAATGCTCAAGCAACATAAAGAAAATTAAGAAAACAATATTATTAAGCATTTGTTTAGTTTAACTTAAAAAGTTGCTAAACGTACAATGGATATTTATAGGCTGTAGTTGTAATGAAGATATTTCGTGGAGTTACAAATGAGTACCTCGTCTTTATAAGACTATGGCCTAAAAATAAATTCAAATATATTTATTTATTAGACAAAATTTAGTATTGGTTTAAAACATATGTAAATTTGTAATGATAACCTAAATAAACTCATGTTATAGGAACCGAAATTACATTGCTATCTAAGAACAAAAGGAAACTATAAGCAATTTTATCTTATAATCTTATTTTATTAACCTTGGTACTTAGTGCATGTTTGGCTGAGCTTAAAATTTTTTCTTATAAGTAAATGAGTTTACTCATAAGTAATTAAGTAAGTTTTATTATAATCTTATTTTGTTAACCTTTGGCACCACCATGTTTGACAAGGTCATTGAAATACATAATTATTTTTATTGTTCAAAGTTGAAAATATACGAGTACTTAACTTTTTTTATTGGTAAGTAAGGAAAAATAATTTATCGAAATATATTTTAATTTTTTTAATTTAAAATAAGTTTTATTATTTGTTCTATTTCTACGTACTAGTCATAGTTAAACATGTATTGCACATTATTCTTAAATGTTTTATAAGTTCTATAAAAATAATATTTGAAAATATTGATATTAAAAACAGTTAATACAAATTGTTTGTTCTAATTGATTTATCAATTGATATTAAGGTGTACATAGGATAAATGGATGGACATATTGCATATAATTTACGTGGTTAAATTATTTATTATAATTGAAAAAGGCCAAAAAATTATATTCAAGTTGGTTTTGTTATATCTTATGAAGAGTTTTTGATATCACAATGTTGCTTGATTTGTATTTTGTTTTCCTAATTCGAATACGTTTTTCGTCGTTGAGTTTTTAAAAATTTTAGTTTCTTATACAAATGACATCAATTCAAATTACCAAAACCATTTTACATAGTTTTCTCATTAACACATATAATGACATAGATGATTGAATAAAGAGTTGAAACAAAATTGTCTTTCACCACTGGATATATATTTGAGATGAAACAAATTAGATTCAATTTTAAAAAGAAGCAAAACTAACTCTCTCCTTAGACTCACTATATAGTACTATCACTCACCTGTTTTATTAACTGCAATGTCTAGCAATAGTTTCATTTAAATAAAATAACAAATGACAAAAAATTATATACCTCAAATAGAAAGAGAAAAAAAAGAATAAAAGTCTCGGCACTCAAATGTAATCTTCTTGTATCATTGAAATGTAATTTCCCAAGTTGCATTAGTCCAAAAGCAACGTGGGTGCTAAACCTTATGATTATGCAGAGAAGACTTCCTTTTCCCTCACCCACAAAATGGCATCAATAAGGTAAATAAACACAGTCAGTCTGTATTTTTTTTATTTTTTTGAATTTGTGTTTAAAATTTTGTATGCTAAATATAGTGGGATGCACATGTGATAAAACAGTGGAGAGAGGCCTGGGAATAGAGTTGAAGTTGAATTAGTGGTGAAATGTGAATATAATAATGGTGACATGTTCATTATAACTCAATTATTATGTAGATAACTGCATGTATATGCATAAAAATATGTATAGACACATACACATTTAATTGAGAGTTCAATGATAAATTAAATTCGTATTAAAAAAATGTGCAAATGTAATAATTGTGACATGTATATTATAATTCAAATACGCACGTGGGTAAATGCATGTATATCCATAAAAATATGTATAGATACATACACATTTAATTGAGAGATCAATAATAAATTAAATATGTATTAATAAAGAAAAGTAAGGTATGAATATAATAATGGTGATATGTATATTATAATTCAAATACGTACGTGGGTGAATGCATGTATATGCATAAAAATATGTATATATACATACGCATTTAATTGGGAATTCAATGATAAATTAAATACGTATTTAAAAAACAAAAGTAAGGATATTATTGAAATAATTTAAGTATAGTAGGGTATAATCATCCAAAAAATGATTCCCACCTTCATGTGATATTTAATATATTATATTATATATATATTGGCATACATTGAAATTCTAAAGAGTCGAACTATAATTCTTAAAGAATTTGAACTTTATATTTACTAGTACATCACCCGTGCGATGCACGGAGTTGACCATTTCCAATATAAATACTTGAACCGAGGAATAATATTTTTTATATTTGTATATAAACATTAATTCCAGTAATTTAATAATTGCACACAATAAGCATATTGTTGATTAAAATATATGTGTAACTAAGAAACGATGACAATACTATTCTAAATTTTATGGTTTGTATAAACATATCATTAGTCTTCGGGGTACCTTTGGCAACAACCTTGTCAATGATGTCTTTTTGCGTATATTTTAGTTGTATTTAGCAAATTATTCAACAAATTTGGCAACAAAATGTAATAACAATAAGAATCTATAAGAAGCATTGTGTGCGTAAAAAAAAAATGTATGTTACCAACGAATAATTCAGTTTAATCGAGATTTGTTGAAAATAGAATGTCATTGAAAGCTTTTAATTGAAAAACGTGGTTGGGCAACCTACTTTCGTCTATCTCATATATGTGAGTCTTGGTCATGTAGTTGATTTTGTACATATGACGGGTAGTTTTGTACTTCAAGTTATTGACCCCGACAATAAAATGTCGTATCACATAAAAAGCCCCTTCCCGAAGCAAAGGCGTAAAGGTATGTATCAACGATTGCTTTATGGACGTGTGAATATGCTCGCCCTAGAAGCACCACGTAAATACAATGACAAAAATTTTAAAAAAACACAAAATTGTATTAATTTTCATTAAAATTCGGAAAAGGTAGGAATGAAGATAAAAAAAATTATATGAACTTGTACTAAAAGAGATACTACAGATAAATGAAACATACAATAGAAAATGTACAGTCTAAATTATTTCTAAATCATTATTGAAATTTACGCAATATTAAATTGTAATGGTAAATTTAAACTACAAAATAACAGCTAAGAAATGACAAATACAATTCAAAAAGTAAATTGAAATTACACAGTAATAGTAAATATAAACAAAAATCAACAGGAAATATTTCAATTAGTTACGTAAAAATAAAAATGTGCATACACAACTGTTTTGTTTCTAAAAAAGCGTATATGAAAACGCATATTTAAGAAAGCATAATCATGTACTTAGTAGAAGCTAATTCTCAATAGGACAGTATAAGAAACAAAACAATAGCGTGATCCAAAAGTGAATTAGGAATAAATCTCTTATATATAGCTCAAACATAATTGTACGTTTTACAAAATGAAATATAATTCTCAAATACAAAATCACACGCAGACCGATACAGTGATCCCCTTTCAAAAATGTCAATTAAACTGTTTGAATACCATAGAGAAAGCCAAAATACAGTTTCATAAAAAAAAAAGATGATGATAAGTCCAATTGTTAGTTTCTGAAAAATTGTTGCATTTATCGATATTTGAGTGCATTTCACAAAGTTAAATTAAACAAAAAACATCATCCGAACATAGTAAAAAAAAAAAAAAAAAAACAAAATTCAAAAGTACAAATAATTTACAAAAATGATTTTTTTTTAAAAAAAAATGGAAACAAATATAATGTTCGAATAGCACAAGGAAGTCCAAAAGACGGTTTCATACAAAAAATGAAGATGATAAGTAAAACACGTTTCTAAAAAGTAGTTGTGTTTATATTAAGAATAATGCTATTTACAGTCGCTCACTACCGTTAGTCATCATACGTGGCATTACTCAATTAAATGAATTATTTATTCTAATTAAGTAATGTATTTATAGCCATTATTTATGAATAATTCATCCAATTGAGTAATGCCACATATGATGACTATCGGCAGTGAGCGACTGCAAATAGCATTACTCTTATATTAAATGTTACACTTCATTTTTTGCTGAAAAAGGAAAAAAAATAATAAACAATCAATGTGTGAAATCAATTAAAGAATCTAAAATTGTTGCATTTATCATATATATTATTAAATGTCATAATTCACTTTTTGCAAGAAAAGGAAAAAAATAAAAATAAAAAAACAATCAATGTGTGAAACCAATTAAAGAATGTGAAAGTTGTTGCATTTATCATATATAATATTAAATATTACACTTTTTTTTTGCTGGAAAAGGAAAAAAAAAATAAACAATCAATGTGTGAAACCAATTAAAGAAAATAGACTCTAATGCAGCATTTATGACGGAATTTACCAAATTTGAAAAGAAAAAATAGAGAAAAAATGTGTGCGTGAAATTTCGACAGTTATATATATATATATATATATATATATATATATATAGAGAGAGAGAGAGAGAGAGAGAGAGAGAGATTAAGAAAGTATCCGAACACACACTAAAAAAAATTAAGAAGCAAAATTCAAAAGTACAAATAATTTATAGAAATGATTTTAACCAAAAAAATAGGAAACACATAAACTATTTGAATACTACAGAGAAACCATAAGACGGTTTCATACAAAAAAGACGAAGATGATGAGTTCAACGCGCGTTTCTGAAAAGTTGTTGCATTTATCATTTAATGTTAAGTGTTACACTTCATTTTTTTCAGAAAAAAGGGAAAAATAATAATAAACAATCAATGTGTGAAAGCAATTAAAAAATATGAAAACTTGTTGCATTTATCATATATAATATTAAATGTTACAATTCGTTGTTTGCAAAAAAAGAGAAAAAATAAACAAATAAACAATTAATGTGTGAAACCAGTTAAAGAATCTGAAAAGTTGTTGTATTTATCGTATATAATATTAATGTTACACTTCGTTTTTTTGTAAGAAAAAGAAAAAAAATAAACAATCAATGTATGAAACCAATTAAAGAAAACAAACTCCTATGTAGCATTTATGACTGAAATTACCAAATCAATGTGTAAAACCAATTAAAGAAAACAAACTCCTATACAGCATTCATTGCGAAACTTACCGAATATGTGCGTGATTCTATTATAAAATAAATATAAATATAATATAGATGAGCTCGAAATCTGCTAATTAATGAAATCCATTAAACGGAACTTACCAAATATGTGCGTGATTCTATTATAAAATAAATATAAATATAATATAGATGAGCTCGAAATCTTCTAATTAATAAAATTTTTAGAAACTCATTAGTTATTGGGGACACTTAAATTTCTACATAATCTATTTAAATTCGAGTTGATGACACTTAAATTTAAATAGAATCTTTTAAAATCTAAGTTGGAGACACCTAAATTAATTATATGGATTCTTAAAATCCATTCAAATTTAAGTGAGTGTACACCTTTATTAATCTTTAATAATTAAATGAAACCTAATTATATTAATTTGGTAATTCACTAATTTGTGAAGCAATATTTGGGCAATCGCTCTAAATGAATCTCACATAAAAATTATATATATCTTGAAAATTCTATACAAATTCATGTATTCTGATTTTCTACATTTGAACTGTAAATGTGGTATCTAACTCCAATTTGAAATACAAATTACGAGTGAGATCAAGCAGACATGGAGACCAAAAACGTAAGAACCCTCACTGCAATTATGTTGTTGGTGCTATTATTTGCAGGTCAAGCAAGTGCATCTTTCAAAACTTGCTTTGAACCCTGTGCTTTAGCTTGCTTTATTGAAAAAGGTAATAAAGTCAAGTGTTTGTTGAAATGCACGATCAAGTGTGTCGTCGGCATTAACTCGACGGCCACGGGGCTCGATTATTGCAAGCTTGGTTGTGCCATTCATCAATGTGCTCGTTTTGTTAATGGTACGTGTCTTTTTAACCTCCTCCGGCCTATGTAAGTGTGTGCGCGCGACCAAAAAAATGCTAAACACATTACACTCGAACAATGTCCTTTATTATATATGGATGTATGAGATCCATGCATAATTGCATTCTATTCATTCATTTATGAACGTTAAATTACAAGAATGTTATTTTACTACAAGAAATTTCACTTTTAACAACAAAAATTTTGGTTTTGTAAAGTTTCTCGACGATCATTTTTCGTCAAAACAACATAAAAATGACTTTCTACGACAAAAAAATTCATTGTTAAAAGTGAAATTTCTTGTAGTGATTTTTATGTTTTGTGTGTTTATGTGTGTGTTGGGATTGTACACAAGCTAGTTTAATAAATAAACGGGTGTTAAACATACTTAAATAATCTTTGAATATAGCAGATGTTGACAAAGTCGATAGTTGTGTGAATGAATGCGAGGTGGGCAAATGTAGCTTGTTGAGCCAATCGAAAGGCAAAGCCTCACCGGTTTCAAGAACCCCGTCGTCACCAATTCGATCTCCATCACCAAGTCATTAATGGTGACACTGATTTAGTGTATAATCTCTAGCATTTTTGCTAATTACCAAGTTGTGTTGTAGTGTGGAGAATTGCGATTATGAAGTAATAAAGGTGAATTTTGGTCAAATATCGTTTTTATCTACATATTTTGTAGGATCTACAATGTTTATCAATTTTTTATCTACATATTCTGTAGCACTCACGGCTTATAATCTTTAATTTTTTTTACCTAACCAATAATCTCTTCATTAATTAATAGAGGATTTCATTAATTAATAGATAATTATCTGTAAGATATTCAACACCCCTTGAATAATCTCTTCATTAATAGAGGATTTCATCGTCGTATCATTCTCAGTAGAATAAATTAAAATGTACTTGACATTTATTACATAATTTATAGATACTTTCTTTCTTCTCCCACTTGTGGTTAAGCAATATCTTCACCTAACCATATCTTTCAATGCCAAAAACATTTTTTAAATTAATAAATATATTATAAATTAATTAATAAATTATTTATTATCGATAAGTAAATAACTTCTATAAAATAATAATTATTTTGTTAGTCCCAAAAATATTATTTTATAAAGATTTTATTGTAAACAGTTGACTACCTTATGAATTACTTCACTTTCTTATATTTTATGTTTAATAACTCTCCTTACTAAGGCCGCTTTAGCTAAAAGGCCGAGTCAAACATGTTGAATCAGAAAAGAGCTTAACTTATAAAATTTAAGGTGTAAATGCATCTTTTTATAATAAAAGACCTAAATACTCTCGTCGGTAAAGTTTGTTAACAAATCATATAGACCTCTTTTAAGGTTTGTTAACGGACTAAATCTTAATCGACCATAGGTCTGTTAAAGCCAATTTACATATGTTTAACTTATTTTTCAATTAACCCACCTCAATATATAACAAATGGACTCAAATTTACAAAAAATTAAAGTAAATATAACAATTAGTACTCAAATGTTTACATATTGTCATGACTTATACTATAAAATCCACAATTTCTACCATAAATTAAAAGAAGAAGAACAAACCACATATTGTATAAGAAATTAGATGAGTTAGATTATAACCTTAAAATGAGATTTTCTACACTTGTTTGAACCTGTTTTAAAATTAATGAGAAGCCAATTTTTTTTTTGCAAAATAACAAAATTTGAAAGCTTCATTTTCGCAGTTACGTATAAGTTGCATAAATGAATTTGAAAGATGGGGAGAAGGTAGAGATATATTAAGTAACTTGCTTATAAAATGAGTTAATAGTTATTCAAATAAATTGGTTGAATCATTTGGCCATTTACACTTATTCCAAAACATAACTATGCCATGGGTTGACTTGACTAGCCACAAACGGCCCAAGGATTGTCTAGGATTGTTAAATGTATGGAGGATATTTTTAGGCTGAAGTTGTAATGAAGATATTTCGTGGTGTTACATAAAACTTGTAAATTCTTTACCTCGTCTTTATAAGACTATGGCCTAAAAACAAATTCAAATATATTTATTTATTAGACAGAATTTAGTATTGGTTTAAAACATATGTAAATTTGTAATGATAACATAAATAAACTCATGTTATAGGAACCGAAATTACATTGCTATCTAAGAACAAAAGGAAACTATAAGCAATTTTATCTTATAATAATATTTTATTAACCTTGGTACTTAGTGCATGTTTGGCTGAGCTTAAATTTTTTTCTTATAAGTAAATTAGTTTACTCATAAGTAATTAAGTAAGTTTTATTATAATCTTATTTTGTTAACCTTTGGCACCACCATGTTTGACAGGTCATTGAAATACATAATTATTTTTATTGTTCAAAGTTGAAAATAAGTACTTATTAATTTTGAACCTAACCTTTAGCTACCTTAGGTAACTTTTTTATTGATAAGTTAGGAAAAATAATTTATCCAAATATATTTTAAAACAAAATTTATTTAAAATAAATTTTATTATTTGTTCTATTTCTACGTACTAGTCATAGTTAACATGTATTGCACGCTGTTCGGAAATGTTTTATAAGTGATAAAAATAAATTTTGAAGATATTGTTATTAAAAACAGTTAATATAAATTGTTTATTCCAATTAATTTATCAATTGATGTTAAGATGTACATAGGTAAATGGATGGACATATTGCATATAATTCACGTGGTTAAATTATTTATTATATTTGAAAAATGTCAAAAAATTATATTCAAGTTGGTTTCGTTATTTCTTATGAAAAGATTTTGATGTCGCCATGTTACTTGATTTGTATTTTGTTTTCCTAATTCAAAGATATTTTTTTTTTTCGTGGAGTTTCTAATTTTTTAGTTATTTATACAAATGACATCAATTCAAATGACCAAAACCATTTTACGTAGTTTTCTCGTTAACACATATAATGACATAGATGATTGAATAAAGAGTCGAAACAAAATTACCTTTCACTTCTGGATATATAATTGAGAGGTAACAATTCAATTTTGAAAAGAAACAAAACTAATTCTCTCCTTACACTCATTTTTTTCAAGTGATTTGAAAAACCAGATAACTGTGCCCATTTTATGAAGATAATGATGCACGGTATCAACATAATTGACACACACATAAAGTGTGCAGAGAAATAAATTACAATAATAACACTAAAGTGATAAAAAAATTCTAATTTTGAGAAGTGAAAACCGACAACACTAATACTTGCGAATTATCGTAATATCGTCAAAAACACTTAATCATAACTTAGACATCTTAGACAATGCAGATAATTTCAAATGAATTAAGAAAGATTTTCAACCTCTAATTAAACATAGAGTGGAATTTTATATTTGCATTCATAATCAGATATTAGGGAGACAACCATTTGTTTTTTGTATCTATATATCAAAATTCTGATTGTGATTGAGACAATACATCATATAATCCCAATTAACAATGAACAATTATGGATCACACTTAAAGACATCGGATGGACGAAACTTTGCACCAAACATAACATCGTCTATTATCGGTTGATACTTGCAGCATGACTAGGACAAATAAATTCAATGATAATAGTATAATATTAAAAATGACTGATAATGAGAAACAACGCTTGGTAACGAACATGTTAGAATCATAATGAAAAAACGATTACACGGAATGAAACAAATGTCACTAATATATATATATATATATATATATATATATATATGACATTTCAGTGATCTTGTCTGATAGATAATAGGGTACTATTTCACTTTGACGTCAACACCATATTTTGTGTTTTTCAACATTATAGTTAAAACGGAAGATTTGACATCACAAATGAAAATAGTTAATCTCAAATCAACCTGTAATTTACAACTACATAAGCATAACTTTTAACGGTGAAATTTGTAATTATCAAATTTGGACAAATGAGCACGTATTCAAAATATTATTGACAAACTTGGATATAACGACAAATGAGTTAAAAAATAATAATAATTACATCCACCTTCAAATGAACATCATGTACATATTGAATCGAAAATGGCCTGAAAAATTGGTTTATTTTTTTCCTTCACAAAACCAGAAGTAAAACATATAAAAAAAAAAAAAAATAAATGATCCTAATAATACCCAAATAACATTTGTTCAAAAAAATAACTTTTTCTCTTATGGGGAACTGGAATGTTGCACTTCTTCTTCATCGTCCGTGTTTTGATTTTCCTTGATGATCTATTTTTTTACTGTTGAATTATTTCGTCGGATTTTGCTTTTCCTTCTAGTTTTGTTGCTACTTCGTGAGGATGCCATCTTCGATTCTTCACAAACACAGTGTATTTTGCTCAATTCTTTGTCTGTGAAGCTTTTGTAATGAAGTTTCTTTAAGCATAGAGGAGAGTGGTCGTGTTAAAAACAGTGCTCAACATATAATGAGTGAGATACAATGTGGTGGCAATGGGAGTAGGTTGGATAATTAAGATAATTGCAGTTGTTACTCCTTAATTTGTTTGATAGATATATTTTAGTCCATAAAAATTAAGCATTAATTGTTATATTGATATATTTGGTAATATTTCTTTTAAATCATTTAATCAATTTATGAAAAATGGTCATTTAAGAAAAAATAGATTTATGCAGTAAAATTCAAAAATGATGAAAAATGTAGGTAGAGGATCTAATTTTCACTTAAAAATAATGATGATGGCTACAAATTAAGCTTAGTACTGAATTTTCTACTTATTCTTGTTCTCTAAAATGCAAAAAGCACTATTTAGTTGGCCATATCATTCTATTTCGACGAGGTACAGTTCTTCCAACAAAAGATAATATAACTCACTACATCGACAAATGAGTACACACCAGAAAAGAGACCAACTGCTAGTGATAGGTTCCAATCACCACAAATTGCACAAATCTACACCGACTGAGTCATTGAAGAAGACAATCAACTTCTCTCACCTTCCGAAATGGATAAAACACATCTAATTTATATAAAACTTTGTGTCTGTCAGTCTACACAGGTATTTTAATTATAGTGTCTAGACGTGATAACAAAGCACATGCAACTTTTTCGACTGGAGAACTGCTGCCCAGGCACAAAGGAAATGAGATCAACAGATCTATACCTTTCCCCATATGATAATCTTGCTTAGGTAAATAACAGACTCAATGCCCTGCTGCCTGTTCAAGAATCCCCTTATCAATAGATGAAATGTAAGGCCTCACCTTCAGCATTCCATCACCCTTCTCTGGAGAGATATACTTCACCGCAACAAGCTTCAGGCCTGCACAACAGAATCACAGCACCAATTAATAATCTGTAAGATGATAAGAATCACATCAGGCAACATTATCCAAGGATTCCAATCTTGGGTGACACAGAATTGGATAAGTAGAAGAAAGAACTGTGGTACGGGCACCTTTCCAACAAAGGTAGCATCTAATGGATGAGGATACCCAAAAACATATCAGCACTCTCAAACTCTGTTTTTGCCAGTGGGGTGGATATTGAGCTTATGCTTGTGTTTACCAAAATAAATCCATGCGTCATTTTATTGCAACAAGAATATTATCATGTTTTGATGGGGAGAAACAGGAGAAAAGTAAAAGATGTGAAGAGAAGCAGTGTTAATTTCTCTTGCTCGTTAGCTTTTGAAATAAAGAAAATAAATGAAATGAAAGGATCCAGGTTCCTACAAAGCCAACTTCCCAGCCTCGCAAGAGATGAGAAGAAAAGGCATGATATTTGATAACCCTATTTCCTCTATGTGGAAAAAAGAAAATTAAGGAACCCGCAGAAAGTTTTTCACTTTATCAATTTTGCCCATTTCGCATAAGTTGTTTCTACAAAAGAAATGATACAAACAGCATAATATACTTAGAGGCTCCATTCTACTTTGTTACTTTAAAATCAAACTAAAAGAATGAGAACCAAAAGAACAATTATTTTCTTTAACGAGTTTTTTTTAACCCCTTCGTCTTTTCTCTAGTTTGTGCATTGAACTCTCCCCGGAACTCATAGACAGGCTGATCAATTATTAAATCCATTAATGTCTTAAATAATTGTAAAATACGATCCTTTTAAAAAGTTAAACAAAAAGAACATGTTTCTAATTAAAGAAACAAGTGTTTACATAAAAAAGGTTCTGCAAACCCTATGAGAATCATATAGTGAAACTAAACTTTATTGTTTTCATTAGTAAAATATTTGAAAAGTCATAGAATACTCACTCTCATTTACACGTCCGTATAAGAACCTCTCGCCTTTCCAGTATTCCAGAGGTCTCATTCTGATTCTTTTGCTTCTTCTTACTCCAGTTTCAAACGATGTACCAGACTCTGTAGAGCCAATGTGGCTATTACTACTCAAGAAAAAAAAAGAATTATAATTGAAGTGTTGTGACAATAGAAGTACAAGTTTAACACCTGCAAGACTTTTTCTCAGCGGATGTGCTTTTCTGAGGCGGTTTTCACCTGCTTCTTTATTTGATTTCTGTGTCCTGATGTGATGGGTCTGAAATTTGAATGATACAGACACAATTCAAGTTATCAGAACATTATAGACAATGGTATAATCTCTTAGCAGTTTACCAAACTTTAATCAATAAGGTGAAGATCTGTAACCTTATATATAAAAATTTCACTTCTCTTGGATGATTTGTGAATATTTTACAAAATAAAAAACAAATGAGAATGTCTGGTAACATAATTGCCCTTTTAGTCTCTTACAGTAACACAAATTCCTTTTGCATGTACCAATCTCTGACGAGAAATTGATGGAGCATTACCAACTAGCGATCCACAAAGTACGAAACCAATCATCTAAGAACTCACAACTTATCTATAGTTCGGCAGCAAAGAATAAGGGAGACAGCAAGATACGCACAAAATCTTTTCCAATTCCAGAGTCCTCAACTACCTTGATTTAACATATCAAAGGTCTTACATATTTACACCCTTGTGATCCCCGGACGCACGCAGAGAGAGAAAGAACTCGATAAAATATGAAACTGAAGAAAGTAAAATGTGTTTAAACTTTTTATATAGAAGAAAGAGGCTGTGTATATAATCTGTGACAACATTTCCACCTTTTCATGGTATTCAAATCATACAAACACTTGCAAATCATTGTAACATGCACAAGTTAGCACTTAGCACTTAGCACTAAGCACTAAGCACTAAGCACTAAGCACCCGTACTCCATTTTGCAGGACAACAAGATGACATACTTTGACCCATACATGCCTCCAAGTTATCAAAATGATTAAAAGTAAGTCACAGCTGGAGTCGAACTAATGCAAATTCATGTAGCATTATAGTTCATCATGCCACATAACCCACAGTGATCCACCAAATTTCAAAGATTCATCTTCAAGTTAGACATATGATAGCACACTGCCTGGTGCGTATTATTTGGCATGTAGACATAGGATATCCTAATATGTATAAACAAAGACAGAAAGAACTAGCTTCTAAAGGGTGAAACAAGAATAATCACAGTAATGATAATGATTTCACTGAATTTTTTGTCAAAAATGTGAATTGATAACTAAATGCAAGAATAATGATCACTGAAAAGACTTTAGATTCAAGGAGAAAAAGCATAAAACAATGAGAACGGAGAAAAGAGAAAAGAACAAATTAGCAGACGACCTGAGGCTGTTGTTTGGTCTCAAACTGCTGCATCCTGGATGGACTATCCATGGCATCATCTACAAGTACAGAAGGAAATGGTAGGTCTGTCAGAGGGATAGATAATGAAGCAGAAAGAACATCAAAACAATAAGTGAAATTTTTTACAGAAAATGTAGTATTCATTTCATTTACAATATAAAATTTAGTGAAAACATGGGCAGATATCATCTATTTCCTGCATCCAGGCTATAGATATTAGTTCGAATGAAACATTTTAGAATACAACTTAAGTTAGAGCATGATATCATGATTGTCAGTCGAGGTGCTTCATTATTTCATAAGCCTTCGAATATGTCAAGCCAATGACACAGATATTACACTATTGTCATCTCTCATTACAGAAAAGGGCATGGTGCACTCGTGTAGGCCTAAACCCATAAAAGAGTAAGTGACCAAGTGAGAAAGAACAAGCATGAATGTGGGGACCTTGAAGCTTTTGAAGAGTTCATTGTGTATCAATGTATTACCAACTTAATATCTACCAAGTCAGAGTAGAGATTCTAGAACCACAAACATTTTTAATATATCCGTTCTATGAAATTATAATTACCAACAATAAAATTAGTGCTCATAAACTGCAATTCAGCATCCATAATTCATATCACGACCAACTTTAAATCTGCTTAAACATCAAATTGGGTTTCCTACAGAAGAATATTCTATAATTTCATTATTGACAATACATGACTTTAACATCAATGAAAGCCTCGGTATCATATTCCAGAAAAACCTGGGCCATTAAGCCAGGATTACCAACACTCTTTGCCTGACTTACGGCTCATTTAATGGAAATTTTTCCTTTAAATTACCTCAATAAATACTCTGAGAAAAAGATAGAAGCTTTCTTGGATTGAGAAGGCAGGGATGAAGATCAGAGGCTAAGGCCAGGAGAGTAGCAAATGGAGATGCTAATAAATTAAGAATATATAAGGAGGTCCAGAAAACAGGTTGTATAAGATAAGACTTATTTGAATTAAATATGAAAGAAGATTGGATTGTCTTTAGTCATAAGTACAGATGATTATAACCAATCTCAGGCAGTTTGCTTGAAGACCAATTTGATTCAATTATACAAAGATGAAAGATATCATCGGATAAAAACAATTTATTGACGCAACTTATTATATCAATATATAGTTACATAGCATCTCTATAGATCTATCAATGAACCGAATGAAATGGAGAAAAAGGATTCGTGTCCCAAATTTATTAGGAACAAAGCTTAGTTTGTTGTTGTCATGACGTATAGTTATATAGCATCTCATGGTTCATATAAGTCACATTAGTTAATTTATATATCCACAAAAGATGACAAATCAAAGTAAGAGCGCAATTATTCTCACTGCCATTTAAGTTTCCAACAACTGTTGCTTCTTCAACATTGCAATCTGATGCTTCATTTGGTCGACTATCACCATTTGCATTTTGTCTTCTTGCATTCTCGCCCCCTAACGGATCTGTCAAATTGCCTGAACTTCCATTTCTCACCTTCTGTGAATCCACATTAGAAAGTGTAGGTTCCCTAATTTCAATGTCTATGCATGACTTCAACTTGCTAGACATGCTTGAATTTTTCAGTTCAATCTGACCATGAAGCTTGTTGATTTGTTGAACAGGAGAAACACTTGTAGGTGCTAAACGATTAACCTTAAGAGGAGAAAGTGGATCTCTCGGATGATTAGATTGCAAAATTCGCTTCTTCAATGAAGATAGAGAAGCGACTAAATTTCTTGGAGGGGTTGGTGAGGCTCCATCGTTGGTTGAATTTTGTGTCACTCGTTTCTCACTGCCATTTAGGTTTCCAACAACTGTTTCTTCTTCAACATTGCATTCTGGTACTTCATTTGGTCGACTATTTGCTTTTTTTCTGCTTGCATTCTCATCCACAGACATATCCAGCAAACTGCCTGAACTTCCATTTATCATCTTGTGTGAATCCATATTAGAAATTGTAGGTTCCCTAATTTCAATATCTATGCAAGACTTCAACTTGCTAGACATGCTTGAATCCTTCAGTTCAACCTGACCATGAAGCTTGTTGATTGGTTGAACAGGAGAAACACTTGGAGGGGCTGACAGATTAACCTTAGGAGGAGAAAGTGGATCTCTCAGGGGATTAGATTGCAAATTATTCAATGAAGATAGAGAAGAAACTGGATTTCTTGGAGGGGTTGGTGAGGCTCCATGGTTGATTGGATTTTGCGCCACTTGTTCATGTTCAATGAGTGGTTCCCCAAGTACGCTTTTCAGCAAAGTATCAATGACCGGTGAATTATTGCAGGGCTTTGACAAATTTTCTCCCAGGGCCATAACATCAATCGTTCCAACGTGATGAGGATCAGGCATGCACAATTTATCCAGATCAAGAGGTTTGATCTGCAATCGCTCCTGCAAGAGATTCAAAGCCCCATCCCCATCTAAATCTTCATTATTACAAGATAACAACTCATCCAAAATATAGTTGACTTTATTTTCCGCCACAGTAGTTGATCCTGTTAAATCAAATTAAACATGATACTAAATTGAGAAGAAGGTATATTTGCATTCTAAACAATAGCATAAAGGACAATAAGTTCCAATGGCCATTGAAACAGGTTCATTAACGGAAGCCCTTTCACATTGACATTGAACTTTCCTCAATTCAATAGGATTCACTCACCAGCCAATTCCACTTCCTGTAAATTGGTATTGGGACTAGGAGTGGGATCAATTATTTTTTGCTGAGAGTCATGTTTAGGAGCATCCAGAATATCCTGCTCCACTATTTCTTGGGAGGACATTAACGTGTCATCATTTTCAGATGGCGCTGCAGAGTAACGATGCTTATAGTTATATGACTTCCTGCAGTTAAAATGAATGAGCTGATATCGTTCCTACCAAATTAAAATGCCTTACAAACTACCATTTTGTCATGAAATGTAATAATCAAGATGACAAAAAAGAAGTAAATGTACCCCAAAATTCCAGGTCGACGATGCCGTGCATTAGTTGAAGGTTTGTATTCATTCAAATTGTTCGTGCGGTCACCAAGATGTTTTCGTATTTCCTTTTTGGCATCTGTAGAATTAAAGAATATGAATCCTCCATTACAAAACAAACGCTAGGGATAATTGAAAAGTTTATACAAAAATAAGAAAAAATGTAGAAATGAAAACAAAGAATTTTACTTTCAAGCCTCTCATAAGCATCAAAAAATTTGTCTGGGTCTTCCAGCTGATCAACATTCAAAGTTGGTTCCAAAGTCACTGAAGACTGACTACTGTTACCAAACATGTATTGTTAATATTAACACATAAATCTCTTAAAAGAACCATATAGAAACTAAAAATGAGGATGAATGAGCACAAGTCTTCACCTCACATCAGGCTTCAAAGAAAATCGAGCCCGCTTACGAGCAAGTGCCAAGCCTGGCCTTCGTTCTTGAGGCCTGGCCTTGCCCTTTGCAGCCACGGTACAATTGATGCTCACAGTTTCATTGATGTTTGCAAAATTGGAGCATAGATGTGATGCTCCATTCATAATTCTCTTTGCCTCATTCCTAAGCTTCTCGGGGCTTCTTAACTCCTTCTGAGACCAGAAGCATAATAAACAAGCACGAAGTTCAGTTAGAATATTTTCTTTCAAAATTAGACCTCATAACACGTGAAATAACAAAATCAACCGGAACCAATGCCATCTTTTGCAGAATGGAATTCAAATTCACAGATTTACAATACAAATTAAATACACAATATCTTTTCCATTTTCTTGTTCATCACAATTCTAGGCATAAATCAGTGTCCAAATGTTAGGGTGTTTACAATTAATAAGCATCAATCAGCACGCAAAAATAAATAACAGCCACCTCAAAAAGACTACACAAAACACTTACTCTACCCGCAAAATAGTCTTCCTAAGCTAACGGCATAGAGTGGAAGTTTAAAATTCAGAAACTCAACAAAAAACAGTAAAATTGACAGTTTTTAATAACTAAAATATCGACATATTTCGTATCTATACACAAATACGTCCACATGCTAACTTGTTTAATAGAAATAAAGCTAGGACAAGTACAAATAATGAAAAAATTAAAAATTAATCAAACTTCAAGTACCAAAGATTTCATAAAATGGTGAATTGAATCTAGGTCTTTGGAGTCAGATGGAATTGGACGGTCGGTTGAAGCCCTAATTGTACGCGGGAAGAGAGATGGTCCATTGATGCCTTGCAGTGGGTCCACCGAGTCGGAGATCATTGAGTCGCTCGCCATTGCCGTGTTCGTATGCGTGCGAGCAGGTGATTGAAATAGATGGAGACAGCGCGTGTAACAGAGGCGTCGTCGCGTGGCAGTTGTGAAAATATTATAGTGGGATTCGAACCAAGAGACAGCGGGATTTTAATAAATTTGGCAACGGTCCAAAACAACATGCAATGCCCTGTTCTCGTGCTTTTAAGAAAAACCGGGGTTGCGAAAAAGCGTTTTTATAATCTATGTTAGTATCCTACTTTGGAAAAATGTATGCTTCACCCTACAAGTAAATGTGTACTAAAGTGGCTATTTATAAATTATTTATAAACTAGTATACTGCTTAATCGGTGGGATCCGATCGTATAATCTGTTCTCAAATAAAAAATTTAACAACAAAAATAATATCAATAAAAAATCGAGAAAAAAAAACGAACGAAGAAAAATCTAGTGTCGTAACCAAAACAAAAACAAGAAAGAAGAAAACCTAATTTATAATTTTAGGATGATGGATTGAGACAGTGAGTAGAGTTTGGAGATAACCGTTTGAGATAGAGGATTGAAAGAGAGTTTCATTTGAATGGAGAAATTGAAGACATAGTGATACACGAACATTTTTTTTTCTTTCTATAGTAGAAAAAACATATAAGTTTCTTCTTGTCTCTCACCCGGTCGTCCCCTTGTTCTTTTACCACTAATAACTCATCCCCACTCTCTAAACAATGCACTTGCGTTCACCTCCAATTAGATGCATACAAGTACATTTCGATTTCTCCCATGGCAATTGAGCTACAATTGCTGGAGGCAACAAAATGCAATTACAATATTTAAAATTTTAAGGACCAAAATGCAATATTTAATTTGTTAGACTTATATTTAAGATGATCGCCACTGTCGAGACCAACTTCATCCTCCTTCAATCAAACACATATAAAAGTTAATTAATTGGTGTGAGTATAAAATAATACTTAATAAGAAACAAATATGATTCCATAATTTAACATCAAACAAAATAAAGTGACATATTTAAACATTATCGATCGATCCTTTCTAAAACATGGTCATCTCACTCATATATTAGATCATTATTCTAATGTAATCAATGGCGAACCCATTAAAGGTCCAGTGGGGGCAATTGCCCCCACTAAGTTTCTTTTTTCTTTTTTTTTTTGTTTTTTTCTTTCTTTCGCATGCCAATTTCATTTTAAATCCAATAGGTCTATGTTCTTTTTCAAACTCAGTCCAAATAAAAAAACACTACTTATTTTTGTTATTGTCTTATTTAAAATTATTTTTTACGTAATTCTGTATCGTCCCCACTAAATCATAATTTTGGGTCCACCCTGTAGTTCTACAACATAAGTCGATTGGGTTCATCTCAATCTCAAATTTAGAGCTCAAATCAATTAACGTCGAGTTTTAAGTTTCGTGAAAGTCGCATGCAATTTTAATATCTACAATGACGAATTCGATTATGTAGAAATCCAAATTCACGATAAATTGAGAACTCAAAACTTCAATTTTAAAAATTAATAATTGGATAAATTATATTATCTACGCAGAGAGTCCAATCTTAATTTCCCCCGTCATATTCATGAATGGACCTCATTTTTCTCTCAATTTCCTCCACATTTTGAAGAATAGAGGCCGAAAATGGGAGCCAGTTGCTTGAGCCACAAGTTGTGTACCAGCAATTTCTGCAACACACAATCATTGAAAAGACTTCACTATTAATTCCCAGTTATGGCATTGTTTACATGAATTTAGGGGCCAACACGGTCTTATGGGTCACACAACATGAGCCTGCATTCATTGCATATCTAGATTCATGGATTATAATCACATAAAATAAAAAATTGAACCAATTTTTTAAATTAAAATGCCACATAAATTTGAGAAAATTTTGGCTCGGTTCCGAACCTATCACTTAGTGTGGTTTTGGATCGATTTTGGGTCCTAATTTTTCAAAAGAGAGGTTCTTGATTCTCATTTTTTTTTTTTAAAAATATGTGAATTTGAGTGTCTCGCATGGTCAAAACTATCATTGTAGACCTTAAAATCACATAACTTGTCACGGAAAATTTGTGTGATTTTAACGTCCACTGACACTTTTCATCACGTGTGCATCTAGTTTCATGTATTTAAATATGTTGAAAACAAGAATTTTACTTTTAAAAATTGTAGGCCCGAAAGCACACTATTTCGCTATTTTGAAGAGCTCTTCTCTAATTTTCTCAACAAATTTGTTACTCAATAAAATATTTAAACTCGACTCGTCTAAAATCTTAAATTATATTTAAATATAAGTTAACAAATGAAGTTACTCAATCTCAACTTGAAATTAATAACAAATGAGCCAAGATTAAGCCCTTTTTATGTTCACTAAAAATCTTATCTACTATTTGAACAGCATAAACAGTTAAGACTTTGTTTGGACGTCGAGGTGGTTACAACTTAAAAGTTTGGTGAAGTAATTATTAGATTCTCACAGTATATCTGTATTATGAGGCTATTGTTGTCTAATAGTGATCAACCAAACACGGCACCATATGATTCTGTTATATGACAACTCCATCCAGTGTGAAATTTATCTGGATATTTTTGTTTGAGGCTGTCTGTCCTAAGGGAAACATATGCCCGGTTGGGGAGAAACAACAAGTCCTACATATTATTAATGTTATTGGCTACCAAAATAGCTGTGAATTTGATTTTGTGATGCAGTCGTGACTCGATTCGTGAACACGAGAGACCATTCGAAGTGAGACAGATTGATTGGAGATAAGCGCACACGAACACGAGAGACCATGCTTTGTTTTGTTCGACTAAAATTTTGTGAGAATTTTTCTTCGAGAATATTGGTATTTGCAAGAATCGTCATCAATTCTTAACATTCTTTTGTTAACCAACGAATAGTGATTGTCAATTCCCGACATTTTAAAATATATGTGTTTTGGTCCGTATTCTTCGATTTTGTTTGTGTTAGTATATATGTACATACACTTCTAGGTGTGTTCATGTATGTATAGACACACTTTCTTTTTAGGAAGTGCAATAATTTGATGTCGAAACGTGTATGGAATCATCGGACTTGACGAAAGTTCAATTTAAATGGTCAATGGATTTCGTTTAAATTAAGTGGTAAGAAGTTCAATCACTATTGCAAGTGTCTTTAGTAGTCTAATTTATGTATTAATTTTTATGACAACTAATAGAGTTGATATAGATTACTTCTAGGAAAAATTAGGGTTGAACTTCTTAACCTTTCACGTGGTATGGTTACGAATCTCGTGAAGTTTTAAGTTCTCAACCTATTTAAATATGTGAATTTGAGTTCTTACGTACTCGAAACCGACAATAAAGACGTTAAAATTTCAGACAACTTTTAATTTAATGTAAAAAAATATTAAGTAGTTTTGATAATTTTGCCCTCAAACTTTAAGTTACATAAACGTCGCACGTAGTTTTAACATACACATTAATGATTTTAGTCAAGTGAAAACATAGATTCATATATTTAAATATATTAGGGACCCAAAACCTTACTTTTAAAGGTTGGAGACCTATAATCACACTACGTGAAAAGTTAGAGATATCAACCCTAATTTTCCCTTACTTGCCTGAATCGCGATTGATTTTGTTAAGTTGTACTACTACCATTTCATAATTAAATTGTTCATCTATTTATTTTTCTCTAGGTTACATGATGCATGTGGAGAAGTAAAAAATAAAATTTGAATAATTTCCCAAAGAGCAATGGATCAGGTTGGGTTGATTCTTATGCGAATCTTGATCATAAATTTGCTTTTATACTAACTAATAATAAAGTAGATACGTTATTGGCTTGTTTGTAGAATATACACTACTTTAAAGTAGAATTTTAGTATTTGTATATTTCTACTTATACTTTCACTTACACTTGTTTATGTAGCAAAATAAAATAATAAAAATGATATTAATTGAAAATATTACGTCCCAATCCCATTTGGCGTTCCACGTAGGCAGAACAATCCTATTTGGTGTTCCACGTAGGCAGAACAATCCTACTTGGCGCTCCATATGGGCATGATCAAATTCACTACCTGCTTTGACTCAACTCTCTCTCCGAGGCTGTCTATACCGAGGAGGTTGGAAAACCGAGGTTGTTTATGCCAAGAAGGTGAATGAGCGAGACTATTCTTCAAAGTCTAATCCTGATTGCGTGTTGGAAAAACCTTCTCGGACACACTACAAGTCAGACTTGAAAAGACTGATGAGATAGTCTGTCAAGACGGCTTGTTACAGTCGTAGCCTCCTAGTGTGCAGCTGAAAGAGACGTCCTCATTAAATTCAATGATATGACACTCAAGATGTGACACGAGGACTCTCCAAATTTAGCCACGTGTCACACATCGAAGTGGATGAATTAGTTAGAGTTTGTCTATAAATACCAAACTCATTTCTACAAGAAAATGATATTGAAATTGTTACACTCTCACAAGAAAAGAAGTCTTCTATACTAATTGTTATTCAAGTGTTCATAAACCACTTGAGAAATTGTTAGTTAGGAGCTCTCAAGCTGTTACCTCTGCCCTAGTGTGTTTCCCCTTGTCTTTTGCATTATATCTTCTCGTTCCTAGGCTTATCTACGTGGTTGAATAAATCACGTGGCGGTCCAAGTGTGTAGAAATATAAAAGAGATGAAGAAATATAAAGGAGAATATGTGTGGAGAAATAATTCTCTGTATTGATTCAATTGAATGAATAATTGAATAAGAGTACAATGCATATATATACTAATAAGGAAAGGATCCTACCTAAAATAGGAATATTGCATACATATATTTTCCTATATACAATTCTACTAATAAGGTAAATATATGGAATATGGTAAGTAAATATATTTGTTTTAATACTCCCCCTCAAGTTGGAGCATGTATGTCAATAGTGCCCAACTTGCGAGTGAAACTGTGAAATGCCTCCTTGCCTAGTGCTTTAGTAAATAAATCTGCAATCTGATTGCTGCTTGGAACATAGGCAGTCTTGATCTCTCCCTTGATGATTCGTTCACGAACAATATGACAATCTATTTCAATGTGCTTTGTCCTCTCATAATAAACTGGATTAGCTGCAATATGTATTGCTGCTTGATTGTCACAATATAAAGTTGCTGCTTGTGGGTGATCCACACATAAATCTGTCAGCAACTGCCTCAACCATGTAAGCTCACAAGTAATGGAAGCCATTGCCTTATATTCTACTTCTGCTGAAGATTTGGACACAGTTGTTTGCTTCTTACTTCTCCATGATATAAGTGCATTTCCCAAAAATACACAATATCCCGTAACTGACCGTCGTGTAGTAATATCTCCAGCCCAATCTGCATCACAAAATCCCGCTAGCTGCAATTTTCCATTTGATGGGAAATATAATCCTCGGCCCGGTGCTCCTTTCAAGTATCGGAGCAATCGGTGAACTGCATCAAGGTGGGGTTGTCTAGGTGCCTGCATGAACTGACTGAGTGTATTGACCGAATATGAGATTTCCGGTCTAGTGATGGTGAGATAAATGAGCTTCCCTACCAACCGTCGATAATATGTGGTATCTTTCAACAATTGTCCATCTGTCGAATTAAATTTTGATGACTGCTCCATGGGAAATGCTGCAGGTTTTGCTCCAAGTAATCCGGCCTCTTGAAGAATGTCAAGAGTATACTTTCTTTGATTTATCGAGATCCCTGATCTCGAGCGAGCAATTTCTACTCCAAGAAAGTATTTTAGTGTGCCAAGGTCCTTCAACTTGAATTGAGATGCAAGAAACGTCTTCGTGGAAGAAATCGCTTCTTTATCGTTTCCTGTGACAATCATATCATCCACATATAATAAAACAGCTGTAAATGAATCACCATTGGTCTTGGTAAAGAGTGAATAATCTGCATGTGACTGTTTGAACCCAAACTGATTAATAGCAGATACAAATTTTTGAAACCAAGAACGAGATGCCTGTTTCAATCCATATAGAGATTTATGAAGTCGACTTACAACTGGTGTCTCCCCCTGTCGACGAAATCCAGGTAGAGGAGTCATATAGACTTCTTCATCAAGGGCACCATGAAGAAAGGCATTGTGGACATCCATTTGATGAAGCGTCCAGTTGCGAATAGAGGCGACAGCGAGTAAGCATCTGACTGTTGTTAACTTTGCAACTGGAGCGAAAGTTTCATTATAATCAATCCCTTCTTGTTGTGTAAACCCCTTTGCCACCAGCCGTGCTTTGTAACGCTCAACAGTACCGTCAGAATTAAATTTGACTTTAAACACCCACTTACAACCAATAGGACGAGAACCCGGAGGAAGTGGGACAAGGGACCAAGTGTTGTTTTCTTCCAAGGCACGGATTTCATCATTCAAAGAAGCTACCCACTTGGGATCCTGACATGCTGCCTCAAATGTTGCTGGCTCAACAATGTGAGAAATATTGTATGTAAGGGCACGATCAACAGAAGAAAGATTGCTATATGATACATACCTTGATATAGGATGCTGAGTGCTGGACTTGACCGGAAGAGACCCGGTTTGAGTAGGCAGAGCATGATTGATATAGTAATCTTTCAGGTGAATTGGGGTTTGAATTGATCTTGTGGATCGTCGAAGTTGGTCATTGGGTATGACAGGAGGTCGGTGTGGCTGTCTGTCAGGTGAAGGTGAAGAAAACTGCTCAACCGGTCGACCGATATGTGGAGACGGTCGACTGTCTGAGCTCTTTGTAGAAACGAATGAGGGAAACGGGTGACCAGACGGTCGACCGGGTGAACTCTCTGTTGAAACGGATGATGGAAACGGTCGACCGGTAGGTCGACTGTTTGAACAGTGTGTGGGACTCTCAGGCAAGGAATCTGTTTCTGCTATATGTTGGTCCTCAGGGTCAGGTAAATGAGACACGTCAACATCCAGAGGCATAGATTGTGGTAATGGGATGGAATTGGTTTCATCATTTTGTTGGGAGGCATATGGAAATATGGTTTCATGGAATACGACGTCTCGGGATATTATTAATTTTCTGTCGATAAGGTCATATAAGGTGTATCCTTTTTGTCCTGAGGAGTATCCAAGAAATACACACCGTCTGGCTCGTGTGTCAAATTTATGGCTGGGCTTAAGGTTGGTGGCAAAACATAGGCAACCATAGACACGCAAATGGGAATAAGGTGGTGATTTCTTGTGTAATCTTTCATATGGTGATTTGTGTAAAAGCAATGGAGAAGGTATACGGTTGATAAGATAACAAGCCGTTTTGATATGTTCCCCCCAAAATTTTAATGGAATGTTAGCTTGAAATCTGATGGCACGGGCTACATTAAGGAGGTGACGGTGTTTTCTCTCTACCACTCCATTTTGTTGAGGGGTATAAGGACATGACCTATGAAAATTGGTGCCATTTTGATCTAAAAATGCTTGCAAGGATAAAAACTCTTGGCCATTATCAGATCTTAAGGCTTTTATAGTCAGACTGTGTTGTGTTTTAACCCAAGCAAAGAAATTCTTAATTATGCTTTGAGTTTCAGACTTGTGACGCATGAGGTGTACCCAAGTATAACGAGAAAAGTCATCAACAATTGTAAGAAAATATCTAGCACCAGAATAAGAATAAATCCTATGGGGTCCCCAAATATCACAATGAATCATATCAAATGGTTTATTGCTAGAAATTTGACTAACTTTAAAAGGCAATCTAGATTGTTTTGCCAAATGACATACACACAAATATCGTGAGAATCAAAACTAATATCCGAAATGTTTTGTGCTAGGAATTGGAGAGGTGAGGCGGAAGGGTGCCCAAGACGTCTATGCCATAGGTTGGTTGACCTACTGGTAGTATGATGTATTTGTGGTTTTTGTGAAAGGTAATATAGGCCGTTACTCTGCCTTCCCAAGCCAATTGTCTTCTTCGTAGTCAAATCCTTCATGACACAAAAATCAGGATAAAATATCACATAGCAACCTAATCCTCTAGTAAGTTTACTGATAGATAATAGATTAACTTTGAAGTTGGGAACATAAAGCACATTATCAACAGTCATATTATTTCCCAAGTTAGCTGCACCAATAGATTTAATAAGAGCATGACCCCCATCCGGTAATTGAACAGTTTTGTGCTTTGGCATGGATTTATTCTCAACAATCCCATCATTCGTCACATGGTCAGTGGTCCCGCTATCAATAATCCATGAATTACTCAAAGAAGTAGTAGAAGAATTGATACCTGGTGTGTTAACATAAGACTTATCATTACCCGTTTTGTTGTTTAAAAGTGTCATGATCTGCTCGTATTCTTTGGCTGTCAGCGTTCTTCCTTCCCTTGGGTTAGGTGCAGAAGCGGTAACAGTATTTGTGAAGCGTTTGTTTCGTGGCTTCACGTCCTTCCCATGAAACTTGTGCCATAGAGGGAAGCCATGTATGAAATAGCAGGTATCAACAATGTGGCCAGTCATCATACAGTAGGTGCACTGTCGCTGTCCAGTTTCTGTCGAAACGGTCGACCGGTAAGATGAAACGGTCGACCGGTTCGGCCGATCTTCACTTTTCCGGTTCGATCTCCAATTGATCTTCTCATTAAGTAGTTCAGAAACAGGGATTATGCCGGGATGATCGGATTGCTGTATAGCCATGAGATCCGATTGGGCAATCGTCGCTTCTATGATTTTTCTATCATCGTTTGTGCGAAGCATCGTCGCTCAGAATCGTCGCTCTGATACCATGTAGAAATATAAAAGAGATGAAGAAATATAAAGGAGAATATGTGTGGAGAAATAATTCTCTGTATTGATTCAATTGAATGAATAATTGAATAAGAGTACAATGCATATATATACTAATAAGGAAAGGATCCTACCTAAAATAGGAATATTGCATACATATATTTTCCTATATACAATTCTACTAATAAGGTAAATATATGGAATATGGTAAGTAAATATATTTGTTTTAATAAAGTGTGTACAAAAATACGCATAGGAAGAGGAGGCGTGAGATTCCTGTTGGCAGCTATTTTTTGAGGTCAACAGAAAATATATAATGGCTCCACTCCAAAAATGGGAGTGTAATTGGGGATGTACAAATAGCAAAACTCATTAATAATATTCTCAAATTCTTTTTCAAGTGGAAAAACTAGATTTGTTGATTTTCTAATTTTGCATTAAAAACTTCAATTTTAATTTTGAAAGGAGAACGAGAAGGATTTCATCGGTTTTCTTTCTTTATTTTTATTTTTATGTTTTCCAATAAATGTAAAACTTTTATTGGTAAATTTCTTTATGTTTAATAAAAATAAATGGATTCATGGATTCATATTTGATCTAATCCGATCTTAAGCTCCAACCCCAAAACAATTGGGATTGAAACAGAATCGTTTAAATTTTTTTTTTTGCTTTTTGAAGAAAATCCAATGGTATCTAGAAAGATATAGTTATAGCAAAAATTAGAGAGATGGACATTAGAATCGGACAATGTCCATCCATATGAAGAATTACTAGGTGTACATGAAACCAACTCATCCAAAAATTTACTCATACAAAAGTTGTAGCAAAATATCTTTGTAGCGTGATTAATTCTAGATCTGATTCTTTTATGTTTTCAACGTGCATTCCCATATCGTTCTTAAATCTATGAACTTTGTTGAATTCTATATGCTTTCAACCTTCAAGTATTCTATGATATTGTCAACCGATAAGAAAGAAATTCTCTATCTGTATCACACGTCTAAGGTAGTCCAGAATGCCATGGGCATCCGCCAACTAGGCCTATTTAAAGGCATAGGGTTGGGACTAGGGATTGTTATTTTGCATTATTTGCATGTGTAGTTTTTGAACTTTTATTGTACGTCCAAGTCTTTTAAGGAGCTAACTCGACAAGACTGTATAATTTAAGTTTCAATAATTGAGCTCCACCTACTCCTCGGATCCAATTATTAATCTCTGCTTATTCTGTTGAAATATATAAAATCACATAAGCTTATGTTATCCGTAATTACACCGATTGACCTGCAATGCTAATGTCTTAACCCATCCAGTGTCCAATAATTAGAACTTCTTTAAAATAACCGTTTTCCCTTCAAATTATTTTGAACCTCAAGTTCTCTTTCGTTTTTTAATGACTTTTGTGAACCAATCACACAAACAATTTAGCCAACACTAAACATTGAGCACATATTTACCTTTCACTAGTAAATAATTAAGAAGACTTCTTTGACCTTTATTTAGAGTGCTCGTTTCCTAATGCGAACAAATGGCATTATTTCGCTCGCTATCAGATTCCCAATACACTGTGTTATTTGACCATATCAATTGATTCCACTTATTGGGATATCAAATAATCTTCAACTCACGAATAATTTCAACTATTCCGTTTAGGATTTAGGTAATCTATATTGTAGTCATCTGAAATTTAATTCTCCCCATAGTAATGTATAGAATTAAATATTAATACATGCTTCGGTTCAAAGCGTGCACTGCAAATGCACTAGCTAGCTAGTGTTACTACTAAAAAAAAACACTATTCCGCTATTAGAAAAAAAAATGCTTACCCCAAATGGTGAATATACGACATTATAAGACTGTCACAGAATAAGATGTCAATTCTTAATCACTAGATGTTAAGTCAAAATAATACTTGATCAAATATAAGTTGTACCACACTGTGCTTCGCCAAGTATGCGCTGAACTCGTATATATTATCACAAAGTGCTCGAAAGAACATAGTTGCTTGCTCAAATAAATAATATAGTGCAATATACATTTTAATTGATAATAAATGAGTGGAAATATTTTTCATCTAATTAAAGCTAAAAATTATAGTGAAACTATACTTTTTGGACACATTTAGCGGGAAACGAGGGGGCAGAAAAGAGTAATGCTACATAAACATCAAGTTGGACATAAAGTTAGACCACCATGTGTGAAATGTCAAATATGTCATTTGCAAAAATATAATTCAAATTCTCTATTTATGTCTTTTCAAAGAACAAATTTGACATTTTACATATAATAGTCTAACTTTATTTTCAAATTGTTGTTCATCTAGCATTTTCCGAGTAGAAAATGGATCTACTATAGGAAATCGCCTCCATGAGATACAAGGCCAACTTGCAATTCTTCTAATTAGGTATATGTTTGTTAAAAAAATTTGTAGATTATAAGCAGTAGATTTTACCGTCTACGAAATGTGTGGATAAAATAATATTTAATCGACTTATAATTACTTATAAGCACACGTTAGTACCTCCAATGGTATTTTCTTGTAAGATGTATTTATATGACTCGTGTGCTATTCTCTTGTTACAGATATCTACAAACGCGGTAAGGGTCAAATCTTTCCATTAGGAGGAGACTTAAAAATCCCGTCTGAATATATAATGCATATGTACCTGTATTGTTAATTTCTTTACACCACAAATTAAACAATGAAAAACATATAATTTGGTGGGATCGATTAAGATATTAGACATATAAATCATAAGCCATGTTCTAATATTAATGGATCAATTACACATGCAAATGTAATTGTGAGTTCATTACATAAAAACTAAAATTGACTGAAAGGAATCTGTGCATATTTTCTGATCATTATAGTTTCCCAACTGTCTTACATGAGATTCTTGTGTCTTCCCAAATTAATAATGGATCAGTTACATTACATATGCAATCTCGTCTGTCCAAACATGTTGAATTTAAATATCATAAATTATCAATTTTATAATTTGGTTATTTTCTATAATTGTTGGTTAATTACTTTTTTAAGATTTTAACGAGTGGTATCATAAAAAGTTTGTTGGCATGAGCCGTTAAAATTAATATTGTCTAATACATTTAATCGGTGTTACGTTTGAAGATTGCTAGACGTGTTGGATTATGATTGTAGATTGGCTTGATTAATTTAGATATATTTTCAACTTAGGGCGCGTTTGATTGCAACTTATTTTTCATGGAAAATATTTTTTTTTTCACCCATTTTCCAACTGATACGTTTGGTAGCCACATTTTTCCACCTATTTTCCAACTATACGTTTGATTGATGTTCGTTTTTTTCCAAGTAAAACGTTTTCTCATTTCTACATAAATGACTACATTTTCCTTGAAAATAAGAAAAACGTTTTCTTAGGAGGGAAAATGTTTTATTTTCTAGGTAAAATTTATTTTCTATATTAATGTTTTCCAATTAACAATTTCTTGACAAATTCATTTCTTTTTTCCACCCAAACTCACTGCTTGCAATGAAACACACCCTTATATTCATTTAGAACTAGTTCAAATTGATATGATTATAAAAGAAAAAAGGTCAAAGTGTTAGCACACTTTTAATTAAGCATATGCAAGAATATATGACTACTTGATGGTATAAACAAAACATGTGTCACCCAATTTGAGTAACATATATAGTAACTCATCATTGCGTGTAAAAAAGTTCTTCAAATTTAAGTTCACGTTTATGTTTAGTAAAGTTTTTTTTTTTGTAAATTATAATAGTATATTTTACGAAAAGTATAGATAAAAGTTGTAAATCATATAAAATGTATAAATAAAAATAATATTTAATCAACTTATAAGTACTTAATTAGGACTTGTTTGGTACACATTTTTTATTGAAAAAACTATTTTTGTAACTTGACGATGTTGACTTTTCAAAGTTTTTGAAGTTGAAATGACTATTTTGTCCTTAATCAACACATTTCCATTTCAAAATAATAAGGGTAATAAAGTCATTTCACTTTTAAAAAAATTGAAAAGTCAACATTGTCAAGCTACAAAAATAGTTTTTTTGCTAATCCGAACATGCTCTTAAAAATACTAGCAAAAGACCATTAACTCGATTGATGTAACAATGAAACTATTAATGTGTAAAATTTTAGACAATAAAAATGGTCGAAAACTATCCTTAATAAAGAAAATTAAATGACAATGCACATCAAATCAGGCCTTGATTTTACAACTGTGACACCCACTTGGCTTAAACGCGTATGCAAGAATCATGTGAAATAAATCCACCTCGTGAGAAGATCGAATTAACCTTAAACCGACGACAACAAGCATTGGACAGATTAGTGCACCTCGTAGGTTTAGGTCCTACTTTCTTTTCTTAATGTGGTGAGTAATTGTATCTAATTCAGAGTTACACAAAGTCTCATATTCATATCACCTCGCTCGTAGGTTTAAAATTTAGGCCTTTAACTTGTAGATAAAGGCCGGTTTAGGTTTAAATATTTAAAATTTTATTTGTTCTCATGTGAAATCCTTTTCATAGCTACATGTGAGTATACGAGTTTAGGCAGCTAAACTAATAGTAAGAATTATTATAATTTTTATAATATTGTTTTAGGTGGCTTGTTTTATTAGTATAAAAAAATAAAACATCATAAAATAAAAGTGAAATGTACTCCATCTTTAAAAACAAAGAGTACAATGAAAAGTTAAAGAATTATACTTCATTAGGGCTGAATATGTGATTTTCGGAATCTGAGGTGAACTTCATAAATTAGGCTCATAATGGGTTTCAAAATTGTATTATGTATTCAAAATCCACTAGTCTTGTATGTAATTAAGTGTTTGTTTGGTGTAGATTTTAATGGATTTATAGTTTTCTATTTTTTGACTTTTGGAGAGCAAATGACCAAAATGACCCCATTTTCTAGTCAACTATTGCAGCTCCTTTGAAAAGCAAATGGTTATTTTGGTCATTTTCCTCAAAAAATCAAAAAATGAAAAATTATAAACCCATTAAAATCTACACCAAATAATTAGCACTAATTGTTAACTTAAAAAAATAAAACAAGAAACATAAATCATAGTAATAAAGATGGATTCTCTTTGATTTTGGGCTATATTTGCACAAATATCTTTTTTGGGTTAAATTCAGTAATCACAAATAATTTGTTTTTTATTTTTATTTTTTTATGAAAAAGGGACTTCTTCAATTTTGGGCCCAAAATGATTGCCTTACTCGTCTCGACCCAAAACCGGCCCCGACTTCATGTCATACTCCTTATCACATGCGCAGAGTATAGAGTCTCTTCGTCTTGTCCATATAATAACACTTACTTTAATTACAAGGCAGTGCATGATTGGAAATGAATAAAGTATGCTTAAAAGAGTTCAAACTACAAATACATGCAATTCTTTTTCTTATTCCACCACAACATCAAGCACATCACATGCAATGTTCCCTTCTAACTTAATCCAACGGTGACGATCCAATCCTCCAAAATGATTACAAATCAACAGCCATTCGATCTGCCCATATCTAACTTTAATCTTGCCTGCTCTTTCTAGTGTTTTAGGCAGCATGTAGTTCCCCACAGTTGTATCTCATGTGACCGACCATTAATCTTTCTTGAACTGGCATTGCTCCCACCTTGTCCTCTCTTCAAAACCATGTATAAAAACTACATGTTTAAGCAAAATACACATCCAAATTATAGGAAAAGTTTGAAGTGATCATCTGAAAATGGCAATGGATTGTTTGGGACTCGAAACCGAGCTACGGTTGGGCCTTCCAGGAGGTGGTGGTGGTGGTGTTAGTGGTTTAGTAGAGAAGAATGAGAAGAAAAGGGTGTTTTCTGATATTTCCGGCGACCAGAATAACGAGTCGAAGACGGTGAACAAGAGTCAAGTTGTAGGGTGGCCACCGGTTTGTTCTTACCGGCGCAAGAATAGTTTTAAAGGAGATGAAGGATCAAAAATGTACATGAAAGTTAGCATGGATGGAGCCCCTTTTCTTAGGAAGATTGATTTGAGTACACACAAGAATTATTTGGATCTTGTCTTGGCACTTGATAATCTCTTTGGCTGTTTTGGCATAGGTAATTAATTAATTTTTCATATTTATTTATTTTTTAATTGGTTAAGAATATTTTTGTGTGCAATTTTGGCCATGCAAAATTGCAAAGATATAATTATTATAAATGTAGGCCTTAAATTGCTGAATTTATAATCCAATTTATACAAAAATTTCACCAAGACATTTTATTTCCAAAAAATTATTTAAAAAATATCAAGAAAAAAAAATTATTTTGTTAATGTGTTGCTTGTAATTCTTCAACAGGTGAAGCATTGAAAAATTCAGAAAATTCTGATTACGTTCTCATCTATGAAGACAAAGATGGCGATTGGATGCTCGCGGGAGACGTTCCATGGGAGTAAGTCCCCTTTTAGTTCGTCTAGTTATAATATTAACTACGATATCATTTTATTTATTTTTATTGTTTTTAAACAATGTGTTTTCAACGAAAGTTTAAAGAAATAATGTTAATTATACGAAGAATTCATTTTTAAATTGCTACAAATCATCAAACTCACATTTATCGGTAAACAGGTTGATAGTACTTGCGTCGATCTTTGATTCCTAAAAGTTGAATCGTTGAAATTTGAAGTTAATAAAATCCTACCCAAAATACCTAAAAGTAAATTAATGAATGGAATATAAAGATCGATCGAAACTTTAATTCCATCTGAACTATTTATTTTCAGATGATATCCACATTGTTCACAAGTATTTATTTTTAATTTAAAATTCTTTAAATAATTTAATCCATAATATTTTTTTCTCCCAACAAGAACTAGACAAGGATTAATCTATTAATGATTGATAATTTTTTAATGTGGACATTTGTTTATAATAAAATATTATAGTTTACATGAAAATACTCGTCACCGACAAACAAGAATTATGCATGAGTTAGTGTCTTTAAGGAGTCAAGGCAAACATCATCACATGCATAGAAAGTTTTCTAGGACCATATTTTCCACACACAATAGATTCTCATCGAGAAAGAGAAGCATTTAAGA